>OY284476.1:12712277-15564897 GCA_958336345.1 Dorcus parallelipipedus | reverse complement strand
AACCGTAATCGTTGTTATAATTTCCATGCTATCTTAATAAAATTAAAAATATTTGACCTATTAAAATTGTAATTTTCTATGAATTAAATCGAAAATGTTTCATAACTCAAAAACTGTTAAAGTTAGGTGTAGGGAATGCTAGTACAGTTCGACGCAACATTTGATTCCACATACAATGGTGCATTAAAATATCGGTCATTCCATTTGAAAAAAGTATTGTTCTGTGTTTGAATATCTTCGAGTGGAGCGGTGCGTTTTAGACACCCTGTAGCTTAATAGATCATGCTGATGGAATTTTTAAGAACCTTAAAGCTTCAACTAAAATATTAGCTATTACAAATAAAATTGCTTCAATAACAGCTGTGTGTATTTTTTGAAAATCAGATTGCAGAATCCAAATTTCTAAGAAAATTCAAAATATCTCAAAAATGATGCATTTTAGAGATAGGGAAATGTATTGCAATTTAACATATTTTTACATGTAGAATTCAAAAACGTGATAAAAACTATAGCATTCCATTTAAAATAAGCGAGTTGATAGCGACTTCCGGTACAACCGGAAGTGGTACAAAGACAATTTTATTTTATTTAAAGAGATCTCTACGGAAAACCCTTGCTCCGTAAATTTCAAATATCTACGTGAACTGCAACCTTGAAAACTTTTAACGAACGGTTTATGTGGATATCCCTGTATATGTTATACCGTGCCTTCAATTAAATTCCTCATTAAGGTGGGCTATGATTTCATTGTTTTTTCTCCTAAAGATTTGTAACACTGATATTTAATTGAACAAATGTCAACTTGACACTTTATATTTTCAGTTATAAAATGTTAGAATTACAGCACAAAATATTTATATTGTTGAAAGTTATTTTCAAACCGGTAAATTAGAAAATGGACAGTTTGTTCATTCAATTAATCAGTGTGTACAGAATTTTCGACAACAGTTTCCTAATCTTGCAATTACTTCTGAACAGCCATGAATTGAGTGTCGTCAACTTTATAAAAAAATCACAGCTTACTTTAATGAGGAATTTAATTGAAGGCACGGTATTGGCGATTTCCATGACGCCGGAAACTATGCAACCCGCAACACTAATACGTCACGACTGGGTTCGTTCTTTGACATCGTAAGTTACAATATTTAATTTAATTATGGAATTTTACTTAATGAATTCTAATTATTATTATGTCAATATCATGCAAGAAACTTAAATTATGGGATGTGTCTAACCATGACGCATAATGATGATCTATAAGTTTTTTCTCCGGTAGAAAAGGAGATGGTTTTGAAATTTCTAAATACTGGGTGTCTCATAACGTATGGAGGAAATTGAAAGGGTGAATAGAACATCAAGAAATAAGGTAACCTTTTCATATAAATGTTTTTCCGTAAGTCAATAATAAAGGAATTATAAGCCCTGAAAGAGGGGTGGAAAATATTGTTCTTTTGGCAATATCTCTGGATTCTGGCCTCAGCTAAAGTCTTGATCGAAAAATTCTAGATTCGGCATAAAAAACGCGTCAGCTGTAAATTTAATGATTTCTTTACCTTTTCTTTGTGATATTTAATACAATGCGATCAAATAAAAAAAATTAGCCAAAGTTGGGCATAAACCTAAATCCGCTGGTCTCATGTTAAAAATTATTTAACCAACTAATATCAAACGGATGTACAGTTCTTCACGTCACGTCACACTTTACCGATTCGAGAAACGAAATCAACGTGTTCTTTTATCCTTATCTAATACGTATGTTAAAACAATGATAGAATTTATAAATTTGTCTTTTTAAGTCCATAATTTTCTGACGTAACTGCAAAGATCGAGCGGAAGAACTGTATGTATACTGAAATTCTTATCCGGGTTACTCAAAATATGAAGCGAAAATAATGGACATTTTTAGCACCTCCTTTAAGGCGACGAACCACTGCGCGCGAAACTAAGCTAAGCTAAGCGAAACTAAGTTTTTTGAAAATTAGATCCAACGCGGACGAGGCAACCGAGCGAAGATAAACTTCGTTTTATACCTTTGCTATCGTAACTTCGCTTCCCTTACCTTTAGTTGCCACATCCGAGTATGATTACGTTGGATCTAATTTTTAAAAAACTTAGGCCACGTTTATACTGAACGCGCTTTGCTTAGCGTTTCACGTATACTCACAGTGTAAAGAAAAGCGCTAAGTAAAGCACATGAGAGTAGGTGTTTATATCGACGAGGTGCTGAAACGCGTTTCGGCCAACACCTGCCAGTTATTGAAACATGAAGAAATTAACAGGCAGGTTGATGCTATTGGAAAATACTATATCAAAAAAGAAAACATTAAAGAGATGGCCTAGAAAATGGGTACATGCAATTAATGAGAGAAGAACTACATTATTTATAGTTTTTATGGCCACATTATAGTTTTTATGGCCGGCATCCTTTGGATTCCAGATTGGTTCCCGTATATATACTGAACTAATCAGTTACTCTTCCATATTTTTATAAAAGTACTTTTCGTAAACAAAGCGTTCAACTTCTACCAGGCGGAAAAAACGAACACTGTCCGTTAACTGGCGCTTCACTTAGTTTACTGCTAAGCATAGTACAGCGTGAAAAGCGCGCGGTATGAACGTTTACGTGCTAGGCAATAAGACGATTAACATCGCTTTACCGCCTAGCGTGCAGTAAGACGCAAAGCGCAAAGTAAAGCGCGTTCGGTATAAACGTGGCCTTAATTTTGCTTAGCTTAGCTTAGTTTCGCGTTCAGTGGCCGCCTGCCTTAAGGCGACGGGCCACTGCGCGCGAAACTAAGCTAAGCGAAACTAAATTTTTTGAAAACTAGATCCAACGTAATCTTACGCAGACGAGGCAATCGAGTGAAGATAAACATTGTTTTATATCTTTGCTATCCTAACTTTGCTTCCCTTAGCTTTAGTTGCCACGTTCGCGTAAGATTACGTTTGATCTAATTTTCAAAAAACTTAGTATCGCTTAGCTTAGCTTAGTTTCGCGTTCAGTGGCAAGCCGGCCTATAAGTGAAATTCACTTTACTATTTAGTTTTCTTCCTTTTTCTCAGAAATGTGTTTGTTCAATTATCAGTGTCCCTTTTTAAATATAAAGAACTAAGAAACGACATTCCTGGACTCTTTGACTGTTTTTTTAATTCGTTCGCCTTGTATAGTTTTCAGTTGCATTAAAAAATCTGAAGTTAGTGTTTTTCTATTGGTTTTCCTCTTTTGTCAAATGTGTTTCCTAATTTGTCAAATGACTTTCCAATCCGCAGGCCTACTATACTTTGAACGGATTGGAAAGTCATCTGACAAATTAGGAAACACATTTGACAAAAGAGGAAAACCAATAGAAAAAGACTGTATATATTATTACATTATATAAATTTAATTAATTTAGTCTTCAAACACTTTAAAGTTTTGGCTTTGCTAGTAAAATGAAAACCCAAATATCTTTTAATAAAATATATTTTAAATATAACGAATAAAAAACAATAGCTATATTTATAAAATACAATACTAAAACTAAGTTTGTTAAAATTAAAGTGTACGCCATTTACATAGTCAATATTACAAAATACAGTACACCTACATAAAATCGTAAACGAGTAACTTAATCACAGCATTCGACCACAATTACAGAATATTAAGAAGCGCACGAATGCCATGATCAACCAAAATACCTACTGGCCTTGCTTAACTCCCGTTAAGCAAGCTTTGGCATAAACTAAATTAAAATCATGTTAAAACACATTTAAAATATTTAAAACATAAGCAAAGTCCGAAATAAAATTAAATTTACTTATGTATGCTTCCATAGATTTCACCTAAATTTATTGCTAATTATAGAGTGTCCACAAAAATGTGTCACGATCACTTTATAAGGCTGCATTTCATCACACTTCGATAAATTACACATAAAAAAGCACTTGTTTTGTACTGTTCCTTAGTTGCTAATGGCTAAAGTGCAGAATGATTTATGCAACAAACTTTAACGTAAAGCTCTAATTTGAGTGTCACCTAAACCCGTCTGCAGTTATTTTTAAGCATAAATAGTGAAGCTCTAATAGCAAAAAATTACTTTTTAATGAGAGATCTAACTTTATTCACACATCTGTCCATAAAATTCCTTTTTCTTTTAGAGTCACTCGAGTTGCTGTGCAGGCTAAGCATCGACGACTTATTAATATCACTAGTTTCATTCGAAACATCTAAATTATTATCCATGCTTTGCGCTTTAGCTTTGCTTAAGTTGCTATTTTTGTTATTCATCGTTTCAGTCTCTGTTTCTATGCTTGGCTCGGCCTTGTCTTCGTTCACAGCCTCCTCTTCCGGTTTCGCTTCCGGGCTCTCCTCGTTACTTTGAGATATCTGCACGGTTTCGGACGGAGTTGTTTCGCTGCCTGTCGTCGTTTTCGCGGTTACGGTGGGTTCGGCTGCATCTAACAGACCATCTAAGCTACGAGATCGATTTGGAGTTAATTGAGATTGGTTAATTGCCATCGGCGAGATTGGAGTGTTGGATCCTCTGCGACCCATCTGAGGGTACTGCGGAGGAAGGCCGTACTTTCTAGATGTCATTATCCAGTTACGGGACGGACTTGAAGACTTATAAAATCTGAAAAACATTAAAGTGACTATTATTAATTAAAATGAATGTAAAACTTCCAGATTGAATGTACATATTTAATTCATTAATACGTATTAAATTAATAGAGTTTTTGTATTTAATATCAGATGATTAGAAAAGACAAGAATCAGAAAAGAATATCCATGATTACAGCTTAAATTGTTGCTCACTATAAAATTCGAATTAAAATATAAATAGTATTTGAGAATTCTCTTGCTCATGAATTTAAATTAAATATGACAACTTTTACCTTGATGTTTTTACAATTTGGCAATATAGCTAAAGAGCTATATACGTTTCAACATGTTTTGACTCGTTTTCATCACAGCAAATTTAATATACTGCGTTTGCTTGTGTGACGTAAAAACATCCTCATAAAATTTATTGACAAGTATAACTGTGTTAAGCCGTAATCATGAAATCCTCTAATTTTGCTTTTTCTATTTCATTTTTTAATTGATAATAAATTTTAAATTTATTAATTTAATTACTGTACAAATGCACAGACATTTACGAAAAAAATTACTTTATTTACTTTTCAATTAAAGTATCTTGAGTACGAACGCCCATTTTGAATTGTGCTTTATAATAGAATTTTCAAATTTAATATCCCATAAAATTATGTTATTTAGGCAAACAACAAACAAGTAAGTGGAGGTTAATAAGAAACAGAATTTTTATTAGCACGTAGAGCACACGTAATAATTGTTAGTTGCATTCACAAATGAAATAATATGTATTAATATTTCTGTACAAATCCAACACAGTAGCATTTTATTATTTAATTTTGTTTATTTAAAATTTTTAGATTCTTGAAATGATATCTGGTTAAACAAATTACTTTTTGATTCGTAAATGCAAATAATTTTTTTTCCTTCTTATGTTTTTTATGTTTTCAAAGGTTTAAAATTTGTTAAATCAATATAACAAAGGAAATGTTTAAAAAAAGTATATTAGAACTTTTAGTATGTCGTTCAACATTTTTACCCAACAACATTAAAAGAAAAACTGACGTATGGAAGTACGGAAAATGATTTTACCTAATTTCCATACTCTGTTTTTTATTTCCATAAAATTTTACTTAATATGAGTATTACTTTGTTTTATCGGTGATTTATAAGTCAAGAATAATTTAATATCATTAAATTATACAGGGTGCGTAAATAGTATTGCACCAAATGGGATTATGTAGAAACGGTTTTGACATTTAGATTTGGCGTTTGGTGGGATTAAATTATACATAAATACCCATAATTTGATATGAGTTTCATTTGTTTTGTGCGACTGGTATTTCTCAGAGGCAGCCATCTTGAATTTTTTTAAATGGTAACCTAGGCTTAGTTTGGTGTCATTTGGCAGGTAATTGATTTAGAAATACAATACGGTATATCATAAGCTTGTATTACATGTGACTCTACATGAGAAAAACAAGCTTATGATAATATCGTATTGTAGTATTTGCTATCAGTTCGAATTAGAAAAGTGATAAACAGTATCAGAAATTGCTAAAATTGATAACAATCGATAGATAACACAGAAATATTACTTTTAATTATATTCTGAATAAGTTGTGTTTATTTACAGCCCTTTCTTCAGAAAATGTTCCTTCTACAAAGTTAATTTGGTTTTTTAATTTTCTTCGTTAATTTAGAATAAACAAGCTTATGAATACAGCATTGGATTTCTAAATCAATTACCTGCCAAATGACATCAATCTAAACCTAGGTTGCCATTTAAAAAAAAATCAAGATGGCTGCCTCTGACAAACACCAGTCGCACAAAACAAATGAAACTCATATCAACATATGGTATATATGTATAATTTAGCCCCGCCAAACGTCAAATCTAAATGTCAAACCGTTTCTACATAATCCCATTTGGTGCAATACTATTTACGCACCCTGTATATAATATTACATATTAAGTACATATACCAAATATATCCCTTCAGAATGTTATTATGTAAAGTAAATTTATTTTTATTATTTATTATTATTATTTTTATTATTTATTATGGAATTTATTATAAAATTACCGAATTTTGTCACTCCATCTTAATAAATAAATAAAATATTCAAAATTTTCGGATTAGAGAGCTTTCAGTTTTTTTTTAGGTACTTCAGAAATAAATGTAGATATACAGATATATTTTTGCACATTTTTGTAGACCCCAAAATAGAGCAACTTTTTTGTGATTTAACCGTCATTGTCTCTCGTACAGTTTACAAGATTCCCAGTTTACAGTTTACAAGATTGACCCTTGAATTAGTGTAACCCTGAATATAACATTACATGCTCATTAACTGTTAACTGTTTTATCTTAATGAAAAGAGATTCTGAAATATCTTTATAAATGTGGATTACAATAATTACTCCAAAAGCGTATTTTTTTATAATATCCGTTTTATATTAATTTTAACTTTTAAATTATTTCAACCTCAAGATTATTAGTAACAAATAAAGTGCTATTAATCATGCACGATCTCTGCTAAGAATGACAGTGATTTATTTAAGTTTAATGCTGCTATTGAAGAGAAGATATTTTTTTATTCAGTTCTACTTTAATTACCTTTAAATTATTTCAACCTCGGTAAATATTAGTGAGAAAAAAAAAACGCTATTACTCATGCACGATCGTTCTACTAAGAATAGGTGACCATACACCAGCATTCATTCGTGTCATTCTTTCCTTCGATACTCTTTCCCTTCAAGAAATTGAAACGAAACAAATCCTGTTCTAACCCACTAATACAATAACACAGGATTTGTTTCGTTTCAATTTCTTGAAGGGAAAGAGTGTCGAAGGAAAGAATGATATGAATGAATGCTGGTGTATGGTCACCTATTGCCAATGTTTAATACTGTAGGAGCTCTTCTACACAAACGTTTGAATAAAGCTGAATATTCTGCTTATACGTATACAAAATAATAATAATTCCCACCACCGTTTTCTTTTCTGAGTTCAGTTAAAATGTAACTGTATTAAATCACAAATGTTCACTTGCAATGCGAAAAATGAGGACAGTTAGAGAGGATGTACATACATACAGATGTGTATGATTGGAAAGGCATCTTCAAAATATATGTCGGTACTAAATCCAAGATTAAAAAAAGCACTACTATTTCAGCTTTTAATATTTTGCACAAAACAAAGACGGAATTTATATTACTGTTTTTTTCAACTTCTCGTCGCTTTTTCTGAGGTTCTATTACATTCTTTGTTTGTGTGACTATCATTTTTAATTTCCAAATCTACTGCACTAATGTTTTTTTTTTATTTTAGAATACGCAAAACACCAGAAATATATTAAAAACAAAACAGAAAAAACAAATGGTTTCCATATTGTAATTTTTTTTCACTGCAAAGTTCTTGTTAGAAAGAAAAATAAAAAACCAAAGCGCATTTGTTTAATGCAAAATTTCGCTGAGTTTCATATGATTTGTGCCATCAAGTCTACTACCATAGTATTTTGTATTTAGTAGTAAAACAGAAAATCAAAAAGATTCATGCAATAGGAAGTGTTTTTGTTAATAGAAGATTAGTACCTTACACATACATGTTGAGATGCCTACCTAGGCAAGGGTGAAGGAGTTACCGAGGCTGGGGGACCATCTAGTCAATCCCTAGACAATCCAGAATTACCATTTACATCTTTATCTGAACCCTTCCCACTACCTGAATCATTGCTGTGCATTCGTTGATAACTGGGGGGCTGTCTTACCAAAGCCGGATTAGATGGAGTTCCTGGTGTAATGTCGCCCTTACTCAGACCAACACGTCCCAATAACGCATCCGATTTCACATTTAATTCACCTCGCATGAACCTGAACAAAATTAAAAAAATAAACAAATTTCAATTAGTTATAAATGCAAATAAATTTGATTTGTACCTTTCAAGTTTGTCCACGCAGGCATCTTGATAATCATGTATCCATCTAACACCGTTAAAGTGGCAAACTTGTCTCATATCCTCAGGCAGCTCTTCAGTTTCAGGCCATTGGAAGTTGTCAATAATTGGAATAATATTACATTGTGCTTGTAAAGCTGCCACAATTTCTCTGTGTACCCAGTCTTTTCGTTCCGCATCACCCAAACACCTCTCCAACGCATTCGGCGTTAGCACCAACAGAAAATGTTTCGCTTTCTGTATACTCTGCAGCAAATTATTATCGAATTTGCCCGCTTCCAGTCTTTCAACGTCAATGAATACGCTAAATCCACGCAATTGCAAGTGAACTTTTAACAGGCTAGCTAACTGCGAACCATTTGACCTCCTGTAACTCACGAAGACGTCAAGAGATTTATCCATGTTTTCTTCGTTTAAGTTGGCGTATGTTGTCTCGAGGCTTCTGATACCGTCCATTATCCTTGATCTATGTATGGAATTAACGATACAACACTCATTCAGAAGTTGATCTTCAGATAGGCTTCGCAGCGCCTCTTTCGATTCAACCCCGGCGTTTAGCATTCCATATGTGTATATGCTGTACTCCGGCCCGAGATTTTGCAGGAAATAATTTATGTTAGCTGAATCTCTTGAACTGTAGTCTGCCATTTTTTTCAGTTTTTGAAGTTCTCGAGTAAACCTATAAAGAAATAAGACATTAATTTTTTTTTGCAAATGCAAATGTTTAATAGTTAATAGTACCTTCGTCGTTTAATTCCATTTGTCAGTCCGATATCATCTGTTAAGTTTTCTTCTGTCAATTGTAGTAGAAGATCTCCATCGACTCTACTTTCAACGAAGTTGCTGGCGTATTCCGAAAATCCGATTTGTTTAACCCATTCCTCGACGTCTTCGGCTGACCAGAGAGGAACTTGCTGACTGAGTTTGTGTGGTACTTCTTCACCCACTAATCTTAAGGCTTGAGCTGCATATTTTGAAGCAACGGCATTGGGACAACTTGCCACCCTCTTTAGGGATTCTATGGCACCGATTTCTGCAAATATGTTGGTGTTGCCTTGCTGCTTTTTAATTCCGGCTTCCATACAGAAGTGGAAAGCTGCCAAATTTCGAGCTTCCTCCCTTTTAGAGCTTAACACCGGTACCAAATGCTGCAGCCACGTTTTGCTTTGTCCATGCGCGTGGGCTAGATTTGATTTGGCAAATTCCGAAGGGTTGTGAGATGTAACGAAGGGCTCGACTAGTCCTAAGGTTCCTGATTGGAGTACTTCTGCTTCGATTTCTGCGTTAGCTACCAGAACTGTTATTGCTAAGCAAGCGTAATATTTTATATTATCGTCATGGTGAAAAGCCAGTGGGAATAACCACATTGGGACTTTCCTTTTGATCATGGCCTCTTGATTTTCAGCCCCACCGTATAAACTAAGATTTGCTAAGGCACCTGCGCAATGCCTTAAGGTTTCCACATCACTTTTTCTACATTCGAATAATAGAGCGTCCAAACCACCCAATCGCACCACATCGCTGCAAGTTTCTTCGCTGTGTTTAAATAGGTGTTCTAATATCCCGGTACCTATTCTTGAATGGTCCACAGAATTTTGGTTCTTCGTACACACGCACGCAACGTTTACGACTTTGTCTAAACCATGCGTTACAACGTACGCCCTGTTTTCCGTCGTCAAACATTGCTCTAATAACCTTGCGCTTGAAAATTTCAATTCGTTATCCCCATCCGTGCAATTGGCCATAAGCAGATCTAAACCACCGCAATTTCTCAGGGCGCTGCAAAGAGTGTAACCAAGTTCGTGGCCGTGTGTGGGTACTGCCCAGGCCTTTTGCATTATTTCGTTTATTTTGTTTAGGATGTTGGATGCTTTTGTGGGCACGTCTCTTTGCTGAAGTATTTTTATCATGGCGCTCAATGTTGACGTGTACTTATTTTTCGCTACTTCCACGTCTTGTTGGTTCGAAGAGTGCGACAGTTGTTCCAAGTCTTCAAATGTCATGTTCATGATTTCCTCTTCTAGTCTTTGTCCGTTCATTAGCTGTAACTAAATTTTAAAAAAATATATTGATTTTTACATTTCTCAAATACAAAAGGATAAAATTCTCATAAAATTTTTTGCTGACAATTCTCTGGTTGTGACCAATTTGAGATCTTAACAGTTTCGTGTATCTTATGAAGTTTTGGTTTTTAAAGAACTGTAAGTATTACTTATGTGTTTTCTTTTTAAAGAATAAAAAGTATGGATTGCACTTAATGGTTCAATAGTTGAATTCAAGGAATCGTATTTAAAATGGCATGCAGTTAATTTTGTATAGACCAAAGAATAAATTGACCCCCAAAGGAAACTGTCCCTTTAATTATATTGATGAAAATGCTTTGCAGTTCTTTTTAGTAATTTTTTGAATTTTCAAATTTAATTGAGACTTCAAGTTTTCAAGACTGCCGGTTTATTTAACCTAATTGTAAAATCAGTCGCAACAACATTGTTCGTTGCAGAGTATGCACGATGTTGCAACAAAGACCAATCAACAGTAACACACTTTAATTTTTCAAGTATATTGTTCGCGACACCTTGGCCTATTTTCTCAGATCTTTTACGATTTTCTTTGCAATAAAACTTTCAAACCTACCTGCATAGCTGCCGCCTGTAGCATAGAAGTGGCGCTTGTATGAATTCCTTTCGTCGAAGTGTACATTATATTTGACTGTGAGGACGAACTGTGTTGTTCATTGTAAATACCACTGGATGTGACAGTCTGTTTTCGTTGTTGTGCTTCACTCGCCGATTTTTCCTGGCTAAACGTGTCCGTCGTAACTTTCATTGACGTGTGGGCCATGTTCTTTGATTCTTGTTGGCTTAGATCGCCTGCTATTAAAGATCTTGCTTCCTGAAAGAACCAAAAAAGAAATCTGTTAAAGAAACTGTAAAAAGCATTTTGAGTTTGAGTTGTGATCACGAAACACGAATCAGTGTTAAGATCCTATGAACAATTTTTTTTTTGCTGGTGAACACTATTTTAAGTACGTTTTGGAAGTTGTAGTTATCCTTTTCCCACATTTTTGTGTTACGTCATGATAATACGCATGTGTTACTTTATATAAATTCGTTTTTGTTTTAGAATACTAAAATTAGTTTTGTGAGTAAAAAATAACTCACTGTGAACATCTGCAGCTATTTTATTTATTTTGATCGCTGTGCAGATATTTTTGATAATCCAACCATGAAGCACCTTTTTTTGATACATCTTAGAAGATGGCGCTAATTGATTTCTTAAATTATTTGTTTGTAAGTAATAAAAAACTATGATGTGAGGGAATATCTTCCTGACACTATTCTTATTTTATTATAAAGTTGCACTTATGCTGCCAAAAATTTTATAACAGTGATATAACCTCTAATTTTGTAAATATGGGGAATTTTATCTGTCGCGGTAGATTCTGTTTAAGTGATAATTTTTGTAATTATACTAAAAATTCATACCGATATCTGACGTTTGATAACCGGAAAACAATTTTGTACGGCCATTTGTTTTCTGTCTGTTTTGATTGGCAGGTCCGAGCGTCCCGTGCTTTTAAAAGCACCTTTACGAATAGGCCACGGAGCAGACATAACACGCACAAGTTTAACTTTAAAATCGTCAAATACAGCACGTGTTAATTGCGTCACTGTTTCCGTGTACACAAGATTGATCTTCCAAATTTATGCGAATTACATGTCGCACGCAAAGAAAACTGTGAACTATCCGTCTCGGCCAGATGAAGATCGGACCTGGCACGGCCAGATAAAAATACGAATAGAATTAGAAATCTTGGCGCACGGCCATCTTCTGTATTGACGCTTTTTTCTCTTGTGCTGTGTTTTGAAAGAAATTTCACTGTTTACTCTGCGCGAACAAAGTTAATAAATCAATAGCACATTTACATTACGCGTCCTTCAACAACAAAAAAATCGATCGGAAAGTTCTTTAAAACAATTCGCGTGATTGAGGAACAAGTGGTCGGGTCGGTGTGGTCACCACCGGATTTTTATTTTCGGTTTTCAACTTAAGCACAATGCGACCGTTATTTTTTAGTTTACTGGATGTTTTGTAGGTATTCCAAGAGTTATAAAAACGAAATAAAATTGCCCTGAATACTCGAGTACATTATGAACTGGATCACGCAAGCACGTAATTGTTTCGATGTAATTATAACTTTTACAGGGCCATGAAATATTTTCGCAGAATTCCGGGAAGCAGTTAAGTTAATTTCGAAAATTCACAAAGCTCCAAACAATACATACAAAAAGCAGAACATTAAAAAAAATATTTCTAAAGATAAATAAGAGCGGAAGTACTTCCAAATAAATAATGAAAAAGCCGTAAATTGTTTTCAAAGTAAAAAATTTTCAAGGATTTTGATTCGAAACACGTGTACCATTTGCGTTTCGATTATTTTTGGAGGTTTTACAAAGTACTACATACATTAATATCTAATTAATTAATACGCAATTTGTACATATGTAAGCAAACACAAACTTGTTTGTTATCTTCCCCTTCCACTCAATTTCTGCTGTTATCTAGAATGCAATTAGAACCATATCAAACTGATTACATTGAAGAAATTCAATATTCGCTCGACTTGACTTAATCAGATTTAATTAGTTATTAAATTATGGCGGCGATGAAAAGATAAAACTGCGTTCCGCATTAGGTGAAATGAAATAAATAAATAAATGTAACAAAGGCAAACTCAAATACTTGCACCTACGCACCTTATTAGCAATTAAAAAGCGTTTATTAAATATTCCAGAGCCGCTCCCATTCGTTGCGAAATACCTCCGATAAAGTGGTACACATTTTTGAAACGTAAACACAAATTTGACTATGGTGTGGACCATGGCGTGGTCTCGTTCGCCACTGAAAACAACGTGACGCCAGGAACGAGCGTCGCGGCGCTTGAAAATCGATTTAAGCCCAACGTTAAATTATACATATTATATTGATCTCGACTGAGGATAAAGTGGTGGATTGATTTTTTGCGTGCGTGGTGTGTTTGTGTTTTCATGGCTGACGGACTCTCATTAACATTCTGTAATTAAATGCAAAACAATGCAGATGTATCCAGCCAGTTATTATCACAACAATTACAAAAAGTGAAGTTTTTCTTTATGTCTTTGTTATTACATTTTTTAATCTATATTTTTGCATATTATTATGTTTAATAATGGTAATTAAGTTTTTTTTTGTAATTAAAAAATGTAGAATATTCTCTAGAAGTAAAAAAATTAAAACTTGAATAATTTTACTTGGCTACAAGCATTGGATCGTGACAATTCGAGTAATTTTTTAATTTTTTTGATTGCCATTCTTTGCTTTTCCAAAGTTTCAGTTTTAGAAAAAAAATCCTTCTCTTCTGTGTTAATTACTTTAATACCTTTAAGTTTGTACTCTAAAATAAAACTTTTTAAAATTTATTATGGGTAACTTCACTCTGATTTGACTGAACATTAAAATGTTTTAAAAAAAATATGTTGCAGTTACACATATTCCAATAGATTTCTTCTATCAGAAAAATATCTTGATATAGAATTTTTAGAACTTTTGTTTCAAATTCTTTACAACACTGACTAATCATAAATCTTTAAAATTATTCATAATTCTAATATGTATTTACTCAAATATACCACACGACTTTCGATATACTTTCTTTCTTTAGTTTTTATGTAAAAACTTGTCAATTTATATGAGTCTCTTGTAAATTATGTTAACAATTGTCTAATAACCTACTTAAGTCCTTGTGGAACGCTGATGCCATTTGACGTGGCTTGTTAACGTTAAAAGGAGAAAGTCGAAGAAGTATGGTTTAATTCAGCTTCTGAGAATTAACAGACCATTAAACAATAAACAGAACGAATTTGTCTAATATTTTTTGTTCTAATTTAAAATTAAGTAGGTCGTCAGTCTAGATATCTTAATTAATAGCTAGACGAAAAGCATCTTAAACCATCAACTAATTTCATTTCATGGAAGGCAAATAAACAATTCAGTCTGCACTTAAAAAAAAACTTTCAACTTAAAAAGGCAACTGTTGTTTATGTGCGATCGATAAATTAAATGCATTTTACACCAAACCAACAATAAAATGCGCGTCGGTTCATTTGTTACGTAATTTTATACTAAAAATGTAATAGCTGGCGTTTATCTCGTGTATTTACATTTATAATGTGACACACCTGAATAGGAGTGTAGTTCCAAATGACCTGAATAACATTGCGGCGGAACGGGTCAAGGATAATAAACTTCGGCGATAATAATAATGGCAGCTCTGGATTCTTATCCTGATAAGGTTCGAGTTGTTAGCTACACGAAAAAAGTCGATAGGTGCTTTGTAAGTCAAGTTTCTCGGAATACGTCCGATGGTAATCTTGTAAGTACTAGGTTTGTCTTAAGTGGGTCGGCAATTGTTTTGCCACATGCGAACTTTTAGTCATCTACAGAATGTGTCTTTATTTTATTTATTCTTATTTCTAACACGTTATGGTGTCACACGTAATTATAGCTTTCATGTTCGTAGAAAGACCGATGGGGATTTTTGTCTTCAATTTTTTTTGCTAAAGTATAAGAGATATTAAAAGTTTTTTATTTTTTAAGTAAACCATACAAGGTATAGCAGAGGTACTATTTACTTTTTTCCTAAATCGTATACATAATTTGCAATTCATTCCATTTAACCAAATCTGTATTTGTTACAACAATGGAAGTGCCCATATTGAGAAAGTCATCTTGCTCTTAAAATGTCTCTTTAATGAAATTATTACGCAAGATCGATGAGGCGAGGAATCCCAAGCCACTTGTACCTCATGCTGCAAAACTGCCAAAGTTAGAGGAGGGCGAGGCAAATTGTTAATTCTTCTTCCCATCATATCATATACATATTCGATGGGAGAAAGATCAGGACTCCTTGAGGATCACGGAAGGATGCCTATTCCTGATTGCTCCAGGAAGTCCATTGTTCTATAGGCAACATGAGGCCGAGCGTTATCCTACTGGAAAAGGGCACCTGGTATGCCTCTAACATAAGGGAGAACAACTTCTTGTAGAACATTCCGAATGTAGCGTTCCGCTGTCATAGTACATGGACAGTTACTAAAGGAAACCTGCTTCCTGGACTGATACTAAGACACCATTAGTCCCATGGTGCAAGCTACATGACGTTCTACAGTGTGTTGTAAATTAGGTCGTTCACCTCGACATCTTTTAACTTGTTGTCGTCCATCGTGAGTTCCCAAACAAAACCGAGACTCGTCACTAAAGATAACTGAATCCTAGTTAGTTAGTTAGTGAAGGTAGTACCAACTGAGGCCTATACGAACACGTAGTCCAAATGCCCTAATCCTGCGATATACTGATGACATAGAAATCGGCCTTCCCACTACATCATACCGGCAATCCGTGTTGTTAAAGACAACCGGTCCCTAAGAGAAAGTAGACGAAGACTTCGATCTTGTCGCTCCGTAGTCCTTCTCTGAGCTCCAGTACCATGGCACTTACTGCGGCCCTAGCACGATTGCATCTGATGACCGTGGCAATATTGCGATCAGTCTTTGTTGCAATTTCCCTAAAGAAAATTCTAGCTTCGCGTAAGCCCACTATTCTGCCCCTTTCAAATTCAGTCAGTTGGTGGAATTGTGGACGTCTTCTTACTCGAGGTATTCTTAACAACACTAAATTTGACAGTAATTCAATGTGTCAAGGAAATCGAAAAATATTTGTGCAGATGGTAACAAAAAGTCTGAAGAACAATGCACCTAGATATCTTGTTTGAGAATGCAATCATTTAATACTTTATTCAAGATAAATATATCCATCAAGTTTCGTTGAAATATTTCCATTCCTTCTAGACGATGCATTTTCTATGGAAAGCAGTATATTAAGACTTATCGTCGGATTGAATCGAAGCCTGGCTCAAGATTATGCGAGCTTACAATTTCATTTGGAAGATGAAAAGGATTATTAAAAAGTAATGAAAAAACTTCCTGTTTATGTCAGTGAAAAACTAATATTTTCATTTACGAGAACTTGATCCAATTGATCAAGATTAAGATCAACTCAAGTAAAAAGAATAAAATAATAATAATAAATGAAAAGGCAAGTAAAACAATAATAACAAAAAATAACATTTGAAATGATTATTCAGTCAAGTGAATGTGTGAAAATAATTGACGTTATTCTGCTTCACTCTATTTTAATGTCTTATAAAAGTCGGAGAAAATTCAAAATTAAAGAGAAATGAAAATATGATAACAGAAAACATTAGTTTTAATTAAGCCCTAACAATGATAGATAATTTTAATTTTAAACGTCGGTGTAAAGAAATGGTGGTGAATAGTATTAACTAGTCTTAAGAGAGGCATATGAAAAGACAATATTTGGAAATATTTTCCAAGTTCAGATACTATTTCATGTGATTCAATAAATGAATGATAAAAGTGCGGAGAAACGCATGACATTTCTAAAAGCATTCTATTGTCTTTCAACAAAACCTTCGCATAAACACACGTGCTGTAATACGTCGTAAATAAAGATTTAACTTGGCACACTTACCATTGCTTGCAACTGTGACTTTTCCGCTGAGAGTCCGTCCATTTCCAAACGGGCATGAGAAGCTGCAGCCGCACTATTTTCTTCATATGAAACATCTCCGGTCTGTACTCGTTTAACTTCTGCGCAATTTGCGCTTTTCTTTTCTGCACTGAAGCCGTCTTTTACAACCTGCAAAATGTTAAAAATAAATTTTTGTATTTTAAGACTTACTCGGAATGCAGGATATTAAATCCAAAATAAATAAATAACTACCTTTGAAGCTTTATAATTATTCACCATCTTCTGTTCGTATTTAACTGTATCGAGCATATTTGTGGGAGAACATAACTCTGAAGGTGCCGGAGTATCATCTGGGAACGTAACCAATGGTTGTGTAGATGCATCGCTGTTCATATCATCAGTATCAACTAAGGTTTCCAGGGAATTGAATTTTTTCGTTGCCAAATGGTTCTTCATGTCTGTCAAATTCTTCATGTCGGTTATGCTTTTCATATCAGATATGCTGCTCTTTAGTTCTTCAAGGTTCGATTTGACGGATGAAACTTTACTGTCGGAAGTCGATGAGGTCGTCACGTGAAGTCGCTGTGAAGTCGAAGAACTCGATGAAACGGATGATTTCGCTACACGGCTCGTCGTCGTACTGGTCTGAGAATTTGTCTGCAACTGATTTAAAAACGGACCAATGAGACATGATAGTATTTTAAGCATTGTGATTCTGAGATATTTTTAGATTTTGCAACTTAGATAGTAGTCATCGGCAGTGTTTGGACATTTTCCAAATGTTTCTCCTAACTGAACGCAACGCTGTTTAGCTTTAACTTTCTGTTTACCTCTTCGAATTCTATAAGCGAACGGTGGAAGTAAACTAATAAAGTCCTTATTAATGTACGAAGTAAGGTACGCCATATGTTTTCAGTAGAAAACAAAAATACTTTTTATTTTTGAGACGTCCCGACTGCGTTAGCATATGTTTATAAAACTCTCGCAACTTACGTGTTTGTTTTATGGTAAATTTATTTTTAAAAATTCGAGAATGTTTCTCTTATGAGTGGTCCTTCTAAATTTTAAGTTTTTTGCTTTATTTAGAGTGTTTACGTTGAAAATGTATCAAGGCCTTACTACATGGCCTTACTAATAATACAAAAATATTTCCTAGTGCACTGTTCGTTTAATCATCCTTCAGTTTTGAGGATTACTAATCGAAGACCATTCAGTTTCCTGAAATTATTTCTCATTCACACAAAAATAAATAAATGGATATTTCACTCGAAAATACATAAAGTCTACTCAAATGACTTTCAAATTGCTCTTCAGAATATTCATAATTTTCTTGCGATTCACGAATTGGAATATTCAATTAATTTAGTGTATAATCAATTAATTAATTTTCCGATTTTCATTTCCAAAGAACTGTATTTTACAATCCGAGATTATCGTCAAAATACGATTAAATTTTTAGAAATTAGCTTTTGAAAAGAAAGCGTGTTTGAAGTCATTACAATTATAATTTCTAATAATTTGATAACAAGAGACAATGGGGTTCTGTTCGGTTCGTGTAGGTAAAGCGACTCATTAAATGGCAAAAAAAGCAAAAAAAAAAGAAAAGAAACTTTCTTGAAACTTAACAATAAATTAAATTAAAAAAAAGGAAAATAAAAATTATTTCTTGTTACTTAAGAAATAATTCTTATTTTCCTCTCTTTACTTTGGTAAATAATTTTATTATAGAGAAGTGATTTCAATTAAAAAATTATGGGCAAACCTTAAGCACATCCAACAACTGGAAATAATGAACATGACTTAAATTACATATTTATTAATCATTTGTAAAAAATAAATAACTTGAAATTACTCGAAAACTTCCAGCTGCTCAAAATCTCAAACATATTAATAATTTCAGTATTGATGCATCCATACTTATTAATTTACTTTTGCAAGACTTTGTTCAATTTCTTACAGTATCCTAAGTTTGATATTTTTTCTGATGAATCGATATCGTTTTTTGTATTATATAACGGAATAAAAATAAAATGGATGATGTGCATCATCAAATTCAATATTTTCAATGTCGATGTTGTAAAAGTCAATATTCCATTTAAGTAATAGAAATTGAAATTTGTCGGCTTTATCGTAAAGAATTCTTTGTTATTGACAACTACACAACCGTAACCGGAGAATAGTCTAACAACGTCTTAAGAAAATTATTAGAAAACTGAAGTTATGATCATAAATAAAACTATCAAATTGACTATGGCTGGGTTTCTCAGTCCTAGTTTAACTTTAAACTCCTGTTTATTTTCATAGGAACAATTGTTTTTATAATTGCTACCATGGGGATAAATAGGAGTTTAAAGTTGAACTAGGACTGAGAAACCCAGCCTATGAATACATAACTTAAAGCTACTGCTTAAGAAGTTTTTAAATGATGTCTGTGAAAGTTTTTAAATAAATCGACTTTCATAAGTCTTTTTTAAAACATGTTTATGAATCTGCAAGATTTTGTACAAATATCTTATGCTTTGTTAGAATCTGTTAGGAAAATCACATTAGCACATGGCTACTTAAAACCTTAATTTTAAGAAAAATGGCCATGTGCTAATGTGATTTTTATAACAGATTTGAGAATGATAATCAAACTCAAACATGTCAGCTTTTTGTACTGATGAACTAAATATAGGTAATCCAAGATCTTCGACGTAGTTTTTTGTGATCTTCCGGCATATCGTTTTCCAAATTATATGAAAATAAATAAATTAAATTTTCTAATGAATTTCAATGCAAAATATCACAAGTACATACATACCGGGTGTCCCACGCCATATGCTCATCCTTCTAGAACTTTAATTTTATAATCGACTTCAATGAAACTTGGAAAATAAGAATTAAGCAAGAAAGCACATTTTCCGACATACTATTGAGCACTGTAGGATTTCCGGTTTCACCGGAAGTGACACCAACTTTCTTATTTTAAATGGAACACCCTGTATATTTTTACATATTTGGAATCTGCAGATCATTGTGAGTCCGAATATGTATCATTTGGTAATTTTGGTTTCCATGACAACGAAAAAAGAACTTTTTTGTTTCTCAATCTAGGACACTTTGAATCGTGTATTTTCCTTATAATGCGATCAAGCAATTCGAGAAAATCACTATTTTGATTGTATTTAGATTTTTTAGCATTTTTACGGCATTTCAAATTTTCATTAGGTCATAACTCATTTTTTTTTACATGGAACCTCAATGTGCTTCTTAGCTTAGTTCGACAGAATATTTTTTTCTGAGTACGCTGATACCAAACACTTCATACTTTCTTTGAAAGGTCATTTAAAACAGAACATGATTTATTAAGGTTTTATGCCGCTCTGTTTTAAAAGACTTTCAAAGAAAGTATGAAGTATTTGGTATCAGCGTACTCAGAAAAAAAATCCTTTTGAACTAGGCTAAGGAGCTAATGGCTTCTGGCTTTAGTTTACGTGATAGAAATTTTCACTATAAAAGATTCTATTCTAAAATTTATAGAAAGTCTTTATACTTTATCTGGATTAATTATTTAAAAAAATTCACTAATAAGTAAGTAAAATGCTAAAAGTTTTCTTTGTAAATTATAGATCGCTTGATTTGAGCACAATGAACTGATTAATCTAGAACGATAGACAATATCTTATCTGACGACAATTTACAGAAAAATATATTTAGATTTACTGTTTATTTACTGTTGTTAAATCATCGTTTCATCGAATCAAAACATACCGATTACAGAAACTATCGCGCACGCAGCCAAACTCATCTATCGCTTTCAGTTTTTGGAAAGCTATTGATGGAGGCAACGTAAAACGTGTTCCAAGTCCTTTTGTTCACGGTCCAACTAGTGTCGTAATCTTGTTAGTAAGCAGCGTTACATTTTAGAACTTGTACTTTTGATTTCAGTTTACAGCGAATCAAATGAGACATCTTTGTGTCAACAAGAAATTTCCGTCGTAAATAAGTTTCAAGAATCAGTTTAAATTATCGTGCATTCATATTTACATTTCTATATGGAAAAGTTTGTGTTTTGATTTTATAAATTACCTGTGATGTCGTGCTCGCGATTGTTCTAGGCATGTTCTTCATGTTGATTATGCCCGTGATATCGTTTCCGTTTAGTGCATCGACTGCTTGCAAATCGCTGCTTGCCATCTGAAATAAATATTAAAAAATAAATAATGCTGGAATTAACAGAAAATTAATGAGTCAATTTGTTTACATTTATATTTTGATAAAGAACCGCAGAATTATTATGTTATGTTTAATGAAGTTCTCTTCCGGATAATTCGGTCGATTTTATGGTTTTGGGTTATCAAGAAGTAAACCTCATATTACGGCAATTTAAGTAAAATTACTAAATTATGTATGTTCACTGAACACAAAACAAATTTCTCTAAAAAGCGCAATTTACGAATGTTTACTTTTTAATCCTTGTGAAAAATATGATGTTTATTATTATTTCTTATTGCTTCGGATAATTAACCATTGTTGAATCGTGTTTTGCATAGTAAAGTAGTACACCCACACTGACGCAAATCATAAACAAAAACCAATCTAAAATAAACGCTATGACTTATAACATAACATAACTCAAGGCGCAAACAGAATTAATATTGAACGATGTTACACACGTTACAAGCACGTGTGACATCACATTGTTACGTACTGCCCGTTACGTAACAACCTTACGCTCTATTCATTACATTTTACAGTGAAAATGACATCAGTCTTCCAATAATAACACCGAATCAGCTGGCAAATAAGGATCACTGCATTTGACACACACTCAAACACAGACACAGTGAGTAATTCGTTCGTCCTCATTTTCTCAGCCTTATCGCAAATTTTCACAAAATCTTTCGACCTCTAACCTCTGCAAGCGTCACTCTTCATTTAATACCGTATTTTATTTGTATTGTATTATGTAATCGCAGAAAAATTCGAAAATTGATTTAATCGTGTTGTTTACGGCACCGGCGATGTTATTGCATTTTTTAAAGATTTTTTTTTGCAGTTTGCGTGATCAGAGTACTACGAAGAAACCTCTCAACCCGTTCGAAAAGATTCGTATGCCAAATTGGCGTTTCGTACAAAGCTAAATCGTTCGAAAATTGTATCATTTTGACGTCATTTTTGCATACGATTCTTTTCCAACGGATTAAGAATAGAGCCTCTGAACTCTCATTCTGGAATTCAAAATTTAATATGCTATGCTTAATAAAAAACAGATCTGCTTGTCTTATTCTGATGGTGTATAATATTTAGTACGTATATTAATCAATACATAAATTCATTTGTGTGACATGAATTCAGTCCCCCATATTATGTAAAGATGTATAATTTCCACTAGAAATAAATTAAATATAGCAAAGTTTATATTTTTTAATCTGTATTAAGTAAACAATATAAAAAATTTCAAATGACCCGGGTACACGTCGATCTGGGCGATACCTCTTCCAATGGTACTGAGGCTACTGTTTATACTAAATTAGCTTTTCATGCATCAATATTACGAGGTGGTTTTGAGTGGGCCTTTTCCTCTGAAACCTTGCATAAGCAACAGTTAAAATAATTCAGGTACCTATGTTCTTTCTAAGGTCATCAGTTTGACATCCTGAATCCTGCTGAATATTTAGTGCTTATGGAATGCTTTCGAAAAGAAGGCATGCTCAAAATCTCATATCAATTTATTGGGGACTTAAAAACAGCAACCTCTCTCTCGTTAGAAGGCATAATCATAATATAGGCAACAAGGGTTAAGTTGTTAGACCGTTTATTGAAATGGTTGAAAGTAAAAGATGGGTCGTTGTGAATACGCTTTTAAGATTTTATTACATTGTGTAATCAGTAATAATTAAAAAAGTATATAGCTACATACTTAACAATATTTACTTTATTTGTACATAGTTACATAGACTAGAGAATTAATATTTTTTGGAAAAGTACAAAATTATATTTTGACGTGTTTAGTTTAGAAATAGGTACATCCGCCATTGAACCATTCAATGGCGGAGTTTTTTATGGGCCCTGGTGTAGCCAGGGCCTAATGTAGAGTGCGAGACATATTAGGCTTCTTTCACCCCAAAGGTGGCGCCTTTATAACATGATAAATAAACAACAATTAATTTCCCAAGTTATAAAAAAAACAACTAAATCTAAAGCTGATAGGATACATTTCGTTGGCAGTTAATGCAAATAGGAAACATTTTTGAGAAACATAAATTAATAAATTTGTTAGTAGCTTTGCATCTTCACGCTATTTAAATTAGGCATAAAAGTAAATTCGGCCCTACTGAGAAATACTTTAACGACAATTGGACATTTTCATTTTAATTTACAAATATTTCACATTTAGTTTAATATTATATTTAATTTAATATTATCCCGCCCTAGGGCATTATTTCAGTGCTAACGTTACCTAACATTGATCCATTATTTTGTTATAACAGTCTAGTCGGACATTAAAATAAATATTGTAATGAAATGTTTCTTTGGCATGAATCGAAAGACGTTCTTTTTAAGTAATTGTTCATATATCTTGTTTTTTTTAATTAAGTGAACAACTATGAGTCTAACAGAAATAACGAATTATGTGTACAATGCCTGCTTAAAGTACATCAATAGTACAAATTTAAATATGGTATGAGATGAGCCATATTTTAACAAGACATTTGACTTGTATTTTACGCCCAAACTGTATGTAGAAAAAAGGTGCAAAATATTGGGCTCTATAAACTGTAAAACGTGAATTGAATTAATACAAAAACAATTTTAATAATAAGATAAAATCGTATTGGAAAAAATAGATTCCAATCCCACATACTTACTTGTCGTGAACCGGATGAAATCTTTTCGCATGACTTGCATGTACAATGAATTTTTTATTGGATTTTAATTTGTTATGGTATGACAAAGAGGGTTCATATAAAAATATGTATATGATTAAATAATAGAAAGATGAAAAGAGGATTGAATTAGAATTCCTTTCGGTTTTTGCATCTGTGCGTGTATAAGAATGAAATTGCCTCGATTTTCTTCATTAAACATTCATGCATTTTTCAAATCGTGAATATTGTAATTGTAAGGTTAATTTGCAGTTACTTCTCTTAGCAATTAATTATATTATTTGAAATGTATCGTTTCATTAAAGGAACAAGTTGTGCTACGCCCCTATTAGAAAATGGCACATTAAACTTTAACAACTGATATTTCTATATGGATACCTGCTTCATAAACTTATCTCTCCTCAAACGAAACATATCGCGATCCATTTTCAATCGTCCGGAAGAAAGCGCACAATTTTTTATAATCAACTATAAAAACAAAAGTCCTTCGCTAATTGCGATTTAATTCAATTTAGCCAACACCTAAACTGAAAAAATACCAAAGTTATTTTCCGATGGGCACAAACTTAGAGCGTCCGAACCCGGGCACCTCTGGCTTTAAACTGATTTGCTCGAAAATCGTCTTATCAACCTTATCTTAACAGGTAGGTGATTCGTAGCTCAGGTTCGTCGTCATTTGCTAAAGATGGCTTTAATTTGCGAACCGGGTCTGGAACGTCACCAAAGCGGTGGGAAGGTCTTATCAAACTCAGATATTGGCTTTGTGAATGGTTCTTGGAAGTTGGGAAGTGTATTTTGCAGGAAATATGAACGGTGAGATTTTGTACACCTTGAATATGCACTTACATAAGTCGCTGATATAATAACGAAATTAAACATTAACAGAAAGGATAAATTCGATTCAGATTTAATGATTTTCAAGCTTTCATATTGACTTCCGAGCTTTACTAGAAGTAAAATTAGCAATCAAGTAAAATACCTAAACGGAAATCTATTCAATCAGGTATTTAAGGTGCATTCGTTTTTGATGCTAAAGTAAACTTGTAATAAAAATAAGAAAAAATAGCAAAATGGAAGACAAGAAAATAAACTGATATACATTTTAATGAGAACAATGATAACCACTGTCAAAGAACGTTCGTATTGATTGAAGAGTACTGGAGACGAGGATTATGACAAGAGTTGCATGGATAAATGGGAGGAGGAAGTCAAATAAATCCAAAATCATACACAATCGAAGATTTTTATGTATTTACAAAGACGATACACAGATAATAAAGAAAATAATTAAAAAAAACGGAGTGAAATAACAATAAAATTGAGTTTCTATGACTGATCTTACAGAATTAAAAGGATAATTGTGAAGACCAAAATAATATGTTAAATACAGTGTCATTTGCCGATAATAGAATAACTGAGGATGACAAACCTTATTTTTTATTACAATTAACCCTATATTAGGCACAAATTCAAAAAGGTATTAAACGAACAATTTCGATTAGCGTGGCACATGAAAAGGAATTAAGAAAGTAGAATGAACAAAAATTAACCTTTTAGAGGTACTGAAAACATGTAGATCACGAAGATATAGACTTTGGCATTTTGTGATAAAAATAAAATCCTGTGAAAGAAAATAAAATTAATCAAATGATAAAGATATCATTAAAGCCATGTCAAAAACGTACATTCCAAAAAATAGACCAAAGCAAGAAGATCATACTTAAGAAGAGTAAATTCTGAAAATGCAGGAACACTAATTTACCCCTCTGATAATCTGTAAATATTTAAAACCCAAGAAGAGCTACATCGTAAAGGGAAAGTAAAAAGAAAATATTATTAACATTAAAACCATTTTTGGAATGCTGAATTTTGAAAGTTGGAAGTTGACGTATGCAACTGCAGTCTTTTATATTAGAAGTGCATTCGATTCACTGATTTCGATTGGTTCAAAAAGGATTTACGCGTTCGATTCGTGCAGAATTTACCATAAACGAAACGCAACGAAACTAATCCAAACCACTTCTAATTGATCCACAGATAAAAACGACTTGATTTCGGAAGCGAATTGAATGCAGCTTATATTATTATTTTTGTCATTATAAAAGTTGTAAGTTAAGATTTTCCTTGGAAAATTGAAGTGAACTTGTATAATTCTTTTCGAAACTGAGTTTATCTACAAGCGTGTTTCTTCAGAACTTGTTTCCACTTACCCAATTCTAAGGTATTGATAACAACTTGTCAGCCGATAAGAGAGTAAATAAACTCATCGAGGAACTTTGAGATTACCGTGAAACACATCTTACAATGTTTACACTTCGTATTTTTTTAATGGGCAACGTTTAGTGACAATGCCGCCGCAGTGAAGGTGAATTTCTTAGGCTTGTTCAAATCTACCGCTAATTGGGGTATCATTAAGGAAGTGCATAAGGATAATAACGTGCAAGTTAACAGCAAAACACTGATACTATTAACAAAGAAGTTTACAAGCGTTGAATTACCTTGAACTTTTAACAAGCACTAATTCGGACACATGGCACACAAGTAAAAGTTCACTGCACGTAAAACTCGTCTTCGATTTCACCACGGAATGCTCGTTCTGTTGGCGTTCAGCAGCATGAGCATTAGCACTATCAATAATCGAAGCGATGGTGTGTGTAAAACAACATGAAGCAAGCCGTGACTGACTGAAATCTAGACAGTCATGTGTTGTTTATACAAGGCCGTCGCGATCGCGATCACCCACGGTTCAAAACGATGAATGGCTAAGAGAAGCCTACTACGATATCCAATATTAGAAAAAACTATGTTAATTGTCCTTTCTTCGAAAAGCTGCCGCTATAGCTACGCCGACGGTTATTTATATCCGATTGGCAAGCGGTAGGAAATTTAACGGAGAAAGATCAAAAGTTGCGGTGGTTCAGGTGGATTTTATTTTGGTGCACTGTTTTGGAACGGCCTTGTATAATACCTGTCGTTTGGTTTTAATTTTAGAACGCAATGCCATAAAATGTTCTGTTGCATAAGTTAGCATCCAAACGATTTTTTTCCACAAGTAACGAGCGACCTTAATTATATCGTAATGTTCATCATTCAGGGACAGGTGCAAACTTGTTTATTATCATGCGACTGACGGAAACTTTGAAATGACTTGACTTTGCCCAGTGTGTTCGATTTTCATAGGAAAAATCAAAGGAAATTCCTGCGTTTGAAAACAACAACATTTCTATAGTTACATATTAGTCAGTGAAGTACAATATTCGTGAGCGTGTTCAAACTTGCTCAGAAAAGTTAAGGTTTTGTCATGTTTGAGAATAAATAATTAATAATTATTTTAAACACTTGACACAGTGTAGGTAGTTTCGTTTCAATTGATTCAAAATGGTCGCAGTTATTTTGGAATCATTATCGAATTCATCTCCCTTTATCAACCCTTATTCTGCCTTATATATTTTTTGTTTTTAGTTGATTTATTTGTGATTCCAGATTGAAATTGTTAAAAAGCACGATACGTAATTTATTAAACTTATTTGGCAGTGATGACTAACAATCATGCAGCAATTCGCGAAAATAGAATGATATTATGTTAATCATTAATACATATTAATTGGCAAACGTGCAACATATTTTACGTGTTTATCTCATTTTTAAACAAGTTTCTACAAGCAATTCCACGTCGCTAGTTAAAAAATAGTTTTGTCTAGAAATAACCTTCTGCATTGTCTTCTTAATTAACCGAGTTCCTCCCACATGTCGCCTGGTAATTTCAGATTGCTGAGCTGTTAAAATACATATTTATTTGATCGCTAAGGAATTGATTAATCATGTACACACGTTCTAGCATTTTTTATATTTTTTTAAATTTAATATGCCATCGTTATTTCTACCAGTAATGAAAGTTAATACTTTTACGTAACAGGAAGTTTATATGCAGTTTGTTTGATCGTTGATAAAAATAGATACGTGTTATGTAGTTATTACATACATACGTAGATGCAAAAAGTTTCAATAAAACAGTATTACTTTAGAATGATATGGACTTGCATTTGTATTAATTCTGAAGTGAGAACGGTATTTAAAAAAACTTCTATTAAAAATGATTTGTTTATAGCTTTTAAACTTAAATTGTTCGAAATTAATAATAGTTCTTATCTTGGGACAACTATTTTACGTCTCACTGTGTAATAAATAAGATGTTATCACTGCAACGAAACTAAAGATTAACAATGAAAATGATTTCGTCTATTTTATTTTTAACGTATTTGAAAAGAAAAAGAAAGTTTTAATTAAAATAATTAGAACCTTTTTACTATCTCGGCTTCAATTAAATATGTAAGTATATTAAGACCACCATGAAAAGTCGGAAAAATTCCATAAGTAATACAAAAATACGACTTTTATTGTTTAATTATTTTAAATTTAAAGTTATAATAAAATTAACTTAAAAATAATTGAAATTATAAGTACAGTGGCGAGCAAAAAAATTGGTCGTCAATGTCATTCAAAAGTTTAATAGAATCGTCACAAATTAGAAATATCTTTTCCTCTTATAGATAAATGGCCGTATTCACCATTCCTCAGTTACATGTTTAAAGGTCAGTTAAGCTGTTAACAGACTGTTAAATATAAAAGCTGTATTCACCAACCACTGTTAAGAGCTAATGTTGTGTCAAACTCACTCTTTTAAGTTAATTATGCATTATTTGGCAGTTAATAAAATTTATCGCTTTGTTATAATTGTGTAGCACAACAAATATAGTTAATTCAAATTAAATTTACTTTTGACTTAACAGAGACTTAAATTTTAACGGTATCTTAGTAAACTGACTGTTAATTTGTGAATGGTGAATATGGCCGAAAGTGTATTAGATTTCAATCAACTTGATACATTACGTTAATACATTTTTTAGATAAGGGGAGACTATGAAAAACAAAATCAGAGTCTTAGCTCGATCCGAAACTTTTATTCTGACATTTGCTTCCTGACCCCTGTCAAATCTGTTAGTTGTTTAAACGCTCTTGAACACTATAGTCATGGGTCAGCAAGCAATCCAACGACATTTGAAATTAGTCGTTATCATGTTAAAGAGTTTTAACAAAGCCTTATGTATTCAGCTGGGAGATTTTTTCTACTATCGTCAAATGTATCTTGACATTTCAATTTTGACATAAGTTAATTTCATTTAAGCTACGACTTAGGTTTTACTTTTCATAGACTCCTCTAATCTAAAAAATATATTAACGCATTGTATAACACACGTAACAATGTCGTTGTTCAAAGCACACGACCATTTCAATGGAACACTTGTCACTGTGTTAAAGAAATAACTGATGATCGATTTTTTTTACTCGCGACTGTACAAAATAATAAATCAACAATAGTGAATTGGTGCAATTAGACTTTTATAATCATTTTCAGTTTTTAAAATTCATTAAACTAGAAGATGTTAATACACAAATTTCTTTGTTTTCTATTGAGAATAAAATCTCGTAATTTTTTCATAACTAAAAAAAATTGACGAAATTGAATTTATAAAACATTAATACCCGGTTGCACCAACTTTATAAGCAGAACTTAAATTTAAGTTGTGTTTAGATTATGACATTTACGTATGGTCAGTATAATGTCAAACACATTCTGATTGATGTTTAAACTTCAACTCTTAAGTATCAATTAGAATGTAGCATTTGTTAAACCTACAAATAATGTCATAGTCTAAGCATCACTGAAATTTAAGTTCTGTTTAAAATGTTGGTGCAACCGGTCATAAGGCCAGAGTCCAAATACATGGGCCACTTTTAGCAATCGAAGATAACCAGCAAAAGATGATCTGCAAGATCTCAACCACAAGCAAGGAGACAACCATTGCCAAATAACTGCTCGACTGCAAAATGTTTTCTATAAGTTTTGACCCAGATTTACAATAATACATAATATAATTCAGGCAACAAAATATGTACCAACAAAACTAACTGAAACAATAATTAATCAGAGATAATTTTGATCTACATTAAGACGTACCTACTATTTTGATTTCTATGTGAACCAGGTGTTTACAGTACACAAACAAGTAGACGTGGCATACTGATCATAAAATGAATGTAAAATTAGTCTTATTTGATTTAATTCACAAATCATTAAATACTTAACTTTCGTCGCCAAATTCCTCTGAACCATCGCCGTTTTTTAATTTTAATGTGTGCTTTCGATTCTTTTTTCATTCTTTAAGAATCTTCTTGTGCTGTTCAAGTTCTCTGAACAAGCGTTCTTATGTTCTTTTTTTGACTAGGAGCTTGTCTTGTTTGCCTGACCTCTTCACTCTATTGATAATGAAATACAATTTCGGCACGATCACTACGGAGAACGTCCGAAGGGCATTTTTCTTCCAAGCTTGAAGCCCTTATTGACTTTTGTCTATCCCCCCTCCTCGATATCTGCATATTTCACAGTATTTTCTTTCCTTATAATCTCTTCCATTCTCTTTCTGTTTTTTTGTTCTATATTTTTATATTTTGAAGGTTTTTAAGGTCGTTTCGCACTGCCCTATTTCTTGTAGGAGTACAAGATTTGGTTCAATTTCTTAAACAGTTTAATTTATGCAGCAAATTGGATCAAAATTTAAATTGAATCAAAAACTATCTGGAAAAATAGAACGTGTTCTATCTCCAAACCGTATCTGCAGCCCAAAAATTTTTTGTTATAAATGTTTATTGCATTAATTGAATTATCTTATACAAGAAGTAGGGAAGCTTTTAAATCTTTTTTGTTTTTAGGGTTTTCAGGTGTTCGTTTCAATGCAAATTTCCGTTTTTTTTTTTCTAAAATGTTATAAATAAGAAGTGAATTATAGGCGATAAATAGGAAATGAAATATTGTCCGTAAAATAGTTGTATGTCAGACTTTTAAGAATGACTAAATCGTCGCGAATTTAAATGGCTCCAATTACTAGGACCCATTACGTGTCTTATTGTTTCCAATAAAGACCTACACATTTTAGTATGTTAATAAGTATACGTCACGAGCTGCATCTTGCAACGACTTGAAGTGAGTGTGAGTCACTCTTTTTCCGTATAAACGGAAGCCACTAATTCATTCACAGGACAGAGACGGCGCCAAGAGCGAGAAAGAGTGCGAGCACGCTGCACTTAAAATTCTTGGCATACCAGCGTTTATGACATTTCATAACGCAACAACGACTTGAAATATTTGCCGGGTATTGTTGAAGGCTAACGTTGAATATTTAGCTTAATACTTTTCAGAAAGTACAATGCGAATTCTTGCGAGATGAATGGTTTGATAAATTGCGAAAATAAATCAAAATTTTGACATTTTGAAACATCCTGGAGAGTATTTTGATTCCGATCATAACAATAACAGAATGAATCACTGATCGGACCTTTGAATGTAAACACCGAATCAGATTTCTATAGAGTCTTTCTCATAACTCATAATCCATGAAAAATTCCGTCGCACGTTGTCAGTATCACCTAGTACTTCACTTTATTTTTTTTTATATTCGAGAGCTTTTGCTTTTTGAACTATGTCGGACAGGATATTTTGGAGTGAATTATCTTCAGCAATATTATTGATTTCTTTTATTAACAAAGTTTATCTCTATGAAATTCAAAGAACAACTGAATCTCTCAAATTACAAGTCCCCAAATATTAAAGGAAAACAAAGACCACGTCAAAACCCAAAAATATTTAGTTATGTCATTTCGTACTTTTTCTAATTTTGCGAGTTTACGAATTCAAAGAACCAATTATCACAACACATATGACCTTAAAAGGCAATCATCTATTAAGAGACGTTATCATCACCGCGGGTCCACGAAGAGCGTATGATGACATAATAATCGGATTCGTTTAGCATAAAATCTGCATATTACAGACGGTAGTATTATCACATGTTTAACATTCTAATTTTAGATGGCTTTATCAATGAGATGACTCATACGGCAAGTAGCTTTTATTTTAAAGCAGGCAGTGGAAGTTCCTGAAGTGAGTCATACAATTCGCGGTATCACGGAACGTCTTTTTTTTACACGATGACGATTTGAAAGTTCGTCTATCGTCATCAATGTCAATAACGTTGTTACGGCAAGCAAGAGTATATGTACAATATGTAAACACATTATCGTCTTCTTTTAACAAGAATAAATTAATCTCAAACGAGTTTTAATTACATGTATTGCTCATACTTGTTTGATAATTGATGACGTGTATTCAAGAGAAAAAATACGTATGTAATATCTTTTGTAACATGTTTTCTTCGTATGTGACTTCTTGCAACAGAAACTCTAAATATAAGATAAAGATAAATTTCTTTAAGTATTTTGCTTGTTTGTTTTTCAATTTATATTTAATAGGTATAATAAATAAGTTGGGGTAACAAAAAATGAAGAAAAGGTACCGGAAAAACTATGATTAATATTTTATGTTCGAAACTGATGAAAATAGAAACCGGTTTCAAGGTGAAAACCACCGAATTTTATTTCAACTTTTTATTTATTTCACTCAAAAATAGCGAAGCTGTTAATGTTGATATTTCTTTGAAACTAAAAATATTTCTGCTGAATTTTAAGTAAATGTTTTCTGTATTTTACAATTTGTTTATATCGTTTATATAACTTCAGCAATGCATATAAACAGAATTCAATAAAACATGTGTTTTCATCGTTATTAGCTTTGGCCAATTCACAAGAATGTTTTCTTTTCAGAAAAAAAAATTATACGTGAAAATATAAATCATTTTTTTACACAAAGATAAAAAGAAAAAGTAAATACATAAGTACAATAATAAATAATTGATGTACCTGCTAGTCAAATAATATTCTATTAGGATTACTCCATCAAATTTTCTTATTGATTATTTATTATGATTTATTTGATTGATTATGATTTAAATACATATCTCAAGTTTTCAATCTGTGACCATATTAGTAACAGGTAATATAAATAATAATATAGCTATTATAATAGTATGTACTGATCTTTATTATCAAGTTTATTTTCTCTAACTTCTAAGTTTAAGCACGTTTAAGGTGCGTGAGGTACATTAGTGTACATTAATCAAAAATTAATTTTTAACATACAAGTGGACAACCAATTACGATTTACCATAAATGGTTAGGTTTTACAGCCATTTTCTTTAGATAAATAATCTATAACACTTTACCCATTAAAAATGTATAACAGAAAAAAATTAAGTTTTGAAACGGTCGCGAATTTGTATATAAAACAAATGAGCATGTTAGGAATGTAACTAAAATTTTGTTTACGAGTCATTGCAATTATGGTTATTGTCACGGTAGTCGGGAGGAGACAGTTTGGAAATAATAAATCACAAACAATGTACACTTGTTGGGAATTTTAAAACGAAAGCCAGAGACCTACCGGACAATAGGGCCACTTCAGATAACCGGGGTGCCATCATAAACCTTTATCGTATTTGAGCTCGACTCAGCTGCTGCTCGGGACGACGATCGTAAATCTGCCATGCGGATTTCTAATACACATTTGGTTTTCCTTAAAGTTGAAATTCGACACACGTTTAAGTTCTGTAACATAATATGTCCACTTAGAAAGTGGTACTGCAAAGGGCAGGAAATAATAAAAACGTCAACTATGTTGAAATTTAGTAGAAGCAGACATTAAAGACGCGGAGCCCTTCAGGGTGGCATGTTTTGGAAAGTTAGAAAAACACTTCGTGGGACGCGGAGGCGTGTTTCTTCTAAACACAGGACGCGATCCGATTGGTCAAAGTATATTTTGCATTTGTTTTCGGGTCAAAGGAAGGGGCAGTAATTAGGGGCAGTTGGAAGATGAATTTGAAAATTAGAAGCAGATAGCCACGCGCTTTCAAGACGGTCAGTCGTATCTATTTTGCGGGGCAACTTGCTTTGAGTTACTTACTGATTTCTTTAATTATTTTCACTAGAGGGTATAAATTAATTAATCCGTCCGGTTAAAATTAACAGTGATTTTGAGAGGCAATTAAAATAAAATTAAAATATCACGGTTTTGGCGCGAAATCTAATCCGCGAAGTGAATCTAAAATAAGGTGTTGTGCGTGAATCTGGATTGTTATTCCGCGGCACGGGGTTAGGTAATTTGCTCTAATTTGTATCTTATTCGTTACATAATTGGTGGTATTAGATGATTAAATTTTCATAATCTATAAATTTCAGTACTTACTTGGTTTGGGAAATTTATTCTTAGTCTTAATTTGCATCCGAACCAAAGTCAAAGTAAATCAGTGGCATCCACTGTAGTGGCATTGCTTGACCATTGTTATATAAATTATTAACTAGTTTGTTGGCGTTTCTGTAATTTAAATCGACCAGGGCAGTCAGCCGACGTTTCCAATTTATCGTGCAATTCATATACAGGGTACTTTGTAAAATTAGTGAATCCTTTTCGGTATTCTCTGGCAAATTGGAAACACGCAAGCAACGTGTTTTTCGATTTGCGCAGTGAAATCGATTGTTTCATACCACTGGTCTAAGGCAAGTTCAGATCTGCCACTAAAACCCAGTGTGACCAGCACAGATTAATTACCTAAATCAAGGCCAATCAGTTGTATTACTAGGGCAGTAAAATTAAGAGGTCAAACCAATTCTGAATCACGTAATCAGTGCCATCTTCTCAGCCGAGTTTCCATCACACTCTGTGTGTGGACCAAGGTGTAGTCTTTGTCGGGAGATCTGTAGTTAATTAGAAGGAATCTGCTGCGAGACCGTAAGGCCATAACTACACATAGTAGAGTGTCATAAAAAACGGTCAAAATATTCCATCGCGTACAGGTTAGATCTTCGTCGAACAACGCAATCAGAGGTTAATTAATAAAGCCAGAGGCATTGACCCTGCACCTCAAAATAGCGAAAGTAGCGGTTGAGCTAGTCTCCCCACTTCGTAGCGTTAGTAGGTTATCAAAAATCGGGTTCCCGCCTCCAAGGGAGGCTCCCCTGAAAAACGAGCGATTGCTATTTATTTTCTCACAGATCGATCGCCTGGGTTGCATTTTGTATCACATACTTCCCCAGTATCTGATTAATTAATCCCCTACATTCATTAAGTAAGTACACTGTAGGCACAACGCCGCTGTACACTGGTTGATATACAGAGCGGGTCTTAGAGTACGATTAAAGTGTTAAACACGAGTACCAAGATAACGTAATTTTGGAAACAAATTAATTATTCATTTAAATTGAATAGTCAGTACACAAATATTGTTTGGGACAAGCATAAGAACAACCCACCAGTTGTGTAATTGGAATTAGGTAGTTCGTCACGATATCCGAACGAGAAAACCGTTAAACGAATTCTACTGTATTTCTTATACGAGTGTAAATTTTTTGGTGTTTCCTTGTATGTTAATATAAAAAACGGGGTTTTTTATACTCAGATTTTCAGGCTGCATAGCGCCTGAAAAACGGAGTTTTTCCCCTTAATTTGCAATAAATAAATTAATTAAAGTTAAGTCCGCATTCTTATTTTTATGTTAAGTATCCAATTCCTGCTATCTCAGATTTATATCCGCTGCACCGGGACCAAAGAACGGGACACAAGTGGGTCCGTTCGCATTAGAGATCACGAGCCATTTTAATTCTTGAAAATAGTTCAGAAATATCAACAAAAGTAACCCGGAAGATTTCCTTGAAGGCTGGCGCCTGGCATAAATTTATTGTAGTTATTATTGCATGGTATAGGGGCCCCGTAATCTCAGGTAGCAATTCGTCTGGCCAGAGTGTCTGGAACAATAGCACTGACCTTTTGCTTTCCTGGAAATTTGCCCGAGTTACCCCGAGAATAAATACGCGTTAAATTCTTGCAGACGATAATCTTTCAGTTGCCAGTAAATTAACTTGCTAATAAATTAAATTTGTTTATCTGTTTGGGTTCATTTATTACTTATTTAGTTGTCCCTAAAGACAACAAACAATAGTAGCACCTCGGCGTGTTACATAATAAGTAAAATTTTGGTGCCGTGACCAGGATCCCGGTTTTGATTTAAAGTAGACGGAGTAATAACTTTGAGATAGTGGGAAATGACGGGACGCGGAAAAAAGATATACAGTAGAGGAAGTCGCGCGCGGGCGGTCGCGGAAAAGACCGGTACGGATCGCGAAACCGCGAAGCAAACGAAATCGATGCACCGGGGACGAGCGTCGCGACGCCTGACACTATGCAGCGTTACGAAGGGACAACGGAACAGGTGCCACGATGGTTCACCAGTTGGACGGAACAACAACAGGAACTAATGTCGGGAGTTTTGGCGGCCTTGCAGAGCATCGTCAGCGAGCGGCAGCCAGGAGAGACGACATCATCTGCGGCGAGCAGCTCCACGTCCGAAGTCTCGACGGTTCAAGAGCGCGGTTCTTCAGCGTCAAGTCGGGTAAGAAATGTACCTGTGGGCTGTCGGGATACGATCGAAGCCGTGTCGAACTCGTCGGGGCCATGCGCAATTTCAGGGGTACAATCAAGGTCGTTGCTTCAATTAACTATTAGGAAGCCGATTTTCAAAGGGGAAGCGAATGCGGATCCATACAGATTTTTACGGCAATTAGAGGGCTATTTTCGAAGAGTAGGAATCCCCGAGGGAGAAAAATTAATCACCGCAGAAGAAAGTTTGGTCGGATCGGCTTATTACTGGAGCCAAATTTACAAAGGGAAGTGGCAAAATTACGCGGATTTTAAAACGGACTTCCTAAAAACGTATTGGTCCGAACAGAAGCAACTCGAGGTCCTACGCGAAATAATCAGCGCCCAATGGGAACCTCGCGGGATATATACGATGTTAGAACATTTCTCGTATTACGTAAGCCAGGCAAAACTTTTAACGACACAGCGAGCGGAGACAGTATTGGTGAACGATTTAATGCGCCACTTTCCCCACACACTGCAATCTCTTTGGCAGATGAGCGGCAGGAACACCATACAGGAAGCAGCCGAGTTCCTGAGAAGACAGGATGATTTACTGGCACAATTAGGATCAACAGGGGGGCCTGCAAGAGAGGAGAGAAGATATCGAGGACGAGGAGCGCGAGCGAATTGGCGTTACACGCCTTACGGAGACGATGAACCCGATCAGGAAAACTGAGCAAGGCGAGTCGAAAGGCCGATCGCTTCGCCGTAGATGACGCAAGGAAGGCCGCTGTTGTGGAAGTGAATCACGTGACAAGGAAAGGCGAGTCAAACGGGATTAACAAGGGCTTTGAATTACTCGTGAAATTAGGCTGGAAACCGTTCCAAGGACTAGGGAAATATCATCAGGGAATCATAGCACCAATTATACAAGCAGGGCAAACACATTTACAGGGTGTTGGTTTTTCAGGCGATTCGGGTTGCGAATTATTGCGTTACAGTGAATTAATTAGGCCAGGTGAACCGTTGGAAGCCACGGGCGCAGATTGTTTCCAGATTTTGTCGTTACAGCGTGGGCCACGGTTTATTTCTAGCGGAGAGGAAGAAAATCATAGGGTCATCCCAGCGATCACTATCAAGGCCAACGGAGGAGTCGAAATCGTGGCGCTAATTGACACCGGAAGCGAGGTCACCTGTGTCTCTGAAGAAACCTACGATAAACTCATCAAGGCAGGGGTTACCGTCCCAATACTACCTGTTAAAGCAACACAATTAAAGGGGGCAGTTGGACAGAGAAGTATTCGCGTCAACGTGCAAGCGCTTATCTCCTTGGATATTAGTGGAACCGAAATACGAACGGCTTGTTTGGTTGTTAAGAATTTGATCAAACAGATGATCATCGGCGATGATTGGCTGAACCGCCACAAAGCGAAGGTTGATTTCGAAGAAGGCGTACTTGAATTTACATACGAAGAACGCCGACATCAAGTACAGCTCACTGAGCGTATAGAGGTGGTTGAAAGAGCGGGGGCGTGTGGCGACCCCTGCGAACCGGAGGGAGAACGTATTGACGCGAATGTAATGCTGGTTGCAGAGGAACACTACGAAGGCAACGAGGTTATACAGGACAAGATAAAGGATTGTATTCTAGCGGAAACCGAGAAAAATCAGTTAAGCTGCTTGCTTTTAGAATTTAATTCGGTCTTTGCAAAAATACCAGGGCTGACGCACTTGTATACGCACGAGATCTTAATGCAGGACGAGACGCCCTTCATGAAGCGCTCGTATCCCGTACCATACGCGTTAAGGCCAGCTGTAGACGATGAAATTAAGAAGATGTTAGAGCTACAAATTATACAACGTGAAGCATCACCTTATTCGAGTCCGATTGTTGTCGTAAAGAAAAAGGACTCCACGGTGCGACTTTGTTTAGATGCAAGACAGTTAAATGAGAAGATGGTGGCAGATCGCGAAAGTCCTACTCCAAGTGAAGAGTTAATACGCCGTTTTAACAATGTGAGATGTTTTTCGTCATTAGATTTGCGCTCGTCTTATTGGCAGATACCGTTGCATGCAAACAGTAGGAAGTACACGGCTTTTCTCTATAACGGAAGGAGCTACACGTTCAGGGTATTGCCATTCGGATTAAAGACAGCGGTCGCCAGTTTCAGTCGCTGCATGGATTTGGTTTTAGGGCCGGAAGTAAGGGAGTTCACGGTGAATTACGTGGATGATTTATTGATAGCGTCACCGGACTTTAGAACACATTTAGAACACTTGCGGGCAGTCTTGACAAAGCTGCGAGATGCTAATTTAACCGTGAACTTAGAAAAGTCGTGTTTTATACAAAAAGAGATCAAGTTTCTAGGGCACATTTTATCAACAAACGGAATACGGCCGGATCCAGAGAAAATCGAAGCAATTCTGAAATTCCCAGCGCCGACACGTGTTAAGCAGCTACGAGCGTTCCTAGGATTATGCAATTACTATCGACAATTCCAGCGAGATTATAGCGAGCATACGCGGCCTATAAGACAGCTATTGAAGACAGGAGTCAGATGGAAGTGGGGAAGCGAAGAAGAGTCTAATTTTCAACACATCAAGGAGTTGTTTTTACATTGCGTAATGTTGCGGCACCCGAGATGGGATCAACCGTTTATTTTACAGACGGATAGTTCCGGATTTGGAATAGGTAGCGCATTATGCCAGGAAAAGGACGGAGGAGAGCTGGGAGTAATCGCTTTCGCCAGCCGATCCCTGAATACAGCGGAAGTAAACTATACCACGACAGAGAAGGAACTGCTAGCGATCATTTTTTCTTTACAGAAGTTCCGCACGTACTTAATGAACACGAGGGTGATTATTTATAGTGACCATCACGCATTACAGTTTCTAAAACAGTGCCGTTTGTTGAGTGAGCGTTTGACAAGATGGGTACTGATGCTGCAAGCTTTTGATTTCGAAGTGCGCCACATCAAAGGACAAGAAAATGTTGTAGCGGATACCTTGTCGCGGTTTCCGATTGGGCCCTCAACAGCAGGTGAACAAGGACATCCGGCGCCAATAATTGCGACACTGGCGACTACTGAAAAGCCAGAGCTACGGAGAAGATTAATGAATATCGGAGAGTTACAGGCGAACGATGAATATCTCGGGGAAATTTATGTACAAGATGACGAAGAAAGAAAGGCAGGATATGAAATGTACGACGGGGTTCTACTGTACAACTGTCGGTTTACGCAGGCGAAATTAGTGGCGGTGCCGCGAAGTTTGATTGTCGAGTTAGTACAACACTTTCATGAAGCGTATGGGCATTTCGGACCCGGGAAAGTATTTCATGCAATGCGTACATTGTTTTTCTGGAGGAAAATGCGGCACTCAATCAGGAAAGTTCTGCGAAGCTGTGACAACTGCCAGCGGAATAAACACCTGAATAAAAATTTTGCGGGGGAATTCCAGCCAATACTTGCAGAACGAGTCGGTGAATTGATGTCAGTCGATTTCTACGGGCCATTGCCACGAGCGCGTGCCGGGGCTGTGTATCTGTTGGTGACGATTGACGTATTCTCCAAATTTGTCCAATTATATGCTATGAAGAGGGCGAATGCAAGCACGGCAGCACGTAAAATCTTAGAGGAATCCCGAATTAGGCCAGAACGTATTCTTAGTGATAATGGTACTCAATTTACTTCGCGGCTGTGGAAACAAAGGATGGCCACAGCTGGAATTCAAGTACAATATACATCCGTCAGACATCCAGCTTCAAATCCAGTCGAGCGTGTTATGAGGGAGATTGGACGGTTTTTCCGGGCATTTTGCTCAAGAAGACATACAGGTTGGATTGATCACTTAGAAAAATTACAAACGTGTTTGAATTCGCTACCACACGATTCCACGGGATTTGCACCTGTAACAATTGCATTCGGGGAAGAACCAGAGTTACCCTATAGAGCGGTAATCCGCCGGATTAACCCATTTGTTTTAAATCAGGATATACATCGCGTGCGTGAGATAGTTAAACAAAACACACGGCATATGGCGCAACTGCGGGGGCGGCAGCAAACGAGTTTCCAACAGCCATTCGACGAAGGCGACTTTGTGCTAATTCGAACTAACCCCATTTCCGTGCTCGCCGACCGGATAAGTCAAAAGTTCTGTAACCTCTATGAGGGTCCATATGTTATCCGACGGAAAATACATATCAACGCCTACCTGCTCGAGAACCACGCCGGCGTCCGACGGGGAATTTTTAACGCGTCTAGCCTCCGACCATACTACACATATACCGGACTAGATTAAAGGGTTAATGAGCAAACACCACTGTTACGGATGGGGACCCTAAAATTTCGTAACAACAAGTGAAAGTGTTTATATGGGATTGCAGGAAGTCATCGACCCACGGATAATTACGGTCAGTGGCACAGACTGCTATTGACACACTGTCTGGGGTTTCTGGGAAGGTTTATGGCGGGGTAACTGGCCCAGCCGTCTGGTATTTATGAGGGTACGGACAATACGTCATTATCATCTGATTATTATGAAACGGCAAACAGCGAACTCGAGTATTAAGTGAGTGGAAATATTTGTACGTGATTAAAGAGTGTTGCATTAACAGGTATCGGATTAGTCGGGGGTGTTGTTGCGAAATTAATTCAATGGATACCGGTGTAATTTATGAGCTAATTAGTGATGGGAGATTTTACAAGCGTTTCCGAATGGTGCATATATATTTAGTTTAACGGTGAATTATGGTGTGATATTAAATGAATTATTGTGTGAGATTAAGTAATTAAGGAAAATTTTAGTGGTAGTGATGGATTAATTTAGTTAACGGTGTCCATGGGTTTTCTCGGGGCGCTTCAATTTGACGGTGTCAAGGTCAGGGGCGTGCGGAATTATTAATGCGACAATGTTATTAAGGATGTAATTCCGGGAAGTTAAGGTGGCTTTACCGTGGCATGCTAATGCGCTAGCGGGAATTAGTGTCATGAGATATTACACGTGATCAGTGACGGTGAGTTATCAACTCAAGGTGTTGGGGTGGGATAATTAAAACTTAGGGAATCTTAGTGGAAGTTTAGTGAGTGACATCGACACGAAGGTTTTTTTTTGGCCGTATACGGAATTAGCAAACTAAATAGTGAGTGCGGAAGTGAGTGAGCAAATTAGCCAGGTATTGAAGGGATAGTTAGCGATTAAGGTGTGATTAAAGAGTCCGTGGGTGTTGAATTAATTAGGATTTAGCGTAGGTGCGAGTTGGTGATTAATAAGAAGTGATTATCAAGGTAGTTATTAATCAGTAGGTGACAGTGGAATGTCAAGTGGCTTCGATTAAGTAAGAGCAGTCTATATGTTCCGTTAGAGTGTCCACCGGTCTAGCTGGTTCAACAACTGGGGGCGTCTGGAACACGGAAGTGTTGGGATTGCATAAGCTCGGGATTTTTCTTGTTCTTTTCCTCTCTTTTCCTTTAGTGTGTTGAAGTGGGGTGGTCCTTAGTGGTTTGGAGGAAATTGTTAGTTGAGGTTGGTTTTCATTGGCCAAGACGAGTTCGATCGGTTAGCGTTCCGCGGTACGCCGGTGTATTTCTGCCCTGGCGAGGGGGTGCCAAGTGTTCGTGGGCGCTCCCATATCAAGGGAAAGCGGGAAAGTGCCCATTCGCGAGGCGATTGCTCTAATTTCCCGCGGGGGCGAGTGAAACGGTCGCGAATTTGTATATAAAACAAATGAGCATGTTAGGAATGTAACTAAAATTTTGTTTACGAGTCATTGCAATTATGGTTATTGTCACGGTAGTCGGGAGGAGACAGTTTGGAAATAATAAATCACAAACAATGTACACTTGTTGGGAATTTTAAAACGAAAGCCAGAGACCTACCGGACAATAGGGCCACTTCAGATAACCGGGGTGCCATCATAAACCTTTATCGTATTTGAGCTCGACTCAGCTGCTGCTCGGGACGACGATCGTAAATCTGCCATGCGGATTTCTAATACACATTTGGTTTTCCTTAAAGTTGAAATTCGACACACGTTTAAGTTCTGTAACATAATATGTCCACTTAGAAAGTGGTACTGCAAAGGGCAGGAAATAATAAAAACGTCAACTATGTTGAAATTTAGTAGAAGCAGACATTAAAGACGCGGAGCCCTTCAGGGTGGCATGTTTTGGAAAGTTAGAAAAACACTTCGTGGGACGCGGAGGCGTGTTTCTTCTAAACACAGGACGCGATCCGATTGGTCAAAGTATATTTTGCATTTGTTTTCGGGTCAAAGGAAGGGGCAGTAATTAGGGGCAGTTGGAAGATGAATTTGAAAATTAGAAGCAGATAGCCACGCGCTTTCAAGACGGTCAGTCGTATCTATTTTGCGGGGCAACTTGCTTTGAGTTACTTACTGATTTCTTTAATTATTTTCACTAGAGGGTATAAATTAATTAATCCGTCCGGTTAAAATTAACAGTGATTTTGAGAGGCAATTAAAATAAAATTAAAATATCACGGTTTTGGCGCGAAATCTAATCCGCGAAGTGAATCTAAAATAAGGTGTTGTGCGTGAATCTGGATTGTTATTCCGCGGCACGGGGTTAGGTAATTTGCTCTAATTTGTATCTTATTCGTTACATAATTGGTGGTATTAGATGATTAAATTTTCATAATCTATAAATTTCAGTACTTACTTGGTTTGGGAAATTTATTCTTAGTCTTAATTTGCATCCGAACCAAAGTCAATGCTTGACCATTGTTATATAAATTATTAACTAGTTTGTTGGCGTTTCTGTAATTTAAATCGACCAGGGCAGTCAGCCGACGTTTCCAATTTATCGTGCAATTCATATACAGGGTACTTTGTAAAATTAGTGAATCCTTTTCGGTATTCTCTGGCAAATTGGAAACACGCAAGCAACGTGTTTTTCGATTTGCGCAGTGAAATCGATTGTTTCATACCACTGGTCTAAGGCAAGTTCAGATCTGCCACTAAAACCCAGTGTGACCAGCACAGATTAATTACCTAAATCAAGGCCAATCAGTTGTATTACTAGGGCAGTAAAATTAAGAGGTCAAACCAATTCTGAATCACGTAATCAGTGCCATCTTCTCAGCCGAGTTTCCATCACACTCTGTGTGTGGACCAAGGTGTAGTCTTTGTCGGGAGATCTGTAGTTAATTAGAAGGAATCTGCTGCGAGACCGTAAGGCCATAACTACACATAGTAGAGTGTCATAAAAAACGGTCAAAATATTCCATCGCGTACAGGTTAGATCTTCGTCGAACAACGCAATCAGAGGTTAATTAATAAAGCCAGAGGCATTGACCCTGCACCTCAAAATAGCGAAAGTAGCGGTTGAGCTAGTCTCCCCACTTCGTAGCGTTAGTAGGTTATCAAAAATCGGGTTCCCGCCTCCAAGGGAGGCTCCCCTGAAAAACGAGCGATTGCTATTTATTTTCTCACAGATCGATCGCCTGGGTTGCATTTTGTATCACATACTTCCCCAGTATCTGATTAATTAATCCCCTACATTCATTAAGTAAGTACACTGTAGGCACAACGCCGCTGTACACTGGTTGATATACAGAGCGGGTCTTAGAGTACGATTAAAGTGTTAAACACGAGTACCAAGATAACGTAATTTTGGAAACAAATTAATTATTCATTTAAATTGAATAGTCAGTACACAAATATTGTTTGGGACAAGCATAAGAACAACCCACCAGTTGTGTAATTGGAATTAGGTAGTTCGTCACGATATCCGAACGAGAAAACCGTTAAACGAATTCTACTGTATTTCTTATACGAGTGTAAATTTTTTGGTGTTTCCTTGTATGTTAATATAAAAAACGGGGTTTTTTATACTCAGATTTTCAGGCTGCATAGCGCCTGAAAAACGGAGTTTTTCCCCTTAATTTGCAATAAATAAATTAATTAAAGTTAAGTCCGCATTCTTATTTTTATGTTAAGTATCCAATTCCTGCTATCTCAGATTTATATCCGCTGCACCGGGACCAAAGAACGGGACACAAGTGGGTCCGTTCGCATTAGAGATCACGAGCCATTTTAATTCTTGAAAATAGTTCAGAAATATCAACAAAAGTAACCCGGAAGATTTCCTTGAAGGCTGGCGCCTGGCATAAATTTATTGTAGTTATTATTGCATGGTATAGGGGCCCCGTAATCTCAGGTAGCAATTCGTCTGGCCAGAGTGTCTGGAACAATAGCACTGACCTTTTGCTTTCCTGGAAATTTGCCCGAGTTACCCCGAGAATAAATACGCGTTAAATTCTTGCAGACGATAATCTTTCAGTTGCCAGTAAATTAACTTGCTAATAAATTAAATTTGTTTATCTGTTTGGGTTCATTTATTACTTATTTAGTTGTCCCTAAAGACAACAAACAATAGTAGCACCTCGGCGTGTTACAGTTTTGAAACTGGTGTGACTTAATTTCATTTTGGAATGGGTAATTTTATTTTGTCTGTGGTTTCGAACATTTAAAATAATACCTTATTAAGTACTTATTATTGTATTTTATTACTTACGATCTAAAAATTATTTCTCAGAAAAAGGGATCTCCAAGAAAATTTTCTTTATCGATGAACTTCAAACTTTCGAAACCACTCTTACAAATTGTGCTATAACCTATTTACTGTGCTTAACCGACTTAAGAGAGCTGAATCCAGTTTTTAAATTATTGATTATTATTTTGGAGTCAGTGTGTCGCGCCAAGTTGCATATCTATTATAGAAAGCACTTTACAATCGTCATTTTATGTTCCAGCTATAAAATATCATCAATAATCGTTGTCGATTGCACGGAAGTTTTGCATAACAATATCATAATTTAAAACAAAGTTTCTCTTACAATTTCGCCATTACACTTCTTATATAACTTTCATGTTCGTGATGCTTGATGCACCTAAAAGCGTTTGTTCAATGTCTGGAACTGAAGATAAACAGAAGATTGAGAAAATCTATGCATATTCTATTCTAGAGTTTGAAAAACTTTGATTTGATTTGATTGTTTTTGTAGTATTACGGACCACATGTGTGAAGCAGGCCTAATTATTTAATTTTTGCTTTATTCTAATTTTCTTAAATATCTAAGTCTTTAATCAAAATACAATCAGTAATAATAATTACACGCAGATCCTTTTTCGTGGACGTGGGCTTCAAATTATCTTATTTGTCAGAAACATTCATCATTATTGTAAATAATATATGGGAAAGCGATTTATTCTCGGGCTACTTAACAACAATCTTAAATAAAAATCAAACCGTAGGCGTAGGCGCCGGGCTGTAGTATCGTGTTTGGTAATCTCGAGTCAGAATTGTTTGTTTAAATAATTGATTTGATTGGTTTGTGATTGCTTAACGTTCAGTGCCTCTTATAAATATTTGTGTGTCTTGCATGAGTTCATGCAGGTCCGGATTAGCAAGTTAAAGTACTTCAACTAACCGTTTTGGTAAAGTAAATGATCATAACTGTTATTCCAACTTTTATTTATTGATTTTTCTCAGTAGCTTTTTAATTTTAGTAATATCGGTTGTATGTACCTTTTGGTTTTATTAATTTCACAAAATTTGATTTTTTAATCATTTTCACTTTAGAAATCTGTTTCAAAAATTGTCTTCTCGTAATTGTTTTCAATATTTAACTGATTGTTTTAAATAATCAAAACAAGTTATTTCTTCGATGCTACAATAACTGATTTCCTTATTTCACAATCTCTGCTATTTAAAACAAAATAACTGCATTTCTACTTTTCGAGATTATTATTATATTATTATATTAATTTTATATATTTTCATTGTTATTTGGAATGTTAAATTCAACAGATAATCATTTCATTTGAAGTTAAGTACGTCTATTTAAAAAAGGTTCATAATCTGTTCCTTTAGTTTCTTGCATAGTACAGGAAAACAAAGTTTCCGAAAACTTTTCAGTTGATTTAAATCTGAAATGCAAAATATTCTGTGGAACACACTAGATAAAAGTATATATTGACTTAAAAGCATTTACTTTTAAACAATTCCAACCATTTGCGATATCATCATCAGTTACTTTTAATATAATCTGAAACGAATACAATTAAAAATTTTTATTCGTTACTCTTAAAGCCGTAATATCTTCAAAGCTAAAAGTTTTACACTATTTTTAAAAATGTAAGCTACCGAATCATCAAGATATTTCTGGCAAGTAATTATTAATTGTTTTTTTCTGGCTTACTGCTGTAATTTTTATCAAACGTATAAATGAGAACTTCCTCTTTCCACACATAATTAACGTCTTCTACTTTTAACCGAGACTGCGATAAAAATTAATCATAATAATTGCTTTCAGACATAAAATACTTTTCCGCCATCTGTTTTTAACCGCACGAACTTGTGTTTAATTAAACACCAGCACAGATAACGCAAGAACCGTAGTGTAGTAAAATCGTAAACAGAAAGTTTCCTTCGACGAGGTCGCCCACATATTTTGAGACCGAACTGGTTGCAGATTCGTATTTCGTTCCTATTCTGTATTTTGTTTGTAAATGTAACGTGCTCATTACCTGCCAAAAAGCGACACTAGCATGCGTGGGTTTTACTTTTTTCAGACAGCTTCTGGAAGTAAAATTTGCCTGGATTTGCTCGATTCGTTTCGGCTTTAATAGTAGACATAATTCATGTGTCATACTTAATAGCGAATGAATATATCAAAACCGTGCTCATCTATAGTAACTTTCTTCTGTCGACTGGAACAAAGTAATAAATATGTCAAATCCTTTTTTAGAAACGCCTTGAGAAACAAAAAAGAGATTTATTTCTACTTCATTTATTTCGTCTTTCTCCTTGTGAGTACACATTAGTATTAAATCCTACTTACAATGTAAACTTTAGGAAAAAATATTCTGTTCATAGCACCAAATTAGAAAGGTATCGGGTAACGTGGTTCTAGCTAAAGAAACTCTTAATTAGTTTTATTACATAATTCATAACAAAAGTAATTGAAGCCCAACTACCATTGCAAATTAGCAGAAAGCTATAAATAATTTACAATGGATATCAAATTTCACTACTTAACCGTTAAAAGTGTTTATCAAACGTCGAGGCTTTACTTGGCAAACGAGGATACTTTGAACTCGGCCACCTGAAGTGCATCTAATATTACAGAGACGTATTTTGCAACTAATCTTTTCGTGCCTTGTTCCGCCAGGTCAGCACTCCGATAGGGTTCTATCACATTCATTGTTGTCGGCACAAGCCCATAATCTCAAGCACACGCCACGATGTCGTTAAGGTCACGTTCGTGTTTTGTAAAAATGTTGTGTCCGCATGTATTTCGTGTTTCGTGATAAGAGAGTTACCGAAAATGTGTATACTCTTTGAAAGATGCGACAGTAATACCATACATTTTAAATATACAAGGGGAGATTCAATAATTATCTTTCCAGCCACGAAACGAAAGAGCTACGTTATTGATTTTTAACAGTTATAAATTGACAAGTTTTTGATAGATCAGTGTAAAAATTCAATTCATTTGATCAAAAAAATAGTGAAAAATCAGTGATTTAGAGCTAAAGCATCGAAGAAGTGAAATAATATTTTTGATTAAGAAGGGAATACTCCTAAAAAGCATCCATGAGAAAATAACGGCAGTGTATACCTAACCATAATAGCCCATCACATTTCCAAGTCAAAAGAAGTTGAATGTACTCAGAGTTAAGAATGTTGTACTTAGATTTAGGCCTTAGCACGCCTTAGCAAAGTGTCTGTACGGTCGGTTCCTAGGCTGTTGACGCCGGAACAACACTTGTGTCGAAAGAAAATTTCAGCGCAAAATTTAGTATCTTTACACCACCACGGAGGCGGATCCAAACCTATTTTCACAAATTATCATTGGCGATGAAACTTGGATACATTTAACCAAGAGACAAAACAAGAAAATATACAGTGGATGCATAAAAGTTCTCCAACCCTGAATAAGTCACGACGGACAGTCCTTCTAATAAATATATGCCAAAAGGCTCAACAATTAGCTTACCAAAGCTTACCAAAATATACTTTACTTAATAAAAGACCATTAAACAAAATGAGCTCATAAGCTCTGTAAGGAAATATTTCTCTTGCGCGACAATTGCAAGTTGCATAGAGCAGGAAAAGTTAAGAAATTTATCGACGTCACCGGCTTTATTGAACTGGACTGTCCCCATGTTGACATGTTGTAAAAGCAATTGTTTCTTTATACCATCAAATTAATCTCATCTCCCGTTTTAGGACTTATGTCAATGTACAAAAAAATTGCACCTGAAGTCGTTTTAGACTGCCATAATTCTTGTACATACAAGGTTTGGTTTAATTTTGGTTCAATGTTTAGAAAAAAAAATTTTGGGCTGCAAATATAGTTTGAAGTTCTATTTTTCCACATAGCTTCGTAAAAAACTTTAAGAGTTTCATTTTTTTGCCCACTTGACTGCAGCCCTGTGAAAGAAAAATTTATTTAACCAATCAGTCGTGATCATATTAAAATACAATTTACTGTACAAATTAAGTTGATTGAGAAATTGAACCAAACATTGTACAAGAAATAGATCCTTATGTTTCTGACCCCTTCAACTGATAAATTTCAGTCAGCATTCTAAAAACATTTTGTGACATTTTTGCTTTGAATATGAGTGTACGAGAGCCATTTCTTATCAAGAGATGTTTTTTTAAATTTAAGCTTATAAGAACTTATAACGATACACAGGTATACCCTCGGGTATACCAGCCGTATCAAAATGATTAAGAAAACTTATAAAGTTACATAAAAATGATGTTCTGTAAAATTTATGATAATGAAAGAAATTGCTTTTGGGAGGAAAAGTGTTTAATGTCCCAAATTACTGCGTCATGTTTTGTCAATCTAATAATGAGTAAAAAAGAAACTTGAGCAAGAGATGGCATTCAAAACAAGCAGTTGTTTGCAAGAGGATGATAAAAGCTTAAACACTCAAATCTGCGATTAAAGGCAAACTTATCATTTTAATGTATGTAATGAATCTCTACATTAATCAAGTAATTAAATTTAAGTTAGTGTCATTAAGAACAGTGAAGCTCCGGCAATCCGGATCAATTAAAACCTAGGCTATTAGTGAAAAATCCGGATTATTGGAATCTCTTTAAAATTGGTACATGATGTGAGGAAAAAAATAATCTAACAATTTATAAAACCAGCAGAAACATAGCATGCTTCGAATTAATGTTGGAAATGTCACTGTCTTCAAAAGACAAGGCAAAGGCCAAGAGGCTCTTGGGCGCCATTATTACTTTTTAAGAACCAGGGGATTTCCTGCTTTATACCTATGTTAATACGCATCTGATCCGGATTACAGATTTATTAGTTGGCCAGGATTAATGACCGTATACACCGTTCAAATTAACTCTGCTTAACTTTAAGCACCACTTAGATTGTGATTTACATAATTTTGTGAAACTTCAAATGCCACATTACAAACATCACTAACATTTAAGCTCGGTTAAAAAGTTTCGTGCATACGGCCATTAGGGATACATTAACATAAAAATATGTCTTTTCATTTGGAAAATTTGGATTATTAGCACTTCGGATTATCGGAGCTTTATACATATGTGCCATTTGCCTCCCTTTCGAGAATTTTGAGATTAAAAAATGATGAGGGTATGTCTTATTAATGAAGTGCTAAGTGCGCCTAAATGCATGTAGGTAGACTAACAATTGTCCTGGCAATATGTCTCGATTGCAGCTTCCAATATGGTCTTCAGTTTGTTTAGCAATTTTCGTTTTATGTCTTTAATGATCGCAGAACTTTTTGTGACTTTTTCATTTTTAGAAAATACATAAAAGTACATAAATTACTTTTTCCCAAAAAACTATAATGCAAGTAAAAATTTCGACGATTCCACTTTATTTAATTTTTGATACAAACTCTTTTGTTGCAAACTCTTTTAAAAATAAAAATATATAAGTTGTTGAGAACCAAGACTGCTTCTTACTTATTAGTCAATTGTAAGTTAAGAATTGGAAATGGCACAAATTTGTGCAGATGTAACGAAACATAAAAAACATTAATCAGATCTTTTCAGGTAAAAAAAAGAAAAACGCACAATTTTTTCTGAATGAACTTCGTATATTTGCAAAACATTGTAGTTAGTTCTCAAACTCAGTAAAATTTTTGTTTTGTATTAATTAATTTCATTTAGTATAGTTTCTAATTTTCAAAATTTTATTTGTTTATTCTTTGTTTACTTACTTTTATTTTTGAAATTTTTAACAATTTTTTCAATTTCCTGTTCAAAATGCTGTTGATATATTTTTTTAAATTTCATTTATGTTATTTTATTTCATTATGCATTTATTTAGTTTAAACGCTTACACTAACTATATAATTTCTTTAAATTCACAGATACCTTTAAAAAATATATATAAAGTCTGAACATAAGTAAATTTTTTAGGGTCGTGTTGGAAACATTAGCACGTAATTTAATTTTCATTTTCCTTTCCTTCTAACGTAATGTAAAAGTTCAGTGTAATGTAAATGTGCAAATAAAAGGTTTTGAATCTTAAATATTCATAAAGGGAACTACATAGTTAAAATACAAAAAGAGTTAACAATCAAAATTTGTAGTGGTACTATTTAGCGCTAATTCCATAGTAAATCAAGCAGTTATACCACGTTTAACTAACGTTTTTAGTAGAATAAAATAAAAGCTTTTTGTATCGATCGGTTTGGTGCAAAAACCGATTAGCTCCAATTTTAGGCGAGAATGACATTTGAATGGATTTAGCTCTATAAAACATTTTGCATCTTTCGGTACAATACCCGGACAGCTACCGAATTTAGTAACCGAAATGCATGTATAAAAGAAGCTGTCTGTTTTTGTTAAAATGTTCCTATTACATTCTTAATAAAACCGTTTCTCGTTGATACTGTAAAATTAAAAAAATGGAGCTGACCAGTTTTTGCACCAAACCCTTCAATTGTTAACGAATAATTTCAGATTCAACCGTCCCAATTCAACGGACCTTAATAATTCGAAACGGTTTACAATCATTCAATCGCTATTGTTCTATCTGACCATTACCATACACGACAACAAGAGAGACGGCGGATAAAGAGAAAGACCTAGGCACGTCAGTATGGGAGAAATTCCGAGGTCACGTAACAAACTTTGGGCGGAGTAATGAAATGAATGAACATTTGCAAATCATTTGTTTGAATTTTGCGGTTATTCAACTTTAACGGCTCAGATAAATCGAAAAAATTTACTTAATAAATAATACGACGCTGATTCACGGCGGTAGAACTTTTTAATCATTTCGAATTCTTTGAGCTCAGAATTCCAAACCAGAATATAACTGGCATCTAATTTGTACTTGTCTAAAGTTACAACTCTGTTTTTGGCTTTTCAACACAATACATCCTTTGTTTTCTGATGCTAATTACAATCTGCGTTTAACTAATAAAATATGTACTATCTTCTCCAAATTACACATGAGGTATTCGCTTTTAAAGCATTTTTTCGTTTTATAAATAGCAAAATTCAAATGCAAAAGTAGGTATAGTTTTAAGGCCAAATAATCATCCACACAATTTCGCATTCCAATTTTTTAAAAATTACCTAAACAATCAATCTATTAAAATATTTACAAAACGTACCCACTTAACAAGCAATACATAAAATGATGCGTTTCCTCTTCCGTTTTCCTCTTATCAACGCCGAAGGAAGTCGTCAAGATCATTGTTACCACCACATAAATTCCATCCCACATTCATTAAACAAACTCGCCAAATATCAATCATTCAGTCACAGAAAAAGTGCGTAAAAATTAGTTTTTTTTTTCATACACTCTCGTGTTGATCGCGCAAACGATCACGTAGACGGATCTTCGACTTCTATTAATACAAAATGTTTGGCCTATTTCTGGTCCATAATTACGCACGCTCGACGGCAATATTTATAAATCATTGGAATTCCTCGTTGTCGAATTTTGTTATTATCAACCCTTTATGGTAAAGACGAATTTCAGAAAGGGGACGACGATAAGCTAAGACCACGTTAGATTAAGATCTGTAAATGGAAGAGCGAACAAACTATGTATGTCCAAGATGGAAGAGAGTACATTGATCCGATTGGCAGACTTAACGAAATACTGATTTTCTTCAACTGAGAGTAAAGAATAGTTTGTAATTAACTTTCGATGGGAAGCGTAGAGAGTGGGTTGGGTAGTCATTAGAATAAGAAAAAGCCGTTCTTCTTGTCGTTAACTCGCGACTTCCTTATAAATTTAATTGTTTGGGTCTTTACATAAATATGGTGAAATTTGTGTTTTATGCAAATACGGCGACTTTAATTTATGTTAGGCAGTTGACACCATTACATTTACACACACATGCATCCTTATTAATTTATTTCCTTGTTATTTATTCAGTACGGAAATACGAAACTTCAGAAATTTCTAATTACGTAGAGGAAGAATCATATTTGCCAAAATCGAAAGACTTTAATCCTTTTGCGTAAATTCTGCAATTTTCTCGATTAAAATTTTTATTTTTGTTTAACTTATTCAATTGTGAAATGTTAGGATCATGAATACTATTCAGATGGCTAAATAAATGCAAATGTTTACCTAAAAAATGAGCCACCAGCTTGAAATTAGTCATCTATGAATATTTAAAAGAACAACAAAGAAGTGTCTAAGGTTAAATTAAGCGAAACTAACATTCCAGCACGCGGTGTTTATTAAAAAAATTTATTACTACATATTATCTTCCAGATATTTATAATTAGCAACACGATATGCAAAGGTTAGGACAAATATTAAATAATTTTTAGAAAGTGTCATGTAAATGTTTGAATTGGCTTCCGGTTGGAACCGCGTCACGTTGACTTCTACTGCCGACGTTTCGTTCTTCATTACAGAAGAACTTCTTCAGGGCTGCTGCTGCTGGTGGTGTTGCATGGTGGTCAGTCTCAACGACTAACCAGAAGCAGCAGCAACACCATCAGCAGGTTCCGGTTGGAACCGCGTCACGTTGACTTCTACTGCCGACGTTTAGTTCTTCATCACAGAAGAACTTCTTCAGGGCTGCTGCTGCTGGTGGTGTTGCATGGTGGTCAGTCTCAACGACTAACCAGAAGCAGCAGCAACACCACCAGCAGCAGCAACCCTGAAGAAGTTCTTCTGTAATGAAGAACGAAACGTCGGCAGTAGAAGTCAACGTGACGCACTTCCAACCGGAAGTCAATTCAAACATGGACGACGGCCGCGGAAACCTTCAAGTTAAATTAGTGTCATGTAAATGCAGAATTATGCAAAAGTTACTTATTACATTAAGGCCCAGTTTCTCAGTCACAATTTAACTTTAATCTCCTGTTTATTTCCATAGTAACAATTATAAAAACAATTGTTCCTTTGCGAATAAACTAACGTTAAACTATGAGCGGGCCTAAGGCTCGCTTTTTCAACTTTAACTTTCGGTTTATTCCCATAGTAACAATTGTTTTTATAACTGTTACTGTGGTTAACTGAAGGTTAAAATTAACTTGTGATTGGAAATCCGAGCCTTAGGGCCAATTTATTAAGATAATTTTAACCTTCAGTTTATTCCCATAGTACGAGTTATTTGTTTTGTTGTTACTATGACAATAACCCGAAAATTAAAGGAACGTAAAGTGAATAAACAGGTCCTAAAAGTTATTTCTAATATAATTTTGGAAAAAATAAAAAATACAGAAGCCGAGAAACGCATTCTTTAATTAAGAATGGAAAGAAGTAAGGTTTACACAAAAGTTACTTATTGTTAATTGTTAAATTTATTTGACTTATTTGAATTACTTTCGATAAAAAATTCAAATATTTCCGAAGCTTATCTAAAAATGAGCCAAGAGATCATTTTTTAATATTTAAAAAAATAATAAGGAAGTACCCAAGGTCAATTTAAGTGAAACTAACGGAGCATTTATTAAAAAAAAATGTTATTACTATCATCTTCCAGAAAGTTATAATTAGCAACTCGACATGCAAAAGTTAGGGCAAACATTATATTAAGCATAAGTATAAGTAATAACATTATATTAAGTATAATGTTTTGAAATATATCGTGTTGATACAAAATTTTGTAAATGTTCCTTATTTTTCAAAAAATTTAACATCCAACACAAAATTTTTATGACAATAGATTTTTAAAAAAATTAATCCAAGCATTCTTTTTGTTGCGAATGAATTTATATTCCTATCACTATTTATGTATGTGTATTTCTCGGTACATAAAAAAGTAAATATGTACCAGATAATTTAAATTTATTTTCAAAAAAATCAATTAGAAAATAGAAGAGTTCTTGACCACCAATTTATTTATTACTACACCTAAAAGTTTTAAGTCAAAAAAAGCACTATTAGAATATCCTTGAAGTGTATTATGATGACCTGCTAACATCAGTTATTTATTTACTTGCTTATTTGAATAAAATGACTCGAAAATGCTCAGCTTAATGAAAATGTTTTGTGAAAAATGACTTCCAGGCGATTTCTAATTTACGTGCTATTTTTATTTAAGAAAATAAACACTTTCAAAGCAAACCACGTTAATCGCACTCAATGTCACAGCTTGTGCTAAACATAAGTATGAAGAATTATGTAAATTATTTTAATATAATATCCTCTAAGAAAGTCGTATTATAATAACAATTCCTTTCAGTAATTTAATTTTGAAACGAGTTCTACTTGAAGTAACTTATGCCCGGTTGCACCAACTTTTTAAACAGAGCTTACATTTAAGTTATGTTTAGAATGTGACATTTTATATGATCTGTATAACGTCACATACATTCTGATTGACATTTAAACTTCAACTTATGTATCAATTAGAATGTGACAAACTTTTTGTTAAATCTAAAAATATTGTCGAAGTCTAAACACCACTTAAATTTAAGCTCTGCTTAAAAAGTTGGTGCAACCGGGCATTAGACACTTATTAAAATTCTAAAATGAGGCGTTTAAATTAAGAATTACATATTTCAACAACGTGCAATTCTAAACGTAGACATAAAAAATGAAAGGATACTTCCATAAATAAAATGCAATAAGTAGTAATTGATAGACTGAACTGACGACCATCATCAGTCCATTTCAAGCAGCAGAATGGTTTAGCTAATCACAATTACTCTTGAGGTTCAGAGACGACCAACTGTGTGGTATTGTTCAGCCTTTCTAATAAATGAGAAGTTTGGAAGGTCTAAACAAAAGCATTTGTTGATGGCCATCCACAGATGTTGCTATTTTGAATTTGCATTAAGGTTAACAACAAAGCGATTGCTTTTCAAAAGTACTTAATCACTTGAAAACATGCACATATGTTTGGCATGTAATTCAATCCTCCAAAATTTAACACTACCTTCATAATTGCTTGCATGATTTGCGCTGTTAATTAATAAACGCTTACGTGTGCGTCATTGTATAAACTTTAAAGGAAATGTTTTTTGAATGTGCATCCTTCATAAAAAAAACCGTTCGATTATATTTTGACGTTATATACTCTCGTACAATATTTTTCTTTAATCTGGCATGCGTACAGGTTCTATTTTAAAGTTTATTTCGAAACGCACAAGGTTGATTTTAATATAGGATAATTAAAAAAAATTACCTTCCGGTTTAAAAAAATTCGCCTGACGTTTGGTTGCGCTGGCATTGTTATTTTATTCACCCCCATTGTCAACAAAAACAAAAAGAAAATGCAACACTCTTCACAAACTGAACAAATAAAGAAAGCACTACCGCGCACAAAAACACTTTCGAATTAGCTTCGAGTTTACTAAAATCGCGTGTCGTTTTCGAAGGCTCGTATGGTTCGTTTCGGAGTCGTTACGAGTGCGTCTTCGCTACCAAAACCTCGTAAAAGTCACTGACTGGTCGGTAGAAGACGACAGCATGAGTATTTTAGTAGTCCGCCCCACTCCGGACGGTTTCAATATGTTCTGAGAAACACCGAGTTTGTGGACAGCTTTCGGCTGAAAATGCGTTGAGGCCGACCTGAAACATTTTCTGAAACCCAGTGACACTTAATTCGTTATGGGAAGCATCTTTTTCATGAGAAAGAAACATCCTGGAAATGTTTTGCCAGGACAATTACGGAAGAATCCTAATTTTCACTTTTAATTTTGCATTTACATATGCGTGAATTACTATAATCAATAATTACTAATTAGAATTACTATAATCAATTCTATTATTCATAAACATTATTTGAAATAATTGTATGTAAATCAGTATTGAAAGTTAATATCATTAAAAATATTAAATTATTTAAAATGTTTTAAATAAATGTCATTGCCAATTGTTTGTTCTCGTCATACAAACAAATTCGATCATTTTTTCTGTTCTATAATTAACTTATTGTAACTAATAGAACTAATAATAGAACTGGTGTCGAGCAAAAATTTTTGCGGTTATAGAAAACCACATGGTTGGAATATCGTATTACTCGTACTAGCGTAAAAAAATCTAAACCATCTCTAAATCTGAAGTGCATTCAAAAATGCGAAAACTGAATTTTTACTAATTTTTTATCTGGTAGTTTCACGCTGAAGAGGAACAGTTTATCAAAATCTTGTTAAAACTTTTCAATTATGAGACAAGCTATTGTAGTTCATTATTTATAATTTTTTTAAATCATTATGAACAAAAATGTATTTACATATTTCCATGGTATTTTTTATTACTGCTAGACCCAAAAACGTGACAAAAAGTAAACAATTGTAATACATCCTGCAAAAATCGTTATTTATTTGTGAAACTTCAATCAATTCTGAAATTAGAATCCAATTAAACTGTTTTATATTCAATATCTAGGCAGTGGCAAATATAATTTTTTTTTATTTCTGGTAACGTCCTATAATAATAAGTTGAATCAAATTTTCAAGTATGAAAATACATTTTTGTAATTTTAATATGTGGTATACAGGCTGAGTCCAAAAAAGAAATGTTGACAGTTATCGTCATTTGTTTGCCTATGAGGAACTACTTATAGATACTACACTATTTACCGTAAAACAAATATAATTTATTGTTCAGCAACTGTTTATTAAGTCATTTCATGTCAAAAATTAATTTATTTCTTTTTATTTTTTTCTATTGTTTTAAAAAATCTAAATGTTTTAAGTGTTTATTGCAGCACGTCATTGAACGCAGAAAAGAAAGTTCTTTCGAAATTTATTACAGTAATTATACTATTGCATTTAAAAAACAAAAGTTGACAGCTGTCATGCAGGTATTAAAGACGCAAGAAATGGTATGTTGTAGAGTTTTTTCTGCCATTTCATTTGATTTTTGACCGCTCAATTGCGGCAATAAACACCGACGCTATTCGCGTAGGCGTTTTTTTGGACTCAGCTTGTATAATACAGAGCGATTTAGGTTATATCTTAATAAATTCAGGAATCAATAAGTACTTTATTTGATAAACTATGTCCAAAATAGTTTATCAGAAAATTGCGTCAATTTTTTCATGCTTATTAAGAATAATATATAATGGAAAGAGGCGTGATTCTTTGGTTGATTACTAAGGCCCAGTTTCATAAAAGTAGTTAACCACTCGTTCAAGTTAATCGTGTGATTAAGCAATATTATTGGAGGAAAGTTTAAATTTCCTCCAATGATATTGCTTGATCACACGATTAACTTGATCGAGTGGTTAACTACGTTTTATGAAACTGGGCCTTCTATTAATATTATACAGGAAGATTCAGGTTATGTCTTTATAACTTCAGGAATCACTAAGCACTTTCTTCGATAAAATATGTCCAAAACAGTTTCTTTTACCAGAAAATTGCGTCGATTTTTAAAAATTTTTAATAGTAGTTTATGTATCATGTACGCAAAATTTTGCGTACGTGGTACATACAATATTTTTTGATACACGCTCGCCAAATCACCAACATTAATGTTAAATTGCTCGAATTTCGAATTAGCAAGTCTAAATTGTCCCTGTCATCAGACTTGGCAATGATCGGTAATCATAGCAACGAGTTGAATTTTATACTTAGTTACTTGATTTATTTCATTGAAACTTGCTTAAAAATAATCCGCTAAAGTGTTGCCATGGCAGCTTTAAGTACTAGGTCGCTAAAAATTTTTAGCGGACTCTAAATGTTGCTATGACGATTGAAGTTGCTAAAGATACGTTTTTTGTTCTAAGCGACCATTTTGCGGAGCGTGTACCAAAAAAGTCATAAACTGCTTTGAAGGGACTTTTTCGTTCCTAATTTGTTAAATATTACTTCTATTTCTTATATGGTATCGTAAGAATTTTTTTTTTTTTAATAATTAGTTATACATATTTTTTTAGTGATATTTCAATTGCAAGATATCTTCGGTGAATTGAAATATGTATCTCGTTTTAGAGGATTCTTTGAGTTTCTTCTTTTTCTGACAATAGAACTGCCTTCCTCGTCGTCAATATTTATAGTTTAACACTTGAATGGTTAGATGATCTCTGAATAGATTTTTTTATTTCCTTTTTCTGATGTTCCTTTCATAAAAGTGTGGCTTTAACTAATACTCGATTAGGAATAAATTGACCCCCCAAAAGGAAAAAATTGAATTTTCTTCATTCTTCACATAATTAGTATGAAGAATGCAAAATTTTTGGCTGCAAGTCGGCTGGATTGCAATGGGGCCCCCCGAGCATATTCTGTGTAGCTATTTCGGCCCTATTTGGGGCCTCATCAGCAGAATAGTAACTCGAGCACTCCATTGTAACGCAGACGACCAACGTGTCGCGATTATGCGACATAATATGAAGAATTTACCTATTTTCTTCTTTTACTTTTATATTAATGTTAATTTTGAAGCGGATATTTTTATGAGGAAATGAAGACATTATCTTCTTTGGTATATCTCCGCGATTAATGTTTCAAATATTTTAAATTTCAAACAAATTGTGTCCACGAATATATTACACTGCTCAAAAAAATTAGAACGAGATTTCAAATGGTTATTATTTTGTCACAATTAATAAATTATAATTTTTCTGGTAGTTGATTAATTTTCCAGATTTTCGTTTTCAAATAGCAAAACAAAAGTTTTCTCATTACTCGACCCATTTGTTTTACATGGGTCAAAATGTAAAAGCAGTCATAAATCAAAGTCTTAAAGTCTTTAAATCATTTAGCAAATTAAAAAATAAGAAAGTAGCCCTCTTTTAAAAGCATAAATGTTGATTTTTGATTATGTTCATGTTCTTGGGTATAAAATGCTTTCACTCACCGAAGTTCAAGCAACGAGGGACGTTGCTTTGCTGCAATATGGACGTTCTATGCACCACGTAGCAAACGAGCTTCAAGCCAGTCCATCCCTTATCTGCACATTTTGGCATAGGTACCAAACAACAGATAGCTACTCAAGAGGGCTGGACCAGGTCGTAAATGAAAAACAACTCGTGATGACAGGTATATCCTAACATTATTCCTTCGCAAACGCACTGCCACTGCTCGAGAGGCACAAAACCTTCTTCGAAATGCAACTGGCATACACCTTTGTGATCTGATGGTTAGGGATCGATTGACAGAAGCTAACTTAACACCACGTAGACCTGTCCTAGGTCCTCGTTTAACCAGGGATCATAAAATTGCCCGCCTAGGTTTTGCTTGTGAACATGTGCAACAGCAACTTCGACATTGGAGGTCCGTGCTGCTTAATGACGAGTTGAGGTTTAGCCTTACTCGTTGCGATGATCGGGTACGAATATACAGAAGTCCTAGAGAGCGTTACAGTGAATCCAATTCACAGGAAGTCGATAAATTCGGACGCGGCTCAATAATGATTAGGGGTGGCATATGTATAGAAGGCCGCACCGATTTGGTCGTGGTTCTCCAACGTCTAAATGCATGAATTTATGTAGGTATCATCCTGCAAGAGTATGTTTTACCGTTTGCCAACAATTTCGGGGATGGATTTATTCTCCAACAGGACAATCGTAGGAACCACACAGCAAATCAATCATACACTAAACTTCCTTTGGGAACACGAGATTCAGATGATGGAGTGGGTCGGGATTTCAATCCAATTGAACACGCCTGGGAGATGCTTGACAGACGTATTAGAAAGCGTTCTTTTGCACCTCACATTCTACAATAGTTAGCTGAAGCTCGTAATGAAGAATGGCAAAAACTTCCACAAGATACGCTAAGACATTTTGTTCGAAGCATGCCTCGACGATGTCAGGCTGTAGTTGATGTTCGTGGGGGTCATGCACATTATTAGGGTGCAAACTGAATTTTCTTACTGTTGATAACTATTGAATTCGGTTTTAACTTTTCATTGATTGTTGTTAAATAATGAACGAGGAATAATAACCGACCATAAAAATTTCAGTCTGTTATTTAATAAGGCACTGAGAAACATTCAAAATCTCATTCCGTTAATTATTTTGAGCAGTGTATTATGCACAGTATTTATAAACGACAATTTCTTGTGTGTTATTGTGAAAATACTGAAATTAATTTGTTCTATATTAAAATATTTTAAATAATTAGATTCTTCGAGGTTTCATCACATTCCTTCTTGTAGAGCAAAACCTTGACCCATCCTTGGGACATCTGTAGCTAAAATCACAATAAAGACAAGGTCTTCATTATTACCAAACTCATCATTTTAGCCGTTTTTGCTGTATTCGGTCGAGTATATTCCCGACTTCTGTTTTGTCGATGAGAGCCAAAAAAGTTGTCTAAACTTAGTACAGTTGTTTTATTAAGGTGTCCGGTTATCTGCTGCATATTATTTTCTGCTGTTAATGTCGAAAATGACGAATTTTCAGCTTTGAAAGGATTTCTTCTTTAATATAAACATCAATTTCGTGTTACGAAATTTGAATTTGAATTTTTTTTTTAATTAGTGCTTGACACGTCTTAACCTCGTTCTAATTTAATATAAATATTTCACATTTTACATTTTTTTTTAAACCACTAAAGTATTAGTTATAATATAAATCGTGAGATCCACCGAAACATAATTGCTAGATATTTACATAAATATACATTCCCCGATTCAGAATCAAGGAGAACACATCACCTAGGGCATCAAAATTAAATCTTGCAACATCAACAGCAAAACGTCTATGATTATCCTTTAATGATAAATTTATCTTGCTCCTTACAATACATAATCTTACAAATTAATTACATATATTCCCTACACTGTTAAATACGTAATTACCACAGAAACATTTATGTAATCTGTGACAAATACGGCGTCGTTTTGAGGGCAGGCTATTAGTTTCTTTCGTTTTCCAAGAAACCGATACGTATATATGTGTTAATGGTTGACCTTGTTTTCGTTTCTTGTTCTTCTTAAAAGAATTACAAATAAAATTCTTGAACGTCCCTCACGATTATGCAACTTTATAGTCTGGCTCTCATTCTTTACCATCCTTAGATGTCAGAATATGTTGAGTTAATGTGGTTTTTAGTTTCGTTGCGGTAATGTGTGATCGCATGATTAAATTGCCATTGCGGATTCGCCTCAAGGGATGCCGACAAAGTTCTACCGTGATGATGCACCAGAGAAATATTTAAGGAATTGGTGCAGTTAAACTCCTGTGATTCATTGTGACGTTCATAATTTTGTAAGTTTTGTTGCAGATAAAAATTCATCCCTTCCTATCTTATGACTCAGAGGTTGGACTGTATGTAAAAAATATGCTGAAGACTTCTTTGGTTAGAGTTAAGTAATCATTTTAAGGAATTGAGAAACTCAATCAAAACCATAAAAATGTAGACAATATTTAACTGTCGTTTTCTTAATCAAATTGTGTTTGAAATTGATATTACATTTCCTACTATTTTTCATAATTATGTGAATGTAGGTCATGTAGAAAGGAAAATCCTGAAATCACATTAGGAATACATTTTTCTTGTAAACTATCAACCGCTAAGTAGCCTTAACATTAATTATTTAAACGTGTGGTTGTACTATGCAAAAATACTGAATCATTATGCAAAAACAAATAGTTATTTCAATTCATATTGAATTAGACTATTTTGAATATGTAAATTTTCATTCAGTTACATGTATAATAATTCCGAGTTCTTTTTGCTGTTCATTTACGAGGCATAATTAAAATGATAACAAACTTGCAGCAGAAACGTGATGGGGTCATTGATGATTATCAATTCTATTTCATTTTATCGTTTTCTGTAAGTTTTTGATCTAAGCACATCTTCAGAATCATTACTTTACTTACTCAGAATAAGGATTCACACTTATCCACCCCTAGATACTTTCTTTTCTTTCAAACTAATACCTCGATGATCATGTTCATACCTTTTTTCTTTGTGTTTTAACGATTGGAAATCTTTTTCTTAAAATACAATAGAATAAGTACTCTCTTCGCAATTGTTAAATCCTTAAGAAAGATTATCAATAATTTTTAATTATATATTCTAATACACGGCTGACCTCTTTATAATAAACAAATATACAATCAGATTGATGCTTATTTATATATTTATTGCATTATCTAATTGTACGCAATTTATTATAATGGTATTTATTTATGACTTAAAGCTCCTTATTAGTACGAGTTCTCCTTTTGAAACTGCGTTTTTAGGACGTAAAATGCCGTTCATGTCCTTAATTAAAAGGCCGACACACTAAACGAATCTATCAAATAAATCTAACAATTAATTAAGTATTGGTCCTGAACTTTTTTTTTACAAATAAAATATCACAATAAATTTAGAGAAGGTCATCTCGAATACTTTTATGTCATGAAATGAAAAAAAAAAAGAATTTTTCAATTAGAACACACTCAATATCACACATAAACTTAACAGTTTTGTTCAAAAGAAAAAAGCTTCTTCAGATCTTTAAATTTTATTTTCATATTGCATGGGTATTTTTTGGATATCCTGTACGTATGTATCATGTCCTGAATTTACTAATTACAATGAAATTGGAAGTAAGATTTGTTGGAAAGAAAGTTCTTGTGATTCGCTCGTAAAAATTAATGAAAAACAGAGGTCTTAGGTCGCCATTTAAAACCTCCCCCGCCTCCAATCTAATGCTGCTTTCCACGAATAAAGTTTTGCAGAACCATTAAACTTATCGACTTGGTCAGCTGGTTCACACCATATTAGTGTGCGAATGGTGTGCCCCGCGGTGATTCATCTAAGGTAATAAATTTGAGGCTGACCGGTAAGAATGGGCTTACATTCAGAGAATCAAGTGACGCATCCTTATTGGTTTAACACGTAAGGTTCTATAGTATGACTTAATTCTATAGTTTTTTTATAACAATGGGGATTTCTTCCGATATATCTGATGAGTAATTCATTCGCATCAACTTGGTGCTTTCTATTTGTATTATATGATTTACTGATTCATTCATAATTTTGTATTTATTTTCGTTTTAACGTTTATTCTCTCTTTAAAATCCATTTTCATAATTTATACAACTTTTAATTTTCATGTAGGAATAGGTTTTTTTGCTCTTTCATATCTTTTGACATCGATGAGTTAATCTAATAGTAATTAAATTAAGAACATCTCTGTTAAATAAGTTCTATTTATTCATAATCAATCATTTTGTTATTTGGACTCAATCTGGTAGGATTATGGCTTCTTAAATGTAATTAGAATTCTTTTAGGCTTTTTTTGACAATAAGAGTGTGTGAGGGGCTCTTGGTTTATCAGTCTTAATCTTGTTTAAGACATGTGTTCAAATTACATATGACTTGGCCATCGAAAGCAAAAGTAATGACTACTGCGAGCTTTAGAATTCATTAACTGTCATCAGTCATCACTGCTGTTGTTGTTATCAGTTTATTTTGAAAATTCACTTAATCTACAATTACAGTGTTTTTTTTAAATAGAACACAGTTTAATACAGATATAACTTTTGTTGTCCATGGCCAAGTCTTATGCAATTACTATTTTGAACGCGTGGTATTTGATTATTGATTTCCATATTTCCAAAATTAAGTAAACAATAAATAATTTCTATTTATAATTTCGTTTTAAATCAGTCATCTGCAGAAATAAACTGTCTGGATGATGAATACCGGAAAACTCAAATCCATCTGAATTCTTCGGATGTTGACATCGCCATTAAAAATATCTATGGATATTTCAAAATCTAAGAAAAAAGACGCACCGACAGCCAGATTTTAAGAAGCGTCGCCGTCGCGACGCGATGCATTACCAGCGACGACGTACGGACTTTGAACCGTTGCCAAAATCTCGCTTGTCCGTTTACTATTAATTGTGTTGAACACGTGTTCTACGAATTTTCAGAGACCGCAGCCTGTTGACTAACTCGTACGATTTATGGAAAAACTAAAAGATTGTCCTGAATATTATTATTAATAATAAATTAATATTAGTAGATGATTAACTGAACTAAATTTCAAAGAGCTTATTCCTTGCATTAAAAGAAGAAAAACTGACTCCCCAAAAACTGGCTTAAATAGTTTTCGAGAATTCCAATTTTCAGAATTGGTTTTACTTATTTGAACATTTTTATGCAAGGAATATATCCTTAAATTTTGGTCTCCTATTTTTAGAACACTTGGTCTACAAAGTATACGGCTAACGTTTATGGCTAAATTCATATTTATGGAGTGACCAGGTCCAATAACTTGTTGAATTTCATGTTTGTATTTTTTTCGCAGCGTCCACTTTTTTTTAGCCAACTTACACGTTTCTAGGTAATTTGTTCGAAAATCGTTTCGCTGTTATAAAAGCATTATACGAATTTAAAATCATGATAAATAAGATAATTTACTGAGCTTTCAGAACTAAATTTTTTAATGTTTGCATAGGTACAACTTTTCACTTGTGAAGTATGTTCTATTCTAGTCGAGGTATTTTTCAATGAAACAGTATCGATACAATATGAATCGTCTTGTTATAAACCAGTGAGATCACGATTGCATTACACATATGTAAGTCCTGTTAACGTGAATTACCAGACCTGAAACTGAATAGACAGATAAATAATGTATTCGTCATCTAATACTTTGCGGTGTAAATTTTATTATCAGATTTAAAAAACCACCTAACATTTTACGCTAGACGATATACATACGACCACATCCGCCTCGTCCTATGAACGAACGACGAACGTAAAACGCAGCGTAAACAATCAACCTGATTAGACAAATTTCCCTGACGCTCATCGGCGAAAAACTGCTCTAATATTAGCCTAAACTCCTTCCATAAATAAACGGAGGCTTTAATTTCCGGAAATTCCTTGTTATTTTCGAATGTTTGTTTTGGTTTCGTCTTGTAAAATCTGTGCGCGACTCGCATGTATGTAACGTACGTGCGTAACGTAATTAGTGCGTCGGATTCAATGACGAGACGGGGATTTCTCTTTTTTGCCAGCAACTGCAGGATGTTGCATTATTTGGAGTACGCCATCGAAATTTGTTTTGATAGTGATGAATACCTACCGAGATGGGGATATTGTTTGAATAAACTTGGAAAATTCAGATTGTGCAATTAATTGTGTAAAAGTAAATTTCTAATATTTTTTTAATACATAGATATATTCCATAAAACAAAACGCCATGTTAGGTCGTGGAAAATTTTTGACTTAAAGAGATAGGTCGTATTTTGCAGTTTATAAACATTTAAAGTTTCTGTTTTACCAAGTTTCAGAATGGTCAAAAGATGGATGTTAGAGTAACTCGTTACAAAACTCTTAGGAATAAATTTCCACGTGTTGCATTTAATTACACAGAATTTAAAATATACTGAATAGAACTATAAATTCACTTCCTAAAACAGGCAAAGAAGGCAACGTCGTTTAGTAAGTCGTATTGAAAAAGCCATCGCTGCTACTGAAGAAAAATTATGAGCACCTCCATTCACCTAGTTTCCTAACAAATCGATTTCTGTGCAAGAAACATGCGTGTATTTTTCCAAATATGTTTGATTTTAAGCCAATTAAAATCAAAAAAGTGCTGCCAAAAATTTTTTCACTTCCTGAACATGTTTGAAAATGTGACAAGTCCCCTTGCTGCAATTAGCGATTCAATTGTTGAAATAATCGTTGCTTCAGAAGCGAGAAAAGTCCACGACGCGACGCCCAGCTATAATAAATTACACAACGTGATGTTCAAGCGCAGTTCCATATTGTTAAAGAAAACCAAAGAAGTAATTTAACTGATCTAATTAAATAAAAGCTTGGAAAATCATTGTCAATGGAAACTACCCAAAAATATTTAAGAAAGAACAGTTAGAAGTTTTATAAGATATCTACTTGCAATCCTTCATCATAATTATGACACTGTAGACTTTGGTTTCAATAAGCAAAGAAAAACCAACATTAACGAAAAGGCAAAAAAAAGAATCGTTTAAAGTTGGCTAAGAAGTGTCTGTTTTGGACGAAAAGGCAATGGAAAAATATCGTATTTAGTGATGAAACTAGATTTGATGCATGTACGGGAAATAATGAATGATACGGAACAAGGACAAGCATATTATAGAGATAGCCGCAAAATAATCGTATGGCGCTGTATATCTAGCAAAGGTCTTTAGAGAAGCTACTTTTCTTTAACGATTTAATAAATGCACAAAAATTTATATAAATTCTTGTATCAACAAGACGGTGCCTTCTGAAATACGACTAACTACAATGTCTTACAAGACCGCAGGATACAGACATTAGCATGGCTTTCGAGTAGCCACAATCTCAATCCCATCGAAATGGTATGGTGTGGGAAATGTGAAAAAGGATTTGCGATCGGACTGTCCGAATTGTGGATGAAAATTCAGAAAATTTGAATTTCTATAACCTCAGATAATTCTTAATAGTTCAATGTTGTTTAGTTATTATTAGTTGTTTATAATAAGTATTCTTGGTTATTTCTGGAATTTTATTTTATAAATAGCAAATTATATGTCATAAATGCAAAAATCATCTTTTTATACATACCTATACATATTTTACAAAAACCCAAGAAATTAGTAGATAACCGTTGTGTTCGAAACTACAATGAAAATCACAGAACTTGTGTGCTGCGAAATCAATCGTCGAAGCAAGAACCGACAATTATTTCAGTATTATTTCTTTGTTAACAGTGAATGAGAAAAAAGGACGGAGTTATGATTCATACGTCTGTTGATGCAACATCAGACAATGACGTAACGTTCTTCTCTTGTGAATAATACTGTATAATCTGTATTACATTTTTCAAACTTTATAGTCGATTAATCAATACTGGCAATGAAATATGTTTTCTTAAAACTGCGAAAAATTCGTTTAAGATATTTAAAGAATAAAAAAGAGTTTCTTGACCTGATTATAAAAAAATATCTGAATTTTCAGCATTAGAAAGCAACGAATACAACTGGGATAGTTCCTATGGTTCCCATTATGATAATATAAACATTTCAGGCAAAAATATTCGCCTCTCTAAAAGCAACAATATTTTTATACTTCTTAATCCAATATTCTTGATATGGTTCATAACAAGTTTTAATTTATCTATTATCAGAATTTTCTGTACGTTTCATTTGGAATTTTTAGTTGCACAATTCGTTTCCGAGTTCCTAATTTTCCTGTTGAATCATTTCCCGCCTTTCCATACATCCGAGGATTTTTCACACTTTGTGATCCATATTCATGTTACTATAAGTATGACACAATTTATGATAATGATTCACGTTTCAAAGTTGGCAAATTTTCAGTGGAATTTCCGTCATGAAAAATAAGAAAATGCCGTCACCTATTTCTAAACAAAACATTTATAATTTCTCAGTTTTTAATTATTTATTTATTTTCTTTCTGTTGACTTTAGTACTATCTTAATTTTCCTCCTCTTCCTTTCATAAATGGAATTTAGTACTAGGATCAAGAGCAAAATGCAAATATGAGGTAAAAGTAAAAATGTGGCACATACATAAATACATAATTTAGAAAAATTATTTAAAGAAAATTTCTCTGAAAAGTTAACAGACTTTATATTTGAGATAAAAGTGAATTAGTGAAACAATTAAAGAAATATTTTGCTCAATCATCAGAAAAAGAAGAACAGTGTCTGTCGCAAAGAGAAAAGATATTTGAAGGCGCGTTTAGACTTGAGCACGCACGCACTGATCCACCGCGAATGCTCAAGTGTAAACGGTTATGCGCGCACGCTCACTATGTGTTTTTCTATGCGCGAACAGCAGCGAGCCCGATCCGCTTGGTGTCGGTCTCGGGTACACGCTCAAAAGAATTAATTGGTTCGCGAATGCTCAATTTGTACAATACTGAATTTGCGGCGTATGTTCGAGGTAACTTGTATCTTTTTTGATAATCTTTGGTGCTATCAAGCTGAGCAAATATTCGAAATCGGCTTTAGTCATTCTCGTAAAGTCTCTGAATTGGTCATAACGACACTCTGACGCTAAATTGTTTAATAAATTATTTTGTCTGTTACAAAAAATTGGCGTTTGCCACCAACGACGTCTACGTTTTCGAATTTCTTTTTTTTATATTAAATATTAAATATTATATTATATAAATATTATAATAAACGCGGCTGCTGCTATTTTGTCGCTCATTTTCAACGCACGTTTGCGAACAACTGGATCAGCCCATGCGTTGGAAAATGAATTTTAATTTAAACGCTCTTCGCGAGCGCGAACGAATACCGTGCGCGTATGCTCAGTGCGTGCGTGCTCAAGTCTAAACGCACCTTGAGAAAAATATTCTGTCTTGCTTAGATCTTTAACTTTAATTCGAAATAAATAATATTTTTACAGCTTTCATGGTTTTATGAAATAAATTTTCTATGTTCTTATTCTTCAAACATGCAAATGCAAATAAGGAAACTTTAAATTCAAAATTATGTTTTCTATTTTTCAATGCTAAACGGAAATCAAATCAATGACATAGGAAATTATTTCAAAAAATGGTTATGTAGAGCTTCAAGAGGTTATAGTAAAAGTGGTAATCAAGATAATTCAATTAAAAAAAAAGTTTGTTTACGTTGATATTTCAGCATTTAAGTTATTCCATTAACCGTAAAAATATGAATGAATTTTGTAACATTTGTGTAATCGATTTTACTAAAAAAAAAAAAACTGCAAAATACGGTCAAGCATATGCAATATTAACGATTTAATATTGACTTTTGTACTTTTGTCCATTCACCTCTGCGTGTAGCAACACATAATCGAATCTGCACAAGTTGGTTTCAGCGATGGGCGCTGAATTATGAAACTTTTTTGAGAGTTTCCGCCACTTCAGCAGCGTTTGATTTAACACTTAGCATTAATTTCGTGATGCACGGAACGTGCGTTCCACTTTTCCGCGTGTGTATTAATAACAAAAAAAGTCCGTCACGCAAAACATATGGGGCTGGCTATTAAATGACCTATTTATGACGAGTTTGCGTTTTGTGCTTATGCTCGTGTTCGCTTTCATAATGATTACGGTGAGTTCATATGACAGTGACGAAGTGAAATTTGCAATCGCATTGCACGTTGTGTTTGTACGGGCTAAAGAACTTTTGTCTGCAGACAAGCTGTCATAAAATATAATTGAAAACATTTTTTTTTATGGACAAAGAAAAAAGATAAGATTTCAATTAACTTTATACAAAATTTCAAACCTGTACTAAACAAGATTTGATTTTATATTTGTCATTACTAAAAGACTCTAATCTCAATAACAAACTGCTGATTGTCATATTTTCAAGAAATTTTATTTATGTAATGTAAAACGTCTGAAACTCGTTTATTTTTCATTAAAGACAATGCCGCAAATTGTCTGCGATTTTCAATCAATGGATACCAAGGAAAATCCTTCGACATGCGCCCACGAATAGAACTGAATGAACAATAATTACACGTGTTAAGGCAAGAATAATTGTTTAATTTAAGAAAGCAATTATTTGAGGTTACTGTCAAAAAATTGTTTTTTATACTTTTACTAATTATAATTCATAAGAGGTAAAACAATTGATATTTTCTGGAAGTCGTTTAACTACGTAATTTATCTTTGGAATATAAAAACGAACACGACGATAAAATTGCTTAAAATTTTCCGAATTTATTTCATAATATTGTTGGTTTGGCTATACCTAAAAGTTGTAACCATTGCATAGAAACAGTTTCTTCATTCACAAACATTCCAATTCACTTTTCATATACACTATCGACGAAAAGTTTAAATGGAAAATTCTTAGCTACATTTGTAATATAATTTAAAGATAGGGTATCTATTTGCAAAGATGCAATCGTTGTATTTTTAGATTCTAAAACACCATAAAAAATTAGGAGTCATTTAATAGAAGCAACTAGAGGAAGTGGTAGAAAATCTTTATTTGACTTTTTGTTTGGGTCCATTTTTTGACAATTTTTAGCAGCCTCAAATACGTACAATCCTTATCATGTAATTTAATGATCTTAAATCACTTTAGAGATTAATTAAAAGCATACGAAATATCTACCCAAATAAACATTTTGTTAGTAAAATATGCCTCATTCTCTTGTGAAAGCTTTGTAAATTATATCTCCAATAATTGCTGGCAATTCGTTTTGCATTTTAATTCTGAACATTGCAAATACATTCTGAGTATCACTTGGGCATTGTCAGACAATGCTTTCCTCGTGTATCACAATCACGCACAATCTACTTGCGTGAATGTTTTAATGTATTTGAGACATTTCTGTATACACAAACATAGTAACGAGAGAATCCGTTGTTCAATGAAAGCAGATATCGCTTGCACTATGCATGACTGCCTGTTTCGGAAGCACAAATATTTTTTAATGTGTATAATTTTTGCTTATTAGTATACCTACCGTAAGCCATAATTGAAGTAAAGCAAAATAAACAATTCTCACTGTCTGGGTCATTACATTTTTAGATGTATTTCTTAGAACGAATTGTTAATTTACCAGTCAGAATCTCAATACGATGTTGCCATGTTAATTGATAGTCTAAATAAATTACGAAGAATTTAACTCGTTTCATATGTAAGTCACATACAACCGGTACTATATTTTCTCGTATCAAAACCCATTCTTCAATTTCAGCTGTAATCGCAAACTTTTTTCTTGAACTAATACTGTCGATTGCAATTTAGTAGTGTCGTCGATGCCTATAGGCCTGCTTCTTATGATCTATTTGTTAGTAAAAATTAACAAAAAAATTACACAAGGAAAAAAATTCTAAATACATACTTTGTATGTGTTTTGAGACTGAATGTGTATAGATCGGCAAGAAGGACATTATTTCAAATCCAATAGTACATCATATGATTAACTAACCTTGAGAACAATCTCTCTCCCCTTTTAGAACAAAATAGCCCAACTAATTTCTTTTACTGAAATAAAACATGTTTGAATTCTGAACATAAGGATTTGTTACATTTCCTTTACTGAAATTAAGCATGTTTTAACACCACAAGGATTTGTTACACTCTCGCAAGAGGGAAAACAGTTTACAGAAAGAAAATACCTGCCATAAAATAAATGACTGAATAATCTGAAAAGAATGATTTCAGAGAAATTACCCAGAACCATATAAAACATTATAGCCTATTGAAATTATTGAATCACTTACATTATCAGTTAGGGAAATAATATGAGTGAGTAAGGTAGGTAAGTACTCTTGCGGGGTATTGTAATGTCCGGTTTTTCAGTCACAAGTTAACTTTAACTTTCGGTTTATTCCCATAGTAACACTTATAAAAACAATTGTATCTCTAGCAATAAACTGATGGTTTGTGATTGAAAAACCGGCCCTAAGAAGTGATTGAATTACCTAAAGTTATTAAGTAACTCGATCCTTAGATTTTTTTTTATATTACGGTTAGCAGAACATCAAGGAAAAATCATTCATTCTGCAATTTATTTCTTGGTGTAATTACCATTATTCATAAACATTCCGACAGCAGTGTATTTACGGTTTCCTTTTCCTTTCAATTTCAACCTCTGTCACTGAAGGATCTGGTTAAGAATATGTGGGCAGCGGAAACGTTGCACCTCTCGTAATTGCGACAGAGCACGTGGGCCGCAACTAAACACTGGCCGACCTCTTATCTGAAATCTCGCCTCAATGAAAGGATTTACTTTTGATTTAAGCCTCTCACATATAAAGACATAATTGGCTCTGAATATGTATGCCATTTTTTTTTCTAAAACGCCGCCGATGTAGCAACCGGTGCATTTTCTGTTTACGCATGATTACGAAACGAGCTTTCAATAAATAAGGTAAAATGATACACACGATAATTAAATCGCCGTTCATCATCGTAGATGTTTTAACATGTAGTCACGTTAATAATCCACAGTGTTTAGTTTGGACATACTAATTCCATACATCAGTTAATTTCATCATGCATAATTACACATGCGAAAATGAAATGAAGGTATAGCTACAAATTTTTATTATGAAATTTTATGTTTCATTTTATAGATCGAAAAATTCTGCATTCTAATATAAACGGTATTTTCCAGATTAAGGTCATCTTGCCAAGAACGGACTAGGTCTGCTCGGTACTAAAAGAATTATTTGTGGCGAACGCCGCACCGTTTCTTGTTTTATAATTACCTTGCGTAGTAGTAAAAGAATTATGTATTTGTTTATTAATTAAGAAATTTTATTCAAACCTGTCGTTTGCCAGCAGGACAAGGTATTTATTTAGCAATAAATTACGGGTGTGGGCAGAGTTAAGTGCATAATTGCTAGTTGATATTCCATGTTTGTTTTGAAATTGTTTGGTAGTTCATATAATTGAAACGTATCACTTCTTTATTTGTTGTTTGATATACAATAATGTTTTCACATAATTATTTAAGCTATTGAAAATTACAAGTTTACATTTCAGGTGAATTCATATAGTTTTTGTTTTGTCTTAAGAAGAAGGGCGGCACTCACATTTGTACCTTTTCTCAATTCCTTATACAGGATATGTAGGGTTTGTAACTCTTCCAGTTTTGTTCCTTTTCAAATATAAATCGAAACATATTGTCGTTTCAGATATCAAGTAAACGCATATTATGTATTTTGCAAATAAAAGTGGTAGCTTTCAACTCAAAATAAGAAAGTAGATAACGATTTCGGCTGTAACCGGCTATAACCTTATAACTATAACCTTAAACGTATTTTTATTAGAAGGCATAGGCCCAGTAATATAAATTCAAGTTAACTTTAGCGCTCAGCTTTTTGCCATAACAGCAATTGTGTTCACAATTGTTATCATGGAAATAAACTAAAAGTTGAAGCTAACTTGCCTTTATAATACCGGGCCATAATCAACTATACGGGTACATCTAAACTTTCAGAAAATATAATCATGACAAGTTTCAAAATATTTTGGCAAGAGTAACGTATATCTTTCTGCATAAATGCTGTTTGACACGATAACAAATATGTTATAAGATTTGTGAACAAATTTGTTATAAATTTATTGATAGGATCTTTCAAGATCAAGTGTTTTACACGAATAGAGATTTTAGTATGAAGGCATGCGCATTACTGTAAATAAGTACGAATTTTGATAGTTGATATTGCAATTTGTAATGTTATTTTCGATAACAACATAGTCCATGTTTCGCTAAAAGTGTAAAAAGTAATTAAGGCCGCGTTAAATGAACGGTCAGCTGAAATATGTGCTGGTTGCATCAGTTCCGGTGGAATTGTGTCCGCACGCGCACGTACGATGAAAATAGAACATGTTCTATTTTTTCTCAGATTTGATAACAACAAAGATAATAATTTTTTAATGTTACCATGCCAAAAAGTTCTATATTTCTGGAATGTAAAGAGAGTTTTCTGAAAAGTTAAGTACATATGTAGTAAGAAAATATTAAAGTAACAATTTCTCGAATACGTAAAATTTGTAACCGCAATTCTATAAAACAATACGTCTGGGACAAATAATAAACTGTTAGTAAGTCCCAAAGCTTTATATTAATTGTTTCATAAGTTGCAAAATTCAAGTGGCTTAAAAATGAATAAAGGTATGTATTTGCATTCAAATACTACGTTTACACGCTCATTGAAAACCACCAAGTTTAACGAAAATACTTGAACGTGATTCTGTTGTTAAATATTTACCAGTTATGTATCTAAGGACCTTGAAGATCATAAATTACTCGAAAGAATGGAATGTTTTAAAGTAAAAAAAAATCTAAATGATTACATTTCGATTTCGATATTGAACTGATGCTACATAGCTTATAAGTTTATGTGGGGATGTAGCTCAGTGGTAGAGCGTTCGCTTTGCATGTGAAAGGCCCCGGGTTCGATCCCCGGCATCTCCAAGATTTTTGACATTTTTTCTTAAAGTAAAGCTTAAAATTAAATATAAATTATGATTTTGAGGATTTACGCGTAATTGTGTACCTATTGTAAGAAATTTTAAATGTAATTAAAGAGTAATACTGTATATTTTTATTTAGGATAAATAGATAGTTATACATATTAGACATTTAGGCCCAGTTTTACAATCGTGGAATAAGAACGGAAAAACTGTTCGCCAAATATCCTTTAATGTTCCTCCATATCTACGTCACACCTACGTCACATTATACCAATAATACTGCTTATCCGACGATTGTAATATCGGGCCTTAGTCTCGATCATCTGTGTTTATAAAAATTAAGGAAAGTTTTATTTAGTTATGAGCACCTCTTATGCCTCCTGGTAAATTAACCGTGAAAGTGACTTTACAATAGAACGAATTTGTTTATTACGAGCACTTCTGAATTTATCAATTTGTTTAATTTATGAAGCACATTATTTGTAATTATTCTACTCTCTTGATGTTCGATGTACAGGGTTATTCATGTAAATCGTTCATTAAAAGTTTTTAAGGTTTAGATAGAAATATGAACTTTACGGAGCAGAGATATTTCAGGAATTTTTCAAATAAAATAAAATTAACTTCTAGTCGCTTCCGGTTATATCAGAAGTCGCTATCAACTCTCTTATTTTAAAGACATGCTACATTTTTTGTTACATTTTTGAATTCTACATAAATATAAAAATATGTTAAATTGCAATGCATTTCCTTATCTCTAAATTGTACCATTTGTGAGATATTTTGAGTTTTCTTAGAAATCTGATTCAGCAATCTGATTTTTATAAAATAATACCACAGCTATCGAGGTAATTTTATTTGTAAAGCTAATAATTTGAGCTTAAATATTCCATAACCATAATTTACTAAGGGCCAGTTGTACAAAATAGGTTTAAACTCTAGTTTAACCGAACCAGGTTTAAAGTAAACAAATTCGCATAGGATCTTAATGACATATGGCAATTAATGTATTCATAAATAAAATTTGATGCGATTTTGTTCACTTTGAACGTCAGTTTAAACCTCCTTTGTACAACTGGCCCTTAGGCCCAGTTTTACAATGCCGCAGTTTAAATTTAAGCTGAAGCTTAAACCCATAGCAACGATTATTTCAACAATCGTCGTTAAGGATTTAAGCTTCGGTTTAAATTTAAACTGGCATTGTAAAACTGGACATAAGTTATACGATGTCAAAAATATACGCTCCATTTGAAGATATTCAAATATCGGAAAGTACATTTTCTCAAATGGAACTATCAATAGTTTAAAACACCATCGTATGTGGAATTAAATGTTGCATCGATCTATATTAGCATAACCTACGTCTACATATTGCTATGTTATCGGGCTGTTCTGTATTTTTTTAATTTATACTTAAATCTTCTTTATATTTGCAACCCAGTTGAGCAAATAATATTTTTCTTTTTCAATTAAATCACAAATTTCGTTTGTGATTTTGTAATTTCTTTTCTTTATTTTTTTTACTTATTTTTGGACTCGCATCTTTAGAGCGTGGGTTCCCTTGTTTTATGACTTATTTCTTTCTTATTTTATTGTTTTTTTTTAATTCTTTCGGTATTTCTTTTCTTTTTTATTTATCTTTTAGAACATTGACTTGTACCGGGCATCAAAGTAAATCCTGCACAACTCGAACTTACTTCCTATTTTGATTCGCCACAAGCCAATACATATCTAATTTTATGAAAAATTGACCTCGTTTGCACAAGTGCTTTTCTTTGTATTATTATTTTTTTATTTCATTCGTAATGATAGCTCTGTTTTAAATAATTCTAAACCGACAAGCTTGCGCTCGAATTGGCCGAATTATTAAAGTTTAAATAAAGTGATTTTTTATTCTCTATTAACGATGTAGAATTGCAATAGAAAAGGTTTTATTCATAAATTATTAATAATTTTCAAGTTATTTGAATACGTTGTAAACCGTTTGAAGACGTTTTAATTACGACGCGCCTGTAATTTTTTTACCGCATGCTCGCGTGCATCCGATCTTAATTAATAATATCGGCAATTGAATTCCTTTCCGTCTTACTTGCTTACTTGTAAAAATTAAATTAATTTTGGTTCTTTGTTTCATAAAAAAAGATACTAATATTCCTTCCGCACTTCACTTTGTTGTTTCACATCAGGACATCACTACACTGACACTCACTCTTTGTGCAAGTGTTCTTCAAGCATTTTTTGGTAATTCACTTGGACATCTGACACCTTTGACGCTTTAATCCTGATCCTTCTACCGTCAGCTAGATATACAAGACGTCGCTTCCTGCTGACCTGCTTCTGGACTGGCCAATATCTTGCCGTCAGAGGTGCGCTGGCTTTTTGTGATATCTTTGCACGGCTTCGCAAAATTCCAACCACGCTGCTTGCAACAAGACCTCATCCGTCCACTGAAGATGATCTTCCTCAGCAACCACAATCTCTACATCTATGTTATTGGTATTGTCCATTATTGTTTCATTACCGTTCTTTTCATTTTAACTTTTCACTTTTCGATACTTTCACTTTTGTACGTACATTGTCTTTTGATCTCGTTACTACTGAAATAAGTAATAAAATTGTTTTTGTTTTCAACACTTAACTCTCGTTGTCATACTGTTCTTCAACGTTTCATATTTTGTTGTTTACTATTTTTAAAGACCCTATCTTACGTATCACAGCAATATGTTTAAGTCTTTGAGTTATGATACACTTTTAGTTAATTCATAAAAATTTACAATTTCAATATTTTAATATCAAATTTAATATTTAAGCATCATATAAAATATTTATTTAAAATTTTTAGGTGGTCTTGTTAATTTTTTCAGCAAAAATTACAGAATTGCTAAAATGAATACTTTAAATTAAATCAATTGCATTCCATATGAATCAGATTACAGGGCAGTGAAACTACAGAAAACTGCTTTCATGTGGGGATGTAGCTCAGTGGTAGAGCGTTCGCTTTGCATGTGAAAGGCCCCGGGTTCAATCCCCGGCATCTCCAGTTGATAGCTATTATTTTTTCAAGGAATTATCAATTATTTTAATCAAAACAATTTCTTGTCTGCTTACATACCTATAACAATTTTTTTCTCCGAATATCATTCAATACATAGCCGGTGTTTCGCTATTTGGGTTGATGTTTTCTTTAAGATTAAATAAACAATAAGGTTGTATTAACTAAAAAGAAATTGTTGTTATTGACCTAAAACAAAGATACAACCAAAATACCTCTTAGTCTCCTAGATAAGCGCATGTTTGTTTTTTGATTTTCAAAAAGATGTCAAAAGTAACTATTTCTTTTATATAGAATAAGTTATATTTTTGATAAGTTGAATTCTATATACAGGGTGAATGACGATTCTATACTTTTAAAATAATCGTTTTATTTTGAGAAATAGAACAAAGAATCTTTAAGAAAAGTTGCATTGGTCTACAACCTTGAGAACTCATGACTTCGATTTTCAATCGTTTCAGAGTGGCCTCGACTTTTTCAATTTTTTTAAATAGCACGGTATATTTTTCACGATAAATTTTTATTAAATTATATGAAATCGAACTTGTTGAGATGTAGAAAATATGTATCTTTCAAATCTACCTTATCTTTTATCTTCGTACAATGGTTATTGTGCACAATGTTGCCAACTTGTACTAAATTTAAACTCATCGTTAAATGCTAAAGCGAAGGATAACACGTATCTTTGCTAATTTAGCGCAAATTGCTAAATCACATTTACACCAAAGCGTAAAGTCGGCTTTCACACCAAAGTAGCATGGTACGTGCTACTTGCATCCTGGATGCACGCTGCATGCCATTAATTTTAGAACCTAAGAAACAGTTGATAATATTCACACCGGTGTAGCGTAGCATTCATGCGACCTGCCACTTGCGACGTGCAGCTTAGCTCATAGGACAAGTTCCATATTCCGCTACTTCTTAGGGTTCGTACTGAGACCGCGGTTTCGTCTTAAATTAAAACATTGTCAAGCTAAACGAAGATTCTTGACAATATGATGACACCAAACCATCATGTTGTGGTCCTTGATGCTTTTTCATCATTTCATACACGTGCTACAAATAGTATGAAGGTCTTTAACAAGCACACCTTCTCTTTCTTTTTCTTCTCCCAACAACCACCGCTGCAATTAACGCCATAACTTCATCTTCGGATGACATCTTGATTATAATAACTCGCAAGACACTGCCAATTCCCGAATCGCATAGTCTTGCTATGCTACCTTGATGTAAAAGCAAAATTCTAAGATGCGCTACGCGGCACGCTACTTCTCAAAAGATGCAAGTATCACGCAGCATGCTGCTTTGGTGTGAAAGCCGACTAAAAGCTTGAGTGCTACATGCATCCATGTTTTTGTTATGCACGTAACCTACTTATAACTACTATCTTACTCCCCACTAGAATTATTCCATAAATGTGCTTCTATGAAGTACGTGCCCATTTTGTTCTTTGTAATAATTAATAATAAAGTGAACATGGTTTTAATCGAAGGTATTTTAATTATTGTTAACTAGACTGAATATGCACTGGACATCCAGAGCGGTGAAATTTTGGCAATTGTACGAAAACATAACCATAACATTAAAACTGAACGTCAGTCAAAATTCTGAGAAGTATATTTTTTTGTGATACCAACAAAAATGCTTGTGTCTAACAGGATTCAGCGTTTCAGCAATGTGACTTCAAGCACCAACTGACTTGCTGCAAAAGTATTAGACGGTGTAGCGAACGCGGACGTCACCCTAACCTCAACACTCAAAACGTATTTAAAAAAAAACTTCCAAATTTGTTCCTCGAAAGCGCTTTAACAGCAGTCAGCGAAAATTTTTTGGATGAAATTTTCTGCAGCCGCTTTATACAGTCGCTGTATGCAGCACTGTCGTCTAACGTCAACGCTGTAGAAAAACATGCAGCCGCTTCAAAGGCTGGATTGTGTTAGATACAAGCATTGTCACTCCAACATATCCAAAATATCGTGAATGGATAGTAAACTTAATTTGATATACAGATATACATTTCATTTCTCAACGTTTACGATCAGAAATACTAATGTGCACAGACTACATTAGGTAGGTATGTTATACTAACTACAAGGAATGAACTACAGAAAAACTACTTCAACGTGGGGATGTAGCTCAGTGGTAGAGCGTTCGCTTTGCATGTGAAAGGCCCCGGGTTCGATCCCCGGCATCTCCAGTTTTTTTTTAAATCAAAATGTCAAGATCAAAGACCAAGGGATCTAAACTAGAAGAAAACGTAGAGCTTTCGCTTTGCATGTGAAAGGCCCCGATTCAATCCCGGGCATCTCTAGTTCTCTAGTGCTACTCTTATTAACTATAAAATTTATTCAGTTTTCCTGGCAATATAACAATTATTTCTCTTTGCATAATTTTAATACCTACTGGTCGGGGGGTACCATAACGAAAGCAGCACAGATGATATCTACGACAATTTTGGGCCACTTAAATAATTTTTTAAGAGAGGTATGCCAATTGATTAATTATCACTTTCCTATTTTAAACCTTCACACATTGGTACATTTCATTCCCAAAATTTTAAAAGGAAATGGACATTATAAATTTGCCATTTGAAAATAAAAACAACATACCACATATCACATTGCATGACTCTTTGAAAATAAAGTTTAAGGGCTCGAGAAATTTTGACAATGAAAAGGACTTTGTACTGCTTTCCTTGAACCGCCACCCATATACAGGGTGTGTCGATATTCGCGCATGTGAAAAGTAGGGTGATATTATATAATAAAAGCTGAAGAAAAAGTTCCTTTACGATTTTCCACTTAAACTAATACTTATTTACTAGCCCAGAATGCCATCAGCATGCCATAATATTTTCTATTAGGATAATTACCGGCCATTCTACACAATTTAGATTACTTTTAAAGTACCCAAAATGTGTCACTTTTGACAAAAACTTTTTTTGGTTTTAAATATTTGTCATTGATTTGTTTTAAGTAGGCCCACTCGATTGGACACTATAATATAAAAATATAATACAATATATATACAATATAATACAATATAAAAAATATTGAAAGCGGGTCAGGATTTGAGAGAACTCTACCAACTGCTTCGTGCTACTGGTAGCCTGCAGTTACGTGATGCTTATAGAACAAAAACACGACAGTATAGGCAACTAATTCTCGAGACGTTATATTAATGATCAGGTGAACCGAGCGCATAACAGAAGTAAAGGTTTGTGGAGTGTAGTTAACAGAGTTACTGGCCGTAAAAATTACGACACATCCAAGCTGTCACTATGCATCGATGGAGAAACATTGATTGATCCGCTAACGATATCAAATGTGTTTGCTAAGCATTTCTCTAGTGTAGCAAAAGAAATGCTCCAAACACACTTACAGCAGAACCTTTCGACTGATTGTACACTAACAACCAGTGTCCAACAATCAATTTATTTTTCCGAAATTACCGTTCATGAAGTAATAGACGCTATAAAAAGTTTGATAATCTACAATCCATCTGGTGTTAACGGACTGCCTACATGTATATTCAAACAAAACATACATGTCCTGGCGCTACCTCTGACATTCATATACAATTTATCAATCAAACAGTGTACTTTTCCGGATGTTTTAAAATAGTCAATCGTTATACCGATCTACAAAAAAAGAAGGCAACAGATCTGATATCTCAAATTACCGACCGATCACGATCATCAGTGACTTTTCAAAAATATTTGAAAAAATTATATATCAAAGAATCTACAGTTACCTAGAACATTTCAACCTGCTTTGATAACAATAAGTTAGTTGCTGCTATTTACTTTGACCTCAGTCGTGCCTTTGACACGGTGCAAACTGATTTTCTAATCTACAAACTATGTATATGCACTTGGTGTCAGGGGCAAGCTATTGGACTGGCTAAAGTCGTATCTCATCGATCGGACAATTGTCGTGAACTCGTGCGGTCAATCATCGTCTAAACAGATAATGGAACTAGGTGTTCCTCAGGGGTCCGTACTAGGTCCCCTGTTATTCTTGACATTTATTAATGATCTAGTCGAGAATGTTCATACATCGGGCAGGCTAATATCATTTGCTGACGATGCAACCGTTGTACTGGCCTGTGATGATGTCGCTGATTTGGAGGTGCGTCTGAACAACATTGCCTCACAATTCGGTATCTGGTGTAAGAGAAATAACCTAATACTTAATTGTAATAAAACTATTAGAGTAAACTTCTATAAACGAAGACTCGTGCCGGACATGAATGTACAATTATTGGGTGATACTGTAGCTGTCTCGGATAATACGTCCTTATTTGGTGTTACGCTGGACAGTAACTTGTCCTGGAATCTCTAAATAGACAAAGTATGTAACAAGATAAACAGTGCTTATTTTTGCAATTCTCAAAATGAAGCCATATATTGATAGAACCTACCTACTTCAGTTATACTATGGACTCGTTCACTCTGTCCTTTCCTACTGCTGTGAGTTTTGGGAAAACGCTAGCAATGCAGGAAGGGTGTTTATTGCATAGAAGAGAGTCATAAGATTGATTTTCGATATAAACTATCGAGACACATGTAAAAATGTATTCCTTGAGACCAAAATAATGACACTGGCATCTATTCACATTTACCGTTGCATCCTATACATCTTTGACAATAAGATTAAGTTTGCTACTAACCGTGATTTGCATGGCCGTGAAACCAGGTTTGCTGATCGATTCAGTACGCTGTCACACAGTACGACCACATATGAAAAATCGTCAATTTATTCCGGATTAAAATACTTCAATAAGCTGCCTCAGGACTTACAGAGAATTACCGAACAGAGTCAATTTAGGAAACAATTAAAGGACTTCTTACAAGCGAACGCATATTACACAGTGAATGAGTTCTTAATAGCATAAGTATATTTGTTTCTTTTCTAATTTTTTGTATTCAAAATTTTTTTTTGTATTGTTGTTTTTAGTTTTAAGTTGACGAACACATCTAATTTGTACTTAGCACGTGTAATAAAGTATGATTATGATTATGATTAAATCATTAGTGAAAAGTCCTCTGTACTGTTTTCGTTAGGTCACACAATAATTGCAGAACAGAAGTATTTTATTTATGTACCACATTTTAGATACTGAATTCAAATAGCTTTCATCCTAGTCTTTGATGGTTTTCTTTTTGGCATTAATTTAAATTTTTTTAAATTGAAATAACTCGCAAATGTTAAGCAATAGACGATAGGCAATTAAAAATATTTATCGCAAAAAAGTGAAGAGTTCATATGAATAAGTTAACGTGCACTATTCTCTCAGTAAACCTTAGAAAGCTTCGTTTTAAAAGTTTCCACTTTTGAATTATCAGATACTTCATCTGTATGATTTCCGATACCATCGCGTCACTGTATTCTTTTTCTGCCATAAGAAGTGTATCATGCTTCTTACGGTAGAGGAACAGTACAATGCCATGGATGGTTCTACTGGAAGCCATACAACATTCAAGAAACCCTTTAAATAACTTTACAACGAAAAGTTTCTATGAAGATGTAAATAATAGGTACATAAACTATACGAGATGCAAAATTTTATTAGAAATATCAAGTATATCGAGCGTAAAGTGTGAAAAAATCTGATAAAAAGGAAAATTAGCTAAAATTTAGGGCTGGCCTGATGTTTACTTCTGCATTTAATTATATAATAAAATTGTATAAAGAGGGATTGTTGATTTAAATATTGTGTGTTTCTGCTTAATAATTGCATAAAAAGTCATTATTCCTTGAACATACACTATGTTTGCTTACCAAATAGTGAAAACCCACATGTATCTGGGGATGTAGCTCAGTGGTAGAGCGTTCGCTTTGCATGTGAAAGGCCCCGGGTTCAATCCCCGGCATCTCCAATAGTAACGTGGCACTTCTTTTAATGCCACATAATAAAATTGTTTATATGTATTTCATACTTATTATATTCACATTGTTAATGTAAGAATATGTGTATGTATGTATGTGAAAATGAAAAGGTAACAAAAAGAAATATACTCAAAATATATTTTAGTTGTAAGATTATTATATTCTTGAATAGGTACAATATTTTTTTTTATATACATAATGTGTAATTTTGCTAACAGGACAATCGAGCTGTAATGAAATATCTCCAAGCACGAAAACCTTGCGGCTTATAGATGAAGGACTCGATGAAGTCAAAAAAAGGCCAAAAGTGAAGCCAGGGGAACGAAAGAGAACGAACGTTGAAGACAGAATCAAAATCCTGTTCAAACTAGTCGAAGGTAAACAGTTATTTAAAAAAAAAACATTTTTATTTCGTACGGTTGAATAACAATACACGCAGAAGGCATTCGGATTTACTTCAAATTATTCAAATTATTTTTAATTTTCTTCTCTTATTCACATTGATTCAACTAAGAAAGTTTGGTAAAAAAAGCTGTTTTCCGTAAAATCTTTTTTATAAGGCAAATGTAATTAAGAAGTTGACGACAAACTAGTAAGTACATGATCTAAGTTTGCAGGTGTTTGCCATTATGGTAACTGTAATACATACTAAATTTACTATTGGCAACATGTAACACAGTGTCACCGGAATTGCAGCATCTCGACCTCAAAAATAGAAAACGTTCTTATTTCTGTTAACGTGTATCTTCACCAATGAATCATAGACGTAGTAAGAATCAATTTTTAATAACATTTCAGTTGAAAAATATTGTTGCGTTTCCTTTGCAGTAAAGATTTGGTTTATAAATTCTAGCCACTAAGAAACTCTTTATTTTTACGGTATAAATTATAAACTTTATGTATTTTACAAGAACTGACAGTAAATAGTAAATATTTAGTTGCTACATCAGAACAAATGAAGGTAACAGTCCCAATCTCTTTGATGGGTAGAGACGACTTTAGATAAATATTTGTTGATCGTTCTGTTCATGCGTTCGATCATACCATCCGATTGTGGATGTAAAGCAGTAGTTCTAGTCTTTCGAATGTCTAATAATTCACATACCTTTTGAAACAGAACTGATTCAAAATTTCTACCTTGATCTGAATGTAATTCTAATGGGACTCCAAATCGGCATATCCATTCTTTGACCAGACAATTTGCGATTGTAACGGCTTCCTGATTAGGTACTGCGTAAGCTTCCACCCATTTGCTGAAATAGTCCATGACTACAATAATGTATTTGTTTTCTGCTTCGGTTACAGGGAAAGGACCAGACACATCTATTGCAATTCGCTCAAATGGGCTTCCTACTCACGCAACGGAGCTCTTCGATATCTCTGTGGTCCATTACTTGCTGCGCATATCGTACATTTCTTGCACCACTCCTTCACATCCTCCTTACAGTTGACCCAGTAAAATCATTCTCGTAACTTTTGTACTGTTTTCTTTATACCAAGATGTCCTCCTGTAGTCCCATTATGAATTTCTTTAATAACTTCTGGCACTCTCTCTCTCGCTGTATCAGGATCTGCATTCTCTGCTCGGTACCATCTTGACTCTCCAAAAAAACGTTTCAGAAGATTATCTTCTATAATAATAGAATCCCACTGTGCCCAGTAAGACTTTACCTTCGGGGAATGTCGCGCAACCTCTTCCCATGTCGGTTTACAACCATTCTTTTTCCAATTCATGATCAATGTCAGATCTGGGTCAATTTCTTGAGCTTTTCTAATTTCTTCAAATTGCCAATGTTCATCCATAACTGTCGTCCTCAAAACAGAGATTGACTTCTGTTCCACTCGAGAGCAATGTTTACAATCTTGGGGACACGGCCTCCTATACAATGCATCGGCGTTGCAATGATTTAATCCAGGTCTATGTTCGATATCAAAGTCATATTCTTGTAATCTCTCAATCCATCTGGCTACTTGACCTTCGGGATTCTTAAATTGCAGTAACCATTTTAATGCTGCATGATCGGTTCTCACTAGGAATTTTCGCCCATAGAGATACTTGTAAAAATGCTCAACTGATTTCACCACTCCTAATAGTTCCCGTCTAGTAACGCAATAGTTGCGCTCCGGCTTCGACAAAGTTTTACTAAAATAGCCGATAACTTTTTCGTGGCCATCTTGTAACTGAAATAAAACTGCGCCTAATCCGACGTTGCTTGCATCTGTATCCAGAATGAACTTACCATGTGGAAGGGGATAACTCAAGGCTGGCGCAGTCGTTAAACCCGCTTTAAACTGATAAAAGCATCTTGACAATCTTCTTCCCACAAAAGTCTTCGTCCCTCTTCTGTAAGTCGTGTTAGTGGTTTCGCAATATTGGCAAATCCAGGCACATATCTGCGGTAATACGTACACAACCCAAGAAAGCTTTTTAATTCATGTTTATTTATTGGTACTGGCCTTTCTTCTATTGCTTTAAGTTTTCCTTTGTCAACTGCAATTCCTTTTTTAGAAACCACATGTCCTAAATATTGTACTTGTTTCTGGAAGAAGTTACATTTTTTTGGACTCAGTTTCAATCCAGAGCCTTTCAATCTTCGAAATACCTCTTCTAAATTTTTCATATGATCTTCAATTTTTTTTCGAAAACAATAATGTCATCAAGATATACCAAGCACGTTTTCCAGGACATTCCTTTTAATACTATTTCCATCAACCTCTCAAATGTTGCAGGAGCATTGCAGAGACCAAACGGCATTACTGTAAATTGCCATAGACCAGTACCAATAGTAAACGCGGTTTTTTCACGATCTTCAGCAGCTAGATCAACTTGCCAATATCCACTTTTTAAATCTAGTGTCGAGAAAATTCTTGCGCCGCCTAGTGTATCTAAGGTATCGTCTATTCTTGGTAACGGGTAGCTGTCTTTCTTCGTTACGCTATTAAGTTGACGATAGTCTATGCAGAATCTTGTTGAGCCATCCTTTTTCTTCACTAGTACCACTGGTGACGCCCACGGACTACTTGAAGATTCGATAATGCTTTCTCCTTCCATTTCACATATTATCTTCTCGGCTTCATCTCGTTTTGCCATAGGTAATCTACTGGGAGCTTGGCGGATGGGATGCGCATTTCCGGTGTTTATTTTATGCTTGACTAACCCAGTTTTACCTTTTGGTCAATTGCTGATATCAAAAAATGTCTTGATATCGATAAAGCAATTTCTTTGCTTTTATTGTTTGCTGGGGATTCAACTGACGACATGATGTAGAAATTAAATTAGACCACACATCGTTATTCTTAGCACATGAAGATATTGATGTGCAACAACCTACAATTAATAATAATAATAATAATAATAATTAATTTATTGGATCATTGCAGTACATATAACAAGAATGAATACAGTACAGTACTTCTTCATGGTTACGGGATAATAATTCATGTTCATTACAGGTACCGGTATGATTTTTCCTGTCTGAACTATTGCTTTTCCAACGATAACCCCTGGAGCCACATCCGCGCTGTGATTTCTTGGCTCAAGCATCACTACACTTCCATCACGAAGATCACCCTCCAAATGAGCTATGAGAACCATTTCACTCTGGTTCGATATCGTGGTGTCTTCAGCCAAAACTACATGTGCTGTTACATCACCTGGTCGATGCAAAACAATCTCTTCATCGTTTATTTCAACTACACCTCTTTTCATGTCTAATTTAAAATTTTGCGCTTTCATAATATCCATTCCGATAATGATTTCATCTTCTACGTCGGCTACCAACATTCTATGAATAAAGGATGTGTTACCTATGACGACTGCAATATCAACTTCGCCACGGATGGTAGCTGTATCTCCGGTCGCCGTACGAAGTGTCCACCTACTTGGTTGAATTTGTCTGATTGTTCTGACAACGTCGGGTCTGATAATTGATTTTGTCGCACCCGTATCTAGCAAAAATGAATGAACTTTTTCGTTGATGAAGCCATCCACAAACAAACCGTTCGCTCGATATTTTAGAGATTCCACCTGTGCTGTTTTCTTAAGAGCCTGTTGGTTACGGGTCGACGTTCGCCCCTTCGCATCAACCCGCTCTAGTTTTCCGATATTGAATCAGTCGCAGCTGTTTTTGGTAATTTATTGCAGCGACTGCGAATATGTCCCAATTCACCGCATTGCCAGCAGCGCAACTTCCTTTTCTTGAATGCCTCTTCCTTCAACATCAGCCGTGACATGTTGCTTTCAAATAGGTCGGACAGTTCAAAGAACAGTTCTTTGAACTGTCCGACCTATTTGAAAGCAATATGTCTCGGCTGTTGGGAGATGTGGAGGGCAATCCTTTAATTCCAGAACAGATTCCACAAAGTTTTCAAAGAATGGCAGAAGCGGCGCAGCAAGTCCTGACAAACCCAGGCGAAATCAGCAATTCATCGGCGGACTTTTCGTTCATGCAGGAGATGATGCAGAGTCTCGTAAGCAAAACAGTTTTATACCCCACACCTGACACCAATTGTTGCGTACTCGTTTCCTTTGCAGTAAAGATTTGGTTTATAAATTCTGGCCACTAAGAAACTCTTTATTTTTACGGTATAAATTATAAAACTTTATGTATTTTACAAGAACTGACAGTAAATAATAAATATTTAGTTGCTATATCAACTGACGTCATGTCATAGGTATCGGCATTACATCACCGTAGGTAATATTCGTTAAAATATACTCAGTGACATTAGAAGTGTTACACCTAGAAGGAATAATTTTTTGGACTTGATTTTTTGACAACAGAATGACTATATTTAAAGTATGTCATGGTGACAATGTCAAACTTTTATCCTTGACAGTTCTTGCAACAAGAAAGTTTTATCTCTTAGTTTTGTGAGAAGAAAACAGTTTCTGAGAGCGATTAGTACAGGTATTTTAAGTTCTTGTGCCTCCGTCTACTTGTGTCAAGCATAACAAAATGCCTAGAGCCCGAAGACATCAACAATATCACCATCTTAGCGATTTTGACAGGGGTAGAATTGTTGCCTATCGAGATGTTGGTTTATCCTATCGCGAAATTGCCCGCCGTGTTAATAGCACTGCAATGATGGTAATGCGTGTGTGTCGGGTGTGGACAGAAGAAGGTAGAGGAACAAGGAGAAGACCAACTAGTCAGCCGAGGCGTACTACAGAGCGTCAAGATCGGCGCTTCAGACAACTAGCTCTGCGAGACCGTTTTGCTACTACGCGCCAAATCGGTGACCAATGGTTTGAAGAAGAAGGTAGACCTGTTGGCATGCGAACCCTATATCGCCGTATTCGAGCCTTTGGACTTGTTTCATACCGTCCACGATTAGTGCTTCCTTTGACGATGGAACACCGTCGTCAACGTTTGGACTGGTGCAGAGAACGGCAGCATTGGGAGGCAGAATGGCATGTCGTATTCAGCGACGAATCGCGATTCTGTCTAGGCATGCATGATGGCCGTAGAATGGTAAGACGCCGCCGTGGAGAGCGACGTGATATTGGGTTTGCTGTTGAGAGGCCTGTACACAGGACTGTTGGAGTAATGGTTTGGGAAGCTATTGCCTATGGTAGCCGATCACCTCTTTTGTTTATTCGAGGCAGTATGACAGCTGCGCGTTATGTGAATGACGTCCTACAGCCCACTTTACTGCCTTATCTAGATGGCCGTCCACACGTCCTTTTTCAGCAAGATAACGCACGTCCTCATATTGCTCGTCGAACTATGGACTTTCTCCAAGAAGCTGGCTTTAATGTTTTGCCGTGGCCACCCCGTTCACCGGATTTAAATCCCATTGAACATGTGTGGGATATGATCGGGACAAGACTGTCCACTTTGCACCATTCTCCACAGACTCTGGCACAGTTAATCAACGAAGTTCGAGTTGCTTGGAACGAGGTACCTCAAGCAGACATCGACCATCTCATTTTGTCGATGCCTAGACGTGTACAGGAGTGTACTCAGCTACGGGGTCGCCAAACACATTATTAATTTGTTCCGTATTGTATGTTATTAACATTTCTTGCAAATTTTATCGTTTCATTCTTGATGTAACCACATTGCCAAAAAATCAAGTCTAAAAAATTATTCCTTCTAGGTGTAACACTTCTAATGTCACTGAGTATATAATCTTTTTTTATTTAAAGCATCATTTCAGACTAACTAAAGGGTGAACTCGGCAAAATCCGGACACCTTTGACAGTGCATATCTTAGCAATCCTTGCATCAAGGTAGCTGCTATTTAGCATCAAGATAGCCAGAATATACAAAAACAAAATCTGTCAGTACTATTGTCGCCGTGTCATTAGTTGTCAAAATGGTTTCGTTGGAATTGGAAAGAAGAAAACTGATTTTGCACGAACATATGCAAAATAAAAACGCGAGTGTTCGTCAGATCGCTAAAACTTTAAAAATTCCCAAATCTACGGACTATTCAAAGAAAGTCTGGAAGTGGGGGTGAACATGGTCAAACTGAACATAACTTGGCCAAAAAGGTTCTTCAAGCATATACAAAGAATCCAAAGATTTCATCCCGTGAAGTTGCGGTCAAGGTAAAAAAATCCCAGACATATGTGCAGAAAGTTAAAGCCAGAGCTGGATTAAAAAGTTTTAAAGCCCAAACAGTACCTGATAAGAGACGCAAAACAAAATTTAAAAGCAAAATCCCGCGGTAGAAAGCTTTATGAAAACAAATTAACGACATCCAAATGCATTGTTATGGACGATGAAACCTACTGTTTCAAAAACTTTAATTATATCGCTGGTCAGGTTTTTTATACAAACCGCAGTCGCAAGGATGCTCCTGAAGCTTGCAAGCGTAAGATAAAAGCAAAATTTTCACAGAAATTTCTTGTTTGGCAGGCCATCTGCACCTGTGGCTTGAAAACCACCCCCTTCATTACCTCTGGAACTATAAACTATATGTACCGCAAAGAATGTCTCCAAAAACGCCTGTTGCCGTTCCTTAATAAACATGACAGTAAACCATTATTTGATACCTTGATAATGAAGTAGATTATGTTCCTAAAGAATTTAACCCACCCAATAGCCCAGAACTCAGGCCAATTGAAGAATTCTGGTTTATTGTGAAGACAATCTTGAAGAAGAATGCCGCAACGGTCACAACCATCGACCAGTTCCGATACAAGTGGCTTTGGGCGTCTCGAAAAGTTGATAAAGCCATCGTACAAAAACTTATGCGACGAGTGCGCCATAGAGTTCTCTCAGTAGCATATGCTACAAATTCGGAATAATTTAATGTACTATAATTTTTAGTATTGTATTTTTAGTATTGTTTATCTAAAAATAGATATTTGCTTTTCTCAAAAATTTTGGGGTTTCTGTTTTATAGCCTTTTTTAAGTGTCCGGATTTTGCCGAGTTCACCCTTTATAATTATACATACTTGTTATATCTTAAAAATTAGTTAAAAAAATCATATGTATATTCGAAATGTCATATGCAGACATATTTATAGTTTAATACTGTAAAGTTGGTATTATGTCCTGCTCCAAATTCCATTTTTTCCCTATTACGCGGTTATTATATATTCATAATATGAAGCCAATTAAATTAAGCATTGGAGTTTGATTCATGCCGACATGTATTTTGTGTTTACAAAACAATAAGTTACCAATCAAAATTCCTGAGTTAAACATGATTTACTGCCTCTATAAAATGCAAATAACGCTTTATCAAAACCGAACCATAAATCAAAATGTGCAAACCTTATTAACCGCGGATATTTTTAGTCTACAACCGAATGCACTTTATCGTAATTTATCTAATTAATTCGAACAACCGACATTATTAAGAAATCTGCGAGACTGCTTAGAAGTTTGATGCGATGTCTGACGACTTATTTGATGAGTTGATTTCCGATTTTCAACATTTTGTCAGTGATTAAAGTATCAAACTAAACAAAAAGAGAACAAAGCATCTTCATTTGAATGCATATTCCATTTTGAGCTGGAATTCAGTGAAGTGCATCGTTCTGACGAAAACTCCTCCGCGCCTTACCAATATGGCTAAAATAAAAGATCACAACAAAGCTTCCAAGTACAACGGACGTGGAAAACAGGTTAATTCCGTAGATTTATGCGAAACATCTCCGAGGATGAGTCAGCGATGGTTGTTCGAGTTCCAGGTCGGTGTTCTCAGGGTGTGACCGCGGTAATAATCAGCGTTTTGATGGCGAAGTCAGAATGTAAATGTAAATGAATCAGGCGACGGACACTTGTCGTTATTAAAGTTTCTTGCTTTGGTCGCGGTTCTGCGTAACACATAGTCGTTTCATAATGCTTTAAGGCATATTAGTATTGAGTCACGTAGGGAAGGCGTTTTCCGTTCACCTAAATTCTTATTTTGATTATTTATTCTTTTTCATGTACTGGTCGACTCATTATAAATAATAAAGGTAAATAATTACGAAAAGTTTAAGTAGCGACATCTTGCGATCGTAAAATTGTAAATATTTACGTTATTATAAATACAATCCCTTCAGGCACACTTTATGTAGTGCAAGGAACTGCCGTTTTACCTCTTCTTTCTCTTCCTATTCTTGCGAGCGCCTTTGGTTTTGAAATTTCTTAATATTCCAAAAATCTGTAATAGGGAATAAACTGAAGATTAAAAATTAATCTGCGACTGACTGTGAAATTCGGGGCCATAGAACACTAGCGATAAGGTAGACTGGAACATATTATTTTATATGACCTAATAAGCCACATAGTTTTTTGTTAAAAGTAGTTTTAATCGACGGACTAAACAATTGTGTGCATTTAGCGACATAAAATATGGAGCTTTCTTTTTTACCAAATAGTTCAGAAAAATTTCAAAGACGAGAGTGTAATCTAGAAAGGAAAAGCAAAAACCATTGCCTCGTGTATTAAGTATTCAAAAACAACCGCTTTCGGAATTTGTAATTAAAAAAGTATCTAATTAGAAGTTCTATTAACACAGCACATCCACGCGAAGTTATTTATTTATCAAACCGCTTTGACTTTGCAAGTGATTAATTAATAAGGCTCTTTGATTAATTTATCGCTACCGACAGTTGTAACGCCATGTTCGGATAAGGCGTATCTTTAATGACAGTATTTACAATTACGTACCGTTCTTATCGGTCTATTTAACAGCGTTTAATTGTAACTTTTAATTGGGCGTCAATGAATTTGCACCAAGTGAGTTTTTTGTCATTAAAGATTATGTTGATATATTAAAAATTACTACCAAAGGGTTTTCATCACAGAATATTATTTAACAACTCAAAAAAATCTTCCTCTTGCTTTTAGGGTAGAGTCGTTCTCTTATAACTCTAAAGCTCAAACTTTCTAGTTATGTGGTGAATGTATGCAAATGGCTCAAGCTCAATATAGATTTTTTTAAATCTTTTTGGTTTCGCTCAGTGTAAAGCCTTGTTTTTTTTTTCAAGTTTCTTGTAACTCTGAAGTACGAATCGTTACAATTTGTCCTGTTTTAAACTTTTCGTAACTTGTACTTCGTTTTTATATTTTAACTTTATCTTTTCTTCTAGTTTCTGAATTTGGCACCTATTTTGCTTTATCTGTAGCAACTCTGGTATCTCTTGTTTTAGTTGCGGTATTTATATTTCCTTCTTATAAGTTTATACTTGTATACGAGTGCAAGATTGTCAAGATTAACGGGATATACATACAGTAATGATTCTGGTTTAAAATTATACCGCCTCTGTTTAGAAACGCATACGATAAACAGAGCGATAAATTTAAAACGGTCCGCGTATTTACGGGCGCGCTAAACATGCCGAAGTTTCGTTAACCCAAATTTCGGGATAAATCAGAAGAATCGTTTTCTGGTTCCAAATGCCGAGCAATCCGTCGCGCGTAGCAACATAGCGCATTAGAACACGTGAGTAAGTCATTAACCTTTCTCCACATATGATTTCTTACTCGAGGACAAGGCACACGGAGTGTAGTTATTTTCAGCTGAAGTTTCAGTTTATACCTAATAATCATATTGTTCGAATTTAGTATACGTTCGTGGGAACGCAAATCAAATTTTCTCAGTGTAATCTAAAAATTAAGTAATTATAATCCTTGGTAACTGTGTTTATCGAAACTAAATAGATTTTATTAGATTATTGACCAAATCGGGCGTCGAAAATTACTCAATTTCTTTGATAATTCCAACGAACTCCATGCAATTATATTAATTAGGATTAAAACGGACGTAAATAATCAAATCTAGTTGGTTCTGACTTTCACTTTTACGTTGAACAATTGTAAGGTAACGGGTTTAATACTGTCGTTGTGTAATAAATTAATTGATATAAATAAACAGCACATCCAATGGGATTAACTTGTTGAATTTGCAATAAGAAATTTTAATTAGATGAAAGTTTTCAGGTGAATTATCTTAAGACTTAATCTACGCATAGGAATTTTTTTATATTGCTTGATTCAAATTCTAATAAGCGGGTAACGTGTTAAGGAAACTGTAACATTAATATACTGGGTTATTCTTGAATAGACCGACGAAAAGAAAATTGTTCATTCTTTCAGATACCTTTACCATATGATGTGACTGCATTTTAGAGAGCAGATGTAAATTTAATTTTAAATATCCGATTGATTCTAAATGTCTTCGTTTTTGTACTATAAATGTTTTGTCCTTTTAATTAGCGTCTTTTGAATTTGTCATTACTTGAAGCAGCTAACTTAATTGCACATTAAAACAAGTATATTTTTTTAAACAGCAATCTTGTACTAGTGTTCCAAATAGAACCAAAATAATAAAACCGAAATCAACAACATTCATTATAATGATAAAATAAAATATGAAGGCTGAGTTCGTTTTTCCACGCGGTGCAGAGATGGATCAAAATCAGAGTGAGAGCGAAGCTATTTTGACGCATTGAAAAGTGAGATAAAAGTGCGAAAAGAGTAAATAGACTGAACGGAGTTCAATAGACGAACTCAACCTGCATCATAAAAGTTGACATGCACGGTAAATTGAAAAAAGAAAAATAATATCAGCAAGGGAAAGTACATGTGTATTTATTGTGTAGTGGTTTTTAGCTTGCATTACGATTAATCGGGATTTTTAGTGTTCGTAACGAATTGTTTACTAAGGTTAAAATTATTTAAGTTAATAATTTTCGTTTACTTAATAATTTAACTATATTTACACAAACCATTTAACATCATTCGATGTGATGCATTATGTGATCTTATGGAATTTTTATGCTGTCGCATTATCAAAATGACGTACTTAGAATTTGTCCAAAAAAATAGAAATATGTAACTATTTTCAAAAGATTTAGGATGGTTCCGATTTAATCTTGGTAACTTCAAGAATCAACAAATCTTCGCAAAACACTTTATTTTAAGTAAATCTCTCTGAGAAAAACGGCGTCAAATTTTAATTTAAATCTTTAAAAGAAATACAAGACAACTTCATATTTGAAGGAATTCCTTGCTTGATCAATAGTAGAGATGAAGTAGTAACAATCCTCATACCAAGTGTTACTGTTATGGGGAGAGGGGGGATGTCTACCTATTTAAATTTATCCATGTTACGTTGTGTTATCATTTGATCTTCAAAATTAAATTGAACATCCTTTTACGACTGATTTGCTTTCCTTTTGAGATATTTGAAAAAATTCATCATATTGTACCTCCCCGTTGCATAAACATTGAGAAATTCTATCAATTTCTGAAATCATCAAGTTTAAACATGAATCATCCTGTATAATTTCTTTCGTTAGCCGAGTCGAAACAAGGCAAATTCAGAATAAAAATTGAAATTCGAATATGCTTGCAAAATTTGGAAATATGTATTGAATTTCTTTATTTATTTAGACACATAATTTGAATAAATTTTATATTAATAAATCCACCCTCTAGTTATTTACTAATTACCAAATTTCTTTACATTGAGTAGAGATTGTTGTTTTATTACATATGTATTTAGGTATTACTTTAATTCTTAAATAACGAGGCATCATTTAATAGCGTTTTGGAATTCACTGATCTAGAGCATCTCCTATTACTACATGAAATTAAAACAAGACAAGAATACTCTGAGAGTGCTCTCAGAAGGAATTGAAAGCACTGTAAGACTAAAGTTACTGCAGTTGTTTGAAAGAGATCTGTTCTTTTTATTTTTCATTAACAAACCAAAAATATTTTAATACAAGTTTAAATTTTTACAAAAAAATTAAACACTTTCAGAAATCTAACAATAAACATTTAACATGTAAGGAATAATGCAAACGTCCAAAAGGGATTTATTTTTTTTATGATACATTTTGAATTCTTTTAAAACATTATAAGTAGATATACATGTAGTTTCTTTTAAGGAAAATAAAAGAGTGGTTCCGCCCGGGATCGAACCGGGGACCTTCTGCGTGTAAAGCAGACGTGATAACCGCTACACTACGGAACCAATACTTACGCTTTTCCACCAGCTTTATTTCAAAATAACTTTCTCCATGTTTAATATTAAACTCTGATACAAAATACAACCCATCATACAAGCCTGTATGTATGGTTTATTTACTTCGGGTGAATTTTCCACTGTTTGCACGCCACGAGAACGTAAGTACTTCAATAATCTCCGCGGCTTCGAGCACGTGCGCATTTAATGGGATTATGTAAAAACATTTTCTAAAAATACGTTGCGTTTAAATTTATCGCCTTCCTTATTCCGACTTCAAACAAAAGGCGACGCGCAGCTTTTCAAGTCCGTTTAATTTCGAAATAATTAATTTCTTCTCTTTATTTCTGCTCGTTGTTTGACCGCGAAGGTCGAAAGTAATTACCAATGGTATTTGCTTTGAGCTTAGGATAAGTATTTGGCAATCTGGCCGATGCAGATGGTGTGATGAAGATTTGTTATAGCTTCTTTCATTTTGGAATTTGTAAACACGTTTTGTGTTTTGGACATTATCATTGGAAGGAAGATGAAATCTGTTTGAATTTGTAACAAAATAAAAAAAAAGAATTTTCGTCTTTGCTTACCAGTATATTGTCATTAGGAAGTTGAACGAATTTCTGATGAAAATAGTGTATGGCTATTGTACAGCACGTTGTATAAACAATATTGTATAAATAATACAATAGGATTGATTTTTAATCGAGAAAAATATATTTTGAAATGTTATGCGTGTAAAGTCAAGTTTTTTGCATTAACATTAAGGCCCGATTTTACAATCGTCGGATAAGCATTATTATTGATATAACGTGACGTAGGTGTGACGTAGATATGGACATATGGAGGAACATTAGAGGATATTTGGCGAACAGTTATTCCGTTCTAATTCCACGATTGTAAAACTGGGCCTTAGTCTGATAATTTACGAATGCTTGTTGACATCTCACTCGTGAATGATAAGAGACCGACTAAGTCAACCAAAAGATATATGTACTATAGGTCCAAATAAATGTTTGATAAAGGTAGGCCATGGAAGATAAATTATTACATTACTTACATTAAAATATTGTCTACAGTTCATCTTTTATTTATATGCCGATCGTGTAGATCTGAGTTAAAAAATATACAACGAATAGACATGGCATGACAAAAGCCGCAAGGCCGTTTCAAGAAGGAGATAGCTATATAAAAGTACTTTGACTTATCGACATATAGTAAAAAATGACCTGTAGTTCTTGAGTAGTAAGTAAAATTGAAGTTTAATTTGCCACATTTTACAGCTTCATGTATCACTAACTTCAAAAACTGCTTAATCTTGTGGATTAGACATACATTTACACTTCCATTATCTACCTTTATCAAAAATTTGTTTGGGCATATGGTTCCAATCTTGCTTCTTCTGTTCCACGTCAGCACCAATTCACAGGGTAAAATATTTTATTAACAATAATCATAATCATTATATTTAAGTAATGGACCCTTGCTGCTGGTAGAAAAGAATCAAGATAATAAAGAAATCAAGAGTATTGCTAATTGTAAGCTAAGTGTCTCCCACTTCAAATTTAAATTATTTTCAGAAAAGCCTTCCTTTGGTCAATTTTTTTTTTTAATTGGCGTTTTGTGTATGAGCTCAATATAATGATATAATAAACTGATTTTTTGGAAGAAAATTATATGGTGTTAGTTACATTTCGGCTAAAAAAATATCATCTATAGGAGAAAGAAGTATTTTCACTTATATTCATAATTAGACACTTTACTTTTTTCTTATTAAAATATTATTATATATATTAACATAAAACTAATTCTGAATCCGATTTTATATGTACAGCTTAGTCGTTTAACTGCATCACATGTTTGTTATAAACAAGAAATAATAAAGTACCGTACGGACAATATAAAAGCACGGGTTTATCTCTGGTCTTGATATGAAAATACAAGTTCGCCAAGTTAAGAATACAAAACCGACGATAAAATATGTTAACAACGAAGGTTTTTAATAAAGAATTTATTGCAGTTTTCCTGTTATACGTAGGTGCGAAAGTGCATGAGGTTATTTGAAGTTAAGTCTACCGTTCTTGATACGGTGCTTTAAACTGAAAACCTGTCTATTTATCTTTAAATTTTTATTTGGTGTTGTATTTTTTAAAATCAATGAAGACGTGACATTTATTTTATTGTTGATTTACATGTAGAAATGTAAAGCACATTATTGAAATAATCATTGTTACCGGTTTAAGCTTCAGCTTAAATTTAATCCAGCACTGTGTATACAACTGTTTCTTAAAATGTTTAAGATGTTTCGAAACACCTATTGGATTAGCTTCACCTCTACAACCCTTAAACTATACTATTATCAATGTGAGTACATTTTCTATGTAATTTTGTATTCATAATATTATATTATAATATTGGACAAGAACCAACTTTAATTAAAAGAGTTTGTGATAATATTATAGGTAAGTGCAAAAATTATAGTTTGCCGAAGAAGACGACAGCAGTTTATTACAAAAGAAAATCATCTCATATCTATAGATTGAAGAGTCATTAACTTGTATAATGTAATTAAAGCACTTTCTTATTTGTTGAAAATTTATGTAATTTATGTAAATTTGTAAATTAATTCTCTGAACACCTTTTGAACCTCATCGATGTTTCCCTGTAACGGTTAATAGTTTGTCAAGAATAAATTTAATCTTGATATATGGGTTGACAATTTTTTTAAGATTAATTCAATCTTGAAAAAGCTATCTTTGGAAATGTCAATACGTGCATACTTTAAAACTTGAATTGAACAAAATTATAGTATAAAACGAAAACCTAAGAATGTTCTAAACAGGAAGGAAACATTAAAGCAAATATAATCTAAATGTAAATATGTAATTTGATGTCGTAATAAAAATCATCCATTTATAATAACGTCCTGCCTACATCATTAATACAATTCGCTTTCTACTAATAATAATTAGCGGAAGTATAACAATGTGTGGTGCCATAAAACGATTACCATTTTACACATGCATAGTTATTGAACTGTTTATAATCCACCTATGAATCACTATCGCGACCTTAAAATTTCGTACGATTTTTTATCAAGTAGCCAGAATTTCTCTAAATTATAGTTTTGTAGAACAGACTCTTTCCTCAATTTTGACATTAAAGACATTTGACCAAAAGTCAGATTGTTTGGTTATATTTTAAGAACAGCAAGATAATAAAGTATTAAAACTGAAATAACAGATTAAAAGTAGCAACCAACCATCTCCTAATTTTGCGATTGCAAAACCGTTCTCTCCTTCAGAAAGTACGTGGTTTGGCATTGTATTGCTACAACTTTAGCATTACATTTGAAATCTGACCTTTAAAATGAGTATTTTGGACAAGCCGTCAAAGAAAGCCATATTTACAGCGGAAACTCGAATCGTGCGAAATTATAAGGCCGCGATAGTACAATTATACTTGTAATTTATTGTTAATTCAAAGGCAGCTTAAGTATACAAATGCATATTTACTTTATTTCGTATTTTCAGAAAGGCAGTGCAATTACACTATTGTGTAATTACTACCTAAGGAAAAATTGATTAATTTTAGTCAATTATTTATCACACGTAGTTTACACATATGACATATGATAGAAGGTCACGTCAGATTAGTCCATCTCCGTTAAGGGTTTCCTGTTAAAACAATCATAGCTTGCATGCAATAAATAATGTCAACTGTACAAATTATAGTTTTTAAAAATTTTAAAACTATACAGGCTGTTAAATTTGAACTATTGCTCTTTTTTTATTTTTAAAAATAGAAATACAATTACTAGCAAGAATTCTTTGATTTTTATGCTGATTCTGGATTTCTAATAAAAATAAATAAATAATTGCACTGTTAGTTGTCAAAATATTTGTGCAACCGTATTTTTTTTTTGAATGATAATGTATTATTAGAGATTTTCTTTCTCTTTACAGTCATATAAAAAATTCTTAAATTTGCTTACAAAATAACAAAATAATTTAAAAAAATCATTTTTAAATGAGTAGGTGTTGTTCATGTAGAGAATCAGGTTGTCTAAATAATTAACAAATGATATCTATGATACCTAAACGTAAACAACAAATAAATTAAAGAGAGCATCATATAACTTGAATATTTTTAAAATTAAAGCCAGTAAATTTTATTATTACAATAGACTCATACTCGGTTAAAATTCGTATAACAAATTCTTTCAAATCTTTTAACGGACACATGCAAAAAATCGCACAATCGGTCAACGTTTCACTCTTGACGAAACTATCAACGCATAGTGAAATGTCGTGCAATTGTTCGACTTTTAAAGTTATTCGTTAAAAGATTAAAAACAATTTGTTATAATAAATTGTGTTTTTGGAAAGCTAAAAATAGTTATTTATTGTATTAGTGTTTTAGGAGGCGTTTTACCTACGAAATGAATGTGTAAAACGCAAATAAAACACTAATGCAATACAACGTTTGATCCATAATCAATTTATTTATGGAACCAGATTATTCGAATTTAATTTTAAAAAATAATCTGATATTGTGATGTCACCTCAAAGCTTAATGAAACTTATGGCGGATTTCACAAACGTTACTTAAATTTAATCATCCGTTAAAAGTAAATGTTGCCATGGTTACATGTGTTGAAGGTATAGGAATGATTATTCTTAATCGATGATTAAAATTAAGTGACGTTTGTGAAATCCAGCGTAAGTGTTTTCGATTAACTGTTAAAGACTCATAATGTGTACAGCCGGTGTAATATGTAATGACATTACCTTTACAGAAAAACTCATGGTGGACGTTTTATTTATGGTTTATAAGCAAGAAATTATTTACGACACCCCGGATTCACTTTTAAGCAGTAAGATTTGAATACATTCGACGTTCATAATTTTTAAGGAAATGAGTACGATGTCCTGTAAGCTTTCTGTAGGCGTCATGATTAATTATTGCGATTGTACATGTATACACGGTGCTGATAAGGTTCCGCAACAAGCTCATAAATTGTTTATTTAATGTTTTTTCGCAAAATCCTGAAACAGGTAAATTTTTAATTTTAAAAAGACACTTTTTATTGCAAAAATCTTTTCTCGATCGGCCTTTGTTTTTCCGTTGTGACATTACAATTCAAAATACAATGTTATTTTATTTTATTTTAATGATAATCTTCAAATTGAAAACAAAAACAAGTAGAAATTCACGAACATATTGAAGCTGTTCTGCAGGAACCAATTGTTGAGATTTTCGTTGCAGCAAAACATAAATTTTTCAAAAAAAAATCCAGACGATGGTCTGGATCATGTCTATTTTGTTCGAAAAATTTGTTGTGGAAAGTACTAACATTTTTACATCGCCATTTTGCTGACAAGGAGGACTATCAAAATCTGCATTAAAAAGTTAGGGTTGCCATTTAAAAAAATTAATGATGACGTCACAGCGGAAAAACAAATGCCGATCAAGAAAAGATTTTTGCAATAAAAGGTGTCTTTTTAAAATTAAAAATTTACCTGTTTCAGGGTTTTGCGAAAAAACATTAAATAAACAAATTATGAGCTTGTTGCGGGACTTTATCAGCACCGTGTATTTGAATGCAAGTAACATAAGTGTTTATATTCAAATGTAATCTTTCATGTAATTTTAATTATTAGTATTTAGTACTTAAAATGATTCACTTTTACCTGCACAAACAGGCACATCTTGCACCTGCTAAAACTCAATCGGCGTTTCCGCTAACACGGGCTTCAGCGGTTGACAATTAAAATTCGTAGAAAAACTAATTCTCTGTAAATAGCAACGTCTCTTTCGCTTTCAGCCCTAATAAAAGCAAGCCACCCACATTCATGGTTTTTTTCCAAGATTCTGTCAGCAATTTGACACCTTCCGTTAACATCCCACATTCCAATCTCATCCTTCTCAGGACTATATATTTCACCCTTAATTTTCTGTTCGCAGAAATTGTGTGTTTAGGGTTTCACGAAACTTAGACAATTCCGTCCACCCTATACAAATTATAATTCTTAAAATCTCCAAACAGATGCTGCATCAACTGTGAATTTTCAAATAAAACTGCTCACTCCCTCCATTAACTTCATTTTTATAAAATTATATATTATATTATATAATTATATATTTCCAGCAATGCAGTTCAATATGGGCGATCATTCATGCCGAACTTACTCATCATAAATCAAACAACTTAAAATCAGTTCAGTTCAATCAGTCGCATTTTTCGAATCGTTAACGTCGTAACGTAATCGTGTAATAAGCTCAAATATTTAACTGAATGTACAGTGACTCAAATAAGTGACCGGACACCAACATAAAATAAGGATTGTACAAATGTAGGACGAGAGAAAATTTTTAAACTAGTTATAAATTATAGTTAGAGTGCATATGTATATATTTTTTCATTGTTACCAAAAAAAATATGGAACATTCTTAGAACTAAAAATAAAAGTTCTAATTCTGTATCAGTAAAGTCACCGGACGCTAGTGGGAAAACGCTAAGGTGTCGTCCGCTTTTGGCGGGACAGTCCCGATTTTTAACAATTTGTCCCGCGTTTAACAAAGTTCCGCTTTTTGGAAAGAATATATTATACTAGTTTACAGCAAAAATTTAAAGATATTATCAGTTGCTAGTTTTGGGATCTGGTAATTATTGACGGTGGTTATTAAGAGTACGTCTATTTGGATATTTTAAAAACTCATTCAAGAGTCAGAGCTGAGAAGATTACAGTAGTGGTCGTAGATAAAGTATAGTACAAAACTCGAGTTGTAAAGCAATTACGCACTTGTGGAATTACTTGCAATATTACTTGTAATATGCTATTTACAACTCTCGTTATGTAATATACTATTACGTATTTAATGTTTTATTGCCATTTGAAACAATAATTAGTTAAAAATGTTTGACTCCACAGCCAGGACTACAATAATTGTTGGACACATGTTATTTATTACAATTAAATAATAGTTGTCTACTTCATTTTCTTGAGTATAATTTTAAAATATGTATATTAGAACTGGATCTAGAGAGAGAGGTTGTTGGTCTTATTACAGTACTGAACTCAATTTTGACATAGCGCTTCAGTTGCTAGCTGAGTATCTTTAATAGTTGAAGTAATCACTATTGTCCTACCATAAAACCAAATTAAAAAAGTGCATAGTTGGAAAAACTTTGTATTTTAATAACAGAAGATAAAAATAAAAATTAAATGCCCCAGGTGAGGATCGAACTCACGACCTTAAGATTATGAGACTTACGCGCTACCTACTGCGCTACTGAGGCCCGTTGTAAGGTTGCTTTTCTACATTGTATATGAATTTATTAGAAATATAAAAATTAATTAGCATTCAACTGCATTGGCGCATTTAATTTCATAAATTAAATATGTTATTCCCTACCTTTGGTCTACTAACACCCGATTGCAAAGTCTTTTGTTTTGATCTGGGAGGCACTTTCTGCATGGTTTTGTGTTTACTGTTCATTTATCTTTTTTTAAATAATGAACGGAAGCACTTTCTTATTTAAAGTCAGTATGTTTGTGATGTTTGTAACTACGGTCTTCTTCCGTCCGTTATTCAGCAAAAAGTAAAAATAAACGAAGCCGAAAATGGTACACGCAAACCACTACAAGGCAAGTTACAATATTGTCGAGTCGTATATCGGTGGCCCAGTGTAACGTGTAAGCGACACCGAACGTTGTCATGGCATGGCAGGTTTACAATTCGTTGTTTTGCACATGTATTTTTGAGGTCATTTTGTTTACAACTCGACGATCGCACACAACGAACTCTTGCTTGGAACACATGCGCACTGCGAGTTTCGATTTTGATACAACGCCGAGGATCGAATCGAAAAGAGAAGAAAAAAGGAACGCCTGCCTTCGCTAGGCGACGCGGATTCACTCGCAGTCGGTCTGTTTTTAGTTTGCCTATCTGAAAAATTAAAATTTGACTCATTCAGCGAGTCCGGTCGACTCTGTTTGTTACAAATTATCTATATATAATTCTCTATTTACGACAGAGCCAACGTAGTTTCTCATGTTTATGTAACTCGCGGCAAACCGTTCCAATCGATAAAGTCAGTGAAAATGTGAATTTTTTCTAAAGTCTCGAAAATATACAACAACAATCTTGAAAACATATCAAAATATCAAATTATTGTAGTTAGTAACAACGAAAATACTAAGAACTATAAGGCCTCCAATTTGTTAAATGACGTCAAAAGTTCGAATCATATCAAATTTTAAATAAATTGATTATCTAGTTGATTCTAGGCATCGATAGACTCAGGGAGAAGTTACACGAACATTTTTCCTACGCTGTGTTTTTTCTGTTGCATCTTGTTTCATTCATAGCAAATATGCGTTCTCTCTCTTCCAATGAAATGCCTTCGGAATTTTTGCAATGGTTTTCCGTCAACGAAACGCAATCGATTGCGTTAGGTATCCAGAGAGAGAACGTCTATCTTGTTTTGATGAAACAAACCGCAACAAAAAAACTGCATCGGAGAAAACGTTAGACAATTTCTGTTTCCACAAATGAGCCGCTCGGAACAACTCGGAGTAGCTTCGGGGTAACTCCGAGCAACTCATACGTGCGAATGGAAATCAGCTCTTGCGGAGGCATTTTATTGGCAAAGAGAGAACGTCTACCTGGTTTCAATGAAACAACATGCAACAAAAGAGGAGTAGAAAAAACGCTCGTGTAACTTCTCCCTTAGAAGATATCAGACGTAATAAAAGTTAACCTTATAAAAAGGAACGGAATTTAACCGTTCATATTCATTAGCTTTCGGAGTGTTCTAGTGCCGACGCGACGTTTCGTTCTTCGTTAGAGAATACTTTCTTCAGGGTCATTGTTACTGTCACTGTGAAAAAATTGTCTTGAAAGTAGTTTCAGAAGATGACTAATTTACTGTGTGGATGTATACCAGATGAACGATGGAGATCGGTGAAGTGTAATAGTGCGTATTTATTTAAACATTTTAGTCCGAACGAACGAAACGAGCAGAGTGCGTATCAACAAACAGAATAAACATAAATTTCGAGCGAAAGCTCACTGTGTTCGAACTGCTCGCTAACTTTTTTTATGTTCCCAAGTGTTCGTGTCTTCGACATCGTTTAAGCATGGATGATGTGACAATAGCAGCTGGCGCTCTTTTTTTAATACATTTTCTAACTACTAAAAAGAAGAGAAAACCAAAGAAAGTATGGGCGAGGCGTCTCTTTTCCATGCGTGAAAATACAACAGTTCCAAGAAGTATGGATAGTGGACATTTGAAAAGTTTGACGCGGATGAGTGCAGAAGATTTTGAAAGATTAATAATCCTTGTGGGTCCTAAAATAGCTAAGAAGGATACAAACTTTAGGAGATCCATACCTGTCCAAGATCGTTTAGCTATTACACTGCGCTTTTTAGCCACAGGCGAATCGTATAGCAGTTTACAATATTTGTTCAAAGTATCGAAACAGTGCATTGGCATCATAATTGCGGAAACCTGTGACGCTCTGATTCAGGAACTGAAGGGACAAATAAAGGTATTTACTTTTAGTATTTATTTCTTACAAAAAAAAGCTTGCATTTACCAGTCGCCGTAATACTGGGACTCTACCTAATTTGGTAAAATAGTTTCAGATTTCGGCGAAAGGGTGGGTACAGGTGTATGCTCACGTGATTGATTAACTGATTGGGTGGTTGAGAAAGGACTGCTCTTTCCAGAAAAACCTGTAGAGGGGTGTGGGGACAGCATACTGACACTTAAATTGGACGTGGAAAAGCATCTGCTTTCCACAATGTCATATTGTCCCATATCGGCATTAAACAATAATGTATTAATGTGATGTTGTACTATGTTCCTTGTCTTCTTAGTATAGCTTCTTAATTTATGAGCTACATGTTGCCCATAGATACCACATTCATCAGATTTCAACGAGTTACTTACAACTGCACTTTTCAGAATGTCTAATGCTTCTTGTACCACTGTGTCCTCCGCCGGCCTGGAAGGCCTAATAGGTCTCTTCCGCTTACTCGTTTTCTGTGTTCTAGCAGACGTACTTGCTGCAAAAGTCTGGGAAGTTTCAATCGCTATTTTATTATTTTCTCTGCTTTGCGAACTAGTCCCAGCTTCTTGTTGCGCATTAGCCGCATCTTCTTTATCTTCGAATAAGCTTTCAGGTTCATTATCAGGAAGTGTGTCTTCCTAAAAAAAAAATACGTTGATAACAATAATTTATACAAATCATGAGATTTTTATTGTTTTTCAGATTCCGGCAACTCCCGAGGAGTGGTTACGTATATCTAATCAGTTTGAAAAAAGGTGGCAATTCCCTCACTGCATTGGTGCTATGGGTGGGAAAGACATAATAATTCAGGCCCCCTTTCACGATGGTAGCGATTTCTACAATTATAAGTCGAATTTTAGCATTGTCTTGTTTGCTGTTGTGGATGCTGACTACAACTTCACCTTTGTGGATGTTTATTGCCAAGGCAGGATTTCATACGGCGAGGTCTTCAGAAATACATCACTTTATAAGAAATTAAAGAGGAACGATTTAAGCTTGCCTCAAGATTCAGTCCTATGCAGCCTAAATAAAACGATGCCATACGTTTTTATAGCTGACGAAGCATTTCCTCTAACAAATCGTATAATGAAACCGTTTTCGGGAATGCATGCAAAGGGAACAATTGAAAGAATATTCAATTTTCGGCTTAGTCGCGCAAGAAGGGTAGTAGAGAATGCCTTCGGAATTTTATCTGCAGTTTTTAGAGTACTTAGAAAACCAATGTTCTTAAAACCCGAAAAGGCACAGTCTATTGTGTTGACAGTTGCTTGCCTACACAATTTCCTCAGGAAAAGCCACAGCTCCAGAAATGTTTACACACCACAGGGAACTTTCGATGAAGAAGACGATCAGGGAAATCTGATTGCTGGAACTTGGAGGCTAGAAAACAATTCTGAAACATCTTTTCTCCCAATCAGAAATATGCCACGCAAATCAGCAAGCACTGCGAAAGAAATTCGTAATGATTTTGCTCAGTATCTGTTAAACAATAGGATATAGAGTAGAATTAATTTAATATTCAGGTACAACATCATCAACATCATCAAACATCCTATTGTCCATAGTGAAGATAGTTGAAATAATATTAAATATGTATGCCGGTATACAAATAATATTTTTCGCTATTCTTGGTTCTCTCTAAATAAATAAAATACATACATACGCTACTTACTAAGATACTTGTTTTTATATACACACCTCTACGGAATCTATTGTACTTCTTGGATCATCTCTGTTCAAGAGAAACATCATGCGTGAGAAGGCAAACCATTTCGACATATATATTTGATGTCTGCCTGTAAAAGAAAAATCAAACTAATTGCATATAAGTTATCGTGCTTTAAGTTGTTTGCGAAAGAAATATACCTTTACCGGCACCCACAGGTTTCGTTCCCTTGGCTTTTTCCCTTCTAAAGCTGGCAAGGATACTCTCCATTTTCTTCTTCGCTTCTCCCGAGGAACATCCCATATTTTCCTCGATACTTACCCAAGCATCACATTTTTTTACTTTATTGTAATAACATCCATGTTTAGGATTCCACAGTACGGGATGCTTTTCATACTCGTCAATTAATTGTAAGCATTTTTCTCTACTCCACTCCATCACTTCTTATTAAAGTAACAATAAAAAAAGTCCGATTAACGCGAACACTGCCAAACCACGTACTGATTGCGCGCACCAACGAGCAAGGAATCTCTTTGAACAATTCGTATTACCTACACTCAATGGATAACGTTCGGCACGTTCTGTTCGGCTCAGAGATTGGTACTGGCTTGACGAATGCAAGTGTTGCGCGCTCTGCTCGTTCCGTTCGTTCGGGCTTAAGCGGGACACACATATACGCGGTCGCGGTGGTAGCGGTGGCGGTGTCTTAATGAGTCGAGTCTGATCATCAGCGCTACAGCTATGACCGCGTATATGTGTGCCCCGCTTAAAATGCTCAAGTCAATACACAACTTTAAGGGTGGCATTCATATACGATTATGACCGGAGGATCTGTCCGATGAAGTACAAACCCGCATGTGTATGTACACGCTCGGTGTCAGAGTCTTGCTCGTCGTTCGTGATCAAAGATGGCGAGCACAGACAACAAGCCGGACATATTTGTATGTGAGGAGCATTTGGCGATAAATTTGTTCGCCACACGTGGAAACGCATGCGTCAATTTTTAGTTGACTTACGAAGTGGACACACTTCATGTATGAAATTAGACATCAATTTTGTTGTAAGTAGCTTTCGCTGATAATAGTATATTTTGGGAGAATCTTTTCTGTTTTTTTATCTTAATAATAAATAATAAGTTTATATATCCTCTTATTATAATTAGAAGTTCCTTTTTATACATAAAAATTATGCAGTCCTAATTATATGCCCATTGAAAATTTCGATTTGAATTGAATGCCCGCGGTTCTGTTGACATTTGTTTTTGTAAACTAAGTAATGATGGATCTATCTGGCGCACAAATCCGATAAATGTGCTATGACTTTATATCACTCATTTGTCATTTTCAAAAGTTTATTACCAAATAATTTTTGATCAGATGAATTGAATTTCTACAGAGATGTGTCAAAAACTTGTCAATTCATAACTTTAAAAATCAACAACGTAGTAGCTCTTTTGTTTCGTTGGTGGGAAGATAATTACTGGATTTTCCCTCGTATATTTAAAAGTTTTGGCATTACTGTCGAACCTTCCAGAAAGTGTACTATCGGGGCCTTAAAATGTCGCACGATTTTTTATCAAGCAGCCAGAATTTCTCTAAAATTTAGTTTTGTAGAACAGGCTCTTTCCTCAATTTTGAGACTAAAGACATTTAACCAAAAGTCAGATTGTTTGGTTATATTTTAAGAACAACAAGATAAAGTATTAGAACTGAAATAACAAAATAAAAGTAGTGACCAACCATCTTCTAATTTTGCGATTGCAAAACCCTTCTTTCCTTCAAAAAGCACGTAATTTAGCATTGTGTTGCTACAACTTTAGCATTACATTTGAAATCTGACGTTTAAACTGATTATTTTTGACAAACCGTCAAAGAAAGCGACATTGACAGCGAAAAATTAAATCGTGCGAAATTATAAGGCCGCGATAGTACCTAGTACCTACACATTTTCGGTAATTCTTTTATCACGAAATACACGTGGACACAACATTTTTACAAAACGCGAACGTGACGACATCGTGGCGTGTGTTTGAGATTATGGGCTTGTGCCGACAACAATATGTGTTAGAACCCTATTGAAGTTGCTGACCTGGCGGAAGAAGGCACAAAAAGATTAGTTGCAAAGTACATCTCTGAAATACTAGAAACTAGATGCACTTCAGGTGGCCGAGTTCAAAGTATCCTCGTTTACCAAGTAAAGCTTCGACTTTTGATGGTTAAATAATGAAATTTACCGGTGAGAAGTTAGCAACAAACCTCCAGCAATAAAATTTCAAAATTTAAATTCGCTGTCGTCCTAATTAGAACAGGACACAGGACTATAATTTTAACAGCATTGTGAAGATCATTAACTATAATTTGTCCCTGGTGTATCACAATTGAGAAAAAAAAAACAAATCCAAATTATTGGCAGTAATTAATATATCGAGAGATATCACCAGTAAGTTTTGGCCGATTTATTGATTACACTAGCCTGCGAAAAAAAATTTTTTTTTTGCGGATGAGATAAAATTGGGTGTTTTTGAATGATTTTGGCATTGTAAAGAAGAATCTGTTATTAGTTTGTTTGTATCACGTCAGGTTTTTTTTTTTAATGAAATTATTGTGAAGGTCGGCTATATTGAACTCATTTGAAATAAACTCTTGGTTATAACGTACTATATTTCGAGCAATTAAAAAACCTATTAAATACACGCTTCGTATTTATTTACCGGTTATAGCAAACTTTAGATATAACGAACCTGTTTTGGTACATTTTTTGGATTCGTTATAATATAACCAGACTTTACTGTATACAATTGTCCCCGGATCGAGTTGACAAGAGGAAATTTTTTTTTAATATCAATTTTCGTAAAAACGTTATTCTTTACAAAAAGTTCTGCTTCTCAAGAAATCTCAGAAACAATGGTTAAATTTAAATTTTTAATTACAGTCTGTCTATAAAATTCAAATTTCTTAGTTTCATATTGCACATATCAAAGTAACGTTTTTATTATTGACTTTACGCAAAAAATGTATTCTTTACAAGAAATTCTATTGTTCGAGCACCTTCAGAAACCACACATAAATTTAAGTTTTTTGACTACATATACATATACAGGGATATTCACATAAACCGTTCGTTAAAAGTTTTCAAGGTTGCAGTTCACGTAGATATTTGAAATTTAAGGAGCAAGGGTTTTCCGTGGAGATCTCTTTAAATAAAATAAAATTGCCTTTGTATCACTTCCGGTTGTACCGGAAGTCGCTATCAACTCGCTTATTTTAAATGGAATGCTATATTTTTTATCACGTTTTTGAATTCTACATGTAAAAATATGTTAAGTTGCAATACATTTCCCTATCTCTAAAATGCATCATTTTTGAGATATTTTGAATTTTCTTAGAAATTTGGATTCTGCAATCTGATTTTCAAAAAATTATAACACAGCTGTTATTGAAGCAATTTTATTTGTAATAGCTAATATTGTAGTTGAAGCTTTAAGGTTCTTAAAAATTCCATCAGCATAATCTATTAAGCTACAGGGTGTCTAAAACGCACCGCTCCACTCGAAGATATTCAAACACAGAAAAATACTTTTTTTCAAATGGAATGACCGATATTTTAATGCACCATTGTATGTGGAATCAAATGCTGCGTCGAACTGTACTAGCATTCCCTATACCTAACTTTAACAGTTTTTCAGTTATAAGATATTTCTGGTTTAATACATAAAAAGTTTATGTGAATATCCCTGTACATTCTGTATAAAAAGATTCATTTTCTCGGCAAATCTCAGAAACCATACTCAAATTGGAGTCATGAAATACAGAGTGATTCGGCTAAATTCTAGTAAGGTTGGCCATATGACCTTAGTAGTTAGAACCTAAGTTACAAGGAGTATTTCGCAAGCCGTACCTTGCCCATAAAAGGGGAAAAAACAGTTTCTCGAAAATTTTGTTTGAAAAACGCACTTTGAAATATTGTATTAAAAAAATGAGACGTGATAAAAAAATTATTAAATTTTTTCCGAACCCAGGAACACCAAATCTACTACATAAACTTAGTTTTATGTCATCCGCCAAACCTTCGCAGGCTAGTGTTACTGATCGATTGAAAATAGTTAATTTCCCGCATTTAAGAAGCGCCAAATACAAAAGCATATAACTTTTTGTACAAAAGCTGCACAAACGAAATTCTTGCAAAATATGAAAGTGCATATACAAATTTATCGATTTATGATTTTTCTAAGTTTTGGTCCATCGCTAATAGTTTTTTACAGCATTAAATACGTATACTCCGAGAATGCCTAAATACAATCAATAATCAGTCGATAAAATCGATGGGCCAAAACTCAGAAATAGCATAAGTCGATAGATTTGAATGTTTTCTTTCATGTTTTGCAAGAAATTCGTTTGTGCAACATTTACATAAAAGGTTATGTGCATTTATAACAAGTGTCTAAATTAAAACCTGGTCAAGTGGCTTGTGATCGAGAATTTATCCATTGCATTTACATAGCAGAATTACTAAATGTAGCCTACTTGATCAGGTTTTTATTTAGACACGATTTAGTTGTCACTGTTTTGATTATCTGAAGTCGTGGGTGCACCCGTTATCACGATAATTAATTAATAAAATCGGTCGGCCAAAACTCAGAAGTACCATAAATCGATAGATTTGAATGTTCACTTTCATATTTTCCAAGAAATTCGTTTGTGTAACATTCATAAAAAGTTATGTGCATTTATAGTTAACGCTGTCTTGAATATCTGAAGTATCGGAGCGCCCGTTTTCAATCGATAATTAATCAATAAAATCGATCGGCCAAAACTTAGAAATAGCATAAATCGATAGATTTGAATGTTCTCTTTCGTATTTTGCCAGAATTTCGTTTGTGCAACGTTTGTACGAAAAGTTATGTGCTACGAGGGTAGTCCCAGACGTACCCGACCTGATGCATAGATGGCGGTTGTTAGTCGAAAAAAGTTAGAAAAAAGGATTATGGTCGAAAGTACGAACCTTCTAAAGCTTAAGTTTCAAGCTTGAAGAGGATGCGTTATTTAGTATTTGTTTGACAGCCATCAACAGTGAATGTTCTCAGTGAATTTATAAACATGGAAAAAATTGGTCATCGTTACGTGATACAATACTTTCATTTGAAAGGTCTCAGTCCAAGCAATATCAAAGCCGAGCTAGATTCTACACTGAGGGAGTCTGCTCCTTCGTTTACAACAGTAAAATATTGGATAGCAGAGTTTAAAGGAGACCGTACGAGTTGTCACGACGAACTCGCAGTGGTCGGCCAAATGAGGTAACCACGCCAGAAATTGCCAAAAAATTGTATTGGTTGACCGTCGATTGAAAGTGCGCGCAGTAGCAGAGATGATAGGTATTTCAAGTGCTGTACACCGCATATTGACCGAAAATTTGAGCATGAGTAAGCCGTGTGGAAGATGGGTGCCGCGTTTGCTCATAGTGGAACAAAAACTGCGTCTTGAAGATGTTTCAATCGAGTGTTTGGAGATGTTTAAGAGCAATAAAGCCGAGTTTTTGCGTTGATTCGTAACCATGGAAGAAACGGGTCCATCATTTCACACCTGAGACGAAAGAACAGTCGAAACAATGGAGAATAGGCTCTAAAGAAGGCGAAGATAGTTTTTCCGCTGGAAGGTCATGGCGTCAGTTTTTTGGGATGCGCGTGATATCATTTTCATTGATTATCTTAAAAAAGGAGAAACAATCAACAGCGAGTACTATGCGAACTTGTTGGTGCGTTTGAATGATGAAATCAAGAGAAAACGGCCGCATTTGGCAAGACAGAAAGTGTTGTTTCATCATGAAAATCCTCCAGTCCACACGTCCGTCATCACCATATCCAAAATCAATGAATTAAAGTTCCAATTGCTTCCTCACGCACCCTACTCGCCAGATTTACCCCGTCGGATTATTTTCTCTCTCCAAATTTGAAAAAAATGGCTCAGTGGTAAAACATTTGCCAACAATGAAGAGGTGAAGTCTGCGGTTGATGGCTATTTTGACGAGCTTGACATCTCTCATTATAAGAACGGTATGGAAGCTATTGAGCATCGCTAGGAAAAGTGTGTCGCGTTAAAAGGAGACTCTTTTGAGAAATAAAGAGTTTTTTTCCAAAATGTTTGTGTTTTCTTTGTTAGGTCGGATACTTCTGGGACTACCCTCGCATTGTATTTAGCGTTTTTTAAGTGCGTGATATTAACTATTTTCAATAGATCAGTAATCAATAAAATCGATCGGCCAAAACTTACTGGTGGCATCTTTCGATATATTTGATCATTTGCTATCCGATTATACACTGCGTTCGGGTTAGTCGTTGAGACTGTCTCAACGACTAACCCGAAGCAGCAGCAACACCACCAGCAGCAGCAGCCCTGAAGAAGTTCTTCTGCAATGAAGAACGAAACGTCGGCAGTAGAAGTCAACGTGACGCGGTTCCAACCGGAAGCCAATTCAAATATTTGGATGACGTTTTCCCCAATAGAAGGATTGGTCGAAGGGGGGCAATTGAGTGGCCGGCTAGATCTTCTGATCTAACACCTCTCGATTTCTTTTTATGGGAATTTCTAAAAAGTAAAGTCTCCAGAACTAAACCAAACAGTCTTGAAGAACTAAAAGACAGAATAAGAAATGAAATGTGAGGAATCAGTCCGGAAATAATCGACAATGTTTTGCATGAGTTTGAATTTCGTCTTGGTTATTGTCAAGAGGTAGGAGGAGGACATTTTGAACAGTTTCTTTGATATTGGCGTTATTACTATTACTTCTACGTTAGTATCTACATTTTCTACTCGTTTTCATAAAGAATTTTAAAAAAAAATTGAAAAATTGGAAATTCAGAATCAGCATGAAAATTAGAGAATCTTTGCTAATTTAGCCGAGTTTCTATCTTTAAAAATAAAAAAGTTAGCAATGGTGAACGGTTCAGACTGTAGAGTCGATTTCAGATCGAAAATATACAGGGTGTTTCCTAAGTACAGTCCTTAAATTCACGGTGTAATTACTTGCGATATTAAAATATCGCATTATAATTAATTATTAAAATAAAAAGTTTTTATATAAACATGTGTCCGGAAACGCTTATATTCCGAGATACAGGGTGTAAAAGTAAATCTTCGAAGAGTTTTTTTTTAATTATTTTCTAACGTTCCTAACAATGCACAACAAAAAATGTCTCTTGTATTTTTTACCTAATACTAACCGATTATTACAATTATTTTTAGAAAAATAGTCCGGTATTACAATCATAAAAATATTCAATTTATACACTAATCAGAACAAATGTTAGGAACGTTAGAAAATAATAAAGACTATAAAAAAAAAAACTCTTTGAAGTTTTACTTTTACACCCTGTATCTTGGAATATAAACGTTTCCGGGCACAATACATGTTTATATAAAAGCTTTTTTATGAAAATATCGCAAGTAGTTACACCCTGAAATTACGGACTGTACTATACACCTGTATAATATATCCTATATCTAAGTTCAACTGCTTTTGATTTCTGGTGAGTGCTTTAAACGCATCTTTAATGTTACTAAACGGCAACATGTTTTCTAAAATTTATTAAATGCCCAAATTATGTACCCCCCAGGCTTCAAGGCACATTCTGCCCGATATATCACTTCTTGAATGAGCTCTTTTGTTAAAATTAAAAATTCTGTTAATATTCACCTTTTTAATTCTTTCAAACTTGTTTACACCTCGTGCATGCCATTTTTCTTTAAATGTGGCCATAAGAATAAGTTAATGGTGTGACAGGATATCTGCCAAGAAAAATAATTTCGTTGGTATCTATCCATTGATTAGGACGAATTAAATTCGGCCTAAAATGTACTAACAATATTATAGCAACAAATATATCCTATTCGGACAATGAAGTGACTTAATTTAATAGAATGGAATTTTATTTATTATGTAAGTGCTTAGACTTAATTGCATATGGACCTGGGTGGTCCACAGGTTTGCATGTTTGCTTTCGAACCCTAATGGCAGTTTTCTTTTTCAGTTGTGGATGAAACGCCAAAAACCTTTGTTTTCTTCGCGGACATGAAGTAAAATCGCAGGTCCCATGTCAATGTGATGTTCGGCATGTTAAAAATCCCTATGGGGGATGGAATTCCTCCGAATTCGGCTAAATTCCAATATCATTGGCAATTTGACCATGGTAGTTGACGTCTAGAGCTACGAGGAGTATTCCACAACCCTATACCTCGCTCATTAAATAAGAAATAAGAAGAAAGGCACAAATCCGACTGATTCTAAAATAGTTGTAAAGAATAAGTACAGTCATGAGAAGATTCTCCACTCTTCTGTATGTCTAAAGTATGCTCCAACTTACTAAAGGAATAGTTTCTAGCTTTTCCGCCAAAATGTACTGGAAATATTTAATAATGATGGCTGACATAATAGCGAATTATTCCACACATACATTTATACTTCAAGCATTTTGCAAATAATCCTCTTTATCCACTAAGGAATTTCTGCTGCTTAATAATGTCAATAATACTTACAAAACCATTATTGGAAAAGCAACTCCCACCTGGCCATATATTTTAGTTAATTAATAAACCGTCTTCCTGCCCAATGCTTAGTCAACTAATAAAATCCGTCTTCTCTTGATCTCTAGGCAATAATAGTCAATAATTCTAAAACAGTTGAATTTAGTCTGCATTACTCATACTAAATACTATTTTCCTATGAATAGAAAAAAAAAGTTACAGGTTCTTATATTCATATTGTATATATATTTTCTTAAAATTATTTAACTTTTTGTGAGATTCTTATATTTCTCTTTGTCGTAAGTTAAAGCTAAAGGACTGAAGTCAAAATCACGGAACTTGAGCTCTGCGTCATCAATCATCGCAGTTACAACCGACAATTATTTCAGTATTATTTCTTTGTTAACAGTGAATGAGAAAAGAAGGTGGAGTTATGCTTCTTATGTCTGATGATGCAACACCAGACGCATTTTATTTATGACGCAGAGTTTTTCTCTTATGAAAACAACTTTATTAGCAAATAATATATCTAAGTTAGTATGGATTATGGAGGAACTAAAGAAGTAGTGAATACTTTATCGAGGATATTTTCTAAATTGGATTTTAGACTGAATGAATACGTTCACACGACTTTTAATTTAATTTAATTTTCGCAGCTGAAAGCTAATCTTTGTATTAATTGCATATTGTATAATTATATATTCGAGCATTTTGAAAAGCATGGGAAAACATTTTTAATTAAAAGGTAAAGCGAAAATACAAGATTTAGTTCAACTTACAATAAAAATCTAAAACAAGAAATTTTTGGGCTGCTGATACGATTTGGAGATAGAACACGTTCTATTTATCCCGATTTAATTCAATTTAATTTTTGATGCTACTTAATGCACAAATTAAATTGTTTGATGAACCAAATCTTGTACAAGAAATAGGCTAGTCTAAAACAGCCTTAGCTGTCCTATAATTATTAGTTTCTATTAAATTTCTTTTCTTGATTATTAAATACAATACTTTCAAATTAATTTTTTTTTTCCTTGTCTCACGTTTAGTATATTTATTAGGCGCCAGTCGGCCTAAAAACTACACAGTGCCTTGATTCATATAAACGACATATGAGACCTTAAAGCAATAAAATTAATAGATTTAGATTGGTTTCCGTCCTGTGTCGTGCGCCCACTCGAAATCAACAAAGGATACATACACATACATTAATTAGCGATGTGTTCATTGGCTCAATGCGTTTGTTTTAAATTATAGGTTTTACGACACGGATTTCGCAATAAGTTCTAACACATATAATTTGGTGTCAGTGTTGGCGTATCCTTCCGCAATTATGCCGAAGTTACGACTCAAGTTAAAGAACCCTCTAATGCATCCTACAAATAAGGAAGCGTACATAATAAGCCCACGAGAACACTTTTGATGGCATAATTGCAATGCTGCTGGTTACCCCGTATGGCAAAACACACTTAAACCTAAAAGTTATAAAACAGATCAAGAATAAACGTAGCTCGCCTTCGTTCTAACTAAGTGAACAGAAAAGATCAACGCCGGATTAAAAGTTTAATTAATAACTGTGCATAAAACAACTCCGGCCCACGCACTCCGACTTTTGTAGGGCACATAATTGTCAGTCTAATGATTTAATTAAAAGCTAATTAGTTTAACACGTGTTCCAAATCTCAAGTGCACCAGGCACCTACTTTTTTCCATTGAGATAATTTAAATTCTAAAGTGATTTTGGCCGGGGTCAAGATTTACCGGGACCTCGCGTTCTAAAATTAACAAAATAAATTAAGGCAGAAGTAATTGTACTCATGCCAGACATCCGCATAACGTCAATAATAACAATTTATATTTTAATGTTTTTTTTTTATTCCTGTAGTTAGTAAAATGAGATTAATTTTCTACTAAATGGATAGCAGTTATAAAAAGATAGTTCATTCAGTTCATTATAAATAAATAAATAAATTATATCTTCTTAAAATACCTTCAGTTATAATTTCTACTAATTCTTCACAGCATAATCCTGTATTAATCTTGTTCATGTTCTTACGGAGTAAGAGGAAAATGTTTCTCATACTTATAAAAATATAGATTTACGATAATCCGTTTTAATATTTACGGGAAACTAGACTTAAAGTCGTTTTAGACTAGCACATTTCTTGTACAAGAAACAATTTAATTTGTGTAGTAAATAACATCAAAATTTAAATGGAATTAAAAACTATCAGGAAAAATAGAATTTGATTGAAAAACATTTTGGGTTTATCAATGGCAGTTTAAAATGAGACGTATCTACAGAATATACTTAATTTGTTCTTCCAAGGTTTTCTTTGTTGAAATTTTTTTCCGCCCATATGTAAAAATTAAAAAAACTAGATGTATTGAATTCATAGAGATATGTTACATTTGTAAAATTACTCTTTTGGTCTTATTTTTAATTCATACTCAAGCTCTCGAAAAAATTAACGTGTTGATGTTCCAATCAAGAATTTATTTTAATTATAGTCTTGCTTACGTAAATTTTATGGATCATTAATAGCATGTGAATGTTTTATGATACCGGTTCGAAGGTGAACACATAAGGTTAAAAACATTCGTCAGGCTCGATTGTTTCGGCCATACAATTGAATTAGATTAGCGATTCGCATCGTACATCACGAAACCGTCCGTGCCTTTTCTTAAATTTCCCAATTCGTCCAACAATTAAGTGCGCGTTTTTATCTATCCGCCAAACGGCGAATGCAAAGAAATCCTTGGCATATTTACCTTTATATTTCAACCTTTCTGAAAACTATCGTAATTACAACGTGCTAGATGTAGCTAATATTATTTATGGATTCTTTGTTCGTCAATAAATATTTTGTATTCAACGATGGGAATACAATGTATACATAAGTATGTATGTACAATCAAAAAAATAAGTGGTTTACATAAAAAAGTACACGTTCTTGTTAAATACACAAGTGTTAACATATTATTGCGCACTGAAGTTTAATTGTCGATTTTTCTGGACTTGATTAATTTGTATACAATATGTCCCAGATAACTTTTCCAGCGTAGGGATCTCGTTTATTATAAGAGATACGAATTCGGTGAAATGGGATGAATTATTCTTAAGTATTAGGGTAGTCAAGCCCGTTGCCAACGGACTTAAGCACTTGGCTAACTACCTAAACGACGGTTATTGAAATAATCGTTGTTACGGGTTTAAGCTTCAGCTTAAATTTATTTAAACTGGCATTGTAAAACCGGGCCATAGTGATATGTATTTCCATACATGCTAAAAGAATCGAAAAAGTATATTACATTGTATTTAAGTATTAATTGATATATTTTTTTCTTAATTTAACATACAATATGGTGGTTAAAATTGTTACTGTTTTGAGCCGTTTACTTATTAGTTATTAATAAAGTTACTTTTCATAGTTACAAAATTAGAAACAGAACACTGCAGAAGAAAAGAACACAATAAAATGCTAAATTGCGATCTGATCCCTTCTGGCTGCTATTGAAAGTGTAAGTAAGAGTAAGTGAAAGGGTAGTGTATTGCCACGAAATAAAATTTAACGGGTGTTTGTTTATACTGGGTGATCTATGACGTCGGGGAAAACTTGACCGTTTGATTTCTATGAATAATAATAAAAAAAATCTAATAAACAAGTGTCCGATAATGCTTTTTAACGGTGCAACCCTTCAAAGTTTATTACGTGTTGAACGTTTACAATTTCAAGGCGATATTTTTGTTTTCGTAGGTAACAAATGAAATACGAAATAAGCCTACTGCTATTGTTTTGATTGGTTGACGTTATATGTTATAAACTTTGAAGAGTTACACTTTCGTTAAAAAGCATTATCGGACACATGTTCATTAGAAGTTTTTTTGTTTGAATTACTCATAGGAATCAACCGGTGAAGTTTTTCCCCGACGTCATAGATCACACTGTATACGTACCTGCTTGCTCATCTACTTTTCCGCCTAACCGTAATAGCGTTTAGAAGGGATTAGATCGCAATATAATATTTAATTGCGGGGGACATTATTTTCGCTTTTCACTGTACATATTAAATTGCTTTGATCTCTAGAACTAAAGTATTAAATTTCATCATTCATAACCACGTCTCAGTTTTCGGCATTAATTTATTACCATTCATGACGTAAGTTAACAAACATTTATTTATAATTTATTATGAAACCACTACAATTTTTTTTCTACTTCTAAACACTGTACAAATTTGAAGACCAATCCGAAAGCTTTCTATTAATAAAATAATTAAGTAAACATGTTTATTGTTTTTTTTTTAATTCCTTAATTAACTAGTTAACGCAATTTTCTCTAGAATATTAAAGCATTTCATGAACTTTTATACTTTGAAATAAATTTTGTTTTTAAAGTTTTTCTAGTTCCCATAGTTTTTGTGTTCGACCTATTAACTGTGTAGGTTTGTTCCTTTGTTCTGCACTACAGTTCTAACTTCTTTATTCTGCTTTTCTCACTCTTACATACATTGTATTAAATACATCTATTCTCTCGAGAGCAGTTGGTGCAAAAAGTGTAGAAAAGTGCAGATCAAACAAACAGACCTTGTATGTACACGTACAGAGTTATGTGGTTTACAAATTTCGAAGAAATCAACTACGAACATGGTGAAAATTTTCATTAGGGCCTTTCGCATATGGAAGTGGAACCTCAGATTGTTTAGAATCAATTAGTGCATTATTTATCACTTCAGCCCTGCACCGATTTTAATTTACCGGATAAAAAAAAATTTTGACTGAAAATGTCAGCCATAGAATTGAGGGAATATAAAACTTGTCGAATTACATTAAATAATTACAGTCGCACCTCTATAACTCGAAACTCTCTGTAAGTCGAAGTTTACTGATGTCCCTGCACATTGTGAATAACTGAAATCTCTTTCTTTAACTCGAAATTTCTATAACTCGAAGTAGTTTTCGGGTCCCTTGAGATTCGAGTTATGGAGATTCGACTGTATTTGATTTTAATTTATTTATTCCCTATTAAAAATATTATTTTTTTGTGTGAAATGACAATTTCGCTTTGGAACACTTGAAGATAAAGGCAGTATGTTACAGCTCATACACACAGCAAGTAGTTTATTAGAAGATTGGGAAGTATACGTATGACATCAGAGAATTCTTACTAATTTAACCGAATTTCTATCTTTAAAAAAAGTTAGCAATGACGAGTCATTCAATATGTACTAATACCCGATATACTAGAAGGACTATGTATGTATACCATAAATTAATACATTTAAGTTGTCATAAATTAATAATTTCAATATGTATATTTGCAGACGTCAGCTTGTAAATTGAATGTATCGAACTGAATAATTCTCAAGCAGTGATTCGTTTATACGTATTAGTCACATTACTATTTGCACACTTCGTAATTTCAAAATAAATACATAAACACAAAACGTAGTAAAGTGTGTGTTTTACTCATACATAAATGAAGTCAGCGTTTAATGTTAAATCGCAGAAGTAGAAATAAAAAAAAGCGTCGTTATAAATAATACACAATAATTACGAAAGTCCGAGTCTAACTTTGCATATTGGTATGATACATCACCAAAAATAAACACGTTTTCGGGCGTACACTCGCGCAAATTACTTTCGATTCGTACATTATACATTTCCGAAGCCTATGTTAATTTCACACACAAAACGGGTCGGGCACGTGTTTTCTTTTCTGGAAAAATTAATGTTTCAGCGCGAACTGTTTTCGAACAATTCGCGGAATCGTCGCGCGCCGACAGAATTTGAATAATGACGACCTCAAAACCGAAACGAAAACAGTGTGAATTCACTTACCATCGCAGCTTTTTTATACTTAGGACTCGCAAAACACTGCTGGATGTTTCCCATAACTACAGTTGTTATAAATATTTATGAAATAACATCTTAAGCACAATATTAGTTTAGATTACAAAAAGATTTGTTTACATGTAGGCACTACGAATTTTATTTTTTTAAAGTCGTCCCGGCAAACGCGTTCTGTTTAATCGCCGGCCGTCCGGGGGCACATTTGGATTAAAATTTTCTCAATCCATCCGATAGTTTTCTCAATAAAACGTCCGAGTTTTCTATGGTAGTTCGAATATTGTTATGTCGCGCGTGTATATTTTTTGCGATGATGGTTTCATGCGCCAGAAAGCTGCGCGAAGCAAATATGTGCATGAGCGAAGAGAAATTCAAATCGTGCATGTAAATGCCGCATTAAACAGTTATATGCTAAGTGGTTAGAATACTTGACACTTTTTTACTTTTGTCATCGTATAATTACATCTCTTGTAATAGTTAACTCGATTTTTCTAATAATCATTATTAATCAATTATAGTAGTTTACTACTTCAATCTCAAGACGAAATTCGAAAGTATACTTACATAAACACGAATCACTTCCATTTCATGTGAAAACACCCTTATCAGATACTTACCCTATAACACAAAAAATTTGTAAAGAATTCCTCTAAAGCAAAGTCTAAAAGTAGCCTTTAAAACAACATTAGGATAAAGGCATCGGATTTTATCTTTAACGAATTTTAAACTTTTCTGTGGTTATTAATAACTATTTTGTTATCATAATGACGGTACAAAAACTAAATTGAAAAAATTGGAAAACAGAAATAGGAAAACTACGCATTTTGCTTGTTGGTTAAATTGCACACGAATGTGTAAGTTATTTATAGATAGCTGCACACCTACTTCATTTCGATTTCTAAAGTAAAATGTAAAAAGACTTCTCTGTACACCTGTCAATTTCCAACAGAAAATTTATGATTTTAACAATAATAAATGAAGCTTTTGCGCTAATATTTTTCTCGAATTTAATGTTTTACCGTATACCATAAATGTATAAATATTATAACTCCTAGATTTGTAAAACTTGATTGCATGTAAAACATGTCAAACTATATTTAATTTCATGTTAAGATCGAAAGTGCTTTATTATAAATAGTTTTAAGTATACAGCTAGTTTTCTTTAAACAAATTTGGCAACGTACGAAACTCCCAGCTACTTTATAAAATCGTACGAAAAATCACTATAAATTTCCACTTATTTGCCAAAACTTTAAAATTGCGTTACGGACTATCATAAAAAGTTACAAATGGAATTTTTAGATTTGATTATACAGCTTGCGAATTGCTGCTAAGACCATACCCATACTTCGTACTATAAGTAGAGCGGAAGGAGGACGGCTTATGGCCGATTTCTTCACCATGTTTAACCTAAGGTTAATTTACCTAACAGTTGGAATGTGACGTACAGTTGGACGTACATATACTACGTGTCACATTCTAACTGTTAGATCAATTTAACCTCAAGATAAGGCGATGAAGAAATCGGGCATTAGACGATGCTCTCGTATCATTACTTGTTTTCTTTTTTTTTTAGTTTGTGAGGAGCACAAACTATGCAGATGTAATTGTTGCGTGGTCATTCGTTGTCTCCTTACAATTTCTCTTAATATTCTAATTTGTTATGTTTTAAAATTTAAGAATACTGTAACAAAGGAAACAGTACGGCTTGTTTCTTATTACAACTAAAATAACAACATAAAGTAATGTGCCTTTTTAAAAATTTCTCTCCCTAGTTGGCCGTGAATTGTTAGTTGTAAACAAACCTGAATCGACCTGACGCGTGACGTATGTAATAATCCCACTTTTAAGCTAATGAAACGTTTAGGTTGACAGCTATTTTCTTCAGTAAGAAAGATGTCTTCTTCGTTAAGAAAAATGAGGTTATGATATATGCCAACTTATTAAGCTTCAAGCAAGACTGGTTCTCAACTGACAATTCAAGGCAAACTAGGGAAAGAAATAATGTTTTAAATTCTGGTGATGAAGGACACTTTTTTGTGGAAATAAATATTTACAATACCATTTAAATTAAATTGAAAGAAATTTATAGAAATTTTTAACACAGAGATTCAAATTATTTTTCGTTTAGTGTCAATGCATGGGTTCAAAGTGTAGCCGCTGTTACCTTTTGCGTGGAATAATCTACTTCAAGTAATTTGCATGCATTTGTCAAATATGTAAATATTTTCGAGTTCGTATTTCACGGCATCAGAACTTTGACCTAAAAACGGAGTTGACAAGTTTCACTCAAAGGTCAAGTTCACGAAGCCACGTCGCAGTCTCATAAAACTATAAGAAACTTTTATGAGTATTTATTTCATTCATCTGCTCGTCTACTTTTTAACCAGTGACTCATCGTCGTTTTGAGGCTAATTTTTTGTTATTTCTCGAAAACTAAAATAGAATGAATTTTTAACATTTTTCCTATACTCTCGGACATCGCTTCTAATCGTGGTTTCAATTTGTCGGGATAATTAACAATGACCCGATATACTTTGGTGCAAAAAAAAAGATCGTGCTATGATGTTATTATAATAGTAGAATCTCACAATTAACGATTAATTAATTGTAATTGTCGAGTATACAGGGTTACAACTAATTAAAGGCTCCCCACGGGGATCTCGAAGACTATAAGGCCCAGTATTATAAAGGCAAGTTAGCTTTAACTATCGGTTTATTCCCAAGGTAACAATTGTGAACACAATTGTTGTCATGGCAATAAACTGGGGATTAAAGTTAACTTGCGTTTATAATACCGGACCTAAGAGATACAAAGGCGGTTAAATTACAAAAGAGTTGCGCTATTTTGGGATCTATAAAAATGTGCAAATACATCTCTTCTATCTTTATTCATTTCTGCAATATTTGAAAAACATAGCAAAATTCTCATTTTCGAAAATATTGAATATTTTGTTTATTTATTAAGATAAAATCTCAAAATTTGGTAATTTAAATTAAATCCGATAAACAATCTAGTACAGTCAGAAGAAATAGGTCAGGATTGACAGTTTCGCAGATACGACTGTCAACTGGTTTTTTTTTTTTCTTATGGGCGCTATCTGATATTCATACCATGTGATACAAAAATAAAATCTGAATACGATGATATGAAACTCTTATACAAACAAAATTTTACATTATTAAGAAATATTTTCATACAGTTTTTAATCCAGTTGGTAGTGCTTATAATAATCAAGAAATCAAATTATTATTAAATTAACAAATCTTATTAAATTATACAAGGCATTTACGAATTTACATAAAAAATGTCATTGACAATTTTCAGTTTTTTTAAGATGTTTCAGAAACGAATGAAGATAGAAGAGATTTATTTGCACATTTTATAGACACCAAAATAGCGCAAACTTTTTTTGTAATTTAACCGTCTTTTTATCTCTGATAGTTTACGAGATCTCCATGGTGAGCCTTTAATTAGTTGTAACCCTGTATACAATTAAAATTAATCACTTATAATTGTTTGACTCTTACAATTAATTTATCGTTAATTACGAGTGTACAATTACAATTAATTAATTGTTAGTTTTTTCTTGGAATGGGTTTAATTAACATTTAACAATCGATTCTTAATTGTGGGTTCTGTTTGACTATTGAATCATAATTTCTGCGTACAACCAGGGTTGAGTTAGTTTAAGCCATTTGAGGGGATTTTTTTTAAATCATGATTTTATATAATTGGTTTAAAGTTACTAATTAAAATACAAAATTTTTATGAAATTTAACATTTTTAATTGCAAAAATAAACAGTTGAAGTAGCAAACATTCAAAATTAAAGAAAAATTTTTTTCAAAAAGTTTCAATAAGCATGCAAGCGTCCACTTGTCGGAGCTCTTATTTGTTTTTAAACCAAATTCGAGTTCTATTACAAATTATCTTTTTGATTCTTTATTTGCTTAATAATACTGAGTGATTTTGGAAGTGTGGCTGAAAAAGAATCCGGATAAATATGCTATTGGTTGCTGTAAGGCTGCATTGTATGAAAGGTTTAAGCCAAGATTAAAGTTAATCCTAAGTTAGATTGTGACACACAAAATGCCGTACGTCATAATTAATGTCACATTCTAACTTATGATTGGAGTTAATCCTGGCTTAAACCTTTTATACAACGCCAGCCTAAGTCAGTAGTGGCAATTGAGTTAAAATTGTAAACTGTAAAGTTAATAACAAATAGTGCATACCTGTCGCGATATCATGGGAATTGTTTATGTGTGTATATTATATTTTTTTTTGTTTATTACTTTCCAGTACTGGTAAAAGTCCGAAAATGTCCAACCCTCAAACATTTTCAAGAACATTTTTCCCAAATTTTAATTGCAACTTTTAGCAAACCAACAGTTGTCAATACGATCGAAATGAATTACTTTCCGTGCCGTTATTCTGGACTCATTAGAATTTCGATCAGAAACGATCGAAATTAGAAATGGTTCTCAGATATTAAAATGGAGAAGCAAAATCCGTCGCGCTTGGTATAGGTACATAATTCTCAAAAGACCATTTTATTTTTTCAGAACTTTTACCATAATAATCTGTAGTTATTTCGTGGTAGGTAACATTATTTTGGAGCAACTATGTTTATTGACATTTCAGTAATAACAAATACGATATAGTTTACGATGAACTTATGAACTCATAAGATAAAAAAAAAACTAATAGAATAATTTAATTGAATGTGATAAGATTTTATAGAATCTCAATAATTTTGCTATTGGTATAATACCCCGTCATCTTGGTATAAACAAACAATTTAAAAACAAAAAAATGTACATAAATAGAAAGAAAATTAGTACAGTACCTACGTGCTATGTCGACTTCAGATATTGCAAAAGGATTTATCATTTCAACAAAATGAAAAAAAAAATCGCCGGAAAGCAAGCTTTATGGGTATAATGCATTGTGAACACTTACAGGTTACATTTACAATTTGTCTCACGTAGCGATGTTATAATTTTTTTGCGGCACAACGTTTTAAATTAATGCGGCTTCTGTAGCAAATACTTACAAAAATTTTTGGGAATTATTATACATAGGACACAATATGACATACAGTATTATTCACAAGAGATGACCGTTGCGTCATTGTCTGGTTTGCATCAACAAACTTATGAATCATAACTCCGTCCTTTTTTCTCATTCACCGTTAACAAAGAAATAATACTGAAATAATTGTCGGTTCTTGCTTCGGCGATTGGTTACGCAGCACTCAAGTTCCGTGATTTTCATTGTAGTTTTAGGCGTTTACGAAAATTCACCCGCTTGATGACCGGGTTAGAAGTGTGAGAGAGAACATTAAGAGACTTAGTGCATGTAAGAGTGAGAAAAATAGAGTACGGTGCATCCACCGGGTTAATTTTCGTAAATACCTTTTGATACATATATCTATATGTACTTATGTATTACTAAGATTTTATTCATTAAAATATAAAATTCTCGTACGCGATGTTACCAAAAGCCATAAAGATGGCCTGTGCTAACAAGTAAACAATTTATGTTTATGTTTTGACCTACCACCTTCATCAAGGTTCGAGGACAATTATTGTTATATGTGCTGTGAATTTAAGCCGCGTCCAGACATATAACAAAACTTTGTAACACAACGCGTTCGCGAACGAGTTCGACGGTACCGAACGGTACTGTGTAAAGCTAAGTTCACATGCATTGCAGATACGCAAAATTTTTATTGCGGATCGTTTCTAATTGGTTCATTTTGATTGAAATATACATAATGAACCAATTAGAATCGATCCGCCATAAAAATTTTGAGTATCCACAATGCATGTGAACTTAGCCTAACGCTGTTGTGAAACATCGCTCTGCAACAAATGTGTTCTCGACGGCGTTCACTCAAATGTCGGTATTTTGATGAACATCAAAGAAAGATATATTTCATCGTAATTCCTTTTATTAATTCGGAATATATTTATTTCTCTCTTATTATTAAAAATAGGTACAATTATATTTTTGAAAATTGTACAAATTATGTGATTTTGTTTAATTAACAAAATTGCATTATTAAAGAATGTTTTTGAATATTCTTCACAGAAATAGCCGTAAATAGCGAGCGCATGGCGAACGTTGCAGTTTCCAGGTACGGAAGCAAACCAGGGGCGCCTAATGGATTGCGTTCTTGATTTTTCCAAAAATATAAATTAATTGAATCACTTATTAAATATTATGTAGATCATTTGTTTAAAATTTGTTAATAATTTATAGATTGTTACCTACTTAATTACATAACGCTGTAGTTATTTCGTTTTTTTCTGATTTAGTCTAAGTTTAACGCAAATTTTTTAAGTGGTCCAGTTCGTTTGTTAAGTAATATATATGTAAGAACAAATTATGCGCAGTATAAAATCCCAATCTGTATTCAAAGAAACTAGAGATACAAAAGAGATCGAGAGTAAAGGAAAAGGTAGAAATAGTGAAAATTGGATTCGGCAAAATGTACATACAGGCTGCTGCACTGAAGAACGCAACATAGGAAATCCCATGTTAAGTTAGAGGTGTTCAAATATTAGCTTCCCTAATTATTTTACAAAATTCCATTTAGGTTTTTTAAAGTACTCTTCAACGTGAATCTGTCTATGCAGTTTGAGAATTTTTCACTTGCTCAGGTTCAAAATATTCAAAAGATTCAGTAACCAAATTCAATTTATGTCAAACTAACAGCACGGCCTTTATCAGTGAATGTTAAAATAAATGACTGGAAAACATCAAAGTAACCTGGCTTTATTTCTATCAAATTTCATCGTTCAGCGTTCATCAATCCTGTATATAAACCTGTATATAATCCTGTATATAAACGGCGTACAATGAAAATGAAATAAAAAAAGGAAATAGTGGAGATAAAAACTAATGGAATATAACAACGACGAACACGAAAGACATTAAATTCAAAATTACTAGGTTGACCAAATATGGTCACAAAGACAGTAGAAAATAGAAAATAGTGAAGATGTAGGAACTGTAACTCAAGAAAGAAAACTAGAACAAATCACCAGAAAAATGGAAAGCTATAGAATAAACGTATTAGGAATAAATGAAGCAAGGTGGAAAAGCAAAGAAGAGGATTTCCTCTTCTAATATTTTCTTTTCCTCTTCTAATATTTATTAGAGAGGCAGAAAATGATAACAATAATAGCATAGAATGCGCTGATAATATCCAGTTGATGACATAATTACCAAAGCAAGAGTAAACCTAAATGAAAACAAACTAACAATAATCACCTGCTTTGCTCACAGTAGCCGAGTTTGAAGATTTATATAAAGTGTAATGAATATCCAGTTAAAAAAAAAACACTCATAATAATTGGAGATCTCAATGCTAAGGTTAGTTCTAATATCGATGGACTTGAAAGAATAATTGGAAAAAATGGCATAGGAGAAATTCAGTGTGTATCTACCAGCTAAAAAATAACTTTCTCAATAATAAATTATAAAATATTTCATTTGTGACGAAAGCAGCATCACAAGAATTAGGCGTGTTCAAATGTATAGGTACTTTGATTGAATAACGTCGGTTTGAAGAGAATTTACATACAACTGGCGAAAGCTTAAAATCGATCCGTTAATAAATACAAAAAAATACAGGGATGTGTAGATGAGAAATGAACTATACTGTATTTTCCTTTGATGTGTCGTCAGAATACATTGAATGGATGGCAGTGAACGCCATTGCAAACACGTTTGTTGCAGAGCGATGTTTCACAACAGCGTTACACAGTACCTTCCAATTTGTTCGCGAACACGTTGTGTTACGAAGTTTTGTTATATATGTGGACGGGGATTTTCAATTTTCCTTTTAACATTTGAGTGTAATCTTTCGTCGAACATCAAAATTTGTTACGTTACAAAGTTCTGTTATATGTGTAGACACGGCCTTAGCGTTCGGCGGTTACAGAACATGTTCCAAACTTACCTCATTTTATATTTATCAGGCCCCGGCCTCTCTTACCAAAGAATTTCAACCGAACTTGTAAAATTCATCCATAAGAATAAGTTATTAAAGTTTTCTTTTTACAGTGGTTGAAGGAGTGAAAAGACAAAACTAAATGAAAAGAATATCGTTCACAATTTTTTTAACAGCTGTCCGAAAAACAAAAGTAAACGATCCCTAAACTTTTGTAAATGCAAAGATTCGGTTATTTGTCAATTAGAAACATAAAATATTTTTATTTGTGAGTTAATGCAAGCAATACTTGTCAAAGTTATTTTCTGTTTAGTTGGTTGTAAATGTTTAGGGGCACTGAATACATATTCGAGAAATAGGAATATAAAACAAGACACAAAAACCCAGATTTAAGTGTAACTTTATTTTTTCATATCAGAGTATACTAGTCGACAATTGAAACACAGACTGACCATTTGAAAAAAATGAAATACATGAAAAACTATATACATGCAGTGGGCTGAGATCTCTGGAAAATGGAATTACAATAATTACAAGGTAGCCTAAATTACACGTAAAAAGTCAATTACAAAATTAATACAGCGTTATATCGTGTTCAGGTAGTAACTGCGCATCGTTTCCAAATTTTACGGGCACAAAAAACATGAAGCGATGTGCAATTATTACAAAAAATTACAAAAGGAGTTATAAGATTTGTTGTGTGTAAAAATTGAATTATCATATAAACACAGAAGTATAAAGTACAGTAAATTAGTTATTTACAAAAAAAAAAAAACGTGTTACCAAAACACATTGTGTAAGTTCCATAATTATAAAACAAAGTGTCGTTATAAATATGAAAAGTTTTACCTAAGAACGTACTGTAGTTGCCAGAAACTTACAGAGAAATGCCACAAATTATACGCTACTTATATACATAAATTAATTTACAATTGCTTTAAAAAAATTCACTAAACATAGTGAAGTACAGAAGTGCATCTGAAAGTTTTTACAGCAACACCTTCTATTTACATTCATTTTACGCGTGATGGCGATTTAATGTAGGCGTCGTATTGCGTTAAATAAACTGGTGTTTACACAACAGTGCTAATTTCATAACAAAAGTCTTTCGACATAATGGTAATGAAAGAGACCACTTGTATTAAAGTAGGGCTTTGTATTTGGCGCTTATTCATTTAGCATAGAAAAAAAAAAACTAATTGCTTCTTCCAATGCCAATATCTTTTGTTCATGAAAGTAAAGTAAAAATTGAAAAAAATGGAAACGAATAGTAAAGGATTTGTGATTTGAAATGGACGTGAAGACTAAGTTAAAGGTAAGTCAACAAAATTAAAAAATAACCACTAAGACTGTAAATAAAGACAAAGATAGTATGAAAAAGGCTTCAAAAAAGTGATATGAACAGCTACCTAAATATTTGCAAATGTTAAAATGTTACATTGGTACGAAATGTGCTTGATGATTACGTACTGACGTTGATTTCAACTCATTAAACGTGTCTGAAATGCCTCGTGCAAAGAATTAAATGATTTTGTCTTCAATAAAAACAATTAATCAATCCCTTAGACTCCTTTCAGAGCTTATTTCAGAAATTGATTTTCGATTACGTTACATTCATGATTGAAAGTATAATAAAAAATGATTACACATTGAATTAATTTTAAAGTTAAGTAATTAAGAAGTAGCAAAGACATAGGCAAATAAATCATTAAATATGCATAATGTTACACTGACTACTTTTATGTTACGTGAGCAAAGCCACAGTACTTACAAAAACTAGTTCTTTTGATTAGTTTTTATCACAAAATTATCGCAAAAAGTCAAAAAAGAATCAACCTTCTATAATGCACTTCCTACTTGATTGCCTACTAAAAAGAAAACCCTAAAAATCACTAATAAAATCTACACTAAAACTAAAAGTTTGTATTATTTAAAACATATGTACAAAATCCAATCGATTTTTTTACCATACCACAGATTAACACATAATAATTTTGCGCTGGACAATTTTGTTTTTACAATTCCAAAAGTGTATTCGTTAATCTGACAGAACCAATGATAAGCATTTTTAATATACTCGAATACAAATACTCGTCTCGTGGGATAGAGCAGTCTCTTATCTCATTGCACACTTAAATTTCACACCAAATGCACTACGGTCTGAATACTACATTTACAGTTGGTACTCAACACTTAGAACGAAAAGAAAATGCTCCAGAGCGGAGCTTGACACTTACGGTTATGTTTTTTTTTTTTTACTATTTACAGTCTTCACTTAAATTAGTCTTTATTTTACTTTTTTTTTTAATTTATACTAACAAGGATTGTGAACATTGTTATAACTTTAAAGCATTTGATTACGGACAGTTAAGGTGACAATTTTTCAGTTTTCAGTGACTGAAAATACAAGTACATGTATAAAACGAATGCCAAATTGTTTAATAATATACATCAAAATTCATTGATTAAAATTTATTCCATAAATCAAAAATGTTTTAAAAATATATTTTTAACGAAATAATGATAAATTCTGAGAAACTTCTCTTTGCATGAAATGAAGACATTCCATCACGATAAGAATCTTTTTGCATATAAAAGAACTGAGGTGGATTAAACACCAAACACCTTGATTAAAATTATGATCATCTGCGTGATCTATTTAAAAATGAAACACTTAATAAAACATGGCTTCCTTATTTAAAAAAAAAAAAAACTCAAAATCTAAATTTGTTACATAAGCAAAAAATATATAATTATGTTTATTAACATTATTGCATCCTCTTTAAACTGCAGACATTTCGAAATAATAATAAAATTTACGACGTTCATTAACAGTAATAATTGAAGTCATAACTATGAAATGTACTTGAAAGTATTTGACACGTGTAATTGTGTGTTGTTACATCATCTGATCCTTCTAACTTACAACAACATGAGCTCATTTGTTTAAGAACAATAAACAGCAAATTTGAAACTGTATAGTGTAAGACCCAACTTCCTTTAATATTGAAATTTCAAAAGCACTTCGAAGCTCTTTGTTACAATTCAATAATTATTTCTGAATTACTTTTATTCTTTCGTCATCTTCAGACCACAGATTTTTGGATGTGGCCATCTTACAAAACATGAAGCAAGGAAGTAAAGTCGACAGAAGAACCATCTAAAAAAGTTATTTTCCTTCCTTTTATATTCCTTCATTGCATAGCGACATTGTTTTTGATTCATTGCTCAAGAGTGTAAAGTACTCTCAGAGTATTCTCATCTTGTTTTAACCTGCTGTAAAAATAGAAGATTGAGTTATTCTGAGAGTGATCTAGAGCAGTCAATCGAAAACGCTTTCAGTATCAAATTTTGTGACTTTTTTTGTGTGACCCAATTACGGAATAAGGTTATAACTCATTTTGGAAACACTGTATTATAATAATCGTAAGTCAACAGAGACCATTTCTTTACTTTAGTATTTTTTGTTAGAACTACTTAATTAAAAACTTTCTCTAATTGAACGTTTACTCTAATTGTGTTTGAAGGTTGGGCAAAAATTTATTATATAGCCTGGTAAGTGGTAGTTAATTTTTTTAAGGAGTTTTATAATTAAGAATTTAAGGTTTCTTTAAAAACAAATTTTCTTCTTATAATTAATTAATCTCTGTCATGTTACAGTCCAGAAATACATACATAGTATTTAGCCGTAGATGAAAGTGCCTGGAAGTTGAAAATAAAAAATTAAGGAACGCAAAGCATTCAAATACATACAGGGTGATAGAAATTGATTGTCCTGGTCCTGATTCTAACGCTGCTTTCCACGAGCTTGATATCGATATTCACAGCCAATTATTAAAATGAAGTTAGCAACACAGGGAGATCTGGGATTGCTGCTCCTTCATGAAAATTGATTTATTTCATTGTAATAGCAATCTGATTAAACAATAATTATGTTTTTTATTAATTAGGTTAAGTTTGGATGTAAGTTTCATGAATGTTCTATGCACGCACTGCTTTTCTTTGCAACCTTCATGTGATAGATGTAAATATTGATATCAAGGTCACAGAAAATAGTGTGAGTTTAGGACAAACAATTTCGATCTCCCTGTACCTACAGCTCTGTTTTAGAAAACATTACAATCTAAGGAGCAGAAGCTTAGAATGAGAAACACGAACAAAGATAAGAACATATAGGAACTGAATAAATTCGATGAGTTATGTTTCTTTGGGAAAACCATTGATATCAATCAATATAAACAAATGATCGCTATTGTACGAACATCTTCAAAGGCTAGGGAACAATATGATCAAAATGTGCGTTTTCTTGAGAAGAAGGAAAGTAGGATTGACAGTAACAATTGGGAGAAAGAATGACTATAAAAGAGATCTTCAACAAAAGGAACTGTACATCTGTAAACCAAATGTGAAAACATTAAACAATATTACTCGTATAAGGTGAAATTTATTGACATATTGATCATTGTATTTCCCTCACCTTTTGCCCAGGGAGACAGGGGAAATCAAAAAAAGTCAGTTCGAGTGCTCTATGTAAAAGGAAAGTGTTGGTTTATTTTTGGGGTTAGCTTCGAGTAGCTCATTTGTGCAATTGAAAAGTGCCCTTTCTGTTTTTTCAAGCCCCAAACGTGAAATAATATTGTGTGCCTGCAGTTTATTCGAAGAGCAGTTATCTTTATCTTTTCAATGGTAAAGATTTAAAAAAAGCTTCGTCTTTGTTAATTTGACTAAACTGACGAGCAGACTTCGGACATTTCAGAGCTTTGTAATGGTTATGCAAAACGAGGTCCAATGAAAAGTGCCCATTCATTACGTAGCCATGGCAACGCTCCAACGGTCCGAAGTCTGGCAATGAGGGACCTCGATAAAGATCAAATGAAAAACATATAAAATTGCTTTCTAATGAAATGCTGCTTGTAAAAGGAGGAAGCTGATTTGGTTAACAGAAAGTGGCACGAGAATATTTTCAGAAGGATGAATCTGATAATAAAAGTAATTTAATTTTATCCATAAATTTGGAAAACTTGCCACAGATGCCTGTGTTTACTTTTTTTTGCAATTTGAAGTTTATCGCCAAGATGTGCCGATCGGTTTTTAATCTAGAGATTGTGCAGAATAGCAAATAACAATGAATACTGTTGTCTTATGAGCTATTACACATATGGTCATTGCGGACATTTAGCGTGTCATCGAAAAATTACAATTTCTTGCTGCAAGTCGGTTGGATTGCAAGCACCCTCTGTAGAGCGCAATTTCGGCCCTAATTGAGGCCTCATCAGCAGAGGAGTAGCTTGAGAACTCCATCGCAATCCCGCCGACCAACAAGACTTGCGCAAAGATAGATAGTACTTTATTATTATGGGTTGCACTGCAGTTACAAAATTTGAATAATCTAATCAATTTGTCAGAGCCGTGTCATATGTTTATAAATAACAACAACAAATTAGACACTCGCTTTTCACATACATATAAAAATGTTTGGCCGTCTCTATTTTAAAGGAGACGCAAAATTAAATTTTTTTTGATAAAAGAACAACATTGCTTTAATGCACCATTTAAATAGTATTTTAAAATGACTATACATATTTCTTTATGTACAAATTAATGTTTAAAATCATTTCATCTTTTTGATTCTGTGCTTGCTTTCTCCTGATAACTGGTTTCGAACTATTTATCCAAAACATGTCCAAATTAATCAGAAACTTTAAAGTTGCTAAAAAAAACAGAGCAGGACATTTAGGTGTTGTCTCTTAGAAAAAAGTAGTCCATTCATAAAAACGCACCTAAACATCCGCACTCCGTTAGAAATAATCCGTTCCAGTCTTATATACCTAAACATATACTAATAACTAATGAAAGGCAGTGATTACTGTACATTGAAAGTTGGCAGATCTACAATGGTAAAACGGTTAAATCACACTTTCGGCAACTAAATTTGCACAGAAACACTCACTAAGTTAGAAACGTCTCGCAGCGCGATAGTCCCTTGCATTGCATAGAATCCCTGAATTTAATATATTTGGTGTACTGTTACTTACATAAATATTATCCAGTCTATACGTTTCGGTAGAGTCAGCGCAAACCGAACAGAGAAACGGCAGAGAGCTTTTCGCTGTGTCGAAAACATTGTTACCTACGCATGCTCCAAGGTCAGTCCCACTGGTGAGGCGATGGCGGTAATTCTGATGGATGTGCTACAGTTGAACTGCAAGAAACAAGTCCGTTAATAGATTTTCCCATTCAACGACAAGCTTCGCTTATTATTTATTTCAAATTGAATTTTGATTGCCAAAAAAAAACATGGTCCCTCAAGTTTTTATCGAACTGAAATGAAAAGTTGTAACAGTGATGGCACATTCTGACGTTTCTTACCATTGTTATACATCCTCTGGACTATCACTGCTGATCTTGTTTGTTTTAGCTATAGTGACACAAAGTAGAAAAATTATAATCAGCTGCAAAATATATCAAGTCTGGAGTGTCATATAACAATGAGTGAAAAGTCAAGAATCGAGAAAAAGAAAGATTGTTTTATATACCCTGAAAATTTGTATTTTCCTATTTTATGATCGGAATACATACATATATCAGATTAGACATTGATAAAGATTGCATTGGCAATCGAAATAAGCAATGATTTAATTACAAAAAAAAGTGGGGTGTTTAAGAAAGTAAAGAAAGCGTTGATATCCGTTTGTATATAATAAATTTAAGTTCCAAAAAATGTTGTAACGGAAAAGATATTGAGGGCAAACATTTTAAAATGAAATAACAAGTTAAGAGTTAAGTTCACTAATACAAATGTCATAATTACAGTCGAAGCAAAAATGGTTCAATGTAATTATAGCTTGCCTTTTTAACTAGGAAGAATAATTTAAATAGGCCCGCCAAAAGCTCTCAGTGTTGCTCGACATCCAGTTTCACACCAATTTTCAATTTGTATTTAAAAATTAACGTCTTTCATAATTTAATTGACAGTTTCAGTCAGTTTTAAATTAGTCAGCATATCTGTTGCTAGACTGGTTATTTGAAGAATTTGTAAACTTGCTAAACAGTCCAAATTAATTTCTGATTTCGTCAATCTATCTATCTATAACAGGGCAACAATTGTAACTCTCCTAGTTTAAAAACAAGCAAAATTAATTTTTAAGATGATATATGACGAATCTCTTTATTTAACGTCATAAAATAAGCATGTGATTAAAACCAATATTTTAATGTACAGGGTATGACAACTAGACATATTTCTTTAAAGAAACGAATACAAAATAAAATATTGATTTTAATATTTCTTTAAAGAAACGAATACAAAATAAAATATTGATTTTACAGAAATGATTTTAAATATGTCATTCCTTCAAACTACTCTTGAATCTGGTACCGGGTAGGAAACCATCTCCGTTATTCTCTACTCTATAGGCACTTCCATTGCAAAACCCATAGCGAAATGTCAGCGTACTTGGCGTGAGCAAAAAGGTGTGGTAATTTTAACAATTTGAGCAAACTCGTCAACTAGTTAATGCGAAATGTTAACTAGCGACAAATGACAATTGTGTCACGGAAAATTAATGAATAATTGATCAGTAGTGCGCTACACATTGAAATAGCTGTATCTTAGTAACCATTGAGAGTTGGATACATATTCATGTGAACTTTTTTACTCAAAATGAATGATACTGTACCAGTACGTACCATTCCTCCTGAAATACCCTGTACACATACACATGAACCTGTGAATTTTTTTGTATTGAAAATTTATTCATATTCTTGAGACTTATTCAAGAACTTATCAAAGAAACACGTTTATACAAAGTGTTTTACAAAAATCGTCCCAAGTCATAACTCCATTATTTATGGATTAATTTTAATAAACAAGAAAATAAATGAAATGATTCCAAAAATACTGTGCCTAGTTTCGATTTTTTTGGATATTGACTTCAAAGACAAGCTGCTGGCAACCTGCTTTTTTTAAATGGCTATACCTGGTGTCCCGGGAGGAAAGGTCAATATTTCGTGGGGGTCTAAAGTGGGTTCTTATAAGTCAAAAAGTTTATTTATTAATGGTTTCTGAGATAGAGCTTTTTGAAATTCAAAATATGAGGTTGCTAAATAATTTTTATTTAAAGTGTTAACATCAAATTTCTCAAACACAGCGCTACATTACGGTGAAGAATAAAATTAGCATGAAGCGCCAAATTTAAATTATTCTGGAACGACCTAGCGGTAAAAAGACATCAATATTTATCTCGGAATATATTAATAAAAGACCACCTGTTTATATAAACGTTTTGACTTATAATAACCCACTCTAGACGCCCACGAAGTATCGACCTTTTCTCATGGGACACCTGTATACACTGTCTTTCAAAAAGTGTTACAAATGGGATTTTTTTTATTATCGATTTTTATGAAAATGTATTAACGCAGAACGCTTCTGCATCCCTTAAAGTCAAATTGAGAAATGTCAGATCTTGAATGGTATACAGCGTGGATATCGAGAAATGAAGATAGTGTCAGATTAAAGTGGCCTTATTTTACAAGATGCAAGAAAATGTCATACGAATAAATCGCATCTCAGAAATAAAAAATCACAATTTATTGTGAATCACTCTTTATACATACTTTAATATATTTATAAAAAGTACGTAATAGATTAGTTTATTCCTTTTTTTACGAAAAATTTTTTCTAGACATCAAAGTGTTGCCCATTATTGCATTTAGAAAAAAAAAAATCTATCAGGTACAATAATAAAAAATATACCCAGCCATTTGAAAAATAACTATGCATCCTCCTGGACGTTGTAGAACGGTTCTAGAACCATCTACGACCATAGTCTAGGACTGTCCTGGCGAGAACCCGAGCAAGCCTAATTTAAAAAAGAAACAGGACCCACTTTATAGTATTTTTAGTCTCGTTTTATTTGCCTTTTCGTTTGTTAAAATAAGCCTTTAAATAACTTGGGCCGTTTTTCGTAAGACACAGTGTATGTAAGTACACTGGGTACATGTTGTAACATATGATTCAATAAAATTCAGATCTGAGGTGGTCGTGGAAAAAGAGTTAATGATTTAGCTTAGAACATACATATACCAAATAACACGTGCATGCAAAAACACAATTAAAATCATTAATTTAAACTATAATCGACTGGGAACAAATTGATTATTAGATTAATAATACAAAATTAAAGTAAATAAATTTGAAATTAAAAATGTCGAAATGATAGCAACATGTGTTAATAACGGGTGTAAATTTAAGAATGCACCTATTTCAGGTGCTTATATTAAGAAAACAGAATTTAACAGAAAAATGTATTTCAACTTAAATTAAACAACAAACATTAAAGTTTTATCAAAACAATTAATATTTACAAGGATGGGATGAATAATTTCCGGCCTGACCTATAGGGGGCTGTGATTTTAATGTTTTGTTTATTATTTTATTTAATGTCATCTGTCATTAGTTTAACTCTGAAATATCGTTACTTTATCTTCAGTGGTTTGTGTTTGATACCTATAATAGACTATTCTTAAGTTTTTTGAATAATGGAGAAACATGAAGTACGCGCTGTCATAAAATATTTTCATATTAAGGGTTTTAAATCCCACGGAAATTATAGTTGAGCTAGATTCTACTTTAGGCGACTCTGCTCCATCATTCTCAACGGTCAAAACTTGGGTTGCAAATGTTTAACGTGGCCGTACAAACACTAAGGATGCAGATCGTCCAGGTAGGCCAAAATCGTCCACGACGGAAGATATAGTCCTAAAAGTCCAGAAAATTGTTTTGAGTGACCGTCGATTGAAGTTGATTGAGATAGCTGAGACTGTGGGGATATCAAAAGAGCGAACACATCATATATTATGTGAAATTTTGGGCATGCGAAAGCTTTTTGTAAGGTGGGTGCGACCCACGTCGAAGCAAAAACTGGTTCGAATGAACGTTTCGGAAGAGTGTTTGTCGTTATTCAAGAACAATCCAAAAGACTTTCTGCGCAGATTCATAACCGTGAACGAGACTTGGGTTCATCATTACACACCGGAGACCAAACAACAGTCAATGGACAGCAATAGGTGAACTAGTCCCGAAAAAGGCGAAAACAGCCATCGGCTGGAAAGGTTATGGCTTCGGTATTCTGGGATGCAAAAGGCATTATTTTCGTAGACTATCTTGAAAAAGGGAAAACAATAAATGGGCAATATTATGCCAACTTGCTTGACCAGCTGCAACAGAAAATTCTGGACAAGAGACCTGGATTAGCGAAAAAGAAAATTTTGTTTTATCAGGACACAAGTGCATTATTGAGATGGCAAAAATTCATGAATTGGGCTTTGAATTACTTCCTCATGCACCCTACTTACCAGACATGGCCCCTTCGGATTTCAGTTTATTTCCAAACCTAAAAAAATTTCACGCTGGCAAGAAATATGCGTCCGATTTGGAAGTTATTGCCAGCACAAACACCTATTTTGAGAGGCCTTTAGAAACGGCATAGAGGCCCTTGAATTTCGCTGAGCCAAGTGTACTGAGCTACAGGGAGACTACATCGAAAAATGAAATAATTTTTGACTCCGTCTTTTGTTGTTTTTAATTTCTTAGGCCGGAAATTATTCATCCCATCCTCGTAAAAATAACATTGTTTAAATGTCTTCCGTGGCTGTTAAGGCAAATCTACACACGTTTCAAAAAATTGCCCATTATTCGTTGACATATTTTTATACTGGAACATTCACAATGACTTCCCTTATGTTGCTTGTTAACTGTTTCTGTATTACTGTAAATTTTAAATTTGATATAACCCCAAAGAAACTAATCAAGAGGCGATAAATCGGGTGAACGAGGGGGCCGAAATTTGCCTCCTTTTTGCGATATTACACGACCAGGAAACATTTCCTCGAAACATTTAAACTAACATATAAGGTGTGTGTGTGTGTGTGATTTAGCATAGGGTCATTCCATATGAAATGATCCAATGAAGGTTGCTTGACCATTTTAAATATTTTTAATTTTTTTTATATATTATTGCCATATGTACTGGGAGTACAAAAATGATGTTATTAAATTTTTATCTTAGCCCGTTTGTTTGTGGAGGCCATTTTTGTTTTGCAACGCGCACTAATTAGGGAGTTTGCAGACGTTAACGTAAACTTATTTTTCTTAGGACTGGACTATGCTCGAACACTGCAAAGACCATTTTATTCAGCATTTCCTCCTCTTTAATTTTGTGTCTCAGCATAAAAAGCCTCATTTGTTTCCTTATAGGTGAAAATGTTCCTTAAATTTTGGCAACGGAATTTAACAAATGCCACTTTTTGAAGTTTATGATGAAGGGGTGGTATATCACAGTTGATTTTTTAATTACAATTACATATACTACTGTATTCACTATAGCTAGAGTCATAACACTGATAAATGTGTCCTTTAATTTTCATGACTTTTTAAAAATTGAAAATTTGCGATTTTCTCAAAGTTTGAAGCATGATATCTCTGGTGGGACATGGGATAAACATCTAATTTTTTTACAGAGTGTCCATCTGTATAAGAGGAAACTACAGTAAAAATTTCAAGTTTGATATTTTACTATAGTTAAGAATTTTCAAAAAGTGTAAAGAAATTAACATGGTATTGTGTTTAAACCGCATTAAAATCAAAGGCTTTTAATTGCACAGAACACAAATTTGAATTCCTATTTCCATAGACATTTCAAAGTTATATTTTAAAATAAAAAGAACCCACAACTCAACACAAGAAAAAATTTATTATTATATTTCGATTAACCTAATGATCTTAACAAAATTGAGAAAAACAAGAAATTATCCTAAATTTCATGGTGAAAATGTTCCTTAAATTTTGGCAACGGAATTTAACAAATGCCACTTTTTGGAGTCTAAGTTTATGATGAAGGGGTGGTATTCCTTCATCCTATATCCTTTCATTCCTATAAGGAAACAAATAAGGCTTTTTATGCTGAGACACAAAATTAAAGAGGAAAAAATGCTGAATAAAATGGTCTTTGTTGCAGTGTTCTAGCATAATCCAGACCTAAGGAAAATAACTTTACGTTAACGCCTGCAAACTCCCTAATTGGTGCGCGTTGCAAAACAAAAATGGCCGCCACAAACAAACGGGCTGAGATAAAAATTTAATAACATCATTTTTGTACTCCCAGTACATATGGCAATAATATATAAAAAAATTAAATATATTTAAAATGGTCAAGCAACCAAAAATATTTTTATTGGATCACTTCATATGGATTGACCCCATAGTCTTGGTGGAACCATACAGCATCCGTAGGTAAATCCAACTGTTGCAGAGCACCTATAGCACTCATGAGGAAATTTCGAAGTATGTCAGAGTAGCGTTCTGTGTTAACAGTAACCGCATATCCGTTTTATTTTCGAAGAATAGGATTAAATTATTCCTCTTAACCAAAAACCGCACCAAACAGTAACTTTTAATGGGTGCAGAGAGGTCATTGTAAGAAAATTTGAGGGTTTTGGGGTGCCCAACATTGATCAATTTGTTTATTGCCTACACTTTCCAAAACAAAATGGGATTCATCATTCATGATTAAATCATGATGAAATTTCAGTTTTTACTTAAAGTCCAATTGCAAAAGTTCATAAAACTGTATGGACCGTCTCTGTGTTTGTAAAATTGAACCACATTGCACTTGCACTTTAACAGCAATCGACCAACCCCAACGCCCCATACTAATTAAAACTCCTGACATTAAACAATAGTTTGACATATTTTTCATGGCTACTTGATTGTCGATGTGGATATAAATTACATACAAAATAGGGGCACTCTTAAATTTATACCCTTTATTAGCTACGACATAAAATTATATTCCACGGCCGTTCGAGATTTGAAATTTTATGAATCATACGTTATGTATTAAAAGTGGAGATGCAGCGGATATCCGGCGACTATCCGGTATCCGGTCACATTTTTGGTGACTGGTTGCTGATCATCAAAGAATCTGCAATTTCAGCAAAAGGTTTCGAAATAGAACGCTTCAGATTTGAAATTAAAATCAGAAACCATGAAATTTACATTTTAGAAAAAAAAAAAAACATTAATTTCAAGAAAAACTTTCAAATTTAATACAATAACATACTAATGAATTAATGAATTTTCAAAACAAATAGAATATTCTTTCAAAAAGGCCTTTAATCATATCAAATCTCTAAACATTAAGAAACTTAATAACTTGAAAATACTAATAATTTGTTTAATAAACCTTCAAAAGGTTTTCCGTGGGTTTTACCTATATGACGCATTTGCAAATACGTATTAAAGGCTACTACCTCAGTGGGTATGATGGAAAAAGATTATGAAAAATTAAAACTGCCAGAGTAACAATCAGAAATAGTGTGACTGCAGTCATACAATTTCTAACTTGTTCTTTTTGTGTAAGCTGAATAAATTTGGCCTGGATGTATGCCGGATACTCGGTATCTGGTTATCCAGCCAAAGCCTATCCCTGCATCTCTAATTAATATCTTTTTAAAATTTGTTTCGAACTGAGATTAAATTTACAAAATTACTGAGTGATATGGTTTTTTTTTTAGAAAACATACTCATCCACTTGGAATCAAACAATGAGTGTAATAATAAAATTATGAAACATCACATTGAGATTTAAACTAAGTATTTTTGATCATACTGTATTTTCAGAGTATAAAAAACGAATCGCAACAATTTTATAACAAACAGTTAATGGTATGAAACATGAACGACAGAATCTTCCAACAATTAGGTATTTTGAAGCTAAACTGAAATTGCAAATGTTAAAAAAAAACAATAACTGAAGTATCTGTACATATAGGAACATATAGAAATAACTAAAAGCACTGACCTAAAACAAAGCGTAGTCACGCAGCACACAGAAAGATGACGGGTGATAAAAGAATTTCTAGGGCCTTCTTGAAAGGAGCGCAAACTTTTTCTTTCCTGTATAACAACCATCATCTTACTTGAGCCCGCCAACATTTTAATTAATGTGCATTTATGAGGTTAATTCTGTACAGGACGGTGTTACTGATCTCCATGCATTACTATGTATTCTATAAGTAAGTACATAATAATGTCTTTTGGGCGGAGCCCGTTTGTCCACATCTCTTTTCGAACTCGGCAGTTAGTTTAGCAAAAAAAAAGACGTAGTATAAAAGTCAATGAAGCGAAAAGCTTGGAAGATGAAGAAAAACACAGATATGGAAGAGAAAACTACTTGGCAAATTCAAACTACAAACGCTTCTTGGAAACTTCTAACAAACCAAATCCTACTAAATACAGTTACGCTCGCGCCAGCATGGAAATCAATTTGTATTTTCTGCTTTATTAGTATAACATTAAATAATAAAAGAACACTGAGACCATTTGGTGTACGTCATTTTACTAATTCCTTTTTTTTTCTTTGATGGAAATAAACAGAATTAAAGGTGGTATAACAGTGCTCAGAAAGTAGTTTTTAAGGTACCTAACTAAAAACTGAAAGTCTAAGATAACATGCAGAGTTTGTTGCATTTACATAAAATTACGTGTCTTTTTTTTCCAAAACTGGGCTACTTAGAAATTAAAGTGTCAGAAATTTGCAAAATGTGACTATAATGTTTCTATACCACTGTTAATAAAGCTATTTTTCTTTATTTATTTAATCAGAGAATTTCAATAAAATTATTTGTTTGTTACATGGGCTTTTTTGCAAATTTAAACCATTTATTCGTAATTAATTTGATTTGTAGTAAAAAAGTAACGACGCCTAAAGCAATGACGGCATTTAATTAACCAAAATCCTCTGATTAAACATAAATTTAAAAAAATTAAAACACGTTGGACTTGAATTATGCGTTTATAAATTTCTATTTACATTTGAGCTTTCCTTATATTATTTTTTTTTTTAATAATTACGACACCGTAAATGAAATACTCTTTTAGAAAAAAAAATTGAAAAACTGTAAACAGATTATCGCATAACAATTAATGGAAGATTTTATTATGTCATATACTATACATATTATATAAAGCACTTCTAAATTCAGATAATATTGAAGGTCGGTACCAGCGACAATTTGTATGTAATCGTTAATTCCAACGCGTGAAATTTTGAGTTATATTTAGAATTTGCTGCTTATATTCTGAAGCAAAAATAATCACATTAGAAACATTTAAAAATGAAACATGTATGACGAGTTAAAAAAATGAACATACGTAGTAAAGACAAAAAGTTTGAAATCGATGCTTTTTAAATCGTCAATAAGTAATAATAAAATCACAAATTTTCTCTAAGTGCTTATGCAAATCTATTCGAGGTACAAGTACCAAACTTTGCTCTGAAATTGGGGATGAAGATTGGGGGTGAATTGATGTGTCGTAACTTGGATAAGCCGGAAACTTTTGATCCATAATGTGCATCTAAAGCGACTGAATTTCATTGGTATTGCTATTAATTTTGTTATACATTCACTAAATTTGTAATTATTTTGACCAATTAAAATATGACTGTTTAATAAATTAATGTGCTGCCTTTTTTTTTTTTTCTTAATACACTGAATTGTTTCCAAATACTTTTATGTATGTAAAAAATGTTTTTCTATGCGAATTTCAGTTTCAGGCATTACATGTTAAATGAACAATAAGTGAAGACTTCATCTACTTCTTTTACTTTTGTTGTTAATATTTAAACATTCAATTTGTTGGCAAAATTTTTATTTACGAACTTAGTTTTTTTTAATCGATTTATTTTAGCAAGAAACTAAAAGAAATAGGTATAGGGAATACTAATATTGTACCAATCGAGTTGTAGAACTTGATTCTGTGTCTCTTGATGTAAAAATATACATTTAGGAAAATTGAGTTTTGGGCAGTTAAACATAATGAGTTTTGACACCATACTGTGAATTCACCATGTGAATTTTTCAGGCATAATTAGGATATGATTTGAAAGCAGCCTGAACATTATAGTTTAAAACGGCATGCCACTTGAATCTTGAAATTTGAAAGTGTCGTAAATATGTTCTCTTAAATGAAAGGCCACCAAAACAATTTTTTTAATAAGTTATTACATTTACGTATAGGGAAGCCTTAACATTTTTTATTTAAAATAATGTGTAGAATCAGAATTTGCAATAAAAAGTATAGCATTCCATTTAAAATAAGAAAGTTAAAAGCGACTTCCTGTATAACCGGAAGTGATATAAAAGTGAAAATATTTTAATCTGAAAGATCACTTCTCCTAGGACAGTGTATTAATTTTTGAAATTTTTGTATATTTCCTTCCCCGAAAGCTTTTAATAGGCCATTCAACTTGGGATACCCTGTATAATTTCATAATATCAATACCTACTTGCAAAATATTTCGAAATTTAAGTATAAGTTCTACTATCGTAAAATGGTCCAAAACACTGAGAATTTAGGTGAAATAATTCCAGAACATCGATTTAATTAGTTTGATTAAAAAAATATAGAAGTATATTATTTTAAATAATCTGTACTGTACAATTAACTTTTTTCCTATAAATTTAAATCAATAGTAATTGATCTTTCAAAGCAATTTAGCAGATTTAATGTTTCCTCATAGTTTTATGTTTCCCATCTCTTTTTTTACGTACATAATGGGTTAATGGTTAAATTTAGGTAGTACTGCTTAAATATGTAAATGTTTCGTTATTTACACTTATTTCATACGTGACATAACGCTTGACAATGCTAAAATGCAATGAATTCGTGCATTACACATAAATTTACAATTGAAAATTTGACCTATTTAAAAATACTATTTTTATGGAAGTTTACAAATATGAAATTCAAAACATATACTAACGGCATATTTAGATTAGGTTTCTATTTTTCTATTGAAAATTATAATTCAAGTTTAATTGAAAAGTGCACGTTTTACTTTCATATATAAATATTTTGCGCGCAAAATAAAATGAACTTTAAGCAAATAAGTGATTTGTGCAATGTATGTACAGCCATAACCAACGATAATGTCACAGGGAGAAAAAAATCATTACTTTTATTGTCCTCGGATCGTCTCTACAGCAGCTAGAACGATAAAGTAATGTATGTCATGATCATGACTTGATTCTATTGGACTTGAAGTTTTTATTAAATTCATATAACGACAGGAACCCCCGAATAAAAGAACCAGAATTATGTCCAATGACTAAGCGTTAAGAACTGTGCGTGAAAATTATGTTAAAAGCGCATGAAACAATTATGAGAGACTGGCGAGTAGAATAACAATAAAAGAATATAGAGTGCGTAACAACGTACACCAAATGGAAAGTGTGCGGTCACCTATGCAATGGCGCTGCGTTGCTCTTCGGCGTCGGCTGCCGTCTTACCTGGCGAAACTCTTGAATGCCGCCGATTGCGGATTTATGCACAAAGGGACCCTACTTGTGTTCAGTTGCTCCGCAATAAATTTATGCATCTCCTCTGAAAAAAAAACAAAGAGAAAAAAGCGATTAGTGTATTGAAATTTAACAGCATCTATTTATGACCTCATCAGTAGAAGTCAACAACAAAAATTCATCTGAGGTATGTAACTAGACTAAATCTAAGGAAGATTTTAATAAATTTAACGAAATAGCATTATTTTTCTGAAACAGAAACATACACATACCGGTAATTGACTGAAACTGAGATCATAGAAATTTAAAGAGAACAAATAACGTAGAAAATTGAAGATTAAAATTTATGAATTCCATTATGTTCTAAAGTGGGGAAGTGCCATGCCTATGCTATGCACTTTCCACCAATTACCTCTAAAGTATATGCTCGCTTAACGCGATGGTTTTGAGGTGTCTGAATCAGATAAGAATAAACAAAATGTATGTGTAAATGTTTTTCTTTTTCTCAAAAAAAAAATAGCATTACAATAAATAAAAGAAATACAATAATAAAATAATTTATACGATGACTCAGAATAGTAAAGGAGGGCAGTGGTTTAGAAATAAATAAATCAAACAATTAATCTCTTACCACGATTAGTTTATATCCGTAGATACGCATTTCGGCAGCTAAGTTACCATCTGCAGCACACACACAAGTTAAAAGTGCTTCATGAAATTTTTGATTGGTATAAGCCAATTGGCTGTCGAAATACGTTTCTACAGATATAAGCTAATTATGGCAAGAGATCATTTCTTGATTTATTTATGCAATGACGACAAAAAAAATCAGATTTTGTATTGTAAAATTCTTTACATATTGTTCTTGTCTGTTGCATGGCTTTTAACCAAGCTACGTTGTACGTACATTTCGACACACTAGAGGGACTTTATGTAAACAGAAATTATTTAACTATAAATTTTATAGTCTCTATTCGTGCAAATTACAAATATCTCCCACACAGTGAAAGTATTTGAGTATACTCGGTTTTGCTTCTAATTATATTTCTGTGTTTGGTTATGCGAGATTGCTGATAAATAATAGTGTTTAATATTTCCAACGGGAAAACAAGCATACAATATTTATCAAGCGTACATACTTTTAGTAATTTGTGCATAAATTATATGAAATATGTGTCAACATATTCAAACTTATGAGTTATGAGATGAGAGATGGATTCATCAATCTAGTACTTGATTAAAATTAGATGATCGGGTTAAGAACGAAGTAAAAAACTATTAAAAAAGTAAAGTTTTAAGAAACTTTGATATTCACACAAATTAAAATGTAACTTGGAAAACAAACTCTTGCTTTCTTTTTCTGTGTGATGTGAACTTGTCTTCCTCACAAATCAACAATATTTTTTATGATGTTTGATTTCCAAAAAAATTTATCGCATACCACTTTGCTTTCATATCAGTAATTATTCCAATCAGTTACCAACTAAAGTCATTAGGACTTTGACTTTCGAGGTTCGCCTGACAAAAATGGGAGGAGATGGGACTAACAATTGAAGCAAATTTCCCCCTCGAAAAATGTTCGAAAAGCAACATTTCTTTCGATTATTGAGGAAACCTTTAGCGCTCGTTTGGAGTAAATATAATAAAAATATGATAATTCGCATAATACGAAAATGATGCGCGATATTTTTATTTTTATACCTAGTTGTTATCAAAGTATTGTTGACTAATGTTACTATCTTCCCTACATCGAAAACAATTTAATTTTAATTAAAACGAAAAGATGTTATGAGGTAGAGATATGCAGAACAAGAAAAGGAATCCTTTTTTTACACTTAATAGCCATAAACTATAGAACTGTGGAAATGCAGTAAATTAGTAAATATTATAAATTAAGACATACGGAGATAACGTAACAAGTCATCAATACATTAAACCTTTTGCATTAAAGGTCCTTCCTTCAAGCACACAGGGTTACTAATTAAAGACCTACTTACAAAATTTGGTAATTTTATAGTTATTAAATTCAATGGACAATCTAGTCAGAAAAAATAGGTTAAGATTGACAGTTTTGCAAACAGGGTTGCCAGATTTTACTTGAAAAATATAACCAAACGTTTCACAAATTTTGCAAATTTTCAAGAGCAAAAGTGCTCGTATGGAAAACACGAGACATCGAATTGTTTCATTCATAGAAAATTATGGAGTGCTGTATTCTACAGACAATTAAACTTAAGATAGGCAGTGAAAAAAGTAGTTCTAGAAAAATGCAATCTTAGCTGAACTTAGGGACAAAAATTTGTTTATTTGTTAATTGACATGTAATGTAAACTAATTGTCTTCATTATTCCACCGGAACAGCGATATAGTCAATCTAATCAAACAATAAAAGTTCCTTTTTTCTAATTATTCATAATAAAGATGTCGCTTTATAAATTTAAGATATATTTCATTTATTTCAATTTAATTTCATGCACGAAATTACACTTAAATAAAAAAGTTATTCTATAAAAAAAATTTGAGCTTCCTTGAATGTACAATTTTCAACTAGATTTCTAAAATAATTCCAAACACACGTTTCCAATTACAATGTTAATTGCAAAAAAAAAACAAAGCCAAAAGATATTATTAAGTACCAACATGAAGTGATGAAGGCACCACGAACCAATTTTTATTCGGTAGAGGGCGCAATATACAAGGTAAGACGGGGATAAAAGTGCCACCGGTTTCGATCCGATCGCACCATAAATAACCAAACGGCGAATTTATTTTTTATATTTTGATATTTGAAAATAAAACTAATAATGATATTTATCTGTAAAAGTAGGGCGACCGAAATTGATTGTCCTGATCCTACACTGCTTTCCACGAGCCTGATTTTGATATTTACATCCTATTATTAAAGTGATGATTAATGTTCGCTTTGATAATTGTCAAAATGAATTACGTCTTTATCTACCATACAAAGACATTTTATTTTTTTGAGCAAGTGATTATGTGCTGCATTTAAATATTTTAAAAGGAAATCGAAATAAGGAAAAGTTGCTAAAACTTTACGCCTATCGCCAAACCGATTTTTCTTACGCCAAATGTCATATAAAGATAGCCCAACTGGCGAAATTTCACCCAATCTGGCAACACTGTTCGCAGATACGATTATACGACTGTCAACTGTTTTCTTCTCTTATGGGTGCTAGGTTGGATTTTCGTATCATGTGATGTAAACATAAAATCTGATTACCACGATATGGCACACTTTGCTTTTGTGGCTCTATCTTAATAAATAAACAAAATATTCCAGATTTTCGAAATAGAGAATTTTCAGTTTTTTTGAAGATATTTCAGAAATGAATGAATATTTTTTTGCACATTGTTAGTCCCCAAAATAGCGCAACTTTTTTCTTATACAGGGTGAGTTATTAAGCGCCCTTTCTTCCATAAATCATTTATAGAACGAGATAGAATTATTTTCTTTTACAAGGACATTCTACCTATTGAGCACTATAACCTAAAATTATTATCAACACTATCTATTCGTGAAAAGAGATAGCGGGGTTGCATTTAAAAAAATTGAATAACGGCAGTTTGAAATTTTGACAATTACACAGGCTTGAACATTGGAAAAAACAAGTAAGATTAAAAGAATTTATATCTAGGTTATTCCTTACACTTTAATTTATAACAGTTAGTATTTCAAGAGAAGTTGAAAATCAGACCGTTTTCAATAAAATATTAATTTACTCTTAGTTGGTTAATTAAATATAAATATTTTATGCGCTACTGTTTAGAGGATCGAGTGTTATGTCTTTCTATAAGAAAATACACAGGGTGTTCCATTTAAAAAAATCCTGCTACATGCTGCCATTACTCTACGTAACACTCTGTATGTATCAAAATAATCTTAGGTTATAGTGCTCAATAGGTAGAATGTCCTAGTGAAAGAAAAAAATTCTATCTCGTTCTATAAATGAGCTATGGAAGATAGGGCGCTTAATAACTCACCCTGTATAAGCGTCTTTGTGTCTCTTACAGTTTACGAAATATCCCTAATTGGATATTAATTAGTTGTAACCCTATACTATGAACATCAGTAGAAAACAAATACAAAATATAGTACAATTACGTTTTAATTCTTTTTATCTCAATATTAAAAGATGTCGTATAACGTTGATTGTCGCTGCTGTTGTGCGTTTATTTAAATTGCGCTTTTTTTAATAAGTATGAAAGATATTAAAATGAGCCAAAGTACGCAGAATATTTTTTTAAACTTGTTAACTAATTTTCAACATTCAACTTTTTATTTTATTATAGAGAATTGTTGTAAATCTAACTTCTTTTAAATAACTAAATCATAACGAATTCTGCTAAAACAAATTGCGTGTGTAAATTTAGGTTTTGAAACTTTTGAATTATACACATACAAATTATACAGCGTGCCGCTAAATCCGTGGCTTAACTAGAGATTCCTGGGCTCAATGTAAGATGATTTAACTCAACTTATGTATATCCAAAAGTCCTTCGTTAAGTCAGAATTCTGCTTCAAAGTTGGCAGCGATTCTTATTGGAAACAAGTACACTAAAATAGGTTGTATAGAAAAACAAATACTTGCTACAGGCATACAGTGCGCTCGCGCTAACGTGAACACTGCTTAACATGAACTCCTGTATAACGAGAACACCTAAATTTTAGCATTGGCCACTGTCTAACGTGAACAGTGCACCTCGCTAACATGAACAGCTACTTTATATACTATAGAAATTTACAACATAAGTCTAAAGAATCACTTTTTACTTCCATTTTTTTCCAAAAATACATAATATGTAAAAAATATTTTTTCTGCGACCATATTAAATGTAATGATTTTTTAATGCCTGAAGTTAACGTTTTTGTCACTAATAAAAGAAGTGTCTGATACTTAGGCAACACTTTGAATTCCTAGAATTAAAAGCACTTTTAATCCTAGGAATTTTTTTTTCAACAACTTTGAAGCAGAACACTGACTTAACGAAGCACTTTTGAATATAGATAAGTTGGGTTAAATCATCTTATTTTGAGTGCAGGAATCTGTGGTGTTAAGCCATGTCCACGGAATTTAGCGACACACTGTTACAAATTAATCAAAAATTCCTTTATTACTTTCAGTTAAATATCGGGTGAAGTTTACTTTTGTAAGATAAATATTTACAAATAGGTATAAATAAAATCACGGTTGCATTTCAAAACCATAAACTAACTTGCAACAAAGAAGACACGATTCCCTCACGGCGGGGGATTTTTAATTAAATTAAGTAAAGCTCATACCCTTAACTTGCTGAACTGACGTGAGTTTCCTTTCCCAATGGTCGTCGAAGGGCTGCGGCGCTGTAATTTCAAACTCGGTGGTGTATTGTCGCATTCCGCTGGCGGTCGTATAACAACATTTGCACATACAGGAGTGGTATCTTAATCTACCTTCGTCTAGGTATGGATGGGCTAAGGCATCTACTACAGATATGCGCTTATCCTGCAAAAATATACATATAATAATTCGATCTGCATCTTTATCTAATGTTCTTTTATGATTTATTAACTTCTAAAAACGCTAGAATAGTAATTCTTTGTTTTTTAGCCTTGCCTTAAAAGAACTTCTTGGATAAAAAAAACTGTTGCTTATAATTATTCGTATATTGCACTGTGACTGCGACCCTCTTATAGATGTTTTTATCTCCTTTGATATTCAACTTACAACGCAGAACATCTGATTCCAACGAACCGATTTGAATTTTCAGATCTTTCACATAAGGTTTGTTCCATTAGGAGGTTCTGACTATACTCTATTCAAGATAAGAATTAAATGAACGTTCATTTAATTCCTTTTTAAAATTTGGCGCGTTTTATATTGTTAGCTGTGTGTATTTTCTTTCGAACGCAGCGACGTCTTCTACCTTCTTATCTTGAATAGACTATAGTTCGGAACCGTCAAAATCAGTTGCCCGCCAAAGTAATGACCGATTTCAACAGCGCCATCAAGGCACAACTTCCATGAATGGCAGCTTTGGACTTCTCCGAACTATTCAGAACCTCCTAATGGAACAAACCTTGAGTCTAGTCTCTTGTAACGTCAAGCCATTGCCAAGGGCCTGACTAACTTGACTATGCAAACTTGCATCTTACGTTCCATACTTAATTAAATGGCCAATAAATTTACGTCATTTGTAAACATTTATATATTGTTTAATTATTGTCAACTTGAATTAACACAAAGTATTTGTTGCGAAATAATCTCGGGAATAGAATATATGAAAGCTAAATTAAAATGTTAAATTATTTCAAGACTAATTATAATTAAGTAGTTGAATTTCTAGAGTACTTTTAACCTAAGAAACTTTGGTTTGATATTTTCCTTAATACAAGTTCGTGATAGTACTTTATGTTCTTTGAAAGAAGCCCTGAAATTATAAATGTAACGATAGAGAAATAAAAGTTAATACATTTGACCATCAAAAGGCCGACTTATAATTATCTCGACAACCAAGAGCTTTTATCAAACGTGCTGTCCTTCGCTGCAGGAAAAAATCTTTCTGCGGCCCCAATTTAAAATTGAGTAGAACGCTCTGCAGGCAAATAACGAATGAGAAATACTCGATAGATCCAATTCTTTTAGGTTTCTCAAGACAAACACAAAATTAATACAATATAAAAACTTAACCGCTTTAGGTATGTATTAATCAAAGTATTAATGCAAGTATTGTTCTTTTCTAAACTAAATTAATGAGATTGAAAAACTCCAACTATTTTGATGATGATCTCTGTAGAAATCACATCAATGATTGAATCAGAAATCTATGACATGATCGTTAAGTAGTTAAACAAATTAAAAACTAAAATGACACCACAATTTTAAAAGGTATGTATGTTCCACACAGAAAAAAATTCAACGCCAAAGCTCATTTCGTAATATGAATTAGCAATAAAAAAAATGTATTTCATGACATGAAACAACTTAGTATTTCACGGAGGAATCACATCATTTCTGGGCCATTCACCTGAAAGTTGGCACTCTGTTAGTTCTACTTACTTATTTCTAAAATATCTTTTGACATGTGTAGGCTACACTCTATTAAATGGTAAAAATCGCCCGAATGCGAAAATCTTATGTTAGATGGACCCCCGGAATTAACAAATCCTTTGAACGGACGAAAGAGCAAAAAAATGACTAGATAGTTGCAACTTGTATCTTCTACAGTATAACTGAGTGTCCTAAATTATTGAAAATACAAAATACAGACTTTGGAAAACAAAGTGTTGTAAAAAAATTAGTAGTTTATTTAAGGAATTAAAAGAAGTGTTAAGAAAATTGATTGATTTCAAACATGAGGGGGGAGAAAGTTTGAAAATAGTGGAATACCAAATTGGTACTTACTGGATCAAAAACAAGCATTTGACACAAAAGGTGAACAACTTCGTGCGTGGCCTGCGAAGACAAGGTGTACAAAGCCGTAAGCGACGGAGGTTTCGGCGCTCTCCTCAGCATGTGTGATTTGGCCCCTTCGCACGCGTACCTCATGTCGTCCAATGACGGTGTCCCTAATAACTCGGTAATTAATTCTAGTTGCTGTACAGGGTTTTGAGCTTGGAACAGGATTCGCCTGCCCAAAAGTTCTCCGAAGATGCACCCCACCGACCAAACGTCGACCGCCGCCGTATAGTGCCTCGCTCCCATCAGGATCTCCGGGGCTCTGTAATACTGCGTCACCACCTCCTGGGTCATGTGTTTGCTTGAGTCGGGTTCTTCTACGCGGGCTAAACCAAAATCACAGATCTACGGCATGAAAATATTAGAGTCCGAATCTTTCGGGTCAGTTCCTAGGGGTACCTTGAGAACACAGTTGCTATTTACGAGAAGGTTTCCAGGTTTGATATCACGATGCAGTATTCTCGCAGAATGTAAATATTTTAGTCCTAGAAATCAAATAAGAGATTAATTAACTTAGACTCACATAAACAACCCCACGTTAAATAAAATGTTAAATGTTGTAATGTAAACGAATTAAAAAAATTTAAATTGTTTATGCTGCTTCTAATACTGAAGATGAATAGCTGAAGGGAATAGTAGATTTAGAGGATAAGTCATACTATTTCTTACTGCACAGTTTTATTGTTATGATGGGAGATATTTAGATGGGAATCCCAAAGAATAATTCTAAGCAGTATTTCAAAGAATTCTGTGAGAAATTGTGGAAAATTTGATGGGATTCAAGTTGAATAAGAAGTACTGCAAAATGGAACAAAATTGAGGATTTTTAATCACAATAAGAAAATCCACAAATCCACTGGGTGGATATGAAATAACAAAAGTAAATACTAGGACGCATCTTTATAAATAAAATTATAAGGAGAATTTCCAATATTAAACAAATAGTCACATTTTCACTATACCAGTAAGGAGGGGAACATCTTGGATCTAAATTGAACAAGAAATAAACAATACGTAAACACGAAAACATAAAAAAAATTATGAAAGACTGAATAAGAAAGAATAACTTAGATAAGTCTTGAAGGCTTCCATGGCCGTTGACTGTCTTGTCTTGTCCATGGTTTCAGGACGAACTGCGTACTATGATGTTCTTCTGCCGACATTTCGTTCCTCGATGCAGAACCTTTTCAGGGTTGTTGATCTACAGTATTGGTGTTATTCTTCTCCACTACCAAGAAACGCTACGTCAGAAGAACAACATAGTACGCAATTCCACCAGAAGCCTTGGAAAAGAAAAAAAAAAGATAACCTTCAGAACAGAAGCAGCAGTAGAAGCACCAAAAAGTATAAAGGTTGGAAAATCAACAAGAACAGATTAAGACCTTCTCATTACCTGATTATAGTAAATATTTAATGCTAGAAGATCTGACACAGGGGGCACCAAGGCATTGTGGAGATTGCAAGAAATTAGGAAGTAAAGGGTATAACGTTATGTCATAGATGGAAAAAATGAAGAATTACTTTAAGAAAACGGGTGCAAGAGTAAAAGTAAATCTTAACATAAAAAACATGTATTATTTTTAGAATTTATGAAATGCATCATTCATCCAATTTGAAATATCACCAACTTCTGATCAAATTAAAAAAAAATCGATAGCTTTCAAGTTGGTACTATCAGTACCGAAATGATCGTGAGATTTTGTCAATTCCGAAAATTAATTATTAAGTTTCACATAGAAAATAGAAACCGGTGCGTCAATCTAACGTTAAAACACTTCAAAGTAAAAATAATTAATGTACTTTACGTAACAAATCGGTCGCACATAAATAAACGCCCGCGCCTATCAGTAAAGCCATTAATCTAACTTGAAAGCTATCAGTACTACCGCAAACGTCGTACTTACCTCTAAGTATTTGATACAGGAAAACTTTTATGTGATCCGATGAGAGAGGCTGATGAGATACTATAATTTTATGCAAATCACTCTGCAGTAGTTCCGTGATGACATATCTGCGGGAATGTTAAGGAAATATTTCTCTGAAAGGTCCACTAATTGAATACTTACATATTTTCGAGATACATGTAAAAGGTTGCAGTGAAACATAAATTTTTTAATTAAACAAGATTCTTATCCTATGGAAATTTGATTAACATATCGTAATTACTTCTCGGGGACACTTTCAAAATCGCAAACTTTTCAACGTTTCGCTGAAGAAACTAGATATTAATACAGGAAGTTTGCAATTTTAAAGACCATGCCAATCTACATGTCAAAGGGTATAATTTTATTATAATAAAATAATTTTTCCGACTTACTTAAGTCCAATGGACACCAGAAAGAAAAACTTGTAAAGTTAATTTGTTTTACTTGAATCAATTTATTAGTTTTTTACACAAATCAATAAATTCGTTGATCAATAGTCTGGTTGAATCAATCCCTAACGTAAGTTTTTCAAGATACTTACGTTATAATAGCTTTATATAAATTATTTACTTATTTATTTTATTTTAAAATCACAACAAAGTCATATCACCCACTGAATAGATAGACACAAAGACACGACTCTACGGTAAAGTTGGAATACTCTCTTCATGTTCTATTTTAAATACAAATTGCAAATCGAATTCAATGTATGTTATTTTGATTAAAATGTTACAGTTCATTCAAAATGATGAAAAAAGTAGTTTTCCGAAACTAAGTGTATCTAGTGCTCTGTTGATCATGTAGATAGAAGCCCCTCATAATTAACCAAATATAATTTTCCATAAAAATAAAAATGACAAATAACTTCAAAAGAAAACAAAATGTTCCATGTAGCAATCTATATATATATTTTTTTGTATTCCGGTATAAACAACTATCCTTTGTTAATCGACTTCTGAAGTAAACCGTTAATTTTACGTGACCAACTACAGGAGCTCAATATTTTTTCTTATGAAGAAACTTTTCCTTAAGATTATTTCAGTATCACAAACATGTTTACGAAAGTACGTGAAAGAAAGCAAACAAACGCACTTAATGACAGTAAACTGATCCTTTGCGTATGATACAAAAGCGTTATTTTCGCCTTTTCTTAAATTACAACAGTATTATCTTTTCGTTAATACCTGTTTGGGAAAACGCTTTCTCATCTTTCTTCCCTGGTGAAAATACCCTCAATACATTGCAATTAGCATGAGTATACATGTATTTAGATGGTTCATGTTAAGTACTTTTCATGTCTTTGCCATAATTTTCACCATAATATGGTACAATTTAAAATATTTAATTCATTGAAACTACCAACTTTTATGTTAAATTATTCTCAAATTAGTTTGAAATTATAATAAAAGGAGGAATATTCTTAAAGTATTTCAATTTCGAACAAAGTACCGACAGGGTGCAATCTTCTACACATCTTTGAAATATACAATAAATAATCTTTTGATGTGAAAAGCTATAGTAAGAATGGCTCCGCCAGAAACCTAATAATTCGAACGGAGAATGTACTCAATGAACGTAAAGCACACTTTAACCTTTCAATAGATCCGCTGACGTAAATACGCTTTACCTCCCCTACCTTTATATTTATGTAGGACTGTAATGGCGCGGAGCGAAAAGCGTTTCGAAGTTGCAACGCGCGATTTCCAGTGCGATTTTGTGAAACGTAACCGTATCAATAACGTGGGAACGTTCGTAAATCGGACCAGTCAGGTAGGAAAAGAGAAGAAGCCTGGTCATCGGCTTCTCCAAGGCCGCCGGGCCTTTGTACCTAGAACGACCCTAAACACCTGACCTGATCTGCAGGTAGTAGTACTAATGACCATCTAGATGCAGTATACCGATTTCTAGTTCGTTGCAATAAAAATCGCCGATTCTACATGCATTATCCTGGAGCATTCGAGGTATGTCTAAGAACCGAGAATGCGAAAAATACTCTGCTACGTTCATATCAAGACGAGTGCCCTGACAACTTCCATCAATTATTATCCTCGCTGAAGCCGACTTTTGTTATTAACTTTCCATATTTAGGCAAATGTTAATATTATTCGTGTTGTAGGAGTTGCGGTTTTTGTCGATTGCATCGCAATCATAACGGAAACAATGCGTCCCGAAATAAAACTCCCTCCTGATACAATTATCTGGGTCAGTTCGATATGTTTACAGTTTCTTTTGATGATTTGCATCTTCAGGAAGTCATAAATTAAAAACGAGTACACCTTAACGCAATTATTAATGAGGATTTATAGTTTCTCTCAGTAAATTAGGCTGTTGTTGAATATTTACGTCAATAATTTAAACAACCTTTTCAATATGAAATTAATTATTGCCAATTTTATTTAATGAAATATAAACTAAGCTCAATATCTGATAGCGTAAGAGATTCTTGTTTGTGTTTAAGGAAACATAATTTCGTGTTGTTTATAAATAATTTTGCCCTGAAATTAAGTTTAAACACTCTCTGTAATTAATAACTTACATCATCAATAATACACGAAATTTAAATTAATTTGCAACAAGTGATCATTCTTCATAAAAAGTTTTGCTTCTTCTAGCAAGTCCTTAGCCACTACCAAAATTTCAAAATAACATACAGGCTGGTCAGAAAACGAGACAACGTGAAATTTGGTTAAGAGTAAAGTACCTTTTATTTGAAAGGAAAGTAAAAGTATTACTGACATTGACAATTTGTTGACATGAAATCAATCATTTGAGTTAAATTCCAATTGCTTCCAAGTTGTTGTCAGAGATAACTGCGATAATCGCGTTGGTTAAATTCATACCTATTAGTTATTATTAATCATAATGAAGACAAAAAATCAACTTTAAGATATAACGTTGAGATTAGATATTTGAGCTTTTGATGACATTATAAACATCTTTTTCCAGTAATACTTTTACTTTCCTTTCAAATAAAAAGTACTTTACTCTTAACCAAATTTCACGTTGTCTCGTATTCTAACCAGCCTGTATGTTATTTCGAAATTTTGGCAGTGGCCGAGGACTTGCTAGAAGAAGCAAAACTTTTTATAAAGAATGACTGTTCTTCCTAAAATGCAAAATATGGAAGTTTACAAATATAGTTAGGTCAATCCGGGGACACACTGCATATCATAAAAATCCGATTTTTTCAAACCCTGCTATAAATTAAAACCAAAGTTATGAAAGATTTATTTTTGTGATATTTTTTCAAGGAAAACTAATGGGTTTCTTTTTCTCAAATTTGCGGAATACTTATATTTAGTTTTATAGATTATACGTTCAATAACTTTACGTTTTTCTTATGTTGCATATTTATCTCGTATTTGTTTTGTTTTGTATCTTTTTACTTTGGTGTTTGGGTTACTTTACAGCCAATAGCCTTCGATCTAGTTTTTTGTGCAAATAAATAAACATCTTCTAAATATGTCATGTTATGTTAAATATGACATGTTTGCATTTACGCGGTATCTTTGCGTATGTCTTGTTGGTCGTCGGGGTTGCAATGGAGTTCTCGAGCTACTGTTCTGCTGATGAGGCACCAAATGGGGCCGAAATAGCTATACAGAATATGCTCGGAAGCCCCAATGCGATTCAGTCGACTTGCAGCCAAAAATTTTGCATCTTCTTAATAATTTTAAAATCATTGGAGACCACTGAAATTACTAGCTTTTAACTTAAGATAATTTGGTAAAAGGAGTTCATTCTAATTCCAAAAGAATCCTTTGGATAAGGAAAATATTTTGGGTTCTTTTAATTTTACTACTTAATTTTTAGATAGTAATTAATGAGTGAAATAATAGAAACTCTTAATTACTAGAAAAATATTTTCGCAATTCCGAACTACCGCTCTAAAAGAATCCGGGACAGTTGCGGACCTGCACACCTGAGAAATTATAGTTCAACATTTGCGTCTCTGTTCTGTACAAGCACTATAAACACTTCCAGTTATCAATAAGGGCATCCTCACCTTCAATAATCACATCTTTAAGATTTGTCCAAACAGAAATAAATGTTTATAAAAATAAAAGTTATATTCGTCTGTAAATATAAAATAGATGTACATAAGTAATGTTTATTGGAATCAGAATGAGCGAAATCTAATTAAAAAATATTCCTATTCGTAAAATGAAACGTGACAGGCTTTGTCATACCTACTGGTTGCTATGGTACGTTATTTATTATTATCCACTAGTGGAATAAAGTAACTTTATTTCCTTACTTACTTATTACTTAACTCTATTTCCGCCGCAATCGAGAAACGAACTCGAGTCTTCTAGTTTCATGCTGGACGCTTTTCACCATTAAGCTAATGCGACACCGAGCTCGAAAATCGTCCTGCTTAAAGGCATTGTCAATTCAACAACTTTGCTCTGATTTCTTTTAGACGATTCTTGAGCTCGGTGTCGCATTAGCTTAATGGTTAAAAGCGCCCGGCATGAAACTGGAAGACTCGAGTTCGATTCCCGATTGCGGCGGAAAATTTTTCCGCCTTAAATATTTGTGTTAGTGTTTCACATTATTTAATTAATTATTAATAAACTAACATATCCCTTTAATTAATTTGATAATAGGTCACTTTAAATGCTTCATAAGTGTGGATAAAAGTCCAATTATAATGTGATAGTGGATAAAAAATATTTTTTGCTCTTGAGCTATAAGCTTATTTCTAACAATTTTCTCTGCAGTCACTTATTTGATAATAACCTAGCTAAAAACTTATTTTGGTAACAGTGAGTTTTTTTCTTATATGATTATCGTGATTTTTTCTAAATCATTTTACCAGATAAGTTTCAAATAAATTTAAATGCAGTGCCCAAATTGTGGAGGCGCTGCTGTCCCGGTCTTAATGTAAAATCTAAATTATTTTATCTGATGAGTTCCAGGGGTCTACAAATATACGAGAGCGACTGTCCCGACACCTTTTAGAAAATTAAAAGAACTATTTGATAAACACTCGGTCACTTCTTTCTACTTTTCCAAACAAACCAAACAGATTATGAATGTGTTTACTGATTATAAGGTTTTACATTCCCTCCATTTCTTTGTTATTAGCCAAATCTTATATATATTAAAACCGCAGCGGTAAACCGAATGAACGATATAAAGGAAACCGACTGATTAAAAATGCAACGGGAGGGTAACGTTTGTGAGAATAAACTCTATTTACAATACAGTTTAAATTAATATTGAAGAAAAATACTGGGAATTCTTAACACGGAGATTTAAATTGTTATCGTGCTGTAGTGATTTATTTGTTTTATCTGTCAACGCAGGTGTTCAAAGCTGCTTTCCCTTTTTAAATACAATTTGTACGGATTAATCTACTTCAGGTGATTTGCATGCATTTGTCAAGTAGATATTTTGGAGTTCGTTTCAGAAATTTCGTTTAAAGTTCTTGCTTTTATAACTGTAGTTATTGCGTTCATCTGCTGCTCCTGCTTAACCAGGGGCGCAACGTCAAGTTGGAGATAATCTTTTCATTAATTATTGGAAAACTAAAATATACAAAATCATTAAATTTTTACCATGTTCTATGATGTATATTCTTTCACCACTTTGTCTTTGTCGGTCCATTCAAGAATCATCCTGTATATTTTTATTTTAAACCATTTTTAGTTTGTTATCTATTCTCCCAATTAATTCAATTCTGTTAAACACAAATCTTCTCAAATCCTGATGTTAAGGGGGATTCTGATTGCATTTTCATCATACACTTTGGATTCTGATAAAAACCAAAGGAAATGATTTTAGTGATTATAAAATTCCTTTGTTACCTTTTTTTAAACGTTTACTTTACTTACTCATATTTCTGCCAGAGTTATTATGGTTCAAATAAAAACCTGATAAAAAGTTGTGACTAAGCATTGCTGTTTGATTGAATTACATGAGTGAATGCATGCTAGCTGATAAAATAATTATCATGTTGTCAAACTTGTCATTAAACATTTCATAAAACAACTATGCAAGTCCTTTTTATATGATACTAAAATGACTAAAATAGCACGTGGTAATCAGAGAGTGTTCGAGCCGCGGATTCACATTAATTTAAAAGCAAATGAATGAATATACTGTCTTACGAGTTGATGGCTCATCTTCAGACTTGGAATGTAACGTTATTTATTATGCATATTTTGATTTGCAAGGCAAAGGAGATAGGTAATTTCACTGTACATTAACTTTTTTTCTTCTATTCATTTCTACCTGTAATCCAACCCGTTTATTTTAATGATGTATTATTGCCTTTTATTTCGAGATTATTTTAATTCAAAAAATGCAATTGAGAGTTTAGATGTTCTACGCGACTTTTAACGGTATTCCATGATAACAGTGATTCATCTGCCGTTTTTTTGGAATGGTTTAACATATTCGACAAGGCAGTTTATAACATCAATCTTGTCATTAAACAACTAAATAGATTTTTTAGAATTAAAAAAAAGAAGATATTCGAAGCGCGGACTCATATTAGTGTTAAAATTAATTAAGGAGCAACACTCGGCTTCAAACTAACGTTCATTTTCGAATTTTTAATTTTCTATTACATTTTGCAATGTAACACAAACAGTTTTCATTTGTTCATAGCTATTACAATAAAACATACCCATTGACATCGCAAACAATAATACCAATCTGCTGCTAAAGTTATTATCACACCTATTATAATCTCTTTGTTTTCTTTGATTACATTTTGTAAATGGCCAGGTATGGTTAATGCAAATGTAAATGACAGCCATCGGTAGTAGTTCATCATTATAAGAAGTTCAACTGATTCCGCATCTATTTCTGTTTGTTTATTAGTAATAAAAAAATTGTTTTGGGTATGTGATGTGAGCTGAATTTGAAAATGGGTACTTTAAAATACCAATCACCTTCACACATACCAAAAGCTTTGCACATTGATATAATAAGTCGTGCTTAGACAAAGTAATTCAATGAGACTGGTCGGAATGCAACTTTCTGTTCCATTAATCAAACTAAATAAAGATTTAATCCATTTACTAGTGAATAACAACAAAATATCTTTTGCCCAAGAATAAGTTCAAATTCTCTGCCCTTTTCTCTTTTATTATGTTCACTTTAACTCGAAGTGTTGCTCAAATATTTATTCGGAATTCAGTGTTTTTTTTTTTGCTTGATTGACAGTTTTATCAACAGTGACTGACAACATATAATTGTAGTTAGTTCTGTGAAAACACACATTTATTATTATGTTACCTTTCCTCCCTATTATTGGCCTAGTATTTATTCGAACCGTCGTTTTTCTGCTTGATGGGCAGTTTTATCAACAATGACTGTGTAGTTATTAGTTTTGTGCGAGTTTCGTCTGTGGCTTTTGATGCTTACGCATGTCCAATAATGAAACAACGGATTCTAAGTAAATACTCAGCTGAATTCTTTTCTCAATGATTTTGTTTCATTATGCGAATAAATAAAATTATGGGTTACACAATATGCACCAATTAAATAATCACTCATAGTAGGTATGTGCCTGGGAATTCTAAATTATTGATGAAACTTCTGTGGCCTGTAATTTTCCAATCGGAAACTTCTAGTTTTAAAATACTTTAACCCACGTCAGATTGTATTACATGGAGTGGATCTACGTAAGCAGTTCTGTTTCATAATTCCCCCGTTTAAAGATTTTGTTTTTCTTCAAATAGGTATTCGAAAATTCTATCGTTGTTCGTTTCATATCTGATAAATAGGAAAATAAATAAAATTTTAAAAAACAAAGAGCATAATATATGTATTATTCAACTTGAAACATTCATAACACTCAAAACTATTCTATTATTTCTTATTCAATATTTGTTCCTGCACGTCATCAGGTACGTTATTCAACGTACTTCACTGTAAAGTAATTAAAATTACAAATTGAAAAGAATGGATTCTAATTATTACTTGTTTATCTTAATAAACAATTTGTTTACTTTGGTTTAGTAAAAAAATAACTAATTACAATTTCATACTTTTTATCGTGCAAATTTTATTGTTTTCAATAGTAGTTTTATATTTGTACCTACTCGCATCTTCCAATATTTCACTATACAGCGTGTAATCGAATAAGTTTCACATATTGTAACCACAACTAATACAAAAGAAAAGAAGCGAAGTTACGACATACGTTTGAAAAAAATGTCAATAATAACTCCGGAAAAATATATGTTTAGTTTTTACATAAAACGTTTGAGAACCGCTGGCTTTGATTTAAAGCCCCGGACGGCCTGAACGGCTGAGCGAAATTTACTATTATACGCAATAAATGAGACCAGTAAACCCGCAGGTGCGATACAATAAACGTTGAGGCAGGTCATTTATCACTTTCGTTTTTTTTTTTGATTAATATTTAAGTAATAGATATGCAGATTTTTCACAAAATTATCTTTAAATAATAATTTTATTTCCTTAATTAAAAATAAAACAGTAATCATGAATCCTATCTAACAATAAGTAAAAAAAAGTAGGTAACAATTAATTCAATAAAGGTCACATTCTAAAAGTATTATTGGAACAAAAAGCGCCGAACTTATCATCCCTTAATTTATGATTTTATTACGTTCAGGCTAAGCAATAAAAATTCCGAAAGATCGCGTAGGTACTGTGTGTACGCAGAGGCAGTGACGAACGAGCAGAGGTTTTCAAACAAAAGGTGATGCGCTCTTGTGGTAGGTCAGTTTTTTTTATTTTTGAGCAAGAACATTGATATTTGCAGAATCAATTCCTTATGTGATGAAGAATTTACAGTATTAATATGTGAAACTTATTCGATTACACGCTGTATGTTCTTACTTATTTCTTTTAATGCTCCATATATTACCATTGTAAATAGGAACGCCTTGATTTACTCTTTAAATTTGTAATATTTACGTAATTTTTTGTATTCTTGTAATTCTCACTTTTGTACCTTCCATTTCTTTAGCACTCTTCACATATTCTTCTCCCTCTTAATTATATTGAAAACCTATTCTAGTCAATGAAGCATACATCTGGATTACTGACTTTTCTTAGAGCGTTCTACTCGGGTGATAATATGATTTGATAGGAAAGGAGCAAGTAAAAACCTTCGCGAAAGTATAAACATGAGGATGAACATCTACAAATAAAAACAATGATTTTATGTGAGAATCAAAACCGACTGGATAACGCGTATTATTGAATTAAAATTAAAGAATTAAAGAAAAATACCAGGAATTCTTAAGACGGAGAGTTGAACTCTTTCGTGTTGTAGCGATTTATTTGTTAACCCGTCAAAGCATGTGTTCAAACTATTCAAAGTTGTTACCCTTACTTGTACGGAATAATTTACTTCAAAGGATTTGCATGCATTTGTCAAGTAAATATTTTGGAGTTCGTATTTCAGCTGATCACGTCAATTCAGTTTAAAGGTCAAGTTCACGCCCGACGCCGCGCCGTATCAATCATAAAACTATGAAACAGTTTTATGTATTTATTTCGTTCATCTGCTGCTCTTTCAGAGACGTATAGTCATTTTGAGGCTAATTTTTGATTAATAAAATTATTTTTCGAAAACTAAACAGAACAGGGGGTTCTGTGTTAAAATAATAACATTTTCACGTTTGTTTTTGTCAGTCTATTCAAGAATCAGCCTGTATGTATTATTAGAAGAAAAAAAGAACTCTTTTCACGAATTATCACCATCAAATAAATCTTAGAAGCAGTATCGAACCTCTATACACGTGTATGACCCCTTTATAACACATTTTTCATCTAATTTAAGATGGGCTTGAATGAAAAAGCGTTCGCAAATTTAAAAATAAAACGTGCTTATACTTGACACACATTTTTTTATCTCTATATTGCGGTGAACACTGGCGTAGCGTTATTTTTAAAAAGCACTAATTAAACAAATTAAACGTACGCGTACATCATGCGAAGCCTGAAACCTCGATTTAGCTGGCGGTTGAAGGCGAGAATAACAAAATTCCACCAAATAAAAAAAAAACGGAGGAATTTCAGCGCGCTTTACTCCTTTGTTCGAGACGGACGCACACGGCTAAGAGTAATAATAATAAATTGCGCCCTAAATTTTCTTTGTTAGGCATTAGAACGCGCCGCACATAAACAAAGAGGAGCTATTTTTAAAAGTATCAAAGATAGAACTCCCGACTGAAATATATTAAACTTCATCTCCTGTTTCCTAGACGTCAAAATTAGTTCTACACAATGGATGGTATCGCCCCACCACGAACAGAATTAAAAACGAAGGGCTCCATGCAAATTTTGTTTCGAAACGCAGGCGCAGGCTAAATTTTAAATATACTTCTTTGTTTTTGTATTTTGATGTTCTATGAAAAAAGATAATATAATCAATGCAAATTTTGTCGAAATTTTCTTTGCTTGTGACCTTTTCATTGGATGTTTTGAGAGCATATGCAAATTTTGTTTACAGGTTAAATTTCAAATAAACTCAACTTTTTTCCTTCAATTTTAATTATGTATATTGACGATCACCACAAAATGTTCGTTTCAGGAAATACATCCAATTAAGAACGGTGAACGTTTCGGATCAATACGAAACCTTAAAAGTTTATAAAGTCTCCCTCTTGTTACCCAACAGCGGAGCATTAAATGCGACGAAGTGAGCGAAAACGATCACATTTCATCAAAAATTTCGCAAGCGAAATGGGTTTTGCTCTAATTGTTTGCCAGCGAATCACCTTTGCCTTCGGTGTTTTCTAAAGCTCACTGGAATTCCGAAACGTAAAATGCGCTCCATAAAATCGATAAATCATGCGGACTATCGCCGGATCACATTAGACTTTCTCTGGTGCACTCGCAAACGCGTGAGAAAATTATTCTGGCGTAAAAGGCTCCAGACGCATGACGTAAACCGTATTATACATATAAAGCGTATTAATTTTTACTGATAACTCTATAACGGGAGATAAAACGAAGTCCTTTGCCGGAATTAAATTAAGAGGCACAGTAAAGAAGTTCAGATTCATTACATTATTAAGGTTTACAAGGGCGTTATATGGTTTGTAACGCCCGAGGTCGGCACTGTACAACCCGAGGGGTGTACGCCGACCGAGGGCGTATAATTTTAACGCCCGTGGTGCCTTCAACGTTTAATGTCCGACTAGTTTTGTATTTCGTTAGATTTATAATAAAATTTGATTAAAACCATCGAATCACTAGAAAACATAGATTTTTTTGGAAATGCTGTATCTAAGCAACATATTTTGGTTGTCTATGTGACTCTTGATTTAAGTGCTATCAATTAATTAATTAAAATGGAAAGTCACCATCCTGATACATACTCGTAGAATAAATGTTTGAATCATTGTCTGTATCCAGGTATACGGATCAATACAATTTAAAAATAACAAGGTCTTATATTGTATCCTTGTAATGTCCGTGGTGTTTACGTAATTAGTATGTAGAAGACAGCAAACATTACCGTTCATTTGTGTCGGTTTTTATTCAATAAATGTACGAGGGTGATTGTTGTGTTAAAAGTCGATACACCATATCTTTGCACTTATTTACATTTGTTGACATTTTCAGTTTTACTATGTTGACGGAAACGTCGACATTTAAACTAATTTTAAAAGCTGTCCGACAAAATAATTACAAATTGTTAATTATACTGACTGATTATGTGGAGGGAAAAACGAACATCGTATTTTGAGCCCTATAGTTAGAAGAGCGTAATCCTAGAATTCTTTTTTTATATCATTGTTTTTATTATACGCTCTCTGGCAATGGTCTTATACGTGTAAGTGTCCAGTGAGGAAAAGAAGGGTAGCTTTGTACAAAAAAGTAATTGGCTGGAATGGGTTAATCCAAAAGTCAAACACCACCAAGAAGAAAAAGAAGAACATCGAATTTGCATCAGATTGTTTGTCAAAGATAAAATAAAGTGCTATAATTTATGAAGAAGCAATTTGTCAGAATGCGTTTGTATTCCAAAGATTTGTGAAGAAGTTTTTAAGAATGAAAAAAACACAAAATATCAACGTTTTAAAAACATCAAACGAAAATCACTAAACACATTAACGATTTTTTCAGAAATATTTTGCAGATTGCAAAAAGAGTTGACGTAATCCGCGAAAATGTCAACAAAGTTAGCTTATACTCGATGAGGTGCTCAGTAAATACGACCATGTAAGCCGTTCTCCTTCCGTATTACAGAACGACGCACATGTATGACCCTAGCAGTCGTATACATACTGTATACAAGTCCGTTTGAGGCAGGTCATGTCTAAACTTACTGCACCTTTTGTAAACACAACAAAATTTGAAAGTAAGGACGAAATAAACGATTTAGTGTAGACATACGCTTTTCAAGCCATGCCCTACCCCAAACGGTTTCAATAATATAAGATCAATATTCTTACTTAGGCTGCGTTTAGTCAGACAACGTAAAATAACTGCGGATTAAACGAAATCGAAATGAACTAAACGCAGCCTTAACTCTCTGTGAAATAGAATTAAAAAATCAAGTAGAAATTTATCTGGCCATTAGAGTTGATGGCACATTAATAATGTAAACAAAAAGTGTCACCGAATATCTAGATATTCAATCAATTCAAAACAAAGTTGTTAACATGTAAAGATGTAATACAAGTGAAATTAAAAGCGTCCTCAGAATAAATTTGTAACAGCAAAAATTTAAGTACTCTTAAGTAAATGTTAATCGATTATACGACTTAATAGCTCTGTTCCAACTTGACTTTCTAACCGTTTCGAAACCGTCATAATCAGTTGCCCACCGAAATAATGATCGATTTTGACAACTCTGTCAAGTGTAAAACTTTGATGAGTACATGCTTTTGACGGTTTCGAAACCGTCACAAAGCCTTGTTGGAACAGACCTAATATAAAAGCATTTCTGAATTTCAAATAACGTCAAACGTCAAAGTTTGAGTGTGAGTTGAGTATGAGTGATATCTCAGAATTTGGTCCTTAATTTCTCCAAGGGTAGATGTTGCATTTCTTTGATTTTGAAGGTTTTATTTTTAAAGCCAGTCTCTTTTGATGAATTCGCTCGTAACTAGGTTGACGTTCCACATTTATTCTGATAATTAATAACTTCTGTCTCGCTGTATGAGATTACATGTCGCAAAATTACAGTTTGTTAACCAAGCATGTATCAGTGCAAACGTGTAATTCAAACTAAGTTGGCGTCGGTATCGAGCCGTGGATGAGGCGGCTCACCACTATAGCAACCCTCTCTTTATTCTGCAGGCGAGCCGGGTGGAGGAAGAGGGGGCTCGGGCATCCCCTTTATTGCGTTGGGACGGCGGAGACGCTGTTACGTCATTAGAAACACGAGATGAGAAATTTTTAGTGTTCTAAATAAATTAGTGAACGGTTCTTACGTCAGCGGTCGAGATATGAATTTTCAAATAAGTTACGCCGCCGCTCGACGTCTGTCGGAATAAATTAAAATGGAAATGAATGTATTTTTGGGGACGAAATCGGGAAATTGAAACGCGCTGCTGAGGTGGCGAACGAGTGTCGATAGAGTTATTAGGAAATTGCGAGGTAGTTTTATTTGTTTGACTACTATCAATTCGTGGCGAATTAAAGTTGTTCTTGGAAATTTAAGTTGAAAATATATTCAAACTTTCTTAACAAGATTTTTATAAAACAGAATGCTACTTTTTTTCATATTAAATGTAGCAAATCTTTAACCAACTGAAAAATCATTATTTTCTTCTCATTATTTTCACGGAACCATTCCGTCATCTTAATGCTTGGCTCCAACTACTTAAACCAACGAGCTTTACGTTGTTTTGCTGATTTTCGCTTTAAAACGCTTTAACAATAAGTTTAGTGATGTTTTATAATATAATTTGAACAATATAAGACCGTATAAGACTTTAAAATTCAAATACCTGTCAATTCTGGTAGTGATTTTGAATTCGGTTAATTATTAATCTTCTACGATTTCGTTCTGTGGCAAAAACTACTAAATAGACTTACCCCATTCTTTACGGGACAATTTTATTTACTTTACTTTTCGCTCAATATGTAGCAAAATGAATGAGAAGAAGACGTTCTTCTCCGTTATGTGCGTTATACGAGTATCCAATCGCAAGTCATGTCTAACAGCACATTCAAATCCTTCCCCATATGCCCGAACGCCCGAAAAGGCAGATTGAAACAAAAAGCAACTTTTTGCACTTAAAGCGTACACATTAGCAACAATTGTTGACGACGAATTGTTGTTCCGCCCCAAGAACCAATATCGAGCAACAGTTTGTCAATGAGATATTAAATCATATACACTGCACAAACTCCTGTGTTCCTCCACTGTTATTCAACAATGTTTGCTTAGTCTGAATTTACCTTTACAAACACATGCCCATGATTTCAAATGATCCTCGATGACATATTGGTTCAAACCTTGAGCAGCCAACTCACGACGAACTTTGTCGTGTTCGACATATCAAAGCTTGAAAGGTAAATTCGTAAACTCCTTAAACAAGGCAGAGTCACTTAGTATCTCCGGCCAAACAGCACCTTCAAGTAGTGCTACAGGGATAAAATTGTTACAATTTCGCTTACACTTTCAACGTACGATAAGAATGTTATCTAAATAAAGAACGACGTTTAAATACATACTAAGAATTGAAAGAGGGAGAGAGAGAGAGAAATTGTGAATTTTATTTATACTGAAAAAATCTGCTAAATTTTTCCTAAACAAATTTACAGTTTAGTTATCAACAGGAGAAACATTTTCATAAAGCTACGTTGACGACACCTCGGCACACCTTTTTTGCACATTGTTAAAACCTTTGGTCCTGTGCTTTCGCAACATATAAATATTTCTTTTAAAAATAAATATCTTCTAAACAATTGCAAAATGAATGAGATAAAGCGTATGAATGATTGAAAAGCTCATCCAGATAGCTTTGACAAGCAACAAATACCTGTAAGCAATAGCTGCATACTAAGACAAGGATTTTGGGACAAGCAAATGCAAATACATTACTCCTAACGAAAATTAAAATATTCTGAATAGAACTGTTCCATGAAGACGTTAAGGCCATTTTATACTACCCTACTTCTTGCACAAGATTTGGTTCCATTTCTTAAGGAATTTAATTTGTATGTACAGTAAATTGTATCAAAATTTAAATTTAATTAAAAACTATCTGGGCAAACAGAATGTGTTCTATCTCCAAACCGTACCTGCAGCTTCTTGTTTTATTGTAGAAAGTGCAGATCTATGCAGATCAACAAAAACAAAAATACAGTTGTAATAATATACAGTGGAACCTCCATAACTCTAATCTCAAGGGACCTGAAAAAAAAATTTTTTTTTTAATCTGTGGTGGTTGCCCAACGGGGTCCTAAGTCAAAGATTTGTCAGGACCTCAGGAGCGGGAGTGTAAAGTGTTCCATGGCTTTGTTATTTCCAACCTTCTCGCCGATTAAGGGGAAGCAGCGTCGAATTTTATCCCCAACACTGAAGGGTGCCTGAAGTCGATACCGACCACCCCCGAGAAAAATCCCGAGTGCGGTTCGAACCGACGACCATGCGATTGCAAGGCCGGTCCTCTTACCACTGGACCGTTCAGGCGTTCAAAAATTATTTCGAGTTATAGACATTTCGAGTTAAAGAAAGAGATTTCAATTATACACAATGTGCAGGGACATCAGTAAATTTCGACTTACAGAGAGTCTCGAGTTGTGGAGGTTCGAGTTATGGAGGTGCGACTGTACCTGCTCATAAAGAAGAATAATAAAACAAACTACTATCGACTAACAGGTTTTAAAACGTAGCCCAATAAAAGACATACGCACAATATGCAACAAACAGAAATTTTAAGACAGAAGGAAAAGACAACGGTACCATGAATAAGAAAAGAAGAAAAGCATAACTTCGGACAAATAGATAAACAGAAACCAAAATTACCAACCACTGCAAGTGACGATAGAGAAGAACCTCAGGATAGAAGAAAACAAACATGGTGGTTTAAAAATCTGCAATGTAACTTGGGGCACCTGCTTGTTTGCGAACGAATTCGTTCGTTGCAATTTGTGGTTAGCGAACGAAGAAACTTTTCTATTGAAAAATCTTATAAAACAGAACAAGTCCTTCAATTTAGATAAATGAAATAACTGAAATTAACGAGATGAAGTATATCGGTATGCCGTTTATTAAAACAAATACTGACAAACCAAGAACCATTTGCATTTTGGTTCGAAATCTGGTTCCAAATTCCAAAATTTTGCTTACTCCCGTTATTTAAATATTTTCGTCATTAAAATCAGGATAGTAATATTGTGACGAATAGTAAACTAATAGTATGTATTTCAATTATTTCCACCAGTTGGTGTTTCATTTTGCCCATCATTATATCATCATACTAAAATAGGTCAGGTCACAGAATAATAAAAAGACGGGACGCCTCAAGTAGACTCTAGTCTTTAATAAAAGGACCATATTTATGACATTTTGTCAAGCAGCGCACAGACATAAATGAGCAATTAAGTAAGTACTGACAAAATTTAAAAAGAAAAATGCATATTTCAGAAGCAAGGACAGTCACCAAGACTTTTTACTAAAGTCGCCAAAAAAATTGAATCAAAGAAAATTTAAATGAGTTGATCACCGACATTGTGATTGTCACACCATTTACCTTTCCCGATAATTCCAGAAGTTTCGAATCGATCGCCAGATAGTACCGGAATTTTGCGAGAACGTTCGAGAATTCATTAAATCAGTTTCTATCCAACAAGCGACGTCTGAGATTTGTAAAACGATAAATAATAGCAGTATTATTTGATAGAAAAGTGTTGCAGCTCGTTTTTAATGTGGACAATTCAAATATTGTTAATTTAATAAACGATTATTTTATCCAAGCCGCGAATTCGTAACGTAACTAAAACTATTGCCGAACTATAAGAAAATTGAATGAAATAGCAGACATTTGAAACATTTTGTTAATGAAATAAGTCACCTCTTGATACGGACCGTAAATCTCCGATAAAACAATTAAAACCCAGTTACACGTAGCGACTAATTGATTTCGTCCATTGTAATTAACAATAATCATTAATGTTTAACGCCTGTGAATTACTGCCAATTTGACGCTGTTAAGCAACAATAAATCAATTGGGGCGGATACGCGTGCATCTATAAATTTATTCTAGACTGTTCATGTAAGGTCTTTAAAATAAATGAATTCGTATTACGATTGTGCGACGAGCGACGAAACACTGAAGTGAATATTTTCATTTTCATTATTCTTGTTTTAAAAATTTGTTGAAAGTCGGTTCTGATTGCAATGATTCTCTGAGCACCCTATCGATAATTTTATAAATAAAATAAAATCGAAGAGAAGACACCGGCGAGCGTAGGATATTCACTTTTAACGTTAGAAAAGACCTCTCTTAAGTTGAAACTAAATATAAACGAGGTGTGTAAAATTTAGCAACTTCCACCTTCCTTCCAGGTGGGTGTGAGCCTTGCGTGTGTGAGAAAGCGCGCTTTTGTAACTTCGTTTCGTGTAGAATACGTACGTAAACGTAATTAATAACGATATGAATGGGAACGAACCTTAATTCGACCCACTCGCGTCCTTCCGTTCACGTTTCTTTTTTTTTGCTTTTGCTTAAATCACTCTCTCGTAACGAACGGATGAGATTGCCTAGGCAAAGTCTTCCGCCGTAAAATTTCCTATCCTGTGTGGATTAAACCTAAGGCTATTAAATCACGAGCTTCAAATTTTACTGCGACAAACTAAATTGTTTATTCAGACGGATTTGAAGTCAAAACTTGAAAACTGTTTGCATAGATAATCCAAGGTAAAGAAGCATTTCGTCATGTCATAAAGAATCAAATTTTGCAAATTTTTTTTTTTAAGCTGTATCTAATCATTAAAAAATAGATTATTCATCTGTTTAAATATCGTTCACCTAATCGCATTTTTTAGTTTTGAGGACACGTGTGCACTGACGTAACACCCTAGTTACTATACGATCTCCCTTCCCTCCTTATATGTGCAGCACCCTTACCATATGGAGGAGGTTCACCAAACCTATCAAACAGCTGTGAGTCTGCACAACATGCTAGAGTCACGAAAACCGGCTATGTTTATCATATTTGCGGAATTTTGCAATACATGTGGGATTCGGTTAACTGAACAGTGTTTAAATTTGCAATTAGTCTCTTTCGTCGACACTGTGTGGTGAAGGTAATTAATTTAATAATAAAAAAATAGTTACCTGAAAGAGAATTGGTGAAAAAACCACGACATGACAGGATGCGGTTAAAAATACAAATAAAACCAAAAAAATGTAGCCTCGGTTGATGGTAACAACCAATGCCTATACAGGGTGAATCTAAATATTCAGACGACAGCATGGGTCATTAAATTATAAAAAAAGAAGTTCGCAGGATTATGGTTATTTTCAGAAACACCTGTTTGAATTTTATTAAAATTAAATCATATTTGTTCCGTCCACAACAAATTTTCAAAAATTAACCTGAAACCACAACACATTTTACAATTTGTGACCTAAATGGCGTTACAACTTGTCGTAATATTTATACAAGTACTCTGTTTTTACAATTGATACCAATAAGGCCCGGTTTTTCAATCGCAAGTTAACTTTAACCTTCAGTTTACTCCCATAAGAACACAATTGTTGCCATGGAAATAAACCGAAAGTTACAGTTTAACTTGATATTGAAAAACCGGGTCTAAGTAACGAAACAGCATAGAATTGGCACATTACAGTGGAAATGAAAACATTGAAAAACGTTCAGCTTTTTAGGGTATCTGCTATTCGTATAGCCATTTTCAAATTTGTTCTTTTCTTACTCTTCTATTGCCGATACTATTTCTGTGGTAATGAATTATCTAGACAATGTTGGTTTATGAATCTGTAACCAACTCACAAATACAGCAGCATCCAAAATTCAATTAATAATCAATCCTTGTTATGCTATAATAAACGTGCTATCATTTTCTAAAAGTTTTCCTTTTCTCTTGATTCACTCTGTATATTTTATTAAATAAAAAAGAATGGTTTCAATAAACTTTTACATTTTTTTTAAGTGAGATGCAATTATTATGTTCATTTAATAACCTAGCCATTAATACAAATCAACAATTTAGGATTTGTCTTAGGTTACTAAAAGCAAAAAAATTTTTGGAAGTTGTCTATATTAGTTGAGACAATTGTTTCGGCGTCAGCCAGTAACGACGCAATACATGAGTTATAGTTAGGCAGCGGACGGCCGTTGGGCAGGCGAGATTGGGCTCGTGTCGAACGGGCGAAAAATACATCGCCTCTACTAGTAGTCTAAACTAGTAGAGGCGATGTATTTTTCGCCCGATCGACACGTCCCCCACTCTCGCCTGCCCAACGGCCGTCCGCTGCTTAGTTATAGTTATACAACAGAGTTGTAAAGTCAAACAATAAATATATTAAAATCAAGTTAAAACTGTAAACATGTCGTTACTGGCTGAAGATGGCCCTCTGCTGAGGCCGAAACAATTGTCTCAACTAATATAGACCACTTCCAAAAAAAATTTTGCTTTTAGTAATCTAAGACAAATACTAAATTCTTAATTTGTATTACGTAGTGGTTACCCCCGTACTAGACTAAAATGCGGATCTGACACGGGTGTCCGTATAAATTCGGGTACCTGTAGAAGCTCAAGTACCCTTGTAAGTTCAAATATCTGTATAAACGGATACACGAATCTTACATGAGTGTTCGAATATTAAAAATAATCAAGTTTTTACCGTGTAATAACACATAGATGCTTTTCCGAGATTGTGCGCTGTCAAATTACACGGGTAATAACGGGTAGCCGCTTAAAGAAATTATACCCGGTTAATAATTGCACGGGTACTACTTGGATACCCGGATATCCGGTGTAGTACTCAGGTATTCGATGTCATCCTTAGGCCCGATTTTACAATCGTCGAATAAGCATTATTCTTAGAATAACGTGACGTAGGTGTGACATAGATATGGAAGAACATTAAAGGTTATTCGGCGAACAGTTATTCCGTCCTTCCGTTCCTACTTCTCCGGATAATTATAAGGGTACCCGATGTCTTCCCTATAAGCTAACTCGTAAATTAAGCAGCTGTGGAGTGCTGAAAATTTGCATTTTTTATACTGAAGTCTCACTTCATCCTAAAAAAATTAGTGTTTGGGTCAGATTTAATGAACGATGAATAATTGGTTCCCATTTCTTTAATAATGGTATCCTCACTGCAGAGCGTTACCGGCACGAAATTATTCAGAATTTCATAGACCAACACTATGGCGTTGAAAAACATCTAGGATTTTTTCAATAGGATGGAACAACCACACGTGCAGTGCCAAGATACATTGCATTTTTGAGAGACTTTTGACTGCTGCTTAATTAGCAGAAATACTCCAGTAATTTGACCCCCAGGATTTTGTGACTTAACTCATCTTGATTTTTTCTTGAGGTCTTACCTTCAATATTCAAAAGTTTGATGAAATTAAATAGGTAACTGACAATTTCCCATATACACTGGGATGAGAAACTGATTTCGACGATGATTTTTTAAATTCTATAAAAAGATACATGAACGGGAAGATCTTTTCCACTCTGACGATCAAAATGATGTAATACAAGATTAGCAATTAACACATTCACTCGCATAGGATAGATTTGCTTAATTGTGCACTTCAAGGAATTGAGCAACACATCTGCATATGTATCGCGGGATAAGTACTGTTTTATGGTTACATCATTTCAAGGTCAAGCACAATTGTAATGCGAACGCATGTAATTGAATGTCGGCGTGGTTTCCTGCTCATTTTATTTCTGTACGTTACACAAATTCGAACAAATTTAATTACAGCCAGGAAGATAATAAAACGTTAATACCAGCGATAATGCGATATGATATCTGATAGTTTGTGGTGCCGGTATGTATTTCCTCGAAATGTGTTTTCCTTTCCACGCTTCATGAAAGAAAGCGATAAATCTTTTCCGTCCCCACATCAAAGCAAATACTGTACCTAATAAAAGTCGACGAAAGTACCGATAGGTGTAGTGAACTCGGACGGGCGTTCTGTTTACTCCGAGAACGAGAGGACGAATTAAATTTAGACGTCCAAGTAATTATTCGGGCGAATTCTTTTCCGGAAAGGCGAAAACAAATCCGGTAAAGCACCGAAGCGCGATTTTGAACCCCGAAATTATTTGGAACGACAGAAATAACTTACGTGTGTAAACAGTGTTCTTCGAAATAAATCCTCGTGGAAAAATACGAAAAAGAAAGGGGAAACACGTTTTACATATTCTTACCTTAAGTAGGGAATACACGATCCAACATGTCTTAACACATGTACGCGCGTACATGTTCGCCGAACATCAACGTCACATAGTACCATACTACACACGATCGAACTTGTCTTAAGACATCATAGTCCAGTTATCAACCAAGACGATGTCGGAAGAGTTATCTTTGGTGGCACTGGCGTGCGCTATTATAGTGAAACTAAAATACAAAAAAAATAATAATAAACAAAGCTGTGATAAGTTCCCAGTTTAATAGTTCCAATTGCAGGATCTGCCACCACACATTTCCGGAAATTTATTTATTAAAAATCATAAATTGGCTGTTTCGAGGTGCTGTGGAAAAGAGTATGCACGACGTCGACGCACTGCATTGAATAAGTCCGTGGCGAACATGTGCGTTTGGCAACCACACGATCGAACATGTACGCGCAAACATCAACGCACGTACTTGTTTTCAGGAAATCCAGAAAACAAGTTCGACGGACTTTTTGTATGTGCGTACATGTTCGAAGCGTTTTTCGGGCCAACACACGCACGTTGATGTTCGACGAACATGTATGCGCGTACATGTGTTAAGACATGTGGGATCGTGTATTCCCTGCTTTAAAGAGATCGCTCAAGTTCTTGTTTTGTAAGAATTGAGTTGTTCAAAAACAATGTTTTTAAATTTGTGAACTAAATTGATTTTGCACTTTTATATCAAACTTGCATTTTAAATAATTTTGGCACCTGTTACGGATATAATGTCTACCTCAGGGTAGTATATTGGTGCCTATACTATTTGTTAAATTTTTTTGCAGTTTATAACAAATCACAGTTCATAAAATATGTTAACTTACGAATTCCACGTAGGAAAGATTGATGCAAAAAAAATATTAAAAGGGCAAATTAGTATTTAAAATTGATATTAAAGAAAAGGAAACAAGGAATGTAAGCATACGATTAACGCCACACAATTAAAATTGATGGCAAGACGGTGAAACAAAAGCTTAAAAATGAATTTATTTAACGAATTCCTTGATCATGACGCAATTTGTTTTTGACTTAACGATAATATAAAAGATACACAAATCATAAGATTATTAATTTGAAATGAAATTGAAATTTAATGAGTGATAATTTTCAACGGAACTGATACATTCAGAAAAAACAACGACGTGCTTTTAATACATATTTCAGTAATCAACAATTTAAAGAAATAGTTTCTATGAATTCTATTAAAATAACAAAGACGACAAACGAAGACAAATTTATTCTACATTTAAATATTTAATGTTAAGTTTGCATCTATTTTCTAAAATGAAATGTATAACATATCCCATATGGTTGAGATAAATAATCTTTTCTTTAAGAATGAAGCTTTTCTTTTCTGAATGAGTCATGCATAAACTTTCACTTACGAAAGATGGAAGTAGCACAAAAAAACTGAAGTACAAAGAGGAGGAAAGAAAACCGTAAGAATAAAGATTCGAATCTAATTTAAAAAAAAAGAAATATTTCATCTTACTTTTTGCAATTAAAGGGAATGAATTTGCATTATGCAAATCGGTCGCTTTGTTTGTTTACACCTAACTTATGTAGTACGAAGTGAACGAACTGCAAGTCCTATTCGACTTAATAACAGCCAATTAAATCCTAACGGAAGTTGTAAATTACGAAACTCGCGCTTTTAACCCCGGAGGTTAACTCTCCAAATAAGGGTTAGTTAACATTAAATATGAATAGTCGGCCGGCTATCTTTTCGATGATGCATTCGCACTAACGATCGAAGAAAGAATTTATTTTTAACGTCTGCTGACTCCGGGTTCACCTCACCGGAAATTCTTATGAGTGATGAAGAGCGATGAGAACAGAGTCGGGGGCTACGAGGGAAGTAGGAACGAATTTCTTTTGAGTTTATGTGAACACTTGAAGAATTTATTATTACGATTCTTTTTTCGAGTGCAGCACTTTTAATATCAACGGTACTCTTGACAAGTCAGTCATTAAGGCTTTGTAAAGCGAATTAGTGGGTTATGACCGAAATTCTTTTCAATAAAATCGGAGGTTTTTATACTCGCTCGACTCTCATTTATTACAATTATTGTAATTCAGATTAAATACTTTTTTTTGCCGTTCATTGATTCTTTTCCCGTGAGTCAGCACGTTTACTTGCATTAAAATACATACGTCCAAATATTCCAATTTTACAATACGAGTAGTCGTGGCCAAAAAAATTAAAAACGTAGATGTAAAACCAAATTCAAGAACAGATTTGTACTTACGCGAAACCTTCGTTTTAAAAATTAAAAAAAAAAAAGAAAAATATTAAAGGATACATTTCTTGGAAGAAGTCTAGATGAGGTGGTTGAAGAATGTCCAGAGCTGACAATACCTGAAACAATAATCAATATTTTAAAAGTTAATGTCGCAAAAAGAACACAGTAAACAGAAGAGATCTGTTACAATTTACAAGGCTTTCTACATTTCTTTGCAATTTACAACGTAGGGCGATAATAAAAAGTAATTCGACTTACGGCTTCTATCTATACATAGAAAATATTAAAGAAGTTCTTTTTCTCAAACACGGTAAAATATGTCACTTTTATGGCTTTTATAACTCCTTATGGTTTCTTAAGAAGTATAAGAGAGTAAAAGGTAGTTCAAATTACGACCTCTGTTAGTTTGCCAGCGCAATAATTATCGGGATTAATTATCGATCACGGAGTTACTCACGTTTTCGTGTTTGAAGAAACAAAGCATTTTCAATTCCCTAAACACCCTCTTGGAGGAAACTAGGGACAGGAACACATTTGGTAATTTTTTTAGCGCCACTCTTCTGCCATCCCGCGGATCTGTCACTGCCCTGAAACAATACAAAAAAATTGCGTTAGAACAATGCAATACACAAAACAATACTGACATTGTCATATGTACATAATTGTGTTTCTTTTAGAAAACAAAATTAACGTACAATCATTTTCTTATTGCACGTACACGTTTTTTCCTAAAGTTCCGTAATACATAGTCAAAATATATGGGGTCCTATTTTGAAGGCAACTTTTTTCCACAATTGGCATAAATGATAGCTGGCAGTTAAACAGCTGTTGAAAAAAGATTTGACAAAATGCCGAAGTTAAAGGAGACTTGAACTGTTGGGCTTAAGCAAAGGTCATATGATTACTCTCAGAAAGCGAGGGCACATGCTGGATTAGGGTGCTTTACATAAAACGAGAGAAAAAAATATTTGAATGGCAGTATACTACAGAAAAAATTTTAAAGGTCAGTTCAAATTGGAAAATAAGGAAGATATTGATGTTTTTATTTTATACTAAGCAATTGAGAAACAATGGACATGTCAGAAAATGATCCTGGTGATAGAAATCTGAATGATAAAATGTAAAACAGCAGGGTGGGTGCAACAGGAAGTTATAGTGAAACCATTAATAACGTACACCCTTTTCTAAGAAAAAAATAATAATAAGAATTTACAAGGAACTGAACATAGGAAGTTGACGATTCATTGTGCATCCTATATTTATGATGACTAAATATGTAACGTGTGTCCAACAATTATTGTAGTCCTGGGTGTCTGTAGGGTCAAAAATTCTTAACTAATTATTGTTTCAAATGGCATTAAAACGTTAAATACGTAAAGAAACATTTATTTGTCGTCTAACAGTCAATATTTGAGGCTTCAATAAAACGATACGAAGTAAAAATCGGCATTTATGTGTGATACCACAGCCACCCAGGACTACAATAATTCTTGGATGCATGATATATTGATAACAATAAGAACAACTAAAAAATAATATGAAATTTACGAAAGAAAAATTCAGGGCGTTGATAAAGTTGAAACACAAATTGGAAGACTAAATATGAAACGAGAGGTTTAGTAGCATGCATTTTACGTAGTTGCAGTTCCTCGATTAAGAGTGGGTTTCTCAGTCCTAGTTTAAGTTTAAACTCATGTTTATTTCCACAGGAACAATTGTTTTTATAAGTGCTACCATGGGAATAAACAGGAGTTTAAAGTTAAACTGGGACTGAGAAATCCAGTCCAAATTACATAGCGAAACTGCGACTTCATAAAATGCATGCCACTATACGAGAGGTTAGAGACAATGACAAGAAGAGATCGAAAAAAGAAACAGATAAGTTACCCAAATTATAACAAAAAAGAACTTGGAAGTTTAGAGAGAAGTTACACGGTAGATTTGAATTGACGTGGAGCAGATATGAGAGTTCTTCAAGAGAGGTATGATTGTTCCAAAAGAGGTTTGTGGCATTTTAAAGAAAAATAATAGCAGCAAGCACAAACTAAGATAGAATAAAGAGATCTAAATAAGAATACGTAAAACGTAAAAACCAGGAATGGATACAGTTTTAAAGAAGAATACTAGTGAAATGTTGAAGTAATAAAGTTAATAAGCACAGAAGCAAAGACGAACTCTTGACGCAAATTTAGAAAGAAACTTGAATGGGATTATGAAAGCGATTGTCATGCAAATTATATTGGGTTCGGTATCCATAAATTTAAGAACGAAAAAATAGATCAACAGACAAATAAAAATGAGAAAACTTAAGTAAAAAGGTTAAGTTTTAATAAGACACTGGATATAATTAATACACATCCTCAAAAATCTCGACAAATGAGAACACATTTGAGATGAGTATTAGCTTTCGTTCTACAATAATAATCAGTGGAGTATCATGGTTTTGGGTACAAATTTCAATTAATTATATCTAGAAAACTAAGAGACGTAGATATGTCTTTACATTTTTCCCATAATCTATAATATCGATTTTCTTATTGGTTTTATTTTGTAGGAATAAATCAAAATCATCCTGTATACTATGGACATAATAATACCATAGAATCCACATCATTTCTTGCTACGAAAATTATAGAACATATTCTTTTCACTATTCAGTTTGTCATAAACAATTCAAATGGACATTTAAATTATTTTGTTTTATCATTTATTTTTCTAAAAAAATTGTTTAGTTTGTTAGAAAAATTTTCAAAATGAAACATCCCAGGGCAAATATTCTTATAACTTACAATAAAAAGACGGAAATACGAAAAAATGAATAATTTATTGACGCCAAAAGTATTGCACAAGAGATGTGTGTATGAAATAAGATAATGAAATAATTTTCTGTGAAGGTTAAAGATATGCATAAGCATGAAGTATAGGCGGCAGTTAAAATCGTCGATATATGGTTATTAAAATTTATTAAAAAACAGTGAAAGTACATTAACTAGTGACAGCTGCCTATGAAATTCTCACAACTGAATTTCAAATAGATGTCTCATTATTTTAATGACCATAATGTGTACAACCACCACACGTCTCCTTTCTGTCCATGTTAATGAGTTGATATACAATTATGATTAAATTTGTCCTTACTTATCATCGCTTTTTATTTCAGTTTTCGTAACAACAATAACAATAATTAGATAACAATTTGCGACACGTTCTACAGACAGGTAACACAAGAATTACGTTTAACCAGCAAGGTAAGGCAAGGTAACGCACAGAATGAATCCGTTTTTGAATAGACCATTTTCTCAAGGCCATTCCATTTAAAAACTGTAAATTGCACCGTATACAAGGCGAAACGATCGAAAATGTGTGTATTAATAACGCACGTGATGCTTTCCTGAATAATCGCAAGTAAGTGCTTGAATAGATTTATTTTTAGGAGTCGACGTTGTCCAGGATGTTGAACTTGGTACGGATCCAAGGTGGAACTGGACAAGGTAGGTTCAAGGCCGGCGATGATTTCTTTATTCCGCTAGAATTTTTTTTTTTTTTTGAGCGGACTCTAAAGCTAACTAGCTTTTCAGTGATGTATGCCGTTTCCGTTTGGTGACCGCATAATATTACGATTTGTTAGTTTTATGTTGTAAGGTCAACGGAAAGCCGTCGATAGGTTTTCCTGCACTAACGAGTTTCTCGCATAAATTTTAGATTAGACGATACAAAATTACTATAAAATTAAATTACTGCCTTCAATTAAAATTTTAATAAGTAATAGGTATAGACGTGCTGTATACAGCGTAGTCGTAAAATTGAAGAGTCGTTAAAAATCTAAAAAGCCAAGAATCGTTTGGCTTTATTATTTAAAATGCAGCAAGAAAGTAAAAAAAAAACATCACGTGCAGAAGATCAATATAGGTGCTGAGGTATTTTTTGTTTCTTCTTCTTGTTCTTAGTCTGTTCTCGAAAGCAGAAACACGTACTTCCTCGTCTCTTTTTCTTCCAATGTCATCTGCACTGCACCACCTGAGTTACTTTAATATACAAGAAGTGTACTCTTACAAATTCAGCAAGACTAAGTACAGTCACAACTAAAAGTAATGGGAGCACGACATTTGGGTGAATGACAAATGGCTGAACGATAAATGGGTGAAGTCATTTGGGTGAACGACATTTGGGTGCAAGCGACAAATAGGTGAATGCGACATTTGGGTGAACGACAATTGGGTGAATGCGACATTTGGGTGACCGATATTTAGGTGAACGACATTTAGGTGAACGACATTTGGGTGAACGACATTTGGGTGAACGATATTTGGGTGAACGACAATTGGGTGAATGCGACATTTGGGTGAACGACAATTGGGTGAATGACATTTAGGTGAACGACAATTAGGTGAATGATATTTAGGTGAACGACAGTTGGGCGAACGACAATTGGGTGAACGACATCTGGGAGAACGACAATTTTGAATAAACAATAAGTCTGTTTATATGAAATATGAAAGATCTGTTATTTCATTTAATTATAATTGCATACTTTCAACAAAGTAATACCTACATAGTTATTTATTATACTAGGCGCCGAGGTATCAATCTGCTAATAAATTTATTTGATGAATAACTTTACCAATCACCATGGATACTATTCATAAAATTCGAGTTATTTGCCAAATAAATAACGTTATTAGGTACAGCCAACTTTAAAAGTAATGAACTAGCGAAATGGGCTAGGCGGTCGCCCGACCGACAATTTTCCTGTTAGAGCTTAACTTTAAACTTTGCTTTATTAACTAAACGTAGTTTGAAAATTAAAAGGGATAAAAAATGTACTCCAAGGGTACGCCACTGTAAGAATGAATGAATTGCTTTAAAATATGGCATATTTTTGATACGAAATGACATGCTCGAGCAGGCATTTATTTGTCAAGTGACGTATAGTTAGGGTAAACATTTTTATCTTTTTTTTAATTTTCCAAACTTGTTTGGTTCAAAAAATTTCTCATGTAGATTTATATAACCTGTGAGCAAATAAAAATCAGATTAGAGGAGGCGGTGCAAAGAAAATGTATGTACGTGTTTAAATAAAAAGTCAATAAATTTGACAGTCCATGAATGTATTACATTAATTAATTCAGTTAATCACAGACATACATTTTCTTTGCACCGCCTACTCTAATCCGATTTTTATTTGCTCACTTTTTACTTATTTTACATGTGAAAAATATCGCCTTTTAAAATTCGTAATAAAAATGGGGATTTCGATGTTTCGTCGGCGGCTTTTATAAGACTGAAAAATGTTACTCTCTCCTAAATGACGTTCACCCAAACATCGTTCATCCAATTATCGTTCATCCAATTGTCGTTCACCCAAACGTCGTTCACCCAAATGTCGTTCTCCTAAATGTCGTTCACCCAATTGTCGTTCACCCAAATGTCGCATTCATCCAATTGTCGTTCACCCAACTGTCGTTCACCCATATGTCGTTCACCCAAATGTCGTTTACCTAAATGTCGTTCACCGAAATGTCGGTCACCCAAATGTCGCATTCACCCAATTGTCGTTCACCCAAATGTCGCATTCACCTATTTGTCGCTTGCACCCAAATGTCGTTCACCCAGATGACTTCACCCATTTGTCGTTCACCCATTTGTCATTCACCCAAATGTCGTAGACCCAAAAGTAATGCGTCCCCAATAAATTACACATCGAATTCGTTTCGATGTTAGCTTGGTCGCCTGCTCGTTATAGTGATCAGAATTCATTTCACTGGAGTGCCATTATTTTTAATTCCCACTGCATGTAATTGTGTAAAACGGGAAGAAACAAGAATTTCTCGCCGGTAATGATTGGCCAAAAAAAAATTATTTAATACCAATAATCCAACTGATAAAAAATATCATCAGAAGACAGTCCGGTTTTGTAATCTCTGTGTGTGGTTGGTTTTGTTTGAAAGAGTGTATAAATAAAAACGTGTTTTCTTGAAACAAGTAAAGCAGCTGGAACGGAAGCTCTCGTGTGTCAGGCGGTCGAAGAACGTCGAACCAGACCCAGCGGAAATGCAGGACGGAGAAGGAGGCAACGATTTGACTACTAAAAAGCCACCATTGAAAACAAAGAGCGCACGGATTAAGTCACTTTTTTATTAGCCCAGATTTCCCCGTACATCCGCGTCGACTTGCTCTCATTGTACATGAAATTATCTTTATGGGACATTTCGGTTTACGATTCTTTAAATAAAAGGCGTTAAAAATAGTGGTAGGCTCGATAAGGCGTCTCTATAGTTGGTACGTTGCACGTAGTTAGTAATTACCTACATAAATGTAACAACTGCCCGTATCTGTCGACGAATGTCATGTTCTAAAACTACACAATAATATTCGTTTATGTTAGTATCAATTTAACGGACAGCTGGAGATCATGATATATGTTCGAATAACTGACGTATCTAGAATTAGGTTAACACTGAATGAGATGGACTCTGATTAAAACGGATTGTTTAATAATCTTTTTATTTTTACAGGTTATCACGCCGGATTTGTTCTTTGTGTAAACTAATAAAATAGAATTCGTAATCTCAAGTGTAAATAAATTGCAAATAAGCAAATTAATTTTTAGATTCCTGTGAAATATTTCACCTTGATTGGGCTTCATTAACATCCGTTAGTTATATGGTCGTTTAAATTCGACTTACAATTTTTCAGTCCACCAATCAGCGTTTTCAGTAACTATTGCATTCGTTATTGTAACACTGCGCCTGACTTTCAGATCCTCCAATCAGAGCATTTTAATTAACATTAATTTATTATTGTAATCTTCTGTTTAGAAGTTTAGAGAAAGGAAGCGACCATTTCATGCTTGTCATGAGATGGCAAAACAAAAGGGAGCAAGGGAAAGAAAAAACACATATCGTAAAACGAAAGATCAGATGCTATAGACTGAAGGAACCGTTGGCCAGGCTAGAATATCAGGAACATCTGGAGCGGAACTTGCAAGAACTAGACCCACAAGCTCCGGTTGAACAAATATGGGCAAATTTTAGAGACTCTATCTTAACAGCAGCAGAGAAATCGTGTGGATCGACGAGAATCTCGAACAGAAAGATTCAAAGGTCACAGTGGTGGTCACAAAGTTGGAAAAAGTATATAGCCACACAAACACTAGAAGACTATGAGAAATACAAAAGGAAAAGGAAGCAAGTTAAGATACTGGGAAAAATAAAGAAAGAAAAATGCTGGAAGGAATTCGGAGAAAAAATGAAAACAGCCTTTGAAGAAAACCAGAAGCTGTTCTACAGTGTAATAAGAAAAAAAGGGTAAGAGATAATAAGACAACCCTGAAAAACATAAACAACAAGAATGGGGATATTATATTGGAAGAAGATGAAATTATGGAAAGGCGGAGAAGATATTTTAAGGATCTACTGGAGAGGGAGGAGACAACGCAAACAGATCATACATATGAGGTCAGAGTAGACAAAGGAAATACAGAAAGCCAAGAAAAGAGGAACGATATGACAGAAGAAAAAGTGAAAATGGCATTTAGAACAATAAAGCCTGGAAAAGCCCCGGGATGTGACTACATAATGGCTGCTATGGTAAAGGTAGGAGAGAATCAGCGGTTGAAAATCATGAACAAGGTCCTCAACTCAAGCACAGCACCAACAGACTGGCAAACAGGCATTATCGTTCCATCACACAAGAAGCAGGACATAAGGAATGCAAAAATTACAGAGGGATTACACTACTCAGCTTAATAGGAAAATGTACGCCAGAATAGTGGAAAAAATGACTACGACAAACATTAAAATAAACAAAGGAAGACACACAGGGGGGGATAGATACGATTTTCATCATAAGGCATAACGAGAAAGTAATGGAAAAAGGAGAGGAGCTTCACCTCTGTTTCATAGACATCGAGAAAGCTTTTGACAGGGTAAAAAGAGTCTATATATAGGCAACCTTACGGAAAAGAGGACTGGACGAAAGAACAATTAGTGGCATAAAGTGTTTGTATAAAACAACGAGGAGCGCGGTTAGGATGCACCATGAGGAATCCAAACACTTTGTAACGACGCAAGGGTGTGAGACAGGGATGCATCTTAAGCCCCATACTGTTTACAACAGTTCTTGACGAAGCAGTTAAGGAAGCGAAGAAGCAGGTGAAAGAGTACAACATAGGATATTGGAATACGGAAATGGTGCGAATAGCGGAAGTTGCCTAAGCCGACGACATGGTCCTAGTGGCAAAACATGAAAAAACCCTCAATGAAAGTGTGAACAGATAAAGTGCAAGTCTGGAGAAAGCTAACATGTATATGTATAAACAGAGAAAAGACAAAGACCATGGTGATAAGTAGAGAGAACAAAAACCACAAGATATACCTTAAAGAGAAAAAACTGGAGCAGGTGGAAAGTTTCAAATACTTGGGGACTACTCTGACGAAAGACGGGATATTCGATGAGGAGATAAAAAGAAGGAAGGAAGCAACATGAAGATAATCCAACATCATCAAGAGTAACTTCATAACTTCAAAATAGGGATCTTTAAAAGGATAGCGGCTCCAATATTAATCTACGGATCTGAAGTATGGGCAACGACAAAGAAACAGAAAGAGAAAATAGAAAGTTCAGAAATGAGATTCCTTAGAAGAATAGATAACAAGTCAAGATTGGATAAAGAAACAGTGAAATAAGACGAAATCTTAAAGTAGAACCCATACGATCTAGAATAGAAGAAGGGTAACTGAGGTAACTGGGACACGTTATGAGGATGTGGAAAGACAATACAGTGAGAAGAGTGTTCGAAGCCAAACCAATGAAAAGAAAACAGAAAGGAAGACCTAGAAAATGCTGGATAGAGGAAGTACGCGTAGCAGCGGAAAAAAGAAACATAAAATGGGAAGGAATTAGAAGACAGGTGCAAGATAGAACGGCATGAACGTCACACACGTAGAAACTCAACTCTTGTCCCTCCCAACACCCCTGAGGGTATAAGGGTCAGGATTAAGTAAGTAAGTATTATTGTAAGCATTACAAAAATCTAAACCTGAGGCCGGTACTTCAGTCACTGATTAACTTTAATCTTTGATTTATTCCCATGACTACAATTATGAACACAATTGTTTCTATAGGAATAAAGCAAAGATTAGAATTAACCAGTGACTAAAGTACCAGCCCTTAAAACGCTAATGTGATACAGAAGCTGTCAGTTATTTCTGATAACTATCATGCAGACAACAATTAGCAGAATTAATGTAGTTGGTCAGAGTTTATGGTGTCCCTTCATTCCCCAATAAAATTCGCGTCCAGCATTGACTATTGAGGAATCTGGTTACCTTAAGTAATATCGCTTACGCAAGAAACATCAAACTTGACTTAAGTAAAATGTAAATTTTATTTTCTACTTTCGAAATGCTTTACCTAATAAGCTAATACCTAGCTTGTTTTATTAATACCTGATCTGTAAGCCTAATTAATTAGATACCTTAATTAACAAATGTGAATAGGATTTAAATTTGTTTTATGTGGGAAATACTTTCAAACAAACCCTGTATACATTTTTGTCACAGATTGATGGTATAGCTCCTTATTTTTTATTTTTCATTTTTCTTTATTCGTCCGGTTTCCACATTTTCATTTTTATTATGCATTTTTACCACTAAAAAAATTGGCTTTATTTTGAACGATAACGACAACATTAATATTATGTGTGGATCACAATTTACTGGTTATTCCAGGTATCTCTCACCGCACATGATTGCATCGCAATCGAAACACGTATTTGTTGCAAGGATGTGTGGATCGAGAAAATTTGATACTCAAGAGTATTTGTAATTCTTTAAATCGTGCAATTAACTGAAATTATTGATAGAACCGAAACTTTTGTTAAAATTGAAGTCATTAAAAAAATGTAGCCGAATTTATCAACCCTTCAAAATCAGAGTTAAGTAAAACATAATAATTTTAGAGTTTAGAATTGTAAAGTGTTACAGTTACAGTGTTATCTAAAGCATTAAGGAATCGTTAGACCTAAACTAATTTAAACAATATCCTTAACCCCACCACCAATCTCCAGCCCTTCCTCTTTGATTAAAAAAAAAGTAAAAATCCAAATTTGATATCCTTTTGAACAACAAAAGTTTTTCTATATTCTATAAACGTACACAATTTTTATTTTTTCACTCTTTTCCCCAATGTTGTAATTTCTGTTATATTATTATGCACCAAATACGTAATGGCATTGTTTTCATTTCTTGTGTTATTTAAAACGAATTAATTTTCAGTATTCTCCAATGTAAGTGAATTTCTTTCTTGAAATTTATTATGATATATACAGTGTCCCAAACCTCCGAATTAGTCCAAAAATGACCTTTTATAATACATTTTATAAAAAAAAATTCTGAATGAAAGGTATGTGTTTCGCATAATTTAAAATTATTTCTAATTGTACAGGGTGGTTCATTTAAAAGTTACGTACCTAACTTGTGATTTTTTTAAATGGACTCTATATTTTATTGCAGTTTTGATTTGCACTTGAAGAGCTAATGAAAATGATATACCACCTGTCCACCGAGTGTGGTTTTCTTTTCTGGGTGTCTAAACCATTTAATACAGAAAAAAATTTCAAGCGCCGTCATCCTCTAATAAAAAAAACTCTATACGTTAAATCTATTTGCAATTACACAGGGTGAGAGATATTACAACATGTATGGATAGCCCTCTCTATGAGCTTTCCACGGATACAACATCTTATGAGCTTACGATTGATGATAATAACTCACAAGTGATCAATCATGAAATGATTTTTAAATTCCATTTTATTAGGACTCAACGTTTTATTGGAATTTACTTACGTTTATTTAGAGGCATAAAATTCTGATAATGTGTTTTAAATTTCTGCTTCTGTTAATTTGTGATTTGCATTAAATTATCTTGCAATAAGCTCATTTATTTAGGATGTATACCGGTGGTTAAGTAAATCGTTACGACTCGAAGGACACATAACTCTTAGCAACAATAGAGACGATAGCCGTACGATAGTAGTTTCCTTTGCATGTCAATAAGGGCGACGGTAGTATACAGGGGTGTCGATTTTAATGGCCACCACTGTACGTGTAATAGACCCTATTCGACGATTTATTTTACGAATACCCATTTAAATAGGTAGGTACCAAGGCTGTCAAAATAATAGCAGTGGCACCAAATTATCAAAAAAATATGTATTACTCAAAAGAAATAAATTACTTGTAAAATTAATACCATGTTTTAACATCACAAAATAAAATGCATTATTTATTTTCATTACTCATTAATTAAGAATGAGTACGCTTCTCTACACGTGTATATTATTCAAAACATTATTCTGCCTTTCCAGGCTAGTTGAATTTCAAAACACACAAACACGTCGGAAAAACAATGAAAATACGCACATTTTAAATTTAACGTTACCTACGTATCCAAACTTATTTCTGTTCCCATTGTATTCCGCATATTAACTGCGAGCAATCTAAATTTACACGTCCATCCTTGATAAAGTGAAACACGTGGCTTTAGTGAAAATGAAACACGCGGTTTTAGTAGTCAGCACTCTCGAATTTTTGGAATTTTCTTTCTTTTTATACCTACTACGAACCAATTCAGTAATAAAGCAAAGTCCTGCGAAGCAAATTCGTCCTGCTGAAAACTCAGGACGACGTAATTTGCAAACAAATACGCAGCGACGGCGGCTACAAACAGTCTTTGTCTGCTGAGATTGTAAAACACGACATACAATTTGTATGTATTTGCTGAAATAGAGTCTGCGAGGGCTAAATATAGCGTCAGTCTTTTGAACTCATTGGCGTTCGGCCATTTATACTCCGAGTACATTTGGATTCTCGATTCATAAATTTAAATAAAAATCGGACAGGAGACGCGAGCTATTCTCGAAATCTCGGTTTATTAATACATTTTGAAAGTCACTGCGAAAAATTTTGCCTTTCCTTATTTGGGCTTTCAAAACAATGTAGTCTTTGAAAACAATGTGGATGTAAGCAAACATTAATCACAAGGAAATACGTTTTACTTTTCATATTGTATATTGTTGCATGCTTTGTCAAAAATACTTAGAATTTAACTCAATGATAACTTACTTTGTGACCAAATTAGAAGTACCTGATACTTGGGTGTTGCGAGAATTAATGAACGAGTCTCGTTTATCAGAAAAACCTCAATAATTTCTAGTTAATGCAGGAGTCCTACGCTTACCAATTTTAGGTGCAATTTTTACGTCGACGTTCTGTTCACCGACAATAAATGATATGCAGAGTAGAGTAATAGAATTTCTCACATTATAACAAATATTTATGTACATACATAAATAAGTACACAAGTAGTATCATGAAAGATAATTTTATTATTTGAAGTTGGAGGGCGTAAACTCATTACTCATTATTCTAACATCAGGAGCACGTCTACGTGCTGTAATGAAAACTAATAGAAATGTGGTTCGCGATGGAAATGAAAGATAAGCAAATGTGTCAAATCGTACCAAGCAGTTCCTATTTAAGAGAAAAAAAGTAATTCTGTTCTTCTTCACGTACCAAGCACACGAAAGAAATTCCAAGTGCTTTATGTGATTTTCAGGTGAAAGCGGTGAACCGGTATTTCAGGTGTTCTACTTGGCCATAGTTCGTTGGATACCTGGCCGTTCCACACAGGCCTCACGCACAATAAACATCTACCTGTTCATCATTGTCATCAACAGTTCTCGTCACAGAGATTTCAGGGCCGACCATCTTTGTACACATACGAATTGCATTTTTTCTTTGGAGGATGAGATTCCATAGACAAGGGGAGAATCTAAGGCGAAGAAGATTAGGCTAAGAGAGGTAGGCGACATTGATTGAAGCGAACAGGCGAACGAAGCGGCCTTGAAAACGAATTATGTGGACTTTCACACGTGTCGCGGGTCACCTGTCACATTGTCAACGCAATTCCGATGCGGACGAAATTAGTTTGCCAATGCGGTAGTTTTGTGCGTGTGTGCGTGCATGCGTGCGTTGTGGTACTACTGTTATAAGTGGATCTGTATGCAAAGAAGAATGTACGCAGTCTTTAACTTTTTTCATTCAACAAACTAATCTTCGTTGATCAACCCATAAACTACTTTTTTACTACTAATATAAATAATACAACAATTAGTATAAATAAAATAGTAAAAATTCTTCAGTTACCTATACCAAGGCTCTATAGGTATACAGAATTATTAATAGAAATTACAGTTTTTATAAAATGCTCAGATTTGTCACTATAAACCCCGCCCCCTTGTCACATTAGAATTTGCTTATTAAATGGTTCATTCATTCATATAAAACTGAATTTTTTTAATGTCTGTAAGCTCGTAACATTTTAGCTGAGCAAATTCTGCGGAAATTAAACAAACCACTTCTTTTTAGACACCCTATATTTCTCAATGACGTGTATTTACTTAGGTGCGTGTGCTGAAAATTTTATTTGTTTTTTCCCACTTTATCTCAAGGGTGCATATGCCCTCTTGCACCTCTCGACTTCAAACTGAACGTAATTCTGATTATTTTGCTTCAAAATAAACGTAAGAAGGAGGAAGCGAATTAACGACTTCCTCTTTGTAACGCATCCTTAAGCAATGGTCGTGTCAAGAAACTGGATGTTAGGTCTTACAATTTCTCGGAATTTTTTCGGGCTTGAGACGAAAGTAAAATGAAAAGGAATTGTTTCAAAAAGCAACTTGAAACAAAATATTCATTGAGACATATGAAATTAGTAAAAATGCACAGAAGTAAAGTGATGATAAATTATAAAACCATAAATCGTTGAAAATTAAATATTAACTCTTACAAAAGTGAACTGAAACAAGATCCAACAATCAAGATATACTTGCCTTTCAGATTTTAAAATACAAGAAACATTATTTAAGTACTAGGAAAAACAAAGAACGTGTAAATTTTAACAAAGTAAATAAGAAATGTCATGATTACTCTTTTATTAAAGTTATGAAATTACAAAAGAGAAAAATTGAAATAATATTAAATTAAATTAATTGGAAAAATAACATAATATACAGTAGCGGACAATAAAATCACGGCACGTCATTTCTTTAAACTTTACTTTAATATTTTTGACGTTTAGTACATAGAGTGTGTTATTGAAACTTGTACAGATATTTTAACTGACGATAGTACTCTTTAAATAGATGCTAAATACCTAAACTTCCTTTATCCAAAAGTTACTGGTTTCAGAGATATACAATTTATTGTCGCCCCACCCTTTTCCGGGAGTCCGATGCTGTAGCGGCGCTCCGGATCATCAGATCTTCAAACGCGCGGCGGCATCGCGTTCCTCGTCATTTTCTGCCATACGATGACGTGCAGCTCAATACGATCCGAACGCCTCCAGGTACCGTAAAAAATTCCGAAAAGAATGCTTACAAATTTCATAATTTTCAAAAAATCATATTTCGAAAAAACGCATTTTCCTGGGATATAGGATAAGCACCTGGGGGGCTTAACTTGCGTGTGAGAAAGTTTGTTTCGATTCGGTCAGTAAATAAGGACCGTGGAATTTTTTGCTTACGATTTATTGTGGCTCTCAAAGAAAAACAATAGATTGTATATCTCTGAAAGCAGTAACTTTTGTATAAAGTAAGTTTAGGTATTTAGCATCTATTTAAAGAGTATATCGTCAGTTAAAATATCCGTACAACTTTCAATAACACCCAGTACATATACAAAATGTAATTCTGTAATTCAGTAATTCTGACGTTTAATATAAATTTTACTAGTTTATTTTGTATTTCGACAATATGTGTCATTTAAGTTTTGCTAAGAGTGCTGGCTTTGCCAAGTGAAGTTAAGTCAGAAAGAAAAGCTCCTGCAAAATTACAGTTTATTAAGTTTGACATTCAATTTTTTTAATTTTTTAGTTTTAATAGCCTTCTCAATAAAAGCTGGATTTAACAAATTTGTCTAAATACGCATGACATATCAAATTCTTGCCCGGATTTTGTCTTATTTCTACCAAAAAAGTTTCTCTCATATTGGTTTCTTTTTTGCTTATGGTTGGTGAGACCATTTGTAGTGACTTTTCAGAATCAGTGGCAGACATTCTTGTAAATTTAAAAAAAAAACCTGGCACAATCTAACACCATTGTTTCCAAAAAGGACTTTCGTTTCAAAAATTCTTGAGTCTATTTTCGTTTTTTGCACTTTGCTATTACAATAGATGCAGCACATACACCTCCAAAAAGTTCTGCGTCCATTTTGCAATACCTACGCAACAATACAAAGTCTCGTATAATTACTTTGAGGCATAATTAAACAAGCATGCGTTTCTTGCCTTCTATTACCGTACCTAAAACGTTACAAAAAATACGAATGATTTAAAATGTACAGGGGGAATAGATTCAGTGTGTCCACAGATAGGTGATACAAGAGGAAGAACTTTTTTATTACTGATTTCTCAGAAAATTTTATTCATTATAATAATTTTTGCCGTGTTTGAAAATCATAATTCTCATCAACTTTTCCTGCACGTAGTCATTTAACACTTACATTCACAAGTTTTCAAAGTTTTGGACTTTCTTGGAATTTCTGATATTTTTTTAAATCGGATCAAGTACTAACAAAAACAGATCTGACGTATTTGTCATTTCCATTTCATGTTAAACTTTCGAATCTTGTTTCGCATTATCAATGATAAAAACATGTTAACCCTTCCTCAAAAAGTCTACGTTTTAAAAAATCAAAAGTGTGATTAAAATAAATTCAAGAACAAGCAGGTGTTTTGTTCAAGAACAAACGGTGTTTTGATATCTAAAAATTTCTGTCATTTATACCTCTCGTATCACCTATCCCTGGACACACTGTATATATTTTTTTAATTAAAGCTGGTTCTTGTCCGATGAAAATTGTATCACAAACTCTTTTAAACGGACACTAAATGACGAAGCTGTCGAACGACTGCGAAACGTTAAGTGTTTGTGCGCCATTTAGTGTCCGTTTAAAAGAGTTTGTGATATATTTTTTTAGTAAAGTAAACCAATACAAAAAGTAGAGAAGAGAGAAGTAGAGAAAGAAGAGACTTCCCAAAACATCGGAAAAATGTTAGAAAATTTTTATGTATTTTAGATTTCCAGAAATAATTAATGAAATATTGTACTCCAAACGACAATACTTCCATGGTGAATAAATAGTAGACGATTAACGAAATAAATAGTTTTTTTTTTTTTTACATAATACCTGTAAGTATCAAAATTCTAGGGTTTCTTCTTGGAACACTGTTTCTATCACTAAATGTACAACACAATTTTTTTGAAATTTCCTAACATTCAAAGTAGATATACTATGCCGGTTCTGCGCCAATTCCCCATGTGGTGAGGGGGGTGGGATGAGGGCTGAAGGGACGGTGGGGTCGCGCGCAAGCAGAAGTGGTTCTGATCTGTGGTAAACCTTGCATGTCGCGTCATCGGTGCTCGGTTGTTGTCTCGGGTATTATATACTGCTACCTGTCATAACTATAAACTGATTTTAACTGCTCGGAGACTGGTAGCAGTTTGCGAGCTGTTTTCGGAAACTGGTACAAACAGGTAGCAGTTTCCGAGCAGTTAAAATCAGTTTATAGTTAAACCTTATGGGGAATTGCCGCAAAACCGGCATAGTATATCTACTATTCAACAAGTACCAACATCAGAAACATTTGACAGGTATTATAGAAAAAAAAAACGCAATATAATTATAGAAATGTAATCAAGTTTTATAAAAAGGAGTGGATTCACAAACGTTCTTGTCGATGTTTACGTTTATAAATTTTATGATATATCGGGTAAAATCTCCACCCTCAGTGGCCTTGCTTTCTTGTGGTATTGGTTGTTTGAAACTTCACCGTTCACGGGTTGTAAGGCCGTATAGACACTTTTATTTAAACTTCGATGAACCAGTTAATTTGGAGAATAGGTGTGAATAAGAAAGCGTTAATTTAAAATTTAAACTTAATTCAATCACTTAAACCCAATATTGCCACATACACAGACTATACCAAGATGCTCGCGGTGTCAAAAGTTAAGTAATTCTCCACGTGAATATTTGCGTTTATCCTTGTGTAATTGTTTGTACTGTGGGTACTGTTTTATACTGTGTTACTGTTTGTACTTGCACTTTTTGGACTGTCTAAAATCTCCCTGTGTAGAAGAATTTCAAACATTTCAATACGAAATTGTGGGAGTGAAAAAATGTGATTGGCTTTCAGTAATGAGTGGTTGTCCGAGTGGTGGTAATTTAGGGCGAGTTTGAGAACACGTGCACATTGTGTTTCATAGAATTTTAGAATCACAAGAAACCGTCTCTATTGGGAGTGATACACTTTCTGTGAATCTAGTTTAATCAGCAGAGGGTTGACAAGCTGACAAAAGTTACAAGGAATCTCTAAATGCGTTTCAGCTCTCCACTTGTGAGTGACTTAGACTAAATTTACAAGAATGGGTAAAATACGCTGAAACAAATTGATTTACAAGAATATATGCACTAATCTAACATAAATCTAAAAACGTTATAATTCGAAATACATAATAGTAGATTATATTATAAGTGAGAGAAATGCAAAATTATACATGAGTGAGAATTTTGGCAATTCTCACGAGTGTATAATTGCATTTCTCTCACGTATGATATACGACGTTTTGTCCAACAGTTGCACTTTTTAACAACAAAGAATCTTGAATGGATATTTTTGAAGTGACATTACTTAAAACGTCAAGCAGTCATGATTCATGATCGGTCGTCATGGATAGTTGTTGATTTTGGACAGAGTGACTAAAATTAAATTATAGTCGCTAGTGATTGAAATTTGATTTTAGTCGCTCAAAACCAACGTATAAAACACCTAAAAAGATGCAACTGTTGGACAAAAATGATTATTTGGTTTCGTAGCGAAACATTCTTCAATAATTCAGGACACCACAAATGCATTTTTAAGGATTTAATTTAAACTGAAGCATACCCCTAATTCTTTCAAATTGTTTAATGGTATTTATTCAGTAGGACGTCGGACTTTATTCACCCTGTATATGTATGTACCCATTAACCAATAAACAAAATCGTGAAATGGGAGTTAATTACGATATTAAAATACTTTTTGAAACGTTTGTTACAGTTAGATTAAATTTATTTTTAGTTACATTTTACTTGGTCCAATGCCGTCCATTTCATTTTTCAAAAACATGAAATCCACATCAATAATGCGAAAGTAAAATCCAATCCAAAATTATTTTTTTCCCTCGAGCAAGTTACAAATAACTTAGGTATTGTTAAAAATAGTTTAAAATTTAATTAATGAAGTAAAAAGTAGTTTAGCCTATAAAATTATTCTATTATTTATACCTAAAGAAAAAAAATACCAGGTAAATTGCTATTCATTGAAATGACTTTTTACGTTAATTATTTATAAGTAATGGATCAACTACTTCTGAACTATTACATCAAAAGCGCGCCGTGAAATACTTGTTAACTATTCCACGTTAAGAAAAGCTCTTATTATGTTATTCAACGCGTTTGTTTAAATACACAGCCGCGAACGTCCGGGCGTAGATATACCTACCCTTAATTTGCATGTAAAATGATTAAATTCCGACAAAGTGCAAGCGAGTACCGGCCCAGCGATGCTGAAATTAATTGGGACATGAATCATTTCGTGATGGTGAATATTGCAATAACTAGGCAAAATAAATTTAAATTAAAAGTTGCACTTGAAACAGATTAAATAAGAAATGCTTCTTAGTATTTATAAGCAGATCGATTATGTTTATGATGTTTTTGGATGTGCCTACAGAATTTACAATTTTACAATGTCCTTTAATAACGATTTGTAAAAAAATATTTTGCCGTTTCTATACCCGCCAGATTCAAAGTAACAAGCTTCTGCTGCGTTTCACATGACCTGAACTTCACCTCACCCTTAATTTTACACCCCTGCGACCACATTTTTTCTCAAACACTGGTAGGTAGGCGTGACAGGTTATTTATGCCAGGGCTCTCTGACGATAACTGCAGATTCGTATCCTGTTCGGTTCCGTTCACAGCGACTTTTTTTGCACCTTCAAACGACAATAATTACGAAAATTATTATTCCACGCATCTGTCTGGTAAGTATGCGAAAAACTAGCAGGCCGCTGCTGACTTGCTGGAATTTTATTCGATGATAATGATTTGACGCAGCGGTCGGGAATTTAATAATAAAACGATACCGACGTACTTTGCCTGTGCTGAAGATTACCGTAAAGAAACGTTTTTGTTGCGGTAAAAATTGGAAAGGAGCGTGTTTAATGGATGGCTGGAGGTAGAAAGGCGTACTTCATTATAATACAGTAAAGCGCAAAGTAATAGCTAGCTGCTGATGTATATCTTTAACTGGCAAAGAAATATCTGTAAAAAAGTGACAGTGTTATGGCAAGTTAAGACATACATGCTAGACAGATTACTTTTCAAATATATGTATGAAAGGACAGTGATCAAAAACAATTTGCCGTAAAACTTTGAATATCGTTTTGAGAAATTAATTTACTAATTAATGTACAAAAAATAATTTCGTTCAATCGCTTCACTTCGTTTTGTCACTAAGAAGTTTTTAAAATCTTTTATGTAATCAATTTTTCGGTAAAACAAAGTTTATTAGAACCGACCTTTATAAACTCTGTAGATTATTTGAAAAAACGAAACACACCAAACGTATTGTGAAAAAAACGCAAGATTAATTTACTATTTAATAAATTAATTTTAGTTTTAAGATGGTCTAACTAAAAGCTTGTATGATGTAGTGTGCAGTGCTTTGTTTATTCTTATGGGATGATTAAGCTTCGTGAAAAAAAGGAATGAGGACCGAGCGTTAATTTTAGTCTCTCAACATAATCAAAGTCATTGATATCTTAGGTCCAAAGGCTGAGAAAGTAGAATAGGCGCTGAAGCTAAGAACTTTCAAGATTCTCTAATCTAATGCCACAAACTTAGGACTTGACAAGCAACACTTCCAAATCTGTATATTTAAAGATTAGATTCATTCTTCAAGGATGAAGAAACGAGCTTGATTGGAAAGTAAACTGGAGGACTCAGACAAACTCAGTGGCGTCCAGGTTAAAAAAGTAGAGTAGACATCTGAGATAAAAGGCTAAGAAAACAGGCTGAGTGCTGAAGCCAAAAACCTTCAAGATTCTTTGTTATTACAAACTTAAGCTTAGACAAGCAACACTTCCAAATCTGAATATTATTGAAAGATTGAGAGTGGGTATTGGATTCATTCTTCTGGGGTAATTAAGGCCCAGTTGTACAATTCGTGTTTAACGTTAAACCAAAGCTTAAACCCTTCATAATAACATGATTGTAATGGACGTTGCTATGGGTTTAAGCTTCGCTTAAAGTTAAACTCGAATTGTACAACTGGGCCTAAGTGAACTTGTCCAGAAAGTAAACGTTATGGTCGGGAGTTGGATAAGCCGCTCGCCTTAAACCAAGTCACTTGGCATTTTAGGTCCAAAGGAAGCGCAATAGGACGTGTATCTCAAGAAACTTGAAGACCCTGTATTATTAAAGAAGCAAAACTTCCGAAAGTGTTTAAACTATTTAAGGAGCAAAGGAGAGGACGTTACTACGAATAAGTGAATGAATATGGAAAAAGAAGAAACAAATCTTGGATGACATCCGAAATGGAAAAATTCGAATCATCTGCAAAACTAGAATTGAGTCATCTCGGAAAAGCGAATGAAAGTAAGTAACTAAACGAATCTGATAATGTCATACATCAAAGCAAAATACACTGAGAAAAGTCTTTTTAATCTGTCGGAGAACGCTGGAATTCAGGAAACCACAATCGCAATAAACTTTACAAATAAATGTACGAAGAAATTATTTGACATAAGAAGTCTGCATTGTTCCTTTCGTGTAGGAAAGTATTAACGTCGCTTCCAATAAATATAACAAGTGCATGGTTTAAAGTTAATAAATGTTTCTTTTGAGAAGCAATTTATAAAACACATAAATTAAAGAAAATCCATCTAGCATCTAGCAGAAGAAATAAAAAATATTGTCGGCTTCAATTTCTTTCACTTCCAAAATCAGACTTTGCGAAAACAAAAATTTACCGGCTTCTGCGAAGCTCTTATTAGTGTAAACTAATAATTAATGTTGAGCACACACATGCGGTTTAGTTTTCAACGGAATACTTAATCACTGTTTTTTTTATTATTAATCAAATAAATTTGGCTGATACTTCAGAGAATAAATCTCTATTAAAAAAAAGGTTTGACAATTTTCTTAAAATTGAGTTTATGTTATTTTTAAATAAATTAACCATGACATTTATTTCTTGATTTAAATTTTCATGCTTAATTGTAATAAATGCATTTCTTGCGTGATTGAAAATGTTTAAATAATAATGAAGTCACTTTCACTAAATTTTCAGAAATATTTTGATTGTTACGAGCGTTAACATGAATGATTTTCGAAAATGTACGAGATGTTTGACTTTATGATTTATGATGTAGTTTATTCTTATTCATATCCATTAATTAATTTTTTTTTTCTATAAAAGAGAAATTTTTGGTCGTTCTCTCAATTTTTATTTTATAATAATTTATACGCAATTGTATATTTTATTCACCGATTAAAAAATTTAATCCTTTGCACAGAACGGAATAATTTAAAATTTATTTTCAAACTCTAGCACTTATCTGCACCAATACGTACGTCACTGACCTAAAAAAGTTAAAAAATGTAATGTCGATCCTTAATGATTACAATTTATACTTGAAGTAGGGAATACACGATCCAACATGTCTTAACACATGTACGCGCGTACATGTTCGCCGAACAACAACGCCACATAGTACCATACTACACACGATCGAACTTGTCTTAAGACATCATAGTCCAGTTATCAACCAAGACGATGTCCGAAGAGTTTTGTTTGGTGGCAATGGCGTGCGCAATTATAGTGAAACAAAAATACATAAAAAATAATAAATAAAGCTGTGATAAGTCCCCAGTTTAATAGTTCCAATTGCAGGATCTGCCACTACACATTGCCGGAAAAATCACTCCCGTACATGTGTTGAGACATGTGGGATCGTGTATTCCCTGCTTTTCACAAAATTCAAATTTCAATTTACAAAAAAATTGCACATTTAGTTTCTTTTCGTAATATTAACAAAAAAGATGTGTATTTAACTTTTTAGTTACTTCCCCATTTTTATTATCAAATTCACGGAATCACCGAAGTTACAACCGACAAATATTTCAGTATTATTTCTTTGTCAACGGTGAATAAGAAAAAAGGGTGGAGTTATGTTTTTTATGTCTGATGACGCGTTTTACTTATGACACAGAGCTCCTCTTTTATGAAAACAATAATATTTCATTTTAATAAAATTTTTAAAATATGTATGTAATACCTTTTTTTCAATAAATATTACAATTCTCCAATTCAAGAAAAACTTTAAGTTAGGATTCTTTCTTCATGCCGTTCTCGTAATTTTCGATCGCTGTAATATTTGGTTCGCTATTTCTTTGTGTTGAACAAGATTTTTTCTTACATTTCTATATATTATTTATACTTATGTAACATATCAGTTATCAGTTTCCTTGTCAAGTTGGTATTACCGGGAATTTCCAATTTACAAATTATTATCAAGCGGTAACCTAAGAGAAATGCGGCCGCAAATTATCTAATCTCAAATTACAATGAAAAATTTAAATTTATGAAAAAGGTGTATGTATTCATTAATTATCACTTTTTAGTAAGAAAACATTTTTTTCTTTGCTTGGACATTTGGTATTGCAAAAGAATAATTAAATTAAAAGTAAATTGTAAAGTATAAATGGTTATTTAAAGTTGGTTCTTGTCCGATGAAATTTGTATCACAAAATCTTTTAACCGGACACTAAATCTCGCACTATACACTTAACGTTTCACCGTCGTTCGACAGCTTCGTCAGAACGACGGTGAAACGTTAAGTGTATAGTGCGAGATTTAGTGTCCGGTTAAAAGATTTTGTGATATAAATGGTTAATTGAACTAAAAGTATACGAAGGGGTTTTCATGAATAGTAGGCATAGCTTATTTCCCCTTGGTAGAAAACATTTGGGGAGGTGACATGCAAAAACCGATCCAGTATACTTATTAAGGTATCAAGGGCGTTATAAGGTTTATAACGCCAGAGGTCGGCAGTGTACAACCCGAGGGCCTTCTGCCCGAAGTGTGTTCGCCGACCGAGGGCGTATACTTTACAATGCCCGTATTTATTTTAAAATAACGCCCTAGGGCGTTGTTTCTATACTAACGTGGCTTAAAACTGATCCATTATTTTGTTATAATAGTCTAAAATTTAATAAAACTATCGATATCTAAGGTTATTTTTACACAAAGCTGATATTTCCTATTTAAAATCGCTTGAAATTTCAAGCAATTCATGCAATACCCGATAAATCCATGTTTAAAATGAATCAAATATTAACATGTCTGTATTATTAAAAGAAAAACTTTACTGTTTCTTTTAAGATTTCATTAGAAATAAGAATAATAGTTAATAAATAATATAAATAATAAAATGACAAAAATAATCCCCCTATTCTGTAACAACTAAGGTACTTAATCAACATACTTCGTGTAGAGGTAGCGCATTTAGTGATTTTTTATATCTATCCTTGTCGCAAATTATTCTCATCTAGGGATAAAAAAAACCATTGGAAATATTATTTGAAATGACGTTTGTCAAGTTACTGTCAGTTGTTAAGAAAATTGAGTTTAAATATCGCATCCCAAACTTTTATCGCATGACATTTAATGATTCTGCCTTTTTCGTAAAAGAAAAATTCTGCACTCCTTAAAAATAACAACTTTTTGATCGGTAAATAACTACCTAGACATAACCTAATTCACTCTTAAATTGAAACCAGTGACATTGCGGTAAACACAATTCCCTAAAACTGTTGTCTTCCTTATTGCACTTGCGACAATTATATTTGTTATCTTTGTTTCTCAATCTTCTCCCGAGAGGAAGGGAATTGCGTTACCTGTACGGAGTGTTTATTTAGTACCTTAGTAACAACAATCATTAAGTGACATCTTTTGACCAATCAGTACAACATTTCTATGTACTGATTGGTCAAAATATGTCAGTTAACGATTGTCGTTATTTAACGACTCGTTATGAGTTACAGGATGAGGGGTAAGTTTGCTGGTTTATGATCTGTACATTTTAGAACAGAACAAGTCCAAGTAAAGCTTGAGATTTGACAAAATTGAGTATCGGTCTGTCAAATTATTTTTGAAAGGATTATCAGGCAAAGAAATTTACGAGGATATGCATACTACATTGGGAGGAAAATTTGCCTTTCATAGTCTACTGTGAAGAACTGAGTTGCAGAGTTTAAAAGGGGAAGAACTGATGTTAAAGCTGAACATCGCACTGGAAGACTTACTCTGTGACTAAGTTGATTAAAACAAATTGCTTCTACTTTAGAAATGTCTCTAAAACGTAGGTCACTGTTTTGAGGACAATTGTTCCAACTTTTTGGAACAAATTGTGACAATGGACGAAACTTGAATTCACGACTACGATCTAGAAACCAAAGGACGGAGCAGAGAATGGAAGCATGCTGGTTATACGCGTCCGAAGAAATTTCGAGTCCAAAGAAGTACTGGTTGCGTCCATTTTTTGGGACAAGGATGGTATTGTTCTCGCCGATTATCTAAAATGTGCAAAAATGGTTGTTTTTTTTTTCTAGACCACGCTTCACCCCACAAATCACTGCAGAAAATTGAGCATCCTCCTTATTCGACTGATCTAGCCCCATCCGATTACTTCCTCTTCCTTAAATTAAAAAATAGGTTTCTGAAAAGAAACGTTAGTTGATGAAGTAATAGGTGGCGCAAATACACATGTGGTTTGCATTCCAAGATAAAAGCTTTTACTTAAAAAGGTTTCAAAATGTTGTATCGGCGTTAAACTTACATGGAGAATCTGTAGAATCAATTGTATTTTGTTTTGCCAAGCCAGAAATTTATCAGAATATATTTTGAATATGACATGTGATCTTCAACAGTCACATATCGGAATAATTAGCATTAAAAAGTCAACAAGGACAAAAGATAATTTTTTGTATATTTTAGTAAAGTTCACGGGAAAGATAAATAACCATGAAGATTAATCGTCACAAAAACGGTATTCGCAGATATTTATCTTTGATTTAAACTTTGCTTGTAAAAAATGTAAAAAATACACTTTGCCCCCAAGTAATTTTCTATGAAACTTTATCGTTTGTTCCGTTTTATAATACAACTTCGGAATGATTCTTTTACAGATAACCGTGCTACTTGGGAGTATGAAATTGTTACTCTATTTTAAATTCCTCTTCTGAATTAGCAATTTTTGAAATATTGACTTTTGTTAAACCAATTTACTTCTTCTCGTTTACCAGAACTAATGAGAGCATGCAGTTACACGAGGATCAAGTCTCTCTAATTTAATCGCCACAGTAGCTTCAAATTATTGCTATTTACAAACGCGGCGAATAGCCTCAGCAAGCAAGGAGTGCATCTTGAAGCTGTGCTTTTTGCAGTTTTAGACCCGGTTATCCGTGAGTGACACCCGGGTTCCACGGGTGAGTGCAAGGTTGGAAGAACGATGGTCCGGTGATGAGCCACCCGACTGGTCTAGACGCAAGCTGGTCGCCTTGAGGAAACAAAGACCCACCCAACCTGCCCTGCCAGTGGCGTGCGTGCCGCCGGAATCAATAATAATGAGCTAGTTTTTGTTAGAGGTGTAACGAACTTGTGCCTTCAAAGTTCCCTTACCCGACGTTTAGAAAGCAGCAAGTTTACGACCTTATGTTTATAAGTCACGGCGTTTCTTTTTTTTTTTCAGTTGATGACTTTCGGTCACTGTAGGGAATTTAACAAAATCCTAAGTTAGAGCTTTCAAAAAAAAAATACACCAAGTAACACCAATGAATAAAAATAATCAAAACACATACTGTGGAATGATGCTAATAATTCAAAATAATTTACTCACGCCATAGGCTACCAAGAACATTAAATTTCGAAATTATATAAATACCTAATTTTTTCAAGTCAAACTTGATTTTTTTTTAGTTCCACTTCAGGTTGCAGAAAGGATGCAGACCGGTGAGTGCTTACATTTTTTCTCGCAAACATCTAGTAACAATTTGGTTAAGGGGGTCACCAGACACTTATCTATTGTCTATTGTTTCTCACAGTTCCTACAAAAGATACCTCTTTGCAATTTTAGGGGGTGTATTTCCCAATCTTAGAAGAATACTTTAACTCGGTTATTTTGTAATATAATGGTTACAACCTTAAATAATTAATTAAATTTTTATGTACATACATATAACTTCTCAGAAATTCAAAATTGAAGATTTCTCGAAATTAAAACGTGCATCAACGGTTAAAGATTTAAATAAAACAAACCAAGCATAAATACCTCTTCTATTACCTGAGAAAAAAGTACATACACATTTTTGAAGAAAAGTAGATGCCAAAGGACCCCTTCACTTATCTTTATTTTGCCTAAAATTTTCTGCTTAAAATCATGTGTAAAAAAGAGGTTCCCAACGAAGTCGACATTAACTCCTTGGGGATCGATGAAAACTTGAAAACAGTCGGTAAACCTATAGGGTAGATAAATCTTTAAGGATCTTTGGGAGTCGATGAACTATTAATGTTCGACTGGAGATCTATAAATTAAACCAAGTGCTATGCAAGTTATTTTGCATATTTTCATCTCCAATTAACTCTATCTGGTGATCACAAAATTTAGAATGGGAATTAATCATCAGATAAAGTTAATTGGAGATGAAAAGACCGGGCCATATTCAATTACTTCTTTTATATTTTCCTATTTACTTGTAATTTTAAATTATCTTATATAATTTTTTACGCTAAAATTAATTGTGAAGCTTCTCAGTTTTCAACAAGATATAGCTACCTCATAACTCCGCAAGTCTAACTAACCATGCGTTTACTTTTTGCTTTCCGGTTCAAATCGATGATAAATACTAGTACGATGGCCGGCACTAACCAGAAAGGATGTTGAGATGTTTAATAAAAGAAAAATCTTCACGGAAGTACGTGCCTACGGTCAGAAAAATAGCAGTGCTGCGGTAATACTAGTTCTGGACTTGTTACACGTAATTGCTAAAATCATTACTGAACCAAAAAAAACCTTCCATAAACGTTGCAGTTATAATTATTATGAATGATTTTCTACGAACGCAATTTTTAAGAAGGAAAAATGTATTGCTTTTACTCGTTATTTTATTTGCTATTTATTTTACATTAATTTTTTTTTAATAATGAAGAAATAGAAAATCTACTTTCAAATTTATTTCTAAACAAATTAATTTAAAGTACCCATTCACCTAATAATGTCAGTGGTGCATGCAAGGGGGAGACACTGGGGCACGTGCCCCCCCCCTCCCATATGACCGTGGTTTGTGTGTAAGAAAATAAAACTAAAATTTCTACCAATAGCCAAGCTACCAATTTCTTGGTAGCTTGGCTATTTTTTTGGCTATACTTTGCCTCCCCCCCCCCAGGATTAAGTACTGGGTGCGCCACCGAACGATACTGAAGCAATCTGTGCGATACTATTACTTTAGTAAAGACACTATAACAATTGTTTCTTGTTTGTTCGTTTCTTTCTATTTTCTATTATCGTCTTCCAGATTTAGTTTTCCTTAATTAATTTAGTCATTCTTCGTCTTCTACATTTATTTGATACCTCATAAAATACTGCCGCAATGAAAGTCATTTATGATAAACATAAATATACGAGATGTGTAAATAAAGTACTGAGACTGGAAGCGTAACGTTCCACGCGGTAACACTGTGGGCTTGTCTTTTAGAGAGGGATGAAAGGTCAACATTCAATGCGTCTTCAGTATGAGTTTCAACTCCCTAGCCTCATTAGGTGATTCGTAACAATTTTTTTGTAAAGTGGTTTTTTTCTAGAGCAATGCTGGGCACGAGAGTTCTGGTGAGTCATCCCCTCCACTCTGCAGCAACTGTAATCGGCGACAGTCGAAAATATTCGCCTCTCGTCGAGACATTATATTGCGCGTCGTTGGTTCTAAGCGTGCCGATTTCAATTTAAACTGGAATAAGCGCGAAATACTGCGGAGAAGTATGAGCAGTGGTGGTACTGTTCTCCTACCGTGCCCGGCACTGTTCCAGAGCGTTCGGAAAATTCAAATCTTCCCCAATCATTGTTAACCGACGGTCAGAGCGAATTATGTCGACATTCTGATCAGTTCTCGATTTCTGATCAGTTCTCGTTGGCCTTTTACTGCGAGGTTCGTCTTCAATCAATTCTCTGCCTTTCGAAAATGCCTTACACCACCTGAAAACCTTTCTGATTTCTAGATCAGGATATTGTTGGAAATATATTTCGTTCATTATTACTGGATTGTTATTGTTGCCATAATAAAGTTTTAAATTTACAAGAAAAATTTAAAGTTTTCTTCACAGTACACCATATTTTGCTTTGCACTGTTATTTCCAACAATTTATTGGACTTATAGCTGTTTTATTAATAAGGATGTGTGATATACGGAAAAGCATAAGAAAAAATAGATCTACATATTTAACGGTATTAAAATCAATCAATGTGGCGGGCATAATAAAAAATGAAGTTGATCACAACGAGACGAAGCGCTCTATACAGTGCGACCTCGACAATCCGGACTAATTAAAACTGCGGTGATCCGGATTAGTAAATAATTCGGATTACTGAAGCGGATCAGTTTTTTTATTGGAAAATGAAATATTCACTACAAGAAAATGATATACATATAAACAAAAAATTATATAATACAGAAGGCATAAATTTTATATTATTTTGTAAAGTAATTTGTAATTTTTGTTTGCTTGATATTTTTCTGGTTCATAATAAAAGCCGTTTCTTTTAATCTCTGAAGCACAAGAACATCATGTAGTGAGATATTATTTTCTTCCGCCCAATTTATGCACACATTGAAACTTTTAACTGCCTCGTCATTGTTAACAGTCTTGTTTGTATTTAACTCTGGATCCTCATTATCACTATCATGGTGTTCATCTTCAACGCCTATGTCTTCGAGTGGTAACAAATCTTCATCATTTTCAAGCCAGTTACGTACTTCCATGTCGGTGAGATTTTGCTCAGTGAGACCATTAAGCATATCTGAAACATCTATTATCTCTCCAGCCAAGGAACGCATATTGCGCCGTAATTGACCCAGAGGAATCAGATCTTCGCCATAATATTCAGTGTCTGGGTCGTTATTTGCTTCACGAGCAAGAATTTTGTGTCACCACTTCTCCAAGACTTCGGAGGAGACTTTTTCCCAGGCATTGCGTAGCAGGCATACAGCGTCCTTCAAATTAATGGTTTTCAATAACTTAACAACGTTCTCCTCGTTATTAGATAAAATATGGGCTAAAAGACTTTTCCGATAAAATAATTTTGTCAATCTGATGGCATTTTGATCCATAGGTTGCAAAAGTGCTGTACAACTTGGTGGAAGAAAGATTGTTGTAAATTGTCCATCCTCACTAGTCAGCTCTTCTACAGTCCCGTGACTCGAGGCGTTATCGACGATCAAGAGGGCTCTTTCAGGCAAATTGAGACTTCTTAAATGACTTCTAACTTGACGAATAAATGAATTTTGAAACCACTGTACAAAAATAGCTGTTGTCATTCATGCATTGGCAGAGGCTTTGTTTTCAACAGGTATGGTAATATTTTTGAATGTCCTTGGATTTTTTGCCTTCCCTATCACTAACAGCTTCAATTTTTGAGATCCATCAGCATTGCAACATGTTAGAAATGTAATGCGTTCTTTGCTTATTTTTCTACCTGGTGCGGTCTTTTCCTGAGAACGAACCAGTGTTTTTTCAGGCAACATTTTCCAATAAAGAGCAGACTCATCTGCATTGTATATTTGAGCAGGTGTGAGGTTTAATTCTTTTATCTTTTCTGCCAATGCAGTTATGAAGGGATCGACGGCGCTTTGATCGTTGGATAGTTTTTCGCCACAAACTTTTAAAGCACGCAGACCATGCCTTTTTCTGAAATTACTAATCCAGCCTCTGCTAGCTTTAAAATTATCATTCCCATAGGTTTCGATATGAAACTGTTTTGCTTTGGCAGATAAAATTTCATAGGAAATCGGGACGTGCCTTGATCGTTGTGTACAAAACCATGCATACAAACGTTCTTCCATTTCTGGATATTCGGACTTTCTTAACGTTTTTCTGGAGCCGGGACCGGAATCACACTTACCAACAAATCTAAAAGATGGGACACATACATAGTAAAAAGTACAATATTGTCTTTAAAATACACCAAACCTTTTGATTTTTTTTTATATCGGAAATTGTTGATGTGCCTACTCTGTATTCATTTACCAACACTTTGCCACTTTCACCACGATGTAGTCTCTCTAATATATGGGATTTTTGTGATATTGACAACGTAATGTGTTTTCTTTTGTTAGAAGGCACTTTAATTTATGTATGTAAAAAAATGTTTACATGTATCACATAGGTAAAATAACACGCGGTTGAACACACTGAGCACAGTATCTATGCATGTAACTAAATGGCGAATATGTAACCACAAATAGCAATGCAACTAAGCTGGTACGTTTCCTCAACGAAGACACGCACTACTATGACGCACTGCTCGTGTCCGGCCGAATTTCGAAGATTAGGAAGTTAGGAGAACCCCTCACTATCTTTGTATGAAGCAGATGTCTAGAATTTAATTGAATACGCATGTCCGGATTAACGAGTACTATCAAATCCGGATTATAAAGTACACAATGCAATCGAAATGCTTAGCCGGATTACCGAAGAATCCGATCTACTAAAGATCCGGATTATCGAGGTCGCACTGTAGTAACTTCAGAGAAAAATAAAAAATTAAATTACGTTTTTCAGTTTTTTGAAAATATTTCAAAAACTACAAATCGTACATGATTTTTCAAAACGTAATATTGTTCAGCACCAACATATACAACTTTGCCCTAATTGAGCTTTGAATTTGTATAAGATCATAAATGTTTTCTATTCTTTATTATTCTGAATACCGATTGTCTATGAATATTTTTTTTTCAAATTGGCAGCCCTATAATAAAAATTAATAATTGCATAGTACGACAAAACTTAACATTTTGACAATACAGAATGACTGACAATCGTTCCGGCCAAAAAAAAAATTGTGAGAGAATGAATATTAAAGATTACGGGGAAAATGTGTAAAAGATTCTACGGAACAGTTTATAATTAATTTAACCCAAAAACATGCCCCGGTACTGCGTACGAAATACAACGCCATGTTTTATAAATGCAGCGGTATAATAAGAATATAAAATTTTATGATTATTATTTTATTGAGTACCTGACTACTTTGACACATATCTCAATTTCGTTTAACATTTTTCCTATAGGGTATAATAGCTCAGACAATTGTACTTCTTCTTACGGGTAATTTATCACTGAATTTATATGAACGAAAAATGGATTTCTATATTAATTCCAGTTATGGAATAGGAGTGAGTATCATCGTTTGTTTTTGTTGCTTTACGGTTTTCCATTGATATGATACGATTTTCATTGATAACTTAACTATCTACATATTAAATTGGCTACGATAAATGTTTAATAAATATTTAAAAAAAAATGAATTTACGAGAATTTTATTATTGTGATATCTCGTTAACATAAAACAGATTGTCAAATAGTGAGAATTAAATTTAAGTTGAAAGAAAAATCAAAACAAAGTTAATTGAAATTGCGCCCATAAAACGCACACGCGGATCCAAAATGTACAACACTTTCCACTTTAAACCCTATTCGACGAGCACGCTGCACATGTGTACATTTCATTCGGTCATTATCGAACAATATGACGGATATAATTAAATAAAACAATGAACTGATGTTAATTTCCATCCGCAAATAACGATTTATCCGTCTCACGGCGGACGATTAATCTAGCGGAGTGGACTCTCCCTTGCGATATGGCTTATTTCAGTTCACAAAGTGTAAAAATAAAACTTGATACACGACAACGCGGAATAAAATTTTTGCGGGCGACACGTGCCTTGCGACGACATTTCTTTTACGTCTTTCGATATGGTTCTCAAGTCCCTCGCGTTATAATTATTTGGGGATTACTTACGTGTTTTTTACGAGATACTAAAAAAAAATTTCCCGAAGAAATACTTTTGCTGACACGAGACTTCGTTTATTTAGGGAGAAAATTCCGAATTTAACAGAATCGAGTGGATGAAAAAATGACTTACTTGTTTTGAATACAATTCAGAAAGTGGACTAAATAAATCTCGACGAGAAACGAGAGAGAAGATCTTTTCCGAAGAACGGATTTCAGCAACAGCTATTCAAGTTTATAATTTTGTCTGCTACTTATACAGTACGTTACAGTTAAACTTTGCAAATAATAAGTCGGAAGCAGTTACTATAATTTTTGAAATAGTTGCAAAACATATTACGTGAGGGAGTAAAAAGATACAAATTCTATTTACGAGTAATAATAGGAAGCATGTAGTTTTTATTTTAAACCAATTCTTAAATTATTTTTAACGGGGATTAACGGCTATTGTAAATAAAATATATTTTGTTGTTGGTCAATATTTCGTAATGTTTTTATTACTTCATCAGGACCAAAAATTGTGAAGGTGAAAATAATTTATTTCTCCTTTATTATTTGAAAATGTATTAGAAATTGAGAATTTTGAAGTTGATGTTTGAACAAAAATTATTTATTTAATAATAAAAATAAAAAATCAAATAAATAATTTTTGTTCAAACATCAACTTCAAAATTCTCAATTTCTAATACATTTTCAAATAATAAAGGAGAAATAAATTATTTTCACCTTCACAATTTTTGGTCCTGATGAAGTAATAAAAACATTACGAAATATTGACCAACAACAAAATATATTTTATTTACAATAGCCGTTAATCCCCGTTAAAAATAATTTAAGAATTGGTTTACCTAACAAGTACGGCATTACTTCCCTACGAATTAGTTTTTATTTTAATATATTTTTAAAAATTCTGAGACGCCGATGATTCTATTTCGGCCTAGTCTTTTCCAATGCTCAGAGGTGTCCCTGAATAGGGCAGAATGGCGCTGCTTCGCTCCCTATTTAACTTGGTGTATAAATTAAAAAAACCACGGAAATTTTTTTACAAAAATAAGTGAAAAAACGAGATATTAAAGAAAAAAAAAACTGATTTTTCTAAAATTAGAAAAATCATGCCTTTAACGTGAGTTTGTACAAGCCAAATAAAAAGTGAATATACCTAATACAGACAGCGCTTCACATCTGCTTTTATAATCAAAAACGAATAAGAAAACTTGCTTTAAAAGATTCTTTAAAGAACCTTATGGTACACGTATAACATATCGTGTCTGTAATTCAAATATAATGTGCCTGCAATACAAATGGTGCTCCTCTCATTACAATCAGGAACCACCTGTATGTGCTTCGGGTTTTCCTACACATTGTTTAAAATGGTTGTGTTGTGATGGTGGTCAAATGAACCGCAAAAATGTTATATTTAATTGATTGGAAGAAAAATTTATTTTCATATTATGACATTTCTCAATTTCATAATTAATAACTTTTTCTTTTGATTATTTTTTAATTACCATAAAAATTTTGCTTGTAACAATTTTTATGTACAATAATAATTTCAGTCTTTTTTTTGTAAATTTTCCAGCAAATAAACCAGTGTTTAGTGTTTATAAATATGAATACATTATAGATTTAGTGTTCTCTCTTTTTGTAAATAAGCTCCGGAGAAGAAAATGCACAAATCAAAGTACAAATCAAAAATAAATTTTCAAGTTGTACAATAATTATTATCTAATCTATAAATACATATTATTTTTGCATTTCCATCAAGTTAATTTTCAATTAATTTAAGCCTATTCTAACGTTTTATAAACGTAAGTATTTTGCATCACCAATACGATGTTTATTTTCAACTACACTTTAAATTTCAGTGTAAAATTAAAGGCGTCATCTAATGTATTTATCGAACTAAAATGCTATAAATATTCATTTTTAGAATATAATGCAGATTTCACAAAACCGGAGTATTAACGAGTTTTGTAAAATTAATTTATTTCGGCTTGTAGTACGTAGTTATTTATAACTCCAATCACCGTAATATAGTTAAAATAATTAAATGTTAATAGAAATGCATAAAAGCTCATTTATTGTAATACTGAAAATGAAAGCACAGACTGAAGCACGTAAAAAGATCAACATAATTAGCTAACGCATCCATGAAACATTGGATTTTACAATACTGTTACGAAATCAGGTTCAATTAATTAAAACCGTTTTCGAGTCGTTGCTCTGAAGCACTTTCAGAGTATTTTCATCTTATTTTAACCTCGTATAATAAATGGCGATGGAGATACTCTGAGAGTGCTCCAGAGCAACGAAACGAAAACGCTATAAGATAATGTAATTTTTTACATTGTCCAGCGCAATACAACTCAATCAACAAACGAGCAGCAATAAGGGAAGAACATAAAATATTTCAGAATGTTCTGATCACTATTTTAGTTCGTACACTCGTGTTTCCGAAGAAACACGCGCGTTCACTCCTACCTCTTGGGTTCTCAAGAAGAACAACCGCGAAGTTTGCTGGAATTAGCGGCAATTATAAACAGATCATTCTTTTCTGATTTTACCAACAATGTTACATTGCCCTCATGTCACATTTTCATTTCTACTTCTTATTTTCCACCTACATAGCTCTATAAAATACGAGGCTTGTACCGAAAGTAATGCCTGTTTTATGTTATCCAGCAATGGATGAAATCCAGCAATGGGTGAAATCTAATCCGTTTTATTATTATTATTATTATTATTATTTTCATAGGGCCAAACAAGTGAAAATTGACGAGGATAAATCGAGACTAAAAGCTGGATGGGACCATAGCTAACGATCCGAGTTTCTAAATTGTCTCAACTGTGGCAAATGCAAGACAATGTTATGCAAATTTTAGTTTGGTCGTTTTTTTTTTTTCTAATGGCATCTTTAACGTCAGTATGCACCGCTGACTGTTTGTAGTGGTGCTCGGTTCAAGAAGAACACCCTGACGACCCCAGAACACAGTTGCCATAACTTTCTTAGCAAATGTTTGCACTTTAAATTTTCTTGGTCGATATGTATGATGATGGTGATGATTTATGACGCCATTCCCTTGATTAATTTTCATTTCTGGATCATACGTAGATACTCATATTTCATCTACTGTCCACTACATTGTCGAAAACATATTAAATTCAAATTTAAATTTAAGTTCAAATTTTAAATTCAAATTTAAATTCAAATTTCTACATACTGTAAGTGCGTACAATCGTGTTCGTAGATAATACAGTTGAAAATTGCTACACACGCAGCAACAGTACAGTATACATTTAATTTACTAAATATATATTACACATAACATATAAATATATGTACTTAGGACATAATTCACATAAAATACTTTAAAAACATGTCTGAGATTGAGGCGTCATGATACTGTGCAAACCCGAAGTAATTTCGAAAGTATCACATTGCAAAAATTCTTTTATACTGTAGAATGCCTTTTCCTAAATAGGAAAAGGGTGTAGAGAACATCTTTGCCACTTGAAAAATGAATCCCTTAAATCTGATATTTTTTTACCCGTCTGACTTATTTTGTGCCATAGAGAACTGTACAAAATGTTTCGTGAAGGTAAGCCGAAGTTGTTCCCTAAACAGGAAAAGGGTGTAAAGAGCATCTTTGCCACTTGAAAAAGAATCTAATATTCTTTTACTTATCTGGCAACATTGCTCGCTTATCTTATGCCATAAAAAATTGTGCAAAATGTTTTGTAAAGGTAAGCCAAAGTCGTTCCCTAAATATGGAAAGGGTAAAGAACATTATTTGCCACTCGAAAAACACATTCAGTGATCGTTTAGTACATTTGAGTCTAAGTTGATGAAAACTTGATTTTTGAACTTATGTCGATGCGCATTTATTATATTCCAAAGGACTTTCTGATTATTATTGAATCATATGAATTCTTGTAATACACCCATGAAAATATTTCAGATTCTCAATGATTTTAGTAGTTTTAAAACTATCTAAAGTCAAAGATTTAATTTTTATTGTGCTTCGACTTATTGGTGGCAAAGAAAGTAAGAGAGAGAGGGGGGAGGGGTTTAGAAACGCCATATGAATTAAAGCTGATGAATTAGTAATTTTAGAAATTCAGATTTTCATTGGTCCGAGATGGCTCTAACACTTTTTATAAATTTATAATGAATAAAAGAAACTTCCAATTCCTAATTATTGTGACAATAAATTAATTAATTAATTATTGATTTTAAAATCGATGATTTAATGAATTATCAAATATGGATGCTTGTAGAAGAAATTATCTAATGAAAGAAAAAAAAAGTTTATAATAGGGAGTTCGGAGTTATGTCCGTTATTTACTCTGAAACAAGAAACCTGTTACGTTTTCGAATGGTAAATTCAATTTCAAAATCATTCCCAACCCATTTTTTTTTCAAGGCCAACCGCGTACCATACCATACTATGAATAAGTGCGACCCTATATACATATAGATTTTATTGGATGTTTACCCAAATTGATTATTCGAGTTTCATCACAATGGAAAAGCAGAATTGTTGATCAATACATTTGAAACTGAATTCTTTGTCTGTTATGTTATTCAATATGCTTGGGTCTCATGTAGTTATAAAAGAGTAGAAAAATGTCGTTGTATACATTTTTCTAATAATGCAAAAGTTTTTTCCATTAGCCAGCTAGGATTTCCCGTCTGTCTCTTCCATTTACAAAGTGTAATACAGCAAGGGTCCAATTACTCTGTAGATTCAGTGTGAAGGGTGCGCAGCAGCAGGGTTCGATAGCCGGGGTTCGCTATATCGAGCGAGGACTGCGCCCTCGTCGTTCCCTAAATATACCGGGGAACCATTCACCAAATTGAACCTAGAGCTGTGCTGCTCGATAAACGCACTTTTGTAACTAAGTCCTTATGTGCTGCTGACGGCGGATCGTCGTACAAAGGACGGCGGTTACGCACGTATTAGCACGGGATCGTGAATCATTTCGAGCCGGGCATTATGACCGTGTGTATTTTACACATTAACGTCCGGAGATGTTTTCAAAGCATCGATTTTGCATTTGGTGGACTGCTTCAAACGCGCTAAGTCTTTCGTCGGTATGCGGCACTTTAAACCTATTTGCTCGTGTCTGACGTCAGGCAAGAGTTAAACGACCTGGGAGAATTTTTAGTGCTTCAAAAACGAAAATCAAATAATAGATATTACGCGACTACTCTAAATTTACTACCTTACATCGTTACTCATTTAAAAGGTGTACAATGTTAAATATCAAAAGCAACTACGTGATTTTGGAAAACGAACAAATTCTTTCTCTAAGAATTTACCCTTACAGAGAATACAAATAAAATGATCGAGTCAAATGATGATTCAATCAGTCAGTGGTTCAGTAGTGGTATGACCGACGCGACAAAGTCATACCAAGTTCTGAATGCAACTTGGTTAGGTGACCAAGTTGGCAAAACATTACCAGTAAAAAGAACAGACCACAAACTAAATAATAGATGTTAAGTGTTTCTCTTCACCTTTTGTTTTGCCAATATTAAATTAAAATTGTTTTTATCCTCTCCTGATTTAAGCAGTCTCAAATTAAGATGAGTAGTCTGATTACAAAAATTTCAAAGTTGCTATTTATTGACTTCCAACATTATTAAAAGGAAACTTCCTTTTAATATCAAAATATTTTGCTGCCATTTACCGTTAGTGCAACATCAACTGAATAGGTACCATCACCAGCACTGAAAACGAAACGAAAAGTAATAAACTCGAAAATGAACCTTAGACAGTAGGTCTGTTTGTTATCCTGTACTGGTGTATACCAATCCATACTTTTTTGCAAAATACGCTTTAATGCAACCTGAAATGTTTGTGTGATATATCAGTATGGATGTGTATGATTCATATTGACACATTATCAAAGAATCTAGGCTTCATTAAAGCATATTTCGTAAATAAAGTGTACACCAGTGCAGGATAACAAACAGACCTAGTGTTACTTACGCCTATCGCCTTGGTATAGCGTTTCGTTTTAAGTACCGGCGAGTGTACTTATACTAATAGTAAGAAACATGATTTACAATCTGATTTCTTTTTGCCTCTTATAAAAAAAAATACCAGAATAATGAAAACAGTTAATTATTTCGTCTTTCATTAAAACATTAAAATAATAATTGCATAAGATCTTATTATAGTGAAAGTTATGTTGAGGTTTAAATTGGATGAAACGTTTGTTGCAACTGCTCTTTGTTTAAAATCACAGGCTTGCTTTGTTTCAAATTAATTGCAAGTTAATCTAATTGATGGGTAAAAGTAAATACGACTAGAAATTCCAAATTTAAAACCAAAGGACAGAGTTCAAGTTGCAGACTTCAATTGAAAATGTTTTTTTTTGTTTTAATTTATTGGAAAATCTCATTCTACTGATTTACTTAACTACGTTCAATTTAAGCATTCTTTTAGTTTACATTCTTCTGTTTTTCTAATAGTTTCTTTTTGCCCTTCTTACACTTCCAATTTCATTTTACCTTTTCCTTTCTCCTTACAATTTCCTTTCCCACGTCCCTTTTCATCAAAACCCGTGATTTCATTTCTCTTCATTTTTCACTTTCTCATTCCTTTCGCAATCCTTTTCCTGAGGTATTTCATTTTAAGCATTGGTTTTCGTGCCTGTTCCTCTCTTCCTTTCTTTTTTTTTTCTTGTTTTTTGTTTCCTGTGATATTTCATTTTAAGTATCCTTGTTCCTTATTTTTCGCACACGTCTCCTTTTTCCCTTTTCCTGCTTCGTCCTGTTCCTGGTGTGCCTTTCAAGCTCGAAAACCAACTTTTCTTCCATTGTTTGATAAATGTTCTTACCATGTTTTCCCATTACTCTTACGCCTTTTGTTACTGGCATTTTAATTTGTCGGCATCAGCTCTAATTGCATGTTAATTTTAACTTCTTCTACAATTTATCTACATAGACCTTGGGTTTTTAATTTTGCGTCATTTTTTTTTAATATCGTGTGGCGTTCCCAATTTTGGTTTGTTTTTCCCTCAATATGGGGCATCAAGAATTCATTTGCAAAAAATCTTCGGAAACAACTATGTCGAAAACTGATTTAAGTGACCTATAAAGAAGTTTAATAAGAACTCAGGGAGTATACGAGTAATGTAAGAAAGAAAAGCAAGCAAGAGAAAAACATGGAAAAGGCCGATTCAAAATGACAATTAAGGAATACATTAAGAACACTTTAGAAGAGTATGTCAAAAGTTTTCAAAATATGAACTTTATTAACACCTGACGCGCAGTCGATATTACCATAAATGTAATGTTGAAAAATAGAAAACAAGTAAACAAGTGAATCTTCAAGGTTTTCTGAAAAACATCAATACAGTAAAAAAAAGTAGAGAATGACTCAAGGAAAGGAAAACATCAAATAATTTAATACCAAAGAAGACACACCAAGTTGAAGAAAATTTCAAAGTATATTCAAAGAAAATTGTGTAATCAAAATTTTTCTCCTGATTAGAAAAGTATAAAGTACCTATAAATGACCAAATAGAACAAACTAAGAACTTAAAGATTTTATACTTTCTTTTTTATTTATTTCACTATATTTTATTTGAAATTTCTTAACATACCTACTTGAATAAATCCTGACAAAAATAATAAACAGAAAAACAGTTAAAACTAAATCACATCATAAATTTAACGTGCCAAGTCAACTAATCGAAATCTTAACAAAATGGTTAGTTCGATTTTTCACGAAAACATGAAATTATTTTTTGTTTTCGCTTCCAAGTATACAAGAGGAAATTCACCGTACAAGTTATCACTAAAGGCTCCAAATCTTAGGTCCGTTTATCCGCCCAATTGGGTATTACTCACTGCTCCTGCTGATCTAAATCTCAATCAGTCCAGTGCTGTATAACGACTATATGATACATTGGTATAACATGTTTTAGTTAAACGAATTTTTTCTTGATTTTAGTTATTCTCTATTCTTGAAATTATGTCGTATCGTCAAAAATACAAAGAATAACTAAGTAAAATTGGCGTTCCCAATTTTGGTTTGTTTTTCCCTCAATATGGGGCATCAAGAATTCATTTGCAAAAAATCTTCGGAAACAACTATGTCGAAAACTGATTTAAGTGACCTATAAAGAAGTTTAATAAGAACTCAGGGAGTATACGAGTAATGTAAGAAAGAAAAGCAAGCAAGAGAAAAACATGGAAAAGGCCGATTCAAAATGACAATTAAGGAATACATTAAGAACACTTTAGAAGAGTATGTCAAAAGTTTTCAAAATATGAACTTTATTAACACCTGACGCGCAGTCGATATTACCATAAATGTAATGTTGAAAAATAGAAAACAAGTAAACAAGTGAATCTTCAAGGTTTTCTGAAAAACATCAATACAGTAAAAAAAAGTAGAGAATGACTCAAGGAAAGGAAAACATCAAATAATTTAATACCAAAGAAGACACACCAAGTTGAAGAAAATTTCAAAGTATATTCAAAGAAAATTGTGTAATCAAAATTTTTCTCCTGATTAGAAAAGTATAAAGTACCTATAAATGACCAAATAGAACAAACTAAGAACTTAAAGATTTTATACTTTCTTTTTTATTTATTTCACTATATTTTATTTGAAATTTCTTAACATACCTACTTGAATAAATCCTGACAAAAATAATAAACAGAAAAACAGTTAAAACTAAATCACATCATAAATTTAACGTGCCAAGTCAACTAATCGAAATCTTAACAAAATGGTTAGTTCGATTTTTCACGAAAACATGAAATTATTTTTTGTTTTCGCTTCCAAGTATACAAGAGGAAATTCACCGTACAAGTTATCACTAAAGGCTCCAAATCTTAGGTCCGTTTATCCGCCCAATTGGGTATTACTCACTGCTCCTGCTGATCTAAATCTCAATCAGTCCAGTGCTGTATAACGACTATATGATACATTGGTATAACATGTTTTAGTTAAACGAATTTTTTCTTGATTTTAGTTATTCTCTATTCTTGAAATTATGTCGTATCGTCAAAAATACAAAGAATAACTAAGTAAAATGTGACGAAGTTAATTAGCATATTCTCGCTATATCGGAAAAATAATTCGTAGTACAATCGGCGCTCATTCCTTTATGTGTATCAAAGTGCCTAGGTATTCGGTACTATTTTTTGGAGACTTTAGTTATCACTTAAACCTTAACTTTAACAGTCAGAATGCGTCTTAAGGCCGTTATACACTACCCTATTTCTTGTATATATACACCGTGTTCAGAAATTAGGGGACTCGGTGGTCGTAGCGCTGTTCCTTGCATGATTCCAAGAAGAAAATCTTAATACAAAAACTTTGTCCGAGCTCTTCTGTTTATATGCGAGGCCATCAAAGTTGAAGGTATGAGGAATGAAAAATGCGTTTTAAGTGCATTTAACCGACCAAAATTTGTTCAAATTATAATTATGTAGAAGCTTTTGTTATCCTTGCAGTTTGTCCTCATTTTAAGCTGTTTTAACATGTCTTCAACGAATTAAAACTGATAAAGTCAATAAAATAAAAGTAAGATAAAATAAATTTTTGTATTAAGATTTTCTTCTTAGAATCATGCAAGGAACCGCGCTACGACTTCTAGGTCCCCTAATTTCACCCTGTATTTTGAACAAGAAATTTTTGAACTGCAGATATTATTTAGAGATAGAACACATTCTATTTTTTTTGATAGTTTTTTATTCAATTTATTTTTTGATACGTATAATTTAAATTGTTTACGAAATTGAACCAAATCTTGAACAAGAAATAGGGTGGTGTAAGAAGACCAATATCATAACCCAACAGCGAAAATATTTCTCATTAAGGCCCAGTTTATCAATCACTACTTAACTTTAACCTTCAGTTAATTGTTATAACAAAAATTGTCTTCATAGTTGTTACTGTGGGAACAAACGGAAAGTTAGAGTAGACTTGTGATTGATAAATCGGACCTTAAAGTAGTGTTCCTTTTAGTCTCGTACTATAATGCAATAATTTGTTTTGTTTCATGTCCTATTTTCAAACAAAATTAATGTTGTGCATCTGAAAAAACTCGAACAATTTTAATTAATTAATTTACTGAATGATTGATTTTATGTTGCCGCAATGAGCAAAATAATTTTGAATTCAAACAATTGGCCGTGATTTGATTTACCTTAAAAGGACCTCACACTTGAATTGCAAAAATCAATAACTAAAATTCAGATCGAGAGAATAAGCGGTTGCACATTAAGCAAATAGAGTCGGCAGGCACAAAGCCTTGGCAATGCTTTTGTATCCGATCGAATCTTATCAGAAATTCGTTAAGTGTATCTATCCTACATATGCACGTAGCTGATAAGAAAATCCAGTCCAAACAGTGTTGTTGGCAACACTGTCGTCAAACAGACGTTCCCATGTTTCAGGGTGTATTTAGAAAATAACTGACACTCCCTGCCTATTCAACCCTCGCTAGGAGTGTTCCTTCTGTTACACAAAAATAGCATCACTTCCTAATAAATAAAACGGTAAATCGGTTACAACGACCTCGGAAATTATTTACCGCGTTCCGAGTTAATCTGTTTTGTGTTGTATCTGTGAAACGGCGAAGTAAAGCTCGAACGCGAAAACGAATCCGCTTAAAATTCAGCAAACATTCGCGTTACGACACACATCTTTGCTGGGTATCATTTGCGCAAACAGCGATTAAGCTCTAAACGGAACACATTCGCTAATTAACAATAAACTAGCGGTGTTTGCTATTCGCTTTCTGCAAACTTGAACTACATTCTACATTCTTATCTAATTTGGCCTACATATTAAGCGGTGTGAAGTACATTCTGCTTTTAGCGTGCCACTAAGATTGCGCAAGTCATGGTCCCATTGTCCAAATGAATTTTTTCTTTTTTTACATCAATTCCCATTTTGTACTAAATTTAGTTTATAAATTGATGCAAAATGGGAATTGGTGGAAAATCTTGTGCCCTTTCATCTACTAATCGATTGATGAGATATGTATAATAACAAATTCATTACCTATCTATATCTTTATTATTGTTCTAGTTTCTTGTGCCTAATTTACATTTATTAATGTTGAGCAAGCACAAAATTTTAAAGCAATATCCAACTGAGCTCAATTATCATTGTTAGCTACAGGAATTCCTGGGCTGTCAAACCTTGCCTCCAATCTTTAATTTCCAATGGCATGTCACACGTGCGCACAAGTCGATAAAATGAAGACGTAAATTTAAACAAAACGCCCATCTGCTTCTAATTAGAAGCCTCTGGTGTAAGAAGAAACCAGTTAATTTTGCATACTTGGATTTTAATGGCTTTCTACCAAAGCCAGCGAAAAACAAACACGGCCGTAAATTAAACGCAATTCTTGCTGCAACTCAGCGTTATTAAAAATAATTTGCAGCTTGCTCGATGAAGTGTTACGTCGATGCAGCTGCGGCAGACAACGTAGAGGGCTGTGGTCATCGACTTTCCTGCGTTTGTTTTTCTTTTCTTCTCGCAGGTACTTTGTTTAATTAATTAAATCTAGAAGAGACGAAACAAAAAGCGCAAATCCCGAATAAAAACTGAACAGGTACAGTCTGGATGACGAACTTGTTCTACTCGGTTGCAATCAAGGGAAAAGCTGTTGGTTGTTGGTTAACTCTTGCTTTCTGAGGTGGATGTGTTTCAAGCTGCTTGCGACGAGCTAAGTTCATGTCCAACTGGGTGTAACAGTGTGTTTCTTAGACGTAAGATGTTTATCTTGAGATTTCTTACTTACGATTCGAGGCCGTGGTGTGAAATTCTTACTGCGAAAGGCACATTAAATACGAGATGTGTAAGAAGTTTGGCATTTACGTAACGTAGGTAGAGTTGTTTCGCAGAATACAAGCAAATCTTCATGTTACACAAATATAAAATATACTCTGTAACCTACATAACATCCGAGTCCACCAATGCCTAAGGCTAGTCAGATTTTCCAATGGAGGCCAAGGGGTCGTGAGTGATAATATCTGAAATGGGCGCCACCAATTTTATTTTCTTTTTGGATAATACGACCAAGACAAAAATTGGAAACAGTTGGTCTTAAAATGGGCAGGCTCGAAAGAAAACATAAGTGACAAAATTTTTAGAAAAACAAATTTTAATTAACCTTGTGAAATGAAAAGTCATACCCAAACAGAAATTGATAACAAAATTTAGATTAACTAAAAAAAAAAATTATGTTTAAATTAATTAAATATTCACATAAAAATATTTGCAAATACTGTTGTAAAGCTTTACCCAGTTCACAGAATTTCGTTGTATTATTAAACTAGATCAATATTTACAAAAAAAAAAAAAAACAATTAATTACAATAAAGAATAATTGTTAATATATTTTTTTTTGTTTGTTTAAATAACTAAATGTAAAATTACAAAATCTAGATGTTTAAAGCATCCCATCAGGATTACGAGACGTAGCTAAATTTCCAACTTTTCTTTTGTCCCAAATTCTTTTTATCGGAGGCAAGAAAAACCCGGTACGGAGAAAAATATAAAATAACGATACGCTCACCAGTTAACTGACTTGGGATATTGCCTGGTTTTTGTAACGGACTCAGACAGAGGTGACTCCTTGACTTGCAATTCGCAGCCAAAATAAGGAAGCTTTTAGGGCCGGTAAAATTAACTGTTCGAGATTCTTCCTTGGCTAGCGTTGAAAAGATGGAGTCTCCACGCCGTCAGTGAAAAATGGTGAAATGTACGTCTGCCTTGAAACTCTGTACGGAGGGAAATTGTGGTTGAAGTTAAAAATTTTAAGAAAAAGGAGAAACTTCTTACCCTGATATTTTTAGGAGTTTCACACTGAATATAAATTTCAAATATTAAATTTCACAATCGATAAAGGTGTACCGCACACACACACAGCGGTCGATAGGGAAAAGAGCCGGCCGGAAAACCTGCTAGATTTGACCGAAACCACAGACCCCACTCTGAGGACCAAATTCCAAAAGTTTTTCGTCAAACTCATTTATGAAAACAAAATAAAGTGTTGAAATTGTCCTCTAAGCGTTAGGCGCTGAAATGGCTTGGAGTTTGAATTTATTTTATAGAGAAGAAAATTAACCGTTACAACTCATTATTTTGATCTAAAGTCAAAATCCAAAGCCAAAAAATTTGCGCTCGTGAAAGTTCAAGAACGCATTTCTTAGAATAAGGGAACGACTCTAAATTCTTTTCAACTTTCACAAGCATGGGCACTTCCGATCATAGTTGATCACTATTTTTTTAGTAATGTTTCATTAAATCACTGAGGTTTCTGTTATTCTTATTTATAAAACCCAACATCAAGAAATAAATTAATTAAAAGAAAACCGAACAGCACTTGCTTGTAACTTACAACCTTCTTACATTACAATGTTATTCTTTTTCAGAAACTTGGTATCATATCCTTCCACTTCTTTGATAATGTAAAGCATTTAAATCTGTGCAAAATAAAAAAAATTCAAATATCTATGAAAACTAATTGAATTTTATTTATAACAATTCTATTTCAGAACAATTTTTTAAAACAATTTCCTTTGTTTAGATTCAATAAGTTTAATTATACATATATAATTATTTAAAAAATTTACAATTTTTCTGGTGTTGTTATTGATTCTTTATTTTCCATACATCTTTTTTTACTTTTCAAAGCTCTGATTTTCTGTTATCTTAATGAATTTGTGAAGATTAATAGAAACCATGTTTTATTATAACCGAGTTTCATTTTGTTTATAAAACAAATGATGAATATTAACTACCAAAAAATAACAAACAGGAAATGTTGAATGTAGCTACTAATTAATAAACCATTCGTAGACTTAGAATAAAAAATTAAATAAAAAACATTCCGACTGCTGTAACTCTGTTTTCCTTTTTGATTTATGTTAATTCATGTAAGATTAATTAAATTTATTTCTTTTCTTTCATGGAGAGTGTAAATAAATTTTAACTCTTTCAGTTGTTAATACGTGTTATTTTACTTTGACTGAAATACGAAATAATTTGTTTTTATTATGCATTAACATTTCACATGTTTACGAGATATGATCTCACAATTCTTTTTGCTCATTTTGAAAAACCCTGTTCCTAACACGACTATTAATTTATTTTGCATTGTTTAGGTCTTCAATGTAGAAGTAGAATAATTTTGCACCTCATATGATAAAACTGAAAAAAAAAATATTACTCAACCAATAAGCCTCTTATTTCAAAATTTCCTTTACTAATTGAACATAAAAAGAAAAATTACTGAAAACAATAGTCTTGGCTTTCTATCAAATAGAAAAACTGAATGTAAAATTGTTATGTAATAATGCTTTTTTTCAACGTTTTTAAACTAGTTATGTTTTTAAACGACAATGTAATACTTGTTGATGAGAAGTGTCAGTTTTTACAGAATATTAAAAAAGTAAGAATTTCTGCTTCACTGCTACTAAAAATAACCAGGAAAATATTTTCAGCGCGCTAACACGAATAATAATTTAATTTAAATGAAATGAAAGCGTCGAAATAAACACTAATACGATTAACACCAATTTGCAGTACGTGGCGAATTAAATTCTTTCAGTGACGCAAAAACCCCATTAAGATCTTTTCAGGAAGTAAAACGAATTTGCTTTATTAGAAGGCAATGAAAAAAAAATAAAAAAAAGGTTGTTCTTTACTTTATTATTCGTTTCGGAGAATAAAATCACTTAAGTCCTTAGGCTAGACGCACAGATGTAAAATGGTGTAATTATTCCTATAAACCGGCCATGAGAGGAACATCTCGTTCACCGACCCAAGCCTAAGCGGTGCTGCGCGTGTTCTCTCAACCAAACCCGTGCCATAATCTTAATTTTTACTACTACTGATTTTCCTGCGGTTCTTTCATCGACCTGTAGAATAAGAGTCTCGTGGCAAAAGAACTTTTTCTAAATATCAAAGTGGGACATCACATCTGACCTTTATTTAAAACATAGATTCATAAAATAAACCATATTCTAATTTAATTTCGTCCTATTTATAAAATTTAGGTTTCAGAGTTTAATTTCACTTGATTAAACAAGTTTTTGTTAACATAATAAAGAATCTGCGTCACTACTTGTAATCAACTTCCGAGAATATCAATTTCAGCAACAAATATACGCAAATGAAAACATTATCTAAAGTAAAGAAAATTTCGTGGCAGTTCAACAATAACTTCTCATTGAAACTGCAAATCGATTTCTTTGCTTAAAATTTAATCTTACAACTGCACGTAGCTACTGTACAACAGAACTAAATGGTTCTGAATGTTTAACTATTTCAGTTTTTCTGGTTTCGTAGTTTTTGATTAATTTTGTGGGATTTAACATAGTCGACAGAAGTTTCATGAGAAAAAAATCTAGAAAAATTAGAAATATCAAAACATCTTCTTGGGATAAAAAAAAGTTACTATAAAATAATTAAAGAAAAGGTTAGATCGCTGGAAGGAGATTTAAGCAAGGCTACTAGGATTTAGAAGCAGCGGAAATAAATAGTTTACTGTACGCAGACAATATTATCATATCAGATACACAAAATAAACTGCAGTGTTTAATAGATTATGGACAAAAGAATTGAGTATCAAATGAAAGTCTAAGAGAGACGTTAGATTAGCAAAGGTAGAAAGGAGACAAGTATGGACATGTATTAAGAAAAGGAAGAAAGGACGACTTAGGAAATCATGGATGGAACAAATAGTAGAATCAGGGAAGCAAGCAAGAGATGGAAGCAGTGGATAACTGAAATCACTGAGTCCTAGATCCAACACCAAAAAGAAAAAGCAAAGGACATGAGTAGAAACTGAAGAAGATTAACACTGAATTGTTTTTCTGCAAACTTTGCATAATTTCAACTTATAAATCAAATAAATTAAAATTCGATAGAAAATCGGTATGCAATGTTACTTAACGGAGTTCTTCAAATGTAATTAGTAGAGGCCGGATTTTAGGTAAAATGCCTTTGTTTAGTTCTTAAGGTTTGAAAGACTTTTTAAAGATACCTCTTCGTTTCATTAGAAAGAGTCGAAACAGAGTCGAAATCTTTAAAACCAACCTTTACAACTAAAAGCCATTCACTTAAAATCCGGCCTCTAGTAATAATACTCTAACAACTAATAAGCCATTAACTAGCCTATTACAATATTTTTTAAAAAATTCATCGAAGCATATGAAAGGCAAGAAATTCAAATAGCAAATACAAGATACGTAATTAATGGCCACATTATGACTTATCACTTATCTAATATGTCAGCTTCGTAAGACTAAAATAAATCAATTCTAGAGACCACGTACAAGAGATAGATATAACATGCCGAACTATTACTATTGCAAACAATTTCTTTCATATCTTCTGGGAACGGAGTTACGAAGTGTAACGATGTTACAATACGAACGGTAAATCACCCACCTACCATTTTTGACAATCAATGCAAGAGGTCCATAATTTAATGTAATTGGCAGCCTTCGGAAGTGTTTACTCTATAGGCGTGTTAGTTGACTAATTAAATAGGATATCTTTCGCAAAATCGCTTTAGAAAGGCTTGCGGAGTGTGGGTGAACTTTTCCGCGGATTTTTCGAAACCGATAACCGCGGTAATAACTGAATGTGTGTTACGCCCATGACTTACATAATTAACTAAGTACTTGTGCCGTTTGCCCAGGCTCTCATTTATGTATGTTGAAACTAAAATTATCTATATTCACAAGAGACATATTGTACACTTATTACAACACATAACAAACCAAAGAAACTGAAAATTGTTTCATATGATATATATTTTCGTTTATGTCGAAAGAGAAGCGAAAATATTTGATACTCACAATCAGTAAGAAGATCATACCAGAGAAATCATTAAATACCTAAGCATGACTTTGTATGACTTCTATAACAGAAAATTCCTTTAAAAAAACTTAAACAATATTCGTATTATTGTAAAGGTCGAATTTCGCTTGTTCAGTAATACTTAACACAAACTAATTCAAATATGTACCGTCGAATTTTTATCTGATGTAGACCCTCCTGATATGTGTAGTCCCACTCCACAAGCCAAAACCAGTTTTCTCCCTCAGAAGCAGGAACTATGCCCCCTATACATGCAGGCGGATGCAAGTGGTAACATACTCTTTTAATTTTAATTTTTATATATTCACCTTTCAACCAGCACATCACTAATAGCGTTTTTCACTGGGACTAAATTGTGCACTGAGTGCGCACTCAGAATATTCTCATCTTATTTTAACCTCATGTAATGAAACGGGATGGAGATATTCTGAGTGCGCACTCAGGGCACAATTTAGTCCCAGTGAAAAACGCTATAAGAAAAAAATTCCACGTACTTTATTTACAATATTAATTGTTCTTATTACCTATTGACGTGTTACTCATGTCATCAATAATGAAATTATCTGATATTATCGTTACGTAAAAAGTAAATAATGTAAACCACATTTTTAATTCTAATCTAAAAATAATTTAATGGCAATTGTTTCATTGATCACTGCGAGATTTGTTGCTCATTAAATTTTCAGAATAAAAGGCCCCCATGTGCTCAGGTTCTGATCGGCAAGAAAACATAAAGCAGTTTTAATCAAACCAAAGTTAACCCCCCCTAGCATAATTTAATCCTCTGATCGAGCGGGATTTAAAGCGGTGACGTCATCAATGGAAAGGAAGGAAGATTAATTGTGAATACTTAAAATATTCCGCTGTTTAACATGAAAAAGGGTATACACGTCGAGGTCTTTCGAAAGCTCGGAAGCACGCATAAACGGGGTACAAAACGATCCTATTTTTGCGATTTATTGTTGTTCTTTTGTATGCTCGAGACGGGTCAATTGCTCCACATATTTACGTTTCACATTTAGCAAGTAAAGATGATTTTTTTTTATATTTAATAATAAAAAGCTGAATTTTTTCATGTTATTTATTGTTAGATGTATTCACAGATTACTTGTTTAAAAAAGAAACGGAAAAATTCAAATAAAATTAATCAATTGTAAACCTAGGTAAAAACAAAACTAAAATATATAAACAAATTGACTGAAAATAAGATCATATCGAATAAGGCCAAAGACTAAAAGAAATCTGAACTTTTTTTAAATTTAAAAGGCACGATAACTAGAGATCAGAATCACATATTTCACTGCCATAAGTCAGTGACGTACGTAGGGTATAAGCAAATGCCTTTGATTAAATGTCCAATAACAGGGTAATGCATTTTCGTAACTACAAACTAGTTGGTGAATTTTAAGTTTCACGATCAAGTAATAATATTTCATGTTCTAGTCGCCCAATTTTACAAACGATTTATTTAGAGCAATATAAAACATCGGCGAACTATAATAAAACTGTCGGTTCTATTCTAGTGACGTTCATCATTACCATTAACCACAACACACATATTATACTACTGACAAAACGATACGCAACTGAAACCTATGGAATAAACTAAAACTGTTGAAGCTAATACTTTACGCAGTGAAATGAAGACGGGAAGATAGGGAGATGAAAGAAAATTAATAACACCGTAATAGTCCTGACATAGTGACAATAAGTCAAAATATATTACGCAGGAATGCCAAAAATAGGAAAACCATAGAATATGAAGTAACTCCATGCTATTTGCAGCGTAATGGTAAATTGGAAGCACATAGCGTAGACACAGCCTTTTTTTCCAATTTAAAACCGTATAAAACAAAAAAAGGAAAAAAAAAATACGGCTATAGAGAACAGAACAATTGAATATATGAGAATAAAAAGGACCTAAGTCCAGCTGGAATGATTATGAGAAAATGAGAATAAAGATTTTTAAAACCTGTTATTTTCTTAATATGCAAAAATCTTCTTTCAACTTTCTCTATATTAAATTTCTCTATATTAAATACTTGGATAATATAACGACAGAAAAACAGTATTTAAATTTTTGAAACATTACTAGAAATAATAGACAAACATACATGGACTTGGGCCACTTTTATTTTGAAAATTATTTTGACTGGACATTCAACTAAATTTTATTAATATATTATAATAATTATAATTAATAAATTAATTATATGTATAAATATTAATAATAGGGGAAAATTAAAACTACATTTGTTCTTTTTTTGTATTTCAGAATGATTCAGATTCATTTGATTGATTTGATTCAATTGAACGAAATGAACGAATCGTCACGCCGCGCCGTAACATTCCAGTTTTATTTATTTATTTATGTGTCCGAGCGAAAAATAAGTATAAATCTGAACGTCTATTCTAATTCAAGATTTCGACTCGAAAAATTTCGATATCGAAATATTTCATTGAAAAGCAATGCAAGATTTCGACATCGAAACAGTTCTCGAGTCGAAATCTTGAATTAGAATAGGCACCCTGAAATACATTAACGAAAACCATACTTAAAATACGTCAACGCAAGCCAATAGTAGATTAGAACTGAGCGCACTCGATAAATGTACTCGTCCGATCCGTTCATTTCGTTCATCTCGTTCGTTGACTCAAAAGATTCGTTCGTTCGGGAATGACTCATTTAAAGAACGAATCTTTTGAATCGTTTCTATTACGAATCGTTCATTTTGAACGTTCATTTTGAACGTTCATTTTGAACGATTCATTCGTGAACGACACAACTCTATTTTCTACACCCTACTTAAAAGTGCGGCGCAAAAAGTGCACCCGTTGTCATGGTAATAATATAAACACAAGACTTCCTGAAGCAGATAAGCGAGACGCAAAATAAGCAAATACTCATGATTAAGAGAGATACGATTACACGCCCAAGGTGCACTCGAAAGTATATTTTATGAACGCAACCCAAGTAAAAAAACATACGTGAACATGCGAAAAATTGAGAGTAACACACTAGATCGAAAAACTTTTTGTATACTTGTTATAAATGAATAAAAAATAAATAATAAGGTAAAGAAATGCAGCCAAATGAATAAAATGAAGCAAATGCTTTTATTTGTATTAGAATTTCTTTTAAAGCTTAAATACGTGAAAAAATTTGAATTGCAAATAATTATACAATTCATTTTATTAAAATTGTTACTATGTTGCAGGCAGAATTATTTAGAATTTCATTTTTCTTCAAATATTTATAGTTTTCATTGAAAATTTTAAAGCAAAAGCCTATGCTTCGTTTTATTCATTACAAAGAGATAAGTCACTTACTCGTAAATATGAAAAAGTTTTGAGGATTTCTGTTTCGATATACAACAAAACACGAATATGTATATTGTAACAGAGACCTTAATATGATATTTCTTTCCAATGCATAAAGTTTTAGAAATAACAGTAAACTTTGTTTCAAAACAAAAAACAAAAAGAATGATCATTCTTTTTTTTTTAATAAATGATAATGAACAGAATTCCACCGAAGCAAAATTATTGAAACAGGACAAAGTACACACGCTATTAAGCGTGTAACACGTATTAGTGTTATAAAAAAAATTACATATACATACAAGACTGAGACAATACAAAGAAAAACATGAAGTCTTTAAATAGAGAATAATTTAAACTCAAATTAGAAAAGGGAACATTACCGATCATAGATGAAAATAAAACGAGTTCATTTATAATTCTAGTCGAAGCGAGAGCAGCAAATCTTAATTTTGAAAAAGTAGTAACAAATTTTTAAGGATTTTCATTCATTATTTATTGATACAGAATGAAAATCATTAATAAAATCGAAAACGTAAATTTTCTGGTTTGCTGTTTCTTTGTTCTTCTCTAATAAATTCTAAAAATTCGTTTACTAAAAAATACTGATTATAGAACTGCGTTTATTCACGTATAATCACCAGGTATCCAAAACTAGTTTGTTAAATACTCAATAGATGTCACTTGTATGCGCAAATTCGTACAGTGACTTTATAACCACAGAGACAACAATGAGTCAAGAACCGAACCTATTAACCATTAAGGCCCAGTTTCATAAAACGTAGTTAATCACTCGATCAAGTTAATTGTCTAATTAACCAATATCATTGGTGGAAATTTAAACTTTCCTTCAATGATATTAGCTTTGTTCCTACGCAGTTCTAAATCAGTTCGGAACCGTACTGCTCATGCGCTCTTGCTAAATAGACAGCATTTTTAGTAAGAGCGCATGAGCAGTACAGTTCCGAACTGATTTAGAACTGTGCAGGAACAAAGCTATTGCTTAATCACACATTTAACTTGATCGAGGAGTTAACTATGTTTTATTAAACTGGGCCTAAGAGGTAAAATTTCAAATGCAAAGGTAATATTTTTATGTAATTGGAACTGATATAAAAAGCGAAAATAAGCACTTATGTTTGTTTATTGACTTTTTAGTGCAGGTAATAGAAATAGACACGTTTACCCCAAAAATACGCATTGTGAGGTAAAATTAAATAAAACCACTATTGTCGCCACTGTATTCTACAGGAGTTTGCAGCTAAGCGTTCGCCACCTGGTGTCAACTAAACAAACCCTTGCATGCTACATAACATCTCGATTTCGTGTTTTGGCGTCGATCCTGAGTATTATGATGTATTAGGATTGTGTTATATGTGACATTTACATTAGATCAACTTGTGTATTTGTATTGGTACTCACTTAAACACGTGCGTTAATAAAATTCCGTATAGCTTACAGAGGTTCAGATGTATCCGCGGTAGCGCTGCGATCTTAAAATCAAACACCTATAAAGTCACTGTATAAATTTGAAAACTGAACATTTGTCACAAACCATTTTCTAATTTCCACAGCTAATTCCGAAGCTCAATTGGCTCATTTACCGCCAGATGTCGCATTTAAGTAACAGAGAAATAAGTTTAAAGTGGGGCCAGGACACGATAATGTGACGTACGGTTATAAAATGCTGTTAATTCTCCTTTTAAACTTTGCATCACACCTTTTAGTCATAAAATTTGTTTAAATATTACTTATATTTACAGGTTTCGATTTTCCACACTACTATTGTAACAGTAGCGCCACCTCTTATTTGGTGAGCTGTCTCCAAACTAAACTGAGTTTGTCTCCAAATTAGGGCGTCAAATTTAGAACATTTGATGAGCCATCTATCTAATTCTATTGTCTGTGCAATTACATAAAGGCTGTTTTACATTTGGTAAATTTGATAACAATTTTTGTTACAAAGTGAGAGAGATAAGCTACCACAGTGAATTCTGATTGGTTGAATTGGCACTTCGTATCAAATTTTAGTTAAAAAAATGTCATAGTGTAAAACGGACATAACATGAAAGCAAGAAATAGCATTTTCTGCTCTTGTCTGATATTCCCATTTTTAATGAAATCTTCGAAACTGTTCGGAAAATGGAAGTCATTTATATATTTCTGATGATATCTAAGACGTTTGCCTGCCAAATTGAAAACTACATATTTATAGACATGATGAATTAAATGAAAAGCAAGTTTTTAATTAAGCTGTCACTTTTGCTGTCTTGTGAAGCCTATCAAATTTAAAAGAATTTACGTAAGCGCTGTGGACACTGAGATGAAAAACCATGAGATTTGTTCCTTAATGTTACGGTATGTGAATTAATTAATCTGTGTAAAAATGCAGAAATCATAACTAAACCTTTGTTAGTAAAATTTCCACGAACGATTGGATTTTCATGGTAAAGTATACGCCAGGCATGAGCAAGTTCGCCTTCCACCGAAGAGAAAAGTATAATTATCCACGGAGACAAAGTCTGTATCGATTTTTACGGCCGATAACTTTCCGCCATAACTTTTTGTTTCGATCTCCTATCTGCGGTCGAATCGTAAAACGGGAAATTTATAACCACAAGGGCAATTACCGTGGCATAACAACCGATGACATTAACGCGCGCGCATTAGTTAATTTATGGAAATGAGGTCCGCGTCGCGGAGGTTTCGATTTTCGACCATCATCATACCCGCAATAGCCTCCAGCTCCTATTGCATTTAATAAAAGAACAGCGGGGGTTGCAGACTCGACGTCGGGGATGCAAAACTGATGGAACTGGTTTCCCCGTCACCGCGTGTTGGGATTTAGCGCGACTGCGGCAGGACGTGCAAGGGCATAATCTGTTTGAGGGGTCGTCAGACTCAGAAGAAGGGTGCTTAGTACGGCCTGATGTTGAAGTGCAAAAACCCTGCCCAAAATACTGCCAACTCCGCTTCAAATTTGTACTCCATTTAAGTTTCAAACGTGAGATAAAAATTGTATGTCTAAAACGAATTACAGTGAGATGAGTTTTAGGTATGAAAACTTTTATTTGAAATTTTGCAAACTATGACGTAATCTAATACAAAATTTGCTGTATAACTTTATACATAACATAACAGCATTAAAAGAACGTCCCAAATGTAGTCAACGTATATGATAAATAACAGTAAATAACCAAAACAGAATTAATATCATTCATGCATACGCTTTTTCGTCTTCTAATTTTGTAAGTGGATGGTATCTGCAGTTACAGCTCATCTAAAGAGATATTTCCCCGGAGGCATTTAAAATGAGGCTGCCGACCATCTCGTATCCATGGGATTATCTTCTATTACATACATATATCAGCCTCAAAGGTAGGGAGAAAAATTTGACAAGATGACAGATGTTGTCTATTTTTTTTTGTAATTGGAATGGAAAAAGTATTATCACATTTATAACTTAATTATACAGTGACCGGCAGAAAATTGAACACATATGGGAAATATTTTTATTATTATTTCTCAGAAATACCGAGGAGATCAAAATATATGAAATCAACATAAGAGTAAAGTGCCTTAATTTAATTTTTATTTAAGTTGATAATTTAAAGAATTTTGTGTGGAACAAATAATAAATGAAATAAACTTTATGTATACGTTCATTATTCAAGATTTATTGTGAAATCTAAGAAGCTAAAACAAAACTTTGACTTGCTATACTTTGTAAAATTTTGAAATAAAAATTCTTTCAACATTTTTCTGGTAGTCTCTGAAGCGTCTAGAATAATGTGTTGGAGAGTTTATGCGTCATGTTTGAATCACGCTGTACATTTATAATAGTTTACTCAAACAAGTTATTCAGAAGTTGTGAAGAGAACAAAAACGAAATTAACATAATAGCATGAAATAAAATTTCCATTATTGGGCTAATGCGAACTATTTTATGAATTACAATAACAAATCAAGGTTGATTCACACGAACCGTTATCTAAATGTATAAGCAGTTTCTATATATAAATATTTTTCATAAAAGTAGAGGATATTGACGTGTATCTTAGTAACTTCTTAACTATATTTAGAGAACGAGTATTAACGGCTTCAATAAAACTTCGATTATACTGGTCGATATTTCGTAATATTTTATTACTTCTTCAGGACCAAAATTATAATAATAGAGAAATTAATACATTTTTGAAAATTTTAACTTAAAATTTGATGTGTTATTTATAACTATATTTAGAGAACGGGTATTAACGGCTTCAATAAAACTTCGATTATAGTGGTCGATATTTCGTAATATTTTTGTTATAAATAACACATCAAATTTTAAGTTAAAATTTTCAAAAATGTATTAATTTCTCTATTATTATAATTTTGGTCCTGAAGAAGTAATAAAATATTACGAAATATCGACCAGTATAATCGAAGTTTTATTGAAGCCGTTAATACCCGTTCTCTAAATATAGTTAAGAAGTTAAATATTTTTCTCGAAAAATATTAAACATATTCATACTCGAATGTGCACGCAGGAATCATGAGTATAACCAGAAATATAAATAAAATATATTAAAAAAATATATGCGTATTCATTTATCTTAAGATATCTTTTTGAGTAGAACGACGGTGTAGGTAAATTACAATCGATTTAAACAGAGAAAATATATAAAAAGATTGGATGTCATCTATCTTGGTAATTATTTCTATATAGACTGATAGTATACTGGTTTGTGACCTAATGTGCATGTGGGCCAATTGGAAAAGAGATGATTACGTATTACGATTTTCAGTGTCCACCAGTGTACGTTACTTTCATTAATGACATACGCAAAATTGAAATGATGTTCGCACCAAGAACACAAAAGCTAAAACCTTGAATTATTAAAGACTAACCCTGACAATTAAAAAAAGGAAACATGAAAACTGTCTTTGTTAACAAGTAAATAATAATCAAGTCATAATAAATCGATTTATTGTTTCTTGTGTTTCAATGAATACTAATTACTCTGAGAACAATAAACTGTAAAAGTTTCAATGCAACTGCCTGCATACACGAATTTAAATATAGAAGTTAAACCGTTAAACTCAGGAAAATTCTGCGAGCGTCCTCATAAGCATTGCAATAAACAAGACGGCGAAATTCCTAGCGTCCGCACAGACAGGTCGTAACTTTCAGAAACCCATTATTCACATTAGCAGAATATTGTGCGTTCACGTCGTGAAATAGTCGTATGGTTATTATTTTTAGATTTCTAAATATTCTTGACGTTTATATGTTACTTAAAAAAGATAGAAAATGGGATTAAGCGTTGTTCTTTTCTGAATAAAATATACAATTCGCAAAAATATTTAACTACATATCAATTTTTTTTTAATATATGCCGTTCTATCGATAAGTCAAAGAACTTTTATATAGCTATCTCCTTTTAACTTTCATGTCAGGTCATTTCATCGTATATCTTCTTAACTCAGATCTATACGATCGATATACTATAAATAAAAAATGAACTTTATGTATATTGCTTTTTTAAAGAGGTTGAGAAACTGTGGGCACCTCAACAATTTAAAGGTCTAAAAGTTGAATGAAGCTGACTCACTATTACACCAAAAGAATGGTTCCGACTTCCTTGTTGTTTAAATAAATTAGTGGAGATACTAGCACTTATGTAATCTACACCGATGAATGAATTCTGGAACGAATGGTAATTACATGCTGACTAAATTAGTCACAAAAATAGTAAACATGCGACTTGGGCAATAAATCAGGCGGATAAAAATACCAGAAAGAAAGCGAACTAGTTACCCGTATAAAACTGAAATTGGAACTCGAATAACATTATTATAAATTACAATCAAAATCACATTTATGGACGTGAGTACGTAGACTTGTTTTAAAAAAATGAGACTTAGATTGAAGTTGCACAAATGAAGTAAGTACGTGAGCACACATGCAAAGAAGGAAATTCCATTGTGCAATCAACGCATGAATAAAAACCTAATTTTGATTCTATATCATAACATAAAGAATGCACGTTTCGAGACCGCAGGAGTAATACACGTGCACTTTTATTTACAAAAACGTATTTGGGTCAACTCGCTCGAATGTTACGGGTAAGGTTCAACTCGGAAACGAATCGCTTTGCAAAATCGTGACACACATACGCTGAAAAAAATCAGCAACTAACTCAGCTGATACAAATATTTAGCGTTACGCTATATTACAATATTAAACAACTTTAGCCTAATTAGTTATTCTATTTTCGAAGTATGGTGACGATAATAATTAAATACGCGACTACTGAAGCAAATTTGATTTCAGTTATATTTTAACTGGCCCTTCAGATTAACTATTTTTTATTATATTTACTATTTACTCTCATCAGGTGATAGGTCCCATTCTCTTTTCAGAACTCCGTTGCCAAACTTTAAAAAAATCCTATTTTGCCCAATAGTTTTTGAAAATTGGGCTTTTGTCTGATATTTCAGCCAAGTTGGACGTTGTCAGCTTCTTTCCCTTGGCGTTGTTCTATGTCTTTCCATTGGCGTTGTTCTTGCCCTATAAACTCTGGTGGCTATTGGTTGTGGCAGGTGTTCTTTGATGGGAATTACATTTTCTTTGTCTTCCATTTTCAAGCAGCGGCGACAATCATCAGGATACGGTCTTCTAAAGAATCCATCTGCATTATTATGGATAAGATCTGGGCGTAGTTCAATTATGAAATCGTACTTCTGTAATAATTCCATCCATTTTATTCTGGCAAACTGGCCTTCTATATGTTTGAGCTGAAGCAACTACTTGAATGCTGCATGGTCTGATCTAAGATAAAACTGTCATCCTTAAAGATACTTGTGATAATGTTCTATTGTTTTCAGCCAGACTCTCCTTTCTGGTTGCACCATACTTTCTCTCGACTTTGGACAAAACATTACTGAAGTAACACGTTCTTCTTCGTCCTGCACACCTCCAATTCCGTGGTTACTAGCATTACTCTCAATGACTAACTTGCCCTCTAAAGGCAACTGGTGCCAGTGGTGACTACTGCCATACATTTTATAAGTAATTGTAATAATTATACGTACTGTTTAAAATTTGAATATGCCATCCACATACACAAATTGTATAATTTCCTCCCATTTATAATTTTCCATATTTTTCATTAATAAGCAAACACCAAGCTTACGATTCACTTCAATTTGCATTGAATTGTTGTTACACTTACGCTATACCTACATGTATAATAGGATTTCTCAATGTTTTGCAAAGTAATCTTCTTGCAACAGACGACTTTCAAATGTGTCGCGTATAAAGCGCTTCACGCGAGCAGCAATTACAATGAAAACTCCATATTGTGCAACGAAAGTCGTTTCAGTCCACACTTTTTTACATTCGTGATATTTAAACAGCGAACACAAAAAAAAACTCTGACTGGCGATTTTGATCATTAAGCAAGCATATGGTGTACGTACGATCCTTAGACTTTTTTTAATTATTAAATTATAGATACCGCAGATGTTATCAGATTGTAATATTTATGGGAGGAAGGATGTTTTTCATACCACACAAATTATTTATGGGCTTCGATTGGTTTCATTAAATGCCGATTAGGTGCTCTAGTAGTAATCGAATATCACCAAAAAATATGATAATTTTTTTTCTTTAGTTCTTTTATTTAAGACATCTTCGAATTAGGAAGGAAACATTTTTCCTTTCAACATTGTGTATCTCTTTTATGCTTTAAAGTTTTTCTTGGAACATGACAAATATGCGCATGGAGTTCGCCAGTTGTTTTTCTCAAATGCAAATCAAATATCAATTTTTTTCCTTATTTATTAAAAAAAAAAAAACTACGTATTACACTATTCTATTCTCTTCCTTTATTTCTCAAATGCAGCAGCAAAAGCAACTCATGTTATGTTAGAACATTTCAATGTATACCATTTTAGAAACAGCTGGTACAATATATTGGGTGTTCAATTTAAAAGGTTCACCACTGCTAACTTTTTTATCTTTGAAGATAGAAATTCGGTTAAATGTTCAAATTGAACAACCTGTATGTACTTTCAAGAAATGAAAATATCGTGCATACAGTTTGAAACAATTTATAAACTTGCATTGGTAAAAACACTACAATTTGTTAGCAAACAGATATTTTTTGATATTTTTAGAACTGTAGAATTTACCTCACAGTTTGCAATTAATTTTATGAAACAATGTCCATGTTTCATCAACAACCATGAATTTTAACCGACTTCAACTTGCCAACATCTGCCTAGCTTTCGTGGAACACTTATTTTTAATTAGCAGGCTCATTCAAGAAAGGCCCTCGTCGAATCGCGGCGATTGTTGTTAGTGTTAAATTTTTCATCATTGTTTCCGTGCAGAACAGACGCCCGGTTTGCAACCGGAATTCTCACGCGAAGTGCTTTTTATCAGCTCTAAATTTAACGCGGAACGAACATTCGTTCGCGTAGCGTTAAAAAAATCGACGGGTGACATAAGTCGAACGGTGTTAGTAGGTCACGCATCTTCTTTAATGGTATATGGGAAGTAAAGGCGCCCCCCCTTCACATTATACACATGTTACACGAATGGTACTTTATCGCCGCCGCCGCCGCCGTACGTTCGCATTTTACTAAACTGTTGGTTGCAATTGAACAAGAAATAAATTTAATTAAAAAAAACGAGAAACCAAAGAAAAGCAACGAAAAATGCATACAAACTTAGGTCCCGTGGGAATTTTACCATACGAATTATATCTCTTTTTAATTACATATATTTTGTGACTCCGATATAAAATGAATTATAATTATCACATTTATACATATGCAGAGCATTATCGTGGAATGTCATGACTAAAATTAAAAGTGAATACACACGTACTCCGGGATATTTTATGGGAATGCTCTAAGAAGCGGAGTCTAATCGTAAAACAATTTTACTGTCGGCAAGATCTACTCGACCACTTGTTTCATGTAACGAACCGGTTTGAATGTAAAATTGCTCTTGCAAAAGTATTTAACACAGTGATGGGCACAATCTACTCTATGCAAAATGGTTTGTTATAATAGTGCAATTATATAACTAATAATTTTGAAAAAAATTAATAATTGTGTATATGGTATTCCTTTCTAACGGTTTTTTTTTTACTTTCACTCTAGCAAAAATTGCAATAAATCATTTATTTTAGTTTCTTGCATGGTCTTGTTACCTTGCTTCGTCGAATTACACTGATCACTTGTGTTATGTTATAATCAATGAGAGGACATACGGAGTTTTTACGGTATGCGGTGTTGCAACGAAGCGGTGAGATGTTGTCTCACGACTCAACGTATTTGCCGCCGCTGCGCGACTTGCAATAATGAACAGTCAGCGAACCAAAGAAATAGTGCACTCATCAAGTCGAGATGATTCACAGTATTGTAGAGATTGACTGGATGCTCCAAGCAATGCGCGGTAACGAATTTGTGTTTCCAGCAGCGCAACATGATTTAAATACATTATCGGGAAAAATATTTAATTCAAATTAACTAAATTATTGTTCCGAAGTTCAAGAAACAGCTATTATTATTTTCTGGAACTACACTGCTCAAAATTTGAAGTGGGACACTTAATAATTTTTGTATATCCTAATTAAACGTTTTTTTTCTGGATGTTTATAAATATAATTTACCTAGTTTTTTGCGTATTAGTCAAGTCGCCTATGCCAATTTTCTCCCTTTATTGCAACTGTCAAAACTGTTTTATTAATTGTCGCATCATAGCTTATATTGCTTACTGATACCAGCAAGTCCTGTAATTTTCAACAAGGAGTCTGCTATATTTAGTTTTCTGATATTTTGTTTAAAAAATGCCTAATCAACGACTTACTGATTAATATATGTACCGGATTAGTACAATGTTAGAGATGGGAACCTCTCAAAGAGAAATTTCCAGGAGACTTGGAATTTCAAAAAGTGTGGTGAATCGGCCGCTCAAGATAGATTATTGGTAAGAAATGTTGTAATGAATAGGCATCTTAAGCAACAATGGTGCGAAATTATTTGTTTAATGAAGTTGGTGTAGACATTTCCACACAAACTGGCAGAAATAGACTCAAAGAAGTTGGAATGAATGTAAGAAGACCTGCAAAACATCCTCTATTTACTGCACAACATCGTAGGCGACGGCTTCATTGGGCGAGAGAACATATTGAATGGCAAGTTGAGCACTGGACGAATTGTCTTTTTGCCGATGAATCAAAATTTTTATTAAATCATCAAAATGGAAGGTCAAGAGTATGGAGAAGGGAAGGTGAAAGATATGATGAAAATTGTATGATCCCACGAGTCGCTTTTGGAGGGGGCCCCATTATGGTTTGGGGTGGTATCTTTTTAGGAGGGCGCACAGAATTAATCATTTATCGAAATTGATCAGTTAATGCGCAAAGATATCATGACGACATTATTTTGCCCATTGTACTACCTTTGGCGGTCAGAAGAGGCCCAGAATTTGTATTCGTTGATGATAATGCTAGGCCACATCGAGCCGCCCTTGTAAACCAAGCTCTTGAAAGATGGCGTGTTACCAGAATGGACTCGCCAGCAAATTCGCCAAATATGAACCCGATTGAACATGTCTGGGACTACCTTCAAAGACAGTTGTCAGAGCGGGCACATCGGCCAAATATACTGAATGAATTGGATGGTGCATTGAGAGAAGAATAGCTTGCAATGCCACAAGAATCTATTGACATTCTCATCAGAAGTATGCCAAGAAGGTGTCAAGCTTTAATTCGGTCTCGAGGAGGTCCCACTAGATATTAATAATGATCGGGAAGTTTTAAAAAGAACAGAATTACATTTTGAAATAATTTTATTCCGAAGCAATATTATGTCCGTTTTCATTTTTATGCTAATTATTCAACTTTTGTTATACTTAATGCCATTTTTCTTAATGAATATGTACTTAAATGCAGAATTAAAGTTATAATAAAAGTTCTGCCTCTTATTTTCGAGTTAAACATAATTTTACAAACAACAAATAAGTGTCCCACTTCAAATTTTGAGCAGTGTATATCTCAGTTTGTACTCTGACAATATTAGACTGATTAATTAACATTTACGTACAAGCGGGCCTCGCCTCGACCGTCGCTATCTCGCACTGGATGAAACCGGAAAAACTTGCAGGTCCTCTCACTGGTTATAATTTATTTGTTTTGACAAACATGAATTTGGATTTTCGTATCAAATTAGTCTCGTTTCAGAAAGTCACACTTTATTTGCTGTTCAAAAGAACTACCACAGATTTTTTAAAATATGTATTTGCTTATATTTTGTGTCATCGATAAAAACACAATCCCTCAAGGCAATTTATACAGTAGCTAAAATTTATTTTTAATAAAGCAGAGCTATAGAAAAATCTCTTCATTCTAACCGACAGATTTATCTACTTTTTGTTACAAAAAAGAATTACAAAATATAAATAAGTTCTTTCGTTACAATCTTTAGTTTACAGTTAACATCCCATTATCTATTAAATTATTTGACTGAATAAATATTTGCAATTCTCATACCTCGGTAAGCTGCACGATCACGCGAATTTGTTTTCCAAGAATGAGTGTAGAAAACTTACCTAAAAAAAAAGAGAAAACAATTAACAACTGAACAAATACATTTTTAGGAAAACCGAACTAAAGTTGGTACTGAAGGTTTCAGTTTTCGCGACAGCTGCGGACGTGTCACATAACGTACAAATTAAATTAATTACTCGAAATTCCATTCCTTGCATGCAAGACGCCTGCATTTCTTTACGATTTACGACACGTAATATTTCTAAGAAGTGAAATGAATGTGATGAAACCTTGCCATTGAAAACTAAGAATTTAAAAATCAATTAATTAATTTGAAGTGCCTTACATCAATTAAAATTGTTTAATGCTTAATAATTTGATTTCTCTAAGCTTGTTTTCTATTTCCATATTATAATGGATGTGTATTATTAGTTCTTATAGCTTGAATGTGAATCTCGTAAATATAAAGGATAACTACTGATAAAACTTTTTATATGTATAAAAATCTAATAAGTGAACTTCTGATTAATGTTAACAAGAAGTTCCTTGACATCTCAAACCGCGAACACACTCGAGTACTTTGTGCCGATAAAGATATGCATACACAGTGTACTACTACCCAGAAAAAAAAATGTAGTAAGCTGCAATTATCCTGCCCGTTCCAGTAATGATGCACTTGCATATTCTTGTTTCCACAAGGTCAAGTGCAACAACTTGCTTTGTTGAGGTTTCAAGTATTGACAACCCAACGAATTAGTGCAATTACCGGCGGTGACTTTGTTTTTGATCTGATCTCATGAAAAGGACGAAAAATAACTTGCAAAGTCCCCAGTGCACATAAGAAAACATTAATTTGCATCAATAAATCTCACTGACTGACGTCAGTAACAAATTTCCTTGATCAATATTTATTCGTCGTCAAGTTGTTTCCTTGCAATGTGTGCGCTTATTAAAGAAAAGGTGCAGCGCCACGGTAAATATTTTTCAATCAGTTTCCGAGCTAATTCAATCCTGATAAAACCTGATCAAAGGAATATGACATGAAACCCAGAAATGGGTCACACGTTCACTCCGGATCGTAAATATTTACCCTATCGACTAACTTATGCCGGTTAAACAACCCCCCCGCATAAAAATTTACTCGAACTTGGTGATTAATATTTCCCAACCACAACTTTGTGAAAAGTATCCCGGCGAACTGAGGAAGCCGCTCAATCTAAATCAATCAAACAAGTTTGGTGATGACATGTATTTTGATGGGAATTCCAAGTAGTCTAAACATGAAAAGCAAATTCTATTGTGACATGGACGTGAACGAGTAGTCCTATCTTACTTTAGCAAAAATAATTATCAGTCAAGTTTGAAATATTAAATTCAGAAATAGAAAAAATGGTTGCTCATTTCAATTATTAAAGGATGATGATCAAACTAACTCCCCCCTAGTTTAGCTACTATTATTATTATGCAAATGTACCTAAAGATGAAACAGATGTCTTCTTCAACAAACTAATAAGTCCTTCATTAAAAGTCGATAGTCCAATAAGATCAATCAAAACAGAATATATTACATTACAGTTTTCCAAATATGAAATAACAGTGGTAATAATAATCGTGTCAAAACTACAATTGACAAACTGAGCTTTGCACAAGATCGAAATAATCCTTGTCCAGTTTCGAGCAGACTGTGAAAGGCAAATTTGGTATTTGTGGAAGAAATGCGTAAAAACATAAAAGCAAAATTCAGAACATTGTGTCGCCGTGTACTTAAAATTACCGCCGCATGCATAATGAAACACCCGAATCTGCATACGTCATTATGAAGAATTATTTGCAAAAAAAATTGAACGTGCAAAAATCAGCTTTGTGACTGGTGGATTTGTTCTTGAAGAGATCATTAACCGCAATTAAAGTGAACAGCTCGGCATTAACTCTTTCAAGACAATGCAAAAAAGTTTTTTACGGTTTTAATTTTTAGGCACGTTCTACTTTCCACAACTCGCAGATTTTAATATCACTAAACTTGATTTACATAATGGGAGCTTGCCTAACACATCCGCTTATGTATGTTCGCGAAGTATAGAACGAAAAACGAATTTCCCCATGTGATATCCTGTTTCTATAAATGGACTAATTAGATGTGAAGCTGCCCGCAGTGGCAAGCAAACGTGCGACGGGAACTGAAACGGCAACCGAATTGAAAAATAAAGCAGAAAGCTTCTGAGTAACGTTTCCGAACGCCTCGCAGACGGAAATCGCCGTTAAGTTCGAGCGACCCGGAAAAATAGAATATCAATTTGCTACCTCTTGGACGCTAATTAGCAATTAACGTCTCTACCTGGCGGATGGATTGGAGCCGCGTCTGCGTCCTGCGACGCGAAAACAGGAAAGAGAAAATATTTGTGCGATTTAATAACGGCATCCTTCAAGAGCAATGCTCTTTAGTCCCCAGGAAGAAGAATTTATCATCTTGTGTTACGAAAACTTAATAAAATAATAAATACTTGCCCAGACAGATATTAAAAGTAAATGCACTTTATTTGAAGAATTAAAAAAGAAATCGTTTTATTACACACTTTAAATAAGTAAACGACAATCGATTATTTTCAGTGAAGGCAGTTATAATCTATTTAAAAGTAAAAAACTGTGAAATCCTTTTATTCTATACTACAGCATTTGCTACAAGCTCAACTAGTTTCGGTTAATAAAAAGCCATCATTAGGAGCACAAAAATCTATTTTCCTTTGTTGTGCATTGTTTTTTTTTTCGACAGTAATTATTTTTTAGTATAATTGATTGTCTCGATTAGTCTACGCTGTAATTACGACGCGACGATCAAACTATGCATCTGATTTCATGTCACTTCTCTTGCCTAGGGATGAGCAATATCAAATTTTAGATGTCGGTTATCGATAACTTAAAAGTATCGATATTTATCGATAATACTGAGAGCAAACTGAGTCGCGGCCCCTTTCGTGTTATTTATTAAAACTGCATAAATTACGTTACCACTTCCCAGTACAATTTTGTATAATTGGACATTAAAAACAAAAAAATGTGTAATTTTTAATTCTACGCAGATTATTCAGACGAAAAATAATATGCATTTGAACCACAGATCATTTTTTTACTGTTATGCCAGATTGTATAAATCTGAATTAAGAAAATATACGTGATATGATAAAAGCCGAAAGGTTGCTTCACGAAAGTTAGGAGATAGGTGCATAAAAGTTCTTTGGCTTATCGATCGGCATATATAAGAAAAATGAACTGTAATTACAATTTGCAATCACCTATATCGTATGTAATAATAACGATTATCTTGTAAATAATTTTCTAAAGCAGCGTTTCCAAAGCTGCATTTATGAGTCTCTTACTACATGCCACCTGTAAAGGGATTTATGTAGCATAACCTTTCACAAGGGTCAACATAAGGTAAAAAACATATTAGATAAACGTGGTAATGACAAAGACTGCAACAGCTAGCTGTGGGGATACGCGACGCGCGCGCTATCCCTACTCTACATATAGCACTCTAAATATACGGGAAAAAATAGTAAGTAATGATAATAACTAGATATTACAAAAGCTTAACGCCAAAAAATACAAATTACATTTTTGCTAATGCAAGATCTTTTACAGACAATAGTAAATTTTTTATTGTTTTTATCTCTACACTGACTTTTTTGTAATATGCATATGTTTCCGGCGTTTCCATGACAGAAAAGTACTAAATATTACTTCTGATGAAGAATGCAAGTTTCGAATTTACGAATGGATGTGAATAGTTAATTTGATGAACGTGATAGAAATATGTAAAATGATGCAAGATAGAATCAATGCTGCCAACTCAATCTACCGAATTCAAATAAATTCTACCGAAATTTATAGAAAAGGTAAAAAACGAAAACTATTCGTACAAACTTGACATATTCATAACAAAGACGCCAACGTGCATTGCACTGTCGATAATTTCATATAGTTTCAGCGAATAGTGTTCGTTTTCAAGTACTAATTAATTTTTTATTTCAGAAATTACAACAGTTTTTTGATTAAACTAATTTTTTACGCCAATATAAGGTAATTAATATCGAACATTTTAAGTAGCGACATCTTTCGATCGCTTTTTAACCTGACGAAGGCCCAACTAGGCCTGAAACAGCTGTACAGGGCCTGCTCGAGGAATCAACTGTAATCAAGACCGATTTGCACAAAATTTTGTAATTAATATCGTTGGAAATAGATAAAAAAATTCCGTTTAATGATATCACATACAAGATAAATTGCTATTTAACAATTGACAATTATCGCTGAGTTTTTGTTTTGGTAGTTCAGTGAAAATTATATCAGCGAAAAACTGATTAAAAAAAAATCTACAAACAAAAGCCGCATAAATTTTTTTTATAAAATTAATATTTAAAACTTTACAAAGAATATTTTATACCTACTTTTGCCCAACCCTGCATATTATACACATACAAATATTTAGACGTTTAGGTTTTTGTACGTTTTTTTTTTATTTTTGTTATTAATTTGTTACTAATTGTCGATATTTTGTTTTTGTTATTTTTGTTTAATAACTGCTTTACTATAATCACTAACTTTGTTAATATTTGTTTTTTTTAAGAATAAATATTGTTTTATTACACTAGTTTAACTGGAATGATCAAGATTCCAGTTAAACTAGTTTCATGCGCAATTTAGACAGTGCGGGAATTGTACCGAAAAGTTCTCGAAAGATCAATCCTCTATAAAAAGTAGAGATGGGCGACTAAACGATTTTATGCAAGTCGACTTGCAGGTCGAGCCCATCAATGCAAAGTGGATTAACTACGATCAGTGAACGTCGAATAATTAGTCGATATAAAATTTTTAACCCATTTAAATTTGTTTTTGCTTAAAATCAGAGAGATCAGAACAACGTAAACATTACTACTTTATTACGCATGTAAAAATACCAATTGATCGACAACAGCAAAGTCATGTCCACCGGATCGGGCCGACCACAATCGGCTCGATTGAGATCGATTGAGCACGATCCCAATCGAGCCGATTGTGGTCGGCCCGATCCGGTGGACATGCGGCCTAAGTCTAGTAACTCGATTAAAAGTATAAGGCTGGATTTCACAAACGTCACTTAACTTTAATCATCGATTAAGAATAATCATTCCTATACCTTCAACACATGTAACCATGGCAACGTTTACTTTTAACGGATGATTAAATTTAAGTAACGTTTGTGAAATCCGCCATAAGTCGACTATTATCGACTATTTAGTCGAAGTCGCGCATTTCTAATAAAAAGCCGAATCGGGCGCGCGATTTAAATCAGTTTCTATTAAGAGAGCGAAGTGTGCGATTAAGCAATTCGTAGAACGATAAATAATAGAAGTGTTAGCTGATAAAAAAAGTACTGCAGCTCGTTGTTGAATGTTTTAAATGAGTTAAAGGACTGTGAGCAATTAATTTAATAAATAATTGTTTTCTTTGAACCCAGAATTTGTAACAATATATTGGTGGATACCGTACGTGTTGGTCGTCACGTCAACATGAGTCAAATGAGCACAGGCACTTCTTATTGACGACATATTACACCTTTAAATAATTTTTTTTAATAACTTTTGCGTTCGGTGAAAGAAGTAGAACACTTTTTAATCTTCAAAGCATCTGGAAATGCATTGAAAATGCCCTGCTTTAAGAATAGGCGATTGCATGTACGGTTAACCATAGCAATCTTTGATTCGGTAAAATGCAAGGTATATCCCATACACATACCTTCACATGGTAATAAAAAAAGTTTGCCCCAATTTGGTTCATATAGATCTATAATTAGGGACGACAATACAGGAAAAAAAATCAGTGCTTCCAGTATAATCCGAAACCAAAGCGACAAAATATGAAATGGCGAGGCTCAACGTTCCTAATGTAAAAAGAAGTTTCGTCTTCTTACTTAAAAAAAAAAACGATGCTCTTCGTTTTTTTTTAAACCGGTCACAAAGTTCTCAAAGGGTTTCTTCTGTGGAGCACCAAAGGACTGTCGTTTTCATCCTGTAGTTTCTTCTGTGGAGCACATAACACACGTCCTCATACACTATTCAGTTTTTCTACCCCAACGAATTATTGCAGATTAATTTTATTACATTTAGTCATTATGGCCCAGTTGTACAACTCCTTTAAGCCAAAGCTTAAACCCTTAACAACAATTGTTGTTGGGGTTAAAGTTACAGCTTAAATTTTAACTGCCATTGTATAACTGGTCCTTTAAGGTACAGGTACAATTCAGACGTCAGGAAAAATGATGATTTGTTGCAGGTGATACCCAAAAAAGGATTTGACACCTGCATAAATAACAGCACTAACCAACGAACTAAAAAATAGCAAATCTTTACTTTTTATTTTCTTTTGCACTCGTTTGCACTCCTCATTTCCGTCATTTCTTTTAGTGATTTTGTGAAACGCTAACTTTTCATAATCTCCTGAGGGCTTGTTTGCATGTAGATGCTTTAATAGTTGTACCTATATAAGGCAATATGATTCTACGACGCAAGAGGCTTCATTTGGAATCGATTCTGGAATACAAATTTTGCGGACTTAAGGAACACGGAATTAACAATTTCTTACGAAAGAGGCAAGTTTTCAACTAATTTCACCTAAAGTGACTCTTTAAGAATTTGTCTAGTACCTACTTAAGATTTTTGAATATAAAAAAGTTTTTCTCTGATTCATCTTGGTTACTACTGCAGCAGAATATGATATACCCATCCCATATGCGTGAAAATAAAACCCAGTGATACATCAAAACCAGCAATAATGAAATTAGTAATAAAGACTCCTATAGCTCAAAGGGTTCTCCTCACACTATTTCTTGAAATAGAATCATTTTGCGAACTTTACCTTGAAGACCCCCAATAGTATATCCAAGTGTGTTTTCTTTAAACAACTCAGAAAATATTTTACGGTCCAAAAAGTTTTCCTCTAAAACGCACAAACTTTTATTAGTTCTAACTCTTGATGACCAAAACGGAAGAGTACAATAAATCGGTACATACAATACTTCCACAAAACCCATAATCAAATTCTCAAAAGTTCTATAGAGTAAATAGTTAACATATCTTAGGATTTTACATTTCGTATTGATCTAATGAGAAAGAGGATGTGACTATGTGCTATTAAAATTTGCTCTTCTGCGGTATATTTGACTGAAGATGAATTACGAACTGGATGGTGTACCGAATCGTCTCTGTTTTATCTGCGCTCTGAAAGAACAGACGAAGCTTTTAACATGCCATTTCCTGAGATGAAATATTCGGGACGAAATAAAAAATGGAAGGCTTTACCTGTACCACATTAAAATTCCCAGAAAGAACAAAGGCCGCGGGCGAGGCGGTTGATTGCGACGAGCACCCTCGATAATCCGGATCCGTTGTTAATAAATCTGTACGTATGTTGGACTCAATATTTAATTACCTACCTGCCTGGCAACAATAAATTTACAGTATCTTGTTTCGTCATGAAACGGTATACGCCAGGAAAATAAGATTGCGTGTGAATTTTTTGCACTAAAATTCTACCTTCTTTTTTTGTTGTCTTTTGATTACAGACACAATTTTGCTTTACTACTTATTATTATTTGGTTGAACTCGCAAAATTTTCCGATTTTGTCTTCTCAGGTCACAATTTTATCTTTATTTTTTCAGAAACCTGCTTGATTACCTTTTGCTTAAAATTAATTGGATGAGTAAGGTCGGCGAATGGTCTTTTTTATTATTAATATATTTATTTTTAACTGATAGAAGGTTGAATGAATCCGTCAAATTAGCAATCGCATATTAACAATCACTCATTAACGACCACCAACACAATAAATATTTAATTAGCGCATCACTTTTGTTTCGAAACTTTGCGTGATCGTCTCACAACCTTAGTCTGTCTTCTTAATTTGGCGTTGTGAACAGCAACACCTAATACACAACGCAAGTCGCATTCAACATGCAAATTTATTCGCGATAAACCGCTGAATAAAATTTGCACGTATTCGAATGACCCGTCGCCGACCATCGCTGTGACACCGGATTAGCAGCAAAAGGAAGACAAAACAAGGTCTTCGCGGTCCGTCTGAAGGTTTACTTCGGTCATTGCGAAACCTCAGCTCAAGTTTCGCTGAAAATTTTCATTTTCCGTACATTACGCAAGCATCAATCAAGGTGAACCTCGGTGGCCGCGAAAAAATTGGTTTCGTAATGGAAAACCAGTTGATTCGAAATGTATACATATTTTGAATTTATAGACGCTTGTCCTTAATCAACCGCACCATAAATTCTTTTCATTTCAGATAAAAATAAATGGACAGTACAACACAAGAAGCTAGTAATCAGTGTAATCCAATAGCACAGTTGACTATTATCTCATTTTATTTTACTATCCATTATCTCCTACCCTAATCGTGTAGGTACACAAATTGTACACTAAAAGCTTTACTGACCAAAAGCAATTCGTAGTGTGAATAGATACTAATTTAAAAAGAGCTCATTTTCTCTGCCAATGTAAACCTGACTTGTATAGAATCGACAAACTAGTCATTAAGACAGTGGTTACTTTCCAATTGCTTATCTTTTTGTAAACAACAGGGTAAGTAGCCGGTAAAATAACAAATCCAAAGTTCACTGGGATAGCACAAATGGATAGTAACTCGAGCACTGTTCTGCTCCCACTCTCAAATTTATTACTATACTAGGCCCTATCTTGCTATCCCACACATGTTGAGAGAGTTGAGTTGAAATAGTAGAATAGCAGAGTAACGTTCCGTTACCAGAAATTAGGTCTTAAATAACAAAGTGGACTAGTAGCACACAGACATGGCTTTACTAGGAAAAGCTCGATTAGATTTAGACAAAACAGACAGACCGATAATTTGGAATAAACCCTAATTTATACCCATTAGCTACCTCTTATAAACCTCCAAAAAAAGAGAACATAAAAAGGAAAATGCCAATCTGAATCAATCATAATTAAATAAGTTCGACTGAAAATAAAATAAAATAGCAGACCATCAAGTATTTGAAATGGAAAGTCCTATATGATACACAAATACAAAAAAAATACAAAGAATATTTTGCTTTCACGACTACATAAATCAACGCCCACAATAAGTAATTTTACGAATAAAAATTGACGCAGACGAGTCCTCTATGTAGTAGGTATATACAAGGTATTTGTTCGTTTTTTTGAATTGTCTTCACAGTCTGTCCAAGTTTGAACAAGAAATCTCAGCTAGATATTTTAGATCGAACCATTGGTTAACAACAATCAGGTTTCGAGATATTTGTTGGAATCCGGTCCTGGGAAGAATATAAACGGTGGGCTGCCAGCCCCCCTGACGGACGAGAATTGATGAATAGGACTGCTCGTTTAGTTAGAATGCACGGAATGTTCTTAGTGCAGTGCTGTTACGTCTTCCCCGCTATGCAGTTTCGCAGTCCTTTGTATTTAAGGCGAATTTAACACGCCCGAATTCACTCCGACGGATTTAATCGTATGTCAATCGACCGACTTAACTTTCACACAAGGTCTACCATAATTTCATCTTGAAGAGGTTAAATCTGATTCAGCTCTGTTTCTATCTTCGTTCTGTAATGATAGTGTCCGATGGTGGGAGTTAGAAAGTCTCAAAGTTCACTTCTTCGTCGGCCTGTCATGTAAAGAGGAGCGAAGAATAAAATTAAATTGCAATTAACCAGTAGGTTACTTTAGCCAGAAGCTGTAACGAGCAGGTAATGAATAAATTGCTGTGTGTAAAGGCTATCCTAAGCGCGATTATGGTATTAGCAGAACGTCTTAATCGTTATCTAAATGAGCCATTTTCTGTTAAGGTCGTTGTACCAAGGAGTCAAAAGTGTTTCGTGCTTCAAACTGCTTTTATTTTAGGAATGAATCAGCGTATTGTTCGAACAATGTCTTCAGTGGAACGCAACGCAGCAAGAGGAAATACGCATTTCGCGGAAATCGTGATTACAGTTAACTGTATCTCAGCTCAAAACACACAAAAATTAACTAAGTCAATAACACTTCTTTGGTATTTACAACAGTAAATCTTCTTATAATTTTATACTTCGTAAAATATTCGATTACAATCTGGTAGTTTATTTATGTGCATACAATAAGAAAGTAATGTCTTGAAGTGTTATAAAACAAAAAAAAAACTCAAAAATTCAATAAGAGCAATGAAGAAATTTTTAAAACCGAATAATGAACAAAATTCTTTCATTGGTTGCTTCAAAAGCTGTCCTTCCATTTTCTTTTGTCCTGTCATCTTTACTTTACTTTACTTTAACAACTTTTCGTTTGTGGTATCTCTTTATGTAAAATGTTTCACTTTTTCTTCTGTTTTGTGGGACAGTTTGTTGTATATTCGTAACTTCTCGTTTCGTCTTTTATTTTTTGTTTTGTGATACAAACAGGGCACAACATACTTTGATCGTAACAGTTAGGGGAGAGTTGCGTATATTGGACCGGCTCCAAAATTGGACCACTTCAATTCAATTTAAATTAAAACCAACTAGAAGTATCTATCGGTATTAAAAAAAATATTTGCAGAAACGTTGTTTATTACAGTACCATCTGAGGTATATGTAGTGCTTACTGTTATTGAAGTTTCTAGTTTATTTTTATTTATTCAAAAGCGGTTCAATTTAGGAGCCGGTCCAATATACGCAACTCTCCCCTATTAACAATTTCTTGATTAAACGAAGTCCAAGTGGTCAAAATGATTTATTTGTTAAAGGTCAGGTAACCGTGTGAAGAAAAATTTTAAGAGAAAACTAGGAACGCGCCAAATTCAGCAGAAATCAACCGTACCTTTTATATTTAAATTCAAATTTAAAGTTGGTTCTTGTCCGATGAAATCTGTATCACAAAATCTTTTAACCGGACACTAAATCGCGCAGTATACACTTAACGTTTCACCGTCGTTCGTCGTTCGTCAGAAGTGACGAAGTTGTCGAACGACGGTGAAACGTTAAGTGTATAGTGCGCGATTTAGTGTCCGGTTAAAAGATTTTGTGATTTAAATTCAAAGTTCGGGGTTTTGTTCTCTTTTTTCGAAGTTTACTTTTATTGTCATTATACAGCGTGTCCCGTGACGTAATGTCACCACTTCACCTACGTGATAATCAATTCAAACTAAGTAAAAAACTCTAATAAAGTTTTGTTCTAACGTAAACCGTTTCAAAAATACTGGATGTTTAATGTTTCATTTTTTATTTTCTAAAATTTTAAAGTTCATCTAATCATTTATCCATTCACCTAATAATCAATTCAAACTAAAAAAAAAAACTCTAATGAAGCAAACCATTATTTTTCAAGAGTACGACGTGTTTTGTAATTTTCAGAATTTTTAAACTCTCAAAAGGTGTTCAAAATAGCCCCCGTTGTTTGCTAAACACATTCTGGCATGCTTCAAAAGAGATGTAGTTGCCTTTGAAGACCTTTTGAGATAAAGTTTAAAAATTCTGAAAATTACAAAACACGTCGTATTGTTGAAAAATAATGGTTTGCTTTATTAGAGTTTTTTTTTTTTTAGTTTGAATTGATTATTAGGTGAACGGATAAATGATTAGGTGGACTTTAAAATTAAAAAAAAATAAAACATTAAACATTAAACAAGCAGTATTTTTAAACGGTTTACTTTAGAACAAAACTTTATTAGAGTTTTTACTTACTTTGAATTGACTATCACGTAGGTGAAGTGGTGACATTACGTCACGGGACACCCTGTATTTCAACAACAACGATGCAAATTCTGCAAATAACTGTAACAAGAGTTATCAGTAGAATACACCGTCAATAAATATTGATGTCAGGTTATCGAATGTAGTAACACAATCTAGGCATGCAAGTAAAGTTATTCCTTTTGTAAATAAAAAAAAAATTACTCTGATAGTGCAGGAGACAAATGATCGGTTCAGAATTAGACACTTCAGTTTGTTACTAATTAATTAATGTAAAAATGCGATGAACGATGAGCAGATTACAAGGAGCTGACAATAAGGACGAAAGAAACAGAAACATAGGAATCCGACCGCATTATACAGAGTATTATGGAAAACGAGAAAAAGTAAAACTTAAAATTGAAGCACAATTTCCTCTTGCGATGCAATTATTTTCATTATTAGCATTTAAAATGATTGCTTACATAACTATGTGGAATGTTTGGTATAATCAGTACACCAGTAAAGTCGAAGAGGACAATTAGCAAAGTTGAAAGGAAAACTCACATAAATTTAACTGAAATATAAGCAAAAGTATAAAATCAAGAAATTGGAAATTCGTTAAAAATAATATTGTGAGTAGAAACATTTTAATTTTAAACATTAGAAAGGGCAAAAAATAAAATAAACCAAAAACGTGCGTACACTTTATTATTATTTAAGAAAATCAAGAAAAAAAGTTTCCGAAATGTAAAAGGACAATTAAACTCGCGAACTTATTGATTAAACTAAGCCAACTCGAGTTTATTGGGAAAATTATAACTTTTCTCATTAAAACAGTCGTTAATAAAAAGAACTTTGGATGTCCTTTAACTAAAACTTTGTAAACCGAGTTGACATCAATAAAAATGGATACTTCTTAAGGACAAAAACAATTAAAGTCTAAAACAAAATACAAAAAAAAATGGAAGTAACTCGCAAAGTGGAATAAAGCATAAAAATTATATTTCAAAAATTCGAACGAGAGCAACGAGCAACAAATATTCGCGATTTTATAACTCATGTTTATAGTTAACGAAGTATCTTTCATTTGAAAATTTATCCAAGAAAATAGTATGTACAGGGTGGATCAATTTCGATGTCTCTTATGGGCATCTCTGTAACTATAAACTAGTGGGTAAGTCTCGATCTCTTTTTTAGAGATAAAGTCAATAGTGTAAACAAAAATTGACTATCTTCTTTTGTTTTCGAGTTATAAGCTAAAATTCAGATTTTCGACTTTTCGTCAATCAGTCATATTTCGTTTATTTTTGCAGATATTAAAAAACTGTTTTGACATTGTTAGGACACTTTTTGGAATACAATTCAGTGATGTAGTAGGTTTTGGGATATTTAATTAAATTTTCGAGTTATAGCATAAAGTTATATTTTTTTAAATGGAAATCATAGTAGGCAATGTCATCATCAAATAATTTTTCTTTCTGTTTTCAAAAATTATACTTTGTTGGGTCTATTTCTTACAGTTAATAGAATAAAACGCCTTTTTATTATTTTTGGTGCATTCTTTTCTTAGTAGGCTAGTTTCAACAAAAGCCGACAATTTTCGTTTGTTTTTATTAAATAATAACAAAGATTTGATGATTGAGTAGCACAAGAGCGAGAGGTATTGCGATGAACATAAGAGATAGAAAGCTCGCGCCGATAGAGCTGGATTGGGTCACAACATAAGTTGGCTGCGTATTTTAGCGCGGCAGTGTTTAAATTGTGATTTTATTTTGATATTTATTTTATATTGATATTGTAATATATCAAGAGTTGTGTTTATTATCTACTTACATTTCAATATTCTTGAACTTTTTCTGCAACAAATTTCTTATTTTTAAGATGTTTTTAATTTATACATATAATTTAGTTCATTATCCCATGAAATGCATATTTGATCGAAAAAAATGCGTTTTAAACTTAAATATTAAATGAAGTTACATAATTTCGAATTTGACCCAAACCATATGGTATCGGTATTGTTGTAATCTTTGTGAATCTTACAGGATGCTCGTTCTATCTTTCTTTCTCTTTATGCGGTTGCAACTGTCAAAATATTTGAACAAGAGTTGATATTTAATAAAAACAAACAAAAAAATTGTCGACCTTTGTTGAAACCAACCTAAGAATAGAATGCACCCAAGAATAATAAAAAAGGCCTTTCATTCTATTAATTGTAACAAATAAACCCAACAAAGTGTATATTTTTTAAAACAGAAAATTGGCATTGCCTACTATGATTCCCATTTAAAAAAATATAACTTTATGTTATAACTCGAAATTTTTATTAAATATCAAAAAACCAACTACACCACTGAATTGTATTCAAAAAAATGTCCCAATAATGTCCAAACAGTTTTTTAATATCTGTAAAAATAAACGAGATATGCGCGATTGACGAAAAGTCGAAAATGTCAATTTTTGCCTTTAACTCGAAAACAAAAGAAGATAGCCAATTTTTGTTTAGTCTAATGAATTTATCTCTAAAAAAGAGATCTAGACTTGGCCACTAGTTTTTTCTATCTCTTATAGTTACAGAAATGCCCATAAGAAACATCGAAATTGATCCACCCTGTACATACTCCTATTATTTTTGGATAAACTTTGGTACAGTCTTTTAATCGACGTTTCGTTGTCAAGATTGACAGCTGTTTTAAAATGAAAAATATTGAAGGATCAATTACTTTACTTAATTATTTACAAATATATTTTAATTATTTAAACTATTATTATTAAAGTCACTATTATCTATTATTAGAGTGAAAGTTCTTTAAACGGAAGATCTTTTCTATCAACAAGATACTTTCAGGTTTTACTTCGACTTTGTCACTTACCTACCTACAGTCATAATAAATAAATTATTTTTAATTTTTTTTTATTAACGTATTTCATAATTTCATGGTTCAACGTATAATATGTGTACTAAGTTTAACCTAATACTGAATCAAATATTTGTCTTTTATCATAAAACCAAGAATACTAAGAATAATATAATTAGTAACAAACTTTGAGCGACGCACTCATTCCACGTGTCACGATTTGATTGAATGCATTTATCTTTATCAGACAAAATTAAACAATAGACAAATTGCAAATTCTTGATTTTATGTGAGCTAATCATCATTCTACTGAAGAATTGTCCTGGCGTCAATGACGATTTGCTTAATTTGGTCGAATACAGTCCGAGAAAGCCCCGCGCAAGTAATAGAATGAATCATCCTGTAACTATTATGTGCAATGCCACACACACGTCGTTTCTCCGAATTTTTTATAATTTCACACTTGGAATCTATGACTCGTCTATCTAATAAAGAAAAGATCAAATTGAGTTAACTTTTCAATTCTTGTAGAAAATCGATTACAAATAAGTTCGACAAAATTAATCGAATCGACAAAAAAGGGCTATTACGAATTTTTTTAAGTAAAATTGATATGTACATAGATACTTCTGTTCGTTATTTTTTCTGAACACATTTTATCTCATGGGATTTCTCATATTACGAAAAATTGAAATACCTTGTTGAATATTTTAGGTCAACGCAAATTGCAAGTTTTTGTTTTAGTTCCGTTTTCATTCTAATCATGTTCGATTGTCGTAGCAACAATTACCAATACGCTTACTCGCGCTCGTTCCAACAGTACCGACCAGCGCAAATATTATTTTATAAAAGAGACGACGGCGCCGGGGTAATTGTGCAATTGAGCAATAATAACAAACGTCAATACGTTCCGTTTGAAAGACCTATGTATAAGCTACCTACCGTCCTTTGCAGTCCCTATTAATTATTGCAAGCGAACAAGACAAATAATTACAGTGCGTAATTTAATATTCAACGTCGAATAATTACAAAATTAAACTTAATGACTTTAATGGATGATATTCCTCACAATAAACTGTTGTACTGATGTATCTTCTATGTGGATTAAATTAGTGCCTTGCGATGGTAAACTGAAGAAAATAAATCAACCTTTCCTCTCTGTGTTACACAATGTCATCACATCAGTGACCACTCAGACGTTATTAACCACAGAGGAAAGCCTATCAAATTCTCAAGTGTCTTATAGCGTTGAATAAGAAGCCAAACTAATCAGAACTGCCCACACTTATACGTAAGTAATCACCCTAATACTTTTGCTTGCGTAATTTCATTCATTAAATCATATCAAATTATAAATAGAGCATTCTCGAAAGCCCTTCCATATGGACGACTCTGAACCAACAACTATCAACTTATTCGAGTTCGTTATCTTAGGTACACACGAAGCCGCCGTTGCAAATGAAAAGTAATCACCCAAAAATCATCATCTATAGATCACATATTGAATTATAAACACAATGATTGCGCGCCCCTCCCTCCGGCCGAAGCTAGGCATCGATCCTGCGCCACCCCGACGTTTAGATGACGTCATAATGCCGGCGTCGGTTTGTCGCACAGTACCATGGAAATCGTTTTTGGCTGTAACAACGGCTCAACTTTTTTTATATAAACAAAGCGAAATCAGAGTTTGCAAAAGTATATCCATAGTAGATATCAGCAAACTTAATTTCCTTGCGAAAAACCTCCCAAGTTCACCATTCATTCACATTGTCTGTTGGTGGGATTCAGTAAAACTAGATGTTAATAATGTTGGATGGAATAAGAGTGGAACTTGCCTCGGTGTTACGATTCTATCACACAATCATAGTGTTAAGAGAGAATCTTTCCATCCGACATGTTTACTAAACGAAAACAAATTAGATCAAGATCGTGTTCATTAGAGTTTAAATAGAAGAATGTTGCACGTATCCAGTAAGAACTGCTGGAACAACAGCAACTTGATGATGTATTAAAAGTGATTAAGGGTTTAGGTTGGTTAGGGTTGGATTATGTATTTTTTTATAAGAACCGTATTATCATCCATTAATCCGTTGTTTTTTAGTTTATATCGATTAATTAAAACAGTGCTGTTATATTCAACTAGTCAATCATTATTAATCGAGCTTGAGATTCTTAGAAGAAAGTCTTAAAACGTAGCATATTTATTTGTGGATCTTTTTTCAACACCCAATAGATTTTGATAATATTCAATTTCGTCCACTCTGACACTTCTTGAATGTTTTTCTTTGGATGTTCCTTAATTAATATAACGACGTACAAAATGGAAACAGTTTCGTTTTTGATTGCACCTTCTTTCAACACATCACGAATGTAATCATCACGAATGTAATGGTATGATGTCGATACGCTTTCTCCAGCAATGATGTAAAGTGGATTTTCTGTCAACTTGACAAATCTCATATGATTACTAAAAATTGTGACCAACCCCAACTCTTCCAGGAAACGTTTAGATAAAGAACTTCCTTCGAGCCTTCTACGAACTCTAGGCGTTTCAATTTATAAATTGACAAGGTCACAAAGCCTCGATGCTCCACTTCATTCGAAAATCTTCGAATGACGTATAATTGGAAGGTAAAATTTCGAACGAAACTACCGATGAAACTACCGTTTCGAACGAAACTACCGAAGTAGATTCAAAACTACTTGTATTGGTTCTCTGTGAATTTTTATATTCCGCCACCCCTCCTTTTATTTATGCTAAATAGATATAAGTAAATAATATACATACAATTCCGAAAATAAAGATACCACAACAAATTGTAATCAACAATAAATGTTCACGATTCAAACGTTTCCCATCAATATTGATAATAATCCAATATCATTTACTTTTTTAATTCTCATAATTCATTGATTAATTAATTAATCGAATAATGGGTACATTAAGGCTCCGTTTATTCATGCAACAATTTAACTTTAACTTTGGGTTTATTGTCAAAGTAACAATTACACAAATCATTGTTGATAGTTAAAGTTGTGATGAATAAACCGGGCCTAAATATCGTAATCGATAAATACATGAATCGATTAATCAATTTATTCAGTTAATCAATTATTATATCATATACCGATTTTTCCCTACATCTTAAATTGGAAAGTAACAAACCTAAACAACACCTGCCTGAAGCTGTAAAAGGAAAAACATCCTCCACAGTCTGCAAGGATCGTTACATAATAAACTCAGCGCAATAATGCGAAACTAACTATTTATAGAATTAATATCGAAACACGGAATTCCGCCCATGTCGATCAACCTAACAGAATTAATCTAGCAAAAACACGCCTGCAAGTACTGTTAAAATCCACCTCTCGTCCGTAATTCACTCCATTTTATGGTGACGACACCAGATTGCTATTAACAATTTAAAATCGTCCTCCGTGGAAAACTGCACGACGCTGCTATAAAACGAGACAAGAAACTGTGGGCTAGAAGAAGTGGAACACACTCAAGGAAAACCAATTTCAAGCCCGCGACATGCATGTATCACACTTGTTCCACCAGATTCCACCAGTATCGTCGTCTTTATAAGCCGGCGACCAATGGCGATTTCTTTCTTTCTATTTTCAAATTTAATAAAACAAGTAGGTACTCGGATAAAAAGCTATTACTCCTATATCGCATCGCGAAGCTCCACATTCAGAAGAAATTGTGAACGCTCCAGTTAGCAGAAGTTAAATTTGCTCTGGCCAAGTAATGCCAGCCAGGTCTCTTACATTCAGTGAAGTTTAATTTCATGGAGTGTCGTTTGTGTCGTAAAAATTAGAAAACTGAAAATTAAAAAGAGAGAGCCTGCGGTGATACGTTAATGCTACTTTTAGGTTCACCGAACTTCAAGGATCTTATACGAATTAAGTAATTCCAATACGAAAAAATAAATATGAAACACATGAAATAATCTAAGCTAACAGAAGATTTATGACAGAATACACTATGGCAGATACTTTTATAAGCACTTTTAAATGACGTTCTGTCTTAATATTAAAGTTAATTATATCTTAACAAAGTTGCCAACTCGAAACACTGTTAAATTGCATATGATACCATTGGCTGTTTATCCACCAAGCGACCATATTTAATATTTGTTGTAACAATCTGTTAGAGCTTTTAATAGAAAAAAACAAGTTCAAGACTAAAATGGTTTTAAAAATCGTACTGAGAAACCCATAGTTACATTGAAAATATAATACATGTATAAAAGTTATCAATGCCTCCTGGTAAGGATATGTTCGTAATATTCTCTGAAGCTAAATAATTACTTTCACTAAAAGTTTAACTCCACATAACATTTTGCGTCACAGTTTTCCCGATAATGAGCTTTCCTCGAACAACGGATTTTCCACTTTGTCTCCTCCTGTTTTATTTTTCCCACGCGCCAACCAACGGCCTGATCAAAAACACCGGTTAACGTTCGATTTGCAAAGTGATCGATCAAGGTTATTCCGCGATGGTGACTTTTTTTTACACGCTCTCCTTCCCCACAGGGAAACTAGCGGTCCGTAAACTCACCCCTAATGTAACATGCTCGACAATAACTCACTTCAATCCTACCGCATCTATTACAACTTTCCAAACAATAACTTCGCGAATAAAGCAGATTTTAAAAAGAACATCACGACTGCATAAAGAAGGAGAAGAAGAAGGGCTCTGTGACTGACACCTTCCAGCGAAATCGATAAAATTCAGTCAACTTCGTTCGTTTCTTTGGATTGGATGCATTGTGTGGAATTCGTGGAATTGTTTACGGTGCGTTTTGAAAATATTAATGGGTTATTTAAAGCACAAAAGCACAAAGCATACCACCGCACGCAATATTTTTTCAATGTCAACGTTTCTGAATTACGAGCATGTAAAAGTATCTTATTTTCAGCAAAGTGACTGCAATGAAATTGTATTCCCGCATATTTTCATATGCGTAAATCATCTTATTTTTGAAAATAGAATCATCACATCAAATTTCTTTGAAAATTATTAAATTAAGTATCACAAAAAATGATTCCTAAAACCAATTATTTAAGTAATATAAAAATAACGAACACGGTTAAATAAACAAAATGTTTTATCACAGATATGTAAGTCTTCAAAAAGTCTACGATTGACAGCTTCCTCAGGATAAATAATAACTGACTTCTTTATTCACCATAAATAATAATTTTAACTTCATTGATCATTACGACGATTTCTTGGGAATTAACAAGAAACCCTTTTTTCTGCTGTACTAGTACGACATGTAAATCAGCATTAATCATATTTACAAATTGGGATAATATGTTCCTAAGAGGAAACTAATGATAATTACAAGTAATATTGTCAAAAAACGTTCCTGTGTGAGAATAATAATGGTCTATTAATGTTTCCTTGTGGTATACCTCTTTCCAGATACTTTGAAAACCATTTCTGATACGATAATACAATAAAATTTTCCGGCAGTTTGTAATTTTTAATTAAGGAATCAAATGTGAACCAATTTTGAAGTGAATTGAAACAGACTTAGATTGGATGAAACATCCTGCGATTTTCTACCGTCATCATCGCCGGACTTACAGCAAAGGAATTAACTAGAATTAAGTACTTTTATAAACAGAACATGATCCAATTTCATTTTGCAGTAAAAAAAAAACTGAGCAAACCTATTTCGATATTCAGGAAAATGGAGGACCTCTACGTAGGCAACTCAACAAAGACTTCACCAATTATACTACTTGCACTAAAAGAAGGCGAGAAATAGAAAATGATAAAAATCTCCTCAACACTATTCACTGTTTGGAGGAATGTCTATATACTTAAAACTTCTTCTGTAATAATTCTTCCCAGACACTTTGAAGAGATACAATTCAATTCCTGTTCAGTTTTGATCCTGGTTATCTGCCTTCCTTTTCAAATCTTAATTGTGGTATGTCGAGTTCCAACATGCTCATTAGCCAGAAGTAGAAAGCGTTACAAAAAAGTTACAGTCAAAACCCGACGACATACACTAAGTATTACAATGTCTCGTAAATAATAACTGGCATGTCCGAACAGACACGTTTTAAAAAAACCGATCCACGAACATAAAAAAAAATGAACGTGGAGGGCGCACACCGCCATCGCCAGCTGTTACTTTGGGGCAGGTGGTTTCACATCTGCCGTCCATCCGGGCCGGATCCAAAGACTAGTTCCATTTACGATGGACCGCTTTAAGGCCGCTTTCATTTGTTTTTCGTGCATACCCGTTAATGTCGAATCGGATTATAATCGAAGAACGTCGACGATGAAGAATTTCGTACGTACGTCACGATAATGCAGTTGCGACGACGAACGTTAGGTGTTTTATCATTCGTATCACGCGAGAAGTCTGTTTGACGTTCATGACCTCTCGATGGCGTTTGTTTTATTTATACGTACGTTTATAAACGATAAATACACGATAATACGCGCACATACTCGTCCATATTTATAACTAATAGGACTACCACAATAAAACCCATTATTTGTAACGAAGCGCAGATAAAGTACAATTTTTGCGCAGATAAAATAGAACTGATTGATCTAGAATCAAGTAGTATGAATACAAATTTAAGCGAGTGATTATTATTTTACGAAAACTTTACAGTTGTTCTCTGTTATCAAGAACTACAAGAGATCTGTAAATTTGTTCGTTAAAAATGGCCTCTGTATATGGGTCTTTTTTATTATGTATGTAGTTAACAAAATGCTTGAAGAGTAATTAAAACCTCTGTGAAGTTGGCACCTCATTCTTGAAAAAAGTATTTTCTTATTGGTGTTCTGGTAGTACCCCGAATAGTTATGGAGTTCTATGTGAAAATTAAAAAGAGTTCTGGCGAATTAAGTAAAAAAAATGACTTTGAAAATTTGGGGTGCTAAGTTCAGAAAACAAGATTTGAAAATTGGCTATAACTTTTTAACGATTGGAAATAATTAACTTCAACTTCAAGACTTTCTTTAGAACTCTTGAGGTGCTATTCAGAACTCTCAGCAGAATCCCGAAATTTTGAAAAAATAACCACCCATATTCAAGCGAAAGATCAAAACACGAAAAACATTTTATTTTCTGGTTTCAGAGCTCAGAAATTAATAATAATTGTTAGCTTAGGTACCGTACTACTTAAAATTTCCAAGTTAACATCAGATTTTCTCAATTAAAAAAAAAGTTTTTGAAGCAACAAAAAATACGACTTTTTTGGTATCGTTAAAATTCATGAGGTGCTATCCAACTCTATACATAACAAGAACATTTCCAAAAAAAATTCCATCCTACACATTGTCACAATTTCCGGGACAAGAAAAATTGACAAAAGTTTTATATTTGATTTTAGCGCAGGAAGATAACGAGGTGCTATCTAGAACTCGATTTTTTGTATCTCGATTTGAAATTTTGTCAAAGAGCAAAATGGAAATTTTTGAAGAATTTTCACGTTCTGATTGGAGTTCTGGAGAGCACCTCACGAGTTCTCACGACTATCCTTCACGACCGACACAGTAACCTCGAAGATAAAAAAGTTCTAGCGATTTTTCGTGTTTCGATTTGAAAATTTTGTCAAAATGCAAAATGGAAATTTTTTCGAGGAATCTTCATTTTTTATTTGGAGTTCTGGGCAGCACCTCACAAGTTCTCACGATTATCCTTCACGGCCGAAGCGCTAAAATCACAGGTTAAAAAGTTCTTGCGATTCTTCGTGTCTCGATTTGAAAATTTTCTCAAAGTGTAAAATGGAATTTTTTCAGAGAATTTTCACGTTCTGTTTGAAGTTCTAGATAGCACCTCAAGAGTTCTCACGATTATCCTTCACGGCTGAAGCATGAAAATCGAAGGTAAAAAAGTTCTAGCGATTTCCTGTGTCTCGATTTTAAAATTTTGTCAAAGTGCAAAATAGAATTTTTTTCTGGGAATTTTCACGTTATGTTTGGAGTTCTCGATAGCACCTCACGAGTTCTCACCATTTTTCTTCACGACTGAAGCGTTAAAATCAAAGATAAAAAAGTTCTAGCGATTCTTCTTGTCTCGATTAGAAATTTGTCAAAATGAATTTTTTTCAGTAAATTTTCACATTCTGTTTGGAGTTCTGAATAGCATCACAAGAGTTCTAAAAAAAATTTTAATGGTGAAATTAATTATTTTGAATGGAACAAATGTTATAGCAAATCTCGTTTTGTGAACTTAGCACCAAATTTATAAAGTCATTTTTTATAATTAATTCGTTAGAACTATTTTCAATTTTCACAGAGAACTCCAGAACTCTTCGGGGTGCCATCAGAACTCTAATAAAAAATTACATTTTTTAAAAATGAGGTGCCAACTTCACAGAGGTGAAATTAAATGTTTATTCAAAAACAACACGTATTATATATTTTGGTAAGTCATTGTCAACATCAACATAATTATCTAAATCTATTTCACTGATAAATTGGTGAACCAAGCTATTTTTATTCCAAAATGATGGTGGAAGATTATCCTCTTCTTCTTTTTCCATACAATACCATTAGACTAATGGCATATTGTCATCTTCATTAAAGTCTGTGTCCAAATTCAAAATTTAGGACACAATTTTTAATTGGAAAAAATTGAAGTTGGTGTAAGTTACTCCAATATTGCTTTAGAATATGGAGTGGGGAAAGCAATAGTGATATGAAAAAAATAAACAAAATATTATGAAATATGTAAGAACGATGGACAAAAGCCCCGGAAACAGAAAAACTTTAAAAATTAGTGCAAATCCTGATGTAGAAAAATGTTCATATACATGGTTCTTGTAAGCAAGAGCCAGAGGTAAATTTGTGCTTACAGCAAATATGTATGTGTATTTTTAATAGGCACACCTATTTCTGGAGACATTCTATGCGAAAAGGCAAGATTTCTTTATACACAACTTGCTCAAAAAGATGATTTCAAAGCAACTTCTGGTTAGCTTAAAAATTCAAAAAGATATTTGGTACTCGTGAATTAACAATTCGTGGGGAATCACCTTCACAGTAATATAGAAGTGTGGAGATTTTTATAGAAAAGCTATAACAAATAATAGAAGAAAAGTATTTAAATTCTCATCAAGTCTACAATGATGACGAGAGTGGCCTTTTCTGGAAGGTTTTACAGAAGAAAACATTAGCCCACTCTGAAGAAAAATCTGGTAGAAAAATTAACAGAATGACTTTCATGCCCTGTGCTAATGCTGCTGGAATTGCTGGATCTGGGTAAATCAATGAAGCCTAGAGTATTTAAAAACTCTCTCTTAGCTGTTTTCTATAAAGGGCAAAAAAAGGATGGGTAACAAAGGAAATATTTAGCAAATAAATAAAAATTCAACACTTCATTTACGCCTATCTAATAATCCGAACAATTCGTTAATTCGAACGACACTTTACATTTAATTGTTCGGATTAAAGAGGTTCCACTGTATAGCATCTTTGGTCCACTTGTATAAAGGCAAGTTAACTTTGACAATTGTGTTCACAATTGTTACCATGGGACTGAACCAATAGTCAAAATTAACTTGCCTTTGTACGAGTGGACCTTAACTGTGACTTTGAACTTCAGTTTATCATCCCTGCAATAAACCAGTCGAATCACGAAAATAAATAATTCCTTACTCTAAGGCCCGATTTTACAATCGTCGGATAAGCATTATTCTTAGAATAACGTGACATAGCTGTGACGTAGAAATGGAGGAACATTAAAGGATATGCGGCGAACGTCCTTATTCCACGATTGTAAAGCTGGGCCTAAAGGTTGCATAACTGTCGTACATCAGGTAGTAATATTTGTAAATCTATCAATTTTACATTTTGTACCAAAGTACTATAGTTGACTATGAGAAGATTTTTTCTGGTTTTGTTTTAATTCCCTATCCAATTTTCTTAATTCCAAAAAGGTGCAGAGCAAATGAAAATTTATGGAAAATGATTAAAACAAGCTAAGATTTGTAAAAAGATGTAAATTACTGGAAATTCTAAAGGTCGTACCGCATATTAGACTTCCTGGTGTTGTAGGTAATTATCGTCACACTTGTACAAAACCAACGACACGAGACAAGAATTTTTGATTATCGCAACGTAACATACTTATTTACATTTTTGTCGATGAAGTCGTTTAGAGGCAACGTTTGGTGAACTGCAAAACCGATATACATATTTTAAAAATTCTCAATTACTTATTACATTCATTAATAATTCGCTGAAAAGATTTTCAAATGTATAGCAGGTCACTCACACATAGTACGAATTAAAAATCCGCGCCTAACCCATTATTAATAAAATCCGAAGCGCGAAATGTGATTGGCCATTACGTTTTTTATAAAGGGTCATAGTCCCTCCATAACGCCACCTGTGCTTAATCAACTTTACGCACCTGTAAGCTCCATGAACGCTCGATAGCATGAAACAACGTATACGAAACGGCCAACCACATGGGTAAAAAAAAAACGTTATCAATCAGCAACTAAAGCATTTCTAGTTTCTACACACCCATTCTCGTAAGTAATGACCCTAATGTAAATACTCTCTAGCTAGGCAAATTTATTGCTAATTTTAGAAGTGAAGATTAAATTGCTTCTAGAAAAAAATAATGTGTAAACAAAAAACTTGATTTAACTTATTTATCACAATCAATCTCAATTTTATTTGTTTACGACGACCTTAACTGATTCGTAAGTGTAAGTCATTGTGTATTAAAGTTGTTGTTTTGTATTTCAGCTATCCTGACATAAAATCCCGGAGAACCTCTCCTGAGCAACATCTACCAGACTGCAAAACAAAAATCACGACGAATTTCAGGTACGGAACGAGTTACAGCTCATAAACTTAATAATATTGTCCAAGAGAAAGAAGTCGGCAGAAAGAAGGGACAACGACCCGGCTAAACGCGGAGGGATTTAAATTTCCGAGAATAGCGTTATCCTTTGTCGTCGCTTCTAAAACCGTCATCTCTGGAAGTTCATGTTATGATTATATTTTTAAACATTTTCTTCACGTCGATGGCCAACGGCGTTCAATACTTGGCAGGAAAATTAAACGCATGCGGGCGATTCACCTCATAGATACTCTACGTAGAGATAACACGTAACGTAAAACAGCACGACACTCACTTAATTACGGAATAAAAGTGTCATCATAAAAATATCATAAACGTATAAAATACAGCGCGATTAATTAGACCTGTAATGTAAAAGGGCTTCAAGATATAATGTTCAATGAAAGGCAAAAGGGAAGTCAATGAAAGGCAAAAGGGAAGTGCAGAACGTTGCTTTGCTCACAACTCTCACACTACTTACATAAAATGTTTAAAAAATCATCCTCGATTAATGATTTCTTTCAATAAGTGGTGGATCTCAGCAACGGTGAAAGAAGTGGATCTTTCTTTTAATACAGTTTTATTCTTGTTCGCGTACTGTATGTTTTATTTTGATTTGTTGCCCTCATACAGTCACATTTGTCCTATCTTCGCCTTTTTCCATTTTAAGGAAACAATGAGTATATCATTCCCATTCGTTTTTCTAAATAATTTCATCGAATATCTTGTCTATCATTCCAACTAAATGTCATCAATTATTTCAACAAACACTTCTTAAAAATCTCTTTACAAATCAACATATTTCTGCAAAGCAATACAGGGTGTTTCAAAAGTGATGGTAAAAAATTTAGGGATGAGGAGTACGAATGAAGAGGAACAAAAAAGTTCCAGTAAACATGGTTCCGGAAATTAACCGTTTACGAAATAATGACATTTTGTGCTGGTTGTGTCATGTTGTATATTAACTTACTAATTAGAAAAACAGTGAAAATTTTATTTAATTTATCATTCATGAGACATCGGAAATTCATTTCCTACATGTTCTACGTGTAAGATGATTTCTAAACAGACGATATGGTGAATATTGGATAGGTAAAGGAGGACCTGTACCGTGACCTCCTAGATCACCGGATTTAAATCCTTTGGATTTTTGCGTATGGGGCTATGAAAAAAGCCTAGTTTACAATACAGCTGACATTGTCACACCTGAAGAATTGCAGCATCGGATTGTACATGCCTTCCAGCAAATGAAGAATGATCCAGGATTGCTAGAGCGCATTCGCGCGTCTTTGCGGAGAAGACTAGACAGACGCATTCAAGTGAATGTCAGCATTTTGAACACCTATTGTAAATTCTTCAGTTAACATGCCCGTACTTTACTGTACTTGTTTAGCCAAAATTATGAATTTCTGATGTCTCACGAATGATAAATTAAATAAAATTTTAACTGTTTTTCTTAAAATTAGTAAGTTAATATTCAGCATGCCACAACCAGCAAAAAATGACATTATCTCGTAAACGGTTCATTTCCGGAACCATGTTTACTGGAACTTTTTTGCTTCCCCTCTTTCATACTCCTCATCCCTAAATTTTTTACCATCACTTTTGAAACACCCTGTATTGCTTTGCAGAAATGCACCCTGTATAATATAGGCATAGAAACATGTGTATTTGTCGTCAAAAACGTACAACTGCGAATTGAAACATATCGTTTTTAATCACACGGTATAATAACTAGTAGTAAATACATGGAGAAAGCTATAGTGTTAGAATAAATGCTGCTAATTAAATACTCTGACGCAAAACACGACGGCATAAAATCATTAACAATCGTCATATTTAAAAGAGTACTTTAAACATTTTTAAATACAGAAACCCAATTCTTTTCTTTGTGTAGATAGAACATTTTAGAAATCGCACGCACGAATCAACGCATGCCTAGCCACATTAAATAAGCTGATATTTACATTTCACATGTTAAGTGGCGAACAAATATACCGGCTATATCAATTTAACCGTATAAACATGGATATCTAGTGTATCCAATGAAGGTACACAGACGTATTAACATAAACTGAGGAATCGTTTCTGCTCACAAAAGTATCGCCAGTTATGACTAAGGCCACTATAATTTTGTTAGTCTTGAAAATCGGAAAGAATCTACATAGTATGTTGAGTAAGTAAATAGCAGAGGCACAGTCACGAGAAATGAGTACTCAAAAATAACAAACGTCATAATGCTAATCTTGATTATTAAACAAACTTCTGCGCAATTAAATCCGTGCAATAATAAAAAATATTGATATATAAATTGGATGCGCTGATTCATAACTGCTGATGAAATTTTTATACACCGTCACATTTTATAAATAAAGGACATTCAAGACAATAGAAACACGGAGAAAGGCGAAACAAGGTTTACATAGATATTTGAAAAAGGGAAAACAGTAAATGGCAAATATTAAACCTCTTTTCCAAATGATTCACAATAAAACAGAGCAAAGTTGAAGTACTTCTAACGACATTTGGAAGGTAATACATATACTACAATTGAGTACATCTACGTAAAAAAGAGATTTTTTTTCCATTAAGATAACGCTTAAAAAATTGTCCTAGTTACAAAAGAAAGTTCATTAATATTTTATCACTTAAAATTATGCAGGTGTTTCATGATTCATTAGCAAAATTTCTGGAATTTAAAAACCGCTAGTATCTCATTCAGGGCGTTTACTACTAAGGTATGAATCGAAACATGTCACATTCACTGTGTGTTATTATAGCTTTATGGCTATTTGACATGATAACATATCGTCGGTAGATCATTTTGCATTACAGTCTCTTGTAACCCTCAATGTACTTAGCTATTTCTTTTACAATTATTAGTTCCAAAGAATTATTTCCTCTTTTTTGTTGAATGGCACAATATCGATAAACGCATTGTATTTAAAATTGTCATGTTCTTATTTAGTTTCTAATATTTTGCATTTATTTTGCAAGATCTCGTCCTTCTAGAGCAGGAAACGTTTTTGTAATTTTATCTGTCTCGCAACTCTTTAATTTTGTAGCGACACAGAATGACTCATGTGCACTCGGTTATGTTACACTAATTACAATATCATTAAAATAATTTTAAATAACACTTAATTCTACTTGTAAAACTCTTTAATGTATTCAATTTTAGGAAAGAATATTCTTTTTTGTAATATTTCAAACGCGTGCAGTGGTTACAATAAATAATGAAATCTGATTGTTGACTTAATAACTTATAATTTCATACAGACACTTAATTTTTATTATTTTATTTTTTGCACTTGCGTAAAAATGTTACTGTGAATGTCAGAAAATTAAAACTTCTGCTTGTTTATAAAAATAGCTAACATTTTAAGGTATTCAAATCAAATTCACGTTACAAGTACATGTTCTGATAAGAACCTTCGAGTTTCATAATCATTTCTAAACATGTTGATGTGTTTCTTATTATTCTTAAATTCTCTTTCACTTTGCAAAAAGGCACACATTTGTTAAATAAACAACGTCGAAGCTATTAAGGACAGGGAGTTGAAAAGCATGGAAACCAGTGTTCTGTGATAAGAGTTCTACGCATTTCATACTTGAAAATAATAAAAAATTCTGTTTTGTACAGCTACAATTTTTTTAATAAAACTTAAGAACTCAATTTTGCATTTTTGCAAGTAAACGGCAACAAACATTTTAACCTTTCTTGTTACTTTATAATAACGAAAATTATAGGTCTACAATGAATTTTTTCAAAAACGTAAATATAAACCAACCACTTCAAATTATACATTATTTTGAAGGACAAATCTGCAAACATTAAAGATTAGAGAACTGATTTCCAAAAATTTAAATTAAAATAAGCCGAACGTCCACAATATAATAAATAAACATGTCAAGGTATCATACAAAATATCTTATTACTGCAAATTATGTTGTAACTCAAAAAACGGTTGCAGGTTTTTTGCATTTATTACCTCGTAGTCTTACCCAACACACAATTTTTTTTACATTTTTTCCATGCTCAGAGGATGTCCTTGAATAGTGCAGAATGGCGCTGTTTCGTCATTTTTAAAGTACCGAGTATTTATGTATTTTAAAATTATTTTTGAACTATTAAATAATTAAAATTAAAAATTTAAAAAGAAATATTATAATAATAATTGTGTTGAAATAAATTTTCCTGATCTTTCACATTTGAATGTAATCAAAAATTAATAATATTAAGTGGAGAATCTTCCTAAGGTTCATCACAACCGCTTTTTGAATAATCTACCAATTACAAGTAAAATATGAATAAATACACATTGCCATGAACGTTGTATGCTTCCGATGCACAGTGTCATGTAAGTACATCCCAAAAAACGCCCAATATGTATTTTCCTAGTTTATGAAAAATAGTAAAATAATTACAGATTAAGGAAGTAATATTATTAGATGAATAAAATTTCTGCCTACGAGAAAATACTGCAAGCGAAACTGACTTGTCGAGTGGAAGATTTAGAAGCTGAAACTTCAGCTAAAGTACCCCTAAGAAAACTTTTAAAATGTACTACAGAACGTATCCTAAAACTACAAGACGTAGTTATTGAACAATATTTTAATGAAAAAAAAACATTTAATTTGTGCTGTAATAATGATATGCAGTTACGCATTTGATGGGAATTCTGGATATTCCAATTATAAGCAACAGTCCAGTTCTAATAATGACAGTTATGACTCAAATTTCTTTGCGACTACGATGGTTCCTTTATGACTAATTTTTTCGCCAGATATCGTCATTTGGAATAATCCCATGCCGCAGTTTGAAAGATTCTACAGACCTCTAAAACTGGAATTTGTTAAAGAGAGTCGAGATCATATTTCAAAAGAGAAAAGTAGTTTAGAAGAAGAATTTTCAATTCTTACAGAATTAGAAGTAGTTTTAGCAGATGACAAACGTCTAAAAGTAAAGTTTAGTTTACATATGACTCTAATACCTAGATGGGAAAATTCCTAACATTTTAACTGGCACTAAATATTTTCAAACGTGTCCCGTATGTGGAGCAACACGTTCGGTTTTTAAAGCTAGAAGAGATTTCAGTTCAAAACTATTTAAAACAAAATCTAATACTTTTCAGTTTGGAATCAGTCCGTTACACGTGCTTGGATACGTTTCTTTGAATGTATCTTACATACCTCGTATAGGAGTAATTTAGAAACATGGCAAATTCGTGGAGAGGCCCTAAAATCTTCACCTTAAAGAACGAGAAGCTGAAGTGCAAAAAATGTTTTGAGAAAAAATGGGTCTTCATGTTGACAAGCCAATAAACGATGGATCAGGCACAACAAACAATGCTCGTCGAGCATTTAGTGATCTTACAAAGTTATTGTCAGGGATAACTAGAATAAACGAAAAACTAATAATTCGTTCCAGAAATATTCTAATTGCACTTACAGGCTTCTTCATTCGAAGAATATTACAAAGGAACAACAAAATTATAGATGGATCTCTTTCCCTGGTATCCTTAGTACATAAAGTTTTAATTCATGGCAAATATATTGTATCAAATAGTATTTTGCCTACTGGCGTTTTTAGTGAAGATGCTTCAGAATCAAGAAATAAAATTTATAAGAGAGACAGAGAATTTCATTCCAGGAAAAATACTAGAATTCACAATTTATCAGATATTTGATCAGATGATCCAATCATTTCCACTTCAAATATAGTTTTCAGAATGGTTAAAAGAAATCGCATTAAATTACCTTCTGAAGTTATTACCATGTTAGAAGCTCGTTCAATCAACATTAGTAAATCGTCAATGTTAACAAATATGTGTCTACATCTACTAGTATGAAGGAAAGTACTGACGAAAGTGAAAAGGAAAATCAAGAAGAATTTTTAGAAAACCTTCTGTTAGCATTAGATAATACAGAACTTGAAGCAGAAATTTAAAGTTTTCTAACATCACGAAGTTTTTAATTAATTCGTACTTTTGTTGTTGTCTTGCAAAAAGGTATTAGACTAGATTTGGACGAAGCTGAACTAAGGGCTTTTAGGAATGTTGATTCTCATTGGCCTTGACACCTTACCGAGTATTCGACTCCACTGGTCAACAGATGTAAACTTCCATAAGACTAGAATTGCAAAGGTAATGCCCTTAAAGAGATTTTTGAGAATATTGCGTTTCTTACATATAAATGACAATTCAAAGATGCCAAAGAAAGGAGAACGCAACTTCGATAAATTATACAAGATAACACTCTTGATGAAAATATTGAATAAGAATTTCTTAGCGGCTTTCAGTCCGGGAAGAAATTTACCAGTGGATGAAAGTATGGTTGTATTCAAAGGCAGAACTAGCCTGAATCCTTTTTGTTACAGTAAGACATTTTATTAAAGTCTATTTCATGTTTTGAACGAGGTTTCGTCTATTAAATGTTGTTTAAGTGTATATTTCTCATTTTGACAATTTTGGCTGCTGATTTGATCTGCTTATACCAACTGTGCGGTACTGGCGATACTGTCAGATTGTGTGTCACTAAAAAAAAGTAACCAAAGCGAACATTGTTTGTTATTGGTTTTATTTTTGTAACTAACATCAAATTATTTCATATCTAGGTAGCATTTTTACATTTTCTGGCAAAATTAATTCTTTACGCCATTGATTATCCTATTGTTGTAGTTCAGGTATTTGATTTTAAGTATGTATTGCCATAAGTATGAGTTTACTTGACTAATAAAACAAATCCGTCTTCTTTACAGCTAAAGTGTAGCTTTCGCTGCATCAAATTGTGAAAAAAAAATAATTAGTTTGTAGCAAGGTTTTACTTAGTAGGAAAATCTATTAGTTTTAAACTGTCATAAACAAGAAAATACGAAAAGCAAAAAGTAAAACAGAAAGTCCTCAATTATGATGTTCACATACATCAAGTTAAGGCCCGGTTTATTCATCTCTGAGTAAGTGCCAAGTTATAACTTGACGGATTAGCGCAATGCATTGTCCTATCTTTAATCTATCAAGTATTTTAGTGGCCACTTACACAGAGATGAATAAACCGGGCCTAAAAGTTAAACAAAAAAACAGGTAGTTATTTCAAGGAAATTCAAAGGTGAAAAAAATACTATCTTAACAAATTAATTTAAGAAATCTATCGAAAATTCGATCAGTTTCTTTCACAACGCGTTCAAAAACTCCCACGTTTGGAGTTGGCGTTGGTTCTGTAAACATACAATATCTGTGCACTAGTCATGACCAATTGATTATTGACTTTTTAAAGTTAAAGTAATTTTGTTGGAGAATATCTCTCTTCCGTTCCTGTGTCAGTTATTAGTTTATTTACTAAAAACTGTTATTTTTAAGTAAAAAATCGTTGCTTTCTGTTTGACACTGTTTAGAAAGTTATGTGCTTGCGCAATGGAACAAAGGTTAATGGAATTTGGAACTACTCCATACAGATGAAGCATAAATATCCAAATAATGTTTTTGTGCGTTAACATTTTGTAAAAACTTCAATCAAAGAAAATGGACAGCCGAAAAAGTGTACAGGTGAAGCCATTGCGGAAGTAACTGATATAAAGCAGAATGAGCCCCATACTAACTTACTGCAACAAGTAAACCTCTTCGTGGGGACGCAGAATCTTACAAAAAGATGCCCACTTAATTACTCCTGTGGTTCAACAGCAGTTAACCTCAATTTCTTTTTGTTCATACATCGGTAATAAATAGAGACATGTTTCTTGCTATTTCAAGTCACGGCCAACTCCAAACTTAAGAGTTTTTGAACGCACTTTACTCCCAAAGCAAAGTGTATACGTGCAATGGGTTTATAACGTCAAATAAAAGCAATGTAAAGGAAATTTGGATGTAAAGATCTTATAAGTTATAAAAGAGATTCTCCAATAATTACAAAATGATCTGCCGTTAATGAAACAGAGCTTATGTCGGAAACGTAAAAAGTTTTGGAAACAAATTAATAGGAAATGAACAATCATGAAGTTACATTTAAATAGTTCTGACACAAGTTAATTTCTGGATGATTTTGTAGCATTCGTAAGGGCACAATTTCGATGGTTGGCATCCTATACTTTTTGACTCTTTGGGATTAAGGAAAAACATTTGGAGATGATTTATTTTCGACGAGGGGTTCATAAAGTTATCAAATTTATCTAAGTAGATTTTTCTTCGGTGATTGGGGTGAATTACACAAAGAAAGGTCCTCACATTTCAGTTTGTTAGAAAAACTCGATAATATTAATCTCGGTAATTCGATACTCACCAGACGACACCGAAGGCTCCGTATCCAATAGGCCTGTCTGGTTGGACTTGCTCTTGCGTATGTGCCGGGGCAGCAGCATGTTGAGGATGGTAATAGGGTTGAGCGGCGTGCAAACCCCCTTGCTGTCCGCCCGCTGTCGGGCCCGCAGCACCCTGCATCAAGGACATGGACACGGACATCGACACTCTAGAGTGGCGGCTCGGGCCGACCACAGCCATCAAATGCACCAGTTCGCTAGATTAACTCACAATACATAGCCAAGCCAGTCCAACCGCTGTTGTTGCTGCACCTTTTGTCTTTTGTCCTTAAGACCACAGAGCGCAATGTAAACGCACTGTAACGCAATCAACTTGCCCTAGTCGCACCGTACCAGACGTCACGTACGGTAGTCGTAAATGTGTGGTTATAGAAATCGAAACATTAAATATTCACCATATTCATTACCGGCTTATGTGCCGCTTGGATATACGTATACATAAGTGCCTGCAATAACATATAGACCCTTATGTATTATTATTATTTCGGTCTTCCAGTTCGCACGCTAATTGGAGGTGCACATCGAATTAAGGACACGGAACAACAAACTCTCTTCTGCCACTAACACAGATCTGTGGCACACTAAAAGAACTGTTACGTTTAAAAACACTGTTGCGAATAAGGAGATTGATGATTTTGGATTTTAAAGGCAGTCCACGCCGCGCTCGATTTTTCTTGTATTATCACAAATCTAACTGGTTTGGTCGCGGCAATTGCACTTTCTGTACGCGGGTTTTCCCAGACGGTTTTGAACTGTTGTCGAATTAGTTATTTGGCGTTACAAAGGAGAAAAGGTGAAATAAAAAGGGTAAGGTTGTTGAGAACCCTGGCGCAGTACAACCTCTCCCACAGTTAGTGTATGACTGATCGCGAAAATAACCGAGTGCGAGTGGGGTCTAGCAAGCTGAAGCTGCTGCCCGCATGCGCACGCCCATAACAGCTGATTACAGAACTACTACTACTGCCAGTCTGCCATGCAATTGACGAACAAAGATCTTTGCTGGTTGGTAGCGCTTCCTTTATGTTGGATGCGGGAAAAAGTCAATGATTTACACATGATGCTGGTCAAAATTATGAATTTTTTTCAAGCTAATGTAATGCCTTGAAAACCTCTTTCGAGCAATTCATTCTTGAAGTACCTACGACTAAATTAAGTTCACACAACTTAATGCGAGGGATGCAATACGCACCAACGTAAAAACGGTTTCGGTCGGTTACGTTTTGCATCCTTGCTTAATAAAGATTTGTTTTCAACGCATAAATATTTAATTAATTTAATTTAGTTAATCGATTCGAATCGATTTTTTTAATCGATTCGCCGATTCGAAAAAAAATCGAATCAAAATATAGAATTGAAACGAATACAGCGTGTCGCTAAATTCCGTGGACATGGCTTAACCATAGACTCCTAGGCTCAAAACAAGATAATTTAACCCAACTTATCCATATCCAAAATTCCTTCGTTAAGTCAGTTTTCTGCTTCGAAGTTGTTGAATAAAAAGTTAATTACAACAAAAGAACGCTTGAACCAATTTGTATGTTATCTGGTATGAGTGCCCATGGGAAAATAAGTCACATTTTCAGATAGTTTTAGTAATTTGGACTGGGCAGCTAGTGTGAAAAACAGGGTTACCACAACTAGGGGTGCGAAAATTTATCGATATATCAATATTATCGATAATATCGATAATTATCGAATAACGATATTTCCATTTGCAGTTATCGATAATATCGATAATATCGATAACATATTATCGATATTATATTATCGATAATATCGATATATCGATAAATTTTCGCACCCCTAACGCGGTATAACGTGTTAACTATGTGTTTTTATGTTAACTACGTGGTCTTATGCAATTTTTTGACGATGCAAAAAACCTGTTGTTTTTTATGCAAATTTAATTATTAATATTATTATTACCACACGGATGAAATCGCATACTTTTTCTTCAAATTTAAAAAATACGATAGCATGTCTTCATTTATCGTCATTACCCGCCGTTTTTCTCTCCATTCATTAAATTCGGCATTTTCATAATGTCCTCCGGATTTTGCAGGCAATAATTGGAGAGTTTCTTCTTGAGCTTTGATCACTAAAGCCGGAAGGCGACAAAAACCAACGAACAGCGAAATCCACATTGCTGGTCAGTGCTGCCAACTCCACCGATAAATAATTTGGTAGATCTACCGATTTTGAACTCAACTTTTTTTTAATTTTATTTTTTGTAATTTTATCAATTTTCTTTATTTCTAGATCGTCTTTTGTTTTATTTTACGTCAAAAATTGCATAAAGTTCAAATCTTAATTTTAGAAAGTTTTGTTTATTTAATGAGAATTTTTTAATTTTATAATTGTTTGTAATTTTATAGAAAGTAGAAAGTATTGTTTATTTAATGAGAATTTTTTAATTCTTATTTTTTGTAATTTTACATCGGTAATATCGATAACATCGATAATATCGATAACGTCGATAACATCGATAATATCGATATTATCGATAATGTCGATAATATCAATAACATCAATACATTATGAATTCGTCCGATTCGCACTAAAACTGTCCGAAAATGAATTTTAGTGAAATACTAGTGAAATGATTTTATTTTTACGGCAAATAATTGTCCTTATTAGGGCTGCGAAAATTTATTGATGCATAATTTAACCACAACACAGATTTCGCAATAACTTTTCTGAGGTTAAGAAGATAACTTTAATTAATAAATTTTTAGAAGGAAGCATTCATTAGGAAACTTATTAGTGTCTTTTTAATTTTCAATACTTCTTACGGTTTGGTCACATAGAAAAGTAGAAAAATCTAAATGGCCGCAGCGCGTCTTATTGAAAAAAGTAGCCCACACACGAAAACAAATGCCTTTTATTATGGATAACTAATTTATTTTTAAAAAGACTCTTTATGAAATCAATGGCGCTGTGTTAAAGAAATCAAAATACGGTACATTAAATTACTTTTTAATATTGATTTTAGAGTAAAAAGGTAAAAAGTTTATTATAGCAAAAAAAACTGTAAAGATTAGGTACAGAAATTGAAGAGGAACATGAAAACTGTCTATTCGTAAAGAAAGATAGAGGGGGTTGTATTTAAAAAAATTGAATAACGGCAGTTTGAAAATCTGACATTTAATTGAACAGGATTGTACATTTGAAGAAACAAATAAAACTAAAAGAATTTATATCTAGATTATTCCTTATGCTTTAGTTTACAACACTACCGGCTTTTGTTGCTGTACGACAAACAATAAGTTTACAGTAAAGTATTTCAAGAAAAGTTGAAAATCAGACAGTTTTCAACAAAACATTAATTTAGTCTTAGTTGGTTAAATAAATATAAATACTTTATGTGCTATGTTTAAAAGATCAAGTGTTATGTCCTTACGAACCCTTCGTCATAATAGCTTCATATGTCACATATGTATATCTAAAAGGTGGTGAAATAAATAAAGAATCACCATAGAAAATACAGAAATCGTTATTGTTTGAAATAATGCAACAAATTTGTGAATAATTAACCTAAGCGTCACTAAACCATTTCAATTATTCTTAAGTATTATGCAACTCTTTCTAAAGAGTCATGTCATATGGGCCAGATGAATAAAACGAAGCATATGCTTTTACTTCAAATTTTTCAATAAAAACTGCAAATATTTGAAGAAAAATGAAATTCTAAATAATTCTGCCTGTAACGTAGTAAACATTTTAATAAATAGAATCGTATAATGATTTGCATTCGAAATTTTTCCACGTATTTAAGCTTTAAAAAAAAATTAAAACGGAAGCAAAAGCATTTGCTTCGTTTTATTCATTTGGCTCAATAGTTCGTCCTAAAGAAGTTACCATTGAGTACAGTCACCCTTTTGACGAAGAACCGATTCTAATCTTCTAGGAAGAGTGTCAGTAAGCTCTCTGCATGTTTCTGGTGTTATACTATTCCAGATTTCAATTATTTTGCTACGTAAATCATCTTTTGTGCGAACTGGATGATTACGCAATTCTCGTTTAATTTTTCCCCACAATTTTTCAATTGGAGATAGATCCGGGCTATTACTAACCCAATCAAGGACAGGAACATTGTTTTCCAAAAGGCATACTGCCAAAGTGATGAAAACATGGCAAGCAGCGCCATCTTGCTGGAAGATATAATGCCCGTCCTCTGTTTGTAGTTTCGGGATTGAGGGAATAAGTTGGTGTTCTAAGGTCTCTATATACTTCTGTGCGTTCATAATACCGTTGATAAATGTTAAATTCCCAACCCCCTGACCAGACATACATCCCCACACCATCAGCGAGGCTGTAAATTTCACCTTCCGTACTAGACAATCTGGATGGTAAGCTTCCTTCGATCTTCTCAAAACCCTTTTTCTGGCTATCTCCAACAGAAACTTCGAAACGAGACTCATCGCTCCAGATTACAGAACTCCATTATTGTTTCGTCCATCCGAGACGATTTTTTGCCCATAAAACGCGCGCTCGTTTTTGTTTCTGGATCAACAAAGGCTTTTCCTTGGCCTATAAGTCGATCAATTGATATTAATACCAAAATAAAAATATAAAATTTACCTTATAAAATTTATAATGCAATTTCTTTGCATATCTGCTACAAGTAGATACAGAAACACTTCGTCCTAATGCTTCACCCCACAATATAGCTAACTCAGATGCAGAAGCCCTCCTATTTTTCTTAATAATGCCATTCAAAATTCTTACATCTCGATCACTAAATGAAGCAAATCGTCCAGTTTTTTCCTTACATTCCATTGAACCCCGCATGGTATAATCGGCAACAATCGTCTTTATCGTCGAATATGGAATTTTTAAAAATTTCGCAATTGAGTAGCCAGAATGACCTTCCTTTAAACGCTCTTTAATAATTTTGCGTAGAGACGCATGTAACGGAACTCCTCTACCCATGTTTAACACTTTTTAACAACCACAATTTCTAAGACGAAGAAAGTGACAGATTAATAACCTAATTAATAAATATTTGTTTTATTTCCGTCAAAGGTACCTATGATTGTTTTGTTAAATAAGTAGGACGAACTATTCTGATTGCTGTATTCTGTATTGCTGTTCATAATCATGAATATGTAACTATTTTTTCATTATCTTTTGATAATCCCACTAAATTATATAAATAGTATTCAGCATATGTTATTCTTTCAAAATATCATGAGGCATTATATCCTCGAATATTTTTTTTGAAATTATTTTAGTTTAACATAAAACTTGCATTAGGACGAACTATTGTGGTGAGGGGCTCGTATATAAGAAAATACACAGGGTGTTCCATTTAAAAAAGTCCTGCTGCATGCTGCCATTTTTTTACGTGACACTCTGTATGTATCAAAATAATTATAGGTTATAATGCTGAATAGGTGAAAGAAAAAAATTCTATCTCGTTCTATAAATGAGCTATGGAAGAAGGGGCGCTTCAAAACTCACCCTGTATACCATTTACAAATAAAATTCAACACTGCCAACTCAAATAATGATCAATTGATATATACCGGATGGAATATTAAAAACCTTTGATGGTATAACGTTCTTACCTTAAACCTTTGATGGTATAACGTTCTTACCTTATATCCAATTTTAATAAATGATATGTCAAACAAAATCGTTTAAAAAATGCCACAATTTGGATCGATTTAATATTTATTTTAAATGTTTCATTTTTGACAGATGACAGTCAACTTTGTTTTCAAATTGTACTATTATTCATTTTTTACTCATTTTAATACAGATTTTTTTCTAAATATGGGCATGAATGGAGAAAAGAAGACCATTTAAGGAATTAATGTAAACAAACTATGACATTAAACAATAATAAAGGTGCATTCTGCATTTGCGAAGGGACTAAGTGAGCTGAGGACGTCTATCAGTCGGACATTTTATTAAAATTTTAAAATGATTGACAAACAATTCCCACTTTTGTAACTAAAATGGATAACGAAGACTGCTTGGATTCTTAGATACGACTGAATCGAATTGAAAGCGGAAAAATGATGTAACTGCCTCATGACTGTGAAAAATCATTTTCCTGGCAGATTACTTCCAAGTGCCGACATAAAAGGTGAGCAAATAAAAATCATATTAGAGTAGGCGGTACAAGAAAAATGTATGTCTGTGATTAACTAAATTAATTAATGTAATACATTCAAATTTATTGACTTGATAGACACACATTTTCTTTACACCGCCTACTCTAATCTGATTTTTACTTGCTCACCATTTATTTGGAAGAGTGATTCGAAATTTACGAAATTTTGGATCTTTTAGAAAACCCAAAACGTTTTACAGCAATGGGCGTCAATAAAAGATGTGCAATGTGTCCGGGACAGAATTTGAAACTTCGAACAATTGCTTTACTGAAAACTATGGTTACTTGATTTCTGTAAATTTCGACTTTTTTTCATTTAAAATAAATTTTTGACTTGTCGTTTTAATATAGCTGTATTCAGAAACAAAATCTCTATTAGAATAAGTACAATAAGTACAAAAAAAAACGATTTTGTCCAACGTATCATTTATTAAAATCGGATAAAAAATAAGAAAGTTACAGCACCAGGTTTTTACAGGTTTTTTATGTTCCACCCGGTATATCCTCAAAACCTGCTAAAAACGAAAACCCGTAAACTCGTTCGAAAATGAACCTTGTTAGTAAACGGCAAACGGCAAATATGATGTAAATGGATTTGCTCTTAAAGTTGATTTTCGTTTGACTACGAGTGCTACTTACGTACGGCCTTTTGTTTTTAGTGCCGGGAATGATTGAACGATAAACTATTGCTTCTACGTTCGATAATTGTGAATTCCCTATTCCGATTCGTAACATTTTTTACTCCTAAATAAACTGTTGTTTAGTAGAGAAACTGAATTGAATAGAAAATGTCCAACGAACGAACGAATCGATTCGTTTATGTGGAATCGATTCGATACTGTGAGAATCGATTTGTTTCGATAAACAAAATTAATCAAACTAGATACAGGGTATAACAATTCCAACGCGAAAAACTAAAATACAAACAAAGCAAAATATAAATGAATCTAACGTGACTGGAAAATGTCCAAAATAAGAACTGAATCTCTAGTTTAGCTTTTAGTTAACGTTCATGTTAGTTTCAACAAGCCTATTAGGCAGATACGTGTTTCATTTAAGTTCTCGTAACCGTTTTCATCAAATTTGACGTTAAAAGTATGAACTCTCTTATAAGAAAACTGAGAGTACAAGAAAAATTCTTTTGGCAGTTTTAGCTTCATTGTCAGTAGAGGAAAACTTTTACCTGAAGCTTTCAAAGCATTTAAGGGACACTCTGTATAACTATCTCTGCGTCTATCATTAATTTTCCCCCTCATTTATTATTAAATCACTGATTAAAATGTTTCGTCGAATTAATAGACAGCTGTTTCAATGGATACAACAACTATTGGGCGATTTAAAAAATTGAAACTAATTTAACTTTTCTTAATGTTATCGTCACACACTTCAGTTTTAGAAATTACCTGGTATTGGGCTATTATATTTTGCTTCAATTTTATTTTCTTGAAATGGAATACGCCTCTAGTCGGATTACCATTAGCATAATATTTCAATTATTCCTCAGAAAATTTGCAAATTAGGATAATTAGGGGATAATCTTAATCCACTTTAGTGATACCTAGTTCAATCAGATTTTGATTATCATTACAATAATCTATTACAATTTTCTAATATATTTACGTAGTTTTATAAGTAATGAATAAATACTTATAAAGAAGGGCTCAAATTTTTAGATTTCAAACCCATGTATGTAAAGTACATATTATCAAAACAAAAAAAAATGTTAAGTGAACATCATTATTTATTTTTCCAGAACAAAGGTACTGAAGAAGACCTACCTTAACATTTTGGGTGCACCAATGCTCCATTTATTATCAAAATTCCAATTTCGGGCTTGCCTTCTTCTCTTTGTTAGTTTAATCGTTTTATTGACAGATATCTTCTTAGATTCACTTACCTCATTATTTTTGAGATAAATATGCGAATGGCATTGTTTGTATAAGATGAATGCTATTTATCTATGTATGACTATCATGTTTCCTTCTTATCAGATATATGTATGTGCCTTTGAAAACCAACAACACTTGTGCAAACTTAGAAAGTAACAGGACAGTCGCCATAGAATCTTACACAGTAAATTGAAAACGTGCTCCTAATGTCGGTATCTGTTTTGTATTTTTAGATAACCTCATTAGATATTCATTATTTATTTAAAATAATAATAAGCTATTATTTTCGTTGGCTGTTTAGGTGTAGTGTTTACGAAACTATCGAATTTCGCTTTAATCATTAATATAATTGAATTAAAAGTTATTTTTGGTAATACGTTATTGGGTTTAATTGAGTTGGGTTTAATTGTCTTATTATTTACATCTTTAAACCAGTGCTTATTTTTTTAAAATAATTCCTTAATCAAGAGATGTGATTTAATTTAATTGAGTTGGGTTTAATTTTCTTATTATTTACATCTTTAAACCAGTGCTTATTTTTTTAAAATAATTCCTTAAGCAAGAGATGTGATTTTTCTAAATTTATTTTATTACATTTTGGTGCCCGTCTATAAACACCGTACCTACTCTGATCCTCCAAGTTTTCTACAGTTGCCTCTTCCGAAACTATAATAAATTCTTTGCAGGTAAAACACTTGTATACAAAGTGAAACAGGTAAAATGTTAAAAAGTACCTTGACATTGTGAAGTACCGACGAATTATAATTGTATTCGACGATCTCCCTGAAGTTTAAATTTTGTCACCACGAAATTTTAGGATAGTACCTACGTTTCAGGTATAAACATGCAGGTTTGAATACTCGTATAAAGGCATTTTTCTCCGGCCCCTTTTTTTTGCATTGTACTAAACTATTGAAATTATAAGCGACTCAGATGTTCACTGTTTATGTTGAGGACTCTCTGGGAACTTGGGCTGTTAATAAAAAAAAGTAAAATAAAATAACACGATGGAAAATTTCATTCTAAAACATCAAATTGAAAAAAAAATTGCCAAAATGGGAACAATTAAATCAATTAATATCTTACTAAATAAGTTGTCACTTAAACTTTTTTATGTGTCCGTATATTTCCGTACACAATAAATAAAACAGCAGAAGATATAGTAAGTACGAAAACAAGTACATATTTAAATCTGCTATAAACTTGAACTTGAGCTCTGCGTCATCAATCACCGAAGTTACAACCGACAATTATTTCAATATTATTTCTTTGTTAACGAAAGTTAGAAAGAGATAGCTATATAAAAGTCCTTTGACTTATCGATCGATCGGCATATAGTAAAAAATGAACTGTATGTTCGATTTTAAAAAACTCACCTTCAATATTGTAGCAAGAATGCACAATATATGTTCTACGTTTATTTAAGAAAATAAATTTTCTAAACACCTTAATAAGGGACTTATTAAAGACATTAAAGAATAAACTTGAAGATGACAATTTGCAAAAATAATTGATGTTGTTAAGTGTTTTGAATACCTCTAGAAATAAAATACTTCAAAGTACCTACACTTGAGATATAGTGATTTAGATTTCATTATTCTGGTTGAATATTTGATACCACTCAAGTGCAGTGCGCTGATAAAGCTACTCTACAAAATTTTTATAGTGTAAAAATTCTTTGTAGTCTTATTTAAATTGTGTCAGCAAAAAATAACATTTTACAAACAGAACTACAGATTCCACAAATTATTAAGTCATAAATTATCAAAACGACACGAATTTTATTATAAACTCCATACGAGTTGCTTCAAGAAATTATTTGAAATTTCAATATTATACACTATGTCCCTAAGATAACTTTTCCAGCATGGGGATCTTGGTTAACAGTAGAAGAGATACGAATGCGGTTAAATGGGATGTATTATTCCTAAGTATTAGGGTAGGCATAAACTATTTTGAAAGTCAAGAGATTCCATGTGGTTCAGAAGTTATAGCCAAAAATAAAAAAATTTGACACAAGTATCGTTTTTTTCTAGTAACTTCTTTATTGTAGTCGATACGTTTTTATTACTTATATTTTCTTAAGACACTTTTTAATGCAGAATTTGAATGTGCTTTTAGATTTTTATTTTCACTTTCCGTTTTCGAGTTTTCGCCCCCCATCTTCAGCTTTTCTTATGAACCGTCAAGTAAGCATTGGAATAATTGAATCCGCTCCTTTTTCTTCTTTGCAATGATATAACACATGTAATATTTATTTTGGCAGATAACGCAAAAAATTAAAAAGAATATTTTCTTCCCAGACGTAAGCTTTGTTTACTGTAAAAGTAAACACATTTCCTAACAAATGAATGAAACAATTCCTGAAAAAGTCCTACACAAAAAACAAAAATTAACTAGTAACAAACAACAAATACGTAGTTAAATAAAATACTGGATTATTTACGGAAGATGTTCGAACAATTGACCTTTATGTTCTCAAATAATGTTGTGACGTGTGAATTGTTGCTCTGATTACATTACGAAAATTGCGACGTGTAATTTTGCGAGATGCTGAAAGCACAGATTCATGAAGATCTTCAACGTTTTCAAATACTTGATTTGATACTTTATTTTTGACGTAACTCCAAACAGAAATATTCTAAGGGACGAAATCTTAGAGGGCATAAAATAGAGCCACGATTACCAATCCACGAATTAGGGAAGCGGTTAAAATATTCCCTAATTACGTTTGAATTATGTGGTGGAGCCTTTGAACCGAAGAATGTGAGTTCGAATCCTTACCTGGCCAACCTATTTTTTGTAAATAGATATAATTTGTAATAATTTTAATCAATTTCTTTGAAACATTCATACAAAGCATACGTTTGTCAAGAAAACATTTTTAAAATTTCGTCAAAATAAATATTACCTATGTCATGTCATTGTAAAGGGAAAATAAAAGAACGCATAAAGAAGTGCCTTAAGAAAGTACAAATGACAAAGACGTATCGATTACAACAAAGAAGTTATTACAAAAAAAACTATACAGGTGTCCCAACAATGTGCTCTCGGGCAATATCTCGATAACTACCTACTGAAGATACAGAAAAATTTTCAACACATTTTTGTTTTTAATTTTGGAGATCTACAACATAAAATGATTTTCATCTATACAGAGTGAACCAGTGGTACCGAACACAACTTTTTTATTTCAAATGGCATACCTATACATATATGAAACCAAATTTGGATTGCTCATAGAATTCTACATATCTTCTGTATACCATTGTGTATACCCAGAGATGGGATAGATACTTTTGAAAAGTATTTAAATACAAGATACTTTTGCAAATATATTTGTAGATACTTTTAGAAAAGATATTCTACATAAAAGTATTCGAGATACAAAACTTCGGTATCTAAGATACTTTGGTATCCAATGATACCTACTTTACATACTTTCGTACTAGCAATTTATTTTCGGTTAATTTTGAAGATTATTAGATAATATAGATATCTAAGCAGGTTTAATAAAAATGCCCCGAAGCTTCCCGCAAATTTTAAATACATTTTAGTATCTCAAATACTTTTCAGTGCCTATCTCAAATACTTTTCAGTATCTTGAGATACTTTCAAGTATTTAAAATACTTTATTAAGAATTAAGATAAAAATACTTCTTGAAATACTTCTTTATTTCGTAAATATGTACTTTATACACGGAAAAAAGTAAGAAGTGGTTTGGAAAAAAGTAGCACTACTTCATTGCACATAAAAAATAAAAGAGATGGATTTTTCAAACTTAATACTTTATATACGAAAGCCATAACTTATTATTCATTAAATTATAAGAAATAAATAAAATTAAATTATCCGTGCCAAAAGTATCGAACCTTTGCTTTTACCCTCTTCATTAAAGTTTGAACATGATTATTACTGTATTTCTCAGCTTCCTTTCTCCACTTTTTCCGAAAATCAGTGATGTTTGCTGCCTTAGATTTTGTTTTTTTAAGGTTTCTTTACATGTGAGCCCAGTAACGCTCAATTGGCCGAAGTTCGGGACAATTAGGCGGGTTCGCTTCTTTTGGAACGATGTTTACGTTATTGGTTGCATAAAAGTCTTTAGCTTTTTTTCCATAGTGACACGTGGCCAAATCTGGCCAAAAGACAACAGTAGTATTATGCCGTTGTATTAGTGGTAGCAGACGTTTTTCCAGGCATTCCTCTACGTAAATTTCTCCATTCATAGAGCCAGTTGTAACAAATTCCTCGCTTTTTAGGCCACATGTGCATACAGCTTGCCAAATCATGAATTTTTGTGGAAATTTACTTGCCATTTTATATTTATGTTTAGAAGCCACATTGTCCTTATCTGTTGCAACATAAAATTCTTGTCCAGGGATTTGGTTAAAATCAGCAACACAATAAGTTTCATCGTCCATTATGCAACAATCAAATTTTGTGAAGAAATTCGTATACAATTTGCGAGCTCGTGCTTTAGCCGTCCGTTCTTTTTCTGGAGTTCTGTCAGGTACTTTTTAAACTTTATAGGTTTTTAACTTAGCATTTACTTTAACCCGATGTACCATAGATTTTGTGGTACCCAATTTGTCAGCCAGGGTTCGCTCAGACAGATTAGGATTGTTCCTATAGGCAGCCTTAAGTCTGGTTACTAATTTTTTATCCTGAAATCCCATTTTCCTTCCAGAACCTGGTTTTCTTTCAGCATTAAGTATTTCCTTGTAACTTCGCAAAACTTTTCCAACCGTAGATTTGGGTATATTTAAAACTTTTGCCAACTTAATCTGACTCCAGAGAGGATTTTCAAGATGGGTGTTCACAATTAGTTTACGACGAATAACTTCATTCGTTGACATGGCGCTTTTTTTTATTAAATTTTATCACAAAACTTGCATTAGAAGAACAGAGATTACTAATTTGACAGTTGTCAAACAGTTACAAATTTATTTTGTCACAGACTGCTTGGGTAATAAAATTCTTTCACTGCTACTTTTTTTCTGAACCACTTCTTATTTAAATACAAGATACTATCTTGTATTTGAAAAAGTATCTAGTATCTATGTTCTTCAAGATCAGTCTTCCTCAAAGTGGGCGATAACGCCCCCTTGTGGGCGCTAGAGGCCTACAGGGGGGCGGCAAAGTGCACAGAGAAAATTGGGGGAAACAAGATAAGACTCATATGGCAGGCTATAATTTAACTAAAGTTATTAAAGTAATGATTGCGATTTAAGATGTGGTAAAGTTAAAAATTTTAGGGAGCGCTAGAAAATAATTGATTCTCAAAGTGGGCGGTAGACGAAATCAGTTTGAGAACTTTAAACAGTTTCGTTTTATAATACAGCCTGTACTAGCTCTGCCGTTTTTCAAAATTCAGGGAAGCAGGTGGTACATAAAACATAAAAGTTATTTTAATACAGATAATACAAATCATGTTATGTTAAGTCTCTTTAAATTAGCGTACTTTTGTTTCGCTAATCGCAATTAATTTGGGACGTCATATTTTGATACACTTTAAATTAATTGACACGTTTCATAAGAGTGCTACTAATTATAAATTACGATGAATACACTTAAAAATCATTACTGTTTTTAAATTTATAGGTAGAATGTTTCCTCCAGTTACAAAAAAGGAAAGCAAGTATAGGAATCGGTTCAATCAGTAAACATTTCTTTTAAATTTTTTTATTAAGGTACTGGTTTGTAGAAAGTATACGAAACAATGTGTACTGCTATGTATATAACAATAAATTCTTGAATCTATTTTTGAAAAAATAGTAAAAAAAACAAATAAAATTCTACTGTTCAGAAACTGAACAGGAATTGAAGGGATTCATCTATTACACATGTAATTATTACATATTGTTCTTTACACTATCAATGAAGTACAGAATAAGACACTTAATGAAGGGATATTGATAAAAAAAAATCTTTTTTCAACTAATTTTGCTCCAGTTTTCATTTTCTATTATCACTATAAACAAGATTTTTGAATTTGAACTTTATTTGATGAAAACTTACTACTTTCTAAATTCAAATAAAAAATCAGTAATATCGTTAAATTAAAAATAAACTTCTTCGGTAAACTTTACTTACAGTTTTATCAATACCTCCCTCATGTACAACTCAGAATTGTTGGGTTCAAACTCAATTTACATTGAACTGAACATAAAGCTTTAATTCTGGTTATACAAAATAGATTCTTCTTTTTTACATCACCATACAAAACTGATATGATTTTATTACATAAATACATCGAGATATTTACACGACATTTATCACATATACATCGACTTAAAAAATAAGTTAAGACAATTCAAATCCTGTGTTGCAAGTAACAGCGTATCGCAGTTTTTCGCGGAGGGTGCTCTTCTTTTGGTAATTTGGTAGTTTGAGTAAATTGAAGCAGGTGGACGAGGTCGGTAGGCGATTGAGAGGATCCTTTTTTCTTATTGTGAAAAATCCTCGAATTACACTACCTATAAAGACAGCTAAACTAAATAATAAAATTACATATTTAATAGCGTTTTCGATTGACTGCTTTAGAGCAATCTCAGAATATCTTCATCCCTTATTATTATTCCATGAGGTTTAAAATAAGATGAGAACGCTCTAGAGTAGTCCATCTAAAACGCTATAAGATTAAGAAATTACCTATTGTATCTCCTGTATCTTCATCATCACCAACTTCTACACACCTTATTGAAAATGGTGGTTCTAAATGTGCAAATCCAAGCAAAGGAGGTTTTGAGCAACTTGTCACGAACTGACCAAAAAAATTACTTAAGAAAATATAGAGCCAATTAATTAGGAATTTATACCTTTAAAAACATTCCTTTTTCGTCCTCAGAAAAATCTTTCTCTAAAATATCCCATAACCAACATACAACTCTGTGTGAGTCATGGAATCCTCCGTAATATTGAGTGTGTTTTCGAAGGTCCCTCAAGTCTAATGGAACGTTATCGCCAGATATTAATCTTTGCAACTAAAAATTATGCCATTTTGAAAAGTTCACTTCCATGTTGGAAACCTACCTCTGGAGTTGAAAATAATAATAACCACTCTGGATTAATAATAGATCTGAATCCTCTTATGAAAGCAGTGGTTTGGTCTTTTATTTGTACATGCATTCGGAAATGAGCCATCAAATGAATATAATTAATCCTAAAATATCACCTGGTATTTACATCGTGTTTGTTTTACGAGTATTTATGTAAGTGACTTACTTGTTTTCATTTGTTACCGGCACTGCTTTTCCACCTGGAATCAGTTCGTGGGTCACCAATTTACCCAGGCTATCTTCATCCACACTGAAGGTAAGATCAAGCTCGGAAACATCCCCCTTGTAATGCTTCACGTAACTCAAACTCCTATACAATTCAGAATCGAGAGATGGTAACTCGTCGACACAACTGTACAGAGCTTGCGCAGTCTGGCCTAGCACTTGACTTAAAAAGAACGACGCAAAAGGAACATCGACGACGATTCCCTCGTAAACGGCCTTTCCCAACATCCTACCCACAAAGTCAAAGAGTTGCAGGTGATTATCCTGCAAGTTTGAAGTCGGTGATGGATACAGTCGTTCTTCACTCGTCGCTTTAAATAAATTGAGCGACGGATCAAATATTTTCTTGATGCTTTCCTCGAGGAATTCCTTGAAAACACCGTCCTGATCTATGCCTGCCTCATCCAGGCCTTGTTCGTTTATGAATCTTACACGAATCACACCTTTCAAAGCCTGTGGAGGCAGTAGAGCCAATTGACGGTAACCATCTTCAACAATTCTTGATCTGAAAATTGTGATTATAATTTGATTATTCGAGCAAAGATGAACTGGTTACCTGTGGACAGTAATGAGGGTTGATTGAGGCGATGCGCAAGCAGATTCGGTCAGCCCCAGAACAGTCTTTTCATTTGAAATGTACTTCCGAAACAAACGAACTCTGTCTTCGTGCGGTATGATATGTGGCATGGTTTGCAGAAGTAACTGCGGAGCTCTACGACCTTTTTCAAGGTCGGCCATGAAGGCAGATACTTTGAAATCTTTTATGAGCCAGTGTCCTTGTGGCGTGTAATTTCTTCTGCAGTCTCTTTTATACAGAACCATGAGAAGGGTATGCATGGATTGGAATAAATTATTTGTTTGAATTGTTTTTAAATCTGAAATTTAATTTAAAACATTGTATGCAATCCGATACATAATGTTCATAAATCAAGTTCACAATTTATTTATTTCATTTTTGAATAAACTAAACGAGCATAGTCTTCTGAATATTCTGTAAATTTTTGTGCAATTGAGAAAATGTTTCAATCCAATTTATAGAGTGGGTATCTGTGCGACAACTTCAAATTATACATTTCGTTTATATTACTTGAAATATCTGAATGGTTTAGATTATGCAATCAAAGTAACTTGCACAAAAAATAGTTTTATGTTCAGTCCCCCCACTGCTGGTTGTGCAGATTGTTCAATGCACAAGGGCGCCAAATTGTCTGTAATTACTTAAACAGATATAACTAAAAATGAATTGCTTTTGAGACTAAAACAGCAAAACTAATTATGCAAAAACACTTTGTTTATAAACTTTATATCAGCAGAATTAGTTTTTGTTAAGAACTTTAAAAGGGCGCCAAAATATGTTCTGCATAAGGGCGCTTGACTCCTTAGCAGCGGATCTGTTTATGTAATAAAATGCATTTATTCTTCATATTGCATTTTAGATTACTTCTAAATAATAGTGAGTTGACATTTTGTTGATAAACATAATTTGGCTTTAATTACACATTTGTTACTACAAAAGAGGTGCACACTTCATGAATTATTTGCAATCTAAATAGTCAGTAAATATTTACCAAATAAATTTCCCAATACTCCTTTGTAAAGAAACGAATTTAAAAAATTGGACATTACAGTGAAATCATGTAGTCTGAATGGATGCTGCTGCTCGTACATTTCCATGTCGTCTAATATTCTGGAATCAAGACAAATATTGTGTAACAAAAAAAAAACTTTGTATTAATAAGAAACTTACGTAACATAATGGGTCATACAGTCAGAAAACAGCTGCAATAATTGAAACTCAGGTGCCGTGCACTTCGTATTGATCGCCAGGTGATCCAAAAATGTCTTCAGGCCACAGTTTGGGCCCAGCGAACAAAGAAACAACCACAAGTTATATAAAACTTCACCTTGATAACACAGGCCTAAAACGAACACGATAACCCTTGAATGTTAACGATAAAGTAACTCACCTGTTAAGATGTCTAGCTTCAGCTGATTTAATGTGTTCAGTGCCGTGTGATACATTGAGCACAGCAAAACAATTCTGTGTACTTCAGGGCTGCCTAAAGTCCTGTAAGTTTTTTGTACATTTGTTTTGTTACCACGAGACTCGAATGCACGTTTTATGAAGTTTGCTCCGCTGAAATGGCTGTTTGTTGGGCTTGAACTTGCTTGATGTGGATCTACTCCCTTTACCATTTCCATTAAAAAATTACCTTCAAGAGAAAATATTTCCTTTACCTACCAATTCCATTTGCACTCTTTTAAATACTCTTTCACAATTAAAAAAATAAAAATAAAAACATTGTAATAGTTATTCTTTTATCTTATGTACCTACTTAGATAAAATTTAAAACACACATAAAGTAGACTTTTCAATAATTTAAAATGGAATTTAAAAACGTGTGATACTAATAAAAAGTAAAATGAATTGAAGTACCTCACCCAGTTTACAGTTGAATAGAAAGTTCATTTGATTTGCTTTATATTTTAATTACTAATAATGTTTATTGGTAACAGTTACTTAACTGTAACTGCCATTATTTTTGTTAGGATGGAATGAGTTGTAACTTTTCTAAGATTCCTCTTTCATTTCGTACATAAATCAATAAAAACTCAACCTTTTGAACATTACCTAATAAAATAGAAATCATCTGAGAATTCCACAGTAAAAGCAGCTGGGTTTTTACATGAGACATAGCAGCATGCAAGGCAGGATCCATGGGTTGTGCGAACCATCCAAGCACGGGATGCCAGTGTGTTAAATTGGACTGTTTACTGACGACGTAATTTTGACAACTTTCCAGCAAACCGGTTACAACAACCTGTTGAAAAATCGAAAGATTAAACAAATCAGAAATTTAATTCTATATAACTGCACTTACTGTGAATGTAGGAAAGCACAGCTCCTTTAAAGTAGTGTCCTTTTCAATATAAGCTAGCTGCAATAAATTTGCTAAAAGACATAAAGCATAATTTCCCTCCAGAGTATTAAACACTATCCTCATTGACTGCTGACTAGACAGTAGTTCTAAGCTTCTTGAGAGTATTTTGTGATTTATTAAAGTTGTGATACCCTAAAATATTACAATATCACATTAATTAAAAGCAAAAAGAATCTCAGTCTCACTTCTGGTGTTACAGCTTCTAAATGTTGAACCAGTGCAGGAACAGAAAAAATGTGAATCAAAAACATCGTCATCAACTTATCTGAAAAATTAGCCGAGACGAGAGGCCTCAAAGCCAAAGTTAAAAATGCTGATAAAGACACGTTTTTAAATGATATATTCAACCGTCCCAAACCCCTCAGCAGTAAGTTCTAGAAAAAAAATAGGAACTAATTCAGCTCTGTACGAATCTACACTGGAATACTAACTAACTTTGATTGTCAAGTAAAATCCTCTATGGAAAAGTTGGCCCATAAGATTCGCACACAATTGATTCATGCCAGGCTTGAGCACTTCCATGTTCTTGTTCTTTAAGATGACCCAAGTGTTTGTGCTGGTAAATGAAACGAGCACATGCAAGAATAACAAAATCGTTTTCATGTCACCGGCAATTTCGGGCTTCAACTCATCTAAATACTCGCAACATTTCCATAAAATATCATTCATATGCGATATCCATCTTAAGACGTATTCTTTGTTTAATGCCATCCCAACATAGCTCAATTTAGGTGAGTCAGAATCCAAAGTAGCTACTAAATACCTACACAGCTTTATGAACCGCTCTGTGTCTCTTTCTTTCTTCCATATTATCAAGAAACGATACGACTGATGGTAAATTAGCACAGCGGACTTAAACACGGGCTTCTCGGTTTCACTAACTTCAGGTATGGTTTCATCAAAAGCCAAGCTGCAAATATTATAAAATTTGCAAACAAAGCACATCGAATAAGCTTGGAAACTTACAGTATTTCATTTGAGAATTTAATACGTGCCAACCACCCTCTCACATATTTCTGTATTAAAGTAGCAGCCACGTCTTTACGTTTTTCTAACGCTCTTTCCTCTCTTGCTGCCTTTGTCTGCTCCAGGAAACTGCATTTCGCGTTTTCAGTCTTATGGAACATTGTACACAAAAAATCGTGTTACTGATTAAAATGATTTAGTCCTATCGTTTGTTGGCCGTAGATCAATTGCAGAAAGTATGAATAATCATCGTGGTGGTGATATAATTTTTTTTTTCTTTTGCCGTTATTAAATTTGTTGACCAGCAGGACTATTTATCCTATTTTGACATTTGACAGATGTTTGACAAGCTATCAATCAACGAGTGGAATCAGAGTTGCCAACTTCCTGGGTTCCTGGATTTTTATCCTGGGGCCCGACTAAAAAAAAACGTGCTCAGTAATATTCTATCTCTCTCATGTAAGTGAATTTTGTGCATTTTGCACAAACGTTTTAAACGCCCAAAGTGCTATCGGGATACAGTTCCTGAACGATTCACTGCTGTAAGCTCAAAATTTTAGGATAAGACGATCGTGACCTGTCACTTTTTTCTCTATAGTTTTCCTATTCAGCAGAAGAGATGTCGATAATTGCCTTTGTTCATTTCAAAGTAATAAACTGCAGAAAAATCCAGTAGCTTACATTGTTAAATAAATATAATTATCAAGAAAAAAAAATTATCAGCCTACAAGTAAAGAATAAACAGGAGGGTGCCAAACTAACAGTACTTTCATGTCCAAAGAGGTAACTAAATATGGCCGTTGTATGTCGTACAGTCGTAGCCAGAACGAGGTGATACAACTCGACCGGCTGCGACTGTTGCGCTCTCTATAAAATTAAATTTTTATTACTTATTAGATTTTATTACTTATTAGATTACTTTATTACCGATATATCATAGAAAACAAATAAGGGGAACGCAAAGTTTTATTCTCGTGTTATCTATCTGTCGTAATCTATTTATTGTCAAAGCAAGAAGTGATTTGCACTATCTTTATTAAAATTTTTACAATGGAAGACAATAAAAGACAAAATGCTTGCTGTGAAATATGTGGTAAAACTTTTACCCAAAGAAAGAATTTATATGCACATCAACGAAATATTAACAGCGTTGAGAATTTAATTCCGCCGTCTCAAAATGTATCATGTACTTATTGCGATATTGTTTTTAATTTCTATAGCGACTTACGGAAACATTTAATCGAAGATCACAAAATTAATGTAGAAAAGGAGACTCTACAATTTAAGAATTTGCAAGGTGCAATTTCATTTTAGTAATTAATTGTGTTAGCTTTTGATTTCTTACTCATTTGTATTTTTTTAGATTTTCACTCCTGGAAAAATAGAAAAGAGAGCGAATTTAGTTGCTTTTATGTTAAATATAAAGGGTCAACTGTATCAAATAAGGGTAATAGAAAAAAAATCGATCCGGTTATCCAAAGCTATTGCCTGAAAATATACGTAAAAAGAGATTAAAAAGCCAGGGATCTTGCAAAATCGGGTCATCATGTCCTTCCACTATTGAAGTTGTTGAGAACTTGGAAAATGATTTCACTGTAGAAGTATCTTTTTTTAAACTACATACACATAAACTTACACTTGCCCATGTTAATTTAACTAATAAGGAAAGACAACAAATTGCAGGTACTTTTCTATTGGAAATACTTATTTATATGTAACTTTCTAATAAATCAATCTCTTTTAGAAAAAATATCTTCAGGGATATCTTTCCATGCCATATTGGATGATATCAGAGATAACTTACAAGGACATTTACAACGATTGCATCTAGTAACTAATAGGGATTTAAAAAATATTCAAAGAGAATTTTCTATTCATAAAGAATTGCAGTTACATGATAATGATACAGTTAGTGTCGATATCTGGACAAAAAATATGTCTAAATTAGAAGAAGACTCCCCAGTTCTCTTCTATAAACCTCAAGGTGTTGACTCTGATTACTTTAAACAAGAAGATTTTATATTAATCTTAATGACACAATTTCAAAGTCAAATGTTGAAGGAATTTGGTTCTAATATAATATGTATTGATTCGACACATGGAACAAATCACTACGATTTTCTTTTAACAACACTTGTAGTAGTAGATGAATTTGGGGAAGGGTTGCCTACTGCTTATTTAATTTCTAACAGAGCAGATACAAGTACTATTATATATTTCTTTAAAATACTACTTGACAAAATTGATGTTATTCAAGCTAAAGTTTTTATGTCAGACGATGACCCTGTTTTTTATAATAGCTGGGTAGCTGTAATGCCACAACCACAGAATCGTTTACTTTGTGCCTGGCATGTAGACAGAAATTGGAGAAAGCAACTTCAAAAGGTGAACGGTTCTCAAAAAATCAAGATTTTAGTGTATAAATTTTTTTAGTGTATAAATTTTAGTGTATAAAACCTAGAAATTAAAAATGCCAAAGACATTTAAGAGGACTATGGATCACGTGATCAACTACTCGAAAGCCACCAGTACTCCCCGCAAACCCCGCATGACTGAAAACACGCCTTTGTTATAATTGAAATAAGTGTCGTTTAGTCCAATTACGCTCCATAGTTGAACGACAAGGATAACATCATCTACACTCGTCTTGTATAAGTTCATACACATTCATCGTATCTAAAATAGTGGCAACGTCGCGTCGCAAAACTAATGGCGTTTTTCACTGGCTGCACCAGTGCGTACTCGTTATATTGTCATCTCATTTTAACCTCATGTAATAGTAAGAGATGCAGATACACTGAGTGTGCACTAGTGCAGCCAGTGGAAAACGCTATAACACATGGTAATATTCTTATATTCTGAAATAAAGGAAGAAAAGTTTGCTGGTTATATAAGCGCGAAATTCGAAAGTATAAGATTTGAATAAAAATCATTCTTATATCGAAAAATAAATTGCGAAATACGCCAGTAGTAAAATAATTCTTAATTAAATAATTTTCATATTAAGACACTTTCTTGTTCGTTGAAATTTATCAAATAATAACTTTTAAAATGAAATAACTTCCACATTTCGTTTTGTGAAAAGTAGCTTATACTTTAAGTCAATTAGGTAACAATTTTCTTGATAAACAATTTTCTGATATTTGAAAACCAAACAGAATTCGATCGATACTAATTTCATTTTGAAATTTAAATTGATATTAAATTTAACCAAAATGTAATACATAACTGTCTTATTAGTAATTACACTACTTAGAAATTCTTTCAAAATTCAAATATATTTTTGCTTTAGGAAAAAGTTTTCATTTCAAGACAAAATCTTTACCCTCATCTTCTAATATAAAACAATTAATAGGAAATAAAATTTTCTAAATTTTATTAGTAATACATATTGTTACAACTTTTGAGAAATCAAAAAATAACATTGTCTTGTAAAAATATTTAAAAAAAAATTTAAACTTATTTCACAACGAAAGCATGTTACAGTTTACTCGCTCACTGAATGATTCTAAATGACAAAAATACAATATTTTTACCGAAAACGAAAAAAAAAATTGTTGACGAAAATTATATTAAAAGTTATTCCAGTTCAAAATTTCTTAATATTCAAAAAAGTTGACAGTGATATTTAACCTATAGGATTGCTCAATCGCCGACATTGATGTAAGCAACAGACCGTACAAAATAAAATTAAGAAAGGCGTACTATCGATATCTAAAAAAAAACTTTAAAATCCAGCAGCTATACGTTTCCATTATTTTATTATATTAAATCTTACTTCGTTGTCAAGTCAGTAACCGTATTTTTGTTAACGCCGAAATTCTGTCTATAAAATAGGAAGTACTTTTTAAAACATGAATCGAGATTTTCATAGAATAACATAAAATACAAAAAATCGTTTTATCTCTTATAAGCGTTCTGCTTTTAGTTTCCCTTGACATCCTGAACGAGCTTTAAACAATAATATAATGATAATAATAATAATGCTTTATTGTCACGTATCAGTTGATATGGACATTGTCAGTATGGGCGATACTGTTCTATGTTCAAAACTAAATATGTGTATACTAGAAACGGATTGAAATTAAAATTAATGAATATACATATTAAATTAACAAATTAAAAAGGAGTATACAGTTTTTCTAAAGTCTATTTAAATCTCGTTACCTTTTTTGAATCATCTGCAATCCGTTACCGTGTCTATAAAACAGCTCAATTAGTTTCAGCAGAAACATTAGTCAACTCTGATAATTTACATCACATAATGTATTAATAAGAGCATTAATTGTCACACTTTGAGTCAAACAGTGATGAATTCATTTGTATGATAAAAATTTCTTTCTCGTAGAAAGGTTTTAACTAAAATTTTGAAACGTGTTAAATTCGTGTTTTTAAAAGATGGAGGTGGTGCATTGAAGACTTCTATTTTAATCACTATCAAGACAAATTGTTCGTAAAATATTATGCTTTGCGATGCGCTTCTGTTTATTTGGAATAACTCTAACAGATAATACACATAAAATCCTACAACTTTTGCATTTACAGTTTTTCTGTATCTCTTAAAATAAAATCTCTAAGTGGGGTGCAAAATATAAAAAAATTATCCTGTACATCCAGCGTTTGCTCATAAATTCAAATATAGTTAAATTAAATGATAACGCTCTCAGAATTTTGGAACGGCAAGTGACAAGTCGGAACGCACCCAGTTTTACGATAACAAATTTATTTGACATGAGTTAGTCTTCATTCAACCTTAAGATGGCAGCACATTACATAGCAAATTTTTATATTACGTATTTTTCATTTTTCACTTTTAGGAATGATCATTTCGTATTTTTTGTTAAACAAATATGATCAGTTTTTTACCTAGAATGTGGGAAAGTCATTTTCCGTAATGAGTTTTAAAATTTCATAATTTTTCTTTGTTAATATTAAACATTTTCCATAATTATTGACTTTCCAACATTTATAGTATTATTACAGACTGATCCACTTTTAGAATTTTTAAATCGAACGCGTTTTAAAAGCAGCACTTGAAAAATAAATTTTTGCCAATATGGCGGACCTCCATAGTCCTCTTAAAGTCATAACTTCAGAGTATCATCGATTTACAATAAATATTTAATTAATTAGTAGTTTATTATTTCAGTTAAAAAAATGTACAAGTAATTAAGGTAAATTAATTTTAAATTCAAAATGTCCAAGTGACAGTAAAATGTGTAAGAATTAGGCTTTTCTTCCTGACCTGGAACGGCAACCCTATTCATATTAATGAATAAATAACGGTTTCATAATTTAACAATTGGATATTGTTATGCCAAACATGTCGTTCTGTTAAAATGGAATTTTCTCGGTAAAATAGAAACTGTTCGGTCTGTATTCCGATATAAAATGGAGACATCAGTTTTTTCATAAGGGATTTTTCCGTGAAATACACATTCATCAACAGCCTAGATTCAGCGGTACCAAGCGGACAAACTCCATGACAAACTCTACCTTTTTCTATTTAACTTTTTCTTTTTCTAAACCGACGTCTTGCAAAAATTTCGGGATTCTGCAAATTCGCTAGCGTCAGCGATCGCCACGCTGCGCTGCGTTATGTAACTGAATTACTCAAAGTAGGACTGTTAGTCAGGTGATAGTATTTTACATACTACGAGAGTATAGTTTAAGTACAAAATAAAATGCAATAATATACGAAAATATTTTTGTATTAAATAGGCCATCACGTGTTATTCTTACCTTACCAAGTGTGTATAATTATCACCGCCATCGCTACTTTGAGCGGCCATAACACAAGCATTGCGCTATCGGATACTTTATAAGTTATCAGTTTGAATGCATTCATATTTTGAATTGTATAAATTGATGCTGTGCAGATTCGTGTATATTTTCCTTTCAAATTTTTGTTTGAGCAAAATATGAAAATGTACTATTACGAGCTTAATGAAGATTTTACTATACATCTTGATCTTGATTACATGATCGTGATCGATGGATCGAGATCTGAAGTTGTTAACGAAAGAACACGGCTGTTATTATTTCTGTCCATAACTGAATATTGTTCTGTCATAAAATAAACGTCAAACCTGTCAATTCTATGTCAAAATGGCATTTCTTTCGGCAAATTCAAAACTGTTCAATCTAAATTCCAGTACGAAATATGTGGACGTATCTTGAAAGAAACAAAGACCAAATTGGCAAATTAGCCATATGGTTCACAGTGATATATTACTCCATGGGTCTTTTGGTCTGTTATGACATATATAAGCAAGGTCATACCTACGGGTATTCCATGACACCATTCGTCGTAGGCTTCACTGTGTAAGAATTTTTGCAGTTTCAAATCTAATCACTTATTATTATTATAATAATAATTATTATTATAAATTCTAAATTACAGCGCGGCGTTAAATTTCAAGTATTCTTTGTTAGTCGAAGACGAAATTTTAATTGCAATATGCGCAATATCTTTGGTAATACACATCATGTGTATTATATTCTATACGATTTATTCACGAGATAGATGGGAAAACGTTGGCGAGCCGCTCTTATATGCAATGACTTTTATTTGCATATTATACACATACGCTGCAATAGAAAACCAAGAAAAAATTGCATATAGATTTGGATTAGTTATCACAATCACTTTATTAGTTTTAATGGCATCACCACTAAGAAATTTGGTAAGATGTAAAATTATTATTTTTTTAATTAAAGGGTCATTCCATATGAAGTGATCCAATGAAGGTTGCTTGACCATTTTAAATATTTTTCATTTTTTTATATATTATTACCATATGTACTGGAAGTACAAAAATGATGTTATTAAATTTTTATCTCAACCCCTTTGTTTGTGGCGATCATTTTTGTTTTGCAACGCGCACTAATTAGGGAGTTTGCAGACGTTAACGTAAACTTATTTTTCTTAGGACTGGATTATGCTAGAACACTGCAACAAAGACCATTTTATTCAGCATTTCTTCCTCTTTAATTTTGTGTCTCAGCATAAAAAGCCTTATTTGTTTCCTTATAGGTGAAAATGTTCCTTAAAGTTTGGCAAAGTACAAGTAGTACATGTAATTGTAATTAAAAAATCAACTGTGATATACCATTTCTTCATCATAAACTTAGGCTCCAAAAAGTGGCATTTGTTAAATTCCGTTGCCAAACTTTAAGGAACATTTTCACCTATAAGGAAACAAATAAGGCTGTTTATGCTGAGACACAAAATTAAAGAGGAGGAAATGCTGAATAAAATGGTCTTTGTTGCAGTGCTTAGCATAAAAATTTAATAACATCATTTTTGTACTCCCAGTACATATGGCAATAATATATAAAAAAATTGAAAATATTTAAATTGGTCAAGCAACCAAAAATATTTCTATTGGATCACTTCATATGGATTGACCCTAAACATAACGAGTGCCAAAAAAATTATTTAGCAGGTCATCTAAAAGATTGACAGTTCATTTTGTACTATATGCTGATCAATAAGTTAAAAAACTTTTATGTAGTTACCTCCTTCTAACTTTCGTGAAACGGTCATGTCACGTCATTTCGTCGTATATTTTCTTAACTCAGATTTATAGATTGGCATATAGTAAGAAAATGATCTGTATTTCACTGCCTTGGAGTTATAAGGTTCTATGTTATGCATGATTGATATATAACATAGAACCTTATAACTCTAAGGTAGCGATTTGTTATTACAAATTACTCTTTATTCAAATTGTAAGCTAAAATTAAAGGAAGTATTTATTACTTTCAGTAGTCAGAAATTTGTATGAGAGATTGAATGAACGATGTCTTCTCAAGGTTCTCAATCCAATGTATGAACTTTTTAGCTGATACATCTCTATATCCCTATTTTAGAGACTGATTGTAACCAATCAAGATTCCTCTTACATTCCGTGTATGTCTGTAACTGTATCCTTCATAATAACCATGCTGTTGATAGCCTATAGTATAGCTGTTTCTGACAGATTTCTATTGGTAAGATTTTAGTAATAGTTACATTGGATTACGTAACTGTTCTTCAAATTTTATTTAAGGCACAAAACCTATGCAAGGCGATCATAGCATCTATGCAGGGTATTTTGTGTTTGAAATATCCAAGGAGAATTCAAGAAATTACTTTAGGTAATGAAGGTATGGTCCCCGTGCAACAGCAGTGACTCCAGTTTTAGAAAACAGAAGTATACTGTTGATGATGATGATAATATAGTTGTACGTTGTGAAGGCTTGATACTTGGATTCTTGTCGTCAAAGCCTTTATACTTTAAACTTTGAGAGAATTTCCTGTAATAACTTTTCTTTTTAACTTTTCATGAAAAATGAGATTAAAAATTATATTTACGTAATTTATATATTTACGAAACATAAATACTGAAAAATATTTACTGTAAATTTACTTTCTTACATTAATTGTAATGTAAAATGTTTTTTTTTTGTATATAGAACTGTAATTATTTTTGTTAAATAAAAATTACATCTAAGATCAGCTTTGGCGCCTTAGGCGTTAACTCAATATTCTTAATCCTTGACTTCATTAAATACTAGACGAATTACTTTCAGAAATTTTGAAGCCCTAAGTTCACCTAAGCCAAGGGTTGGCCTTATTGCATCTGTATTATTAACATCTTAAAATCAAATTTAATATAAATTCATTTAACTTTGCCTATGACTATCAAACTAATAACAAGAATGAAGAAGTGTCCAGAAAGTAAAAGCAAAATAAACACCTATGTTTACTTTCTAGTCGCCACTCATACACTTTTTACAATTAACATAATTGTCATGGTACATTTTGAGATTCCTTCTTCAACCATCACCTTCCTATTTCCCCTAACATTCGAGGTATTTCGCCCTCTGGTCCGTATTTTGTACACTTTGAACTGTTTGCACAATATTGCGTTCAAAATTGCGTTTGTTCGAACTCGGGGGAAACATATACGTGGGATTCAGCTGACTGAAGTCGACGTAGATTCTTCTCTTATTGGCGTCCAGAAGATCTACCAACTCCTTGAAAGACGGCCGAAGATTCGCGTCCTGAGACCAACACCTCAGCATCAATGAATAAAGATCGTCCGTGCAAATTTCCGGTCGGGTCAAACGCTGTCCGGTGTTCAAGTAATAAATGAGCATGTTGTCTGGAATATTTTCGTACGGAAAACCACCTAAAAAAATAGGTCGAATATTTTTTAATTTAAATATTCGAAATTTACCTAAGGTTCCTATTTCCCATAAGACCACAGCAAAAGCCCAAACGTCGCTCTTGTTATCGTAAAAGTGTTCTTCAATTGCTTCAACCGACATCCACCTGAGTGGTAGTTTCTTTAATTTATTGTTGATGTACGGCCCTGTTCGGGATAATCCAAAATCTGATATTTTCAGAACTTTATACTCGCTTATCAGGATATTTCTAGCCGCCAGGTCTCTAAAATGCAGAAGCTTGCCAGACATTCACACTACCAGGCACAAATTACTACCTGTGAGTAATTGGAATATTTTCCAAATAAGCCATGCCCTTGGCTATTTGAAATGCAAAGTCCTGAAGTTCGTTGTGATCCAAGACGCGATCTATTTCATAGGTAAAGTGACTTTCGCTTGATGGGCTTGATGGAGTCCTCGGTGTCCTTGCTTCACTTAAGTTCGTATATTGTGCTGCCAAAGTATGAAACTTAACAATCACAAATTTTCGGTACAGAAACTTACTTGCCACGGAAGGCCTAGTGCTGGTCGTGATTCCGGACATCGGACTTTCAGGTTCGATGTAAGAAGCAGACCTAGAACAAAAATTTACAATAACTGATAGACCGTGCTATCTTTTAATTCGATTTGTAACTTACTCGGAAGTTTCTAAAAGTATGCCTTTTCGAACGTGCCACTGATCCCTTAAATCTAGCAAATACTGCTTCAAGTCACCGCAGGGAACAAATTCCATAATCATCATGTAAGGTTCTTTTAAAGTGCAACAACCAATCATAATAACAATGTTGGCGTGATTGCCGATTTTTTTCAAAATTTGGATTTCTGATAAGAAGTCATCTACTTCTTCCGCAGGTGCGCTCTCTACAGAAATTCAAGAATGCGTTACTTGTCCACCTGACATTGATTCTTACCTCGCAGAGTCTTTACGGCCACGAATTTTTGAGCACCCTCATTGTTGACGGCTTTCGCCAAAAATACCTGCCCGAATGCCCCTTTTCCAATTTCTTTTATCAAGCTTAAGCGTGAGCTTGGAAATTCATATTCATCCACGTTTCCGTCCTTAAAATGAAAAGAAAACATTCACAAGAAATATATTTCAACTTTACCTCTGCTTACAATTATTTCCTGATCAACGTAAAGCCAGTTTGAATTTTCCATTTTTCTGTTGCTAAAAAGAAAAATTATAGAGAAACTAAATTTATATTCGTATTCAAATTAAAAAAAATTAATAAACATTACCTTGCAGTTGGAATTGAAAGATATCGATTTCGTGGGTCTCTTCCTTCCTCATTTCTGAACCTTGAGAAAATAAGATCTTTAATAATATTCGTACGTTTATGAAGAAAGAAAAGCAATATAACTAGAATGGTAACCGATGCAGAAATTATTATGAGTAGTTGAATCCACATCTTCGTTCCCTAAAAAAGATGAATGGTATTTCCTAGCAACTCAATTATTTAAGAAAATTAACATTTTACCTGAGGTTTGTGTTGAATAACTAAAAATAAAAAAATGTTAAAAAGATTAATAAAAACATTAATTTAACGTACCTGAAAATGGAATGTACAAAGTACTAGGACAAGTATAGTTGTTAACAAAGTCTGCTATCAATGTGTAATTTCCAGCAGTAACATTCATTTCTATATATTTAAAATCTTCTTTGAAGCCTTCAGGGCCAAAGTCAGGTAAAGGTATTTCAGGATTTCTTAAACTGAAATTAAAATAAAATAGCGTGAACGCAAAATAAAAAATAGAGACACTTACTCAAAGGTAATATTCGTGAAATTGTTTCTGGGTTTGTGATTTTTACTGTTCCAAGACACCTTATATCTTCTAGAGTTAAGCTGTGTAACTGTAACATTTTCTGGATTTGGAAATAATACATCACAATTACAACAAGTCCCTACACATGCTGGAAAAATTAATTCACTTTGACGTTTTCCTTAGCAAAGTTTTTTGTATTGCAATACATACGTGGAATATCAACTTCAGTAACGAAAATATCTTCATTGTTATGAAGTAATTGTTTATTAAGAGCAATCACTGATATTTGGTAGGTGCAATTCCCTTGTATTCTAACAGACTCGATGTAGTTTTGGGGTGGAATTATCATCTGCGTCATATTCTTTGAAAGAAAAACAAAATCTCCAAAAACTGATCTTAGGAAACCTATTTAAAAAAGTACCTCATGTCCGTATTCGTAATTGAATTTCTGACCTTCAGCACATGGATGTTTTTCATTAGAAACCACTTGATAAATAAAGTTGTATTGGTGAGGTGGCGAATTTCCTGAGGAAGTCGAAAATATTTGGCAAAGTTAGATTTTTTTTGTATTTTTACCTTCTGGTTTATCCCAGGTTAAATTAAATTTAATTATGTGCTCTTCAGGATCGCAGAAGGTATTCACAAAGAGCGACGTGATTTGATCAGCTGGAATAACGCTGTAGTCATAATCCTTTCCTATGCTGCTCTGGTTTCTATCAGTAGTAGTTTCGGAATAGGCTTCATAATTAAACTGAAATTCTTCATAATTTGTTTGTTGAGGATCTCCATAATCAGCTGGTAAATCTATATTTTAGGCAAAATAAAATTAATAAACAATTAATTGGAGTTAAATAACGAATATTTAGATTTTAGATAATAATCACTCACGTTATACTAACTAATTTATTCAAAAATCAATTTAGTAAGCACAAACTTTTCAGTTTCAATTTATCTGCAAATTTCATGGATCGTTTGTACCAAATTAATTTTTATCTTTTTAAAATTATAGCCTAATTAAATAAGAATTTAAATATTTTTTTCCATGAGCATTTGCGAGTATTTTCAATTTCCTATTTTCTTCCTTTCTTATGCAGACAAGTCTTATCAACTTCATTTTTAAAATTAAAAATAAGTTTGCAATGTAAATAAACAAAATAGAAATGAACGAAAAGTTAAAGAATTTATTATCTGGTATTGTTTAATTACCTCCGAATGTGGCACTCAACGTCGCTGGACAATTATAAATGTTTAAATAATCCCCAATCAATATGAAAAATCCCGTCGTTACATTGAAAACGAGAATTGTGTAATTTTCATTAAAACTTCCTGGTCCTATGTTTACCACTGGAACGTCAGAATTCTTGAGACTGTAATAAGAAGAGTTACAATAGCGGATTGATCAGAAAAAAATGTCTTCTAGTAACATTTTCATCCTTCGTAACAAAATTAAAATAATTCAACAGTGAGAATCAATTATTTCATGTAGATGTCAAAGATATTTGATACAGGGACATCAGAAATTATTTCAATCCCTGTGACCCCGCCGTGTAGGCAACACATTATACTGTGATGGTAACAATGCAGTGCAAAATAAAATCGATTGTTACATGTCTAATTTCAAATAACAAACACATGGCCGGATTCTCGGAGTTTGCAGCGGTATTTTTGCGAGCGGTAGGCCAACAATTCGAGGCGCCGCGCGGCGTTTTTCCTCTCAGAGTGGACCACCCTCGGCTAGTTCTAAATCTGTCAGAATAATCTTCATCTGGGTATTTCGATTTTTTGTAAAAAATTTAGTCACGCTAAAATCGCAGGTACTTGTACGTTAGCGGAAAAACCATATCGAATTACTCTTAAGTTAAAGTGGTTTGTTTCTGTCTGTTTCTTTTCCAAAGCTGGCGCCTTCAAATCCACTATAGATGCGCAAACACCATAAGACAAATCTATTTGACGTTTAAATTGGTTTCTTAGATTTTATACACATTCTGTCGCGTTAAAATTGCAGATAAATGGCCCATGTGGTTAAAGATATCAAATTACATTGCGAGTTGAGACCTTCGATGGAGTCTGGTCCCTTTCAGTCAGGCAACAGATACTTAAAAAATGTCAGCTTTTACACTTGAATAGTAAGATTTATGGGGGCTTCATTTGCGACAGACAAACAGCGAGCATTCCTGATAAATTAATGGGGGGTCTCTTGATACATTTTTGGGCATCTGTGATAGGCGTGCGTGTGAACTTAATGCTACGACTATGATTGGTCGAAGTGATTTCAGAGTTTCGCTGCAAAGTCCGAGGGGGTGTGTTTTAATAGTTTTCTTGGAAGAACGGGACGGGAAGAAACGGGCAGATAGCATTGACGCTTTAGCGAGAACGGTTGAGTTCATTTCTAAGCACAATTTAACTCAGAAATCAATTAATTGTCATTACGAATTTCGTGGAATCACGAAACCAAACAATTTGAACTACATATTCCTAGCCACCTTCGTAACAAAGTTTCTTTCAAACTGGGTCAAACTGTGGTCTTTGCCGAGAGATTTGTCGGTTAATTACAAGCGATTGCCTGGAGACTGCAATGCCAAAACCACCCACAGTGGAGTGCAAAAAAAAACAGTCAAAACTAATCTATTGATCAAGGAAAGTTTCTTGACGTTTTAAAAACATCAATTGTTTCATCAATATTCAAAAAAGGCGAGCGTCATGATATTGCGAATTATCGTCCCATCACGATCATAAATGAGATTTCAAATAATGAAATAATTGAAAAAATAGTTTATCTGAGGATCAGTAACTATCTTGAGCGCTTAAATTTGCTTCCCGATACTCAGTATGGGTTTCGAAAACATAAGTCTATAGCTGATGCATGTGTGGAATTTGTTGATTACATCTACACTGCTCTTGATAGGAACATGTTTGTAGCCGCTGTGTACTTCGATCTCAGTCGTGCTTTCGACACTATACAGCCTGATTTCCTAATCGAGAAACTTTACGCGCTTGGCATCAGAGGCAAGATTTCCGACTGGCTAGCATCCTACCTCAAATGCAGGACCTTTAAGGTGAACATGTGTGGAAAACTCTCTACTAAAAAGGAGCTAGATCTTGGAGTGCCCCAGGGTTCTGTACTGGGGCCCCTACTTTTTTTAATTTTCGTTAATGACCTAACAAATAGTCTCCAATGTGCGGGTAGATTAATATGCTTTGCAGATGACACGACCATTGTATTTGCTGGCAAAACTCTACTGAACTAGAACATGAACTGAACAGAGTAACCTTACAGTTTAGCAACTGGTGCAATAAATATAACTTAGTGCTTAATTGCAAAAAAAACTATTAGTGTAAATTTTTATCGTCGGAAAGCAGCTCCGATCATAAACCTAAGGATACTAAACCAAAACATAAATAAGAGTGACAAGACTTATCTATTAGGAGTAATGAGTGACAGTCAGTTGGCGTGGAATCATCACATAGACACAGTGTGTAATAAAATGAACAGTGCCTTTTTCAAATTAAAGCAGTGTGTAGACAGGGCCTATCTTCTACAAGTGTATTATGGACTTGTCCACTCGAGTCTTTCATATTGTTGTGAATTTTGGGGAAACGCGGTCTCCATTAAAAGAGTTTTCTTTGCCCAAAAAAGAATTCTAAGATTCATATTTGACCGTGACTCATGTAGGAGGGTTTTCATTGATCACAAAATAATGACTGTTGTGTGCATCTATATTTATCACTGTACAATGTATGTTTTTGACAATAAGGATAAATTTATTACAAATCGCGACATGCATGGACGTAATACGAGGAATGCTGAACTGTTTCGCACCGTGCCACATACCAGTGCTATGCTCGAAAAGTCCCCGATATATGCTGGACAAAAGTTCTTCAATAAACTTTCTACCGAAGTACGTATGCTACGGAACCGACAGCATTTCAAAAACCGGCTAAAAGAAGCTTTACTGATGAATGGTTATTATACAGTGTCTGAGTATCTCTACATATAGTTAAGTTTTCATTTTTATCTTAGCATAGTTATTATATTGACAAACACATCTAATTATTGTTAATTAGCACGTGTCATGAATAAACTAAACTAAACTAATTTCTTACGTTATAAATTAATTAGATAGGTTAGACGGCGAAAGAGCGACAGACAGAGGGTCCTGGAAAACAGGCAAGTGAGTAGAGAGTACTGCCCTCAAAGCAATTTATTAACGCTCTGGTGGTAGGAGTAGAAGAAGTTCGGCTCACTACACTCCACTGTATTAATCAGGTTAGCTAGAGATAGGTACCCAACACCTCCCACGGGAGTCCCTGAAAAACAGGTGATTGCTACTGATTTACTTGTAAATTGATCGCTGAAGACGGCATTTTGTATCACATACTTCGCCAAAATATTTGGTTAATTCATTAATTAACTCCATTAATTAAGTACACTGTAGTCCCACTGTGACACATTGTGCGTTGGTTTATTAAACAGAACAAGTCTTTGAGTACGATCAGAAGTGACGAACACTTGTACCAAAACTCGAACTAAGTTGAAATTCAAGTAATTAATCTAATTAAGGAGCAGAGCTCTCCAACAAATATCTGTGTAGATATTAAACCACCAACGGTGTAAATCGAAAGAAAGTAGATCGCGCCGATGTTCGAAAGTGAAATCTGTTAAGCGAGTTATGCTGTACTTTCAGAAAATCGTAAATTTTGTTTCTTTGTATTTTATTTCAAACGCAAGGGTTTTACGCTCACGATATCTGGCCCCACAGAGGCAGCTATCAGGAGTTTTTCCCATTTTTTTTCTTTTATTTTCAATAAATAAGTAATTAAATTTAATGGTTGCGTTTCATTTCAAAGTATCTAATTCCTTGTTCTGAAGAGTTATTCGCCCTCGCACCAAAAGAACCAGGTTATCACGACGTAATTACGGGGTTACATTGACAATCGGGTCGAAATTAGGAAATACTAGAACGATTAGCAACTTGTCGCACGAGTTCCGAAGAGACATTCAACCCTAAATATAATCCAGGTCATTAGGACCAATAATAGTAGCCGACCGGCAATAAAACCCTTGAACAGACAGAGGCCAGACTAAGACATGTTAGTGGTAGTATTAACATTTGGGTGATCCTTCCCGAAACTCCCTGAAGATAAGTGCTCGCTACCGTTACTTAAGGGAACAATAAATTTCAATTGTCGGTTTGTGTAGACAGTTTTAGGGTCCATTTACTTGTACGTAACAGTCAATAAACAAGGCTAATTAGTGGGCGCATTACAATATGTATATCACTAATAAAACAAGGTACGAACACTTTGTATATACATGTTACATATTAAAATAATCTGTTCTGCTGAAATATCAAACTTAATATTACGAAAAAAAAAAAAATTAAAGTAAATATTTACTTACTAAAACGTGATGCTCGTAAAATTGTTCTCTGATCTACTGTCGCTCTCCCACGATATAACATATTTCGTGAGGTTGATCCTCGTTATTGATAGGTTTGACAATTTCGGCTTGTATATGTTACAGTTACAACAAGTATCCACACACGCTATAACAAACAAAATTATTTTTTCATATTAAATTATAATTTCATAAACAACTGTTTAGCTGGAAAAGTTGAATTAATTTTAAAATTTCTTATTAATTACTAATTAATCCATTATCTAATGTGTTTGTAATAAAATGATGTTTTGATTTTTACAATTAAAAATGCACGTGAGTCGATTCAATCTTAACTCTGAACTACCGGGTGTTACCGAACTGAAATCTTTGGAATCCTTTACTTATATCAGGTGTATTTGGTTGATACAATATGAGATATCATTGAAGAAATAATACGATTCACTCAAACAGCACAATTATTTCAAGATAATGTTAATGTTATTGAAAGTTAAATTCAGAGGAAGCAGATCTTTTATTTCAAAGTTCCAACAGCTTTTCAAAAATGCTTGTTTTCTTATACCTACTTTTAAGAGTGTGTGCAGTTTCAATTTCGGTAATACCCTATATGAACAAGATAATACTAGAGATGCTATGAATCCAAAATAATTTACCGGAAGTGATTCATAATACGTTACGAGAGTGTGTGCACTTTCAAGAAATGATTCAATTTCGATAATACCCTGTATAAACAGATAATACTATAGATACAATAAATCTGAAATAATTTACCGGAAGTGATTCATAATGTGATCTATTTAATCTATGCGTGACATACACACCTGGCACGTTAAGTTTCGCTGTATACATGCTCATAAGCACAGGCAATAATTTCTTTTTGTATGAACGCACTGTAACTCCATAAGTACAATTTCCAAGGACGTTGGATGACTGATTAGGGGGAGGAACGATTACCGACGTCTTACCCTTAAAAAAATATAATATACAATTTATTCTTACGTTTAAAATATTTCTTATTTTACCTCATATTTATAACTGAAATTTGCTGGTTTGCCACAAGTTGGAGATTCAGTGTTATAGGTAACTTCATAGAAATTTGTTGTATTATATTCTAAGAAAAATTAGGTATTAGCTTTCTAAATTCTAAAATATTCCTTAAGATATTTTTTTGTAAAAACACTTAATTTTACCTGACGTTTCATTCCAGTTTAGATTAAATCTCATTTCATGTTCTTCTTTAGCACAGAATACGCCAATAGTAAGATTTGCATTCATTTCTGAAACATTAGACATTTATTTGTGTACGCGTACACAAATAGAATACAATGTGTGTTACGACTTGTGTACAAATAGTGAATACCATTGTTCAAAGTTTAAATTACTTTTCGGACATACCTTCGTTTACAGTTTTAAATATTTTCTCCTCTGGTTCATCGTGTTTAACATCCGGTGCCTTTAATAAAAACATTTACATTATTGGATTTTAATTGCTTAAAACTGTAACTAACCTTTTCGTAAATTAATGCCACCTGTTTAGCTAAACAAAAAATGAAAACAAATTTAGAGTGACTGAAAAAGAGCCTTTTTAAATTAATAGTACCTCGAAATTCAGACGTTAATACTACACTACACGTGAAATTGTTAAAGAATTTTGCCTCTAAGATGTAAAGGCCTTCGGTGACGTTAATGTTTAATATTAAAAAATCGTTCTTGAGACTCTCTTGCTCCAAATGCACTGGCAAATAAGTTCTTTGCTTTTTAGTGTTGAGCAAACTAAAACAAAAATAACAAATAGAATAATGGCAACCTACTAAAAACGTAAATATTATTTTAGGCAAACTTTTGTATATTGAATACTTACTGGAAAATTATGTCGCTCAAGTTATTGAATCTTCTGTTACGCAGTCCAGTTTCCCAAGAAATCTCCAATGTTGTTTCGTTGATTTGATTGGCCCGCAGGTTCGAAATTTTCGGCGAAAAGACCGTGCAATCGCATTTCGTTCCCAAACAATCTGAAAAACAGCAGTTCCTCATTTTTGCTCGGGCTAAATTGGTTTCTTCAAAGCAAGCCGCTTTAAAGGGGCCTGCAATAAATTAGCCGGAAAGAGCGGACGTCTTGGCTCAAAAAGTTTATTTTGTTTAGGTGAAAAGGCTCGTTAATTTTCTTAATTCGATTACGTAATCCTTCCGCGCCAAATCGAATTTATAGAGAATGGATTCCGCAAATATTTAACATTTTTTTGCTCTGTTAATGTAAATTGCGGGCTTATTTATTTTTTGTTAATGTAGCGAATTGTGTTTATTTGGATAGGTCGGTTGATCTTATTTTGCTAAGTTACCGTGTTCATAATATTATTTGTAAATCACTTATTAGTTTAATTCAGGTTCAAAAGTACATTAGACAATAGAAAATAAATAGATTTATTTTGTGCGGGGGAACGTGGGGTATTGAGAGCCTGCGGGTAATAAGAGCCAGCCTGGTTTAGATATACATAATTTAATAGATAAATTAAATTCGTGAATTTAATACTATATTAATAAAAGTTTTACAGATCTAGTAATCAATTGAAGATAGAAAGAGGCTTTTTTCTTAATTTAATTTCTAAATTATATAAAAATTAAATTATTCCATTGTGTCACCTGTGTATTGCTTCATAAAAATTTATCAAAATGGGCTTTCAAGAGTTTCCAATTTTAGAATTCGTTTACGTTATTTGTTTGGATGAGAAAATAATTTGTTATCTGCAAACAGATAAGTTTTGATATAAACGATTCTAGAATTGTAACAAGCTGGCTATCAAGTCGCTACCTGCTACCAAAATTAATAATACCCCAGAGAGTTATAATTATTGTTATTTGTAGTAAAGTAGATTAATATTTGTACTATTGATTTAATGCAAAAAGTTATATTTACGTCGAAGAAGTAGCTCAAAAAATTCTAATAGAATAATGAATTAAAATTAAAGAAATTGATTTTAAATAGAATGACAAAGAAATAAATAAAATTTTAAAGTCATTAATAAAAAGCGAAAATATTTGGAAGGTCATAAATCTTTCAGTAACTTCAAGATAGTTTCTATTTGTAAAAAAATTGATTTACTCATATACATCTGCGCTTCTTCAATAAGCTCTTATAAATGATGCGAAGAAAAATAAACGGCGGAGTGTAAAAAACTGGATTGGAAAAGCAAAATTTATTACAGCATTATTTGTCCTGAATTAATTATACACTTTGAAAATTAACTATGGCTACGTTAAATGAAACGAATAAACTCATTACAAATAAAAAGTGAATATCCTCAACCAGAAAAATTCTAAATTTTAGTTTTAATCGTGGAACAATACAAAAATTTTATCTTTTCATGGTTTTTATTTTATTCTTTTCACTGTTATTTTATTTTATGGTTGCATTAATCCAAAATTTAAACTTTTTATATTCTTAGCTGATTATAATCCTTCCTCAGTATTTCAAGACTTTCTTCAGTTCATAACGTAACCAAATAAAGATTTTTATTTCTTCTTTTGTTAAATAGATAATTAATTTTTGAGTGTGAATAAGATTTTAGTTCTGTGGTGTTTTACTCAGACAATTATTAAGCAATTGTTTAAATAACATAATCCTTTGACGGACACTTTAAAAATCACTCAACGTTTAACTATCGGTTAAAAGCTTCGTCAGTGTTGAAACTTTTTCTTTAATCTTTGTTTAATTCAATTATTTTAGCTCAGTTGTGCCCTTACAAAGTTGTCATAATTCAATTTTTTGATTTAATCATCGCAAAATGAGCGTACAGTTACTTATATGTATTAAAACAATCAAAAACAATTTTTTAGACCGAACGTTTTTTTTTTGTTTTTGGTTTTCTACTTGTCAAAAATGAACAAAACATTAAAAAATAGAAATATTTATTAAAAACCTTATGCAAGTCACAATATCTGTCCGTTATTTTTAATGGAGACAAGGTCAACAATTTTCTTTTCAAATTAATTAAATTATAACTCATCAGATGTGCTGTGTTTAAGTAGATACACGTTTCAATTTAAAATAATTACTACGTGTAAGTACTTTATCGTAATCTTAAATGCAAAAATGATAAAAATGTTCAAAGAAGCTTCCGTATACTTTTCTTAGTTTGTTATTGTAAAAACCGTACATATTATAACAATTGGAATCAAGTATGCAATGTAGCAAACATAGATTAACATCTCACAAAATCATATAAAGTGGCGTATTTAGCTTATACATACAGGGTGTCGCTAAATTGCGTGGACATGGCTTCTATGCTTTCTATATCCAAAAGTACTTCGTTAGGTAAGTCTTCTGCTTCCAAAGTTGTTGTCATTCTCCTTATAACAACAGAAGGCTTGAACCAATTCAAAAGATATTGGGTATGAGTACTCACAGGAAGGTCACATTCTCAGACGGTTTTAATAATTTGGAATAGACATCTAGTGTGAAAAATATGGTTGCCACAACACAGGTTTTGCAATAACTTTAACCAATGTAAATTAAACAAATCATCTAAAAATGTGACTTACTTTCCTATTGGTCCTCCAATTAAATATCATACAAATTGATTCAAGAAAAATTACCTTTTTTTTTCAAGAACTCTGAAGCAGAATATTGAAACGTTTCGCTAAAATTGTTTTCAAAACAAAATCGATTGTTACATGTTTAGTTTTAAAATAACAAACATATGTCCGTATTTTTGGTACATATTTTTTTGCAAGCGATAAGCCAGCAATCCAGGGCCACGTGCAGTCCCTTTTCGAGTAATGATGGACCACACAGAGAGCCATAAATCTGCCAATCGGGTAACCTTATCTTTGTATTTCGAATTTCTGTACAAAAGTTTGTCGCGTTAAAATCACAGATGCTTGTACATTATCGGAAAAGTCATATCGAATTACGCCCAAGTTAAAGTGTTTTGTTTTTGTTTGTTTCTTTTCCAAGTCTAGCGTCATAATTCTGCGTCAACTCAAGAGGCTTTTGAAATGAAGTTAGAGAAAACAAATCGCAGATGTTGTGGGACAGACGCGTTCCTTATGACAGTTTGGAGCACGTAATTTATAGGTATTTATGAGAAAATGCATTCAAGGCGTGGGCTAGAATTAAAATCAACGGTTACCATTGGTCGAAGTGATTTCAGAATTTGGCTGCAAAGTCCGAGGGAGTGAGTTTTCTTGAAAGTACAGGACGCGAAGAAACAGGCAGATAGCATTGACGCTTATCGAGAACGGTTGAGTTCATTTTCTAACCTGGCTTAGCTGGTTTTTCCTTAAGCGCTTGTAGTCTTCATTTTATAGTTAAATCATTTACCTCGGTACGGTTAAAATACTGTGTGTTAAGAAAGGCAATTAAACCAAACACAAACGCGTCGCGACGCGAGTGATTAAATCAGAGTGGCAGTGCGCGGAAGTGGTGCACAGATTATATGGTTTAGGTAATTGACATTTATCTGTATTCCTTCAGCGCACCTTTGGTGGTAACAATTGCGTAGGGATAATTTGATTTGCATTAATTAGTGACTAAAGAATCAGTAAGGTTCATATTACCATTGCAATTAGGTAACTTTAATCAAACTATTTTTATTTACATTGAAGCGAGTATTAAAACTCACAAGTGTCATTCATCTTAGAAAAATTTGTTGGTCATTGTTTCTTTAATTATTAGGCCACTTCTGTAATTTAATCAACCAACAGCACACATCTAACTGGGAATCCAATCCAATGGGGATTTTCTCCGGCAAGTTGGAAACACACGAACGGTTGTTTTCGATTTGTACAGGGAAATCGCCGGTCCAAATCACTGGCTTGAGGCAAGTTATATCTGCCGCCGAAATCACGTGCGCCAGCACAATTTAACTCAGAAATCAAGACAATTGTGAACTCGTGAAATCACGAGTTCAAATAATTTGAACTACCTATTCATAGCCATCTTCTTAACAAAGTTTCTTTCACATCCTGTATATGTGTGTGGGTCAAACTGTGGTCTTTGCCGAAAGATTTGCCGGTTAATCAGAAGCGATTGCCTAGACACTGCAATGCCAAAACCACCCATAGTGAGGTGTAAAAAAAAGCAGTCAAAACTGATTTCTTGCGCTATAAATTAATTAGATAGGTTAGACGGCGAAAGAGCGACAACAGAGGGACCTGAAATCCAGGCAGGCGGGTACAGAGTACTGCCCTCAAAGCAAGGCGAAAGTATTTGAGAAGCTCCTACTATTTCGACCTTAATTAACGCTCTAGTGGTAGGAGTAGCAGAAGTTCGGCTCACTACACTCTACCTTATTAATCAGATTAGCTAGAGATAGGTATCCAACACCTCCCACGGGAGTCCCTGAAAAACAGGTGATTGCTACTGATTTACTTGCAAATTTATCGCTGAAGGCGGCATTTTGTATCACATGCTTCTCCAAAACATCTAATTAATTAACTCCATTAATTAAGTACACTGTGGTCCCACGGTGACACATTGTGCGTTGGTTTATTAAACAGAACAAGTCTTAGAGTACGATTTGAAGTGACGAGCACTATTACCAAGACTCGAGCTAAGTTGAAACTCAATTAATTGTGAATCCAATTAAGGAGCAGAGCTGTCCAACAAATATCTGTGTTAAACCACCAACGGTGTGAATCGAAAGAAAGTAGATCGCGCCGATATTCGAAAGTGAAATCTGTTAAGCGAGTTATACTGTACTTCTGAAAATCGTAATTTTTGTTTCTTTGTATTTTATTTCAACACAAGGGTTTTACACTCACGATATCAGATCCCACAGAGGCTGATATCAGGAGTTTTTCCCAGTTTTTTTTTTTTTCAATAAATAATTAATTAAATTTAATTGTTGCGTTTATTTCAAAGTATCTAATTCCTTGTCCTGGAGAATTATTTACTGCTCGCACCAAAGGACGGGTTATCACGACGTAGTTTCCTATTCACAGCGATCACGATCCATAATCAAAAGTATTATTAATTAGAGTGGATCCCCGCAAAGGTCATTCAAACGTAACCCAATTCGTAGATATTAACCGCTAGCGTGGGCCGGCAAGTAAATCCCAGTAAGCAGGTAGCTTAGTTAAGGACACATGCACAGCTGTAGTAGAACATCTGGATGGCCTTTTTCTCGGGAATCTAGGTAAACGGTTTGGACAGTTATTTCTTAAGCAATAAATTTTAAGTTGTGGTTGTTTGTACGTTTTTATTGCTTATTTACTTGTACGTAACAGTCAACAAACAAGGCTTTTATTAGTGGGAGCATTACAATATTGACTTAACAAAGCATTTTTGGATATAGGTAAGTTGAATTAAATCTTCTTATTTTTAACCAGTGAAATCAGGCCCACTCAATTTAGCCACACTCCGTATATGTTTTCTTAATTATTTCATGCAAAATATGTTAATAAAATGGCTTGAAAAGCAGACTGTATATTTATATATAAAAGATACTGATATATATAAAAGATACTGATATTATTAGAAAACTACTATAGTGTTTATGTTGAGTTGCAAAGAAAAAACTTCACTTAGAGTTGTATAATAAATTTGCTTACTGCTTTCTTGTTCCTCATTTACGATATTAGACAATCTTATTCACAGTTTCTTTTTCTGAGTAAAGTAAAGGAAGTATGTATGTATTTCTACTATATTTTGATGTTTGTAAAAAGAGGCTAGAAAAGGATAAGATTTGTTCGACAAAAATTGATGACATATAAGTTAATTGATTTTCATACTTCTATTTCTATTTTATTATATTATACTTATTAAGAAATAAAATAAATAAATGAAAAAAATGCAACAACATACATACCATTATCGTATCTTTCGGCCTTGACGAATGCACTTTCAGTTGATTTAGTGTTGTGTAGAGTTTCTGCCTGAAAAATATTTAGATAGAAGTTCAGTTAGCGAAATGTAAACGATGCATTTGTTTATACAGTACATTTTAGCATTTCCGATTTTCTCTGTTTATGCACCAGGAATAAACAGTGATTATGAATTTCTCGTTAGCCATAGTTTTTAAATGCACATCCAGAGAAACCACCAATTATAACAATTTATAATAAAAACGTAAATTTCAATATACAAGGTGGTCCATAGGTGCGGGAAGTTTTGAAAATGTTATATTTCAGAACTATACATAAATAACACAGGTCGACAAAAAAAAATTTTTTTGTGCCTGGGCTTGGTTCATCATTTCTTTTAATTATCACGCATAAAAACAATAAAAAAAACGCATTCATTCCCTTCTAACTTTACTCTTGTAGTCTTGAGAAAGATATTACCGATTCCATAGTTTTGCCTCTAAACTACACCTTTTCCAATTGCAATTCAGAAAAGATCAAATTTATTTCAGAAATTTTCAATTGTACTTAATTCAAAATTATCAATTTAATATCAGAATGTGTCATTTGAAATTAAATTAAATTTTAGAATCCGTTATTTGTAATTCGAATTAGTCATTTTTCAGAAAACATCAATTGTAAATTCAGAATGCATTGTCTCTGTTAAAAGTGACGATTTCAGAATTATAATTGGCATAATCTGAAGTTCATTTAATTCTTCTGAAATTAAACTGATTAATTAATAATAATTAATTAACTACATTTGACAAATTCTGAAATTAAATTGATAAATCTGAATTCCAATTGATGCAATCTGAAATTGAATTGACAAATTTGAATTACAAATAGATTTAAAAACAACATGGGAGCATATTCAGAGGAACAAGGAGGACGTTACCATCAAGATATTCAAAACTTTGAACGCCGTTATCAAGGCCAATATAACGAAAATATGATGGGCGACTATATTTGGGGTTTAATTAGAGAAAGTTCCAATGAACATAAGAAAAATAAGTCTTCATTTTTAACTTATTTTTTGTTTTCTTAATTAATTTTTAATAATTAAAATTGCTTAAAATGTTATTCAGTAATATTTGTTTCTTATTATCTAAGCAACTGAAGTCATAGATTTTTGTAATTTGTAATGTCATTCCCCTAGCTCCAAAAGCAAACTTTTCTGAAAAAAAGATTTTTTCTTATTTTAGTATCATTGAAGCTATAATAATCACATACTCAAATCCCAGGCACAAAATTCGTGTAGACCTGTGTAATTGATTGTGGATTTTTTTGTCGACTTATTTGTCATTATATGCCATTTTGTTAGTATGAATCAGTGAACAGGTGAACAATGTGGTTTTGTAATTAAATCTTACTATCTGTGTGATTGCTGCACTGCGGCAATTTGGATTTGCTGCGTCGGCTTACGCAAAAATTTAACAACCGACTTTAGGAACGCGTACAGAAAAGAGGAAATCATCATCCGGCACAATTTTTAAAAAATAAAAATGGCATGTAAATACCTTGTACCTATTATGTATTTACTTGTATTAAAGGCATTTAGTTTCAACTTTATTTCGTCTTCAAAACTTCTCGTTCCCGTGGACAACTTGAACATACATTTATACCTCATTACAGAGAGCGGACGATCTTAGGTTTTACCTAATGTCATTCATTGAATCAAAATTATTTTTACGGAATTTTGTATATTTATTTTAAATTTACACTCATTTACGTTTTGTAACTGTTTACTTCTGATATCAATAACCCAAATCTGACCGGTCTGTTCTTATATGTAATTATTAGCGTAAATTTAAAAGCATCAAAAGATTTTAGACTCAATACATATTGATATTGATATTGATATTGATTGAATTAAAATTAAAAAATGAATAAGATACTTATGTAATTAATAAGCTTGACAAACAAGGCATTATATCTACCAAATACGTTTTTTTTAATAAAGTGTTACAACAAATATTAATATTTGGCTTTAATGAAGATAACTCTCGGTAGCTAATGAAGCTCTTTGTTTCGTCAATAATTGTTATTGATTCCTCATTTCGCGCTAATGAAAATTGAATTCGGTTGCTGATACAACTATTTGCCAAAGATAACAAAATTGATTTTCTTATTACGTTCGCTTATCATGTGCAAATATTACACAGTACTTCAGCTAATCAGTATTTTATACGTCGTAAAAGTTTCACTCGTCGCTATCGTTGCTAGGTTAACAATGCCTGAGTTTTGGGATTCGCTTGCGAACGAAAAAAAATTATCGCATTTTTTGATAATTGTGCTTAATGCTTAATGTGCGTTCAAACAAGATTTATCGCTCCCGTCTTTTTTTTCTAAAATGCTCTAAAGCCGACATTTTTATCACCAGATCTTTTTTTATTTAACTCGCTTAATAAAAATTGTTTATCAACAGCTCGTTAATAGGTACATAATTGTTTATTACGTGCATGAAGGTCATATTATTTTTAGAATGTAAAAAATGTATGTATTATCATTTTACTAAATACAGATTGTACATTTTTTATGTGATCCAGAAAACTGATGAAAAATTTTGATAATCTGAAAAATGTGAATTAGAAAGTAATGAAGTCCAACGTACAAAGTGTGTTATGCTTTGTTTACATTTTACTTCAATTATTATCATTGACAAAGTTTACTAGCCATTGTCTAAAGTCAGTTAAGAATAAAAAATAATCACTTGTTCGATGACTTCAAAAAAGTCGCAATCCGATCAGTTATTGTAATTTTTTGTATGTTATCATCAGATAGCCAACCTTACCTGAGATCATCCAAACTGTAACCATTGAATAAAAATTATTTTTACGGAATCTTGTATATTTATTTTATATTTACTTTTCCACATACATTCAACATCTTGTAAATGACTTATTCAGGGCAAAGTGCCTACTTCTGAAATCAAAAACTTAACACTGGTCACTCTCTGTTTATTAGTTCCGATTGGTTCAAGAAATGTATGAAACTTGTTATTTCAAGAGTGCCAAAAACAAATAATTCAAAATCTATAAACTAGAAACCAAAAAATAAAATTTGAGTTACTATAAATATATTTGAGGCGTTTGATTAAATTTACTTGCGTACATTTTATAGATAATTTCGAAACTTATTGAAACTTAACAGTAATATTTCTCACAGAATTTTATACCTTAGGTACTTGTACAAAATATGAAGATTTATCAGAATAAGTAAACTTTATCGCGCGAATTTCGTTCTCGGATAAATAATCGATTGATCTTGAGTTAGCTAAATCTAGATGAGGGAAGATAATTTTTAAAATTGTAATCTATAACGTACAATTAACTTAAAATTTGAGACAGATTTCATTTAATTATGAAGTAATACGGAAAATTATAAATATGTAATAATTTTTTGTAGTTAACAATATAAAAAGTTTTTATTGAAATAGACTCTTGTCCGACGAAAATTTGTATAACAATTTCTTTTTAATCTTTAGCGGACACTTTAAAAATCGCACAATTGCTCAACGTTTCACTATCGTTGGTAGCTTCGTCAGGAGTGTCGAAAACAACCTTTCATTTCTTGGCTTTCAAAATTTAGAAAATTGGTTAATATGATATTATCTAAAAAACTACTTAAGTGTCCTAAAGTATGTACAATCTAATTTCCGCATTAATTTGGTAAGAAGTAACTTCGATTTCACTTGGAATATGATGTCAGTCTATTAATGCTTAATGATTAATTTTGTAATGCAAAAAATTCATCGAATCAGTTACACATAGGCGTATGTATATTAGTTTAACATTAACACACGTGTTCCTCCTTAAGATTGGTTGCTGATAAAAGTGATTTGGTTTATATACCATCCAAAACTAAATCAAACTTAAAGAATTTTTTTTAATCGTCACTCTGTATAAGCAATACATCAAAGATTTCCTCACACGTGATTTATACTGATTTTGTTTACCCGTATGTGTCACCATATCAAAAAGTAAGTATACATATATAATTTTAGGCAACATCTTTGATTTTGTTTAAACATAAGCGTAAGCGCGTCGCTGCAAATATATACATTTTTTATTGCAAGTAGACGTTTTTTTTTTAAATTTTAATATGTCTAAAGCGACTTTGACGCAAATATCAAAAAAATAAATACCCTTTGACTTAGATATCAAAGTTGCAGTCGGTCGTTTAATAATCCTGAAGAATTTTTTTTATTAAACTAAAATCATAATTTCATCATGTTGGTTATCTGCGAACTCGGGTTATGTCATTGTTATTGAAGTGTTTCCTTAAAACAGGGACAAATTTGGCGTTGTTTTACGTAATTCAAGTAATATACCGGATGTTGAGAAAACTGGGTAAACATGCGTATTTTATATCTACTGAATATACTGACTGCTGGCATATTTCGATTTATTCACAAATTACTTACATCTGGTATTTGTAGTTTTGATAATTGGCTGCGAAAATTCTAAACAGTGAAACAAAGTGTATTTAAAAATCGATTTGACGATTTAATCTGTTCGTCGATTCATTCATCCTAAGGTAATCTGTTTTTAGTTATTTACTACACATAAATTGTGTTGGTACATAATTTAATCACTTGAAATGTAAATAACTATTTTCATTTCGTTTCCGGCATGTTTACCGGAACGTCTGTTATCGCAGTTCCGAAATTCTGCGAAATATTTTTGAATTTCGTCAGACTATTTTTAACTATCATCACAGAGGAAATCGTAGGTTCCTTTCTAGGAGTAACGCAATCACGCTACGGAACAGGAAATCGTCATCTGTGTCATGTTTTACGTATGCGACGAAATTCAAACAAAAATGCAGGAACCAAAAATAGAATCTAAAGATTGTCTGATATTGCGGACGCAGAATATTAAAATGAGTCACTGAATAGAAGTTGCTTAATTGGCAAGATATTCATGAAAATAAAATCTTCATGAAGCAACAATTTTTGGCGTGTAGGTATCTTAATAAAGGCTAAAATTAAATCAGTAAAGTCAGTTCACGTCACGCAAATATTTATTGGGATTTGTGGGAAAATATTGAGGAATTTAGAATTTTTCTTTCCAAAAATAAAACAGGCAACAGGAAATGTAGGAGAGAGAGAGACGTCTTTGAAAACAGGGGTAGTTTTGATCTAAACTAAATAAGCTGGAATGTAAGAATAAGATTCTATTTCTCTTCTAAAATTGGTTAGCTTGTATAAGATTGATGTGGATACTGGAAAAGTGTTATTTTTCTTCCAAAAATATAATTATAAACATCACTTCAACGAACTTGTTAATTGACAGTGACTAGCGACAGTAGCTAAATCCGATCATCCGGTAATCAATACGCTTAAGTACAAGTAAGTAGTGATTTTAACTTTTCTCAGGCACTGATACGTAAATTGTTACGTTCACATATGCACACGTATACTTTTTCCAAGTGATAGATATCAACAAATTTGCGACGAACAAATTAAAAAAAAATAAGATAAGCTGGACAGGTACTTACGAGTACTGACTGAAACGTGAAGCATCAGAATTATTTTGTTATGATCATTTGTAAATAGTTATAATTAAAAAAATTGGTAAAAAAATATTTTTTGAGCTTAAAAGTAAACAAATATCCAAAGCATAATTCTCAAAGAAGGCAATAAATATAAAGTAGGGAAGTCGGAACTAGGAAAGAGTTAGGTATTATCAAAATCATTTAACCCAACATGTGAAATGAAAGCTAAATTAAGTTACTAATATAAGACAACGACAAAATTTTAGATGTGGATGAGGAAAACATGATCAAATTAGAAAAGAACACCTAATATAGATTTAAGCAAATTGTGAAAGATGTTAAATAACAACGTGAAAGCAAAAGGAAGATGTGACTAAGCTTAGTAAAGGAAGTTGCAACCAAATCTGATTTTGAGGCGCTTTTAGATTACCTTATTTCTTGTACAGGATTTAATACAATTTCTACAATTAATATTTGGAACAAGAAATTTTTGCGCCGCAGATATGGTTTGGAGTTAGAACACATTCATCATTTTGATTCAATTTAATTTTTGTTACTATATATATGTTATATAGATATAATTCAAATTGTCCAAAAAATGTAAACAAACCTTATACAAGAAATACAATAATGTAGAAACAACCTTTATTTCTAAATTGAAACAAATTCACAATTGGGTTTAATTAGATGTCCAATTTTCAACACTTTTTTAAAATTTAATTTAAAAATGAGATTGTGAAAATGTTGACTGCAATCTCATCAGAGAATTTTGTTTTTCTTTTTAGTACACTGCTAATAATTAGAATTGGTAATTTATTTTCTATTTAAATTTTTATTGAAATTTCTCGGACTATAATCCAACAACAAAGTTTCCATACATTCAGTAAATAACAACAAATTCGGAGTAATTTGTTATCGTCCGGAATTAACAGTAATTGTTAAACATTTGTTTGTTATTATTTTTTGCACGCGACCTCCGGGTCGGATAATGTGTAAAACTGATAACTCATTATGCGAAATAGTCCAATGAAAACGTACAAATTAAGGCTGATATTAATTTTTCAAGTTTTCACGAAAGAAAGACCCACTTTTATTTAAGTAAACCTACACAGAAGCCTTTGTGGGAACAGCTTTATCAGATCACTGACCTACAAACTAAAAGTTGTATTTCTTACTTTAAACAAACCATTTATTTATAAATAATCTTCAAATTTAATATAACATCAGGGTCTTGTTTTCCAAGAACTTTTTTTAATCCTCGCCAATTTTATCACAAAACGTTAAAAGCGTCTTCAAAACACATGCCCCTTTTTTCTCAGAACGTTTACGCTTTATCAGATTAAACAGATAAACACGTCCATTCATAAAAGGTCGTCATTTATCATTCATGCTCTGGGCCCATGTGAATCGCTCACTCTTGTGGATTATAAATTTGTTGACTAAAAGATAACTAAGAGACTAACGTATAATATACTTCTAGACAAAATTAACACTTTTTTGATTTTATTTTCGATATCTTAATTTCGCTATTAACTTTATCAGATGGCTTTTCATTCTGTTGCATCGTGAATGTCAAATTATTATCGTTGTCTGCAAGTACCGATTGGTCTTCTTCTTATTTTTGAAACTTATTGTCAAAACTGTTCGACCAAGAAATTTCAGCGAGCACGAGACAGTGCGAATGTCAATGTTGCTGATGATATGTGTCAAATTTGCTGGAAGTGAACCAGTCCACAATAAGTCGTATAGTTAGGAATTAAGTGAGACTCCAATAGGAAGCTAGAGGAGAAAAAGGTTACCTAACGCACGAGTTGAAGCTTTTCTCAGACGACTTGTTTTAAGAAAGAGGACTACAACAAATTCTGAGCTGAAAAATGAACTCAAAGTAACTCAAGACGTGTTCATTTCATCTCAAACGATTAGAAGGACGTTGACTGAAGCACAACTGCATAGTAGGAAGCCAGCCACAGAATTGGCAGACTAAGATTTGCATGGGATCGCTCTTATTGGATTGTAGACGAAACGAGTCTTCTTTACAAATGAAACAAGAGTTTGCTTAAAATGTTCTATTGGACGTGATCAGGTCTGGAGAAGACGAGGAGAAAGGTATGCTACCTGCAATTTTGTTTCAAGGAAGTAATTTGATAGAGAATCGGTATTGTTTTGGAGAAGAATTTGTTTTGATGGTCACACAGAGTTGGTTCCTATCGAGACGATATTGTATAGGAACATTTTATGCCATTTGGTGCATATATTACTGAGAATTTCCTTTTTATGCAGGACATGGTTTGGTCACTCACAAGCCCGGATCTAAACCCTGTAGAGTTATAGCATTTTTGGGATACACTAAAGTGATCAATTAACCGCCGTGTACCTAGTCCTAGAACCTCAGAGAGCCGTTGTTTCTAAATGGAAGAACATGAACAAAAACCTATCACAACTTGACTAGCAATTTGCCAAGATGAAAGAGGGCGGCAACTAATGCAAGAGGAGGCACACACGTTACTAATTTTTCTTCCAATCTTGCTTTTTCTTGTTTTCAACTATGATGACAGTTATTGTTAATTGTAATAATTGTCTTCTCTCATTACATACATATTTTCAATACTTTCAGTCAATTACTGTAGTTTGTTTTCATATGATATTCTAGCGTTATTGTTACACTTCTTTAGAAGATTAGATTAGTAGGTTTTATAACTGACATAGTAATATGTCCCTGAACTTTGAACTTTGCAAAAAAAAGAAAAGATAATTTTGTAAACAGATATTTTTATGAATGAAATTTTGACACGTTTCTAAAAAATTGTCACCAGCTGTATGAATGAAATTTTGAAACGTTTTAAAAAATTGTCGCCAGGTGTAACAGGTACTAGTTAGCTGCCAATTGAAGCCAGTAGAAGCAGCATTTGGTAACAGGATACCTTACATTTGTTTGCTAGATTTTTTAAGAAAATGATTTTATCGATATTCAGCGACTGAATGAAACTTGGATTGAAGGGTGCGAGTTTACTGATGGAACTATTCTCGAGCAAAGTTCTATAAAGTTCCTTAAACTAAAATTTATTTTGAAAAGATGTTTGTTCTCTTAAAATATTTCTTAAAAGGGTAAAAATTTGGTAGATATATTTGTCAAATTTATTATTTTGTTTGCGAAAATCTTGGATATTTAAGTTTTTTAAATGTAAATTTAAACTTTTTGCCAAAAGGAAGAATAATTTCAGCAATAAATAAATACTGAAAATTATTATGAACGCTAAAATGTGGGGCAGATTATACATTTTGTCAAATTATTTGTAATCATAATAATTATTTTGCAAGAATGTATCTATCAACCAAAAACTGAGGCCATACCGCGTATACCGGGTATTTTTCATGTGATTTGGACGACATATCTTAGCTTCATATACAGGGTATTTTCGGAAGTATGGCTGAAAAACGAACCTTGGCATTTTTATATACTGGTTATATGATAGAACACTTTGTTTTTGCTCAAAAACAAACTTAATACGTAATTTTTTATTGTATTCTATCGCGATCCCGGCGGGCACTGGTGAATAAGAAAATTTGTTTAAATAAATTATTAAGAACAAAGACATAATAATAGAAAAACTCGTCGTTACGGTTTCAATTTTTAAATTTGAAACAAAAAACTAATGTCAACACTAAAAATTCAAAATCAGTAAATACCGTGTACTGTACCAATTTTCAGTAATTCATGAAAATATTTTTCATTTCAAAATGAACACAGAAAAAAGAAAAATAAATCTGACACTTTGTTAGATTTGTTTCATGTATCCGGATTCTTTTTCAGCCACACTTCCAAAAACACCCCGTATATGTATAAATGAGTAGTACAGGCGTTAAAGGTCCTTGATTTTTATCTTCCTCACTATCTTTTTTTTAATTTTCCCGGTTCTATGCTGCTTCGAACGAGCCGTTCCTGTCTCCTCTATATCTCTTTTAACCTCTTGGAACAATTTTTTCTTTGGACGTCCTTTTATCATTTTTCCGTCCTCGCCCTCATGCAACACCTTTTTTACCATTCTTTCTTCCGGCATTCGAATAATGTGACCCAACCATCTGGCTTTTTGCGCTCGAACTTATTACGGTATTTTTTGTTTAATGTATATATCCATTATCTCTTTATTTGTGCGTCTTCTCCGCCTTCCGCTATCTTGACACCTCGAAATATTTTTCTCAGGATTTTTCTCTCCCAGATTTCTAGTTTGTTTTCTTCTCTTTTTGCCATTACACAGAAAATAACCTCTCAAGGAGAGCAAGAGACTTATTTTTCAGTTAAGCTGAAACATGCCAAATTTCATTGCAAGAGTTGATAAAAAATTTTAAAAATCATCCGGTATGAAACCATTTTAAAACTTACACTCTTCTATGGAAATGAAGCCTGAATTATGAATAAAAAATCGCAGGACAGCGATTAAGATGGCAGAGGCAAATATTGGGAGGGAAAAGGACTGGAGAAGGCTACATAAGAAGAACAAAGCAGGAAATGTAAAGAGCACAATGACGCAGAAATAGTGATAACAAGAAGATTGGCCACATAGAGATAGAATACTAAAAGAACGGATGGTTAAGAGTCGCATGGATAGAACCAGTTGTTAAAAAGAAAAGAGGCAGGTCAAGGAAAAATATGGAAAGAGTGGATGAATACGAATTTAAGAGAAACGAAACAAATGAACTTGAAAACAAGGGCTAAGAGTGAAAAATTTGGAACAAAATAGCATAACTCGTAGCCTGAATGGACTCTTTAAAGGTACAACATACGTGCATACAAGATGATTCTTGTATAGAGTGATAAAGAAGAAACGTTGGAAAGAACAGACATCACAGATCATGTAATTATTTTAGTTTTCCAGAAATAATTAATGAAATATTGTACACCAAATGACGATACTTCCATAACGAACAAAGAGTAGGCGATGAACAAAACAAATAGGTACAGTTATAAAAGTGTATTATAATGTTTTATATTTGCATTGTAAAAACGGGTGAATTCACAAACATCGTTGTCGATATTTACATGACGTAAAGTGTTTATAAATTTGATAATAAATATAGGTACCAGGGAGAATCTGCATCGTTCAAATCGCCTACTGCTCTAAATAGTTTATTTAAACTTATGACATATCTAAGTGACACCTAATCATGGCAAAATCAATAAAGGCAAACTGCTAAATATGTACAAGAGGTTTAGATAGAAATTTGAAATTGACAGAGCAGATATACTTCAAGGGGAACTTTTTAAATAAAACAAAATTGACTTCCAATCACTTCCGGTTATACCGGAAGTCGCTATCAATTCGCTTATTTTAAATGAGATCGTTTTTTTGGTTACGTTTTTGAATTCTACATGTAAAAATATGTAAAATTGCAACACTATCTCTAAATTGCATTATTCTTGACATATTTTGAGTTTTCTTAAAAATCTAAATTTTGCTAAAAGAAAAGTACACAAAAAAGTACTTTTTTTCAAATGGAACGACCAATATTTTAATACACCATTGTATGTGAAATTAAATGCTATATCTATCTTTAACAGTTTTTGAGCTATGCGATTTTTTGATTTTTGATAAAAATTTACAATTCTATTACGTTAAATATTTTAAATTTTGTTGATCTACCTAGCAATGAAAATAACAAATACTTGCATTTTGCATTTTCAGTTACTGCAAATTTAAAAAAATTGAGAATCAAAACCAAAATTATTCAAACGTTGATATTTTAACTCATGAAGAATAATCAAAAATTATTGTTGAGAGTAGAGAATGTGTGTTCAATGAAATGTATCCCCTCTAGTAGTCTCCTATAAATAAAACAAAGTTTGGAAGGTTTGAACCTAACTTTTTGGAACTTGAAAAGATAAAATGTAAGAAAACAAAACGAAGATCAGTAACAAAGAACGAAGATAATCAGGCAATGTTTTGAAAACACTTTCCCGTTAATCTGGAGAGTTGCAAACTACCGGCTATTTTTTTCAATTTAAAGTAATGAAATTCATCCTTTAACCTTTTATGAGATTACAAGCATTCCAAAAAAAAGATGATCCAAGAACAGTCTCAACGACTAACAAGAAGCAGCAGCAACACCACTAGCAACAGCAGCCCTGAGGAAGTTCTTCTGCAATGGAGAACGAAACGTCGGCAGTAGAAGAAGTCAACGTGACGCGGTTCCAACCGGAAGCCAATTCAAACATGGACGACGACCGCAGAAGTTAAATTATGATCCAAGAACAATTAAAATTTCTGAATTTATATTTGCGAAACTCTATTCTCTTTGCTTTAGTACAAAATTTGTAGTAACAAATAAAATTGCTTCAATAATAGCTATTACATGATTTTTTGAAAATCAGATTACAAAATTCAGATTTTTAAGAAAACTCGAAATATCTCAAGCTAGAGATAGGGAATTTAGAGATAGGGAAATGTATTGCAATTTTACATATTTCTACATGTAGAATTCAAAAACGAGATAAAAAAATGTAGCATTTAAAATAAGCGAGTTGATAGGGATTTCCGATATAACCAGAAGTGATTGGAAGTCAATTTTATTTTATCTGAAAAGAACTTTCTGAAGTATTTCTCCTCTGTAAATTTCAAATTTTTATCTAAACTTCTTTCTTGAAAACTTTTAATGAACGGTTTGCGTGAATAACCCTGTATATAAAAAGAAACTTAAGAAATAGAATAATGAAAGTAGTAATGAAATAAGCCACTTTTTTAAAAGATCCAAGATAAAATAAACGAAAAAAACACATCTACAAATAATAATTAAATTAAAAGAAAATAATATAGGCACAGGTGAAACATTAAGAATTCGCCAAACTCTACTGGGTGCTAAAAATGATGGAAAAAGCTGTGGTCCGTAAGAACCAAGAATCCTTAGAAAAATGTTCGTGTAACAAGTTTTAATAGACACATGAGTTATAAAATTAGAAATTACGGAAGCAAGAAATAATAAACAAAGTACTGAAAAGAGGAAGAGAAATAAGAAATTGTAGTTGTCAAAATGATAAACGTAATGGAAAGAAAATTGCAGATCGAAAATTAGTAAGGAGAGGAAAAGAAAACAATAGTATATTATTATACAAGTTTCACAAGAAGGCTTATTGTAACACGAGTGGGGTATATTGGGGAGTATTGTAACGAGTGTTACAATGCCTCTTGTGAAACGTGTATAATATACTATTTTTTCTACTTTGCGTCACTTATTGAACAAAAATATGAAAAATATTGGATCTTCTTAGTATATGGGAAATTTTAGTTGTAATGCGTGGCAACACTGAAAACCTTTCGTTTTAATCAAAAGTTACATTAACAAGTTATTAATTTTTCTTATCCAGCTTCATTGTGAGTATATTGTTAAGTAACAAATAAATACTGAGTTATTTTGTAAAATCTATTAAATATTTTCAATTAAAAATGACTAAAATTTCCCCAAAAACAGTGTCACAATGAGCTTCATTGTGAAACTGTTTTTGGTGTCACAATGAATCCATTGTGAACGCAAAGTAGAAAAAATTAATTTGTAAGTCCAGAACATAAGACACATATTAATTTCCAGCTTTGTTAGTAATTTTTGAACAAAAAAATTTATTAATTCTGAAACATCCGACGCAAGCACATACAAAAACAAGTCTATAGCCAAATGGTCTACCAGATGAAGTGATCAGCAATTGTGCACGTGGACACTGTTCTGTGAGCTTTATAGTTTTATAAAGCTCAAAAAGAGCTCATGTTGGAAAAATATATGTATGTACAATTGATTTACCACAAGTATGGTCGATTTCATAAAGCTTCGTTAAATTTAATCAATCGTTAAAAACAATAGTTGCTATGCTTTTAACGCAGGTATCCAAGAAGTTAATCATCGGTTAAAGTTAATCAGCTTTTGTGAAACCGGCCCGTAGTCTTTAAAACGACTGTTTTTCGAATAAGTCACACATGTGCACATGTGCGTCCAGTCAAGTGCCGATCGCGCACTTTTTTGTTATTGCATTTAGTCTGTTATTTCACTATAATAATAATTTACAAATTTAATAATATCACGCAAAATATAAAGTTTTTGTTTAGATTTGTTAAATTTTTGTAAAACATATTTATCAACGTTCCAAATATGATCTTTATTTCGCAAATTGTAAGCAATTGATTATGGTAGGCAAATTATGTGGAAGTACATAATTTTTTAAAATAATTCTTATCCAAGTGCGATAACGTTTACAACATATAAAAATGATTTTTTTCACTTTTTTAATCTAATCTAAAATAATAAATAAATAAATATTGTGAATTTTATTTTCAAAAATTGCCACGCAATATTTTAGAATGATAAGAGAAACGTATGCGTACATTTAAACGATTAAAAGAGAAATTACTTACGTGAATGAAAATGAAATTATCCAATAGAATAATTTGGACGGCGACCACAAACCACAGATTTTTCGAGAATTTAACGTCGAATTGTCCGATGTAAAATTTGTCCAAATGTCTCATCATGTATTGTAGCACCACTCAATAGTCAATCAACCCGTTAAACTTTTATGAACATCGCGAGATAATTAAATATCTCAAACGTATATGACTGAAAATAAAGTATTTGTTCAACCACTTAGAGATAAAAAAAAATTCAATTGTCACCGGGCTCTCTGAAACAAGCACGCCATATACAGTACATGAATTAAGTCGGTATTAACCATTTGCGCCGGAGAGAATAGTTTATATTCGGCAGATGGTTTATAGCAAACTAAGAGTTTATGTAAACGCTATGCTTTTCCCACAATATTATCTACGGTCCTCAAAAAATTGCGCTATAAGATTAATTGTAGCAGGTTCGAAGTCGCAAAAAAAAGCAACTTGCGCCTGAAGCCTGTTAACCAGATTTATTGAAATTGACAAATTATTTGGGCGGCAGTTAGAGCTCTGGTGGCCAAACCGAACTAGAAATCTTTAAATACCTCCTCGCAACTCCGACCACGTTGTATTGAGAAAATAAACGTAATTGTGGGAAAGTAAAAGCGTTTATTTGAAGTAAATCCAGGCGATTATAGACGTTAAAAAAATATTATTAAGATGTCCTGCAAAGACAATTCATGGAATAAGAAATATTTATATGAAGGCAAATCAACTAGAATTTATTTATTTTTTGTTCAGTTTAAAGTCTAATTTGAATTATAGAAAAATAATATATCCATTTCAAATTTATTGTATCAATTTTGCATTGATACTTTTAAACATTAATACGAGATTTTACATTAAAGGCGTCTTTAAGAAAAGAGGCAAATATTATTTTTGTTCTATTTCGCACTACTTTTAATCTATTATCTATTTTCCAGTCTATTTTTAGTATGTACGTAATAAACAATATAAATGAATTACAAAATAAGTCAGTTACCATGTCCCTTCTGTTTACTGCAGTTTGCAATAGAAACTAAAATAATTTTATTGATTAGATTAAGTCAGTATTTTTAAATTAATAAAATGTTTAAACTGCAATATTATATCATCATACGTTTTTTAAATCAAGTCACTAAAGTTTTGCAAAAGTTGTATTTTGTTCTCCAACACTCATTTTAGCTAAAATTACATATTTTTTCAGCAATTCAATTATCTATGCATGTTTAAAATTATTTCAACTAGTAAAACACTTTTAAGTTTATTTCCCAAAAAATACTTATTGCAAAAAAATTACTGGAAAATTCATCCTGAAGAGAATTACAATTTTGAATAATAACCTGGTACCTAAATGTAAACAAACAGTTTAACATTTCTTGCAAAAAAAAATTCAAATTTTCTTACATCTTAAAAACTAGAAAATCTAATCCTCCACTCTCTCTCTTGCACACTCTCTTGCAGTCAGGTATTAATTAAATACAAATCTGAAAGTATTTTTTTCAACTTTAAATCTCAATTCAGAAAATTGCAAATGCAATAACATAAAGTACAGTTATGAACAAAATTATTTAAGAATTTGTTATCACCCTGGCGGGTTTGATCAGTGGAAAAATAACGAGCGCGCACTTCAACAAAGGAATGCCCTTACACTGAATTCATTATCACTTATCACCAGATTACTAATATTTTATCGTATCTGCATTAATGATAAAAGTAATTCAGATATTAGCGCGGGCGTAAATATGGGTGGGTATATTTTCATTCCATCACTTCATGTCTCATTATGCGCTTCTGGCTTTTAAGGGATTAATTAGCATGACCTATTTCTTCGAAATAAGTGCCTTCCTGTTTGTATTCTTTTTTTAACTGTTCACATACCTACTTGATTTCAACCCCATTAACACACGGTTAGCTTACTGTATAAACGACTGAAACCGATACCGAAGGGAATAACTGTATAGATAAATGATTTGATAATGTTATAAACATGGATAAAATTAAGAAATGGGTGCAGAATTAATTAATTATATCTCACACCCAAAAAACTACTTGTGTTTAAAAATGTTTCTTAAACACTTTAATCCTCCATCTAAAAAAAAAGATTTACACATCTTTCTTTATCTTATCCACCCACAGTGGGTTTTTCCATAACACTACTCGGACATTAAACGTTGAAGGCGTGGTGCCTTAAAGGGCGTTAAAATTATACGTCCTCGGTCGGCGTACATCCCTCGAGCCGAAGGCCCTCGGGTTGTACACTGCCGACCTCGGGCGTTGTAAACCCTTACTACCTTAATAGGAGTAATTATTATTACGTACATTATTATTACGTACAAATATTCATTGTTAGGCATTAAATACAAAGCAAGTAATTGGGTCTGGTTTGACAGCGAATTCATTTATTAAATTTGTAAAATGATTTTAAATAGCAAAAAATATAATATTTCGACCTACAAACAATTTTCACAATAATGTTACTGAAATCCAAGGTTCCTAAATATGTAGGTTGCTTAAAAACTTTGAGCCAATGATGAACAAGCGCGGTAAAACGTCACCCAGATGGCCCATTCAAATATACATAAATATCTATTCACGATCTTTTTCCGACAAATATGTTGAAGGTTTGTACAGATTCACGTTTTTCTCCTAAATTTCAGCCAATCATTGCAAAGTACAGCAATGACATTTACAGACTCCTTATTTACTTCGTATTTTAATACAAGGTGTCCCGTGACGTAATGTCACCACTTCACCTACGTCATAATCAATTCAAACTAAGTAAAAAACTCTAATAAAGTTTTGTCCTAAAGTAATCCGTTTTCAGGATACAGTCTTCTGGAAAGTGCATTATTATGGACACGACCTGGGCGATGTTCGATTGTAAAATCATACTCCTGCAGTCTTTCTATCCATCTGGCAAGCTGGCCTTCAATATTTTTGAACTGGAGCAACCACTTCAGTGCTGCATGGTCTGATCGAAGATTAAACTGTCGACCATAAAGATACTTGTGAAAATGTTCCAATGTTTTCACAACAGCAAAGAGCTCCTTCCTTGTTACACAATGGTTTCTTTCAGCTTTCGATAAAGTTTTACTGAAGTAACCGATAACACGTTCTTCTCCGTCCTGCACTTGTGACAGCACGCCCCCAATTCCGTGATTGCTAGCATCAGGTCAGTGTGAATTGGCCCTTTAGTCGTGGATAGGACAGTATTGATGCAGATATTAGAAGATCCTTCAGGTTGTCTAAAGCTTTTTGACAGTCTTCACTCCAAAAAAATTTTGTTTTCCTTCGGTCAGCGAATGCAGAAGTTTGGCTGTCTTTGCAAAGTCTTTCACAAATCGTCTATAATATATTATGCATAATCCCATGAGACTTTGCAATTCATGCACTTTTTTGGTGATGACCAGTTCTTAATGGCTGAAATTTTGTCTGGATTCGTGGCGACTCCTGCTTCTGACATGACGTGTCCAAGATATTTCACTTCCTTTTGGAAGAATTCGCATTTGGCAGTTTCAATTTCGCCTCTTTTATTCTCTGGAAGACGTCCGTTAAGTTTGCAAGGTGTTCGTGAAAGGTTCTTCCGACAACAATCACATCATCTAAGTAGGTATACAAGTTTTCCAGCTAAGTCCGCGCAATATCAATTCCATGAGTCGTTCAAAAGTAGCGGGGGCGTTGCAAATACCAAAAGGCATCACTTTGAATTGCCATAAACCATTTCCAGCAATGAAGGCCGTGTTTTCCTTGTCTTCGAGATGCATACCAACTTGCCAATAGCCACTTTTCTAAGTCTAAGGTCGAAAACTATTTCGCACCGAATTTATCTATTGTGTCATCGATCCGGGCAAGGAATAACTGTCATTTTTCGTGACATCATTTAATCGTCTATAGTCCACACAAAAACGCGTGCTGCCATCCTTCTTAGTCACCAGTACAACGGGAGATGCCCATGGACTTCGCGATGGTTCTATAACGTCTTGGTCCTGCATCTTCTTGATTAAATTGTGGGCTTCTTCTCTTTTTACCAACGGCAGTCGTCGTGGGGGTTGTCGAATTGGATTCGAGTCGCCAGTGTTTATTCTGTGCTGTACAATGTCTGTCCGGGTTAAGTCATGACCGGTGTAAGCAAAGATTCCTTTGAATTTTCGAAACGGCTCTCGTATTTCTTCTGTTTCTTTGGGTTTCAGCAATGTTGATGTACCTGCCAGCAATTTTTCTAGTAGTGGTGATAGAATGTCAGCCTGATGCCGAACGGATGCATCGTTCACTTCAATATGGTTTACAGAAGCAATTGCTTCACATTTGCCCACTACAGTTCCGCTGGGTAGGGTAACTGGGTAGCCTTTGACATTTGCAAGACGGATAGGAACAGTTTCTTGAATCTTCACCAGAGTTCCAACCAGTAAAATTCCCTTCTTGGCGCAGTTGATTTCAATTGGTTCTATGATCCCAGCAGGATAGCTACCAAGATTGTCTTCCATTTTTGCCAAAATTATCTTGTCAGTTAAGGCTGGAATGTTCACAGTTTCTTTAAGTTTTATTTACAATACGGTAGATATGAATTTCCAGGGATATGGAGAGATATCTCTTCTGTTCCAATGCGTATAACTTTATCCTTTAGATCTACAACCAAGCCGTTTTTCTTCATGAAATCCACTCCAAGTATGAAATCATCTGTTGTGATAGGTAATGCGCATGTGCACAATATACACATGCAGGGACGCCCTTCACGGCATTGCCAACAAACAGTAGTAGTAGCCATATTTTACATCATATACACGTGTACTTATTCAGACAATTATTGTATTAATAAAACTTAGTTGAACCTATTTTATTTAATAACAAACGCCCAAACCACGACATGGCGCAGTTAGTATAAAAATAAGTGGTTATGAGTGCCTGTAGTGAATAAAATAAATAAATAACCTGTTGTGGAACTAAAAAATGTGGTTAAAATAAGTGCGCAGAAATGGATGCGAGAATACCGTAAAAGTTATCGTTTGAGGGTAACGTGGCCGAAAACTACAGAAAGTTTATACAAAACTTCGAGATTTATATTATTGCTAGTAATAAAGCACAACTCTCTGATGAGAAAAAAGTCGCTGTACTTCTAAACATCATAGGTGAAGAGGGCGTGGAAATTTTTAACACGTTCAACATAACCGAAGACGAAAAGAAAAATTACAATAAAGTTAAAGACGAATTTTCTAAATACACGAACCCTAAAATAAATGAGGTTTACGAAAGGTATGTTTTCTATAATCGAGTGCAAGCTGAGGGTGAAAATTTTGACCATTTTGTGACTGATATAAAAAAATTGGTTAAAACATGCAATTTTGGTGACCTAGAAAGTAGCATGCTTCGCGACAGAATAATTATGGGTATTAGAAATATGACTTTGAAGGAAAAGCTCTTAAATATTGCTGATTTAACACTGGAAAAAGCAGTTGAAGCATGTCGTTCAGCTGAAATAACAAAGTCCCAAATGAAGGTGATGCAGAAAAGTCAGACTGTAGATGCAGTGCAAAAGTTCAAGAGAGACAGCAGTTCAAAGAAAGTTAAAGTGTGTGGTAAATGTAACAGACAACATGAATACAGACAGTGTCCCGCGTTCGGAAAACAGTGTAATAACTGTAAAAAATACAATCACTTTAGTGTAATGTGTAAAAATAAAGTGGACGATAGTACAGGAAAAAAACAAGACAGAAAATAAAGTGAAAAAACTGAATGTGCGTGCAATAGAAAGGGAAGTAGAAAATTGCAGCAGTGATGGGGAATCCATCCAACCTACGTACATGTAGGTGAATTAAATGCTCACGGAATTGAAGTAGGTACCAGATGTGAATGGAATGAGATGCTACAAGTGCGAGGTAAGAATGTTACATTTAAGATTGACACTGGATCAGAGGCAAATTTATTACCCAGCAAATTGTATGATACATTGAAAAGCAAAAATGAAAAACTGTATAGAGTGGGTGTCATTTTGGAAGCCTATGGGGGTAATAAGATCATACCTCAAGGGGGAGTTACACTTAACATTAAATTTAAAGATACAAATTATACTGAAGAATTTATTGTAGTTGATGTAAAATCAAAACCAATAATTGGTCTAAAAACTTCACAAAGATTAGGTTTGATAAAAGATGTGGCAACAATTGAAGTTGAAACTGATAGAGAAATGTTTATCCTGAAAAATAAAGAATTATTTCAAGGTGTAGGAAAAATGAACCAGAAATGTAAAATAGTATTAAAAGATGACGCAACTCCTGTTTCTAGACCACCACGTAGGGTGCCATTAGCTTTAAAAGATAGATTGAAAGAAAAATTGCAAGAATTGGTTCAAAAGGACATAATAGAAAAAGTTGAGGATCCGGGAGATTGGATTAGTGAACTGGTAACTGTAGAAAAACCAGATGGTTCTTTAAGATTGTGTCTTGATCCGCAAGCATTAAATAAAGCGATCAAACGAACACCATATTGTAACGATTTTAAAGGTTCTATTATTTTTATTTTAATCAAAACACGAAATAGTTAATAATCTAATTTATTTAAAAGTAACACTAATTAACACTAACTTAAACAATAATTTATTTACAATCTAATAAGTAATTTATGTTAACAGCCGAGCGAAAATTTATAACGCGACTTCAATTCTGCACTATCAGCTCGCTTAATTAATGTCGAACTGTCTTCGTTCGGCTGCGTGCATTTTTATATATGCCGGCTCTCTCTTCGAGAATGGCCTGGAGACGGGCGGTCTGTTCTAGTTTACTCCGCCGACAGAATTCTCCAGTCGTCTAAGGCGCGTCGACTAGGCGGCGATGGCGCAACAGACAGGCTGACACCGCCATCGTCACAATATTTAATACCGACTGTTGACGAAATTATGACAGGACTAACAGGAAAAAATTATTACAGTGTTTTTGACATTAAAGAAGGTTTCTATCACGTTCAATTAGAACAAGACTCACGTAAATATTGTACATTCGCAAGCCCTTTTGGATATTATCGATTTAAGAGGTTACCATTTGGGTTAGCTACAGCCCCAGAAATATTTCAGAAAATTAACAATGAAATTTTTGGCGACATTCCGAATGTAAATGTTTATTTCGATGATATTTTGGTTAGCACAGAAACTAAAGAGGAACATCAAAAAACTTTAGAAAAAATTATACAACGAGCTAAAATGAATAATGTAAAATTTAATGCGAAAAAATTACAACTGTTAAAAACGCAAGTTAGTTATTTAGGATATTTGTTTACAAAAGATGGTGTTAAAATAGATGACAATAGAATTAATGCAATCCGAAGCATAGAGGAACCCAAGAACAAAAAAGAACTTCAAAGAATTCTTGGAATGTTAAATTACGTCAGAAAAGTTATACAAAATTTGTCAGATAAACTAGGACCCCTAAGTCAAATTTTAAGAAACGATGTAGAATTTTGTTGGTTGCCTAAACACTCAGAAATTTTGAATAACGTGAAAAATTTAGTAATAAATGCAACAGCTATACAAAGTTTTGACGAAAATAAAGAAATAGTAATACAGAATGATGCGTCTAAAGATGGACTAGGGACATGTTTATTACAGAACGGAAAACCAGTGGCGTACGTGTCGAGAACCTTAACAGAAACGGAAAAGCAATACTCACAAATTGAAAAAGAATTATTAGCAATTTGTTTTTCCGTAAATAAGTTTCATTACTACATATATGGAAGAAGTGTTAAAGTATTAACCGACCACAAGCCACTTGTATCTGTTATGAAAAAACAATTGTCAAACATTAAATCAGCTAGATTACAGAGACTGAAACTCAAGTTGATAAAATATGATATTACTTTAGAGCATATACCTGGAAAAAATATGTTAATTGTCGAGATCATACGACAAATCACCAGTGGAAGAAGACGAAGAAATGACGGAGTTAGTGCATCAAGTGTTAAAGTACCTAATTATGAGTGATGAAATGAAAGAACAGTTTAAGACAGAGAGAGACTTAAATTTAAAGCAAATGTTAAAATACTGTGAAACATCATGGCCAGAAAATTCAAATAAAGTGCAAAGAGAAGTGAAAGACTATTATAAAGACAAAAACAATTTATATGCAGTGGAAGGATTAGTGTTTTTCAATGATTCGGTAGCAGTGCCAGCTACATTAAGAAGTCAAATGATGGAATTAGCACATGAAGGTCACATGGGATTCCAGAAAACACTGTCAAGAGCAAAGTCTATTTTATATTGGCCAACAATAAACAAGGACATTCAAAATCACGTCATGAAGTGTAAAAAGTGTGAACAATTCAGAAGAGTGAAACAGAAAAGTGAGATGGTATTACCAGAGATACCGCAACTACCATATGCAAAAGTAGCGACTGACATCCTAGAGTTTGGAGGAAAGTCTTATTTGGTAGTAATCAACTATTTCACGAAGTGGATTGATCTAATAAAAATGCAACGAAAAACAGCCAGTAGTATTATTGAAGTTTTGAAACAGTTGTTCTGAACTCATGGCATTCCCAAGGAAGTTGTAGCAGACAACATGCCATTTGGATCTTTCCAACTTAGATCATTCGCAAAACAGTGGAATTTTAAAATTACGACGTCCAGCCCACACTACCCCAAATCTAATGGTCAGGCGGAGAGAGCTGTTCAGATCTGTAAGCAGATTTTAAGAAAATGTGAAGACATACATATCGGGTTAATGGAATACAGAAATACAATAATCGTAGGCATGAATGTAACACCAGCACAGTTAATGTTCAACAGAAGAGTAAGAACTAAACTGCCGACAAGTGACCACCAACTAAAACCAACAAGGCAAAACCTAAAAGAAGTAAAAGAAAACTTAGATGAAAAGAGGAGGAAGTACAAAGAATACTACGATCGAAACTCAAGAAAAGAAAAGGACTTTGAAAAAGGAGATGATATAGTAATAAGAAACGGAAGAATATAGGAAAGTGGTAAAGTGATAAAGAAAACAGAAGAACCTCGTTCTTATATAGTAAGAGACATCAAACCGAAACGCTGGGTACACATCGGGCGCGTCCCCAGGTGGCGGATCGGGGGTTCTTGCGGTACCCACTTGTCGGATCACCTCCGCTCGTTGGATGCTGCGGGATGGGTGGCCATCTTTCACCTATCATGTGCAATGACCCTGTATCCTGAGCGGTTTAAAACCCGCAAGACGGAGGTGAGCACGTGACCGCGCCTGAGCGACCTAAAAATCGCAACATGGCCAGGTGAAATCCACCCCGCGGGCCAACCCTCCCAGCCCAGCTGTAGTATCGTGGCGAAGGGCCTGCACTGGGATTTACGATGCCAGCGGTGGTTTCTGTGTAAACTCCGCTGTTAAACCGGTCTTCTCACACATGGGGGGGCTGGGAGTCTGGGCTTAACCGCCTGAACCAAGAGGAGAAAACCTCACACCTGAATCCTAAGGTTGATCGGGCCGATGGGATGCGTGGCTGGACAGAAGACCAGTCTCTACCGATCAAACCTCGGGGAACCGGGCGCACCTCGTTGTATAAATGCCTTTCTCGCCAGTGGGGGGGCTCCTGGCGATGATGACCTTTTATTTCCCCCTTACTCGTGGGAACTATATGGAACGAGATAATAAAAAACTAATAGTGGATCCCCTAGGGGAAGACACTAATACTCCAAATGAGGCAACTCGGAGTCAGGGTGCAGGTTCGCCTGCAGGTTCGCCTGCAGGACCTGTCTCTAAGGAACCTCAGGCAGAAGCATTGATTGCAGGGGTTGTAAAACTTGGACTGCAATCCAAAAAACTTTCAGGGGCTCAACGAAGGAAGCTCCGAAAGGAAGAAAAAGTCAAAGCTGGGCTCTGGACAGAGCAGAAGCCTTTGACTAAGAAAGTGGAGGGTAAGGAGAAAGAAGGTGGGGGCACCAAAAGACCCCATTCAGACTCCTCAACTCCTTCGCCACAGAAGCAACTCCACAAGAAGCCCAGGAGCTCTAAAGAGCAGACTGGGTCATACAGTGGAGCAGCTAAAAATCTGCGGGTGGCGGTGATAGATAGACGCCACCCTGACATTATGCTGGATCAGGGGCAAGCTGACCTGATCCAAGCCAAACTCCTTGCGGTTTTGGATCAGACTCCCTCTGGGAGTGCAAACCCACCGCAATTCGAGGGTATCAAGTACACGGGAGGTGTTCTCTGGATCTCGTGTGCAAACGATACCTCGAAATCATGGCTTCAGGCGGCCGTTGCGGGCCTGGGTCAACCCTGGAAGGGTGCGGACTTAGCTGCGGTTGAGTCCAAAGACCTCCCTAAGAGACCCAAGGCTATCGTGTGGCTGCCGGGCCAGGTGGAAGCTGAAGCCGCCAGGAACCGTCTTGGGGTGCAAAACCCGAAGGTCAACACGGCAGACTGGCGCATTCTCAGCCGAAAACAGGAGAAGGAAGGAACCCTCCTAGCCTTCTCTATGGATGACAAATCCTTCAGGGAGCTTGAACAGGCCCGTTTCATAGCCTTCTATGGCTTTAGAACGGTGACGTTTAAGCCCCTTAAGACCAACAAGGATGAGAGTGGTCCAAGTGAACCTCCACCACAGTAGAGCAGCTTCGGCAGCTCTCTGTAAATTAATGGAGGGGCGCGACATCGCCCTGATTCAGGAACCCTGGGTGCGCAAGGGGAAAGTGTTAGGCCTTGGGATAGTCGGAGGGGAGCTGATATACAGCAGAACCTCTGACAGACCCAGGGCCTGTATATTGTTTAAGAAAACAATAAAAGCACTGCCATTAACAGACTTCTGCTTGAAGGACTTGGTGGCAGTGAAAGTAGCGTCGAAGGAAGAAGGGTTGAAGGAGATTGTTCTTGGATCAGCCTATTTACCTTATGACCAACCAGAGCAACCACCACCTGAGGAAGTGAGCGAGTTGGTGAGAAGCTGTGGAGCAAGTGGATCCCAGCTAATCATCGGCTGTGACGCAAATGCTCACAATTTTGCCTGGGGAAGTCGGGACACCAATGCTAGGCTAGAGGTGATAGTATCTTACAATTCACTATGGCAAATAACCAGAACATACTGAATATGGGCAATAAACCTACCTTTGTAACGGCACAAAGGCAGGCAGTCATAGATCTAACAATAGGTACTTCTTTTATAAGTAACTTTGTTAAAAACTGGCATGTATCTGATGAGGAGAGTTGCTCTGATCACAGATACATTTGCTTTGAAATCACTGGGTTAAGCCGTGTGAGAGAAACTTACCGTAATCCGCGTAAGACTAACTGGGAGGCCTATAGGGAGGACCTAGATGGTCATCTCGCAGGAACAATGACTACGGTTAACAACAATATTGAGCTGGACATGGCCGTAGATCAGTTAACTGAGGCAATCATTTCCGCTTACAATGATAACTGTCCCATGACTGTGAGGAACACTAACAGGAAAGTTTCCTGGTGGAATGACGACCTCACGGAAAGGAGACGACAGGTCAGGAAACTTTTTAACAAGGCAAAAGTATCAGGAAACTGGGAGGAATATAAAGCATCCCTAACTGAATACAACAAAGCACTGAGAAGGTCCAAGAGGGCATCGTGGAGGAGGCACTGTGAGGAAATTGAAAGTACTCCAGAATGTGCCAGACTGCATAAAATGCTCTCGAAGTCCCCTCAAGGATACCTAAATACTCTGGTAAAACCTACCGGAGAATTTACCAGAACAGGAAAAGAAACCATGACCGAAATGTTTCGGGTTCATTTTCCTGGGTCAACAGCCATTGACGCTGTGCCTACTGATTGGAATAGCCAGGTTCCGGATGCCTCTGTTCTCAGAGCATCAAGGGAGGAATGGAGTTCTGCCAGGAGTATCATAACGTTTTCTAATATCAAATGGGCTATAAACTCGTTTGATAGTTACAAATCTCCGGGCCCGGATGGGATAATACCGATTATGCTGCAGATGAGCTCGGACCTTCTGATCATCAGAATCTGTACGGTTCTGAGAGCCTGTATGGCTCTGGGCTATCTGCCAAGAGTGTGGAGACTGACCAGAGTGGTTTTCATACCAAAAACTGGCCGGGTGGACTACACTCAGGCGAAGGCTTTCAGACCCATCAGTCTTATGTCCTTTGTATTAAAGACAATGGAGAAAATACTTGATGGGCACATAAGGGGTGGTGTTCTGGTCGACAGACCCCTACACCAATACCAGTTTGCCTATTCAACAGGTCTATCTACTGAGACAGCACTCCATCATCTCACTTGGAGGGTGGAGAAATCTCTGGAAAATAAAGAGGTCCTCTTAGCTGCCTTTTTAGACATCGAATTGTCAAAGGCCCCGACAATACATCCTTTGACTCCATCACCACGGCTCTAAGGAGTAGAGGGGTGGAGGAAATTTGCTGCAGGTGGATTGACTGCATGCTAAAAGGAAGGGTAGTCTATACATCACTGCTGGACGACACGCTAATGGCTGGGGTAGCGGGAGGCTGTCCGCAGGGGGGTGTTTTGTCCCCCCTGTTGTGGAACCTCGTCATGGACGGGCTTCTGAGACAGCTAAGCGGTGAAGGCTTTGATCCCTTAGGGTATGCTGATGATTTAGTTATACCCATACAAGGGAAATTTAATAATATTGTCAGGAACCGAATGCAAGTCGCCCTGAATGTAGTAGCAAGGTGGGCCGAGGAGGAAGGTCTAAGGATCAGTCCTCAAAAAACCACCATTGTGCCATTTACTCGAAGGCGGAACTTAGAGGGTTTAGGTCCTCTGCATCTTCGTGCGAACGACCTAGTTTTGTCGGGGGAGGTAAAGTACCTTGGGGTGATTTTCGACTCCAAACTTACCTGGAATCAACATCTAGATAAGATAGTAAGGCGATCGGTGACCACTTTCGCGGTGGCCAGACGAGCCTATGATAGAACGTGGGGCTTAAAACCAAGTATGGTGCATTGGTTGTTCACCAGAATGGTCAGGCCTGCAATCACTTATGCGGCTTCGGTGTGGTGGCCGAAGGTCAAGCAGAAGACCACCAAACTTAGACTGGGCAAGGTACAAAGACTTGTCTGTCTAGGCATAACGGGGGCGATGAGCACAACGCCCACCGCTGCAATGGAAACCCTTCTAGACCTCCCTCCCTTACACATTGTGATAATGGGAGAGGCAAGACGAGGACTCCATAGACTGCAGCAATCACGTCACCTTCTTAATATAAGTACGGGTCACACAAGTATCGTTGGCAGTATAAGGGGTCCTTTACTCGACATGAGGACGGACTATATGGCTCCCAAAGGCAATATAAACCTGCCCATCAAGATAGAAATTAATGAATCTGATGAGCACCGGAAACCTGAACAGGATCTTCCTCCTGGAAGTCTGATTTGGTATACAGACGGCTCCAGAACTGAAACTGGTGCCGGGTCTGGAATATACAGGCATAGACCAAAGGAGAAGTTATGCTTCCCATTGGGTCAATTTGCCTCTGTTTTTCAAACAGAAATATACGCCATATTACAATGTGCGCGGGAAAACAATAGGAGGGCTTACACAAATAAGCGGATCTTCATTTTAACCGACAGCCAGGCGTCTTTGAAGGCTTTAGCAAGCTCAAAGATCTCTTCCAAACTGGTGTGGGAATGCTTAAGTGAGCTCAATGACCTGGCGGAACACAACTACATTACGCTAGTGTGGGTGCCAGGTCATAAAGGCATAATCGGCAACGAACGGGCCGATGAACTAGCCAGGCAGGGAGCGGGCATGGTATACCTTGGCCCTGAACCTGTCCTAGGCATAACCAAGAACGCTATTCGGGGCTTTTTCAGTGACTGGATAAGCGAGGAACACAATAGATACTGGCTAAGTAGACCACGGCATCGCCATAGCAAGACCTTTCTCAGAGGTCCTTGCAGGAAGAGAGCTGCGGAACTTTTGCTTTTGAGCAGGGCGCAACTCAGTATCACCACAGGGTTACTAACAGGACACTTGACTGTTAAGGAGCACCTATGGAGGATCGGTAAATTTAATGGGGATCTAAACTGCAGACTTTGCAATAGGGAACCAGAGACGGCAATGCACATTTTGTGCACATGTGATGCGCTGGCAATCCGTAGACAGCGCATATTCGGACATCTTATGATTGCTCCTGAAGACTTTAATACGCAATCAGTGAAAAACCTGTACCAGCTGGTACAGGGGACACGTCTCACTGAATGGTTGCGTTAACTGAACCAGGGCGAGCACAATAAGCCTAAATGGTTGCGGTGCCCCCGGCGCATTCTTGCAGACGGGTTCTGGTCAAAGGAAAAAAAAAAAAAAAAAGACATCAATGGTAGAGAAATGAGAAGAAATTCTAGCTTCCTAAGGAAGTCAGAAAATGAGTATCAAAAGAAACATGAGATCGACCTATCTGACGTGGTAAAAGAACATGAAGTTCCAGACAAAACAGCAGCACCAGATGTCAGTGCTCCTACTCGTAGAAGTACCAGGAACATCCGCTTGCCAACCAAACTAAAAGACTATATTATATCTTCTTAAAGAGGGAGGTGTTGTGATAGGTAATGCGCATGTGCACAATATACACATGCAGGGACGCCCTTCACGGCATTGCCAACAAACAGTAGTAGTAGCCATATTTTACATCATATACACGTGTACTTATTCAGACAATAATTGTATTAATAAAACTTAGTTGAACCTATTTTATTTAATAACAAACACCCAAACCACGACATCATCAACGATATCAGCCACTAAAACCCTGTGACTAAATTTCATACTTCCAATCTTCAACTCAATTTTGGCTTCCCCACAAACAGGAGTAACCTCTCCAGTAGCTGTCTGGATGTGATATCTTCTCCCAATATTTATCAGTTTCCATTTTGGTAAAAGATCTGCTCTTATTATGCACGCATTTGCACCAATATCGATTGTGAATTGGAGGGATCTTTTGCCAATTTGTCCATCTGCTATAGGCTGAGAGATATAAGAAGTTCACGATCGGATTAAGTATTCGTCCCGGGAGGGGAAGTCTCTGTTTTACACGCAGCACTCCCTCACTCTGTTCTACTTGTTTGTAAAATAAAGATACCAGGTAAACGTATTCTCCGAATTCTCCGTACGCTATTCGGACCAATCTCTCAACATCGAATTCAAATTCCTGTAATGACTCACCATTCTTCTGGGTACGAGTTTTCAGTTGGATGGTATGGAGCTGCTTCATGTGTGCATCACCAAATCGCATGTCCAAGTGTTCTACCAGTTGAAAAAAGTTGTTCTAAATTTCTTCGGGAATTGATTGTAATGCACTCAATGCTGGGCACCGCAAAGCCAACACGTAGGCTGCAGCCTTATCGTAATCATTCCAGCCATGTACATCAGCTGCGATTTTGTCTAATAAAAGTAAACCATGGTAAGTCCCCTTCAAATTTGGTTGGTTTCAGTTTTTGGGTTGACGACGCAGATGATGGCGTAATAGAATGACCTTTCTATTTGTTTTCTAGAAAGGTTGCGTCCTTTCTTCCTTCATATTTTCATCGACTTCTTTGATTTCTCTCTTTATATTTTCATCCACTTTTTCAATTTTTTCTTTCATTTCTCTAAGTAGTAGAGCTGCGGTACTTTCAATTTCGAATTCAAATAATTCCGAATCTTTTCCTTCTTCTTGGAGAGCTTGTTCAAGCCGTTCTTGTAAAACAGTTTTCTTTCCAGAAGTTTCCAGCTCTCTCTCATCCAATTCATCACGCAGCTCCTTCACTTTCAATTCAATTAGCTTCATTTTCTATTTTTGAAAATTTCCGCTTCTGGCACCAATTTGTGACGACTTCGGGGTTCACAAATTGTAATCGTTATTTTAAAAACACTTTAATGTCTGTGATCATTTAACACAATGAAAGCACAATAATATCGAGCTGTACACTTATCTAAGAAAATAAAACTAAGAGCCCGCGTACACTGCAGACTTACTATCGGCCGATAGTTTATTCTGCATCAAGCTACGAGAAATGTGATAGGTGGCTGTACAACCTCAATCAAAACTAATGAAACGTTCAAAACCGAAATGCTGTAGTTAGAGAGAGAAGATACCGAGTGAGATGAAGCCTTTTGGCGAACGTATGTCCTTCGGAACCCCACAACACGTTGCCGCTCTCTTTGACTCGGCACTCTGACTACAGCGTTTCGGTTTTGAACGTTTCATTACTTTTGATTGAGGCTGTACATTACATTATTAGAGGCCACGTAATCATACTTCTCGTAACTTGATTCAGAATAAACTATTGGCCGATAGAAAATCTGTAGTCTGCGGGGACTCTTAATCATCCTACTGATTCGCTTACTACTACTACTACACATGTCGCTTTCTAAATAAGGCTGATTTAAATATTCCGCTGCCTCAGGGTTTTATAGGAAGCAGCGCTATTCCAAAATAGCGGCGAATAAGGCTAGAACATTCCAGTAAATTCTATCATTCGGTGCGAGTCTGGAATAAACTAGAATTTTGTCTGCACCATAGGTGGCGCGATCAGTATAAAAATAGAATTTACTTCACGGAATGTATATTTATTAACTTTTTTAAACTTAAAGCTAATGTCACAAATTATTTTATTTCTAAGTAGTTTTTAGATTTCATCTGAACAATATATAATCTTTTTAGCTTAAAGGTAAGGTCATAATTTTAAGTAAATTCTGTGCATATATGAATATACATATATGAATATGTGAGATTAAAAAGGGACCAAGTCCAGAATATATATAAACCGTTCATTATACACAATTACCCAATAAAAATAACGTGGACTAGTTTAGCATAAAATGCTTGCTTAAGTCTATCATGGTGCTTTTCAGAACACAAATTTAAGCAACTTTAATGCCTGGTTTATACAGTCACTAACAACTAACAACTGAACGTTAATAATTAACAACTAAGGAATTAACGGATAGTACTAACATAAAACGGTTTATACAACTTCACTAACAGTTAAGAATTCGTTTATTGGTTTATAGTTAATTCTTAAATTTAGTTGTTAGTGACTGTATAAACCAGGCATAAGTCTTTAATACTGTAAATTTTAAGATCTAAAGAATTAAAGTGAAAATGCGATTCTGGAGTATGTTGTTTCTTTTAATACCTACCTGAAATTATCACATTCCCTTTTAGAAACCTTTTTTCTTCAATTTCTCATAATAATTCGTATTTCGTAAATTCATATTTTTTCAGAATACAACCAAAATCCTTAGAAGGGTTCAGAGTAACTGATTAAATGAATAAAAAAAAATTTATTTCATTTAATGAAAATACACACATATTAAACATTCATAATATTTTTATGATTTCCTATTTGTCCTGTAAAATAACGCATATTTATTTCTTTTGCAAATTTTTACTTCCATTCAACCTCTATAAATCAATAAAAGAATGAAAAGAGTAACATTAATTTAAAAACACTCATTTTGGAAGAATATAGGTGATTAAAATGATTCCAACTAAATTTGATGTTCGTTCTCGGCATCCAGATCTGCTAATTTATTAAGTAACATATCAAGTTCTATTTTCTTCTTATTGTTTATTCTATGCTGTGATGTCAATTTCTTCGCTTTGAGCAAGCGTTTCTTTCTTTTCGTTAATTTCTGTGGGATGCTGTCATCAGTTGGAAAGTCTAATGCTCTCTTGAACTTTTTTAAACTCATATATTGAATGTCAGTCTTCGTTTTCTTCGGTTCTTCAAAAATGGTTTCTAAAGTTGAGGGCAATCGCTTGACTTTTTTACACATGTAATAGTCTTTGATATCGGTCAAGCTATTCGATGAACTCAACTTCTTAGGTTTGTTTATAGTCCTGCGGTTAATTAGATTACTTTGCGTTAACCTTTTTGGTCTGAGGGATCGTCGGCGTCTGCCATTGGATACTGCATGTTCCTTTGCCACGTCTTCTTTTGGCGACGATAATTCGCAAACGTCTTGAGTTATTTCTAAGGAATCCAAATCTAGGTTAAGATCCATTTCTAAGTATTGCAGGTCAATTTATTTAAAGTTAAAGTTGAAATAATCGGCGAATAATTAACATTACATATTTCACACAGGTTTAAAGCATTTTTGACTTTATATTTAAACAAATGTAAGTGTCGGTTGACGTTATGTTTAAATAAGTCCAATAATTTTTACTGCAAGTGCAAACCAAACAGCGCAAACTCAATGATCTGATAGGGGGTAGATAGACAGTGCCTTATGTTTCCTGCATTCCTGCATTTCCTGATTGATATCAGCATGTGAGTGAAATAGCGAATATCTGTGAGTAATTTTGGCTCATGTGTCATGTATGTCACTCGAAGCCTATGTCACGTGACTTAGAATGAGCAATCAGGAGCAATACTTCTTTAAACGGGTGTATTTACCATCTCACTCCTAAGTTAATATCAATTCCTCTTTCTCTGCAGAGAATCTGGCTACTTGATAAATCTGTGGTGCAAACTGGGCAGCAGTGTTACCAAATTAAATCACGAAATTAACTAATAATGCATCAAATCAACCATCAAATAGGTACAACCACAGACAGCGTTGTTCTTGTCATTACGGGCGTAATAGATTTATTACTTTTTATGTTGCTTGTTACGCTATTACTCGACTATAAAATCTATTACATTTCGTTTTATCTGCAACTTCCAAAGTCGAATTTGTGAAGTTTATTTTTTATGTTGGAAATATGTATGTATATTATAATTTTTAAAATGTGTTACGAATTTAAATTAATGTTCTAAAGAATTTAAGTCTGATATTTATTATTAAATTTATATGTAGGTATAATTAAAAATATAGAAATTGAAATAATGTTTATGTACTGTCATGAAGATAAGTTTGAATTTAGTACAGTTTTAAACCTTTTCGTTCGGCTTTTCTTTCCACGAGTATAAACAATGCTATAAAGTAGAATGTGATTTATAGCCGTCGTTCCAGAGATGGTCAGTGAAAAATAATTAAGAAATAAATATAGAGCACTATCTATTACGTCAAAACAAAATCTATTACAGTAATCTGTAAAATTCTGTTACAATAATTTTTAACCGAAGAACAACACTGACCACAGAACAGAAAGCTATCAGGAAGAATTATACACTAAAGCTGTTTTTTGGCGGTGCACTATTTTGAAATTATTTCGTATGTTTGGAAATGTGCATTTTTTAACGGTGAAACAATGCGTCATGTTTTGAAACAGCTGCATACATTTCAAAACGCTGTGATAGTATATTATTTTACAAGTTTCACAAGAAGGCTTAATTGTGGTTGGGGTATGATTAAGATAATGAAGATAAATCTAGCCAGACTATTTTTAAACATAGAAGAACTCGTACAGTTTCTAAAAAAACAAAACAATCCTTTAGGGGAATCTTTGTTTCCCACTCTTGTAAGACTTTTAAAAGCAATAATTTCTTTGCCACATGGGAGTGCAAGTGCAGAAAGAATATTTTCCAAGTTGACTATAATCAAAAATAAATACAGAAATTCTTTAAATGTAAGTACTGCAGAAAATTTACTTTTTTGCAAAGGACTATTGAAAAATGGCAACTGTGTGAATTGGGAACCAAAAGAACACCTTCTTAATTTTAAGAAAAATAATTAGTTATCACGATTGTTTTTGTTATATTAATATATCTGAATAAAGTATATTTTGAAAGTTATTCAGTATTTTTTTTACTTATTGTACCCAGAAAAAATTGTAAAGTATATTATTTGAATTTCCCGCCAGTTAGTACGTTTTTTTCGAATTCGGTACGTTTTCTGTCAAATGTTCAGTACGTTATAAAAAGAAGGCGCGGCAGCACTGGTTATATCCATTTATATCATTTCGAAGAAAATTGGAATGTGTTTGCTAGTATTTTCACGATTTGTTTTAAAGTATGAAAGGTAAAGATCGTCCTCGTAACGTGCTCGTAACTCCAGTGATAGTACTGACAGTCAGCTGACAGCAGTGTTACCAACCCTGATACGACCGTTTTCCCTACCTTTTCCTATATAGGGTGCATAAGCAGTGCTTAAACCTTTCCCTTTGGCTTTGCAAACGCTCACAAAGCTCCAGCTACTTCATAGCGAAGTAAGTACAGGTGTAATAGATGCTTCTGCGGTGTAGTATTTTCTCCGATGTGTAGCATTCTCTCCCACTTCCTTTTTAAAACACGTCAAAATTATATCAAAGTTTTGTGATTTCCTTAAACATTATAAAAGTTCTCGTTTAATATGCCTTCAGACGAGGAAATGGCACAAGAAGACAAGCAGTGAAAAATATATTTTTCACTTCTGACGAAGCTGTCGAACGACGGCGAAACGTTAAGTGTTAGTGTGCATATTCAGTTTCAAAGAATTTGTGATACAATTTTCATCGGACAAGAACCTACTTTAATGAAAATTTAAAAAATTATAGATATTAAAAAAACGGGAAATAAGAAAATCAAACTGAATGAGTGGCAACAAAATTTTAGAAACGGTAGTCTGATGAACTCCTAAATCAATACCAGCTCCCAGTTTCATTCCAGGGTCACCTTAATTAAAAAAACATCTTTAACTTGCTGTTTTTTTGTTTTCAAATCTCTCACATCATCCTTACCTAAACTCCGTAAAAAAATCTCCATTCGTTTAATATGTGAAAGAGCGTCACCCCTAGTTTCATTGATTGGCTGCAGAAATTCGATAGTCAACTAAACTACGTTATCTCTGTTAAACCTATAAAAATAACGAGTTCTGGCAATTGTATAAATAGATGTTTGGTAATTCTTTTATACATTTATGCTTACCTAAATATTTTATGATATAGCACATCATTTTCGTTATTTCGTCTATTGTAATAAAATTTTCTATTACGTGCCATTTTTCGCAAATGTTAAGAATGGAAGTACGCTAACTTGAAGTAAATACTACAGTTTTATGTTAAAACTGAAGCATTAAGTGGCCAAGCAAATACTTCAGAGCGAAGTAAGTACTTCGATAGTTTCCACGTGAATGCTACTTATTGAAGCATCTTCCGGAAAATATGAAGTACTTACTTCACAACGTAGTATCTACTCCAAGACTGAAGTAAATACTACGAAAAAGATACTTCAAAGTGTAGCAGTAGTATTTACTTCGTTTTTATTCATACCACCCATTGTGTTAAATTATTTTTTGTATCTTCAGTAGTTATCGAGAAATGGCCCGAGAACTCACTGTTGGGACAACCTGTAGAACTGAAATGTTTGAAATTTCTTAACATTCAGGTAACAAGTACGACATTACAGAAAAAAAAACGGAATATATGTTTTCAATAAAATGAAGTCTTCAAGACAGCTGACTGATTTAAAATAATTTTGTATAGTAACGAAGTAAATAAATAAATTTTAAAAACATTGCTAGCGAATGCCCACGAACAGAAAGTGAATTAAGGCAGACAGCAGACAGTCAGACACTAAATTACCCAGACGTCCCAGACAGAATTCCCCAATTTCTAACCTCAGGTTATACAGTTGACGTAACTTGGACCTAATATTGATATAATCCTTCTTGAAAAGTAGTTTTTTTTTCAGATTGTCTTTATTGATCATATAGTATATGTACTTGTGCTAATTTCATTAGAAAATTAGTAGATGATATCCTTGTCATAGAACGGTAATATACATTTCGAAGAGAAACAAGATGTGTCTACAATTGAATAATATTTCTTTTGTCATTTTGTGTTTAAACAGTGCAATTTAGTAAATGCAAATTATTAAAATAAAAAAATTACCGTGACTTTAAATTGTTTGAATTTCCTTCGTCTTCGAACCTTATTTATTTTACACACTCTTACATGCACCGCAGCGCATTCGCTCTCCCTCACACTTCTGCTCAGAACGTGCCCCGAGCGTAATATCGAACGCATCCGATAATTATCGTGCAGTTTGGCAACACTAAATACAAATTCAAATAATGGGCCGATTCGACAGAACATATCAGTAACAGTTCAAGCTCCAACAGTTGAGATTGAGCAGTTTCGGGCCTGCTGAATGCGCCCAGTATCGTCAAAAACAATATTAAAAAACTGAAAAATCACAATCTAGATATCCGATGTTTAGTTCAACTTTGAGTACTCTGACTCAACGATGATAATTCACTCAGTAGTTTTCACTATTTAATTATTTAATCACTTTAGATAAATATTTTTACTTTAAATTTTCTATGAACTGGAATTTAATTTCCAAGTATTTCGCGAACTAGTTTCTTTATTTTTTAAACTGTTGTCTACAGCATACGTCATCAAAACATAATTATGTATTTAGGTTAAAGACTTTTTAAATTTATTCCAGTCAAAACAAGAAACGAATACGTAAATGTTACGTATGGTTGTAGCAAATGTTCTTATCTTTAAAATATTGTAAACTATTTAAGTTAATTATCTATTTTTGCTATTTCAAGGTTTCTCCAAAAAAAATTGCTTGCTATCAAATATTATTGTTTAAGTATGTTTATGAAATTTCTATTGCTAAATGTGATTGGGAAAATATTGCTTAAGTCATTTGCAAAATACATAAAGCAAAATATAATCTTATTAAATATTATTTTGTTTACTGATACAGCAATATTAGAAATATACATGAAAAAAATTAGTTCAAAATATTCGAGAATTATTTCACAATTTATTTGTAATTTTTTGTAAAAAGTTGAGTAACAGTATTACAACAGGTCTGTTTGTTTGTTTGTTTGTTCTGCACTTTTTACACTTTTTGCACCAACGGCTCTCGAGAGAGTGAGATGTATAGTGACTTTCATAAAGTTCGTAACAAATGGGAAAATTTTTTATTATTGTCTTTTGTCAAAAAAATTTACTAGTTAGTTCGTGCTTCAATCAAAATAAAAAACATCATCATTCCATCCAACCAGTCATTTAAAACATGGCCGAAAAATTTAGTACAATTTTGCTCTTGACCATGCCGTCTTGGCCATGTCTTGGCGCACAAGCCGTTTGATACCTACTGATTTGTAAATTACATGTAGGTATTAGCAGTATTAGATAGATATAAAACAGTATGGTGTCCTTTCTTGACACTGACGTTTATATGTCGGTACTGGGTAATTATTGAAAAATGTATTTTTGTAGAATTTTATTTATTTATTGCCAAAGAATGTTGTATTTTTGTTTTATTTATTTTTAAAAAAATTGTTCCTTTGTTTTATAATAAACAAAAACATTTTCAATTAACGGTTTTATTTATTAACAATTGATTTAAGATTTAGGCGTCTTTTTAGTACTTTTAGTACAATTTTCCCCTAATGTTAATACTAAAAATTGGTGGCCCGGAACATCCCTGGTCTAGTGTAACTTTGTTAATCTTTTTTTCTCTACTTTTTATTCCTATAAGCTCCACAAAAGGAATCCGTTGGGACACCCACACCGTTGGGACACCCGGTACAAAATCTAACTGCTGTTTTTATTACATGTTTTTTTTATGCATACAGTGTGTCCCAAAAAGTTTTATACAAATGGAGAAAAAGTTTATCTTACATTTCACAAAAAAAACTATTCTTTATAAAGAATCCTACCGGCTACTGAGTTTAAAAAAAGGATTAAAAAAATGCTTCAATATTATTGCTTTTATAACTTAGATGAGTTTTTTAATTGTGATTTTGAGAACCATTTTTGACAAGTCAAATTTATTTGTTGTTTATGTACGTAATTATTGTTAGCACTAACGAAGTTGTATTTGACAATGCCTTGATATATATTGTATCGATTGGCAATAAACATTTCTTTATTCTTTATTTCTTTATTCTTTAAAAAACTCTGTATGACTTGTAGATCAATAATCAGGTACAAATTTTTTAAAAAATTGGCTGGAATACAGGGAAAATAAAAAATAATGATTTGGACGGAGAGCAAAATACGTTCAAACTGTAGTGGAGAAGCAAAATGTTCATTGAAATTGTAATTAAATAGCAAAAAATTATGCACACATGTAGATTATTGATATTCCCAGATAAAAATTAAAAAATAAACACTTCAGCAATTGTTAGATAATTTATTTTTATAAAACATTGATAACCTTCTTTATCAATTTTTATCTTTTCTGTTTCGAGTAAAAGAAAATTTAATCAGCAGCCTAATTAACTTTAAAGACAAAGGTGGATTAATGTATCCAAGTGACAATGTCATTTATATTTGCGTACAAATTGAAAAACTTTATAGATCTGCAAAAATAGAGAGGAATAAAAGTTAACAATTTAAAATTATAGATTAGAATTTCTGATTTCTTTTCTAATAAGAATTTGTTTAACGGTACAGAGCACTCACATAATAGGCATTTACGAAAATTCACTCGGTGGGCGGTTGGTACACCAAATTTACCGATCGGTAATCAACTGATACACCGATGCAGACGGTGTTGACTGAATTTAAAAACGCTTCGGTAGATAAACTTCGGTGAACTAACCAAACAAAACCTATAATAACATTTGCAAATAAGCATATTTAATGATATTTTCCATATCTGAAGCTGATGTTTTATTTTTGAACATTTTCCCAACTCCACATCCATTGCAAATTGCAACAAGTAATTATTTTAATTTTACAAAACGCTGCCTACAATCAAAGAAGAAAGTCTAGGGAAATCTAGGGAATTTTTCGTGAGAATTCTAGGGAAAAGGAACACGTCGCATCTGGCAGCACTGGTCGGTACATTAAACATAACCTAAAAAAAGTTATTAGTTGTAGCATTGATTATAAGAGTATATATACTCTTATATAGTATACTCTTATATAGTATACTCTTATATAGTATACTCTTATATAGTATACTCTTATATAGTATATATACTCTTATAATCAATGCTACAACTAATAACTTTTTTTAGGTTATGTTTAATGTACCGACCAGTGCTGCCAGATGCGACGTGTTCCTTTTCCCTAGAATTCTCACGAAAAATTCCCTAGATTTCCCTAGACTTTCTTCTCTCTCCTCTCTACTAAATTTGTTGAAAACTACCTTCTTAGGTAAATAAAAACATTCGAATTTTGCAATTTTGTATTAACAAAGCCATTGAGCAATAATCTAAACTAATAAATCTGAACTAGTGAAAAAAACTAAAATACTTAAGTTTTAAGTTTCCAATTAATTACGAAAATGGAAAAATATGGTAAAACTGCACGTTAGGTTCCTAAATTTGCGCGTACTCAGAACTGCCATTTTTGTATAATAATAAACTTTTTATCAGAAAGGAATAAATAAAACACAAATTAATAAATCTAACCTTATATGTATTTAACCACATATTAAACTGCAAAAAGGCACGAGCATCTGACATTTCTGAGTACGCGCAAATTTACGAACCTAACGTGCAGTTTTAGCGGAAATTTATAAGAATAATTTGACTATAAACGTGAAATTGTTTATGTACTTACCAGATTTGTTACACAAATATTTCAATGGTTTGCAGCTAGAAGTGTAATTATCCTAGTCACTACCAGAGGGCAACAAAATCGATCATCAATATCAACTGTACAAAAAACTTTCAACAAATGGGAATACACACGATAATTTTAAACAAAATTTATCTGATATGTTATATTAAACTTTTATGTTTAAAGACAATAATATTGGAAAGTTAGATAATAATATTAATTAATTAATTGAATTTCCCTAGATTTGAAACAAATTAATAAATTTCTCCCTTTTTCCCTGCTGTGGTACAAATATCCCTAGATCTAGGGAAATTTCCCTAGACCTGGCAGCACTGGTACCGACCGCATCGCACCGACCTCGGTGCGCAAATTATGCATGAGTTCGGTACACGTGGTAAATTATCGAACGCGGTACAAAAGTAACCGGTTGAATTATCGAAACCATTCAGTTTATGCGGTATACACCCGGTGAATTTTCGTAAATGCCTAATGTTATGCTCATAAGAGCAGTTTCTAATACTTACCTAAATTTAAGAATTAAATATTCTTGTAAAGAAAAAATCTGAGCCTGATGTTTCTATACGATCTTCGTATACCAAACTTACACATTTTAAAGGACAATAAATTTTTTCATAACTAATTTCTGTTTATTTTTTGTCCTTCATATACATAGTTTTTTTTATGTTCTGTGTCTCTTCTATTCTATTATTTGAAGTCTAGAAATCACATTCTAAGATTCTATTATAAAAAAAAATTATTCACTTTTGATTGCGGTACGATAATGCAAGTAGCAGTGAAAAATAAAACAGACATTCTATTTATGTACGCCACTGCTTTGTTCAAGAGCTGTTTATTGCCTCAGATCTGTTCGCGCGGTAGACCACTAAATTTGAATAGTGCTCCCTTTATCTTCTCCCACCTCTCTGGCTGTGACAGCGGTCGCCATTTTCCTCAGCAAAATTATTTGCGCTGCACGTCCGCTTGAATACTCAACGAATGTGGTGATTTTGAAATCGTAAACCACGTCCTAAACAAAAGCCAGAAAGTGTGAATTTTTTCAATAGCTATGAATACTGAAACCACCATGCTGAGCTCTTTGTCTCCTGCGTCCCCATTAACAACTGCAAAACGTCTTCTTTGTTTTTTGCTAGTGGAAATACATGTATTACTGGATGAATTTCCATTACATCTTGCACAATCTCCAGTACCAAGCGATTAATAATTTGTTCTATCATGTTAGAAAAATCACAGAAAAATATTGTTAAAGATAACACACTTTTGTCGCTCTTGTTTGTAAGCACAGCCAGCACACGATGCCGTTCCTGACGCTACATCTGTCAAACTGTCAATTAGAGAGACTAGATCGTCCAGCCGCTCACAGCTGCAGTAACTTAGCAAAAAGCAATTGATCTCAGCGTTGTTTTGAGTGAACGCGCCCAATGACAATTGAAAAAATCATGGCCTTCTAAATGAAAAGCGAGTTCTATCTGACCTGCCCAAAAGTGCAGTTGAGTTAAGGCGTGCTCCGCCAAGCACTACTTATGGGGCGCTTTTTTAACCTAAAATCTTGATAGTTCTGTCTGTGAATGGTGAATGAGTTCGTGTAAGAACAATTAATGTTATTATTGTAAAAATTTGAGCATACTGGATATTATTTACGAGTGGAGTATTTATGTCCAATTTCGACAACTTAATTTAGCATTAAACTATTACGATTTTAGATTAAAATCTTACCTGCACATATTCAAAATTTCTGTGGTAAGTTACAACATGTATAATAAAGCTTCTTTTCTTACTGTGCGTAATTATCATCGTCCTTTTTAACACGTTTTATTTATAACACGAGAGCTTTTTAAAATGACAGTTTTTCTTTATTGCGTAAGCAAACTTCACTCCGACGTGATCAAATGATTTGTGCATGAATCTATAAAGTTTATACCATATAAATTATGTTGTATTACGGTAATTACAATATTAATTAATTTTGAGTGAACTCACTTTGATTGACTGTAATGACAATGCATTTCACTCAGTGCCGTCAGTGCCCCGTAACCAGCGCCAAAGTGGCGACTTTTGGCGTTTTCTCGAGCACAAAAATTCAATGTAAATTTTTCAAAACGCCCAGGCCAGTTAGAACTCGCTTTTCATTTAGAAGGCCATGGCAAAAATGAACTAATCAAAGACATACGATTTTCTTTCCATAGATCACTTGATTAGAAAAGATATTGATCAAGCATTATAATCAAAACATGATTAAATTTCAATGTGATGGGTAGCTTTTTTGACCGCAAATTAACAACCTATTTCTTGCACCTTGCAACTTTCAAGTTGCAAGTTGCATGTTAAATATTATGAAATATTTCTCTACAACTGTAAAATGCGTGTATCGTAGATCGTACGGATTGTCGTTTTTATCTGTCAAAATAATGTCATTATTCATTACGTTCAAATACGCCCATCAAATAATTAAGAATAATATTTTTATCAACCAGACAGTGATAAAACCTCATTTAATCTTCATCTGTCTCAGGCACGTTAGTCGTATGATTATTCGGCAGTTTTCTTTACGAAATTCTTGCATTAATAACCTTTACCCCGCCGCTTACGAGTACACGTCATTGGTAAGCAAGTCATTCCCTCCTTTAAATTTCAATTAGATCGCCACTCCACGTTAAAAACTTGTTGACAGTTGTGAAAGGTGGACGTATTTTACTCAGAAGTCATTAATTGTAAGTATGTTGTAATAGGTATATTTTTTAACTATGTAAATTATGTCACAATATCGAGGTGTAATACATACATGTACTTGACAGGTACTACTAATATAGGTATTTTCTCATTACGTTAAATTAGTGAAATAACATGAAATTTCCTAGGACTAAAAGTTAAATTTAATCTCTATTTTTTTAGTCTACTTTATAAACCTTTTAATCGAGTTTGCTTGCATCATAGAAATTCTAATTATTCTTGACCTTGTAATATAATTTGAATTGTTTTGTGTGTAAATCATGTATGGAAAACTAATGTTCCCATTAAGCATTCTTAATTTTTTATTTTTATTTTATTCTTAAGTTTTTATTATTGAATTATAAAAATCTAAATAAAGTGATAGCGATAATCAATAAAGTCATTAGATAAACACCTACGTGCAAATCATGTATGTAGGTACTTCAAAAATCTAACCGATGCAGATATATGCTTCTATCAGTTTTTACGTAGATGTATGCCTATGTTCATCATAAAAATCTAAATGAGATGATGTGGTTATCAGAAATGTCATTAGATAAAAATAATTTTTTATGTAAAGTTATAAGTGTATCATCTCATATATGATACTCTTAAACCTATGATGAAATCTCAATTATGTAACACAGACTGCAAACTTTTACTTATCATTCATATGTTTAAAAAAAATCAGACTCTTATCACATGAATTTTTTTTTACTTCACAGTGTCAAACTCCATTGACTATGGCTAAAATCAATGCAGGACCGGTCGTCGATATCCTCGGGGATGAAATGACTCGAATAATCTGGGATGCCATCAAAGAAAAACTAATCCTTCCTTACCTCGACATCGAACTGCACACCTATGACCTGGGCATTGAAAATCGTGATAAAACCAATGATCAAGTCACTATTGACTGTGCAGAAGCCATCAAGAAGTACAATGTTGGCATTAAGTGTGCCACAATCACACCTGATGAGAAGAGAGTTGAGGAGTTTAAGCTAAAGCAAATGTGGAAGTCTCCAAATGGTACCATTAGAAATATTCTAGGCGGAACAGTATTTAGGGAAGCAATTATTACAAAAAACATTCCCCGTTTAGTTTCTGGCTGGAACAAACCAATTATTATTGGCCGTCATGCTCACGCAGACCAGTATAAAGCAACTGATTTTGTAGTACCTGGACCGGGAAAGGTCGAACTGGTGTATACCCCGAAAAGCGGGGAACAAGTTAAGTATGTCGTACATGAATACAAGGGAGCAGGGGTAGCTTTGGGCATGTATAACACCGATGAATCAATTAAGGACTTTGCACATTCCTCATTCAAATTTGCATTAGATAGAGAGTATCCTCTGTATCTAAGCACCAAAAACACAATTTTGAAGAAGTATGACGGTCGTTTCAAGGACATATTCCAAGAAATTTATGAGGCAGAATACAAGTCTAAATACGAAGCAAAGAATATTTGGTATGAGCATCGTTTAATTGACGATATGGTTGCTTACGCAATGAAATCTGAGGGTGGTTTTGTATGGGCATGTAAGAATTATGATGGTGACGTTCAGTCTGATTCAGTTGCTCAGGGATATGGCTCTCTCGGTATGATGACGTCAGTCTTAATTTGTCCTGATGGCAAAACAGTTGAAGCAGAAGCTGCTCATGGTACAGTGACAAGACACTACAGGTTTCATCAGAAGGGACAGGAAACATCAACCAATCCCATTGCTTCAATTTTTGCATGGACGCAAGGATTAATACACCGTGCAAAACTTGACAATAACACGGAACTTAAAAAATTTGCCACTGCATTGGAACAGGTGTGTGTTTCAACTATCGAATCTGGAATTATGACTAAAGATTTGGCCATTGCGATTAAGGGCATGAACAATGTACAACGGTCTGATTATTCTGAAACTTTCCAATTTATTGATCAACTGGCCGAAAATCTTAAGAAGAAACTCACAGGTGATGCCTGCAGTATTCGTTCTAAAGTTTAAATGCCATATAAAGAAATGATGCTTTGAATTTTTTTCATTTGAGGGCAATGAGGATATGGTATTATGATATACATAACATTTTAAATACTTTTGTATGTATGTATATGAAGTGCTATGAATAAAGTATTAAATATATTTTGTTAATAAAGCCTTAATACATATTTGCTTGTATTGAAAGAAACTAAACGAAGAAACTTTGAACATTTTAAATTACAACTGAATTTAATGAAATTTAAATACTTGCCAGATATTTACAAATAATTATTTCTTTCACTATTGTAAATTACAAATTCTAAGATTTACTTTGGGAGTAATTAAATTAACTAATAAATGGCTTGTTAAATAGGTTTCATTGGTGCGAAAACAACGATGTCACTTTTTTAGCAAAAATATGAATTTGTAATCAATTCTGTTACCTTCAATTCATAAGAATATCTAATTTCGTATTAACACCTTATCGACATGTCAAATAAGTAATACAGTGAAAGCTCCCATGGCGGACACTTTGCTTTGCTTATTTTATTTTAACTCTTAACACGACTAGAAAGAGTAGAGTCTCCCAAATCAGTAAGGACAGCTTTGTTCGATCCTTTGACCTGATATACATTATGTTTAACATTAATTTTAAGATTTGAAAAGATCATTTTACTTTTTTAGTTTCCATTTACAACTTTTTTTATTTTGACAACCTTGTTATTTTTTCACTTCTGGACGACAATGGGCGCATTCAGGGACGCTCAGCGGCTTAGCTAAGCTGTAATTTAGTCAGCGTTTTCTAAGTGTCAGCACACAGTGATTCCCTGAACGAAGTTCTGAATGGCAGCTGTCTCACATGCTTGGCTTACTACATGGGCGAGTTAAATAAACGGTCAATCCCGTCAATCTGCACAAAATTGTCAAGTCAACGGTCAGAATAAACTGCCTGACAAATCATCGACTGGAAAAATTGAATACAGACTCAACCAATAAATTTAAATTATGCCCCCACCACTTCTTTTCATAGCGCTGAGGAACTCAGCCTACAATTTGTGCGCTGTGTAAATATCTCAGCGGCTTTCTTTCAGCGGTCTGTCAGCTTGTCCATTCAGGGAAGTTGCTTACTTAGCTTCTCAGCCGCTGAGCGTCCCTGAATGCGGCCATTGTCAACCGATAGCGAAACATTAGCTCAATGTTCGCGTTCAGACGACCACAGCAGCTGAGTTGCTAACTCAGCAATCGTTTGTGATTGGCTATTATTTTAATGTGAGCCAATCACAAACGATTGCTAAGTTAGCAACTTAGCTGCTGTGGTCGCCTGACTGAACGCGACCAATGCTGGGCACGAGAGTCGTGGTGAGTCATCCCCTCCACAAGCAACAACAGTAATCGGCGACAGTCGAAAATATTCGTCACTCGTCGAATCATTATTGCGAATCGTTGGTTCTAGGCGTGCCGATTTCAATTTAAACTGGAATAAGCGCGAAACACTTGCGGAGAAGTATAAGGGGTGGTGGAACTGTTCTCCTACCGTTGCTCGGGCGCTCGGCCCTGCATTAGCTAATGCATCAATTATTAGCGAGTTTTCGCAACCATCACGTTAACTTACGGTAAACGTTAAAATTACGTGACCCCATTCATTTTCCATTGGATGATATGATCTTAACGTTTACCGTAAGTTAACGTGATGGTTGCGATAACTCGCTACTCTCTTCGTTCTTCGCTACCGCTATGTAGCAGAGCGCTCAGTGCTCTACGACACATCCAGTGCACTGAGCGCCCTGCTACATAGGGGTAGCGAAGAACGAAGAGAGTAGTTCTAGTTCTGGATGCATTAGCTACTTTTAATGGCCGGCGGCGTTAGTGAACATTTTGAATAAAATCAGATGTAACGAACTGCTTTATGTGTTTCTGAAAATAAAATAATTGTTTTGGAATTGAACATTTTGAAAATTATGTAATTACATTAACTGAAGTGCAGATTCTATGAACGTGAATGAAATTTGATAATTCCTTTAATTCCAAGTTTAAAACTTTTTATAGAATATACTTTCACCAATGTGCCAATAGCATGTTGCTTGCTGTCTTGTTGTCAGAGGGCAATTTAAGATCTCTAACACAGCCGGCCAACTCGTAGAGATGGCTATAAAATCAAAATCAAAATAAAGAAAACGCAACGAGGATGTCAAATATCAAAGCCCGAAAATTTCGTTACAAAGTCAATGTAAATTTACTGACCTCGGCAACAAAAGGTTGCTTAATTTATAACTGAATTAAAAGCGCGCATTATATAAAAATATTCTGACCTCGATTACATTGGGCGCGTTTAGCGAACGTAGCAGTTGAGAAGCAGCACTAGCAGCAGTATGCTTTGCTTAGTGTGCTTACAAGTAGCACAAATGATTCGCTAAACCGTAAATGCGCTGTTTCTGACTTACAAATGTACCGCCATTTTGACATAAGACTCCAAGTTGCTGACTGACAGCACAGTATAGCGTAATCGTTTAGCAAATGTAGCATTCAACATGTTGCGTTCGCTAAGCATTGTCCGCGCCCCACGCGGCAGCTATCGTCCTTGATGTCCAGCGAGTATCGAATCCGACGGAGGACCGCTGAAACCAAGAAGGCGTATCGGTAGAGTGCCTTAAAAGAATAGTGCGGCCAACGTGAAGTCGATTTCTATTGGTCGGGAGCAATTTTCGACTTTATATACCAAGGTCGGTAACCATATTTGTGCTAAATGTGTGTTTGGCGCAGCCAGAGAAATGTTATTCATTAACGTAACCTACTTGTGACGGTTGTGATTGTTTAATTGTGCTGTTGATTAATCAGTTAATTATTTTCGTTAATAGTATATATTGTTGTTCACTTACTGATCCTGCAAAATAGCGCTGATGAGGTTTTAGAAGTAAGGTAAATATACACTTATGGTATTTACAGAACAATTTTTTGCTGTACAGTGGTTGGGTGTGCTGCAATCGATTGTTCCAATCAGTCATCGCAGGGATTTTTGATGAAAGCGTTTCCTTGAAATCCTGTAAGGAAGAAACAATGGACTGACCAAGTTAATCGAAAGGACTGGGAGTCCACAAATTATTCATGGCTGTGTGAATGTAATAAAAGTAATGAAAGAAAACTGATGATACATATGCAGCAATAAAGAACATTATTAATTCATAGATTAATAAAGTAATCCTGGATGTAAACAAACAGTATTTAGCATAAAGTACTTTTAAAACAAGGATGTTCTAAGTGCCGATTTACTTGCGTAAATGTAGCAACTAGCAACGTCAACAATTTCATTATCTCCTTTGTACTGCGGGATAAGTGATAAATGAATCTTTACGATAAACACAGTAACATATTAAAAACGTCAAACTAATTAGAGAGTGTATTTTTTAGGTACATTTTGCACCTGAAATGTGGGAAAAGGCCAGAGTTGATGGCAAGAGAATATAAAGAAAAAAAAACCACGCAAGCAAGTTAATGATGGCATCACAATTGTAATAAAATGTAAATGCTATTATATTTGTACATAAATGATGTTTGCTGTAAATTTATTATTTATTTATTATGCGTGTTATTGTTTTAGAGCTACATCACAGGACATGTTAGCATAATTGTAAATTTTATTTTATAATATCTGTTTATTTTCTTTTCTTAGTTATGTAATTCTCTTCTATAATTAAATATACTTAAAAGTAAAGCCCTTATGATTTTCTTTCTTGAAATGCAGTCGTGCTAATAATCGAAGGAAGAAAATGGCAAATTAGGATAAACCAACGGACGACAACCTAATTTCAAATTTGCCTCCTAAGTTAGCACAAATATGGCGTCTGGTTGGCCACACTCTTCTTTTAAGGCATTCTAAGATGTGCATGGCGCCTATACTAAGGAGATACGATTTCTAACAATATTTTTCATATTTTTGTTCAATAAGTGACGCAAAGTAGAAAAAATACTATATTTTACACGTTTCACACGAGGCATTGTAACACTCGTTCTGTTGGGACCCACGCAAGCAAGTCAATGATGGCATCACAATTATAATAAAATGTAAATGCTATTATATTTGTATATAAATGTTGTTTGCTGTAAATTTATTATTTATTTATTATATGTGTTATTGTTTTAGAGCTACATCACAGGACATGTTAGCATAAATGTAAATTTTATTTTATAATATCTGTTTATTTTCTTTTCTTATGGCAAATTAGGATAAACCAACAGACGACAACCTACTTTCAAATTTGCCTCCTAAGTTAGCACAAATATGGCGTCTGGTTGGCCACACTCTTTTTTAAGGCACTCTAGGATCGGTTATTCTCAGCGACCTCTCTCGTCAAAACTCACCGACCTTGCGGTAATTTCAAGTTGGTTGACCTCAAAAATCGCCACCGAAGGTTTGGGTAGCCAAAGCAAGATGATTGTAGCACACGTAATAAAAATAGAAGAGGAAATTAACAAATAAAAATAAAAGAAAAGCCTAAGAGAAATGAAACATGCGTTACTGCCTAAAGAACGCCCAAATACTCGCCATATTTACCTGATCTCAATCTGCCAGGATTAGGCTTCGACAAGCATTCAACAATGCTTATAAATGCACGGGTGACAATTTTAAAAATCCGGTAACCAATTTACCGTTCACTTTCAGTCCAGGCAATTTCAGCTTGATGAATGACACCAATCGCACCACAACGTCCACTCTCTGCAACGAGTCACGAGGCCACGAGGGACTGCCAGGCGTGCAACGTTTTCGCATGTAAGATTCAAAGAGGGGAGTTGATAGAAGAGAGTTAACTCGCATGAGGAATGAGGGAGACATCAACAATTCCGTGTTGCGTAGTAGAGACTCTCATTTATTTGCGCACAAAAGAAACGCGCATGGCAGAATAACGGACTTTTCTTGTTACTTTGCAATACATGGTGACTCGAAAAACTGAGAAGGATTTTAACGGGATTTTCACCCATAACACTTCAAGAGTCCGAAGACCAAACGGAGAAGAAGAAGATGTAAGTATAGTATTTTGAACTTCTTCAGAATACATACTTCGACACGTTTCTTATAATAATAATTACTATCTTGTATCTAATATCTGTATCTTCCTGGCAATAACTTTCCCATAATTTATATCCCGGCTTTATCTTGAAGTAACGCAGGTTGACTTTGTTTGCCTCCGTTGCTTACCGTGATGTTGCCCTTAAACCTGAGGGTCTTCTCAGTTAGTGCAGCAAATGTGCATTCGGTCTCCTGGTCTGTTGCTTCATTTGTTGTTTTCTATCTCCAAGTGTCAACACCTTACACTTTGGTTATACTGTCCTGATGAGGTCAAACAAGACCGAAACGTACGTCGACAGTTACTTATCCTTGCCAGCTATGCCGCTATTCACTTCTTTCATTGTATCTTCCTGGCAATAACTTTCCCATAATAATTACTGATACCACAAGAACTTGTACTTTATATGTATAGCACGTATAAAGTAAAAAATTCAAAAGAGGAAAATATCGAAACTGGTACATAACATTGCGGTTTATAGGTTATGTTCTTAAATTAGTGGCAATTGATGTTGCATGAATCCAGCATTAATTTGTCAGTCAATTAATGTTCTTCATGTTTGTTCGTCTTTATGTTATTTTTGAATTGTATTAAAAGATTAAAATTGTTTGTAATATAATTAAAATAGTTTTTAAATTGTTAATCTGAAAGTACGCTGAGGTTCATTGCACCTTGCAGTGTAATATAACGCGTGATCAATATCTTTTCTATTCAAGTGACATTTGGAAAGAAAATCGTATGTTTTTGATTAATTCATTTTTTCAAATGTCATTCTCATTCAATTATTTATAACTGTCACAAAGTTTCATTTATTAACAGAAATCTTTTTTCATAAGAATTTATTGTTGCCTATATTGCGAACAGTTAAATAACAATCCAATAATCTTAGTGAATATTATTAACAATTTAAAACGCAGGATTCGCTTGTGTTTACAAGAGAACGGCGGACATTTTATGCACCTCTATGAATCTATGAACTAATCAAAGACACCGATTTTATTTCCATAGGTTACGTTGATTAGAAAAGATATTGATCACTTGTTATTTGCTTAAAGCTCTCTTGGTTTGTAACTTTGTAGTTTGTAGAGGTTCTTGTAGGGATTTAAAAAAAAATTAAAATGCCATAATTTATACGTGTTCGTGCGAAATTTCAAGATCAGGTATCTCAAAAATTATGCATTTGTACACTATTTCAAGGTCATAGTCGTGATCTACGGGATATTTAAAGGAAATCTATATAAACATTTTGTGTAAAATCGAGGAGTAGTTAAAGTAAAAAATGACCAATTATTTAAAATAAGTATTTATTGAAACGTAATATGCAATTCATGTTTAATTATTACTTACAAACAAACTTTCTCACAAATGTTAATTAACAAACTTATGCCCGTTTTACACGGTCATATTTTTGTATCAAATTTATTACGAAGTGTGTGAGAAGTGCCAATTCAACCAATCAACATTCACTGTGGTAGCTTATCTCTCTCACTTCGTAATAAATTTGATACAAAAATATGACCGTCTAAAATAGGCATTAGAAAAGAACTCTTAGGAATTAAAGAAATAAATATCAAGAAATCACGTTAAAGCAAAAAAAAAAAAAACAATTCAACACCAACGAAACGGTGAGTTCGCGTTTACGCTCGCCGAGCGCTCTGATGAAAAGTGTGAGGGAGAGCGACTGCGTTTCACTACAGACTGCATGTAAGAGTGAGAAAAAGAAACACTCCGATCGATCCGAGCGTAAACGCGAATTCACCCAATACAATAATTAACAAAGCAATCAACATTACGCCATCGGTCGCGTTCAGGTAACTGCAGCGCTGCAACGGTTTAGTAAAGCGTAAGCCTCCAGGAGACGCTTGCGACGTCTTTCTTACAATATTGTCTTTAAGGCCCAATTTTACAATCGTGGAATAAGAACGGAATAACTGTGCGCCAAATATCCTTTAATGTTCCTCCATATCTACGTCACGTTATACCACAGGTTATACCAATAATAGTGCGACGATTGTAAAATCGGGCCTAAGTGGCTGCTTGTGGTAGAGTTAAAACATAAAATTAGTTGTAACACTGCAAAACAACGCTAAGTTGCCTATACTAACGCTTACCTAAACGCGGTCAATCTGCTTTCGTGCTCTGTCAAAATTGACGCAAACGGCACGGCTGCCACTACATGTTTATAATATTGCAGGCATCCCAACTTAATTGGCGTCCGGCCATTTACATATACACTGCAGTAAGTTTGCATGATTTTCATTTACATTTTAAATTTAATTTGCCTTTAAAATTTCAGTCTGCTTGAATAATCAGGATTGATACGAACAAGTTCTAAAGCTTTAAGAGTCGTTAGAAGAGTGAGGTTAGGTTGTTGCAACAAAAACAACAACAACCAACAAAATTACTTTTATATCAACAATGATACCACCCCTTGCTCCTGGACAAACGGACGAGCAACAAAACATGGTTGGATGGGTAAGGGATGCACGTTTCACAGAATCTTTTTTTTTGCTGTATAACGATGTCTTCCAGAAAAATACTTTCAATATGAGACAGGTGACTTTGATGAACCTAGCTGCCTCTCACAGTGGTTCTAAGAACGGAATTAAAAATGATGTGAAGAATTACATGAAAAATGGTTGCATTACAAGTCCTTCGAAGTCTTTGGATTTGTTAAGGAAGAATTTGCAGAGTGCTATAAATAAAGATATTGACTGCGTCATTAAGAAGTATTTAGATGTTAGCTTTTCTTTTCTTTCTCTGAGCACATATTTAAATGTGCTTTTTTTTGTAGAAGTTTTTTCAACCTGCCATATATAACATTCGTACCAATTTAGGAAAAGACAGTATTAATGACGATATTGTTAAATTTGTCTGCAGGCAGATGCTTGAGGAAGCTAAAGTCATGTACAGGTCGTCTGCAATATCAAGAGATAGCTCCCCATATGACTGTAGTGATACAGAAGTAGGAAGTTACGTAGATGCTCGTTATTCATCTGTAGTAAGTATTACCGTAAAACGTTAACTATATCGGATTAGTGAAATTAGATTACCATCATAACAACATTAGTTTTACTGTTATATTCATCATAAATTGGTTGCTTTGCTCCATTATACGTTTATATAAAAAAATAAAAAAGTATTTCTACCAAATTAATTACGATTTGACGAGACTAATTTAAAACTTTCAATTTAGATTCACAGAAAAAGGAAAGAATCTGATACAGATTCAGAAACTAGCCATTCATTAAATCACAAGAGACACAAGTTCAAAATGATGTACTCAGTTGATCACCAGCAAATACACAAATTACCATTAAAAAGGGAAGGTCCGAAATGGGACCCAGATCGCATTCATCCCAACACCCTTTTCATAATGGGAGCAAAAGCAAATAAGGTGCTTGGTTTTGGACAAACACGAGGCCGTTTATACGTCAGACATCCTGAATTGGTGAGATACTCAGGAGACCAAGAAGATAAAGAATGGTTGGCTTCAAAAAACTTGATGCCTCCCAGTGGCGGCAAAGCATATCTTATGATCCTGGATGACATAAAAGAGTTAACTCTTGCAGATGATTACAAAAACAGTCCGAATCTTCAATTGCAGGAGCTGAAGGGTTTTGAAGCTCCGCCATTTTTAGTAAACAAGATTAAAGCATTCATTGAACATGTGAGGACGGATAAAAAGGTCCCCCCAGATCTGTATGATTTCCAAAGATGTCAGTCGATAACTCCACCAAGTACTGCAGTTGATTCAGCCCCTTCTACACCGTCTGATACTCTTCAGCTGGAATCACAGAGTGTCAGTACAATCAGCTCGAAACACTCTGAGCATAACTTTATTCACATACCAGAAATGAGCCCTGGTTCAAATAATTCCTTACTCTCAGGACAGTTGACTCAAAGTCCAATACCGACCTCTAGCAGTCTGCTCTCGCCAAACATGCTAATGACTATTGTGTCTTCAGATATGCAGAACAATAACGGACCTGTTATGATGTTAGCTGATAATACTCGGAACGAAACGTGTTTGTCTACTTTGTTAGCTAGTCATATATCTAGTGATAATTCTCAAGATTTTTAAACTGTTTTTGTATTTGCTTCATTGTGTTGTTCATTGTTGCATTTGTCAGTATTATATTTTCCTTTAGTAAAAATCATACGTAAATGAAAGCTGTGCTTTTTTAACAAAAAATCACTCGATTGATTTCTATATTTTTGTTAATAGGTGGTATGTAGTTGTTAACATATCTTTTTGGTGTCATGACATTGATTGTTTTCTATTTATTTGCATATAATGAAAACTAATTTTTCAAGAGTGCATTTTAATTGTAGGGAAGATAAAAGTGTTAAAATTAGTGTTGTAATTTAATACTAAAAGTAAATTTTGTACTGTTACTGTTTACAGAGTTACTGTTTTCAAAATTAGATAGTACTTGAATTGAGATAATTACTTGTAAGTGATATCAGTGGTTTGGCCATGTCAATTTGTAATATATGTATAATATGATGTGTATTTTAAATAATAAAATGTGCATGATGTTATTTTTGTTGTTGCATTGTACCTGGAAATTTAATTATTAATGATTATTAAAGATTTAATAATTAAAGGAGGTTTTGTGGTGTAACTGTTTTAATTAATGTGTATAAGCATTATCAGCACACCATTTAATAATGAAATAGAAAAAAGTCAAATCGGGAGATAGTAAAATTTTATCCTTTTGACTACGTGCAGTGCCCGTTGGCGACCAATGCGAGATGCTTATTTGGTGCAAACATCGCCTAGAGGAGCAATTCATTTTATAAGTAACATTTGGAATTTCTTTTCTTTTTCAAATATGTATATGAGTATTATAATGAAAGGATGAATTATTTTAACATTAACAATGGATATTAAATTCGAAAATGAATACCATCAAAGAAAATAATAAATAAAACTAATAGAGCTGCTTTATAGACATGGTAACGGATTGCAGATGATTCAAAAAAGGTAAACGAGATTTAAATAGATTAAAAAAAATTTATACTACATTTTAATGTGTTCATTGTAATATGTATATTCATTCTAGTTTCTAGTATACATATACAATATACATATTTAGTTTTGAACATAGAACTGTACTGCCCATATTGACAATGTCCATATCAACTCATACATGACAATAAAGCATTATTATTATTATATTATTGTTTATAGCTTGTTCAGGATGTCAAGAACACCTAAAAGCAGAACGCGGAAGAGATAATCCGGTTTTTTTTGTACTTTATGCTATTCTGTGCACATTTTGATTCATTTTGTAAAAAGATACTTATACAGGGTTACAACTAATTAAAGGCTCACCATACGACTGTCAACTGTTTTTTTTCTTATGGCCGCTATCTTAGATTTTCGTACCATGTGATGCAAAAATAAAATCTGAATACGACGATATGACACACTTATGCTTTTGTTTTAAAACAAAATATGAAATTACTGAGAAATATTTTTAGAAAATTTTTAATCTGGTAGGTGGGTGTTTATTGCCAACAATTGGTATACAAACATTTGTATGTCAACACAGAACATTCTCATTTTTCAATTACCTACATTAAACACAAATATGGTTAGATTCACTAATTCTGAAAAGAAGGATATGTACGATATGTACATTCGCAATTATAAAAATTCTGTTCTTACTGCAGAACGTTATGTTGAAAGATTTCCAGAGCGAATTCAACCACACCGAACGTATTTTAGGAGATTGGACAAAAATATGGAAGAAGGGAATTTAAAGAAAAAACGAACTAAATATGCTAAAACAGGTACTGATAATGAAATTAATGTACTTGCGTGCGTAAATCTAAATTGCGGCATTACTCAACAGGGTGTTTCCAAAATTCTAAGAAAGTATAAGTATCACGACTTTAAGTATCGAATCGTTCAAGCGTTGCATAGAGATGACTACCAAAAACGGATCAATTTTTCTACATGGTTTTTAAATAAATTAAATAATAGAGCAGATTTTTCTAAAATTATTTTATGAACCGATGAATGCACATTTACTAACAATGGATTATTTAACAGGAGAAATACACATCATTGGAGTGTAAATAATCCTCACATAATACGGGAATCCAGATTTCAAAAAAAATACAGCGGAAATGTGTGGTGCGGTATGTTGGGACAGAATATTAGTACCTTATTTTTTAGTTAATCGTTTGGACGGACAAAATTATCTGAATTTCCTCCAAGAGGATTTGGAGGAAATGCTTGATCAATTACCTTTGGCAGATATCAATAATTTATGGTTTCAACATGATGGTGCACCAGCCCATATCACTCGAGTAGTTCGGAATTATCTAAATTTTAAATTTGATACTAACTGGATAGGGAATAATGGGCCTATACAATGGCCACCAAGATCGCCCGATCTTAATCCTCTGGATTATTTTCTTTGGGGGCATGTAAAAAGTATAGTATACAAAAATACTTATAATAATGTGGAAGAAATAAAAATGAAAATAATAGAAGCAATTAATTCTATCCCTCCAGAAATGGTAGAAAGAGCAGTGACAAATATTCAAAACAGAGTAACGCAGTGCATTGCCAAAAATGGTGGTCATATTTAATTTTCTTAGTATACATAAGTTACGTTTTATTATTCTGCACACTCCTTGTTTTACATTTTTTCTTGTTGTTTGTTAACATTTTTATGCATAAATATGTAATACATACTGTAATTGAATAATATTTGTTGATTTAATAATAATTTTAATTTTTAATATTTGTAAGCATCCACCTACCAGATTAAAAATTTTCTAAAATATTTCTTAGTAATTTCATATTTTGTTTTAAAACAAAAGCATAAGTGTGTCATATCGTCGTATTCAGATTTTATTTTTGCATCACATGGTATGAAAATCTAAGATAGCGGCCATAAGAAAAAAAACAGTTGACAGTCGTATCTGCGTAACTGTCAATCCTAACCTATTTATTTTGACTGTATTAGATTGTCCATTGAATTTAGTGTAAAATTACAGAATTTTGTGACTCTATCTTGATAAATAAACAGGATATTCAAGATTTTCGAAATTGAGAGTTTTCAGTTTTTTGAAGATATTTCGGAAATGAATAAAGATAGGAGAGATTTCTTTGCACATTTTTATAGACCCCAAAATAGCGCAACTTTCTTGTAATTTAACCGTCTTTGTATCTCTTATAGTTTACGAGATCCCCATGGTGAGCCTTTAATTAGTTGTAACTCTGTATTTTATAACAAAATTAAAAATCATCTAAAATTCACGGAAACCGTTTACAAATTTATATTTTGTTGTCATTTTTATCAATTAGCTCATTCAACATTTATAATAATTTTTTTTTGAGAACTCGAAAAATATGTACCTATACTGAAATTCAAAGAACATTTTTTTGAGCATCCTGTATACCGAATAAAAATTAATAACATGACGTTTGCTCAGAGAGAGTTGGAGTAACGTCACTATTTCACCCTATATGATTGCTCATTCCCTGTTCTCATATTTGTATGTTGTGACGTCAACAACTGACCCCATTTAAATCTAACGTTTAACTTTAAAATGTTTTAATGTAATTAAAAGAATTCGTTTGTTTATATTTTTAAAATACAGTCGCGAGCAAAAGAGATTGGTCGTCATGTCATTCAAAGAAATGATGGAATCGTCAGAAATTAAAAATATCTTCTTGTCTTTTCGTCAGGTGTGATTTTAATCCATTTGACAAATAAAATATACCTAAAACATTGCACTGAACAAAGTTTATGACAATCACGATCACTTCACAATAAAACATTGGTAAATGTGTCATTGACGACCAATTTTTTTTGGTCGCGTCTGTACATAAATATTTAATTCCGAAAAAATTTCTCTAGATTGTACCTACCATTGCTATGATAAAAAATTAATAGGACAAAACTTTTTAATCTGCATAAAACTGCTACCGCTGCTTTCATAACTTGAAATTGTCATTGTCAGTCATGCTTAAAGTAAATGTTTTAAAAGCTATAGGATAATTGTTTGCATAGAAGAGGGTGTCATAGTTACACAAATTGCTTAGAATTTCGGCGTTAACAAAACTGCAGTTACTGACTTGGCAATGAAGTAAGATTTAATATAATGAAATAATGGAAACGCATAGCTGGTGGATTTTAAAGTTGTTCTAGTTTTTTTAAAGATATCGATAGTACGCCATTCTTAATTTCATTTTGTACGGTCCGTTACCTACATCGTTCCTTTTTGTTTTTGATTGTTTCCAATTTTTTTTCTCTGTTTTTCTTTCCATAAAATTTGCGATCTTTTCTTTATTGTGAATTTCATTTTAAATGTTCATTATTAATTATTTTCTGAGAAATTTTAAATCTATAATTTGCTTTAAAATTATTCAAAGCGCACAACTCGATGTAAAACTAATGTCGTTGTCGATTGGCAGCATTAGTGTGTGCACTCAGAGTATCGCCATCTCGTATTATTACATGAGGTTAAAACGAGATGCAAATATTCTGACTGTAACCAGTGCAGGTGAATCGAAAACGGTATGAGACTTTACGAATCTCTCGCGAAATTTATATTCTCCTTTAAAATTCTAAAATGAGTATTTTATACCAAAATGCTAAAATAATCATATTTATGTATACGATTTTGAAAATGAAATCGTATAGAGTGGATCAATTTCGATGTCTCTTATGGGCATTTGTGTAATTATAAGAGATAGAAAAACACTAGTGGCCTAGTCTCAATTTCTTTTGTTTTCGAGTTATAAACCAAAATTGGCATTTTCGACTTTTCGTCAATCATATCTTATATCTCGTTTATTTTTACAAATTTTAAAAAACTGTTTGGGCATTATTACGAAATTTTTTTGAATATAATTCAGCGGTGTAGTTGGTTTTTTTATATTTAATTAAATTTTCGAGTTATAACATATTTTTTTAATGGAAATCATAGTAGGCAACGCCATCATTAAACAGGGATTTTTTGTCTGTTTTCAAAAATATATACTTTGTTGGGTTTATTTCTTTCAGTTAATAGAATAAAATGCCTTTTTTGTTATTCTTGGGTGCATTCTATTCTTAGTAGGCTGGTTTCAACAAAGGTCGACAATTTCTTTTACGGGATAACATTGCATTACAGTGGAGGAACAATTGATGGGCCTCTGGCCGTTGCTAATGCGTTTGAAAAACAGTTTACAAACACATATAGCATCCAATCAAGTTACTGCACAATGGGAATATCTGATACTTATACCATTCTATGTATTTTTGCAGAAATGACTTCAGCAGAAACATTGCAAGCAATACATCTTAAAAAACCAAACCCGTTGGGTATGAATGGTATTTCAACGGTGTTAATAAAGCAAAACATGAAAATCCTTATTGAATCTCTGACGCATCTGTTTAATCTTTCCATAAATCAAGGCATCTTCCCAAAGGCTCTGAAGCTGTCAGTAGAACTCCCACTCTATAAGAAAGAAGAACGTAATGAGTTAACCAATTATAGACTGATTTCAATACTTAGTGAAATTTCGAAGATATGTGAGAAAATTGTTTATACCAGAATGCACAGTAATTTGGAGTATTTTCATTTACTGTCAGATATTCAGTATGGTTTTAAAAGTGTAAAATCAACTGCCACCGCTTGTACCGATTTTGTCGAATACGTCTACGATGCCCTTATACAAGGGTATGCATGCAAGCAGCCACATTATATTTCGTCCTAAGTAAAGCGTTCGATACAGTGCATTCTGAATTCCTATTGACTAAGTTATTTTCCTTGGACAACGTTGGTGGATGGAAACACGAATTAGTGTCGGAATGCCCCAATGGTCAATAATTTGGGCCTGTACTATTCCTAATTTTCTTGAATGATATATGTTTTAACATCAAGAGTTCCGGAAAATTTATCGCATTTGCGGACGATGCGATGTTTCGATTATTGTGATTGCGACGGATGCTGAAGCGGAAAATCTAGAGAAAGTTTTTAATAATGTTGCTTCCCAATTCAGTCAATGATGTTCCAGGAATAACCTAATACTAAGGGCCAGTAGTACAAAACGTAGTTAACTACTCGATCAAGTTAACCGTGTGGTTGAGCAATATCATTGGAGAAAAGTTTAAGTTTCCACCAATGATATTGCTTAACCACACAGTTAACTTGTTCAACTGGTTAACTACGTTTTATATTACTGGCCCTAAATAATGCAAAAACTGTGTGTTAATTTCTATAATTGCAAAGTACCACGGCCTCTACCGGATATAGTTAATGAAAATCACATAGTGCATTCAGACTCACAATCAGTTAGGTCCAGTTTCATAAGACATAGTTAACCCCTGGATCAAATTAATTGTGTGATTAAGCAATATCATTACTTTAAGGCCTTAAGGCCCAGTGTCATAAAACGTAGTTAACCACTAGATCAAGCAATAATATCATTGGTGGAAATCTAAACTTTCCTTAACTTAATTTATTGATTTTGAAGAAGAGTATTGGGTATGACTCATATTTTGAATCAGTGGATTCTATTTGACCCTGTGATTTATATACAGGGTGTCTCAAAACCTACGTCTTTAATTAAAACTGTAAGTTCCTCATTATAAAAGAGATTGATTCCCCAAATATGAACGGTATTGCTCAAAAATGAAAAACTGACCTACCACAAGCGCGTGCAGTTCCTTTGTTTTGAAACCTGTGCTTAGTTTATGACTTGTTGAGGCAAGTCCGCTTTCAATAAAAAGCAATAAACTGCAATATTTTTTTTTAGTTACGTTTGAAAGAACTAGGCCAAGGTCTCGCGCGCGCGTCTTCGGCATAAATCCATCTGTGTTTCACCAACACTACCATAGCGAAATGCGTTTTTCGAAATAAAAAAAATGTACAGTACAACATAAAATGCATATCGAAAGTGTTGTCATACCTGTGCATTCATTGTAACCTTAGAATTTTACTAAAGTTCACTTCTTGTTCTTGGCACTGATATTTGTAATTGCAATAAATGTTCGAAATGTCCTGCGGTATTAACACATAAATCGCCATAACAGAGTACTATGTCTATCAATTCCTCATTGGAATACACATGAGCCATATTTATTACTTATTTACACTTAAATTAAGTTATGTGCACAGATATTTACACGAATTAAACTAACACAAAACAAACTACACACTACGTAAATTTGATAAATAACTTTTATAAAACACATTCTAAGTTATGAGTTATGACAGCATGATAATAATAAAAACAAACGTTTCTGAAAATTCAGAATTATTTTAAACCAGAATCAAATTTTCATCACGAAAACTAATTAAGCCACTCGTTTCTTGGATTTAATTAATATTTATCAACATTTTTAGTAGACATTTATTTTCGTTTTATTACTGAACATAAACACAGATCGATGTACTGTCATGAAAATGAAACAAATAAAACTGAAATGCATTATTGTGCTACGAATTCAATTTGCTTTTAAATTTTACTTTAAATAAATAAGCATAAAAAAGGTCTGTTTGTTATCCTGCACTGGTGTACACTTGTGATAAGTAATTGCAATAAGGAACGCCGCGTGAAGACGTTTTTATTTACAATCCTGACGAAATTTTTTGGCGACGGACAAACATGACCTAGCCCAACAAATACGGTATTTATTCATTTATGGTCACAAAAAAACACCAATTCTGCGCAGCTGAGACATCGTCAACGAGCGTTACTCAAACAATTTCTTTGAAAACGAAAACTGATTTTTCCCGGAGTTATTATTTACTTTATCCCTATTGTTGTATAACAAATTTTGCTTCTTTTTTTGACTACTATCTGTGGTTTCAATTAAAGACATAGGTTTAGAGACACCCAGTATAATGTTCTCGAGTTCCTTTAGTAAGTACGTAATTATGAAAAGACTTTATTTAAAATTTATGAATTTCCTAAAGTATAAATGACTTCTCGATTCTGATTCTGATTGGTTTTGTGACTGTAATACGTAAATTAAAAGAATGGAAGAAACTTAATGAAGTCGTTAAATTAGTAGCAAATAGAGCGAGAAAGAACTCTATTACAGGTAAACCCCCCGGGTGGTCGTCAATAAAATTTTATTCTTCAACGTTTATCCACTGCGGTTTTAATGTCAAAACCAATATGTGTAGTAAGTAAATCATAAAAGCAAATAAAACGCGTTTTATTCTTCGAGTTACATCATAATGCGAAGAATCGTTAGATTTAAAGACTTTGATGTCCGGTAAAATTGCTCTCATTAATCAGTCTGACACATCATTTCTATTAATCTATATCTTTCGCGGTGAATAAGAAATAAAAGCCGATTGAATAATTAGCCTGGAACGTTTAATTTCGAATTCTGGAACGGTAAATCATTTTACCTTAAGAGTATTATGCCGCAATGTTTTTTGCATAATAATTATGCATATTAATTATTTTACGTGTTTCTGATTTGCCAGAGGCGTTCATCCTAATGACGACGAACGTTTATTTATTTACGGTTAGTTTGAGGTTTTGTTCGCGCGAATGTATCGTAATTATAGACATTATTCAACGTTGTGTATCATTAATTGTTTCAGTCTACATCATTATTATCTGAATTTACAATGTGTGGAAAGTATTTTAAATTTGTACTTCTAATTTTAATAGTAGCAATAATTGAAAGTGGATTTTTTCCGCATCTAGAAAATTTCTAGGAAAAACTCCTGAAACTGAAAACTCGATGCATGCAAACTCGATATTTTATTTCTTATTGTTGTTCTGCAATTACTGTTTAATTTATAGGCTTGTGGCAACAATAAAAAACGTTTAATATCGTCTATTTTCAAACGTTAAGGCTGAAGTATCAAATTAATTGTGCATGAACTCATAAGTCCCTGGGCGATTACGTCTATATTAAGAAATAAAAATAGTATGCAGGTCTGGGTAATTGCTATTATTTCTGTGTAAAAAAATATTCCTTCAAGGAAATTAACCAGTTGTGCAGAAGCTGTAAAGTTGAAATAGTTACTAATAACTTCGACCTTGTGAGTTTGAAATGTTGGGAAGGATGAAGTTTGTATTAGAAATATTGCTTAAGTCCATAAACTAGGAACTTCAGGAAAGAGTTCCTTTTACATTGATGCTAAATAACCTCTTCAATTTTTACCAGAGGCAAAACACATCTTTATATTTATGTAAAAACTAGGTTTTACATAAGACCTCTCACTTTTCTCTCGGATCTCATTTCAAGTGGAAAATGTATTACTAAAAATGTCTATTGTTAAAATTTATTAAGCAATTAATTTATATTAATGTATTATATTGTAAAACTTACAATAATTTCAAATATTTAAATGGTAATTACATTAATAATAATTATTATAATTCTTTGTAGCAAAGTTACTTTGTAAATTATAACAAGAGTGATCCTTTTAGGAATGTATTTTCTTTTAAATAAGCGACCTGTCACTGTGGATTAAAAAATTAAGGCTTAGTTTTATAATTTCACATCATATTACTTTGCGAATTATCAGGAAATAGTGTTTAGATAATTTATAGTGAAACTGCAATTGGAAATGTTTTAATAATTTAAGTGGTATAATTCCGAAGTCCGTATTGATGCTAATTATTGCTACCAGTCCGTCATATTAAACGTGTATACGCGTAATTTGCAATTCGAAGGAAATTGCAAATAAAACCGATCATACATTCTTAATGCTCTTGGTTACATTGTAAGAGTCATTATAACAATATATTGACCATATACAGTGAAATTCATATTCTTTAAGATTCCCTGGATTTGCCGCAATTCGAGAAAATTAATTAAAAACATTAACTAAACCCGAAAGATTCCAAACCTGATTCTATTACTTATGTATGTAATAATAATTATCGATAAGCTGTTAAATTTCTAAATGAAGAGGATGAATATCTGATCACTAAAATGCTCTCTCCCTTTACGAATTCTTACGCGAAACTCATTTAACATTGTAGTCACTAAAGTTACTCTTATAATTAAAATTTTATTTTATTTTTGATGATTTAATTATTATACACACAAGCCAAAAATAGAATAAAATTTCTATGAACTAACATCGAATTAAGTAAATATTTTGCAAACTTCCATGGTTAATTGCTTTTGTGGAGATACTTGCATTCGAAACTGTTTAAATAATTTAGTAAACATTGATGTCATAATTCTAATGTCGACATTGGTGGTAATTATTGGTTGCTAACGACGGGTATATTGTATATAATTTTGCAATTAAAGGAAATTGCGAATAAAGTCAATCATGTATTCTTAATACATATTGATTGCATTGAAAACAACTACACATTATAAAATATTTGCTGACGTTACTAGACGTCAGTACATATATCTACAAATCAATTTCCACAATTTTTATAAATTTTTTTGTAATATTGCTTTTTACATTAAAGCTTTTTGATATTGATTCCCAAATAATTAGAGAAAATTTAATAAAAGCACGAATTAAAATACGAAGTCAGATGCTAAAATCGAATAATCCTATTAAAAGACTTCATATGTTCATATCATTAATCTAATTTTGTAATATTGCATCTGTTGGAATAATGCCATTCAACGTCTATACTATAGCATTAACTTTCAGATCACCACAAGCCATCGTTTTATAAATGAAGACATTGTTCTTTTCTTCGCCGAGCCAATTACTGGTTATTACTTGGAAAAATAGCATTCTAATTTTGTTTTGATTCTTACACATAACATGTAATTGTAAGTAATAATGCTATGTGATTATCCATTCTAACATGTATGAGTACGTACAAATGAATTGCAAATTTCTTTAATGGATTTAATTTTGTAAGGTGGACAGCGCAAATTGTAGTGCTTAATGTGGCCTTCATTCAGCGAAACACGCCTTTTCTATCATTACTTTAAACGACCTGAGGCACACATAGCAAAATCGATTTTATATGCAGAAAATTTTCGAGTCATTTTTAAACGAGTGAACTTACTTTTAATATTTTTTCCCTCTGTTATAATTATTTTGCGATCAATTTTTAAAAAGGTCAAAATATCGACGTTTCACTGTAGGTTAACAGTTCGTTCAGAATAAATAAAACACATCATTATTTAAAACGTTTTGTTAAACATTTGTTTAAATAAGAGCAGAAATTAAGTGGTTCTTAAAATCAAAATTCTGTACAATGGTTAACTATTAAAAGTTTCCAAAAGTTTTACAATATATTTTATATTTACCATTAGGTGTTTAATTATGGGTTATGTATAAACTTTTGTAATGAATATAAGATTATTGCAATATTCGTAACACATCTTCATATCGATTTCTTTTTATTTTAGAGGCGTATCCATTGGAGACATTTTATAATAATTATTGAAAATATTTACTATTGGATTTTAGAATAAGCTCTAAGACGAACTGTTTTCAGCATAAAAGTTATTCCTTTATATTTTCGGTCTGACCGCATTCAATCGTAAAATACAATACCTAATTACAGTCCAAATTCAAAACTCCTACAATTAAAGCAAAAGAATTCAAGCAAACTTGCAATTTCTAAAGTTTTGAACACGTACTGAAATTTTACTCCTATTTCTCCAGTATACAAAAAAGTTATTCTGTTCGGTATTAGAAACTGATAACGTAAATAATAGAAAGTGAAATAAACAAAAGTAGAAGAGGAAATATGATGAACAGAAGATAACTGCAAAAAGAAAGGTGAAAAAAAATGTATTCTAACAGGACGAATAAAAATAAAGTGGAAAGGCATGAACAAGAAATAGATGTAACTGAACAACAGGAAATAGAAATGGAAGAACTGGTAAGTGCGTCATAAAAATTAAAGATTGCAAAAGTTGATATGTGCTCTGTCCGACAAAAAATCTGGGACTTGTAATATGTTCTATTGTAAATACAACGAATTAAGTAATGTTAAAAAATTCGTGCGTTTGTTTATTTTTGTGCTTTTTTTTACGTTACTATAGAACAAGATCCATATAGCAAAATGAATTATTTAAAACTGTAATCAAACTAATAAAATATCTCAAAAATTCGTGTGTAGAGTTGTCTCAGATTTTTTTGGCGGTCATAGTACAATCAAATAACTTCTTGAATAACTTCATAATGATTGATGAAGCAACATGCTATTTGAAAGGCACCTGAATCGACATAATCGAAACGAACACACAAATAAAAAAAATATATATAAAAGCTGTTCACTTAATAATGAAAAGAGAAAACCGTAAGAATTCTTCTTTCCTTACGTTTTGTTGAAATATTACATCTTGTTGAAACGTGCTCAAAATGTGTACACAAGAAGAATTCAATAAAACGGCTGATTACACTTTTTCTTGGTTACAAGAAGCTATTACCCTTCCACGTCAAATCAGCTGCAGTTGAGAAAATTTATATATGATGTAACCTTATATAACCGAAGGTGTAAGGTAAAGTATAAAATATTTCTCCAAATCTGTCTTAAATAATAATAATTAGTTCTAAGGTAGTTCGCTCCACCTTTCTCCGAGCTGCTTTGTTTTATGCTAGGATTTTTGCCTTTTAAGCTTGTTAGTCCTCTTTCCGTTAGAATTTTGTTCACATTTTCCTCCCAGTTTTTTCTAGATCTGCCTCTGGTCTTTCTTTCATGCCTTCTGGCTTCCCACACTTGCTCTACTGGTCTCTTCGAGTTCATTGTAGTCGGGTGCCGGAACCAACTTAGCTAGTATTCTTCCATTAATTTCAATACAGATCGTGAATGTAACCATTCTGTTTTGTTATATTTCTTACTTTGCATTTTCTTGTGATTCCTAGAACTAGGCGTAGGTATTTCCTTTCTATACTTTGAATTCTATTTTTCATGTCGGTCACAGTATAGTAAACACTGATTTTTGTCTTCATGGAAGACGGTTTTCTACTACTCTTCTCTGGACTCCGGTGAATGCTTTTCTTTCAGGCTTGGTATGTTGCAATATTCTTTTCCGTTGATTTTGCATTGATGGAATACTCAGTAGTGCGATGGCTCTGTGAGTTGTACATTCCTCTCCATCTCCTTTTTTGTAGATTGGTACGATAATCTCTGTTCTCCAATCTTGTGGTACTTTTCCTACTTTCCATGCTTGGTTATAGATTTGTGTTAGTATCTCTAGCCCCTTGTGTCCATGTTTTTCCCATAATCACTGGTGACCTGGTTTTATCCCGCAGCTTTCTCTTCCTTGAAAGTCTTGACTGTCTCAATTACTTGCGAAACATTCAATAACTTCACCTAGTATTTCCGTCTTAACGTCTTCCACGTCCTGTGACAATAATAACTCCTGTAAATACTCTCCATCTTCTACATTATTTCTTTTTCGCTGTTAAGAACATTTCCTTCCTTATCTAATTTGCTTAATTTTGATTTGTTGACGACCTGCTCGTGTATTTTTGAGTACTTTGTAGAATAATTTTTGGTTAGTATGATAGCCTTCCTTCATCATTATGCCAAAGTCCTCCAATGCTTTCTTCTTAGCCTCCGCTACCAAATTTTTTCCTATTTTCTTCATATTTATTAAACTTATCGTTATTTCTTAGGTATTATTTCCACTTTTCCTTCTTGTTTTAACTTGTTCCTTATTGTTATAGTTTCACCATGCCGTCCGTTTTATGTTCCTATCTCTGTTTGCTTTGATTGTGCCGTAAACGTCCTTTATAGCAGTCGTCTTATTAGTATCTGGTTGCTGGTTGAATAATAACAAACTGATCAGCATAAAAGATATGGATTTTCTTGTGGATTCCATATTGTTGAATGCAGACGCTTTAAACGCTTTTCTGTCAGTACTTTGAAATGTTCTAATCTTTCATACTCAAATGCTACATCAATAGAATCAAGCACATCACTCAGTTAACTTTCAAGGTAATTCTATTGTTTGTAGAGAAGTTATTGTGATAGAGCCTCTTAAGTCTTTTAATATTTCATTGTAAAGCTGAAATAAAGTACTTTGGTATATTTTAATTTAACTACCAGTTCCGTTTTTTATAATCTATATTAGACTGCTAACGTCAAGAATTAATAAAAATTGAAATCAACCATCATTGAAGATAAGAAGGAGGGATATCAACGTTAGCATGTAATGACTTATAGTAGGTAGATATATTTTATATTTCAGAGCGGATTTACAGAGCGACAGATTTAAAGGTATTATATCGAGATGCTTTTAAAGTATAAGATCTTCAAACAAGCAAATAACAGCCTGTTATTGCCAATCCTTTAAAGTTTCTTCTTGTAGCTAAAATAAAATCTAGTCAGCGGCTTTAGTGATTTCTTGTAATCTGGTTTCATTCAAGTGGAAATCCGCTGCCTCTTTTCCCTTTGCAAATTCTAGTATTTTGAGTAATGTTATTTTGTTGTATTTTGTTATATGTATAAACCATATTGCGAATTAATTACGGTAAATTATTTCTTTTGAAATCTACTACAAGTATTTTACTTAGTACGTAATAACTTGGTCGTATTTTTTTAAAGGTAGTAAATTAAGAAAATATATAATACGTTCCGTACAAAATAAAGTTTCAATAATTTTGGAGTTACAGAATCCATCAAAATCTCGTAAGACACCCGGTATCATCTTATTCTGAATTTATTTTTCTGACCTTGTTATTATTCATATTTTTGTCTATTTGCCTAATAACTTTGGATAAATTGAAAAGTCGTGTAAAGTGCATTCCACATTATTTGCTCTCTGCATAATTTTTCTTTTTCTTGGTATTTTTGATATGATATGATCGTCATATGATACTGAAGCGAAGAGTAATTGAACTATTTGTGAAAATTTTAAATTAAGTCCAAAATTTGATGTATTTTTTTTGTTAAATTTTATTTGGTTTTAGATTTAGCATTTTTGTGTTCTTCGAAAATGTATTTTCGCAGTATAAAGCTAGCTGGGGACGGAGAGCGATAATATAATATAGGTATATTAGCAATTTTTTTATGAGTTGTAATATATATTATCTTCAGACGGCTGCGGACGACAAGCGATAACATACTATATATTTACTCAAACACATGCAAAACACACGTTATGAGAGGGAAGAGGGGGTAAGATATGCAAAGTCGTACGATATACAAATATATCGCCCGCCTATAAATATATATTATAGCTTCCGTCCGCAGCGCTTCTACCAATTCAATGTTGAGCGATATTTTCGTAATATGTGGAATATAATATATATTATATTATCGCTCTCCGTGCGCAGCTAGCTTAAGTGTAGAATTCATGGAAATGAATGTTTAATATTTGACTAACGCCGTTCGGAAATCTCCTGTATTTGGAACACATTCAATCGTTTATTGACAATCGTTTGATATGATGGATACGCTGATAAGATTTTTAAATCCCGACTTAAATCCGAGATATCGCCTTTGGCGCCATCGTCAACCGAGTGAGCTTCATAGGGTATCTGTTTAACTTGTACGTGAACGATAAAAAGTATCATAATAAAGTCTAATCGCTTGTTTTCAGGTGACCTTGAATTGCACAACGTAAGATCGAAGATAACAACGGCAGATAACTGCGAATAACACCGGCAGTTAACTTAAACTATTTCGCTTAACTATTATGTTGTTACATACGTGCCAGAACAGATATCTGCTTGCTATCCACTGTACAACTTTTAGCTTTTACCGATGCTTTTAGTATACATAAGAACTCCGGAGCTTCGTTTAGTAAGCGTCTATTTATCGACGAAAAAGTCCGGGAGATAAGACGAAAGTACTTAATAGAATTCGCCTAAGTTCGACGAAATTACAGTTAATGCTTTTAATGACAGCAGCTTTTGAATAATTAATGAAAATCATGTACAAGTTGTTTGTGTACTGAATAAATACGAGGGGAAAATGAGGCAAATCAACTTTTTAAAATTATCATTTACAAGTACTTGATAGTATTTGCTTTTACTTTTCATAAGATTTTAACTAGAAATAATTAAAAATTTGTTTAATTCATTAATTTGAATAACCGTGAAATAATGGGTGGTATGTATAAAACGAAGAAGATGCTAATACTTCTTAAATTATTATTTTTTTCGAAGTATCTTCTATTATTTACATAAAGTACCTACTACAGCTCTGAAGCATATACTATAAAGTATCTGCTAGATGCGGATAGTAGGTACTACGCTAATGTAGTAAGTACTTCATTTTTGAAGTAGATGCTTGAAGTATTAACATGTACTACGTTTTATGCATACCACCTATTAAGCATATACCTAATATCAAATTCACGGTACTTGAGCTCTGCGTCATCAATCACCGAAGTTACAACCGATATGCGCATGTATGTTTGTTGATTTATTTGACGAAATATCAACAGCGACAAGATTGTAGGTTATGTGAACAAAAATTAGTGTTTTAATTTGAATATGAAATTCCAAATGACGCTTGTAAAGTTACGGCTGTCAGTGTCAATCCGGAAATTACTCCAATTGTACCATTTAAAAATAAAATTCAACACGGCCAACTCAAACAGTGATTCTTGTATTTAAAAGAAACAAACTAAAGACAAATCTCTTTTTGTGTTGCTTTTAATTGTAAATTCAGAATTATTTTATTTGTAAAGAAAATGAACTGAAATCATTAAGGTGGATAAAATAAGGAGATTTCGTTGACCTTAATAAACACAAATTGAAACGGTTGGGAAGGTTTTGTTCACATTCTCACGCAGGAGATAATTCCCGCCTTGTTGGATCTTTGTTAAGAAAGAATTTTATTATTGTTTGCCGTTAAATATTTGACGTGCCTCCTCAGACTGGTCGCAATAAAACGGTGCGCTGCGTAAAACGACTAACTTTTGCTTTCTCTACGTGAAGGATTGTCGTGAGTACGCCGCCTCGACTAAATTAACTTGTGTATCATCTGTAAACAGAGTGGAGCAGTTTCTTGATAAAAAAATCTGAGACATTCTTTATATCTTAATCAGTTTTTCTGAGTTATTTATTTCATTGCGTGCATTACTAGTACTACAAATATTTCAAAAATTTTCTTATACCCAAGACTTTCGTTTTATCAAATCTTAAAATGTAAGATATTTACATCAATTAAAATGGAATGAATTTAAATATTCGAAACGCAAATTGAATACCTTTTCATCATAATTGTTCCAAAGATTATTCCTTATTTGTTAAACTGAGAAAAAAACCTTTTTTTTTTACTATATTTTACTTGCGACCTTATGTCCTGCCATTTAGTTAATTCTCTCTACAAAATAGAGAACTCGAATAGTAGAATAATAAGTAATGAATATTTTAAATCACCTAAAAGTAAATTATTTAATAAATTGTGATGCTTATAAGTTTCCTTCTTGAAATATTTCAAAGGCATTCGACGATGTCCTTACAAAAACAGAAACCGTGGCTGAATATTTCAATAATATGTTTCTAAAAGACTTCATATAAACTTCAACTTTGATTGCAAATATATTAATAAAAAGACAGGTATATTCTCATCTTTATGGTAAATTTCAAATAAATAATAAACGTTCGCGAAATCCAGGCTTCCTTTTTTTTCTTAATCTAATTCTTTAATTGTCAAATTTTTCCTTCATATACTTTTCTGATTACATTTTGTGGACAACAAAATTTTAGAAAAACTTTGCATTTTTCTTTATGAATTAAAACTTTGCTAATGTATGCTCTCCTGACACGAAGAGCAAAGTAATTGTTTGAAAACGTATCTAAATTAGCTTTTAAAATTCTTTATAATTACGTATCAAGTTAAAATGAATTATCTTCGACAAAAAAGGGGAATTACATATACTTAGGCTCAATTGTACAATGCCAGTTTAAATTTAAGGTGCAGCTTAAACCCGTAGCAACGATAATTTCAACAATTGTTGTTAAGAGTTTAAGCTTTGGCTTAAAGTTACGCTTTGCGTTGAACATTCGTTTGTGAGACATTACAAAAAATTTTAAAAATAAATATTATCACTACTATTAAACAAACAGCTACTAATAAACTAGATATCTCAAAAATTAACAAAAAATTTCAAAATATGTTTCAGTTAGTTTATGTTTCTCGCCGATTAAAGAAAATAAGTGGAGAGCAACACTAGATTCTTGCAAGGAATAAGTTCTTGTAATTTGGCCTTTTGTTTTTGGAGTAGCCTGTATAGTTGAGTATTTGATGTACTGGATGTACTTTTTATACAGGGTGATTCGTGGAACCCCTTCATTAGAGGTTTAGGCACTTGCCTTCATTATTTTTCTCCGAAAATGTGTTCTCTCACAGCTGTAAGTGCACTTTTTAATGAAAATATTTTCAAAGTATTTGAACTTCCGGTTGCACCGGAAGTCACTGTCAACTTCATTATTTTAACGGAATCATATACTTTTTCTTGCAAATTTAGGATCTAGAGATAACTTTGAATAGAAAATTATCAGGTGTCCCTATACCTAAATGCAATCGTTTCTGAAATATTTTTAATTTTGTAAATTGTTGTGCTTTAGCACCCTTTCCTTTTTAAACTCATACTTCTCATTTCACAAAAATATAGAAGATCTAATCTGTGCCATTTCAAAGTACAACCTTTAAGTAATGCGTTTAGAAAGTGTCCTAAAAACTTACAGTGTAGTCGACAGATGGCGCTTGTTTAAGCTAACGGCAAGTCAGTAAAACTTATTTTTTTTTTAAATAGATATTTTTAGTCTACTGGATGCAGAATTTAATTGTGCATTGATTTGTTTTAGCCTACCCGATACCCAAACTTGTTAGTGGTCTATAAGGATTCTCTTAAGAAGATATATGAAAGTCTATGTAAATATCGCAATTTATTGCGTAATAGGTTTTGAATTTTTGAATAAAAACTATGTCCTTTATGGGAATTTTGATTTTCTAAAGCAACTCTGAATCAAATTTCTTTAACTCCAAGTAGGCAGTGAAAACAAATTATTATTTTAACCTGCTGTCAATTAAATTCTGCAGTAAGTTGAGTGAGCAACTAAAATTGAAAACTACAAATAAATAGATTTTAAATTTATTTTTTATTCCTGGGAAATGCCAAAGAATTACTCATAGTACATGTAGAGCATTTTAAAAGAAGTATCCAAATTTATCAACTACGAAAGCAGACAAATTTTCCAGAATTGAGCAGAATTTCTTTGGAATTTTGTCATGTGAAAGTGAAGAAAAGATTCCAGAAACAATAAAAATCTTTTACACCACAAAATTCAGAAAATAATGTCTACCGAAAATAAAATAAATAAAGTAATTATAAAAGAAAATAAATAACATTATTGCCATATTTACATAGACTTTCACATATCATCCTTATAACTAGCTAACTAACAGGTTTTGCACAATTAGATTCTGCATCCGATAAACTAAAAATATACAGGATATTATATTTAAAAAAATTAAGTTTTGGTGACAAACACCATCTGTCGAGCACACAGTAAGAGTTCGTTCAGGACACTTTAGACCTTCCATATTTTTGTGAAATAAAAAGTATGAGTTTAAAAAGGAAAGAGTGCTAAAGCACAACAATTTACAAAATTAAAAATATTTCAATGACGATTGCATTTAGGTATAGGGATACCTCATAATTTTCTATTCAAAATTACCTGTAGATCCTAAATTGCAAGATAAAGTATATGATTCTATTCAAATAATGAAGTTGACAGAGACTTCCGGTATAACCGGAAGTTCGAATCATTTGGAAACATTTTCAATAAAAAGTACACTAGCGGCTGTGGGAGAGTACAAGTGTTCAGAGGAAAATAATGAAGGCAAGTGCCTAAACTTCTAATGAACGAGTTTCGTGACTCAACCTGTATTACAGCGATAATCACATTTTCTCCTTTTATTCCTGAAACGAGCAAGATTTCGGAAATATTCTTAAACGTGGCAACCCTGGGTACTTGGTAGAACCATAGACGTAGTATATTTATAACTAGACTTATTATAGAGAGGGAGGTATGGGTAAAAGGGGGAAAGGATCACCGATCATGTTTTATGTCAGTTATTAAGTCTGTGGATAGAACCATAGACGTAGTATTTATAATATCGACTGATTATAGTGAGGCAAGGGTCTCAACATGAGAAAAGGATCACATATCAGCTGACCGACGGCATTTATGTTGCTACGTAATATACATATAAATCAACATGTACAGTCAAAAGTGTCTGAATAATATTTATTTCCGTTGCCCATGTTAACCCAGAATGCAGGGATCCTTTCTTGCATTTCATACTTCCTGGTATTGTCTATAGCCCTCACGTATTGCTAACGCTATTGACAATATATTTAATAAATACATATTAAAAATGTTATATCTGTCAGTTATTAAATCTATGGGTAGAAGTTCTCGCCTGGTGACTGTAGGAATCGTATTTGATCTGTACAACAAAATTTCAACATTGTGTAAGTTAACTCAGGATATAAAAATTATGTAGGTATACTGTATCCGTGGATATATTGGAAAATTTCAAATGTGCTAACATATTCAAATATTTACCTTAGAATCGGGTAATGTTAACCAGTACCTCGCGAGCATTTATACCAACCGCAAACGCATGATGTGCTCACTCGATGTTACTCGATTCTAGGGAATTTTAATATGTTGGGATATTCGCAATTTTCCAATCTATCGCCGGACAGAGTATACTTAAAATCAACGTGATTCATTCTGTCATTGCCGATCACTGTTTTGACTATAGTTTATCTGTTTTAAGAATGCAGTAGTATAGGGGAGCATAGTTAGACCGATTTACTCAGGGAACCATATACAGTGGAATTCGCATATAATGACAAACCGTTTATTATGACGTACTTGTACCCAGTGACTTGGTTTTCATCTGATTATATTTAATGTCCTTTCAGCCCGTTTATAATGTCGTCTGTTTACGACTTAATTATCCTCTACCTTGAATGTCACTATAAGCGGACTTAACTGCATATGGTGACCTCATTCGTGTAGAACCAGGGTTGAGCTGATTTAAACCATATGATTAAGAGCAATCCTACGAAATAACTCCATATACGAAAACCATTAAAACGGGCGAATTCATAGAGACTTTATTTCTGAATATAATTAATTCATTTTTTTTCCTATATACCTGACAACAAGCACTACAAAGTGACCAAAGGAAATTTCTCTATCATCATCTGGTAATTAAGAAAAAAATAATTAACATTGAAAAATTGTAGTTGAACTTTACAGCGATAGTAAAAATACTTCCAGATGGAATTTTGAAAAACGCGTTGGTCACTTTGTAGATTGAAGTTTTGTTAACAAATCAGTGAAAACAGCTTTTAAAAATATGTAACCATAATTAAGTTATGAAGTCGCCCGATTTGTATGTTTTTAGTGAATTATTTCTGTAAGGCGTGAATATATTCTCCCCACCTTAAGAGCTGGGGGCGGTAACAAAATAGACAATCACGTGATCTTTTTTCACGGCCTGAGAATATATTTTGCGTTCCGATTTTTAGGGGTTATTGCGCATGATCTCAAATACGATTAAGGCGGGTAATTTAAACATATTTAAGTTTGTGCACTGCTTTTTCCAGTACGTTTTTGGTATTTTAATGTTTATTTATACATGCACTGAGGTCTAGCAACAAGTACATTTCTTGTTAGTCAAGAAAAGATCAACTTCACTATCTCTAAATAGTATTCAAAGGTACGGCTTTTTCCACGGTTGGAGAAAAAGGTACTTCTAGCCGGATAAATTACATCACTAGGAAAATTACATTTTTATAGAATTATCGTTTTGCCTATTCTGACGTACAACTTTTTTGTGTGAACTTTCGCGTCCTGGCATTCTTCGTTGATTAAACCTAAAGGAAAAATTTTGAGACGCATTTCACTTCGAAAACATTATTTTGTGTAACTAACTTTTGCATGAACTGCTTTTTCTCGTTATTAATTTAAATGCACTCCTTAAAATTTAAAGTGGAACACTTACATTTTTTTCTTTTTTTTTGTAAATTTGTGTTTGACTCAACTTATGTGTATTAGAAGCGAAATAGTAAAAATATAAAAATGTACATTTAAACAGAGTTCAAAAAAAAAAGATCAAATGAAGTTAGCAATAACTTTCAGCAATAAAAAAAATTCTAAAACTATACCAAAACAGTTTCAGTATTTATATATTAGTATAGAAATCTACTAATTAAGTAATGTTCAATAACTTAAAATGAATATTTTTAGAAATTGATTCGAAATTGACCTATCAAGTAATTTTGCGTTAGGCGTACTCAACTTCTTCAAAAATGATAGCGTTGTCTTATTTTTAAATCAAATATTTTTAGACGAATATAATCTATTAATAACGGGCTTTCGATAGTGTAAAAACAAAAAAGGACATATTTTTTGTTTGGCCACAATTAAATCTTAAACTTTAGGTCCGCGTACAGTAGGACTCTCGCTTCGTTTTTCTCAAAAATGACAGCGTTGTCTTATTTTTAAATCAAATGTTTTTAGATGAAAATAATCTATTATTATTAATAGATGGGCTTTCGATAGTTTAAAAACAAAAAGGGACATATTTTTTGTTTGGCCACAATTAAATCTTAAACTTTAGCTCCGTGTACAGTAGGACTCTCGCTTCGTTTTTCTCAAAAATGACAGCGTTGTCTTATTTTTAAATCAAATGTTTTTAGATGAAAATAATCTATTATTATTATTAATAGATAGGCTTTCGATAGTTTAAAAACAAAAAGGGACATATTTTTTGTTCGGCCACAATAAAATCTTAAACTTTCGTTCCGCATACTCCAGGACCTTAAAAATCTAAGGTGATTTGAAAACTTGTTCAAAATAAGTATGTAATTGAAAATAAAAAGATACACAATGCTTTTTTTACAGTACTAAATGCCTCTTATTGATTTATTTAATTAAAAAATAAGACAACAATGTCATTTTTGAGAAAAACGAAACGTGCGTCCTGCGGAACTAAAGTTTAAGATTTAATTGTGGCCGAACAAAAAATACGTCCCTTTTTGTTTTTACACTATCAAAAGCCCCTTATTGACAGATTATTTTCGTCTAAAAATATTTGATTTAAAAATAGGACAACGCTGTCATTTTTGAAAAAGTTGAGTACGCCTCGCGCAACATTACTTGATCGGTCAATTTCGAATCAATTTCTAAAAGTATTCATTTTAAGTTATCGAATATTACTTAATGAGTAGATTTTTATACTAATACATAAACACTGAAACTGTTTTGGTATTAGTTTAGAATTTTTTTTATTGCTGAAAGTTATTGCTAACTTCATACCGACCTTCATAGTCTCAACGACTAACCCGAAGCAGCAGCAACACCACCAGCAGCAGCAGCAGCCCTGAAGAAGTTCTTCTGCAATGAAGAACGAAACGTCGGCAGTAGAAGTCAACGTGACGCGGTTCCAACCGGAAGCCAATTCAAACAACTTCATACCGGTTTCAAAAGAAATAAACTTTTATGATATTTTCTTAAACTGTGCTCTTTTCTTCAATCAAAAATTGCAAGATGCGAAATACTTTTACATTTTGGATTTCTAGTTATTTATGTACCAAGGTGGCAAAGTGGCACTTTATCAAAAGGGTTTGCAAATTGCGAGCCAAGGCGAAGCCGCGGTGAGCAAGCGAACGAGGTTGATAAAGACACTTTGCTGCCGTGGTGTATATAATATTTTTTCGACTACTACATACTCAACCATTTATTTTGAAACATCCAAACCTTGCAGATTTATATCTATGTTTATACCTTCGTAAATTTTTTGAAAAATTTATTTCGTTTACTTTACAGTACGTTATAAACGACACTGGCGTTTCGATGACACCAAGAACAGTCACTTCGCGTCATGATGTTTGTCATGTACTTAATTATCAACATTTTTTTAACAATTTTCGAAGAAATATATGTATGTAGATACATATTTACAAAGAAACATATTTACCGCCGATTTTTCTTTTCCTATATGTGACCTTCTTGTTAATGGAGTTTAATTTACCCATGTTTACAATTTAAATAAATAAAATAATGAATTTCATTACAGTGTTGAGCCGCAGGTAATATTAAAATTGCGCATGGGCATGAAATAGCATTATAAGTAAAATTTTTGGTGTTGCAGCTTCAATCCTCTTCAATATTTTTACAAATATAGGTAACTGCTTGTTCCTTTTCTATTACACGACGCATATGTGCAATTAAAAACAAAGTCTACTTTGAACGATATAATTGCGTCTTATTACAATTTACCGTAAAAAATGTGTTAGGTATTTGAATATAACTATGTACATGTATGTGTATTTCTGAACCCGTTGAATATACCAACAATATGACCGAACGCAGCCTAGTAAGTTGCTCATGATGACGGAACCACCGACACGCGAGAATTATTATCGTTCTTCCTCAATATGTGTTGAACAGAGATAGCTCTAAGCAACTAATGTTGGTGGTTTTTCAATAGCCGCATGGTCGGAAGGCGACTGCCAACCAATCATAATATCACAAATATTTCCCCTTAACGTAGCAAAGTAGGGATAGTAAACTGCGAACTTCTGAGGGGTAACTTTGTACGATTCCTCTTAAAATCATATTTAAAATCGCTGATTTTAATCAAGCGATTTTTATCTTTTAAAATCATGATTTTATAAAATTTGTTTACAAAATTTTAATTTTAATTTAATTTAAAGATTTAAAATTAAAAAAAAATACATTTTTTCAACATGTTTCAATAGGCACACAAGCGTCCACTTATCGCTTTTTCTCTGTGTTTTTTTTAATTCATTTACGTTTATCGTTTATTATTCTTTTTACTTGGGTTATTACTCTGTTTATTACTCTGTTCAAAATTTTGTTAATTTAACGTTCTTATTTCAAATGATCCGATATTAACTTGGTTTTGATTCGAGCTAAAGAAATAATTATTATTTACACATATAATTACCAGAATTTAGAAGTTTTTACTATTTTTAAGTATTATAATGTATTATCTCTAATTTTTACTTGAAGGTTAAATATATATTTATAAAATGTTATACTGAGGATGCCGACTAGACGAAACCGGTTTAGAAAGAAATAATTAAAGATTCTGCAGTGAAAAATCTTTTCATTTCTCAAATTTAAAGAAATTGGTTTTGATCCGAACTAAAATTGATTTGGTTGTGAACTTAGATAAAACTGAACGGCTTCCGATTTTTGGTTTGGCTTCGAATTTTTTTAAAATTTTCTATAAAAATACCTTTACTACTTTTCTTATTTATTATTGAAATAGCTGATCTGTCATTAATTCGGCTTTTATCTGAACTAAAGAAATTTGGTTTTGATCTGAACTTTAATAGATTTGATTTTGATCTGAACTAAAATTGATTTGGTTTTGAACTAAGATAAAACTGAACCCCATTCAACTGCTTTAAAACTTCCCCGTTTTCTTCTAAAAAAAATGGCTCGCCTTTTACTTTTACAAAGAATAAAAAGATTCTTCTTTGCTTTTTTTTGCTTATTTTTTATTCAGGTAGCTGATCGGTCATTAAATTGGCGTTCATCTGAACTAAAAAATGATTTAGTTTTGATCTGAACTAAAATAGATTTAAAATTAATTTGGAAAATGAAGTGCCAGAAGGTCAATTTAAGCAAAGACGGCTACGCCTTAACGTGCTTTACCAGTTTTAGATTTGAGAATGGTTCTTTTGTAACCGAAACATGTCATCTGATTAATAGTTCTTGTACCTATGAAGAAAATATACCATAAATTTTAACGCTGTTTTTGTCACTTCGTTTTCCAAATTAATTTCCAACTGGTCACAAATATCATGGATAACCTGCTAGTATGTTAAAATAGATTTGGTTCTGATCCGAACTAAAATTGATTTAATTGTGAACTTAGATAAAACTGAACAGCTTTCGATTTTCGGTTTCAAAACTTATTTTATTTTATTTATTTATGAATATCACGTGCAAAAAGAAACCGTTACTTTTTCTTATTTTTTATTCGCAAAAGACTGTTCGATTTTATATTTGATAAACAGTGTGTAGCGATATCATTGGACACAGGGCTTAATTATTAATTATTAATCATTATGATCGACTAGTATATTATTTTTTAGTTCTTAATCATTTTCTCATTATATGTTTTCTAATATTCACATGGCGGCGGTGCGTACATAGCAGAATAATTAAAGAAACTTATTTAGAGTTCTTCATATTACATATATAGTTAGTTTTTTTCTGTTTTTTTTTTGTTTTTATTTGTACTTTAAGAATATTTTTTGTTTTGTTTGTTTATTATTATTATTTAGGCATTTCGTGTAATTTCTTTATTATTCAATTATCAAGGTTTAGATGTAAGAACAGGGGTTGGTTTTACCTTCCAGCTGAATCTCACCTTGTGATTGTGTCATGGTTTGCTATTTTCTTATTATTTTTTTTTGTAGTTTTCTTTTTTATCTGACACAATAAAGTTATTATTATTATTATTATTATTATTATTATTATTATTCAGATAGCTGATCTGATATTAATTTGGTTTTTATCTCAGCTGAAAAGGATGATTTGGTTTTTATCCAAACTAAAATTGATCTGATTGTGAACAAGTTACAAATGAAAGTTTAATTTTTATTAATGAAATACTTTTTTTTATATAACGCGCCGTATAACACTGTATTTTTTAATTTAATTCGATCAACATCTACTGCGAACTCATGTGCCACATAGAAGCTTTTTCGTGTTGCAATTTTTCGTTTTTGAGAATTTCAAATCTTCCCGCCGAATTTTAAATTGTCAACTAGATCCTAGATGATGTGGTTGGGTTGCTTTTTTGTTTTGATTGACATACAAATTAACCTTAGTAAAATTTCTTCAAACAACTTATAAATCAATAATAAAAAATGTTCCCATATGTCATTAATATTATGAATGGCACTGTACATCGAAAACGAAGCATTTTAGGCCACTTGTTTATAGGAACTTTTTTACTTAGAATCAGCTCAGGCATCACATCTTCATTTTTTTTATCAGACACGAAAATATTTGGTTATGATCCGAACTAAAATTGATTTGGTTGTGAACTAAGACAAAATTGAATAGGTTTCGAATTTTGGCTGTTTTCATCTAATAATGATTTCAATTTATTCTGATTTTTCTTGAGTTACAAATGGACTAAAGATACAAAATTTTAAATTTTCTACTAGATCTGATTGGGTTGTTTTGATTAACGCATGAGTTTTTAAACCAAACTGGAGTTCTACTACAAATTACATTTTTGTCTTTTTTTTTAAATTATTTGCTTAAAAATATTATACGAAATGTCAAGAAATATTTAAAATGAGATTTTTATGTAAAAAAATAAAAAAATCTAGATTTTTTTAAATTTAAAGTAATGATTTTTGATTATTTTAAAAAAATCGTGATTTTTATCAACACTGTGTAGAACATTCTTGATTGTTTTTCCAGAACAGTCCCAGAACCATCGGCACTTTTCTAAGTATTCTAAATATATAGTACAAATTACTATGTACTCGTAATTATTAATTCTTAACACTTTTTCATTTCAGCAAGCTGCTGCTAGATACTACTCAGTGTGCATCTGACTTCTCTTCAGCCAGTGAAATATTTGCAATATTTTCAATGTTGATGCTGGCCGTTACTTCGTTCTTAAAACAGATAAACTATAGGGTCATGGCACCAATAAAGAAACCGACCCAGTAAAGGAACAATGCATATATTCTGAAATATATTAAGAAAAGTAAATAATTTTAAACATACAACCAATTTTTTCTCATTTGGTTGGATATTCTTCTTTCCAACCACAAATTTATATGCGCTATTTCAATTTTCTTTACACGGTTTTCAATCTCTTTTGTAAGGGTGTCGATTGAGATGTGATTTGTGCATGAAAATAGTAAGGTAAGTAAGTACGTAAGCTACCTTTTAAAATGGAATATTTTAGTTCCCTTCAATATTTACCAAGTTTCAATGGTTTTATAATAATCACAATAGTTAAAATTAAATGTTTTTAATGTTAAATAACCTCAAAATGTAAAAATTCATGAATTTTTGGCGTGTTTCCTTACTGTATCTTGTGAATTTGTAGAGAAGAAACAAAGTTCCCTTACTAGCGTTTCAAAGTTTTTTACATTATTACTATATTTTACCTCTTTAATGTACAATTGTAGCGTTTTGAAGGTTTTCTGTAAATTTTAGCTTCATACTGTAAGAGAATCCTGTAAAAGAAACCCTTTTAAGTTGTTCTTTTATTGGTTTGGGTGATACAATTTATTTTTTTGGTTGTAGATAATGGAGCCTACATTAAAACTCAAACGCTTCAATTATTCTCAAAACTCCTTGGAAAAAGCAGTAGAAAAGGTTTTATTATTGTAATAGGTACTACCTAGTTAATAAAGTTTGTTATATACTCTGTTTCTTTACTGGCATTCCAATGTTTCTTTATTAGGTATAAGTGTTCCTTTACTGGTGTTTTTGACGATTTCAAGAATAACTTTTCTTTATATTTTTATGAGTAAAGCGCCTAAATAATGCAAATCGGGGACAGAAAGAGAACATTCTAGCCCCTATACTATAGAAAACTAGGTAAAAAAACGAGTGCCTATTATTTGTGTATAATTTTTGAAAATGCAACTGTTCTTAAGTGTTCCTTTACTGGTGCCATGACCCTAGTATCTTTTTTCATCAAATTTATCAGGATGGCGGTCGCGCTTATTTTAAATAACAGATGGTGATTTTATTATTCTCATTAATTGGGTACCCATGCAACACACAAAGTATAGAATATGTCTAAAACACGTTTTGAATTTAGTTTAAATGTAGGATATTGTAGACTAGTATTTATTCATATGAGTGACAGTCTAACTAACGTCTTTTTATGGGATAAATATAACGTTTACTCAAAATGTATATTTTATATGGTACGCGCAACGTTTATACATGGTTTATACTAGACGTATATATTGAAACTATAAAATTATTATAATCATACGTGTTTATATTATTACAACTTATTCTAAAGAAGCTGCCAAACCGAAACGTATAGCGAAATGTTGAAATTTAATTCAACTTTAATGTGTCTCATCGCTTGTAGTAATTATATATGTATTTTCTGATCACTTGTAGTAGTAATGGGCAAGATGGGCTAGTTCCTTCGGTTTTAACTTATAAACTACAACTTTAGTGAGCAGCAGTTATCCCATAGTTGGCTCCCCTGTTGAAAAGCTATCGTAAATAATCGTTATGTGACAAAAGTTGTGTATTTTACGAAAAGTAGAAGCTATCTGGTCAACAGATGTCGCCCTGAATCGTTGAAGCAATAATTTCCACCCAATGAAGAGTGGTTGATTTTGGCACGCATTTGAAATTGAAACTTCTACAATTTAGGTTAAGGCATTGATTTTCGTGTCTTCTCATCGACTACCTTTTGTTTTGTTCTGCAAGATTAACGTTTAGGGGAAGCCTGAAAACCTTAACCATATTTCCGAATCAGAAACTACCAGTTTTGAGCAAAAGATTACGCTCTAGATCTAGAAGTTAATTTTACAAAATCAATCCGAGGTGGACACAAATTAGATCAAGGCACGAGTTTTCGTATTTTCCCGTTGAATTCTTTTGTTTTGTTCTACAAAATGAGTTTAGGAGAACCCTGTGGAACCTTAGGTATATATCCGTGTCAGAAACTACCAGTTTTGAGCAAGAGAAGACAATTTTATAGAAATCAATCAGAGATGTCACAATTTAAGTTAATGCGTCTGTTTTCGCGTCTTCCAGTAGACTTTCTTTTGTTTTGTTCTGTAAAATTAATATTTGGGAGAAGCCTAAAAACCTTAACTACACCTCCGATTCAGAAACTACTAGTTTTTGGCAAGAGATGGCGCGCTAGAAAACGATTTTACAAAATCCAAGAGAGATATCACAATTTAAGTTAATGCGTCTGTTTTCACGTCTTCCAGTCGACTTTCTTTTGTTTCGTTCTGTAAAATTAGTATTTAGGAGAACCCAAAAACCTTAGGTATATCTCCACATCAGAAGCTATCAGCTTCTGGCAAAAGATGGCGCTCTAGAAGAAAATTTCACAAAATCAATCAAAGGCATCACAATTTAGGTTAAGGCATCTGTTTCCTCGTCTTCCCGTAGACTTTCTTTTGTTTTGTTCAGTAAAATTAATATTTAGGAGAAGTCTTAGATATATTCTCGTATCAGAAGCTACTCATTTTGAACAAGAGATGACGTTCTAGAAGACAATCTTACAAATCAGTGAAATATGTTACAATTTTTGTTATGGTCGCGACATCTCGCGGCGAAATTTAAAAGTTACTCATATTTTAAGCTCACGTCTCATTTAGGTCTAGTGGTATAATTCCAGCTTAACTTTAAACCGAAACCAGAAACAATTGTTGCAATAATCGTTATGGGTTTAAACTTCAGCTTAAATTTAAACTGGCATTGTAAGTACAACTAGGTCTTAGTGATACAAAATGTTAGTATTTTTATGGAAAATTTACTTTGTAACAAGGATCACAAGACCAATTTGGATAAATATTTTGAACATGTTACGTCTAAACATTTATTATATTTTTTGAGATTATATTTTAAATTTTTAATGATACATTGATAAGATGGATGATAAGATGGAATAAACGTGTTTTGCAAGTCGCGGCATTTTACATTTTAATGAGAACGTTTAATTAACGCATCACTTATCCTACGGTAACTAATAGTACCATTAAAATACGAATATTTTTGGTATTCTCTATACCATTACCAAAAATATCCCTGTCTGTCGTATATAAACCGTCTAATAAACGAAATGGTGTTGCTTGGGTATTCCTTCAAGTTGAGTTATAATTTACAGGATGTGCCGAATGTTTTTCAGGAGGTGCCCAGGTGCTTTTATTTTGGGGCGAATCTGGTACGGATTTAATTGATAAGAGCGGTCAAAAAGCTTTCGTTAGGGGGGTCAATTACCGCGAGCGTGATGGTCACATGGTGTGGCGGCGCGAGCGTAGGCGGAAAGCGGTCCCGCAGGTACAGCGGGAAGTGAATGACGTTTTGGCACAGTGGCCTACATCTTAGGCAGATATTTAGTGTTTTTATCGCGGAGCAGTGGCGGTCGCGGCATGCAGAGCGCAGTGGCCACGATTGTTGCGTCACCGTCGCACTGACGATGCACGGATTGCACCCAATCACAGCCATTGTTTGTCTCATCCATCAGCAGCAGGTTGGCGCAGTCGCAAGCTTCGAAGACGACGACGACGTTGTACGAGGCGGACCGAGCCCCGTCGCTGCGCCTCACCGTCGGCGGAGCCCGTCAGTATCGTGTTGATAGTGTGGCTGAGCGAGTATATCCGGGAGCCGCCATCCTATCCCGGTCTCTATTTACCTTTAGTTTAGTCGTAGTTGAAGATCGATCATACAGTTTATTATGGAGTCTCAGAATCAAGAGATTGTAGCTAGTGGATCCCCGGCGGAGGTCCCCAACGACCCAGGGTAGGTCAACCCTCCATACAACACCACACAGACAAATCCTTTCCGAACCCAAATACAAACGTTCCGTTACACCCCTACGTTCGACGCTTGCTGTGCGCCGGGTTCGGGCATTTCGTGCGACGAGATTCCGAAATTGCAAAGTCAAGGCATCCGGCGCATGCACATGCTCTCCTCGGACGCAACTTACAATTATACACACATGACTCCAGACCCTCGTGGTCTCCGCCCCACCCCCGCACCGTTCGCTCGCCGTTTATCATCAGTGCACGTTTTGTTCCAGAAAAATGTTTATCGGAGGCCTCAGCTGGCAGACTAGTCCAGGTAAGCACACGTGACATGCATCCGATGATCATCCATCCCCGAGCGTAAACCATCACCTAACTTAAATAATTAAAAGTGATTGGGACAGTGAAAACTTTAGGATTTCGCCTAGCCGGCGGCGAAGCTTCTTCGCGTTGCAATTATCCCGCGCGTCACTTCCGCAAACTGTGCCGTAAAGAACTTGCATACAAACTAGAATCTGTTCTCACGGGCGACCTAGCGTGACGTGACACTTATCTCGAATACATCTTCTTTTCCTCTTTTCTTGTGCTGCAACATTATCCGAAGAACCCTTTTCTTGTCGACGATAAAACGAATAAGCAGACGTCGGAAGCAACTCAACAGTGGCCGTTCCATTCAATCTAGGGAGAAGAAATACCTTTTCCAGTGCGATTTTATTTCGTCCCTAAACCTAAATCCAATATTTATTTCCACAAACTCGATCGATCATTGGCATAATATTTGAGGAACGATCACACAAAACTTTGTACAATTTTCGCCAGAAGTGATAGCAAAAAGGCTTACGAAATATACACGTGAAAATCCTGTGATAATTCATTGTGCGTTGAAAAATGAAACATTCTCAATAAGTTGATTACCTAACTGTTTTTTATCTTTACATTAGTGACAACGTAAATCAATGTTTGTTGTTGATTCAAAATCATACGAGGAGGATCCGCGAGAGTTTTTATTTCAAATGTTTTGTTGTTTCAAATTACATATAATCATAGATTTGTAGCATTTCGGTTTTCTCGTACAACTTTACAATTTTTTTTCTCTTATCTTGGTGTTCAGTTACTGTAATTCCTACATGACTGTTGCGTTATATTTGCGCAAAATAGATTCTAATAAATTTAGAAGGAAGTGATGCCAAAAGATGTGCATTTTCAATTCAGATTTGATTCGCTTTTGGTCTCAACTTTTAAGCCTGAAATATTCTGGATAAATGTTTCGGATTTAAACACTTGTCTGCATAATAAATTTTCTGAATCAACTCATCCATTGTGTTTAGTTTCATAAAATTAATTTCATTTCGCCATTTAAACCTAGAAATCTCAGACTTCATCTTAAATGAAAAATGTTTTACTTTGACTTGTTTGACTATTCAGTTATCATGTTGAGTGGAATATGATTCCTCCTGATTTGTCGCCACTGCATTGTGTTCTACGAGTATATGCATTATAAAAGAAAAATCTTTCAGTGTTTATTCCAAAACCCATTCATTGATTTTTAGCGTAGAGGAAAGTACTTATATGGTACCTGACAATTTATTTTCAAGTTACTATTAGAATCGATTACAGTTGAATATAATCTAAATCTTACTTATCTTTGTGAAGCTTCAACGTTCAAGTTTATTTGAGTAGCTGTGCTTCATAATTATTTTTGTGACGATCCGTGTTTACTTAAATTCTTTCAATCTCCAATAGAGTCAATTTTTTATTGTATGTGAATTGTGAAGGTTTTGCTAGGCTATACATTTCTTTTTAAAACTCCCAGAAAAAAAGAATACAACGAATGAAAAAGTGTGTCTATCCAAAAAAAGGTATTATGACTTTGATTTAATAGGGATCCATTCATGGTCAAACAATTTGCGCAAACTTCTGTTGTACAACTGTGTTCTGCATTGAACTCTGTGCTTTTAACTGTTGCACAACAACTCAAACTCGAACATACACGATCAAAAAATTTGTTGCCCAAATTGTTTGATCGTGTATGGGGCTTATAAGAATTATTTATTTGACTTCCCATCGCCCATGTTATTCAAAGACGAGAGTTTAGATTGAAAGGAAATGATTATTACAAAGTACTTGTAAACAGGATCTGTCGTTACATTTTTTAACAACATCGCGCTTGTTGTTATTACAAACAGATAGTAAACCAAATGTATGCAATGGTTTGAGTATTTTTCTGATATGCAAATATTACGTAGACCTTGTTGCATCATTAATTATGAGAATTGTCGAATAAACTGTGTTATTTATGAATGTAAAAGTGCGCATTTTAATCCAATACCATTCATAATCGAAATTTTTTATTTCTTTAATTTAACCTAACGCATTACACTCATTTAAAATTATTTAACCTAACCTCAACAAATGTAACAAAATTGGTGGAAATCGTCTGAATTTACTACAAAAAACAAAACAAGATTTCTTTCATAACATTAATTTAAATAGTCATCTTAATTTTCTACCTTATTGATGAGATTATAGAAGTGGTCCATATCATTGAATTTCTTTAATTCTGTTTCTTTGATTCTTTGATTTGATGTCTTCTTGAAGTGGTTTGTGTAAATTATGAATAAATTGCAATTTTGAATTTTTCTGAGAATTATTTTATTTACTGGAAACATTTGATAGAGAAAATCGTTTATTTCAACGCATTTCGTTGATACTAGATAATTTTATTTATTTATTTATATTTTTAGCTAGTAATTACATTTAAAAACTTAAATATGTATCTCAAAACTGATTCGCCAGTTCAGTACTTATTTCTTGTAATGGCAATTCGAGAATCAACTTGTAGAGCTTCTGAATTGCAGCGTAAATTAGATTTTCCGTTTCACTGGCCATGGTAAACATTTTTTCATACGGTTACTGATACATACTTCTACAAGCGATATCATCACCGTTAGCGTTAGATGATACTGTCACAGTGTCATCGTGGGGAATGTTATTTAGCATAATCCGCGTATTGCTACATAATGTTGATGTGGTTCTTATTCTTGACAATGTCGAATTGTTGAATTTTTTGTATTTATTTTGGAATGTTATCATTTTTAAGTACAGTAATATTGTTTATAAATATGAGGAACGTATAGGTCTGATATGTGATCCTTGCGGTACTTCAGAAGGAACAGAAAATCAGAGAGAAAATTCTGAATCGCACTGTAAATTAGATTGTCCACTTCACTGGCTATGGTAAACATTTTTTTCATACATGATACATATTTCTATAGGCGATGTCATCATCGTCAGTGTTAGATGATACTGACACAGTGTCATTATGAGGAATGTTATTTAGCACAATCCGTGTGTTGTGTATCTGCGCCATAATGTTGACACTGCTCTTATTTTTGACAATGTGGAATTGTTGTAGTTTTGGGACATTACCATTTTTAAGTACGGTAATAACATCACTCTTAAATGTGAGAAACAATATAGGTCCGACATATGATCCTTCAGAAGGAACAGAAAATGAGTTTGAAATGCAATTACATTGAACTAAACAAGCGGAGGATAACTAAAACCGAAACACTTAATTTTTTTATAAAGTACTGCAAGATCATATGCTTTATTAAAGTCCGTGTGTATAATATCAACATGTGCACAAGTGCCCAATGGATTTGGAGATGAAATCTGAATACAAAAACAGATTTGTACAGGTTGACCTTCCTGGTACAAAACCATGTTGTTGTGACGCTATATAATTATACTCTGTCGGTCTTATATAATCAGTAACAACCCATTCAAGTATTTTTGCGAGGACACAACCCAGAAACTGGTCAGTAGCTCTGAGCGTTAAAAGCATCTCCATCTTATGCAAGGGAATAAATATATCTAGATATCTTGATGTACCTAAATGTAGGTATAATGAAAGATTTGGAAATTTTTGTTAAAGAAATTACGTCTGAATAAATTACTATTTTCAACCTCTAGATATTCCTTGTGTTGTTAGATGTTGTTATAACGTTTGCATGATACGTTTTATTGTTTTCATTACAATTTTGTCATTAATATTTCTTTTCTTTTGTGCGTAAAACAGACGACTTTATATAGATAGTTGTATTGTTAATCAACGTTAAAAATTTTGCAAATTATTTAAATTTGTTTGTATTACTTTTTAGTTTGATTTGTTAAACGAGTTTTCTACTTCACTTCTACGTAGGCCAGACTGAAAGTTTCTAGAAAGCCATATAAACAAGTGACAAGAGAGGGTAATTTTAAGTTCTATTAATGATTAAGAAACTAAACCCAAGCACCTGGGTGTAGCTCACAACCTAGATTTTCAATTGCATTCACTGCGGCTTCTGATGTTGCATACTTGACTCCACCCATCTTTTTTTATCTGGAGAATTAAATAAAAGTCACAAGGTGCCAGGTCGGGGCTATAGGGAGGATGATTTATTAATTGGAAGAGGTTCTTCTTCAGAAAGTCAATTGTTACATTGTCTTTGTGGGATGATGCAAGACAATGTCTCCTCTTGGCCGTTTCTCCCATATTTTTTTAGCAAACAAACAGTTGTTGTTACCCATCAGCAGTAACTGTTATTCGATCTCCAAGACAACTGTTTCTGTGTTTTTTTTGCTTTCATTGTTATTACCTCGCCTTCAAACATCCACTGAACTTGTACAGTTTGTTAAATGGATCTTTTAAAGGCGGCTATTCATTACGCGGTACTCGGCAAGTGACTTAACGTGACAAGTACTCGGCGAGTACTTGTGCAAGTAAAAGTAAAACCGTACACATTACTTAGCCACTTCCGCGTAGTTTGCAAGTTACACTCGCCCGTTTGACTTTGGATAGTTTATCGACAGCGAACGGGAATTACAAGCAACGTGGCAAGTAGTGTCGAGTTGCACGTCGTGTCTTAATACACACTACTCGGCACTTGCCAAGTACCGCATAATGAGTAGCCGGCTTTACGCACGTTATTGACAAGCGGCACCAGTAAAACTAATTCTTATAGGTAGCTATTGTATCTCAGTCACTCGTTCAGATTGAAAAAGGAACGTCTTCGTACGAATGTTTGTAAAATAAAACTTACGATTTATTACTTGACTTGAGAGTACTGATATGTTTCATTGGTATAAAATCAATGGCGTGTGTAAAAGGACCCATTTAACAACAAACTGTGCTTGTATACCCATGCTTCATTACTTGTCACAATGTCATATACGTGATTTGATGTTACCATTTACCATATTGAAATTTCTAGTGTTTCTGTAATAGTTAAGTGGTGGGGTACCCAGCGACAACAAATTTTTCTACTGTTATGCAAGATGTTTTCAGTTTGACTCCGACCAATACCTAATGTTTCCTTAAGAGCATCATTATGTACAATTTCTGTCTTCTTGTGTCATAATTCGTCCCTTCATCAGTTACAGTTCCTTCTCCCAACTCATCACTAAGAAAAATATGTTACGTTTAAACTAGTTGAAACTTTTTAAGCAGAACTTAAATTTAAGCTATGTTTAGAATGTGACATTAACGTATGGTCAGTATGATGTCATATACATTCTGATTGACATTTAAACTTCAACTTAAGTATAAATTAGAATGTGACTAACTTTTGTTAAATCTATAAATAATGTCATAGTCTAAACACCACTTAAATTTAAGCTCTGCTTAAAAATTTGGTGCAATCGACCATAAATGCTATTGATAACCGTACGCCGCACTGTGGTGACGATTTAGGCCCAGTTGTATAATTCCAGCTTAACTTTAAGCCTTAAAATCATAATAAATCATTGCCCGAAAATTTTAATCTCGAGTCAAAGTTGATAGTCATTTGCTTGGTAGACTATTTGATTCTAAAAGTTTTCATCTGGCCTGCGTATATGAATGAACATTTAAATTCATCAACTAGTGGATCTGTAAAATAATATTTTTTAATTTTATAACAATCCGATGGTGGTTAATGATAAGGTTTATGCTTTGACTTGAAAATAATTGTGAATAGCTATAGCTTATTGACGCTGATCGCCCGTTTAACATTAACTTTCTTGACTGGTTTCGGAATTGAAGTGCAAAAAAAGTGATCTGCCGCAGCCGTTGTCATCCTTATCGTTATCTTCGTTTCTTCCTGTATGTGGTCGTAATTACAATCGTGCAAGTCAACCGCATGTGTCGAAGCGCGTTTTTTAATAGTCCTTATCGTGGTCGCATCATCCCGACTGGGTTTCTTTTTGCGATCTTTCGGCGTGACGAACAAAACGCTTAAGAGAGAATCGTGGCCAACCGGGCGAACAAAGTTGATAAGCCGTAAATCGGATGTCATTCCAGCATTAGGTTGTTCTACTAATGCATTACGTCACTTTCAGAGCATTAGGGGTTGGGATGCTGCGTGCTCCGCGACCCAATCACGTACCGAAATCGGTCATCCCGAATGACTCCCGTCGAAATACGGCGTGTCTCTTCGAATTCGACGAGTGCCCGCTTCCTTCGCCTCTGTTTTTAAAGTTTATTGCTCAGCGCTTTTATTTACCGCAGCGATTTTGCCCGCTTGAAATTTAAAAGTGCGGAATGTTCGGAGGTTTGCGAGGACCTCGATTTTATCCTAGAAATAAAAACGCGGCAAAAATAAAAACATGTCATTTTATTTTAAACTTGCTTTATTAGCTATTTATGTCGCGGTGAACCGCTGAAATTCTTATAGTTTAGTTAAGTGTAAATACTGTCACGTTTTATGTTACGTTGTTATTGGTATTTTTTTCATAAATAAACCGTGAAAGATTGTATTATAAAACTTTGAATTCGTATAAATAAACTAGAATCATGCAGTTATTTTGGGATTTTTGGATAGATTGCTGCGTCAGAAATACCACGACAAATTTACTTCGTAATTAACAAAATGAAATATTGTTTATTGTACCTGTATTTTTCCACGTCGCGTCGCAATAATTTGTTAAACAATATCAACAATTACTCCATAAAAACCGTAATTTGCTCAATTCATTTTTCTCTTCAAAACTTTTTTTTCCCCATAAATTGACTTTAACTTTTCTTTCTTAAAATCTGTCCATTGTGTTAACAGTTTTTTATAATAAGATAAAACATTTAATTAAAATTTTTATTTTATGATGTTCTGTAATAGTTATTTATTGTATAAGTGTTTTAGATAGCATTTTATCCACGCATGCAATACAATGTTTTATCCAGAATTACCACATTTATGGAATCAGAATGAGCGAAATTTAATTAAAAAAAATATTCGTATTTGTAAAATGAAACGTGGCAGGTTTTGTCATACCTACTGGTTGCTATGGTACGTTGTTTATTGTTTATAATAAAAAATTGAGAAGTTTTCAAAAATGCAAGAAAGTGATTGTGTTCCTTCTGTAATTATTCTTGAGGAAGTTCAAGAAACAAATCTCCAATTATTGCCTGCAAAATCCAGAGGACATTATGAAAAAGTATTTGCCAAATTTAATGAATGGAGAGAAAAACGGCGGGTAATGACAATAAATGAAGTCATGCTATCGTATTTCTTAAATTTGAAGAAAAAGTATGCGATTTCATCTGTGTGGTCGAAGTATTCAATGCTGAAGGTTGCTATAAAGGTCTATAAAAACATAGATATTGAAAAATATAGTAAGCTCATTGGTTATCTGAAGAGTGAATCGAAAGGATACAAGGAAAATCCAAGGTTCTTCTAGTTTAAGTCGTTCTTTACAAGAGGAGACATCCATAACTTGTTCCGAAAATGATTGCAACTACAAACCTGCTATTAACGGAAACGAAATGATATATAAAAAAGCGGAGAACGAAATGTCTGTTAATATAAATGTAAATGTTAATAAGTAAATTAAATTTGATTGATTTAAGACTATATTTTTTCATTATTCCACTAGTGGATAATAGATCACTTTATATGCTTCATAAGTATGGATAAAAGTCCAATTATAATGTGATTGTGGATAAAATTATTTTATTTTGAGTTTAAGAACAGACGTAGTTCTGAAGTACTTTTTCTCAGTTCAGAAAACTACAAACTAATTAAGACTGAATCAATATTTGAATTTTTAAAAATAACAGGATGAAACTATGCTACTTTTTAAATGTGTCTAACTTTTATCAACTTGTATCAATTCTTTTGCAGTTGTACGAGTAATACACAATGCTTACATTACAGTTCTCAACTAAATTTTGAAAGCACATCAAAAGTTTAGATTTTTTGGCGCATTAAGTGATGAGTTTATCTATATTTGTTTTTTTCTATTCTTAATAAAAAAATTCACTTTTCTTGTTCAGATGTCTTTAAGATAGGAATACTTTATTTTCTGAATTCAGTAAAACATGTCATGAAATTACTATATGTGAAAAAAGTTCTACGTTCTGTAATCATTAGGTAGCCAGCCATACACCAGCATTCATTCATGTCATTCTTTCCTTCGACACTCTTTCCTTTCAAATCCTGTATTATTGTATTATTGTATTAGTGGGTTAGAACAGGATTTGTTTCGTTTCAATTTCTTGAAGGGAAAGAGTGTCGAGGAAAAGAATGACATGAATGAATGCTGGTGTATGGCTACCTATTCGAATGGCATGGCCGTGATTATCAAAATCCAAGATATTAAACTATCTGAGAGTTCAGTATATTTCTATTCTTTTTCATGTCTTTTAGGAGTTTTCGTTTATAATCAACTTCAGTCAAGAAATTAATGTTTTAAACTGGTTTTATTTTGTCTGAAAGATTGTTATGGTTTTTGAAAGGTATAAACTAGTACGTGTGAATTTTATTGTAACATTTATTTACAACCTTGAAACCGTTTACTTTCCGTTTCTGTTTTATAGCTACATTTAGTTTTACTGCTACCAGTTAACTTTCCGTTTCCTATTGTTTATTTGGTAAAAATATTTCTGCAGTTGACTTTCCTCATTTTCTGAGTAGTTGCGTTTTATGAGGAACTAGTCTGATATTCACCCAATTGAGGAAATTTAATGTTTTTCAGGACAACTGAAACTTCCTAATGTTTTCATGTATTTTTTTTTGTAAATACATAAATATATAAATAGATAAATATAAAACAGATACATACACAAATGTTCAAAATGAAGGTAGCATTAATTTTCCAGAAATTAAATTATATTCCTGTAACTCCAGACCTCTTCCCTATTATAATCGTGTAAATCCGATTAAAAAATCTATTTTTAAACAATAAAAAAATTCGCCGAAATGGCATTTAACGCGTTTCAAATAAAAAAAAAAGCAAAAGGCAAAATTGAAAAACTATAAAATATGCGCCTTATATTTCAAACAGAATCTTGGCACTCATCTTCATTACCACGTCGTAGCCGAGTCACTATACAGGGCAGCTAAATAAAAATGATCCAGAGAGAATCACTTCAGAGTTCACAGAGGGATACATTCGATACAACCGCGACCTTTGATTAATGTCAATAAAAGAGTTCGTTTGCAAACTACTTTCACTATACGAAATAAACGGTACAGTGAGAAAAATGAAATAGTTAAATCAACAAACTTTAGAATGTTAGCTTTTAGTGCGTCGACTTGTTGCCACATTAATATTCTTAACTGAACATTTTGGATATTGGAAAAATAACGCGGTTCATTACTTAACAGAATAAAAATATATCGTTAAGTAAAGTAAGGGTTAATTCCGATATTATAATTATAAGATGTCAAGCATTTAATCCTGGGGATTTTGTGTCATATACAGGGTTTCCCGTGACGTAATGTCACCACTTCACCTACGTGATAATCAATTCAAACTAAGTAAAAAACTCTAATAATGTTTTGATCTAAAGTAAACCCTTTCAAAAATACTGGGTGTTTAATGTTTAATTTTTTATTTTTTAAAATTTTAAAGTTCATCTAATCATTTATCCGTTCATCTAATGATCAATTCCAACTGAAAAAAAAACCCTAATAAAGCAAACCGCCTTTCAGGAATACAACGTGTTTTGTAATTTTCAGAATTTTTAAACTTTATATCAAAAGGTGTCCAAAATGACCCCCGTTGTTTGCTAAACATATTCTAACGCGCTTCAAAAGAGATCTAAGTGCTTTTGAACACCTTTAGATAAAGTTTAAAAATTTTGAAAATTACGAAACATCATATCTTTGAAAAACGATTTGCTTTATTAGAGTTTTTTTTTTTTTTTAGTTTCAATTGATTATTAGGTGAACGGATAAATGATTAGATGAACTTTAAAATTTTAAAAACTAAAAAATTCTACGTTAAACACCCAGTATTTTTGAAACGGTTTACTTTAGAACAAAACTTTATTAGACTTTTTCACTTAGTTTGAATTGATTATCACGCAGGTGAAGTGGTGACATTACGTCACGGGACATCCTATATTAAAAGCACCTTAAAGGATGCATTCGTTAGCAAGTATTCAACAAATTGAATATTGTAATAATATAACTAATGTGAAAAAAGAACTTTGATAGAATTAATATTTATACAGTACTTTTGAAGCCGTTATTTTGTAAAATTTTTTGAAACATATGTCAAGAGAGATATAGTTTTTTTTACAGAAGTTGAAGACAGCAGCCCAAAGACTTTCTTAAAGGCTCAATGAATCAATTATTTTGTGTTGCGTGTGAAATTACGCAATTACTGTTTATTTTTTTGCGAACAGGAGCACAGAAATATAATTTTTTTCCCTTCATATTAAATACTATAAATAATGTACGGAATAGAATACAAATGTGATGAAAATAAAGCAAAATACGCGTTTAGTTTGTGTTTGTTTTATTTCCAACATTTTATCAAATTAAATTCTGACTAAATAAATTGTTATTAAAATATTGAATATACAGAGCGTTCAGTAAAGATATTTCGTAAATTCGAATACAGATTCAACGATGAAAACCGAGCACAAAAGTTTATATAAACATAAGGGCTCAGAGATATTCGATATTTGAAAGTAATTTATTATTTTATATGGGTTTGTTAAAACTCTTTTGAGTGTAGATAAGAGACGAAAATGGTTCTTTCAAAACTCGTTCTTCTGACTGGGGTGATAATATTTGTCGAAACCAAACGTTGAACAAGAGATATTGAACATCGTGGAAGAAAATCCGGAAGTAATCGCACTACGAATTTGTCCAGTCACTGGTGCTACAAATTTCGCGACACGGAATGCAACCATTTCACTTTGAGATCAAGATCTTATAGACAACAACCAACATCGTTTATTATCTTAATTTATTTTGAAACAAGTCGTTCAGGACATTGAAAAGGTACAGTTTACGCTTGTACTGTAAACAGGAACTTCTTTAAAGGATACAAAACGCTTGTGAAACTGTTAGACGGACACTTCTTGAAGTCTTGGAAAGAATTTTCCGTTCCTTAGAACAAAGAGCACATGTGTGTCTTCAAGTGGACGCAGGTTACTTTGAACCATTTTATTGTTTCCAATTATTTTATTTTTTGTGTAAGCATAACTTAAAGTAATATCCGAAAAACACAAAATGTTGAGTATCATCTTAAAGCGACATCACTTGCTTATATTTATAAACTTTTATGCTTAGTTTTCAATGCTCAATCTATATCCGAATTTACGGAACACTTTTCCAAACAAACCTGTATATTTTTACTGTTACACTTTTGTCTGGGCTTAGGTTTGTTCGTAGTGCAGTTTGTAACTAGTTTGGAACCGTCAGATCCAGTCCCCCATCTAAGTTATGATCAATTTCGACACTTGCGTTAGATGTAAAACGTTCATTGGTGCATATTTCCAACGGTTTAAAACTAATCAGAACGAACAGACCTCTTGTAAATTAATCAAATTATTTGATATTAGCATTTATCTACTCGTCAAATATAACTTAATACTTAATAAATTATAATCTCTTTTAGCAAGCACTTGTAGAAATTGTATATTAATTACTTATCACAACGTAAATGATCTTGTTTGTTCGGTATTGCTTTTTAGCTGATGGGGAAGATGATCTTCGACTGCACTTGGAGTGAGGAGTTTGCACTGCTTCCGCGAAAGGTTTTACATTGACAGTGTCGTAAGGACGTGAAAATTAATTGATTCACTGAAACCATTGGTTCAACCGTTTATGCTTAAAAAATATTTGTTGGCATAAGACTAACAGTCTAAGGTTCCTGTCTCAGTTTTTTTGTGTATTGAAGCGACATGCACCGTGTTTTCAGATGCAAGCCTCCTGTATATATTTGCCTAAAATGCAATAATTAATTGATATTTTATTATATTACTTTTTGATTGTTGGTTCAATGCCTATGTGTGATTGGTAATAGGTAAACGAAAAACTGTTAACTGAACGTGTTTTTCTTGTTGATTATTTCTATTTTTCTAGTCCTGTAATTCAGAGACCTGCCTTCGTCAACAACAATTTGTGTAAGTGTAACTTTCCGATCATTCCCGGTAAGTTCCAAGCTTTGACAGGAAACGTACCGGAGATATGATTTCAAGGTCACTGAAATTGAACACAACATTAAAGGTTGCCAAGTTACATGTATAACATGTTTTTATGTAAGTCTCTGAAATGTTAGTATTTAAACAAAACCGAGTCCTTTTACAGGGCCAATGCGTTTGAAGATATGAATTGCAAGTTACTTGTTGGATCCGAACTATGAGTTTGTTAATTTAATCAAATTGCCAGTCATTTTAAAGCCGAACTCTTTCGTAAATGCTTCTACTTACTCTTGAAATGTTGATGTTATTGCGAATTCTGAAGTTGCACGTGTATGACTTATTATCTCTAAATATATTTTTTTAAATCAATCACACAGTAAACGTAAAGGTACAACAATAATTATCGTTGTGTGTAACGAACGTCCTTAGATTAAAGCATGTCCATGCTTTGTTTTATTTCAATCAAATTACCAGTCGGTGCAAAGCTGCTAAATTAGTTTTTATTGTTACTCTGACGTCAGTGCTACCAATTTTAAAGCTATAAGTATGGCATCCTCTGAATTATTTTCTGATCGATCGCACGGTAGAAGTAGCAGCATAACCGTTATCTAATTATGTTCTGTGTAACAGTGAACGAATCGTCGTTAGATTAACATGACCCAACTTCAACACGATGATTTGTTAATGATAAAGAAATCTCACACAAAAGATTTTCTTTTTATTTCAAAATGGTTAATTTAAAACTTGAGGAAAAGTTAAGGAAATAAAAACGGTGAAATTCAGAACAGATTTTGTCTTTGGAGGCTTCATCTAAAAATATACAAGAATATCAATTTTTTTTTCATCCCTTGTACCTTTTTATCAATTGTGTTTCCTTAAGTAGGTACTTTTTAAAGCTTCACTACTGCTTCAAAAAGTTGGACATTTGAAGGGCTTCTTGATTGGGACCCAATATTGCAAACAAAAAATGTTTTGTCTGCAGGTACTGTTTGGAGATAGAACATGTTCTATTTTTCTTAGATAGTTTTAAATTCAGTTTAAATTTTGATACAAATTACTGCATAGATTAAATTGTTTAAGAAATTGAACCAAATCTTTTAGAAAAAAATAGGGTAGTGTATAACGGTCTTCAAAATAGCGTATTTATAGTATTGACTAGAAATCGATAAAATGTAAAATATGATTAATTCGATACAAGACGGAGTGTGTAATCGCGACTATTAATTTACGGCGAATTTTATAAATAAGAGTAATAACTAATTGAGAGTAAATAATTATCACTTGCGATGTCGACGACTAATTACAAACTCAACGAGTTCAAAGAAACACCGAGGTTGCTGGACGTGTAGGTTGCTCGGCAATAAAAACTGAAAAACCGTGTTACCCGGCAAACAAAAGCAGTGAGATGGTCGGTTTTAATTTATGTAATACGGTTGTGTAATGGAATGCTACAGTATGTAGTATTTAAACGTAACCAGTTTTATTACGCATTGTAGTTTCATCATAAGTGCATTTAGAAACAGCGCGACTTAAGAAGGTTAAGTTAAGAGTTATTTGAAGACATGTTTGTTGAAATGCGAAAAATTTCAGCTCGTTCAGATAATATATTTAAATTTAATTTATTACTATGTTTAAGGTTCTTGAAGTCTATAGTGAAAATCATCTCCCAGAATCTCAAAGACTAAACATTTCAACAAAACAGGATGTGTTGACGCTAAATTTTGATAATAATCAACTTATTTTATTAATACCTCAATATCAAGTAAAAGCAAATGTTTGAAGGTAATTTTCTTAAATAAAATCGCTTTTATATAGTGCGATTACGTCAGATTTGATTGTGTTTGTAAACATTAACTTTCATGCAATTTGTTTCAGATCTGCACGCGAATAAATTTGTTATTGTTTATGCATTACGTAACGCGCAAAACAGGCAACTGTTGCAAAATCTTAGGCCAACGTACAGGTGTATTGCCGGCAAAGTCAGAGACAGAAAGTTCGTGTTTTATGTGAACGTTTCGTTTCTATGTCGAAAACATGTAGTTACCGTGTTGAGTTTTAATTGGGTTTTTATTGAAACGTGTTGCTCCAGTTTAAACGATAAAATTTTCATAAAAAAACACTTTATGAGAAAATTGTTATCAACACCATATAATTTGTCAAACAACATTAAAAGAATAAATAATTAAAAGCTGTGCTCTTATGACTTCTAATCTTATATTGCCTGAAAATGTCATTTATAATAAGAGTAACTTCTCTTACACCTGCATAGACATTTGGGGATAATCTGTTTGAATTTAACTCTTTTATAATATGTCAATAAACTAAAAAATAGAAGTCTCCTCAAATTACTTCTCTAATATCCTTAAATAAATTCAAGTACTGTCAAAATTAAAAGTAACGTTTCATCAATAAAAAGTAAAATCATTTCTGATCGCTGTAATGTTATGATGCTTTTATATTTTACTTGGGAGACATTACTTCGAATTCTGACTGCACATGCATAGTGTATTAATTGCACATATTTTTTTGACGATATATTTCACCATATTCATTCAGCCATGTCTTTTTTGTTTATATTAAAATTTATTTCCATATAAAAGTAAAAAAAAAATAATATAATGATATAAGAGATGAAGGGAGAACTAATACTAATTGTTTTGCGTAAAAATATCTTCTTCCTACCGTGAAAAAAATAAACATGGAAAACACAAGTTACTGTGTTTAGTAACGCCATTATTATTTAGTGCAGGCCTTATTTCCTGGCTGCTAAAATATCTAATTAAATGTTAAACGCGTTAATTGTTCAGTAAGGTAGATAAACGTGCTCTTATTTTATCGCCTGAAAATATGCACTTGTCATGTACATTAATTTGTAGGCAGTTCAATGAACATTAACGTCAGAAACAGGTGTTCATAAACCTAACGAGATTGCCAACAAAACTAAAAAAAACAAAAAATTAAAGAATTTTTTCAGTTAATCAACGAAATAATTGCTTAGGTCTGCGATAAAACAAGTTTTCTTGAAAATTTTAATTATTTACGCCTAGTGTATGTATTTATGAACGCTGAATTCAAAAATCCACTTAATATTATGCCACATCGTATCACATACAGCTTTTCTTTAAATTCATATTTTTTAACTTGCAAACAGATTATTTCATGTTTGAAAAGTTTTTCCAGAATTTGTTAATTAAAACGCCAGTAGGTTGTACATTGTGTGGCGGTATTTAGATGAAATGGTTATTAATTAATTCTATTATTGTTACTTAGTTATCCTGCGAAATTAAAGCACTTATACAGGGCGTCTCTAAAATGGGGATATGGTTTAACAATCGATCGCCGTAGGATGACATAATCCAACTTATCTAGATTCAAAAGCACTTAGTTTAGCTTCCGTTCCAAAATGAAGCAAATTTAGGCAAGCGGTTTAAAGAAATAACTGTATTTTCACTGATATAAAAATAATATTAAATTCACGGAACTTGAGCTCTGCGTCATCAATCGCCGAAGTTACAAAAGACAAACATTTCAGTATAATTTCTTTGTCAACGGTGAATAAGAAAGAAAGAAAGATGAAGTTATCCTTTTTATGTCAGATTATGGAACGCAAGACGCGTTTTATTTATGACACAGAACTCTTCTCTTATGAAAAATTCTATGTATAGTTCAAGAAAGCACTGTGATGACTAATGTTGTTATTACGTTCAATCTGGTGATGAATATTTGACTTTTTGTGGTAAATAGCGCCTAAATAGGTAAGCGCCTAAATTTCCTGGCCTAACATAACAGTTTTGGTAACACATTGATTCAAATATTATTAATTTTGGCAAAAACAAGACTGGATTTTATGTCAATTACTTTTCTTATAACCAGACCGCGGGAGCTTCGTGGGATTGCAGTGTGAATGACCTTATTAGAGCGTAAAAACTATACAAAATAAGTAGGGATTGCAGTGTGACTGACCTAATTAGAGCGTAAGAACTGTACAAAATACGTAACGCTCGTTAATTGAAATAAAGTAAATATCCATACGTACTTTACGTACGATCGAACGCAGGCCGCACCTGAGTAGGCATTCGGACTTTGAACCTCGCAACTCTCCCGCGGCCTGCTTATAACTGACACTCGTTCATCACGAAAATTGAGTATCGAGTTATATCAAATTCCTCACTCAAGAAGGTCTTCCTTCGAAGCATGGAAGATCGGCTAGATGAGCCATTCTGTGGCCAATAGGACAGGAATCCTTGGAAGATGACGCAGGAACAGGAAGGACAATGGAAGTGGTGACGGGCAGCAAGATTTTCCTTGGATCTCGTATGACGCTTGAAGGTGCAAGAAACTTCAGAAATATCGGGGCTTTCAGATATAGGTGTTCACTGAATCCTCCATGATCATTTAGGCATTCATAAAGTTAGTGTAAAGCTGAGTACCTACACACTGGAGGAACACAAAGGAACGTTTTGTTGATGGTTGTTGCTAAATGTTTCAAAAAGTTTTTAACTTTCGTCAACTTATGGAAACATTTTGTCCACACTAAAGATAGCAAAATAGAGAAACATTTGAATTTTGTTTCTGTTCCATTGTTTTAAATTGTTGCACGTAACAATCTGTACACATACACAAGAAACAAGTTAATATTGTTGAGAGTCGTAACCGAAAAAGACGTACTTCTCGCTTCTGCAACTTATATTGTTATTAGCTATAAGAAAAACTAACGAAAACAAAGAGTTTGAGTGCGTCCAAGCCTCCAAGAGCGAGTTGATTGTGGCGGCTTACCACTTATAAATGTTTTACAAGGGATGATTTATTAACAGATGGTCATCTTAAAAATTTTGTTTGTCCAATTCAACATAAAATATTCCCTAAGTAGTATCGATCCTTACTTTGCTAGATATTTTAAAACAAATGATTCTTTAAAAGTTCAAGCACAATATGGTGATTGCTATAAGCCATTACCAAAACTGGTGACAAGGTGTACACACTGAAGGAACTTCCTTTTTTCTTCCTGCATGTTGCTGCTTGTTTCCCATTTTCCTTTGATATTTACCGCTCCGAATGGAAACACGCAACAAACAGTAACTTTTGTTATTGGAAACAGAAACATGAAGAAACTTAAAGAAACTTTCGGAAACTACCGGTAACTTTTTCAAGGAACATCGAACAGCAACTAAAAGTTCCCGATTGTTCCTCCAGTGTGTACTTAACTTCAGGTGGGTCTCCAAACATGTTCCAGCAGTTCAGCGCCAAAGTCGTGTTGATTCTCTTTGGAGCTCTGTGGAGAACATCTTGTGGACGTATTGAAGACAATAATTGTCGTAGGGGATGAAACTATGGTTCTTTATTAGGATACTTTGTCCAAAAGGGAGTCTATGGGTTGGAGGCGCAAAATAGAAGCAACCTCAAGAGAGTTCAGGGTCTGTAAGTCGACAGAAAAGTGATGGCTACGATTTTCTGGGATTGTGAGGATACTCCGCTCGTAGTCTTTAATGAACGCAACAACATAATTAACGAGGCATATTATGCAGCATTTCTGCACAAATTACGACAAAATATTCTGGAGAAAAGACGTAGGAAATTAAAGACTAAAGGCGTGCGTTTGCTGCATCCGTGCATACTGCACAGTTGTGGTTTCCCACAAATAGATCACCTCCTTATGGTCCAGATAAGGCCCATTGACTAACTGTTTGGAAATTTTAAAAATGACCTTTGCGGGGGCACCATTTAAGTGAGATGAATAGGCACATTTTGAAGACAAATCGAATGGGTATTGAATTGCTGTTGAAACGTAATAAGCGCATTGATGTCAGGAGGGACTACATTGAGAAATAAGTCCGGACGGGAAATTTTGGCGCTTTCGCTGTACATATCTTTTGAACCCAGCTTTCTGAACTATAAAATAAAATAATTGAAATTTATAAATATCAATATTGATTCTGAAACAAGTTCGTACAAGTGCTAACAAGATAATAATCATCTAAAATCATCTAAGTGTGAAGTTTTCAATGAACTCCCTGTCAATGTTAAGCAAATGACTGAAAAAATATTTGGACGATGGGTTAAGTGTTTCTTATTAGAAAACGTGTTTTATAGCTAAACCGAATTTCTGGATTTAATTTTAAATTATAATGCGTTTTATCTATGAAAACCGAATTCGTTGTATTATCATTCAGCTTCATTTATGTGTTCTATTGTTATAATCTAATTTATTGTATATTATTCTTGCTCTGTCTATTTTACGTTTTTGACGCTATAAAGTAAAATAAAGTATGAATGTAGAGTTAACTTTGACATTTGTAGCAAAATGTTTTTTGTGTTGCAAATAAAATCACTACATTTCACTATCACTTCAAAAAAATGTCGTATGGGGTAACTAACCTGTATAAAAAGTTAATAGCAAGTATTGTGCTACAACTAAAACTGAAAATGTTCTGGAAATCTGAAATATAAATTTTATGTTCAATGTAGAATACTTTTCTAAAGACAAAATAAAAACGAGTTTTTGTTTCTATATCTGTAGATTGTTTCTTTTTTAATTAAAAAAAAAGGTAAAGGAATTTATTTTGAGATGATTTAACAATGTTTTTATTAAAAACTTGAACCAGATGCATGTTCAAAAATTAATTAATTAATTTCCTCATTTGATCCATCACTTCCCTATACCTTCTGTTAAATTGAACTATAGGGAGATTTAATAAAATACAGTGTAATTTCATGTTCAACCTGTTTCGGCACCGTCTTCAATTATTCTCCTTATGAGATGAATAATACATGAATGTGATTATTACTACTGTTATTTGATTCACACATCCCAAAAAGAAAATAGTAAGTGTATATTTCTTCTGTTGAATATATACTGAGTTATTCTGTACGAACAATAAATTCGGTATAAACAGTAGAGTTATAAATAGAACAACTACTTTAGAAAAAATGTTTTAAACAAACTAGTTAAATACTTATTGTATTATTATGATATTTTTAATGACAAAATTTATAAACTTCTATTCTCTACATTGCTTTTTACTTTTCACATCTATGGTGTATTCGTTTCGATTCAAATCGATTACCACTGCCATATGTTATGAGTATAATGTTTTAAATGTTACGTTTATTGATAACATCTTGAAATATCGTTAGCACGTTTACGAATATCCTGTGTACATATTATGTAATTCTACCTCACATGAATAATTTAACGAACGGCTCGTTTGATTATGTATTTGAATAAAAGTTTACTGGCAAATATTTTGAAATATCATTTTCGTTGCTTTTTTTAGTTATTCCTGGAATTAAAGCTGAAATATTATCAAAAATGATGAAATGAAAGAATCGATTGCTAAAATTGAAGTTGAAAAAGACAACATACAACTGTTCGTTAGAGAATTAAACAAGAAGAAGATTGCCAGATAAAATTAAAAATCTACAAAAATTTTTGAACTGAAAAATTAAATAATTCTGCATGTATATTTTGTGATTCATACAAAAAAGATAACGAACTATAATTTTTATACATTACTGAATTAACATTTAATTTAAACTGGTTATCCTAACGTTTTATAAATCTTTCTTAGATATAAACTGGTATGTTTGCATAAAATTTCAGTATTTTATAAACTCCTTCTTTTATAATATGCTAGAAAACGCAGCTGTAAAATATTGAAAAATGAAAATAATCAAGTGAAATAGCCTTAATCATAACTGAATACTTTACACACTGCTGTTCTTAAAGCTCTGGAGCAAATCCGTTTTAATAAAATAGCACCAATTGTGAATAACGCTGGCTCGTCTTTTTCGTTTCTTTGTGTTAGCCCATGCAAGAATTACTCTGCCACGATCATATTTTATTCAATAGATTTAATGCAGCGCATGCCATATATATTAACATAGACGAAAGCTCAATCTAGTGGAAGCTCGGTTTTCGTTTTTCTGTGAGAGAGCCGACTCCGCTTTTTCAACACGTCGTATTTTCTTCTCTTTGATATATATTTTTTTTCCAGTCGCGGAATTATTGAAAATTTCCGAACGTTTTCTATTTTTCATTATTAAAAGAAATACATAATTAGAGAGTGTGACGCGCACTATGTTATTACATCGATCCGTTTACATAATTAAAAAGCGTCTTCTTTTATTTTCTTATAACGATTATAGTTTGCGTTCCTTGTACGTAGTTGTAATTCGCTGGACAAATGAAATTTGTAAAGGTCGTGCATATCTACATGTGTGTATATACTTTTCCACATTACATATATGATTTATTAGTTGAACTTTGCGTATTTGTACATATGAATTAATTAGGTAATGCAAACATGACCGGCCATGCATAAGAGTGTGTTACTAAGCTAAATTGCTATTCGTACATTTATATTTCATTATTGATTTTAAACTCATTTATTGCAAGTGGAATCTGTCATGTGTGAGCAAATTATTCATTGATACGGAAGAGTTCATTTATTACACCTAAGCTCGTATTTATTATAATTTCGTGAATTTCAAATCGAAAGTTAGACAAACAGTATAAACATTAATAATTTTGAAATTTCACTGCCTCCGATATAAAAATTTTTGCATCAACTTACAGATGTTTATCCCTTCTTCGGCATTCGTCTTACAATGTAGCAAAGCATAAAACCCAATTCGTAGAAGCCGGTATGATTCCGTTATCACACGTTATCAGTCATGCAAATTCTCTTTCTCACACAACCCACATGCACCAGGAGGGGATTTAAATCCTCACCTATAGTTGCCCAACCAAGTTAAGAACGTTGTCAGCAGTCTCAATTCACTCGACTATGAATCTATTAAATTCGGCCTCTTCCTGTCAGTTATCTAAAAACTTCCTCCCTTATGAACCTGAGCTGATACCTGCCTCTTTTCAAATGGAATAGCACAAACATTTGCGATCTTAATGTCCAATTTGGCAAACTATGTATGTTCCCAATTTTAATGAGAGTTCTTTAAATTTTGGCGATTTCATCTCAGGATTTAACTTGGCAAACTATGTTCCATTTTTAGTGATATTTCCTTAGGTATTTTCCATTATAATTTGACCGTTCATCACGGGGAGATTTAGGAGAATTTTGATCATTTTTATGTAGACACAAGACAATTTCAACATCAGTAGACAAATACTTTCAACTAGTTTATCATTGAAGTATTATTCAGTTTATAAATATTTTGCAAACAGATTGAACGTATTCTAACGAGTGTTCAATTAAAAAAACGGTCTAAATGGCTATGAAATTAATCTGAACGTATAGCGTAAGGTTCTTCATACGACTAGTGTCACCTGCATTTCTAACCTCACTTTAACTCAAAGAAAACATTTCAAAAATAAACATTTATTACTGCAACTTATAAAACTTTTTACAACAATTATAATAAATGCTGAAAGTGTCTACCTTTTTCTTGAAAACATTTCAAGGTTCTATGCTTAATTGCGTTCATCAAACTTTTTAAGACACGAGGAGATTTTTTCAGTTCTTGAATTTTATTAGCAATCCGCTATCTTAAGATAAGTGTCCACCTGTGACAAAATACTTTCGAGATTCAGTCTTGAGATTCAATCACCAATGGACAAAGACATGAGAGCACTCTCGGAGACAGAGCTCCGTCTCAGAGAGTGCTCTCAAGTCCTTTGTCCATTGATGATTGAATCTCAAGACTGAATCTCGAGAGTATTTTGTCACAAATGGACACTTACCTTTAGGCCATTTAAATCAGTGGTAAATATAGAGCCTTTTATGTAAGGCCACATGAAAACATCACAAACGGTTAAAAATCGCAGGACCTTGGAGATCAAGGAATTATAGTGTTCCGACTAATAATTCTGCCTCCAAAAACTTCCTCAAGGCACCTTGCTTCAGAATACGTCCAATTTCCATTAATTTTTGCACAGAAATTTACAAAATATTTGCCAAAATATTCCAAAAAACTTGGAACAGCTTTCGAGTTTTGTTGACACAAGGTTAACCGATGTCAACTTGTCAAAATTGAAATATAAATGAAGTTAATTACGACATACGTTCCTGACAACAAAAGCGTGTCACAACCTACGTGACCGTTTTTTTTAATGAACGCTCGTTAGAAAGTGTGGTTGATTTTTCCTTCCTTCTGAAATTCAAGCTTTGCCTTGCCAAGAAGCTGCAATGGAAAATCGTCGCTCGTTTCTGAACGTTTCTGAAAATTACGTTTGTTGTCATTTTCACTGGAGTTTCTTGTCTCCGTGATTAATGTATTATAATATAAGACAGCCAAGATGCGTAGAGGAGCTTCGAGAAAAAAGTAATGCAATGAGGGAAACACCAAGTGAGAACAAATAGGGGAAGATCCAGAAGGGAATGGATGGAAGATTGGTAAAAATCAGGATGAAGGATAAATCCAGGATCCTGAAGACTTTTAGTGCTAAAATATATAATCCTTAAGTGTTTAAAACACATGGAATCCATATGATCAGTCGAAAGTAATTAAAAATTTATGAGCAGGGATTGATAGAGACTGACAACAATAAAAGACAAAAATTAAAAAAATATTTCCTTTTAATCTAAAGAAAACTTAATTTTTTTTTAAACGGGCTTTAATGTTCTGTTTTTCCTAAAACTAAAATATTTTGTTTCCAGCTTTTTTCTTCTTAGTTTCGTAGAAATGGCTTCAACATTGTCGGAATAATTCTTCTTGTTTTATGTTTGTTTCAAATACAGAAAATTGGGAAGCATAAAAACTTAATTATTTGTATAAGCTATAGATGTAAAAAATTGAGATTGTAAATTATATTTAAGTAGATACGTTTTATTGTGTTGACATGAGTGAATAAAGTTTCCAGAAAGAAAAAAAGTAGTAAATAGTGATAGATGGCAAGTACAATTTAATTAACTTGGCGTTTTGCAGCTTGTTTGGCTACCTTATTAAAAGGGAATTCGTTAAAGTAGCCAAACTTACTGCGAAACATCAAGTTAGTTAAATTACACTGTCGCTTTCTATTAAGAGTGTTTTAATTCACAAGATTTTTTACGTACAAGAAGATTTCGGAAGTTTAAAATAGTTCGTTATCTATTGCAATTATTCCATAAATTTATTTAGACAAGAAAAGATATTTTCAGAATTTTTTATTTTCAATAAATTGTTCTCGCTGTTTCACTTTGAAGCAAGGACAATACAAGCTGCCTTGCCTTTTCCAGGATTTACCTGTTTATTTAATCTTGTTTGCAGTTGATCCTGTTCTGAATTTTTCATCATTTAATTAGATCGAAAATGAGTTTTCTACACATTCGTTTGCTTAATTCCTTAGATCCAATCTGTTCCTGAGCTAACAGGTCGTTTAATCACTATTTTTCATTACTTAGCCGACATACTTTGTGAGTGCAATTACCGGCGGGAATCTAAATAGACTGCAATTAATTTTATTATCCCCAAAAGCGCTTCCACTTCATTTAATCACAAATATTTGGCCGAAACCGCGTGGTTACACAGGAATTAATACGATAAACAATGTTATATTTGATTTCGTTGGTTTCAGAGTTAATGGTCATTCGATTTGATACTGAAATTATTAGAATGTTCAAATAATTTTTTGTGGACACTTTATATTTTGGTGCTCAAGAACTTTTCTTTTTGGAAATATTTTTAAAAAGTTGATTATGCAAGATTGATTTTAGCTTTGAGTAATGATAAGAGCCACATGGAGGAGTTGGCAGCGGCTCCTGAAAAATATGTTCTTAATTTGTACCGAGTCACGAGTAGGCAATATTACGCAAATTTGCCAAACGTTACGCTTAAATGGTTCACGTGCATCACTATTCTCGTGACTTTTACGACTTTTGACGCATGAAATTGCACATTGTGGAATGCGTCTGATCAACTATAACATGATCAAAGAAACTTGACGAAAAACAAACTTGCAGCAATCACGATAACCCGCGTTGGCCGTGACTCTGAGGAGGAATTTTTGTAAATTCGAGATGAGTGTTTTGATGTTTCCGAGCAACAGATACAGGAAATGCACTCTATAAGTTTACTCATGACTCAACCAGTTCATTCTATTTTTCCTCATATATTACAATCTTTTTGAAATATACACCGTGTTCCAAATTAGGGATGCAAATATCACAGTCTCAGGAATTTAAAGTATATAATTAATTAAAATTAATATCATTTGCTCTTTTGTATAAATGTCTTATATTTTCCTGATATTGTTGTAAGACGTGAGCAAACCATCGATTATTATTTATTATTGTATGCTATATAGTTTGTTCAATTTTAGATTATAGTTACAGTTTTAGGATTATTATTAAGATCACGTGGTCTTCATACACCGTTATGTCAAGTAATATTCCATCGAATGAGAGGCCACACGTGCTCCTCGGTCACAGTTGCAGAATATCCACGTGGCCACGTGGTTTTTTATTCACCTATATATTACCCCACAAGCGAATGCGAACAAATGAGATCCACGTAACTTCAAATCATTGTTGCCCTCATTTTTTCGCAATTAGATAAATACATAAGCACTGTCATTTCAAATTAATAAAATTCTTCGCATTATAATTATTTGAAATGCACGTGAGCACATTCTGTACAGACGTATCACGTTTTATTTTATAGATTAATGTCTACATTTACTTGAAAACACTGTTAAGAAACGTATGTATTTTGTAAGGTCAAAGGTCCTGTTTTGAATGACGGTTAACTAGTGGGAATACAATTTTAGGTATTGGGGTGGTAAGACGTAAAAATAAATTCCCGATACCATTTATTTCTGTAGTTTAGACGTGGTACAAATTCAGATGTTAATTAAAGCCAAAACTTGTTAGATTTTTTTTTTACTTGGATCAATCCTTCAAGCTTCAGAATTGCTCATAGGAAAAAACCAACTGCCTAAATATGTATATCTTTTCATTTCAGTATTTTGCATCACTTGAGATTGCTATTCCTTCTTCTATAGAGGGAACCAAGTACTTTAACTTTCCCTTAAATATTTAGAGTTTAGAACTGCATTTCTGAAAGTACTCTTTCAGATTCATGTGAATTAAAAAAAAAATAAATTATTTGGTACACTACATCTTAAAAATTTTCATTTCTGGTGGAGTAAGTTCTAATAACGAAAAATTTAATTAAAGAAGTATGTAAAAAATGTTTGGCGAGAATACAGAGAGAGCTTCTATTCAGCGTTCAGTTGACTGACTGCCAGTTTATTTCTGACGAGAATGCAAAGAGGGGCCACATTTTACCATACGACTCAACGCCATATGTAGGGCACCCACCCTTAAAATAGGATAGCTCTTATAATTAGAAGAACAAAAAATTGTAAAAGACATGAAAACTAATGGATTGATCTTATAGGTAAAATAGAATATCAGCGATTATTTTTATGCTTCGGATGGAGCAGACTGCAGACATTGTACTGGATGCATAGATGCGCACTCGTATTATACAAAAAACGAAAATAAAAGATGATAGTGAAAGCAACATCGATCGATTTTATTGATTAATTATCGATTGAAAACGGGCGCTCCCACGACTTCAGATATTCAAGACGCCATTAACTATAAATGCACATAACTTTTTATGCAAATATTGGACAACCGAATTTCTTGCAAAATATCGATTTATGATGTTTCTAAGTTTTGGCCCATCGCTAATAGATTTTTTTTTGCAGTAAATACGTATACCTCGAAAATGCCAAATACGTATACCCCAAGAATGCCTAAATAGAATCAATAATCAGTCAATAAAACGATGGGCCAAAACTCGGAGATAGCATAAATCGATAGACTTGAATGTGCTCTTTTATATTTTGCAAGAAATTCGTTTGTGCAGCATTTGCATAAAAAGTTAGGAGCATTTACAGTTGACGCTGTCTTGAATATCTGAAGTGTCAGGGCGTCCGTTTTCAATCGATAATTAGTCAATAAAATCGATCGGCCAAAATTCAGAAATAGCATAAATCAATAGATTTGAATGTTTTCTTTCGTATTTCGCCAGAATTTCGTTTGTGCAACGTTTGTGCAAAAAGTTATATGCTATTATATTTGGCCTCTTTTAAGTGCGTGACATTAACTATTTTCAATCGATCAGTAATCAATAAAATCGATCGCCCAAAACTTACTGGTGGCATCTTTTGATATATTTGATCATTTGCTATCCGATTACGTGAAAGTTTTCATCGTTTCTTTAAAAAGTTATTTATATAATTAGATACTGAGCATAAATTACTGCTAATAATTTGGATTTCGATTTTTTCTCAATTGTGATACACCAGGGATGAACTATAGTTAATGATCGTCACAAGCTATTGAAATTATAGCTCTGTGATAATTAGGACGGCTTTGACAGCCAATTTAAATTTAGAAATTTTGTTGCTGGAGGTTTGTTGCTAACTTCTCACCGGTTGTTATCAGAATAAAAGTTCTGATCCTTGACTTTGAAGGCCTATATTATATAAAAGATCATTCAATTGATTTTAATCAAATCAGCTGCAGTTACAAGATAAAGGCAATTGCATAATTCTTTGACTAGGATATAATTTATTAGAGCAAGATATATAATATTAAAAAATAGGTTTTCTGTACACCAAGCGGTTACAAAAAAAATATTTTTTTGGGGTAACTATGAATTAATATATTTTTGGGAAAAGAGATGGATGCAATTGGTAAAGGGGTCACCTGGAGTACGGTATCGATCTCGTTTATGACCGTCATTTGGACCACTTTGCCCATCTCTGTTGAATGTAATGCAATGATTCTTGTTTAGTGATTTAACTTAAATTTTGTTTTCAATTCCTAGCATATATCCTGAATTGCAATGATTTTACATCTATTACTGAATGATAAATTAATTGAAATATGTATTAAGAATGAAATACATGCAATTTCGTTAGAAAGGATTCACTCAGCTACATAATTATGAAATTTCATATAGGTAATAGGCCTGAGAAATAATTAATGTTTAATACTTAAAAGATACCTATTGTAAAAAAACATATTCAAATAGGTGTTTTTTTTCTTCTACCAAATCTCCAAAGCGTTTCGACAAAATGTACACATTGTATACATAAATGGTTGATTGATACACTGATCTCTGATTGTAGTTTTAGAAGAAATAAAAGTACCTAACTAATGTAATGTGTGAGAATCGAAAAGTCTTTTTTTTTGATTCTAGTATATTAGTATATATTATGTTTCTGTTTTCTGTTTACAGTTTTGAAGTGTTTAGAGTCTCTATTACTATTTCAAATGTCTAAATGGTAAAATGTATCAAGAGTAATATTAAAATACGAAAAATATTAATTACATTGATGGCATTAAGAAGATCTGTAGCTCTCTGTGGTCCGGTATTTCAGTTACAGTTTAACTGTAATATTCAGCTTATTCCTACAGGAACAATTTACTATGGGAATAAACTGAAGATTAAACTGTGTCTGAAATACTGGGCCTAGATCTCTTTGTATGTAACTAACTATAACTTTGTGGTTTCATACTTGGCTTGCACTATACGAGTATGTTGCTGTTGTCCAAATATGATCAAAAGAATAAATACAAAAGTATTATACTAGGTATTAATAATAAAAACTTACAAAAATATCACTGGTTATAGAGAGAGAGTTATAAAAACACTTGTTTAAGGATATTAGGTTAATTACAAAAAGAAAAACATTTTCACAAGAAAGCGACGTTGAAAATTATGATATGCTTAAATGTGTTTATTTATATTCTTAACAATTGATATGATATCAATGCGTTTTATTATTTACAGCGGTATTATTTTTTGTCACAGCAATGCGTTCAGTGTGATGATTAATGTTTACATACATATTTGCGCTTATCTTCTAGATTATACACATGGGAGATATTTGCATATTATTTAATGACAAATACTCGAATGAATTTTCGAGATAATCTAAATTTTGGGGAATATGTTCTTCTCTACTCTTGACTCTATTTATAATGTTAAAAAATCTTGAAAACATTAAGAACTAAACAAAAGCATTTTATCTAAAATCCGGCCCCTAATAAAATTAGATTCAATAAAGAGGACGAATTTTCCACCCAATCAAGGTACATTTACAATTCTATGTATATTTCGAATAAAAAAGAGGTAAATGAAAACAGTATTTGTTAACTAAATAATCAAAATCATGCCAATTGTTACCCGTTTGAACAGAATTAATATGTCACAACATTTCACCATCGCATAGCACCGCTTACGTAAACGTTCTATTTCCTCTGAATCGGCATACACACATAAATAGGCGGGTGAAAACATTTAGCGTTCGCAAATTGGGCGTGTATTTATTTATCCCAACAATATGATCATCATGCGACATTGTGTTGTTTTGTTAACAGCGGATACAGTAAACGTGTTTGTATTCGTATTGTAATCATAGCAAATTGAATGTTTGGTGCGGAGAATTTTTCGGTCGGACGCTAACCTGTCCCGCTTGGTACCGGCTTTTCTGAATTAAGGTCACGCTACTATCACCTACGGATTGATTAGGGCGTTTTCACACACACCGGCAAAACCGGTGCCGGTGCCGGGGCCATCGCCGGTGCTGGCCAGTGGCATCTTTCACACACTCCGGCATTGACGGTGCCGTTATTAATACCAGTCAGTTTCTGAACGTGGTTAAAGAACTATGTGTGCAGCTCTCAATGGACGCATACACTTCCATCCACGCTTTTTGTTTTTCAACCTTGTCTTTGAAGCAATCTGCTGTCTTGTCCCACAGACAAGGTTTACTTTCAACGAGTTCAATTAAGCTGACAACATCGTACTTAAACAATTTACTCATTTTCGAACAATTAAAAATGTACGAAAATTATAAAATGAAAACACGCTCTGATTACTTTGAGGACAATAACAATACTGAAGTAAAATTAAACAAAGAGTTCTCCGGCACCGGCACGTTTAGACCTGTGTGGACAAGTGTACATAAGAAAACATTGAAATCGATAAATCGGAAATCGGTCCGGCATCCGGCTTGTCGAGATCAACACCGGCTGCATTTGCCGGTGTCGGCTGCCGGACCGGCAAATCTGCCGGACCGGGCTATGTGTGAAAGCATTAATTTGATTGCATTGTATCCGGCGCCGGAGCCGTGCCCGGCTCCGGTTTTGCCGGTGTGTGTGAAAACGCTCTTAGCATTGTTTAATTAGCGAATAACGTTTAATTATTATTTAAATGTGGTTATACCTGATTAGCAGATGAATTAATGTGTACAGGCGGCACCTATAATCAAAATAACTTTTTCTTTTCTAAAATAACTTGCTCTTTAAGTGAAATGTTTACAGTTAAGTGCTATTTTTTTTAATTATAAACACTGCAAAATTTTGTAAAATAAATAATGTAGATAAAATAAATCGTTTTGTAGAAACAAAATTATTTTTTAATTAAATTAAGTTATACAGTATGTAATCGAATAAGTTTCACTTAGTGTAATCGCTCTTAATACAAAAGAAAAGAAGCGAAGTTATGACGTACATATCAGGCAAAGATCAATAATAACCCCGGAAAATTTACGCTTACTTTTTACAAAAAACGTTTCAGAAGCACTGACCAAAGATAATCTGCTTCTGGGAAGCCTCCTTGAGCTATCTTGCGGGCGTCTTTTGATTAAGATCTTTGCTATTGACCTTCGCAAATTTTCGCAATTTATATATGAATTAAAAATTCATTCGAAGGGGTACGAACTTTACTGACGATGGGCTCGTAATAACATTTTCAAGATTCATATTTTGATATTTTTATCAGTTGTTACCAAATCATTATCTTTAGGGTTATCACGTGCTTCCTCTCTAATGTCATTTCGTTTGCAAATTAAGGCAATAGAAGTTAATGGCATCCCTTGTTTATCATTCATTCTATTTTGGAAAGCAAACCTTGTTATTTTAAAAACTTTTGGGAGTTTGTTTCTCCCCATTTTAGCTCTCTGTGAATGTTAATTGGGATCTAATCATATGAAAGATTGGATTTAGATTAAGTTATAATATTGTTTCTACCGATATTTAGAAAAAAAAAAAAAAAAATACAATACTTGTCTCAATCTCAACTCACAAACAATAAGAACGCTGATCGAGAAACGTCATGTAGCATTAAATTATAAGGGTGGCTAAAAAGTAATAATAGCTCCCGATAGATGGCAGATACTAATAACAAATTTTACTATTTTATATGACTAGAGGTAAAAATAAAATAGAAGTCTTGGGCTCGGTCAGAAAGTTTTTTTTATTTTTCACAAACGTTTTCGATCAAAATTTTGATTATTATCTAGTTGTGTTTAATTCAGTTTCCAAACGTCCAAAACGTCTGGCGCACAGATGAACGTTGTCAATAAAATTGAGAAACAAATATTTCAAATGAGAATAATCTATTTTGTAATAATATTATTATACACCAAGGGAATGAAGGGCATGATTTTTACCCCAGGTGTAGTTTGTATCCCGATGGATCTACAAAGCACCGAGGGGAAAAAGCATTCATTCCCGAGGTGTATGCAGGGTGAGTTTTTAAGCGCCCTTTCTTCCATAGCTCATTTATGGAACGAGAAGTTGAAAATCTGACCGTTTTCAACAAAATATTAATTTACTCTTAGTTGGTTAAATAAATATAAATATTTTATGCGCTACTGTTTAGAGGATCGAGTGTTATGTCTATAAGAAAGTACACAGAGTGTTCCATTTAAAAAAATCCTGCTGCATGCTGCCATTATTTTACGTAACACTTTGTATGTATCAAAATAATTTTAGCTTATAGTGCTCAATAGGTAGAATGTTTTTGTGACAGAAAAAAAAATCTATCTCATTCTATAAATGAGCTATGGAAGAAAGGGCGCTTAAAAACTCACCCTGTATATTATTTTTTGCACAACTCAATGATTTTAATCAAAAAAAGCTTAAAGTTTTTACATTATTTTTAACTGTCAACATGACATTCTTTACACAAAAATCATATCGGTTCTGATGGATGGCAAACGGAATATTATTGGCCATGATTTTTGCCCAAGGGAGTAAAACAACCACTTTACTCCCTCCAATTAAAGAGTAGAATTGCTCATTATATAGAGGTTGTTCAAAAAACAAGTTAACAGTTGATTGTGAAAAATGGGTTGTGAAAGGGTCATTTTTCAGAATGTGAATGGATTTTTTCTTTCTTTTTTTTGGAGGATGTAGGATTTTATGTATTTTATCTATACATGAGTGCCGGAAATCTAAACGTCTCCCATTCAAAATTTCGTCTTCAATTGGAAAATGGTTTTTCCAAGTGAAGTTTCAGGATCGTGAGATTCTAAGATTAAGAAGCAAAATTTTGCATAGATGTTTTTAAGTTCAATTTTAATGGGCATATAAAATTTGCATTGATGTCTTCACTACGTGTGAAAATATTGATTTTATGGTTACTTGGTACCTAGTCATCACTGATTTTATTATCGGAAGGCGTCTGACTCACAATCAGTCGAATTATCAACAGCATTTGTTTCTAGTAGAACTTACAGTAGACATATTTTTATAATTATGAATAATTAACCTGTTTAATAATATAGATTTTTTATAATTATACTTTCCAACCAATTTTCACGTATGTATTTTTGAAATTGTTCTTATGTACCTATTTTGCTTTGCATGTTAACTAACAAGACTAACAACTTTTGTGCAATGAACCGTAGAGCTCTTATTATTTTGCCTTGACATTTTCAGGATGAATCAAATTATTTCCTCTTTCTGTAAATTTATATATGTATTACTATTTTACTGATTTTTTTATAAGATTCAAAATTTATTTGACTCTTCGTCAATAAACGTATTATTCAAGGTAAAAAGTGATTAAAATATGTTAAGTACATGTGGCATACGAATTAGCTATTCCAATGACTTCTAGGACTTTATTATCAAAATACCGTATTTTTTATATGTATTGAGAAAACTGGGAATATCTGAATAGCTTTCTTATGTCGTTCTCTCTATAAATTGTGACATTTTGATTAACTATTTTAGAAAGCAGTGATGGATAGCTTCGAGCTTTATCCATTTTGCTTCGTTTTAAATGCGGAGCGGTCGCCTAAAACTGACACCCAATTAACCTGAAGCATCAGCTATTTGCTTTCAGGTTTTTTGCTACTTGTATTATGGTCTGCAGTCTAAAAGGAACAAAAAGCTCAGGCTTGTGTTAGAATTATGTTCACACGAATTTATCGATAGTAATTTATGTTTTTTTTTGCCTCGCAACTGTATCGTATTGAGAGGAGGATGTTTACACTGCAATTTAAAGTAAATTTATGTCAGGTTTAACTTTCACGTGTACAAATTGCGATTGCCGTAACTAAAAATGATGTTAATTAAGTTGTTAAATTATCATTAAGAGAGGCGATATGAGAAAACTCTGATGGCTACCGCTGTATATGAATAATTAATCGATGCAGGCACTTGACATGTGAATCGGCCCCGTTAAAAAAATTAAGTAAATAAACACCGTAATTATTGGTTCAGGATAACGCCAACTGATCGAATAGTTGTGTAATTAACACATGACGAGTTTGTGTGACAGACTAAATTATATATATTTTTGAACAGATGTTAAATTAAAAAAAAATATATATATATATCATATGTAATCCTCATTAATAATAAAGTATTTTACTTCGCATTTCGGGGAAAACGCAATTAGACTCTCATACATTAATCAATCAACGTAATTATCACATTGACAGCGATTGATTCGAGAAACCACGTCGAAATCGAACAAATTACCAAACACTACCGTGCACAGGTTATTCCCATAAAAAAAAAGAAATCCATGGCGAAGTTATTTTTAACTTAAACGGTTTGTTGGTATAATTTGCCCCCTCAATTTGTTGTAACACCCGTATCAGCAAAAAGCATATTTGAAAACTGAGCTCGAAGATTATATTTCTCAGAAATGCGTGATCCATTTCGATAAAGAAAACCGTAAATGGTATCTGTCAGTCACGCCGAACGTGTGACATTTCGCATTATAAAAAGGTACATGAAAACTCGCTTTGTTATTTGAAAGTTATTTTGAAAGTTCAAATTTTTATCAGTCTTAAAATTTATTGCGGAGAAACAACATGCTCCTATTTTTCTCAAATCCTACACCAGAATTTCGTTGTTGAGAAAATACAGGTGCGTGCTTAATAACAGTTAATTTTTTCTTGTCCATTTGATTTAATAAGTTTCAGAAATTCAAGTATTTTTTTATTTTCATTTGAAATCAAAAGCTTTGTAAGACTTTTTTCATTACAAAAAAGAAATATTTGGAGAAGGTGTTGCTAATTCACTTCGGCAAATATAAATTCCAGTCACTTCGAACTTTAGACTTATTAATGTATACTTCCAAATTGGTCATAATTTGTGCAACTAGACAACTGCTAATTCTCTAGCAAATTTTAGCTGATTCATATCAAAGAAAATTTAACTTATTTTTTCTATATATTTTTAAATTTATGACTATTTTTAATCAACAATCGATTAGCAAAAATAAGATTAATAATGCGTCTTAATTAATTTCGTTTGAAAATAGCATTGTCATTTGATGTTGTGAGAATCAAGTTATTTAAAAAAATGGACTCCGGAGGATAACAAAACTTTATCATCTACGAGTCTTCACGAAATTCATTTCTTTTGCATCCAGCAAATATTGTCTTCGATTAATTAAGATTTTAATTTATTTTGACCTTCAACACAATTTCTTTTTTTAGTTCAGAACCTCAAGCTATTTTTTTACCTTCTTAATTCTTAACTTTCACTGATGACCTATGGAATTGATAATGATATGACAGATTTTCAGTCTAGAAAGCAAATTTGTATAAGAAATGTGACCGTCTAAAATGGGCATAAGGCTTAAAATTTAATTTTAATCATTTGGATTAGAAGAGATACTTGCGATACTAACAACAGAATGTCATAATAGAAGAAAAAGACCGTATAAGTCGGTACCGCTAGCGCCAAGCTTGTATTATGGCTACTCAAAGTAGGGATGGTAGTGACAATAAAATAGTACACACGTGGCAAAAATATTTTCGGGTATTATAGCATATTTTGTATTTAAACTACGCTCTCGTGGTATGTAAAATACTGTCACCTGACTTTTAAACCCTACTTTGAGTTCAGTTGCATCACGCAGCGCGGTGCGGAGATCGCTGGCGCTAGTAAATTGTAGCTTTCACAAATTTTAGGTTTGTATTCCGGTTAAAAATGTTTCTATAGTTTCATACTCACCTCTACGAAATAAAATACTGCTTCGTAGCTCTGTTTTACAATTTCAGCTTACCTTTAAACCAAAGCTTAAACCCTAACAACAATTGTTGAAATAGTCATTGATACATTGTACTGCTGAGCCTAAATTATCTGTCACTGCTGGGTTGCATTGTTAATTTTATACTATAATTTATCACTGTAGGCATTTTCAAAAATTCATCCAGTTAAAACCGGGGCAGAAGAGTGAGATAGAACATTATGGAGCAGTTGTATAATACCAGTTTAAATTTAAGCTGAAGCTTAAATCCATAACAACGATTATTTCAACAATTGTTGTCAAGGGTTTAAGCTTTGGCTTAAAGTTAAACTGGCATTGCACAAGTGGGCCTTAGAGACTTAGGTGGTCATTCTAATTCATACTTGCAACTTAACAACGGTGGTATCTCCTTAGTAACGTGGTAACTAGTTGCAACATTCTTGTTTTGGTATTCTAATCTAACAGATCAGTCGCAAAGTGCATCTAAAATCGCAACCACTTTAAAACAGCGGTAAACTTGCTCTCGTCAGTGTGCGCATGAGCATGTAAGGAATAACGTTTTAATAGAAGTTTTAATTAAAATGGCAGGTTATGCAGTAGTTTGTTTATAAGTTCAATCAAAACTGCAGTGACAGTGAGAAAACTTTTTTTCTAGGGTAGAATCACTCTCATTTTAATGCCTATACCTTTGATAATTAAATATTCTTAATAATTTAAAACTTTTTTGATATAAGAAATTTAAGTAAATAAATTAAATAAACTAGTTTTCTACTGTGAGGCTACTATGTATTATTATTGCGTCGTGAATACACAAATCCTTCATTTGCGTATAACACATAACACTTTTAAGAAAATAATATTGGATATAATCCATTCACGATCTTTTTAGACTCTAGAGGGCCATGCTTTTTTTTCGTTAAGTTACGTGCTTGTATTTTGATGGAAACCAAAATCTGACGTGAAAAAAATTATGACAGTGTCACATCAGCTGTACTGACTGTGTTGCCGATATATACCTAACGTGACCTACGATAGCATGATTAAAATAAAAAGTAACTGAAAACAAATAATTCATCATGGTCTGGGGGAAATGCAAAGGCTTTTATAATAAGTACATAAATTCGCAACCATTATCGAAAGATAGGGTGGCAAATTTATGGCGCGAGGCTCTTTCAAAATGTACCTCTGACAACTGGCAAAATTATTGTAATCATTGTGAAAAATTAATTTCGGAGGACTGGACAAAATATATGGGAAATTCTTCGTTTGAAAACATTCCTCCTTTCATTATTACATTAGGAGTATCTGATTCAGAATCAGAAATTGTTGACGAATCAGATTCTTCTCTGCAATCAATGGAAGGGGATTAGGGAGTATTTTTGGCATCAAAATTTAGTAGTGCAATAAATACATGCATATCCGTAAAAAATATATACTGGGGCGGTCCTTTTAGCAATCAAAACTGATACCCAAGAAAATGCATTGCTAACACAAACAGCTTTGAAGAACTCAGTGTCAGTACCAGTACCAGTAGTAGAATATAAGGCTGTATGTATTGGAGGAGATGGTGAAAATAAACAAAATTCTAAATGAAGTCCAGCACATGGTTTGTTCAGGACAAATCATAAGATACTGTACAAAAAAATTACATATGAAAAGCAACAAAAGCAAGAAGAGCCTGTTATTTAAATATCTATGCATGTAGTACTTCCTTATTGAAAAAATAAATAATTATCAAATGTTTGTTCGGGACGATACTTCTCGTTTTCATGTAATGCTTCCGACATGCTTCAGGCATACGCTGGAGTCGAGCTGGCAACAGTGGCAGTGATTTCAAAAATATAACCGCAAAACTAAAAATTAACGTCAATCAAATTTCTGACACTAGTATTTCTTTGTGATACCAACAAAAATGTCACCCTAACATGGCCTACTCTGAGTCTAAATAGGTCGTGAACGGTTTATAAGGACCAGATTTTCTGTTTGTTTATTGTATATGATTTTCAAATGAACAAAGCGTGGCAAGCAGGATACAACGTTATAACTTGCAACTCCGATTAGAATGACCCCCTTACCCCCCTTTTCTGTAACTCATAACGACATAGTTAGATACCGATATTCGTTAGGTGGTACATTTTGACCAATCAGTGCTTAGATACAACGATATCTAACGATGTCGCTATGAGTTACAGAATAGGGGAGTTAGTGTATGTAAGAGTGGAGTGAGAAAAATAGAGTACGATGTCTCCACCGTTCCAATTATCGAGAATGTCCAATGTTATTCACAGTCAGTGTCCAGGTGAGTTGTTTTCACTGTATATTTAGAACAGTTGAACTGTTGAAAATCGCATTCATCGGTGTGAAAGTAAAAAAATTGCGTGTTAAAATTTACACAGTTGCCGTGTAAATTTGCCACAAAAATCACACCGGCTATTGCATATTATTTATTAATGCCTTTTTGTTGTGAAATTACACAAAAGTGGTGAAAATAACACAGTTAAGTGTGCTTGGCCCATCTGCGTAATTTTTTTATACGAGTGATGTCAGTTCGAGCCGTCTGCATAGGTATAGGTGCGGTGAAAAACGACGCAACTTGTACGATCATTTGCTTGCTAAAATTAGTAGGTTTAACGTGCAATAGTGAAGTGTAAATGAATCGCTAATTGCAGAAACGGGACATGTCACATTGGTCACATTGAGTTGCTAACTCAGTAATCGTTTGTGATTGGCTATTATCTTAATGTGAGCCAATCTCAAACGATTGCTGAGTTAGCAACTCAGCTGCTGTGGTCGTCTGAACGCGACCATTTTCAAAGTTCATGTTCAGGAAGTGAAAAAAACTGTCTAATTTGTTTAAAACAAATGTTTTTTTTTTACCTACGTTTCTGGCTGAACTTTCTTTACAACTGTTGTCATGGGTTAGTGTAGAGTCTCTTTGATTTGCGTTTTTCAAATTAACGCACCTGTCAGTTTATCAAATGGATATGTCCCCCATTCAAAATGTGACATGTTCCGTTTCTGAAATTAGCGATTCAAATATGCAAGCAATTAAATTAAAATTCACACACACGTATGTAAAATTTCACCTTCAGTGGTGTTAATTTTTTACACAATAAATGTGTAAATTATTTACACTAAAGGTTTGTGTTAGTTTTCACACAAAAGTCAGTGTGGACCACAATTGACACTGCGATTGTGTTAATTTTAACACAGATTTTTCAACAGTGTATTTGTTTCTAATGGTTCCGTTTAATAAGTAGTAGGTTCATTTAAAAACTATTTTATTAATAACGCAATAAGTATAAAACTTTTACCAGTTGTAGAGGCCGTGAAGATGAATCTTTTTGTAGGAAAGAGAATTTTTTATCAATATGCCAACTATGATTAAAATAAAAACTAGCGTTTCAAGTAAAGTTTAACGATTAAAGCAGAGCAAAAGTTGTTGCTAATTTTGTAAATATGTACTTTCTTGCTCTGTTTTAATCGCTATTATGAATAATTAAAACGCTAGTTTTTATCTTAATCTTAATTGGCTAGATATGAACTCTAAGGCCCAGTTGTACAATTTGAGTTTAACGTTAAACCAAAGATTTAACCCTTCACAATAACACGGTTGTAATGGACGTTGCTATGGGTTTAAGCTTTGCTTAAAGTTAAACTCGAATTGTACAACTGGGACTAAGAAAATATCATTTCTTTATAAAGATTTATCTTCATGGCCTCTATAACTGGTAAAAGTTTTATACTAATTGCGTTATTAATAAAATAGTTATTTGGGTGTGTGCCTTCATGTAAAGTGAGATACAATGTAGATATTAGACTTTCTTCGGAATCCTTTTTTGTACACATATATTCCATACATTTTACCTCGACTTTGAAATGCGTACTCAATAAAAAAATCTCTTTACAATCCATTTTGTTAACATTGTTGATGTTAAAAAGATGTTCACCACCTCTATGCGGTGAAGATTAAAGAACTGTTGACAGCTCATGTTAGCAACAATGTTGGCAATTCGTTGACACGGTATAAACGTGCCCTTACGTAGATAATTAAAATAAGTTCAGAATGGAATTCGCCTGTCGGCATATTGCAAACGATAATATTACATACATGCTGCAGCAGCTCGTTTAGTGTATTGCTGATAGGTAGACATTTCTCGAACTTCTTCCTGCTCTTATTGCTGGTTTGAAGGTTTGACATTTTATTGAAATTATGCAGTGATTTCATAAACTAAAAAATAGTAAAGGAGACTGTGGTTTAATAAATAATTGAAATTTATCTCCGCCCACAATAATTTTATATCCGTAGATATGTATTTCGGCAGCTAAGCTGCCATCTTCAGTACAATGTAAATTTTTTTTAAACACTAAAAATTAGTGGTTTAAGAAATAATTGAAAATTATCTCCGCCCACAATAATATTAACAGTCAAAACCTACCAAAAAAAGCAAAACAAATGAAACGGAAATGAGTATTGGTCTAATATCCGGAAAAGGTTCTTATTCTCCCGAATAAAGAACTTTTGTAAGCATTTTTGTATCTACGGATATAAAATTATTGTGGGCGGAGATAATTTCAATTATGATTTCATAAAGTTTAAAATTGGTTTCATGGATGTCCATCTTATGTTGTTTTAGTATTCAATTGATATCAATGAATTAAGAATATGATACTCATACATTCAAATATATAAAGAAGGAGGGTGTTTCGAATAAAATATACTCTCATAATATTTAAATAAAAAAAATAATGCCTACGTCAAAAACGGTTTAATCAAAAGCAAATATTTGTTTTGTTGTGGTACTTACGAAAAACGCACGCCGCCAGAGAAGTAATAAAACAAATTTTTATTGTAATTAATTTACGTAAAGATTTTTATGTGCACACGTCGTTGGTAACGAGCCGGCGGCGACCTGTAATTATTCGGTTGCGTCAAAAGCACAAAAAAAGCCGGTCCGTTTTAATGAAGTTGCGTAATGATTTGCAAAGTTTAAAGACCTGGGAAAAAGCAAATACAACAATAATAGAAACTTCGGAGTTGTCACAATGCCAATAGAAAGTTTTAATTGCAAAAGCCGATTTTTCGAAACGGCGCGGGAGAACTAATCAAACTCGTGATCCGTGAAAGAACAAAGCAAAACACGAAATGAAAGGTACAAAGGACGACCGCAGCGTCCGCGAAAGTGTAGCGCCGGGTGAGTACGCCCCTGTTGAGCCGTCAAAATGTAGGATGATGCGGCGCATATTAAGCAAAGCGTTAATTGGACGGACTCCACGTCATTTTAGTTCCACTCGGACCGTTTAACTTATTGTGTTTCCGTTTTGTTCGTTAACGTCAATTGCAAAGTGCTGATAAGCGAAAATAAATTGCAGCTTTACTATATGCTGTAGTCTAAACTATTAATGTTTTTTGAAACGCCAAACTAAAGATTTAAATTTTGTTTTATTTTTGTTTTTCATCTTAGAATAATTCGTTATATTTTAAACTTGCTTGTGACACTTTACACATGATTTTTTCTTGCATAGTTTTTTTTTTTTTTACAAACTGAAGCATCAAGTACTGTTCCATTACTTTTGCCTATCTTCTTGACTAATTGCGATATTACTCAACTTATGTAAACACTTAATAACAAGCGTTCAAAAACTCTCACGTTTGGAGTTGGAGTTGGTTCGGTAAACGTATGTCGGTGCTCTAGTCATAACAATCATAACTAGCTGATCTCACTGTTGACATTTCAAGGTTAAAATAATTCTGTTGCAGAGCTAATTCTCCCTCATGTACAAGTTATTACTTCATTTACAAAAAACTCTTATTTTCATGTAAAAACCGTTGCTCTCTGCTTGACACTGTTTAGAAAAAAAGTTTTCATATTGAAAGTCACTTTCTCAATGAAGCAAAGGTTAATGAACTTAACTATTCAGTGATTAATTGCATTGAAAAATACCATAATGAATATCCAAATGATGTTTTTGTGCTTTAACACTTTGTAGAAACTTTAAACAGATGTGTAGCGAGGATTCGTGAGAGCGGCACTGTCATAATAAAAGGAGGAGGACAACCGAAAAAGTGTACAAGTGAAGCCATTGCGGAAGTAACTGAAATAATAATAACTTTTGTTCGTTTTTTATCGCTACAAATAAACCACTCTATGGGGACTTGTCATACAGTTTTCCGAAAAGATGCTCTTACCATTTAACAGCAGTTAACCTCAGTTTACTTTGCTGTTTATTTTTGTTCATATTGTAACGTTTTTAAAGGTTCTATTATTTTTATTTTAATCAAAACACGAAATAGTTAATAATCTAATTTATTTAAAAGTAACACTAATTAACACTAACTTAAACAATAATTTATTTATAATCTAATAAGTAATTTATGTTAACCGCCGAGCGATAATTTGTAACGCGACTTCAATTCAGCACTATCAGCTCTGAATTTATTTTCGAACTGTCTTACGATCGGCTGCGTGCATTTTTATATATGCCGGCTCTCTCTTCGAGAATGGCCTGGAGACGGGCGGTCTGTTCTAGTTTACTCCGCCGACAGAATTCTCCAGTCGTCTAAGGCGCGTCGACTAGGCGGCGATGACGCAACAGACAGGCTGACACCGCAATCGTCACACTGCCCCCTTCTTAAAAACGTTTCGTCTCGGAACGTTCCTCGTGACAGCCTTGAAGGAGAATGTCGAAATCGGCATGCTGGTCCCTCTTTACAACATCCGGTCTGGAAAAAATAGCAGTCTACGGTTTTCCTACTGCCAACAGCTGCCTGTGGGTGGTGACTGCAGACTAGAACTTCTATTCCCGTTCCGTTGAAGATTACTTCTATCATGCTGCGAACGACCCTCCAGTCCAGCCCATCTAGTCCGCAGCCTATCTTGGTTATGGCTAATTTCGTCTCCTTGCCTTCCACCAGCTGTCTCTTCAGGCTCCATAAAGCTCTCCAAATACTGCGATAGTCAGGCTTACCGCTTGATGTCTTTTTGGTGACTAAGTAGTACACGTGTCGTCTTCGTTCCGCCTCCGTGTGGATGATCTGCAGGCTCTTGCCCACCATGGGGTGCTGTCTTACGAGTTCCTCGACTTGACCAAATTTCTTCCGGAAGACTTGGGCTATCCCCTTGGACATCCTTAGGTCTTCTGCCACACAGTGGGCCAGACTGTACTCTGGTGACACTTGAAAAAGGTCTTGCTGTCTCTCTGTGGTCACTCCGAATCGCGCCTTACTTCCTGTGGCGTGATGAAACATGAAGGTTTCGAAGTTTACTTCGGAACCTTGCGTCCGTTGTACTGTCCCTTCATTTTCTTCTCCGTTGTAAGGAGCCATTCGGTTGAAGTGGATAACTTTGGGTTTGCCATGCGGAATCTTCCTGATGCGGTAGATGACATCGTTGATCCGTTTCATCACTTTGTAAGGACCTTCCCAAGATGTCTGCAGTTTTGGCGATAGACCTCGACGTCTTTGAGGATTATAAAGCCAGACCAGCGCTCCAGGTTCGTATCCCCCATTCTGAGCGTTGATGTCATAATGCTCCTTCATTCGGTCGCTGGATGTCTGTATGTTGTGACGAACTCGATTGTGAATGTCGTCCATTTTTCTGCGTAGACCGCTCACGTAGTCTTCGTCGGCAGGGATTTCGCCAGGCCTCACGCCAAATTTCAGATCGCAGGGCAGTCTTGGCTCTCGCCCAAATACCACTTTTGCTGGTGTCTCTCCTGTTGTTTCATGAACGGACGAACGGTATGCCAGTAGAAAAAGGGGAATGTACGTGTCCCAGTCTCTCTGATGATCGGAGACTACCTTGGACAAATGTCGGTTGATGGTTCTGTTGAATCTTTCCACCATTCCGTCTGACTGCGGTTGAAGTGCAGTGGTTCTAGTTTTCCGGACGCCGAGCAGAGTACACACGTTCTTGAATAAAGCCGATTCAAAGTTCCTTCCTTGATCTGAATGCAGCTCCATGGGCGCGCCATACCGACTGATCCATTCTCGGACAAGGACTTCAGCAATAGTTATCGCCTCTTGGTTTGGTACGGCGTATGCTTCAACCCACTTGCTAAAGTAGTCCATCACCACGACGATGTACTTATTTCCACTATTCGTTTGTGGAAATGGGCCGGCTACATCTATGGCAATTCTTTCGAAAGGACTTCCCACGTTATACTGTTTCATGGGAGCCTTGCCTCGTCTGTGGGGGCCGTTACTAGCTGCGCAGACTATGCACTTCCTACACCAGTCCTTTACGTCTTCCTTGCAGTGCACCCAGTAGAATCGCTCGCGCACCTTTTCCATAGTCTTCTTGATTCCCAGATGCCCTCCCGAAGTTCCATCGTGAAGTTCCCTCAGAACTTCCGGCACCCTATTCTTGGGGATCAGTAACTGTGTCTTCTGTTCCGTGCCTTCCTGGTTCTCGATGGTTCGTTTCAAAAGACCATGATCCAGCACTATGGAGTCCCACTGCGCCCAGTCCCACTGCGCCCACTCCGCGATTTCACGGATGGTGCACACGGTGCTATCTCTTCCCAAGTAGGCCTTGCCTCCCTACTTTTCCATTCCAGCACCAATTTCAAATCCTGATCGTTCTCCTGGTCTCGTCGCAATTCTTCACCTTGCCATTTGTCGTCTATAACGGCCGTCCTCGCAGTCGTGGCTACTTTCTCCTCCAGACGACTACAATGCTTACAGTCTTCAGCACAAGGTCTTCTCGACAGAGCATCGGCATTTCTATGGCTAGTTCCGGCCCGATGCTGGATTTCAAAATCGTATTCCTGAAGTCGTTCAATCCATCGTGCGACTTGTCCTTCAGGATTCTTGAATCGGAAGAGCCATTTTAAAGCGGCATGGTCCGTCTTCAGGAGAAAGTGTCTGCCATATAAGTACTTGTAGAAATGTTCTATGGACTTTACCACGGCTAGCAATTCCCTTCTAGTGACACAATAATTTCGTTCCGGCTTTGACAGGACTTTACTGAAGTAGCCAATCACCTTCTTTTGCCCTTCTTGTATCTGGGACAGTACGCCACCGATACCAACATTGCTAGCGTCAGTGTCCACGATGAACTTGTCTTCTGGGAGAGGGTAACTTAGAATAGGAGCACTTATCAAGTACTGTTTGAGTTGTTCAAAACTAATTTGGCAATGTTGGTCCCATTCAAACGGACGACTTTCTTCGGTGAGTTTTGTCAACGGCTTAGCGATGTCCGCAAATCCGGGAACATAGCGCCGATAGTAGGTGCATAGGCCTAGAAAACTCCTTATCTGGTGTTTATTCTTGGGAGTTGGCCAGTCCTTCACGACCTGAATCTTCACTGGGTCCACGGCGATTCCATCCCCATTAACAATATGGCCTAGATAATTCACTTCCTTCTGGAACAGGTGGCACTTCTTGAGACTAAGCTTTAGTCCAGCTCCGCGAAGCCGCTGGAACACTCCTTCCAGGTTCTTCAGATGGTCGTCGAAAGTTTTCCCCACCACAATTATGTCGTCCAGGTATACCATGCACGTTGTCCAGGACAGACCCTTCAGAACCGTCTCCATCAGCCTCTCGAATGTCGCTGGGGCATTACATAGGCCGAACGGCATCACCGTGAATTGCCATAGACCCATACCAAGGTAAAACGCCGTTTTTTCTCGATCTTCGGGCGCTAGTTCCACTTGCCAATAACCACTCTTTAGATCCAAGGTTGAGAAGATCTTTGAACCGGCCAGGGTGTCCAGGGTGTCATCAATTCGTGGCAGAGGATAGCTGTCCTTTTTAGTGACGTTGTTGAGTAATCGATAGTCTACGCAGAATCGTGTGGATCCATCCTTCTTCTTCACAAGCACTACCGGTGACGCCCATGGGCTACTCGATGGCTCAATTACGTTGTCTTTTTCCATCTCACGATCTCACTGCTTCCTCACGCTTCGCCAATGGTAACCTCCTTGGAGCTTGACGGATGGGCCTTTCTTCCCCGGTCTCTATCTTGTGTTTGACTATGTCGGTTCTTCCCTTAGGTCCATTTTCTACCTCGAACACATCTTGATACTGACAGATCAGGTTCTTCGCTTTTGTTTTCTGTTCTGGAGTCAGTTCCTGGGCCGTCGACATGACCATTTCCAACAACTTCTTCGGGACCTTCGTCTCTTGTTGTACGTTTGCTCCTATTTGGCGGGAGATGGAGGACACCATGGCACAGCTTCCCAAGATCGTACCTTTCTTGATGTTGACAGGGAAACAGTTCACATTCATTAAGCGGACTGGTATTTCCTTCTTTGCTGTCAACAACATTTTTCCAACGAGAACTCCTTTTCCAATCTTCTGATCGTCAGTGTTAGGTTCGACCATTATGACTTGCCCGTCTTGGAAAGCGCCGTTCAGGTTTGCATCGACTATAACCTCGGTTCTGCTAGGCAATACGACATCTTCTGCGAGATCAACTCGAGCGGCCACGTCCTCTCGTTGATGTAGAACCAACTCCTCGTTGTTAACCGCCATTACGCCAAGCTTCAGATCCAATTGGAACCCATGGGCACACATGATGTCCATGCCCAGAATCGCCTCATCCTCTATTTCTGCTACCAGCGCACGGTGTCTGATGGGAGTCGCTCCAATCGTAATGGTCACCTCTACTTCACCATGGACAGTCGCTGATGTTCCGGTTGCTGTCCTCAGTCTCCATTTAGTCGGCTCGGTGCATCTTGATGACTTGATAACATCGGGCCTCAAGATAGTCTTCGTCGCACCCGTATCCAATAACATGGTGTGAGGGATGTCATCAATGGTGGCATCCACGAAGACACTGCTGGTTAATCGCCGCAGGGCTACTACTTTCGTGGCTCTTGTCTTTGGGGGCCTTTGAATACGGGTCGACGTTTGCCCCTCTGCACCGACCCGGCTTAGTTTCCCTGGGGCTTCCTTCGTGAAGGCTCCTGCCTGGCCTTGGGACACCGCCTGCGAACATGTCCCTCTTGCTGGCAATTCCAACACACCAGCGGATTCTTCTGCCTCAAGACTTGTTCCACAATGCGGCGAACGTCCTCCGTAGTGGTATAGTCCTTGGGCCGCTCCTCTGCAGCAGATCGCACCTGGATGCTGGCGAGTTCTTCTTCTTGGGAGTCAATGGCAGCTCGTACCTTGACGTGTCCTCTTGAAACTTGCTTCGTCGCCTCGTATTCCAAGGCGTAGGCCAATGCGTTCTTGGATGTCTTAGGGTGGGCCATTCTTAATGCCTGCTGATTGTCCGGATCACGGATTCCACCCACGAAGGTTTGCAGCGTCAAACATTGCAGGAAATCATCAGGAGCTGCAGGATATGCCAACCGGGCTAGGCGCGCTACATCAGCCTCGAATTCCTGAAGACTCTCTCCGGATTTCTGGTAACGGTTTCTCAGCTGCGCATGGTACACGTCGGTCAGATGCGCTGGCCGTAACGCATCTCCAGCCGGTTCACCAGCTTGTTGAAGTCTTCTTGTTCCTCTAGCGGCATCATTTGTAGCACATCGATAGCGTCCCCCCTCAAGGCTACGATTAACGAAGTGGCTTTTTCACTGGCCGTCCATCCATTCGCTTTTGCTGCAGCTTCAAACTGTTTGAAGTAGTTAGGCCAAGAAGACTTCCCATCGAACGTCGGTGGTTTTATTTTTAATTTAGAAATTTCCGCTGGTCCTACCACAGTTTGGATCTCATTATTTTCTGGTATTTCTGCTGGTGACGGATCCCCGAACATTCGCAACCCTGTTATGATTTGTTCGAGATTCTTAATTTTGTTGTCCTGCTGGAATAATATTTCTTCCACATTGTCTTGCAGATTCCTCGTCTCTTCTGATATTTTCACCACTAGTTTATCTTCTAAATTTCTAGATTGTTCGAGCAATTTACTTTCCAGATCTGTCGACTGTTGTATCAATTTATTTTCAAGTTTCTCCTCTAAAATTTTCACGTTTTCTTCCGTGTTTCTAGAATGTTCCATTAATTTCTCTAGATCGTCTTTCAAATTTCCGGATTGTTCGAGCAATTTAGTTTGCAATTCATCTTTAAAACTTCTGGATTGCTCCTTTAATTTATCTTCCAAATTTCCAGATTGTTCCTTTAATTTAGCTTCTAAATTTCCGGATTGTTCTCGAAATTTCTCGTCTAAACTTCTGAATTGTTCCAGCAATTCATCTTTGAATATCTTACTTAAATCGGCAGGACCGCCCGAGATTTCAAATAAAAAGGCTTCTGGATCCTCCCCTGCTTCTAGTAGCGCTTGGTGTAGTCTCTCTTGCAAAATCGATTTCTTTCCGGAGATTTCCAATTCGCGCTCTTCTAATTCGGTTTTTAAGTCGTTCACTTTTAAGTCTTTTAACAGCACTTTCTTTGAAGCCATTGTTTCTTTGTTTAACTAATTTGTTTAAATTCAATTTAATTTTAATTGTTTATTTATTTTCACGAACCTCGCACCTGACACCAATGTAACGTTTTTAAAGGTTCTATTATTTTTATTTTAATCAAAACACGAAATAGTTAATAATCTAATTTATTTAAAAGTAACACTAATTAACACTAACTTAAACAATAATTTATTTATAATCTAATAAGTAATTTATGTTAACCGCCGAGCGATAATTTGTAACGCGACTTCAATTCAGCACTATCAGCTCTGAATTTATTTTCGAACTGTCTTACGATCGGCTGCGTGCATTTTTATATATGCCGGCTCTCTCTTCGAGAATGGCCTGGAGACGGGCGGTCTGTTCTAGTTTACTCCGCCGACAGAATTCTCCAGTCGTCTAAGGCGCGTCGACTAGGCGGCGATGACGCAACAGACAGGCTGACACCGCAATCGTCACAATATGTTAGTAATAAGTAAAGACATATCGCATTTCTTGCTATCTCAAGTCATGGCCTACTCTAAATGTGGGAGTTTTTGAATGCACTTAGTATAAATAAGCGTAAAAATATGCAATTGAAGTATAATCATGAAAAGCAATTAATGAATTAATGAACTTCATTTTCTATATTTCATACGTTTTTGAGTATCCTATAAGATATATAGAGTGTCCCAGAAATGCTTATCTTTATTATACAGTCTGGTGATAAAGTAACGCACCAAGCGAAAAAACACCCTTAGCGTTGACTTTTTCGAAAAATGCTCGGACAGGTCGATTTTATTTTTAAAAAAGACATCTTTTACAACCAATTTTTATTTTATGTCAGTTACCAGTTTTGCGCTGTGACGTCATCGACACTTTTTTCAAATGACAACCTATTTTTTTGAAAATGTCATTTGAAAGCATCCATTTTTCTGAGTACAAAAATGTTAATGAACCACTAGTTCTGAAGAAAAAAAATATTGAAAAATGGAATGTGATTTTTAATCTTAATAAAATTTCAAACTAAAATAATACTTTCTTATAAAAACATAACAAAACAACTTAATAAAATTACAATAAATGCTGAAAATGTCCTCCACCAACCACTTGACAGTGACCAGCTCGTGACTCTTGCGATGGTTTCACAGCTAATGTTATTCATTTCAGTCCTAATTTTGTTTTTATGAGGTTATCTAAAAGATCGAGTTTACGTGAACAGACCTCAAAATTTGGAAGACTTACAAAACAAAATTAGGACGGAAATGAAGAACATTAGCCGTGGAACCATCGCAAGAGTTATTAACAGCGTTTACATACGAGCTGGTCACTGTCAAGTGGTTGGTGGAGGACATTTTCAGCATTTATTGTAATTCTATTAAGTTGTTTTGTTATGTTTTTATAAGAAAGTATTATTTTAGGTTGAAGTTTTATTAAGATTAAAATCACATTTCCATTTTTCAATAATTTTTTTCTTCAAAATTTTCTTATGCATTAGTGATTCATCCAAAAATGGATACTTTCAAATGACATTTTCAGAAAAATAGGTTGTCTTTTAAAAAAGTGTCGATGACGTCACAGCGCAAGATTGGTAATTGTCATAAAATTAGAATTGGTTGTAAAAGATATATTTTTTAAAAATCAAATCTGCCTGTCCAAGCATTTTTCGAAAAAGTCAACGCTTGGTGCGTTACTTTATCACCACACTGTATATGTATTATATAATATATGCAGGTAAACGTATTCCGTTATATTTCCTGAGTTTAAAACTGCAAATAATATTTCCTCTGGCAGCGCACTTTTCTTGTATCATGTGTCCATTTAATATTCCGGTAGCACTGGCTATGAAAACATTTTGTTTTCCTAAAAGCATGTCGTAGCTTAAGCTCGCCGCGAATAGAATTGTCACTAGTGTCATTCGTCCTGTCAACTGTCGGGAAAGTGTTTTCGTTGTTCGTTGGTTTTATACCAAAATAAGTTATTTTCAAAACTTTCTTACTTTACATATATTGCATTACAAAATGTTTATATTGTTGTTTATATTGGTGTTTATATTAGAGCAGAGAGCATTTGTGATTGAAAGTTCTTTCCGTAATAGTTCAAAAATCGATGGGGCATTCGTATACTGAGTACGAAACTGCTTGGAAGAGTTTAGAGTTGAATTTATCGATGTCATTATTGACCACAAAACCTGCGTTGGTGTGTACAGTTGTTTCGTGAAACTGGAGGTCTTTTCCGAAGAAAAACAACAGGTCAACCTCGAAAAAATACTGCCGAGGTTATCTAAACTGCAGGACATAATGAAAAATACTTCTCACACTCTATCCGTTAATTATCATAACAGATTGAGCTTTCTGTGGGAACGTGCCACAAATTGTTACGTAAAGATGTTCAGCTCTACTCCTCTTACTTTCTGTAGTAAATTAGGTATTTAATTTGTGAGGAAGTAGTAATTGTTATTTTATGATTTATGTCATGCTGACATTTAAATGTCACAATTTTAACACTGCGACATACGTTTTCCAAAACAAAATACTTTCATGCTATCGGAATGAACACATGTTATGTACGAACCCTCCAAAGATAGATAGCACTTTTAGGAAAAAAACTGCGAAGTAAACGGCTGAAAACGGAATGGAAACTGTTATTACATCAGTAAGCAAATGTCTATCATTAACGAAACATAATTTAGACACACTTCAATGTCTTACGATTGCTTTTTGAGGTATTGTTAAAAGCAGCGAAAGGCAACTAGATATTCGAAATTTATTTAGTCTATAAATAGAACCAACTGCGTTGAACCAAACTATCAAAATTAGAGGATTAATTTTTGAAATTTTGGGACCCACATGGAATGTAGAGTGTGAACCTGCCACAACGATATTGTGGTGAACCTGCTACATAGCCATGCACAACGACATTCGGGTATTCACTACTGATGTACCGACGTAAGCATTATATATTGGTTGGCGTCACAATGTAATAATCAACGTATGTTGTAAAGTAGTGTGTGTTATTAAATAATTTAAAGTAATGTTACTAACCACAACCTTTACATAGAGAAGAAATACTTCAAGCATTTCTGGGACACCTGTTTATTTTTACAGTTCTTGCACAATGTGATTATTAATCGATTTAGTGCCAAGTACACTATTGACTATTGCATTCAAGCTGAAGGGTTAGGGTTTAATTGTTTTATTAAAATCGCATGCTCTTTACTGTTCCTTTTAAATTGCCTGATATTGTCAGCTGTACTCTGACATATCCTAATTTTAGTTACTAATTACTAGGCAATGCTGCCAGATGCCCCCGACGTTTCGCCCACCCAAACATGAAAAATCTTTTCCGAGGCTGAAAATTCCCTCCACCATTACTTTTGGATGAAGACAACCTAAAATTTCCAAATATAGTAAAACCATTGTACAAATTACAATTTAAAATCTGTGTATTAACAATTAATCTGTTGCGTATTATGACTCAAAAGTGGCAAAAGTGATTAGTAATTTATCTATATCAAGTGTCTTTCAGTTTTATGAACAAAAAATTGTCAATTACAAATACATATTTAAAAAAGTATAAAAAATATAAATAATTTCAAAATAATTTAATTTGAAATTGAAATTAAGAAAAAAACTTCATTATTAAAAGATCCCTCATTCGTAGTGTTGTATTCACTATGTTAAGTAGTTTTAATTCGAACGCACCATATTCTTTAAGGCAACAGCAATAATATGCTATGCAAGCTTGTGTATGTAGGTATTTCTAACACCTTTTGTAAATATAACTGTTATTGTTAGACTACTATTTCTAAAATTTATGAAGTGGTAAATATTTTTTCTAATAATAATACTGTCGCGCAAAGTGTATATAAAAAGAAGGTGAACCAGATTACAAGTAAACAAAAACAAATTTATTCATGCGGAGGACCTACCAAGATGTTGAACAAGTTCGAAAATTCATATAAATGAATTGTAAATAATAATAAATAAATTGTAAAAAAATATTGAATCAGAATGAGAACAAGTCAAACAAATTAATTAAGGCAAAGTAAGTAAATAATATCGGTGAGTCTATATAGTAAGCAGTTAATCATTTCGTGAAAAACAACCAAATAACAAAAATATCTAAGGTTGTAAGTGTATTTGCTTATTTTTTCTGTTCTACAGAATATTATAGAACTATTACTACTGAACTACTTAATATTTATATCTTCCCTTGCTAATTATTACATGCACTTCTACCCTTCAATGTTTTATAAGAATTGCTGATGAATTATAAGAGATTCGATGAATTATTGTGAGGTTATGTTAGAAAAAACACGCCAAGATTAATATAATTTCGATCTAGGTGAAATAAAATTAACTAATTCACTATGAAGTTGAGCGGAAGCGCGGAGTCACTTTCGTTGTTTTGGAGGCCGTCAAGCGTTTCGCAAGCCTCAATAATGTTCACTCTAAATTCTGTTTACGCTTAAGTGGAACGCATGAGAAGTGTCGGACTTGAAAACGAGCCAACAGAAATATTTTGCCCGGAACCGTAACAATTTAAATTATATAGATTCATTAAGGCGGGGTGCAGAGCTCCAACTCTGGGAAATAACGTATGTAAGAGGCGGCGCTTTTCGTTGGAACTTTTTAATGAAAGCTGCTGAATTTTATAATCACATCAAAAGCTCGCGCAAAAAAAAAAACCGAAGCGAAGTAAGAAGCTTTTGTTTCGTTACGTACTACGCAAGTAATTAAAACCGGACTATGTAGTTGGAAGAGGCATTCGCTCGGAACAGAATGGTTCGAAATCTGACAATAGTGAACGTTGAACTTTGCTCAAATGTCGGGCAGATGAAGAAATTTGCATGATCATATAAGTTTTCCTAGGTTGTCTAATATTATACAGTATGAGTGACAATGGTTGAAGATAGTTTGAATTTCCCGCGCTTCATCAAGTTAGTCTTTATTGTTTGTGTGTGACCTTTCTGAAAGATAATGGTAACCAAAATGCTTTTCATTAAAATAAATAAATATTACACAGTAATTTTTTTTGCAAAAACGCCTTTACAAGATATGACTGACTCTTAAGCAAGCCTCCTCTACGTTACTTGATAAGTCGAATCTGGTCGCAGCTTTTATACGAATAAATTTATTGTAGTCTGAACCAGCCTTTTTTCTCTTCATTTAATATATGTATTAAAATAAAACGTTATTAGTATTATTAAATATTTATTAAAATAAAAACGTCTGACCTGGAAAATAATGTGAAGTAAGCATAGTTTAGTGTATAAGCGAAAGCTTTTATATTTTTTATTTTTAAAGTAGCAATTTTTGTCATATTTCAATCTTCGAGGAAATTAACTATATGAAAATGTATATCTTATATTTATTACGTTTCAATAAGTTTCAAAAAATAATGAGGTTTCTGGTTATCGCACTCAGTTTAAGCTTCTCGCTCTCAAACTGAAATTCTAATTAATGTTTAGTAAGAGTAAGGTATAAATGTAGCACGTAAGAAACAAGTCAATAGAAGGTACATAACTTACTGTGTTCACAGCAAACATGTGAATACTGTGCTTAATAGTGCTCGAGAAGTTTTCGTGAAGTACTTACTGCTGAAAGGTAGGTACGTGTAGATGATTTTTGTCTTATTGTACTTGTTAAAGTTCAAATATTAACAGAAGCACTTAGAAGCCGAAATAATTTTGTTTCTCTAAAGTTAAAAGCAAATTTGACGAGATAAGCAATATCTATTTTCGGGACACAACGAAATAAATAAATGATAGAGTTTACTGATGGAAATAGATGCGTATGAGATTAGTCTCATAAACCTACGCAAAAAAAAGTTAGAGCATATTAAAGAGCAGAATAACAGCGTACGTAGCGCTCTGTATCCACTATATCAAAATTAATTGCTTAATATTATTTCTCGTGACAAGAAATACCCGTAACTAAATTTTTAAGACGATATGTCAAAAATTTGAAGAATTATTACGGAAAATTGAAATTAAAATTTTTACTTTAATAGTCTGTATCTTTTTCATTATCAACTTTTGGTTTAAGTAAGTTCGGCTAAATCGCAATATTTTGACGTGAGGAATCTAACTTTGCTGTGTGTCCCATTAGTTTTGGTCCTCCCTGTATATTTGGATTACCTTGAGTGCGATTAATTATTTTGGGTTTGCTATAGTTAAGTGATTCTAAATTTTATTATGTTTTTGCAACTCGTAAGTAATTGATTGTTAAAGAGTTTTTTTTTTTAAATATATCGTTTTATTATTGCTTAAGTATGTAGTACATATATATATATAGGTTGCCAGAAGGTCGTTTGTGCAAATAAATTTCCCTTGCCCGGTAAAGAATGAAGGAATTTTCTTCATTCGAAGATCATTTTCAACAATACTCCGTATATTGTAACAAGCTCATTAATCATGATAATCAGTTGCTGACAAGTTTTTACTAAAATTACATGAATTATAATAATAGTTACTTGAACCATAGTTTTTTCATTTTTAAAGAATTTCTCAAAAGTGCTGACTTTGAACTCCATTCCGATGTCAAGATTGCACTCTGAAGTGAACCTCCTTATTCTGTAACTCAACGACATCGTTAAAAAATAACGACAATCGTTAAGTGAAATACTTTGACCAATCAGTACTTAGATGCAACGCATTTCTATGTGCTGATTGGTCAAATTATATCATGAAAGAAAAAAACTTTATTATTTTGATTATTTATTTACATTTCAAAAATTGAAGACTGTTTTTATATTTTTCGCTTAATCTTTGATACCGATTCGCTGACTGGTTTTATTTTGTCGGGTTTAATAATAATCACCCCGTACAGGAAAATCCCTTGACGTTTGTAGATTTATCCAGTGTAGTGTGAATGGATTTAAGAAATTGGTGTATTGCGTAAGATTGTGCTAAAAAATAAAAAAATCATGTTTAAAATACCTTTAATAAATTTTATATGTATAACTTTTGGTCGTGCGATGTGCGGAAGTAATGGAAAAGTGTGGATCCAGCTTTTGCGATGGGGAGGTTTTAAGTGATCGTTACATATGCAGGGGCGATCGATTTATTTCTCGTCTTTGCGATTTAGGTGTCTGAGTCGGAGTCGCGTTGAATAGCACGGACCTTCTCTCTGTCACACCCGGGCAGCACCGACAGTTGCTCCAGCTCACAAAAATCAATAGTCCCACCCGCGTACTAAAACCCCGCTGGACTCGGACCACCAGGAGGCAGCCTGTGTTGTGCCCTCTACCTGTTGTCAAACCACGTGGCAAAGAAGCAGCGAAATAACACAACAGACCGCCCGCCACCCCAAACAGCCGAAGGGCGTTTTGTTTGCGCAGCGCCGGAAATGCAGTCGAGCATTATTTCGATATAAAATCACCTGTTTTGTTTACACCTATTTTTAAAAATATGTGTTTTGTGTGTAAATGTTTGAGTTGTTTTGCTAATGCTATTATCTTCTATATTGCGGTCTATACAGAGGTTTTATTTTTCAACCGTTATTCACGCTGCCCGCGGCGATCGTTTAAAACAATATTTGAATGAAAAATACTTACACTTAATCAACGAATAATATAACCACAGATACACTGTCAATAAATACTTTTCTATATCATTTATTACAATACTATTTAAGGTATTCTGTCCCCTATTTGTTTACTTACGAAATGTCTTTTTGGAAGGTAGCACAAATAAGTTATATTTCGACTAAAATTTAATTTATTAAGCACATAAACAGTAGCAACAATAACAGAAAAACTGAAGAAGTTCCTTGTTGTAGTGAACGAAACATTTTAAACCCATTGCTTCTGTTATTGTTTCTAAATCTTATACATAATAAATTGGATTGTGCAAAAAGAAAAACTTATATTAAAAACCCATAAATATATGTACTTTAGAACTAAAAATCTACATAAAACAAGTTAGTCAACACAATATTGTGCAAATTTAAATAACACTTGATAATCGCTTTATCTCTGTAGCGAAGCAGATTAGGCGTTCATGTTGTTGACACAAATTGTTTGCTCTTAATAATAATGTGATACTTAAAATACTTCCGCTTGAGCAGAAGCAATTGTTTTCATAATATTCACATTCGTCATAATAATTTTCTTTTCTTTCTATGAATCAGAAAGTTTCGCACGCGCTGTTCTCGCCTTCATTAAAAAATCGAATCCACGTTGCTTTCTGTTGACTTACAAAAGCATGTGTATTCAGATTAGCTTATCTCACAGGCATTACAAACATACGTAGCTCGAAAAAGTGTAACAAACATCGTGTATTACTTACGTCGTTGAGATTTATCTTAATACGTGCGATAGAAGCCAGCATTCATTCATGGAACTGCCTGCCGTGGTCTGGTCCGTACATTTGATAATGTTCAATAAAATGCGCTCGCTAAAGGTCGCGAATGTTCATCCGTATACACAAGGACATGTCAAATGGGATAAATATAGAGCGCTCGCTCTTTTATTAATCGTCTTCCGGGACGCTTGTGCAATTTCATACCTTTATTGAGTCTCGTATGTCCTCGGGTATCAGTTGCAGTTATTTGTTTACTAAATTTTGTTTAGTCTTCAAATATATCGAACGCGATTGGATAAAAAGATCAAAATAAGACCATCGTTTGTCAGATGTTATTACTCGTATGGTATTTCATGTAAAATACAAAGATGATATGATGGTTAATGTTTGAAATGAATGCGATTAAATTATTATGTCAACACCTTCAGGAAGGATGATTGGTGGTACCACCTACATCTATATTCAGGAAGCACTTCAGTGTTTTCTTGAACTCTGAAGATGCACCCAAACCTGACAGATCCATTCTACACTGATGGATCTAAGACTCTGGAAGGAAAGGGCGCAGGAATCTTCGCCGATGATCTGGACCTTCACATAACCGTAGCACTTGGCAAAATGTTTTTCAAGCGGAATTAGTTGCCATTATGAAAGGTGCAAGAGCAATTCTGGATCGAGGTGTTCAGAATGAAGCCGTTAGGATAGCTAGCGATAACAGAGCAGCACTATTAGCTCTAAACTGTAACAAAATATCCTTAGGAATAATACACCAATGCCACGGCGCACTAGAACAAGTGGCCAAATGCAACATCTTGAAACTTATTTGGCTTAAAGGACACGCTGGAACATATGGTAATGAACAGGTAGCTTGGGGCATTAATGCTTTACTGAAACAAGGATCCCAGAACTGATATATCGATAGATGGGTCAACTTAGATAAGCGAAGAAGGCTATAACGGCCCCCTCACTCAGATTGACATGATTCTGTTTGCGACTACCTAGAATAAGACTACGACTACTCGAGGGTAGGAATACCCTCAGCCCGTCAGCCCATTGACAAACATATGCAGCGCATGGGTTTAACAGATATCCCGATTTGTAGAGGATATAACCTAGCGGAATAGACAGCTGAGCATATCCTTTGTGATTTGCCCTGCACTCGCCTCGATTGGAGGTTTCGTGTTGGGGGAATTCTGGCTTGACATGACTGGAATTCGCAATGCTCCTCTGTCCTCGAGTTCGTCGAAAGAGTGGGCCTAAGTGCATGTGAATTTTCATTCATTTTATCGTTATTAAAAAAAAAATGATGAACAGCAAGGTATCTAGAATATTTCCTTGTGAATTCCAGTAGTGACTTCAATTATAGAATATTTTCTTATTTCATTATCATTCTCAAGAAAAACTTTTTGATACCTACCTATTGTTTAAGGCAAGTTGACGATCTTCCCAGTAGTTCAAAATTGTAGCTGTAAACTCAAATATGGCCGTTTCCACAATTTTCTCTTAAGAAAACCGTGTTGACTAAAAAGCTCCAAAGGCCACAGGCTGTGAAAAAGTTAACTTATTCTTCGGTTCATGACAAGCTCAAAAACTTTGTAAAGGATGATAATAGAGTTATAGGTCTATAGTAAGATATATCGTGTCCTTTTCCTTTTTTTTTTTAAATAGCTTTAACGATTGAAAGCTTAAGGTTATTGGGAAAGATTCCGTTTACCAGGGATGAACAAACATGGGGAATTTGTCTGAGCCTGCTCTCTTTTAATTTTTTAATTTCATCCCCATATTTCTATATTTCGTTTTCTAAATGGGTATATGTATATGTAGAGTGTTCGTATTTTCTGGAATGTCAAAGTGGTATGGACTGAATCGAAGTTGTTACTTTTCAGCAGATTCTCTATACAGGATGTGAAATGCATGTTAAAATCTTAAGCCAAAAAGTAACAGTTTACTTTTCAGGGTATCTTCCTGTTGATCACATCGTCTTTAATTTATTATCTGTATTGCAAAACAAACTGTCGTAATATTTGTTCTTTCCTGACTTCAAAATTCATGCCATTTTTTTGCCTCATTGTACATTGTCTTTCTTATAGTGCGTATTTTCAGGTGTGAAATTTGTTATTTGTTTGATTTTGTTATTGATTGTTCTTTACGTTAGAGAGAATTGATGATTAAAATTCTTAGAGATTATGAAGGTAAATTTTGTTCCGCTTATCGTTTGCATTAGTACAGGTATCGAGTATTGTAGAATCTGAAGGGTTGAGGTGATGAATAAAATTGTTAATATTACTATTGCGAGATAGTTTTAAACTGTGGCAAGTTTGTTACTATGTTATCATCTATGGGTTATTAATTGCTAATTGTAGGTTATAGGAGTCTGTTAAACATATCTTTTTTTTTATAAAACAACAGAAAATAATGAAATAGATGAAAGGATAAGATATAGTGGTAATCTAAAGAGTATTGTGAAAGTATTTATTTTATTATATGCATATGTTTGCAAACGTCGAATTTGCTTCTTTTATTGAAAGCTTTACGTGATTAGGATCGTATTTAACTATGTATAATGTTGTATGTAATATTGTATTAAACTTGTTGGTGCCAAAGACTGCCATAAGATGGGGTTAGCTCGCGCGTCACGTTTTGCAATCCTTGTCCTTTACTGTGTCAGCTGCAATGTTTGTTTATTTGTTTTGACAATTGCGCAAATTGCCGTGCTACGTAGCGGTTTACTATAGGTGGTATATTCGGGTATCTGAATTTATTTTTGCACTTTTATTTCTAGCGGTCGTATACTTTTAAATGAAATTTACGTTTTTTTTTACTGGTACAAAGCCGGTCCTGTTTTAAAAATAAGATGTCACGAGAAACAATCTATAGACCTGCGTGCTGAGTCGGTACTACAATTACGTACTTGCACGCCATACGATGACTTTCGGCGTTTAATCAAGTGTGAACTTCGAATGTTCCACAATTTATTACTCCATGAGTTCGCACGCCTGCGACGAAAAGATCTACGAAGTGAATTGATAGATTCTAAGTTTCGCACCGCACCTATTTATAAACCTCGTAATTATTTACTTAATGAAACGGGACGTGATATAAATGAGGCTGAATTTCTCACCGGCTCAACGCGTTATCATTTTTTCGAGGCGCGCTGCTAATTTTACGAACAGGAAGAGAATCGCTTCGTGTAATACAAATCTCGCGAGTGCAGGTTATTAGTGTTTAGGAACACACTTTAACGGTGTTTCGCCGACAACTCGCTGATTAAAACTTTATTTTGCCGACGCGGAGCGTTTTAAAAACGGAAATTTGTCAAGCACCATTATCCGCCGGCTTTTTTTATTCTCCTTGTTCCCACGTAAAGGTCACGGACGTACTTTATAAATAAATTAATTAATTAACGGTTACGATATCACGAAATTATTTTTAAACGCCGCGTACGCTTTCTTAATTAGTAATTGTAAGTGATAGTGGAATTGAGCAGAAGCTCGCATTTAAAAACATGGAGTTGATAAATTCACTGCCGGACGATTTGCGTAAGGAATTATGAAAAGCAGAGACCATCACTAATCTGCTGCTTAATTTATTTATTGTGACGTTAAAATATTTCAATTGCATTCAAGTGGACAGAGTGTGGTTAATACTCACTGTACTCACCGATTTCATTACCATATACCTACTTCTTTTAACGAAGTACTTAAGTTCCTCAATTTTATTGTCAAATATTAACAAAAAGAAAAATATGGTATTTGAGACGCCAAGCGATATTCACCCTTTATTTTTATCCAAGATTCTTGAGAGTGTACATTAAAAAAAGTGTATCTCCTTATAGCTTTTGAGCACAGCAGTAATTTAGGATCCAATGAACTTCTAAATTTAATTTATTTAATTCGAAATGTTAACTTTCAGCAATTGACATGATTTTTATATTGCCATTATATGGCTTCATCAGTATGGGATAAAATTTATAAATATCAAATTTCTGTCAATATAATAAAATGCATATCATATGAAACGAAGAAGCACAGCGTATTCTTTTAACTTCAGACATCTATCCAGCAATAGAAGAGTACTGCTTTTTCTTTGTCACTTAAGTAAACCTTTAAGACTTAATACTTCATCAGAATCTTCCTGAAGAATTGAATTGCCACGGCTCTTATGGATTTCATTTCTCATTTGAAATTTTCGAAGTAGTGGATGTAATTGAGCGCAAGAAGAAAATGTTACACACAATTTCTTTGGGATTGATGACAGACGAGAGGTTGTCATAATGTCATAATTTTATACATAAATTAGAGCTATACAGCCCCAAACTATTCGCAATGTTCTGCAAGACTTTCAAGCTAGACTGGCATATTGTCAAGAAGTTGGTGGCCGACATTTTGAACATTTAATTTTATTCCTATACGTTGTTTTATATTCTAAGGCCAAATGTTCCTCCATATCTACGTCACACCTACGTCACGTTATACCAATAATAATGCTTATCCGACGATTGTAAAATCGGAGTTATTAATTTTTTAAATTGAAATGCATTTAAGAACATTAAAGTTAAAATTATGTTTTTCACTTCTCATTATAAATTTTCTTATGAAAAAGGTCAAAATTCTTGTAGCATCGTTTTGATAGTCACGAGGGCTATCGAAATATCAACTCAAACTTGGGGGTTGTCATTTTAAAAGTAACATCATCACTCTTACCTGTAACACTCTGTACATTCAGGTGGAATGCCAAAGAATGTGCAATTTAAGTGAAAAATTGACCTGTTTTTTGCAATTTTCTTAAAAGTCAATAATTTACGCTTTATACTGATTATTCCAAACTTTACACTCTCACTGTACTGCTTAACATTATGTTGTTGCTTCTACTTCTACCATCTGATAATCGTTTTTTGTTTCGAACGGTACCTAATTTGTTCCAAAAAACTCAACTATCTGTATATGAAAAGTGATTTGTACTAGCGCTTCAATACAGCTTGTGACAACTAATTTTAATTAAAGCAGGTGCCCCTCTCATTGTACTACTGGTGTGTGCCATAGATGCTTATTAATTGATTCAAATTGTTTTCTGGTTTTCAACTCATTTACCAACCGACTTTGATTACGAGCCAGCATATAAAGCTTATTGAAAAATAGGTACTGTATGATTGATAGACTCACAGTTCATAAGAAAACAAGATCAAACCTTTTGCAGAACTTTATAGATTTCAGTGAGCGGTTTGATAAATAATCGACGTTATAGTCGTCCCAGTTTTGTATCGGTTTTATGGTCTTGCTATAAAAAAGCGACAGAGAGGCGACAAAGAGAGCGCAGTGCCAGTCTCTTTGTCGCTTTGTTTATAGCAAAAAGCTATATGCATTTTGATTTTTCATATTTATGTTAATAGTCTTAGTTTATTTGGATAAAAACCTACTGATTTTTGAAAATCATTTATGTATAAGCGTTGAGTGAAGGAGTTTACTTTAGATTTCTTCAATCAACGGTATAAGTCTTAAAAAATAAATGTAATCAACTTATTAGGTTTTATTTATTTAGCCTGATAAAGTCGAGGTTGAACTTTATAATTCCTCAATCGAAAAGTAATAAAGCAGAGAAGTTTTCTAAATCTTTTGTACGTTGAATGTCTTATCAAATTTTAGAAAGAAATTCGCATGAATGTGTAAGGGGCGTTTACATTACACACATGTTTGAAATATACATGTACCCTACATGTCAGTTGACAAGTTTAGAACAAATCTAAAATTTATCTCATATAAGTGCTAGACATACATCTATACAAATCTATACAAAAATGTGGATTTGTCTCATACAAATCACGATAAATGTTTAGCACAAGTTTTCGACAAATACTTGAAAAGGACCTCGTTTACACTCTGTTACTTGTTCGCTACTTTGTATTTAATAATAAAAAATGTCGCACATGGATGATAACGATCAATTTTTGTTTTTGGCTGCGGCCACATATTATTACTTTAGTGAAGTACGTGAAAAGCAGCGGAAAAGACGAAGATGGTGGGTCCGGAATTTTTTATATAAGAGAAGTAGTCATGGAGCGTGCAACACTATAACGAACGATCTGCGCATAGAAGATGGCCAGGGATTTAAAAATTTTGTTCGGATGAGTGCATCCGATTTTGAAATATTATTAAATATGGTTGGTCCTCTTATCGTAAAACAGAATACAACATTCCGTGATGCTGTTTCATCAACGGAACAACTTGCTGTGACCTTACGATTTTTGGCAACTGGGGACAGTTATGCATCTTTAATGTATTTGTACCGAATTTCGAAGGCAAAAGTCAGCTTAATTGTATCAGAGGTGTGTGATGAAATTTTTCAAGTTTTACAACATTATATAAAGGTTAGTTCAAAACACAAAGCAAACCTCCTACTTAAACACTTTTATAAAAAAAAAATGGATACAATTCAGAATGTGCCGTCATCAGAAGTAGTTGAAAAGTCACTAACAGGTGAAAATAGATAACTTGTCTGGGAAGTTTCACTGTCTAAATTGGGCGAAGCAAACTCTTGGCGTAGCATATGCTGTTGTGAAGATGTTTGTGGTTGCTGTGAAAGTGCAAACGATGTGAAACGATGACGAAGGAAACGATGTAGATGTATGTAAAGTCGCCATTTTACATTCAAATATTGCATCCTGTATTTTCTTCTTTAATAACAATTGGTTTTCGCCTCTAGTTGTTCGAAGTTCATGTACCACTTCACCAAATATACAATATTCATCTCGCACTTGCCTGTTGGACGCTATACGATCACGAGCTTCTTTTAAAAGTTGAACTTCTGCATTATCCTTTCCAGTTCTTTTAATTCGATTTTTGATCGGAGTCGCATTTATTTCCGATGGGCCACAAGCATTCAACATATCAATATCAACATTTTGTGATCTCTCCAATTGAGATTCTTCTGTAGTAATATCGACCGTACTTTCTTGAGTATCCACTGTAGTTGTATCTTCAGTGGTAGGCACATTTGCAATCTGTGAATAAAACATGGATATTGTAATATGACATAACTTGCAAAGATCAGCTGGTTAAACTAAATTATATATTACTTGTGAAATAATTGCGCCGCAGCACAATTATTTTCCGACTTATAAATTCGTGTCGTGAAAGCAGATAGCAACAATGCCGCTGCCTCAAAAGCTAACACGCACGAGATGGCAGTCGAAGCGGACAAAACGTGTCAACGCAAACCCAGGATATACGCACAGGATATACGCTAAGCGTGCGTATATCCTGTTGGTCGTCGGGGTTGCATTGGAACAAAAGATGCTTCGCATTCCCGACGCACGACCATTAGTAACAAGAGCAATATCGTCACCATATGCATTTGTTGCGGATGATGCCTTTGCCCTTTCTGAAAATTTGCTGAAACCCTATGCAGGATCACGTGCCAAAGGCAGTCCTGAAAAAATATTTAACTATCGTCTGAGTCGTGCCAGGAGAATAGTCGAAAATTCATTTGGCATATTGTCTGCAGTTTTTCGTGTTTTCTAAAAACCGATAAATCTCGAACCACCGAAAGTTCAAAAAGTTGTAATGGCATGCGTGACGTTACACAATTTTATACGGCGAAATATAGCCGGGCGATCGGTCTACTCACCTCCAGGAACGTTCGATTTCGAAAATGTAGAAACAGGGTCCTTACAGTCAGGTTCATGGAGAAATGAACATGTTACTTTTGTACCACTACAGAAGATTACACGGAAAGTTCTAATAATGCACAGGATATAAGAAAGGGATTTGCGAATTTGTTTGTTTCTCCAGCAGGCAGGGTTTCATGGCAAGATAAATTTGCATAATATTATCTAAAAATGTATAACTATAGCGTGAATCAGATTATATATGTATATTACATAAATGTTAATAATTACATATGTACTTACCGAAGAACAACTTTTTACCGGCTTGTTCACATCCTTCAAGAATTGTAGCAATTGGTAACCATACCATTTCGACACGAAAACATCATCTGTTCCTGATCCCGACTTAAATCCTTTTCGAATTTTAGCTTCTTCACGTTGAAAGTGTGATTTCAAATTCTGAATTTTCTTATCAACTTCAACTTCGTTGCTATTTAAGGATTCGGCAATCATTCTTATCGCATCATGCTTAACATTTCGATCACGATAAGACTCGCAAGACGAATTCCATAACGATTCACTTCGTTTTAACAACTCAATTGACGCAACTGTGTCCTTTTTGCTCCACTCCATTTTCACAAAACATCAGCTCGCTTGACAATTGAAGACAGCTGACTATTGTGCACATGCGCAAGTACCTTTGTATGGTCTGTGATCGCTCTGTTTTCCATTAATTTGGAATACAAATCCATACTACAAAACATGTCGGAAACGTGTCAAATACAAGAAAAGTCTTGCACTTGTATGAGATAAATTTTATATTTGTTCTAAACTTGTCAACCGACATGTAGGGTACATGCACGGTGAATTGAATACATAAGCTAAGTTCACATGCATTGAACTTAGTTTAACGGTGGCAGCATTTAAGCGAGGTAGCGAACCGTTACGTCATCGCATACCCGCCTCTTCCTCTAATACAACTGTCAACCGTGACAGTTAATATTGGTTAATAATTGTGTAAAAGGAGAAGCTGGTATGCGGTGACGTAACGGCTCGCTATCTTGATTGTCGAAATGCTGCAACCGTCAGTAATGCAAACATCCCTCACGTCATCAAAGGAATACATCAACTAATCAAAAACTCTGCATACTTCGTAATGATTTGTAATATTTTAAAAGGAGTGTCATCTACGAGGTGCTACCCAAAAGTTCCAGGAAGAGGAATGGTACGTACGAACTAGTCAAAGTACGAAGTTCCCTCGCTAGGTGGATCATATGTTGTCCTTTGGTTAAGGTTACTGTATTTAGAAGGTACCGCCATTCATTTCCGCGGCTTCGTCCCCCAAATTAAAAAGGAAGCGATGAAACGCTAAAGAAGGAAAAGGATAGATACATAACAAGTTACTGTTGCTAAGGAGTTTATGAATGAATTCGATTAACCCCAAATTAAAAGAGACAGAAAGTTGGCGTTACCTTCTCTATACAGTAACCTTACCTTTGGTAGATCCTTTGGGAGTGAGTGTGTCAAACGACGCGATTGTTGGAAACATAGACCCGAGTACGGACTGTTTATTTACGTTAGTGTTTTGAACGCTCTGCAATTTTTGTGATGGCTCCGACCGAAGGGCAAAGAGTTTGCATTAAGTTTTGTTTTAAACTTGGCAAAATTGCGATTGACACTCATGAAATGTTAGTTCAAGCTTTTGGTGATGCAGTTTTAAGTAAATCCAGGACTTTTGAGTAGGTTAAACATTTTAAGGGGAGCTGTGACTCCCTTGAAGCCATCACTTGCAAAACTCCAAACAACATTGGCAACAGGTCAGAAGGCAAACCATCTACGACGTGGCAGAAGCTACAGGAATGTCGTACGAGACTTGCCAACGCATTTTATCTGATGAATTCAACATGAGAAGAATTGCAGTGAAATTCGTTCCTCGACTCTTCACGCAGGAGCAGTTTTTGACTAAAAACATGTCTGCAGTCCCCCATTCAACATACTCACCGGATCTGGCACCGTGTGTCTTTTCATGTTTCCGAAGATGAAATTCAAGATTAAGGGATGTCGATTCAACACCATCGAGGAAATTGAAGTTGATCCTAAAGGCGCTTACTTCAGCTGACTTCAAGGGGTGCTTCCATTTATGGGAAAACGCTGTATTGACACAAATGGTGACTGCTTTGATTAAATATAAGTACTTTTGTTGTTTTTTGCGATCCGTGGAACCATTGGATAGCACCTCGTACATCTGGATACCATTTCTTCAAGTATCTGAAACTACACCAAGAGAACGTATAATAACTTCAACGAAGAAAAAGACAGTATAGAGCATAGGAAAGAGGATGTGCTTATTTCCATCCCTTTCATTTTTTCCTATACATATTTTTTGTACATTTTAAATAGGTATGTAAAATTGTTTATTAAAAGAAGACAGGTTGTCTTTAAGCTGTAGACTATATAAGCTTCACTGTATTTCTCTCCATCTTTTTCGGTACATACTCCGTGGTTCTTAGTAAAGTCTAGTTAATCAAATAGAACAATGAGATGCAGAACGAGTCTCTTTGGTATCTATGCATTTAGCTCGTTGCGATTGATTCGAGAAAGTCTACAAAGTTATCATTCCACAATTTTTTTTTAAAGGAACATAACAGAAATCTAGAAGTATGATATTATTTTGAAAATAGTCACCATACACGGTGAATATGTTGTAATTTTCAAAAATCGGATTCTTCTTTGGGATTTTACTTTAACTATAGAAAATATAAAAGTGGTTCGATACTATCGTTCATATTTTAGAAATTTGTTATAAGTAACGAATTCAATTGATGCTTGAAATAGTGAACGAGTCACCACTGTTATGTTTGTTTAATTTTCCAATAAGCTTGAGACGTACTGTAACTCAAATTAAACTTGCATTTCATGAATGCGATCGTTTCTAGCAATTTTCCGTAAAAGTAGTAACAAAAATAAAATGAAACCTTACGTTTATTTTATGGACGTATCAATGAAATTCACATTAATATAATGCAACCGACGAATATGAAAACTAAATGAAAAGGAAACGCTTCTTTTATTACTTTTCCTCGAACGGCTATACGCTTCTTAGTTTCTTTAAAGTTTCCTTTCAATAGTTTTACATATTTAGCCTCACTTTGCTTGGAACGTGCATCAATTTCTCCTTTCATTCTGTTTTTAATGCACTTTTTTCCGGTTTCACTCCGAGCAAGTCGTCGGAAGAAATAAAACGCGATGGTCTTAAACGGTGTTCTAATATATATTGATATATTTCCATCGCCTAACTCGATACTTTTATCTATCTCACCGCCGCCGCGCCAGCAGATATTGACGTTCGGGGTGAATTTTCCTCCCTCGAAATATATAAAATACACAGAAAATGGGATTTATCTTCCGAGCGAAGCGTGACGAGTAACTAAGGCCGGTTGGGAACGCTCATTGAGAAACGCGCTTTAAAAAATACGCGGCTTAGGTATTGTGTTACTCACGACAGACCCAAGTCTATTAATAGCAGAATAAACATTTGATGTGGTAATTTATAACTGACGCCGTAACTGCCTTTTGAAATATTTTATTATGATTCTTCAACTTAACAGCACAATGAAAATGTTTTTTTTGTTCTCTGAATTCGAACTCAACCTGAACTTAAATGGATTACGCGTGTATACAACATTTATTTATTGGTTAGTCTTTTATAAATGATACTTTTAGTTTGGTACATATAACAATATTAAATTAAATGTATGTATAATTTGAATTTTTTTGTTCCATGTTTTTGGCAAAACGTTTGAAATACATATTTGTGTTAATGCTCTAATCTGTGTTTTACGCAAACAGAATGGAATTTTTTCTGCTGCAAGTACGTCTGTGTGCGTGTGTGTGTATGTATTCTGAGCGATGGATTCCGAAGTAGTTAAACAAATACAAAGAAGACCGGCGCTATTGAAAACATTTCAATTACGTGCTTGTTTATTTACTTTTTATTAAACATCGGAGCGCAGAACGTTAATTGATAAATTGAAACGCGTCGGCGGTCGTTCGTGTAAATTACATAAATGCCAGATAAGTTATAGAATTCTCCAAGTTTAAAATAAATTAGTCAAATATTTAAGCGTCACGCTGCGTTACGAGTTTTATCAGCGTAATAAAATAATCCGAGCACTTCAAAATTCCGCTAGGAAACGTTTTAAAATGCAAAAGCGTTCCAATGCAATTACGCGAAACTGTTTCAACACTCTGAAATAATAATAAAAAAGTCTGGCTGCAAAATAGACAGGATTTCCGTATATCCAGCCGGCCCTCGTGCAACCGAACAATGCACTCACCAAATTAAAAGACATCTTTGAAAGGTAATATTTACGAGATGAATTTAATGCTGTCGGATGCTGGCGGTAGTTTTTCAGGCTTTCAGCTTTGCGTTCAGTCGCCGCGAGTAACGCGCTTTCGGGGTTTTCTTTCGGTTTTAGATATTAATACCTTGAACGTACTCGTGCGTCGGTTTCTTATCCAATTTCAGCATTTCCCTTGGTTATACGGTTTTCTGTTTTTATTTGTATTAACTTGGGAAATTATTTAAAAAATGTCATAATGTTAAATATTTATTTATAAATGTACACTGAGAAAAATAAACTGTTAAGTCAACCAAAAACACGTTCAGTTAACACGTTCAATTACCTATTAGCAATCACGCGTGGTCATGTTAAATATTTTAGATTGAATCAACTCAATATTTTGTTTAAGGCAAGCATACAATGAAGACATCTTTGTTGCTTTAATGCACAAGAAGATTGATACAAGAACTTTAGATTGTTAAAATTGCTAAATATTTTATTTGTCTGAACGCTGTTAGGGAATTAAAATTATATTTTTGATATATTTAAAGCAATTTTTCAGTACTGCTAATAAAAGCGTAAAGTCTAGACTATTTAGACTATCGTTTCGGTAAACATCCATTAAATGTTCACCTCTTTGCGATACTGCCAAAGTAAAGTAACCCTTCAACCTTTGGTGAGGTGACAAGAGGAGCTGAATAAACCTCTCAACGAATTTTATAATGTCGGACACATTCAAAATATGAATAACTTATCCGTTTAAGAAACGATGCCGAACAACAAGGTTATGCTGGGACAGGCAGTAAATAACGCAGTTTTAGCAGGCGCCATCTGGAATTCGATAGCAAGAATTTCAATAACTGTTTACTGTTTATTTCTGCAAACATAACACGTAAATTCGTATATCATTCTAATGTTACATGACTAAATGTATGACGTCTTATTAATATGGGAATTAACCCTCGCTTTTAGTAGAGTTAACATTTATTCCGTTAAACAAAAAATCAAAACAGACACTTAAAGGCAACGGCACTTTACGATCATTTTGAAATTTCAACTTTTTGATTTAACATTTTAAACACTCTCATTTTAAGGCAAAACCTTTACATCGTTCAGTCAAATGTAATAGTTTAACATTTTCCTGGTGTTATTTCAACAATTTCCAAGATGTTTAGTTAAGAATATTACTGTTGAAATAAGTAAATTTCATTTAAGTCAACGCACAAAAAGTTGACATTCAAAAAGTTGTTGACTTAACTATTTCATTTTTCCCAGTGTATGTATTAAGAACTAAAACTGTTCCTATTTGATTGACATTCGTTACTTGCCATTTGTAGCAAACCGAATGTTGGCTTAATTTCAATTTTAAAACTCAATATTTTTAATTAAATAATTTCTTCTGTCGTGTAATACCTGTATAGTACACTTCTCCACGTTCAGAATTTATAAGAATATTTTAATTTAATTATACCACTTACATGGTGTACAGAAAGTCGAAAAGATATATAAAAGATTTAAAAAAATTTATATTAAAAGATATAAAAGATTTTTTCTTGCATATCTCTTGAGTGTAACTTGCGAGGTTTGCTATTGCAAACATACGCATACAATTCGCTAAATAACGAAGAACGAGACTAACGTGATATGCATAAGTGGGACGACCGCAAAAGTTCACGAAGTTGAGGTGTCTGACCATAGGGTCGTAATATGAATTTGCTATTCTGAAGAACAGCAAAGTGTGTATGCCGCTTAATGCGAATATAATTATCAGCATATAATATTTGGAAACGGGAATACCCATGTTCGCTATTGCAATTCTATTAAATTAATTGTGTTAATTTACTAGGAAATTCCCAACAAGGATTTTTAGCTCACCGAATTTAATGCAATCACATTTGTAAATTCCAAAGTGTTATTGATTGTTAAACTATGTAGCATTTTAATTATTATACAATGCTCAAAAATAAAAGTAGACATTGCATTTTGTAGCCGTACTTTCATTTAGGTTTAAAATTTTTTAAAAGACTTGGCATATCTACAAAGCTGTGACTGAGTTGTAAAAATCTTCAGTCGTGCCATACATACAGCAACAAACTAGAACTAGAAAATTTTTTTTTGAGTAGTGTATATCAATAAATTACTATTTATTCTTGTATTAGTTAATTACCATTCTGAAAACCTTGGTAATGGAAGCACAATGATGTCAGTAGGTATAGTACAAGGCTCGATACTGGATCTGTTTTTTTTTTTTTTTTTTTAATTACGGTCGACCTTCCTTCGAATAAGGAAAACTTATTTTTTCTATACGCAGATGAACTATGGTATTAAGTAGAAATAAGGACTGCGATACAATTGAGACAAATCTGCAATTCTTTATCAAACTTAATGAAACGGTTTACACGTTGATTCAAGAATGACCTGAGGAAGCCATTTTGATGAAAGTTTTTGTTTTGCTTTGCGCAGCAATGCTGCAATTATTGTCTTTCGGCATATAAGCCATTCCAGACAGTCACGAAGATTTTTATAGCTAGGTCAAAGTCATAAACACCACAAACATCCATGGTTAATAGCAGGATTCGAACCTGCGCCGCCGAGAGACACGACTTGCAAAGTCGGCTAGGCTACCGCTGCGCCAATCGGCGACCCTTGATGAAAGTTACACACGTAAGGAAATTTTTTATTTAAATTCCTCCTCATTTTTATCTCGGCTCTCGTCATAAGCGACCTTGGTATCATGTGTCTTTTTATATTGTGTCATCGATGTCCATATTCACGTGAATTTGATCGCGCGTCTGGATGCTCCTTTAGACCTAGTCTAAAAATCGGTTCAAGTTTCTTTTGAGTTACATCAAAAAAACACGTCCAGTTTTTATTATTGATGTTTCAAGATAATAAAATAGTGAAAATAAACATTACGCCATGTATGTTTATGAAGTTTATCAAAAATGAAAATGGTCTATTTCGTTACAGTAATTCGATTTAGCCGATATACTTCTCATTTATTACCTGGAATCTAAATGGTTATTGTGCCTTGCAACAATTATTTGCACGGTTTGATTTATGCCCCCATAAAATTTTATATACAAGCGATTTGGCCTTTGTGATACTGATTTTACGATTTCGATAGCAGTAACCAGAAAAGTAGTTTTTTAATGGACCAGAGGCGGCGATGTTCGACAGGACGCACTCCTAGAATCCGCTTTTAATAGAATCATAAAAGATACAGTTCTTTCGTTTTCGATCTTTGACGTGAGCGCAGCAATTATTGTTTATAGTTGCTTTACGCCTGACTTCGCTCGTAGTTCATTAACGTCCGATAATTCTCATGAAAACGCCCGCCGAACATTTTTTATTTGTCGCGTTCTTTCCATTGCGAAATTCGTTTTGCGATTATACGGTTCTGAGTTTTAACGTGCGCAAGTAATAAAAAAAAAATCAGGTACTTTAATTAGATTGCGAACATGTAACGCGTTTGTTGATGAAATGCAAGATTTTGCAGTGCGTGTCAAAATTATACGTATTTTTAATTATAGAGGAAGAACACTTTTCTGTTCTATAAATAATTAGAGGCGTGATTAATTAATTTGTTAACGTTCGCAAGGAGACAGTTAAATATTACTTTTTTGCATTAAGTTGTATAGAGTTAAAAAAAAACCTTCTTTCGTTAGTATTATTTATCAGTCTATTCAAGAATCGCCCTGTGTACATTTTGACCTTGTTTTAAAAAAAAAAAAAATTGCAGGAAAATCTATTTCTTTCTTTTCTTTGTTATCTACCGATATATGTAGCTCAAAAAAGCTTTCGTAAGAAATAATGCCAAAAATATTAAAGTATAATTGGTTTCGTTTAAAAAATAAAACGAATTTTAATTTAAGGATAACATGTTTACATAATAATTCCAGGGTGTTAATAAAATCATGGAGTGCGCTTTTTGACGGGTAAACTCAGTTAAAAAAAATAAAATTATGGGAAGTTTCCAGTTCGGATGGGCTAATTAACGGCCCAATTATATTCGAAACGTGTCGATGTTTATTGATACGTGTTACATGTGCCAGTAGCTCGCACGTTTCATGTTACCCGTATAAATATAACCCGAAGTACTTGTCCAGGTTGCTAGTTATATAAATTTCTCGTTTACTGCCTTTATATTTAATATAAAAATGTCTATTTCATCGGTTATCATTTTTAACGAACTACAGCTTATTTTCTTGATAGTAGCGATAATGGTTTCGATGCTGTGCTTCGATTCACATCGCTTTCTGCTTTCCTTCAGTTTATATAAGATAAAATCCGAAGGAGAATTAATAACTATTAAGTCGGTACCAATTGTAGTAGGTAATAAATAACAACCAACCAAACACGCTTTCCCAATACGTTCACAAATCTTGGGGCTTGAAAAAATTAAAGAAATAAATTGAAAGAAATTCTAGATTATGCAGACACAATAATTTCAGCGACTTTTCATTGTTGTCAAGAATCTTGCAGACTCTAAGAAGGATCTTACAAAAGTGCCAAGGTCTCTATGTTAAAGGTATCTTTTAATCACAATATTGAAAAGGAGAAGGGTTGGTACAACCAAAATAATTCAGCAACACGGAAAACGAGTTCCGTTTTGGACAAGCAGCAGCAGAAAGATTCAAAACGAATGCTGCAGGAGCATTCTGCGTTCATTATTCTTCATCGTTTTTGAGGATAAGTAAGGAAATGAGAACTGAAAGCCACTAAACACTCAATACTGGAACGCAACTACTTAGCAGAATGATGTTTTAAATAAAAAGTAACCTTGTAATGAATGAATTTCAATAGTAGTTGTAATCATAGTAATAGACGTAAAGGGGTGTAAACTTAATTAAGAGTGCCCCTATTTCAAGTGCTTATTAAAAAAGACGAAACAGAACAGAAATATGTGTTTTAGTTTAAATTAAACACCAAATATTAAACTCGTTCATACATTTGTTCTGGAACATTTGCAATAACTTCGTTTGGGTTGTTTTTTAACTGTGCCAGTTTCTGGATGATTACTGTAAACATTAGACTTGAGATATCCCCAGAGAAAGTAATGAAGAGGCAACAGATTGAGTGAACGAGTGGGGCAAAATTTGTCTCCTTTTTGCGATAGTAAACGATCAGAAAACATTTAGGACAGATCTTTCCAACTTCTCGTTCAAGTTATCTAGCGAATAACTTGTTTTTTATGAATGGTTCATTGATTCTTAGGAATTGTTTCCAATGTAGTTGTCCGTTAGTTAATTTATCAAGAGATGGAAAGACCGGCTTTTAAACTAACATTTGAAGTATATGCTTACAGCATCCACAGGTAAATCCAACTGGTGTAGAGCATCCCTAGAGCATCGCTAAGGAAGTAGCGTAGTGTATAGCGTTTTGGTAACAGTAACTGCATCTCCATTTCCATTTTCGACGAAGAAAGGTCCAAATTATTCCTCTTGAATAGAAACCGCACCAAACATTAACTTCATTGAGTGTAGAGGCTGTTGTAAAATAATTTGAGGCTTTCCGGATGCCAATGTCGAGCATTTTGTTTATTGCCTCCACCTTCCATATGAGATCATTTTGGCTCTGTATACCAGTGTGCTTAGGATTCCTCGTTTTTGTGCTGGGTGGTGTTGTGAGGTTGCGTTGAGGTAGCGATTCGTGTTAGTGGGTTTGGGTAAACCTTGTATCCCAATGTTTGGTTTTCTTTCTTTGTTAGTATCACGTCCAGGAAGGGTAAGGTGCCGTCCTCTTCGAGTTCTATTTTAAATTGTATTTTGTTGTGCTGTTTGCTAAGGTATTCCAGAAATTTTGGTAATGTGTTGGTTCCATGTGGCCATTTGACAAAAGTGTCGTCTACCTATCTATATCAGCATTTTGGTTTCACTTGATGTGATGGAAATGTTCTCGAATATATCTATGAAGATGTTGGCTAAAACTGGTAACAGAGGTGATCCCATGGCAGCTCCTTCTATTTGTTCGTACCATTCTTCGTCGATAGTAAAGTATGTTGAGGATGTATAGAGTTCTATTAGATCCGCTATGTCATCTTCCATGTTAATTTCTTGTCGGCGTTGTCTGATGATGTTGATAATTTCTTCTAAAGGGATATTCGTGAACAATGATTTGACGTCGAAGCTCACTAGAACCTCATTCATCCCCAAATTAATATCCTTGACTTTTTCGATGAAGTTAGCAGAGGTTGCAAATTCTTGGGTAGTGGTTGCGTGGCGGATCCCACCGCTGATGCTATAGCCCTCATTGAGCTTCCTTCTTTATGTATTTTGGGGAGTTCATATAACCTTGGTGATCTGGTGCTCGTCTTAATGATGTTCCGGTGTAGTTCTTTAGGTATTGATGGTGCTGATTGCTGCCGAAATTTTTCTTCTTAAAGCGGGTGTCAGATCTTTCTTGATTTTTCGATAAGTGGAATCTCGGAGTAATACTCGTATTTTGTCTTTGTAGTGTGTTGTGTTGTTTTTCCTCAATTCCATAAGGGCTCTCGTTTCTTCTCTTTGTAAATTTGACGCAGGTGGTTTGACTGATTTCAGGATGCGTCGAGTAGTTGATCTAATCTCCTCTACTTCCTCTTCTGGTAGCGTTCTGATGCATGTTTCTACGGCACAGATGATGTCTTTCTTCGATATTTCTGTTTGAGTGGTTGCAAAGTTTAACCCTTTTGCTAAAATTTGTTTCTCCGGTTTCTGTAGTGGCTTGGAAACCACATTTATAACTACTCGGTCTTGAACCATATTTGAGCTTTATGATTTGGTTTTTTGGTGAACCTGCGTGAATTTCTCCTTCTGTTTCTTAGTAGCTGTTGGTAGCGCTTGATGTGTGGCCTTGTATGTGGTTAGGCACCACATCTCATTGTTCAGGATATTGCTCAGGTGCAAATGTATTCTGTATAAACACTCACCAACCGTATCCAGTTGGGTCCGGGTGTTGGGTATCTTTTCCTTTAGTAAGGGGTCGCTTGCTCGCTGGAAGATCCTTCTGGTGCTGGGTGTCTTGATGTGGTGTTTGATTCTCAGGAACTTCGGTGTTGTCTTTTTGTATCTGCATTTGCTGTGGAATGCCAGTTAGCTCAGTATTATTGACTTCTTTGGGCGTAGATCTTTCAGTCTCTTCGTAAGTGTAAAGTTTCCTTGCTGTAGAGGCGTGTTAATTTTATCTTCAGGCTTTCACGGCCGAATACTACATTGACAAATTCGTTGTAGAGATTGCTTGCTGTTATTCCGGATAATGTTTATTATTCGAAGGATATCTTCCGCAGTCTTAATGACTAATTTGGAGACGATCAAAACCCGATGTTTTAAGCAAAATTAAAAAGAAAAGTTATCCTCCCGCTGCGAGGAAAGAAAACCAACTCATAAAAAGAAACTTTTAAACATTACTTTCTTAAAAACATGCCTTTCCTGGTATATTTTGCTTGCGTTTAGGAATCTTCTAGCGCAAAGAATAGAGAATTGAAGCTACTATCAATCCTAAATAATTTGTAAGAGATCCTAAAAATCCAGAAACTTATGGATGAAAGTAACGTTGACCACCAGTCTGAATTCTTTAGACTGGTAATCGATATTTACAATTAATTCGCTTTAAGCTAGTTACGTGGAAAACTGTTACATAACATCTTCCTTGATATTGGTTTGAAATGATGCATCCACAGGGTCATACTTGGCGAGCCACCCAGCACAAGAAGAAAAAATATTATTTATTTGTTCGTTTCTGCCACTGTATTTAAAACTGTCAGTACATTCTGTTTATTATGGACGATCGCCGACTAAACTCTGCCAAACATATGCCATTTACTTATTATCCTAACTGCATATTTACTGCACGTGTCAATTCCGGCACATCGAAATCGGATATGCAACAAAAGGCAAAAAAGTGCTAAAAGTCTCGAATGTAATTTACGCGTGCCCGTCGTTAAGAACACTACAAGTCAACGCGCGTCAATCAGCTCGAATTTTTGGCAAGGCTTGCAAGTCCACGTGCGACAGGAAAAAAAAACAGGACAAAGTTGCACACAACATCAGCATTCTGCCAAAGTCGGCGCGAAGCAAAGTTGGCAAATATGAGCGATTACAAGCGCATGACGACTTTTAAGGGATGTGGAAAGCACGTGACTGCCGCCCTTTTCCCCACAATGCTATCTTCCTTATCTTTATTTAGCTATCACTTCATGCGTGAAGAGATTAGGAATGATTTCATGTGGATGGCAAACCTACTATTTCCAGCAGCTATTTCAGGTTAAATATTAGGAGGGATCGTTTTCCACCTTCATTCTAAAAACTGGTATATAAGTGACGAGGACATTTTGTAATAAATTCTTTTTAGTACTATTTATCCCAGCTTTTTTTTACTGCGTTCTCAACGCGTATTTCTTTCAGTTTTCTAGAAATACACATGTGTGTAACTGATAAGCTTGAAGGGTATGATTGGCAAGCAAGGCGGAAGATTTGAACGGTTAACACATATCCTAGAAATATTAATAACTTTCGCGATAACGAACGTCAATCTATCAGCAGAAGCGTAATTAATAATTTATTCCTTATCGTGTGTATTATTAAAGTACGCCTTGAAATATGGCGTTTCTTTTTATGTAATAAATCAATTCGACTATAATAGAAGCGGCCTAATGTCAAGGGCAGATTAATAAGGGGCAATTTTCGTCGATCGTTGCCTTATCGTTTGCCCCTGCTGCAAGGCGGCCTTATTATGTGGAATATTTAAAGAAGTTTTTCGAATATTGCCGTCATTTAACACACCCCTAAAAAAGAACTAACCCCAAATTAAATAAATGAAGATATCTTGTTTTATTGTTAAGAAAACAGTAGTGGCAAAATGTTTTGTTTAACATTTTCAATTTTGACGCCGTTGGTATGTAATACCCCCGTACAACAGTTAACGAAAAAAGTCGATTCTCCAGGGGCTTTCTGTGTGTAAACTCTAATTAAATTAATTTAACCTTCTTTCTTTTATTTGAAAAGTTTTCCCTTTTTCCGCGGGTGAAATCAATTATTTGTTTTGCATAGGACGGGGGGGTGGGATGAGGGGGCTAAAAGCTTCGCTTAAATCGAGTTTACTGGTAGAAATGCACGTTGGATTGGTTCCAATTTGGCCAACAGGTCTAATTTTGTACCAAATATTGTCGATCTGCAGCATCATCAAAGCGCTTAAATTCGCATCGACGAGTGACTTGTCGGCCACCGTAATGCGAACTAATTGTACATTTGATCTACTTTCGATTTTACGCTTAGTTAAGGCTATTACAGACAATAAAATTACTCCGGTGCGAATTAGTAATTGAAACGGATTTTTCTTGTTGCCTGCGTTAACGCGGTGACCACAAGTTATTATAGTTCACTCGCTTCAAGGTTCTAATTTTGCCTACTTTCGCAACCTCCATAGAAAATCACTTGTGCAAAGCAGCGGTGTTTCTGTCGTTGTTTTGTTTCGTGATTACTTTGCTGTATGCAACGCATTGTGTACATAAAATGAGGTAAATACGGCCGTCAAAGTTATATTACCAGGAATAATAGCCTGGATAAAATTAGCAAAGTGCGTTTTCTCTTTTGCTCATGAGTCGTTAAACAAATTATATATTGAGTTCCCGTCATTTGCCGCAGGTCCATTAACTCTTTGATTAATATCCTTTTCACCTAACTATGTACGTAAAATAGTCTATGCCAACTGCAACATTATGATTTCCACGCTTAAGATGAAACTAATTGTAGCTCAATCGAATTTATAAGGCAGATGTGGTTTGGTACAATATTCCAAACTATTCATAAACTTTCTTTATCCCAACGAGAGTTATGGAACGAGAATGTTTTATCAGCAACATATGAGGTGCTGAAAATCAGAGTGGTGTGGAAGTGAAAATTTTCGGATTTGAAATCTCAAGAAATACTTTTATAAAAAGATGATGATGTTATATTAACTTTATATAAAATAAAGAAAACTACATTTCCTGATTTGTTCATACTTTGTATACTTCCTTGTTGTAAGTATCTGTTTTTGCAATATTACATATTAATTTTTATTTCATTTTTAATGACAGCTCCGGTAGGCATAGAATTATGTATTAATTTCGAGCTTATCCTGTACATTCATTTTTTTCTACTTCCAGAACGGAAGAAGTTCCGTTCAACAGAAATGCTGAATTAGTGGAGGGCTTTAATGCAGCCAACATACTTAAAAGTCTTAAATATTCCGACAATGTCGGTTTCAAAAGTTTCGGAGAGTCTCTTTTGGGGGGATTTAACTTTCTGATAATGCAGTTCAGCTGATATTTTCCCACAGGCACCTACGGTTTAATTGTATTATTGTGAAGGTATAATCTCCGAGAAACTGTTGCTGCATAAATGTAAAATTTTAACTAACACGTAATCCTTAATTAATTCTACTTATATACTTTATTGCTATGCATAATTTTATTTTCACATTCCTATATAAATTACTTAAATATTAATTACTCATTACTGGTCTTTAATGTTTTGCGTCAGTAAATTCTGTCACCAGACAACAGAAACAAAGCTATTTTAAGAATACGTAATGGAAAGTTAAAGCTGTGAATTACGCCTACAGGAAGGTTTTGATGAGGATATGCTTTGCCAAGTAAAGCAGAGGGGCTTGCTTGATTGCTACCAGTTTATGCTGAAGACGACCGTGGACGCGAGCTGTCTACCGAAAGCGCCTTTTTTGACGCGATGACATCCCCTAAGTACGCGGACAATACTTTTACACTCACTCCCGGTAGTTCGGATTTCGTAAGTAGAGTGTCGTGTTCTTTTCGTATTTTGGAACACGCAAACGTTATCTGCGCCATTTAAAATCTCACGAGATGTTGTTCCGTTCTCGTTGAGAACACGAACGGTAAAGAACAGATTGCTTTCAAATTAAGAAAGATTTGAATTTAATATATACTTTCACTTATCTGTAGAATTGTATACCTTAGAATCTAGATATACATAGTGTGTAATCGAATAAGTTTCACTTACTCTAACCATTATTAATACACAAGAAAATAAGCGAAGTGATGACATACAGATACGTATGGGGCCAAAGTCAATACTAAATCCGGAAAAATCTTTGTTTATTTTTTACAAGAAACGTTTGGGAAGCACGTTATGTGATTTAAATGCCACAGCTGATCAAAGTAGGTAGTGTTTGTATTTTTAAGCTAGACCATTCTACTGTAGGTTAAAATAAATCCAGTGAAGAGAAGAAATCGAAAAGAAGCTATTTCAGTGGTGCAGCATGAATCTGGAAGGGGCGTAAGGAAATAAGAGAAAAAGATATAGGAAGAAAAGGCCAACCCTGAATATTTATGACAGGATAACATTAGAGATCCGGTGAGAGTAGAGAAGTGAAGCAAAGATGATCAGAAATTCGACTATTTAGGCATAAATAGAAAGAGAGACGGAAGATGTTTACATAACTTGTGTCTGTTAATGTACCATTGGGTGCATAGACAAATGAACGACTCTTAGTATGTTTTAATGTTATTTTAGTTTTGTAAAACTGTTTTCCACATCGTATATTAAAATTTGACAATAATCGATAGAAGGCAATTTAAATCTTCTCTTCGGCTGTTTGAGAATCAACTCATCCAATAACTGATTTCTAACAATAATAGCAATAATCTGTCTGGTATACAATAACAGATGCAACATTTTTGTATCTACAATATTTTTTAACAATCACTGGTCCGTTATTGAATCGAAGCCAGACGTGCAATAGCGATTTACAGTCGTTTACTTTTCTATGCACCCAATGATACTTTATATAAAAAATAAGAAACTAATTTCTTATAACTACGATTGTGATATTTTTAATTTTAAGAATAAGCAATTTTGCTTAATAATTAATTTTCTGTGTAGATTTTATTCCGAAGTATCGATTCTTAATAATTTCAGTTCCCAGGTACTTCATTTTGGTTTCTGTGTAATTATCTGAACGTGATACATGCGGTGTCCTGTAATTAAGCGATAATTACAAGATATCGAATTATAGCCGCATCCGGTAATTACTTTTTAAAAATAACTGACTTTCTTTGCAACTTTTCATTTTTTACATCCAAAAAACCATAAAAGTGCAACGTGTAATTTATTTTGCTTTTATCAAAAATTTCTTGATACCATCTGCTTAATTAAATAATTTTAAACATATTGATCAGAACATCAATTATTTATTTGGACTAAATAATATTAACACTGGTTTTCTATGTATATATTTAGTTTCAGTGATATTTAGAATGAAACGAGGTCGTTTAAAAAGCCCTTTCGTTCTGTATATATTTTTTGCGCGAAACTTATGTCCTTACGAAACTAAATTTATGATCGTAGATAAATTTAAGTTATGAAACAACAGTAATTTTTAAGTGTATGCATTACATAGACTGAGGTACTATGATGTCGTTTGTGTAATTAATAACTCTTAATGTGTATAATCCGAGATAAGAAAGGCAGAGGATTTTTTTCAGATTACACCTAATCTTACAAACTTGTACAGAACGTCGAGCATTAAACAAACAACGTTTTGTATGTGTTATAATTTTTCGCTGACCTAAGTACATATTCGTTTGATTTTGCGTACTCGATGGTGTTGCTAGTCGGGTTCAAAAGTCGTGTGAACGACGTCTTCATTAAACACACAAAAAAAATTCATCAGAGTGCGCAGACCTATGTATGTGTATGTGCTACGTAATGCTAACTTTCGCGATAAATATAGAGTAAACATGTGTAAATGATAAATAGGGATTATTTTTAGCGCGATATTTAAAGCGCTCAATTGGCCAGACTCCGTTTTAATTGACTTTATTGGCAATTTAGTCATTTAGAAGTAGCTGTGTAAAACAGTGAGCCTTACAATGAAGTGGGTATCACCTCCTCTTTCTTAACATCAACACAATTGTTGTATTGTGTCTTGATAGTAGCTGCTTTAAATAAAACTCCCGAGAAGAACAGCAATTTCTGAGAATAATAATATCAGTAATGCATGTTTGAAATCAATTGTAACTGCAATTTACATAAGTCACTGAACATATACTTTTTAATGCCTTATTAATATGAAATTATTATTATCAGTTAGGACAGATGTTCGTAGTTAACATGCAGTCGCTTGTAAAGTGTACGAATAATATTTCGACAGTTAAACATCCGATTGTGAGATTATTTCTTTTATCTTCCTGAAATGATATATGTTTATTATCGTTCGTACTGTCACTGGTAATAAGCAGCTATCAATAGTACTACCGGTAGTTTTCAAACCAGTCGAATGAATTCTTCCAAATGAATTATTCATGAGTATTAGTTGAATCACTTATTTGAATTAGTCTGGGACACAACACCTCTTCAAATTCGTTTGAATAATTTATGTATTGACGGACACCCGATGCATGTAAAAACTATGTATTGTAGATAGATTTCCTATCCTGCTATTTCCAGAAATCCAGATATTATTGCAAAAAATATTCTTGAATTGTTTTAAGACGACTGACTTTGGGCAGAAAACAGTAACGCGATGTTCGCGGTTTTAACAAATTAAATATAAGTGAAAAATACTTAAACAACTTTAAATAAATGAATTGGAATTTCACAAATCAAGTGAATCACTAAAAAATTTCTGGTGTCATTTGATTGGTACAAAATATAATATGGGTTACCTCGGAGGATAAATGAGATGACGTAGGGATCCTCTGTAGCATTTAAAAGAAACTTTAAGGAGAAACTGAAATAATGTACCTCAACTCTGACGATTTTGTTCATTTGAATAATAAAACGAAGGAATAGTAGAAACCGGGTTTAAAAAATTATGAAATTTGTTTACCGAAGTATAAAGCGACAAAGTCCAAGTCTCAATTATAATATTCCTGTCGCCGTGCTGATTATTATGTTAAACAGACCTTAGCTCGTACTTTTGCGTCATTTCGCATTACGTACCTACAACTGCAATGACACAACGTAGGCGGTTACACTGTTGTCGTAGATTTCGTCTTGTCTGTTGCAAATGAACTGGAAAAGACATGTCGGCAGACTACAAGGAATCTGCAATTTACGGTCACTGCCTTGTCTCCGGTTTACTTATTTATGCTTATGTCTACATACAGGTACCTTAGACACTTTCATTACCTATCTGAAACAACAAAAATTAATTATTTTTAATTAGATGTTGGAAGTAAATACAAAATTAAATCAAACAGGAATTTATAAATTTCAGATATTTATTGGTTATTATTATTACTATTCTAACAATAAATAAATAAATAATAATTTTTATGCAGTTGCTATTAATGCCATCATCTTCTTCATTATGCTCTTCCTCTTCTTCTAAATTCTATATATTCTGTAAAGTATTCTCTTCATTGGCTCTTCCTGTCCTACTACCCATTCCCAGATTCCTTAATCCATTAAAGTATTTTGAAGTTTTTTTATCAAAACAGTAGTAATGTCATCAAATTCTTGTTGTAGACTTTCTCTTTTTAAAGTTTCTACTAAGGTATCCATATCTTGATCATTGCCTGATGGTAAAAGTGGTTTCCAAAAGTTGTTATATTCTGCTAAGTCTAATCAAAAACTTTCCTTTATATACCTGCAACTCTTGTATAAATGTTGCAGTTCATATTTGAATTACTAAAGTTAGTAATTTATGTTTAACTCAGAAGTGAAACGATCCTGTGAGAATTTTAAATCTGTTCTGCAAATACAATAAGCGGTTTCTATTTATACGGTAATAAATTAGCATCAAAGTAAGTAAACGATTGTTATCCATCGCATGCTAAAAAGTTTCTCCGATCAGTCGATTCGTCGTCCTGTGCGGCGAATTAGAAATGCCGGGCGTACGTCTCCGAACACGTGTGTAATTTGTATAAATTAAATGTTATTTCGACGACAAATTGCAGCATAAAGTATCAACAATAACGGGAATATTAATTAAAAATGGCCAAAGCTCGCGGCCTGCATATAAATTCCTCGATTATCACATATCGTAAACATTCCAGCTGGATTTGTGCTACACATTCATTCTCTATCCAAATCGATAGTTTGCACGCGCGCTTTCTTTAATAATTCACCGGGAAAAAATTTATGAAGAACATGTTTTAGGAAGTATAAGATTTTTTTCTGTGTTATCTGCCCCGCTGTATAATAAAGGCCGTTTACTTCAAAATCGTAGTACTTCTGACGAATGGCATGCTTCCATTTATTGTTCTTTGTAATTTACATTTGTCATGGCTAGTTTAACGTTGTAATATTGCTTGAAGCATACGTTTATCATAATTTATGTCTTCTCATACCATACAATAATAACTGACATTGTAGTTCATCATTTAACTTTATAATTAAAGAAAGCTGGATGAAGTTATTAAAACCATTCAAATAATTCTAGCGAAAGTGTCAATGAAAGATCTCCTTTATTGTACTTCAATTATTTATTCGCGTTTTTTTGTCATTTTAATATTATTGTATAAAATAAATAATTTCTTTTTAACGTTTTCATTGAAATTATTTAATACTGTTTATTGTGATGGAAGAAAGAGCACTTGTGAAGGGCCCATTAGTTTTGAGTTTCACTAAGCGTTAAGTCTGACTTAGGTGTAGACTCAAGAATATTAATAATCTTTGGTGAGGAAAATACCCTTTGGTTTTACCACCAAAAATTCCATGAAGTGTTTGATTCTATACAGGGTGATTTATTAGCTCACCGACAAGCTTTGCCATATGAAAGCTCATGTAATTTTAAGGAAAAAAAAAATTAAATTAAATTAAAAATTAAAATTAAAAATTAAATTAAAAAATTAACACACGACCACAGTTGTTACAGAGAATACAAAATGCTGCTACTCAAATTAGAAATCAACCTAACCTTTTCGTTCGAGTGAAAAACTCGTTCGTCGTTGTGAAGCATGCATTGAAGCGGGAGGAGGACATTTTGAGAATTTTTTATAATTATGTATTTATATGATTTTGAATTTTGAGCAATTTATGTAAATATTTAAGTGATTTTGCAACATTAAAATAATTAGAATCAAAACTTTGAAGTCTTCTATTTCCTTAAATAAATGAAATCGGACATGTCCAAATGATTTTTTTTTTCTTAAAATTACATGAGCTTTCATATGGCAAAGCTTGTCGGTGAGCTAATAAATCACCCTGTATATATTGTGGAAAACACAACTGTTATGTTTATCAAATTGTGTGTAATTTAAAATTATTTTGTACGGTTGGACGCTGAAACATCTTCTCATGCTTTACGACTTACAAGTATGTAAGTAATAAAAATTAAAAACAAAATTTTCAAACTGTTATTAGCAGCAGTTAATTTCTCATAATTACAATTTCAAATAATAATTCTCAAAGGAACGAACATGTAATTGTTTCATTAAGAAAACTTCACAACAATAATTATAGCCATATACGCATCCACATTTTATGACGTGAAAAATCAGATAACATCTGAAGATCCTCACGTGTAAATCTGCAACTGTATCTCAAATAAATTAATTCCCAAAAAAATTCCAACTCTGCTATAAAACACGTAAGATATTTGATATGGTTTAGGAAAAGACCTTAATGCATTCTCAGACCCTCATGAATTGACTTTGACATGCAATAGATATTAATATTAATGGTTTTAGGTCTGCGCTGAATGATGGAGTTTGTGGACCGACCGTCCCTCCGCCGTTCAAAAGATTCACGAGTGCGGCGGGAAGGAAATGAGGTACCATCGATTTCGGGCGGGACGGGCGTGAAATGTTCATAGGCAATTATAACGCGGAAATGAATCTCTGAAATGCTGACAAACAGAACAAATTAACGGAAACAATAACTAGAAACGTAGTTAATGAAGAATCCTTTCGTATGCTCCGCCGCCACGCGGCTTGGAAATTGTTTTGATAAATATCTTTCCAATAATCACATAGCTGCTCCTCTGAATACTATGGCTTCAAATGAAACCGGCTTTGTTATAAATTGTACCCAAAATTAATCACGATGAACTCGTTTGTATTCCGGCATTTCTCTTAAAGTAATATACTACGCACAGTTTTCCTCAAAATAAATTTAAAGATTACAAAATAACAATATATGAACATTATCCTCTAGTAAAATAATTTTTATGACACTACTTGCAAAAATGACGTTTACTTGTGAAGATTTCAAACGGAGCATAGTGTTAATAAATAAACAACTAAATAGAGTAACTAGTATTTAGTATAATTCTAGTAATTTCGTCCTAGATAAGCTGATTGCAATAGTTTCTTTATTGAATTGTCTATACATACTGCAGTGATATTTACCTATGTCCAGAAATTTATTCATCGTATGCTGTTTCCAACAAATTTCGCATCTTATAAAACTTTCCAAAAATGTAACGTTCTTCAAAAATTCCCAAAAATACAAAGTTCCACAACAAGTAATTTTCTTCATAATAACATTCCCAAAACAACAACGTTTCACAAGAGGCGTTCTGCAAGATGCAACAGTCTTCCAGATACAATGTTCTTCAGGATGAAGCATCTTACAAGATGGAGCGTACTTCAGGATGCAGCGTTCTACAAATTAAAAATTTGTTATAATTCAAATATTTAGGTTATTATGTTATTAAGAATGTTAATTAATTTAAGATATTATTGAAATGTTAATAGAATACTTACTTAGTTTAATCTTAAGTTTGAAATATTTAAGTTATCTGTCAGATTGACGTTTTGTGTGAAAGAAATGTCAAATTGATTGAAGTATTTATGAATAAGATGGAGGGGTTGATCACCAAGGAGAATAAACAAACCGAGGTGTAATGGGGAGGAAATAAACACAAAAAGGTAAATCTTTGAATAGCAACCATATCATCAACATCAAAAATAATTTTGCTCTTATAAAATTTTAATCCACAATATACTTTGTAAAATTTCAAGTTTCTTTAATTCATTAACAACGCTAGTAGAAGTCTATCCAGAGATGTCTCACAGCAAAACGCTGAAGTAAGTTCTTTTGGTTTAAGGAAATTCTTTTGGTTTTAAAAACACATTACATATAACACATACTGTCATTCATCAATCATTTGAACTATCAACACACATATACAAAGAATTCTCATTATTATAGAAGAGTTATTGTTTGTTTTGCAATGGGCGTAACAGGTAGCAACACTTGGCAAATACGACTCTATCTATAATAATAAAAATTCTAATTCAACATTACACTACATCTAAACGTTACAAAATTCTAAAGCTTCATAGGAATTTTATTGTTTGTTTCGCAATTAGGCGTCACAGGTGGCAACACTTGGCAAATACGAAATTAACTGTTTTTCTTTAGCACTTTTAGACATACATTACAAAATTAAACAATTAAATTACTCACCAATTTATCTTCAAAATAATTTTCTTCAAAATTATAATAAATAACTGGATTTCAATTGACATTGAGAGTTCCCAACCTGTTCTGTCACCTTGACATTTTAAAATAAAATTCATAAAAGACTACTAGATTACGTAATTGTGTAGTGGATGTGGTTTAACGATTATTAGAATAAAAGAAAATAAACAATTTTGATACTTACCATATCTGATAAGAAAGCAACACTACAATACGTCGAGTAAAATTAATTGATTAATTAATGTTTAAGCAATCACCATCTCGAAATGTTCAATACCATTGGAACTTTCGACATTTTTCCGCTATATACTGTTTTATAGAAATATTAATGGTTAAAAATTCGTCATTAGTTTCAGGTTCTAATTGATTTTGAAATTTTGAAGCTATGACTAATACTGCCTTGGCCTTACTGCGAGCTTCGTTCCAGCTAGTGACAGGATTTAAGTACTTCTGCTATTTCCTGGTTCCAAGATTTCATTGGTCTTCCACGGCGCGGTGTTTCTTTCCATCCCATTGTGCTTCCCAGATTTCTTTCACATGATTGTTTTCTTTCATTTCAACTAAATGCCCGAACCAACTTAGTTGACGTTCCTCTATCAAACTTGTTATACTCCTAGTCTCTCTCTTATGTTAAAATAACGTTTTTTTAATCCTATCTCGTTCGGTGGTCCCCTCTATCGTTCTCAATATTCTCATTTCAATTGCAATTCCTTGAACTAAAAATGTTTACTTCGGTCCGTTTAGATACTTAGGGCGTAGAAAAGTCGTTGTTTTTATTCTATATTTTTCTCTATTGTACCCTTGCTATGTATAACTGCTCCCAAGTACTTCAAATCCTTCATAACGTTTGATGTGCCTGCCTACGAGGATAGATCGCAAAGTTTCTAGAACGAACTAGAAGATGGCGCTACGTGCGCATTCTGCTCACTGTTTTCGAAAGTTCGTAGAACTACTGTCAAATTTTCAGAGAGATCGTGCATAAACTAATGTCGTTACTGTCGATCAAAGTAAACAATTCATGCATTTTCTGAATCATGAATAAAAACGAGTTCCGTGCAGTGATAAAGCATTTCTTTTTGAAAGGTTTAAATGCTAAAGAAATAAAACCGGAATTAGATGATGTTCATGGTGAGTCTTCTCCTTCATATGCAACAGTTGCAAACTGGGTTGCTGAATTTAAACGCTGTCGAGCAAGCATAGAGGATGCATCGCACTCTGACAGGTCAAAAGCAGCTACCGATGAACAAATGATTGGAAAAGTCCATGAAGTCGTGATGAATGATCGGCGAGTAAAGTTGAGAGAGATAGCAGAGGCAGTAGGCATTTCATGCGACCACGTACATTGCATCTTACATCAACATTTGGACATGAGAAAGCTTGCTATTAGATGGGTGCCGCGTATGCTGACAATCGATTAAAAGTGAGTTGGAATGACCATTTCTCAGCAATGTTCAAACGTAACCCAAAAGATTTTTTTCCACGTTTTGTAACTGTTGGATTTCTTCCCGTTTCCAAATCTTAAGAAATGGTTGGCTGGAAAGAAATTCTCATCGAAAACTGAAATCATAGAAGCTGTAAATGGATATTTCGAAAGCTTAGACGATTCCTATTTTCTTGAAGGGTTGAAAGGTCTTGAAAAGCGTTGGGCTAAACGATTTTCCCCAAAAAGTTGTTTTCTTCCGTCTTGTTCTAGACACTTTCCGATCTATCCTCGTATTTTTTTCTTCTTCTTTTGATACAATTTCCGATTTCCTTCATTTATTTCCATTCCAAATTGCCTTAGGGTATCTTGTCAAACTTTAATTGCTTTTTTAAATTCATTTGGTGCTGTTAGAATTAGGTCATCAGTCATCGTAATTACTTGTTTGAGGTGTCTGGTTCTTATGTTTATACCCTTAGTCGATTTATTTACTTTTCTTGGTATACGGAAGCATCTCTTTCCGATGAGCCTATCTAGCTGGCCATGATATTTTGTAACAGATTTTGTTTGACATTTTAAGCTGTATTTAATAAGTTTAATGATAACGTGGTCGACTTTCCTTAAATGACAGCTATCGAGTTCCTAAGCCAAAAACGGCCGTTACCGAAAAGTAACATGATTGAGGAGGATCGACATGTTTCTGAAAGGAGTATTCAAGCAACTCTAAAGATTGGTGTGAAAGCAATTAACACCATTTTACAGAATCATTTGAAGGTATGTAAGTTTATTTCTCGTTGGATTCCCCTCAATGAGACTCCAGTTTAAAAAGAAGATCATGTGAGATGGTGCAAATCTTCACTAGATCGCTTTGATCGTCTCATCTAATGTACAACATCTTTACAGGTGATGAAACTTGGGTATACTGCTATGGGTTGTATCATCGATAACAGCTATAAACAGTGTCGGACTCAAAATCCCTCCCTGTCTAATCCCTTTCTGCGTACTAAAAGGCCTTGTTTATGTATTACCTATTCTAATTATGTTATAGGTGTCATGATATAAGTTGTTGATAGCAATCAGTAACTCGACATTTATTTCTCTCCTCTCCAGTGAACACCATGTTTTTTTGTCTTGGTCTTCTTTAGACACGCATAAAAACTTTCTATTTTCACCCAGTACTCTTTCAGAGATTTGTCTGATAGTGAAGATTCAATCCTGTGTGCCTCTTGCGGATCTAAAATCTGTTTTAAGTCTGTTTTCCGGCTACTGCAGCTGCTCCATAAAGTAGAATCTCCTTTTTTGGAAATTTGTTAGTTTCCAGTCTTCTGGAATCTTCTTCAGTTTCCTTGCCGGGTTCATTATCTTGAGTAGAACGGTTAATCCATCTTCTCCCATGTAGTTATAAATTTCAGGCTTTAGTCCATCGTATACTGGATCATTTCCGGGAATACTAGAAAGAGTAAGTGTGAAACGCAGATCTAAGAGTAGAGTCAAGACCGTATTCTGTAAAATCTTGTTAAATTTAACAGGCTGTGTTAAGTTGATTCAACTGTACAGCTGTTAAAGTTAATCAGCCATCAATAAGACAGAGGCTTGCTAGGTGCACTGATTTGGCCACTTAACAAGGATGCATAATGACATCCTGGCAAAAAAAATGCAAGAAGCAAGAAACAGTGTAAATAAGGAAGCTTGGAATAGAAATTTGCACTAGTTAGTTAGAGAACCAGCAGAATATCTTACACCTTTGGACCTAACAAGGTTTAGTCGAAATCACATTTTTAATAATGATTACTTATACATACTGACATACATAGTTTTATTGAAACTAGAAACAGGCAGAGATCGGACAGGCAGTATTATAAAATAAAAGATAAAAACGAAACGCTCGCTTGATCACTATATATCGTTGCATATTCTAGGTTTAAGACTTAAGCTTAAACTAAAATGAAACATGTGATATAAACATTTTAGTATGAATCTCGTATAGAGCGTTTTCCTTATATCCAAATAATTTATGAATCTGTAATTATTACAGGAGTAAGGAGGAACATGACTATTAATAATTTAATAGGCACCGAAGCAACACGTTTAAACATTCAGTTCTAAACACATAAAAACAAGAAATGCAGAGATTTGCAAATGTGCACGTAAATGTCTACGTGCGTCTGTAAGTTTTACGTGTACATGAACGACGAAAATTATTTTTTTTCTACGTATAGAGACGCTGTGTAAATTTCAGCTAATTCAAGGCCGTTTATAACTTTCCGCTGTATTTGTTGTATACGTCAAAGTTTGACCAGAAACTTTTCCAGTTTCTTGACGCCCGTAATAAATTGCGCAGGAGTGACCTTGCATAATTCAAAATGTAATGCACGCAATTTTACATGTAACTCACACCCACATGAAGTAAGCTTATTACGCCGCGCGCCGTAATTGTGATAGTTACTTCGATTAATCAAAAATAAGATGAGATGACATTTTTCGTCTTGTGTTCATCTACATATTGTCCAATAATAATAACTAGGCAATCTTTAATTGTATTTGTTCTTCAAAAGTGTTTTGAGCTTCTTAAAATCCGAAGCTTTTTCTTTTAAGCTAATCCACACACGCAGTTCCAAAGAAATGCAAGAATTTATGTAATGGCACTAATCACTAATGTTATTGGAGAAGTCATTAAACTTTCCGGGGATTAGTGTTTCTTCTTTAACTCGGTTCATTCGTTGCGTGATGTGATCCCATGTGGCTATTATTAGCTTGTCTTCGTGCTTCCGCTTTCTTAATTTTTATAATTCATCTTGAGCTTTGCCGTTTTTCACCATTTCCACTTAGACACACAGTTTAGTTTAGTTTCCACCATAATGTTTCATACCTTGTCAAATTCTGCAGTTATTTTAAATAAATTTAAATATTTACGCTCGTTTAAGTTTGCACACCCTCCGAGAATATGTAACGACTAATATTTTGGACATTAATTTTCATTTCCCTGAATGTTTCACATCTGAACGAAGCCGGTCTCCTGCTGCAATTAGTTAACCCTTCGTTGTCCGAGGGGTTGATGTATTTCGCTGGACGTAAATGTTCGGAAACGAACGTTCGGTACCGCCATAATTGGCAATACATCACATAAAATGACGGTTCACAAATGAATAACAAATATAAGCAAGTTAACTTCAAAACCAAGATAAAAATAGAAAGTGTCTCCACAGCCGGCACGGCACCGGTTTCGAGTATTGTTGCCGGCGCCGGTTTTGAGTATAGTTGCCAGCGCTAGTTTCAAGTATTGTTGCCACGAGTCTCTTGATTATACATATAGTTTATTAATTTTCCCTTTTTCCCGAACCTTTTCAGTCCTTTGAAGTGCATCTTATTTAGGCAATAAGTAGGTACCTTATTTTAACGTGAATTTTGTTGACTTATACGTTAACACTTAAGGATGAAAACATTTTGGTCCAGTTGTACATTTCGACAAGACAAAAATTATTTCAACAAGTGTTGTCAAGGGTTTAAGCTTCAACTTAAATTTAAACTGGCATTGTACCTACTACTGGGCCTTAATCTTTCAAAATGATAATTGAAACATTATTCTGAAAAGATTAATGCTTCATTTAACCTTAAAGTTAACTTGAATAGTAGTAATATTGTTGTTAACGAAAAGGGATAGAAAGCATAATATCAATTATAGTTAGAGTTGGAGGAACATAACGAAGAAAATAAGAAACAATACGAACAAACAAGAAATGCAGCAAAAAGGGTTTGTAGAGAGAAAAAACAAAGGAATCATACGGAGCAAAAACTGGAGTTTTCTCTACTCGTATGAAAGCAAGGAAATAGAGAACTTCTACTAGGAAATAAAGCAAAATAAAGGGCATAACTTAAATTCCTACTATTTAAGGAACGAAGAAAGGCTGTTAGTGGGAGGTAAAGGAGGGAAACAGATTTTGAGTAGCTGCTAAATGAAGATGAGGGAACAGAAGACGAGCAGGGACACGAATATGAAGAGGAACAAGGAAATGTGGAAAACAGTGTAATCGTGGAAATTCCCACAAAAGGATAGAAGAGATTAAACAATTTGACAACCATAAAAGCGCAGAAGGAAACAATATACCAGCGGAAACCATAACATACGGCGGTGAAGAAGTAACAATTTGGGAACTTGAAAGAATGTCAAGGTCTTAATTGTACCTCCAACATAAGGGAGCCAAAGAAGATTGTAACAAATATCAATGGATAGCGCTCTTGGACATAGGGACAAGGTGCTATCAAAGATTATCAGAAGTTGGCTAAATAAATGTCACAATGAATTTGTGAGAGAACATCAAGGAGGATTTAAGCAAGGTAGATCGACGATGGATCAAATCTTTTATCATGAAACAGCTCCAAAAATATATATACAAAGTGGGCATATGACTCCATCAAAAGAAAGAATTTGTATGGCGCAATTGGGGATACCGAGTAAGTTGAGGAAGTTGGTGCGGATGACGCTTGAAAAAAAGGGAAATAAAATACCATTTGAAGGAGGGATGTCAGAACAATTTACAGTAGAAAAGGAATTGAGACAAGGAGATCCACTGTCCACTGTCTTATGCCGCTTTCTCTTAGGATCTCCAGGTTGAAGCAAACCAACTTGGTGCAAGAGGAGATCCTAAGAGAAAGCGGCATAAGAACAAGAAGTTTAATTTACGGAAGCAGATATCAATGCCTGGTCTATGTCGACGGCATGTACTGATGGCTGGATCAGAGAAAGGTCTAGCTGCTGGCTGGAACAAAAAACAAAAGACTGCGGAACTTAACGAGAACAAAACAAAATACATGGTCATGAAAGATCATGAAAGACGAGAGACGATAGATCTAGTCATAAATTGTGCAAGAAATAGGACATATACAATAGAGGAGGTGAAACAAATCGAATACCTGGGTGCAACTTTGCCTGTAAAGGGGACGAAGAGAAAGGGGGGTGTTGTGATATGCTATACAACTGCAATGTTATTGAAGAGAAACAAACATGGTTCTTACTAATTAGTACTGTTTTGTTGCTAAATACATGTTTTTGTTAATCTGCCGTAAGAGTAATGTTCCAATTACAGTTGGCCATGGGTGAGAGAGAAACTCATAGCCAGTCATGTCTGATATTAATTTTACATGTTTGGATTGACAGCAATTGTAAAAATTAAGAGAACTGTCAGTGACTGTCACCAGTCACTGTGATTCATAGGTTTGTTCGTTTGTACTGCACGAAGTTACACTCAAAACAGTTAGGTGTAGTTTTGCACAACGTCAGGTGATGTGCAGTGTAGTTTCGTGCAGAAAAAACTTTAGAGACAAACGAACGCAATTTAAACATGCGTGACAGATGATCAGTGCAGTTAACATTGCTTTCATCCAGGTAAGAGCATAAAATAATGGATCCTATAAAAAAACGTATAGGTCTGTTCCATTTGACCGAATTTCGAGCTCTGAACCGTTCAGATCATGCGCAGTATGAAATTTATATCCAATTTTGTGCACTGCTCATGCTCAGTAAGATTTTGAATAGTTCAGAACTCGAAATCCTGACGAATGGAACGGACCTTATAATTATAACTGGACGATGACAGACGATGATCCTGTGAACCAGGGTTATATTCTAAAATCACGCGAAAGTGAGTACTTATTTAGTGTGAACTATTTTTATATTAATAGCTATTTGTATACCAAGACCTAAATTTAATTTATCTGTCAGTTACAAGTACATTCAACGTCACATTCCAACTGACAGATAAATTAACCTTAGGATAAACATCGGTCAAAGAACTAGAAGTGAGATTTTTCAGGTTGGGATATACTGCACTTTCTTGTTCGCACTAAACACCGAGCAAGAAAGTGCAGTCTAGAGTAACTTGGAACAGATTGCACTGGACAAACGAACGCATTTTTCTGCACTAGGGCACATGGTATGCACTGGTGTAGACAAACGAACAAACCTATTATTTTTGCAAATTATGAATAAATAATGGCCTTTGTATTTAATGAACTTCAAAATCGATACCTGATTGAAACTTATTTGAGAAATGGCGAATGGATTTATAATGTAAGAATCTGTTCCACACGACCATTTCAGCAGCTCTATTTAACGTTTTGTGCAGCTGTTTAGAGAAACAGGAAGTGTGGGTCGCAGAAAAGGCACAGGCAGAGCAAGGGTTAGAAATGAGGAAACCATTGAAACAGTCAGGTAAATCATGGAGGAACGAACCACAAACTTCTGTGCGACACTTGCAGCAAGACGTTTGTAGACGTATCCCGAAAAATTATTAAACTTCCATCCTTACCGTTTACAAGTGACCAATGAACTACTCCCTACTATAGATAGACCTCGAAGACCTTGTCAGCGATTCATTGATCAATTCAATAATGCTGATGAGGCTTTGGCAAAAGTTAGGTTCACTGATGAATCCTTTTAACATCACTTGTGAATATGTAGCACGATGATGAAATACAGAAAGGTCATTTTCAAGCAAGACGTGGCTCATATACATACTACCAATGAAAACATTGCTTTTTTAATTTTTTGCAGATTAGTTTAATCATAAAAAATATATGACCATCACGTTCTTACGATATGAATCTTTGTGATTTCTTTCTTTGTCGATACTTAAAAAAAACTCTATTTTTGAAACTCCCGTTGTTGATTTTGATCTGCAACAAGGAATTACAAACAAGATCGAAGATATTATTAATGCACCTGGGATTCTTCAGAATGTTGTTCTTTCTGTTAAAAGAAGAGCTGCACTATGCCTAGCAGAAGATGGTGGGCACGTAACGCATCTTATTTAATGAATACTTCATTTCTTTTCACCATCTTTTGATTATCTGACATAACCTAACCTAACTTTCAGTTAACCTCAATTGATATTAAAAGAAAATAGTTGGTATGACCTGCTTGTAGGTTTAAAATCCTGAATTTTTAATATAACTAAGACATACGTGATTTTTCTCGCAGCCAACTCTGTGGCTCACACATTACATTGATTATTTATTATTGTCAATTTAAAAGTAAAGCTAGGTTTGATCAACCGCTAACGAACTAAAGAAGAATTAGTTGTCGACGTGTTCGTTTTAAATTCCAATTTTTTTCTTAGGTCTATCACGACCATGTTTCCTGAAATTTATTCATGCCATAAAACGTACTGCGAAAGCAATTTTTTGGAATTTATGGCACGGTATTTGAAATAATTGAGCAATACTCCCAACTTCATCATTTCGAAGCTAGGGGATTTCATTACCAACGACGGTGTTAAAATAAAAATGTTCCGTTTTATAACAACGCCATCTATGATACTAAAGAAGATTTATAGTCGGAAAAGCACGACAAACGTAGGGATAAACTCGCACTGAAGATGGTTTTGGGTTGCGGAGAAAGAGAGAGAGAGAGGTATGTGAGGATCGGGAACGTTTCGTATAATAATAGATCACTGGGTTCGTACGAAAGATCCTCTCGCTCCATTGTGCTCTGTGGTGATGAAGCACTCCGCGGTAATCGGGCTGCAATGCCTTCGACTTGATGCTGATGGGGAAGTAACCTTGAACATTAGATTCACTCGAGCGATAAAAGGAAAGCCGAGACACACCGGCGGATGCTATACTCTGCTATCGCTCGAATCTCGGTAATCTGGTTAGGGATGGCTAGCCTGGCCTGCACGATATGTGTACCATTTATTTCGAGATTTACTCGTTATTTCGTGTCCGTTAAAACGGAGATAAACATTTTTGTAAATTACGGAGGAGAGAAGTTTTCCGCACGCAAATCTACGTAATTTACTTCTGACGCAAAAAAAATTGTGTACTTACGTTGAATGAAGGCTCACGTTTCCAGATCGAGTTGCTTCTTGCCTCTCCTATCTCTAAATTAAACATTTACTTTAAAGTATTATGCGTTTATGTTCTGAATGAAGATAAAACTGGTTTCGGTCTACGTGTGTATTTTTTTTACTTTTACTTCAAAAAATACTCTTCTGATTGGTATTTATTTTAGTTCTAATATTAGGCACATTACAGAAAACTATTTCTTAACAAAAGTTTCATTTCTAAATAGTACTAATGCATTTTAGCTGACAAAATTCACCTTTAGCAACTGTATTAACTTTAAACCCTTAACATTCCAGGAAAATGTTATACATATCTCCTAAACGCGGGGCGATCTATCTAAAAATCAGCATAAATTTCTAATGTTTTCCCAAGACACATATTTTTTTAATAAGTGAAGTTATAGAAAATGCTCAAAGGTTCCGGATCCAGTATGTTTTTACATTCCTATAATATAATTCTTTTGTTTCCAATAAAAAATACGTGGGAGCAGATGAGATTCCTTGCATAAATTTTATGCATATTGCTGAATTTATAATTGTTTCATTATGCAAATTAATTAATCGGTCTTTTAATGAAAGTCTTTTTCCATATATCCTTAAAACTGCTGGAGTAGTTCCTGTTTTTAAGAAAGGTATTAAAACTGATGTAAAAATTATAGACCCATTTGTGTTTTCCCTAAAGTGCTTGAGGAGTTACATCAATTAACTTTTTGGATGCCAACAAAAATCAGTTCGTTTTCAGAAGATCCTTATCAACTAATGATGCCTTACGTATGGCATACAATTACGTATATACATATATTTCGATAAAAGTTTAGTGAAAGAATATTAAACAATTTGTTTTACTAATCACTAATCATGTGTTGATTTTTGCATATACTGTGTGCACGTATGTAATCAATTTTGGTGTCTAATGCAAGGCTGCTTCTAAGTGCTTAAGTACTCAAACGTATTCCCTGATAATGCTTATTAATAGGTATTAATTGCGAAGCCGATTGCTCTTCCAGCGAAACCCCATTTCTACTTCCAAGTGATATAAATAAATCGTTTATTCGAAGACTATTAAGTAAGTTCAAATATAATGCGGAATGCGCTTGATAATACACAGCACAAACATCTAAGACATAAATTACCGAAAGCTTTTAGTGCTATCCGTTTTATTTGTTTTTAAAAAATAAATCTTCCCGGCGTTCAGCGAATTAGTTCCGAAAATTCAATTGTTTCCTTTTTCGAGAAATAAGTCAATACCAATATATTTTTCTTTGGCTGCAATCTGTTGAATACATTCCGGTTGTACGGTTCTCTTTTGTATCCTAAACGAGAGTTTGAAACTTGTATGATTCTTCTACAACAAAGTTACATAAAACTGCGCCGATAATGTTTTATTTTTTATGTTATGTATCTTCTTTTTGCTCTCGATTTGCAATGCAACAAAACGCCGCTCTTTCCGTGCTTTAATTAATGAATAACGAAGTCGATTATGTTTTAGAACTTGGTCTTTGTTCGTGTAACATGACTTCTTAATTGCGCCGGAGAGCCGCCGTAATGTTCAAGAATGGATTAAACGAGTGTGTAATTTTTATGGAGTTCATTTCGCCGGGCTTGAAATTGAAAAAGATGCGTTTTAAATGTTGCCGCGACCGGGTGCAGATTGCATCTGTGTTTATTTTCAAAGAACTGCACTAAAAACGCAGTAAAACTGCGACGAAATATTTTTTTTATTTCTATCGTTTAATTAAAATTACCATATCCCGTCGGTCGGTTGCTTGTTTCATTCCATTGTCAATATATATGTTAATTTTTTGAGTTATGGTTTAATGAAATTAATGAAATACATTTCGTAATATGAATTTCAAAAGCTCAATACCTAGGTACATAGCTTGAACGAAGCTATGTTGCATAGTAAAATTTAATAAGTTCACGCTGCGCTGCTGGTGTTCTTATTATACATGTTAGATTTAATTGTAGGAAATTACAAATGTCTACTTTGTATGTAATATTTCCAACATATGGTTGTGAAGCTTTTACGTCGTAAATTTCTCGTTTTTAAAGTAAGTTTTTAAAAAAATTGTGTGCAAATCGGTTTTGACTACAGCAGATTCCTCGAGCAGGCTCTGTACAGCTGTTTCAGGCCTAGTTGGGCCTTCGTCAGCAGAACCGATTTGCACACAATTTTTCTAAAATTCTCATATGCTTTGACAGCAAGCATGGCCGCCTCGCATGGGATGACTTATTATGTGGCGAACTAGCTTCAATTTGTCAATCCTACTGCGATGTTAGGTCAAAAAGCGATTGCAAGATGTCGCTACTTAAATTGTTTATAAGTTTTTAAAGTAGAGTAGGTAATTTGAAAATTTAAAGAAAACTTTGTAATAATTCTTCTCCAGACCAACTTTGGTTCTCTGCAGATCTTCAAGTTTCGGTGAAACAATTGGATCTTCAAGGCCCACTTCTTGTACAAGATTTGTTTCAATTTGTTGAACAATTTAAATTACGAATTGTAGCAAAATTTAAATTGAATCAAAAATTATATAAAAATATAGAACGTGTTCTATGTCCAAAGAAATTGAACCAAATTTTGTACCTATATGAAATGGGGTTTATTGCAGAAAATTAAACTAATTTCGTAATTTCTACCTGCATGTAGGAAAAGTTCAGAAATAAGTTAAAAAAAAACAATTTGTGATAGAAATATCAATCTGCCGCTGTTGACTACTGATTCATAATAAGTTTGCAAAAAATATAAAAGAAAACACCTGCATTTTTCTCGTGAAATCATGATATGAATTTACAATTTCAACATTTCAGATTGCTACGATTCTCGAAATAGAACGGTTTTAGAATCTTGTACTATATTTTGTCTCGGCATTCAGTTACAGATAAAGTAATAAAGATTGCAAGATGAGTCTTTGGTCATTGAATCCCTGCATTAATTGAAACGCAATAAAACTCGTTTATCCTTATCGATTAAATATATTGCTTACATGTAATACATCCGAGTTAACTTACCCAACTCATCAACTGAAGCATCATAATTGCTTCTAGTATTTCAGCAGGCTCCCGTCGTTAATCATAAAAGAAAAAAAGCAGCAGCGATCATGAAACATGGCACTTCATTTATGTCCTAAGTAACGTCGATAATGTTAATAATTTTCGAGATTTTTATCCTACGGCTCTATTACGGAAACCGTACCGGCGAGCAATAAATATCGCTGGAGCGTTTGATTACGGCGCGCGCTCTTAAATACTATAATAAACCTTTTATCGTCGAGGTGGGCCCCGATGAAAAACAAGAAATCAAAGTAGGCTGCGTAATTAAAGATCGTCGCGGAACAACAATACTCTTGCCTCTTCGCGAAGAAAAACCAGAGTTGTTTTTCTTCTCGAGGTATGCCCCCCCTGCGTAATTGATGGCAAATCTGATGGATTGTGTTCCGAGCTAACAGCCTTATTAGAAGGCACGGGGTGCTTTAATCTTGCGCGTTGATTAATTCCAGGACGGGGTCATTTGTTAAGGTCGCGCTTAAGTACGCTAAATTTGTTAATAGTAACTCAAGGTTCGCCGGTCTTTAACAGTACATAGATGCTTCCCGGCTGCTAAACGATAAATAGATCAAACGTAACGCTAAGACGGCAGTAATTTTGCGGTACGCAAACTAATTGCAGCCATAACTTAAGGCCCGACTTCAACCGACGATTCGTTTGGGTGAAATCAAGTTCTCAGCTTCTCACTGTCAAAATGAGTAGCTGAAGCGTCGTTAAAATAGATTAATATGCACAGCGTTTTACGGCATATGCCCCTACGTTGTTAACTTCATACATACATACACACACACTAATCCTCCAACGCATTCTTAAAATAAATGTAGCATTAAATTAAAGCGTAATGAAATTTAATTACCGGACATTAACTCAAGCTATTTTTACATTATAATGATTTCAAGAAATATTTATACTAAGTTGACTTACAAGGAGGAAATATTTTACAAGCAAGAGTCATGACGATTTAATTATTTATACTACAAGAGATTATATGGTCTCGGCTGGTTGATTTTAAACGGATTGTACTGTACCATCAGCGAAAATTATAAGTTATTAACAAATAAATTAATATTATAACTTTCACTTTCAGTTAATCATTGCCAGCTATAATTTTTCAAAAATAAATCCGCGCCATCCAATTACCCATAAGACGGTCATTACACACGCAAACTTCCTCCGCAACAAAGTTGGTAACACGCAACACACCCTCGATGTCAAACTGCAAGTAATAACGCCAGGAGAAATTTCAATTACATTGCCACTGACAGCGGATCTCAATCAGGGCAATGCCTTTGCTTCGTCCATGCGAATTCTTTCACGACAGTCTTTGTATACGTTGGAGAGGAGATTAAGTTAGGTCGGGCCTAAAAATAAGGACGTCTTAAACGGGCCGCCAAAAGTCGCGAAATTAGTCGTTTGTTCGAAAGTAAGCGCAAACGACGCATTCCGGGTTTACGTATTTATTTATACATCAAACTGATCGTAAAGCGAAATATCCCAAGCCAAGTGGAAGAATGCCATCGTCACTGCAAGCGTACCTCTTTTCGATATTTTAAACTCACCGCTTTTAGGTTGAAATTTATGATTGTGGTGACAGTGATACTCGACGCAGACAAGCTTTAAATTTACATGATTTAAGCGAATAGTTCACCCCCCATAATAGTTTAATATTATAGGAGTAAAACACACCTATGAATTCGTCTCAACTAATGAAGGCAATAAACTTGGAAAACTCACAAGGAAGAAGAAGAAATACTCCATGTTTACTAGTGCATGAACGGTAAAGCAGCAGACGGAATATGAATGGTACGAAGCATTTTTTTTATGTAGCTAAATTAAAATTCAAGAGCTTTTAATTGCGAGCCAGCGTAGTATTAATTAATATGCTTCCTATTGGCAAGTAAATGACGTCAACTTTTTCAATAACGGTCGAATACATTTTGCTTTTTACTGCAGTTCGACTTCTCTTTCCGAAAGCAATTAGAACCAGGTTTGAATTCAGTAAAAAAAAAAAAGAAAATTAAATTTGCAAAAGTTCAAAAAATCGCTTATAACTACAATAACCAAAAGAAATACAGGTTCTACAACGAGAGTGGTTCTAAATATTACACTGAAGAGACCACTGAAAGACAAAAGAGGATCATTTTGTTCTTGATCAATTAAATAAAGAACTCCAAATTATCTTTAAATAATTGATCGATCCTGAAAATTTTAAAGATGAATTTGTTAATGAGAAAAATTCCAAACACCTTGAAATGTATTAAGTTTGAAAGCCAGTTCTTAAAAGAATTAAGAAAAATTAAACGTGTGATTTTGGGGATGAAATTTACACATTCAGCTGCCAGAAACTCTTTCTGTAACTAAATAATTCCAACAATTTTACGTACGTCAGCAAGTAACAATAAGTAATGAAATAAATACAATAAGGCAGAAACAATACATCCGCTGACAGGAATTTACCCATTCATGTCAGTAAATGTAATTTACAGCATAATATACTCATATACGAAATTGTTCTTGCAAAATCTTGACTTTTATGCACGAGAGTCGGATCGTGCCAAGAACTGTTGACAAACCTTTCTCATGGTCTAACTACTTACGATGCTAACGACAGCTTGTATAATGCAGTCCTGGCAATCTATAAATATGCATATATATAGGTATAAACTACTTATATAAACTACCCCCATAATTGCTACTTTTTTGCATACATTGTTAACAGGGTAGTTACCTACTAATGAAACCGGAGTGAAAGCAACAAAGTTAACCTGATGTTTTTACATCGACATCACGCACTCTGACTTACATTTCACCTGACCCTCCTTTGGCAAACAATCCGCCACGCCAAAGGTCGTCAATCACACCCTTGACATATTCAAACTTTCGAGCGGCCATTACGTTTCTTCTTTCGCGTCTCCTCGAGCGACGACGACGGCATGAAATCCGACTTTGCCATCTCCGCAAATAAATTATTAAACGGTAGTTACTCGGGGCATCTAATCGTTACTTTAATTCGGAAAGGGCACGCCATAAAAGTGACTCGTCGAAAAAGAATTACTCGCAGCCAGATTAAAACAGGAAGGTTTACTATTCTCGGCTCGTCCGGCGCGAGATTAACAAAACACGCTGCACACCCAACTATTCGGTGCTTTTCCTTTTATTGCGGTTCTTCACTTTATGGGATTTCTCACGACAAAACTAAGCAGATTATTTTCGCAAAGCACTTTAGCCCGATGCGTGTGTAACAAAGGGATTTGGAATGGTTTTGTCTCTCCGCCATAATTTATCGTCGCCGTGTCCCGAACAATACGGTGTTTATTTCTATTAGGAGGAGGAAACTTTTAACCCAAACCACGGACAAGCAGAGAAAAAACCGAGAGAAAAGTTTTAATCCAAAATTTGATTTTAGTTAAAGAACCAATTTAATAACGCCCATTATTTTAATGACTGATGGACGTCTTGTTTTTGTTGGTTCATAGTTATAAATCTTCATAGTCATTTCTCACAACCATATATAACCTTTCTCTTCTGCTTTATAGCAGCACTCTAGTAATTTTTTTCTGTTAATTTTGGCATAAAGTTCCTTGGATGTTTTTCCTTCTTAATGTATTGTGAGCTTTCCCCTTTCAAGTTTTTGGAATTACTTTACGTTTTTCCTTTCGTTAATTCACTTGCTTATGATCGCCTTCCTTTCTTTAGATGTTTGTGATAAAAACTGTGAACAACTTGATATTGTAGGTACCTTTGATCATATTTGGGCTTGGGCAACTTATCTCGAAACTTTGTGAATATTTTGTCATGGTAATGCTTTTAAGATATTCTTGCAAGTAATGTATGGTTCTAGATTATGTACGTACATAGTTTTGTCCTTGTTTTGCGGATGTGGGAGAAAATGGAGATTCGAGGTGAACCAACCCAACCATCTTGACATGTTTCTTTCAAGTTTTTTAATTCCATATTCCTTAATAAAACTTCCATTACGCCGTCACAGAGTGTGTTTTTGGGTAACATTTTTCTTCTTTTATTCTATGTTTCATTGTTCACTTCTCACTATATTGCTGTGATTTTCTGTATCTTTTCCCTTCATTTCCGCTATCATTCATATAAGGTCCAGTTGTACAATTCTAGCTTAACTTTAAGCCGAAGCCTAAACCCTTAACAACAATGTTGTCGTTATAGACTCTCATTTTTGTAGCGCCTTCTCAGTTTTGAGTTTTTTGTTGATCCATTTGTTGACTTTCACTTTGACAATATATCTCGTTTATATAAAAAATTAGAATAATATTTCTCCAATTCTTATTTAGTTTTTATGGCCTTGCAGTAGAAATCATCGACGCCATAATAAGTGTTGTTATAAACTACTGTGTCTATTTGATTTCGCTTTTGGCACCTTCTTTTATGAGAGGAGTTGTTGCATAAAAATCATTTGTGGTATTTGCTCTTCGAAAGCTGAATTAATTTTTATACAGTAGATCCTGTCGTAAAAACGAAATGGTTATACCAATTATCTACATTTTCATCAATTCCTTTGTGTAGATTCCTTTTAATCATTCCTTTTTTGGAATGGATCAATACTACTCATTTTAATGTGACAACGATAATAATTTACAGTTTTAATTTCCATCGAAAACAACTTGAAACTTTTTTATATTAAAAACTAAAGATTTTTGTTCGACGCAGATATTTATTTTTAATTTTATCTGCAGTTATTTCAGTCACATTCAATTCTATTTATATTTAATCCAAGGAACTTATGTTATCTTTTGATACGTCATTCAGCTTACGTTACGCAATTTCAATTTCATTTCACAGTGTAACATCAGATTTATGAGTATCGAATTGTTAATAATACATAAATCAATTTGAGTAAAAGGGAAAGCAAGAATCACTTCAGAACAGCGAATGCCGTTGTACATGCATACGTACACGACTAGTTAGAAATGATCGATCTGACATTCAAGAGTAACGACATTAGACAGTAAAAATTTGTCATTGAAAAGTAATAATTTGTAACAGCAACTACCAGAGACTTTCTACGCAACCGTAGTACGGTCCATTCATAAAAACACGCTGATATGTAGGTGCACGTATGTGATTGAAATGTACAAGTATCACGCACTGTAATTATTAGCATAACACGACCTTGATAGCATGTGAAATGAAATTGATGCCGGTATTATGCTATATTTATATCAGGCGTACTCGGAATTACGTTACGTAATGTAAACAAATGATACGTAATTTATTTTCAAATTAATTCTATTGTTAACGAGGGCTTTTGTGCGATTTTGTCGGACGATTTACTTCTCGTGGTCTTGAAAATTCACGTAATCAAATGTTGCACCTTCAGGCGAAACATAAATGTATAATATATACCTACTCATTACGCCTGGGGTGATATGATTAAGTCTATTTCTGAGTTGAATCAATCAATTACATCTGTTAATTTAATTTACTGGAAACCTTATGTTAATAAATTGATTAAATTATTAAGAAAACTATTAGAACTATTTGTTCTCGTGGCCTAATTTCCCACTGTGTAAGTTGATATCAGAAATCTAGAAAATACCTTTAAAATGTTTACTTCGCTTTACAAAAACAAGTAAAATTACCAATTCGATTGAATTTCGAAGTACATCCAATTTTCTCGTAGATACTTTGAAAGATTCCATAACCTCAGAAAGAGTTCTTAAAAGAATTACTTTGTGTGGTAACATATTGGTGTAAAACTGAAAAGTAGGTCCCAAATCACAGATCAATATTAAATTTAAAGCGTGTGCGTACTATTACGAAAATAATTAGTTTTAACTATCGCCTGCACGTTTTACAGATATGCTATCATTTTTTGTAATACAGGTACAATATAATTTATAGTACTTAATTGTCTTAGTTTTATTACACCAGATGTTTATAAATATGTGAAACATACTGCGTGGTTAAATTAAAAAAAAAAAACTTTAGTATACATACATATAATTTTGGATTTTTAAAGTTGTTCTACAATTCTATAGTTCAAGGACTCTTACGTGATGAAATTTGTATTGCAGAACAGATTATAAAAGAAATGAATGATAAATATTCAAAATTGAACGGCTCAGGATTTCCAGCGTTTTTCTGTCGGGCAAGATGCTTTTTTATAATAGTCACAATCCTCTTGATGTTTCCTGTGATCTTTCAATCCTTCTTTGTGCTACATATTTTACTTGTAATCTTACCATTATAATTGAATACTTTATTTTTTTGAAATGCTACGTTCATTGCATGCGACGAATTATTTTAAATTGTTACATCTCAAATACAATGTTATTTATAATAGTGGTATATTGTTGTTGATTGAAACGGGTGTATAGAATATTTCTTCTTCTGTTGACGTCTCCGCCTTTCCTTTCTTTATTTCGTGCCTGTTCAATTAATATCTTAAATAAAGTATGGCTAAGCACACTATAAACTTTTTTGTTACTGGATGTCACAATGACACAAATTAATATAATAATACGAGAAGCGAATGACGATTAAAGGAGAAAAGTGTAAAAGACAGAGGAGGAATGAATGTGTAACTAATTAAAAATTCCCAGTACGCTAAATGGTACTAATTAAAAAATGACCATTAAAGATAAAAGAGAGAAAATAAACGAAAAGTAACAAAAATAGAAGCATTATAACGAGATATCGAAAATTATATTGATTGTAAAAATTTGTTAAGTAGTTAAGTAGTAGTTGATATTGTAAACTAAAGCAGTTTTTGAATTATGGTTTTCATCATAGAATTTCGGAATATAGTCAGCGTTTATATTTGGACAGCATTTGAAAACACTTCCCAGACTTATGCCCTATTTCTTCATCGCCTTATCTTGAGGTTAAATTTATCTATCAGTTAGAATGTGACACATAGTAGTGTACGGCTAACTGTACGTCACATTCCAACTGTTAGATAAATTAACCTTAGGTTAAACATAGCGAAGAAATCGGCCATTAGCAGTTATACCAAATTATTTTTATGCGTGGTTTACAAGCCTTAGGCCATGTCTTAACAGAATTTTATACAACCTGGACTTAAAAAACTTAGCAAATTGATTTTTTACTTAAAACACTGTAAAACTGTTTCAGTAAATACTCAGTCCTGATTTTAATTAAAATGTAGAAATTAATATTATATATCTCCTGAATCGTCAGTAATTGGTATAAGGAAGTGTATAGCTAATTGAAAGATATTTTTATGGAGCATCTAACGACGATATAAAAATAACACCGTTCCATTTAAAAAACAAAAGTTATTGCCCTTCAATTGTTGTCGAAATGGAAATAGTTTTACTGGATCCCTGTTTAATGAAAAGTAAATTTTGTTACTGCGATAGATACCTTTCATTTAGCTTGTAACAGCACCACAATATCTGCTTTCTAACTTTCTTCATTAATGAGATATTAATTGTAAAAGTTATATTCGTATTTTTCAAAAACCATAAACGAAGCCTAATATCTTAAAAACCATAGAACTTAGGTATAGGGAACCCTTATCAAACTTACCCTAAAATAACCTGATAAGCTCAAATTTGTTATAAAATATAGGGTGTTCCATTTAAAATAACGAAGCAGTACATCATCCCCAATCTGGGACATCCTATATATTCGAAAATAATTTTAAGTTATGCGAAGCTTGAAAGAATGACATTTTTGTATATTTTCGATAGGAACGGCGTTAATGAAGAAACCCGGCTAAATGCCACACCCTGTATAATTTGGACATCAACATTTGAATTCCACTGCCATAGAAGCTTGCCATCAAACAATTTAGAAACTGTTGATTGGTATCTTTTATCTCTTCAACATTTTCCGTTCAAAAAGTTCTTACGGCGTTTGGAACTACTAGTTAGGAATTGTATGAAAGGAAATCGAAAAGATTTCTAGCCAAACAGTCCGCGTAATTAAATTTTTGAACGACAATATACATTTGTTTACTTCATGCATTACCGAATATCCTTTGTCAATAATATGCTTCAACAAACTGCCTATAAATAACAATAAACTTGTCATGTATCATCACCCTGTCTGTGCCAATGTAAAAAGAAAAGTAAAAAAAATGTCTCAGAACGATAGCTAGATAACTATTTACATAGTATCTTAGCAGAAGAGACAGATACTAAGAAGTGCCAGTGGTTGATGGGCAATTGCTATAAATAATAATAATAATAATAGGTCTTTATTAGGGCGGGATTTCAGCCAAAGGCTGTTTTCATCCTACCTACAGGAGGAAATAACAATATTTAATAAATAATAATAAATAATATTAAATAATTGGTTCTTTCACTTTCTGAACGGACCTGATACACGGTATTTCTCCAAATTGTTGCTTGTTAATGAAATGGCTGTACTTTTAAAGATTTTTGAAAGAAATTTGTTGACTTTCTCTGAGTAACATTTTGTGTTTAAAGTAAAAAGGAAATGGGTATTAATTATTTTAGATAAGGGTGTCACACTTTTGCAAACCTGATGTAATTTACACTAAGATTAAAATATGAAGGTAATTTTTTTTATCATACTTTATAAGGAGGGACGAAAAATTATTGCACTAATCTCCTCGGCACCGATAAAATATTACGCTTTATTACGACGATGTTAAACGCCGAAAGCCCCACACGTAAAATTATCCTGTAAATTTTTACGATCCAATTTATAAAGAGAGATTGTTCCAGAGATACAATCTATTAAGTGAGCGGAGCATAAGTTTGGAAGAAAATCTACTTATTTGAATAAGCGCGCGCGCCCACCAATTCTACGCTCCATCGGCCGAGTTAGTAAATTAAGTGAAATGCTTCTGCAGTATATAACTTCCTGGAAGTTGGAGGAATCGATATCGCACAGCACTGTTATATTATTAATGTTTTAACATGTTAAACGTTATTCGCTCGAAGCGGCGCGGCACCCGGAGAGGATAGAGTATCCACGCGTTAGTTTCCCAGCCTTCGAGAGCATGCTTTACCGGCATAAAACCCGGGCTCCGTTAAGATTAGTTGTTGGAGCGATATCATCGTGCATCGTGACCCTAATGCAACCCAGATCTAGAGAGAGAGCTAAGGATGACGCAGATTTAAGTTAATGACGCCGGCCGTACACATTAGCAGATTACGAGAATGCGATGCACGCGATCTGCGGGGGACGACGACGGCGAATTAAAATACGTTCTTATCTTTACCAGAAAAAAACATTACGACTGAAACACTCGCATTATAGAGCTTTTGTTGTGACTCTTCTTTCACTGTCAACGGCATAAATAAAATTGCTCAACCGACCAACTACTTCCTCGAACGTAAATGGTGGAACGACTGAGATTTATTAATCAGATTTATGCTGTATGGGTGAGGATATTAAACTACACTTTCATTTGATTATTTTCAATAAGTTTCTTCTAATTGGTTAGTAGTAATTAGTAGTAAATTATGAGCAATTTCGTACTGTTGGGTAGTTTTTTTTTTCTTTGTGTTAAACATGACAAACATAAATATAACATAAACTGAAAACAATGTCAGAGGACCGAGTTACAATAAACATTCACTCACCCTTTGGTTAGATCTCTCTTTCCCTGCTTTCTTTCTCTCTTTCTCGTCCACTGCGGAGCTGAGGGTAAACGTCTTAACATCTGGGCTTCGCTTTTCGATTCGACAAGGACGTCATGCAAAATTACAAATGACCATGTACGAGCATCTACTCAATAATGTGGAACACTTTACTTACCAGGGCCCTCTCCCGGCCCCGCACCTTTCCAGCGGTGCCTCTAGATGCGGAAGCTCCCTGCTGGGATGCGAATTCACGAAGAAGGTGTCCTCGAATGTCCATCTTCGTACTTCGCATGCATAAAGACAAGGCCCAGGTGGATATTAGCATACCTTGCCTTCTGAGCGTACGTTCTCAGAATCATTGGTGCCACCGCCTCCTACAGTGTTGCTACACCGGACCGATCGCAGTCAACACCAAGTCATGACCGCACAAGCACAAGGCAATCACCTGGTCAGGCATACAACTAGTTGTTTTTCCGACATCACCGGTCACCTAACAGTGTTCTTCACTGTGACCGTTCCCCGGCGATGTCATACTGCTGGTGAAGTGAAGAGCGATCACCCTTCATCACATGTCATTGCAATTCATTGTAACACTCGCGAGCCCGTCTGCGTAATTAACGCAACTTTACCAAGACGTTCGCCCTACAAGAATCACCGCCCGAGACTGAAGTGCTTTCGTTCCATCCCTCTACTTGAGACGTACCCACGTATCGCATTCCAAACCATAAGATAAAACAAACAAACCTGCTCGTGTTTTACGGATACATTGAAAATGTGTGAACTTTCCTAAATTCTAAACTTGATAAAATATTCAACGACAACAGTACCAAATCTCATTGCAAGAAATTTTAATTTTTTATTCAAAAAAAAATGTGAGAAAGTTTTTGAAACAACAATAGTAATTTCTATGAACATCTCATAGATGAGTACATTTGGGACACCATTATTTAAATTGGGTAAAAACAAAGAAAAAAAATATCTTCTTTTTCTTTGGTCAAGAGAAAAAGTGCACATACAGGAGGTCGCAAAAGCTCCCGGAATTATTTGAAATATTTCAACGTGTAAATCAACGAATTACCAAGTTGAAAGAATAAAACACTTCTATATCAATATCAATAAATGAACGATAAAATTACACCAAATATTCAAAATTGCCTTCATCGACTTAAGTATATATACGGAGACGCTTTAGGAAATTACTTGATGGTCCCTCACTTTTCCACAGTAATTTCGCCTCAATGCTTTCATAGTATTGTAACGCCTTCCCAAGATCTTCTGCGCCATGATGGACACCGGTTGTGATCTGGCGAGTTTGGAGGCCAAGTATTCTTGCCCCAAAATCAGGGAACAGCTCCTCGCAGACGGCGGCGATGGTTTATTGGGTCGAATGTGCCAGTGTCCAGGCTCTACTGCCCATGGCTCCAGTACATCTCGGAGAACTTGCTGCTAACAGTTGGCGGTGTTGATTCTTACGTTTCTTCCCAGTTGGGCACATGCCGGCCCAAACCATCACAGAGGCCGGAAAATGGCTGCTAGCCATAATATTTGTAGCTGGAGATATCTTCTGACCCCTCTTGAGTAATTGGCGATTGTGGAGGGGCTTGATGTTAAAAATCTTCTCGGCGATGAAGAGAACTTTCTCCAAGCGACCAGGCGAAGCATTCGGCGAGATTTCTTCAATCGTTTCAGCTTCATCGTGTCGTTGAGGAAATGAATGCGATCAATCTTATAATTCCGCATTTTGAGCTTCGTTTTGACCACCTACAAGAGCTGTTCTAGCTGATGCCGAGCTGTTGTGCCGTTTTTCGCATTAAAGTTCAGTATTGCGACGAATTCGGCAGAGCAGCTTGTTGGTTCTCTGGTTCTCTGGTTTGGCTGCTGTAGTAGGTTGCCTACTCCGAGGACTATCCGCGGTTCCACCAGTCTACTCGAATCGTTTCACGGTATCGTAGACAGTAGATTTCTTAAAACCCTTTGTCCGAATAATGTCGATCGTCCTCGTTCCTGTCCTGTGCAATTTTATAATTGTGACACGCTCATCTTAATGATTCATAGTTCGCTTAATTCAAAATAAACAAACAATTGTAAAACATATTCTAGAGTAAAATTTCACAAAAAATTCAATACAGTCATTAGTTTTTTTTAGAAATATCTACAAAAAACATCCAAAAAATTGCGTGTAAATAAAATTCTGAAGTTTTGCGACACCCTGTAGTTCAAAAATTATTAATGAATTTGAAGAAGAAATATTTTTATATTTACATAATAATCTATATGTAGACATACTTCTTAGTGTAGTTCCAATCTACTACAAGCCGCTTCAAAGTATCAGTGATAAACGGTTTTAAAGTATTGGTTGGTGTTAAGTGAGACATAATAATCAAAAACAAAAACAGAATTCTGAAATATGGTAGGAGTTGACGTTTTGATAATTTTGAAAATACAATTCGAAAAAAGGTTATCTGTAGAATAAGAAAAACAAACTAAGAAAGGCCATAACATATAATGCAAGGGCTAACATGAAATATATTTAACATTGAAGACATTAGTGTTTGGAGGCATAATACATAGAGTAGGAAAAGAAGAAGATTTAGTTTAGTACAAAGTGTCTTTAGGCCGAAACTTTTTTGTACTTTGGACAACAATACTTCTAAAACAAATCATAGATAAGAATAAAGCTAGGCTTCATAGGCTTAGAATGGATCTGCAACAGTGTGTCTAGGATTCAGATAAGCTAATCAAAGATGAAAGTAAAAATCAAAATAGTAAAATTACTATGTGACTGAATGGATAAAAATTAGAACAAAATTAATAAGAATAATATAAGTGTGAAAAATTAAAAGAGAAAATAAGACATTTTATGGGACTTATAGAGTCTAAATATCGAAATAAAACAGAATCGAAATAGAAGAATAAGAAGGTCAAATTATTACAACTCAACAAATTGCAATAATCGCCCAGTTCATTGTTTTGGAAACTTAACGGTAAGGTAATTTCAGATTAAGTTCAGGAAACACATTCTGATTTTGTACTTCTTTTTATTTCGATTTTTTAAATTTTGATTATAATCAAAAAATGTCTACTTATTTATTGTTACTTAAATTACCATAGCACTTGAAAATAAAATCTAAATAATCCAAACTGAGAAGAAATTTCCCAGGAATGAAGCAAAGTGGTTCTGTTTCGACATGGAATTAAATTTTTTTCTATGGGCTCTGCTAATATTTTTCAATTATTCAATTTCATTGGTCTTTACAAAGATCAATAAATGCAGGCTTCACAGTTCCAATGCTATTTATTACCTTTGAGTTGTTATTGTACAGAACGAACCTTGAATAATAAGTGAAAAAATACCAACATTTCTATAGCACCCTGGTGGGCTGTCTGTGTGAGTTAAGAGTTTTCTGGTTATGAGAACGTACTGAACGTACTTATGTTTACTATACAGAAATCAGTTTCTTCCTTAATTTTAAGTCTATAAATTTATTACTAGTCACAAAGAAGAGGTACTTTTCATTACACTTTTTTTATGATCTACTTACATACCTTCCACAAGTAATAACCTGTATGTTACGTACATACATTATTATTATTAACAGTAATGCTCGTACATAAGAGTTGTAATTATATATATTTTGAATTTGTTTAGAGATGGCAATTTAAAATTTGTATCGTAATTGTAAAGATAGCAGCATTTTCTACTACACTAAATAAACGAATGTGTCCGTGCGGTTACTTTATAATTTGTTCATTTTTTCAATATATGCCGATCGATCGATAAGTCAAAGAACTTTCATATGGCTATCTCCTTCTAACTTTCGTGAAACGGCCTTACGACTTTTGTCATGTCATGTCATTTCGTCGTATATTTTTGTTAATTCAGGTCTATACATATAATCGGCATATAAATAAAAAATGAACTGTAGAATAAATATTAGTTTTCCCTATCACTATCATGCATCCCTGTTTAAAACCTCGAAAATTCTTTCAATTAACAGTACAAATAATATTAATATTTTAAATACGCATACAATTTAAGAATAACAAAAAGACGACAAACATGTAAGTAAAATAGTTCATAAATGTAAGCTTTGGAAAGAGAAATGTATGATTGCCACATTAACCCCTTTATTTTGTAATTCATAACGACATCGTTACATAACGATAATCGTTAAGTGGTATATTTATGATGAATCAGTACGTAGAAATGCGTTGTATTTAAGTACTGATTGGTAAAAATTTGTCACTTAACGATTGTCGTTATATGATATCGTTATGAGTTACAAAATAAAGGGGTAAGTCTTGATGCTTAGAAAGTTAGTGAAAGGCTTTCAACATCCAAAGGCCCTCTTTTATAGTACCAGTTCACTCCATAATGCGGGTCCTGAACCTAAATCCTAATTTTCGTGGTTTTACAAATCGCAACAGTTGAATCTGTATTGTCATAATATTCGAATTCTGGTGCACCTGTTGGTACCTTCATCTCTTATTTCTTTTTTTGATTTCTTCTACATCTTTCTTTATCTTTTTGATCTCTTTTAAATATTTCATTATCTTATCCCCTGTACGTCTTTGTTATCTTTCTAGCGAGGTCCGTTAGTGGATTTGGATTAAATTGTGGTAGAATACAATTTATAGACCCCTAGAACAAAAAAATATTGTTTTATTACAGAATTCAGATAATGATATCACGAACGAAGTTCATATTACATTACCATGTATTGATTCGTTTTTCATATACTTCCGAAAATATCGATAATAACGACGATTAAAGTCGATATTAACATATGGCAGTGAGAGTCGGGTATTAACAAGAAAACAAAAAAGTAAAATACAAGCGGCGGAGAAGAAATATCTAAGAGCAACTACAGGTATCACACGGAGAGATGGAATACGAAATGAAATAGTGAGAAGAGAAGTAAAGATGGAACCAATTCTAAAAAATATCGAAAAACAACATCTAAAATGGTTTGGACATATGATACGAATGAATGACCAAAGACAACCAAAACAAACAATGGCAAACAAAGACACAAGAGACAGACCAAGGAAAAAGTTGAACAATGTAGTGGTAGCAAGAGAATCAGACTGGAACTTGGGAAGAATAATGGTAAAAGACAGAAAGAACGTAGTATGCCCAAAGAGGACATAAAAACAGAAAGAATGCGAAGGGAGATGGAAATAATAAGTAGAATGCTTATAGGGATATAAAGACGTTACAAAAATGCAAAATGATTGTGATAATCATGATGAAGAAGAAAGAAAAACGACCAGTCCATCAAATGGAAGATATATGTGGAATACTGCATTCAGGGAACAAAAATTAGGACAATATGACCTAACCAATCCTTATTTAACCAAAACTTATTTTAATTTACAATACAAATATTTCTTAAAAGAGTTAAGACCGAAACGTACGTCGACAGTTAGTTCCAGTTGCTTACAGTTACGTACGTTTCGTCTTAAGACCGAAACGTAAGTCGACAGTTACTTTTCCTTGCCAGCTAAGCCGTTATTAACTCTTTTATTGTAGTTTCCTGGCGCTAACCTTTCCGTCAAATATTTCTTTACTGAAAAATCATTCTAATTAGTGATTTTCAATTTCTCTAGCAACTTACTCTCAGTATCAATGTCAAGTGGTTAATTTGTTCTTGTGGTATATCATTCCAGTGACGTTGAATGCATATAAAAAAAGGTGTACATTGGTTTAAATGATTTCCAAATCAGGAACAACTCTTCTTTTGAGTATGCCCCAAACATGCTCAATTGGATTTAAGTCGGGCGACTGTTCAGTTGTAAAACATCTACAGTTTTTCCGCTCGATCTTTACAGTTACGTCAGAAAATTATAGACTCAAAATGACAAATTTATAAATTCTATCATTGTTTTAACATACGTATTAGATAAGGATAAAAGAATATGTTGATTTCGTTTCTCGAACCGGTAAAATGTGACGTGACTGCAAAGATCGAGCGGAAGAACTGTATATTTTGAGCTTACAGCCACTGAGAAATGGTAGCAGCAGCAACATGAAGTCTTGCATTATCCTGCATTAAACAAAATTCTGGAAGAAGTTCCTCAGCTATGGGAAGGACAACAAGCTGCAGAATGTTATCTCGATATTTATCTGCTGGCTCTGTTCATTATTCCTTCCGTGGAATTTTTTTATCTCTAGTCGTTTCTGGTTAAATATTAGGTTGTCTCCAGAACCGAGTTCTTATCGTGTCAGGAGAGGATCAAAACCGAGACTTGTCGGTAAAAAGAACTATAGACTACTGTTACTCCTTCCAATTTTCATGCTCTGCACATCAAACATTTCAATCATCAAACTTAATGGACGACGGGAATGAAGCTTCATGCAATCTGTTCCTGACAGTTTGATTGGAGGCAGTTATATGGTATGTATTTTTAAGGATCTAATCAAAACGAAAGTATTTATTGAAGTGTTTCGTAATGCTCTTAGTTTCAAAAATTTATCCTGAATTGGAGTTGTAATTCGTGTTTTTCCCGAATGGAGTTCATTTGGATTTCCAAATTCTTGGTAACGTCGCTACAATCGATGAATTACTCCTGTTGACGTTACTCTTCTTGAGGTCTCCAAAGCTCATGGCAGTATTTATTTAACTTCGTTTGACTTTGATAAACTTTAACAAGGTTCTCGATTGCCTAAGACATTTCACGTAATTAAAATGGTTGCCATAAATCACTTTTGTTTTTCAAAAAGAGAAGCTTTCATTTTTGTGTTACGTTACGTTCGTAAATTTGAAGGTGTCTTCACTGATTTATGATTTGAGTTGTTTCCTGTGTATTTGTAGTTTCGCTTAATAAAACAATCCTCGGTTTCGTTAATATATCGATCGCAAATTCATTTCGCCTGCCGCCGTGTACTCTCCCAACGTAACAACGCAGCCGGCGTATTTATTGTTGGAAACAGGAAGCGCATAAATTTCGTAAATCACGGCGCGCTAAATTATTCGCGTTCTGAATATTTCAGCGTCCGATCGGCTCTCACAAACGGCGATAAACGGCGGTGGTTGTATCGAACGGAATTGACCTTAAAACTTGGCCCGCTTGTCATTAGTTGTTGCTCAACGGATGATGCGGCCCTGTTTAATTTTAGATGCGTTACAATTAGCAGGAGCTCACGGTTGCTCGTGTTTGGGCAGGAAGAAGAAATTCCAGTGGCGCACTCCTAACATGTACTCTTCGTGATGTTTACTATTCAATGAATGCTGTTTGACTTGGATGAAAAAGAATGCTCATTGAAAAAGTACCTATATAAATTTAAGCCACATGGAAGGTTTTAATAGTTATTATTGTTTTCTTATCAACGATTGATTACGTAAAGAAGTTATTTGAATTTATAAACAATGAACTATAAAAAAAAAACTGTAAAAGTTTTCAAAAGCTATTAAGCTGTAAAGTTATTGTAATTTTATATTATTTGCTTTGTCCATTAAAGTACTTGTTTTGTTGCAGATAAATTATCCTTAACTGGTATTATTGCAAACGACAGTTTCTCTTTCGTCTCTAGACCATACGTTTTCGAATTATGTATCCTAGGTTTTAATCCAGTTACACGTGTCTTCTCATTTACTAAAATGTCTTCCAAATAGATGATGCAAATGGGAATTGATTAGGTGTTTGTTTTCCATCAACTTTTAACTTTCAAAATTCCAGGAGTTAGTGATTAAGGTCATAGACAAAATAAACCTACACGCAAATGCATGACCTTGAAATCGGAAATTAGTTTATCTTCCAAAAACATGGTGGCAGCAGGTGTAAATAAAAACGGTGAACGACATAAAACTGAATTTGTTATCTGTCATTTATTTAGAGCGAAAAACGTTTAATTCTTTGAATCGTAGTATGAAATCACCCCAGCGCGACAAAGAACTTCGTTTTGGAATATCTGGCAGCAGCAGTCATGAATTTTTGGGTAAATAACGCTTATGTTAGCTTCTATGGCTTTTGTGAAAATTTTCAGAGACAGAAAAGAGAAAATTTGGAAAATAACTGTTAAAAATATTATATGCGGTTGGGAATATTTAAAATCACAAGGATTTCAATATGTACTTGGTAGAAGATTCAATCAGGACCTGCTAGAAGGTTTATTTGGACAAATTAAGAGTAATGGAGTGAGATACAACCATCTTACAAGCAGTGGTTTCATAGGAGCTTTCAAAATCATCTTATACCCGATTTCTTCATCGCCTTTACCTAAAGTTAAATTTATCTGTCAGTTAGAATGTGACACTTAAGTATGCGTACAGCCAAATGTTCGGCACATTTCAATTGACTGATAAATTAACTTTAGGAAAAACATGGTGAATAAATCGGCCATTAATCGATAATTAATAGTTGCAAATTATAATCGCACATTTGATTGTGAGGATGATAAAGGGGAGTATTTTTTACCGATTTAAATAATTTCTTTTTTTCATGAAGATGATTGAGCAACTCCACTGTTCATTTCAAATCTGTTTCCAGAAAGAATCATTTCCAGTGTTGTACAAGAAAGTTCTCCACATGAAGATTTTACTAGAACGTCTTTTCTAAACACATACATGGCTGGTTTCACTGTAAAAACGCTGAAATAATTAACATACAAATGTGCACATAGTATACAAGACTTATTTTATTGTATTAGACAGGGCTAGTATTATAATTTCTAATAAAATCATTTCGCTTCAATTTGGTTTCAAATTACGATACCTAAATTTTCAATTTTTAAAGTCAACTTGAAAGCATTTTAAAATTGCCGCGGTTTGTGCATTAGTATTCTTACAAAATCTAGATGGCACCAAAACGTTCTAAAGAAATACATTGCTGTTGTAAGTCTAGGTTTATTTTGTCTATGATTAAGGTCTCTTTGCCTTTCATTTCTTGTTATTAAAAACTGACGCGATCAAAAATATTTTCATCATTTCCAACTTGAACGATTCGCTACTGTTGAAAATCGATCAACATCAGTAACATCACATCGCAGTATCTTATAAAAATTACGCTCACTCTCGTCGTAAGAGCCCACTAAACATAAGTTTGATAAAATCGTCTACTCATCGATAACCAGGCGCTACACTTCCAGATTAAAAAAAATCAAGCCTATATCGCCGTGCCTGATCTGAAAGAATGTACGGCGCAAATATTTAGACCCGCAACGAATTGTCTGTATTGACATAAATTACGTTCGCTGATATCAGACAGATTAAATTATCTATCTCCATGTGTACACGAAGTTAATGAATTGAGTTAATTTAATTTAATGAAATTTATGAAGTTGTGCGTTGCTAAATTTTAGTTATGCATACATTTTAAAACACCCTCCTTCCTTCTCAAAAATTTCTGAATGAAGTAAACAAGGTCATTACTAAATGATACTTTGTTTTGAATAAAAGTAAAATGGCGAAGTTTTGTTAAAATGTTGACGTCGTTAGTTTACTTATTGCTAGGAGATGCAAAAAGACCTTTCGAATGAGGTATCCTACGTTATGTTGTTATCTATGATGACCTTGTCTGTTTCAATCTCTATTCTAATTGAAGAGGAGGAAAAACATTTTGGAATCGCACTGTATATTATATTTGTTATTATTTTCACTTGAATTGGTTGAAAAACACAGTGAAGTTGCTCTGGTATTTTCTGTTAAAGCCAATACCTGTGGTAATTTGCGTGCAGAGTAATTTAATACAGATAATTTTTCTCACGTCAGCACTGATAAAATTTGCCATTTGAATATGTACAACGTATAGTTAGTAAATCCGCACCTATATATTTTCTTATCTATAAAAAATATGACTCGCTACATGCGCACCTCGCCGATGAAATATTAGACACTGTAAAAGTAGTGCAGGTGAGTTGTTATCTCCTAGATTGTTGCTATCATCTTTAATTTATTTGCATTCGAGCTCGAATTTGTCACAGCAAATTAAGACGTAAAATAAATCTCTGGCTTATTTAAATTATACATACACCACCCCCTTCGTTCGATAAAGAGACGTGAAACATGTTTAAACATGACCAATTTATCTGGTGGCTACATTCACACGTGTTATTTAATATTATCACAGGTAGCAGCAGCAGCGGCGAAACCGGGCAGATTGCGGTGTGAAACAGAGTTGTTTATAATAAAAACAAGTTTCGAACGTAACATAATCTTATCGTTAATTCAAAATCTACGTTATTATAATGCACACACGCTGTGAAATGTACAGGCTTAAGTGCGCTCGTAAATCTTCGGAGAATTTAATTCTCACGGGGCATTTTTCGATGGGACACTGACTTCTTTTTCACTAATTATACTTACGTAATTAATCGCCTTAATTATAAACAATACAGGGACTTACGTGGGATGACGCACGGAAAAATTTACGTCCTGAAATTTGATACGTTTATTTCTTCTATAGGCTAAGCTGGAGGACTGGCAAACGCTAGGAAGATTTTATGTCGACGATAGATCAAGTCAATGAATCGTCACGCACAGATAAATTTGAAATTGGCTATGCACGTTTATTCAGTATTATTAACGACGTTAATTCCAATCGTAAGATGTTCTAAAGTTGACTTGTAAACTTAAAGACATTGTTTTAATCAAAGTTATTTGGATGAATGTTTAAATATTCCTGTACAAAGAAGTTTCTTTTTTTTATCAAAATTCCTTTGCTTGCTGCTTTAACTGGTTTTGTTTTGATTTAAGTCAAGTAAAATTTCTAACTACTTTAGTATATTTTCAAGCAAATACCTACGTATTATATTATATTAAAGTACTTATTTGACTTTATCAAAAGTGATTCACTATCGATAAAGTGAACAACCCAGTTCGCGAAACGTCAAGTGCTTTAAGTACTCGATCTTTTCCATAAACCAAAAACATTTTCGATTTTATGTAACGTACATGTGTTTGGACAGAGAAATTATTAATTTGCACAGAACTGTTGTTTTGATCGATGAGCCTGATGTTTTCTCACATTTTTCTTGGCAATTGGTTCAGGCGAAGGCCAAGTTAGAAATAGTTGGCAAACGCGATTAAATCTTAAAAGCGTGTGTTAAATATTGGTGCTAATAGTCATTAAATTAAAACATATTTAGTCTTCCTTATTTCCTCCTTATTTTCGTTGAGGAAGGACATACAAATGTATACATACAAAACGAAACCATGAACCAATGTTCTCTGTGCAAGGAATTTATGAGTTTTTTTTTGGAAAAATGAACTATTTTGGTCATTTGTTTGGCGCCGAAGTAATGTATCTGTTCTCTTAAACTTTAAATCAACTTTGATTACTTAAGGAAGTATAATATATTTTTTGGTAGTTCAAATTACATGGTTAGACAGAATTAATATACAGACTACTTCAGTTTTTTTTAAGTTCAAGTTCCATTCATGCCTCTGCCAATACATGGATATATGTAAACGTCTTTTTTTTCTTACATATACGCCGATCCGATCAATTACAGTTAAGAGAACAACGTGATCTCCGCCTCGAGAGGTAAAGCTGTTTCACCAAAGCTTAAAAGAAAGCTATATAAAAGTTTATAAATTAACAATTGATAGATCAGCATATACGTGTTTGTGTCAATTTATACAGCATCTAGCATTATAGTTAACTCCTCAATGTGTAACTTACTCTTATATGCCGGGGTATTAACATTTTTCCACAGGCTACCACTCATCACTTCTAGCATTTCGACATCTTTCTATCGCTTCCATTTTCATAGATTCTGTTGTAAAGAATTTGTTTACACCCTAGCGAATGTTTGGAGGTGTTCGGTGTTTCCCTAATTGAAAAAAAAAAAAAAGAAAAACAAGAGGTTCCTGCAGTATTGTGTGCCTAATCTACTTATCTTTGAATGTTTCGTTTTCAACGAACGTTCTTTAACTATGAAGCAACCTTTTCTAATATAACAGACATTTACATCCTCTTTCAGTTCTGACTGTAATGTGAGTCTGCTTTAGAAAGTTTCTGCATTTCTTGTCCTTCTGACACTTTGAACATCGAATACCTTTATTTACTATCAGATAACTATCTCCATTCTCTTCCAGTTCTAACATGTAATGTGACCTATACTTTTGCATAAGTCTTTCTACTTATCTCTTTATTGAAGAATACGTTGGAAGTAGGTACTTCGAACCAAAGAATATAGATATTTTCGTAATATTTCAGTTCTAACTTGTAATGTGAGCTACATTTCTCCATTTCAAGAAGTGCCTGTTTTTGGTTCTTCTTGTGAAGTTTAGAATTTGAATGTTTGTATTGATTAATGCATTTGAGAAACTCTTGAAAATTCCGTTTCCCTTTAAGAACTCTGTTCGTGGTTCGCATTCGTCGTTTTTTATTTCTTTCATATGACCCTTGAACGATTTTATGCTTTCTTGGTTCCTAGAGAACTAAAAAGAATGTTTTTCGAATTCTTTGGGAGCATTTCAGTGGTTGTTTTTGAACAGTTGCTTACTACTTTCAGCTTTCAATTTTCAGGTATCATAATCTTGTCTTGTCTTGTTAGTATCGTCCTTTATGATATTCCATTTCAACTAATCAGTTCGAATTTCACCACTCTTTTGTGAAAGATGTTTTCTACTGGCACTTTTTGACATTGTTCTTTTCTTCCTGTTTTCTTAGAAGGATTATTCTTTAATTTCACTGAATTGTTTTCATGTTCCAGGTAAGTCAGATGAGAAAGAAAAAATACAAAAGAGAAATTCATTTTCATATTTGGGGAGACGTAATTCAATATAAAGAGCAGAATTGAGAGACCTTTGTTAGGAAGTCGTTTATTATTTTAAATGACTTTTGGTTTAAATAAAATACATTTAGGAGGCTTCCCTTTTGATAACCCAATTAAGTCCATTGAAGAAAGTAGTATAGAAATAAATTCATTTCGCGAAATCATTTCAGAAAGTGTAATCCAAAATAACTGAGTAGGGTTACTATTGAAAGGCAGCATTTGGAGTCGTTTAAATGGGGAGTGCATCTGATAATCAGAGGAAGGACGTTTGTTGGGGAGTTGTTTTGTGAAATCGTCGGGCGTCTGAGCTCGGGAATCACTGAATGATCCCGAGGGACAGGAATAACTCATCCCTATTACTCTTCGTCGTTCGCAAGTTGAGTGTCTCACTTTCAGTCATCGGCCAACGCGGTATCTTATTCTGGAGTAGGCATTTGGCACTAGTACGTTGCCGTGGTAACAACGCGGGGGCGAGTCACGTGATGTGTACTTCCGCCATGGGTCGATGCCCTTGACCCAGAAGAACTCTTTAACCTCGACATTCGCAGATAAAGAAAATTATTTGATAAGAAGAGAGCGCAATTATAAACCATGCGCTCGGAGAGAGCGCAGCGCTTTCAGTTTAGTATTTATTTCGGGATTGTTTAGATTAAATTTAGATCACGTCTAGTGCGGTTTTGTGGAGAAAATAGAAGCGGCAATAATTTGGAGGTTTTTGTTTACCCGTCGGTCAAGTAATAGAAAGGGGAAAAGTCTTCGTTTTTAGCCGAGACAATGTCGCTTGATTGCCGCCGTCGAAAATAAGGCGGAAATTGAGATTCGCGTTGTGAAAGTGCCTCTTCATTACGCATCGTCGAATAACCCAGACATGCACCTGCGTTGTCATTAATTCTAATACAAAATCGACTTAAAAATAAATCCTGTACTAAATATAAGCGATTTATTTTCTGAAAAGTTCAATAAATGACGCAGCCGCCGACGTAGTTCATTGCGTATTGTGGTTACCTGTTGGTGAATTTATTAACATGTTCGTAATTCAAACGAACCCGCAGCTTGTAATACAAAATCAATTTAAAAATACCTATAGCGATAAATAGAGTCGATTTATTGCTATTATTTTAATAAATGGAGCTGTTCATTACTTATTATGGTTACCTGTTAGTAGATTTATCCTAGTATTTATCTGCAATAAAATCAATTAACCTTTTGTTGCTATTTGGTGTAATTATTTCGTCGTTTCAATAAGGGACAGTACAATATCATATGTATAAACCAAAAAACTTAATTATTCGGTGTCTGAATAACTTTTTGATTTTTTTTATACGGGGTGAGTTCTACTAGAAATTTTTTTTGATTACGAAGTGGGAGTTAAATAAACCACTGTGTTTTCTATTTTAATTTTTTTCCTATTGGATTTTTTCTTGAAATACACGTTGATCCTTTTTTAAATTATCTTATTATTTTCCTTTTTTTTATAAGATACGAACGATTCAGGTTTGTTCCGTCTTCATTCTAATTGCTTTCTCCACCTTTACTTTATACTACGTCTTTAATTCTATCCGTTTTTAGATTAAAATTTTTGCAGAATGATAAAGCTTTTTAATAATATGCGGTTACCTCTAAATTCTATATCTTCTGATTTCTCGTTTTAGTTACAAAGAAATATGTACTTTTGCTCTTACTGGATTCATGTTTGCTTTCATTTGTTCCATTTATTTTTTCAAAGTGCTGCTTATCCACCGTGTTCTAAATCTTTCTATTTTCTACGTTGTGCACAAATTGTTTACCAATATTTGTTTCATTATTCTCTCTTTTAGGCAATCACCAAAATACGTGGGTTTTCCTTATTTTAAAGTTAGGAATCTCGTGCTTGCACAGAACGAAAGAGAATTTTATATTGTGTTAAAACATATTCTTAACTCAATTTGCTCAATAAGTGGACTTGACCACTGGAACCCTCAATTGTAAAATACTTTAATCATTTGACGATATCAGAATAGATGGTGGTTTTTGCAAATGACAGGTTGAGGTTTCCTTGAAACTTTCTAGAACATCGAGTGAATAAATAATCTGTAGTACTAATAACACTCAATTTTATATATTCCGTTGTCACTTTTTCTTCTGTTATGATAATCATTAGACAACTACAGTAGTCTAATGATCACACATTTATAGGTGTGTGATGTTTGCTGCGTTTGCCTGATTTGTAAACAACAATAGTAAGACGATTAGAGCCGCAGCGAGTATATGTAACAAGTGTCTAAATAAAAACTTGGTCAAGTGGGTTGTGATCGAGAATTTATCCATTGCATTTACATAGCAGAATTACTAAATGTAGCCTACTTGACCAGGTTTTTATTTAGACACGAGTTATATAATTATTATAAACGAACTAAACAAGTTTTGATGATAAGACTGGAAATTCTGGAGTCCCGTTACCACCCGTTACAGTGTTACATAATTGTCAAAAAAACAGACATAGAAAGATCTATTTTGGTTTTCTAATGATTACTTTAAGAAAGTCGTTTGGGTTTCATAAATAATATCAGTACATGTAACTACATCTGTTGACAAATTACAATAATAACCTCCAAAATGATATTTGTTCAAAAACCAAAATATAACACATTTTAGTGTACTGTCTACTAGAAAACTTTTCTAAACTTGGACCCGTGCGCTTTTGTAACTTATTTCTTAATACACTATTATGTATAGTAGCGGATAATAAAATCTGGAGACGTCATTTCTACAATGTAAATTTTACTTTAATATTTTTGTGCCATTAGTAATTGTGACGTTTAACATAAATTTTACTGTCAACAGTTCGTGTTAATTTGTACTTTGATAAAATGCCTCGTTTAAGTTCCACTCAAAAAGTAGAAGTGATTTTGTCAGGTGAAGTTTGGACGAAAACAAGAGTTGCTGCCGAATTTCAATTTATTAAGTTTGACATTGCAAACATTTTCTTTACGTTTTGACCGAAGTATACTTATATCCTCAATAAAAGCCCGATTTACTATAGATTTCTTTGACTTGTTCTTTCTGCTTTTGTTTTGTTTTATTGTTATTTCTTATAAGTACTCTAATTGGTCTTTCTTCTGTCTTCCAATTTACTTGTCCCAATCATCAACCTTCAAATGTGTTTTCTAATGTTTCATCTTTAGTTGATCTCAGTTTATCAGTTCGTCCCTCCCATGCCAAAACAACGAATGTGAAAATTTTGTGGCAATTTAACATTTTAAGTTAATTTGCTTAAGAAAAATATAAACTGACCATAATAAAATATATTGTAGCGTTTATTGGGGTTATTGATAGACTTGAACAGGCTGTTTACCTTAGAGTAAAATTTTACTAAATTTAGTGAAAATATTGCACATTCGTGATTTTGGCTTTGAAGGTTGAGCACTTTCGTGGCTTTGGCATGGGAGGGACGAGTTGTTAGTGAGTCTCAAGTCTTAATAATGACCTTAAAATGTCTAGCGGTTTCATAAATGCGTCAGAAATTAATGTTATCATGTGTGAGGGACGGGTGGTTAAAAATATAATAACAGAAAGGGGATGAATTATCCTTTACTTTCAACTTTATTAATTTTTACAAGGCCTCGTCGAAACACTATGTCCTTCTAGATGTCTCGATGAGAGTAAGAGAGAAGTTCTATTGTTATGCCCAAACTAGGTCTTAATTCTCAAAATTCTTCTTCTCCCTCACTCTTTTACTGAAATTTCAATCAGACCGTAAAGGACCCAAGTAGCAATTTCTTTTTGTAGGTATCTGGTTTGAGCCTTTTAGCCAGATATTGCTATTAACGCCCTCTTTATATGGACTGAGATTTCAGCTCTTGCCGGCCACTACATATCATTTCCGGGATTGACGAAAAACTACGTTCTTTCTTTTAAGAGTGACATTGACTTGAAAGTAAAGAGAAAATTTATATAAATAAATATATTCAGAATAAGTAAAACAATTACAAATTGATTTGGACAAATTTACAAAAAACTGATTCATACGAACAACACTCTAGTCAAATTACTAGAGATCATAAACTTAGACAAATGTGAAATTTAAATCCAATTTCAGATAACTTCAGAACGATATACGAGACATCATAAAACAAATTCAAAATAATTTTTTTAACGAGAAAAACGGTATTTCATAATTAAAATAAGCAAGTGTAACATAGCCAAAATAGTAAAATCAATATGTAACTAAATTCTCACCCAACCATCGTACCAGATAGAGAGGTGAACGGACTTTTTGGAGATCAGCCGCACACTAAGGTCCGGTTTTTCAATATCAAGTTAAGCTGTAACTTTCGGTTTATTTCCATAGCGACAATTGTGTTCTTATGGGAATAAACTGAAGGTTAAAGTTAACTTGCGATTGAAAAACCGGGCCTAAGACATTTTGGTAATGTCGATTACGCCCTCGGGCCTGTGGAGACGCACTCCACTTCACGACCAAATTGATAGATGCTGTCTGATTTCTGTGCCTGGCCACGGCCCTTTTTTTATCTGTTCTAAGGTCAATTTTGATTACGTTTATTCCACGTGTGCCAGTTTCTCTAGGATTCGCGAGGTCGGCTTTATCAATGCCACTGTAGTTCTTCGAATTTGCAAATGTCAATGGTTTGATAAAGTGAGCCGTTGTTATGCTTACTTACATAACCTTTAGGTGGGCGAATTTTCCGCGGTCGTGTTGTAGTGAATTTAACTTCCGTACCGAACTTGATAATTATGAAATGCTTGGATTTCTTATACATGCGAATAAATAATATGTAGGTTTATAATGTACAACAATTTTTATCAATTCAGCGTTTGGTATCCAATATTTTTATTTTTTTTTCACCCCAATACCGGACTGAGCCATAACTGAGCCAAGTTATACCTGTAGAAGTTACGCAGTTGAGGTAAAGGGGGGAAGTAAAAATTTCAATTTGTCTCGCTTCATAACTTTAAAATAGAACAGTACATTTTTCTGAGAAAGAGTGAGGCAACTGAGATTAAGTGAAATTTTGTGTAAACAGAAAGCGCTTAATAATGCACTTTTTTTTCTTAAAATATTTCATTATTTTGATTGTGACTATCTGCACGCGTATCGGTATTAAAAATTATTTAAGCATCATCTGAAACTCATTTGTACTTACAAGTATCCTCAGAACGCTGAACGCTCAGCGGTCGGTCAAATCGGGGACCCCCTCTGCAGTAGGTGGCCATAGACGTACGTTCTTTCCGTCGCCTTTGGAATGGGACATTCCAAACTCGAAGGAAAGAGTGTTGGTTAATTTTTAGTTAGTAAGTCTTGAGGAAAGACGTCGGGATTGTCCACTAACAAATAATCATTTCCTAGCGGCTTAGCGCGAATGCGATAAGCATGTATAAACATTCGTGTCCTTTGTGGACTAAGTTGCGCTAAAGATGAGGTGTCTTAATCGTGCGAGATTATCCTTCATGCTAATCGGGCAGGAAAGAGCGTCTGTCTGTGGCCCAGTTATTCTGACGACAAGGAACAATTTTCCACGACCGCTAAGCGTTCAGCGTTTTGATCAGCCAAGTGTAAGTGCATCTCTTATTTAGATGTTCTAAATCCTTATTTAGCTTAAATTCATTTAATCATAAATGACGCAGTCAGGATAAAATGGCTAAATGAAATCTGAAGAACACATAATTATTTGGATGTTACCTAGACTCGATATTATCATTTGTACGGATTTAGATTACACTCATTAAATCAGAAAAGAAGCAATCAATCAGAGTAGAAAGTTTGAAAGCTGAAGGACATTATTCGGACATTATCCGACATTATTATGGACATTAAGGAAGAATAAATGGTATACAATAGTTAAGGATAGTAATATTGATTCCATCCGATCCGACAGCTCTAGATTTAATATTGGAAAATATTTTGAGAATTTCATCTTCAGTAATTTCTTTGAAACAAAACTTATTTGAAAGTAATCAATATTACTATGCTTAACTATGGTATACCATTTATTCTTCCTTATATAACGCACATTATAAATTTTTGTCTAACTGAGAGCGTTTATCCTGTATGTTGGAAGGAAGGACGTGTGATTCCATTGGCTAAAGTGTCGGCACCCACAGACTTTAAAGATCTGAGACCTATAACTATTCTCTCGACATTATCAAAAATATTAGAGAAAATAATTGAATCTCAGTTACGCTGTCATTTGAATCAATACAATGTACTTCCTGAGAAACAGTCAGGCTTTAGACCTGATCACTCGTGTGGTACTGCACTACTTGACGTCACTGACGATATTTTAACTTCACTTGACAATAAACATGTCAATGCATTAATTTTACTAGATTATTCCAAAGCATTCAATATGATTAATCACAGAATTTTAACTGCTATGTTTCACTACATTGAGCTACATGACTCTGTCATTCGATTGCTTTCAAACTATTTAACAGACCGGACTCGACATGTCGTTCTAAATGAAAATGTTTCAAATTTACGATATCTGAACATGGGCGTCCCGCAAGGCAGCATATTTGGACCGCTTTTATATACCTTATATACATGTCAATTTCTATCTGAACTACATTTATGTAATTACCATCAGTACGCCGACGATACGCAAATTTATTATTCGTTTGGTCCGAAAGACTTGAAAATTGCACAATCTAGTATAAATGAAGATCTAGCTAACTTGATACAAATATCGGAGAGACGTGGCCTAATAATAAACGCTTCTAAATCGTCCTTACTTTTATTTGGTGGCGGTACTCAAAGAAACGCTATTAAAGAAAACATTAATATTAAAATTAAAGGTACACCTCTTAAGGTTTGTGAAAATGCCAAAAAATTAGGTATAATATTTGATTCCAAGCTTCGGTTTAAAGAGCATGTGTCGCTTTTAATCAGACGTGCGTATAGAATACTCAAAATGTTATTTTCTAATAGACATATACTAGATCAAAAACTAAAGCTCATGTTATGTGAATCACTAGTCTTGTCGTCATTCAATTATTGTGATTATTTGTATGGGCCCTGTCTTGATAAGGTTGACAAAAAAAGAATTCAAAATGTTCAAAATGCGTGCATTCGTTTCATTTTTGGCATACGAAAGTTTGATCACATATCAAAAGCTTTAGGCCAATCCGGATGGTTAAATATGGACAACAGGAGATATTTACATGCTGCAAATTTATATTACAAAATTTTAAAATCACAAAAGCCGCCATACCTTTTTGCAAAGGTCAGATTCAGAACTGACGTTCATAATATTAATATTCGTAAAAAAGACTTCCTCACACCGCCGCCACTTCATAGAACAGCAACTTTCGAACGATCATTTACTTATAATATTGTCAAATGCGTGAATCGTCAACCTCGAGAGTTTAAAATGTCGTCGCTATATATTTTTAAAAATGCAATTCGAAATAAGCTTATGAGAGAACAATCGTTGTAACTTTGCAGTCACGATAACGAAAAAAGGGAATAAAAAAAAACAAAGACAACACATATTAACCTTATACCGACAAAATGTATTGTTTGCTTAAAATACTTGTATAACATTCTCAATATTGGTTCCTGGTGGTTTGGTATGAAAACCAGACGTCGCGTCGGTCCTGACAGTCCGACGGTCTGATACCACACCATTTGGTTTAGTGATATATATGAAATTTTTAGATCCATATGGTTTCTTAATTTGTGTTTAATATTATGTATGTATTATGAACCAATAAAGGCATTATTATTATTATCTGAGAGGTGTAGTCAGAATTAAAAGTAATGTCTTATCAACCAGACATTACTTTTAATTCTGATTGTACCTTTTATATTGTTTGAATACCGCCAAAAGTTTTTGAGCATGCATATACGAGCCCTGTGTCAAAAGTATTCGTCTACCTCCCTTTGGTAAAGAAAGCGACAGTTAATAAATTACTCAGAGGTAGATTATTTTTCTAGAATAGTAATAATAAATAAATAGAAATTAAACATTTTTGAATAAAAGTTTTGATATTTAAATTCTAATAAAGATTTTATTTTCAAAAACAGCTATATCAGCTGGGCGAATACTTTTAACGCAGGGCTCGTAATATTTGAGACCTTTGTTAGTCTACAACTACTGTAAAAAGTTATTAACTGTCAAAGAACAACAATAGAATAATTTGATCATTGTCTGTATTTGCTATACACATGTAAATTCAATACCGATTCCTGATTGTCACACGCGTTTAAAAACCGATTAGATATTTACATTATTTTTTCAGAATGATAAATGTGCTGCCGCTGGTAAATTATCGTTTTAACAACTGTTAATATTCGAAACATTTGCTTTCAAACAGTTTTTATGTGACCATAGATAGCTTTTAGTACACACAATTTGTTTACTTTACAATAATTCTCTTTTTATTTATGTAAGTAGTTATTAATTGTTTGCATGTGCATTTACAAGTAGTTTTGTAATCGTTTTTCTTTTTTTTAAATATAATTGCGAAAAATTTCTAACATTGTCAGAATCATAGAGTGCACTCGTTTTATTCTATTAGCATTATTTCAAGATTAAGTGCTAGTGTTTGTTATTACAGTTACATAATTGCTATCTGTCTGTAGGTCATCAAAATGGGTCATTCACATAAATCAAGTTGAGTAAACATTGCACTATTAAAGTTACGTATAACCAATGAGCGGTAAACAAATATTGATTAGATACTCCGTCGGTTTATTTCTGCTTTAATGGCGTAGAACATACATATACATACGTAGAGCCGCCCTTACGAAATGCGCTTGGGTTACGAATAGAATCTTTAAACGTCCAGTATCTAAACACGTTCAAGAAATATTTAGGTGTTAGTGTCTAATTGCGGGCGCTGTCGCAATTTAAGCAATTTAGTAGTTAGTAAATTGGACAAAAACATGGGTTTCGCTGGGAACTACATAAATGAGTGAGCGGATGTTGTTTCACACGAACTTGGATTAATCACGACGTGATATTGACTCTAATGACATGTAACGTTAAGTAATAATAATAATTGAAAATGCACCTGAATAAGTGTCGCAATTTTAAACGGCTTTACTGACGTGATCTCGGTAGATTTGCGTGGTGAGTCACGGCGCTGTGATATTAATAAATACCTTCAAAATTGTTATGTAAACGGATAGAGATTGGCGTGATGTTTGATTTTGGATGTATGTTGTATTAAGATGTAGTTGTCCCAGTTTTACAAAGAAACGTATGCTGAAATAGCAATTGGATTATTAGAATTTATTTATTGTTAGATATTCATTTTTAAGCAAAAATATAATGCGTTTAGAATTAAAGAATTATAAACGTTCACCCAGACGGTTGTTGGGACGACGATGTTGGGATCCTCTTGAGATTATATAAACACAGTTTCGGGCAACACAGGTTTGCATTGGGAATCGAAACAGTCGAGTTTACGATACGTAATCGATAGGCGCACTAATAAGAGTTTGCGATGTTAATTAATATGATAGAAAGGTGCGGAAAATAATTAGTTAATACGCGCATATAAAGTTAGCCAACTTGGAACTTGCAACTTGTACTCGCAACTCGCGTTAGTTGTATAGTACGCGTGTAATATATTCCTGGCGTGCGTATACAGGGTGTGTTCAGAAAGGATTGTGCACTACGCCCAAAGAACCAGGAATGCAGTATTCTAGAGATAAGTTATAAATTGTAGTTAATGCATGATATGTAGAGAATTAGCTTGAAGTATTTCTTGCATGGTACGAATGAGCGATTTCTCTGGGTTAGGCTCGGCAAAGCGTGGCAAGTGCTGCATCACTTGATCGCTGACTAGGAGGTTGGCTGGGGTGGCCATGCTGACGTAGGGTTTGTGACGTTCAGTTTGCTGGACATATTGTTTGTTCGTTAAGCAGTGTGGTGGTGGCCATCCCTGAAGGGAAATCGTACTAACAGGGTAAAAGCGCAGCCGAGGGTGAACGGTCCCATGAGTGACCCCTTAGGGCCCCCATGTAGAGGATAGTAAGCCCCCCTAAGGTTATTATGTAATTGTTACCACCCCTACGTGCCGGGTATGAAGGGGCGTCCATGGTAAGGACGTCGCGTCGGTCACCTGTGAAATGCGGGTGACGCCGGAATAAGTCACCTTGGCGGAAGAGTGGATTGGTGGTAGAGAATCCACGGTCGGATATGACAAAGAATTAGGTCAAGTATGTTTGCTTGTCAATGAGGCTATCTGTGCTGCATGTGGTTTGTGTTTCTGGAAATGACATTTCAGAGCAATAGTTTATGAAAGAGCAACAGATATGATACTGAAGGCCCAAGGTTGGACAACATCAGGAGCGATGATGGGGGCACTAGGTTGAGTTGTGAATTGACCAAGGGGTTGAGCAGGTGCAGACCGTTGGGGCCAGGGGACTGAGGTCCCCGGTGAGTAAATAACTGTTGTCTCTTGCAAATGATTGTAAACACATGTTATTGTTGCATGAAGCATGAACGCATCATGTCAATGGGAGGTGATGGTAGCGAACGGAAACCCAGTAGCCAAAGGAAATGGTGAGCGTTTTGATTACTTAAATTTATACATACAGGGTCGCTATTATGTATGGATACAGCTAAATATTTCCGGAACAGTTCAACAGAATTCGTTCAAATTTGGGGAATCGTTAGAAGAGTTTAAAGTCTATTACTTGAGCTTGCTTTTAATTTTCTATCTTCTTTTGTTTCAGAGATACAAGGCTAACTTGACTTTTTTTTAATTGCACGAGGGGTCAAATTGATCATTTTTGAAAAGCGCATTTTCTTCTGAATTCAGTGATGTATCACATGCTCATCTTTATTTGTATTAAAAGGTAAAAAATACAATATTTCAAAAATTTAATTTTGAAAAAGTAAAATTAAGACAGCTTAGAAAATGCTTCTATTATTAATCTGTCACTTGTAATATTAGCCAAAAATTGAACTTGTGTGCAATAATTGGTTGAAGATGGTACGTTTAAGTAAAACTGAGCGTATCGAAATTCTGAATTTTTTTCTGAATACAATGATGTAGCACAAGTTCCGCTTTATTTGTATTAAAAAAGATTTCACTTCAAAATAAGACCACTTTAAAAGAAAAATTGGATAATTTTCAGTACTAAAAACCTTTAAAAGAAAAAGCGATGAAACCATGGCATTCTGTAATTAGCAATACTTAGAATTTGAAAGTAAGGTACACTGAATTGGAACAAAATACATTTAATAAGAATTTTAAAAAAATATTTTTTCTTTCTACAAGAGATGTTCAAAGTGACCTCCATTTACTTCCTGACAATAATGGATGCGTTGAACAAAATTTTGTATCGAATGAATCAAAGTGTTGGGAGAAATATTAGCAATTTTGTTCCTTATGCGGTCCTGTAACTCTTCAATTTGCAATGGTCTGTCGACATACACTTGACTTTTTAGATGACCCCACAGGAAAAAATCAAGTGGAGTCAAATCAGGAGATCTAGCTGGCCATTCAATTGTTCCTCTTCGTCCTATCCATCTACCGGGAAACGTGTCATCTAAATATTGGCGCATTTGACGGCCAAAATGTGGCGTCTTGTTGAAACCATATGCTTTCTGCTGGTATATTTCGATTATCGTGGTTTGGGAATATTTCTCTAAGTCGGGGAACAATACGTTGTTGTAAAAGTTGTAAATATCTTTCAGACGTTAAATTGCCATTAATGAAAAAAGGACCCACGATATTTTGATCAATAATACCACACCAAACATTAACTTTTTGGGGATACTGGGTATGTGCCTCCTCCATCCAATGTGGATTTTTGTCAGACCAGTATCTACAATTATGACGGTTAACGTGTCCGTTTAAAATAAAAGTTGACTCGTCAGAAAAGAGGACGCGGTTGATAAAATTACCATCCTGATGTATTCGGTGCATCATAGTTTCGCAAAATTCTACTCTGTGATCAAAATCGTCTTCACTTAATTCTTGCAGCAGATGAATTTTGTAAGGATGATATTTCTCTCGTTTCAAAACTTTTTGTACGGATCCTCGGATCGGTTCTCGATCAGGATGAATTGTATTAGAGTCACCACTTCTGTACAACTTCGTCTTCTGTCACCATACCCAACCATCATAAGAATTTCTATACGCTCAGTTTTACTTAAACGTACCATCTTCAACCAATTATTGCACACAAGTTCAATTTTTGGCTAATATTACAAGTGACAGATTAATAATAGAAGCATTTTCTAAGCTGTCTTAATTTTACTTTTTCAAAATTAAATTTTTGAAATATTGTATTTTTTACCTTTTAATACAAATAATGTGAGCATGTGATACATCACTGAATTCAGAAGAAAATGCGCTTTTCAAAAATGATAAATTTGACCCCTCGTGCAATTAAAAAAAAATCAAGTTAGCCTTGTATCTCTGAAACAAAAGAAGATAGAAAATTAAAAGTAAGCTCAAGTAATAGACTTTAAACTCTTCTAACGATTCCCCAAATTTGAACGAATTCTGTTGAACTGTTCCGGAAATATTTAGCTGTATCCATACATAATAGCGACCCTGTATATACGCATTACCACATTTTAATAATACTGAAAGAAAAAATATATTGGTAATTTCGGCCGGCCTTACATTATTTATTAACATTCACACCATTATTATCAATTTTTTGCTTTTTTGTTTTTTATTTACACAGAAATGTAATTCAAACTTAAGACATTGCTCGACACTTTAAAATTAATGACATATCAAACTCAAAATATTAGTTGTTAACACGATAAATCTCTCTAAACGTACAGGCGTTTTGGTAGTTATTTCTTAGTTTATTTTTAAAATCACTCAAGAATATTGAACCCCTAAGGCCAGCGCAAACTATACCGCGGCAGGCGGAAGAGAGGTCGAATTCAGATTGAGCCAGATCAGAAGAGTAAGATGAGTTGGAAGCAAATCGTACTTTAATTCATGTATTTCGGCCAAAGTAAAGACACAGGGTTATCCTGTTAAAAATGTTTTTCTTATGCGCCAAGCCGGGTCTTTTTTGTTGAATCTTTAGTTGCAATTGGTCTAAAAGGATAGCATAATATTTGCCATTTATTGTTTATCGCTTTGGAAGATAATCGATCATCAAAATCCCTTTTGCATCCCAGAATACTGATGTCATAACCTTGCCAGCTGATTTTGCTGTCAATGCTTTCTTTGGAGCCGAGCAACCAGGTTTTGTCCATTGCTTTGATTGCAGTTTAGTCTCAGGCGTGTAGTAATGAACCCAGGTTTCATCGGTGGTAATAAATCATCGTATAAAATGAGTTGGATTTTTCTTAGAACGATCCAGAGACTCTTGTGAAAGTTGTATTCGAATATGTTTTTGCTTAAGTGTAAGCAAACGCCGCACCCAATGCACAAACAGCTTTTTCATGCCTAATTCTTTGGTTATAATATTGCATTGTTCTCTTTTGAGATCTTTACAACATTGACGATTGCACTCAATTTTAGTCGTCTGTCTTGCATTACCACCATATGGTGGATTTTGGCGACCATTTCTGTTGTGACACTTTTTGGGCATCCAGAGTGGGATTCATCTTGAATGCTCGTAGGGACCAGTTTAAACAGTTTTTTATGGTCGCGTATGATGGAGCACTTTCTCCTAGTACATTTTTCATCTCATCAAAAATTTCTGAGTCTTTCAAACTCTTAATGAAAAGGAATTTGATAACAGCTCAATATTTTTCACTGCTAACGAAACACAAAATACGTGTTATTTCAACAGCTGCTAACAAGAAACTGCTTGACTCATTAATATAAAATTTTCACTATTGACAACTTAAGAGTTGAACTTTAAAACGACGTAAATAGTTTCGCTACGAGGGCCATCTATGCGGAGGCTAGCCACTATCCAATCCTCCTAATTTCAACCCCTGTGACCCCGTCGTATAGGCAACACTTTGTACTCCATTGATAACAACTATGCAATGCTTTGTGTTCAATGGTTGGAAGATGTACAGTTGCGGACAGAAAATTTCGGATGTTACTGTCATTCCACTGACGTAAAAGTTAAGAAATTCCTGTATCTATACGTCAGATGAGTGACAGTGACATCCGGAATTTTTTGTCCGCAACTGTACGCCAATTTGAAACCATGTACAACTGAGAAAACAATTACATGTGCAATTTTGCAACGAAATGCAATGCGATGCGCTGCGACCTGCCCCCATGTAGTTCGCGCTGGCCTTTAGGTCACGAGGGTGAGGAATGGCGCAAATTTCAAATATGAATCTGCATACTTATTATACACCTTTTATGATCCTGTTTGTTTTGATAGAAATCCTGATGTGTTCTAATTTAGTAACCAAAGATTGTTGACGTAAAAATATAAAATGCCAGATGTCAAGAAAATATCAGTATTCATTCCAATCTATGTCGAGTGTCAATCAAATTTCATAGAACACGAATTCAAATGAGCCGTTGAAAACTAGAGTGCTCTAAGTCACAAAAACTTTGTTTTGAGATATAAAGCATTAAAGGTAAGACGCCACTGAAAAATCCTGAATGAAAAAATTGAACTATCGCCGTCTGTAGCTAAAGTATCTAACTTACCTGTTTCAAATTTTGTAGGATGTACAGTTCTATAATATGGTGTGAATTCAACTTTTAACCGAAAAAATGCAATTTTGTGACTTAGACCACTCTGCTTTTCGACGGCTCAAATTTAGTTGTTAATGGGATTAATATCTGATTTGCTGCGGTATGTGAAAGTTTAAAGATTTTAAAGACATTAAAAAATTAAGGCAAAGTACTAAATTAAAATACAAATACATTTAGTAGAATAGATAATCAAAATTCTTATTATAGGGTGGGTTAAAATCTGAACTTGGTGGTCAGTCTTTCAATTGTGGAAGATAAGCCAAAAACATGCCTTCTTTTCGTATGGGAAGTAAAACCGTAGACCCCGAGTATAATTATAGTAGGATTGGCAATGTGGCCGTAGTAGTTGACGAGTTGAGCAGTAGTTGTTCGAGGAGTGTTCCACAACCCATAACCCTGTACCACACCGATTAAATAAGAAAAAAAAGTTCTTGTTATAAAAAGTATTAAATTAAAGTATACAATTGAAATCAAAGTATTACCAAGGAAAATAATGGATGAAAAAATTATGGGTTGTTTCTGGATTATGTGCGTCTTTGAAATGATCGAAAAGTCCAATTATCTGGATGTCATTATAACCAGTGATTAAAACGGCTTCTGATCGCGACTTCGAACTTAAGCCACAGTCCTGAGTTCTAGCAAGATATCAGTCACTGCTACACACAACTGCACCAGCGATTAAGATAAGAAAACGGAAATACAAGACAGAGTAAAGCAAGAGCATTGGTCGTAGTAGTCAAAGCTAAAAATGTATCTAGAAGAACAAAACAGAGAATATATAACACTCTTATTAGACCAGGCTTACCTGCGGATGCAAACTTTGGAAATAACCAGACAGAAAGATTTAGTGTAGAAATGTAGGAGAGAATAGCTTGCGGAGGGAAAAGCAAGGAGGACTTGTAAAGAAAATTCTCGCTAGAGGGAGGATGTTAGGGAAAAAGTATTGCAGCTGGTAGAACCAGACCTCAAACCATAAGAGTTATAGAAAGTGGAGATGAATTACGAATGATAAGAAAAAGTGGAAGACAATTTGCAATAAAGCTATGGGGTTTCAATGCCTGTATGATGATAATACAATGGAAAAGTGCTAAGGTCTCAACTAAATGAATCATCATTTCTAATTTTATTATTATTATTTTATTTATGAATTATTTATTTGAATTATTGTATTTCCTAGTGTACAAAATACACTCTTTTTCTCTGTAAATTCATATAAATAATGTATTTTGATAATTTATTACTTGTAAGTAATAGTGATCATTTTCTGGAAGGCCCTTTAATTACACTTTATTTTGATAATACGATACTAGTTTTTTTTATTATGTTATTTGTTATTATTTTTTTTTTACTAATCAGTACATCTAAAGTACACATAACCATTATTTATTTAAATTTCTCTGAATTTGCTGTGTAAAAATAGTATAGTTTAATTTTTTTGTTGCAGGTGAGTTACGTACACGTCAATCACAGGCGCATTTGCTATAAAAGTAAGTAATTTTGGAATTGAAAATTTAATTTTTAATCAATGGCAACGTCGCCGTCGTCGACATAACGTAGTTCCCATCGCTATCGATTTCTTAAAATTATTTTTCTCATACAACAGCACAGCATAGTTTCCATTATTGTCCCCCGTCTTTCGAAATAACTAATTCATGGATTCATTCGTCACACGGTCGTCCGAGGAACGGGCGAAACGCGAAGAGGAACAATTTGAAAGCGCCACCCGCCGGATTTTCTCGTAAATAATACGCAAAACGTAAGCAAATTTTCGTTGTCAGAGCGCACTTTAATATTCCCGTGTTTGTTCTCGGCTGCAATATGTGCTCAGGTGGACAAACAGCCGCGGCATTTCGCCTTCCAAGTTAGTGCTGATATCTGCCACGATACGTAATCCTAGAAACTTGTTTGCGAAACTGACAAGCGTCCTCAAATTTCCCTTTGCTAACGTTAAACAAATTTCTGGATTTATTTCTGAGACGGTGTTAACATTACTGATGCATGTGTGTAAACTGTTTTTACACGAAATATAATTTTTCAGTATCAGTTTTGATAGATACCGTACTTTATATGTAGGTAAAATTCTTTGATTAATTAGAGTCGGCTTTGCAAGATTGGTTTAAACTAAGTTTAGAATAAAAGACGTTTTGAAATTAAAGATCAAGTAACAATTTATTTGACGTGAAACTAAGATCAAGAGATGAACTAAGTTCACTTGAGCTGGAGTTTAAACCAATTGCAATTGCACAAAAGATTTAAGCCAGGATTAAAGTTAAGCCTAAGTTAGACAGCATACAGCATCTTAATCTCCTCGTAGTAAACATGTTTATATTTCACATTCTGTTCTAACCCGAAAATTACATTACGAAGTTTGTTTTTATAATTCACTTTCGTTCTGATTTTCAATCTTGTTTTGGAGTATATTTTTCCATTTCGATATCATTTCGGTGCAATGGATGGTTTCATTATTGTTATTATTTTTTTCTTCAGTTAATTTTATGTATCGTAAGTTTGGGGATGTTCCGCATCGTAAATCAGCGAATTTTGGCGATAATGGCGTGAGCTCTTCACCGAGGATAATGTAAACGTTTAACTTTGAGAAAGAGCTTAAAGTTTGAATGTTTCGATTACAGTGTGCTGGCGTACGCAACGTGCCACCAACAAAAGGACCAGCAGAACTTCAATGGCGCATTGTGAGGTTGCCCCGCTCTCTTGAAACAGTGTTTGACGTGCTTGGCTGCTGGTGTATTTCTATAGGATCATTATTTAGAACAAAAGATTTTCGAAATGAGATGATTATAGATGAGGTTTCAGTTCCCTTTATTCGCCGAGCACTTTTTATCAAGAATATGCAGACATGAAAGGAAAGATTGCTGGTACTGCAGCGTGTGCTGGTTTTAAGTAATCTAGATTTTCGTTTGTTAGCGACCCCTTGCTTTTTTTCGTCGCCTGGACTTTTTTGTTTGCCCACGTTTGCTCTCGTGAAGTGTATTTATTGCTTTTCTCATTGGTGGTGCATAAAGACTTTTATTGTTACGATCTCGACCGGACGTACTATGTAACATTTTACGCTTTCATGACAGTCATCGGGGCTTAATGAAGGTGTCGCAAAACGAACGAATAAAACAGTCACTAACTATGAAATTTTGATTTTTACGAGACAGTGATCCGACAGGTCGTTTTGCTGCGTTACGCTGTCGATATTCCGGAAATTATAGTTATAGGCGTTGTTATTTGGTTACCTACCAATAATTTTGCATTCTGAAAGGAATTTATGTTCACTGCTGTGGAATTGTTATACAAAGACTTATTTTTAACTCTGACTTTATATGTAGTGAATGTAATGTAAGCTACACTTAATAGTGCAAATCCGTCAAGTTTTATCGTCTCTTTATTTAAAGATTTTACGGTAATTGGGAAAATGTAAGAAGTGACAAAAATATATGTATCACTTTCAATTTTCTAACTTCTGAAGGGGTCAGAATATAGAATTTTGGAAAGTTACTTTTACTATCAATCTTGTACGTAATAAGACTTACATCAAAACAGAATAATTGAAACAGTATAAAGAGTTAAACGGTCATTATAAAGACTAAACATTGTGCAACCGTTTCTAAAAGTCTCAATTTTTTGATCGACGGCGAGTAAAATGTACTACCATGCCAAGATCTGTTAAAATAAACCGTGTGTGCATATTCGGATGATATTGTAACGACACTTATAAACGACACTACAGAACGAGAAATTTGTAAAAAAAAAGAAATAAAATTTAAAAGTGACTAAACAGAAGGCTACTTTTAACTTTGAAGATGGCAAACAGGCCCGGTTATATAGATAACTGCAAGTTTATTATAATTTTTTTATGGTAAGTCCACGTGGAAGAGACCGCAGCTTCCCCACCTTTGGACTAAAGTAATGAAAGACTGAAAGCTTTTAATTAATTGAAATCTGGACATGTTATAAAAGAGAGACCTATATTCACTAATTCTTAGTTGCAAACCCTTGATACCAAATCTTGTATGGATACTTCAAACATTTGTGCATATAAAGTGAAATATATTGGTTTGTTATACTGCGTGTCCCATAAGTAACGGGTCATACGGCAGCAATTGATAGGTGACCATATAATAAATTTTTTTTTGTCTAAGAAGACGGCATCGTTTGGGAGATATGGTAAAGTATAATACTGAGTATGAAGCTGCTTTCCCTGACCTGCGCAATGACATAACAATCAGAGTTCAAAGATTCCAGCAATATGTGTCATTACGTTGAGCAAGTCAGTTTCATTATCGTTTTATATTTGATTGTAAAACAATAATAAATTTGTAATGACACATATTGCTGGGATTTTTGGACTCCGATTGTCAAGTCATTACTTACCGCGATGTATACAGCAAGTGTTCGAAATGCCCTCCCTTAGCTCTGAATCACATCTACGTGCAAATGGCGCTTAGAATTTATAAACAAAACAGAACCGTATTCCGTTCGTAATTTCTTCGAAACATTTCCCAAAAAAATTTCCGATGTAGACCACCTTCATTTACATTCGCAGACTCTATAAATGTATCACTGTGTTAGCCCTTGCATTATGTCCCCTTATTTATGGTTTACCCTGACACAGGCAAATATCTCGTCTGGCAAAAACATATTTTCGTTAAAAAGAAAACTGCGAGGTATTAGTGCAGCAAAATGTTCACCCATGAAGTGATAAAGATAATGTATAACTATAACAAACGTAGTAAAAACTGCAGTAAATAATGTTCATTATCGGCCAGTAGATGGCGTTTTTGAGTCGATTTTTTATTAGAAGGTCAGATTAATTCTTACTTTTATTTTGCAAAAATGAAATAAAACAGTAAAAGGTAAAGTTTTTTTTTTAAGTTCGTGTAATGCTGTGTGAAATATTGTGTAGTTCGATTAGATGTCATTCTGGAAAAATTATGTATATCTTTAAATTTATTATCGACGTGTTGTGGTTTTCTAACAATCTCAGAAAAAAACTTAACTTATTGTTCGTAGACATTCAATTAATGCTCGCCACTTTATTACACGAGTATACTGCAGTTGGTACTTTGGACTACCAATAAAATGTTTCTGTTTTCTGCGGAAAGTTTATTCCAAGAACTTTTAAGCTGCGATGCTGGAAGAAGAGTTGGTTGTGTTCTTAAACTGATTTGTACATAAACTGGAATGTCAGGAAAATACACTTACGGCCGTTGTGAGAGGTATGATCAACTGTGCGCAAAAAAATATGGCGTCCCAAGAAAAAAAAAAAGGGGTGTAGAATTATTTCCTTAAATTCTATCATTAGGCCCCCAATAGCTGCCAGTGGCGTCCTTTTACTATTCAGAAATGTTGATTATTTTGTTCTCGCTCATCAAATCTTTACTGACCCACGTAAGTAAAATAAATTGCAGCGTCTGTAATTAAATCGGACTTTATTCCTGCGTTTGTGTAATTTTATGGTTAGTAAATATGTTCAAATGCGCCTGAGATAATTGATTTATTGCCCAATGCACAACACAAGCAGCAAATTACTAGTCAGAGGTCTTTTATTAGCCAGTTAATGTCGAATATTTTAAAATTTACTTGCCCGTTACATAATCTGCCTGCTATAATTATTAGCATATGCGGGCAGTGTCTGCTGCTGTATATATACTAAGCCGTTTAGAAACCAAAACATGTTTGTTATAGCTTATCTTTAGACTGCAATTTATTTTTATTCTCATCAAATTTGCTCCGACACTTTATCTCCAAAAACTTGTCTAAGAATCCCACGTTTCCTGCGCTGTCTGTGATAACTTAAAGGTGAAATAAATTATAAGTTGGAAATGTATCAGAAAAAACGTGGCGAAGAGCCGATAGGAAAACCAGCAAATAAACTTTGTGCTACATCAACGAGAGAACGTCGTAAATAGTTTTCCCCCGGCAAACACAAAAGAAATTTTGCCGGCTGAACTATAAAAGTATTCCGTCGAATATTACATGAAAACCGTTGATTGCATCTTTCATGTAAACAACATGCAGCAAATTTGAGTTCTTTTTAGGAGCTAACTTCTTTAGAGTCCGAATTGTCGCCGTGTGTCGGGACTTATCTTATCTAGCGTTCTTTGCCCGAGAAAGCAACACACTAGTCCTGTGCACTCTTGTGTCGTCTTGTAGGTTGGGCTTCGTGTTATCACAAGTTTTTATTGCCGTATCAGAAAAGTTGCCCGTTGGTTTACAATGTGTTAAAAATAAATTCAAAGCTCGAGCGTTTTCTTGCTCGAAAATTGGAAATGTTTGGGGGATAGGTATTTCCGTGAGATGAAAATTTAATGGTGTAAAATCAATCTTGGGGGTAACCCGAGGACGTTTTCATTAAATTCAGTAAAGTAGAATCTAAAATAAGAACAACAGAAAAAAAAGTACTCACATATTCAATTAATTAGGAACAGATTTAAATTCTATATCAGGTATTAAGTACATTTTAAGATAATCGCTCTTATCGACGTTTCCTTAATCGCTCGTATCGTAAATCCAGGAGATATTTCATTACTACACTCGTCGTTATAAATCAGTGTCGAGTCGGTTGGATTTTTATTTTTTCCTTTTCATTTTTAATGAACACGGATGCCATTAGTTCAGATAGTTTAATAGATTGCATTTCTGTGATTCCATATAATATTGTAATTTGTCATTATGATTGCCTACATCCTACACACATATAAATTTTTAAATTTTGCTTATTATAGTAAGAAATCATTTGTAAATGATTGCAATAATATTTCCTTGCACACAGTAATTATGCACTTTTTTTATTATCTCAGTATATAATCTCGCAATTATTGACTTATTATAACTACGAGTAGTATTTGTTCTTATATTTTTCCATTACTTAAGTATATAATTATCTTATAAATTATTAAGGTTAGTAAATAAATTTATTTACATTCGTATAATGAATGCATTATTTTGGACGCACAAACTTTCTCTACGAATGTACAGTAGCGGACAATACAATCCGGGCAAGAATTTGACATGTCGTGCGTATTTAGACAAATTTGGTAAATCAGGCTTTCATTTTATTTCTGTCAATGTAAAAAAAACTATACTCTTACTTTTTGAGCGGAACTTAAATACAAATTAAATTTGTATTTGTGTCAGAATTACCAGGGACATTTTGTATATGTATTAAACGATAAAATATTACAGTGAGGAGGTTTACATTGTGCAAATGATGTGCCCGGATTTTATTGTCCGCTACCGGACAGTGTTCTTTGTCTAAAACACTTGTAAAAATAGGGGTATTCAACAAACAAATCGATTGATTACAATCAGATTGAATCGATTTAAATCGATTTATGAAAACACTGAACGGTGGCGTGACCGGTATAACCCTATGTTCTAGAATATTTTGTATTTAACTTTTCATCAACAGCAACATCAAAATATTGGCAATGTAGTTAAATTATTTCTCAAATAAATCACTGAAATAAACAATGCACTGTTATCAACAATTCGCACATATGACAAAAACCGCAACGCCATATTTACGCAGTTGAATCGTAAAATTTTTACGATGGACGATCGATGTTGAATCGATTCAGGTTCGTTGAACGCTAAACCGTATGCAATCATAAATCGATTGTCAATCGATTGTGACCGTTGAATGCCCCTAATGATTAAATTTGAATTAGAGTAAATTCAATTACTATTATCGAATCTGCCTTTGTTACTAACTCGTGACTAAATAAAAACCTGGTCAAGTAGGCTACATTCAGTAATTCTGCTATGTAAATGCAATGGATAAATTCTCGATCACAACCCACTTGACCAGGTTTTTATTTAGACGCTCGTTATTTACTGTGTATTACATAGTTTTAATTTTCCTGCATTCTGGTTTAAGTTTTCTCTTATTTTGAATAAACTCAGCTAAATTCGACAATCCAAAAATTATGAAAGTATCTAACGCGTGATCAATATCTTTTCTGATTAAGTGACCTATGCAAAAAAATTATGTCTTTGTTTGATGCATTATTTCAAATGCCATTTGAGTTATTTTTATTGCATTCCTATCGTTTTGTATAGGAATGCAATATAAATATGTAATTCAAGTGGCATTGGATATAATGAACTATTCAAAGACACATGATTTTATTTCCATAGGTCACTTGATTAGAAAAGATATTGATCACCTGTTACAATAAGTAAACCAGTACAAAATTAATTAAATTTTTCAGTTAATTTACTTTTCATTCAAATTTTCTTTTAATTTGTGGTATTTTTATTATATTGGATCGTTTGCATTTTTTTTTCAATAATTTAAAAGTTAAAAAAATACCAAAAATGTCACGTATCAATTACATTCTCTTAAAAGTACCTGGAGATTTTATTTTGTGCTTTTACTTTTATTTCTTTTATGCCTGTTATTGTTTTTAGAACATTTTTCACAATTTGCTTTAGATTTTTCCCTCTTCTGCTTATTTTGTGTATGTTCATACAGGATGAAGCATTTAAATTGAGACGCTTAAATGTATACATGATAAAACAAAATTTAAAGAAAAGTTTCAAATAAAAGTTGTAGGCTTTCAAAGAAGAAGTGAATTGGATGTTGTTTTAACCCTCTTGTAGAATGTGAAAGAAAAATGAAAATGAAACATATTTTTCTAAGTTATACAATTTTTCCAGACACGTTTTAGTTTCTTCTTAACCACTCACTAATCCCCTTATTCTGTAACTCATAACGACATCGTTAGATAGCGAAATTCGTTAGGTGACATATTTTAACCAATCAGTGCTTAGATACAAAGCATTTCTATGTACTGATTGGTCAAAACATGTCACTTAACGATTTTCAGTAACGTTGTCGTTATGAGTTACAGAATAGGGGAGTAAGTGTATAAGTACGCTTATACATGCAAGAGCCATTCATAAAGTTCGTAACAAATGGTAAAAGCTTTTATTATTGACTTTTGCGGAAAAAATTGCTGGTATCAGTCATAAGTCATAAGTCATAATAAAAAGTGACACACCCACATTTAGTTGATCTTTTAAAATTTGGCGGGAAATTCGAGAAATCGAAATTCTCAAAAAGTTGCAGTAGTTCCAAACATGTTCCAAAACTGTTAAACTTTCTCTTGTGGAATTGATGCAATCAGACAAAAAAATGTATGTTTAAAAAATAACCTCCAGATTCTGAAAACTATATTTTATAAAAACTATGACCTTCTTTTTTTGGAATTTCTTCTTTTATGGTTTCATTATTAAAAATCCTTAAAAAACAAATATGGTCTCTTTCTTTGAATTACATTTATTGATAAAAACAACAAATATCAATTTATTGCCTTAAATACAATATTCTTTACAGAAAAGAAAAATTTCGTTTCCAAAAACACATTTGTTTCCGTTTATTTTTTGATTATTAAGAGGATAAGACAGTAACAATGCTTTCTTTGTGCAAAAACATGCTTTACAACATAATAAATGTATTATTCAGGTCTTTTAGAAAAAAACACTGTATATGTAGTGTTCATAGGCCTTTAAGGTCCATTACTATAAAGCGGTCGACCACAGAGGCGCGTTGTGGCATAGGCGAGTGCTTACAGTTCGTTATCTTCTTTCTTCTTCCTTTTTCAAATATAGCATCTGTTGCTAATTTGTGTTAGACATCTGTATAACTGTTAAGTGAAAAAGTTTTATCTTTTTTTTAATCCATGTGGCTCATAGCTTCACAGCTTACAGTTGACAATTCTATCTTCAAGCTTCTTGTCAGTAAAGACTGAAGGTATTCCAATAAATAGAAGTAAAAAAAAAAATAAGTAACAAATTTTTCATTTCAGTTTATTGAAATTACATAAAACTATAGTTAAGTGCACTTTGTACGTTTAATGCTCGATTTCTTCATCGCCTTATCTTGAGGTTAAATTTATCTGTCAGTTAGAATGTGACACATAGTATGTGCACGACCACCTGTACGTCACATTCCAACTATTAGATAAATTAATCTTAGGTTAAACATGGTGAAGAAATCGGTCATAACTAAAGTAATACATATTTTCATATACATATCTTCTTGGGTCAATAATATTCACTGCATTTTATTGGTTGTCGACTGTTGTGACAGCAGAAATAATAAAAAAAAAGACTGACAAATTGTGGGAATTCCAACTACTTACAGTTAGATAAATAATTTTAACATAATTAAAATGATAACTTTAAAGAAATAAGGGAAGCGGAAATTTACTGCAGATATTTCAATTTTTTTTTCAATCTATTTTAATTGTTCAAAATAATTACGTATGTGTATTAATTGAGATAGAAGAAGTATTTTATCTGTGCCACTTTCCATTAAAATTAAATTCCACTCGTTTTTGTTTCCGGTAATAACTCCTCGTTTACTGCCCGAATTACACCACAGAACTTGTTCTCGATAAAGTATTTACACACAAGAAACTTATGTGTATACTCAAACAATTAAGGCTTTTTTCTCACTACACAAACACCGTGCGGTTGCGTCATGCAAGAAGCCAGTTGGCATCTAATTGAACAGGTCAATTACTACGAAATAAGAAACGACGTCATATATTAGTGGTCAGGTCGTCGATCAATCTGAGTTAAAATATGTATTCAATTTGCTATCAATTGAGACAGAAGGTCGTATATACATATATAAGTCGACAGCAGCTGTCGCATTGCGTACGTGAATTTAGAAAAAATAAAAAATGTCCGCAGATAATCAATTATCTGGACAGTTCTGGCTTTGATCTTTTTACCTAATTAAATCTATTTTATTTTGGATTGCATCCGATTAAATGAGGTGTTAACAAGTCTGTGATATTTATTGATATAATTTGTTCCTGTAGAAAACGGTGAGACAAATATGTATTGATGATTCGGATCTTGAAAAAAGTACCAGGTGTGTTAGGTTTCGTCTCGCTAATGAACGTGGAATTGGCAGAATTCTGGCTGTTATTGCACGAATGACGCGCATCACTAAATAATAAATGGAACGCATGATGGTGTGTATCACGTGCTCGCTTTCCTTACGTCAGTACACTCTGAGAATTTATTTATTTGTCGTGGGTATTTACCGAAACTGACATTGTCACAAAGACGTCAACTACTACTAACACTTCAGTTAAAAACTTTAGCGCAATCAAGTTTTTTCCCCTTAATAAATAATGTACAAAAACAAACAAATAAAAAGTTTGCTGCAAATGAGAAATGAAAATTTGAATTGTTGTAAAAGTAACAAATTGATTTGAATGATAGATTGTCTTTCTATTAGTTTCAAATTTGATTTTGTTTGTTGAGGTCTGTAAATCCTTGATATCATTTGGACTTTACTTTTTTCATATTATAAAATTAAATAACGATTGAATGTCACGTGACCTCTCACTCGTGTTTGCCCTTGAACGAATGTAGAAAAGAAAATCTAGGTGTGTAGGTATGGAGAGTCAATTTTTTTATCAGGAGTTTATAAGATGCCTCGTAAAGATTAGGATTTCATTAAGTTCCACAACGATTCAAACCTATTGCAGTTTATTGCTTAGTTTGATGATTGATATCGTTCTTTGGTTACAACTTTCCGGAGTAGTTACCTGGTAAAAATCCTGTGCGGTTTCACGTTATTGCTCATTGTTATTCCAATCACGTTAAATACCTACGTATTATGTTCATAATTTATTAGTTACTACAAATTTTTAGTGCTGAATATTAAAAAATAAAAATAAATTGAAAACACCTTACGCAAACAGTTGGCGAGGTCATGGTTGTTGGTACATTCGAACAAAGAAGAAAACACAAACTTTATATAATCATTTGAATAGTGATGGGGCTAATGGAAATGTCTCGTACTACAAGAGAATTTTGATTTGACTTTTTGTATTATTAGTTGTGTTTGAATCTATAAGTATACAATTTGAAATAATCTAGTTTTGAGTTTAAAGTAACAATGAGTGAATTGTAAGTATGTACTTTCAGGAAGCGAAAACAGCAGATGCCGTGTATAAGTTACCAATTTTATTCTTCGTAACGATGACGAAGTGAAAATAGAAGCGCTAAAATTCGCGTATTCATTTCCCGTTTTGACTCGTTAGTAACATCACACTACAATTTACATATTGGCAGTAAAACGGGAACGTTAAAAGCGCAAAGCGGTGTCAGCTTTAAATAGCCAGAAACACTCTAATAAAATTAAGTAACATTATCCAGCGTAATTCCGTTCGAGAGTGGGAGCAAGCCAAATTTGTAATTTATTGCAATCAACAAGTTACTCCCTTAACAACTCCCTCTATACTGTACGAGACTCTTCATAGCAAAAGAGTACAGAGCATTGCAGCAGCAGCAGCAGCAACAGGGAAAGACGTAAATAATTCATTATTTTTATGGCCTCCACACTCACTGTACACTGTGCGCTCGTAAAATGATTCACGTAGCAATTAAAAAAAGTTTATGCACTTTTGCGTAATAATGAAACGTCAAAGTTTACCGCCTCTATAACGGAAATGAGTTCTGTTTCAAAATACTCTCAATAGAAAAATCCTTACTTAAAGTCCTTTGCAAACGTGCTTTAGAAATATAAGATTTTAGTATTTAATAAAATCTTCTGCTCAAATACACCAGCTAAAATGAAAAGTAACTCTGGCATCTTGATAGATCGATCTACTTCTGATGAAATTCTTAATCAGATGCCGAAAGTTAAGTGTTTGTATTTCAGCATTTGAATGTCAGCGTGTAGATAAATAAAGTCAAGATCTAGGTTATTTACGGGAAGCTCATCCTCCCATATTTTAAGAGAGCGGAAGATAAGATGAAATGAGTTGACACGTAAAAAATCAACAAAGAAAATTTGGACAGTGGGGTTGATTTATCTATTGTTGCTTTAGAAAACTATAAGTCTCAGGCCAGCAACAAGTAGCCCCTGTCGTGTGTGGATGCCTTCTACGTGCATCATAATGCCAAGTAAATTCGACCGCGTTTTCACACCTTGTCCATGATGTTGCATCACGCCTTGTAGTAAACCATGGAGAGAAAGTACGTCCACGGCGTGCACAGGAACAATTTTATAACGCTAATGGTTTGTTTGCTCTAATAATGACCTTAAATTGAGCTAAGTTAATTATCCGGCGTGTATTAACGAGTAGATCAAGTAACGCGAGTTATTAAGCTCTGTTATTAGGCTTCTGAGAGAAAACGTTTCTACGTGACAATAGTATCACGGATTACATAACCATTATAAAGAGCAAATATTGTCCAATTTTCCGCGTCAAATTTACATCTAGATAACATACCACCACACAATTAAACGAATACACACGCAAATTGGGGCTAATACTCAAACAAATATGGTAATTTTTCATTCGTAATGGTACGGGCAATAATTTGCATTGCAATGTCAAATAATCTTGAGAAATAAATTTGCTGGAATATATGGTGGCGTCGCTTGTAGCGAAGTAGTTTTCGATTTACATATACATATTTTGTTATGTATGCACTACATAATAGTGTACTTAGAGACATGTTTCAGTTTATCTACATACATACATATTTTCGACATTCAAGCTATTTTATTTGAACTTCTAAGAATGTATCATTTTAAATCTATTCAAAATTTAACAAATAAATTGGTTAAGCCAGCTCTGTTTCGTTATTATTTTCCTCAGGCAAATTAGGCATAATAAAAAAACGATGAATGATTTCAATAAAAAGATGAGGAAGGGAGGATAATGAAAAGGAAGATGTCATCAACTGCTAGCCTTTCTAATGGATATTCAATATTCCTGGAAATACGTTATGCTGATAGCATTTCAAAAAGCTCTGAGGCAATAGTTCTTTATACGTTCGGATTCAGAAAGTGACAGAAAAATTCTGACTGTGAATGCATCTTGGGTGGTACTGATTTGACGCAATGTTTGCGAATTCTGGGTGTTGCAACTTGAGAGGAAATGAGCAGGCCGAAAACCTCGCCCAAGACTGCATGTATATGGAGCTTGAATGCATTAAATTTCAGAAACTACCAAAGAAATATTTGATCTCATAATGATGGGTGAAATAGAAAATAATCAAAAGCTATAAATATTGGTGTACCATTCTCCCTTAAGCCCTGGGACAGGGCTTGTAAAAATTTAAATCTAAATCTAAATAGAATTTTAGTAACAACAGATCATATTAGAGTTCCTAAGTACGAGGTAAGCGCCAAAATTTCCCGGCCTGACATAGATCTAGGTATCGCAGTGGGTCTAAATTTTTGTAACACATTGTTCCAAGTTTTATTAGCTTTGGATAAAAACAAAATTGGACTTTATGTCAATTAGTTTTCTTATAACTGACACTCGTTCATTACAGGTCTGTTCCAAGCACGCTTTGTGACCGTTTCGAAACCGTCCCAAGCATGCACTCATCAAAGTTTTACACTCGACAAAATTGTCAACATCGATCATTATTTCGGTGGACAACTGATTATGACGGTTTCTTGAACGGTCAGAAAGCGTGGTTGGAACAGAGCTTACGATGTCAGAAGTCACGAAAATTGAGTATCGAGCTGTTATAAAATTCCTTACTCGAGAAGGTCTCGAGTATCAAAGATCGGCTAGATGGGATGTAGGGGAAAAATTCCCCGTCTCATTCTGTGGTAAAAGATTGGTCAAAACGGTTTTGAATGGGGCAGGAATCCTTAAGCGTTTTCACGCGAACTTACTCGAGTTACCAGGAAGTTACGAATAAGTTAGACAAACGTCATAACTATGACGTAAGGTAACAATTATCGCGTGAAATTGTTCAGAAGACTACTTTGAAGTCTCTTCATATCGAAGTGGCTTAGTAATTCAGCTTTTGGAAAATTTATTTTCTGTGATTGGAATGCTATCCTCTTCATCGTCTCCCCGTAAACGCAACCGTTTTGCCATTTATTAAAAAATAAACTTGCGACATTCTTTACGAATGGACACTGGGCACATGTGGTGTAGGACATAGATTTATAGATTACTGCAAGAACACTGCGCACGCACCATGCGCATTCTGAAGCCACCGCTTTGAACTGTTTAAATTTTTAAACTGTCATATTTCTGTGACGTGCGCACTAACATGACACTAACCGTTCATCCTTACTGCTCTCAGAGAACAGTAAGGTGAAAAGGTAACCGGAGTTACGTGTGACGTCATCAGTTAGTCGCATGAAAAGGAGTAACGTGTAACTTTTCCTGGCGTGAAAACGCTTCTTGGAAGATGACGTAAGAACAGGAAGTACGGTGGAAGTGGTGACGAACAACAAGATTGCTCTTGTTGAAGATATCGTACTAAGTAATCGACGCTTGAAAGTTAAAGAAATATAAAAAATGTCGGGGCTTTCAGGTACAAGCGTTCGCCGTATCCTCCACGACCGTTTAGGTATGAATAAAGTTAGCGCAAGGTGGGTTCTCAAACATCTTTCAGTTTTAGTTCAGCCCCAGCGTCGTGTTGAATGTGCTCGAACCTTTTTAGAACTCTGTGGGGAAAATCCTGTGGACGTGTTCAAGACAATTGTCACAGGGGATGAAACTATGGTTCTTTACTACTATCCTTTGTCCAAAAGGGAGTCGATGGAATGGAGACGAAAACGAGAAGTACCGCTAAGGAAGTACAGGGTCTGTCAATCGACAAAAAAGGATATTCTGGGATTGTTAGGGTATTCTACTCATAGACTTTAAAGAACGTAACACCACAGTCAACGGGCCATACTATGCAGCACTGCTACATAAATTACTACAAAATATTCGGGAGAAAAGACGTGGGAAAGCGACTAGAGCCTGACACTCGTGCACACTGCTGGAATCGCACAAGCCACACTTCGTGACTGTGGTTTCCAACAAATCGGTCACCCTCCGTATAGTCCAGATATGACCTCCAGTGACTATTATCTCTTGGGAAATTTGAAAAAGGACCTTCGTGGGCGCCATTTTAGTGAGGACGAAGAGGTGAAGGCTGCAATTTGGGCACATTTTGAAGGCAAACCCAAAGAATATGTTTTAGAGGTATCGAAATGTTGTTAAAACGATGTAATAAGTGCATTGATGTCAGGGGGGGACTATATTGAAAAATTTAATTTAATTATGAGTCTACCCCATTTCGTTCATAGTCAGGCCGGGAAATTTTGGTGCTTACCTCATATATGCACAGAATAGGAGACGGTGACACCATTCTTTGTCAGTGTGGTGTGTTTGGTGACCTTAACCTCCCTTTTTTTTTAATTGCCCAAACAGGAAAGATAAAACTAACGATTTTAATATATTACAGCGGCTTGTACTGAATCTTGTGCTTATTTCATTTACTTGTCCTCAATTTAAAATCTTCTTTACACTAAAATAATCAAAACAGTGGCTTGTGAACAATATAATTTGTTTATTTGATGCTTTCTTGTAGAAAGAGTTCATTACATGACCACAAAGTAAGAATCTAAATGTTGAATTCGAATTTGAAATACAGTTGTGATCTGGATCTGAAGGAGATTTTTTCTTTCTTCAATTTTTATTGGATTTTTTATATGTGTATTGCCATTACAGATATCTTGTCCTTGTGTTCTCATCATTTTGACATTACTCCTTCCTTTATCTAGGTCTTCCAGAATCACATTTTATAAGAGTGATTTATAATGTCTGGCCTGGTAGCCACCACATAGCTATCATATTTTTTTTGTTTTTGCGTTGTCTATTGTTTCCTGATTTGTCTTCTTTGTTCACACATTGTTCTCTTTTATACTATCGTACATTCTTCTTAACTCCTTTTTAAAAAATTCTCTTCTGTTATATTTTTTTTTAACTAAGAATAAACTCTGTTGGTACAAAGTACTGCTGGGTGGATTATGATCTGATATATTTGTAAAATTATTGCTCCTACCATGTTATTTATTTAGTTTTACAGTTGTCTTTAGGGACTTTATACTTCTTTAACCATTCAACATCCTATTTTGTAGTCCTCTGTTTTCGTGGAATTTGTTTGGAAGTTCTAACCCTAAGTATTTAACACTTGACTTTTTTAAACTGCCTGATGTCATAGTCTTCATTTTAAAAAGTTCTTCCACATATCAATTTTCTTCATTATTATAGCTGAAATTGCAATTTTTATGTAATTTAGATTAAAAGGTTTCATGCACTCGTTCAAACTTCTGTTTGTACAGCGTGTCATCTACTACGGCTCAACTACGGCTCTTGTTTTAAACAAATTCTTCAGTAGCATTTTTTAAAAGATTGCAGATTTAATTCCTGACGTTTTTTAATTGACATTTATGTTTGTTTTATTGAAGTATGCTTGCATATCTTGCTCTATAATGGCAAGTCTTTTATTTTTAAAGCTAACCATAGGAAATTTACATGTACTCTCACAGATATAAAAAACCCATAGTATATTTAATAATAACAATAAAAATCACAATAGCAATAAATGAATCGGTCAGTGCAGGAAGGGTATAAGTCCACAATGAAACCTATGGACATATATGCCCTTTCTGCATTGATCGATTCAAATACTACAAAGCCATGTTTTTGACAATATTTTGAAATGTTTTTCCATTATCGTTATCATATCTTTATTGTTGTCATCATCACAATATGTGCTTGTAGTTATCAAAAAATAATATGCACTTATTATAACAATTGTCATCTAGACTTGGAAACTTAACCTCGATTTGTAAATCTAACTTCGATTCTTTCTTATAGTGACTTAAGACATATCTACTAACTGTTGCTTTCTTAATCACTAACATCATGGATAATCCCTTAAATTTGAATACAATACGAATAAACAATACAAATAAACACTGACATGCAGAATGAGTTAGCAAACGTTTGCTATAAATGAAATATAATAAAATTGAAAGAAGTGAGTCCGTTTTAGAGTTGTACTTCTGCATTCATTACCAAATGACCTTATAATATATAAATAAACCTTGTTTACTAAAGCTATCAGATAAAAATTTGTTATAGTTATAATAATATACAAGGAAGAGTTTGATAAAACATGGTTTATGCCACTTTCCGGTCGTATTTAATCCTTTCAGTTGACCAACAGAATTCTTGACTAAAACTTATTGAAACAGAATTAATTCCTGTCATTGCTTCACACCTCTAAAGTACTGCCAAGCTTAGTATATGACTAATATAATTAATGATTATATTTACGTGTTTTGATGTTCGTAAAATTTGGAAAGTTCCAATAGTTGTACGCATATACATATACTATAATTAGTACATTAAAGTAAGCAACAATATTGGCAAACATTTGAGCGAGAGGGGAAGATGTATAATGCCAGATGACAAGAGAATTTGTTCAATATTATTTCAAGTGTTGAGCTTCTATTTAATGATTATTTGATTAACTTTCAGTGTAGACTCTTTCTTAATGCTCTTTGGTTTCGGTTTTATTTATAATTTGCTAATACCGTTCTTGTAGTGAACGGTGTGTTATTTATTAAGGCAAAGTTTTGTAAGACTAGGGATATACGTTTAATCTAGAATTGTGCACGTCTGCCAAAGAGTTGATCATTCTGCCAACTGCATAACAAACCAATCCGAACGACGTGTCCTGCCCGACCACTTTTCCACCGATAAGATGCAGCCAGCCAGCCATGTTTCAATATGTCGCATTGCAGAGCTTGCACAGCATTTCAGGCTGTTCTGAAAATTGCCCGTTCCGGCTAACTTGTAGCGGCTGAGATTAGAACTCTCGATATTAAATAGCTGATGCCGTACACTTTCTTGCTCTACGGTTTCAAACTTATTGGCACTTAAAAAGCGATGCAGATAATCACTCTGGCAAACGCCGCCCATCCTGAGTTATAGTTTCTCTTCGGAATGTAGTTTTTAAACAAATCCCTCCCAATCATTGTTTTGGTGCAGTTTTACGAAGCGATGGATTTCGTAGTTCTTTGAAGCTTTTCGCCGATATCCAACGCACGTAAACAATAGCAAAATTAAATTAATAATCTGCTCTGTCGTGGGATGTAAGCTTGATAGTATGTACACCCCCATATAATTTAATAGTTTCAAAAGAGATAACAGAGTTCCATTAACGATCTTGCATTTTAACACAGATTTGCTAAAGTACCTTAATACTATCGTTTAATAACGAAGTAAATATTAAATGCTTTTGTATTTGTTTTCCTTGCCTCGTTTTGATAGATTGTTTTTAGTTCATGTTTAAAATTTGCGCCAAACTAACGAAGACGACATAATGCCGTAACAACACCTATACATTCAAAAGAACATAAAAGTGTTTTCAACAGAGATTAGGAACAAGACCCACAGAATACGAGTATTACAGCAATGAACAATAGTTAAACAAATTACAAACAAACAATACATGACCGTGTAAAATACAAAACATGAAACGTCACAGTACTTGCAAACACTCGAACAAAAGACGATAACATTAACTCACCGCCGCGCCGGATCACATGAGTATGGAAATCACGAAATTATTCAAAACCAGATGATGAAAGTCGTTCACAGATCTATGGAAAACAAAATTCCTTACGCAAAGTGGAAATTGAAAACCATTTAAGAAACTGTGAAGTATACAGAACAGCTTGTAGTAATATAGTATGAAGTAGTTGAGATTTATATAAAACCCATAAACTCATTTAAAAATATACTGAGGCCCAGTTGTATAATGACAGTTTAAATATAAGCCAAAGCTTAAACCCATAACTATGAATGTGTCAACAATTGTTGTTAAGGGTTTAAAGCTTGACTTAAAGTTAAGCTGGAACTAATTGTACGAGTCGCCCTAAGAAGGCAAGAAACTAAACATTTTAAAGAAACTAGAAAAAGAGGTTCTACCATAAATACAAAAATAAAGAGCACATCTGATTTTTTTTGTAAACAAATCAACAGAATCCTGATAACGGATAGAGTCGAAATCGGTTGAATTATAATTAAAGTATGAAAGTAACCTTTAAACAATGAAATAACAATCATTATATTATACAAATTATAATGACTATTTTTCTTGTTGGGACTGTGATTTTTTTGGCTAGTAGGAGCCTGGAAACTACGTTAATCTATGACACGTTCTAAAATAATTATAAAGAAAATTTGAAGAGTTAAAGAATTCTTATGGCGTGAATAAATTCCTACGTCTGTTACAACGTTTCATTCCTTACAAATTACATAGAATTGTACAATTGGACCTAAAAAAATGTTTTCGCTTTTTTCTGTATCTTTTTACTAACACGTTCTTTTTTTGGACAATTTTTTTTTTGGTAGGAGTTTGTAACAAATTCTAAAAGATTGCTACATCCTTTATGTAATCCAATTCGAGAAGATTTTAGGCTTGTTCGTTGTAAATAAGGCTAATTGCTTTAAGGAAACAAACCCGCAAATATCTGGACTACCATAACATTGAAATTATCCACGTCCGTTGTCATTCAGAATTTCCAGGACAACGATTAAAATAAAATTTGCGGCGATGCTATTTAATTAAAGGGATTTATGTACATTACACCCGTCTATTTCGAAACGCGCCTGCCGTTATACAACAAAACCAGTGCTTCAATTACATATCTAATTTCGGTAGGAAGACCCTTCGGGGAGCATCCCAAACCGCAGTAGACTCAGTCTGCAAACATTATCACTAGTGGAGGTCTAATAAGGTAAATAGACGTTATTTATTTTTGTTGAAAGCGTTTATCATAACAGCACGAAATTCTAGGAGATGCCCACTTTCGGTGAAAATACAAATAAAGTCTTATTAAAATAGAAATTAATTTAAGCAATTAAGAAAGAACAGTTTTTTGAATAACAAAGTAGGAAGTTGGGGGGCAATGGGCACAAATAAAATGGTTTATTTTTAAAATTAATCAGTTAATTGTCTATGTGATTAAACTTTTGATGAATCACTTTCAGTAATTGGTTAAATAACCTTAAGTAATATTCTTACATTTTTATTATGTATTACAGATAATTTTACTAATTATAGTTGTCAAAATAAAAACAGATTTTGATTATCTTCTTCTGTTGATTGGAAGGAATAATTACATGAAATAATAACTGTACAGTTGCATAGCCGAGTTGGTATACCCTTGGACAAGGGGTTTGACGTTTGGTTGAGCGACTGTGGGTGTGGGTTCCGTTCTGATGTAAGTGTGACTTTTACGTGAGAAATTGAATTTTCATATTTTCTGTTTACTTAATTGGTTTCAAAATTTATCAATTGCCTGATCCTAATAAACACTGTTCTAAAAAAAGCTCAAAGCTCGTCCAGTGATGAATAAAAAGTTATGCGTTTTATTTAGGAAAATCGCGGAAATTATATGAGAGAAAGCGTCCCCCCTTTCGTATTTGAATTTTGCACCCTCCGGAACTTAGTTACACGCATTGCAAATAACCAATAATCGAGTTTCTTTCAGTTTAGAACTGAAATCGGTTAATACGATTTGACCAAGTCTCAACGCCCTCCTGGAAAGTGGTCTGGGTACGAAGCAGAAGCGTCTGCTAGGGAAATGTAACCAGGAAATTGGCAGTACTTTGTCGTTCTGGGGAATAATCAGGGTGGTTTCAGGAAATTAAACTCCCAGATGCACTCTTTCATTGTTTCAGTGCGGAGAGTGGTTTTCGGCCGGGCCAAAATCGACGAGCGTCGGCAGAAGAAGACGCAACGCGATTTAGATATTTGCCTGCAATGCGGTGTAATTTTTTATTGCCTTGTGCATTGAACACACGGGGCAATCTTAGGGATGCTTGAACGTCGTGCTTGAACGTCTGCCATTTTACATTTGTTTCTGTACAGATGAAGATCCTTCCAGAGATTACGCGCCGCACGTTTTACGTACGGTAGCACAAGAATTTATATTAAATCATGTTTGCTTACTTCTGTAGGTATACGGCCCGGCAGATAAATATGAGAAATACTTCCAGAATATTTAATAACGGTTATATTTGTAAGACTCTTATTTTCCAACTCTTGAACAGAAACATCGATGGAAAAAACGTAATTTTATTAAAGTAAACTAAGCAATCAACAACACTTTTTTGTAGAAACATATTCATCACATCAGCAAAAGCAAATTTAATTACCTTCAAAAATTAGAAAAGAATCCAAGGAAACATATTATCTCTTTTGTAACGGGTAATCAATGACACGTTTATAAAATTGAAAGTCACGTCTTAACAATCGATTATAAATTAATTATTTTAATGAGGTGTTCAAGAAAATTATAACGTAAGTCCACCTATAATAAGTTCATCAAATTAAGATCGACTGTTTAATTAAAGTTATAGGTGGTGTAAGTAACTGCATTCAATAGTAAATAAATTAATTACAAGCATTATGATGTAACACAATGAATGATACTTGAAAGGAACGAAGCGCTTTTCACATTAACGTCTATTTAATTAATATCGATACACGGGCAACATACACAATGAAGGACTCTCCCTTCCGTTTCCGGTTCGGGATCATCAACGAGCTCATCCAATATACTACATCTGCCACACGTTGCAGTTTATTTAGGACAGGAACGTTCTACAGCTTTTTATGATGACGTCACACGTGCGTTTAAACGATATCTTTTCCGCCAAGATTGCCGAAGAAGTGTTATGGCAAACAGAATTACGCCAGGGCATATTTCAATATCGGAGCGTTTATGCTGCTGCTTCTGTCAAGAGCTGAATTCAGAATCCTCATAGAACTGGTTGGTGGCCGCAGGCGATGTGTATTACGTTCTCTTTTTCGATTTCGGCGGATTTGAAAAGTTTCTTTGAGGCGAAATCTCACAGGTGACAACTATTGTTTCAGTGTTTCCGCACCGTTGAATGTGCTTACGTAAAGTTGTTACGTAACCGAGTACTCTGAACTCAAGTTGCGATATTCAAATGAATCATTGCTTGAATATACGATCGTATAAGCATACGTAACAACTACTTTATATCTTCAGGTACTTACATACATCCGAATTATTTATTTTTGCTGTATTTTGCTGACTAACCGATAATACATTATTATTTCCTACACAGAGTTAGGCAAATGTCCCGGAATGGTCAAGTATCTTTGTTATTAGCAAAGGAAATAAGATACTGGATATATTTTACATTTTCAATTGCAGAATAAAAAGCTGTCATGTGTCATTTAATATTCTGGTAGCATTGGCTATGGAAATGTTTTGTGCTTAAGCTCGCCGCTCTTGAACAGAATTGTCACTACTGTCATTCGTCCTGTCAACTGTCGACTAAGTGTTTCCGTCTTTATTTGCGTTGTTTGTTGGTTTTATACAAAAAAAAGTTACTTTCAAGACTCATTTACTTTACATTTATTGCATTACAAAATGGCGTTTATATTGGAGCAGAAAGCATTTGTGATTGAAAGTTATTTTCGTAATAGTTCAAAAATTGTTGGGGTGAAACGGTCGCGGATTTGTTTTCAAAACAAAATCGGTTATTGCTGTTTAATTGTAAATAACAAGCAGATGTTCAGATTCTCAGACTTTAAGCGGTAGAATTGCGACCGGATGGGCGCCGCGCCGCGGTCCCTTTCAGAAGAATGGAACCCGAGTCATAAAAATTTGTAACGTTAGGCCTTACTCAAATAGCACTCCTGGTTCTCTGCCATCATAAACAAGTCAGCGTGACATTTTAGCTTTGTGCTGGTTCAAATTTTTCTACGAATTGGTCACACTAAATTTTAGAACGTGTCAGTTATAGAACAGGAATCAATTACATTGCAAGTGTAAAGTAGTTCGCTTTGCCTGCTTAGTGTTCAAACATTAAAATGTCAAGTTTACACTTGTAAGTTTGAGTGGTAGAGGGTCAGGAAAGTTTCAAGAACAGCGATTGTAACAGGGTTGTTTCAAAATTTGCTTGCGGAGTCCGGGGAATGAGATTAATTGTTTAGTTGGAAAGAAAGCAGCTACGGAAACAGACAGAAGGTTGCAATCTCTCGACCGAACGGTTGAATCCCTTAATTTTGACTTCGCGAGTTTTCTTTTAGTCCTTGCAGTCATTTTCTCATTTTTCTCATATTTCTAGCTAAATCACTTATTTCGGTACGGTTAAAATGCAGTGTGTTAAGAGAGGGCCAATTAACAAACAACTGTTCCTTCAAATCTATTGATTGCGAAAGTCAAATACAATGTATTCTTGGAAAATAGTTCTACTCTTTTGGAGATATTCTCTGCCAAGTTGGAAACACGCTAACGGCTGTATCTCTATTTGCACAGGGAAGTCGCCAGTTTGAATCACTGGTCTAAGTTATATCTGCCGCCGAAACCAAGTGTGCCAGCACAATCTAACCCCAGAAATCAAGGCCAATTTATTGCTCGTTAAGAATTTCGTGAAACTACGAGGCCGAAAAATTTGAACTACCTATTCATAGCCATCTTCTTAACAGAGTTTCTCTCACACCCTGTGTGTGTGGATCGAAGTGTGGTCTTTGCCAAGAGATTTGCAAGTTAATTAGAAGCGATTTGCCGAGAGACTGAAAGTGCCATAATTAAAGCTAACTTCCGCATTTTATTTTAACGTATTTAGTTCCTTAATCTCTCAAGTTTATTCACCGCCGCACCAAAAGAACTGAGTTACAACAACGTAAGGTCAGGTGCTGCATTGACGATTACGAGCTATATTATAACATTGATAGTTTTTTTGCGGATTCCCGGAAGGTCACCTCATATGTAACCAGGTAGAGTAGGCCAGTAGGATATTTCCTTTAGCGCTGGCAGTAAATTTCAGGTAGCCTGTAGCCGAGTGTCTAAACGGGTAGGTAGCGCATGTCTAATTACAGTAATAAAACCTTTGGTTACCTTTTGGAAATTCTCAGCAAGTAAACTTTCAATACAGTTTTCGGTCCAGTCAATTAATTTGGCAATAAGTTTAATTTGTTTTTTTTTGTTTGGACAGTTTTATTGGTTATTTAGTTGTCCATAAAAGACAATAAACAAGGTGACACGTCGGCGTGTTACAGGAGTATGGGTATGTTGAGTACGAAACTGCTTGGAAGAGTTTAGAGTTGTATCTCCTGATGTTATTATTGACCACAAAACACTGGAAGACAACCTGCATTGGTGGCGTGTACAACTGTCTCGTGAAACTAGAGATGGTTTCCGAAGAAAAACAGGTCAACCTTGAAAAAGTACTGTCGAGGTTATCGAAACTCCAAAACATAACGAAAAATGCTTCTCACACTTCTATTCGCCAATTATCACAACAGATTGAGCTTTTTGTGGGAACGTTCCACAAATTGTTGCGTAAAGAAGTTCAGCTTCTAGCCCCATTGGAAATTGGTGCAAGAATTGCTGCCCGGTGATCCCATACAGAGATTCTCTTTCTGTGAATCTTATATAATAAATTATCAAATTTGTGAGTGAGTAGCAATTTTATGTCATTCTTTCAGGTTATATTCAATTTTAACACCACTGCGACATACGTTTTCCAAAACAAAATAATTCCGCCAGATTATTAAATGAACACACGTTACATTTAGAAACATCATATTGTATATTTTGGGACTAAACCCTAACGGGTATCAAAAGTTGCTGATGCAAAAGTTTACCCTTTCTGAAAATACATTACTTATGGCCATATGCACCGAAAGAATTAACTCAGCTTAACTTTAAGCGTCACTTAGAATGTGACTTATACAATGTTATGAAGCTTCAACCGTCACAATATAAACGTCATTCAAATTTCAGCTCGATTAAAGTGTTTGGGGCTCGATTAAAGTGTTAGGCCCGATTGTACAATACAAATTAGCAAAATTGGGATTTGTCTTAGGTTACTAAAAGCCAAAATTTGGAAGTTGTCTATATTAGTTAGGATATATGGTTCGGCCTCAGCAGGAGGCCATCTTCAGCCAGTAACGACGTAATACATGAGTTATAGTTGTACAAGAAAGTTGTAAAGTCAAACAAATAAACATATTAAAACCAAGTTAACACAGTAAATGGGGACAACACACGAGAGCCCCAAGGGGGAAATAATTTTACACAGTGAAAACGTGCATTACTTAAGTTGGCGGGCAGAAGTTAGAACTAATATAGACCACTTCCAAATTTTGGCTTTTAGTAACCTAAGACAAATCCCAATTTTATTAATTTGTATTACGTACTGGTTACTAACATCTTATGGAGATTCTTACCAAAATCATGGTTTAACTTTAAACTTCGCTTTATTCCCATAGCATCAATTGTAAAGACAATTGTTTCCACAGAAATAAAACGAAGTTTAAAGTTAAATCATGATTGTACAATCAGGCCTTATGCTTGTAGTTATGTACAGAATAAAATAAAATCTTTAATTATTTGAGATCCACATTTTGCACTTTTCTTTTTGCTGCTGCTTCAAAAAACCCGCCTCTTATCACGCCGCTTGTATTGTCTGTGTGTAAAACGGGAAGTCCAGTTGAAGCTAGATCGTTAACAAATATGTTAAAAAGAGTTGATGATTAGGCTGGAGCCTTGGAATGTTCTTCCATTTTTTAAGATATTGAACGAATACTGTCTATTTCGACTATTCTGCTACGGTCTGCTAAAAAGGATCTAATCCAATCTAAGGCGATGCGATACAAAACATATTCAAAATATTTTATAAAGAGAAGAAGCGGCATTCTGTACATGCAATAAAGCAGTTGTTAGTTTCTAACGACATAACTAATTGGCAAATCAATTAATTTTCGTTTATCAAACCATGGTACTGGACACAGAGAGAGAGAGAGACTTAGGATTTTCGGAAGTTGATCACACACTATGACATTCTTCGAATGCCAATTGGACGCCTTTCTACAGAAAGGAACCAACCCGCAAATTGACAAAATCTGAGTTCTTCGGACTATGAATGTGTTAAGCATTTAAAATTCTACTGCAGATTAGATCGAAGCCCCAAAATAATGGTAATAACATCTATTGGCCGCTGAAACAACCTACATTCAATAGTGGTAAATAAATAGATCTGCAGAACAGAACCATATGGGTTGGCTCCTTTCTGCATAATGTCATATCAATGGCAGGGTATAAGAAAATACTCGGTAGGGACACTTAAACGACAGTGTCTAAAACTACACAAGTATGCAATAGGCCTCAAATTGTTTAGGAATTTTAGAATTGTTCAAAACTTAGATCACTGTTTTCTTAGTTTAACCATAACGTGGATTGGTTCCTTGCTGTAGAAAGTCGTCCAATTACGCGTTCGGACTCTGGGTGATGTGTGTCATCCCAATCTCGGTGATAGCCGTCTTTTAAATGGTTCAAAAACCGAAAAGCTCTGATTAACTACGAATAAAACTTTGCATGTTGGATCAAGTTGTAACTTGATGCACACGTGTTCATGCAGGTGTTTATGAGTCATCGCGACGTTCCTCAGATCATGCAATGTTTATGCGACTGTTTGATGATGCAATGTGCATATATTTTATTCGACATGTTAATGTTAGCACCATGACGGCGAAGCCCTTTTTAAAGATGCAACCCGAGGTAACATTTATTTATATTAGGTAACTCTAGGAAGGTATGATATCCGAGGCCATGTACTGGCGACGTTCTGTCGAGTATTTGTTTATCTTAACTTGCGAAAGGAACTTAATGCTTTATTTCTGTATAAAATGCCGGTTTCTTACACAGCGATTTATTCTTCTTTAAGTAGTAATGGAATAAATAAATAAAAATGTATGTACTATTATGTTTGTGAGTTGGAACCCTTATCATACGTTTACATATCGGCCATTCGCACGATTTTGTGATTTTGACGGTAAAGCTGTTGTTATGAGATATGAGTGGTGAAGTTTTCTTATTGCTTCGAGTCAGTTCTTTTCAGGACTAAAATGCCAAAACTACTGCACAGTTAATCAAATGAATTAGTTGCTTCTTTTATGAATTCTTTGAAGTTACTAAAATCATCTAAAAATGTTGTTTGTGTTTGTAATAGAGACTAAATTTTTACGTAGAATCTTCACAGGAATTTAATAAAATCTTTTGTGGTTTATAATTTATGTTCTGTATAAAACAGCTAATGTGATGACATTAGAACAATCCACACTTCTTGGCGTAGTGCAGATATTGCACCACGATCGCTTAACGTCCCGTTTTGTCAAATTGTGTTCGTTAGAAAGATTTATGTTTACTTTAATATTGTATTACAACAGTCTGGCGTAATGTCAAAAACTTACTACGCTATTCTTTACACTCACGACTTGATGAATTATGAAGAATCACTTCGGCGGAGTTTAAAGTAGAAAACGTGTTTGAATCTTCTCACCACGTCTTGAAAAAGTTGTACCTACCCCTCGCGCAATACAAAAAGTGAAATCACTGGCTGAAATCGAGTGCGCCAGTTAACCAGAAATATTTATGAGGTGTTGAATTTATAACTTGTCGGATAATTAATCCCGGTCATTAAAAAAAAATTCATTCTGCCGCCGATCACACCTTCACAGTATTTTTTTTGTCACGCAGCGTTAAATCGGCGTTTAATCTCGTGTCATGCTGTGAAATATGTTTAATGCATACACACATTCGCCAGAGACTTAGAACTAACTCGCAAATAAATTCAAATTTTTTATTTGATTAAATCATTATTATGCTGCTGAGCCGGTGTCATGCATTCACAGAAAATTTTAGGTAATTGTGTGTGAGTTCTCGAGAAAATTTTATTATATTATTTTTGTGTGGCAGTAGATGAAACAATGGTTAAGCAGAAAGGAAGCTGAAACACAATTGTTAGTTCTCTACCTACTAGGTACAAACATCGTTATTAAATGAAATTAGTCAGACTTTTAAATTCGAATTTTTGTACGTCATGTTATTGTTTCTTTGATTGATTGCTTGAAATTTTGATAGCTTTTCGAAACTGAAGCTTGTTGATCAATTGTAATCAATTGAATATAAAATATGACCCTAAAGTTGTAAAGAGTTTGCTTGGATGTTATGTTATTCTTTGTGTCGTTGTGAATCCAACAAAGGAGCAAGGGATAGGACTTATATCATCCTTAAATCCTGAGAGAAATACTTGTTTCCAGGTCGAGTAAATTGTGACAAAACAAAGTTATGTTAGAAACAGCAGTACATCTTTCCGTGCACTGTAACTAATTTTATATACATCTTGTCTTGCAGGAAAATATAAGTTTTGCTTGCGGGTTGCTACAACGACCGTAACATAAAATCACAATACCTTGAAATGAAGGCAGTAGTAAAGCTACTTAAGAAGAGGAGGAGGAAAACAGCGTGCCGGTTTTGTTCTGTTTTTCAATTTCCGTTTCATTTAAATTCCCGCAATAAATAAATAAATTTGCATGCGTAATACCCTCCTATTGAAAAAAAAACCTTAAATTTCGAGATGCCGCTGCATATGGTCGGGGTATTCGAAACGAAGTGCATTATAAATCATTATCATGTTTTAAACATGCCTCCTGTAGTTATAATTCCGATATTCGCATCGTAAAACTTCTGTTTTGCATACATAATAGATGTCGTGCTTTCGGTTACATAAGCGTGCATGTTGATATCTGTCTGACCTCAGTATATGATATGACGAGTTTCTTGCGTGATACATCTTTTCCGACCCGACGTCGTTCATAAATGTTGTTCAAAAGGGTATTCCACTTAATTACTTTTATATTTATACGCACGAAGTGCAGGCTCTTCTGCGTCCTACCACTTGCATTCCGATTCTTTCTACTGTTATTTATATTGGCTTGTAATGTAAGTTCAATGCCCTTGTTTTGCTTAGCGGATGTATTTTATTGTTTGTGATTTTTTTAATGGTCATATGACATTCATAAAATTTTCCGGCATGCAAAAGTATGATGGTAATGCGAAAATATTATACGTGAAAATAATGCATGAGATTTATCGTTCATGAAAAATTTAAATGTTTCTCACAATTACGTGTATATAAATAAAAAACGCTTAGATTTAAAAGTTTATTCAGCGATATGAGTGACTTTACAAATTTCAGATAAACTGAATGTTGCAGTATTCTTGGAATAACGGTGAGGCAGAAATGGACGAAGGTGTTTTGGTTCTTTAATTATAAAATTCATTTCGGTTTCTTAAAACACTCGAAATTTTATTTTCTTAAGTTGCATATTGCATATTCAAAAGAAGAAGAAAAGGTTTAAGAGAAAAACAAATTAGCAGACTAGAAACGAATACCAAGGCCAGTAGAGCTGATTCAAAAACGACACACAACTGATGCGGAATTTTGGTTGACGAAGTGCTTCTGGAGGTAGCAGAAAGCTAGTCATCCAGCGGCAATGAGATATCAACACGATGAGACAGAAGAAAGTGAAATATAAAATAAAAAAATAGAGATATAAGTTACGCGAAGAAACATTTGATTTTCTGCAACAAATTAATTCACTTACCGACTAAATATATGCTTGATATGTTAAATATGGCTTGAAAATTGTAAAACGAGTATTTCCAAATAACTTACATTCAATTCTAGTAGGCGGAAATCCAAAAAATTGGATATATTGTGGAAATGCTTCTTCAAGTAAGCAAGCTGATTGCAGAAATTTTCATCATTCCAAACGGCTACGATTTCCCTCAAACGGTATCACAAATTACAGCCGGCATGCGCAAAATCAAAAGGGGCATTCAACTGTTTTTTAGTATAAATACGGGTATAAAAAGTGTCCAGGATATTCTTACTTTGACTGTCAACTGAAAACGCTTATATATAGTTTGACAGTAGATGCCAAAATTCCTTCTTCTTCGACTTTAAACGTGAAAAATTCTGAGTTTGACTTTGAACGTCGAAACCTTTACAATTTGTGAATTCGTAAACTTTGAAAAAAAAAAAGCAAACAAAGAAATATTAAAGAAGAAAATTGAAGTGAACAGAAACAAATGATTTATTTATTTTCTCATTACGATTTAAATCATTTTAAAATAAATATTAAATTGAATTTTAAAATAATTTATAAAAAAAACTAATCATTGGGGTTGGTTGTCGTGCAGACTCGACAGATCCAGGCTATTTTAAAATTAAATAAAACAAATTAAACAGAAAGGACAAGTCGCAGCTGTGCAAACACGTGACTTTATCCACTTAAAAGAACGATTTTAAGAAACTGCAGCGATTAGCGTGCCTGAGAATAACAGGGGCTATGAATGCCACCCCAACAGCAGCTCTGGAAGTTTTACTAAATATCCCACTACTTCACCTACAGGTGTAGAAGGAGGGTATGCAAGCTTCCTTGAGACTTGAGACTAACCTGGACTAGGAAAATTAAACCAGGCGATCGCACTGGTCACCTTACAATTCTGGATCTTTGGCAGCCAGATATATTAGATAAACCCAAGGACATGATGAAGTGGATATCGGTAGCCGCCATATGCCTAAAAGTCAATTAATACAGTTAGGCAACAATGTCACCACCTGGTACACGGATGGATCAAATCAAAGACTGCAAAGGCAACCGGCATAGGTATTTATGGCCCAAAATATGAGGTATCAATAGCCTGAGATACGACCCGTACAGTTATGCAAGCTGAAACACTTGCAATAAATCTATGTGCCCAGGAGTGCCTAAGAAGGCACAAAGGGTAAAAAGATTTATATTCTGTCTGACAGTCAGGCAACCGTAAAGGCACTTAAAGCATACGTTTCCATATGGGAATGTAAAAAATTTCTCAAGGAACTGGCCAAGGTCAATAAAATTACACTAAAATGGATTCCCGGCCATGAGAGTATAGAAGGGAATGAAAGAGCCGATAAACTTGCTCGAACTGATTCTGAGGCTTCCCCGTAGGTTCTGCACCTTTCTGTGGCCTGAGCGGTCACAGCATACGAAAGAGACTGAAAGATGGCTGGATAGGAAGAAAATGTCCTACTGGAGTAATGCTCCAGGGCAAAGACAGGCGAAGAAATTTATCATGTATTCACCTGAGATTGCTCTAAAACTTCTACTTTCGACAAAGAATCAAATAAAGACTAATACGGGTCTTTTCACCGGCCGCTGTCCTGTGAGGTATCACCTTAAGAACATGGGCTTGGTGGAAAGTGAAATTTGCAGACTATGTGAGTCGGAAACAGACATACTGCAAATGTGAGGCATTAACAAGACTTCGGCTTACTCATCTAGAAAGGGTGAGTCTGACACCTGACAAGATGATAGGAAAGCCTCTTAGGAATACTCTACACTACGCTGATAAGGAAGGGTTCTTAGGAAATTAATCACTTGGAGGATTTGAACAAAAGATCAATATGGTTGTAGTTCTGAAAGGCTAAATAAACCCTATCGACCCCATAGTACAATACAATACAAAGGTGGGAGTGACGTTTTATAGCGCCTTCCATTGACTGCACTAGTGCACACTTAGTGTATCTTCATCTCTTACTATTGCATGAGGTTAAAATGAGATGACAGTATAACGAGTGCGCACTAGTACAGCCAGTGGAAAACGCCATTAGTCGTGTTACAAGTTATCACTTTGAGGCTTGTATCTAGGTAATCTGGTACTCATTTAAAAAGGAACAAAATAAAATAAATAGAAAAGAGAGATTAAAAAAATTCTAAAGACAACAGTTTTCAAAATTATCAACAATGTATGAGAATCTTTGGCTCTCAATCAAGAATTACCCAAATTGTAGCTACTCTTTGCATTGTATTGTATTTTATTATTGCAAGTGTTTTACAAAAGTCAAATAAAAAGCTAACATTAGCAGTAATATAAACAAGTACCATATGTCCAAATAAATTTCTGATAAAGGTAGGTCATGGAGTGTAAAAATCTACAACAAGAAGCAGTTTTTGAAGTTAGTGACATATCAAGCTCTAAGATATGGTCAATTCAACTTCAGTTTTACTTAACTACTCAAGAACTGGAAAATATTTTAGTGTAAATAATGTAATAATTTATCTTCCATGACTTACCTTTATCAGAAATTTATTTGGACATATGTCACAATTACTAATTGAGAAGCAGTAGGGTGACCATACGCTACGATCCATCCAAAAATTTGCTTGTTTCAAAGATTCAAAAAATTCGTCGATAGAATAAAACGCATTTTCTTTTAAAAGCGACATATTTTGTAAAATCACTGTCTTACGTATACTTTTGTTATATCTAGTATCATACGAGTGGACGTCTCCATGAAGTACAAGAGATGATAATTAGCAAACAAAAGGCATTGCAAAATAAAAATAGATGGACAAGCCAATATCTGAAATTCATGAAATTTATGTCTACCATCGTCTCTGGAACTCAAATTTCTTATTCTAATAGCCGTTCATTGAAGACCAAACACTCGTTCAGCTTCAGGACAATGTCCCCAGATCAGCATAGCATATGACATTAGGGAATGAAAACTGCATAGTAAGCTGTTAATAATCTTTGACTAGAGGTCTGGTTGGCTAGGTTTCGCAGCAAGAAAATGTTACTACATAACTTACCAGATAATTCATGAATATGTGAAGTCCAATTTAACTTCTGATCCGGATAAACACCCAAAAATTTGACCCAATTTGGACAAGAATAGAGAGAAAAAAACTTTTTTTTAGTTTTCGCCATATTTAAGTGAAGTTTATTATACGAGGAGCGTTCAAATATGAGTGAGAATCTAGTTGCCTTGAGCATAGAAAACAATGGATGGAAACAAGCGCTCTGGGTTATGTTCTGGCATATTCAAACTTGTTATTAGTAATAATCAAATTCTTCTCCTTTACGCCTACCAATAATAAATTAGCATCTCAGAGAAAAAGTACCGTGTTTTGTTGCACAACACATAATCTTCAAATTTTTAGTGAATGAAAGTGTTTTACCATCTGAAAACTTTACAAGACTTCAAGTCCAGTTAGAAGATGAATGTATGCCCAAAGAATGGGTGTTTGATTGGGCGAAAAAATTTCGAGAAGATCGAGAAGCGCTTAAAAAACATATCCCATGTGAGACAACCGAAAACTCCTGACAATGTTGGCACGATTGATCAATTTATTCGGGTTGATCATTGGATAATTGTGAGAAAATTGTCAGAAGACATAGTTGTGGGGATTCATTTGCTTTCACCATTGAAACGGTTTTTAAGTGGCCATAAATTTAGGGATAATAAAGAACTCATTACAACTGTGCAAAACTGGATACGCACGCAACCAAAAACCTTCTTCGAAAATGGTATACGTAAGCTACCAGAACGTTGTCGCAAGTGTATTGCAGTTGAGGGGGACTACGTTGAAAAATAGTATGTAACACGTTTTTGTTTCATTGATAATAAAGACGTTCTAAACTCATTCTCACTGATATTTGAACGCTCCTCGTATATATTATATTATAAAACTAAACTGGAATCTTATTCAAGTTGAACAATATCAGAATTACTGATATTTAAGGTAGTATCATTAAAAAAAATAAACAGTCAGTGTTCGGTAGGCAGTTGGAAAAATCATTGAAATAAATCAGAAAAACTGGAGGTCCCAAAATGGAGTCTTGTGGGACACCAACAGTTATTGTCGCTTCGCCAGATAAACGTCCATTTAAGTGGACTTGTTGTTTTCAGAAAGTTATGATTTAAGTAAACATATCAACTTAACAAAAATAACTTCCAATTGGCTATTGTTTTATGGATATCTATAGATACGGTTATGTTTAAGAAAATTATTTAATTTACCTGTATTTGTACTGAGATAATCCCTTAAAAAGAGCTAATTCCTCAAGCGTCAGCATAATACTAAAATTTTTCTTAATTTATTGGTTTGCAATCCAGCGAGGAGGTTCTTGAGGGGTTGATGTCGCCACAATAAGCTCAATGAATTGTTGGAAGAGGCTGCCAAATACTTGCAAGGTGGGAGCCTTGGGATAATTTAGTTTGATTTTTTTTTAAATAAAGTTAGATCGTTTTTGCTATAAATTTCTAGCTGTAAAAGGAATTCACCAGCGTGTCAGAGTTTAGTAATCAAGTAGTAAACTGTGTTTATTTTTCATTAAGAATCATAAGGGTTGACTTTATTTTCCTAACATTTTTAATCAACAACGTGCGTTGTAAAGTAACCAAGTAAAATGTTTAAACTTTACAGTTTCGTTTATTACGATTTCATTCTGAACTAATTCGTTTCATGTGGTTGTGGATGGAGTTGACTGCTGCGAAGTAATAATATATTAATAAATTAAATTGAGTGCCTTCGGCGTCCCTTGAGTCGTTGTGCCCTGGAATAGTTGCTTACTCAATCGCTATGCCACTAAGGCCCGATTTTACAATCGTTGGATAAGCATTATTCTTAGAATAACGTGACGTAGGTGTGACGTAGATATGGAGGAATATTAAAGGATATTCGGCGAACAGTTATTCCACGATTGTAAAACTGGGTCTAATTCAAGTAATCAAAAGTTATCTGGTCCTTGTGCAATCTTTTCAACTGTTTTACAAGAAAATCGTTCATTAAAGTCTATGTAGTACTAATTGCCGAGAATGTTCAACTTTGTTCTTTTTCGAGTGGGGAATTATAAATAGCTTTCCGTCATGGCGTAACTTCCTTTCTTTCGATTTTCTTGTCATTAATACACAAAGCGCCGTTGGCAGTGTCACCTGAAACAAAGTCATGCGATAGGTCGTCGTCTTCTTCGTCGTGGTCGTTACATTTCGGCGGGCGTTGAGCAGCAAGAAAAGTTTGTGCACAAAACGCCAACGAGCTACAGCGTCCGACTTTATGAGTACAGAATAAAACGACTGACATTTTTATGATCGGGTCAGTAATAACTTGCCCCGCGTGTGTGTGTTTGTGTACACGTAGTAACTTTTTTTCAATAGGTGCACTGAAAATACAGTCACGTATACTTCCGTAATTTCTTTCATAAAGTGTATAATATATGAACGCTTTTCCCGTCCGTACGTCGCGATGCCGCACACTCACACACAAGCTCGCCATTTGTCCAGGATGAATTATGCCACCTTTCTCTAATTTATATTTGTGCATTCAATGCCTGTGCGCTGATAAATTTGCGTTCGGGCTTAAATTGCGCTTAAATAATTCATTCGCGTTGAATGTAAATGAAATTTTACACAAAATTTCGGTCGCATCAAAATTGGATCATTTCAGATGCTTATAATATAGGTACATAGGTTAATTTTGTAACCAAACAAACGTGTCATAAATTCTCAGTTAGAGTATTTCACACCTGTTGTTTATGCAACACAAAAATTATAGAAAAAAAAAAAAAAAAACTAGTAAAATTGACTTTACAAATTTCAGTAAGTAAATGGTGAAGAAGAAATCTGCTTTGCGTTGATAATTCCAATGAGTACATAGAAATGCGTTATATCTAAGTACTGATTGGTAAAAATATGTCATTTAATGATTATCGTTATAATAACGATGTCGTTATGAGGTACCAAATAAAAGGGTAAAGCTATGTGTATTAAAAAATTTAAAATCAAGAAAACCTGAAATCATTGAAAAGTAATACCATCATTTATAACTTCAATAATTATTATCTGCACTTTCTCACTAAACTATCTGAATTAGTAACGAACTAACGATGAACCAAACCGTATAACTTTGTTTCTTGCTTTTATAAAATTAATTAAATTAAATAGTGGTATTTTCTTTTAACAATTACGAATTAAATGTTTTATGATACCCAAAATCATCTACCTACTAAGCATCAAATTACTACTGAATTGCAGAAGTATTAAGTTCATTTTCGTAAAGTAGGAAGCTCTGTTGGTAAAACTTACCGGAAGTTATCTGTATCTATTAAAAATTTAAAATCGAGAACGTTTGAAGTCGTCGAAAACTAATGCCATGACTTATGACGTCAAAAATTAGCTGCACTTTCTCGTTAAACTATCTGAATTAGTAATGACCAATCAAGTCGTACAGCTTCGCCTCTTGCTTCTATAACATTAAGTAATTTAAATGTTAAAATATTTACGTGACCTTCTTTGAACTAACAATTCTGAGTTAAATGCTTTTATACAGTGCTATCGTCATGTGTACTTGATTATAGGTTGCAACGCCAAACAATTCGTCACATAAGTTGTCAAACATCGCAACTGTTGTCGTTGTTTATTTTATCAGGTTTAGAAAATTTGTTTATTTTATCTTATGGTTTGGAATATGATACGGGGTACGTCTCAAGTAGAGGGATGGAACGAAAGCACTTCAGTCTCGGGCGGCGATTCTTGTAGGGCGAACGTCTTGGTAAATTACGCAAACGGGCTCGCGAGTGTTGTAATAAATTGCAAGGACATGTGATGAAGTAATTGTGCAAGAGTAAAAGGTTTGCTGGTTGTAGATGATGCTCTGAGGTAGAGTAAGGTGCCAATCACGTGGTGTCCGCTGATGGCTCGGACAGAGAGTAAGAGATTGGGCATTCTATCATGAAGGGTGACCGCTCTTTATTCGCCCATGAAGGGGAGAGAGTAGGGGGTCATCTTACCTGCATACGGCACCTGACCATATCCGCTGCTGCAGAGGCGTGAGTAGTAGATACCGGAAAAACAACTAGTTGTATACCTGACCAGGTGATTGGATTGTGCTTTCCAAGAAAGGTCATGACTTGGTGTTGACTGGGCTGTGGCCAGTGTAGCAAAAACTGTGGAAGTCAGTGGCACCAATGATTCTGAGAACGTACGCTCAGAAGGCAAGGTATGCTAATATCCACCTGGGTTCGTCTTTATGCATGGGAAGTACGAAGATGGACATTCGAGGACACCTCCTCCGAGAATTCGCATCCCAGAAGGGAGCTTCCGCATCTAGAGTCACCGCTGGATGGGGGGCGGGGCCGGGAGAGGGCCCCGGTGAATAAATAAGTCCTATTGTCTTGAGTAGATACTCGTAAATGGTTTTTGTAATTTTGCATGACGTCCTTGTCGAATCGAAAAGCGAAGCCCAGATGTTAAGACGTTTACCCTCAGCTTCGCAGTGGTCGAGAAAGAGAGAAAGAAAGCAGGGAAAGAGAGATCTGTAGTTATTATTAATTGGTTTTGCAGGTTCATCACTAATTACATAGTTCTGAAGGTTATTGTAATTAGTAACAAAATCGTGTTCTCAGTAGTTTGTATAAATTTTTAAGTATTCCAGTTCTGTTGCTCTACACAGTAGTTAGCCCATATACATATATCGTGGCGAATAATTCAGACTCTTCACTTCGCATTTACGTAAATTGTGCTCCTTTTTAGAATTCATACGTACAATTTGGAGCGGTTAGAGAGAAACAGACTACGAACGGTTGCAAATGCATGCAGTAAATTATTCGCGAGTACGTGATCAGACTGGTTATTAAGGCGCTGTTTGATCGGAGGTTACAACTAGATTTTTCATAGATTTACCAGCGTATTTGATTTATGGACCCATCGGGCGTAAGTCCGCGAAAGAAGCGCCCCGCATTTTATATGCACCGCACCGAGGAAACTGAATGTAATTCATCCTATTTTATGCCAATTAAGTAAGACTGAAATTGTTTATTTCCTCAACTTGCATAACTGCTATTGTATGCAAGTTCTTGAATATTAATCGCCTTGTCAAGTGATTTGTCAGGCACCGCTTTAATTGAATTGCAAATATGACGTTTTGCAATTTGAAAATGTAGCCTCTCCGTATGGAAAAGTCGATAAGAATGACGAGAACTTGCAACACGTGGAAGAAACTTTCGTTCCATTGAAAATGAATTTTTCATTTGAATGTTTCCCCTGATAAAGTCTAAGTGCCCTAAATGAGTTTGTAAAGTAATCGATTAATTATTACTTAAGTGAGAGTGTAAGGTGTAAAGGATATTCAAGAAGTTCCGACTCTCATAAATGTTAACTGCATCTTATTTAATGCATTTACCGTTTAAGGAACAAACAGACGATTATGAATATAGAATTCTGTCTTATAAAATGTAGAATAAAAATAGAGGTTTGTATTCTCAAAAAGAAATGTTAATATGAGATCTGAGAGAAATTAAACACATCTTTGAGGGCTTAGGGTGAGTTTCAACCACCCTAAAAACATTTTTTTCCTAAAAATACAAAATTGAGTGCTCTTTGATAATATTTCCAAACATTGATCTTCTTTAAAAAAGGTTTTTATTATGTAAACGTAGTTATTTACATCAACGTCTGGAAAGTTATCTGTTCCAAACGAGGAGCTTTATTGTGAGTAAGTAGGAAGTCGTTGGGCTGAGTACTTTACAGACGTGGAAGGTAAAATATTTTTCCTGAAACTGCAAAAATCGTTGTTTCAATGACCAAAAAACTAGTTTTAGTTTAAATGAAAATAAAAATAAAGGTGATTTTGTCATCACTCCAAAATTAATAAATAAACACTGTTGTAGTTTTCCAGAGTTTGCAATGATTTGTTAAAAATTCGTCATGTTTGAGGAAGATAGTGACGCTAATGTGACTTTCGACATAATAGAAACGACTTCGTCTATAGTTTTCCTACCATGAACCCTGAGCTGCATGAGGAGTTCAAAAACTGGTGCACGGTTAAAAAATCCAAGAAACAGTAACAGAAGATGAGTTTTTAGTATATGCTGAAGCAAAATTGAAGACCCAGAAGCCCTCCAATCTTTGGAGTATTCTTTCAATGTTCAAGGAAACTTGTTTGATAAAGAACAAATCTCTCGAAATTAGTTGCTTTTTTCAACAAAGGAAAAACGTAGGGGTCCAACTGAGAAAGTAAAATATTTTTTCAAGAAATCATATCGACAAATTCTTACAAGAGACTTGAGATAAAGAATTTCTTTTGGTGAAGGTGAACTCCTGTTGAGATTTTGTCTATTTACTTATGTTTCAAAATTATTTTTAGGTGGTGTTTATCAATGGGCTTAGCTGTGATGAATTGATTTAATTAACTCTGGATGACATTGATGATCATAATAATATTTTGGTCATAAATCTCACGGGGACCAATACGTATAAACCAAGAAAGTCCTGGAAGATCAGCTAAATATTCCTTTATATAAAGAGTATTCGGCCCTAAGACTACATCATACGCCTCATCGCATCGGCGTTTATTTATTGGCTATAGAAATCAACTTGTTGGAGTTAATACTTTGGAAAAGGTTCCAAGCAAAATTGCTTCGTGCCTTCGGGGTAGTATATAGGTAACTGTTTGCGTCGTACCTCTGCTATTTTCTTTCAAAATGACATTACACTTTTTCCTTCTAATTTAAAGAATCTTACTTAATCTTATGTTTTTACCTTTACGGTTGTATAACGGTTTGTGGAGATGAAAGTTAACTCGGATTTCTTCCACGCATGGTTTTGTACCAATACCATTGGTGTTTTTATCATTTGTCATTCTCCCTTCTCTCGATTCTTTAAAAATTATCTCATACTATGTTCTTCTTCATTTTCGTCTACTTTGCTTGTTGTGATCTTACGTCCCTCACATTTCCAATTATCCTTTGTTTCCGTTGTTTTATTTATTGGGGGAGAAGGAGAAGAAATCTTCGGTGCGAAAGGGGTGGGGGGTAGATATTTTAATATGACCAAAGAACTAAAGTTGATATAAAATGGGGTCATCTCCACTAGCAGGATTAAAGAAGATTTGTGTTTAAGTGTTGACTTTCTTCTAATTTATCTTCTACTTGTTTGTGTTACTACGTAAACCTTTCGTGTTATCTTTTATGCATTCCTTCCCATTTCCATACCTTCTAATGTATGATGCAATTTTTGATTTTGGTCTTTGTCTAAATCTTCACCGTTTAAAAACTAAATCATCACCGTTTCGTCCTCTGGTACATACTTCTTGGTTTTTGGATTGAAATTACATTAAACTTTCTTCTCTTGCCAACAAATTATCCATGACCACCCAAGGCTGGCTATTGTTGCTGGTTATTTTGCTGCTGCTGTAGTATTGAGTTTCTCTACAGTCAAGACCGAAACGTCGGTAGAGAAAAGAATATTAACGCAGTGTCGTCCGAACGCAAAGAAGTATCAAAGAATGGAAAACCTTCGAGTGAAAACGTGTTGTCTCCTATTTTCTGTGAGTACTTCTTTGTTTCCTAGAAGTATCCTCTTTACACCAACCTGTCAGTATTGTTTTTTTAATCAGTTAACTACCTTAATTACCTACTATTAGAAAAAACGGCACGGTACCCACACATCTTTAAGATTCTTAAGCATTTTTGGTGTTCGCTGTTTTGTTTTTACATAATATGTAGGTTTTGACGTTTCTTACTTTTCATCTTCTTATTATTTTGTTACGTAGCTTCGTATTTTTTTTTTAAATATTTTCCATATGAAAGTACTGTACAGCTTTTATAAACTCTATGATGCACAGTGTGCACTTCTCTCTTCTCCATTAACATGTTTATATTATGATGAAGAAGAAAAAAAGAATGAGAAGCAAATTTTTACTGTTTTTCCAAAACATTAGAAAGCTTTTATAAAGTCCAAGATAACATGCAGATTTTCGCTGTTTCCTTATTTATCAAATGAGAAACGTTGATAATATTTTTATTGCATTGTTAGAAAAATATGTATAAACAACAAGAGATGATAGGTACAATGAAATTGGAACATATTTTTTCCAAAATACCAAAATTTATTGTGCCTTCCAAATGAAATGAAATTAGTCTTTGTAATTAATTTTATTGTTAATATTTAGTCTTCGGCTGAGATTCGTTAAACCATCTTTGTTAGAGTGCATACCGTATGTTTCATTTTATGTAGAAAAAACGTACTCACATATTTTGGTCGCTTTTGTTTTAAATCCTTTGATTTTTATATGAACTTTGTGAAGAAGAAAAGAAAAGAAAATTCATGTCTTAGCTCCATTCATGTACTTTAAATTGTCAGTTTTGGCATGTGTTAGATGCCAAGCTACGACATGAGTTTTAAATTTCATGGCCAACCTTTATGGCATTAAAAAAAATACATCGTATAATTATCTATCGACAATTTTCTTCAAATTTCTGGAGTAAAAAATGGAGTAAAATCACTGGAACTGCGCCTTCTATTGATAATCTACTGTATTAGTTAAATTTTACAATTTCCATATATATGGAATATATTCGTAATTGCTTAAAATTTTCGTTTTTGCACAATCTTTTGACACCAGCTTAATTTAAGATGCGATCCACAGTGAGAGAGATTCCAATACTGAAGGTTGCAGCTTCTGTGATGGAATTTGCACAGAAATTTATTATACAGGGTGCTGCATTGATGAACGAAACATAAAAAATCCCATGTTAATTTAGAGGTGTTCAAATATTGACTTCTCTAATTATTTTACAGCAAAAATCCATTTAGGTTTTTTACGCTTCAAGACGAATCTGTCTGTGCAGTTTGAGAATTTTTCATTTGCTCAGTTTCAAAATATTTTAAAAAGATTCAGTAACCAAATTCAATTTATATCAAACTATCGGCACGGCTTTGACCAGTTAATGTTAACATAACGTAAAGCAACTTACAAAATTTGACAGAAATAAAGCCAGGTTTTCCAGTCATTAATTCTAACATTCGCTGATGAAGGTCGTGCTGATTGATTCAAATTGAATTTGGTTACTGAATCTTTTTAAAATATTTTAAAACTGAGCAAATGAAAAATTCTCAAGCTGCACAGACAGATTCGTCTTGAAGAGTATTCCACGATGATATCACTCAACTTTTCTGGAATCAAAAAATTGTAAACATAATACGACATTTTTTTCCGAACAACCTAATAATTAGGGAAGCCAATATTTGAATACCTCTAAATTAACATGGGATTTCTTATGTTTCGTTCATCAATGTAGCACCCTGTATAATAAATTTCTGTGCAAATTCCATCACAGAAGCTGCAACCTTCAGTATTGGAATCTCTCTCACTGTGGATCGCATCTTCAATTAAGCTGGTGTCAAAAGATTGTACAAAAATCGAAAATTTTAAGCAATTACGAATAGACAGTTAACGGAGCAAAAAATATATTACAGTGGAAGTGATTCCATTAACTTTGACTTGACCATAATTTATTATTTTGGAAAAGTAATGGTTATTTTATAAATTTTTAATCATCAACATTGTTGCAATTTCACAAGTGCATTAATATGGTAGATTTAATATATCATTAAAAAAGTATACAACAATTAATTTTAAATTAACTAATCAAAGCAGATGAAATCTTCACCATAAAAGCAACATTGAAACGTGTCTCCAATAACGATGACGATGTTAAAACAAGTTATCAAGAGATTAAAATTAATTACAACGGCAATAATTCTGCACTTATAAATAGACTTAATGACCAGCGTAATAAACTGAAAACAAAACCTAATTGATTTAGTCATTAAATTAATGAACGGTTAGAAGACAATTTATTGTAGAAATTGAAAGACGTACGTTCATTTTGACATGATTTTTATTTTTAGTCACTATTGCTTTTTTACATACCTACTCCTAAAATTTAGAATGACAGTTATAGGATAATGAAATTATTTGTGTTATAATATCCTACTTTTGGACTTTTTAAATATAACATGTAAGATGTATAAAAGATTTCATAAAATATGGTGAAATTTTATGATCAAGTACTTCCATGGTATTTAGTATTAAAGAGTTTTTCGTCGAGGCACTCTATGCATACATATATTTTTAAGGCAATTATTGAATGAAAACGTTTTTCTCTTCTTATTAAGTTCCAGTAAAATCAGTTCGATAAGGGAAATTGCCTACGATATTCAAAGTGTGTAGATTACATACTTACTACCAATGACATAATGATCTTTGAATGGTCTCTGGAAAGTCATAACCCTTCTCCCAGAATGAATCTATTGTTATTCAATTTATCTTAATATCCACAGTTTTCTGAATAAAATAACAAAAGGTTCTTTTATGTTATACATAAGAATCAATACTACTTCATTATAATTTATTAAACTCGTAAATGAATACCTGTCGTTTTTTCTCTTTAAATTATGCAAGGAAATGTCCCAGTTAATGTGCGTAATCTTTTATAAGCAGGGAAGTGTTGAAAATTTTCACGTGGTGTAAACTTTATCGATTAAAGCTTTACGGCCGTAGGCAAAACCTCTCGCACGTAATGAATATCAAATGTAAAATAAATTGACACGGAGTGACCCACATTGACGATTAAGTACTAATAAAACAGAGGACAAATTTGAGTTGCAAAGCTCAGCAATCAATAACAAATAAATGGTAATAAGTGAAACGCATTATACTCAATGTATATATTTATTTACATTGATTGACACTAATAGACCACGGCGTGTTCATAATGAAATTCAAATATGTATTTACGACGGCTCTTAATGGAAGACATGTGCGATTTATCCTGATGACGACGGTATGTCAAGGTTCGTTGAACGCGATGAAAGATTCGCCGCGCTATATTTGCTTGCAATTTTCTTTCGAATCTCTGTTTATTTGCTTGTTCGTCGCTTTGGAAATTATCGGGCCTCGACGTCTTGTGCACGGCCGTGAATTAGCGGGTCACAAACGGGACGTCGACGTAATACGGGCGGGCGTCAGAAAATTTTGAAGGGAAATTACGCAGCAACCGAAGACAAAAAGTTCGTTACAATTAGAACGCCGAGGCGGCTTCCTTTTATCTTAATTAGCGAATTTAACTGTTTAGTTTAATTTTGTGTGAATTTCTGGAGACAGCTCGGCGTCGTAGAAATGAAAATGGATGATGAATTAGGCGGTTAATGGATGCGTGTAGATTTTTTCAATCTTTTTCCCGTCATTGCTACAACTTTTTCCAGATCTTATTTATTTCTAATTTTTGCTGTTCTATAAAGTGTATACTTAATGAGTTAGTTTTGAGATGTGTTATCTTATTTCTCGTAGAAGTCATGACCTCATAAGGAATAGCGTGATAAATCCATTTTTTAAGAAAATATAGTTAAAAATGCCTTTAATTTAGTGCCTAATAATTTCAGTGGTGTACTAATTTAAGCTGTCATATATATTATAAATCTCATAGCATAGAGAAATAATTTTAGAAAAATATTCGTACATATTTACATACACCCAGTAGAAATAAAATACTTTTTTCCAAAACCTTAGTAACCTTCTCGCTGGAGATTCTTTGGCTAATAAATTATGTTCTGTGATTACATTTTTTCACATGTAAATTTTCCTGTGTTGCTCTAATCTTTCTGAATTAAAATGTATATCTTGCAAGAAAACACTTTCATTACTGAAGCTTATTTCCGACCTGGACGTGTAGTACATGGGGAATGGTAATATTCCATTCCTGAATGCAAAGCACAGTTTCGACTTAGGTTTACGAACAAATTTGTTGAAGAAACTGCTTTGCACCAACACGTTCGCCAAATTGACAAGAGATTCCACCAAAATGGAAAGCGTGATGAAGGGGAAATCCATAGGAAGAGCTCATTGCAGCAAATTCGCATTCCTCACCACGTCGTATTTCTGCTCAAACGAATGTATCCCATACCATCGTTAGAAGAATTCTGAAGTGTCGTTTACACATGCATCATACAGTGTCCAAGAAATCTTGCCAAGAGATCACAACAATTGAATGCAGTATTGTGACTTTTTTCAAGAAAACGACGGCGACGTTCTCGATCTAAGTTTTTCACGGATTTTCACAAAATTACCGAACATGGTCTGTTGTTAATCCCAACAATTTCCTTGAGTCTCCTTCACAGTCTGTTAACGTAGCAATATGGTTAGCTGTTTCCCGCCGTAGAATTATAGGGCCAATATTCTTCCACGTTACAATCAACGGTCAACGTTGTAGGGAACAATAGTTGACTCCATTTTTAGAGCAAGTATATCCCGAATATACTACTCGAGAAAATTTGGAATTTTTTGAAGAGTCTTTCCCTGGCCGAGTTGGAAGCAATGGGACTTGACCAGCAAGACCTCCAGATCTTACTCTATTGAACTCCTCCATATTTGGCTTTCTTAAAAATGAGATGATCTACAAAAAAAGAATTAATAATTTCCAAGAACTGATGGCAAGGATCACATTAAAATGCAACGAGATAATACCGGATATATTGCAGCACATTTTTTCGTGTATGCATGCAGTACTTTCAGCACTTGCTTTGACTTATTTTCGTTGGCTTTCTCTTCAATTTCAATCTCAACTTTGCATTCATATCATCCCTTCGCAATAAATAAATCACATTTTGAATTTTTATGTATATTTTGATATCAGGTTACTTAGTGCCCTCCTTATTTTTGTAGAGTGGCACTTCGTATTTTAAATGGGTAATGCAAAGGTAACTAGATGAGAATCATTTTGTTCTACTTTGTATAACTGAATATCATTTATTTACAAAAATTTAAAAAAAGTTCCTTTGTACCAACCATGCTCCGTAACGAAATAAAATTTTACTTTATTATTTTACTTGAAATTCTACATTAAGGCCTAGTTTTACAATCGTGGTGTAAGGACGGAATAACTGTTCGCTGAATATCCTTTAACGTTCTGCCATATCTACGTCACGTTATTCTAAGAATAATGCTTATCCGGCGATTGTAAAATCGGGCCTTAGTGGCGATTGGTTCAAGTCATATTTAATAGACCGGCACGAGTTTGGTTACCTCACTCTACATTCTAAAAAGGCAAAATCAGATTTACTAAATGTAAATAACGGTACTCCGTAGGGTTCAGTACTTGGACCACTTTTGTTTTTACTTTATATATGTGATATTACAACATGAAAATGATCGGGGGCATAGTACACTTTTTGCTAATGATTCTTCCATTGGTTGTCATAAACAACCGTGACTTAACACGTCAAGTAAATGAAGATTTAAACGTTTTGTAAGTGTGCTTCAGTAGAAAGTTTTTAAAATTGAATGTCGACAAAACTAGATTAGTTCTGTTTAGGGACAACGAACTCTTAAATGTAGGTGTAGATAGATGATGGCTTTGTAAACCAAATAAGGATATTAAATGGACTCATCATATAAGAGGTAGATTTGACAATGAAATTAGCTAAGGATTTCTTCCTAATTCATTCTGTTTTTTCTAAACTTGGTCTTACAGCAGCGTCACTCAGTATTCCAATCTAAACTAAAATATGGAATTAGTTTTGGAGTTTCAGTATGTACTTCAATATCTGAAAATATTAACAATTTATTTGTAATTCAAAAAAGAGTAATTAGAATCATTTATGGAGCAGAGCATAACGCACATTGTCATCCATTGTTTATTAATTTATAAGAAAATCGCTTTTTATAAGAAATCATAACGATTAAATTCTCTATATAGATTCCAAAGGAACTTCGTCACTACATTATTTTCTTGCTTTGACTTTCATTTCAAATAAAATTTTTCAGGGCTGTTGATTTTCTCTGTTCTTAGTCAACGTAGCAGTCCTTCGTAAGGAAGGGCGAAATGTCAGCAGAAGAAATGTATAGTGACGCGATTCCACCAAGTCACAAAGAAAAAGGAAAACGGCCGCGGAAACCTTCAAGTTAGTTTTCCTTGAAAATGTTTAGAACTTCTCGAATTTTGTTTCGTCTCACGACACGAATTAAGTCGGAAAATAGTTGTGCTGCGGCGCAATTATTTCACATGTTTGCATTCGTCTTACTACTTAATAAATTGTTTTGAAAATATTCTGCAATACTAATTAATAAATTTAACCTGTATAGTATTTTAATTCTGAAGTTTTTTATCATAAAACTAAGCAAAGTATGTAGAATCGTCTCGTTTTTATGATATCGATAACTTTTGAAAAATTACTAGGTGTGTTCGCTTGTTCTGCACCTTTCTACACTTTTTGCACTAACCGCGCCTGGGAGAGTGAGATGTATATAATATAATGTAAGTAGGTGTGAGAAAAGTGGAGTAAAGGATTTAAAAGTGTAGAAAGTGCAGAGCAAACGAACAAACCTAATGCTTCAGGAAATGTCTGCTTGCAAAAGATTTTAAGTTGTATTTAGTTTTGCAAATTACTTCAAAACAATTCGTAAGGTATTATCAGGTTTAGTTTGCGCCATTTTAAATCATAATAAACTATTTTCGTTTATTGTTCATAAAATTCATTGAACTCTTGTGATCCAGAAATGTGTCACAGTGTTGTACCTGCAATTGCCAATAAAAACTCGATTGGATTCATTTTATGGTACACTCACTTCATCTTTCATTCAAAAATTTTTACTTCTTTACAATGAACTTCTTCACCATACGAGCGAAGACTGAGACTTACTGAAGACTGAGCATTATTCATAATGTGAATTCATTGAATTGTACAGAAATAAATTGATTGGACCACAATCGAGGCTTGAAAGAAACATTAATGTTGCTATAAATTTGTAAATTCAAAAGTTAATTGGCATGTACTAAATAGTAATTTTATTCATGGTTGACATCAGTATTGTAGACTGCGTGACACTTTTTGGCGCATTTGGCCATCTTGGGCTGTATCCTGAAGAAGTTGACTCGTACATGGAAAAATAGTACTTGCTATTTATAGTATTCTGATTGTTTAATATTCAACAGACATTCCGGCAACTTTGCGTCAGTATTTTAATCTTTGCTCTTCCTTAAAAATAACGAGTGTCCCTCTAGGAAATATATCGGTCTCATATTTAACGTTAAAGTGACGACACCGTGTTCCATGTATTTCCGAATCTCTGGCTCACGTAAACACCGTTGTTCTAAGAAGCAAGTCAATTCTCACGCACCCCAATTTGTAATTTACCTCACCCTGACCACCCTTAGATTTTAAGAAGTAGCGTTAGATCAGTTGTAGATGAGACGTTGAATAAATAAGTTCGTTATTACTTTGACTCTCATTTAATAGACTCAATGCAGTGAAACATTAGCAGAAACGTCGTAAAGGTGCTGAAAAATCAGATAACAGCCCAAGACGTCAACACTGATGGATTTGGTTTCAAGCAATTTTGTCCTTTAACGTTTACTAATTAGTAAGTATAAACTTATGTACGTACACCAAATCTAACACACTTTTTGTGGATGATTACATCATACATAAGCAGTAATTAAAATGGAATAAAATTGTACATAGATGATTTTATTGAGTTTAAGACAAAAGTAATAGGGGAGGTGTACCTAAAACGGGATACTTAACGTTTGGCGTTGATAAAAAAATACTCAAGTCGTGGGAGTCCCATGAAAAACATGTGTAGGTAGTACCTACATGTACGGTTACCGCCGAAAAAAACTGGTACAAGGCTTAAAATTCATAAAATGTAATCCATGAAATTTTATATTTTTAAATGGATCATTCAGGTTTTGTGTTAGCCATTCGAAAATTAATTGTTTTCTAATTTATTTAAATGAGGTAGCGTATCTCTCTTTCTACACATTAATGAAAACTAAAGAAAATACTTACACATTTGTTGTACCAGTTTTTTTAGACGATAACTGTACAGAATTCTTTTACTTATACCCCATATGGAATTCCAAATAAACGTGCAAGTTTTGAGTCTGGAAAATATTTTTTTTAAATTGTGCAAGTACCCCGTTTTAGCAATACGTATACAACGGGATACTGCGTTTCTTTTAAATGGGACAGCGACATTATGCTGTGACGAAAGAAGTAAAGATGAAAAGCAAGAATAAAACTAAAAATAAAATCACATTCTGCATAGCCTAATGATCACCATGTAAGAACACATATAAAAGGTGGCTTCTGGCACTCGAAAAGAAAGATGGTTTCTTGTAAGGAAAGCTGTTGAAAGTTGATGTTATTCATTTCGGCAAAGTGAAAAGCCAAACGTTGGAGTGAATCGCAACTTCAACCAAACATCATTGTCTCCATATTCGTTATATACCAGTAGTTGACCAGTTGGATTTCTTGTCCGTATGTGAATGTATTAAGTCTACTACATAGGCCTTCTTCCGAACCTTTTTTAAATTTATTAGTTCTTCTGATGCGACGTTCAAGTGCAGTTTTTGACACGTTGCAAATGGTAGCCGCTTTCAAATAACCAGATTGTCCAGCTGAAACCATTTCTGCAGCCCTTGTCATGTTCTCCTCACTCCATTTTTGACGCCGAGACGTCCTCTTGCGTGTATTTGTCATTTTTCGTCTAGTACAGATTGCTACTTGGCCTATAAGAACATAGAGAGATTCATTACGGGCGTAATAATGAAACATTAGTATCCCGTTTTAATCTTACGCGTAACTAACATTAGTTTTTTTTTTTTTTAATTATAACCTCATAGCAAAATACAAGCCAAACTAACCTTCTGTACCTTGACTATTACTAAACGACTGACCCTATTTCCTTCATTACTGCGCATGTAACTCTTATTATAAGGAGCACCTGAGATTATATCAAACTTCCAAGAAATATGAAAACTTACCTATGGTAGAGGCACCAGTTTTGGCCAGCGAAGTTTTCTTACGTCACATGTTGAAAAATATATCCAAACAAATACGCCCAAAGAGCATAGACATACATTGGGAAGATATTACCAAATTAAAAAAAATACACAAAAATTATAGGATTACTATTATAAATGAAGCAATTATAAGTTTTCTTATGTACTCCTGTTGCTTAACCATTTTCCTTAGAAAACAGCGATCAAGTTGTCCTCTACGCTTCAACTGCATGTCAAAGCCAAACCAATAGCGCCAACGTAATGAAAATGCAGAATTAAACCACTATCTTTAAACATTTGTTGGGAATGTTCCAACTTATCTTTGGATTAATACTTTTCTTATTTTAACCATGAAAAACTCAAAATGGTCACAACTGGTGCAGTGGCCAAAACCGGTACTTCTACCCTTGTTCAGTGCACCACACAACTATCAATACCACCATCCGTTGCCGAACATCCAACCACTGTAGCTTCTTCACTTTCATGAGTACTTCACCTTATGACGGCACTTGTATCATTGAAAATTCATGGTATCTTGTTTTACCTTACTATCCCATTTTAGGTACTCTATCCCTATCTAAATTTGAAGCTTCAATTTCCCACTAATTTGTCCTGTAATCGTATGACCGATAATGTTCTTCAAACAAAAACTGAATCCGAAGTATCAAGTAATTTAGGTCAAAGGTTTTACTTTATAATCTGGTTAAGCAAAATAAGTCTCCTGTGCAAAATTAATTTGGAAACCATAAAATTTATATCGTCCAATATACCCTCAATAAAGTAGAATTTTACGAATCCAGATTTATAGTACGAAGGTCGGTTCGAGGTGAATTTATGCGGCATGAATTTGCATTCACAAATGAATACGAAATCTGTATCACTATCAACGCAAACGGAATTCCCATCTGCGAAATGGTTAATATGCATTCCGTTTTTTTTTGTTTCGCGACGACGTCGAAGTCGGACGAGAAATATATCTTTCACTTTAACACGTCAAAAGGTGTATGCATACGTTAAGGAGTTTGTCGGTGACTTGCGCTAGTTTCCAATTTACATATTTAAGGGTTCATTTTCAGTTTTTCCTGTTTTGTTTCGTTGTGGCACACGAAGGAAATCCGTTAGAGAAGGGCGTTTTGTATTTTTTGTTTAGAAATTAATTGCTATTTATAAACGGTCGTCTTCTTATTTTTGCAACAAAATTTCCCGCAATAAAATCTTAATAGAATTTCGGTATAATTTTGTGAATATTTTATACACTATGCCATGAGAATATTTAACTAAAAATCCAATTAATAATACTGCAAACATTTTTAATAATTCAATACGACTTAAGGAATGTATATTTCATGCTTGTTTTTTATATTGTAGAGCTATGAAGAACCGCAATTGTAATTAATTACAAGTAAACTTCTGCGTTTGCAAATTAGAAGAGGGGAATTTTATAGTACATCATTTAAATACAATTGTTATTAAAAAGTTAATTGTTTCTGCAAAACCAATGCAGTAGCAAACGTATTGAGCATTCGATTCGAAGTGTTTTTGGAACTACATATTTAAGCCCTAATTTATATTTTGATTTTGCTTTGGTAAATGTAAGCACATAATATGGCAGTGTAATATCTACCGAGTCCTCACTGTAATCATACAATTTTTACCCATTGGTGTACACATACATGGAGACCAACCGTAAATAAAAATGATTTGCTTCGTTTTGTAGGGCACATAAATTGCAAAAAAAAAAATTCCGGATCGAACTGATGCGGCAGGAGCATAACGTTTAGATTTGATGAGTCCATTGTGTAAAATGTACGTGAAATAAACTATAAAGCGGACATGGCAGCAGCAGTAATTTCGTCCATTTGTACAAATAGTTTTACGTAGAACAACGCACGCTACGTGGTCGTAGTTACGAAACAACAGGCCGCAGCAAAGGTAAAAACCTGGTGGTGGACGTGCGAGTTTTAAAACTACGGCGGGTAATTGCTTTTACGAGTTCTGAACTCTTCCCGTCGACGGTTTTTCTCTCTTTTTTCCACGAATAAAAAAGTGAATTGTTCCACTTCATGAAAGTTTTCAGCGGTGAGATTACATCATCGTGTACGGTGCGTATATGTCACACGCAGCAACTCGCCAGTAATGGTGAACTAAAATTTGATATACTCTAAGGTTCACAAAAATTCGTGTCCTGAGAGAAAAAGAGGGAACATACGAGAGAAACGCTTGATGAGATCGCACGGTGAATGTACTTGGTGTCATTGCTTTCATAACTATAAAAACATGGTGAAAAATGCATAGTCGAGTTGCGGTGAGATTTAAAACCCTAGCACATTATTTGATGTTACACTTATACCGTAAACCTACGGTAAACATCATATATCTGTTATGTTCTGCTATATCAGTTTGTCTGAAAAAACTCGTGAACATTAACTAACAGGAGAAGTTATCTTATACTTTTAAAATATGTCATCGCCATTTTTTCCCTGTGAAGGAGATTAGAGAAATTAATAAAGCAATTGATATAAGATTTCAGCGATAAGAAATATTTTCTAACTTTTAATTTTCTCAACTGATTATGCTTTGTAACATATAGTTTCTGCTACTAACTACTAACTTCATACACGACATTACAGGTTCTCAAGGAAATGTCGAGTTGATTTATATGTTATACAGTTTGACATTGAATAGACTAAATTGACGTTTCTTTTTAAATTACGTGCATACGTGCAAATTTATTTTTGTGCAGGTACTAATTTGAAATTATTTTAATAGGTAACCAAATAAGTTCGTGAGATTTTTAATCATGTTTCAAAATTATAAGTTTCTACACTTATGTAATGAAAACGTATAATTCTCTGCATGGTTTTATTAATATTTTGCTTTAATTTTAATTGATTGTAGATTAAATCTTAGAAATTTTAATTCTGCTAAATGGTTACTTAGACGAATTTTGAAATATCAAGGATTACTTATACTATGACATCAAAAATTATTTTGGTCAAGGGTAGTCATGGATTTTAAAATTATTGTCGGAGTTGGGTTCGTGCATTGTATCAATCTTTTTTTGATTGTCAAAATTTGTCAAGCAGTTCTGGAAAAGTTTACTTGCTGTTATGTCTTTAGTTTGTTGGTTTTACTTACTGTTAATAGTTTCTTGAGTTTATTGGTTTTGCGTTTTGTGTTTTTAAGTTTTTGCGTTATGCTTTTCACCACAGAACAAAAGATTTACATGATTGAATCCTATTTCCGAACTGTGTGCTTGTTAATGGAATTTGGAAATACAGTCAGCGTTTATGTTTGGATGATTTTCGAGAAGGTTTCCCAGACTTGGCTGTAGTATCCAAGGATTTTTATGGGTGCCTTACAAATTGCGTTTCGAGAAACTGGATCTGTGACTCATAAAAAAGGTGCTGATAGGCCAAACGTTCGAACAGAAGAATTTGTTAATGATGTTCGTTAACGAATGGAAGAAAATAATGGACTATTTTGTGTTTCCTTATTTAAAAAATAGGATTTCCAAAACTGCTGCAGAGAATTTGTAAGAACTAGAACAAAGGATTGTTGCCATCCAAGCTGATTCTTTAATAACTCGTTTTCGACTTGTCTTTAAATATTTACAACTCTGTTGTATACATTCTCAATGGACAAGAACTATGTAGGTCATTTTGAATTTCTTTTTTTATCTTTAATTCATTTCAATATTTGATGGATCTTTTAGAAGTAATATAGAATATACACGTAATCGTACATACCGTGTTTCTTTACAATTTGAAAACGTACTCTCCATTTTGCTCGCTCTTTGATTTTTATATGTCTGGAGTATACAGCAAAGGAGATGTGACACAGTGATCAAGTGACATATTTTATAATACAGCTTGTTATATCTCTGCCGTTTTTCAAGTTTCATTGAAAGAGCAATTTTAACATAAAAAATAAGAAGATATCTGCAATCAAGAAGAATTGAAGACTAAGGCCTGATATTACAATCGTCGATTAATCTGAGTATGACACTATTCTTGGAATAACGTGACGTAGATATGGAAGAATGTTAAAGGCTATTCGGCGAATAGTTATTATTCAGCGAATAGTCCTTATTCCACAATTGTAAAACTGGGCTTAAATGAAAGTCTGAAGAATACATAATTAAAGACTTAAAGTCGCTCTAGTTTTCTGTGTGAACATACATATTTCATCTCCACAATTTAAAGAACATATTGAAATTAAATAATTAATTCCCGAGGGTTTCTGAGGTATTAAGATTGTAAATTTACTCTTATTCGCAGCCTTTTTCATTGACTTCTTCTAACAGAAATTTTTATCAAAAATTGGTGCTCGTGGTGTCTCAATTAATCCATCCTCAGCTTTGTCCAAGCTATCTTAATTTATATTGTTCTTTTACTGAAACTGTTGTAACTGTTTACGACGCAAGAACTTCATTTCGGTAGTTTGTAACCTATACTTTTGCCTTTCTTTTAAGTTAAATTTTTACATCGCATAAATGAAGTCAGACAACTAGGTTTATGCCAAGGTATTATACTTCACTTATGTTCGGAACTATCAAGCCTAAAGCCTGCGGGAAACAGAAAGCGTAGATTTAGATAACAATCCTCGCTAAAACATGAGGGCGGAATCTAAATGATTAATGAATATTCACAGCGTTAACAAAATTGTCTCGGTTAAACAAATGTAAACATTTGTAAGTTCTTATGGTTACTGTACTACCCTCGTTTTTATCGAAATATTATTTAGTTCAGACGTGTTTGTAATAGTCTGATCGAAGAACAGATTGTTATGAAAAAAAAAAAAACTACCATTCTTCATCTAGAGTCTCTGTATTATTTATTATTATTAAACACTTAGATATTTGACTTTTTCTACCAACTGGGTGAATAACTCTTATCCTCGTCTTTTTCAAGTAATCGACGAATTAATTTTTGCTACATAAACCTTCAATCCAAATTTTGTAGTCTCTTCTTTTTACAAATTATTAAATTTTTATGGGGGGTGGTGGTGTTCTTTTCTTTCTGCACATAAAACAGCGTTGTAAGTAAGATATTATGTAGAAGAATTAACACTCCTGGTGTAACTTCTTTTATTTTACGCCTTTTGTACCTACATCTAACGATTTATTGGACTTACAATCTCCGTAATAGCTAATTTCTTGTCTTAATTAATTTTGCATTGTGTAAAACTCTGATTACACCACAAAATTCTGATCAATTTCAGTTTTTCTTCTGGCTTTTTTGGGATTTATGTAATGCCTTTTTTAGACATGTTGAGCTGATTAGTAATAAGGTATATGGATAATATTCAGAAAACTTACTTCGTCACTAAATTGGTACATTTACCTTATAATACTTTTGAAGGAAAAGGACTGTGGAGTCCAACGTATTCTTTCACCAGTGTAGTTAATAGTTATATCTTATCTTATTGATTGTTATAGATGTCACTGCTATTAGTAACTAGCTTTGTAAAAAAATTATACGTAAGGTACATGTTCTGGAAATAAGTACATATTATTACATATACATACATATACATATACAAACTTACATATTAAGTTTATTAAAGTTCCATTATATTGTTGAGTTAACTTGCTCCGAGTTTGTTATTTTATGCAAGGCATGTGAATTTCACATATCATATAGCAGTGAATGAGGAATTAGATTTCTCATCTCCATTTTCTAAGCCAGAGTGTTTTGCTTCTTTAGTATTTATCTTTGACTTTGCTTATTCAGCTGAACGTGACGTACACCGGCGTAACGTTTACTTACAATTAACACTTACTTATCCAGGATACGTAGCAACGTTGTTGCAGTAGATTACCTGGTCTTAGAGAATAACTCAATTATTCACAGAGCAAACAACATAAATATGCCGTAATTTAAGTGATGCGCCAGAAACGTTTAGCACAGTTTCTCTCTCCCGTTTAAGGTACTAATTGTGTAAACGCGGGCGCAACTTATCCTCACCGAAAGAGGCGATAAGATCTAGATTTAGGGCGCTCTTGTTTTTTTCGCGTGCGGAATTTCGAAGATAAAACCGGCTAAATCTTTCGAGCGGTTTACTTCATTTCGGAAATCTCGTTTTGCTCCTGTGAGGGTACGATGTAAATTTACTCGCCCGTCAATCTTAATAACGTATATGGACTAAGCGGTGCATATTTCATGGCGCTCGGTGCCTCTCACGCCCATGGGAAAAGTCACGGTGTCGTCGTTTTTACGTTGTTTGCGGCCAGTTAATTTCACATCGTTCCCCCATCGTCCGTTAGATTAGCTTGCCATTGCACTTAATTACTTAATTGCAGTCAGCGTAAGGTGGGCGTGTGCGCAGGCGCCTGAAAAATCAATTTGCAGCGTCAATTTTGTAATGTCTGGTATAATTTCCGTTATCGTGTAATCAATTTATCCCGACTAATTCGTAATCAATATTTGATTGCAAGACGGTTACGCTGAAGTTTTCAGAGCAACCGTTAATCTCAAGTTTGTTTCGTGGTAATTTATATAGTATAGTGATTTGCGGCGCTACTTAAGAATTTTTTTTTAAAGAAAAATAATTAAACTTTACAAATAACGTTTGGATTAATTGTTTTCATGTTCTTCCGTTGTCACGAAGAAGTTACTGTTAAGCTGCAGAATAAAATTAGAAAAGAAAAATGTTTATATGTAATAACGAACTTGTTTGTAAGTGATTTTTCTAATAAATTAATCTTTCTTTTTGAAAAAAATATGACGTTCCTGTAGGCATTTATCAATGAAATGAAAACATCATTAAAACACAAAAGAATTTCTTATTTACTACACCGGGCGGATGTGCCAACTTTTCAGATTTTACGACCGAGTTCTATTTTAAATCTCCCCGCGTCCATCTGAAACCTCTCCATCAATGAAAAAAAAAAAAAAAAAGAAGATTCGAAACTCGAAACTTACATCTGCAATCCGTGAAAACTGCGTTAAGTATTCTCGTTATTGTGCGCCGCAAGTTTATTTATACCTGTCGATGATTCATTCACCTGGCTGGCTCACGTGCGGAATTCGGGTATTAAAAGTCGTCGCAATTTTCCGCGTGAAAATCTGAGGGCGCCGCCGCGCGTTTCTTCTCCCTCCGGGCAAATAAACAGCTAAACTGAAATGCTAATACACAGGCGTCTCTCGGGATCGACTCTTTAATGCGCGGAAAATTCGTCGATTAAATTAGAACGGTGTTCAATTTAAGTCGCGTGAACAGCGTGGATTTTACACGTGCATAAATGTAGAGGGTTCGAATTTTACACGTGCGTAAAATATGCGAATATAGAAAATTTTGTTTATTTGTTTCGTATTCAAAAAGAACAAAAAATTAATAGAAAATAATTTAGTTATATTCAAACTTATATGAACATTAGGACTAAAATCAAAAGTAATGTTAATTTAGCAATGAGAAAATATCAGAAGAATGGGAGACAAAAAACAATATAGCAATTTTATGGGTCAATTCTGTGCGTATCTGTAAGGACCGTAAGATCTGTTAGCCTGTAAGTCAGTTATTAAAAAATGGAATTCTGAAGTTCTTAGTATGATACGGTTTCTTATAAGTCTCTAAGATAATGTCGCAGAGACTTATGAGTAATCCTAGAGACCTGGGAGAAATCATACCTTCCAGAGAACTTCAAAATTCTATATTTTAATAATTGAGTTACAGGCTTACAGATCTTACGGTCCTTACAGATATGCGCCGAATTGACCCAATAGAGGCATAACGCTACTGAACACCAATGTGAAGGTATGCGAACAAATGCTAAATAACAGAATAAAACTAATACTAGAGCCTTAATTCGCAGAACCACAAAGTGGATTCAGACCAGGAAGATGCACTCATGACCATACCTTTACAATAAAGCAAATAATAGAAAGAAGACAGATGTAAAATAAAAACCTATTTCTAGCTCTCACACACCTAGAGAAAGCATTTGACAAAGTGCCGCAGAATGAAAGTTTGGAGAAGACTGGAAAAAAAGAGTGTACGCCAAAATAATAAGTATTGTCCAAGATTTATATAGAAACAACTCCAATTATATAATAAAAAATAATATGAAATCCGAGGGGTTCAAAACCGAAGAGGGATTAAGAGTCGGATTAAGCTCACCGTGATTTATTGTGCACCTGGACAATATAATAAAGAAAAGTGAAACAAAAGTCACTAACATGTGTATCGGTCCCAAGAATTTAGAGAGATATAGCTCACGGAGTTTTTACGGATGATGAGAGATCATGATCAGAGAGAAATTAGGAGAGCAACTAGTCACTGAATTGATCGAAAAATGTCAACTCAGTTGGTGGGGACACGTACAAAGAATGACTAACAACAGACCAGCAAAACAAGCGTATAAAACCAGAAATCTAGTGAAAAGAAAAAGGGGAAGACCAAGATAGACATAAAACAAAACAATTGGTAACTTACTACAAGAGAGAGGCAAGTTCTGGAAAGATGCAATCGTGCTAGCAAGAGATGGGAAAAATGGAAGAAGTTTATATACGAAGAAAATAAATGACAAATAGACAAATAGTTAAATAAAACGCCCGACACCCTGCTTGGGATAAGGGTTCTTGATTATAATAATAATGTTAATTTAGTAATACAAAAAGAACTTAATTTCATATGGTTTGTTTTTATTTTTTTATAATTCCAAAGATATGTTTTCAATTCTGCAGGTATGATAATTGTGACAGACAAAGACAAATAGAAGTGTCTGCCAAATACTTCCATTGTGCCACCGTGCAGCAAACAGGAAACGAATTAGAAGTGAAATGCAGTGAAATGCATTAACAATCTACATGGCATGCTACCCTTGATGCTAACAGCACAGAAAACAAAGCGTACACGCCCCTCAGTATAAAGCAGAAAATAAATGAAAAACGAAAACTGCAAAAAATATTAGATTCCCAGTGGATAAGACGTTACTAGAGAATTGAAAGAATTACATGAATATTTGGAAAATTTGAGTGCAAATTAGTACCTACTCCTTATGGAAAGCCACTAGAAAATTTAATCATTCCCTCCTATCAGTGATGAAATAAATAATAAAAGGGCTATTAATGCTAAGGAAAAATCCAACATCTTTCCAATCATCTATCCAACAGTTTCCAACCCTACCTATCGTCTTTAACAGCTTCAGTCCTTCCAAAAGGACCTTCCCATTCGAGAATGTAAAACAAATGAAGTTAAACTAATAATTATGAAGCAAATTGATCAAAAAAGGCCCCTGTTTTCGACTTGATCTATGGGAAATTATTGCAGGAGGCATCTGGAAAATACTCTAAGGCTACTATTATTCAAGTATTCAACGCGATCATTAGAACAAATCACTTTCCCTCCCAGTGAAAGGTAGCACAAGTTATAATGATCCCTAAACCGGGGAAAAAATTTGAAGACCAATTAGTTTGCTACCAACGTTGTCCAAAGTTTTCGAGAAATTGGTTCTCGAACGTCTAAAACCTATAATTGGAGAGCAAAACCATATTCTCAATCATCAGTTCGGCTTCAGAAACCAGCTCGCAACGACTGGATAAGTCTATAGAATAGTCAGGAAAATTAACAAAGATCTAGAATATCAGCGGTCTTCCTTGACATCAGTCAGACCTTCGATAAGGTACGGAATAATGTACCGTTTTACAAACTGAAATAACTCTTCCTTATCCCTTCGATGTGATCCTAAAATCCTATCTAAGCAACAGGCACTTTCTCATCAAGTATCAACATGAATATACCGACCTACAGTTTGTTAAATGGATCTTTTTACGCACGTCATTGATTTTTTTCGTAAGAAACACATCAATACTCTCAAGCCAAGTAAGTTTTACTTTACAAACATTTGTATAAAGACGTTCCTTTTTCAATCCTAAAAAGTGATTTACATAAGTACAATAGTTACCTATAAAAATTGATTTTAATTGTGCCGTTTGTCAATGACGTGCGTAAAAAGATCCATTTAACAAACTGTATATATATACCTATTATTTACATGCGATTTACCAATAAAAAAATGCCAGAACACTTGCCACATTTGCTGACGATACTGCAATACTTGCATCCTACAGTGATTCTACATTAGCATCAAGGAACATACAAAGCAACTTAAATAAGATACAGGATTGGCTTAGGAAGTGAAACATAAAATGTAATGAAACTAAGTCAAAACACGGATTGGAAGAAATTGGAAGAAAATCCTTAAACTCAAAATACTACTCTATAAAGCCATCCTGAAGAGAATCAGGTCTTAAGGCACACAGCTTTGGGGATCAGTAGTCAATTCCAACCTGGAAATATTACAAAGGTTCCAGAATAAAGTATTGCGGATGATTTTCATGCGCCTTGGTACCTATGTATCCATCAGAGAGATCAAAACTTGTAGTGTTAAATATCAAAGATTTACTCTAACGTATTTGCTAATCAAATACTGAAGTACGCAGACTCAAGAGGTTTAAACCCTCAAACCTTGTACATAGATTTAATTAAATTATACTTAGATGTTAATTTTATATTTACTACAAACCACAGGAACTTTAAGTTAAAGTAAATTGTGCATAATGTGCACTGCGCATGCACGTCATCTGTGCTATGTTAACACAAGCTTATTGTCCATATGGACAGATTGCTTAACTGCAGGAGTTAATTTTTTTTTAAATTGCGCTCTACACCGACTTTTCGTGTGAAAGTTAACGGGATTTTCGTATGAATATGTGAATAATTTACACACTCAAATCTGTGTTAATTTTCATAATGGACCGCAAATAACACAGTTTTTTCAGCAGTGTATACACTCTTTTCTAAACGTTTTCCATATCAATATACCTATTAGAGGCTGAATTGTTTTTATTATTAAAATTATTATAGTTCAATTTCCTTACCTGGTTGTGTCTTACTTTCATACATTATTCGTGAAAGCCGTACGTTTGTTGTAATTAGGTCAAGCGTGCATACTATTAAGGAAGTTGCCCCCAAAGTTCTTTTGTACTGTAAACATTTCAGCTTTTTGTATTTAAAACTATTTTTTCGTGGTTAATTGTTAGCTTACTCAAATCAACTTGTCGAACTTATCCTTGCTTCATATAATGACAAGCCTTCAGCAATTAATGATAAAGGGCTTAAAAAATCCTTTTCCTAGACAGCTATGGCATTACGTAATCGGAAGAACGGATGTCTGCTAATACGGGTTCATGGCGTCAGTTGTCATTTTATCTTTGTTGTGGATGTATTCAGAAACGTTTAACAAAAATAAGTTTCAACTTTAAATACTAAGGTATTCCAATCTTGTTATATTGACACTGGAAAATGGTTTTCACATTGCAGCAGAAATCATTTACCGTTGAACTTAAGGTTACCTTATGGGTTATCGCGCCCTACACGTTATATGTTCTCTGCATCTACTTTTTCCATGGCATGCAAGAGAAGTTTTGTATTTAAAAACCCAATACATCCTGTTTTCTTTAGATTTATGGTCAGAGAATTACCAGGAATTTTTTTTTTAATATTTCAGGTAAATAATTGATCAATAATTGTGAACCATTTTCCAGCAATGTATAATATTATGTTCTCATTAGTTTGAACAGAAATATCATATCAAATAAGTAAATTATGTGGACAGTGCAAAAAGTAAAGTTGTCATTGTATTTTCATTAAGGCCTAACTTTGTTAGGTAAGACTTGGCATATCTTCAAAGCTATTGCTTGGTTAAAAATACCCATTTACATGTACTCGTACATACATATAAAAATTTAACTACATTTAATCAAGTTAATATTTAAAAAAATTCAATCGCATTAAACATCAACAAACAATAATTACTACTTTTATTTTTTTGAGTAGTGTACAGTTCATTTTTCTAATATATGCCGATCGATCGATCGATAAGTCAAGGAACTTTTATATAGCTATATCCTTTTAACTTTCGTGAAACAGCCTTGCGGCTTTTGTCAATGTCATATCATTTCATCGTATATTTTCTTAACTCAGATCTAAACGATCGGCATATAGTAAAACAGTGGTCTGTAATTATAACGTTACAGGAAATATTCGATGGTATATTTTAAATATTGGGTTTTAGCTTTTCGTTCATTAGAAAGAAAGTCAATTTGAGTATTAATAAAATATGCTATTTTTCAATGAATTTAAAAACAGTATATTACAAATGACTATGAAAATCCTATAACTTAAGACAGCAATGTATTACATAATATTTTTAATCTTTGGAATTACAACGTTTAGATCAGAAAAGTGCATTGAGAAGAGCACTTCTGGCCTTTAATCTTTGCTCAGTTGAATATGTTTAAGAGATAATTTCCAACTTTGTAAGTGAAATCTTTAATCATCACAGTTAACCTTTACTAATAATTACTTAATTGTAATTGTTTCGCAGAAGTAAAACTGATTTCTGATTTCAAAAATAACACGTAACAAAAAATATACAAGTATAAAGAAGATACTCCATTTTGCCAGTGAGAATTTCAATGAATCATTAAAATTCATGAATATGAACAATGTGAGTGAAAAACAAACTAAGAAATATAATTTCAGATCTGCACGTGAATGCTTATTGTTAAAATTATTACTTGAAGGAAATTGGCAATCGCGTAAGTGTTTTGCCGCATTATGCAATATGAAACAACTTACAATAACCGTAGGAATAATATCAAGATGAAGCCGAACTTTTGAACTCTGTAATAACCCTATTTTCATCCGGATATTATTGTAATTCACCTGAATGTCATTAATTTGTATGGTGTCATAATCATAATTATGATGCCATTTCCTATGTAAGGAGAGTCCAGATTTACACAAAACTCAACTGTCATGTAGCATCATATTAATTCTAAAACTTTTTCAACTCCTTTTCGGTGGTGTTCCCTCGCGTCCATCCGTTTCTGGTGTTAAAATAAACGGAGTTAGGACGTTTAACTTTAAAAAGTGTTGACGTTGTCTTTAAAAATTGCATTTTAATCCTTGCGGTAGTTATTTCAACCTCTCAACAAGTTAATATTATCCAGGAAATGAGAGAGACCTATCTTCTGAGGTAGTAGTTTGTATCCCTAAAGGAGTTAGTATTATTCAGAAAGTGTCATGCATTTCTATCCTTAAGGAATTAGTATTATCCAGAAAGTGTCATACATTTCTATCTTTAAGGAAGTTAGTATTATCCAGAAAATGTTAGGGCAGTCTCTTGTATCTTGTATTTTAACTACTCCAAATATAGGAATGTACTTTTTTTAATATTGCATTTGTTACAGAGATTTCCTTATACCTGTACCTCAAAATGTAAAACTTTATGAAATAAGTGTTGGATATGCAGGCATTTGGTTATTGTTTTTGAAATATTTGTAGCATAAAGAATCAAATAAAAACCTTCTTTCATTCCTTATTCTTTCGTGCGGAAATAATTGAACTCCTTATTGCAGGAGGAATTGGAATATAGATATTCATAAGTCCTTGCCAATATTCCCTGGTAAGAAAGGCTTTTCTCATCTATGGTGTTATTTGTTATTATATCACTATTTTTAACCCACTTGTTGTTGCTATTATAACAGGTGATCAATGTCTTTTCTAATCAAGTAACCTATGGAAATAAAATCATGTGTCTTTGACTAGTTCATTATTTCAAATGCCACTTGAATTACATATTTATATTGCGTTCCTATACAAAACGATAGGAATGCAATAAAAATAATTCAAATGGCATTTGAAATAATGAACCAAACAAAGACATAATTTCTTTCCATAGATTACTTGATTAGAAAAGATATTGATTACGCGTTATCTAATACGCAAATAAAATCACGGTTGCATTCTAAAGCATTCACCACAGTTGGTAGGGACATAGTAGTCATAACTTGTAATTAGAATGTCAATCTCCTTCCTTCATACAGCAGAATGTACCAATGGACAAAAAGTATGTAAGTGTGAACGAAGGATGACACTTTTACTTTTTTGGATTAAAAGCGGTGTTGACTTTCACCACTGCAGACGAATATTTTACTATTTTGTGTAAGTTATTTCCTACTTTTTGAATTAACGAATTATGGATTATCTGTACTGTACGGTGTTAAACAGGAGTTGAGCTTATCCTTGTTGGAGTGAAATTATTTCGCTTTTTTTTAACACGTATTTTTAGACGCATTTTAAACGAGAAAAGATAACAATAACAATTGATAAGCTTTACTACACCTTTTCAGGTAAAACTCTATCCATATTTCAATACCGATTAGAATTTAGGACAAGGATGACAATTTATCCCAAACATTTTTATGTATGTAGTAAATATTTAATAAGTATAAAGTAAATCTTTCAAATGAGTCTATGGGAAGAAAGCTAAGTATTTGAGATTTATAATAGAGGAAAGTAGAAAATATGTTTATGAGTATAACCTTTAAACTCTGACGTTTTTCGGCGAGGTTATTATTACTTTCTGTTCGTTCAGATACACATTTTGGTGAAGCTACCATCTTAGTTAGTAATTCTATATTATTTTGCAATGATTTACTTTTAGTTCGCGGCCATAAAAATATAAGGTCAAAGACGAATAATTTCACATTACCGAAAATAACATTTTATTACATGTTTACAAATCATAATTTGCATGACTGGTCGCACATAAATTTTGGGCGAAGATATTTCGAGGTAATTTATTTTCACGATAAGCGAACATAGAGATGCACGTTTTTAGTGTTTATTCTTGGGGAACTTGAATTTATCAAATTTTCTTCGCCGAGTTAATTTCGACGAGCCTTTTTTGTTTGCTCGTCGGCGAATATAATATCGCTCGGTTGGCTGTGAAAAGTCCAAATTTATGGCACGAACCTGGTCGGACACCTTTTTGCACGTACTCAAGAAAGAAATGTACACCGCGGCAGTCAGTTTTCCCGGAGCATTATCGCGTTCACGTTGTGGAAACGTGCAGCTGCAGGAATAAGATAGCTCTCGCAAATTAAGTTAAAATGGAAGTGTTTTATGTGATGTATTTTTTAACGATTTCAGCTATTTTTCATAAGCTCGTTTCACCTTCCTTATCTGACAGCTATAGTATCCATTATATGTATATTAATTCTATTGCACTACATGTTATTTGAATGAACAATTCTTTATTGTTCGTTACCCACTCAACACTCTATAGACCCAAGCTTTTTCGTAAAACTAAAAAATCTGTAATTTTTTTTCTGCTACAATTATTAATGCTAGGTGAATGTTGCTTAAATAAAATGAATGTACTTTGAAAAAATATTGTCTGGAGATAACATTAAATGAAATAAAAAAATAATGAAAAGATAGTTCTTTTTTAATTATTATGTACAGCATTATACAAAGAGATATTTATTCTTTTTAGATTCTTATAGGTTGTAAGGTGTCTTACTCAATAGATTCCAAACAATTCTATTGATTAATACTTCAAGTTAATTCTAATAAACTGTACCTTCTGTTAAAATGATTTTTGTGCTTTTTTCTTTCACCGTCGGGGAGCGCGATGCTCATTTAACTTCGAATCCTAGTTCGTTCCTCGGATGATGGAAAAACTGTTGCAAAATTCTTTTATCGTAATTAAATTTACGCCAACTTAAAGATTGTGCTCCAAGACGAAATTGAATTTTAATTCAATTTTGGAAATTCTCAAATTTCTGCAGTCGGCGCGCCGGTGTTGTTCGTTCGATTTTTCTGGTGTCGGTGGAAAGTTCAGTCTTTAAAAATAAATTCAGGGAATCCAATTCCGTACAATAATTTTAGTTCGGAATGCGCTATTTTTGTTACGTTAGGCGTAACTCTGCTGGAAAATAGATTATGGGTCATTCTGTTTCTATAAAAAAATCATGATCGGTTTGCATTAACACAGTTCTCTCTAGGAGAAGAGTGATTCAAAATTGTTTCAAATAAAGCTAAACGAATCCTATATCTCTTGATTGAGATATAGAAGAAATTAATTGAAGATTAATTGAAGATCCTTAATCGGAAAACAACTCCACAGTAAAATCAGTTTTCCTTTGAACAATTTCTTTTCAATTGTATTTGCGATCCAAAGATCTTGGAGAAATGCTTTATATGATAAGGGGACGGAACGATTTATTTTATGAATTCAATTTTATTCTTTTATTGTTATTAAAATCTTATTTCTTTATTTATTTATCTGAATTGTATTTGTCTTTTAACGAAAAGTAAGAGGTGTGTATACGTCTTTTAACCTTTTATATAAATTTAGTAAAATTTTATAATGTCTGAATTTTCATCGAAGTGTTAAAAGGTTAATAAATGATAAACTCGAAAGGTGGCTTCTATTATGAATCCACATGCAGATGTAATAAAAGGGTGCACAGAAATAACCGGACAAACAGAAGGGAAGTATTAAAACGTTTTTCCCTATACATACATCAGGAATTGCATTTTTTCAGAGAAGCGCTCCGGGCTATGAGCAGCTTTATGGTTGAATGGAGCTTTTAAGCGTATGTTTTGATCGCAATATGTGCTCAGAGACTTCGACGTAGAAAGGACGACGTTATAACAGTAAAACACGGGCAAAAAGTAAAAGAACGCGTACACTGTTGAAATTTTTAAAAGTATATAACTTTCTTTTTATTGCCTCTCGGTCGAGAGACTAAAGTGATTTATAACTTTTATTGCGTTCGGGATGTAGTCGTCGTCATCGCATCGGGGGCCGGTGGTGGATTGTTACGTGTGAGTTTGTAATTATGCCAGAGTACACACGAACGCATAGTGTTGGAGGGTGTGAAAGTAAATAAAGCGGAATTTCGATAAAAGAGGGAGGAAGCGCGCAATAATGTTTAGCGGCGATGATTTTGCGTTAGCGGTTAATTTGGAGGAAAACTTGCGGCCGAAGTGTCTGGCAATAAAGGTAAATATTTAATTCGAAAACACCTCTTCGCATTTGACGTGCTTCAAAACGTAGAGCCTTTTGCGAACTTCCTGACACTTAATTAAACAAAGCAGACTAAGTGGATTTCGGTGAAGTCGGAGCAATTTCAGTATCTTTGTTCTGTTGTATCCACGTGGCGGGACCGATAGCTGCATAGACCGCCTGTTTATAGCCCGATTCCGAGCCACTGCATTACAATAAGTTTAATGGAGGCCTCTTCCGTCGCTAAACCAATAAACGATCAACTTGGCACACTCTGATATTCTCTAACGGTCTCATTACTCGGCGAGACTTGCCTTATAAAAGCCACCGAATGGACCCATCCAAGTATTAAATTTAAAGTGCGCTGCTGCATCCACCCCGATACTATTCTATAGATTATTCCAGACTCCTTCTATCTTAGATAATGCTGTTTACAATAGATATACAGGTGCGCGTTGCAGTAACATCTTATTCACATGAAAAAGCAAACATTATTTGTGATTTAACTTGTCTCTTGCATCTCAAATTTAATGCCTCTCTCTCTCAGATATCATCCTGCTTTCCGAATTGGATATGGATATTTTATATACAAGAATATAAAGAGTAGGAGACTGTGTGTTCTTGAATTTATCTCTTCATTAAATATGTACATAGTTGTCTTCATAAATTTGTATTTTACGATCGACACGTATCATTCCGTTGTCGTTTTAAATTCGTCAATGTAAAATAAATAATTATGTATATTTATGTTTGAAATTTTGTAAGCCAGTGCGCATCAAATCAAAAGGTGTAATTTGGTTTAATTTGTACCTTCTTAAAATTCTATTAAATCTGTCAAAAAGACTATCTTACTTTTTAAGTAATGACGCATGTGTCATCTAAAAATCCGGAAGACTTTTATCAATTAGCTATTTGCAAAATCCAGTTAGCTTTAACAAAACAACTGTGTCATTTATTTATCTTCAATTAACAAATCCCAAAACAAGCATTGCGATATCTTTAACTTCTGTATATGACAAGATTAAGGCGATGAAAGAAAATTTTCGCAGCTCATTGGCGAGTTTTATAAGGAACATAGACACAGATCAACATAAAAAAGATTACAATTATCTGTGGTACCTCCTGACAACACAATCGTCAGCATCACCTTTTAGAATAGTAGAGTAAGACGGGATTTATAAAATTGTATTCCTTTCTAATCTGAAGAATTACAAATTTCAAAAATATAATGAAAATCACGGAACTAGAGCTCTGCGTAATCAATCGCCGAAGCAAGAACCGACAAATACTTCAATAGTATTTCTTTGGTAAAGGTGAATGAGAAAAAAGAAGTTATGATTCTTAAGTCTGATGATGCAACACCAGACAATGACCCAGAGGTCTTCTCTTATGAATAATACTATAACAATAACACAGATGCCCGGTTCTACCAACTTTTTAAGCAGAGCTTAAATTTAAGTGGTGTTTAGACTATGACATTATTGATAGATTTAACAAAACTTGATCACAATCTAATTGATACTTAAGTTGAAGTTTAAAAGTCAATCAGATTGTATTTGACATTATTCTGACCATACGTAAATGTCACATTCTAAATATAACTTAAATTTAAGCTCTGCTTAAAAAGTTGGTGCAACCGGGCATTCTAGATTTAATAAAATATTAGTGACATTCTAATTGATATTTAAGTTGAAGTTTAAATGTCAGTCAGAATGTATTTGACATTATGCTGACCATACGTAAATGTCACATTCTAAACATAAATTTAAGCTCTGCTTAAGAAGTTGGTGCAACCGGGCATAAGTGCCCATTGTACAATTATGGTTTAACTTTAAGCTTTGCTTTGTTCCCTGTTGCATTATGCAACCAGGAGCTTTGCAGTAACAATAACGTTTACTGGTCATCTCTAAAGGAAACTACAAAAAATACGGAAAACTACAAGAAAAGAAAGAAAACAAAAAGTAAACTGTGGCCAAAAAATGATCCATCGCATTTAAAATAAAATTTACTTGTTGGAGTGATCGAAAACTAATCTACAATACAAAAAATGTCGCAAGCAAAAGAAACCGCAAACAAAAGGACATACAAACCACTAAAAAATCTACTTACGTAAATGAAGTTAATGAAGTACCTATAGCTGTCAGATAAAAAGGAAACAAACTTCATAATTTGCTCACGCGCGTTTTGATTATTAAGGGCCGGTTTCACAAAAGCTGATTAACTTTAACCTATGATTAACTCCCTGGATACAGTTCGATTTTGAACGGTTCAGTACTCGAAGTCCTGACGAATTGAACGGACCTAAGATTATTATTTATTCAATATCAAACAAATTAAAGTGAACATGTTCTTGTAACATAGTTTTGATTAGAAACAATTAAGAGTGATTAAAGACTAGAGTTATTTTAATTAATAAAAAAAAATATTGAGATTTCCAATTATTTTTTTTTTACTTTTTAATATTTTTCTTCTCTGTTTTATTGTAGTAGGTCATATGAGAGGTTTTCTTTGATGTGTAGACCATTAAAATTTTTTGTTCAAATCCTTCGAGTGATTACACTGCACTGAGAGGATATAACTCTTTGTGGTCTTTCTGAAACAATTTTTGGGTACATAGAATCTAGTGCAACTATTGTTCGCAGTTCGTAGATATCTGTGCCCATTTACTTTCCAATTCTTGATTCATCTGTATACCATTATCTGGTTTTGCTGATTTAGTTTTTACCACTTGACGATATGGCATTTCAAAGTCAAACATTTTCGACATTATGTCCGAAGATCTCTCCAATATGTCTAGTCGCAAAGCATCCAGAATTTTAGAATTACCTGTTTTTAGTTTTCTTGCTTGCCTCCAGGAAGTCTGTAGATTCTCTCCCTGACCTGTAGATGGAAGGCTGATAGGTCTAGCAAGACTACCACCTTTTGTTTTCTCGTAATCTGCATTGAAATTTACGATGATTTTTTATAACTTACTCATTTCTCTAGATTTCTTTTGAAACTAAATGCCGTTTTGCACTACCCTATTTCTTGTGCAAAATTTGGTTCAATTTCCTGAACAATTTAAATTATATATGTAATGGGTTATCCATGATGTTAGTGACTATCAAAATAAGAAAAATTTGGAAAAGTATTTGCCTTAAGTCACTATTAAAAAACGTCGTCAATTAAAAGCTGTTTATTTTCTAATCATCGAAGAAGTTGTTGCCCAGATGATATGTTTCGGTAAAGCACCATTTTCAAATCTACAAAAATTTTGAAAATTGAGCTTAAAAGCACATAAACTATAACTAAAATAACGACAAACCTTTAACAGTATGAAAAGTCACGAGGTGGAAGACATTTTAATTAAGGCTGAGTGGCACTCAAACCGGTAACCTAAATAATTAGTGAAAATCCCCCAACAAAAGGTGACTAGATAATTAAAAGTTACTAAATATTTTAAAGGACTCTAAAAAACAGAAATTTTGAATTTAGTTAATACAAAAATGGTTGCCGAAACAAAGCAAATACAAAAACAGCCAAATCTCAAACTAAGTTAAACAGAGCACAATATAGACCAAAGTCTAAGCATTAAAATAAATCGACATTAACAGCAGATTGGCAACTCCGTAAAACAGGAGCCAGAATACAAAACAATTCAAATTTAGAAACTACACAACTAAACTAAAATTAATAGACACATGACAGTATACTAAAATTTTTTCAAAATTTTTTTCCGAAATAGTTAAAAGCAAATAACAAAAGTGGTTAACCAAAGACAACCAAAATATACCGTAGTCTAAAAATTAAGGTAACTGCAGATAAACAATAATAATAATAATAATCGTCTTTATTGCATTTCCCAGAACATAACAATTTATCAAAAAAGAAAAGAAAAAATAAATGAGTTGACCAAATGTAATGGTAAGCAACCTCAAGGCAAAATTCAGAGTAGTCATAAACTACTACTGCTCTACCATTTAACGAGAAACAAAATAGAGCCAGACGTTGAGTTAACGTAAAAAAGGGGGACAAACCGAAATTTAATGAAGGCAGAAGCCAGAAAACAAATACTGAAATTAAAATAAAGTTAACACCCAAAATTATGGGAGATAGACCGTAGTCTAAAAATCGAATAACAGCAGATGGCCAAAAAGAGCTAAGCCGACGAAACTCAACTGGACAAAATCCAAAAATTAGGTAACAGCAGATGGCAAATTAAATGAGGAGAAGTGAAAAAAGCTAAATGAGAAATTAAGTGATATTCCAATTAATGGATTCAAAAAAGTTGAAATGAGGAAAAAAGATCTGATCGTTGAGGAGAACGACGTCTCTGTTTTTTGTTGCCAGAAAGATTTCTAAAGATTCAGCAATGTTAAGTTGAAGACCTTTTGGAAATTGGTGGAGTAATTTAACCGAGTATTTAGTGTCGACCAAATGTTCAGATTCGATAAGGTGTGAGGCAAAGTTGGAGTCAATTTTACCCAGTCGAGCCGAAGCCAAATGTTCTTTTACCCGGGTAGCAAGGTTACGACCGGTTTGACCTATGTCAGTAGACTTACAGAGGGGTTGCAAACAGGTGATGAAATAAACACCACTTTTGTTCATATAGTGTATCTCATTCTTAGAATTAGAGAGTTTGTTCACTAAGTTATAATCATTCGAAAAAGTTATTTTCACCCCATCAAGCCTATTCAAAACTTTTCTCAGCTTTTCAGAAAGAGTACCCAATAACTTCTTTGATGATTAGAAAATAAACAGCTTTTAATTGACGGCGTTTTTTAATAGTGACTTAAGGCAAATACTTTTTCAAATTTTTCTTAAATTATATAGTAAATTGTATCGAAAATTAAATTGAATCAAGAACTACCTGAAAAAATAGAACGTGTTCTATCGGCGGCCCAAAAATTTCTTGTTCATAATATTTATTGTAGAAATGGAACCAAACCTTGCATAAGATATGCCATTTTTGCCAAACTTCTTTAATTCTTTTATTTTTGAACTTCTCCGTGGTGAGACAACAGCTGAATATTAAAATTTATTGTCAGAAATGATTCTTTCAGGGCGATTTAGTGTTGTAGGACAAAGTGTGATTTTATTTTAATCTCCACCTGGTGATATACCTAAGGCTGAAATTATATGGTATTTATACCGTCAGAAATTTGATTTCAGACATTATGACATAAACGTTGAACATGTAAACTTCCCTCTTTATGTGATAATTTAAAACCATTGTGATGACGACCACCAAAAACATCAGCGCACTGTAATCTTAGTGCGTCAACAAGAAATTCATTTTAGGAACACAATGGACTTCTGTGTGCATCTTGCGCTCAGTATTGAGCAATTCCATGGCATTGTTTAAACAGTGCAACTCATATACAACAACAGCAGCAATTAAGTGTCGCGAGGAGAATTGAAATTTAATTATTAGTTGCGAATGCATGCAAGTGTTACGCGGTTTAAACTCGCACAGAGAGCGCCGTAATGTCAGAGTAATTTCGCTGAAAAATAGCCCGAAACGGCGGTTTGCAGCAATCTTATATCAACCTGCTGTCACGAAGTGCACGACTTCGGATACCCTAGTTCAAAGAACTTCCGTTGGCTTGTTGTTTCATAGCTTCGCCAGCTAGACTTGATCCCGCTCTGTTTTCTTACCGTGTTTGCTCTGCTGTTGAACCGACCCATTGTTGCGCTTAGTCTTTCACACTTCGCGAGGATATTGCTTGGAATAAAAGCACAGCAAAGACGAGACGGTGCTGCCGCATAAAAGTAGTTAAAAATTACAAAACAATGAAATTCGATAAGATGTGTATTACGATTACTGTACATTACTGCAAATCATTGAATAAATTTGAAACATCTGGAATTTCTCGATATTGAATATCCCACGCAATGGCTACGCTTTGTAGGGAGGTGTCCTGACGTTCTATTTATTTATCTTAGCAATTTTCCATTACAGAGCTTGCTACTCGCTAAACAGCCACGTTAAGGATCGCTCAGAAATCCCGCTAAACAATTGCGATCCATCTATCTAACCCATCCACAGGCAACTAGACCGGTTTTGTGTGCTCTTTGTCTGGCGGACACGGAGGAAGATCCTCGCCTCTTCTTTTTTCAACCCAATGAATGTACCCACCGTAAGAAGACTTGCGTTTCTTTATTAAAATGTTCAGCTGTTTAGACGCTATTATCTAGCGCTTTAGATAAATTCACGTTGTTTACGTACGTACTTATTATGTGCATAATGAGGCATTTTCTCGCCTGTTATTTTCTGATTTATTGTTGGCGTAATTGATGGGATGTAACCCAATAAAGAACAATAATTTCGGTTCTTTCTTGCTAAATTATGTGGTAATTTGTTAAGATTGCGATAATAGTTGATACACGGTACCTTTTTTTGAAGTTGTTTCATTTTTTTTTTTTTTTAATTTCATATTCGTTTTGTATTTTAAACTATGTAGACGAACAGCATACAATATAATATACTATGTCATGTCAACTGATACTGGAATTAATTACTTACGTAAATTTTTAACATACTTCTCTCATTTTTATAAATTCGGGTTCGAAATAATACTATTTACAATGTACAAGTGAGCTATAATTAGGGATGGGCAGAGCTGAGCCTGTTCTTCCTCTAAGCGTGACTAATGAAAAATACTGCGGTAATACTGTGCATTAAAGCGATCTTTGTCCGTCGCGCTTTTGCTACGAAAAAGAGCAGTTTTGTCCATTTCCATCTATAATATTTCACTATACTTTAAATATTTCACCGCACGCTCACGGTTGGATGATAAAAGCCATTTCCATTATTATACTATTTTTTTGGCCTTGACTTATATTGAATTACAGAAATGATTACATGAGATTTCTTCCAACAGCAGTTTCTGACTAATTTCGAATCAGTTGCCCTCATAGATAATGACCGGTTTTGACAACTTTATCAAATGTATAACTTTGATGAGTGCCTTGCTCTTGACGCTTTTGAAACAGTCAGAAACTGTACTATGCAGTACTATCCCCCCTGTTCTGTAACTTATAGCGACATCGCTAAATACCGTTTTGACCAATCAGTACACAGAAATGCGTTGTATAATAATAATAATAATAATAATAATAATAATAATAATAATAATAATAATAATAATGTCTTTATTAAATATAGAATACAAAGAAATATATGTGATTCGCAAAATAAGAGGCGAAGTTCAGTCAAAGCCTTAGCTTTGCCTGCTCTTCCACTTAACCTCTGGGTTAAACTTAAAATTACGATTCGAAAATGAGCTAATTATATATAAAAAAATTCTAATAAGAAAACAAAACAAATCATGAACATGCAATGTAACGTATTCTGCAATAACCTGGTCAACGTGCTTTTAAGAATTTTTTCAGATGTTTTTTAAAAGTGTAAAAATTTAATCCGAGTTCTTTTATAGAAGTTGGCAGACTATTATAAATTTTGACGATGTTCTAACTGAAGGATCGCTTAAAAAATTCGGTAGAGTGTTGAGGTGGCGTAAGTAGGCCTTTATATCTTAAATTCAGATTATGAACATCAGTTCTGAACGTTAATTTTTCAAAGAGATATGCAGGTATTTGAGTTTGAATGATTTTATTCATTAAACATGCAGAGTGCAGCAACCGCCTATTTTCCATATTCAACCAGTCAACTTCATTTAGTTTGTGAGAGATACGGTCATACTTCCTTATACCAAATATCAATCTTAAACATGAGTTTTGTAACTTCTGAACTCGTGCAATATCTATTGTATCAAGACATGGGCCATACACCATATCAGCAAAGTTTAAACGAGATAAGACTAGCGAGTCACAAATAATAGTTTTGCTTTTGCGATTGAGGATGTCTTTATTAGCGTAAATTTTTTTAAAGTTACAATAGGAGATTTGCAGGCAATTGGATATGTGAGATTTGAATCTTAATGTATGATCAATGGTTAAGCCTAAATTTTTGACAGTATTTTTAGTGTCTAATTTGGTATTATCAAGAAAGATTGCTACCTGGTCAAGTATGCGAGCCCTGTCGTTCTTCTTCCCGAATACAATAACATTAGATTTACTAGGATTTATGTAAAGACAGTGTTTACGCGCGATTGTACACAAGTTTTTTAAGTCGACATTAATAGAAGCACAAGCATCTGCCACCTCTGCAGGTTTAAAAGATTTGTACACTTGCGTATCATCTGCATAAAAATGGACCAAAGATTGACAAGATTTAAAAAAGGAGCAAGTATAAATAATATACAGTAATGGACCTAATATAGATCCCTGTGGCACGCCGCTAACAGTTTGCCTAAAATCAGATAAATTATTGCCAACTTTTACTGCTTGGTATCGAATTGTTAGGTAACTACGTAATAATAGTATTGCATTTGATCCAAGTCCAACATAGTGTAGCTTAGATAGCAACATTTCATGATTGAGAGTATCAAATGCCTTCGAATAATCAAGCAGCACTAAGATGGTGATTAAACCTTTATCAGTGGCCTTTATTAAATCGTCACATATTTTTGCTAGGGCAGTTGTACAACTAGATCCAGGTGTAAATCCAGATTGAAAATTTGGTAAAATTTTATTACTGTCCAAATGTTTACGTAATTGTTTTTCCAAAACTTTTTCAAAGATCTTTGAAAGTAAGGGTAATATGCTAATTGGTCGCAAGTCAGCTAGTGATAGGGGATTAGCAATCTTGGGAATGGGTACGACAAGGGCTTGTTTCCAAAGCGAGGGAAAAGTACAAGTTAATATGCATGTATTGATCAAATGAGTAATTATGGGAAGCAAAAATGGAACACATAACGTGAGCATTTTTAAACTTATGTTGTCACAACCTGATGCATTGCTTTTGATAGATTTAAAAATTTCGAACACATCATCTTCGGTAACAGGGCGGAATTCCAAAATAGAAGTAACCGTTTCCTTTAGATTAGTTTTGTAAAAATATAACAAGTCTACATCCGGATTGTGATTAGGAATACTATTTATAAACTGATCATTAATTTTGTTAACGTCTTGTAACTGACACGGTAAAGTATTTTTTCTTGGCCTACTAGTGATATTTAAAGTATGAATGTTATCCCAAATATTATTATTCTTTCTTATTTTACTATCGAAATAGATTTTCTTTTCCTTCCTAATAGTAGTAGTTGTCAGGTTACGAAGAATTTTATACTCATTCCAGAAAGAAGGATTTTTTGTTTTTTTAAAATTATTTAAGGCTAGATCTCTATCTTTCATAAGGGCTCTTATTCCGTCTGTCAACCAAGGAGATGGAGGTTTAGAAACTTTAACAGTTTTAAAAGGTGCATGATAGTTTAAAAGTGTAATAATACCATCATTTAGAAAATCTACCATGGAGTCAACGTCTAGCATGTCATAAATATTTCACCAAGGGATAGCAGATAAGTGAGCTTTAAAATCATTGTAGTTAAAATACTTATAGTCACGGTAAGTTAATAACTGAGGAGTTATTAACTTACCGTGACTATAAGTATCTAAGCACTGATTGGTCAAAAAATCTCACTTAAAGATTATCGGTATTTAACGATGTCGTTATGAGTTATGGAATAGGAGGGTTTAATCGTACGTTGTTAGAAAATATGAATTCCTAAAGTATTATTCAAAGGCACGATTTTCTGCCCGTTTTGTAGCATGAGATTTTTCCGATATGAATTCTTATTTATAATAATGGAAATTATGTCATTTACTTGTTCATGGATGTATAAAAATGGCACAACTTCATCTCGAAGCTGATAAAAAGCCGATGTTGTTTTCCAATATACTACGAGAAACGCAATAAGAGACAATGGAGACGATAGTTTTTACGCCCGCTGTAGGGAGCCTCAGACAAGGGTGAATCACCGAAGATCATATTTCCGCATGCCAGCGACAACCCGCGTTTTACGGCCTTGTTGTATAGTTATCGGCGTCGGCGAGATAACAGGGAGATGGTGCAAGAGTTAAAATATTTTCTTCCCCACTGAGGAACTGCTTTTTCTCGGGCGTAAGTGGATTTATGTAAATACGTGGCTTGTACTGTAATTGTTGCCTTTTTGGATCTTAGTAAAATCAGTTCAACTTTTCTTATGTCATTTTGTCAATTGAAGAGTGGAAATACCAAACCACCTGCTAAGTGCTATTTTTTGACAATTTGAGATTAAGTTCTAAAAATGGTGTAAGTGTCAAGGTACTTTAAAGTTCTGCAATATGCCGTGTATCTTACAACCTTCTGTAGGTACATATTAGGAAGAACGCGTTTTGCGTATGCGAAAAGGTTTTAAAAGTGTACCACGATTTGACAATTGATATTAACAATGTGCGTAGATGGGAAACAAATGGGTAAACAAATTTAGACGAAACAAAGTTGATAACCGATGCAGTGATACGTGAAGATCGACATTGTGGCGGTTCGGAATATTGTTAATGCTTTGGGTGTCGACACAATGTTGTGGAAAAGGTTATACATGGTTTTGGATATTCTAAGGTATGTGCTAGATGGGTTCGACCAATCAACCCAAGGAAAAAAGAGATTTGCGCTAATGTCATAATCTTTTTCGAGGTGTACAGACCATCTTCTTTCGACAATGTAGTGATTGGAGATGAAACATGATTACCCACCTGTAATCCAGAAACCAAAAATCAATCAAGGAAATGGCGTCCCACATCATCACCTTGTTAAAAAGAAATATTGCAAATATCAGCAAGGAAAGTTATGGCAACTGTGTTCTGGGTATTATTCTTGTTGATTATCTTGAACCGGCACCACTATAAACAGTCAACAGTATATACTGACGTTAAAGGAAGGCACCAGAAAGAAAAGACCAAACAAAAATCTGCTATAACATTGTCTTACACCATGACAATGCAAAACTCCACACTGAGTCTGCCACAGTTGAGACGATCCAGAAACACGAATGCTCAATTATGCCTCATCCAAATTTTAGTCCTGATTTAGCCCCGTCGGGTTTGCATTTGTTTGACCCAATGAAAAAATGAAGAAGGAATCAGATTTTATTCATTGGAGGACATAAAACTGGCTGTAAAATAGTGGGTGAAAAATACGGATAAATCTTTTTACCAAATTTGATTTCAGCGATGGATTCGTTCATACCCCAAGAACATTTTCAATCCCAAACATCAAAAAATAAATTCAAATATTAATTTAAATTACATCATTTCATTTCTAGTATGTATTGATTAGTTTTTAATATTATTGTGATCAAGAGTAGTCATGTTTAACTTCCTATGTTGCGGATTGAGAATGCTCACATTCTGTGCAGTGCATAAAACTTTATAATTTCATTATGTAACAAGTGTGTGTCGAATGGAAAGTTATTTTGTTTGGAAACTTTTTTAAAAACTAATGAACAAAAACAAAATTGTAGAAGTTACAACTTAACGGGTAAATTAAATTAAATTGTAAAGAAATTCGGCAAAAATGATTAATGATAAATGATAATTTTCTCAGAATGTACAAGATAAAAGAACAAATGTTTAACTAATGAAATACCATATGTAACCAACGATAGTTTTTTTTTTCTTTTTAATTAGAAACAGTTATGTGCATGTGAGATGATTGGCAATACTATGTAGATACGATCCAAAGTAACAATAAGTTAGAAAGGAGAATTGATCTTATCGATTGAAAGTTAACGACAGGTGTTTCATAATTTGTATTTCATTCTATATACGCCAGGACTGTGGGTTGTCATATAAAAAAATACTTTCTTTTTTGTAACCGTTATCGAGGTTTAAAGCATTATCGACTACTATTACGTGCACATAGGACACGCTTTTTTATTACCCGACGCTTTTAATATTGCACTAACGGATAAAACAACATTTCTTCACTGGTAACTATTAATTATTATTGTTAAAGCAAATTCGCATTCGCGTTCACGATTTAATGATATTTTTACGAGCGCCATGTGTAAAAATAAAATTTAATCAAATATCAATATCAGCTGCATTTACTGCATCGACTTTAATGCAGCAACTTGTTTAATAGTGTCAGATTCCTTGAACCGCAAACGTTAATCTTGTTATTTGTGGTGAAGTTAGAAGCTTAACTTGATATCGTATAAAAAAAGGATTAACTTCATGCTTACCTTTTACATAGTTTGTTTACCATTTGTTTATTGCGTTTCCAAAATTTGGCACTCGGTAGATGGTGATGCTCGAAGGATCGTCATCCGTCTTCAACGGAAATTACTTATTAAAAAAACAAAACGTTAACAAGTTTTATTTCTCCGCGTAGTCTCCTTCAATGTATTTCTACTATCTTTACTTGCCTTTTCTCACGGATTAAATGAAGACGTGCAATATTGGCTTCATTAGAACAAAAGTGGAACTCGTGGTACCTACCTCAGTTATCCCTCTCTTTTCACTATTACTTGAAAGTTGCACCAATCATCGTACGCTTGTAACTTTAATAGACACAACACAACAGAAGTTTGGTTAAAATCTCAGATGATTTGAAATCTTCTCTAATTAAAAGCTTTAAAATAACTTAAATAACTCAATAAAAGTTGAAACGTTCATGTTTGACTATTTTACTAGACAACTTTGTATTCACTTGATTGATAATGTTGCAACAATAAAACATGATATTCTAATAAAAGCAGGTTTAGTTTTAGTAAAATTAGGTTTTACGTTAAATGATAATTCGCTTAGAAATTGAATAGAAATTCTTCGACCGTCACCCTATACTCTTATTCTACTATTACGTCACCCTATACTCCGACACGTATGACACGATGCCATACGACAGGATGCAATTTTTTTGTAAATTTTGTTACCAAGTGAGAGGAGACAGGTAACTTTGTCTTTCTAATAATATTGAAATTAGGTAGGTACACAATTCAAAAGCTATTAAAAATTTCCTGTTAATTGCAAGTTGTAGCGATTAACAGCATATTTGTGGAGATTTAAATACATTCGGTCGTGTATTTCGTTTCGCAGTTTAAAATTGTTTTCTACTTGGGCTTCTGTTTTTATTGGATTCGCTTAATCGGTTATGGCCTTTCGCTTATTGAAGTTTATTTTCGGCGTGACGCGGCGCTTTGGCAATTTGTTTTATCGGCCGTTTTAAACGCGCACTTGTGGCTTTTACGGGTTTATCGGAAACTTAAAAAAGAGTATTTTCAGCTTTACGTGTATGTACGATTTAGATATTAACTGCATGTACGTGTACTCATCTTTTGTTTCTTTCATGCTAATATACATACACATTTTCAGACTGTCGTTCTTGTTTTTATTTTCTTCTTTACTGTCTCATATTTTTTCATATAAATTAGATATAGATTTTCAACTTACAACTTGAAATGGATTTCAAGTAGGTAACTTATAAATGTTATTTTGTTTCAGGTACGTTTAAAAAGAGCTCTCCTGGTTACACGGAAGGTGAATTTAACGCAAGTATATTTACTTAATTCTTAAACTGGTGATTTTTTTTTACATATATATTAATATCGTAAATTACACAGTAAGTGACGATCGCCTATAGTCATATCGGAGGGGAGAGAGACCTACCCATTTTCTATAATAATGTATTCTAGACATTTCAGATTTTCTGCTTTATTATTTTGCCTATCGATTTTATCCAATTTGTCTACATGTGGTCATATCTTCCATTTTATTTCCCTTAATTTTTAGATCTTATTTCTTCTTCTGTAAAACTAGTATTTCATTATCACTATTATTATTTGATCATTGGATGAGATAAATTTAGATTCTTTAATTCTTTAGATTAATTAATTCTTTTTTAAATCAATAATATTGTAGGATAAGTTAGAATAACTTGTTTTAGTTTTTTATTGAATTTATGAAAAAAGATTTGATCAAGTTAATAGTTATAGTGGTTGCTAAGAAAAGAGAGATGTAAAAAATATAATAAAAATTACAGTTTCTGTTTTTGGAAGTGTGTCCGTTTTATTTAAGAAAGTCCCACAATATCTTATTCGCAAGTACTTATCAACATTTCAAAAATGTATTTCGAATAAAAAAAAACAAAATTGCCCCATATCATACACAAACAGAATAAGGAGCCTTGCCGAAAAAATATTGATTCATGTTCCTACTTTACAAAATGCAATTCGGAGCCTTAAACAGACTTTCTTTTTAGTTTTCTGAAGTTTCAAGAACTGGATGAAATATTTCGTTACATTACCACGTGACTCTATGTGATACGTATTTGGAGGAAACAATCAATATAGCATTCTCCAAGTTATTGTCTTTTTTAGAAGATAGTACTCCAGAATAGACCATTTTAGATAAAGCTTTTCGTATTACAGTTTTCTATGATTTAAAAATTATGTTATTGACGGAAGAGGAATATTTTAGAAAGGCGATATACATTTTTTCACTCCTTTTTGTTTTCTTATTTATTTCCACACCTGTTTTTATTATACCAGGTCTCTAGGCCCTTAGCTTCTGTACAAACTTTTCTTCGTCTATTCTTGCGTTCGGCGTTTGCTTCCAGTCTCATATTTTAATTGAAATTATTATTGCTGGTTCTTTAGTAAGCTTCAATGGTTTTTTTAATTGGTTCTTCGTCTTCTATCCACCATATATTTTTAGCCACTCCTTCCTTCCTCATACTTCCCCATATTCCATATTCCATACATAAATATATATGACATAAATTCTATTTCTGAACGAACAGAGTGGCGATTTCTAAACCAATTTTAGTTGTATTTGCTTCTGTTTAATCAATTTAGATCTACCTTTAAGTAACTGATTCATTAAATCTTCTAATTAAAGTTTTTACAAATCATCGGCGATTGCTTTTTATAGTTATCTGGCCAATGTATTTTGGAATAATTGAAGAACGGCTTGAAATATACGATTTAAAAATGTTTTTATTACAATATCTGTTGTCTGATTTAATGAGATTAAAAAGAAACAAACACTATCTTCACTGTAGTCATTTTTTCATTTCACCAACCCAGTGGCATTTTATCCTCTGAACTCCAACCCAGAAAAAGACTAACACAACAACCCCCCTAATTATTTACTTATTAATCAACTTCTTCCTTAAAATATTTGAAATGATGGTTGCAGAAATTCCTCTATTTCTGCAATAAAAATCGACATGTTCCTTGAAGTCTTCTTTTGCTCCCATATGGGAATATATAATGGCCCAGTGGGACTTCGATCAGAGAATTAAAGTGCATTTTCTCTTACTTCAGACTTAATTTCGCTAACTCAGCTCACAGTAATCCAGCTCTGATTAGACCAGAGCGTTGCGTTCTGATATAATTCCATGTGATAACTTTCCTCTTCAATTTTTTTTTGTGTTATTCCGCAATTCACAAATTAGTTAAGCTTAATATTAACTAGTAATTCTGTGAGCGCATTATAAATAACCGAGTATTCGGGTTCCAAAAAATTGTGGCCATAATCGATTGCTGATCAAAATGATTATGCTATGCTTCATTTATAATTTAGTAAACAGTTAAAATATTTTTGGAATTTAGTTTTAGTAGGCCTAAATTGTAGAAGAATGGATGCATTCCATCTAGGAAGCCCTAAATGGTTGTTATATGTGGTTACGATTGCAGTTGTAGAAAGATTTTAAATTATTGGATGGAAATATCATCCCTAAGCATATCAATCAAGCCATCGTGGATTTGTATTGATGTTAAATTTCTATTTTTGCAAGTATTAATTAATTTAATCAAATTTCAAATCTGCCAAACCGCTTGCCAGTAAAATAAAAAAAAGGTAGTTAGTTATAAGGGTCCACATAATTCAAATCTTTTACGTTAGAGACAGTAAATATTATATAATATGCATATCCCACGTGTCATGTTTGTTTACGATGCTTCGCAACTCATTTATGTCAGTCGAGAACTGTAACAGGAAGAAAACAGGAAGATCAAAGCGAAAAATGTTTTGATTTGAGATATACCCATAATACACTTGTTATAGTTCATTATTTTACTACTGATACTGTTTTTGTCCGTTGTGAAATTGAAAAAAAAAAAATCAATCTCTTACAAATGACTTCCAATATATCGCACGAAAATATTTTTGTTCACGTTGGAATCAAAACGTTCAATACCTTTAAAATATGTAACTTTTATATACATACTTATTTTCGTAATTGTTAAAATATTTTAATGTAATAATCATGAAATATGATTGTTCTTTAAATGTTAAAAGAAATATTATAGAAGATTTGATTTTATGAAACTGCTACATGTATACGTCACTCAACAATGATAATCCTTTTGAGTTTTATCAAATTACAAAGGCAAATTGTTGCACAGTGCATATTCACAAGTTATTGAATTAATTAGTCATTATTTACTCAACTACTCGACTCAATACGAACAGGTACAACACGTGCTATTAAATTAAAGTCGGCAATCAAAGCTTGCCAGCAAAACATAGGTGAAACAATTTATTTTCCTTTCACATCGGTCATACACGACAGGATCAACGATTTATGCATCGCCGGCAGAGGGAGTGGGTGTCGATGTTGCTTCGAATCCGTTCGATTTCGTTATGATTCATCTGCTCCGAATTCGCTAATAGAAGCCGCACGCCTACGCCACTGCAAATTATATCCGAATCAGGATGCATATATATTAACGGATTTAACGGATGTTAAATTTTAAATTTTCGGAGAACCCTCGCAGACCCTAACGTAATTATATTCCAATCTCAACCATCAAATTACCTAAAGTAACGAAATTATCACATACATTAAGGAATGGAAGCAATATCGACTTGGTTTGCAGTGTTTACGTCGGCGTCGTTAATTTAAACGACTCGTAATAATTTATAATTACCTACTTGATTATCAATTCACGTATTCGTGAAAAAAAAAAGAATTGAATCGATCAGGCGCTAAAATTTCGATTATTTAAATCTCATTTATTTTAATGAAATATGAGAGCACGCGTTTCGCACAAATGACATCATCATAATAAGATTAAATTTGTTTTTTGATATTCAATATCATGGCGTTCAGCCGCGGCTCAAAACATTAATTAAGTGAAATGTGTATGGCGAACGTGCACGTAAAATAAATGTAAATCTGTCAGTCACTTTGTAAAATCAAACGGCCAATTCTGCTTTTAATCATCATTTTCGAATACAGTTAATTGTTTTTGTTTATTAAACGCGGAACAAATTAATTACGTCAGTGTTTTTGACGTGGGTTTTTTTTTAAACAATTGCAAAGTCTTAACAGTAAGAAAGAATTACTGTTACGTGCCTAAAGTAAAGTAAATATTTATTTAAAATAATTTAATTCTTTTAAATGGAGGGAAATGTGGATAACTTCATTATGTTTATTTCTTGCTCTATCATTTATTGCACATAATAATAAACTTCGCTTAGCCGGAGTATTTAAATCGCATCCATTGCTTCTCAAACGTTTTTGTAGAAAGTAAACTTTTGCCCCTACACGTATGCCATAACATTGTTTAATTTCTTGTGTATTTATAGTAGTTGCAGTATGTGAAACTTATTCGATTACACACTGTATAGTAACACTATTGAATGTCCACTCCAGCCTTTGCTACAACGTATTCACAAACCAAAATATCAAACATTTCAATAAGGTTCAACAATTTCGAACAGGTTTATTGCTAATCGGACGAATACATTTGGAGCCCATCGTACAAGTGTTAAAATTAAATTTTCACACTGCTTAATCTCTTTGACTTCTTAATTTAGACATTTAATCACAAAACAGGTAATAGGTACTCGTTATAAATATTTAAATAGCTCACTTTCAAAACACAGTTTGCCTGGTGGTTGTGTTCTGTGTTAATTCTTTAGGTTATAGATTTTTAATTTAATATTTATTTTTGCAATATGTACCTACCGCGGTTGCGGTTGTGCTTCACGGTACTTAGGAGATAATCTAAATCTGTCTCTGTTTCGAGACATTTTAAAGTCAACTCCATTTATGCAGGCCATTTATTTACAAGGTACAGCAGCAAATTAAAACGTGACGCCGATATAAAACGAGCCTATAAAACTTAATTTATCTGCCTCAACACGTGTCTGTCGGAAATCACCGCGAGCAAAACACAACGATGATTAGTTTTAATTAAATAAAGATTAACGTGTTTTGCGGCGTCGTGTGCGCGCCGTTTTTGCGCGCTTCGCTCGCGCTTATTTTCTTATGGGTTTATACGCGGTAATCAAACGGGTATCAGGATCACGTCATTTCCACGTCCTTAATGACAAAATTGAATTTAATTGAAATTGAACGAAATTACGAAAACTCTCTGCGATGTCGTAGCAAATTACCAAATAAAAATGGATCTCCTTTTTATCATGTTTTATTTTTTTCTTAAGACTGGTTGGATGCTATTTTCACATATACGAGAATAGATTGGAAAGTATCTAGAACGAGACGAAAGAAAACAACATTTTGGGGAAAATCGCACTTATTTTTCTACGTAGTCTCCTTTCAGTTCTACACATTTAGTCTAACGCTTTTCAAGACCTTTGAACCCTTAAAGAAAATAGGAACTATCTAAGCCTTCGAAATATTCATTTAGAGCTTCGATGATTTCAATATTCGATGAGAATTTTTTTCCAGCTAACCATTTCTTAAGGTTTGGAAACAGGAAGGAATCTCACGGAATCAAATCTGGCGAGTGTGGGGGATGATCAATTAACTGGAATAGTAATTGGTATAGTTTCGCCATCGCAATTGCCGACTTATGGCTCGGGGCATTGTCCTGGTGGTACAAAACTTTTTTCTTTGCGAAATGAGGCCTTTTAGCTTTGATTTCTTCGTTCAATCTATCTGGTAACGACGTATAGTATTCACCTGTTATTGTTCTCCCGTGTTGCAGGTAAACGATAAAAGTTATTCCTCGGAAATCCCAAAAGACAGTAGCCATGACTTTTCCAGTAGACGGAATCGTCTTGGCCTTCTTTGGAGTTGGTTCACCACGTGCTGTCCACTGTTTTGATTGCTCTTTGGTCTCCGGAGTGTAGTGATGTATCCACGTTTCATCGACAGTTATAAAACGTCGCAAAAAATCTTTTGGATTACGTTTGAACATGTCTAGACATTGCTGAGAAATTCGAACTCGCTTTTGATCGATTGTCAGCATACGCGGCACCCATCTAGCAGTAAGCTTTCTCATGTCCATGAAATGCCTACTGCCTCTGCTATCTCTCTCAACTTTACTCGCCGATCATTCATCATGATTTCATGGACTTTTCCAAATAATTTGTTCATCGGTAGCCGTTTTTGGCTTGCCTGAGCGCGGTGCATCCTCTATGCACTTCGACCGCGTTTAAATTCAGCAACCAAGTTTGCAACCGTTGCATATGAAGGAGAAGACTCACCATGAACATCGTCTAATTCCGTTTTTATTTCTTTAGCATTTAAGTCTTTCAAAAAGAAATGCTTTATCACTGCACGGAACTCGTTTTTATTCATAATTTAGAAAATGCATGAATTGTTTACTTTGATCGACAGTAACGACTTTAGTTTATGCACGATCTCTCTGAAACTTTGACAGTAGTTGTACGAAGAATGGCGCTTTCAAAACCAGTGAGCAGGATGCGCACGTAGCGCCATCTTCTGGTTCGTTCTAGAAACTTTCCGATATAACCTCGTTTGTATATTTTCTCCTGGTTTAACAATACTTAACATTTTTTAAATATGAACAAATATGTAAAAATCTTATTGTTTGTAATAATCGAGAGAGTTGATATAAATACCATTTTAATTTTAAAACTTAAAACCACCGTTACAGTTTGTCTTGGTACTTCCTCAATGAGCACAGCGGTTTTTTTTTTCAGTAGAGAACAGACTGTACTCTACAATGAATCTTAACAAGCCTTTGGTGCAAAATTGTGGTAAATTTAAATAATTTCTTGTGAGAGAAAATAAATCTACGTTAAACGTTCAGATGACTTGTGATTCAATGGAAAGAATTACTAGTGTAGATGCACATTGGCCTGGAAGTGTAAATGATAGTAGGATTTGGCGACAGAGTCCTGTGCAACTAACAGTTGCATGGTTTAATGGAAGTGCTTTTAATTTGTAATTATAAGTCTAGAAAGTCTTTTTCCCATCCAAGTAGCTTAATCGGTTTATTTCCTGTTGCTGACAAATCAGTTTTTTTCTTAATTGTACTTTTCTTATTATTAAGTAGTTTTTTCCTGTGTGCTTCAAAAATTCGTCATCTTTTTCTAACGGTGGCAGCATTTCGACAATCAAGATAGCGAGCCGTTATGTCACCGCATACCCGCTTCTCCTTTTACACAATTAAGGGTCAAACAGAATGCAACGCCGTTACCCGCCGTTGCAACATAATATGTATTATGTACATAATATAATAATATAAATACTTGAAATATATCCATGTGTGGCACAAGTTATTTCTATTTGTATGTTAGACTAACGACGTTTCACGCCGCTTTATCTGTGCATGTCTTTTGACTTGACAGTTGGCGTCGTTGCAACGGCGGGTAACACCTGATGTCTTGTATGTTGAATTATTCACATATACAAGAAATTACCAGATGAATATGCGATGGTGGGACATATTTGGTTATGTATTATGACGTTTGACGACGCTAAAGTTGAAAGTTGACCAACTTTTCGCGTGCAAAGCCACTTAACGTCGTTCATTCTGTGCAATGACATTTGAACCTTTGTATTTAACATTCATTTGACAGCTAACGGCGTGTAATGGCGTTGCATTCTGCTTGAACCTTTATTAACCAATATTAACTGTCACGGTTGACAGTTGTATTAGAGGGAGAAGCGGGTATGAGATGACGTAACGGTTCGCTATCTCGCTTAAATGCTGCCACCGTTAGTATTCAATTCACCGTGATCTTTTTCCACACATCTTCTTTTGCCGAAACCATTTTTGGCAACATGGACTTATTTAACATTACTTTATAATTTCGAAAAATAATTGCCAATTTTCGTTATTCAGTTTCTTCATTACTAGAGCACATGAGTGCAGACGGAAAAGTATTACTAGTTCAGACATGCGAAGATCACCTATTAGTATTCTAGTAAGCACTTGTACACAGTATGTGAATAAGGGAAACAAGTAAAAGCTTCAAGTAAACCCTCAATTTAATCAAGTGAACTCTTATGAGTAATACCTTCATTTTATCCATTTCATAAATAATCAAGTATCTGCTTCTACTTTAAAGGGAATACTTTACTTGCAAGTAACTTCTTTTAACTTTTCACTCGACTTTGTTCACCTTACTCATAGTTTGTTTGTTCCTCGAAAAGTATCAATTGAAGATGGAAGTGGAACTTGAGTATAGTAATGAATTAGTTATTTTCTAAAAGTTACTAGTCTTCCATTGTAAAACAAAATCCCTATTCCTGGTCTAAAGGATACGATTGCTAAAGCATTTGTGCAAATAATTTATTTTCCAAAAAACGATTCATTACCGTTGGATTGATTACCTTCCACAAGAAGTGTCTTGTGGCGTACTTATTAGCTGCCTTCCTTTTGCCACAATTCTTACCTCATATCACTTAATCGTCATTTCCGTTAACACGAACAAGTAAGTTTGAACGGATATTTCAATCTAGCAACCAATGAGAATGCTCGAGCGACAAGGTGGCAACTGGCACGTTGAAATTCAATTCAAACTCACTTGTTCGTGCTAACGGAAATGACGTTTATCTGATTTCAGGTAAGATTTGTGGTAGGTAATTTATTTAATAGTTTATTTTAATTTACCAATCATAATAAAACTAAAGAAGGATACTAAATTCAAAACGATTTTTCACAGTAAATGCATCTCCCAAAGTATAATGAATGTATTGTTACTGTAACAACTGTTACAAATTAGTAAAGATATGCGAAACTGCGATCGCAGTCACAGTTTAGATTCACAGATACTTCAAAGTAGCAGCGATTGAATAACTGATATGTGAAAAATCACGCATCAATATTACAGTACCAGTTAAAAATCACCTATTCGAAGTAGCAGTTAGTGATGTAACTGCTCTTTGAAATATCTGTGACTCTAAACTGTGACTGCGCTCGCAGTTTTACACATCCCTACAAATTACTACAAATATTTACAAATATTTCCTCAAATATACAGAATGTCCCGTAAATAAGGGGCCATAATGCGAGGGCTAACACAATGGTGCATATAGAGTCCGCGAATGTAAATGAAAGTGGTCTGCTTCGATAATTTTCTTTGGAAAATTTTTCAAAGAAATAACGATCGGAATACGGTCCTGTTTTGTTTATAAACTCTCTACGTCATAGGTAAGCGGATGTGGTTCAAAGCGAAGATAATTCGATTGTAAAACGATAATAAAACTGATCTGCTCAACACAATGACACATATTGCTGAGGTCTTTGGACTGCGATTGTTATGTCATTAGTTACCGTGATGTATTTAGCAAGTGTTCGAAATGCCCTCCGTTGCGCAGGTCAGGGAAGGCAAGTTCGTATTCAGTATTATATTTTAGCATATCTCCCAAACGATGCTGTTTTCGTGATTTTATTAGAAGAGAAAAAGTTATTGTATATGGTCACCTATCCATTGCTACCGTACGGCCCATTATTTATGGGACAACCTGTATAGAAGATTTGTTAATAAGTGAGGTATTGATCGATTTCTTTATTTATTTTCATTGCCAGGTACTTCTAAATTTCTAGTTTGAAACTAGATTGTTTTATTTTTATTTTTACTTACTTATGAATTATCTACCTATCAGATATAATAATTTAAGGGCAGTGTTCCTAGTTGTTTTAATTTTATTTATTTGTAACAATGTAAGAGTATTTTTGACAGTTTTAAACAATTTACAATCGAATGGAACTTAACGATAAAAATAATTAAAAAATGAAAAGGTGTCTTCATTTTCAAATGAAACATCTCATTGGATGAAGCTTTTGGAATGTATTCTAAGTATCATTAAACAACATTAAATGATTTTGGTTGCGGTTCTTGCTCGCAATAATAATATGGAAAAGAAAACAACTTTAGATGAAGCAAATGTATATTAAAGTAGGTACTTAGGGCCGTTTCATAATCAAATTGAAAGGAGACTTTAAAATTAAAGTCACATTCAGATGTGTAAACAAATGTGTTTTCATAAATATTATTTATTTTGACATCTGAAAGTTACTTTAAATTTAAAGTCTCCTTTAAATTCGATAATGAAACTGGCCCTTATTTGAGGTTGTTTCGAGAACTGGGGCTTTCGCTTTATCAAAAGTATGTATATATTTTGCAATTCGCTCATGGCCGTCTACACCGAACACTTTAACCCAGCTTAAATTTTAGTGACGTTTATAATGTGACAGTTGAAGTTAAACGACATTGTGTAAAGGCCGTTTTAGACTACCCTAGAAATTGCGCAAGAAGTTGAACAATTTCTAGGCCAAGAAATATTGCCTAGTGTAATACAGGAAATTGTCTCTAAAATGTAAATTGTATGAAAATAGAATCTGCTCTAATTTCTACACAATCTTGCCTTGAGCATGCGCATTTATTATTGTCAACATTGTCGACTTTCTACGCCAATTTCTAGTGCGAATATTGCGCTGACTGGGTTATTCTTGTACTTTTTTTTAATACCAACAGAGCCAACACTGCACATGCCATCCCAATTACATTTTTTAATTTCGATATTTTTGTGGTTTCCGAACAAATCAGCAACTGGCAGCACTTCATTATTTGTGCGCATGCTCTTGCACAATATATCTAGTGCAGTGTAAAACACACAAATTTTATGTGCCAACTTAACTAGACAATATTTCTTGGCCTAGAAATTGTTCAACTTCTTGAGCAATTTCTAGGGTAGTGTAAAACGGCCTTAAAGGCCTTAAAGGCTGTTTTAACGTTCCTTTAGACTAGCTTATTTTTTGTACATACAAGATTTAGTTCAATTTCTTAAACAATTTAATTTGTGCAGTAACTTGTAGCACTTGTGTAAATTGGATTAAAAACTATCTCGAAAATAGAACATGTTCTATCTGCAACCCAAAAATGTTTTATTCCAAATTTTTATTGTAGAAATTGAACCAAATCTTGTACAAGAAATAGAGTAGTCTAAAACAACATCTAAGTGATGCTTATTAAAGTAAACCTGAGCTAATATGTTCGGTGCTTACGGCCATTAGTCCCTTAGCTTAAAACCTACGAAATAAATTATTGAATCGCCACTATTTCATGTTCCATTAAATGAATTAACATACACATTTTAAACGGAAACTTCATGTTCAGTTCATCAAAAAAATTTAGATTGCCTGCTCGTAATAGTAATTTAACTTTCGCTTTCTTTCGCGTGCGAAAGCCATAGGCTGTTTTTAAAGCGAAATTAATATGCAAAGAGATTAACCGCACGCACAGAAACGCAGTCAGATACATTAAAAAATCCTGCTGACATAATAAGCTCGCGCTTACCTGTGTTCCATGCCAATTAGCAATAAAAAACTGTTGCATAGGTAATTTAAATATAACTTATTAAAAAGTGAAATAATACGGACATCAGCATAATCTTCTGATCTAAATACGAAGGAAGGCATTTGGAATGGAGAAAGGCACAAGAACGAAAACCGAATAACGTTCGGCGAAAGCTCTTCAGACGTGGCGAATATTCACTCAAGACTTATAAATTACGCGTTCTTCGTAATGGTACCGGTCGAAGCGTTGAGAACGCAATTACTCGGAATTATGCGAACGTACATATTACACATAAGCGTGGATGATCACGGTGGAAGAAAGGAGAATTTTTTTCGGATAAGCGCACGCGAAAACAAGTCGGGATAAAAAGGCGTCCTTTTTTGCGTTCGCAATCCGCGAAGCAGCTTCGACCCCTCATGTCATAAGTTAAGCCTCGCGGCTCATTTGTAACACGGCATAACGTCGACTTATCTAAATACTTGATTTATACTATCGTCTGCGGGGATAAAAACTGCTGCAAATGATGTCTGTGATGAAACATATGCACAATGGTTGCGTATTCAGCGTAAGCGACGCGTCAAGAGACGCCGAGATTCACCAACAATGAAAGGGCCGCGGGCGTCGTCTCGTTGGAAATCGCAAATAGACTTTACGCCGCTCCTGCTACGCGAATTAATTGCAGCAGCTCCAATTCATCATGCCCTGAAAACGCTGATGTATTGTTGCCGTACTAAACCTGATGTTTTAAGGTAGAAAAATATCAAGGTTAAAATTATGCAAAGGGCTTCGGGTAATCTATCTTTATTAGTGTTGGATTTCATCCGATTATTTTTTTACTAGTAAATAAATTACTAAATAAATGAGAACACGTTTCGAAACGATTATTAAATACAGGAACTACTCAGACATCTTTTTTCTATGAACTATTTTAATTTAACATGATAAATTTAAGAGGTAAATGTGACAGTTTCTAAAACTGGAAAAATAAATTATGAGTAGTGTACAGTAAAATTGCTTGTATAGAAAGTAAGCATAAACACAAGAACTAAAAAATGAGCAAGAATAAAGAAATTGTATTACTAATGGCCGATTTCTTCATCATGTTTAACCTAAGGTTAATTTAACAGTTAGAATGCAACATACAGTTAGCCGTACACATACTGTGTGTCACATTCTAACTGACAGATAAATTTAACCTCAAGATAAGGCGATGAAGAAATCGGGCACAAATAGAACAAAAAAATAATCAAAATTCATATTTAAATTCTAAATTCTCTATTAATTTCTTATACTTTTACAGATTTCTAAATATGCAGATATGCGTTTTCATATTTTAAAAATTTCATAAATTGAAAAGAGAATCTTAAATATTTTGTGAGCGTTAACACATTTAGCTCGATCGTAGCACTTCTATAAATTTATGTGCAAATTCAGTAACAGCTGGGAACTATTTATCTCATAACGCCTGATAAATCAAATTGAAGTGGATCGTATACAAAGAAAAAGACACGCTTATCTGTCTCAACACGAAACTAAGCTCGGAAATATAACAAAAAAAAAGGAAAAAAGCTCCGAACTTAGAGAAACTCAATACATTTGTTCTTAGGACGTTGAACCGCATCTTTCAGTTAAACCAATATTGGCCATTACATCAATATTTATCCACGTTCGGAGCCGTCCTCGCTTAACTACGGAAAATTTTTCTTTTTCCCGTCAAAATAATGACGTAAACAAATCATCTGTTGATTTACAAATGAAAAACAGAGGAAAAAAGCGTACGATATAAACACGTAACGGTGACATAACAAATCGATTCGTGCCGTTCAATCGCACGATATAAGATTTCTAGAAAAGGAAAAACTATTCCGAGAAACGATGTAGTTTCAAATAAACGGTTAGGTTATTGCTTTCGGGTTTCCACTCGCTTGTGGAAGTCTCTCCACATGAATCATTCACCGGAATTGATCTACTTAAAAAGGAATAAAACAGCGGCGACGGATCGATTTGGAAATTACCTCGCATTTATGAATTGCATCCCGCAAGCTAATTCTGTAATTTCATCAAAATACCGAACGCACAATTATTGCCGTTGTTAATTTGACTTGGAACACAAAGCCGTCGGCATAATTCACGTGTGACGAATCGAGGGCGGGCGCTTTGCTATTCAAATTATTGACGAGCTCTCTCTCCGCATTGAGATGTTGACATACATGCACTAAAATCATTATTGCATCTACTTTTCGTTTTGCTGCAATTTGTTACTGGAAATGTAACCGAACGCATAGTCTAGCTGTGCGATAAATGAACGAAAGCTCGGAATTTGTTCCCAACGTCATTAATTTTGAAACTGGTCTCCTGCGAAATAAATTACGGAAACTTTGGACGCTGACTAAAAATGTTGCTGATTTACAACCGCAATTTGAATGACACAGTTGCAAAACTCTATAAATTGCATTATTACATGCATGCAGTAATATTTTTGTTACTTCGCTATACCTTACGTAGAGCTCTTGCACATAAAAATATTTTTCATGAACTATTAAGAATTTTACTGCTTATAATCAGTAAGGATTTTTTCAACCAACTATGTACCTACTGCGATTTGTTCGTTTGGCACGTTTCAATTATTTTATAAGACATTCTATATTCCAGAGATACATATTCTAGTTTTATTTTCCGTGTTTCCGTTTTTGTGATGGTTATTAGGTTATTACACTTTCTGTTTATCGGCTGTTCACGATTCACTTCCATTTGTTAGCACTTTTCTTACCACTTCTAATTCGTTTTGGTATTTCCGAATACTTCCCTGTTTACTGATTACCGGCTGTACATTATACAATGCGATCGAACAAAAAAATAGTCAAAGTTGGCCAGGAATAAAACGCCGTATGTCGTTTCTTAGTTCTCGAAATGTGAAAAGTGACATTGACAATTGAAGTCTACGAATTACTGGCTGCTTCAGCGGGAAGATATTTATAACAGGCAACATGCGAATATTCCATTGATCATTTTCCAGTTTAACTTCACTATTAAAATAGGATTTTAAAAGAAAAGCTTTGATTTGCTTTGACATTTTGTCGTGTCAGTTTGACATTTGTTAAATAATTTTAAGATGAGACATGCGGATTTAGGTTCATGACTATTCATTCACTTTCGTATTGTATCAAGTGTTCAATTGAAAAGTTCATCAAGTAACCTTCGAATTTCTCATAACATGGTGAAGCCCAGGTCTTGAATTAGATCATTGTAAAATGTCACTTTAGATTATAAGCAAAACGATTGTTTGACAAATGTTATCCATCAAGCGTCAATCGTTTTAGGAAATCATTCCTTTCTAAATTCTTTCTTCTTTCATTAAAAAGTCAAAGCTAACTTGATGAACTTATCAATTGAACACTCATTACATTCATGTAACTAAAAATTTTAATCCCACATTCAATAGTTGAAGGGGTGATGTACCAAAGGGTCTAAGTTCCAATTTCTTGATTCTGAGATATTTAGGAAAATATAATAGGTTGCATACATGTGATGACACCAACTGACAGAATGTTGTACTAGTGATAAGGCACTGTTTATTTCTTAATGTATGAGCGGTTTTCACAAAATTCCTTAATTTTTTAAAATTGTCACTTAAACCCTTTGGTACGTCACGAAATTGTGGTATAGTACGTTTCAAAGTGCACCGCCAATCAAGATTCAAGATAGGTATTCATCTTTTTTTCCACTTGTTCTATCTTTTCCTTTTCTGACATTATAAAAATTTATTTTGTCTGTAATTGTTTTCTATATTTATTGCATAAGTCGCATAACTGAGCTGTATTTTATGATTTACCAGGATGCTTTCTTCTTTGTCTTGTTTTGTAAAGCTCTCGGCAGTTCGTTGTGTATACCTTTATAAAATCGTTCAGTTTCTTCTACTATTATATCAAGTTAATCCTATGGTTTTTAGAGCCTATAATATGTTCTTGATAATTCTCTAAATTATTATTATTTTTCTTCTAGTATTGTAACGGTTTTAAGGGTTCTATTAATTTTTATTTTAAAACAAAACACGAAATAGTGTTAATAAATTAATTTATTTAAAAGCAAACTAATTTATTTGTTATACTAAATACAACACTAACACTAAATTATTTACAAGCTTATACCTAATTTATTTTAACAGCCGAGCGAAAGTCTAACGCGAACTTTAATGCCGAACTGTCCCACGCCGAATTGTTCCCCATTCACCGGCTGCCGCTTTTATACTGCTCGCTTATTATAAGAGGTAGAGAATCGGTTAAATGGAGGCAAAGTTGTCAAATTTCACGCTAATTAATAATCTGTTAAGAAATTTGAAATATCTCGAACGGTTTCTTCACAATCCGAGAGAAACGAAAAATTGCGATTTTCGAAAATCGGACATAACTTTTTTATTTATGATTTTTTCCAAAATCTGTGAAAACATTCCTGAAGCAACTTTTTACGCTTGATTGAATGCCGAACGTACTTTATTTCTGAGGCGATTCGTTTTTGTTTTTCCAGGGCCAACTTAATTTTTTCTTATGGGTGCGATTTTTGTTGTTTAGACAGATAAATAGAACATTTTTTCTGAATTCATTGGTATGCTACACTTGCTATTTTCTTTTAATTTTCATTGAGAAATTTTGAAAAGATTGAAATTAAAATACGTGCACACATTAAGTTAGCTTAGTTTCATACATTAAGTTGGCTTAGATTCAACTGTATTCTGCGTAGCCAACCTTCGTTTAATTGGTCTGTCATTAAATACAGAAAGGCGTATCCAAATGAAGAAAAACGTGATATGTTACGTATGTTTTATTGTCACAACGAAATTCTATTACAAGTGCTCAGCGGTATTTAGAAACTTATCCGGAAAGAATCCAAGCATATTTTTCCAAGTTGGATAACAATTTGATTCAAGATGAAACAACGTATTGCGAAAAATGGAAATGTCTTCGAACAAATGCTCTGATTTTCTTTCTGTATTCTATTTCTGTACATTCTCTTCGAGTTTCAAATGTACCATTTTGAATGAAATTGTTATCCAGCTTGGAAAAATATCTAATATGTACTTGGTTGAATTATCTTCGGATAGGTTTCTAAATACCAATGAGCACTTACAGTGGAATTTTTGTGGCAAATAAAAAATGCGCAACATATCACATTTTTCTTCAATTGAATATGTTATTCTGTATTTAATGATAGACCAATTAAGCAAAGGTATACGTATCCTTGGATACCCAGCGTACAGTTGAACCTAAGCTAAGTTAATGTGTGTACATGAATCTAATTTCAGTTTTTTCAAAATTTCTCAATAAAAATTAAAATAAAATAGGAAGTTGGCACACCAATGAATTTAGAAGGAAGGTGCTAAACGACAAAAATCGCGCCCATAAGAAAAAATGAAGTTGGCTCTGGAAAAACAAAAACGAATTGCTCTAGAAATAAAGTATGTTCGCCATTCAATCAAACGTAAAAAGTGGCTTCAGGAATGTTTTCACAGATTTTGGAAAAATTCATAAATGTAAAAATCATAAACATAAAAATAGTTATGTCCGATTTTCGAAAATCGCAATTTTTCATTTTTCTTCGATTGTGAAGAAACCGTTCGAGATATTTCAAATTTCTTAACAGATTATTAATCAGCATGAAATCTGGCAACTTTGCCTCCATTTAACCGATTCTCTACCTCTTATAATAAGCGAGCAGTATATATCTTTTATAATAAGCGAAATCCCCATGCTGGCCCTCGAATTTCAATCACCCTGTATAAGCCGGAGCTCTTTTTTCGAGAATCGTCTGGAAGGCGACGGAGAGTCTACGGTTGATTCTACCGCTGGCGTGATCTCGAAGTTCCCGAAGTTTCTCGTCTACTAAGGCGCGTCGGCGGTGACGCATGAGACGGACTGGCGCCGGAATCGTCACAGTATATTATTATACGCGAAGAGATTTATGTAACATAATCGTTTGTACGATGGTCAATACAAAAGGGAAAGCGTACTAAAATAAATGCGCTAAAGACAAAGCCAGCTGTGGCGCTGTGGGTATACGGGATGCGCGCATCAACCCATTGCATTGCAGTCTATGTCATTAACGCAAGGATCGGTACTTTCATCACTGCTCAACTTTAACCTTTGGCTTATTCCCATGGCTATAATTGTAAAGACAATTGTTTCTATGGGAATAAACCAAAGATTAAAGTTAATCAGTGATGAAAGTATCGACCCACGTCTTTGCATCTCTTGATAAACTAACAGACTGATAACTACCATGGAAACAATTCATAAAAATCAATCAACCATTCATAAAAATCAAGTTATTTGCCGGATAACTTTAACGGGAAGTTGGAAAGACCGGCCCTTAAGATAATATGCCTCCTCATCAGTTGGCTTTATTGCTTTCTCTCTTCTATTTTTACAATCTATGTATCTTCTTAAGAGGAAATTCAGTGACGTATGAAAGTGAACTTTTCTTCATCTAATTTTTCTTTTTGATTATCAACATTTTGTATTAAAGGCTTAAATGCTTGGAAATGCTGATCAAATTGTCATTTTTTCTTTACATTCAATACATTTAACTTGACATGACTCTGTTCTGCACCTTTTACACTTTTAACTCCTTTACTCTATTTTTGTCTCTCCTATTTACATTATATTATTTACATCTCACTCTCCTAGGAGCGATTGGTGTCAGAAGCGGAGAAAAATGCAGAACAAACGAACAGACCTGATGTTTATGTAATTGATTAAATTCTAGATTGATTGAAATATAAAGAGAATGTCTCGACACATATTCATATATGGAAATGAATTTTAAAGTTGATCAAATTTATTAGCCTGTAGTTTTGTGTGTATGTCACCTGTCAGAAATTGATATAGTTTAATCACCGTTATTAATGGCAGCATGTTTTAAAGCGGCTTACATACTTAGACATCTGTAGCAATAAAAACGTCAACGTTAATACTCCCAGGTTATCAATCAGTGCAACGTATTCGCATTGCCTTATTTGCATTATATGCATCGCCAAAGAAAGAAGAGACGGGAAGTTTCTCGGCGAAGATAGGTAATCTGGCCGGATATATTAAATCTAAGCAGTTTCCTCGTCTACGTCGCAGGATAATTACTCGAATCTCGTCGTGTTTTTTTCATATCGTTTACTGGAAACGTTTCGCGATTACGTCGCGAAAACCCGACGACGAGTTAATGCAAGTAGTTGTTGCGAGCGCTATACACGAATAATTAGATTTCGTCATTCCATTTAGAGAGAGGTACAACAGCGACGCGTTACAACAGGGGGGGGGGGGGGGAGCATAACATCACCATTCTCGGTGGGGATACTTGCAAAATGAGGCGTTTCCTGGAATGTGAAATCGTCCGGGAAGCTCCGGCTCCAGTCCGGGATGTCCACTAATTTATATACCTGTACAGTTTAAACTCTGACAAATCTCTATGGTTATTACATGTTTCATTACCTACAAAATGAACAGCAGCTGACGACGCTTTATTTCATAATGTACTTCCTTTTATACAGAGTGTTTCTGGACGAAGGAAGTTAATTTGACACGCAATTTATCGGCGAGGACTTTTTTTGTTTGTCTTTTGTAGCTGAAAGTGAGCGACTCATTATCTGGTACACGTTACGGTAGATTCTACCTTATTTGAATCTAAAGTTTCTTATTCCCCGAGCTTGCTCATGTTTGCCCTATGTTTGCTATGCTTAGTTTGGTTGGAAACAGAAGTTGTTTAGTTTCTTGGTAATAGTTCCATCCAGGTTCATTATTTTTTCATTTCGTCACAGGACTACTTTCAAGTCAACAAAAGAAATTCTGAATATTACAGCGGGAAGAATAAGTGATCCTTAATTAAGTCACTTCCTCTTAATTAATGTATCCAACGTTTCTATGACCAAGTCCATTGTTTCTATTAAAGCTCTTTCTAGGTTCAATTGGAGCTGTTCCAACTGCACTTGGAACAGAGCCTTAGGATAATCAGTAGCGTAACGGAATTAATTTTTTCAGGAAATGTATGTCACGTCGAACAAAACTATGCACGTCTGTGTTCACTTTTGTTACTTTTTTAGTGACGTGCAAATATCTTATAGTGTCACCAATCTTCGAAACAAATTTTCCAAGAAAGGCGATTAATTTGATCACGTGGGCACGGAAAATCTGGTACAAATATACATACTCGTTTAATGTAAAGGTCTAAGTTTTTTTTTCCGCATAATGATACTATTGGTGCGGCTATTAATCTTTCGATTACATACCTATAACAATGGTGCTTATTTGTGCCCATTTGTGAAATCGATTTCTAAGAAGTTTTATTATTACAGGATTTGCCGAACCTATATTGAGATAATGAATTCAAGTTGTGTATAATCCTGCATGTTGTGGTGTTATACATTCATAAGGGTTAAATTACAAAGGGATAATTTGTAGGTAATGTAAGGGTAGTTTAATGGGTCAGGGATGAATATTGAAATTCAAGCTGATGGTGGCATGAATCTATTTTCCCATGCATGTGCGTGATGCATGATGTCTCCGGTTGATCGATACCCTGTGACAACTCCGGCCGTTGTTGATTGCCGATGATAACGGTTTGACACCTGTGACCTCATCCTCGCTCGCAGACATCCCTCATTAAAAGCTCCACACCCGAACGGAAATAATGAACGACGGAATCTTTTCTTTTTTTTTTCGCCTCCGTTTTTAATTAGTAAAACGCTCTTTGCTCCGAGCTGTTTATACTAATGCGGCGAGATACGAAGAAGTACATAATTTTCTTGTAATTGAAAATTTCTGTCGCACGCTATGAAGTGTGCTAAATTAGATTGCAAACACCAAGCCAACCGGAGACGCGTGGAAAATCTTCCGTCTCTCTCGTTCACGTGCGCGCTCCCCTTTAAGAATGCTCGGGATATGTGTTAGATATATAATTTACTGAGGTTAATGAAATTTCCCCTTCATGTTACTCTAAGAGCTTGATTAAAAGCAGATACAAGTACACGTAAACCGCACTGTCTAAGAAAATGTAAAACTGTAAGACTTGCGGTTTCCGTAATTTATAAAGGATGTTCTGGTAATGATATCAAATTTACACTACCTCGTTACTTAATGTCTTTGTTAACTGTAAACTCTTACTATTTCAGTCTACTTTAAATAAGAACTGAGACTGTCGTTGCTTTTATTTATGTACCTACATTCGTTCTTAATTACTTTTTCTTGAAAGTTAAATAAACTAATAAAAATAATAACTTGTGACAGAAGTGGTACAGATCAATACTGATGTATTTCCTCTAGAAAATAATTGCAAGTTTAGAAACCATCACCATGTATGTTTTGTAGATAATGGACTTACAATAATATTAGTTTCAGCACATTTTGATTGAAACGTAGAAGCACGAGCAATGGAAATTAAAAGTGTTAGGGAACTATTTTGCATTTTTCAAAAAGAAAAGGAGAAATATACTTCGAGAATATTTTGTAGCTATTCATTCAGCAGTGATGGCGATGTAGTTCATAGGAACTGATTCAGTATACAAAAATATTAAGGGAATCAGTCCAAGGATACCCAAAAATGAGTTTCAATGATGTAGAACATAAACAAAAAAAATATATAGTTTTCATTTTACAAATACGATTAAATGTAATAACTACATCAAATTAAATTGGTTTATTTATTCTGTTTTGTAATTAATTGAATGTCCAATTATCCTATGTTGCAAATTCACTGAAAACAAGAGGTCATCATTTAGTTTTGCCAAAGTTGTAAAATGAGCTTGTTGTTAAATCATGTTCCGATCTGTATAAATTTCCGAGAAATAAATTTTTACGGCGGGCGTCCAGGAATGACGCTCGTTACCGACGTGTCGGAGATTATTTCTCTCTCTTGTCCCCAAAATCGTAATTGGGCGCTCAGCAGATATGCAGCAAACAATTGACAACAAAAATATAATCAGTGCTTCGCGTTTAACGCTTCAGGCATTCAAACAAACGGTAATTAGGTTACACAACTCGCTAAAAGCTCGCAACGAGAGTTCATTAATGACATTATTTCCAATTCGCGTGAATATTACTATAATGAAACGAATTTGTATTATCTCTGCACTACAACAAACATACGAAGGGGTGAGAGAGAGGAACACAACTGGCGTGCCGTTTTAATGGCTAAATTGTTAATTACGTATTGAATTTTGTGAACAGATGACGAGTTAAATATTTTCTCTGTTGAATTTGATTTGATTCTTTCATTTGAAGTTTTTTGTTTTAAATATTCTACAGCAGTGAACGAGTAAGGAAGAATGATGAGGAAAAGAAAGAATTTAAAGCCATAAAATCTTAGTGGTTGGAGAAAAATTACTGTTCCAATATTTGCCTACAAAATCATAGTTAATTGCAAGGCATAAACAAAAACGTTAAGTCTGTTTTAAACCACCCCTATTTTTTGTTCAAGATTTAGTTCAATTTCTTAAAAAAATTAATTTGTCCAGTAAATTTAAATTGAATCAAAAACCATCTGAAATAATAGAACGTATCTGCAGCCCAAAGAAGTTCTAAATTTTTATTGTAGAAATTTAACCACATCTGGTACAAGGAATAGGGTAGTCTAAAACGACCTTCAAAGAATAGATTACTTCAATTTCAACCTGGGTAGGTAGACTCGTAAGTAATTAACGAAATTAATTATATTAAAGTATCATGTTCTTGAAAATGATCTAGTTTGATTGATGAGGTCTATGCTTTTGTTTTCATCCAGTTCCAAGCACTCATTTCAATTCCCCCAAAAATAATTATTTATTCCACGAGTAAACTTTAGACAAAATATGACAATTCATGGAGCAGAATTTGCTCAAGCAATTAATTTAAAAAATGCTTTGCATTTCCTTAGAGTAAACATGACGCGAACGGAAGGTGCTCATTTAACAAAATCGTTCCTCGTTAAAGTTCTATTAATTAATATTTTAAACAACAGTTAATCAAAGTTGACGTCAAATGTATTCCGAACAGCCAAGTAATTTAATACCAATCGTACAGTTATAACCATATCAATCTTGAGAAGCTTTTAAATTACCTACGTCAATAGCTAGTTGAAGCGTTAAAGCAATTTTGCCACTTAAAAATTTATTGAGTTTATTGTCATTTGTAATAGTTTCGAATTTACTACCTTGGTTTTAGGCGTCACTTGGGAGAGGTTTTTTTTTTTAATTAATTTGCTTAAACAGTCACGTTGTCGTAAAAACTTTCGGGCAAGTAATTATAAACGTTCATCCTCTTTGATTTACACATCGCTCCCCGTAGAACGTTCCTCAAACGCGAAGGACGGCGAATCTAATTACGGTGAGTTTTTCATTCCGAACTACTGGGTCAAATTTAGTGATTACTATACTTTGCGTCTCGTCCATTTCGTGGAAATTATTACGTAAATTCCGTGAGTAGTAATTTATTTATACTCGGACGAGTTCGCGTGTAGCCCACCAATCATCTACCGGATGACATCCATTGCTCTCGTTACTGATACGATATGATTACAACTCAAAAATGTCCTCTTAGTGCCATGCAAATTCATAAAGTTTTTTTTTTTTGGTGCGCCAGCAAAAACATGGAATTACGTTAACGCTGGAATTGTATAATGGAACTCGTTAAGTGAATTAAAACGCGATGAATTAGTCATGAATGTCGTTATGCAAAAATGCAGTAAAATGGGGCTCGTGTGAGTGAAACATTTCATTTGGCTATTCGATGAATCGATAAATTTACTATTCTGGTTCCTATATAAAATGATTGAAATATACGTTATTGTTCTTTTCTTTGAACGTAAATTGACGGACGGGTTTTTTACATAAAACCTATTGTTTCAAAAAATAAAATGATATAGAATGAATAAATTGTATATTACACAGCAAATACTGAAAATGACATCATATTAAACGAGTTTTAAAACTAGTCGCCAGTTGTGAAGTCTACATATCATTTTCAATAACATTGTTGCTGGAGATCGAAAAGTTTTCTTCGTAATAAACAGTGGAGGGCCTAAAGTAGATCTTTGCAGAACACCACACTTAATATTTCTCTCAAGTTCTATTTTTGGTCTCAAAAATAAAGCTTAAAACGAAAGATGAGTTTTGTCTATACATATACATATACCGTATATTCCGGGAATGTGCGCGCCCTTTTTGCCTTTGAGCTTTTCATATGGTAAAGCAGGCGTGGCTTAGCGAGATGCTTTACATTTACTATTGAATAACTAACTTCACCTTTTTCCAAGTTTCAATGAGACACTCCGTACATATAATATTTTCTAATTGATTCTAAGATTTGTCGACAATTCCTCGTAAAAGAAGAGCTTGAGAAAACGGAGCAATTTATGAGTAATTTAATGCATAACTTTAACGACCCAACTTACACTCTCCTGGCTCTGTAGAAGGCCAAGATACATTATCCGGAGTCGGTGCTGGTGAAATTAGGAGTTTCATAAAAATCACTCCGCCCCGCCCGCGCAAACGTAAACGCAGAACACAATGCCTCCTTCCCCCCCGACTTTTAATAATCCGCATTACAATGTGATCCTTTCTGGACGCGGCGTAATAACGATAATAAAAAATACCGAAAAAAGGAAAGATTAATTAGGCAGTCGCCCCGAAACGTGTATTAAATATCTTGGGGTGGATTATTAAAAAGATTTAATGCTAAGCCAAATCTGTTAATGGATTACATGAAGCGTTTATGATTGATTTACGTATTCGTGTTTAAATTAATAGATATTTGGGTGTTATGTTTCTTATTTGTGACTACGATTTGTAAGACAATAATTTACGGCAGATCGTTAACGTATGCGTTTCTCAAATACATGTCTTATAAAAGATATTTAGAACCGTCTTTATTAAAACATACAGCTGCGACTAAATAAATCGATACCCCTGTCCCTGTTCATGTTGAATCCAAAATTTTTCTGCTAAATTGTTAAACTTGTGGAAACGAGATACTATTATTACTTGTGTGTGATAATCAAGATTAAAAACCAAACTGCTTGACAAATTTTTGAACTTTTGCTCGGGGCAACTTCCCCTGTAAATAAAATTTTTTGAGGTGTTTTTAATATTGTGGAAACGCTTTTTTTTTGGTGACGATCACCCGACAGCGGGTGGGGCGAATATGTGAGGGGGTTGCACATTGCAGGCGTCTTTTTCGGCACCTGAATTTCGGCGCCCACGAATTGCCCCGACATTTTAGTTGATGCCTGGGGAAACTTTTATATAAGGTATCATTGAGCGAGTAATAATAATAATAATAAGTCTTTATTTTTACTGGCGAAGTTCAGCATACTGCTGTTCTACCACTTAACCAGTAACTGCAAAACTGCAAATGAATACATAACATGGTACTAATACAAATTAGTAAAACTGAATATAAATTGAATCTAAACTAGAAATGAATCGAAATAAAGTGCTCAATATCTACTGTACAGAAATCAGGCGCTCTCGGAGATTTTTTTTTAAAGAACTTATCGGTAGCAGTCTCAGCTCTCGTGGTAGAGTATTGTAAATCTTAGAAGAAAAATACGAAAAAGACCTTTCAAATAAAACTAAATTATGTAAGGGAATATCAAATCCACTAGTCCGCCTCAAATTCTTACTGTAAAGTGATTTCCTAGGTATTAATAAACAGTTAAGATAAGGCGGTAAGGAGGTAATTACACATTTTGTGAATTAAGGTGGTAATGTGGAATAATCTTCGGTTACACATATTCAACCAATTCACATTTTTAAGCTTATATGTAACATGCTCCTACTTCCTGAGTCCAAAAATAAAACGAATACAAGAATTCTGCATTCGTTGAATTCTCTGACTACATTGCAACATCAATACAAGGGCCATAGACAGCATCACAGTAATTAAAATTCGATAACACTAAGGAATCACATATCTGCACTTTTAACTTAAATGATAAAAAAATGACGATTCATATGTAAACCTTTCAAACAACAATATGATTTCTGGACTAATTTGTTTACATATGAAGTAAATCTCAAATTTTTATCCAAAATAATACCTAAATTTTTTGCTTCATCATAAAAAGATACTTTAGCATCATTAATGAATATATTCATGCTATCTATGGCGCTCAGCCAATCTTTGGCATTACCGAATACCACAGCAGATGATTTTAGTGCATTCACACATAAATAATGATCACTTGATATTGACATCAATCGTTTAAGATCATCATTAATTAAACCCTCAGCTAATTTTAGATCTGGTGTTTTAAAACTATAATACAGTTGAGTATCATCCGCGTAAAAATGGGATGTACATGACTTAATTTTAGTATGAAAATCAGAAGTATATAGGGTATACAAAAAAGGTCCTAAGACAGAACCCTGAGGAGCCCCAGCTATAGTTGGTTGAAAAGAAGATTTATTATTGTTGACTATTACTGCTTGAGTTCTTTCATTTAGGTAAGAAGCAAAGAAACGTACTGACAAATCATCAAAACCGAGATAATGCAGCTTTGCACACATTAATCTATGATCAATAGTATCAAATGCTTTTGAGTAATCAATGAGTACCAATACTGTCGCTTCACCCCTATCAGTTGCTTTCAAAATATCATTCGTAACTCTCAATAACGCCGTCGTAGTACTGTACCCAGGCCTGAAACCAGACTGAATCGTAATGTTTTTCTGTATATATGTTATTCTATTGTGACTATTCCAAGATTTATTTTTTCTTAGATATAAGATATCCTCAAATTTATCGTAAGTACTGTTTTATATAATTTGGTTTTGAATCATGGGTGTTTTTTCGGTCTCTTTTCAGCTCCTGTATAATAGAAACGTAATAGAAAGAAATAATCCGTTAGTGTTGAATGTTTGTGTTCGGATGAATTGAAATTAAATTTATTTGGAATTTGCTCGACCGCATATCGGCTTCTCGTTTCATGTTTTTCCGATTCGATCATTCGCATTGGGGGTAATTTAATTAATTTCTGTTTTGAATTTCGAGAATTACACACTGTTTAATTTACTGCAACATCCAGAGCTTAAGCTCCACTTTTACGTAATGCACAGCTGCAGTGGGAAGCGGTAGAGTGGTGCAGCTCGATATGCAATCTCAGCACGAAAACACAATAACATCCAGTCACACAATTAGCTAATTACATCAGAAATTTCAAGTCGAATTATTGAATATTTCATAGGTGGAAGCCGCGGCGTAGTATCGGCACGTTTTACGTCCGTACGTAACTCACGTTTCGAGGCAGTGACGAACGACGGGGCCGGCCCAGCGAATACACACCATTTAAAGCCCTTTGGATTCTCGTCACGTTTGACACCCGGTTGTTTGGTGCTGCTTTACTTGCCCTGTTACCCGGAATCAAGACAATCTCGGTTGCCATTCAGATTCTCATTCTTGGCGCTATCGCTCGCATGTTTACAAACAGTGCCAAGATTTTGGCCCTCCCACGGTAACTATGCTGCAACATTGTTGTTATGACATACGTAATTAATCCAAGCCGCGCGCAAAAAACAAATTCCTTCCAGAAATTGAACAACATTATATACAAGCGACTGAATATCACTTGTTTGTCACGACGTCATCAGATGTACCTTGAAGGATAATTAGACACATTAGAGACATATGGGACCTTGTAATTCCCACACTGCTGTATTAACTATTGCACAACTAGTCGACATACTTCCACACAACTGAATTTCTGTTTCCACTTCACACAATTATTGCGGAGACGCATTGTTAAGAATTTCATAGCGCTAGCGTGCAATTTGTTATGTAAGGAAAGACGTTAAAATATTTTGTTCGTTACTCGGCGTTTCGTGGAACTCTACAAGCGGTAATACTTGAGCGACAATCCAATTTGTGGTCATTTGTAATACGTGTTATTTTCACACATAAACTAGTAATTTGATTCAGTGAAGTTATAATGATTTTAAAATAGCAATATCCATTCAATGTTATTATTTAATATAAAGTTTCATAATATTCAACATTAATAATTACAATCGTAGTTTCCTGTTTGTTGAAAATTTATAATACATTTATTCACTGGAAGACTTTTAAAAAGTTCAAAATATGTATGTATGTACATTGAAATTATTTACGTTACAATTTAATACTTCTATAAAGAGCAAGCAAACAATGGTAAATGATTAGTTTTTTTTTATAAGTATTTAGGATGGAGGAATTGCAAGCAAGGCTTGATTGTAAATCTTTAACCTTTTAGTAAACTGTAAAAACTTCATTTAAATAAAAAATATTCATAACACAATAATTTATCTTATGTATAAGCTCGCAAGTTTATTCTAAAAGACGATCTTCAACGAAAGCCTGTACAAACTTTGACCATTAGACTTTCCAACAAGTTTCATGAGGATTTTAAGATACATAATTTGATTCTAGATACACATGTCTTGCAGTGGATCTTCAGTTAAATTCTTTTTTTTTCTTCAACTTGAATCATCTCTACACCTATTAAGTTAAGCAAAATTTGGAGCTACAAAATTTACACCAGCTAATAGAATTATTATGTTTACAGAAAAATTGTAGAAGTGACGCAAGTTGAATCTCCTTTTGCTATACAATTTCATCGTAATATAGGTATTATTAAAAAAACATAATAAACAAGTGCCGGAATGGAAAACTCATACCAAACGAATGGAAGACCGGTATAATACCACCGATATACAAGAAAGGAGATTGAAAGGAATGCGACATTACATTACTGTGCACAGGACTCAAAACTTACGAAAGCATTATAGAAAAAATTAAGATATACACCTAGGTTTCCTAGACACGAAAAGAGCATTTGATACAATAAGTAGAAGTAAGATCTGGGAAAGTTTGGAAAACAAAAACGTAGATACACAATCAATAGACGCGGTCAAAGATATATATATAACGAGGCAAAACATCAGGTAAGAACGTGCAACAGAATATTAGACCAATTCAACACGACAGAAGAGGTAAGGTAGGGTAGCAGAGTTTTGAGCCCACTACTGTTCATTTATGCAATGGATGATACAACAAAAGAGTGCCAGAATAAAACGCAGACACCTGAGGTACAAAATATACAATTAAACTTAGAAGAAACTAAATGCATGGCCATAAGCAATTAAATTAGATATAGAAATAGATAGAGTGAAAGTTGAGCAAGTAAATTGGTTTAAATACTTTGGAATAATGATTAACAAACAATAAAGGAGATTTGGAAGACGAATTAATTGACAGGGTAAAGGCAGCAAACAAGATCTACCACGCCAATACATAAGAAGTTTATTGAGCATAAAGAAATTTCCAGGAAAACAACGACAACGGTATATAAGACAATCTACAATCCCGTACTACTACACGGAAGTGAAAATTGGAATTTAACCATAGAGACAAAAAAAAAGAATCCAAGCAGAAACAGCAGAAAAGTAATAAGAACAAGAAGAATAGGTAAGAGGAGAAGTGAAGATACACGAAAGGAGCTAAGGCATTAAATTAACAAAACAAGTAATACAAGAGAAAAATGAAGCTGGTATGGACATTGGACACCTAGTAAAGATGGGGGAAGAAAGACAAATCAAGAACATCTGCGGGGGGAAAAATAAAAGAGTAATGCCCAAAAGAAAGTGGAATAGCACAGTAGAAGACGTACCAAGAAAGGAAGGAGAAAACTGGAACTCAGCGAAAGAGATAGGAATAAATGGAAGAAGTTTGTAAAAGAGCAATAGATAATGTAAAATGTAATTAATTAAGAAGTTAAGGAATCCTCGACGCCCTGTGGGTACATATGAGAAAGATGATGTTGTATGTATGAAAGAATGGGACCAAGTTAATTTGGAGAACTTCAATTTTCATTGGCTTGTACACGATGTTTGTAGTGAATCGTAGAAATTTTCATTTTGAAAGTGGTTCATGTGGAATCTCGTGGTACATAATTGTTTAGTTTTCCTCACATGGAAAAGAAATTGCCTGTGTTACTGTGTTACATTATTAAATTCATCGTTTTCTTTCATTTCATGTAGTCGTCGATTTGTTATTATGAATTTATAGTTATTATCTATATTTCACAAGATAATAACGGCATTGTAGCTTAAACATTTTGCAATAAATGATATCCCTTAAATTGCTATCAGATGAGAAGCTTTCTCGCATACATAGAACACTTACAAATTTACAAACTTTGAACTATACCATACTATAATTCTGGTTGCTTTCTATATCCTTTTTCTTGCTGCACCAACGGAGAAGCAAGAAAAAGTAAGGTAACCTATAAGCAAAAGATCAAAAAGACAATGAAACTTCTTTTATTTACCCAAGATAAAAAAATTACTCCAGTCGAGGACATCTGAGAATTAAAAAATGATTTAAAAATAAATTGGGGAACGTTATAAATCATTAAAACCACATCAAATATATTTTTTTACATAATTTTTCTAATAATTAACGTTGCAGAAAAAATAAGCTCAAATGCGGGAACATTAATGCTAATTTATATTTTCTTTGTAATATTTTTTTTTGTTGTTTCGTATGTTTCAATTCTTCGTTAATATACAGGGTGATTGAGATTGGTTCCGCCAAAAAACGAGCAAGGGAATTGATGTCACGTTCTAAACGTCGTTTTTTTACTATATGCCGATCGGATCAATTTGAGTTAAGAATACAATGTGGTCCCCGACTGCGAGTCACAAAACTGTTTTAGGAAAGTTAAAAAGAGATAGCTACATAAAAGTTCTTAAAATTATCAATCGATCGATCGGCGTATAATAAATAAATGATGTGTATGTGTCCTAGTTTGCGAAATGGAAAAAATTGTGCATGGCTGTTACGTAGAAAGAAAACTCATTAATTCAGAGAGTGACCTTGACATCATAAGGAAATTTATACAAGCACTTTTGAAGTTATTGAAGAACTGACAACAGTAAAGGAGAAAGCGATTTTGGAAATAATAAAATCAAATAATTTTTTGATTAATTAATTAATTAATTAATTCAGCATTAAAATTAACTGCGTTACGATTTTGGAAGAAACCGATATGACTGTCGTGTACGGAGCAAATAATTTTCATAAAATTTGTACAGGGTGAGTAATTATGATTAATACGCGCTGTTTCATATGAATTGAACCTTTGACGCATTGTATTTAAACTAAATATTACTACTATTTGTACGAGAAATAATGTCCAATTTAATAAGTACTCAAAGAGACCCTTTGGATTTTTATGTTCAAGCAGCGCCAACATGTTTTACATTAATTTAAGCAACATACTTTCATAGAAGTTAGCGACTGCATTCGTTCGCTTAAACCGGGAAATTCAAGAGACTCTTACGGCTTGATTTTGTGAAGAAATTTTTAGATATCCTTGTTCGATTTCTATCCAAGTTAAACTTTTACGGAAGGTTGTTAATGATGGAATGCCAATATTGTTAATGTTGTTTGTTGGCTTTTACCATCATTTCGTGGAATGTTCTTATCCTACGTTTCGATAACAACTTGTCGGTTAGCGTCTTCAGGGTTCTGGTTTATAAAAAGTGCGTAAAGTTTTAGCCGTTCTCTGGCACTGATTCATGGGATCGTTTGGACTTTTATGTGCACGTCTTTAATAATTCGCCTTGTGTGGGTTTGAACCTGGGTTCTTCTGATTGATGATTTTATCAGACTGGGCAATTAACTCACTTGGCTATTGAGGCGGCAACTTATTATAGTTATTAATTTCTATATAAGTTACCATTTATTGCGCAGTAATTACCCTGAGCTTCACGACAGGAATATTTTTGTCTGCATTAAAAATTGCTGTAATCATGCCAATACGTAAGAAAGGATGTTAAAAAGATGAGTCTAACTATAGACCTTTCTCGCTTCTAGCAACTCTATCCAAGGTTTTTAAGAAGATCACAGTAAAGCTGTCCAAAATTCTATGGCAAGGGTTGATAAAAATTTTTAAAAATCAGTATCTGAATTTTGTTACGATAGGTTAAAAGTACATAAATCTTGTTAATTTATCATACATAATTCGTCTGAATTTAAGAAGATTTCCGATTACAACGAGAGTTTTAATAAATTTTATTGCTATTTTAACCTTTTATTTACTTCATTGTTCAAACTTGTTTGTTTTCCATTTGTGTATTTCCTCTGAACTCTTATCTTCAATTTGCTTAACAAATTAATTTCTTTTATATTTATTCGCGTTTAATTTTTTTTTTCTATCACATTAAAAAGTTTTGCTGAAGCCTGGTAATCCGAAAATCGAATTACGCCCCGTATCGGGCGGCCCCAGCGGGAAATATTGTTTCGGGAAGTAAGCGAAATGTAACGAAGAATTGATGTTAATTAACGGCAAGATTCCTTTCGCGGAGGCGAACTCGCAAAGATACAATTATTTTCGAATTTCATCAACAATCTTAGAGCCAAATAAATTCGAGACGAGTTTAGTCACGGTCTATGAATTTTAGCTTAAGTGTGCAGTAAATCCAATTATATCAGTGATAAAATATTCTCGACAGCTTTCAGATTAAAAGCAATGAAAAATGAGTTTTTCGGGCGCACACTTCCACGCCCGACGATTTTATTCCAAATAGGTTTTGACAAAATTTTATTCTTTCTCGCAGAAAACTGGAAAATATTTCAAAAAGAAATGGATTCTTTGTAATAATAATTTTAAATAACAACGACAGCGTTGAGTTTGTTTTATTTGCAAGGAATTCTTAGTTACTTCCCTTTCATAAGTTTTATGTACTAAAGAGGTTTTGTTGCAATTCGTATTAAAAATAGAAAACACTGAGTGCAAATCTCAAACTCGAAATTGAATCCGGAAATTAGTTCGTTAACATTTTATAATTTATTAATTGCGAGGGTCCGTCTCGTCGCCTCGCTAAACTCACCTCATTTTAATTAACAGACCCCTGCACACTTGATTTAACAATTCCGCAGTTATTTTACATAATTGATTTAACGTGTTTCAAAACTAATATTTGCTCATTTATGACTACCCTTTCTGGGTGTAAAAGCTGCATGTTGAGCTGATTGTTTGTTCACAAACTGTTGAAACGAAGCATAATTAACAACAGGACATAATTTATTTGTTCATTGTTTGGTGATTTTTTTCTGAAAAAAGCGATTATAAAAAAACTACAAATATCTTTACCAAACTGTGTGTTGATAATTGTCTTACACGTACAAAAAACACTGTTGAATTAATTGCCTCGATTAATCCAAATGTGAACTGTTTTTAAAGTGATTGTTGAACAATTTCAGAATCTTCGTGAAATCTTTTAATGGTTGCTGATAGAATTCTTCAGTGAGGAGATAAGATGGTGTGAAAAAATTGTAATCCTGTAAATATTTAAATACGACTGACTATTCTATTTTTTATTTAAAAGCTTGAAATTGAAAGAAAATTTTGAATGGTTGCTTGTTTCAAAAAGTGATTCTTTTACATATTGAAACATGCTGCTCCATAGTATCAATTGGGTAATATTCACTTCATAAATGCAGTAATATTTAACTTCTAGCAACTAACACTAAATACGTACTGAATCTGATACCTCATAAGCAATTAAGTTTTAATATAGAATAAACAAGGCGAAAGCTGTAACGTTCACAACGCACGCCATTTTAGCACATTAAATTGTTGAATAAGTCCTCGAATCTCTGCGAGTATTATTCTCCTCGGCTATAATGTATGCGTTTTACTTGTGCAAACCGTTCATTACGTGCATAATTCTACTTTATACAGCGCTTCCGAGACTGCGAAGTTTACACTCAACTAATTTATAGGTATTGTGCATTAACGCGTAAGTGAAATCGGTATGTTCAGGAGAGGGTGGTGGTGGTGGTGTTAATAATGTAGGAGAGAATAAAGCTCTCCATCTCGTGGTTGCAAGTCTTGTTTTATATAGGGTGACTTATGTTTAATCTTAACAACTTTAAGAATCGATAGAACATTCTCTTTAACAAATAATGTTAATATCAAATACTCTATTACTCTTTCCCTTTGCAAGTTATTCCTAAAAATAGTCAAAAGAATTAAAATTGTTTATGTATATTTTCTGAAGTTCTATTAATTCTCCAGATTAAACTTGAATCACCTGTATATAATAAAAACCTGTATATAGTAAAAAGGTTTATTTTTTTGTTCTTGGCGTTTAAGTACTGCAACATGTTATCTAATTACAGAGAATATTTATGTATGTAACAAATCACATCTAAAAAAAGTTTCTGAAATGATATGCTTACCTGCTTTGTAATATGTTCTTATTACCTGTTTTAGACGGTCATATTTTTGTATCAAATTTATTACGAAGTGAGAGAGATAAGCTACCACAGTGAATGTTGATTGGTTGAATTGGCACTTCTCACTCACTTCGTAATAAATTTGATACAAAAATATGACCGTCTAAAACGGGCATATCGTGTTTATTATATCGGAATTAAATTTATTTAAATTTATTTAAACTTCTCTTTCATGCTCGCAATTGTTAACTTTCTGAAAAGTCGAAAGGTTGACCGGAAATTACTTTTGCTGAAAATAACAGTTATGATAAAAACATAATAAAACTTAGTAAGCACTTTTCTGCACTTTCACAAGTTTCTTTGACCTACTAAACAGGTCTGGTAATCCATATACTAATCAGTTTCTATGCAGTTCTACAAACATTTAAACTGATTTGTAGTATGTATGTAGTATATGTAAGACTTGATTGGTATTTTAAAGAAATTTGACATTGCTATTAATTATTTTTTTTAATATAATCAAATTTATTTTGTATATTTCACTGTACTATGTATATTATAACTCAAAATACTTCTTGTTAAAAATGCGAAATTGTCGTACAGATCGTAGATGGTATTAAATTAAGCGTGTTAATGACAAAGACTACAATAATTGAATATCGTAGTTTTGTTAGCGTGACGACTTGCCATCTCTGTCTACCATACTCACTTTAACCCATTTTTACCCGAATTCTATTTTTTTTTAAATTTTTGTTTACTAAATGCAAATATTTAGTAAAAACAGGTAATTAATGCATAATATATCAATATTTATAATATTTTTCTTTTGCGTAGTTATTTTTGATGATGTTCCAAAAATGGAAAACCGAGCCTGTTATTGCCAATCGTTAATAATAATAGAATGAAAATTTTAAATCGGACAGTCCTTAGAAGATTAGATAAAAGGTTCATGACTACAGAATCACTGCCTCCAAAATTAATGTTTTCTCTTTCCTTGAAGATTGGAATTGCATAAGATATCCTAAAGGTTCGCTAAGGCACCACATTTTGTATCCGTTTCCCATGTATAAATGTTCTGCCACATGGGATCCGTAATAGAGCATCAAACTTTCGCCTATATTTAGATGTTCACTAATAGCGTTTTCTATTCACCTGCACTGCTTGCACTTAGAGTATTTGCATTCTAGTAGTCATTTCAAAATTGTAATCTGTTTTTGATCTGGCCTAGGCAATAAACATGTTGACTAAGAAGCTACTTACTTCTTCATCAAAAAATAAGTCGAAGCAACTAGTAAAATCTGAAGATATAGGTCCCGGAATTTTCTGGCTAATGAAAGTAATGAAAGGACCAAATGTTGGACTCAGATCAATTTTGGAACAGTTTCGTTGAACTAGTTTCCTGGATTGCCCTGGTTGTAATGAACCTTCTTTTGTAGATGTGTAATAGGTATTTCGTAATCATCGTCATAGTCAATATCATCATCGTCCAATGTAGTAATTCCCTGATTTGAATAAAATTAAACCGTAGCCTGAACCATGCCTTAACCTCAAGCTGACGTCCACTCAAATTGAAGTTCCAACATCGTCAGCACTGTGTTCTTTACTCTCAGCACCCATCATTTGATGGAGTTATACATGCATCAATGCTATCCACCTCATTCAGCCGTTATTTTCTATTATTGCCGTCAACTCTTCTGTTAACAATGCCCAAAAACTATTTGTTTTTGACTAAGTATGGTATGCATCTTTAGGCCCGGTGTTCCAGTATCGGAACAAGCAACTTTTATGCGAAATAAAAATAATACAAAATTTATTAGAGTATTGCATTTAGTAACAATAAATTTGGATGCATTTACTAACAGATTGGAACCATACACTTTACAATATACGAAATATGTTAGTAGATATTTGCTTATCTTTTGCAAGACATTTTTATCACATCTGACAGTATAGAACAAGACAACAAAAGTCATAAACGAAATTAGCAAACTCTTGCGATTCTTGCGTCAAACAAAACCGACAAGTGTGCCAACAAGTCATACGAGACAGGCGACGGCTATAATTGACAATTTGTTTTAAATCTGAAAATATGCATGATGTTCCAGTTTTGGAACACTGGGGAAAATGGGTTAATGCACTCTATTCTTTTTCTAGAAAATTATGCGGGTTGCCATGTGACACAAATCAGTTTCCAAATTGAATAACTCTTCATGTTTGTTTATTGGATATTGTTTCCTTAAGAACCAATGTAGAACTTTATTTACGTATTAATATGTGTTTAACTCACATTTGGAAGCTATTATTAGGTTGAATTCGCTACGACGATTTTCAATAAACTTTTTGGGATTTATAGTTTGACACAGAGTTTAAATAAGTAAATTGGATCTAAAATCTTCTTCTTCCTAGTCCCCTTAATAAAGGGAGAAAGAAGAATAATTTTATGTGAGGTAACTTCTGCCTTTCAGTATGCGTCTTTACAAATATTCCTATAATAAAAGAGAAAGTAAGGAAGCATGTCTATATAAACATACATGCTTGAATATATTGAAAGTTTTATTGGGCCATTAATTGAAATATTCTATTCTCTTAGCATCCACATTGTTTGCGTTATCATTTGATCTCTGAATAATTGAGTTACAGTCGACTGTACTTCAAACGGAATAATGGGTGCCCGGGAAATTTTCGCAAACGGAGCGTTTTATTTTAATATTAAATTATCCGGAACGAGTAGTTATTACTCCCCAAATACATTAGCGAATTCGAAACCGGTTAATAGCTTTTCCAATTTTTCTACTCTTGCATTATTTATCAGGTTGATGGATCGATAATCTTGGTGCATAATAGAGTTGAAAGTGGGATTTTTCAATAAATTCCAAAACAATTCAATGATGACATATTTTCTGGACTCGGGCATCCAAAATTTTGGGTTCCCTTATTCGCTGTTTTTGCTACACCCAATAGTTTGAACACAATCTAGCCTACGAATTCTTGGTTATTTATACATTCCTTACTTATGTGAGAGCATCAGAAATACATATGTAATTCGGTTAATAAATGAGTGGATATCCGTTAACCTAGATGCATAAATCATATAAAATTTCTTTTCCAGAAACATACATGTATAATTTTATATATTTCTCCAAGGATGTGGATGAAAATTTCAGGAAAACCATATTTCCCACAAATCACGGATTAAATAATAAAGCGAGCATTATAGTGTAATAAACCAACACTATCTTTAATACTGACGTTGAATTAACAACTGCTTGCAATGATACCTCAATAAAACCAACAATAAAACGAACAGAAATAATATTAAACATTTTTACGATAACTAGATTTTCCCTCGTTCCCTAATAGACGACGCCCTCGTCGCCACATAAACTTCTCTCCCTCATAAAAAAATACCTCGTTAGCGAAATGTTTAGTTTCTTCGGCCAATTAAAGGACCGTTACAATTAGCGTCGGTAAAAAAAAATCGATTAGCGCGCCTTAATTACGCTCGAACGTTGCGTACAATTGCGTGGCGCATCAAAATCGTACACAAATTGCGTTCTCGCCCTCCCACGATTGGGGGATAAAAACGGAAACGGGCACACACATTTCACACGAACGTTTATATATTCGTTAGCCGCGTGCTAAATGTTGAAATGATTTTCATTTTCGTGCGTACTTCTGACAGAAAAAAAGGTCAGAAATTAATTACATCATCGGAATTTCGAAACGTTTGCGAGGCGAAAGTTTTTATTTCTGATTTAAAAAAGATAATCCAGATTTTCAATTTTTAGATAATGTACCTTAAGTTTTTTTTCGAGAGACATCTATACAGGGTCCGGCAAAATATATGACTCATTTTTTTATTCCTTTAATAAAATGAAAACTATCTAAGCTATGTTGTGAAAGAAAAGTGTATAATTAGGTCTGTTCCAAGCACGCTTTGTGACCGTTTCGAAACCGTCACAAGCATGCACTCATCAAAGTTTTACACTCGACAAAGTTGTCAACATCGATCATTATTTCGGTGGGCAACTGATTATGATGGTTTCTTGAACGGTCAGAAAGCGTGGTTGGAACAGAGCTAATTATTAACTGTAGCAGTTATTTGTTAAAACAAGTTTATATAGGCAGTCGGTTTGCCTTCTTTCATGATTCTCATTACTAAGCAGCGGACAGCCGTTGAGCAGGCGAGAGTGGGGGGACGTGTCGATCGGGCAAAAAATACATAAACTAGTAGAGGCGATGTATTTTTCGCCCGTTCGACACGAGCCCAATCTCGCCTGCCCAACGGCCGTCCGCTGCCTACTCATTACCTCAACATGTGGGCAATAAGAGTCATTTCCATTTTTATTTTAAATGAATATGTTATAATTTCTGTTAATGACAGGAATGATATAGTTCCATCGTTTTAATGGTTTTTCCCCGTTTCCCCTATAATGAAAAAATAAACCTGAAAAATATTACTAGTTTATAAACTGAAGTGTCATAAAAACAGTATGGTTTTTAATTTCAAAATTACAGAGACTCTTGATATTTCACAGAGATAAAATCTAAATTCAATAACATTGAAACAATAAATAACATCTAAAATATAGATATTACTCCTGTTTATTTCCTCGGCAGGGTTTACGGAAATCCGTTAAAAATGTACGATAATCCCAGTTATGCATAAAATATTGAGGCAGCAGCAACCGTAAACTGAAAATAGACACATATATTTATATCATCGCTATCTGCATCTCTTTCCATTAATTAACGTGATGCCCTAGTTGCCCTAAATCTGAGTACACGACCGGGCTAAGTACTTCGCGTCGCGTCGGTGAGTGGCACATTGTTAATAAAATCAGAAAGGCCGCAAAAATTTCAGCGCATTCATTACGGGCCGGCGTTACTCTACACGATTATGAATAAAACATGCAATGACATAATGGATATCGGGTTATTTTCTGTGTATTTTATAAATTATGTATGGATATCGTAACATTATCACGTCTGACGACGTGTATATGGGTGTTAATTTAATAGCCTCCTTTTGTTCTTTTTTTAGATTACTAATATTATATGACACGATAAATATTACTCTACAAGGTTCTGATTGCACAACAGCGTTGCATAACTGGCCGTTAGTATCGATCTGTGAAAGAAAATTCCCATTTTTTCTCTGACATTTTTATTTATACAGAAACGGGTACTTTTTCGTCAGTACGCTTTTGAATTATATTATATAATGACTTTCTGGAATTACCAATGAATTTAAAACGCATTTTTCTCCTATTATTAGAAGGTATGTAAATATGAGTTATTCATGATTTGAAAATATTTACTCTGCGTTATTGTTATTGGATGTATTGTGTAATCGTATTGTTAGCACTTGTGTGTATAAAAAATTATCTCAGTTATGCACGGTTTGAATCCTGTTCTAACCCACTAACACAAACTGAAACTTGGAAATAGTGGAAGTATAACCAAGTCTACACGAAACTAAGTATCTATCGTGTCGGTCAGGAACGTCGCAACATCCCTAACATGATTCCCGAAGGAAGTAAGAATGTTGGCTAGTCATCTCGTACTTCACTAATACACGTTCTTTACTTCACGATTGCACTTACCGGCGGGAATGAATGTTCGTGTATGGTTAGCCAATGCATGAAATATCCAACTTTCAAAACTGTCATGCAACCAGCAAGTATCAGCTGACGGAAAGTTGCCATTTTGTAGATAGCACTACTTCCAGAAATTACCTTCACTATAAAACACGTCTTTGTCACTATTGTATACGAAGTAAATTTTTATACTGTGGAAAAGATGACTTGAAAGACCAAGGTAAATATGAGAAGACAAAACGAAGGAAAATCTAAATGAAGTGAACCCAGCTGAAAGAATTAGGTAAATAATAAAAAATAATGAAAGAAAGACTTTGAGGAAATAAAGTTCAGCTCAATTAAATCCTTATACCTAACCACTAAAGTGCGATAATTTACTTATCTGTTGTAATCAATTTTATTTAATATTTTCATCTTCTAAGTATGAAATGCGGGAATCTAATTAATTATAAAATAATATTTGAGTTAATCATATTTGGATGTTGTTTCAGAAATTGAAAAAGTCTAGGTCAAATCTATACTCCCCTCGTATTTAATTATTTGCACTTCATGTTTTGTCTTTGTTTCATTCTATGTTCCAAAATGAAATTTACAATTGATGCGCTTAGTACTCGTATAATCGTTCGATTTTTGCTCAATTTTTGTGTTTAACTGGTTAAAGGACTATTTTTATCACAGACGTAGTTATTACATAAAGAAGTTATTACCTACTAAAAACTCGCTTGTAGTGTTTAATAGACTCTAAACGATGGCGTTTCACATTTCCTCTGAAAACCTTCACAACCGTCCCCTCGGCCACCGAAAACAAAATCAATAAAAGAAATAAAAAATCCGAGCTTATTTTTAGGAATCACGTGTCAATTCGGCGTCAACCCGTATGCCATCAATCAAGTTGCGTAAACGTCAGCTAGTTTTTTTCTCGGAACGCAGAAATAACCGCGCTCGGTATTAACGGAAACGGCGAGAGACCGTTTTGTTCGCGACGCGACGCTGAAACATCTTTGGCTTATGAGCCGCGTGTGTCACCAGGTAATCTGTTTTAAGGAAGTTTAAGTCTCGTGGCCATTGACGACAATTCCGTTTATTTCAGTTTGCTTTTGGGTTTCTAATTTTGCTGAATATTTGACATTGTTGAATGTTCTTTCAATAAAGTATTTCAACGCCTTAAAACTAGCAGATATGAAAATGTTTGTTTTACAACTGGAAATACATACATACATATGTATAATCTAAATATATACTTTTCCATTTAGTGTAGACATCTTAGGTAAGAGGAAAATAAAATTGGGAATTCAGAAGTCAAAAAATTGAAACAATTTGAATTTCATTCTCCTTATCTTTCCATTAGGCGATTAGATGCTCTTCGTACTGCTGGTTTAATCTTTGGCTGCTTTTGCTTGCTTGTGGTATTCGAACTTCAGTTTATTTTCCATTCTTTAAGATCATAAACACTTGAATGGTTTATAGACAACGTAACATCAAAAACTAGAATTTCCAAAATCAAAGACGAAACACTTCTTTTTCCTTTCCTTCCTTCCTTTCTTCCTCCTTTCCTTTGTCACTAAGCACAGCACAGATTATTCTTGTATTCGGATGAAGAAGGAGAAAGACAAATCTGCTTCCCTTTCTTTCTCATCTAAGATCTACCTACACAATCTTCTTTTCCTCTCTCTGGATGAGAAAGTAAATGAAGAAATTTGGGATTTTTATCAGCAAATAAACAAAAACTTAAAAAAAGCAACGCATTACATTTTCTATTTGGCTCGATGGATGATTGGAGAATGGTATTGAGGTGATGGTGTATGCTATACTAATAAGGAATATGTAGTCTAAAATCTGTGTTTCATTTCTTGTTATACTTTTAGGGGTATTTCTTTTCATCTTTATTTGCTTGGATGGTGCTATGTCTTTCGTTATTCATTCTCCAATTTATTGTTCCTTTGTCCATATAACTTACTGTAAGAATTAATTAGCAGCAACGGAGTCATATTGTAACGCTTATTAAGCTCGTTCTCTGGCAAAGAACTGGCTTGAATGCGCTCGCATTAATATAATTTTTCCGCCATTTTACTTTTGTGTTAGTAAATAATCTCCAGGCGTTTATGTTCACTTGTAAACACCGGTCCTGATTAATTGAGTACAAGATTTCGGCCGTAATGTATTGTTACTTTGAATGAATGCAGCTCGACGCGGACCCGTTTGACCTTGGACATTCCTGATCGCGGTGTGCTATGGGACGCTTCCATTGTTTGCATGTGTATCCTCTTCGCTACAATAACGCGGCCAGACAATGGGTAGATGTCACCGCCCGTTTCGGCGTTGTTGCCATCCTCGTGATTAATGACCTGTTTCACTATTTCTATCGCCGGCCGATTCAGATGCCGTTAGATTTGAATTGCACTGTTTTAGAGATTAATGACGCACATTTCCAATATACGCGTTCGTATATTCCGGAGAAGTCTTTTGAGATTCATTTGAGAGTGCGTAGTAGAATCTCATTCCCATATATTTCTAAACTCTTGAAAGTAATTCCTCTACCAAGCTTAGGTCTGGATACTATTTATTACAGTACAAAAATATAGGTATATGCTTGTTGAGTACATTGTTTCACTATTGGAAACTTTAACTCATTTGCTCCAAGAAATGAAACGTAAACTATTTAAAGTTTTGTGGTTTGAAATGAGAAATGTTAATACCTAAACTTTTTTATTTTCAAAAAGCTTTCGATTGATGATACACTGAAAAGGAACTTTGTAATTACTGATAAATTCACTGATGATAGTACAAAATAAAATAAATTGGTAAGTGTGGAAAAGTGAATGGCTCAACGGTAAAGTAGACACCAAACAGCTTTAGAAAATTTATAGAAATTGACGAACCCAGCCAGTGGTAGCCAGTTGGAGAGCGTATTCAATAAATAAATGGAAGATAAAAAGTTCTTTAAAAAAACCTGCTATTGGACATATTTCCTAGACCAGCTGAGACCAAAACAGAAAGAATCAAAAGGATAGAGGAAAAGAGTATGAGGTAGTACGCATCCTTTCACTTGGAAGTAGAATGTACCTCGAGTTAGGTAAATACAGACTTCTTTGAGGATGATCACCCCACCTGCATATTATTCGAACAAACGCGTAATAGTAATTTCTCATAAAGTAATATGAGTAGGGGGAACTGGAGCGTTGAAGACGTTGATTATTGCTTCATGTCTACAAAAGCTGCAGGATTTAGTTCGCTTGCGCTCCTAAGCAGAAAATAACATAACGACCTTTCTCTTCCTCACTTGAGCAGTAAATTGTACATCAAAATTTAAATTTTCGGATGTACCGTTAGGCAACAATGTAAGCTACCTAACCAGCTTTTGCTCAACATTATTTAGAGATGATAGTCAGGTTTGGGACAACTCATGAGTGAGATTAATAACACAATAATAACAAAAAATTGCAAAGTACGATGTCATACATAGTGGTAGTAGTAATAAGATGATGAAGAGTGGGGTACACTTCTGCTTATCATCTGTTTTCCGTGTTCTTATTGCTTGCTTTCTTTCTATTCGATGGCATGTGTTCTCACGTTTTAACCAAATACTGGTTTTTGGAATGCAGGTATAATATTCCTCCTTAATTATGATACTGTGGTTAGAGGCAAAATGTAATTAGTAAAAATACGAAAATAAATGAGTAGTGAGTATTTCATCATTTCAGTAATTCTACAAAAAGACATTCATACTTTTCTTTTCTAAACATGTGCCTGTTTCTCAGGAGTCTCCTACGAGATTATTCGTTTTTGTCTTTCCTGGAGGTGCGGGGTGGTCTTCTTACTTATGGCTTTCTATCTTCTGTCTTACGTTATTTCCTTCATCTATGGTACTCGTCAGTTAAACTCCATTCGAATTCCAGATTCCTCTTTTATTTTTTCTGACGTGTAGTTTGTCTTCCTCTTGTTGTTGGCTTTCAGTTTTTAAATATTTTGGCTTATTTTCTATCTTACATTTACATACCTCATCTGATTGTCCCCATTCTCCTCTTATCTCGCCTTCCTTTTGTCGCCTGGTTTTGTTCGCTTGGTGCCTTAATATTCTCTTTTATACCAATTGACTGTTTATGTTGAGAAATACAAACATTTTTCGCTGGATTAGTCGTAGCGTTGTGATTTTCCAGCTAGCAACAAAGGCTTCGTTTTCATTTTTAGAAAAGGGCTGATTTAAGTTGAAGCCTTTGCAAGTAATTTTCTTCGTGAGCAATCAATATCTCATTGCATTGTATAAGCATATCCATATGAAGGGTCCTGGGGAAAAACGATGAGGGTCCATTTTTAGTCGAATTCGAGGTTTTTGGCGGCATGTGTAAGCTGATTACCTGTACTAACAATACACTAAAGGCTACAGGGGAAGAACGGTGAGATTCCAGTAAAAATGGCGATTGAAAATAGGTGGCACAGGGGAAGAACGATGAGGGTCCAACTTTCTCATCTCTCCGCCAGCGCTTTCTGTGACTCGCAGTTCTATTTTATTCTCTTCATTAGTAGTCGTTTCTTTGTTTACTTGTGTGAAAATTCAAGACGTTTTGTATTGTTAGTGGTTCACGGTGACAATGGAAAGTGATTTAAGTGAAGATGATAAAGAGTGTGAGCGGAATGAATTGGACAAATCTACAAAAAAAGGAAAATACACGGACGGATGAAAGATGTAATGAAAAAACTCCCATTGGCATCTCACGAAACAGGTAAAAACTGTGAATGTAAACGTTTTAAGTGCTTTGATGTTGTTGACGAAGCCCAAAGAAGACGTATCATTGCTAATTTCAATAGCATGGTACAAAAGATGAACAGGACAGCTATCTCGGCGGTCTTATTACTGTGCTTCCCGTGCAAAGACGTTGGCCTAAGAAAGAGAATGCGATGGAATATAATGCTAGTTATGCGTTCAGAGTGAGAACTGAAGACGAAGGTTCCTTTAAAGACGTTCGCATCTGCTACAAGGCATTTGTAGTCATTCACGGAATCACAGCTCGGAGGGTTCAAATTTTACAAAGGTCATTGGATGAGAAGGGCGTTAGCCCCAAGGATGGCAGGGGAAAACATTCAAATAGACCCAAGAAAGTCCCCGAAGAAACTATCACTCTAATGAATGATTTTATCAAGTCACTGAAAGGGCGTAAGTCACATTATTCATTACATGATTCTGCCCGTTTATACTTGCCTGAAGATTACTCCATTTCAAAATTGGCTTCTGTTTGCAACGAAACTCACCCCGAAAAGAAGGTGGGCTACGAGACGTTTAGGTCGCACTTCAACGACAATTTCAACATTACATTTGGCTATCCTAGGAAAGACACTTGCAGTACCTGCGATACTTTTAAATCCCAGAATGCTTCTTTGAAAAATACCCTTTGTGATGCAACCACCGATACAGGTAAACTAAAAAAAGAAAAGGATCTGCAAAAACTAGAGATTGAACACAAACTTCATTTGTCGAAAGCTGAAAAATTTTACTCGATCAAGAAGCTGTTTAGGAAAAAATGTATGAAGACGGACACAATGGAGGCCATAGCAATGGATCTTCAAAAGAATTTGTCAACTCCTAACGTGACAACCAACGATGTTTATTACAAGCCACAGTTGAGCTTTTATTCTTTCAACATTCACGTCCTGGCCACCAATGAAACGATTTTTTATACTTATGATGAAAGCGTCGCGCGCAAGGGGTCTGACGATGTTTGCTCCTTCCTTTGCCACTTTGTCATTGAATTTGTTCCTCAAACTGTCAGAACCCTGATCATTTTCTGCGACTCATGCGCCGGTCAAAATAAAAATTACACGGTGTTGCGTTTCCTTCACCACCTAGTAATAGAAAAACGACTGGACTGTGTTAAAGTTTTCTTTCCTGTTCGTGGCCACTCCTATTTGAAGTGCGATAGAGACATGAGTTTGATCAACCAAAAATCCAATGGAGAAGTGCCTGAAGAATGGAGGGATGTGATTCGCCAGAGCAGACGGAAACCTTCGCCATTTACTGTTATAGACTGTAGGCAAGAATTTTTTAAATCGTGGACAAAATACTTGGAGCCGATCTACAAATCAAAATGTCCATTCCCCACAAGAACGATTAGGTGTTTGAAAGTGTTGTCTGATTCACCACAGTATGTCTTCCATCGCACTACTTTTTGCGGAGCTTATTATAAAGATAATGTGTTGTGGGTCTCACCAAAGAAGGGCAAAATTAAAGGAAAGAACCCACCGCCAAGACAGCAGCTTTGTGACTCTTACAATGGGTCCCTTGCCCTTCCCCAGGCGAAGTATGATGACCTCATACATCTAACAAAGTTTCTCATGAGTGAAGACGCCAAAAGGTTCTACCACAACTTGGTCACTGATCAGGCTGCCACACTGAGCCACGATGATCTTTACTGTGATTACGAAGAAGACAATGAATGATAACATACCTACGTAGGTACCTAAATTACTTGGGTGTACATACCCCAACTCCCTAATTATTTGAATTTCATGTGTTTTGTTTTTATTTCAATTCAGTTTGATTTTTTATTAATCTAAAGTCTTGCACTTTCAATACAATAGAATTTTAATATTATTTGGCTTCATTTTTTGGCCGCAAAAGTTAATAAATATCGTCCGTCGTATTTGTTATTCTCGCCGGCGTTTATGACGCTGAAATTAATTAAAATGTTATCGGGTTTACATGGTGCTTTTATTCATTGCCTGGTCCCAAATTATTTTATAATGGTTTTATTTGCATCTAAATTGTTTATAAGGAACTCTATTAGTTATTGAAATCACCGAGACAAACATATCAAGTAAAACAAGTTTAGCAGTAGTCAGGAAACTTTTATATGCATTTTTCTCGAATTCAATTAAAATGGAACCTCATCGTTTTTCCACTGGTCCCTTCATATATCCAGAAGGAAAAATAATAATTGTTTCTATTTGAATAATTCAAGTCAAGCCAAGTCAAATTTTTATTTGGAGGACAACTTTAATAAAATATTGCCTCTTACTGGTTTCCTAAAAACTAACTCAAAACTTTGTGTTTTGAAGCGATGTGTTGTGTGACGTAACTTGAGCAAAGACACAAGTTTTATAATCCGCAACTGCACAGAACTCAAAGAAAGCATCTTCAAACTCCTCATTTTGGTTTTCCCAAGAAAGAATCAAAGTGTATGTACCAGCAAACTGTATTATTGCTTTTCTCACAAACGCAAGCCATAATCATGATTCTCTGTTTTAATTTTTAAACACCGATTCTTAGCTTTTTTCAAGTTAAAAGCAAAGTTTAAAAAAGAAGTTTTATTCACGGCCGTATATCTTTACACGCATGCAATGCTCTAATTAAGTATAAACGAGGCAAAACTGTTTGAGTTACAAAACAAAACTCAAACGATCAGAGCTTCAAAGGTATATTGCGACTTAGAATCAGCGTCAGTAAACTTTTTAAAGGATGTACATAGGTAGAAAGGAAAGGAAATGATTGGCTAAATCTGATTTTAAACTATCTACGCAGACGCTACAGTATAATTAGATAATAATAGTGTAGATTATAGTATAATTAGATAATAGAATTTATCCAATTTGCAAAGGGAGTATACGCGAATAAATTCGAATTTGTTGATTTGATGATGTAGGTAGGGTGTGGTTTTTTAATTTTGAACTACGTTGCAGCAAATGAAGAAGAGTGGTGATGGGGAGTTTCGATGATCCCACAAAATGTAATTTTCAATTTAGAACGTATTTCGAACACGTGTCGCGACGCACAAACAATAAACAAGGACGTTGAGAGGCGGCCGGTTTATGAGTGAATAAATGCACGGGTATACGTTTGCCGGTTTCGGAGGAGCGCTCGGAGGCGACTCATTTCTCAGCCGTTATTTAATCCGGGAGAAAGAAGAGCATTAATTCGTCAAGCGTGACGCAAAACTCGCGCCTCATTCTGTACGCGAGTGTTTGCGAAAGATAAACGGGCGCCACGTACAAAATAAAAGCGACTCGTCCTGGCTTTTTCCTGCGTTCACTCTCTCCTCTCTTAAACCTTATTAAATTTTTAGTTTGTTTAAATTTTATAATCAGTAAAGTTTGCTGCGGAATAATTATCCGCGGTGGGCTTGTTTTTAATTGCAATCCCTGGAGAAGTTGAATAATGGAAAAAAAAGGAAAATGCAAGCGAGCGCGTTTTATCGACTTTGTAGGTATTTGCTTTTTTCCTTCTCAAATGCTTCGGGTTGTTAAAAAACTCTTTATTTTAATTAGTAAACAATAAAGTTTCTTAACTGCGCTCAATTATTTCACCAAATGAATTTTCGCTTTACCTTTTAATTAAAAAATGTTTTCTTGTGCTTTTCAAAATGCTCGAATATATAATTATACAATATGCAATTAATACAAAGATTAGCTTTCAGCCGCAAAAATTAAATTAAATTAAAAGTCGTGTGAACGTATTCATTCAGTCTAAAATCCAATTTAGAAAATATCCTCGATATTTAGACAAGTATTCACTACTTATTTAGTTCCTCCATAATCCATACTAACTTAGATATATTATTTGCTAATAAAGTTGTTTTCATAAGAGAAAAACTCTGCGTCATAAATAAAATGCGTCTGGTGTTGCATCATCAGACATAAGAAGCATAACTCCACCTTTTTTTTCTCATTCACTGTTAACAAAGAAATAATACTGAAATAATTGTCGATTGTAACTGCGATGATTGATGACGCAGAGCTCAAGTTCCGTGATTTTGACTTCAGTCCTTCAGCTTTAACTTACGACAAAGAGAAATATAAGAATCTGACAAAAAGTTAGCAGCTAAATAATTTTAAGAAAATATATATACTATGAATATAAGAACCTGTAACTTTTTTTTTTCTATTCATAGGAAAATAGTATTTAGTATGAGTAACGCAGACTAAATTCAACTGTTTTAGAGTTATTGACTATTATTGCCTAGAGATCACGAGAAGACGGATTTTATTAGTTGACTAAGCATTGGGCAGGAAGACGGTTTATTAATTAACTAAAATATATGGCCAGGTGTGAGTTGCTTTTCCAATAATGGTTTTGTAAGTATTATTGGCATTATTAAGCAACAGAAATTCCTTAGTGGATAAAGAGGATTATTTGCAAAATGCTTGGTGTATAAATGTATGTGTGGAATAATTCGCTGTTATGTCAGCGATCATTACTAAATATTTCCAATACATTTTGGCGGAAAAGCTAGAAACTATTCCTTTAGTAAGTTGAAGCATACTTTAGACATACAGAAGAGTGGAGCATCTTCTCATGACTGTACTTATTCTTTACAACTATTTTAGAATCAGTCGGATTTGTGCCTTTCTTCTTATTTCTTATTTAATGAGCGAGGTATAGGGTTGTGGAATACTCCTCGTAGCTCTAGACGTCAACTAACATGGTCAAATTGCCAATGATATTGGAATTTAGCCGAATTCGGAGGAATTCCATCCCCCATAGGGATTTTTAACATGCCAAACATCACATTGACATGGGGCTTGCGATTTTACTTCATGTCCGCGAAGAAAACAAAGGTTTTTGGCGTTTCATCCACAACTGAAAAAGAAAACTGCCATTAGAGTTCGAAAGCAAACATGCAAACCTGTGGACCATCCAGGTCCATATGCAATTAAGTCTAAGCACTTACATAATAAATAAAATTCTATTCTATTAAATTAAGTCACTTCATTGTCCGAATAGGATATATTTGTTGCTATAATATTGTTAGTACATTTTAGGCCGAATTTAATTCGTCCTAATCAGTGGATAGATACCAACGAAATTATTTTTCTTGGCAGATATCCTGTCACACCATTAACTTATTCTTATGGTCACATTTAAAGAAAAATGGCATGCACGAGGTGTAAACAAGTTTGAAAGAGTTAAAAAGGTGAGTATTAACAGAATTGGGAAAAATCAATCTTTTAATCTTAACAAAAGAGCTCATTCAAGAAGTGATACATCGGGCAGAATGTGCCTTGAAGCCTGGGGGGGTACATTTAATAAATTTTAGAAAACATGTTGCCGTTTAGTAACATTAAAGATGCGTTTAAAGCACTCACCAGAAATCAAAAGCAGTTGAACTTAGATATAGGATATATTATACAGGATGTTTCGTGAGTACAGTCCGTAATTTCAGGGTGTAACTACTTGCGATAATTTCATAAAAAGCTTTTATATAAACATGTATTGTGCCCGGAAACGTTTATATTCCAAGATATAGGGTGTAAAAGTAAAACTTCAAAGAGTTTTTTTTTATAGTCTTTATTATTTTCTAACGTTGCTAACATTTGTTCTGATTAGTGTATAAATTGAATATTTTTATGATTGTAATACCGGACTATTTTTCTAAAAATAATTGTAATAATCGGTTAGTATTAGGTAAAAAATACAAGAGACATTTTTTGTTGTGCATTGTTAGGAACGTTAGAAAATAATAAAAAAAAAACTCTTCGAAGATTTACTTTTACACCCTTACATCTCGGAATATAAGCGTTTCCGGACACATGTTTATATAAAAACTTTTTACTAAAATATCGCAAGTAATTACACCGTGAATTTAAGGACTGTACTTAGGAAACACCCTGTATATTGTCGATCTGAAATCGACTCTACAGTCTGAACCGTTCACCATTGCTGACTTTTTTATTTTTAAAGATAGAAACTCGGCTAAATTAGCAAAGATTCTCTAATTTTCATGCTGATTCTGAATTTCTAATTAAGATAACAATTGCACTGCTAGTTGTTAAAATATTTATGCAACCGTATATTTTTAATAGCAAAGTAGTAATTTTTGTAATTCATTCGGTAGAGATTTTCTTTCTCTTTACGGGAATATCAAAATTTCTTAAATCTGTTTACAGAATAACGTGATAATTCAAGAAAATCAATTTCACCCGGTGTATACAGTTTGAATGATCTTAAAGAGGTATACAGGCTGACTTTATTAATACTCACCAAAACAAAAATGCCTTACTCTCCATTATAAGCAGAGAGCTACCAATTTTAGGTTTTTGATTTCAGAGGAAGGCAGTTTGCCATTTACGAGATGTTGGATGATTATGACAATAGGTCCGTTCCATTCGTCAGGATTTCGAGTTCTGAACCGTTCAAAATTGTACTGAGCATGCACAATATACAAAATTAGATATAAATTTCCTACTGGGCATGATTTGAACGGTTCAGAACTTGAAATTCTGTCAAATGGAACAGACCTATTGATTATTATGGTTTGATATTTATAAGTACCCGTTGTTTTACTTTTAACAAATTGGGAAATGCTTTAATCTAGTTTAAGTGTGTTAGAATTTTGTTTTAAGATGACAAATCGATTACTGAATGGGATTTTGCTAATATTAGTAAAATTTGTTCATATCAGTAAAAGATGGCGAGATAGCAAAATATACACGTTGTTTATGTAAAGTGCTTAAGCATTGAATTAGGTTTAAATGAAGTTATGACGCAGTACCCTACGAGAGAGAAAACGTATGGGCGTGTACAAATTAGTATTAATTAGCGATGCAGTAATTTATTCAAAGTACGTATGTAAGCATGAAAAATTTAATATTTCAGCCTGGCCCTCTAGGAAAAGACGTATTACTTGCATTAATACTCGGCCGCCGTAACGAGGCGTAAAAAATTTCCATCGGCGTTCCCCTATTAAATTAATTAATTTTAATTGACTTAAACGATCGGTTTTTGCGCTGCGCGATGTGTTAACGATTAATTAAAACCAGAAACGCAGCCCGGTTGTATTTATAATTAGGAAACGAAACGTTCCGATTTTTTTCGTGCAATATTAAAAAAGCGCGAAATCGGCGAAAGCAGTATTTTAGTATAGTCGTAATTTACAACGGAATCTGTTTCGCGTCTCTATGCATTTAGTTATTTATAAGAAATTTTAATAGGCAGAGATGTATGGGAAGGTATTACGGTGAACGCTGCGGAAATGCGAATTGAAGTCGGAGAGAACGGGTAATTTCAACAGACGTTTAACGCTTCTGTAACTCAATGTATCTTTGATGTTAACATTTCATAGATAAAATTTATTAGAATTAATTAATGTACGTACATGTTCCTTTCAGTGGTTCAACTGGATTAATTGATTTTCTTTCACCCCGCGGATTTTTAATGCGACTTTTATTTTTATGGCGCCGGATGCGTTGTAAAAATTTTATGAAAGGATGCGCTATTGGAATACCCATGTAACACACCAAATATAGAATATGTCTAAAACACGTTTTGAATTTAGTCTAAATGTAGAATATTATAGACTAGTATTTATACATATGAGTGACAGTCTAAGTAACGTCTCTTTTTGGGATAAATATAACGTTTACACAAAATGTATATTTATAGGGTACGCGCAACGTTTATACATGGTTTATACTAGACGTATATTTTGGAATTATAAAATTATTATAATTATATATTTATATTATTACAACTTATTCTAAAGAAGTTGTGAAACGTACAGCGAAATGTTGACATTTAATTCAACTTTACCGAGTGTCTGTTCGTTTGTAGTAATTATATATTTTGTGATGATTTGTAATGGGCAAGAAAGTTCCTGCGGTTTTGACTTATAAACGACAACTTTAGTGAGCAACAGTTTAGGTCGCGACATCTCGCGGCGGAATTTATAAGATACTCATATTTTAAGCTCTCATCTTATGTAGTGATACAATGTTAGTAGTTTTATAGAAAATTTACTATGTAACAAGGGTCACAAGACCAATTTGGATAAATAGTTGTTAATAAATGTTACATTTAAACATTCATTATACTTTTTTAGATTATATTATAAATTTTAATGAGAAAAATATATGTTATGGGCCTAGGCCTACATGATAAGATGGAATTTAATAATTTGATAAACGTGTTTTGCAAATCGCGACATTTTATTACAATTTAATGAAAACGTATAGTTAACGTATCACTTATATCCTAGGGTAACTAGTACCATTAAAATATGAATATTTTTGGCATTCTATATACCATTACCAAAAATATCCCTGTCTGTCGTATATAAACCGTCTAATGAACGAAATGGTGTTGCTTGGGTATGTACATTATGAGCAGAAATAATTGAGGACAAGTTGAATTTCACGCGTCTCTATCTAGTAATTTTTACTCTTCGTGTGTGGCCGTCCTGAAAAATTAATTTTTGTTAAGTGTCGCCCGTGCAAATTTTGCAGCCGGCTCCAAGAATTCGCAAAACAAAATTGGACGCATTTGCCTAACGTATCGGTCAGTAGTTATTGCCGCTTCTTGTATTTATGATAAACAATTTAAGAATAACATATTGAAAAGCGGAAAATTCAACTTGTCCTCAAACATTTACGCTCATACTGTATATCTAGTATTTTTAATTTTTTTGTTAATAAAATTAGACAATTCGGAACGTTTTTATTAAATATTAATTTAATTAAATATTAATTTAATAATTTCTGTTAGGTCCTTGGCAGCTTCGTCAGGAGTGAAAAATAAATAAACAAGGCTGTTAAGGGAAACTACAATGTAAACTACAATGAAACTACAAACGTAATGATAATTTGATTTTTTTTTGACAATTTATAAAGAAATTGTTATATTAATTTAATAAATAAACAGAAATTAGATATTAGAATTAGATATTAATGTATTATATATTAGATTAGATATTCATGTAAATATAAATTAGTGTAAATCAATAAATTAATTTTCGTTTCAAATTTATAGAAAGGAAACATCTTCTTTTTTATTGTTAAGCAATCTACTTAAATATCACCAGAAATTAAATTGCACTTTGTTTTCATTCATTCCACATCATACAAAACTACAAAATCTAAATCACATTAAAAAAATAAGGTTCATTAGAATCTAATAGCTTTAAAAGGAAATTCAACTTTTATTTTTAAGTTTACTTGGAATTTTATTATAAATTTTAGATACCGGATAAAAAGTAACAATATAAATTTTTTCTGCACGTTGTACTACACTTAATATTGTCTTTTAGATTCCTAGTATATTGTATATTCAATAAGTTTTCCCCTTTAAACCTATTTCTGACATCTAATCCGATTCATTATTTATATCACGAAAAGCTTGTTGCATTTTTCCGGGTAGAAAGTATACTTACATTTATTGAACGTCGCGTCGTTCCCATAAAAATGAAACGGGCACTTTTTTAAATAACTTTATCAATATCTCAAATGAAAATATTAAATAAAATTGCCCCGAGTAAGAACCCTGCTCGTTTCAAAATTACAGGGGTGACGGGACGTCAACATTTATTCTTTGGCCTCTAATTAAGTATTTCAAAATCTTTTCCAAACCAACCGTCTTTATGTCATAATAGAAAAGTTTTGACATCAAAAGCTTTGGACAAATCTAATAGGACAATGAAAGCTATAAGTAACTTGTAAATTTTAGTTGAAAGAAATAGTTAAATAAAAATTTGTTTCTACACCAGTTAGTCAAAATTTTATACATTTATGTATTTTTTTCTCGGCAGCCATAAATCAGATTTATATGTGATTTTATTTTATTTGACTGGAATTAATTGAAATGTAAGTAAAAGACAGGAAATAAAATATTAGGTACGTAACCGTAAAAACAAGTTTGTTTAGCTGCCAATAAATTTAAATGCTAATTTAATTAGGGATTAATCGCAGACTTAAAACATATTTAAATTAATTAAATTTCACGGTGTTTAGTTTCCTAATTATATTATTTCAGGAAATGAATTCAGATCAACTAATTTTTGTTTGTTTGTTATTTGTTTACACATGTCTATTGTGTGTAATGTGGAAGGTCTACGTTCTGACTGCTCGTATTTGTTTCAGGTGGGTGTTGACTTGATGGAATTCACGGGTGGCTGAATTCTCTTTGTAACGTCATTGCGGTCAGTAGTTTGGATCTTTTACGCATCGCATCTCTTAGCCATTAGTTGCGGACGTAGAGTAGCGTTCGTGCACGTGAACGGCCTAAGAAGGAACTTAATAACCCAGCGAACGTTTTCATAAAACAATAAACGTCCCGCTTCTGTTTAAAGGAACATAAACAGAATCCTTGCCCGGACGTTTGTTTGCGTCGCCCCAGCGACGACTCGAGTATTGACGGCGAGGTTTCCTTTTTATTGCGGAAATTATTTCGTGTGAATACTCGCATACACGAACAAGTTCACGCACGTATACGTTTTGTTCGGTTTAAGTAGATGGGAATCCTTAAAAATGTTTTTGTGTAGCGCCGCGCCGCAATAATAGAAATGAAAAATGAATTATTTATCTTGGTAAGGCAAATGATGGTAAAACAAATTTAATTTCGGTAATTGTAACGGCGAACGAAACTTATCCGAAGCAATAAATCCTTGAGCCCTAATAATAAAGGAATTGACCGAAGTCGAGCGTATTTTTCCGGCTCAAGTGATTTGCATATACCTAAAAGAATAGAGTTAAATTAAAACCCTTCCCCCCTTTCGCTTAGAATATGATGGAAAAACTTTCCCGAACTTGTTACTTCCACGGTCTATTTTTGAGAGACCACTGAAATTCCAACTCTATTAACTCTTTAGAAACGTTGAATTTCAATTTTCCTTTATCGCTTTACTGCACGCATTATTCCCGCATTTTTGCAATCTCGACGAACAAAAAACGAACTTTGGGCTTCTTCTTTTTCTGAACCATAAACTTCTAATCAGTTTTATACAGAGAGGTTCTTACTTTGGCCGCCTTCATTGAGACCGAATAATAAAATCCGAGAAAAAGAAATGCCCGATTATTGATTGCGATTGCGTTCTTTTTTATTCCTTGCAGAGATTTTAAGTCACGTGGTCGGTCATTCCATTTCGATAGCTTCAGTTTCCTTTGTTAAATCAGTTCCGATTAATTTAATAAAAATATTAAATAAATAACAGAAACACACTAAATATATTTACTCGAAGGTGTAATTTAAAACATCATCAGAATCACAAGCGTATGGAAACAACTAAATCGCTTCTGGCAATTGAATGTATAGTAAGTACAGTATAATTTATGAGAGCATATTTTCACTGGAAATACTATAAATTACATGGATAATGTCACTTTATGTTTTTGTTTCGGAAACATAAAATTCACCTCTTGTATTTACAGTCATGATTTATGTTAACAAAGAAATAACATTTTACAGATACGAAATGAAACCATAATTAGAAATGACGAATTTTTGAAGATTAACATTTCACATTTCAAATATAAATATTTATAAATCAAATTGATTTGTTTAATTGGCAGTATTAGAGAATTAGAATATCTTATAAATCACGTGAATTAATAATAATTATTATCCTTTCAAAAAGTAATTTTTAGTACATATCTCTGACGAGGCCCAATCAGGCCGAAATAATTCACGTGATTTATAAGATATTCTAATTCTCTAATACTGCCAATTAAACAAATCAATTTAATTTACAATTTTCATTTGGCAAGAACTACAACTGTCATAAATATTTATATTTCGATTGTTGCTTCTTGTTGTGTTTAAGAATAAAAATTAGTTAAAGTATAATATGAATACTAAAGGAATAATTCCTACATGTTATTAGTAGAGAGTTAAATGTTAAAAAGAAGCGTTTTAGCACAGCGAAAATTATTGACAATAATAATGTGTTTCTAAAGATATAATGTGATCTGTAATTATATGTTTTACTTTCAAATCAATTGAGCTGCTGTAAACGTTTCGAACAGCTGTTGTACAAGTATGTATATCTGATTATAAAACTGTTAACGCAATAATAAATCGTTTCTTCTTAAACAATTTCCACTTATTATTCATAGTATTATTTGTATTCAAATGAAAGTTTTATGACTTCAAGCATTATCATTCACTCATGATGACCTGTACATACAACTAATAACACCGCTTTTATAATCTCTGTCACAATGTGCAAATGTGACCGTTACATAATTTAATTACACTCACGTCCTTTTTAATAATTTTTCTAAGTGCTTATAAAAATTTTGTGGTTTTCATTTCTGCTTACTTATCGAGTTGCATTGACGTAATAATCAAAATTTTTTTGACTTTCCCAGTGATTCATAAAATGAGTGCGGTTTCGTCTTATAATTATGTACATAGATATGTATATGTAATAGCTTTTATACGTGAAGCAATTTTGTGCAAAGGCGTTTAATAATTCAATCGCGTGTTTCGTCGATATGATGACATGACAGTAGAATTAATATGATTGCAATGTTCACCGGAAGAAGGTTGAAGTTCCTTGACTTTTTAGACTTGTTTCGAAATTATATTTAAAGTGTGCTGACATGAGGCACGAAACTCAATTGAGTATGGAGAATATGTTGGCGCGTTGTGTGTGTCCTTAACTATTCCCTTTTTTTTCCTCTGGCCGTAAACTTTTTCAATGTAATTTAGAAGAAGCGTTGGTACGCCTGCATCCTTTGTCTGCCAAGTAATTTAAATACGTTTACATAATTCAGCCGCGGAAAAATCTTTCACGCAAAACAGAAATTCCCGTGTAAGGTACTGTCTTAGAGGAATTATGGTTACCGAGGGCGTTTCCCATAAATATGGGTGAGTCTTCCGCACTTTGTGCGGGCGCTCGCTCGTGAGACACGCATGCCTCACGGCGATCTAACACTCTACGGTGCCCCACATGCTCTACAATATCCTTTACAATTCATTTTACTTTCTTTATCTTCGAGGCTAAAACCACTACGCCCCGTCGCTTGCTCGCTCACCATGAAGTACGGCTTAATTCTTGCGCCGAACGTCAAACGAACGAAGAGGGTTTTCGTTGGCGAACTTCAAAGCTTTGAGATTTAAAAGTTCTTTAACTTTGCCTTACTTATCAGATGTAATAATCTTTAATTAGTGCAGCACTCACTATAATTCCCGAACAGTGTCTATTTTATTTTATTTCTCTGATAAAGTTGTTTGTAATTTATTGCTTCAACTTCTTTTATGTGTGTGTGTGTGTGTGTTTTTCTTTTAGAGAGAAACCAAAATTCAACAATCTAAATTAAATCTAGATTTAAAAATTCTTAAAATAGGAAGTGCAGTTGTGCTTTACTTTTCTCAAGATATCGACATTAAATAGTGACAGTATACAGTGCGTTTCACTATTTATATAAGGAATTTCATAAGCCTACTTAGCAATGACCAATCATTAGACTTATTCATATTGGACAAAGTTTGAAATTTGCTTTACGCAAATAATTATCTTCCTTCAATTATTTTATTTAGTATTAAAATAAATTCCTACAGCAACTCTATAAACATTCTACCACTTTCAACACATTGCAAAAAGAAAATCCAATCACTACTTACGCATCCATAAAAATTTCTGCAAAGTGGTGATTTTCTTGGATATGCTTGAAAAACATCAATTGCACACCTAATTGCAAGAAGAAGAGTATACAATTAGCAAACAGAAAAAACTACAAAACAATACGTCGCTTTAAGTAACCGTCATTAATGATTCCTTCCGGAAACTAAACAACACAAGTCATTGCCTCTAATACCTTTGGATAATATCAAGCAGTTAGATCTAGCCGGGTGCACGTAATAATACCTCCAAGTTGTATGTTATCCGACTAGAAACGTAATGCCTATCTTGCATGCGGAAAGTTGCGGCCTGTCCTGCTCGGATTCTCTCGAGATGGTAGGTAACTTTGCTGGGGCTTCTGGTTCTGCAAGTGCCCTGCAATTACGGCGTGTAATGCTGTTTCAAATCTCACACCTACGATTCAGTCTGCACCATGGCGTATGTTGCATGCACTGGTGGTACAATGTTTCCGTCTTGCTAACTAGGACGGGTGTAATTAATGATCTTTTATGACTGCGAACTTCCTATTTAGTCGCTTGGACAATTAGGAAAGTTACTGTCCATTAAAAATGTTTTATGGTTTGCGTTGTTCAGAAATAAGGTAAACATTCTGAAGAATCAATACAAGTAATGGTATTTCTCGGTATTCCCGATATTTACCTTCCACTAAGGCACAGACAAGAACAATATCAAAGAAAAAAGTGCTGTTTTAATAAACAAGTTGCTAGAATTGTAGTGCTATTTGATGCAATATACAAATATACTCCCGCTCTACGGAATATTATAGAATATTATAGTATACCGTCACTCTAACCTTGACCTTCACAGTACTCCCAACTGACAAGATGTTGAGATGTGAACGCGGAAGTTCTCGTCGCCGTATAGATCATGAAACAAATTAGCGTTGCAATCTCAAAACTATATAAAAAAAATAACGGAAACCCAGATACTATCGTTTATTCCATCTTCGCAGCTCAAAAGTCGAACTCTAATTAACATAACACCGACGAAAATACACACTCTATTATTACGATATACGTGGGAGCATGTCTTTCAAATCGACTTTTTTATGCAGGAGAAACACGCCTAATTTGTTGTTGTATCTACCAGGAAAAGAATCGGCGGGAAATTCCCAATTACCGGCTACAGGTGTTGTGTTTGCTGCATAATTTGCGACTTAATTCGATGTCAGTTAACTTAATCTAGGATACGTGTACGTTATGTCTGCCATAAACTATGCACGCGCTTAAGTTTCTATGTAATCTTCTTCTCGATGCGCCGCGCGGCATATTTATGGGGAAATCTCCGAGGAAAACAATTTTCAGCGAATACAATTAGTTTCATGTCATTCTCATCTTGTAAAACAGCCTCTTATTGTGTATCTGCAACATTGTTTCAGTTTTCTTTAACGAGATTTTCAAATTCTTATACAAGGTGTGATACAAAAAGTCATAACGTCCGTAGGCAGCTCGCAATAACTTTGAATTATCAAAAGTAATTTTTTTTCTCCTAAAAGTTTGTAGCACTGTTATTTGTTTGTGCTAACATAATCTCCCCAACACTAAACTTGGCAAACGCGTTTGAAAACATGCAGCGCAGGGTACGTTTGTGCGTTCAAGCTGCAGGATAGCATTTTCAGCGCCGCTTTAAGTTTTAGTGTTGTTTTGACGTGAATTACTTTACATATTTTTATGTGATATCATGATCAGATAATATAACACTGACTGTTACTGATAACGTAATTGTATTGCGTGTCGTCAACTTGATAAAAAAAACACAGCGTACTTTAATCAGGAATGCATTTGAAGACACGATACTTACTGCAGTATTTAAAAATTTAACCTGTGAAGTTCAGTTATCTTTAATTTATTCATATTGTAAGAATTTTTGATAACTCGTCGAAATAACAGTGGAATGCGATGGCGTGTTTGCGAAGCGGAGAGTGAGTAACTAGTTTGAAGTTTGTGTAATTTAATGTAAAAATTCGCAAAATTTAAGGCATTCTATTTAAGTGTTGTTTTCATCGCCGAAAATAAATTTTCCTATTCTAAGATCGTGTCTGAATTTATTATTAAGCGAATTAATCGCGTTAATTTAATTTTTTTTTTAATTATGTTTGATAGTGACGTTTACGCCTTCGCATTCTGCCCTTATTGTTAATTTCACTTAGTCCGTATTAAATTTGTTTGCAGACATTACGAGCATTATGCATGAAATTAATAATGTTAAAAGCTTAGTAGTTTTCTTGTAACATGCACAACACAAGCGAAGTTGTTAGTTGTATTAAAACACTGTTTGTTTTATCCACAGTTGCATTTTGCTCAGGTTATTTTATTGTATTGAAAATATTTAAAGTTTTGAAAATTCATTTAATAGAATAGCTCGTTTCAATTCTATTCAGAAAGAAGATAATTTACTTCGAATTTAGGAAAGTTTTAAAATTATTTTTATAAGTTATTGTAAAAAGAATGGTTCTAATTAAAAGAAAATCAATAATCAATTATGATTTAATTTCCTGATAGTCATTCGAATCTCGTTAACGAGAAACGACGGAAAAAAAATCCGTGTGCAATAACTTTCCTTTCGACTTCTTATTCCGTCCAGTTGATGGTTTAATACACGTCTTCGCCGTGCGGCGAAGATTTATTTCGGAAATGATCATTGAATTTCATTATGGAAAGTAACGAGATTTAAAGCGGGTCATCAACAATCAAGGCACGTCCACCAGAAGTGATTGCGCGAAAACGAATCGGAGAAGGGTTAAGCCGAAGAACTAACGGCGATCGTCTGAGGATTAAGTTTTGTGAGAAGGACGACATCCAACAGATTCACATTTAATATGTCATCTCGCAGACGTTCAGATTTTCTCTTTCTCTCTAAGAACTTTATGATCACTTCTGCACTTTACATCAAGAACGAAACGTTATATTAATAACGTTCGCAGACGTTTGTTCGACGTATTTTCAATTTTATTTTAATTTTTATTTAAGTCTTCAATACATAAAGTCTTTCAGACGCAATTAAAAGTGATTAAAGCCGCAATAAAGTTTTAATAAAAATTCTGCCAGTGAAATTTATGCCCGACGTCGTTTATTTTTACACCGCCGGGTTTTCTATTCTACGTGTAGCCTTTTCATAATTTTTTGATTCCGAGTAATGAATAGAGCGGTTCTGTATAATATTAACGGAACCGCGCCGCCAGCGATAAATTTTAGCCGTAAACAAATGCGACGCCGCTAATTGCGTTGGAAAGAGCGGACCCAAGGCTCGTGCTGCTGATAATCGACTGGCGTACTCGAATCGAGTACCTCTAAAGCAAAGAGACGACACCTGATTGAAATTCGCAGCTATTCGAAGGGTATTACATATACAGTTTCATTCAAGTGGTGCATTTTTAGTAGTGCAGTGCATACACTGTTGAAAGCGACAGAGAAGAGAGAGAAGCACAGGCGAGAGCCAACAGAGAATTTAAAAAGTGTTGCTTTGTGTAGGTATTTATATTGAAAGAAGAAGAAATTATGTATCTTTCTAACGACCGATTTGCAAAATTCAGATTTCGTTTAATGTTTCCACTATGTGGCCTTTTTTTCACCGCCTTATCCTAAGGTTAAATTTATCTGTCAATTAGATTGTGACACAACGTTTGTGTATAGCCAACTGCACATCACATTCCAACTGACAGATAAATTAACCTTAGGATAAACACAGTGAAGAAATCGGCCATAAGTCTTTCAGCCCACACTCTTGACTCATCAAAAAATATTTTTTATCAATTAAAAATAAAAGACCTCTTGCTAAAAATTGTGCTTCTGTCTTAATTCATCCAATCTCTACGACGTGTTATTCCGATTTTTAACAGAGGAGTTACAACAAATATTGAAAGCTAGCGATCGATATGTGTCTTTCGGAAAACAGAACATTTTTCGTTGATGTTAAAGGCGTCAGATCAAGTACACGTAATATAGTACTAGGTGTGGTTCAGGGATCAACAATTGACCCTCTCCTTTTCCTTTTATTTATTAATGATCTGCGTCAACATGTCAGAGACGGATTTCTAATTAATTCTGTCAACAACACATCCTTTGTTGTATCGGGCTAGTCTTTTGAGGAACTCAAAGATGCAATAATTCGAATAACCTCTGATATTCATAATAATTGATGTAAAAGGAATATAGTGATACTAAATTCCAGCAAAAATCAAAAAGAAGCCCTATACCTATCTGATGTTTTCGAGTCCCTTAGAATCAACTTAGATGAAAGACAACATATTGAGCGAGTTGTGAAAAACTTAAGTGAACAATAGACGAGAATATTTTGCTTCAAGTCTATTATAGTTTGGCTTATAGTTACATATCTTACAGTGTTGTGTGTTGAGGTAATTGTAAAACCGCCTCTCGTATATTTATAATACAAAGGAAAATAATTAGATTGTAAATATTAATAGTTGCGACAGTTGCAAGCAAATATTTATTTGTGAAAATATTATTATTTATTACTCTATATCTATATACACCTTGTCCACGGATCGGGTTCACCATAGGAAGAAAGTCTTTGCTTGACCTCAAGAAATATTACAGAAAATAATAAATTCAAAAAGTCATTTTTTTATTAAAATTCTCGTAGAATTTCTCACACACAAATATAGTACTACACAAAAACAAATGGATCAAAATCGACTAACGGCAGAGACTAGATAGAAAAAAGTAAGAAATTAATCTAATAAGAATAGCGTTTGAAACTATGTTATGAAGCTGCAGTCTCTAAATTGTTGAATATTTATAACTATGTAGATGTTAATCTTAGATTAAAATGAAAGAATGAGAAATAGATGGGATTATTTAGATCAAAGAGCATTATGAAATAGATGAAGAAAAATTATAGACTTATGAAACATTCTTCTTTCTCCTCCTGCCTTGGTGTTATTTATGGCTTGATTTTATCTTTATTACTTTTGTGGTTGTATGTCCATTTTGTTTACGCCAGTTTGGCTGTTTTTTTAATTAACCTTAATAGTTTTTCCTACCTAAATATTTTCTTAGTTCGTTGGCTTATCGATCGGCATACAGTAAAAAAATAACCTGTATATATAATTATTAATTATTTCTTCGTGAAGAGTACTATATTGGCTAGTTGAACACTACGCCATTCTCTATTGCAAATATAATGTAAATTTATTTAATTCCATGTTTTATTTACAATACGATTCCTATTGTATCCTATTAGAATAACCGGACTTAGCGTTGCTATCAATACTGTTTAATGGTAATGTAATACTACAAGTCTGTTACGTAGATGCAATAGCTTCTTATAAAATAATATTAGTGGTTATACAAATACAAGTTTTTTTATCGATCTTTACTGGGAGACTCACGGAATAGCAATTTAAAAGCTAAACAATATACCACGTTTATAGAATAAGGTTGCGTCATGCCATTAGCTGCTATTAACTAAGCCCACGTAAGATTCCCATATTAACACCAAAAACCGAGCTTAATAGTTAACGTGCAACAGCATGTTTAAAATATAAGACCTGCGTAATAAGTTTAGAAACCCGATAGTATCCTTCCTTTTACATTAGCGAAGACGTCGGTTAATTAAGTCCCCATCAAATTAAACAATAAAGCCTCCTCTGTGCTCATTGCGAGAAAGTAGTTTGCGTACGGCGGCGATGGAAGCGAACGTAAACACGAAGGTAGGGTTCCTTAATTTTTGAATTGGGTCGAACACATTAGAATTGAGCAAAAGTTCAGCGAGCGTCGGGAAGGGCAGACGACGACGACGTCGCCGGTTTTAATATGTAAATTTTATGATACACGTGTCGGTCGCCGCGCATACACCGACTTTTTTACATGACGATAACGCGATGATAACGTCGCTGTAATCCGGCTGTGATTTGTTTATTTGACAAGATCTAGATAAATGTGTTATTAATTGCGTGGAATCCAATCGTTTCGTTTTTATCCCACAGGGTTGTCAACATGCCGATAATAATTACTACATTGTGTCAGGGAAATATTTTGTTTTAATGCAATACATTTATTTGAATATCCAATCCAGAATTTAGTAAAATGCACATATTCTACCTGAAAAGGAAAAGAAAGGGCAGATAAGCAAAGTAAAATGAGCAATTTACCTGTTGCTCCTTATACCTCTTGCAATAAAAAGTAATGCCGAAGAAGTGGGTAGACAAAGTGCTTCTGAAGACAGAAGACACCCAAGTCATCTTGCCACAGTAAGGCATTGCCCGATGAAGCTGGAACGGGGCCACAGAAGGAGAAAATAAGTGTCGTTAATCATTATAGACTAACCAGAAAGAATTGTTAGAAAAGAGCTTAAAATGAATCAATTAAATTAATATTCAATCAACATAAAAAACGGTAGAATTAAGTCCGTTACGTATTTGGGTGGATGGAATATAAAACTTGAACAATTAGATCTGTTGCGAGGGAGTCTTTCAGACGCTTCAGGAAATCACGAGAAGGAGTTATGAAAATCTTTAGAATTTTGGTGGATGGTGGAGATATATCATCCAAATTTATCAAAGCTCGCTATTAAATAGTTATAATCGCAGCATTTGGTAGGACAGGTCTAGAAAGATATTATGCTCTACCTATTCTCGATACTTCTCAATAACTTAAATGTTGAAGAGGAAGAAGAATAAATCAATATTTAAATTCGTTAACGAACCTTGTATCTTATATTTTTTTGTCCAAATTATCATTTACATGTTTGTTAACGTACACTAAGCTTGCAATAAACAAATTATTTACGATTTAGAAAATATTTTCATAATTACAAACATTACACAGTTTCTTTAAATCACAATTTTCTAAAAAGTTTTCAACAATACATTGTCTACTTCACTGACGATGCTTATACAATTTTTATAAAAAAAAATTCAAGTAGGATGTAACTTTTAATTTATTTTCATTCTAGATTTTACCTCAAAGTACAAAATCCTTTCATTATTAAATCTATTACTATACTTTTACAATAAAATACTGCAATGTAAAGACTTACAGAACAGTTTCGGACGTTATTTACGTAACTTCTTTATTAATTAATTTTGAAACTAATGAAATACATAAATGAATTACTATTAACAGGAGTTTTATGTGTTAAAGGATATTTTTTAATGATTAGTTACTAGTCTCGCCAAAATTTAATGATTTTTATAAGAGCATTGTTTTTAATAAGTATCAATTCCAGTTAATTTACGACTGGTTATATAATCATCGTTGCAAAAAAAAGAGAAAATGAGTGCGTTTAAAAGCAAATCATAATTAAATCTGCAATGGTTTTGTGAGCAAGTGACATCAAAACAAGTCAAATTAAAACAATGATTACCCCGGGGAATAACTGTTAATTATATCACACGTTGATTATCTCGTAGTCATACATTATTTTATAATAAATAATAATAATAATGAAGCCGTTTTGCGCATGTATATTTATCACATAAATTCAGTTACTACATTTTGGTTGACAATATATTATGTAATAGGTAAAATCTTATATAAGTTAGAATTATTAAATTTTAATGTTGATTTATTATTTTCCTTAGGCCCAGTTTTACAATCGTGGAATAAGGATTCGCCGAATATCCTTTAATGTTCCTCCATATCTACGCCACACCTACGTCACGTTATTCTAAGAATAATGCTTGTCCGACGATTGTAAAATAGGGCCTTAAAGTTTTAAGTATTGACGAGATTTATGTACAGGTAATCCTTTTCGCAGTTATGTGGTGTAAATATTTTGCGGATGAATAAAATTTCGTATCGAATAAACCCAACCAAAGGGAAAAAAATGCGAAGGTATTTATTATCGAATATTCGAATGCAAAGGTAAAACTTGTAAGAATTTCAGGTCGCCCACCTTCTTCTCCTTTAAGCGGCCCGCTATTCGCCGGTAAACCTCCATTACGTTGCCTGGCTTGCGAATTCACGTCACGAAATGTTTCAAGCAAAGCCATATCGAATATTTCATTTATTTATTCTAATATCGTTGAATAAATTGAACACTTAGGTGCGTTAGATGAAAGGGAAAAAATACAGAAACGCTCGGGAACGAATTCAATATTAATGTAAAACGCGCTTATAAATAAAATATTGCTTATACTCGGATAGCCGGCGGGAAACGTGTGAACGTTTCAACGCAAACTGCAATGGTCTATTCATCATAGCCAGACGTTTTTGAAATACATTATTCTTAAAATATATATATGTATATATTGAGATATCCTATCTAGATAAGTAACAAATGGTCCGAACATTTCACGAGAAAAGCATTCATGATTTTGAATATACCTCGTATATGTACAATGACACCTGCAAAGTTGAAAAATGGTAAAAACTTATCGGTAATTTAAATTTTCCTTATATATATTTTTATAAGAATTTTTACTATTATTGAAGACGACCTAAAAATACAAGGTACTATTGATCCAATGGATCTTTACCATTACGTCATCAATTGTATACGTCCGAATCGACAAATGCTTTCATTCTCATTTGCTTTTATCCTGTTCTATTAAACAGAGATGGATTGAAGGACATGTGCATTTTATTCTAACATGCATTGATGACGTGATGTTAAAGTAACATGTCGTTTGTGTAATCTGAACTTAATAAAGTAATAAAATCATAAATTAAGGGATGATGAGATCTGCGTGAAACTTATTCGATTACACACTGTACAACTCGTACTATGTATTGCATACATGCATACCATTAATTGTATATTATGTTACGTAATTTTAAAAACTATTTTCGAACTATGGCATGTATTCACTGAAGTAGCACATTATAAATGAGGAATTAATAACATCTTTCTGACGTTAAGTACGTTAGCGTCATCAGTTCGCAACTTTGTAATTAAACGCATCATATTCCGATCTGTGCCTGTTGAATATCTCAATGAGGAATCGTTTCCTTAACGAGTTTATAATTGCTACTAAACGCGCCGCCGTAATTTAGATTAGAAGCTGGCGGTGGTTTTATTTTTTTTAATGACGCTCACGTTTACGCCTTGTTATTTGCTAAGTTCGGTAGCCCGGCTTTAGTCTGTTCGGTCGTCCATCATCCGAAGCGGGTGGGTGCCGACAGCAAAACCAGCGGCCAGCGGTGTTCGACTGCATCCATATATTACACTTGTTACCACTTTATTCCCTATACCTTGCTTCTTGGGTGTTACGGAACCCTACATTTAAACAATAACTCAACTCGAGGGTCTTTATTAATGGCTCGCGGCTTACAAAAATTTCTTGTCGTAGTAAATTTTAAAACAGCTTAAGGTATTTCTTACCTTCACAGCAAATACTTATACCAAGAGATATATTTGGTCAAATATCTAAGAACAATAAGATAGCTTCGAAATATAATAGCTAATGTAAAAAAAAACTTAAGGTATTTTTGGAATTCCCTCTCTCGATTATTTACAACTAGAACCTCTTTGCTGTACGTTGTCCTTCATTCCGCTCTGTGTATCATCAAACTTTTGCCTACCCAGATTCCACTTGCCATTACCTTAACGTCCTCTGTATTGCCAGTCCACGTTACTCTGGCCTTTCTTTTTTCCCAAGAGGTCTACATTTCTAAACTCTCAATAGACATTACGCCATTTTGGATGTATATCCAAACCAGATTTTGGTAGATTTTCTTTCTAGTGATTAGTGAATAGCAGTTTTACATAGAGACGATTCTCTATTTCCTAATTTCTCAGTCAATTTCATGAAAACGAAAAGAAACTGTTATTGTTATCAAAATTCATTATAACAGAATCTGTTTGCTTGTATTAGATCTATATGCCGATCGATCGATCAATAAGTTAAAGAACTTGTATGTAGCTATCTTCTTCTAACTTTCATGAAACAGCCTTCCGACTTTTATCAAGTCACGTCATTTTGTCGTATATTATCTTAACTCTACCTAAAATAGTCTGTAGGTATAGATTTAATAGTCATTTAAGAAAATCAGTATTATTTTCTATCAGAAAGTGGGTAAAATTGGTATCGTAAAAAAAAGAAAAACATAAATGTAACAGTTAGCAAGTATTTCATAAATTGTGCGCCAGTTCAATACTTGGCCTTTATAAGCCGCGCTTATCGAACAGACCTTACAAATCCCGAAGACGGCAACAACGACGACAATTGCAATTTGTCAAATAAAATTATTGACACTTTTTAACGACCAAGTTTCGAAGTAAATAAAAGAAGCGCGGCGGGGAGGGTGGCGAAGAGAAATCTTTACCTTCTTCACCGGTTCAAGCCGGCCGATTGCCTCTTAAAGTAGAATTTAACGTGGAAAGTTTTAAAGTTTGCGCGCTCGCTAAACTTTATACAAAATGCCCTTGTAGATACCTGGCAGTCTGTCAACAGCATTACAGTTTGATCTCGTGCAGAAGTTGATTACAAATGCCTTGTTTTATTTACACGTTGCGTTACTTTCCGTTCAACTTATTGATATTTTAAAGTTTCTTTACGTGTTTAATTTGGCGTGCTTCGAACAGGTTAATGGCTCGTCGTTTAAAATTCGAAGGACTGAATTAAATACAAAATTGTCTTCGTATTGAACGCGAACATTTCAAAGTTTAGTATTCTAATACTACTGTATAATGACACTGCTACAAAGAAAAAGAAAATGTGGTCCGTCAGAAGTCGAAAAGCATCTCAAGTGGTAAATTAAATATAAACTTTTCTATTTTAGTTGCTTAACGACTACTTTATATAACTCATTTGGCTTTCATAAAGTAGCTCATGCAAGCACTCAAAATTTTAACGTACACGAGGGGAGTATAGATTTAACCTGGACTTTCTTATACAGCGATAACAGTAATAACATATTAATAATTAATTTACTTGTAAATACTGACTTGGTTGTCTGCAAAGCCAATTTTGCACCGCTTCTGCTACTTACTCATTCGACATAAATTTCTTGCCTGCTAAAAGACCTAAACTTTGGATTTATAGCCTTTCGGACAATTAAGAAATCTGTTAGAGCTGGACCGTGAATATTCCATTACTTCTATAGTTTAAAAAGATTTCTGAAATTTCAAGAAAGTGAATAATTAATTAATTAAATGGATAATTAATCGAATTAGTTAATTTTACGAAGCTAATCCAGAATGGCCAGTTTTTGTCTACAGAACTACATCTATAAATATCACGTGGTAATAACTCCAAAGGATTGCCTGTATTATCCGACAATATCAGGAAAATATATTACACACAAGCGATTAATAATAATAAATATAAATGTCTTTCGTTAAAGTTTATACTGGGGCGACCAACTTTGCGATTAAAACTTACTAATGGCTTTAGCGAGTCTTAGCAGTTGACATAGTGGATTTTTTTTTGTGCTTATTTACAACGCCACAAATTCTTCAAGTTCAAACAACTTCCAAATCCTAGCTCGCAGGGAAACGCATAAGTTACACTATGTTTTGGTTTTTATTGCCAGAAAATGAGTATGTTGATTTTCGTTAAGAATTTACGGTCGCCTTTATTACTTTTATATTAACGTCGCCGTCGACATGAAAATCAGAAATAAAAGTTCCGAACTACCTTTTCTTTCTAATTTATCGCCGTTTTTAAAGCAAAATTTCATTGGAAAATGCATAAATATGTTTACTGTGACTTGCAATCAGTCAGAGATGATCTAGTTTTTCGTTTTAAAAGTTAATTGTTTAGAGATTGTTTGTTTTTATTTAAAGCTGGATATTTTGGTTTACTTTGCAATGGCAAGTCTGATCAATAGTTTATTTTACGTTATTAAACAATTTATAACATTTCCGGTTTAAGCGGAAGTGGTCTCAGATGAAAATTTTTAAATGAAACGTCGTATGAATTTTTGCATTTTTGGATTCTAGAATTAATTCCGAGTCAAAAGTCGTACCTAAATTCAACCGTTTTGGAGTTATTGACTATTATTGCCTGTAGACTATGAGAGGATAGATTTTATTGGTTGGTTGGTTGGCCAGACGAGAATCGCTTTTATAGTAATGGTTTCATAAGTATTATTATTATTATTAAGCTGCACAAATTCCTCAATAGATAAGGAGGACTTTCTAAAATACTTGAAGTATAAATGTATGTGTGGAACACACAGCCCTTTTTTCAACGATCATTGGTCATTACTAATATCAAAGAAATCTAAATATTTACATTTTTTGCAATACGTTTTGCCAGAAATGTTAGAAACTATACCTTTAGAAATACAGCAATTTGGAGCATCTTCTCGTAATGTTTCCATTCTGACCGTACCTACGTCTCTTTTAGAACTATTTTAGAATCCATCACATTTATGCTTTTCTTCTTATTTCTCTTTAATGGGCGAGGTATGGGTTGTGGAATATTTCTCGCACCTCTAGGCGTTAACAACTATCGTCATATTGCCAACACTTCTAGGATTTAGCTATTTTAAAAATAGGTATGTATAAAAAGAGTTACAGAGGTGCAACCTGGATCACCCGGAAATTGATGTGTTTAACCAAATTCTCTAATAGTTTTGTGCAGTGTAGTTTCTTAAACTCACTTTTATGAAAAATAAAATCAGTTTCAAGATAATATAAAGGAAAACAATACCATTTTATCGTCTTAAATTTTCGTTTTTCTCAAAAGCAAACACGCTCTAAATTTCTGTCGCTTGCACAATCTATATGAAACGGAACGTAAACAGAAGAGCAAATAAAGACAGAGAGAAAGCATAAATGCATACGTAAGCGGAATGTTTTCACGTAATAAATTCCCTTTAATATTTAAGGAGGACAAATCAATAAAAACAATTGCATATTTCGAGAAACAAACTGCAAAGTGGAAAACGACAAGCGTATTGAAATATAAATGTCGCCGTTGGCGTTTCTCATGTAAATAATTAATAGAGACATTTATATGTACTGCTCGCAGCTTGAAGGCTTTCTTTTAGCAGCTACTTCGTAGGCGAACGGATGTCACGTGACCGAATCAATTTCGCATAATTTTTCCGTAATTTTTTCCTTTCGGCTTGCGCCTAGGGAGCGAGATCGGAAGCGAAGATTATTGTTTCTCGATAAATAAGTTAAGAACCGGAGCGAATTCCGAATATCACTTTTATCCTTACTTTGCCGGTGTTTCGCCAGTTATTTATTCATAAAATATAACTTCCAGCTGACTACAAATCCCTGCCTTGCTTATTAATATTTAATACATCACCTACCTCTCTCGACTGTTATTCTAAATAGAGCAACAATTCTTGATATTACCTTCTTCCCGCTTGATATTTATCGCGTTCCATGCGAACCTCGCTAACTGGGAAATTAAGACCGAGATTATCTGAATAGAAACTCAAAATTTATACTAATAAACTGATTACCTATTCGTTGTGTTCTCTTACCAACTAACTACCTGGTGGTGGTGGTGGTTGAAAATTGTGGAAATTTCCTCGCTCTCGGGAAAACGAACGTAGGTATTCAACAAACCCATGTGAATGTATTAGACGTGTTAATTTTGACCCACTTACAATTTCACACGCAACAAATGATTTCTGCACGCTTCAATGTATAAAACGCACAAAATTTGGAAAAACTATTAGATTCTCTTAGAAAATAGCCAGTTTTGATTATTATTTAGAGGAAGGCAGTTCACAATGTTGCTTTGAAACATCTGGTTAAATAGTGATGCAGTTTTTAATACAAATAGGTATTACAGTCTTTTTCTTTTGTCAAATGTGTTTCCGAATTTGTCAAATGACTTTCCAATCTGTTCAAGTTTAGTAGGCCTGCGGATTGGAAAGTCATTTGACAAATTCGGAAACATAATTGACAAAAGGGGAAAACCAAAAGAAAAAGACTGTAAATGTGAGAATTTAAACAATTTACAAGAAAAATGTCACCTTATTCGTTACAGATGTTCGTTAATTCAATTTACAACATATTATAAGTGTAATGCTCTGATGAGGTTATTAAAATCAATTATTGTTATACATCAAGTAGCACCTAATTATCAGCACGAAATAAGTTGCACGCTCATGGTAATTATTCAATACTTGGCGATTTAACAGCTTCTGTATCTTAACGCGGCCGGCCGTTCGTCATTCGCTTTTTATTGCTCGTAATTGTTTTCTGTCAATTCACGAAATGGAAAATTAGCTCTCGGTAAAGGCAGCAGTTGGTTCGTGTTTGCGCGCCGAAGGAAGAAGATGCTGGCTCGTGATTAAGTTCGTTTTAATATCCCAAACCGGCCGGATCGTTGAGCATTTGCATAAATTAGCAGTAGCTCTTCTTCGAAATATCATCGCTTCTTAATTTCGTTACGCCAGGCGCTTCCTTATGTATTGTCTGTCGTTTAGCCTAATTTGTTTCGCACTAATTTCCACGTTTGTTGCTATAATTTGGAAGTAACAATTTACAAAATTAATTAATCCTTTACTCTTGGTTAAATTTTGATATTAGGCTGTATTCACTTTATTCACATTCTACACAAACTCTGATCGTGTGAAAAATTATAAAATCACTAAATGCCCAAAGCTCACGTGACTTCCAATTATTTCCGAAGGTATTGCAATAATTGAATATTTTTATGTGTTCTATTTTTGTTCAATCGCGTATATCATATGATAAAGTTATTGTCAAAACATAGTATTAGATGTCTGTAAATGTGATAACCTTGAAAGAATGCAACTTGCATAAGGCCACCGGCGACATTTTAGAAGGCACGCTTTGTGATTCGACAGGAAATTGGAACTGCTGCGCATTCACTGTTACAGAACCGAAATAAAAAAGTCGCCGATAAATTACCGTTCGAAAGTCAGTCCTGACCTTCGGGAAAAACTTATTATGTTGCTGCTGGTAAGTAACAGTGGCGCGGCGTTTCTGCATGTCGTAAATCGAATTTAATTGTTACATGTAAATTAGATGCCTTAAATTTATGTCCAGATGAGGGGTGTATTTTATTCGGGCCTTGTTTCAGCTGCAGCTGTCTTGAGGATAATTAATTTGCACATTAGACTGTAATTGCAACGGTATCTGGAAGAAATATTTAATTATTAATAAGAAAGGAAATCGATGGATGCATCTGCAAACCAAAATTATTGCTTAGGAAAATGTAAACTTCTACAAATAACACAGAGTAGTGTTCAGAAGAATTATACCAAGTTCTATTTAAAGTACATTTTTAGTTACAGTAAAGGTAAGTAGGATAGACAAGGTTAAATTAAATAGGCTGGAATACGTCTGGAGATTCACTATAATTCATTAATCAGATATATATTCTTTTTAACGTTGAATGTAAATAAATATCAAATACAGAGTAGGAATCATAAACTATAATTAACAGTAAAGCGTTTAACTAACTGTTCCATCGAAGTTAAAAAAGAAAGAATTATTTTATGAGTATTTTGATTATGAAGTTACAATAACGTCTTATTATTTGAAGTCTTCTTTGAACAACGACATTTAAAGTTAATATGTATAGTAAGAAATGATCAAATGAAAAACGAATTAGACTTGGCAATGCAAACAAACACGCATGTGTAAATTTAGTTCAGGGAACGTTTCTTCAGTCACTTTTGACGTTTCTTTTCGAACTTAACTTTTGATTTGAAACATCCAAAGCAAGAAAAGCGTTTTATTCTGAAAAAAAATAAAGCAGATGCGTAAAATGGCCACTGCTTGCATCAAAATACTTCTGAACTCTACGGACAATTGCGTAACTAACGTTAAACAACATTTCCGGCGTGTTATTTATGTCACAATTTATTGACAATTAGTAAGGCACTTGCAGGGAATATGGCCAGTTCGTTTTATTTCCAAAACTATTAATCCAGTACAATAGTGTCACTAAACGCACTCGCAGAACACCCATCTCTAATACATCAGTAATATAAATTTCCGCTAAATGCCACCTCTTTCGCTCCAGACGTATTAATAGTCGACCTCCTGCATGTGACTATATATGTGAAAAAGATTAAAATTATTAAAGTCTTTACAATAGTATATTATTATACAAGTTTCACAAGAAGGCTTATTGTAACACGAGTGGGGTTGGGGCACGACTAGCGAAGCGTAGCGAGCTAGGAGTGGCCCAACGGAACGAGTGTTACAATGCCTCTTGTGAAACGTGTATAATATACTATTTTTTCTACTTTGCGTCACTTATTGAACAAAAATATGAAAAATATTGGATCTTCTTAGTATATGGGGAATTTTAGTTGTAATGCGTGGCAACACTGAAAACCTTTCGTTTTAATCAAAAGTCACATTAACAAGTTATTAATTTTTCTTATCCAGCTTCATTGTGAGTATATTGTTAAGTAACAAATAAATACTGAGTTATTTTGTAAAATCTATTAAATATTTTCAATTAAAAATGAAATGAAATTAAAAATTTCCCCAAAAACAGTTAAAAAACAGTCGTCACAATGAGCTTCATTGTGAAACTGTTTTTGGTGTCACAATGAGTTCATTGTGAACGCAAAGTAGAAAAAAACTTTTTATGTTTAAGTATTATTTGTTTTGATTTCTTATATATATATATATATATATATAGAACTATGTTATGAAACATTGATTTTTTTATTATTAATAATAAAAAAAGTGAATTTGTCGGCAATATGGTCATACGAGGGGTAAACCGCTGTAGACATTCAAGTAATCACTCGGTATTACTAGGGTAAAATGAGTATTACTAGGGTAATACCGGGTATTACTTAATGATATGGGAATTACTAAGAAATTGTTATTCTTGAAAAATTCATTTAAGTTCTTCATAATTGTTAGTGCAGAGTGCGGGTTACATTGAAGGCACAATTAAGAAACACTAGTTTATTAAGGAAACTAAAAGCTATAGACGTAAATCTTAACTAAGCACGCCGCGCGTTGGCTACAACACTTCGCCATATTGTTCCGGTTGTTATTCGCGGAGATGCACAAGCGTCTACCAGAGAGAAAAGAGAAGGAGCACTAAGCTCCATCTGGCGATCACGCGTGTAACGGATTATGTGAAATAATGTTCCAACAATAATATTTTCCGAACGCCCTGTATTTGTGCCGGAATCAACAGGCCGCGAGGGCCTTACATGCCGGTTCTCAATGTTACATATTACAATATTACATCAGAAAAATCATACGTTGTTATTTCGTCCTACAGTATATCTCCATTTCACTCTGTCGTCCGGTTAAAAACTGAGTTCATTCGTAACGACTCCTGTCTCAGCGCATAGTGGGAAAGAAAGCCGTAACGCGTGCGTAACGTTTATTTGTGTCTTCAACCTTTGTGTTTCTTTCATGGAGTTTTGTGGTTGAAACCTCAAACGGAATCTTCTCCGAGATTTGTTAAAGCACGCCGAGTGATTTTCAAGCTTGTTAAACAGCTTTTCGAAAGCCTGTCGTTGAAATAAGGAACATGTATGCCTTGTGGCCATTTTGTGCGATGTCCTGTTGGTAACGCGTATCTCTTTCTTCTATTAGGCTTTTAGTGGTAGTTTTACCTATCAGAGTCAAACCTTTTTTGGGTGAAGAAAAAGGCCAGAATCGGTGTTTGAAACTAGTTGAACCCCGGCAACACGGCTCACCCCCCGCCGTGAAAGTAGACCTGACCCGTTGACTCGACGTCACTTGATGAGCGTCGAAGTACGTGACTGACTGCACTTAACTGTTGACAGCTGACGCCGGATCCTGGTTACAAGGTCGGAACTACTCTAATTATTTTTAATTACTCTATTGAGTTGACTGAGTCACCTTTCCGCGGCCTTGTAATTTTTATTCTCATTTAGTAGTTAATCAAGTGAATTTCTTTAATCACTTTAAACGTTAATTGTAAACGATGAACTGATCTGTTGATCAGATAATATCTAACTTGTTCTTTACTTAATTACATTTCGTGATTATTTTCATCGGGACCCCTTCTGGGTCGAACTCGAAACTTGTAGATTATTTTTCTTATTCGTTATTTATTTTTGAGCATTTTAAATAAAAACAAGTGTGCTCAGCTGGTGCTTTTTATTTTATTCACTTCGCCCACCTTTTGCTTTGGGGTTTCGTCGAACCTTTCCATCGCCAAAAGTTTTGCCGAGCGGTGCTGGAGCAATGTCAGTCCCTCGCACAATTTGCTGGCCTTCAGGTTGGTAGAAAAATACTTAATTAATATAGAAACTCCAAGGAAATATGAAGAATCATGTATGTAGGTACTATAGGCAATTCTGTAGGTGTAGTGTTTTCCAAAAAAATCCAAATTATTTCAAATGTATCCAGGAATGATTGTACAAAAAGAAAGTAGTGTACAAGATTGTGGTTTACCCCTCGTGGCCATATAGCCAGCATACTGTTGGTAATATGGCCAGTTACCACTTTCTTTTAATGTATGTCAATCTTTTATACGTTTCTAATTTACAGTTTAGTTTTGACAAGTGCGATCAAGGTGGCTTGAATAATATAAATTTAAATGCATTACTCTGTATACTATATTATTTACTTAATTTGAAAATAAAGACATTATTATTATTATTATATATTGTTCTTGTTAGAATCGCTCTAGGCATTTTATCCTTAGGATGGCCATATTACCTCCAAGTACCTTATTATTAATATGACGATATACAAGACATGCATTTAAATTCCAACGCGTACACTAATTCGTTTTTTTTTATTGATCTCTGGTTATAATTTCTATGATGACATATTTTTTTATAAATTTTGAATTTTCAATTCTGAATTTGAAAAGATTCTAGATATAAAGTAATCTTCTTAGGCGCCACATCGCGAACAAATACTATTCTGTCATAAAATTAAGACCGCACGATTTTAATAAAACGAAATACATATCTTTCGGAAAAATTTGATTTGATTGCGGCGCGGATTGACTCGAAACGCAGGGAAGTTATAGCGGAGCATAATCTGATCACATATCGGACTTGGAGTGGCATCCACGTCGAGTTCAAGAATACAAAGATTTCAATTTGGCCTGGAAATTGCCTTTCAATAAAAAAAAAGAAAAGCGAAAAAGTATATGAACACTAAACCGAATTGTCGGAACGTCTACACCCGCTCTCGCCATTTTTATGACAGTGTGCGTCTGACAGTTTGCATACCGGCGTTAAGATTAAATTATTGTGATCCATTCTTTAGTCAACCGCACTTGTTACTGGAGATAACCGCTCTTTACAACAATCTACTGAATAATGCCCGACTATTTATCATTAAAGCCGGCTCGTCTGCGACTTGTTGGATTTTTAGACCACTCATTTACAACGGAGGTTTTAATTAAGCAGGATTAAGCTTTGTATTCTTTTTGTACTTTATTTCTCTCTCAGTGGCATACGTACATTACATAGTAGAATAGAATGGCCATCAGTGTTGTTGCTGGGGATTTTTCAGTTGTACTATACCATATGATTTTTAAAATTTTATATAAAGAGAGCAAAACGTAAAGCTAAATAATTTCGTACATAACGAATTTATTTTAGAATTCCATTGAAAAACAAATCGACAAATCAGTTGAAAATTGTGTTTAAAATGAGAATAAAAGAAACTTTATCAGAGCTTTAAGTTTTCATGTTATTAAAATGTGTCGTCGGTTATTTTTAGGATGTTTCAGACGTGCCGTTGAAAACTCACAATTGGAATTTAAAGGTGGTTGTTAAGACAACGGGTGGAATTTTGAATCATCGCCTTGTACAAACATCCACATAAATTATATTCGCGGCCTTAATAAATTTCAAAGGAAGGCTTATTCAACAGGCGCGACAATGGAGAGCACACCTCTTCTGTGTGACGCGCACAAATGTCAAAACACGCCGAAATAGCGGAAACCCGGCGGGGTTGAATTATTAATTCACGCGAACTGCATATATTAGTGATACTATTAGGTGTAAATCACGTTCAATACTAATTTCGGGTCCCATTTATTATGTAGCACATGTGATGAACAGATGAACATAATATTTTAGGATTAATGCTTTACATGACATTTTATTAAATCAAAGTCGCCGACGTGTCACATCTAAATGTCACGCTAATAATTTCGAACGTGGACTGAATTAATATTTCGATCGTAAATTTTCGAGGATCTAGGCTAAAATTACGTTCCATTAAACTTGACCGACTCGTATGAATTGTGTATAGCTGGAAACGTACATATGATACTGGCATTCATTTTATACACACATAAAAATTTTTGGGATAAATTGTTATCCTCCTAATCGGTGTTCAAATATGGAAAGAGTTTTACATGAAAAGTTGTAAAACTTATCAAATTTATTGATATTGTTATCTTTTCCCAATTAAAATGCGTCTAAAAATAAGTGTTAAAAAAGAAGGTGAAATAATTTTACTCCAACAAGGATATGTTAAACTCCTGTTTAACTCTGTACAGTAAAGATGTTATCCATAATTCGTTAATTCAATAAGTAGGAAATAAGTTACACTAAATAGTAATATATTCTATCTGCATTGGTGAAAGTCCGCATTTAATCCAAAAAAGTAATAGTGTCATCCTAAGGGTATTAGTTCACACTTTTTTACTTTTCGTCTATTGGTATATACTGCTGTATGACGAAAGGGGGTTGATGTTCTCAGAACAAGTTATGCCTACCAACTGTGGTGATTGCTTACTTTAGAATGCAACCCTCATCTTACTTGCGTATTAAATGTAATAGCAACAACAAGTGGGTTAAAAATAGTGATGTACGAGTAATAACAAATTATACCATACATGATAAAAACAACATCACCACATATAATTCCTTTCGTAATATTCTTCTAACGTTCGTTTATTCCATTATATTTTGTCACATTATTTAGGGCTTTATCAAACTTTCTTCGTGTTTTATTCTTTCTTTTTCTTCACATCAAGCGAACTAGATTTGCAAATCGTTTCCACTCCATCATCTTCAAATTTCTTGAAAATTTGGGGATAGTTCCATTGTTTTGTGCACCATATTTAGTTAGTGCTAACTGAAATTTGATTGGCGGCAATATATTTTTAAGTTTGGATAAAGACTAAAATAGTGGGAAGTCTAAATCTCTCTCCTAAGCTTCTCTGTTTTGGAGAAAAATCGTGGTTGTTTAATTATATTGTCCATTCTTGGCTGCTTTCATTCAAAATGGGCATTATTTTTGTCTTACAATGCAGCTGCCATTGCACCATAAAATGCTGGTCCAATTATGTCTTGTGAATATTTATTATGCCTTAAATAAATTAAAGAATGGCACCCAAAGCTAATCTAAAAGTTCAAGCAGTTAATTACGAATTGTAGAATTTTGTTTTCCAGACATTTCTCTCTTCTCTTTCCTTTTCCTAATCTTAATTTTCTTTCCTTAAGTTCAGTCAATTATTTTATTTATTTACGTACCTATCTCCTTTACTTTATCCTGCTTGCAGTATTCGGCTTTCGCTTCCGCTACAAAAAAAATTATTCATTATACAAGGTGAATTTGATAAATAAGGTACAGTAAATACAGTAACTAACAGTAAATGGGGTGTTATTTCTCGATATAATTTTTTTTCGAATTCAATAGATACACTTTTTATTTACATTTGAATATTAATGAACAGAAACCATTAAAAATATTCTTGTTCTTAGTCTGCGAAAAATGTATTCACTTCCCACTTCATTTTTTCGTCGCCAGAAACTGACCTTGAAGTTTTTTTTTTTAATTTTCTAAAGAGAAAATAGATACAGGGGCTCAAATCTAGACTATACGGGTGGTGGTTCAACTCCTAAAGAGTAAATGATGATTCAACTACTGAATGGAATCCTGCAACTTTATCAAAAGATCACTATAACAGACGCCGTTTACTCTAGCCTTGCGGGGAAGGTAATCAATAAACAAAATTCCTTCGGAGTTACACGGAGTTACTTTGCCTGTTGTCAGTTGAACCTTGAACTACTTTTGATGATGGAGAGTTTTCACTGCTTCTTTTTAGGGTCAAGGAGAGTTTCCTCTGCTTCTTTTTAGGGTCAAATTCAGCTTTCATTCTCCATTACAATTCATTCAATAAAATCCTCCTCTTGCCCTTCACAAGCATTAAAAAATTGCTGAGTACTTTCAAATCCTCGTTGCTTGTCGAAGGGAGGCAACTTTCTGGGCATCCACCTCGCGTTCAACTTTGTCATCCCTAATTGTTCATGAATTTAGTGAACGCGTTCTACACTACTAGCCAATATTTCGGCTATTTGCTGAAACCTAATTCGTCGATCTTCTCTACATTTTCTGCGGTCGACCACTGCGAAGATCATCTTCTAAGGAATTTCTTTCCCACTTAAACTGTTTGGACTAAAATTTCATAATCTTGTACACGGCTGACATTCCTGTTATGTATCAGTTTCGGCGTATTTCCTTCTTTTGTGAAGAATTTTATAACGGACATCTGCAATTATTGTAAACACAAAGGTCATTGGATAATGAACTGCAAGAAGTAGATTTGTGATGGACCTAATAAAAATGGAGTCAAGGAAACCTTTGCTGCCGACAGCGCTGTGCTCATGTTCACTTGTGAAGAAACTTATACAGTCGGATTCCGTAGTGTAGTGCAACGAGACATGTAATTTAGGTCCAGTTGTAATATTCCAGTATTTACCGGCAAGGCTTTATGAAAATCTATATTCCAATTCTTCCTGCAATAAGGAGTTCAATTATTTCCGCATAAAACAACAAGGGATAAAATACGGTTTCTGTTTGATTCTTTATTTGTTGTTGCAAATATTTCAAAAATAATAACCATATCTAACACTTATTTCGTAAAGTTTTACATCTTGAGCTATAGGTATAAGGAAATCTCTGTCTTGAAATACAAGTTAAGATACAAGTGACCCCAACAGTAGAGATTCCTTAATTTTTTGGATAATATTAATTCCCTTAAGGATAGAAATGCATGACACTTTCTGGATAGTACTAGCTCCTTTAGGCATACAAACTGCTACGTCAGAACTTAAGTCTCTCTCTTTTCCTGGATAATATTAACTCCATGAAAGATTAACCCCTCAACAGCGAGAATACGTTTTTGTATAATTTTGAAAATTAAAATGCAGAATGTAGCAAAAGGCTATTTATTAAATACGTTTACATTGGCAAAACAATCTAATCAAGAAGTAGTTTTTGAATAAAGGGCTGTTGCCAAATGGCAACGCTAGCCTAATATGTAATACAAAATTGTGAAAAAAATGCAATAATTATTATTGAAACAAATACAATAGCGAACATTTGTTGACTATTATTTCATATGAAATATGGGGTTCTACTCTATGCACAGACCAACATCACATTTTTGACACATGGTGCGCATAATGGATGTGCAACCTTCGCCTGCAGATCTCCGCTTTTTTTTTTCTGGAACTGAAATTAGTAAATGATCCCTATGATCATATCTAATATCATCAGAAACTCTGGATAGTGTAATGCTAGATTTGGACGTTGCTACTTTTCCTCTACTTTTGGGGAGAACTTTATACTGGTTTAGGTAGGTTTGTACAATTTGTCTCCCAAACGCTAACTGAGAAATGGGCTGCTTCGGTTTACATTGTTTTCTTGTAATCCATGCATTTACAATAGCAACATCTAAAAGCCACGTGAAAATGGGCCACCACCACTTCTTTCGCCTAAAGCTGATCCTATATCTTGCGATATGTTCATCCATAAGATCCGTCGCTCCCATAAATTTGTTATATTCACCTATAACTGAGGGTCGTTGCACTTGAATAGTTTTCTTCTCTTTTTGAGAAAAACGTTTTACAAATGCTGTAGGATTCACGCCATGACAAGTGGATGCTGCTGCCACGACACTATTATCCATCCATTTGACAAGAATAATTCCGTCTTTTCGATCCAATCGAGCACAAATGTCGCCTCTAGAACTAGATTTTGTCATTTCTTTTTTTCCTGGAAGATTGTATGATTTTGGAATGCGATTATCTCTAATCGTTCCTGTTCCATCATAACCTTTCTGTTTCAAAAAATACAATAAATACAAACCAGTAAATAGGTTATCAAAGTAAAATTTGTATGGTAAGTTCTTTATTGGCTGAGGAATCTCGTCTACCATGTTCACAAGTGGTGCAGCACATTTTCCAAATTCACTCTCATAATTGTCGTTCCCTTTTGGGTTCTTGCCTCGGTAAACACCAAAATTCAGTAAATAGCCACACTCGGAATTGAGGCACCACATTTTGTATCCGAACCGGATAGGTTTGCCTCTGATAAACTGCTTTGCTGAGTGCCTGCCAAAGTATTTTATCTTAGGCTCATCATAATCCAGGTGTTCTTTTGGAATCCAGTGCCTGATAAATCTTTCCTTTATTAAATCCATTAAAGGACGGAGCTTCCACATCTTGTCTAAATTATCAGGCTTTGTATTATCCGCGCAGTGTAAAAACTGCAGAACTTGTCTAAATCGGTCTCTTCTCATAGCTATATGTTTGGAGTTTTTATACAAACGCAAACCATTTACACCAACTAACAGCAACAAGTCTTGACACGCTCGGTTTTAACATCAAACAGATACTGGGATAGATGGCGCTAGTGCAACACACGTTGCAAGCGTTGCCATATGGCAACGCTAGCCGCTGAAGGGTTAAAATGCCACTTTTAAAGACAACGTTAAACTTTTTAAAGTTAAACGTCCTAACTCCGTTTATTTTAACACCAGAACCGGATGGACGCGAAGGAAGGAAGGAGTTGAAAAAGTGTAGAATTAACTCCAGATTTTTATGCGTGCACCTTTTCAGATCTTATTACATTACTAAAGGCCGTTTTAGACTAGGTACCCTATTTTTCTTCAATTTCCACAGTAAATGTTTAGAACAAAAAATGTTTTGGCTGCAGATAGGATTTTGAGATAGAACGTGTTCTATTTTTCCAGAAGTTTTTAATTCAATTTGATATTCAAAGGGAAATATAAAAAAGATAAGTTTTCTGATGGACTTCCGCCAAGTTCGAAGGTATTAATTTTGATCCAAATCTTGAACAAAAAATAGGGTAGTCTAAAAGGGCCTTTACCTTATTCCTTGTACAAAATTTTGTGTCGTTTCTTAAACAATGTAAATTGTGCAGTAGCATGCAATAAATTGCAACAAAAATTAGATTTAATCAACAATTATGTAAAATCATATTTCATTTCCAAACAACATTTGTAGTCCAAAAATTTCTTAACCCAAATAATATTGAAGAAATTGAACCAAAACTTGAACAAAAATAGAAGAGTTAGTTTTTTAAACCAAAGACATCAATAATGGGTTTTTATTACGTAGGAGTATTATTCAAATTAGTAACTTACGCACATAAAATTCTTAGGAAGAAGTTATCTTTTGATACATACAAAAAAGTCCCCTGGTTTGCCTTGTATTAAAAAAAAAGAAGACATAATTACACCATGAAACCGGCCATTAATAGCTGAATTACAGAAAATTGCGTAATGATCATAATTGCTGATGACTGTAGTAGATACATACATCGCGCGAATGCCACCGCTAAACTTGTAATCAGTAGAAGTTGATTTGTCACAATGGGACGGGCATAAAAACACAAGCCAATCGGCATTGTGTGTTAAGTATTAATCAAGCTTGGTATGGCGGTCGTCCCACCTATGTCAAGTTCAGCCTTGAGAACTTTTGCACATTTCGCCGCTTCACTCAGAGACTCACACAATTACGTCAAAATAATATTAAATTAAGTTTAATGAGCAAACACGTATTTGCTGCGTGCCAGAGAGCCTCGCGGACATGTTCACACGTGCGTGGATTTTCAGGAACTGTCATGATTCAGTTTTGCAAATGAATGAGCACTTTTTTAATCGGAAAATTCATTTGTAGGATTTATTTCATCGTTTAGATTTTAGAAAAACTATTCTTTTGGAGTTCTATTATCAGGATTTCATCTACAAAAATTGAACACGCAATGGGAGGTTTTTTTTCCTATTTATATTTCACTGTTTTAATCACAATTGCTTTAGTTTTCTATTTACTATTTTTAAATTTTATTTTCTCTTCAAGCTGAGCTAATTTCTACCAATACAATCTAATTAAAAACATTAAGTTATCATGATGGTTGGCTCTGCTGCTCTTGCCGAAGTCTCTTTCAGAGAAAGCCTTGTACGTTTTCCCTCGTATAAAAATGGACTGCTTAATTAATTTAATTCAAATCGAAAGGTATTTCCCAACAAAATTATTTTTTCAAAAACCTTTTCAATCTTTTATTAAAATGTGTTTTTAAATAAATGTTTCACTTGACTCTTTGAAGGCATAGAAAATGTCGCAGTGCTAAAGAAGAAATACGCACGTTAATTAAGGAAATAAATGAATAGAATGAAACTCTAATCCTATTCTACAATTAAAACAGTAAAGCGAATTCACGGTTATTTCTTTCATTAGACGGAAAGCAGGAGCAAAGTTATTCGTTAGTGAATCGGGCGGGGCATAAGGAGCAAACAGCTGGAAATGTTGTAGTATATAATGAGATCGTTCCGGAGCAGTTTTCTAATTTGGTGCGTCTGGCTGAATGAGGCGCGAAGAATCTACGTATAGCTGTTTGCGATGACCATTCACTATTTTCTATGGCTTCATTGTGCAGCGAAGAATTTCTTCCTAGTGGCCGAACAGCATGGTGATGTATCGTCGGCACGCACCTGCTCCTTTAGATTAAAGTAATCCGGCTAATGTACTGAAATATTCCTGCAGCGCGTTCAAAATCGAAATCTCGGCGATTAATCTTCTTTTACGATTTGTTTGTTTTTCAAATTCACCTAGTGTTTTTCTTCTACTTCCTTTGCCGTTTCGTCTAGATTGATTTCTTTTCTTTGTACTTTTAACAATTTCATTTGTCTCGCGATTGATTTACGTCCGACTGGAAACGTTATTCACTTTAACTTCCACTTATTTTACGTTAACGCGTACGGATGGAAACTTTTCCTCTGCAATCCGACGGCTCACCTTCCTTCAACTTCTTCTTTTAATAGACTGTTAAGAAAAGCAATTATATATTTCTGTTTTGCCGATGTCAGGTTGGATTTTATCAAGGAAACTTGTTTGGGAAGTCTTCGCGAAGTTGTAAATTTGGGAATCCAATCGGAAACAAACACTTAATACCCCAACAAATATTCTCCTGATAAACAGGCAATCGTTGAATCGTTGACAGTTCAGAACTATCTTTGATTTGTTTAATGTTTTAGTAAAATCAGCTGTTTTTTTTTTTAAAGAATTTGTTTAGCCTGCTATTAACATAAATATAAACTTCCAGATATAATTTCACTAAAAACCAAATCAGTCGTTTATGGCTTTGTTTACTTTATACTTTTTTTTTCTACGAACTCAATTTGGGACTTAGTTATTTATTGAAGAATTAAGTTCCTATGAATAATCACTTGATCCCAATTTTCCGTTTGTCGACATCGACTTATCACAACATTTAATTCGATGGAGTACCTATTTATTTAGGTTTCAGGATAAAAATTAGAAAAAATTGCTTCAATTGAAGAAGACTTACAGGACAATAAACCCATAGTAAAGAATCCTCCTGGGCATCATAATCTATGCATATATCTATATCATAAAGTGTTTTCTATTCTAAAAACGCTTAATTTACGGTAAAAAACCCGCAGTAATTACTCTCGACGGCAAGTCGTGCCTTTATATAGATGGGTCCGGTTAGTTATTCCGGGCACACTGCGACGAAAAAATATATAAAACAAAACAAGATGCCCATATATCTTAGCGCTCGTAATTAATATGCCACGAACGTAACGCAGATTGACATAATTTAGCGCAGGTTTTACATTCACGGCGTTATTGGTTGTGCGTTACGGAACCGCAATTTAAAATAACCCTAAAAGGGGGAGGCCTGCGGAATTATTATTTGTTCGTCGGCGGTGCGTTGTTGTTTCGAAATAATGATTTATTAACGCTGCTTTGTAATTTTTACACAATGAAAATTAACATTCGCGGTTGACGTTCGGTGTGTAAACGCATTGTCGTGGGATGTGTTACGTGGACTGGAAATTTTGTGCGTTGTTGTTCCCTTCGTTTCAGTGAGTTTCTTACAACTCGGTACCATTATAATAACAAGAGACAATATAACGCTTTCGTGAAAGCAATTAACAAAATAGGTATGTACAGTTTCAATAAATTCATACTAATTTTATTTTTAACTCAAACAACATACCTAACAGGAGGCAAATATAATGTCAACAGTTTTCCCTAATTTGGTTTCGAGTTTTTCGTTCAGTGTACATATACGTTTACACTAATGAGAGCGACGTTTTTATTCGTTACAGCATTTGTAAAAGTTGTACAACATAGCGTAAACTAGAAATATTGCGCACTCGTTATGTAAGGCCCGGCGCGAAACTTGTATGAAAACACGTCGTTGTCGGCTCTAATTAGTCAGGATTGAAAATGAGAAATTTTATGCAATCATTATCAGCAGCTGCACGCTAAAAATCCCAGCGAGCGTACGCGTGTGAGTAAATGAAACTGGGGAAAATGCCCTCGAAAAAAAAAGCGACATTTTCATTTCTGCGTAGATAACGAAGAGCGGTTGGAAATAAACTAAATTTATAGACATAATCTGACCGGATTTAATTCTGGTGGTTTTTTCGGATTCTTGAATAAATTTTTAGGACGTTATGAATTATTATTACTTTAGGTCATCGGAGTTTACCAAACGAATAGAAATATATTTATAGATTCAGCTGAAAACAGAATTGAATTTCATTCAGTATTCTGTTCTTTTGGTTGAAAAAGAAATATTAATGGAATTAAATTTAAGAACTACTAACTGAAACAAACATTAATATAATGAAATAAATTCAATTTTAAATTAAAATATAATCTGCAAACTAAATTCTTTTCAGTCATTTCACTATTATCTATACGGTTATAAAATACGAAGTGTTTGAGTATGCAGTGAAACCACATTACCATAAATGCCTTATCGAGTTATAGAAATAAATCCGCATGAATGAGTAAATGGGGTGCAAGTATTTTTTTTTTAGGTAAGTGTTAATTGTGACTCTTTTGTATTCTTATTTATTTAGCTGCTCCAATTTTAGACTAAAATCTCTATTGTCAGTTTTTTCAAGAATTATTGAGCCTTAAAGGTAGAACTTTAAATTACTTAAATACATTCAATTTAATTGCTTCTTCACAATTTGGTTTCCAATCAAATAAAAGTACACATGATGCTTGTTACGATCTTCTGTCTTATACGAGGAGTGAAAATAAAGTAACGCGGCAACAATGTGGGCTTGTCTTTTAGAGGGATGGCAGGTCAACATCCAAGCGTCTTCAATATGAGTTTCAACTCCTTAACGTCACTAGGTGATCCATATCGAATTTTTGTAAAATTGTTTTTTGTAGTGAGTTCCGAAAACGAGTGATAACAATTTCGAGCAGCGTTGTGCCATAAAGTTTTGCTTCAGACTCGGGCACACCACTGATGAAACTTTTGCAAAACTTCAGCAGGTGTATAGAGAGAATGTTTTGTCAAGGGCCCAGATTTTCAGGTGGTTTAAGGCATTTTTGAAAGGCCGAAAATTGAAGACGAATGTCGTACTGAAAGGCCATCGAAAACTGATCAGAACACAGCGTTGCCACGTGGAACGTTATGCTTCCAGTCTCAGTACTTTATTCATACACCTCGTACTTGAATGCAGGAAATTATGTAACTTCAGTTTTCTGCAACTGACCCAAAGCATTCTATCCTTTTAAAAAACTATTCTAATTGGATGCTATATCCTAAAATGGTTTTGATCTTACCTGAATGAACGTACCGGTAGATGGTACGGATCTGCAATGACATTTTGCACTTCTAGGTGCCCCAAGGGTCTATTCTGAGACCTATTTTATTTCTGCTTTATAAAATTTGGGTAAGCTGTACCCAAGTATTGAAACTTTACATACTAATGCTTTATCAGTTTAATAAAATCTGGGTTTGATTGCTATAGTTTATCACTCAATTTAAAGAAAACCAAAGTAATTTTGTAGCCATAGTCAGTTGAACGTTCATGTTAACGATATAAAAATTATTCGAAAAAAAGCAACAAATTTTTAGGTATTTTTATTGACGCTTCTCTAAAACGGAAACATCTCATTTCACTATTAGGAAATCGTTTAACTGCAACATGCTTTGCCTTGAGAGTTGTGTCGGCTAAGATCGGATTTGATAAGGCATTCTTTATTTTAACCGCGATTGAAATGTGGTGCCTGTTACTGGAGCTTCTCCTCTAAAGAAAACCTACATACTTTATTTAAAATTCAAAAGAAAGCAATTCGCGTTATCACGGGATCAAAATCTAGAACTCATTGTAAATTTCTCTTCATCCAACAATAATTATGAACGCTTTTTCTCTATTTAATGATTTCAACGATATTTAAGGCTGGTTTATACAACAAGAATAAGAAATAAGGACTAACGCCTAAAAGATAAAGGTTAAGGAATAAGAATGTACGTGTTTATTCAACAGAATAAGAATAAGATACGTTTTAAAACTGACCAATAAAATTTAATGTTCCTCCAAAGCACGCATGCGTGGTTAGGTTTATTATTGTCAATCGTCAAAATCGTGAGTTGGGTATACCGGTTATTTCGTGAAAAATAAACGTACAAAATAAGTGCAATGCTTTGTACGCATGCGCGCATGACATCGCCTAAGAATAAGGCCTAAAAGTTCAATGTTAACCAACTTTTGTTATCTTACGCGATATACCTTATTCGGTTTATAAACGCAAACACACAGACCCGTAAGATTAACTTTTATCTTAAGCGTTACGCCTTAAACCTTATTTCTTATTCTTGTTGTATAAACCAGCCTTTAAACACATATATTTTATTCCTAGATATGAACAAATACATAACTAATCCACACGAACAGGGCAATGACTTGACTCTACCGCTACCGAATTTCTCCTTGTGCAAGAACTCTCATTATCTTGGTAGACTTATAAACTATCTATTCAATTAAAGAATATAGTCAACTTAAAAGCTTTTAGGCAAAAAGTCAAACATATTCTCATGGGATAGACATTTTACTTACTCTATTGAGGATTCTTTTCTGTGACTTTCATACCTGATATTGTTAAGAATGTTTTCTTACAGCCGGCATTACCAACATCTTAAGGAAACCTTAAATTTAAGCCGTGTTTAGAATGTGGCATTTTTGTAAGTTTAACAAAAGTTAGTCACATTCTAAATGACATTTAAAATTGAAGTTTAAGTGTCAATTAGAATGTGATTGATATAATACAGACCCATGCTTAAATAACAATCTAAACACGACTTAAATTTAAGATTTCCTTAGAATGTTGGAAATACCAGCTATTAGACCTTCAATTTTAAAGTGTTTACATACAACGTGCCTTTTTTAAAATTCCTCCTCGTAGTTGGCCGTGAATTGTTAGTTGTGGACCAGCCTTGCTTGAAACTTTATTAATTAACGTAGATATATCATAACTTCACTTTTCTAGGGGTTATGCTATTTCATACAGCTTGTCGATTGAGGCTGGTTCACAACTAACAATTCACGGCCAACTATGAGGAGGTATTTTAAAAAAGGCGCGTTATAACTTTGTATGTGTAACTCTCTATCAGTGCTTGTCACTGGCACATGTAGGTTTTATGTAACTTTAATGACTTATTGTACTCACACTAGAATTAATGTATTTGTCATTATTGTAACACTTTAAACTGGGATGGGTTAACTAAATATGATTACTAAATAGTATTACTATTTTATTAAAGTATTTAACATAGTTTTTATTCCCGTTTAAACTAACGAGGGAAATTGAAATATTAAGACGTGCTCAAATTAATACGTCACCCTATACATAAGTATAAGTAAAAGTGATTAGTAAAATTAGTAAAAATAGAAGATAAGTCTACTATTACATGCAAGTATGTTTTCAATTAATAAAGGTAATTACATAAGGGTTGGTCATGGAAAAGCATGGTTTAGAAATAACAACAGTGATGAGGTGATGACAGTTAGAGAATTCTAAAGCTTGCTGTAGACATTATTTGCGCTGACCAATCCTTATGTAATTGCTTTTTGCACACGCTGTATCATATTTTTAGTTTAATGCTCCTATGTTTACAGTAGAGGTAAGCGTCGAAAACAATACTGCTTTCTGGAATGAATTAATTTCCCATCAGGGAAGATGGCAAGCGACACAGTGCAAATAGGACTACTGAAAGAGTTTTCCGATAGCCAAAGCACTTTACCCATAATGCATATTGGCGGCAAGATTTTATCAGGCTCCTGATTAAATTAATAATTCTAATATTGCAACATCATGCCCTGCTATAGAATAGTTTTCAAAGTTGAATTGGTAGTAAAATAAAGGCGAATATTTAGGAAACAAAAAACAGCATTTCCACTTTTATTTTTGTGTAAGTTCAGTCATACAAAATATGGGAAATTTAACCGTAGAAATTTCCTATTGTCCGACTTAAATTCACAGTTGTTATCGACATTCGTCATTCGTCACTATGGCGTATTTCAGAGTGACAGTTTAACTTTAATCTTCAGTTTATTTCCCTAGTAACTAATATCAAAACAATTGTTTCTGTGAGAATAAACTGAATTTAAGCTAAGCATCATAAAAGTACTTGAAATAAGTACGACAGTTTTCCAAGCAAAATAAATTCGAAAATATGACTTAAATTATTAAATTCGGCTCTCTACAATTAAAAAAAAAAGAAAGATGAGATGAAAATGTTAAATTAATTTTCTAGTTAAATTAAATTCGCGTTTAATTACACGATGAATAAAATAGGCGGCGGAAAGTTGCGTTGAAAAAAATACGGAACGCGACACTTCACACTAACAAGCTTTTTGAAATATTAATTGCCGAAAAATATTACGCTCAACTGAATATTCTGTATGCGTACGAAAGCTCGAAAATTACATCCACCGAGACTGCCGCGCGCCAGTTCGCATGGCCTTTATTATTTCATCAAAATATGGATTATTTAATCAGGATGTGGAACTAGGAATTCAATTTGGAACCAGGAAACTAGAAATTTATTTTTCATGCAGTTATTTATCGTAAAAAATTTAGTTTTAACAAATGTACTTTGGTTTCTGACAGGAAATGTCCAGGATTTCCATCCAGTGATGTTATTTATTATTTATAAGTGAAATGAAATTGTTTTCCTTGTATTTAAAAAAAGAAAGACGTTCAATATTTGGGTCCCTAAAAATTCTGTATTTTTTTGTTTTGAAACGTTCATGAATGTTATCTGAAGCATTTAATTACATGCACAGATCATTTTATTTTCTAATCAAATCTTAAATTTCGCATGAAATTAATGTAAACAATGTTGTCGTTTGTCGGTTAACATTATGCAGACTTTAGCAAAACTGACATTGTTAATTAGAGAGTGTAATAATACTGTAGGTAACTCGTATGAAATTGTTTTGTTTCTTTAATAAGACATTTTCATTCATAACATTGTCAAGCTGATTACACTCGTGGCGACAACAAAACGGAACGCCTAAATAAAACGTAGAAGAAACAAAAAGGAAATTAATTAATCTGATAAAAATAGGTAACAATGAAAAGCTTGAGGTGTATCACAATTAAAAAGCGTGAGCACAAAGAAATTGGCGGCGCTTGAAAAACGCAGGAAAGGGGTCGTTAGATCAATTAACGAGACAATGACGTCCGTGCGTTTGCTTTCCATCAAGAACCGTTACAACAATACAACCAAAAATAAACGTTACGACGAACGTGTGGCCCGCTATAAGTCATCGCCGACAATGAACGTATTTTATACCCAAATTAGAATAACAAAGTGCACTGAAAACTATAATTAATGGTGAAAAGGCGCACTAAATAATCCGGGCGTTTCGAATGCGTATTCAATTTGTTGGTTCGCATAGAAAATTCAATTTCGGGAGAGATTATCGACGCAGTAAATATATTATTGTGTACCTTGCACGCTCAACCACTTTCGAGTCGATCGATGCCCGGATTCTTTCAAACGCTTGTGTAATATTTGCAGCTTTTTCGGTCTTCGGAAAAACGACGCTGTAATTCACTTGAGCATAGCAGACTTTTAAACGTAAGTGGTCCCAGGTATACACAAACATTTTATTTACAACTGTATTTGTTACTACAAAAAATATATAACCACACGTGTACTGTACCAATAGTAGTATTAATTCTCCTCCAACTTTTAGCTCATTTTTCAAATTGTGTATTGACGTTTTCTATTTCTTATATTTTAATTACTCATAATATCATTAAATTTGAAAAGTTTCACAACTTTTCAGGTAAAACTCTGTCCATATTGTAACACTGATTAGGAGAATAACAATTTATCCCAAGATGCAACCCCAATATCACATTACAAGTTGGTGTTAATTAATAATAACTATAACATGGGCTAATAAAACAACGCTCCTGTTGTAGTTCTTCGAACGATTTAGATACATGGATTTTGAATTGCTTCATGATGATCCCAACAACCCTAAAGAGGTAGCAAAACAATTCTTTAAGAGGCAAAGCTTTCTCTGCTCATTTTCTTTTCTCTTTTTAATTAAAAGGTTTATAAAAGCAAGCCAGTATACATTAAACTCGAGAACAAACCCGACCCAAATTCTGATTAAGGTTTCTTTTACCACAATAAACAATATAAAATATCTGAGCTTTTACTACATCATTTTTTTTTAATTTAGAATTATTATTTGGTTCTATTTTTAATTTTTCTTACCTGTTCATAAGGTCTTGACAATCGACATCTAAAGTATTGCCTGCTATGTCAATTTTTTTTGATAAATAATCATTTAGACTGTTTTATTTTTCTGCAATATTTTACATAGAAATTCTTAGAATTTTCATCCGCTCATAAATGGCGCTTAAAATTCCGGCAGATGGTCGCAAACTGCTTAGTAAAATCTGCGAAAGGCATTTGAAATTATATGCATGCAACGAAATGCAAGGGTTTAAATAAACCTCTTGCATATTTTATAAGACAATTTAGCATCTCGAGGAGATGCTTTTATATCCACCACCGAGAAAAATACGAGTAAATAAAAGTTTTAATACGTTTCCTACAGCTTCGCGTCGTTCCCGTCTCATTAAAATCGTCTCTGGAAAAGAGAAAGTTACAAAAGGCATTTGCTTCTATGTCTACGGCGAGTGTGTATTTCAAAGTACAATTGTACATTGTCCGAGCAGATTTACCCACTTTTTTGTTCAATTATGTATTTCTTTGCATTTTATATTGTATTTTTCTTTATTGTTGTGCTTTATATTTTTGCTTGTGCTTTATTTTATTTATGTTTCCAAAAGTATGTATGTATAACATTTATGTACAGACAAGAAGGTAATTAGTTATTACAGTGTATGTAGTCTACTTACATTTTACTTATTTCCAGTTAATTATAGTTAATTTGTTGTTGTTGTAGTAACAACTTTGCAATTTGTGCTAACAACATTTTAGATTCATCTGATTACGTATTAAAAATTAAGATGGAAAATTTTCGACTGTGTATTCGTATTTCTTAGGCAAATGAGATTCAATATTAAATAAATCTGTTTCCAATAATTTTTTTCCGTCGTATTTATAAATTCTTTAGTCGAGCTTCGTGTGGCAAACTCCATTTCCGGAAGTTATTTGTGAAAGGGAGCGAAATCTTTGGGATAAAGCAAAAGTTTTTTATGCGACGTTTTTATTTTTTATGCGCTCGTGAAAGTTATTTTCATAGCGGATTTTTGATTTATTTTCCATGTTTTTGGGCTTGATTTCCTCGCGCGCGCTTTGACATTTTTTATGTTTGAAGTTTTAACGCGCCTTTGTTTCATATTTCCGCGTAACGGGTTTAATTGAATAGAAAATTTCTGGGCTAAGTTATCGCAGTGTTTATTTGGAATGGCTTGTTTATTGCGGAAACTTTTGCACTAATGCGTTGCCATAAATATTTACGACTCTCTTTATCTCATTTATGTACATAATTACTTGCCACAGTGTGACCTTTGTTTAGCTTTTACCGCTTTTGTACTTCTACCACAGTACCACGCAAGTTATCTTCACTCCAACAGAATACTAAATTTTTAAAAAAATAAAAATATGTTCATAATAAACGTAGCAAGTAAATTATTATGTTATGTATGTATATATCTTTATTTTAACTTAAATAAGTAATCAATTGGATAGCTTAATAATTGTGTAATTATATACTATTCTTCAGGTTCAACAAAATTTTCTAAATCTTGAAACGATTCCATAACCATTCTGGATTGCAACCTGAGAAGGACAAGTTTCGACTGAAATTTCCATCAAAAAATATCTGTAATTATAGAATACGATGAAGGATCCTTAAATTTTGCGTAAAAAATTGTTTTCGTTTTCATTCAAATCATTCCAAGACAATCGAGATTACTTGGGCATCCATTATTTTAAACTAGATTCTATTTTTCTTTCATTTACTACCAATATCTATTTTTCTTGTTTTGTAGAAGTATAGGTGTGGATATTTAAATTGCCTTTCGCAAAAAATTGAAAATTTTTACATACCGTCAGTATTTTTTAAATTAAAAAAGTGAATTCGTCTTGGAGAATATAAAAAAATAACATAGGATTATTATTCAAGTGACGCGGTTTTTCTTTTGCCTCTCTTCCTCTTTTTTTACGGCCCCTTGCGATGTCGGCGATTAATTAAAATTATTTCCTCGAGAAATTTGCATTCCTCATTACTAAAATAATCTCTTTAATTTGCAGAAAGCCTACGCGAATATTTTAGTAAATATGGCGAAATTACAGAAGTAATGGTAATGAAGGATCCGGCAACGAGGAGATCGAGGTGAGTCGAAAGAAAAAGAAACTCATTCATTTACCAGAAGTAATCTAACTCGAACTTCGTCACTAAGTTTCCTTTGGACGAATTAAATCAAGTTGCTGATGCGGTTAGAGCAAACTGAGTTGTTCAGTTAGTTTACTTCGGGTCCTAGATATGTAGTCTACCCTGCAAATCCATCATTCTTAATCCTTTGACTTTCTGGACGTGTACACAGTGATATCATAGGGCGATGCAACCAACTAAGTAAACCTCTCGGCTCTTATAATTAGCTTTTAATCATTTTGCATAATTTAGAACAAACTTTCAGGATTTCTTTTTAAATATTATTTTTATAAAGCAATAATGATAAACACGTCGCGTTATTTCTATTCAACTTCAGAGCAAGAAATCTCTTGCACCAAACTGAGACTAAATTGCCTTTCCTTTCCTTTTAGATTAGCTAGCCGGGATAATTGAATGACAATGACTATGCGAGAGCGGATTTTATATTCGCGTGAAACTAGGCAAGAAAAAGCTTCTTCTGAACACCGTTAGTTTAATGCAATAATCATCAGTATCATCACAAAGCTTACAACACAATCCTCCATTCAGAATTTATTCCGTAATTACATTAAAATATGAGATAATTCAACTCAAATTATTTAAAAAAACATAATTAGAATTGGTTTTTATTAGGATGATGAATTAATTGACAAGATGACACTCAACTGATTCGATTAAAAAGTAGATAAATGCTTAAAAATAAAAGATTAATTCTTTCTAAAACAACTCTAATTCAAAAAGGCCATTGTTTGTTTATTTTTCCCCAAATATGTAAAAGTAAAATTTGAGGAATTGAATCCATGCGTAATTATAACTATAACATCTAATAGTATCAGCATGCTGTGATCTTACTAACCACTTTTATGTGCGTATGTGTGATTTTCAAAGGTTTACTCAAAAGCATTAATATTCAAATCATTGTTCAGATACTTATCGGCATTAAACAAAACGTGCCCAGGTTATTCATGTATTCAGATTCACTTCCAAGGAAGTTAAATACTATTGCGCTCACTCACACCTTAGTGCTACTAATTACAAATAAAAAATCGCCATTCGTTTCTAATTATTTGTTTAGTTCGTAATAAAATCATTCCTTTCCAAGAAACGTTTGATATATTTTTTAATTTGCGTGTTTTTCTGCTTTGTTTGAGTTATACCTACCTATTTATGGGCTTGAATTGAATGTAGTATTTGTCTTGGAGATAAAGAGACAATATTGACAAACATGTGGCATGAAATTACTGCGTTCATAAATCACAAACAAAATTATTACTGTCCGCACATAATTCCAACAATTTCGAGTTTGACTGCTAAAACACACGTTGTCGCAGCATGTTGATAAAAACGGAATTCAAAGCACCAATCAATGGACATAAACATGAATGTCAAAGTAGTTCTGGAGCACGTGTCCTTCAACGTTACAAGTTTTAAGTCGCGCTTTGTTGTACAGTAGCCGGATCGCGTGGGAGCTTATTATGCTTATTATCATTAAAACCACATTTCAGCTAACTGCTGTGTGCCAGTCAGAGCCGCTTATTGTTTTAAATCGTGACGAGTTTAGACGTGTGTGTGTGTGAATGTCTTTCAACGGTCCATTAGAACGCAACTGGCGTAATTGTTGGCTAATTGTCCGCGTTCGGATAAATTACACACTTCTTGAAACTCTGTTAGTTTTAATCAACATGTTGCTACTGGCTATAAATAGCACAATTATGGGAGCTATTTTAAGCGACGCAAAGTTTATTTACAATACTGGCACAAGTGGTTAAAAAAAGATGACGAAATGTGTCATCCTTGATACGTTTTATTATACCCAGAAATTGCACATGCACATCCTAGTACTATCATTAGAAATTTATGTTTATCTCAAAAACGCTATAAGTTTTTCATTTCATTATTTTCTATTAAAAAGTCAAACTTAACTGAATGAAAAATTTAAGTATACACCCATTATATTACATTTCTGTTTTATGGCCCATCTTAAACTAGTACTTTCAGAAAAAAAAAATTAAATATCATTTTTTAGAATAATTAACTTGTAAATCCTCCGAAGTCCTTTGAACTTCTAACAATAATTAAAATGACAGCGTCAAATATTTTCAACCTCGTTCCAAAACCCTTTTCATTGTCTTAATGACTTTCTTAGTGCTTATCAAATAAAAGTGTGTATAAGTAATTTTCACCGCCTTTGTTTCATGTAAAAAAAACACATCGACAGCATAACCTGGAACTCACTCGAACGCCGAGTAAATATTTGCACTTCATTGTTGGTTACAGAGATAATAAAACACATTAAAAACACCAGGATTGAATAGAGTTATCATTAGGATTTCTTTTAAATAAATCCCCGGCCATAAAACGCATTTCGTAATTGTTAATTACCCGGGCTTTTTAGTTTTATGCATGTGTAAACAGACGCGAAGAGGATGCACTTACGTTCTCGGTTTTTTTTTTCTCTCTTGAGATATGATTTCGGGACAACAATGGTTTCCTGTGGACGTAAAGCTTTAAGAGTGCAATAAAATGAAATTAAAACGTTAATGCCTCATAGGAATGAATGAAAATGCCGATGAATAGATTCACGCTCGTAAAGATAGGAAGAACGGTTTATTTAATGGTATTGTCGTATTAATTTATTTTATGTTGTTAGAATCAAGCAGAAGTGAATGTGGTTGGTCAGTGAAAAATTTATTAGAAATCCGATAGATCTGGTTTTTAATGTAAAAGATATTTTTATTTAACGTCGTGCAAGTGCACTAATAAAGTAATGAGGAAACACAGTTGCATATTTCTTCAAATCTGATGAGTCTCTTGAATTTCTTTGTTATTTCTTCTTTCTTCCAAGTTTTATCCTTAAACGTTGGATGCGGACTCCACTCCTTTGCTTTTATAGATTCGATGAGGATTCTTATTTTATTACTTCCAACTATATTGATTAATTAATTATTTCCATTAGTTTTATACATATAATCAACTACCTTTCTGTTTTCGTGTGTCTTCTTTGAGGCATAGCGGTCCCCAACTTACAGAAGTGTTGCCCTATATTCATGTAGTTAGATTTTCTTATTATGTATATACTTTCATATCGGTTATCTAACTTACTTTTATTTGTCTACTTTCCGGTACCACGCTTCCTAAGTACTTATATCAAGTGGTCAAATGAAAAGTTCATTAAGGGCCAGTTGTACAAAGTCGGTTTAAACTCAAGTTTAACTGAACCAGGTTCAAAGTAAACAAATTCGCATAGAATCTTAAGGACATATGGCAATTAATGCATTCATAAATAAAATTCGATGCGATTTTGTTCACTTTGAAACTAGTTCAGTTGAACGTCAGTTCAAACCTCCTTTGTACAACTGGCCCTATGTAATCTTTGAATTTTTCATAACGTTGTGAAGTAGGTAAATTAGATAAATGTCACTTGACGTTTGCTGCACTAATGTGCACTCAGAGTATTTGCATTTTGTTTTAACCTCATACGGGATGAAGATACTCTGAGTGAGCACTAATGCAGCAAACGAGAGGCACGTTACGATTTAAGCAAAATACTAAAACTACATATTTGACAATTGTCATCCATTAAACGTCAGTCGGTTTAGGAAGTCATCCCTTTTCGCTATATTTCCTTTCATGAAAAAATCAAAACCAACTTGCTGAACTTTTCAATTGAACACTTCGTACTTATTCTATTATTTCACCCTTGCAGGTCAGTCCCTCTTCAGCCCCTCTTCGTCCCTGCTACCCTATTTATTTTCTTGTTTTTTTTGTTTTCGCTTTTCTTTCATAATTGTTTCCCTGTCTTCTCTGTCCATAGATTCACCTACGCTGTTTGAATACAGACTGAGTCAAAAGTATGGAATAATCAAAATATCTCAGAAATGATAGATATCACAATGTTGATATTTTACATGAAGATATTAGCAAATAAGTTGGATCACACTACAGAACCACAGTATAAGAATCTACCCAGTAGCGTCACTCGAATATAACTGTCACAATTGCCATTTTATTTGATACCTACTGATTTGCAAATTACATTACATTTGCATAAGGGTATCAAACAGAATGGCGTTTTTTCTGACACTGACGTTTAGCTGTCGCTACTGGGTAATTACTTATACTGTGACAGTACCGACCATCTACTTTCTTAGAAAATTATACTAACTTTATTATTTTCAATGAAAATATATTCTTTTAATTTAATATTTTTTTAATTTAATTCCAAATTAATTAAGTCCACATTTTATATTCTTTAAAATTAACGAAGAGAACTCCTTCAAAATTCCAAAAAAAAACATTGACATGTGGAAGAAGTGAAACACGAAATTTTCGTGGAGACGTAAGCCCTTGTACCGCCAGTCCATCCTTTGTACTTTTGATTCTGTATTGGATTCTGTATTGGATATGTTGGATCCAGGTTTCATTCACTGTTACAAACCTTTCCAAAAACTTTTCTGGATCTGTGTTAATTATCGCAAATTTTGCTTCAGCGATGATTTGCCTGATGCATTTTTGATTTACTAGACACCCAACGAGCAGATGCTTTGTTAGACCAATTCGTGGTGATGGCGCAAAATTTTTTCAACGTTTCTTACTCAAAAGCCTCATGTTTTTTTCTATATTTCAATTTTATTATAATCCTTCAATCATTAAATTCATGTCACGAACCAAATCAACATCTTCTTTGATCATAACTGTTTCCGATGCTTCCACACCTGGTTCATGTTCTTTTCCGAATTTAAATTCCCGAGATCAGTTTTTAATTACTTGGCATAAAAGGGCAGATCAGCTAATTGTGGCCATAAACTCTGTTTTCAGAGATTAAATTTGATCCGTTTTTGATTATACGCAATCACCACCACAGATTAAAAATAAATCTTGAACGAAATAAGTTGAATATTTAAGAAAGATATTCTTTTCTATAATTTCCAAATGTTCTTTATTGCAAACTAGTTTCACCTATAAAGGCATCTTCAGTGCATCAAACCTTCAAGTTGAAAAATACATAATAGTAAAATATAATATTAAGTTAACAATAAAAATTACTTACGGGTATTTTATAAAATTAATAAAACATATAATTGCATAAATTTTAAGTCTTTTCATCCTTTCGAACATAAATTTTCTGCTTTTCAATCATTTTTTCATCGTTCTTTTTCTGTTCCTATGAATGAAATAAATTTTAGAAAAGAAATTAGTATAATCATCCAAATTGCTTATCTTAATGACTTTCCTATTAAACCAATACATAATATTTTTAACAAAATTAGAAATAAATTACTAAACAACATCATTTTCCCAACAATTATAGAAAATAATAATTCAATAAATAATTTTTTCTCTATTCCGTATGTGGGTCCTTTGTCAGTCAAACTAAAGAAATTATTAAAAACATTAGGAATACAAATTTCATTTTCAAATCAAGTTAATTTCTCAAATTTATTTTGTAAAAATAAAGATCAGATTGATAATTTTTCCAAAAGCGGAGTTTATTCATTAAATTGTAATTCATGTCAAGCAGTATACATTGGACAAACTGGAAGAAGTCTTCAAATTAGAATTAAAGAACACTTACGATCTTTATAAAATACCCGTAAGTAATTTTTATTGTTAACTTAATATTATATTTTACTATTATGTATTTTTTAACTTGAAGGTTTGATGCACTGAAGATGCCTTTATAGGTGAAACTAGTTTGCAATAACGAACATTTGGAAATTATAGAAAAGAATATCTTTCTTAAATATTTATAACAGAATCTATAAACAGCATGGAGAATTTCAACATTAATATTGAAATAAGTTGACTTCAAATTTGAAACTTTGGCTGCGGTAAATGAACGGTCAAACTGGTCAGACTAAACACGTGTTCGATTTTTCCAATCGCTGATTGGTTAGATGGTTTTGTCTGACCGTTGACTTGACGGTTTTGTGCAATTTGATCATTCACTTAACTCGCCCTTTGTGTATAATTGCCACAAGTTCGCAGAATTTTTTTTTTATTTATTGGTCAAGAGTTAGGGTTAGGGGCAATAATTAATGAACTCGTGGTTATTTGTTGATGTTAAAAAAATGTGGTTAGCTATTGATCTGTTTGCTTTTAGTAAATGTGTGTAATCTAAAAAAAGAAATTGTTTTTGTTTGCCATTGTATCCTGAAACAAATATGTTTTTCATGGATCCAATCCAAAAAAAATATGTGGGCAGTTTAAATAGAAAAAAAAATATATATACAATTACCTAAAATTTGAAAACATTCCGGTCAGTTTCCCCTCGCACGTGTTGTGTATTTTCCGTAACTGTCGATGATCGAATTCCATTTGCAACAGAGCGTGTGTCGGGGAATGCAACCGTGCTTCCGAATGCACCGATAGCATCGCATACTGCATTCTTCGGATGTGTGTATTAGCCCTCATCGGTACGGGTAATACTAATTGATAATCTGGAACAGTTCATTGAATGCATAGAGTACATGATATGCCTCTTTATTATTATCAATTCAATCTCATTAAACCCGCGCGCGCGTTCAACAGATTTGTTTTGTTTACAATTAATCTCTATTTATCTGATTGATTAAATTGACAGGAAAATCAAATACGCCATTCAATTGCAGCTGCGTTAAGAAAACATCTTGTCACAATCCTGCCGGAACGGGATTCAATTTGAACCAGGTGTTATTTGGATGCATTCGGAGCTAAGCCTCTTTTTTCGGTCGTAAATGGAAACGAAATATCACAGAAACTATAACTTATGCGTCCTCGTTTGTATTTCATTTTTAGAAGTTACTGCTGTAATGTATGCAATGATAAACATAATTTCGGGCAATAGTTGTCTCTGTTTATGACATTTCCGCGTGCTCGTTCCCTACTGCTTCCAGTTCTCCCGGAAGTGAATGTATTTCCCGAACATAAATATTTTACTAACACGAATTTGCAATCCGTGAACGTCACCAGTGTTACTTGTTTAAATCCTGGATGGTTTTTAAAACTTTATTATTCGGTTAGAATTTTAAACGAAGCACACAAGGTACACAAAAGAAATTCAATTTTACATTGTGTTGTAATCACATCACCACTCTACGAGCTTTTAACAATATCTTTTATTAATATTCGGAATAATATATACTGCGATTGCCTAAATAAACTCTTTTAATTTTGCATTTTGTGATAGTGCCGAAAGTAAATCATAGATGACGATATAGTATTAACGTTTATTAAACGTTTAAATTGAATGACGTTAGCTGCTTTTAGTTTTTCTTTTCTTGACAACAGGCTTTATGTGTTATATGATAAGGGTTGACAACTGCCTTATAATGATATATACTAATGATTCCTAGCACTTGTTTTCGGCGCGAATTTATCTCACTTAAACGTCCTCCTTAGTCCGTCGAGGACCTCGTAGTAAATCAAGGAAATGCGGTGCCATTTTCAGTGGGGTGCGATAATTTATATTTTAATAAATTTTTGATGCTCGGTGGAATGCATTCGTTTTAAGGTTTCTTCATTTCTCTTTTATTTCTGTTTAAGGAACTCATAACAATATAGAATTTCAGTGAACAGATGAGTTGTAATGTGCTGGATACAACTGAAATTAACATTTATAGAAACATACCTTCATTTCAAACTAAAACAAGGAAATATTTTGTTTTGGAGAAGAACGAGCATTTAATTGGTTAATTAAGCATTCAACAGAGGTACCACAGGATTGGCTCGCCTTGGTTTGGGTCTCCTTGGATTTGTTCGCTTGGGTTTGGCTCGTCTGTTGGGGCTGGATCTGTTCGTCTTGGTTTGGATTTCCCCTTGTACCTCTTCGATCTAGGTTGGCTCGTCTTGGGTTCGGTCGCCTCTAGTTGGCTCGCAACCTTGTAGTAGATATACATACATATAGGAGAAGGATGGAGGGAAGCATTCTACCAGGCCCTAATCGTAACGTTCCTTCCCTCGTTACTAAGGTGGTTTTCTGGTGCCGTCTTGACTTACTGAAAATGTTCCTATTCTTATCTAATTAAAAGATTTTCTGCTTTGAAAATACAAAAAATAGTTTTTAGGTAAATCATGTTCCCTTTCTAATTGATATCTTTTTGTGGACTCCTATAAAGTTGACCTTCTCTTGTTCAAATAACAAATAAAATAGAAACTGATGGATTAGGACAGTACCAATGGCTGAAGCTGTCTACAACAAATATTTAAACAAAACACATCTTTTCTTGGAGATCGATCCTTGGGCGTATATAAATGTTTGTTTGCTTGGTTCGTAGAACTTTAAAATTCAACAAAATAAGTTTTTCTAGCTCAAACATAACTTTAATACGTATATAAATTTACATAGAAGGTATACGCGCGCCGCAATATTGAACTTGGTTGACACCGGGTCGCGGATACCCGAGAGCAAAGCCAAGTCGAGGCGAGCTAAGACAGAAGACAAGACTGCAATAACAGCCTACTCCATATGTAACGCTCATGTATATTCACGCGCAGAACAAAGCCCCGGAGTAAACAATGATAGCGGGCGGTACGTCTTAGACGACGGCGCTATCTGACGGGACCAGTGAGGACATTAGCATAATCGGATAAGGTTCGAAATCATTATGACAGCGATTAAGTTGTGACTGATATCTTTCAAAGCGACCATCGCCTTGTCATTAAGGACAAAATTTCCTTGCTGCTGATGACAGGGACGATGTTCCCTCCGGTTTGTAATTTTATGCAAGCACAACTAAGCCTTAGCCTACAGCTTCCTAAATGAACAATGTAAACATCCATGAAATATTTTTGTATTCTCTGTAATGATAAATAATTTCCTTATTCTGCTCTCACTGAGTCGTTAAAAGCGAAAAGTTTAAATACAACGAAAGCACGACGATGTGTTTTAAAGTCAAGGAGAAAATACTACATACTTAAAATCTTTTAACAAAAACAAGGAAGTGTTGAATTGTCATCCTAAACAAACACAGGGAAATCATTTTTAAAATTACTTAGAACTGTTGAAAAATGAACCACCAAAGGAACCTAGAACGTAAAAGGAACACGGTGTGATTTCAAATAATCTTCGTCGAAATACTCTTTAAAGTGAAACTGGAGGACGTTTTTAATCCAAAGATTAATCAGTGACCAAAATGTTTGTTTTAGGGAAAGCGTGACGTATTTCGTTCTTACCTGTCCAATAGGAGGCATCAACAGAGTGTAAGTTCATTAGTAACAGTTGACGAGGGTATCTCGCAAAGGTCAGCCCTGGAACCTCTTCTATTTGCTATCTATATTAATTACCTTCCCACAAGTGTATACTGCTACGTGACATTATGTGCTGTTGATACCACTCTGGCAACAAATGGTGCAGAAAAAAATGCAAGAGGCTATTAAAGCTAATAGAACGTCAACTGAAACTAATATCAACACATTCCTCGGCTTACCTGACAAGTTTATATTCAAGAACTCTGCAAAAATCTGATATCTGCAGTACATGCAATCAGAAGAATACTGAATCTCCTAATTGCTCAAGCAGCACAGATGGTTTATTTTGATCTTTTTCATTCAAGAACAACATGTACCATAGAATTATAGGGTAATTCCTCACCTTCAATAAGTTATTCAACATGCTGAAGAAGGCAGTACGAATTATAGCCGGAGCTGAAGTAGTTGCGCATTGTTTACTACACTGAAAATAAAGACCCTACATTTTTAAACAAACTGTTTATGTTCATATATTTGTTCATATATCCGGCAAAGGAAGCAGTGCAAAATCATTACTTACGATTTCATTCACCTGATTTTCTACACATCATCTACTCTATTAACCTAAAATTGTGCAATAAACTACCTGCGAACTGTGGAACTTTACCTTTGAGACGCTTCAAGTGCAAATTAAAAGGCTTTAATTAATTCTATTCCTTTGAATAGTTTCTTGCAACCGACTTGACTAGTAATATGTAAATTTCTAAACTCTACTTAGTTGCTTGTTAAGTTGTACTTTCGCCTAATGCCTGTAAAAGTGACTGTTATGTTAAGTTAACATTGTTAATTGAAAATCCAAATTCAAGAATTTCGATTTAATTCCACGATGTAAAAATATACTAGGTGTGCTACTAAAACAAATTACCGACTTTTTAGAAATATTTTAGAACACACCAACATTACACTCTTCAGAGTGAATTTGGCCAGCTAAGGAAAGTAGTTTTAAATATAGTTCAGTTTCATCAAAATCGGGAAAGGACACTTCGGAACGCTTCCTTGTAAGTAAAAAAGAAGAAAACATTATGCATACAAGTGAGTGGAGATTATTTTCAACATATACTGTAAAGATCTGGTCATGTGTTTATATGTATAATGTGATCTACCTCAACTGATTTTTTAACGCATGATAAGTGATCTCAAAGCTATATATTAAATAACATTTCAGACTTCGCTTTCTTTTTTTTTTCAACATAGATGAATCATTTTAATCAATTTTAGAGACTAGAGATTTTAGAGAATTTACTGTACTGACGCTGTACACCATATACATATCTATTGTAGCTATTGGGTTTATAGAGTAGCAGGTTTATTTTGCAATACACTGTGTAAGAAATCGAGCATTTCATAATTATGTAAATTCAGTACGTAAGTTCAAGTCGATAAATCATACCCATTAAAAAAAAAAATATATATATATATATAAACAAACGTTTTCACCGATATGAGTCAGAGCTGACCTTTTAGACCACCAACGTAGAGCACATCTGAGTTTTATGTAATGTATGACTCATACGCACGTGTTCACTAAGGCAAATGTCAAAGAGAATGACTCATATAAGGATGACTCACTCAAGGTTGCAGAATTGCAAGCAAACTACCGAGATGATTCATCGGGAAGAACAGATGAGTCATCGGGTTTTCCCATTCTCCTTGATATATATAAGGCCCCCGAACCTTGTAGAAACAAGACATTGCTAGTGAATATGTGTTCATCGACATCTCCATAATCGAAATAAGTGTTGAATTCCGTCAGTCTCTTTGTACCTGCTGCGATGGTCTAAGGGTGAGAAAGTATCGTTTGATTTTATTATTTTGCCTGTTTTAATGTTTTGTAAACTAACATTTGCTTAATTTAATTATGAGATGCTGTTTTTCTTATTGTAAAATTATGCCGAATTTAAGAAAATTTTTCTATAAAGAAAATTCAAGCTAAGAAAAGGATTTTGGGAAATAATTTAATACCAATAAAATCTCATCCCATTTCAAGAGGATTCCATAGCATTTTCTGGCTGCAAATCCTAAAACCAGTTACGCACAAACAAAGAAATTGCTATTTGGGTCCTTTGTGGGTTGATTAAAATTTTGGTGAAAGAGTAAGGAGAAGTGTAAATTGTTGATTATTTTGAGTGATAATAAATCTTCTCTCTTACTCTCGTTGAGACATAGTGTTCCGACGAGGCCTTGTAGAAGTGGTAAAGTTGAAAGGAAAAGGATAAATTCATCCCCTTTCTATTATCATCTTTAACCTCCCGTCCCTCACAACTGTATTGGAGCAGAAAAAGTGCTGTTTTGATTTTTAAGAGAATATTACCTTTCCTTCAACCTGAATGAGTGCACACACTATCGCCTTTAAAATCGTTTAAGCTGAGGTTTAAATCCATAACAACAATTGTTGAAATAATCGTTGTTAAGAGTTTAAGCTTTGGTTTATAGTTGAGCTGGAATTGTACAACAGATATGAGCAGAATCGTTCCATTAGTCGCATACAATTTGGTACGGGTGAAAATCTAGTTAAAATCATTTTAGTATTGTCAGACACCCTGTATTGTGAAATAACAAGGACATTCCGTTATTCTGCCATGCGCATTTATCTTTGAACAAGTTTCTCAGTTTTCCTGCAATCATAATCTCGGTCCTTTTAATCATCTACTTTCTAATCACCCTATTTCATTTGTACGCTGATTAAACGATGGCCTGCAATACGCAATACAAATTGTTGCCGTCTCTCTCTGTCCTAAAGTGAGTTAATTCGTCTTTCGTGGCTCGCTGCTCGGTGTAGAGGGTGCACGTTAGTGCCACTGTTGTGGTTGGTTTTATGCTTTGTAATTCATTTGGCTGAAATCGCCTGGAGATGAATGTCTACGGTACTTTGTTCACCGAATTTTATAAATCGTCACCCCTGCATTCTTAAGCATTGTTTAATGCTTTCCTATGCCTAGTCCCCGGAGTTTTGCTGTAGGTAGCTCTTTCGTTTACCTTTCGAACTTTTACGACTAGTACCACCATCTCATCTGTGGCTACCCGAACCACACCCCAACCGTTGTTGGTGAGTTGAGTCGTGAGAGGTCGCTGGAAATGGCGATACGCCGCGTCGCGCCGTCTCGGCTTAAGTGGTCCTCCCCCGGGTTCGATACTCTACGGGCATCTACCGTTGGAGGCGCGAGGATGTAAGCAGGCTCGGATTATTTTAATTTGAATTGTAACGGTAACGCACGTTTCTGAATTGTTTTGTAAATTAACCAACCGTTTGTTGCCGAGGTTAGTTAATTTTTGATTTTGACTTTTGTAACGTAAAGTCGGTACCGAGTTTTCGGATTTAGATTTGTTTGACAACCTCGTTGCGTTTATTTATTTTGGATTTTTCGTTCTATTTTATAGCGTGCTTTTTAATTATTATTTTAAATAAAGTCAATAGTGCCGTATTGGGGAATTTTTATTTTATTAATTTTTGACCTTGTACTTTTGGGATTCCGTACAACACCCCCAGCACAACATCTCCAGGAGCTAGCCGACTGTGCTGGAGTTCTTAAATTGCCCTCGTGCAATTTGCTACCAGTCAGGTAGGTAGCAAATTATGTGAACGAACGTTAATGTAAACCATTGACTCGTCGATTTTCAGGCGATATTTGAACAATCCGATCCACAGCGATCCTGTCGATCGATTAGATTGTAAGTGATACCTATTTTCATCGCCTGGCAATTTTTTGCGCAAGCTCTTGACGCGTCAGTGAAGCCCCGTTTATTCTTGACGCGTCAATGTCCACCTTTTTACGTTTCAAAGCAATGTCAGAAAAATTGTTTTATGACTTATCATCACCATCTGGTGTTGTCATGCTTATCCTATTATTTGATCACGATTGGGATACTTGCCGGTAATTGAACAGCTATGTTATTCTAATAGGAAATATCATTTTAAAAATCTCTGACAACAGCATCTCTGCAAATTTGTCTAGCACCAAAGTGCAACGAGATCCTCTGAATAGCGATTCCGTGATGTGAAATCAAACTATTCGCTATTATTGATCCTGTACATTAGTGCATTTATTTTATAATCTGCGGCTCTGCTTTGCAATGACACGTACATAACACCTAATATTGACATTTTGATTGAGCGACTCAATGACTTTAGTGGTTTAAGTCTCTTAATGCTATGGTTTTCAAATTACATCATGTATTTTGTTACATTTCATAATCAATGCATATTTCTTGATTTTGGAAAGAAATTTATACCTTCATGGTCATCGTTTCAACAACCCTCTTTGCCAAAATCTCATTTAAGTTTTGTACAGATGTTAAGAATTAATGTAGGCTATTAATATTTTTTTAATAAGAATTTTCCTGTATAGTATTTCCATAAACAAGTTTTTCTCACTTGTGTTTACTTCATGTACGAGGGCGTTTTTCTAATTGATATACCTAGCCATGAAAATGACTCACACCAAGAAAATGTTTGGTTGTCAAATTATTGTCGCTGATGAAATTTTGTAGTTCATTGGGCTTTGCAGATTATTTCTTCCGAAAAATGAGTGGAAGTAATTTGGAGCATCGCGCATTGATAAAATTTCTAACTAAAGAGACAAATGGACCAAAAGTTATTCATGAAAGAATGGCCTAGGTGTATGGCAGCGACGACCAATCTTATCCAAGTGAAATTTTTGTGCAAACAGTTTCGATGGGGTCGCGACTCAATTTAAGATGACCCCCGGTACTCATAAGAACTGAGGAAACCATTGAAGATTAGCTATTGTCTGATCGATGAATGAAGATCGCAGTGCTTGCCAAAGAAACGGGAATATTCTAAACTATAGTTTACAAGATTGTGCACGAACTTCCCCAAACTTCTTACACCAGAGCAGAAACTAGCAAGGAAAGAAATATGCCAAGAATATTTGTCCGCTTTAGAGAGTGATGAGAGTTATTTCTCGCGAATTGTCTTACGCAACGAAATTTGGGCGTCCTATTGGGATCCTTCCACGAAGAATGAGTCAATGCAAAAAAGACGAAAACTCAGTTACCTTCTAGACGTTTTTTTTTGGGACTGCGAAGATATTTTGCTTATTGAATATATATGGAAAAATAGTCCACAATTAATAGGTAATAGGTAATTATTTTATTTTATTCGAAAACTTGAAGACTTCGAAAGTGATTGGTGTTGTATCAAACTTTTCCAAAAACCAATTTTTACCATTGGTATTAATACTTTCATATACATACCTACTTATTCGAAAATAAGTTTTATTGTAATTGTAATTTATTTTTAGGAAAATCAGGGACCTAATAATAATTTTGAGAAAATTAATGTAGAAGTAGGGAGAGATTTTTTTTTTTGAATGATGAACTCAATTTCATTTGCAGCTGGGTTCTGCTCTAATTTCACCGCGTAACGATCAGACTAAGTGACGCAAAAGCAATTTCCCTAATATCATAACGCAAGCCCCCGTTCGAACAACGCAGCCATATCCTAAAATGAAATGCCCGTGCCGCAAAATTAGTTTAGGCGTTTGTAATGCAGCAGCGGTCATTTTATGTTCCATGACGACTGATAATAAACGGCAGTAAAATCCGTTTCAATCGCGGACATTACCTGTAGGCCCCGTTATCGGGTTACGATTATTACCAAAATTGTCGGCCGAAACCCCCCGCGCGGTCACGTGAGACTCCGAATTAAGTGAGCAAATTCGCGTTTTACACAGAGAGTTGTAATATCTCCGGAGTGCCAATCTCTTTGATCGAGTTCCGCTCATTTCTTCATGGATTTTCTCAAAAGGGCGCGGGAATTGTAACGGATTCTCTTGTGTATTAACACGAGATAATATTTTGAAACGTGCTCTTGTTTCCAGACGTAAGAATATCGCCGGAATATTGAGGATTTACGCCAATAGACAAACCCTATCAAGGGAAAAAGGAGGAAAAAGTTCTCTGTTATAAAATAAGGAATTTATATTTGTCGGGACAAAAAAAAAGTTTTTCGGTTTATTTAATAACTTAGGGAAACTTTTTTATTGAAGGCACTAAGATGGATTAAATATTGATGGGAATTTAAACTCCAACTTTAAAAAAAGGACAGCAAATATACATATATGAAATATTTCAATTTATTACATTACGAAGTGTTGGAGCGTTTTTTTTTTTTTGGTACATTTGGGTCAAAATAGTAATAACGTTAAACAGAGCATACCTCGTTCTGATAAACACTCGTTCGCTGGTTAGTCCTTTCTAGCTTTCTCTCCCTCTCTTCATCTCGCTCATCGCGCTTACGATGCATCGTGAGAAACGGATGCACATACAACAAACAATTTACATCGGATGTCCGAAAATACATCAAAAACTACTCACCGGAGGGCCTGCGTGCCCCCGCGGAAATCCAACGGTGCATCTAGTAGCAACCATTCTCTCACATTAATAATGGACGCTACGGAAGTTATCCTTGGACGTTGATTTCTTATCTTCGCATGCATTAACCCCACATTCACCTGAAATTCGGAACCCCCCCGATGGATATTAGCATACCTTGCCTCCTAAGCTTACGTTCTTAGGATCAGTTGATGTCACTGATCGCGTAAGTGTCAGCACACTCCGTTTCCGATCCAGTGCACATCATGTCATGTTAGACCATTCTGGAGCACAATGCTTCAGCAGGTCAGGAATACAACCAACTGAATTCCCATTCACAATGAATATGGAATACCAGCTGACTGTTTCGCCGACACCGTGCACTTCATCAGCGGTGCTGACCACTGCGGCAAGTCACACACGGTATCGTATACTGGTGCGCAGTATGACCCCCTGCAATGCCCCGGATCATCGGCATCAGGACGATATTCGCCATATTAGAATAACTCCAACTCATCAATGATTCTCATCCCGCATTGCCAATAACATAAACAGGGTATACCGCGATACTACCTCTGCCAGAACATTGCCTTCTTAGGGCAATACTCTGCAGCCACCCTCTAGGTCACACATCCCGTCACCTCGACGCGTAACACAATTCCTCACGCGCTTTACCGACCGTTCTCAGTCTGCATCACGAGAAAAAACTATCCTGCCTCTCCTCTTAATATTTTACGTTCCCTCGGCTAGGCTTATCGTCAAAACATAAACAAACATCGCCTGATATACAGATATTTATTAAGCATTTTAAATTACAAGCTAACTCATTCCTTAAAAATAATTTCGGCTACGACAGTTATAACATTAAGTATTCCATGGGACGCATCCAAAGCCACAGAACCTCAATTTCGTCGGCGTATATGTGTAATAATCAGTCGGCGTTGAATTATGGCGTACGGTACCGAGGGTTTTGTGATCTCGATAAAGCACGTTGATTAGAAATTGTCTGTAATTACACAGTAGTTTCTAGATTCCCATGTATGAACCGTGTCAGTTCAACTCCCAACTCAGTTCTAGAACACGCCAACTGCTATATTTACTCTCACGTCTTGTCTTCACCTCTGTAAAATTCCGGTTCTGCCCATTTCATGCTTAATGAAACACACCTGTGCCGGAGAACATCCATCCATACACGTCTTGCGAGCTTTTGTGCACCACCTGAGATAGCGGCAAGCGTTGTCAGAGCCCGTAGTGCGGAATAAAGTTGACGCACGCAGCGATTAAATATACATTGCAACCAGTTCTCACCTTATTTATTTATTTTTTTCGTAGTAATCGTCGTCGGCACGTTCTGGTCATTCATAGCCAGAGATTTTAAATTTAATAGCTCGCCGCGTTAAAGTTTACTCAAACATTCAGTATCACGTTCCAAGTGGGTAGTTGTTTGATGTAGGTAAATAACTGAAATCGTGTTTAATTTATCTTGTAAATATAGCACGAACGTTTGCTAATTGTTTCTTGTTGTGCTTTAGTAGATGTAATAGTCGGCGGCTAACGGCGTTTGCCTCTCTGATTTATGACGTGTGCCTTTTGCCTAACGTCTCTATCCATATGTGGACATTATTATTTAGAAAGTTTCAAATTTCTCTTATATTTAATCTAAATTATTAAACTTTTGCTTTGTTTTTGAGTTACCAATAAACATTTAAGTCCAATTGTACAAGTCGACCTTCACTTCAAGCCAAAGCTTACACCCTTAATAACATTAATCGTTGTTAAGGGTTTAAGTTTCAATTCAATTAGTTTAAATTTAAACTGCCATTTGTATGTACAACTGGGTCTTAGTATAACTCCTGATTGAAATCATATCGATTATATGCAGATATAAACTTGTTTTACGATCATTTCCTATTCTAAATGACTAGGCTGCGAAGTTAGAATTTCGGATATCCATGCGTAATGACCCTTATTCCACATGCTGCACGTATGTATGTACGATAGGTGAGGATGTGAACTGTTTATTATTTATTTATGATTATTTATTAATTGAGAAACTACGTTTACATCATTCATATGACATAAATATCGTTGATAAATGAACAAAATACACTGGCAACGTCTGGTGGTAGAAAAAATCTAATGTGCACCTTGAGAGGAATACCTGCCACTCTGACCGAAAGAAAAATATTGGAAAGAATTTTTAATTTGAATACAGAGAAATACCAAACCAAATTGGAGATCGTTACAGTGGTCGTACCAACGTTGATATAGAACCATTGTCACCACAAAACTCTAGTGTGAAATACTCCTGTCTTAATTACTTAGATCAGTAACAAGTCTGCGCTGTATCTTTCTTCAGCTTTTCCTCGACTACCATCAGTGAAGAATGGGTGCGGGCAAAAAGATCTTAAAACAGACGCCAGGGTGAACCAAGTCCTCAGCTGATTCGAAGTAGGCCTCGACAGTGTTCCCAAAGTATTTTGACCTTTCAGTAGATCGTTTGCGACAATCACAGAAGAACGTACTCACTTGTACGTTGAAGGTAGTGGTACAAATACCCAAACAGCTAAAATAATAATTGCATTAATTACACACAGAATAATTACAAAATCAGTTATAAGTTACCAACAAGTTAATTCGTTGCGAGAGAATTGTACACGAGTGTACACCTGTTTAGTTATTTACTCAATAAATCAGATCAGTCCGCCTTCTTACTACTACAATAATTGTCATCAACTAATTAGAGGCGCAAGAAAATTCGCTCTTAAACAATGCAGCGTCAGCAATAGTTAATAGAGATTCTGAATAGACTCACGTAAGCAAAAATGTGGCCTGTAGGTTAAGGACGTTTACGTTTCCCTGTGTGTTTTCTGCGCGTTGTCCCAAGAGTCGTGTAGTAATCTGCAACAGGGCATGGCACAGGTGCTTCCAAAATATCGGGTAATTAACCGAATACCAAAAGGGTATCCAAAACGAAAAGTACCAAGAGATATCCCAACAGTAAAAGTATACAAAAGTAAAAGCCTGAGTTAAAAAAAGAAACGGCATAATTAGTACCAAGATGGCATCGTACCGTTAGCCTGACCACATGTTTAACATTACCTGGCTTTTTAGGAAAACCAAACACCCAAAAACTCATCTGACGATGCTATTAATAAATTCCAACAACGTCGAGTAAGAGTTTGTCACGCTTTTGGTCGTTTTAAAAAATTGTCAGAGTATCATAGTTTCTTGATAACTACCAAACGTTCAGTTGCTGCATACCGTGGAGTAAACATTACCTGGGCCAAACCTTTTGTACCCCAGCTCAGTGGAGACGGTCGTGGGCCAAGATGGGGACCAAATAGCCGTGACCACAAAACGTTATTTTCGGAAAAGGGCCCCACCAGCGATTGAAAATGACCCAAGCTACACCGAAGGTGATATGGGGTATTGAAATAGTTGCAGTTCCCTGTTGGAAGGGACGGTCGAAACGTCGTACCACAGTTAAGAGAGCAACCGCTATAAGGAGAAGGGTATATCCTAAATGAAACACCGAAAGGAAGATAAAAGGGTTGAAAGTCGTATATTGCACACCCCAGAAAATGTAAATCAATGGTGCAAATTGTCGCAAAACGTTTCCAAAAATATAAAATTATCAACCGAAAATTAACCGTAGGCCTCTTCGCTAGCGTTTACAGTCAAAATCCGTAAATTTTGTTTCGTTGAAAGTAACATTAAATACGTGAATATTAATTCAGTAACAAATTCAGCAATTTCGCGACTTAGTTCATTAAACGAAAATTGCTTGAACCATAATTCAACGAAGAAGACAATAATAATTTAAATATTACCACATTCAAAACAAAGAAAATGTGTTCTTAATAAAACGAAAAAGAAATAATTTGGTTTGTTCCGACCTTAGAATTCCGTGGTTATTATGCCTGCAAGCTGCGAGGCCCTCTTAGGTCGGTGAAGTTGCTTTAAGTCCTTCCCTCGATGTGCAATCAGCGTAGTAACGGAGAGGGGTCCAACCAAACCAAAAGAAGAAACCCCGATGAAAGCTGGTTTTCTTGACGAAATCCGATGAAGCCGTGCTAATGCGAGGTGGCCATAAAGCCAAAAAATGCGGCGTAAGCCGAGTCAATTCTTGCTTCGAAGAAATAAGCACCTCCCCCAATTTCAAAACCCCGAAGCTTGGCCTCTTGTCACACAGCAAAATCAGGTAATACGAAATACAGAAGCTTCAAAAATGGCCACCGTGGCGGGACGTCGAACAAACTCACACGTGCACTTCAATGAACAACCAGACAATCATCAATAATGTATCTCGCGTCGCTTCACGCAAGGGACGCTGGCAAATTTTTTGGCACGCGCGCAACGTATTGAAAATTCAAAACAAAGGTATGCTATCCTCCCCACAGGTATAGCAAGAGGGAAGTATACCCAAGGGTATTATCTAAGTACAAAATAAAATGTAGCAAATTGTAATCACAACGACACAGCATCACCAAAGTTAAACAAATAATGAAACGCAGATTAAACGTTAAAACAAAGCCAAACAGGATAACGCGAGATGAGCTCGGATGCTGTGAACTTCAACCAATCAGAAATGGTTATTTTCGAAATGCCACGTCACAGGACGAAAGAGTCACAGTATAAAAATCTACACAGTAGCGTCATTCCAGTAAAACTGTCACATTTGCCATTTTGTTTGATACCTACCGATTTGCAAATTACACTACCCCCCCCCTATTCTGTAACTCATAACGACATCGTTAAATACCGATAATCGTTAAATGACATAGTTTGACCAATCAGTGCTTAGATATAACGCATTTCTTTGCACTGATTGTTCAAAATATGTCACTTAACGATTATCGGTATCTAACGATATCGTTATGAGTTACAGAAGAGGGGGGTACATTTCCATAAGGGCATGAAACAGTATGGTCATCAAACAGTATGGCATCAAATAGTACGGCCACTTTTCTTGACACTGACATTTAAGTGACGCTACTGGGTAATTACTTTACAGTGAATGAGTTATCAGAGCTGCCACAATAAATTCTAAATAGACTAAAAATTTCCGAATATTGGCAACCTATTCCTTATGAATTTTGAAACTGTAATAAACCTTGTTAGAAATAAACATGCTACTCAAATTCGCTTCTTTAAAAAAACTAAAGGAAAAATAATGAATGTCCGAATCAGAAATCAAGTCCACAAAGAATATTTAAAAATAAAACCTCTAGTAAAAGTAACACAGGAAAATAATTGAAAGACAATTGAGGAGGAAAAGTAACACAGGAGTTAAGTGCCAAAACTTTCAACTGGGGAAATTGACTAAAAACTCCATTATTCCCAAATATCAAACATTTTATTCACAATTTTCTCAGCCTACTTTTGGTTATGGTTAATGGTATACACCCAGTATAACCCTAAGTACACGCATAACTCTGATACTTACAAATAGTTCAAATGGGATTCCTTTAACAATAATATTTTACTGTAGAAAAGGAAAACAAAGAAAGTACATTTCTTGTGTTAAATAAACTTTTATTTTATTGCTTATTCATTTTGATTATGTAAGTCCTTGCGTGTATACACACGCAATCGTCCTGCATGAAAAGAAACGGCATGGCTGTCAGTATCATTAAATAAAGTATGCAATTGAGATTACGAATATACATTTTATGCTTCTGCAATAAAACATAATACATGGGCAATTAGATTTTGAATGAATAGCCTGTTTGTATGTGGATCGTAGACCACACAGAACACATCTTCTTTTCTCTATTTCTTCAATGAGAAAAATCCAGAAGAAAACATGCAGCTCTTGACTCGCCGGAGTTCACCATAGATAAATAAATAAACCGGAAGAGTCCATGCATTAGCGCAACGCCGGAATTGCCACCCTGTGTAAAATTCAACCGAACGCGCGCTATTAGCTCGCCCGGAAGGGCTGAATTGCAGAAAACTGAAGCCGTCCATAACTCCGGGGTACGTACCACCGCTTTTAAACTAATCTGTTAAATTAGCGATCGCAATGGAACCGCTCGAGATCTTGAATCGGTCTGCTCATTACAGGCTAGGGAACCGGCTAATACAAATCGAGCACGATGTGGAACGGACTTTGATAAAATGCGCTAATTCGAAAACACTGCAACTTGCCGCAGATGGCATAGGTTAATTGCGGGGGTAGTTAAATATTGCACAATCGATTTTATGTATGCATATGGGATGAGGTGCGGGTGTAATTTCGAACCAAAATTTCAATTTTTAAACTTTTTCAATTTTTTTTTTTCACAAATAAACCCTCATACGCGCAAAAGGACGTTAAATTACAGTCAGGAGAAACCATTTGCGTTTTCAGAATTAATTTTATTTTCTAATTACTTATGTTCATTGCATTGATGTAGTACATAAGGGGCCTCATTGGTTTGGATTTATAAAGTGTTTAAAAAAATGCGATTTTGAAAGGTAGCACACATTGTTAAAAAATGCATTTGAATAGCGTAAATTTGTTAAATAAATTAACTGATTGGATTACCTACAGCACATACAATAACATAAATTTTTACGTTTTCAAGATTTGCAATACTAATTGAAGGCAGAAACAATCCTGTAAGTGACCGTTTCCTGTTTGAAATTAAAGAATAATAAATTTAAGCATAAATTATGTTCTATTAAGACAGCTACAGTTAATTGTAATCACGGGTTTGGCACAGAAATATTTATGTGACTTCTAGTACACCAATAATTCGTGTAGACAACGGAAAGAACGTAAATTAAGCGCTGGCATTGATTCAAAACCTATGAACAAGCGTTTAGAATTTATTTAATTTTACGATTTACATTATTGGCATTTACTGGCGTCGTTCATCTGTTCGTCGTCGTAAATAAATAACATTATTCTGCGCTTTTTTGCAGTGCAGCCGAAATATAAATATTCGAATTGCAAATGATAAATAAATGTAATAAACAATTTTGATCGCGTCACAATTATCCAACTTACCCGACAAATATGACAGCATAATTATGTATGATGTCGGTTGAGTGTTGTCAAAACGCGACCCTCGTTTATTAAAATGATTTGAAGTGGAATATCTCATTTAATATACATCCACTAAATTTTGAAGAGTAATTTCAGTATCAAGACAGTTATGCTGATAGATTTATTTATTTAGCAAAGCGTACCGAACGTCTACAAAAACAGGGGGAAGTCGAGATATTTCGAACGAGTGAATTACGTTGTTTTGATGGGTTGATGATTTTGGTGCTGCTTTTCGATTATCCTCCTGGATTTTACAAGACAAACACGAAACAAAGAAGAAAACACTCAAATATTTCTTTGTAACAATACAATTTTCATTAACGAAAGAGAATGTTAATTAAACAAGAAAAATGAAGAGGAAAGGAAACGAACACGTATATGTACACACTATTAATTTTAATAATGATAATAAAAGTTTTAAGTTGAATTGAATTGTATCTCAGTTTTCACGATTTTTAAATATCGTCAAACGTGTAGGTGTTTGGTAGTTGGATTTTGAATATGTTCTTTTTTATTAATGATCTGTTTTGCTCGCTTATATATTTAGGGAACCAAATCCGTTTTAAATTATGTTAAAATATGGAATCATTAAACGAAAATCGTTCGTTATTAGAATCCAAAAATAATTATGGGAAGTGGAATTATTCAACAGGAAATATGAATTATTTACCGATTTTTACGCACTTCTCGTCAAGACGCAGAATATATTGACATAAAATTTTTCGCCTTCTCAATCCGAGTGACTCCGACGCATACCATTACAATACGTAATAGGATTTCATGGTTAACGTAATTTATACTCGAAGAATACATTAAAGTGTCATTAACTCGTTACAGTATGGCGCAAGTGAGCAGGCGCTTGATTTTCGAACTTTCGATATGATTTAAGTGGTTCTTTGTCGCTTTCAACAATACGTCGAAGTTAAACCCGCTTATTGATTAATGTGACAAAAGTTTCCGAGTTCGTTTCGCATTGTGTTGAAGTCGGACTGAATTAGATGTGATTGATTTCAGGTCCGTAATTACTGTCCGTTACTGATTCGGAGGTCGTTGCTACCGAATGAATTCTAATTTGTCTTGAGGAGTTTAAACTCGCCCCACATTTTTATTGTGCGAGTTTTTCGTTTCAATTTGGTGGTTTAAACGTGTACCGTGCAACGTCGGAGGTGTCTTAAAGTGTTAGTTAAAGTAGTTGGGTGGATGATCAGATCGCCAATGGAAGCGAGAACGTAAGGAAATGGGATTTATGTTGTCACGATGGTAGCATTGATTGATTGATTGCGTACTTGATGAATTATGCCGCAGTGCATTGGATTAACCCTAATGGTTCGAGGAGTGCCCGTTCTAGACGAGGATCAATCCGACCTGGATTAGCACCTGAACATCTCAGGGATCTAATTCATCATGCGGTGTCGGTTAAAACGCGATAATTTACTCGCATAATGTACCTAATTTCTCGTACAACTTTTGTCGTTTCAACTTCTTCCTTTCTACGCTAAATTCGCGAACTCGTACTGTTTAAATATTGAATTACATTTCATACTTATTAATCATTCTATTATGCTTCTATTATAATTTTAATAGTTTGGTGGAGGTGCCTGTTAGACAAAATATTTAATTTAGTTGTTTTTCAATCGTTTAAAAAAGTACTTACTTTTCGATAATCTGTAAGTTTGGAAAGTTCGAGGAAGGTGTTGAAAATCCTTCGCTCTAAATTGAAAAGCTCGGATATTCAAGAAATGTTTTGTTATCGCGTTACGTCGGATTTATTTTTTCATTCATGCTTGGTTTTATTTCGCTTCGCAGTTATAAATATTCTGTATTCTGCACAGAGAAAGTTGAAAATAAATTATGGGGCCGCATCGAATTTATCACACAATTTGTGGAAGTGAGAGGCTAAGGCGATATTAAAAGTTTCCATCTCCGCAATAGAATTTTAATCGATAAACAATCCGCGCCCGGGACGATCATTCATTGTTTAATATATTTCGGGACCATAAGAAACACCCGCACAAATAATTAATTTTCGCCGAGAGAGGCGGCCATCGATTCGCGCGGATGTATGCGACTTAATCTTGTTTTAACTCGTCGACGTGGACTACAATTAGAGAAAGATGGGAGGACAGGCGTTAGCAAAAAAGATCGTTATTTCCGTAAAAACTAAGCCGGTGTAGTAGCTAGCTCGTGGCCATTTATCATTTACGAAGTCGGATTTGTTATTGACGGAAAACTAATTAAAAGAAGCTACGACAACAGGAAATAATCCGCTTTCTCAGCGGATCTCATCAACACGAAATTCACTATTAATATAGTATGATCTGACATTGACCAAAATTCTTTCAATTATATCTTGTCTAATGAAAGTAGTAGAGGATCGAAATTCCCAATTTTCTCATAAAATATTAACGAGTCATACCTTGAACTTATTGAAGATATTTAAAGAATATCTCTTAATCCGCTAAAATAACTCAAACAAGATGCTAATCTTTGTAGGCAAATGTTAAAAAGGTTTTCTTATCTTCCTGTGCATATACTTCTGTAAATATTCACAATGAGTTGCCTGGAAAGAAACATTTAAATTTAAACAGAAGTAACCTTTTAGCCTCGGAGGTTTTCTTTCACATACGCATCTAATTGAAAAAATTTACTAACGCAGCAAACTCTTCTCACGGAAATAACGGACCTACTTGTTCTGTAGACATCGGTGCTTATTGCAAACGTATAAGCGTAATTCACTCTTTTACAGTGTCGTCAGCTAATTAAATTCTTGCGTGATAGCTGTCTCGCCATTCCGATAACGACGCAATTTTACGCGACACTTTTCCACAAAGATAAAATAACACTTAAGTCTCTAAACGTGCTATAACACAGAATTATATTACGTGTAATGTTTTGTGGCTAACAATACAACATATACATAACGTAAGTACATCTGAGAAAAATTAAATTGAAATATAGAATTATTAAATAATGAATACAGGAAGTGGCTTCATTCAATAATAAAAGAGAAAGTCATTGTTTTAGTAAAAATCTCTTACTATTGTTAAAACACATTTTTAAAGTTAGTCGACTGTCACGATAAATTCTGCTAAACCATTAATTAGCATTATCACGATAATTAGCAGCACGTTTATTATAAACACGTCTGATTGTCGGGTTCTTTTTTCGTTCGAAACGACAATGGAGCGCGTTCGCTTGAATAGCGGCGCTTATCGTGATTAGCTTTGCCGCTTTCGATCCGTCGAGAAAAGTTATTTCGGACGAGGCAAAATTTTAATCAAAAATTATACGTCCGCCTCTGTTTCAAACCCCGAATGCTCAAAGGACTTTATTGTGGCTAAACCGGAGAGCAAACTGCACTGACCTGCGAATTACGAACTTTCCGATTGTCTGGAACTTTCAGAATGTGCTTTGCTACTTTTCGAAATCGGCGGTGTAATTTTTGGTTAGCCCTTTTGATAGGGGCTGTTTCAAAATTAACAGGACGAGGAAAAAATATATGTTTTCTTTTCGGAAATTTTAATTACATTTGCCGTTTTGTTATGTATGTACTTTGTTATGTACTCGATGAAAATTGCATACCTCTGTCATCTGTTTTAATTGTCTGTTCTTTTATACTTAATAAAAAACCGATTTTCTATTGAATAACATTTCTAAAATGAAATTACATACTCAATAAAATTAGGGACGTTCAACAAGTGCAATTGCATTTGACTTTACGACAACAAATTGCTGACGATTCCTCCTAAATGACCGTCCAATTCTCTTTGTCAACCTGAATTTTCAATCAAGCGGTTCACTTCGTGCAAACTGCAGGCAGACATGAAAATTATCTCCGCTCTACTCTCGGCTTCCTTCCATTAAACTACAACTCGACCAAATATCAGAAACGCTCCCAATTTACGATATTCCTCAACATCAAGCCGTGACAAATTACCGGATAGCGGAAAAACGGAAAGGTACAGACCGACGCGATGGCGGTTCAATTAACGCGGTGCGTTTTCTTTCGAGACTTAATTATCCTGAAACTAATTCGGTTTAATTAGGAAACACATTCGGCGCAATTAAGTGCAGCTAAACGTAATTCATTGCGTGGCTTTTTCTGCGCGAGTTAACCTTACGCTTATCCACTTGCTCCCGGCTGACCTATGAACCTGCAATTCTCATCAGTTGCAATTCAAGCCATCAAATGAAACTTTACCTTTGCACTCGACGCGCTGAATATTCAATGAGACTCGGAGATTTCGAAATAACGATAATAATCACTACTTATTGTTGATGGACAAAAAACCAAAGAAAGGACGTCTTACCGTAATGGTAATTGAGTTTTTGCTTAGGTTATTTATACAGTGTGTCTGTAAATGTTTATACGCCCATTATGTTGGTACCATTGAATTTATTTTTCTACAGCTGACGCCATCCAGTGGCGTGGTATACAGTCTTGACTGGACGATAATTGTTTTCGGAAACTTAACCGATTAGTAAGTAAATTCATTGATCTTAGCGTTTGAAATTAATTTTACTTTATTTTAATTGTACTTACTTTCACTAATTATGAGTGATCTGGGGTTAATTCGATTCATCGAACTGATTCGAGGTCATAGTTTACAAAAGCATCTAATTAGTGATGACAAATTTATGTTTATGTAGCCTTGTTAAATGGGCATTATTTTTTAAACACAAGTTCACTGATCGTGTCATAGTTTCATGTTTTCAAACACACAATAAAGTTCTTCCTGCGTAATGTTTTCATGTCATGCCTAATTGCTTGAAGTTCACCTTTTTGTAGTACAGGCGGTTTTTATACAAATTATTCTTCACATGTCCGAAAAGGATATAATCCGATGCTGTCAACTCTGGGCTTCTCGGTGGCCACAAACCTTCACTAATACTATTTACATAAAACTGTTGCAAATAATTATTCACATTCAGTAATCCTGGCTGTTTACATAACCAAATAAATGGAACCATGCCAAAAATCGTTGACAACAGGTTCGGTTAATATTGTAGATCGCCCAGTAGATTTACCTTTGCAAATGCAATTTTTTTTCTAAAATCGCTTTATAATCACATGTTTGTGATGACCAAAAGTTTCATAATTTATATTTTCATCAGGAAATGCTTCCACAAACTGTTCAAAGCAAAATTGCACTCCGAAAGTCATAATAATGTAATGTAATACGCAATTCATACTAAATTATTACTTGCAAGCTTCTTATAAACGTTAATTAGCGAGCTTTCAAAAGAACTGTTCGGAATTAAATAAATAAAAAGACCAACGAAACGATACAATTAATGTACGCAAATGTGTTGTGTCAAAATTGACGCAAACGGCACGGCTACCACTACAACTTAAACGGCGTACAACGGTCATTACAGACACACTGTATTAGAATTAGACAACAATAAAATTTTATATCGTAATTACTCAATTAAATGGGGATTTTCAGTCGTTAACTAATTTCCAATCAGGTTTCATGTAAATTGATTTGATTAGATAAAATCGGCAATTGGATAATTAAAGCAAATTAAATATACACGAGAGATAATTGCATATTACAACTTTGCATTTTCTAGGCCAACGAACTGAGAAGGCGAAATTTTAACGATTACTCGTTCAGATAATATTTAACGCAGTAAATTAATGCATCTGACATAATTTAATTAAATAATTACATTGGACATGTTAACCGGTATATTTATTCCCGCAAATGATTTTAGCTTAAGAGCCCCCCATATATAGCAGAATAAATTGCACATTTAGAATAATTGGATAAAATAGCAAATTAATGCAAACAAATTACGAGATTATCCTAAATATGAAATACAATTGCATTCTTTTAAATTCTACAAAAAAAAATATTTAAGTTTTTCCTTAAATATTTTTATTATTTAAGAAGAAGAATACCAAGAGGGACATTTCATACACGCCACTTTACATGAAGCGATTTGTTGCAGCAATTGTCCGTGGCGTGTAATTGCCTTGTGAAATTTATTATAGTAATCGCAAATGCGGTTTTCTAAATTAGAACATGCTCTCTCTGCACACGATTTTTTCATGCCATCTAGTTACTTCTTTAGTAATATTTAAGTGGCAAGGTGTATCACCAACAGAAATATTTTGAGGTTATTAGTAACTTACAGTTAAGCGACTTACGAAATCGCTGTTGGATTTCCAATAATTACCTACTGTCACCATCATTATATAGAATTCTCAAGTCACAAATTACTGAAATATAAATTAAAAAGAAGTAGAAATTGTAATGATGTTATGAATTGGAAGAAGAAAGCAATAAAAAGCTGAGTTTCAAGTAAAATGTGATTAAAAATAATAATTAGAACAAAATCGATTTATATCTTAATAACATGTTTGGATTTTTGTCTGTTGATACTCTACAGGAAAAATGATTTATTTGACGTTGAGTTCAAGAAATAAAGAGTTTCTAAATATTGCCCATTACCTTTTAATATTAGAAAAACATTAATTAATGTTGCACCCAAATGTTGAGAGCATTAATTTACACAAAATTAGAACGATACCCAAAAATTACGATTTACACTTTTCATGTGGTGCAGTAGTGGATTTTCTAAAATGTTTGTCTTAAATATATTCAACGATTAGAACCAAATTCGGAATATTTTACGAACAGGAACCGTCTTTCATTAAGGGCTCCACAGACTTCGTTCAAATTCGCGCGAATTGGAACGCGCGGACATGTCCGAACGTGCTAAATACCTAGTGTGTGGAGAAAAAGACGGTACGGTTTTATCGATCTCTTATACGATCTTGTTTCGCGCGATTTGGTCCGCACGGTCCAATTCGTGCGAATTGAACGAAGTCTGTGGGGGCCCTTACACTTGTTCCAATGTGGATACGAGAGCCTTTCAAAAAAGACTAGGACCAGTAGGTACTACCAAAATTTTTTATTAGTCTTAACAACGATAGTTTTATCATGTTCTATAGTAGTGAGAGTTTTTTCACATAGACCATATAAAAATGTCCTTTACAGCAGTAAAAGTGAGTTTTTTCAAAAGGAGCATATTAGGCTGGTGTTTTATACAAGTAGTTTGTTTGTTATATGGATATCAGTTTTGTAATACAAATTTAATCCCCCTGTAATTTAGTAACCTTATCTCAACGATGTTTGGCCTTGTTCAAAGACATAACGGAAGCCATTCTTTGGGAACTTCTTCAAAATTGCCTCTAAAACCTTAACAGCCTCCAATTATGTTTGTTTTTTTGCTTGGGGGAACAGATAAAGGTCGCATCGTAATACATCAAGACTATATGGAAGGTGTGGTGGACATCTAACATTTTTTCTATTCAAAAATTCTGTCACAACATTACCTACGTGCGAATGAGTTTTATCGTGGTGAAGTTTCCACTTTCCAATCAGCTCAGGTTTTTTTGGATGTGATCCTTCTTTAATGGCCGTTTTACACTATGACATTTTTAATCTAAAATTTGATACAAAGTGAGTGAGAAGTGCCAATTCAACCAATCAGAATTTACTGTGGTAGCTTATCTCTCTCACTTTGTACCAAAAAATGTTATAATGTAAAATAGCCTTTATACACATCTTTAAAACATCTTTATAATAATTAACGGTTACTGTGGGACCATCTCTTTGTAATAAAAAATGTTATGACCTTAGTTTTATTGACGAATTTTTGCGCAAGTGCTTTTTTGGTGTGGTCTTCCTTCTTCTACCCATTATGCTGCATCATCTTGGGATCATAATAATACATGCAAATTTCATCCGTAGTAATAATCCTCTTCCATCATTCTTCACCTTCTTCTTGAACACACTGCTTCCAGTACTATAAGGTGTTAGCGAACGATAGAAATCCAGCGAGTACAAACCCTAGACATGTTTCAATTTTTGTCCAAGAGAGTAAAGACATTCCCAACAAATATTTGAAAACTGTTAGAAGGTTGCGGTATAGTCAAGTGTGAAACCGTGCGAATAATGAATGCTCCAGTGTTGATGGTTTCCTATGTTAGTACAGTAGGTAAGTAATTGGAGCATCTGGACCACTTCGCAGGTCCTTCGACCATCTATAAACTCCTTATGCCATCGAAAATAAGCTGATCTGTATATATACGAGTCACCAAAAGCCGTCTTATGGGACGATTCTGCTCATATTTGTAGCAACCGTAAGATCTGTAAGCCTGTAACTCAATTATTGAAAAGCGGAATTTTGAAGTTCTCAATATGATACGATTTCTTGTAAGTCTTTAAAATAATACCACAGCTATACGAGTAATCCCAGAGACCTAGAAGAAATCATATCTTCCACAGAACTTCAAAATTCCATATTTTAATAACTGAGTTACAGGTTTACAGATCTTACGGTTGCTACAGATACGAGCAGAATTGACACATTAATCATGGAAAAAGTTTTGCTTATCTTTCCAGACGAACACAAAATTTGATCGCATTTCATTTCCTGCATCACGGTTTTTAAAGGCGCGATGACAACTTTCGAGCTCTATCAAACTCAATAGTATATTGTGTCACAAGGGCAGAAAGTGAGCTTCGCTTTGCTCGCTCGTGCAGCTCATAGCCGCGGGCTGCTAATGCTCACTTTCTGCCCTTGTGACACACAACTGTTTTTCGCCTAGCCCTAAATCAAATTCAAACTTTGCTTGAAAGTGACGTTTAATGAAAAATTCTGTGAAATGTCAAAGCGCGCAAATGAAAGTCAATGTGTCGCTAGGTTACGAATTATAAATCGTGTTGTTATGAGTTTAGCAGCCCAAGGGCGGATAAACATTGCTTTCCGTCACATTTTTAGGGTTGATATGAGTTACTTTCACATATGGTAGGCGAAAAATGAATAAACTGGCGAATATAGTAATTTTGTAAAATGAAAGAAGCCTTCTTGAACTATTTTCTGCTTTTTAGCTTTTGCAGCTCATTTCACAGGAACGTAATAAATTTGTTGCCCTCGTAACCATAAGTATAAAATTACAATTTTATAAAACTGAAAAATTAAAATTTTAAATATTAATGATTAAAATTGAACTATAAATATGCATTTCGTTAAAAATAATTCAACTGTGCCCTCCAGTTTTTTTTTTTTTTTATTTTGTAATAAAACGCAAATGTAAATGTAATCACAAAAATATTAAAAAAGTTTGTCACACGATGAAATTTGTTAATAAATTAAACTGTAAATTTTATTATAAATTATTTATAAACGTGAGCGATTTACAAAAAAAAATCCCAAAAATAAAATATTTGTTAGAATTTAAATATGTAAATTAAAAATTATTCGCGAACAAAAACGTCCGGATACGTCTACTGGGGGATGCCACGCAGTAAAAATGTTTTATTTTTAAAGCGGACCTTAATATTTGCTGGAAGAGAAACGTAAAAACGTAATGACGTATGTGAACGTTGAGGGGAAACGAGATCATTAGATTTGGTAATGGATATGCGCCCTTTATAATGATATTTATTTTACCGGCATTTGCTTCTGACTCGTCATTTATTTAATTCCTTTTGATAGCTATACCTAATGGACGAATTAGTGGAGTGTGATGTTTGGAATTGATATTTTCATGGTGATGAAATTTCTGTTTGCATTTAAAGTGCCGCTTTTCGAGCTCGACCGCTTTTTTAACACGTATTGCTTACGGGCTTCGGGTTTGTTTCAATTCATACTGAAATGACCATTAAGCTGCAGTTATATTCTACAGGAATTTCCAAGATAACCTTAAACCAACATAAACACCGATTGGTCGTGCAATTTATTGCATAGTTATGCAAATTGCCGTGTGCGTTTAAGTATGCACCAGCAGCACACATGGGTGCGAGGTTAAGTGCCTGTTGATTATTGTCAACGCATTTCTGCCTAATTATATTTAAACATCTCACGTAATTACAAACAAATAAGGCATTTAGAATACAATGTAGTTTTCAGAATACTTGTAGCAGATAAAATTATTTTCTTTGAAGTTTCGTAATTTAAACAGTAGGATGGAAGTTAATTGCAAAGTAAACTCTAGGTCGTTTTGTGCAGTAAAAAGTTCTAACCTCTTGACTTGGAAGGCCTATGTCTCAAAAACCATTCAACCGATTGTAATCAAACCAACTGCAGTTTCAAGATAATTTATTTCACAATTTCTGAATAGACAAAGAGACAAGTTACCCAACGTTAACATTAATAAAATATTCAATCATGTATAGTGAAGTATAAATGAATGAAACGGTTTCAGTTATTAAATAATAACAGTTCACTTGTAGAAGGAAAGAAATTTCTAGTCTACAGATGCATACAATTAGAATAATGAAAAAAATGTATAAATCGAACTGTTTCAGAATTTAAAAAATTGACAGTTCTTTTTCGCTATATTAATGGCATCACAAAAAAGTTTTGTAGTTTCTGTACGATTGCAAGAATAATGTATACGAATTTAGAAATGTAATATTAAATTTTGAAGAAACGGAAATGCGGTCTTCGCATTGTTTTAAAGTATCAAGTATATCGATTTCATTTGATCTCCGAATTACATCCCAGTAATGCGTGCACCGAAGAAACAAACTTCCGAATCAAATGTAATAACCGCAAAAAGTTCTACAAAGAATAAGTCGAATTTTGCTTTTATGAAATTCTAGAAAGCTACGCGTATACAATTCTGTTTACGAATACGATTCGGTTCTCCTCAATATTGCAGAACGTAGACATCCACGTGGTTCGGATGTGTTTTTCCCCGTTGAAACAAATAAAAACGAAACCGACAGTCGATCGGATATTGATTCAAAGTAGATTATATATTTTATAGCTTTAAAACTCCACTATCGAACGTTACGTCGTAATAAAATTTCACCTCACAAATTTATTTCATTACGAGTCGTCCTCCACATCCTTCGGCGCGCATATCGTTTCCTCCTTTTTGATTGTGCTCGGTAACCCGTAATATTTCAGAATAAATATTTTAGTTGGAAAGGCATAAATACGACGGCTTTCACGTTCGACTGTTTCGTATTAAAACGGAATTGCGTTTACGCTAACGAGTATGCTTAACGAGATAAATTACAAAGACTTTGTGTTGCGTGGTAAAAACGTTTATTTTATTCATGGAAAAAAGGTCATGTTAATACAAGAAAGAATAATTTCCTATCTTTTGATATGCGTCGGAAGGAAATTTTCTTCTTCTGTGCTAGGGAATATTAAGAATTTCCAAATTAATGGGGTTATAAATAACTTACACGAAGCAAATTTACATAACTGTTCCATATTTAATTAAGCTATTTGTAATTGAGAGTTTTACAAATTTGACAGTTTGTTCTTCGCATGAACGTGTAATTTCATTTCAATTTTTGGATTATGACACATTAATTAATTGTACAAACACAAGTTTCAGTGTTCTACTTTCAAAAAAAAATTCTTAATATAAACCCTAATTAGGTGTTTTCATTCTGCCGTTATTTTTTAGGGAAATGTTACAAACATGAATGTACCTAATCCAATTTGTTGCATGCTTTCCTCGACATAATAATAATAATAATCTCCTGAAAACATTTTTTCTTTTTTCTGGAAAAGCGGTCTCGTTAAAGGAGATCGTAACGAGGTTTTCACAGTCGATATACTTAGTTGTAGTTCCTATGCAAGGAGCTTGATACATAGGGTAGACGGCGCGAGATTCGTTATTTCGAACGAGTGTCTTGGGATGCCGTCAAGAGATACCTTGTTGTTCTCTACGACCAACTTAACCATATAGGTCAATATACAAACGAGAATAAACTGCAATTTTCACTTTTTTATACTTTCGCGCGGGATGGCTTCCCTATTTATTCCGCTAGTGGAAATTGATTGCTCTGGAAATTGGAAAATATATATTCTTGTCACTTATTTTTAACAGCTTAAATATGTAAAATACTATCGGGCGTGCTTGCTTGAGTTTTTGCTTTGCAGATTGCGTTAAGTCCGCGCTAGATATTTCCCCATTTTGCTTTCTCATTCTAAACGAGAACGGTTCAAGACTATTTGATTTTTATGTGAAATAGAAGTAACCACTGATTCATTTTTCTATACTAAACAGGTGACGAATGACTCAATTATACAGACGCCCCAGTTTTGTATCGGCTTTTTGGTCTTGCTGTAAAAAAGCGACAGATGGGCGACCGCTTATTTAATAACAAAACCATAAAACCGATACAACACTGAGACGACTATACTTTGTCTTGATTTATATCTGTCTTAAACAGTTAAAATTCTCAGACTGATAGTAAACGAAAAAATTTTAATACTTTCTAAGTGAGTAAGTAAAAAGAATGGTCCAGAAAACATGAACGAGTACTTATGGCTTAAATAGAAATAGGTATTGTCATATATGGGAAAAGGAAGAAAATGCAAGTAGAAAATAAGGGAAAGACGTCCAAAGACTTATTACACTATGATATTTCTTGTAACAAATTTGTTACGAAGAGAGTGAGAAGGGCCAATTCAACCAATCAGAATTCACTATATTCACTTCTCTTTCTCACTTTGTAACAAAATTGTTATCAAAATTGTCAAGTGTAAAACGGCTCTTACATTTGTACACTTCTTCCATTTTTCTTCAATTGTCCTCAGAAAAAAAAATCCTTTGACAACTATAGAAAATATTGTTCAATACCTTTTTTAAGAGCTTTCCCACGATATGCTTTTTTAAAATTTTGAATCAAAAGAAGTCTGACGGAGCTAGGTCGGGGTTATAAAGTGGAGTCCTTAACATTCCCACAGTCATTGATTATCTGCTGGACTTTGTTTCCCTTATGAACCTGACAATTGTCGTACAGCAACAAGTTATTTTTTTGCAAATAAGAATGCGTGTGTTTTTCCTCCAGAGCAGTTTTTAAATTTTGAAGTGGGACTCTTCATTTATGTTAGACTCCCTCGGCATACAATTAATAAGCAAGACTTCTTCAGCATTCCAGAAAATTGTTACCATCAGTTTTTTTCCAGAAAATTACGTTAGTGGGAGGGTCTTCCCAAGTCTCATTCTCGGTGATAATTCAAGAAAGCACATTTCTGTCCCTTCCCAACGCGGCCAAACTCTTTTGCGAATTTTTTTCTGACCAGTTTTTGCTCAGGTGGGAATCCAACGTGCGTATTTCATATCCAACTAATGAAATATTTTCGGGACACTTGTTTCGGATATACAGACTTCATCCACAATAAGATAAGACGTTTGCAACCAGTTCACGTCAATCCCGGCTTCTGAATATCCAACGTTGGTAGACGAGTTACTTTTTGCTTCTAACTGGTCTGACTTCGAGACTGCTTTTCTCCAATCCTTATTAAAAATCGCGTTTCAACTGTCATTTTTGTTTACAAGGACAAGTAATATTCACAACTCGATGGCCTAGCCATGGGTTATAATCTCTCACCCTTGTTAGCTGACCTCTTCATGAACCATTTAGAAAAAAGTTCTTCGCATCTGACTACCTCCTGAACCAGTACCTACATTAAATTCTACGATAGGTACGTAGGTGATATTTTGATAGTGTATGAAAGCCTTACGTCCTCTTCGGACGATTTAGTTTCTGCATTTAATTCCTTGCAGCAAAAATTCACTTTTACTTTAGAAACCGAGAATCAGTTGATCCGCTCTATTAATTTTCTAGACCTCGCAATAACTACTAGAGTTAATAATTCAAGTTCATAATCTACAGAAACCCACTTACACTCACACTTGTATTAATTACTTCTCTTTCCATCTCATGGAGCACAAGTTCGCAGCATTCCGTGCCTTTTTTCACAGAGCTCTCTGTACTTCAATGAATCTGAATGACTTCAGAAATGAGATCAGTATCATTGACCAAATTGCTTTTTTTGAATGATTTCTCAATGAAACTCGTACTTAAGGTCTTCACTAGAACTACATTTAATTTTTCCAGTAGGTATATGCCGATCGATCGATCGATAAGTCAAAGAATTTTTATAACTTCTTCTCTCCTTGTAACTTTCGTGGAACAGCCTTGCGGCATCTCTGATGTTCTGTCGTTCGTCGTATATTTTGCTAACTCAGATCTATACGATCGGCATGTATTGGAAAATGAACTGTAGAAATAAACTTATTAACAACTTGATTTATCCAATCACTTCAAGTCCACCTTCCAATACAGAAGGTTGGTTTCCTTTACCTTTTGTTGGAATGGTTTTTGTTAGAATTAAAAAGAAATTACAATCGCTTGGCCTAAATGTTTATCTCAAATCACAATTGAGCTTTAAGATTTTGTTCTCTCATTGTAAGGACCTCTTTGAACCAACTTCCTTGAATGGAGTTTTTTTCTTTGACTTGCGGCACTTGTTCAGCCATGTATACATATAGGTCAGACAAGGAAAAGCCTTAAAACTAGGGTTAACCTTAGATCTTTTAGGTTAGGTAAACAAGATTTATTTATTAGATAACTCACATGTTTTTGATTCTAAAGTTAACGTTAACTTATTGCACAATTTACCTGAAGGTAATTTATTAAGTATTGCTGAAAATTTAGAGATTTATTTACATAAACTATCACGTTCAAATTTTGTTATCAACGAACAGCTCTTCTTCAGAAATATCATCTTCTTGAAATCAATCTGTCAGCCGACCTAAGGTTACTGTATTGAGAAGATAGTGTCAACTTTTTATCTCTTTTAATTTGGGGTTAATCAAATTCGTTCATAAATTCGTTAGCAACAGTAAGGGCCAGTTGTACAAAGGCGGTTTAAACTCAAGTTTAACTGAACCAGGTTCAAAGTAAACAAATTCGCATAGGATCTTAAGGACATAGGCATAAATAAAATTAGATGCGATTTTGTTCACTTTGAACCTGGTTCAGTTGAACGTCAGTTTAAACCTTCTTTATACAACTGGTCCTAACTGGTTATGTATCTATCCTTTTTCTTCTTAGCGTTTCATCGCGTCCTTTTTAATTTGGAAGACGAAAGCCACGGTAATGAATGGCGGTACCTTCTAAATTCAGTAACCTTAAGTCGACCTAAGGTTACTGTATTGAAAAGGTAGCGCCAACTTTCTATCTCTTTTAATTTGGGGTTAATTAAATTCATTTATAAACTTACTAGCAACAGTAACTTATTATGAATCTCTCCTTTTTCTTCTTAGCGTTTCATCGCGTCCTTTTTAATTTGGGGGACGAAAGCCGCGGAAATGATTGGCGGTACCTTCTAAATACAGTAACCTTAAGCCGACCAACTCAATAGACCTTACTCAAAGCACCTCGTGCTTTAACTAAAGTCCACAACTTAATTTGTAAGTTTTATTAATTCTTTTAACTTTTACATTAATTTTAAGACTCGATTCTTCTTTTTGTAGTCAACTTCACCACTTGAAAATGTCTTTGTATGACGAAACCACGGTCATGGGTTTTTCCACAATAAAATAATTTTGCAGAAGTCGACAAGTTTGCTTTTCCTAAATCTTACCCTACAACAGTATGGAGCTCCTTCTCTTCAGTTCGAATTTCAACGGATCTCCCGGACTTTGAAACATTGTAACCCCATCAAAATTTAACTTGAAAATAAGATAGTGCCTCCTCCCCGGGGACGGCTAATGTCGCCACCAGTAAGTATTTTAATCCTTTGACCTGTTTCTCGGATCTTAATCCTACGGCTAATTTCGCCACCAATATTTTCAATGTATTTTAGTGAGGATGCTAATGATTCAGGGGTAAACAAACGGGTTCTTTACTCTCGTTCATTATTATTTCAGTAAGTACTAAATCACTATTAGTAATGAGCATTTCAGTATGGATGTTAAAATTGTTGCAAGTATTTGTGGCAAATCCATGTTACTGGTTGTTTTACAATGTTCATTTTTATTTTACTACCTCGAGTTCCATCTAAATATATTTCATATAAATATAACAGGTGGCGCAAAGTCATCAAAATTATAGCTTCTTTCTTTGTTTCTATTGTTTTGAAAAATAAGTGTTTATTGCAGCACATAGTTAAACGCAAAAAAAAAATTTATTACAGTAATTATACCATTGCATTGCATTTAAAAAACAAAAGTTGACAGCTGTCATGCAACTGTCTTAAATGTATTAAAGACTCAAGATATGGTATATTATAGACTTTTTTCTGTCATTTCATTTGATTTTTTGTTCGCTCAAATACGGCAATAAACCCCAACGCTATTAGCGTAAGGCGGTTTTTTTTTGGGCTCAGCCTTTACAACAATTCTCCAGCCGACCTCCCTGCACTGGAGCTTCAGCAGTAGAGATCAATTCTTAGAACTGCCTTACTGTGCCTTTAAACGTTGGTGGCGAATTTACCTGTAGGTTTATTGCATTGATGAGGTTTGGTGGCGAAATTACCAACACCCTCTTCCCCATACACAGCAACCATTCTTTCATGAATAGTTTTTGGGCCATTGCCTTCTTTTGTTAGGAACGTCTACCTTAATATAGGTAATTCATTTTATTAACAAATAAACTTTTCCAAATCACTGTAAAGACATGTACTTCTAAATGTCACAACTAGCTTTTAATAAATAATTGGTTTGACATGGAAAGGTAGATAACATAAAAATACACCCTCGTATGATCAAGATGAAGTCATTGTACATTTTTTGCCTGGAACTTCCGTTCTTCTAAATGAAGGACTACATCTAAAAGATGAAACAATAATTACGTTTATTGTAGTATAAAAAGTGATTAAAATTAAAAAAATGGAGATGCGTATCTCCTGGGTACTTTCGGTTCAAGTTTCAAAATTTTACTATCGCTTGTCAGCCTCTCCAAATAAAACGTAGAGATTTGAGCAATTCTACACCTGTCCGTAAAAAAATATTACAATGTTGATCTACAAATTTCCGTAACACCAAACTATTATCAACCAAATATTAAAATGAAACTAGTTTTCATGATACTAGTTAGATGTCACTTTTTTAATGAAATATAACTCCCAAATCCGCTTGTGATTTATTTACGCGCTGAAAACGTAAAACAGATTAAACCGATTATACGATGTGATATAGTCAATAAAGTAATACGATTATTTAGTATTATAACAACGCATTGTCTGAATTCAATACATTTATTATATAATGCATATCTGCCTTCAATATAATTAATGAATATCTATTACATGTTGAGAGAATTTTCAATGGAGTGCATGTCCAAACTATTGCATGGCTATAACAAGGAGATTTTTTTTTAAATTTCATAATGCTTATTCTAAAGTCCGTCAATCAGAGTAACTTATCGTCAGATAATTGTTATGTGCGAGTACATGAATATTAATGCCCAGATTCGATGGATAAATTTCTTCGTTCATGTCTATCATGGTCAAGAGAAATCTGTCGTGATAGTAGTTTTCCAGCATTCTTATCAGTCATAAATAAAAAAATAACAAAATTGACCTCTTTAAAATCCAGTAAAATCCAATTTACTGATCCATTTTTCACAGTAAAATAAGTATCTTGCGTATAATTAATAATTAATGGCGGTGAGAAACAACATCTGTCAGTTTCTTAACTAACTAATGAGCTAATAAGTCGTTTGGTGGACAAAGCGATTGAAAAATCTGCTTTAATTAATAATCACGCACAAAAATAGACGGCCGGAAGGTGTTTGTGCCTGATATATAAATAAGTGTCCAACTTTTATGTACGTTTAAAATTAGACCTCGAGGAAATTTAATTTATTTTCTTTTGCCTCACACGTTATTGTAATTTTTGTAATTACTTGGAAAAGTTTGTCCATTTGCGAAAAGGTACTACGTTTCGCCTCTTTTCTCTAAGGCGAGAGCCCGTAAATAAGTTTGCGGTGCGTCAAGAAATTTCAAAAGAAGAAAAATATGCGAAATAAGTTGGCGCAATTTATACGTAATGAGTCCCAGTTGAAATACTGCCGTAAACTTGCGCATATTCGGGCTCTCATCTTAACCGTTAAATTATCGGACTCCGGGGACGCAAAGAGCACCGAGAATGGAAAAGATGAGGTTAACAATAATGTGATTACTACAGTAAGGCGGTTTCATTATCGTCCGTGTTTATCAGTGTCACCACTTTTAGCAGTCTCCTCCTGCTGCATTCCCGGTTACTATCGTGACATCTACACATGGACCAATAAGACTGCATACATTTATTTCACAGTTTGTGCTTTCGTGCTACTATCTTATCTAAAGTGCATTCTATAGTTAAAGTACATATTTATGTATTTGCATAGTCTAAATTAAAACAGTTAATATTTACCACTATTGTTGTCTGTTTTTTTTTTCAATCAAAGAGCTTATGAAAAGATTATTACAATTTTTTTTTCCTTCTACTTTTGTACAGGTGTTCTCCCACATTCTCCCATAGAACCAAAAGTTTAGTTTTTGTATGTCTTTAAAAAAAATTCTGAACTAAAAAATTGCTCTTCCCCATTTTAACAACAAAAGTTTTATTTTTTGATTTATTAACCCAGTCTGTACATACAAAATCATTGGATTAGAGATTAAGAATATATTTACTTTAATTTGAACTGGGTAGATATAAATTAATTATAATATAAGGATGCGTTTTACCACATCTACCACAGATGCTTAGTTGTATCTCATTGTGAAAAAAGAAGATAAAGGAAACGTTTGCGCACAAAAGCCAAACAAAAAAAAAGGTCGGTATTATAATGGAGTGCCGGCGTTATTAGGGTTGATGCTAGTAATTTACTTGAAACATTTCAGTTTCACGAAAACAAAACGCAAGAGTACTTTATGGAATTAGCGTGTAATGCTTAGTAGTATTTGGCAACATAACTGCACGGAATTATGAAACACTTTTCTCTGCAAAACGAGGCTGCTCGAGAGTTGTGGACTTAAAATGCAATTACAAGTTTCTAAGCAATCGATTGCGCACTGCAGTTTAGGTATAACGTGGATGCAAAACTTCACGTGCTACGAGGGCAAGGCTTTGCCATCCGTAAGATGCTTACGGAGTTAAATTAATTACGCGAATTATTCCGGATTGTAGATTAATATTTGATCTGTTTGTTTGAGTTCGAGCTAGCTGCTTTAAATTAAATCCTGAGGTAGTTTTCATGCGAACTTGCTCGCAATTTATCAGTAGTTACGTGCTCCATTCTCGCGACATGTAAAGTTGCAGGAATTCACCGGCAGATATATTTTCATGTGTTTCATAAATTTAATTACGAAAGTCCTTATCAAATAACTGAAATCTACCCCCCACATTATATCAACACAAAATAATAAATACGAAACTTATTCTTGCGTTTCGCTCCAGCATTATGTAAACGAAGCTTCTAGATGGAATATTTTTACTTCCCACAAGAATGTATGATTCGGTATGAAATGTATAATTTACTTAACTGTTTTTTTTCCATCTTAGTAGATTATTTACCAAGTTAGTTAGTTAATAAGAATTCGTTTTCTGAACATTATTTGATTATTTGCATCATTGGCTAGAAAGCTCGATTCGACTCCTCATAACATAGTATACTAATTACATGAGCTTAGTAAATTAATGCAAGGAATAAGTAAGTAAGTAAGTTTTTGTAAGAAATGCGAAACAGTCGATTGTATTTAATTAAGACTAATTCTGATCTCAGTTTAAAATTACAGAAGTAATAACCAACACAAACGAAGTTCTTAGTTGAGAAGGTAGGAGAAAATTGAATTTCTTCGTATTTGAATATTAATTTAGAGTTAACGGAGGAATAAAACGCGATAATAAGAAGTCGGCGTGTATTTCTTCAGAAAGCAATTAAAGTAAAATTTAAACCTTGGCGTAGCGGAAGCGACCGCAAGTGTGTTTGTTCCCCTCCGTACGTTTCCACCACGTCATCTTCTGCCCGCGGCATAGACTCCCAGGATTATTTATTGTGCAGAAACACGCAAAATGCCCTCATATAAGGGAACCGAGTCACGTGGTTTGGCGGTTTTGTTTAGACAAAGGTCGCCGAATTACTTCATCATTTCTGGCCCCCTTTCGATTATGATGCGGCCAACCATTTTCGTGATTCAGTCCGGCCGTCTTTTTGGCTAATCACGGAATTAGGGATTTTATTCCGGTCCTGCCCCGATTTGATTTATGAATTCCTACATGTTAATTGAGCCATTAATCCGGCGAAATGTTTGTGTGATTCGTTTTAATTACGTCATGAAATATATTTTCATTAGTTTTCATGTCTCGAATGTAATATTTCTTTATCACGCTATATTTCTTTTGTCTCTTTCCAATTCTATAGAATTAAGTTGCTTCGGACGATATTGATTCCACTGCACTTAATTAAAGCGAGAAATATCTTTTTTTCTCACGTCCTTAATTTGTGATAAAACGTTTCCTGTTTATTTAAAGGTGAAAGGTACACAAGTGTAGAAATTATTAAACATAATCAGGTAGTAAATTTGTAACTATAATCTCTCAACACTTTTCAGAATGAATACTGTAAAATCGACGTTTCGCTTCATATGTTAATAAATTTTTCAATTGACGAGAAATCACTTTAGTTTTAAATGTGTAGGTTTTAAAAAATTTAACTATCCTAGAGGATACCCATCGAGTGAAATGAAGTTATTTCAATATCAGCAAGTTTAATCCACATCAGAAGTGAAAACGTAACAATTAATCTAATATTCTCATGTAATGCAACGGAAATTAAATTAATCGGTGTTAACTATACTTGATTGAACATTGCATGCCTTGGTAATTCCCGGTATCGGATAAAGTTCGCTTTATGTATAACATCTGTCTTTAAGGCACCTTAATAACTTTCAACATTAAAGCCAGTAATATGCAATGTCTTTACAACTTCCTCACGACATCTGCTTATGACATTTCTCTCTGTAAAGTGCTTTCTATAAACAAGGTTACGCTCAAATTGATATTAAACCTCGCGCAAAAAAATCTAATATACAGCACTAAATAATTTTAAAGGTCGAAGTGAACTAGTTCTCTTCATTATATTACTTGTATGGTGGCTATAATCTTTATTGAAAATTTAAAACTTAGCTTACGAATGGTATTAGAAAAGTCAGCTGAATATAAAATGGTTTTAACTAGATTCATGTTTCTAAAATTTGAAACCGTGTAAAATTCATTTGAATGCATTTAAAATTTACAACACGTGCGCACGTAACAAGTTCTTATATTATTTAGAGGGTTGGTCGAAATAAGTTTTTCATTTTCAATTTCTCTGCACAGATAACCAAATAGCGACCACCGCATTTCCACTTTAAATAAACCGACGTGCAATTGCATAAGGTTAGCTCATTCTGTGCAATTCTTTGGATGGCTGGTGTTGTCGGACAGATGCTGCTGCTTATATTGCGGACCTCTCGCCCGCTCTTCTCCTCCGTCCGCTGAATAGCAGACATAAAAGAGTATATTATGTATGCATTTCCCAAAGTGCCTACATTTTACATTTTTAATAGAAAATGTCCGTTTTAATCCGTTCGTTTATTACATTTGGTTCGTTCTCTGTGCTCTTTTCTCTCTACCATGCCAGCGTTTAATCTTCAAGAAAACTCCGATTTTTGTATCATTAGTTGTTATATTTAACTATTTCAATGTACTTTTTTCGGATATAAACTGAAAATTTTGGTCTGTTACTTTTGCTACCTGTTTGCTGTCATTTTATGAAAACAAGGAAGCCATAGTACTCCGCATTTAATATCCCTAAATAAAAATCAATTCCAGCACTGCAACGTATGTTAATAAGAAATTGCACTTCAAAGGAGCTCGGAATGCAGAAATACGAGAGTGTATGCGGTTAGGTTTCAGGGGACACGACATTAGCATCTGAAAGAACCTCTGATCTCTACGAATTGGGTTTCGTGAAGAGCTCTGTATCATCTAGTTCATGTCTAAAATGAGTATAATTTAAACTATGTACGTCGTAAATAACCCGCGGGAACGACTTGTATGCGTTTAACTCGAAACTCCCGAGTCGATCTCTTTTATTTATTCCATTGCATTTTAGTATGAAAACCGATGAAAAAGGCGGAGAAAATTAAGTATCACAACACATTACTTGCGTTACTAAAACACTCCGAACTATTTCCCAAGTTAGGAGTACGGAAACTTCGAACAAACATTGATGTATTTCATTAGCTGGAGTTGTTCCTTCGGTATTTAGAAATTCAATTATTTTGTAGTCGGTACATCGGCGATGAAGTGCCCGGGAGAGGGACGAGGTAGGTACGGCGCTTTAAAAGCCATCCGGGCGTCGATATCAATAACAAAACAAATATAAAAATCTAAAACCGAAACTTTCCGAATTCGCTTTACATGAAAAGTCTTTCCCGACTTGCCGGAAAAACATTTTAAGAAAAACTACATCATACTCGGCGGTAATAAAATCTTTTGAAATTTGTTTGGAATTCGTTTATGTCATACAAGTTAATATCAATAAAGTTCGTCGGGCATAAAAAGCCACAGACTTTATATGTTACATAAAGCAACATATTGCGGCTAGCAGACAGAAAATTCTATCGAATTAAGTTTTATTGTAGGTAGTTTTAATGCCTTTTACTTATTTTCATGAACAACTAAAGTTTTGATTGTGAATTTATGAAATATTTACTTGCCATCAAAATCAGTTCGATTTGATACGAGCAGGCGGCATGGATTAATCAACCAAAACCCTTTCTGGTTGATTGAGTGAAAAAGAAAACATTCAATTGCTGGTGTTGAAGTTTCATTGAAGCTCTGCATATATGTATTCTATTTTCGTTCATTTTTTTTTCTAGATAATTAAGTACACTCTGTTACATTGGCCGGATTGGCAAAATGAAGCATCGAATGCAGGACAAATACCCTATATTTTTTCGTCGTGCATTCATCGGGGGCTAAACCAAAGTATCAAATAACTGAGCGAATCCATCGGCTGATTGGTTCTCGGCAGGAGCGGGTCCGGATCAAGCGAAAAGGCGCGCCGCATTAATATCTCTGATATACTGATCAACTTAATGCATATTTCCTCTCCACGATATTCGATATTACAATTTCAGGTTAATTTCTTTTCGCTTGCTTCCAATGCGGCGCCGTTATAAATATCTATCCCATTAGTTGCCGATACGAGTAATAAGTACCCGCATGTTTACTAACGATTAACTAACTGGTTTACAACTTTTAACTACTTCAATAATTCATTTCATTGCAGAATATTTCATCACCTTGAAAAACTGATAGGAACGCTTTTATTTACAAACGAATAACACTTTGTCTATACACACCATTAGGTATTTAAACGTCAAAATTACTAACATAGTGTCCCAAGATGCTAAATCTACAGAAATTACTCTACTAATATGAGAGTAGATTCAAAAGCTTTATGAACTTGAGACTAGATCTTTCACATACACACGATTGATGGCGGTTCGACGTGCATGCAGATATCGTTGGGCAATCGAACATTATCATTGAAATTTTCAAACTTCGAGGCACTGCCTTTTTACCGACGAATTGAGATTTCGTTTGTACACGTGTGATGGTCGAACACTGGTATGGAAAGAAAGAGGACAACGATATACTGAAGATTTAATAGCATCAACCACTCTTTTTGGCGGAAGATCAGTTTGTGTCTGAGGAAGCATATATTTTAATGCCCTCACCGACCTGCTGGTTTTAATTAGGTACTGAAACAATGACTGCCATAAGATATCGCAACAGTGTTATAGAGCCGATAATAGTGCCATTTGCTGCTGCAATAGGCGAAGGATTTGTTTTTACTGATGATAATGCAAAATGCAAAAATTTTAAATGATCGGAGAGAACATCATGGGATTACTAGAATGGAGTGGCCACCCTGATCACCAGACTTGAATTGCATTGAGCATGTTCGGGCCGACATGTCTAGGCAATTTATCCAGCTCCAACAGCCCCCCACACCAAGCAATTTGGGACGTCATACCATTATCAAAAATTTGATAATGAGTCTTCCCAATAGAGTAACAGCATTAAGGCGAACTAAGGGTGGGCCTACACGGTATTAACTTTCTTCAATTCATCAATAAATAACTTTATAGTTGTTATTTTTCCTCCTTTTATAAAATATCTTTTCAATTACTCATTTTTTTCCATTGAAGGTTTGATTTCTTTAATTGTATCGTAGCATCCATCAATGAATAAGTTTGTATCCCATGGATCTGCCTTTCTTTTTTAAAATTTCTAGATAAAAAATAAATCATTGTAAGTATCGACTTCAACTGTTGAGCAGTGTATATCAGGACTTTCAAACGGTCTCGGGTATGGGTTGTGGCTCGTTCTCGACCTCCACCATGGGTGTACACTGGAAACCCAGTGATTCCATGTTCGACTTACGACACTTTGCGACACATTCAGCCGGTTAACGACTTTTTCTTGAGGCAAACCTTCACCGATCTAACCCACTACTTGCTCGAGTTGGTACTTTGGTAATAAACAGAAATATTATTAAAAATAATAGTGACTTCGGTGCAAACAATACTGATTCACTAACTTTTTAACATCTTGGAGTCATATTCGTACCTTTTTTCGTTAAAGCGATAACAGCACAAAGCAATAAAAAAACTACTTGCATGAAATATTCGCTATAAAGCACTATTGAGAGACAGTATACAGTGCAAACAACACTTTTGAATGTACAGTAGATGTAACGTTCTTGAATTCGTATGCTGTGACTCGCGTTGAAGTAAGTTTGTAAAAATTAGCAAAAATACTAATAAATACAGGCATTTAAAAAAAATTAGGAACTCTAGATAATCTGACAGTTAGTTTTCCAATATATACAGCTCGCATACTCTTTTTCTTCTAATTACATTCTTAAAAATTCAGACAATGGTATACCCACGCTTATTACAGACATTACCGAAATAGTAATTAAAATTAATATGAATCTCTTCCTTTAGACATCACTGAATATTATATTATAAACTTACGCAAAAAATCGATAATAAATTTTCTCATTAGCTAATTAACCGAATCATGAAAGAAGGATACAAATAAATTCGTCATCTGTGAAATTCTAATTTGTTGCAACTTTTGTTATCATGCTTTGCTTATGAGAGCAATTTTTTCAGTATAAAGTCGTTTCTGTTGAATATCAGCATTTCACTTAAAAATAACATGAAAACATTTACGAATTATCATTTACGGTGTGTCCAACATTTTTTGTGCAACAATCTTTATTTATTATTTTGGTAGACGGATATCAAGAAAATTAGCATTTTTTGTGACGGAATACAAGTATTCGGTAGATGAAGTAAAAGTTACCAGTAATTATATAAAGTATATGTTTGTATATGTTTCTTCTATGAACTTGAAACTTAAAAAAAAATTAAACATTTATTATGTGAATTTGAAATTACTGGAAAACTTTAAACTTTTAGAAATCTAGATGACGAGTGAATAAACTACTTTTAGCGTAAGCCGGGAACAATGACGTGCATGTAGTAGTTTTCTGTTGCTTTCGATGTGCTTGATTTACGTGAGTCCCCTTGCCCCTCACGATTCTGGGTGCTTGATTTCTGTGAGTCCCCTCACCTCTCATCTTTCAATTAAATTAAGTGCTCGAAATGATGTCTTTCAACTTCGATACATTTAAAATTATTAATATTAATCCGCATTTCAGAAGACTCAAAAGTGTATCTGCTTGAATATCGCCGCAAGCATATCTAATTCGCTCAATCATGTTTTCGCGAGTTATTGGCACTTCTCGATACACTTTCAGGTAACCTCACAAAAAGAAATCTGGCGATGTAAAATCGGGCAATCTAGCAGACCAATTTATCGGACCAGTTCTTCCGATCCAGGGACCATTGAAATCACGATCAAGTACTTCACGTGCTATTGCCGAATAATGTATTGGACAACCGTCATGTTAAAACCACATGTTCTGTCGCAAATCCAAGTTTGAAGAAATTCTGGCAGTTCATTTTTCAGAACGTCTCAATACCTTTGACCGTTCAAATTACCTTCAATGATCTAGGAGCCGATGAGTTTGTCGCTACCACACGTTGATATTCCAAGGACGCTGATGTTCAACTTGGCGCAGCCAGTGTTGGTTTTTAACACTCCAATAATGCATGTTATGTCGATTAACCGTTTCATGGTTTGTAAAACACGACTCGTCACAGAACAATACCTGACGAAAGAAATTCGGGTTTCCTTGTATTTGTTCACGTGCCCACGATTTTGGAAACCATCCCCATGAAGATCTTGGTGCAAAGACCATGATAAGGATGATACTTATGACGCTTCAAATCTGCAGACACTGATCTCGGACACTCCGGAATCTTTAGCTATTTCTCGAGTACTGACGTGGGGATTATGAGCCACTGCAGCTAATACAGCAATTTAATTATTTTCTCTAGTGATTGTTGCTTTGACGGGCAATTTGTTTAGATTGGTTGAGCATAAAGATTGGCAGTATCATCAAGATTCCTGCCAAATTCTCCGTAAACAAGAACCATTTCAATTTTCTTTTGTACGGTTAAATACACTTCGATAATTAAAAAAAGTGTCAACAACTTACTCAAATTAATGTTTTGTCGAAAGATGTTTTAAACGTAATTCGGTATAAGGTAGGTGTTTCCATGTTTGAAACAAATGAAATTTCGTCGATTACAACACCATCTGTCATGAATCGAGAAAATGTTTCCCGTATCAAGTGTGGTGTGGAATAAATGACGACAAACTCAACGAAGGCAATTTGAACGGTCAAAGGTATCGAGACATTCTGGAAAATGAACTGCCAGTATTACTTGAAGACCTAAGCTTGGAATTGCGACTGAACATGTGGTTTCAACATGATGGTTGTCCAGCACATGATTCGGCAGTAGCACGTAAAGTACTTGATCGTGATTTCAATGGTCGCCAGATTTCTTTTTGTGGGTTTACCTGAAAGATAAAGTGTAGCGAGAAGACCCAACAACTCGCAAAAATATGATTGGGCGAATTAGTCTTTTGAAATTCGGATTAATAAATGTATCGAAGTTGAAGGACATCATTTCGGGAACTTAATTTAATTGAAAGATGAGAGGCGAAGGGGACTCACAGAAATGAAGCACATCGAAAGGAACAGAAAACTACTTCGTCCACGTAGTTGTTCTCGTGGTGGTTACGCTAAAAGTAGTTTTATTTATTGCTCATCTAGATTTCTAAAAGTTAAAAGTTTTCTAGTAACTTCAAATTTGCATAATAAATGTTTTATTTTTTTTAATTTCAATGCATTACAGAATCGAATGTATTGGTTTTCAATAGAAGAAATCAGAACAATGAAATTTCGTTGATTATAGCGAAATGTATCATGAATCGAAAAAATGTTCCCATAAAAGTTTCATACTTTTGACGTACTATCCGAATCTGCAATAAAAATGGGGGTTGCTGTTTAAGATTTGCAAGTTACCCCGCCCCACCCCCACAGAGAGGGGGAGGGGGACTAATTTTAGCGCCAATCAATTTCCCCCTCGGAATAATTAACTTTTTGATTCGGACATTTTTTTCTACCGGTATTTGACAATTTCAGGTTAAGTGACTTACCCGATATAATAATTGTAACGTGGTAATAAAGGTATTTCATAATTTATTTTGAATTTTAATAAAGCTATCGATTTGGATATTATACTTTCATCAGGCTGCTACCGTCAAAGAAATAGTTAAAATTGAAATCCACCATCATTGGAAAGAAGAAGGAAGAATAGCATGTGATGTCATGTAATATTTAGTACCATGTTACTATTATATTTCAAATCAAAATACCTTTAACTGATTACAGTTTCTTTCTTCAATTTGTTCCACACAAATAAATGTAGACGTCATCAAAAATCGGGATACGAAGAAAGACGCACATAGAAATAGAAGAGAAATATGTTTATTTAATAGTGGTTAGGAATTTTCTTATATTTTGTAGTTAGGTATGTCACGAATAAAATTGTCCACAATAACTTCATTACTGTGGATAATTTTATATTAAATAGAGTTAAGTATGACATGTTTATAACATTTCAACGATCGTTTATGTCTTTTAAATACTAAGAGATGAATGAATAAATTCAAATCGTTAAGCACTGCGTTTCCCGAATCGCTTTAGAACTTACAATAAAAAACAAAGAAAAACCCAACAATGAGCGAAAGTAGAAAAAAGTAAATAATGTTCAGGATAAACATCACTTTGATATCTCAGTAAAAAGTAGCTGAAAATAAGGAAAGGAAATGGAAGTCGGGCAACGATGTAAACAGATCGTACTTTTCGATTCAATTATTATTTCTTCTTACTGGGGTTGTCCTTTAAAGTCAATAAAAGTTAATTCTCTTTCAGAAAGATGTCTCTTTGATTGTTCATAATTAGGTATTGTAAAATTGAAACAAAGTATTTTCTAATTTTTTTTTGTATATTTGTAATTTAACTACTGGTTTAGATTCTTAGCTAAATGAAAATACAGAGTGGTGACAAAGTCCCGCACGAATTTTTTTCTGGATCGGCAGTTTTTCCGCTGTGACATCATCATTTTTTTTTAAAAGGCAACCCTAACTTTTTCATACGGATTTTGATAGTCCTTCTTGTCAGCAAACAGTTGATATAAAATAGTACCTTATACAACTTTCGAAAAAAAAAAAATAGACATGATTCAGACCATCGTCTGGAACTTTTTTGAAGAATTTATTTTGTGCTGCAATGAAAATCTGAATAATTGGTTTCTGTGGAACAGCTTCAATATTTTCGTTAATTGTTTACTTGTTTTTGTTTTCAATTTCAATATTATCATTAAAATTTAAAAAAAAATGACATTGTGTTTTTGAATTGTAATGTCTATTTTTTTCGAAAAATTTTTACGTATTGTTAATACAGTTTATCTGTTTGAAGTCATTGTGCCTGCCGCTCTGTATTAATAGAGAACAAATATGAGAGTAATCATTAATGACAAAGGATAAAGTTCTTTGCAGGAATTTACTTATTTAAGTACCGTAGTACATTATGTAAATACAGGCACCTGTAATGAAAAGTTTCCGCCGTTTCATTAAGAGAGTAGAAAATATACGCTACATTCAAGTAAAGGTATCATTAGGGATCTGCCCATTTCGTCTAAGTGTCGTACAAATGTACACATATAAATTCTTTGTAGTTGAACGGGGAATGAAGTGTAGCCGAGCACGTTTATGGCGTCTTCGCTCTGATTACTGTGAGACGGTTCAGACGAGCTGCATTTGTCAAGGGCCCTTGATGAGAATCAGTCTCGGTCTACACTCCCGCAACTCCGGAAGAAAAGAACCGTGCCGAATTTAGGTATTAAAAGCGAGGGGGCCGACGACGGTCCGACGAACACCCGCCTCGCATAAAGAGGGAAGCTGCATGAAAATTTTTCTGTTGAAAGTCATTTCCATTAGGACTGAGCAATTACTTTATGCTGTTCCTGTATTACCACATTACTACAATCTGATAGAGATATACTTAACCACCATCTTTTATTATATTTTACGCTTACTTTTTATCATACCCATGTTTACAGTTTTATTTCATATGATAGTATTATTGAATTTTTTTTTTAATTTTGTTGCAAATCGGTTTTGATTGCAGTGAATTCCTCGAGTATCCTGTGTATAGTACTTTCGGTCCTATTTGGGGCCTCGTCAGCAGAAATACAGTTTATTTTTCGTTATCAGATTTTCATACTTTATGTGAGGTTTCATCTAACATAAGATTTAAATAGTTTTCAATCAATCTGTAAACTTCTTACTTGATATCTTCCAGGAAATGCAACATTAATCTGTAGGAAGTTTAATTTCTTTTATGAAACATTTATTTTCTTTTTCCTTAGCTTGGTGAAATATATTCTAAAAGCAAACATCGTTAGAAAAGCGTTTGTCGCGCATGCACCTGACATTAAGCGTTTGCACTGTAATTAAAAGCTTGATACATAAGTTGATCCAGCAAACAAACGACAACACAGGAACAACGCACGTGACATTAATAATGACGGGGCACATTTTTCTCCTCGGCATAATTTGAGACAATATTTTTTTACTGCCATCCGGGGTGATTAATGGAAAAAAGAGCTAAAAATAACTACGCATGCGGGTAATTTTTTTTGGTGCGTAATAAGTTTATAAATTTCCTATAAGGCCATTAGCGTTCCGCTGCTAATAGCAGGTAAGCGCTGATACATTGACAATCTTGTCACACTTAAGGTTACATGAAATGAAAGGTCTGCAAACGGTGAGGTAAAAAAAAATAGAGGTCGCCAGGTGTGCCGTCGTAATTATAAATAATTTACATGCCGACTCGTGCTTAGGCATTAATCGTTTTTCTTTCCACGTAAAACGAGTGCATTATGATGTATTTTCATAAGTGTATAATTAGCTGTCATCGGCTTAACGCTCGCACGTGTGTTTGTGAATTTGTGAGTCTATGGAAGTTCGCGTGCTGAAAACTTTCTTCGTCAACACCAACTGGTAATAAGGCAACGTGTTTTCAAATTAACGAAACATGTAAAAATAATCGTGCAATGGTGATGGTACCGATAGTGTTGCTTAAGTTCTTGTGTTGTTTTTTTTTTTTTGCTCTGAAGATTTCCAATACCACCACCGCCGCCACCGCCACCAAGTTATCGGCACACGCAAATTGTAAAGTTGCGAAACTTTACTAATTTTCTGTGAACGGCTCTTAGAAACACACGAAGTTTCGCCTCGATAATTTATCTGGTAGATCGACCGGCTTTTTGTTTACGAATCTGATTTCACGCGCATCAAAAAATTTATGTCCATTGAACGCCTGGAATAAGAAAACTTGCCGAAACTAATTTTCATTGATAGCAAATATCGTTCCGTATATCAACTCATCAGAGACGGAATATCGAAAGTATTGGAAGTATAAAAACGCAGCGCATTTTTATCGCAAGAAAAAGCTCGTGATTTTGTTGGTTTACGACTACATACATAAATCAACGATTCTTATAATGCGGTATCATTTCCTCAAAAGTGCAGCTTCTAAAAATTAAGTATAATTAAGCTTTCCCTCTTCTTCTATAATTTTTAAAGTCTTCTACGTTATACCCTTATTTTCAGTTCTTGAGCTTGCATGGTGAACTATCTTTGAGAATTACACCGAAACCAAAATTGAAAACTACGGACATATACAAAGTTTCGGGAAAATCTAGTAGAAAATCAAAAAGTTAATCAAGGACGGGTACAGTGTATTCTTTGTAATAAAATCAAAAGATAAGAAGCTTAATTACTTTACTTTTTTATTTTTGCCCCAAAGTGAACTGAAAAGCTTTCCATAATTTAAAGAGGTCCTTAATCCTTTCGTTCATAGCTTTCCAAATCTGTTTCACAATTATTTTTCAACTTTAGAATTTTGGTAATAATGTCGATGTTTTCACTTTGTACATATTCCTGTATATTCCTGTAATATTTCTGTAATATACAGGAATATATACAAAGTGATTACCAAAATTTTGAAGTTGAAACATTGTGAAACTGATGTGCGCATTTGTATACGCTATGAGCGAAACGGTTAATACACACTTTAAATAGTCGTAGTTCACTAGGTACTCTCCATGACTTCTAAAATCCCTTTTTTACGCAATAAGTTTCAAATGAAAAACAACAAAGTCGTCAGACAATTACTCAATGATGAAAGAATTGACTCAAGTACAACCAAACAACTTATTACTTATACAACCACCCCTCCAACTATTTATGGACTTCCCAAAATAAACAACTACCCACCTTAACCCATAGTATCATGTATGTATTGGTTCCCCCACCTATCACCTGTCTAAATTCATTACTAGTAAGATTCTCTCCAATCTTACACCAAATTTTTAATTCAACTTAAATAATTCAAAATTAAAGATATTGACACAGATTTATATTCTTACCTCATTTGATGTCACCTCTCTCTTCAGCAATGTTTCCAAACAATTATTATTGAAAAATATTGATGAAGATTGGCAACAAATCCAATTACACACCAATATACAAAAAGATGTCTTTGTAAATATTACAAAGTTTTTATTTGACAGTAGTTTATTCACATTTGACGACGAATCCTACAGCCAAGTTTTTGGTAGAGCTATGGGCAATCCAGTTTCCTGAATTTTTGAAAATTTGGTCATCAACAAATTGTTAAGTTATGTCAAAAGTAAAATCCCAACATTAAAGCTCGATTTAAAGTTTGTGTGTTATGTAGATGACATTGTCACTTGTATTCGGACAGCTCTCGATCGGGGACCCGATTTTCGAACCGTGCGAAAAGATTTGTATAGTTTTGGACGAGAGTCCATTTTGGCATACGAATCTTGTCGCACGGTTCGAAAATCAGGCCCCAGATCTTAAAAGAAAAACGTCCTTTACCCAATCCTCAAACGTTATTCAATTACCTAGATTCAGGACACAAAAAAAATTATCAATAAGTATGTATTGAATGATAAACTTAAAATTCATATACGAAAGAAAAGGTCTTCTTTTTAAAAAAGATTAAAAAAGAAAAACAATTTGGAGGAGGTACAAGGGAACCAAATCAGTCGAAGACTATAAACTTTTTAAATGCTTAAGATTCTCAATTAAAACTGAGAGAGCTCTTTGGTCTTTAATGGTCTTATAATGTTCCTTCTGAAATGATTCACAACGATAAGAATCTGCATAGTCCTCATGAAATAGTTAATGCCTTTGTTCAGTCCTTTATTAATAATAATCATGTATGGTTTAATCAAGACTCTGCTTCCTTAAACATGTTAAATGTTAATCGATCATAGAAGATGACGTAATTAAGGGTATTAAGAAACCAAAACCTAAAATGACAACTGGCCTAGATGGAATTCCTGCCTTTATTGTCCGAAATTGTGTCGATCTTTGCCAAACCTCCAACTGGGATGTTCTGGCTCTGGTCAATTTTCCGTCGCTGTGGAAAATTTCAAGAATCTGTCCTGTACATAAAAAGGGCAATAAATCCGATATTGTAAATTATAAACCAATAACAATTATCTGTAATTTTGCCAAAGTTTTCGAGCTACTGCTTCATGTCTTCTTTTATAATCATGTCTCGCATATTTATAAACCTATTGGGTTCATGAATGGGCGTTCAATAGAAACTAATTTAGCATCAAATACCCCATTTTTATGTGAAGCCTTAGATGATCAAGAGCACGCAGATATTATCTACATTAACTTCTAAGGTCTTTGACAAGATCAACCATGAGTTGTTATTACAGATTGCTTTGACTTTTATGATAATTTAGACAAATTCATTGCCTCCTATTTGAAATATCAACGGACACAAACCTAATCCTTTTAAACAAGGAACTGGGGTACCTCAGGGATCTGTTTTAGGTCCTCTGCCCTTTAACATTTTTATCAACGACATTTCGAATAGCCTTGATGCAACGCTTTTACTGTTTGCTGATGATTTAAAAATCTACCGTACTATAAATTCAGTGGAAGTCTCTATTCATCTACAGATGAACCTTGATGAAGTGTGTGAAGGGTGTATGAAAAACAATATCTCCAAATGTAATGTTATGGCTTTTACAAGAAAAAACAAAACCTCTTCACATAACATGCAAGATAGATGGATCAACACTCGTTAAACTCGATATCTTTCGAGATCTTGGTATAATTTTTCATCCTAAACTTGCGTTGAACAATCATATTGATTATGTTGCTTAAACTGCTTTTAAGTACTTAGGCTTTATTATTAGAAATGGAAGAGAGTTCTCTGACTCGAATTTCAATCACCCTGTATATTTAAATCGTGGGGAAGTAATGCCGTACTTGTTATATTTATATATTATATATTTAATATATTTAAAATATGTCAGTTTATAGAATTATTATTTTATGTACTAATAGCTGTTCAAAGTTATGAATGAAATGATTAATATGATCGGGACAATGAAAAGGAAATTAAAAAAATTATAATCTTCCCTTTTTAACTTCAGATTAAACATCAGTACCGATAAAGCTCCCTAAGAGCTTTGGGGTGAATTAATCTTTCTAATTATTTTGAAAATCTTGTAGATTAGTTGAAGATTATTATTAGTAAAACTTTGTAGGATAGTGCAAACAGAAACCAACTAAAGCAAAACAAACTGAGTTGTCAAACTACTTAATATCTTAACGTCTCATCTTACACAAAGTGTTAATTACGATGTAAGCCCGAGTAACGCAAAAGAACATAAACAACCTGTAACTTTCTCCAAGTACCAATTATAAGCAATAACACTAACACATTCTGAACATTTCTATTACTATAGGCTTTCTAATAATGAATCTAATGCGTTCGGATGTGAGACTAACAAAAGTTATTACGTGGGCAAAGGCAAAATAATTCACATTCGAAAAAGTTAATTACCGATCGGCGCCCGTAAAAGTGCCAATTAAAATACAGACGAGGGCAATCACCGACAATTCCACGGGCCATTAGTACAGGTAGACGCGAAAGGGACAAGTAATTAAATCTAATTACTTTATGAAGGCGTGATTGCTCGAATTAAGCCATAATTCAAACGGAAATCGAACCGTAAATTGTGTGGAAGTGTACACAAAAATGTCGGCGACTGCCTGTCCAAATTAAGCAATTAACGAGAGTTTATCGCTGGAAATTAAAGATCGGAACCTTATCAATTATAAATTCGCTTCGTCGTAAAAATGTGTAAGCTTTTCTGCTTTGATTTACATTATTGCTAGGGATGATAATTAGTTTACTTTTCACTTTAAACGATTTACTTTTCTCTTTATTTCTTAATATGTAATTTGTCAATGTTTAAGGTATATCTATTATTCAGAACCCTTTATAACTCGTGTCTAAATAAAAACCTGGTCAAGTAGGCTACATTTAGTAATTTTGCTATGTAAATGCAATGGAAAAATTCTCGATCACAACCCACTTGACCAGGTTTTTATTTAGACACTTGTTACACACGTAGTACATCTATGAAATTAAATATTTTCCAATTATAAAATAGTTAGTGGAAACTTGAAACAGTTGTTATTTAAATTAATTATTATTAAATAAATAATTTTCGAATTCTCCTTCAACAATATTTCTAAATATAAAATGATATAATAAATAAACATTGATGAAATAAAATATTCCAAGTTCGTAGTAGCAATAATATTCGCGAAGATATCATAAATCAGCAAGCGTTCAGCCGAAACGTATTTTAGTTTATTAATGCGTCTAGAAGTGTATTATTTGTGGGTGAGTGAACAGCTACAAACAACAGGACACGTGGCTGATTCGTCCAACTACGAAAGCAGCCAGCTATCTCTGTTCGAATTCAAAGGATTCATCGGGTTTGAACTGAATACGTCCTTTACTCCCCGACCGAAATTTTTCACTTTGATTGCCTGTTCTGCGACCGCAGTGCATACAATAAAAATGTCGGGAAAAGTCATTAGCCAATCATGCACAGTGCGTTCTTTTTGTCGGAAAACTTTCCGACATAATCGCGTTACCCCGTACCGAAAGAATCATCATCCAATCAAATGCGGCAGATTTTTCGAGTAAAAAGTTTCCGTGCTTTTAGTTCGCGTAATTGCATTACTGTTTATGGATATGTGCTCCCCAAATTGACTAATATTGCTCCTGAAATTGCGGACGTATAAAAGTTTTCCTTTGAGCAAAAACTGACTTGTTTGTGTATTATTGTATTATCGAAGGTTTCAACTGAGAGCCCGGAGCTTAAGTTTAGGGGTCATTAAAAATTTTATAACATATTTTGTGGTTACTCTGGAATAACCGTACGGTTTAATCACGACATTAAACTGTTTATTGTTGAGTTGGTGCTCTGCAGATAATTTTTTTTATATTTATGGCACATAAAAACAAATGCGCATACCTTTTATATGAATGAAATATTTTCTTAAGATGTCTTCATAAACTATTTCTTATGATTAAATAAATAGAAAAAAAATAGAAAAAACAAAGAAACAAAGATTCTCAAGGATATAAAAGAACTAAACATGAAACTAAATAGCAACGCTTCACTAATGCAGACGTTTAACAATAAATATTTAATAAACAAAAATGAGGCTGAGATTATTACTTAATGATTAAGTCATTTCCTCTTTAATAAGATAACTCTTTTAATATTATCAAAATCACAAAGGATGAGCTTTACGTCATCAATCACCGAAGTTATAACCAACAAATGTTTCAGTATTATTTCCTTTTCAATTGGTAAATAAGAAAAGTACATAGTCATACTTTATGTGTCTTCCAATTCAAAGACCTACTCATTGCGAAATAATACAACTAAAACCTGTAACAGAAAAAAAATAGATGTAAGGAAAAAGCAGGTATGCATAAATGCAGGTAACTCATTTCAGTTTCCGCGTAAATACTTGATTTCACTCGCCTAGTTGTCATTTTATTTAACCTGTATATTTAGCTTGTGTGATCCTATTTTGTGTTTAATGTTAAAATAGTATTTCATTCAAAGAGAAAACTGAAATTCTTTTTTATTTGCTCCAGCTGCGTACGCTCTTTTGTCATATCATTTCAAAGTGAAAATTAAATGTTAGTAGTGTGGTAGTGTAATGTCAGTTTGACATTTGTAGATATTCCGTCGTTAAAAACAGGAAACATCTAGAAGAAGTATGCAAGTATCAATCAGTGTTCACTAACGCCAGACGCGTATAATTTATGACGAAGTGCTCATCTCTTATGATTACGATAATCTCAAATGGTTAAATGAATTACATATGGGGTATAAATTAAACGGAACGACATTTTTTACGTAATAAAGATAAGGCCCTCGAAATTTGAAACGGTCTGATAGGAATGAGTACATGTTCAACATTATCCCATAAGTTGATCCATAGGGCAAAGTCGGTTTAAACTCAAGTTTAACTGAATCTGGTTCAAAATATAGGACCTTAAGGACGTATGGCAATTCATGCATTCATAAATAAATTTTGATGCGATTTTGTTGACTTTGAACCTGGTTCAGTTGAACGTCAGTTTAAACCTCCTTTGTACAACTGGCCCATATAGTATCATTATTATTTTTGTAAATTCTCTGCTTCAAATGTTCCCGAGGGAAATAGTCTAAGGGTAACAGGTCAGGAAACGTTGGTGGTCATTTTATTGGCCAGAAAGTTCTTAACCATTTATTAGGAATCTTCTATTTCTTATTATGAAGGCATTGCGCTCCGTCTTGCTAAAATAAGGCAGATCATCTTTTCTCTTTGCTCCAATGGCTTGGTATTCAAAAATTCTTGAAAATGGTTTACTAGTACTTTCAATATTGGAGGAAAAACCTAAATGTTAACTTGTGAATAGCACCTTAGTAACTAAAGGTGCGTTCGACATTACGCTCAGGGCACGCTCTGAGCAGAAGTATGAGGGAGAACGAATGTGTTTCAGTGCATATAAGATTGAGACACAGGAAGACCCCGAGCGCTCCGAGCGTTATGTCGAATGCACCCTAAGAAGAAATGGATGTATACCATGTCAAAGTTTTCTTATCCGGTTGGTTAACACCGTAAACCTTTATCATATCTTACTTTTTTTCATGTTTCTTTGGATCTTATATAATTTAATATTGAACTAATCTAACAAACGATCTACGTTAAAAAGCTACAAAAACTCTGACATATCTTGTAAACATAAAAAACAGAAAATACGAAGTTTGAAGATGTGTCAAGGTCACTAAATAATTAACGAATCGAATTCAAAAAGACTTAATAATCATCCGATATGTTTCGATTGCAGGCAATAACCATCATGGCTTGGTTTCTAAGTACTTAAACCATAATTAAATTTAACAATTTTGTAAAAGAAATGCACTGGTTAAAACAGCATTGTTGAACAAATTAAAATTAATGTAAAATGGATAACACTACATGTCTTTATTTAAGTACCTCAACTAGTCGAACATGTGCTTCTGAATTTTTAACATGTAGTGTTGTCCCTTTCACATTAATTTTATAATTTGTTCAACAATGCTGTTATAACCAGTGCACACAAGAAATGCACTGGTTATGTGCATTTCTTTCACAAAATTGTTAAATTTAATTACGATTTAAGTACTTAGGAACCAATCGCCCTGATGATGGTTACTGCCTGCAACCGAAATATGTCGGATAATTATTAAATCTTTTTGAATTACATTCGTTAATTATTTAGTGATCTTGACACATCTTCGAACTTCGTATTTAATTCTGGTCACTACTATCAAATGGAGCAACTTACCTTTATTAAAAACAGAAAAGTTATTTGGATTTGAAAAGTAGACCATTATTTTATTTTTCGACTGTAGTAGGAAAACGGTAACAAATGGCTCATTTTTGGTTGGACCACTGAAACCAGCTTGAAAAATTGACCTCTATTTTGGTTATTAACTGAGATACCTATAGAATAGCACCCAATTTGCGACATCTTTACATTGGTACAACGAAATATGTATGATGATCAATGCTTTGTATTGTACCTACCTGACCTTGAAATATTTAAAGTTTAGAGAAAGGGTAAGGAATCCCTTATAAAAAAAATGGTGCATAACTTATTTGTTTTATATGAAATAACAGCTGTGCTCCAGTCCTCGATGTGATAGTCATTGATCAAAGAAAAAACTTGATCATCAAATCTTGGCGTTTGGAATTTCAATAACTTTTGTCTTGTTTTTTGTATTTCCCTTAAATTTGTTGTGACTGCTTTCTGACTATAGCATTATGGGCTAATGTTTCCTGACTGGGCTTAGCTGTATATTATACTCATGTCTCACAATAAGTTGAAGTGATTTTGTGATTAAATAGGGTGACTTTTGAATGCTCTAGCTTCCTCACAAGTATCATCGTAATAAAGATAGCTCCAGTCTGTTGTATATAACTAGTATATTGGCGGTGGATTTTAGAGTTTTTGGCGGCTTATGATTTTTCTATAGGTTTGTATTGTTTAGTGTTAACATATCAGGTTCTCTTTCAGGAACCTTTTCATATGGCTGATACTTGCGTAGGTGTATAATATATCATAACATATACACTGTATATGTTATGATGGTCGGAGCGCAACCACTTCTGGAAAGAAGTAGACATTCAACGAATTGATTAGCCGCTTTAGTCACAGCCTGAAATTGATTTGTCTCAGCTTTGACTGAGTGTATTAGTCAATCTTAAGTAGACCACAGGCACGGCGATATTCAAACAACCCGGTCGCTATCCGAAAATCACCAAAGTAAAGGGGACGCGTCAAGTGCTTAAAAACAAAAATTGCTGGGCGATCAAAATATCGCTTGCAATTTCGTTGCCACTCACCGCACTATTCTGCCATATTAGAAATTTGATAGCATATGAAGTTCGGAATATCTATGTTCTACGTTTTAGAGCGATATTGAAGCAATCCAGAAATCGAACGTTCAGTTAAACGCTGAATTGTTGCGTAATAGGATTGACTAGGCAAGTGTTTCCTTTTGGCTTTTTTTTCTTTGACGGGCGTATTGGTCTCCTAAAATTTACTAAAAGTTTCAAAGACAGAACCATTCAAAATGTTTAGAATTTCTAGATATGTATTTGATCTAAATTCATAGGGTCAACTCTTGAAATTGAGACTTTCAGTCTAGCCCTGATGATTGAAACATGTGCTCGCTCTTAAAAGTATTCACGGAGGTGTGGTGAGGGGAACTGATTTGTGCACTGTACCTGACGTTGTTATCGTTGCTACGTTCTCTGACTGAATTTTATGCTATAACTTTCTCGACGCATTTAAGATTGCTCTTTTGATAATGTTTATACAAGTTGGTTTCATATTAATTTTATTTGAATTGTTGCTTAAGTGTCGATTGATATAGGACAAGTTTAATTCAAAAAGAGCCTAGTACCAAATATTTGGGGGACTTGTGTATTAATATATAAAGCGCTTCGTTTGTGTAGGTTGTAAAGTAGTTGGAAAACAATTGAAAATCCATCTATTGGTATCAGGGCCGGGCAATATTCCGCCTTTGTGTTCGAAAATCCAGTTCCGCGAGCTATCTCAATTCTCAAATTCAGCGGAATTTTTCATTGTCTGCTCGGAACGGTTCTCAATGTAGCAGTAAACTGTTTTTGTTTGTGTCTCCCAATACAGATAGCGCCAGCGAACTGTGTGATGTCACATTTGTTACGTCTGGTGATCGGCAGCCCATCACACCGCACCCTCTGATCAATATCGGGCCTCGCTCTATCATTACATGCTTTTGGCTTGTCTGCTCGCGAACCGTACTTCCCAAGTTGGGAGGAGATTGTTCGGGACGACAGACACGACGACGTACGCTCTCAACTCGAAAATAAATAACACGTTTACACAAATGTATGTTTGTTCCGGAGTTTGTTTCTTCCCTTTGCCTCGCAGACATTTATTTGGTCAAGGTCAGCGCTTATTGTACGTCGTCGTAGCCACGTGTTCGCTTTCAAACAGTTCCGCGCTACAAAATACACAAAACATCACCACCACCACAACAATACTATCAGACGCGAATTTTATGATAACAACTTGCAGAGCGCATTTAATCTCGTAATTACACACCGGAACGAAAAACCGAAATCCCCCAAGATCATTTCCAATTAGAAAGGTCACGCTTTAAAACTCTCTCCCAAAAGAAAAAATTTAAATTTCTCCGCTTCCCGAATATTTACAAACCATTACGGAACTTTTGCGGGCGGAATAATCCCACGTTTATCGCAGTAAACGATATTGAAAAACTAAGAAGCCGAAAACCTGTTGTTCCCCAACGGCGGAGAGGAAACTGCTAAGTTTTGACCGAAAAAGTTTCCAATCCAAAGTAAATTTAAGGGCACGCTTAAAAGCTTAAACTTGCAATCAGTATATCGTCGAACAAATTCCACTTCCGGGAGCTTCCGGCTGTGCGTACCTATTTGCATTTTTACTGTGGAAGGATTCCCTTAAAATCGTGCATGCATAGTTATTTGAAGGTAATCGTTTTAAACTTTGAATTTTATTTAAATGAAATGAATGTTTTTAAAAAGTTTCAATTTTTCTTGTAGAAAAAACTACAAAACTATCTGTATTTAGATATTGTTTTGGGGATATACAAGGTTGAAGTGATAAGAATTGGTCTTACTAAAAGTTACACTAACAATTATGATCTTAAAATTCATAGTAATTTCTGAATTCTACAATTTCTAAAGGCCATTTTAGACCACCATATTGTACAAAATTTGATTCAATTTCTATAAAAAAAAATTAGAACAAGAAATTTTTGAACTGCGGAAATGATTTGGAGATAGAACACGTTCTATTTTATAGCTTTTGATTCAATTCAAATTTTGCTGCACAAAATAAATTGTTGAAGAACTTGAACCAAATCTTGAATAAAGGCCGTTTCAGACTACTCTATTTCTTGTACAAGATTTGGTTCAATTTCTACAATAAAAATTTAGAACAAGAAATTTTGGCAGATACGACTTGCAGATAGAACATGTTCTATTTTCCAGATAGTCCTTAATTCAATACAAGTTTTCAAACAACTTACTGCACCAATTACATTATTTAAGAAATGAACCAAATCTTGTACAAGAAAGAGGGTAGTGTAAAATGACCTTAAGATGTAACCAGCGTTCATACTTATGGTGAACTTTTTGTATTTTGTGCATTTGCAGATATATTTTTGTTTTGGAATATAATTTTAAGTATAGTTGGGATTCACTGATTGGATAGACCTTTTATAATTCTAAATGTTTTCTTCCTGCATTCCTCATTATCTTTTCAATTATCTTATCCATCAAATTCACATCACAAATATAAATCTTTTAAGGGCCGGTCTTTCCATCTTCCAGTTAAAGTTATGCGGCGAATAACTTCATTTTTATGAATGGTTGATTTTTATGAATTGTTTCCATGGTAGTTATCCGTCAGTTAGTTTATCAAGAGGTGGAAAGACCGGCCCTAAATGTTGTAACAATGTGATGCACAAATATAGTAGATTCCGACACACATACAGTTAACCACAACTTGTAACATCCACAGTTAACGCCGACTGATTATATAAGTTATAAAACCAAATTCACCGTTGAATATGTGACGCAACTGTTGGTTTTGTCATAAAGTTTATTTGTTAATTAAAACGATTGTTACAAATTTTAATTGCTACGCATTCCCAGCGCGATAAATATTTACCGGCGTTTTCAAGTTATAAAATAAACACCGCACTATCGGATTTAACTACGAAGCTTGCAAATTTATATTTGGTTTAGAAGCAGTCGGTATCTATCAGCGAATCGTAGGCAGGAAATAATTGGTTATAGGGCTTTCGGTTTTTAATTTGCGATCGGGAAAAAAATCAGCGAGAATTTACTGCGGCTTTTAATCTCCTGTTGCTTTTTTTTATTAAACGAAAAGACCCGGATAAAAATCCGCGTTCACAGTTTCGAAATAGAATTGCACCGGATATCCGATGTCGGTTTTTTTTAACTAAATTTTTAAATTAATTGGTTTGTTGTAAATATGAAATTCTTCAAATTAAGCATTTCGAAGCTTTAATAATGATAATAATAGTAATATAGTTTTCAATACTGTAACTTGTCACATATAGTGTGTTACGGGACTACTGTCTTTTATTGAATCCACCATTATACATAAAAAAGAAGCAAATTTATTATATAACCATAGGGCAATAGTCAATCATAACATAGATAGCAATTAATGAAAGCAATCTAAAATTAGTTGCTTCTGTTAAATATGAAGTTTGGAGATGTAGAAGAAATTATTCCTAGTCTTAGTGAGAAACATCTACAGGAGTTCACCACATTCTTCAGATAACGGACATCAACAAATGAGATTACATCTGAGAATCCTGCGACACAACCACCAGAAAATCAGCAGCAGCAGCCGTTTAGTTCGTAGGAAGTATGACGAGAGAAATTGCGCCATTGTTTATTAAGTTCAGCCAGTATCTCGGTTTTAGACGCGTGACAGGAATGTCTTGTTTATATCGGGCTTAGAGGGGACTTTATTCCACCCCACATAAGTAAATACATTGTCTAAAGCGGTAATCTCGCTGCTCGAAGAAGATTCCGCATTCAGAAAACTCATGCTCACTCTCGCCTGCTTAGATTATTATTTCGAAACACAAATTTCACGAGCGATTATTAAGTCGCGCACACCCTTTCTCGAAACGGTCGACGGGAAAACAGCCCTGCTACTGCTGCAGCTAATTTCTTAACGTTACAACCGAAATTAGAATACATTAGCTTCGGAATTGTTAAGCCTAATTTTATTAGCGAGCGCAAACAAGTGAGACATTCGCTTTCCCTTGTTCGCTTCTCACTGTTTTGAACATAGGATTTTACAAAAAAAATATATCCTCCTTGAATACATTGCTCTTCAAAAGGTAGCATTTTTACACCGTATTTGATAAACAATCCATTCATTTTTGTCTGCTCATCAAATTGAATTTTATTATTTTCTATCTTTTTTAATTTTTGAACCAATTTATTTAATCAAAATTAAAAAAAAATTAAATAGTCCTGGTATATGTGAATACAAGAGACGCAGAATTGAACGGGGAATCCAAAAATATAATCCAATAATATATGTACTTATAGGTGATTTAAAGTAAGAAAGTTTGTATTGACTTCCGGTAAAACCGGAAGAACACCAAGGCTATTTTGTATTATTGAAATAATTGCATCATTGGTTATTAGCATTTGCAATTTTTCAACAATCTGTTAGGCGTAATTTCCAATTGTATTCTATTAGACAACTCAACATGAATATCCCTGTATATCAGTGTTGGGAGTTAATTAACTTTTGTAGATGAAAAAAGAATTGATATAATTAGCGAAAGAAAAATCGGTTAGTGCGGCGTACAAATTAATTTTTAGGCAAAAGGAAGAAGGAGAAGGCGATTAAGTGACAAGTCAGAGTCGGTGGAAAAAAGCAACTGTCTCGTCAGATTAGTGCTGCACTCTCGCATCAATTAAAATCCCATTTTTCCGCGGAATATTTCTCGGAAAAAGTTTAATTTTATAATTGGATTATACGTTACGCTGGCGCCGCTTGTAAACTTCGCAACTTTAAGAATGCGTAGGATTGTTGTTCTTTCCCCGCACAGTTTCAAGTGAGCGAGCTTTAACGATAACGGGCTTTCGAGAGTTTATTTGGCCAACTTCTGGTGGATGGTTCGAATTGATTTGAATGCGGTACGAAGGGATTAATTTTTTTTCTTCGGGTTTATTAACTAATTCTTGAATGTAATTCGCCTCTGAAATTTCCATGCTGATTTAAACCCGGCGTTTTTTACAACACACCCCAATCGCAAGCGTGCCAAATTTTTGTGCCGTTTTCGATTTTAATTCTTCCAATTCTTGAATAATTAAACATAATCTTATGACGATGTAGATTAATATTCGGTACAGTACTATATTTACTTTGACTTTTTATTTCACTTTGACCGTGCACTTTAGGAATAATTATAAACGCCTCAGTAAATCTGGCAAATCCGTTTCGCATCCTCTCAGAATTCGCGTATTAATAGACTTAATTACTCACCACGAGTAATCAATTTGAATTCCGAAGCAGAAGTTGCATTCGAGCTCCTCGTCCACTTCTAGTTTCGGTGGAGTAGTAGATCTTTAAACTTATAGTTGGCGCCCATACACGGTGAGGAATCACATTAGAGGGTGGTAAGAGAGGGTCAGCCCCGGAGCAGATGTTGTGCGGAATCTTGGTGAATAGTTAATTTCTAATTAATTACTATTGCCTTATTGTTTGCTGAGTATTAGCGTACTTAGGCTTCGGGGATGCACGAGGCGTGAATTATTTAATTAAATTATTCCCATCTACTTTACAGAAGGATGACTTGTAATATCTGTGTGAAATCCGTACCATATAACATTAGCTGAAATTCATTATCGACCTTTCCGGACAATGATTTAACCAAATTCTATAATTTACTGTAATTATTACGATTATTATGCTAGTATTTCTTGTGGTACTTCTTCAAATATTAATTAAGGTTAGTATGTAATCCTGTAGTAAATTATTACTACATGCTCTGTAATTGACGCTTATACATATTTATGTGATCAGAATCCGCTAGTAATATTACATCCAATTCGATCGTCACAGTAAGATTACCATCTCCAGCTAATATTAGTTTAATCGCGGCAGAACGGTGAAATTGGCGCATTTCCTATTAATTATTAAATGACTTGCTGCAGATCGATGTTCCAAATTCTACTGACGTTAAGCTAGTGTAGCAGTAGTATAATCACCTTTTGAGGACACACAAAGCATAAAGTGAGTCGTGCAAATTTTGTCTTTCTATCAACTTAAGTATTCCATTTTCATTTTCTTTGATACTTGGTTTTTCTATTCACGTCAGGTGACAGATTAAAAATTCCACCACTCTCACTTCGGCATTAATTTGCGAAAATATATGTCAAATTCTCTTTGATACGAGTTGCTCTAAAAGTCTAAATTCCATGCAAAAAAAAATCAAAATTTAAAAACAGCTTATTCAATAAATAATACCATAAAGAAATTATTGGGAAATCCTATAGATGAGATTAATGCTGAGGATAGATCTGGAATTTATGAAATAAAACGCAGCAAATGCGTTAGCAAACAAAAAGAAAGATTCCTCGAGCATCCTCTGGACAGCCGTTTCGGCCCTAGTTGAGGCCTCTACAGCAGAAGAGTAGTTCGAGAGCTCCACCGCAATCAAACCGACCTTGCAATTTCGTACATCGGTAATCAATAGTTTAGGACGATTTTTGACCTAAAATTGAGTGAGAATTGACAAATTACAACCAATCAATAAGTCACACCACCTGCGACAAATTTTATAAATTTTCAAAAATGCTTTGACAGCAAGCTTGGCCGCCTTGTGTAGGGTGACTTATTAGGCAGCAAACTGGTTGCTATTTGTCAATTCTCACACAATGTTAGGTTAATATCATAATCAGGCCTATGATGTATCATTGGTGTTAAGAATAACGGCGCTGTTAAGTACATAGTTAACTGCTCTCGCTGCCAAAAAATGACATGATGTACAGTCGTGTTCAAAAAAGTGTTGTACAGAATTTGTACTGTGTAAACTTATATGGTGCATTCATGAAGTCAAAAAATTGTTGTACAAGTTGTTTTGTTACATATACGGTTTTTGGCAATAATAATATCATTGAACACAAAAATATAAATAAAATAAAAACCAACTCCGCTCAAAAGCAAAGATATTTAAAACGTAGCTGTACAACACCTTTTTGAACACAACTGTACATTTATTTGAACGACGTTAAACCTCTGATGCATCAAACTAACAAATTTCGATGCCTTTAAATGAGGTGTTATCCAAGTGCAGTTAAGATAACATAACTGTTGAATGTTATCTTAACACCCATGATACATCATAGGCCTGATTATCATATTAATAGTAATATGCAAGGAGTATCGACCGTTGGGAATCGAAGTAAAATTCAAAATTATCGGGTATTCGGTCAAAATAGCAAATTTAAAAACCTTTTTTCAGTGCTAAGCTTTCGCTAAAATTTATTAGCTACATCAGAGCGTTCTGTAACAATGAATATTTAACAGTAAATTGTTTCAAGTTAAATAAAGTTTGTGACGAAATAGTTTTTGTAGTGATAACCACCAACATTCCTATTGATCTGTTGATTGATATTGTTGGTAATGATTGGGATTTCATTCAACCTTTTTGCAGTGCAAACAAAATTGAATTTCTTAAGATTTTAAATTTCTTACTTAATAACAGTTATTTCTCATTTTATAAACAAACTTCAGGAGTAATCCATAGGGACTCCTCTTAGCCCTATATTGGCCCAAATAGTCAGGAATCATTTACTGGATAACGTAATCCCTAAATTACCTTTCGCATTTGCTTTTATCAAAAAATATGTTGATGACATCATCTGGTCTGTCCCTTCTGATATGATTGAAACTACCTTAAACACCTTTAATAGTTTTCATACCAACTTAAACTTTACTGTTGAGGTTGAAAATAAATCATCTGTCCCCCTTCTTGACACTAAAGTTGTCAGATTACGAGACGATTCAATCATATTAGATTGGTACCAAAAACCTACACACTCAGGTAGGTTTATCAATTATCATTCTGCGCACCCCATAAATCAAAAAAATTAACATCTTACGTGCTCAAAAAAAGAGAGTTACGTTAATCTCACACCCTTCTTTTCTTAAAAAGAATTTAGTTAAACTCAAAACTATGTTCTGTAATAATGGTTACCCAACTTCTTTGGTTAACAAAATTTTATTTTCCAGTTCCAATTCCAGTAGTAATTCCACAAATAATAACATTGTTTCTGAAATAATTTATAAAAGATTACCCCACATTCCAAACTTTACTTCTCAGATCATAAATTGCATCAATAATTTGAATATAAAAGTAGCTAAATTTAACGTTTTACCCATTAAATTGTTTTTTAGTAATCTAAAAGATAAAACTCCCATTAATTTACTTTCTAACGTAGTTTATTCCATACCTTGTTCTGAATGCAATCAAATCTACATTGGTCAAACTTCAACTTGGTTAAAAACTAGAATCTCCAAACACAAATCTGATTGTAAAAATTTCTTGAACAAAATGTCGAATATTAATGCTTTGGCCCAACATTCACAAATTAATGATCATAAGATTGATTTTAACAATATCAATATCTTAGATATAGAATCCTATTATCGTTCACGTCTCTTTCTAGAAATGTATCATATAAAAAGACATTCTAATTCAATGAATTTTAGGTCTGACACTCAGAATTTAAACTCTTCTTACGAATTTTTAATACATTTTTCGAAATCAGACTTGAATGATAACATTTCAAATTTGCCTCCTTTGAGTTGTTTCACACATGCGCATTAACAAATTTTCACTGCTTCAGTTTACGTCGCCATTATGTGTTTACATGTTTGAAATGTTTTAACTTGTTTCGTCAATTTTAAACAATTTATATGGTTATAAATAACTTTTTTTTGATGTTGTATGCAACAAATTTGCTATTTTGACCGAATACCCGATAATTTTGAATTTTATTTTATTAATAGTAACGTCAAATAGACAAGAAAACGTTAACAAAAAACTGACGGTCTGGAATTAAACGCAAACGACAGATTTTATTTGGAAATTTTAAATTTAATAAAGTTACTACCGAAGCCAAAACAAATACCTCGAGGAATGTTTCACACAAGGCACAGTCTCTTGGCTTGCTGGGCCACGAAAGAAATTGAACCTACGCTAGAGATTCTCTGTTCGACATGTGGAAGAGTTGCTCAATGGTATAGTCGTCCAAGTTTTGTATCGATTGTATGATCTTGCTATAAAACACAGCTTCAAAGAGACCGGCCTGCGGTCGCCTTTTTTTGGCAAGGCCATAAAACCGCTACCAAACTGGGACGACTATAATATAAGATTCATATTATGTCACATTTGAAGGAAATTGTCTTAGTCTAAACTGGATAATGCGCGAAAAACTGGCACCGGGGGTGGCGTTGATAAAATGTTTGACGAAGTGGATTTAACAAATTTTGAGGTCCTGGAAAAAGAATCTCCTGTGCTCGATGGTTTGGGATTATCCGAAATGGACAAAACCTCAACATCTAGAGATTATATAATAGAGCCTCAGCATCATCAGCCTTTAGAATTAGTGACCTCTAGTGATACGGCATCGTGTCCTATAACTGAAAGTAAAGTCAAAAAAGGAAATGAAGAAGGACAGACTTGGACGTGAACGAGAACGTGAATGAACTACGAAGAAAACTGACGGTAGAAACAGATAAACTAAAGTTTAGTCTCCTAAGAACAACTTTGTATAAAAGAAAAATTTTAAAAAAAGTGAATTTACAAGGGAGTTAAAGTTCTTTATAATCAAAATTATTTTCTATTTCAAAATTAATGCGTTTTCGATATTTTTTTCAGGTTTTCTCAGATTATTTACTTCGTTGCGGTTTCCCAATCATTTTAGATTGCAATAAACGTCTGCAAAGGCAAATCTTTACGTTGTCAAAAGCACAATAAAATTAATTGATAAACAAATCATTGTCACTATGCTTATTTTGTTATTGGTAGAACACCAATACATAATTAGCTTTGCAAAACTGCTCTGTTGATTTAAATTGATCGAATAGTTTATATGAACATTTTCTTTGGGACTAAAATTCAAATGCCCATAAAAAATTAAACCTTTTCAACTGTCACAATACAGGTTTTTTATCGATGAAATCTCGTCTACTTTCTACCATTTTCGTTTGAGCACTTACTTTTGGGACACGTTGTGTATGATAGACACTTTTCTAAAATCTTTATTTTTCGGCAAAAGTGCTCCACAATTTCTGACATGTTTTCAAAGAATTAAAAGAATGACACTTCCTTCAATGAAGACCAAAAACCGTTATACGATATTTTTTTTTAATTTTCAACGAGAAAAACAAGAAGTTTGTAATCAAGAGTACATATTTGCTTCACATATGAAATGTTTATTTTTTAATATAACAGTCTACTTGTGCAAATTAACCTTCAAGATAGGACCTTACTCTTAATAAACATCCTCTTTATTTATACCCAAATTGACTTGGTTTACTATAAATTTGGTAGTTGCGTTTCTAATTTAATTCCATATTTTAGAAATGACCCGAAATAAATTTGTAAGACGTTTCAACTTAATTAATCCCGAATTATCAAAATGGGAACATCGCCGACCGTTAATATTATTTGCGTTTAATTGACTTGCACTTACTGTAAGCTAAAATCGATAAATTTCGCCATAAAGTCCCTCGCATGTATTATAATTGGCACTTAAGGCCCTTATGATGGATCTAAATCCGACGCATTCGGAGCTCTGATAACATAATTACATCGGCATCGCCATGAATCGACGCTAATGACATTAGAACCAATAGACAACTACTGGAGAGGTCTCCTAAGACGCAATAACAGGACGCGCCGTTCGCCTATTTCAGTTTCACGTCTGTTAGGTAAACATTTAGTCGACGATGCGTTACGTTGTTACGGTAATATTAGGTAGTGTTACGGCATCATTTGATTTGATATGCCGCTAATTTTCTTTGTGAGTCTGTAGGGGATTTTATCTCGTAGCTGTTCATGTCACTCAAAATTAGGAATGAATACTATTAAGACGCGTTTCGGAAATGTACACTTACCTCGTACGTTCCTTGTTAGCTGTTGTTGTCCCAGTTTTTGTGTAAGGTCCTTTGCGAAGCTTAAAATATTAGTGTCAAACGAAATTTATGTTTTTAGTACGAAGTAAACGACATTGTTATAAATTCGGATTAGCGAAGGCAACAGTCTAATTTGCCACGGCGGTCAAATTTAGAGATAAACGGACATTTTTGCTCCACTGAGCTAAACTCGACGTTTGTATTTATGATATCTTGTGTAGCGGCCAAATACATTTAACATCCTGCTGCTGACGCTGATCCTTAAACTTTAGCATTATCCTGCAAGACTGCATGTGTCCCGCGATGCTATGATGCTGCCACTATGTTTAACTTGACACTGTAAATACGGCACGACGTACGGACACGACTGGACATAATGCGCCCTCATTGTTAAATCCTTTAACCTAAACGAACTTTATTTTATTTGCCTCTGCTGCTTTCTACAACCACAATTTAATTATTACTAATGGAGTAATTTTAGAAGTAGCTCATAAAATCTTAACATGTGCACGTAACAGTTTAATTTGCTAAGTTCTCTGAATTCAATTTGAAATCAATTTAATTTATATAAAATGATTTATTCGAGACACAACTCTTACCAGTTGATTTATTTAAATATACCAATTGGTTAATTGTAAAATAAATTGAGGAAAAATCAAGTACAGGGTTGCGTTCATAAATTACACTCCGGAGTTACTCCAGTCTCTCTCATATTAGTGATGGGCACTATTAAACCGAGAGCTAGTGAATTTTTTTTATATCAGCTGAAATGTTTCAACAAATTTCGGCTATAAGTATACCTCAACATTTTTTGAAAAGTAAGACAAAGTGAAGGATACCTCTTGAAATTATAACTTATTAAATTTGATACCTTTTGAAGTAATAAAAAAGAATTGGTAGGCGTCCTGGTTGGGTTTAAGTTGCTGCCCGGCGATTGCAAAGTTGCACTCTCAGCGGTTATATTAAAATGTTAAAAATCCTTTATACAGGATATAATGCTATAACAATAGTAAATATTGCAAGCGAGGTGATTTTGGGAGCACTAATAATGCGAAAAATGTTACAGAACGCTTGACGGAGAGGAGATTGGGCAAACGCGCACGCACAGGAGAGAGACATTTAAAAAATGTTGGGGTACATTTATAGCCGAAATTGCCCCACTAGTTCTTGGACTATAAGGTTTGATCCATCAGTAGTTGCTGACTAGTTGTAAACCCTCAAAAGAGTGTCCTCATCAAAGTTGAACATTAAAGTAGACGATATACTATGGGAGTTCTAAGCCACTTTCTTATGGAGATTTTACATGAATGTATCAAACTCACATGTATTGGTATATGTAATGGTTGCCTATCATGACTTTTGCTAGTCGCTGGTAGCAGTTAATAAGTAACAGCTAAAAAACAGGTAGCAGTTTATACATATCAGCTGAAAAACAGCTACATGTTATTTATAAAGTGTTTTACCTCTTATTTGAAAACTGCTATCTGTTATTTGGGCCTTACACAATGTTATCAAACTGCAAATGTTGAATTATAAACGTCACTAAAATTTAAGCTCGGCTTAAGTGCTTGGTGCATGTGGCCATAAGCACTGATGCCAACGAGGTAGCTAAACGTCCGTTCGTCTGCGAGCGTGCCTGCGTAAACGCAGCCTAGATTGGAAAGAGATTTAGCCGAATTTTTACAACCCCGTTGGCATCAGTGATAAGAGGTGAGCCCATTGCTATGGAAATAAAGGTACAAACAATGTTTCTTGAAAGAGATGAGTGAAATGTAAAGTAAGTTAAAAGCTATGAATTAGAAGGATGCAGTTACACTCCCGAGGTGTCAGTATAATTCATGAACGCAACCCAGAAGTCAATATTCTATTTTATTTCATTAAGTACAATATTTAAATCGCAATACGATTGATAAAAATATTTATGGCAGTTTGTAGATTGTGAAGAATATTGATAGATATACGAGGGGAATTTGATAAATAAGACATCTAACAGTGAAGGGGTTGAATAACAAAAGGAGTTTATTATCTTCCCTAATTTTTGGTACATTTGGGCATTAATGAGTTTAAAACTTTTTATTTGTTTGCGAGAAACTTCCTCATCGTCACAAAATCATCGCGATCGTAGATTTTTTCAATTTTCTGAAACGGCTCCTCGATGTCTAAAAGCTTTGGAGAACGATCAACTTAGTGCATGCAGAAACAGAAGTTTTTGATTTCACAGGACGGTTTTCTTTGATAGTATCTTGTAACTTTCACAAAAGTTCGCTGTAATAACCACCCTTTACTATAGCCTTCAGGGAAGATAATTAATATGTCCCAAGAAATCGTAGCCATTACATTGCCTGCTGTCGGTTGAACCTTAAATTTCTTTGATGGTGGAGAGTTCTTCTGTTTCCACTGCATTGATCCTCTATTACTCTCAGGGTCAAAGTGGTGAACCCCGTCACAATTCTTTGAAAAAAATTCTCTTGTCCTTCGATGACATTCAAAAATTGCTGAGAGCCTTCAACTCGTCGTTGTTGAAAACACGTTCTAAGCCAATATTCAATGTTACAGTTATCAGTTGAATCTTGATTCATCGATCTTCCAGTATCAGTGCCTGTACTTTTTTAATGTTTTCTGCAGTGGTGACTGAAATTGGTCTGCCATTGGGAGGGTCATCCTCTAAAAAAATATTTCCCATTTAAACTGTTTGGACCAAATTTCACGGGCTTGTAACAAGATGAAGAGTCATTGTATCTGTCATGTATCTATTTCGGCGTATTTCTTTATTTTTATCCATAATTCAAAATTTGAACGGCACTAACTTAAAAAAGCTAATAACCGTGCGCAAATGAGACTTGGCATTTTTACAGTGATGCCAACAGGGCTGTAAAAATTCCGCTAGGACTCCCTACAATCTGAGCTGCGCTTACATTGGCGCACTCGTAAACCGTCAATTGTCGCTATTCCAATTTCAGTCGAACGGATGTTTAGCCCCCTCGTTTAGTCCCCCTCAGTGTTCGGCAAATAATTTTTAGGATTCCATGGCCACCTTCATAGTCACCTTAGTTATAAAAATCTCCTCATACTTATTAAAACATTACAATCGTGGAATAAGGACGGAATAATCCGAATATCCTTTAATGTTCCTCCATATCTACGTCACACCTACGTCACGTTATTCTAAGAATAATGCTTATCCGACGATTGTAAAATCAGGCCTAAGAGGTTTCAAGCAAAAGAGCGTATGTCATAAATCTAAAAAAATGTTTGGAAGTAAATTTCAGAAAAATTAAATCCATTGGATTCAATCACATACAGTTTGCTTTGATATACATTTAGGAATAGGAATATTTTACATTTTCAAATTATTATAACAGACAAAAACATTAAAAAATTGATGTTATAGGGATAAGAATAAAACATGAAAGCGAAAATATGTGGTTTAATATAATGTTTAAAACAATCCAGGAAAAATAGAATGGTACTAAAATATTCTAACGAGTGTTCAATTGAAACATCCATCAAGTTGGTTTTGATTTTTTAATAAAAGAAGGATGATGTCCTAAACTAATTGACCTAATGTGACAATCTAATGTGACATTTAACTTCATCTGCTTCTGCATGTTATGAAAAATTCAAATGCTACTTGACGAACTTTTCAATTAAACACCTGATTTGGTACCTTACCGTATTTACTTTTTTTTATATGTTACGGCTTTGCACTTAGGATTTCTTGAAAGTTCTACTTATTATCTTAAATTTACTCTTCTAATGATCTTAATAACTATTAGAAAACTGTGTTAATAAATTTGTGTATTTATTTCGAACTGAAAAGTAAATTCATTCGAAAGTTGTGATTAATGAAGTACACGAGTTGTGTATGCAGCAGAAGCGCTTGTCCCATTTAGTAATGCCACAGATACATTCAAGATAACTGTGAGACGAAATATTGCAACCCATGTATCCTCTAGATAGTTTTCAAGATATGTCGTTACAGATTTTAACTTATTAATGTGATGACATTTCCAGGAAATGTAAACGTGTTCTCGTCCTTATCTAGATTTGACTTATTCGAAGCGTACCGCGCGCAAGCCTCGTGTTATTTTAAGCCGAGATTGTTTACGTTCGCTACCAGTTTACATTTCCTACGTTGCAATTTCTGTTTGTATCTTAGTTATGAGCACTGATAATAATTTCGCTCCGTTTGATGCTCCTCTGGTGCTGTTGCCTTCAGCGTGATGCACAGCTTTGGTTTTAATTGCTAATTCATGTACGTACGGAGAAAATTCTTGCCGGTGTCTCTCCCACAACGTTTTCTGCTATTTCTCTGTTAATTGCACCCCACATCCTGACTTAAATGTATAGTTATTATTTCCCCACCTGCGTAAATCATCCTCAGGATCAGAAGTGTGTAATTATGTCTAATATATCATCAACTAACGACATCAGATGTTGCAGAACTAATATCTGGCGTTAACTTAAGTTTCTCGATAGGAAATTTTGAATTCAATTAAAGTTAATGACTGTGTTCTATCTCACTTATTCAGTTTTCACACAAACTGGAATATGATGTTTATCTACTTTAAACATTGCTGACAACCGTTTACACACAACATGTAATAAACTCTATGAATTGCAGAAAACACTTAATAACTATATTTATGCAGATTCGAAAAACATTATTATGTGTTGTTTATTTTATTAATTAGTAATTTCGCGGTATTAAGTTGAGTTTTAAATGCAACAATAATTGTATTATATAATTACGTAAAATAATGAACTCAATTAAAGTTAATGGGTGTGTTTCATTTCTTGATTTAGTAGTTTTAATATAGGCTGAAAATAACATTAATCTTCTTGGTAAAAGCTGCCGCACATAGTATATAATAAACTGCATATTGCAGAAAGCACTTCATTCGAACTCAAAAAGTATTAATATGCATATGCAAATTTATTGTTTTGCTGTGGGAATTTCCGTTAATGGCAATTTGTTAATCGGTAATTTTCCTGTTCAGTGTTAAGTTTCTGCGGTTCCAGTGCAATAACTCTATTTCATAAATGTATAAACATTAACACTACGTAATGCCAATAATTCTGCCAGCAACGTTCAGCTCACGGTCGACCGACTAGGTCGGTATTATTATTTAAAGGTCGTTTGTTTCTGGTAACGGTTATTAGTTTTGTTTATAGTTGCCATCGTCCGGCCGAATTGGTGCTACCACTGTTCCAATAAAACGTTTAATTACTTGTCAATGACAGACTTCTATTGCCGGTATTATTAGTTCGATTATAATGTATATCCTTAATCGAGACAAATGTATTGTTCGTTCCCCTGTTTCGTTCCGCCACCATAACTGGCCGGGCACGCTCGCAAAACGGAATCTTCACAACGGAAATAATTGCCGTTTGATTAATTGTTGCTAAAAATAAGGTGCGCAACCCACATTTCCAGTATTTGGCAATTTCTAAATGTATTTTAACTCAAAACTATTCGCACATTCTGTCATTTTCATAATTTAATAACTTCAGAAAAAGAACAAATTATAGAACAATATAAAATGTCAAAAATTCAATTTTCAAAACACAAATGTTTGCTACCTCGAAATAAAACTAGAAGTACAATCGCACAATTCAGTAATTTTTCATTTCATTTTGGAAATTGGCACAGATTTTGTTGAAAATCTAAATTTCCTTTATTTTGTTTTGGGCACTGTGATACCAATCAAGTTCCATTCACATTTTAATTAGAAAAAGCTATTTTTTAATCAAAACCTGCAAATTTTTAAGAATGGTTTTACCACAGGATTTTGAATCAATTCTATTCCAAAATATTATTCAATATGATTAAAAAGTTTCATAAATGAGAGTATAAAAATGTTCTTGATTAATTCCCAGATACACGTCATTTTTTATTATATGCCAATCGATCGATTGATCATTTTAAGAACTTTTATACAGCTAACTCTTTTTAACTTTCCTAAAAGAGCTTTGCCCACTTGCAGTCGGAGTATACTTAACTCAGATTGATCCGATCGGTATACAAAAAAAAAAAATCACGTTTAGTAATTCATTATCAAACGGAGATAATGTGAATAGTAAAGATGGTTTTTACACAAGAACACAAAATAGTTCTAATATATTCCATTTTCTGAATGAATGCATGAATTATCTGCATTTTATTATCGTGTTATATATGTTTAAGAAAAATATTTGCATTTTTAGAATAGCATTTCGCTTTCACTTATCAAATTAATAACGATTTGTAGAACTAATCAGGGACATTCTTTTTGCTTTCCATAACCATTCCTTATCATATCATATTGTGATGAATGTAAGTCAGAAATTTATACTGTTTAAGAAAATAGATGCAATAAGAAAGCATATGTAACAAATGTGATTAATATTCTTAAATAGTAATATGTATATTAAATACTCTACGTTGTTCGAATACTTTTCTAATTTTTTGGTATTTTGCACGTTTTAAACAAGCCATTTTGAGTTCACATGTCTGACATTCCACGAATCCAATGAATTTCATGAGTTTTAAAAGATCTGAAAATAAATTTCATAAGAATAGTTATGTTTCTAGAATGTAATAATGATAAAATTAAACGGATATTAAATTATAAACCTACAAATACATACAGATTATTTTTTTACTATATATAAAGTATATAAAGTATAAGATATAAGTTAAGAAAATTTACGACGAAATGACAAAAGCCACAAGGCTGTTGCACGAAAGTTAGAAGGAGATAGCTACATAAAAATTCTTTGACTTATCTATAAATCGATCGGCGTATAGAGAAAAAATGAACTCTATATATTTAAACAAAATTTTTAAAAAGTTAATTTGATATTTAAAATATAATGAATCGTTTGGTTTTTTAAAATTTTTTGGTTCCCGTGACCCCTTGGGGGTTACGTTAAAGAACGGGGGAGTGGAGTCGCGAGAGTATTTCCGAAATAAAACAAAAACGCCTTAGGGCCGGTGTTTCCATCTTCACGTTAAAGTTATCCGGCAAATAACTTGATTTTTATGAATGGTTGATTGACTTTTATGAATTGTTTATGAATATGTGTAGTTATCCCTCAGTTAGTTTATCAGGAGGTGGAAAGACCGGCCCTTAATGAAACATTTACGCAGTAGTCTCTACAACATGAACGTCCCATGATTTGTTGAAACTTGATAATAAGTGTGTTCGTAGAGCAGTTCTGACTAGTTTGGAACCGTTGGAAATATTCACCAAAGGACGTTTTATATCTAATGCAACTGTCGAAATTGATAATTACTTCGATAGGCGACTGTTTCTGAAGGTTCCAAACTATTTACAAACTACACTACGAACAAACCCAAAGAGCTCTATTAATAAAAGGTTTAAGCCAGGATTAAAGTTCATCCTAAATTAGAATGTGACACACAAAATGCTGTACGTTACATTCTAACTTAGGATTAAAGTTATTCCTGGCTTAAACCTTTTATTAGTAGAGCTCAAAGTGTCTAAATCCGTTTATATCAGTGTTCATGTTTTTGAATGTGTCGTTCACGTTTTAGAACATGTATCCAAACCAGGGATGTGTTTATAAAAGACAATTTATGCCTGATTGCACCGCATTTTTAATCAATGATTAAATTTAAGACGTGTTTAGGATGTGACAATCGTGAATACATGACAGCATAATGACAATCACTATCTAACTGACACTCAAACTTCAACTTAAGTGGCAGTTAGAATCCGCCTAACACTATGCTTAAATTTAATCTCTGCTTAAAAATGCGGTGCAATTGGCCATTAGAATTACTCTCGGCTGGTATTGCAGTCTCTCTTGCATAAATGAGTTTATGTATTTTGCTTCTCATCTAAGATTCATAAAAAACTAACGTTGGATTTCACAAACGTCGCTTAACTTTAATCATCGATTAAGAATAATCACTCCTATACCTTCAACACATGTAACCATGGCAACGTTTACTTTTAACGGATGATTAAATTTAAGTAACGTTTGTGAAATCCACCATAAATCAGGCGTGGTTTCCATAGCAACAAATACATTTTTCTAAACCGTACTTAAAAGTGGGTTGTGAAAAGGGCGACTGTTGTCATGGACATAATGTAAACACAAGACTTCTGGAAACAGATGAGCGAGACACAAAATATGTTAAAAATCGTGAGTGAGAGAGATGCAGTTACACACCCAAGGTGCGCTCGAAGGTATATTTTATGAACGTTTACATTTAGGAGTGATGTTATGGGACGTTCACATTATAGAACTAACTGCTTTCCCCAAGTAAATAAAAATACATCATATAAAAATGAATATCAAAGAATTCAGAAAGGAATCTCTATCAAACAATATAAGAAAAGATATACATACCCATTTGAAAAAAAGTTGTCATCGTTTGACATAATAGTTGGAACTAAAGCAAAGTGAAACTCTATTGGTAGTATCATCATTTCTCACTGATTCAAGTCGGACTATAAATAACAGGTATTGGCTTGAGGCATTTTTATATTTTCACACCTCTTATAAAAGCTGCATTGAAATTTCTAGAAGGCACACTTTCTCGAATATAGTGGAAAGTTTCGGAAACGTGAAGAACAAAAAGATGCGTTATTTAGTCAGAAATGGCGCAATTAACAAATTTCATTACTTGGTGATAGGTGGTGCTAGCAACAAAGAAAAAAATGAGTTACTTGATAGGTAATACATGGCGCCAGCAACAAAGAAACAAATTGAGCTACAGAAATCACAAACTGTGCTTTACTTCTGGTTTTCCTTTAAAAATTGTAAGAGTTGCAGAAAATGTTTATGTTACTGGATTTACGGAGCTTGTGAGAAACTTATTATTGAATTAAAATAAAAATATGTGAGATAGATTCCGATAAAGGCCTGAAAGTTATTTTTTCTATAGATTTTCTATGCATATACGTATTCCCGAATAAAATACTTTTGTTCGCGTAGAAGTTAACATGGAAAAAAATTGAGTTGAGAGTTTTGAAAAATATTTTTTTTAATATGAATTGCATCAGCATTGATCGTAGATGTGCAGGCATTGAGCCAAATGAATAAAACGAAGCAAATACTTTTACTTCTGTTATAATTTTTTCAAAAATTTCGAATGCAAATCGTTATACGATTCTATTTATTAAAATTTTTACTACGTGACAGGCAGAATTATTTAGAATTTCATTTTTCTTCAAATATTTGCAGTTTTCATTGTATCTAACCCTCCAGAATTAATTAGAATAAGGACATTCTTTTTTATTTTGATCCTTTGAAGATACGCAGATGTTTGATTTTTACTTGTAACTCTATGTGTATTCATTAGGACATTTTTGGAATTTAATCTATGAAGGCAAAAGAATAAGACTGTTTGAACTAAATTTTCTTTCATACAAGCAAAAACGCTATAGCTTGATGATTGTGCTCTTTAAAAATTTTTACTTATAATACCATGAGTACTCAAAGTTATGTCGAATATTTTTGTGGTGCTCTCACGTATGTCTCTGAAACATGAGTGAGACCACCACAAAAATATTCTACTTAACTTTGACTACGATTGGTATTCGAGGAACTATTCAATGAACCAAATCAATGATTAAAATAAAATATTTCAAAAGCTAGTTCGCAAATCTGCGTTACACATGATTTCATTTTCATAGCAATCGGCAAATAAATTTATGTTATTTGAATTTTTTTCTGAAAGCAGTTTAAAATACTCACTGACTGCAACCACTAGTGGAATACCCAGTTATATTTTCACTAGTGAAATACTCGCTGAAATTTGCTATTACTAGGCCACGAAAGTAAATATCTGCTATTTTATTGGTTAATATTTGAAAAATAACAAGTGAACTGAATAGTCCAGTGTAACTGTGAAACATGGCTTCAGTACATCACTTTTGCCTGCAGCTTTCAACTACTGTAAAAGATTCGTACCTGTGTGTGTATACAGTGTACATCACTTACGCATCTTTGGCACTTATACCAAGTGTTCAATTGAAAAGTCTAGCAAGTAGCCTTTGAATTTTTCGCAACCTTGTGATGCAAGTCATGAATTAGGTAACTATCGATTAAATAAAGTTCTGTTTAGTCCTGAAGGCAGCTAATTACGTAGTAATAAACCTTACTGCAAGGGGAACTTAATTCAAGAAATAAAATCACACAACAAACCAAATATATCAAACGTAAATCGACTTAGGAAGTCAAACTTTCTTCGCTCTATCTTTTTTCATAAAAAAAATCAAAGCCAACTTGATGAACTTTTCAAATTGAACATGCGTTATTTCAAATTCTAAAATTGTCTGATCTTTGATGATATACTCGTACATACGCATATGAACAGATTTTGATTCATACCTTTAAGTCCTCAGTAAATATCATTTGAAAATTTGATAATATCAAGGGCACAAAGTGAAAATGATTAATTTTTTTTTTTAATTTTAGTTTATTACTGCTTTTCATAAAGAGGCAATTAATAAGTAAATGGTTGTGACTAAAAAATTCTTCAAAGTGAGACTGAAATTTTTTTTTATGTTTTGTACTTGAATCGTAAAGCAAGGGGAACAACGTGTGCTATTTGTCTCCCTACATGAGCCGAGGTTGATTGAAATCCTTTCTATCCTGCGTCACCCTTCCCCCTGCTTTGTTCCGGCACTGCACGTAGACTAGTGGCTTCTAGAGGTAGAAATGCACGACAATGATAAAAGATGGTTTGAAGAGTCGTTCTCTTTCAGCCATAATGATGCGGTAGCTGCCCTAGGAATGGACAGCGGTAGCAGACTGTGTATACCCAGGTACGTGGTGCTCGGTGTTGTGCTGTGTACATACACACTTAGTCTCGCGTAGTGCCCTCTGTTAGTTTTCGTCATACACTGAAAATCTTTGTAGTAATGTTATGTTGTCTTATAGGGGATTCGGATTTATCACCTTCGCCGACCCGGCTAGCGTAGATAAGGTATTAGCTCAAGGCACACACGAGCTAGACGGTAAAAAGGTAGGGTAGAATTTTTTATTCCTTTTTAGTATTTTTATTTCCCTTTCTCATGTCTATGGGCCGTTTAATTCGGAACTTTTTTTATATGAAATTCCATTATGCCGGTAATGAAATGCGGCACTAATCTGCTCTGTCTAAATTGAATGAAGTCGATGCCGGTTTTTATTTCGAAACACTTCGTCGTTTATTTTACCCCGATCGCTCCGGCGGCAGCGCGCACTGTTTTTACGCAAATCTGCCTAACTTACAGATTTCGTTCCTCTTACACAAACATTTTTTTGTTTAATTACATTACCGGCAGTACTTCAAAGGCGTTTTAATTTATTTACAAATTCGATGAAGGGGTTAAAAAGACGAATCTTTGAATAATCCGGAATTTATTTTACTTTTTCCCCACCTTATATATATTACATTATTTGCGATTCTCAGAGGGCAAAATTACTATATTAAACACTCGTGATAAGTTAACAAACCTATCAGTGAAAATTGCGTTTACTTAAGTTTTATAAGTATTTTAATCATTTGATGTTGGTTTTTACTAATTGTAAGTTTTAAAACAGAATGTGTATCTCATCAACGAAAATATGGACTGAAATTTAGAAAAGCCTTTTGGACGCTTCTGCAAAGGTCGTTTTATTTCCTGTACAAGATTTGATTCAATTTCTACAATAAATATTTAGAACAACAATTTTTTGGGCTGCAGCTATGCTTTGGACATAGAACAAGTTCTATTTTTTCAGATAGTTTTTGATTCAATGTCTATATGTGAAGATAGATAAGAAATTGAACCAAATCTTATACAAGAAATACAGAAGCCTCGATATAAGCTATAAAGAAGATATAAATGCCAAGAAATGATGATAAAGGAAGTAAAGCTATGCACTGAAATAATTTGGTAATAAATTATTAGTTAAGAGAAGCGAAATATGATTTTTAAAACAAACACTGACAATTGGATGTAAGAAATAGATAATGAATAGAATAATCCAGAATTGAGAGTAGAGGATAACAGTGTGGGTGATATCAAGAAAAGGTACAAAAGCTTAATGGTTCACTAGCCCAGAGGTACAACTAAGTTCTCATTACATTGCACACGATTAGATTAGAATTGGATACCTTGAAGACTGGGAATGTGTCAAAATAATTAAAAGTGTTGCATAAAAATACAAAGACAGGAGGAGGCGAAAAGAAATTGTAGAAAATTTTAAAGAAGAAAAGCCTCAAGAGTTTTTTTAACGACTCCGCAAAAGACAGGAAGTGAAAATGGCATATCAATCAATCATAACATATTAATATTTTCAGTCTTTTAACGGACACTTTAAAAGTCGGTTTGATTGCTTCTTCATTCTTGTTGAAGCTATCAATCGATAGTGAAACGTTGAGCGAGTGCGCGATTTTTAAAATGCGATTGTGAAAAAAAATGTGATTGTGAAAAAAATACTAAATTCCTACAGTTGTCGGGGGAAAAATATATAAAAAGAATGTCATAGAATATGTTATAGTTTTCTTGAATGATATCGAGCTGTATAGCCAATGAAAATGAAAAATTTCACGAGCCAAACACTGATCAAGAAACGGTGAATGAGTGACTGGAAAATCCGGAAATCGTCTGCTCCTTTCATAGCAAACTAGATCATTCGTTCGTTTCACATCTAAATCGAGCTTTCGGCTGGCTGCCGCTCATCTTGTCGTTGCGGTTGCTAATTGCTCTGGAGTTGCACCACGAAGACTGTCGCCTGCTTGATCTAGGATATGAGTCAGCAACATTAACGGCTTCTAGCAAATGAGATTTAATAATTTAAATGCGCGACTGAGAGTCCTGAAATCTGTCTATTACAGGTTTTATAAAAGTTACAAGTCCTCTCGAAATTTATTAATAAGAAAAGTGTCACAGTAAGCACTTTGCTGCTTGACCTACTTTAACAAAAAAAAAACTTACTAATTTTGTTGCAATTTTAGGTCAAAACTTGGCGACCTAAACAACTTAAAAATTGGAATTTTCTCAGCCTGTAATTAGAACTCTTTTAGAATTCTTTTCTGTTGCATACACAAATTTTTATCTTTTATTTTTCCCAAAATCATACTTTTTTCCAGGAATTTCCAAGAAAAAGTTATTTAATTTAATGTGTTATTTGTTCTTTTAAATTTGGAAAGAAAAATAAATTGAATTTATTGATAAACTATAGTTTAAAATTAATTAATTCAAAGAAAGCTCCTTCACTTTGATTTTTCACAGTAATTCAACTTTACGATTATGATTAATTAAATCTCTCTTCTAACACGACTGTGATTTTTATTAGACATACTGTGCTAGACTCTATTAATTATGTTGGGGCAAATTTATGATTTAAGCGAAGCAAAAAAAAATACCTTATAAATTCAATAGCGCTTTGCCAGAAAGTTTTTCATTATATTTCGCAGCTTAGAGTAGGTGAACAATTTATCAAAACCGGTCACGTTATTTATTTTGTATTCTCGCCAAGAACTTAAACATTTTTAACAATTTTCGCCGCTAATATAGGGCTTTAGCACTTCTTCCTTATATTCCACTAACCTGAAATATCTCTTGAAATAAACGTTATTATATAGCTTTAGATGATATATTGTGTTAGGGCCTACGAGGTTGTTACGCTGAGGTATAGCGGGCATTTGAAGTATAATAAAGTTTGTAATATCACACGTGTGAAAAATTGATGTGCACGCGGCGAAACCGTACAAAAAAAATCGTGTTCTGTTGGCGGTAAAATAAAATGCTTAGAACTATACGAGCACACATATACGAGCGCGCTTGTTGTGCTACATTTTTTGTTCGGCGTTGAAAATATTTCGATTCCGGGTTGGTGTTATCGATTTCGACTCGGTGCTATGCACAGGTATCAACAAAAAAAGCTGGGGCTTGTATAATTTAGTTGGAAAGTTCGCATTAACGAGCGCTTAGAGTACGAATGTTAAAGTCCATGAAACGGCAATTTGGAATGAGCATTGTAAGGAGATTTGAAAGTTTTATATAACTTAATAGTTCGGTGCTCTGAAGTTGAGCGTAACAGATGCCGTATGCCTGTGAAAATTAGTGTCGCCGATTATAAATTTAGGGCGCCGTATAAACTCATTTATGTGTGTCGCATCTCTGATTTAATTATTTTAATTAATCATCCGAATCTCTCAGTTAGGCTCCCCTATCTCTGAAAAACTGGTTGATAAGATGAACGATCGAGTCGAGTATGCATACTACATATAATACTTAACGACAACTATCACAACATACTCTTTTTTTTACTCCTTTAAGTTGAAACGCAGTTTATTTTCCTGAAATAGTATTAACAATGTCTTCTCTTCATCTTAAGAAAGAAAATTATACAAACCGAAAGCTGTGGAGTAAAGCCGAGTTGATATGGGAATTTAGTCATAAAATAGTTTTTACTTGAGCTTTCGTCAAGTGTTAGCAGAAACGAAACAGAAAATGAAAAATGTCAAAAACGATAGAAATGAAAATAACCGAAAGAGATTTGCACAGAATGAAAAAAGCATAAGACAAAAGACAGACGTTCTTTAATTGCAAAGAAAAGCAAAGATATATGTAGTTGTTGAAATAAAAAAAAGGCAAACTTGTGCCTGAAGCTCGATAAACGTGAAGTTCAACAGAACCAAAATTAAATACATGCTAAAGTATTTGCAAAACTAGAAACATAACCCAACATGAAAATTACTTTATTGTTAACAAACAGGACCAAGGAGGTTTGATAGTATCAAACTGGGAAGAGAACCTTACTTTCAAAATAAATAATTTTGTAAATGTTGTTACTAACATTTAGGTACATTTCTAGGTCATGAGTCATCTTTAGAATTGGGCGCAACCGTTGTGGAGTGATGACTCATGACCAGGGATGCGAACTGAGACCACTGCTTATGTACAAAATACGAAAACTTGTTATACTCAGAGTATACACGTACACAAGTTCCCGATCATGAATAAATCGAAGAGTGGGTGTGAGCCTTTTGGAAAGCATTTTTACGGCACAAAAAGTATAAACAGTGTTGTAGTAAGATAAGTGACTTAATTGATTCGTAGGCATAAGTGTTTTCACAAGAATTATAAAAAGATTAATAAGGTAGAAATAAATAATTCTAAAATCGCATTGGATTCCAAATGTCTAAAACGTACATACATGCCATCGCTGATATTGAAAAATAGCCATAAAATACGATCGCCGATTGCACTGTTGTGTTAGACGAGACGGGGCAGTCGAATATAGTCAGGTTAGAAACACATGGCTAGTAAGTGGTCTCAATTTGCATCTCTACTCATGACCTAAAAAACCACTTAAATCCGCGCTTTAATTATTATGAAGAAGAAGTACGTAAAAAGAATGAAATTCTGTACAAGTATGAAGAGAAACATAATTAGCGAAAATGTTTAAATGTTTGTCCAAAAACAACTTATAAAAGAGTAAAAAGGTAAACCTTGCACGTCATTAAAAAAGGCAGATAAACTTTCATTTAGCTTTTTGTTTTAAGTCCTTATTTCAAGAAAAATGATTTTGAGTAAAAAGGAATCTAAAAGCAATAAGAAATTTTTCTATTATTTAATTTCCGTACTTCTATTTTGTTGGTTTTATAAAAAAAAACATTAATTAATTGAATAAATTGAAATTGAAAAATATAATTGAAAACTGAATATTAATTAAAACGGAAATGCATAATAGTTTATGAACATTTAAGTATTAATATTTCAAACTATACAAAAGTGATAATAACTATAAAACGAGCAGAGTTTTACGCGATAGTTATAAAACCCCAGAAGGTTGTAAGAGGTACGTATTACGTAAGTAATAAAAATGAGTTTTTACTATTATAATGTGATTACAAAGGGCGCAATTCGAGTTATCTCGGATTTCCACTCGGTTAAATTTTAGAATTAAAATAATAATAAAATTTAGTGCGGAGGCAAACTAGAACGCGCGAGAAACAGCGCCGCCGTCGTCGTCAACACTTAGTAAAAGAAAAGATAAACCCTTCGTTAAATTTTTATGACTCAAAATGTCATTACGTCGGTAATGCGATTTCCTTTTGCTTACATCAATTTATTACAAACTACGCCGACTTCAAAAGATTTTATATTAAGAAACTCGCTGAATAATTTAATAAATCCAGATAGTAATGTATTAAATTTACCTTAGTTCGTTTGCAATTTCACGCATAAGGTTTTCCTGAATTTATCGAGTTATTACGTCTCAAGTTGTTTGAAAAGGGAACGTAATAAATTTTATCTTTTAATAAATTTGCCTTTCTTTTTTTCATTTAATTTTGTAACCCTTGAATATTGTGTTGTATAATGCATTCAGTTTAATGAAATGTTTGCATTCCTTGTTAAGTTAACAATACAGAATTAGTAACACAAATCGTAACCACAAAAGCAATCCACGTTATTTATGTCATATACACCATTAAGAAATTATAAATACAGAATATATTATGGAAATTGTCCCCCAGATAAATTGATATTGTGGCAGATTTGATGATGAACTGATGACAATACTCTTCCTAGAGCTAGTACCATGACGCTTTCAGATTATTTCCAAATAAGATTCAAAATGACGAAATACATAGTATTAAAAAACTTGTAATACTGGTGGTAATCAAGGAGGACATCAATTGGAATCGCTATGGGCTTTACACCAGTTAATTTGGTCTCAGTTACAGCAAGTATCAGTTTCACGATATCACTAAAATCAGAATTAATAATCCGACTAAATGGTGATGTCGAGGATGGATGTTTTGCGCTAACAAGCGTGGATGTATTCGAATGTGCTAATTGAACGTGTGAGGAGAGCAACTTTGTCCGTAATGTATTCATTTCAGTTAACTAAAATCTAATATCACACGACGTCTATGTAATACCAATAAATACGACATAGGCACCCACAACAACACAAATATTGCATTACCTTGGAACCGGCGAAGCCGAAACTCATGCTGCAATTATATCACCGCCATATAATGCTGTCATTTGCAACGCATGATATCATTGGTTCATTATACCGTTTCAATCGTATTAGTTTACGCCATACTCACAAAGTGTATACACATGTAAAGTATTCCAATTTATGGTGTGGATTAACTTTGCCTAGGTGTTGCTTATGTTTTGCATTATATGTAATTTATTTTAAATGACATTTTTTACAATGCTTAAATAATAAAATTATCTGCTTTTTTGTTTCGAATATTTGTATTGAGCTAATTAGATATTTAACCGGTTGTATCTAATGCCGGCTAACTTTTTTCAAGAGAAACAGATATTTGTTTACCTGATGAGATTGTTGATCTGTAAGAGGTAGCTTCCCTTTATTTATTAGTGCAAAGCAATATAGAAGTCGGGACGTTAAACGTGCAGAAAGTTTCGTTGACACCCGTACTCCGGCAAGTAAACTTTGGAATAACTAACTTCGAATAACTATAGCACTTTCATTCCCGTCAGAGTTCGGCTTGAAAGCTCGCTTTATTTAATAATGTTTAAACCGTCAGCGTTCAGAATGCATTCTGCAAAAATACCGACTTTAATTTTGTCTGGCGGTGCGAGTCAGCAGAGCAGGTGTTTTCAAGTGGCCGGCCATTTACGGTTATGAAAACAAAGAGACCCGGAATAATAAAAACCGAAATTACATAATTTCGGGGCACCGGAAACTAAGAGATATGCGAAATAAACAAGAGAGACCGTCGATTCATTATCCGGTGCTCTAATGGTTCAATTTAATCTTAACAAAGCTTCCCTTATTGTATTTTCCCCGGACGAAATGTTTTTCTCGTTATAATTTCGGCGCGACAGGTGACAGGTGATCGTTACCGAACGCAGAAATTGGCCGCTGGCGCCCTCTGATACACTGTTCCGCATCTCTTTGGCGCCAGCTGCGGCACAAAGGAAATCTCAGCTTTGATAGTCTCTGCTTTCACAGCTTTGACTGTGAAGAATACTTTTGATTAACACCGCTGCGAAGCAGATTGCATCTTATCTTCGACCGTAATTATCTGTATTTATGAGAGTTCGTTTCAGGTTTTTGTCTCTAATTCGCTAACTATCAATTAAAGCTTCAGATACACACAGACCCTCGGAAAAAAGTCCACTGAAATAAGGGATGTCTATTTGTTTTCCTTCCACTAACAAATATCACTTCATCAATTCAACAAATCTTTTAGTTTATAAAATTAATTCTCCGTCGTCCAAAACTAAAAGCAAATTATAATTATCAACAATATGTCATTTGTATTGTGACCAGCAATATATCAACAATATATCATTTGTATTGTGACCAGCAATAAGAATATTTCTAAGTCAACATACCAGTATATTAAATTTGAAAATCGTTTATGTTGGCTATTACACTGACTAGGAAACCAACCTTTAAAAAGTTTCACTTCTATCGTGATGAAGTTTCTCTGGTGAGAAGACTTCTTATTTTATGTCGATTGGCCGGCTCCTATTCAGTCTTCTGAAGTTAAGTTGCAGGAGGTAGTTGACATGTGTCTAGAAGTTTTGATGATGCCTACTACTAGATTGTCTCCTGGATGATTAGATTTCAAAGGTCCTGGAGCAACATTTGGTTTTTTGAACGTCAGTTATAGAATTTTCCGATATTACATTATATCACAGCAAAGTTAAGTTTACTAGTGCTCACAGTTCTTTGCCAAAAAGAATAAACAGACTCTTGCCATTTTCTGATAATGATAAGCAACTGCATTGGTTTATTTGGTTATAATTTTTGTTTACATATTTCGTCCAACACTGATTCAGTAAAGTTCATCGTCCCCTAGGTACTTGGACACATGATGTACGCAATAGTTCTACACTTATTAAATGAAAATTATGGGATACTGATGATATTGAAAAGTAACGTTTATCATTTGATTTAATTAATATTTGTTTCCCACTTTTTCAGCCGCTCTTCTAGATGAAAGAGGTAATCTTAGTTTAAGGATGCCAGTATTGGATCTTCTTTCATTGCCGAGTTGTTTGCAAATGTGTCAGTTCTAGCGTAATCAGTATTTGAGAGATCTGATGTGTATATTAGATACAGGATGAACTCCGGAACATTCCTCCCTGGAACTTCTGATTTGGTGTGATGAAACTGAAATCCCTTTAATCACATCTTAAATATTCGAAGAAGATAACAGTGTATTTCTTGTTTCTGTTTCTGACGAACACTTGTGAATGTTCTCTCAGTTAGAACCAAAGAAGAACCAACAAAGATTCACGAAAACGAGAAGTACGAGTAAATTACTGTACCTTCATCAACTGCATCAAGGGAATATGATTTACTTGTTTGCAGGCAAAATAAAAAAGTAATGCAAAATGAGTAAATAATTGATAAAAAAAGGGCAAAGAGAATACTGATGAGGAATCCAAATGAAGTATATTCTTTTTTAATATATTTTTTATATTGAAAAAAAAAAAAACAATCTTCTGGGTATCTGTTTTCAACGGGCAAGAAAAATCATTTTGAATTAAACGAGTAGCGGCATTGGATGCCGTCCGAAATGCCAACAAAACAAATGAATGTGTCAACTGAGCTTTTCGGACTGACAGTTTCAGATATCAATTTATTTACATTAAAGAGACAATTAGTTTTTAGACGGCGATAGCCGGCAAAAAATTGTGCGGTGACGGTGTGCAAAGTTGCATGAAACTCGATTGCGCTGGTGAAGAGAAGGGGTGGGGGGGGGCATAGGAAGCGAGCTGAATGCAGTAACAGCAACAGCAGCAGCAGCAGATTACGAGCGCTCACCGTGACAGTTAGCAGTCGCCAACCGCACTGACATTTCCCAACAAACAACAAATTAAATTTTATTTGTTCAGCTCGGTGATGTCAAGCCTCAAAACGGGAGACGGAAAAGAGGGAATTCGGCGTCGTGTGTAACTGATAATTGAAATAATATCCTATTCAAATAGAGAGGAAGAATTTAATTTCGATGCCGAGCCATTTTTTAAATTGATATACGGTTCACTCGCTACGTATATACGCTAGCAATTATTTTATCCAATTACCGGGAGTATCGAATGAAATGCGGCGGTATCGGATAATTCAGAATTCAAGAATACGGACGGCAGCGCGAACAAGTCCACTACAAATTCATTTCTGCGATTCCTCGATCCACTAATGAGGCCTTCGCGATCAAGCTGGGTTACGTGTATAAAATGTACATTCACTGACAGAATACGAGCTTCGAACGCTGCTGGTCCTGACAAGCGATCCATAAATTTAATAACTTGATTTACCCATACCCACCAGTTTAATATTGGAAATTATAATCGACTGAATTATCCTTTCGGGGAGAATTATATCATCCGTAATAGTTATTAGATAATTCATTAAAAATAAATTATTAAATCTGGTACTGCACAATGTACAACGACGTTCAATTAAAATGATACCACTCGGCAATTTCGGGGCCCTTATAGCAATTACCTCAAACTATGTTTTAAGTACATGTTACCTTACTAAAATATAAGCTTTTAATGATTCTCGAATTAAACCCTTAAAGTTTCACTTTTACACAAGAAAATGATTGCCTATTGGCTTATAATATATTTCCAGAAAACTTTTTTTGTTATTTCAAAGTAATGGTTTTTCTTGAGTCACCCTGTAGAAAGCTTGATGTGTGTAGCTTTTTTACTGGTTCCATTTTTTATTGGTTTCATATTTATTTTCCCATCTACCCTGAATATTACAAAATCGTTAGGAAGGCCTAACCAAATATTTAGACTGTCAGCGGTGACAAAAAATTACGGGAACGGGAGTATCATTGTCGTCCCGTTCAAGTGGGCCTGGTCTCGATCGATCGCCCCGCTAATATATGGGCACCCGGCACGGGTAGGGCCGGCCATCATCTGCAGCCGTGCTCGTCGTTGAAGATTCATAGCCGCCCGAGTGTGCAGTCCATACCCTCACTCAACCCACGAGAGAATTACGCTAACAAAAACAATCAACAATGCCATCTACACGACTCGGAATAAGCGTTGCACAACAGTAACACACATAAAGTAGCTGGCCGGCGGACGCTGTCTTTTGACCTGAAAACTTCGGCTTCTTTTATTTAGAACGGAGCGTGCGTTGTCAACATAAATCCACCCGTTTCATGAATGAACGGTTATTTCAGCAAAATGATAGTGCTGCTGTGGATTATTTCAGGTGCATTTACCGATTCCGCGGAGACATTCTAATAGATTTATCGTGCACAGTATCTCTCCAGAATACCTTCTATTTTTATTCTCTGAATTAGAGTAATTAGATATATCGACTCTATTAATCACAATTACACAGTCAATATGCATGTTTAAATCAGTTGATTGACAATAACTTTTTTTTTGTCTGGAATATAACAACATTGCATCCCGTAATAGGTATGCGTGTGCAAGTAGAAATTATCTATGTATAATTTTCTCTATGATGTGGTTCATACATTCATATCTACCGTGGTCACAAGTTGGTCTTCTAATGGAGTGGAAAGCTTTCAGTTGTGTATCCTGAAATCTGGATACGTGCATCTGATGACTGATCATCCTGTGCTTTATATATATTTATAGTCTTCAGCGTACTGCTTCAGTGCTTCCAAGAGGAAATGTATCTTGACATCGAACGTTATTGATTTTCTGAATTGATAGATTTGGGGATGTTAATCCATGTGGAGGATCTGCTGCAATTCAAAATTAGTTATTTGCAGATTGTCATCATTTTGTCTGCGTAAGTTTTCGGAATATTTTAAGATCCCCGTGTCGTGTTGCAAAAGACGCATTGTTATGTGGGTGTGCAGATCAGTGCATTTTATTGTATTTACCAGCCTTCGTTACAGTTTCAGCTTCAAAATCAAAAGTCAACAAAATATAATAAATTAAACAAATGAAAATTAAAAACCTCTTAAGCAATAGATATCCAGTTTGAGCTCGTAAACGTTGTCGAAGTGGTAGAATTTTCAGTGTTTGTTTGTTTATGTTTGTTACTACGGAACAATTTTCTTAAATCATATTTGTCATATGACGGAAAATCATTACCACAAAATGTGTACACTTCGTTTGATCAATAAAAGCCAGTTACAGAAATGGGCAAATAAAAGTAGTTTTTAGTATTCTTAGGTGTTCGTAAGAACGTTACGATACAAACAAAGCAATCCTTTACTAAATTTGATGTCAGGCAACAAACAGGTTAATAAATCCTTTTGGAAATAATCTCGCCTAAAATTTACGATCCAGTAAACGCGCACTTTTATTCAAACTTTTATCACTTTATAGCACAGTTCATCACATTTTTATACATTCTCCGCTTTTCTCCTTTGTTAAGTAAAAACGATTTACATTTCAACTTCTTCCACTGTTGTTGTGTATTTGTGTACGCGATGAAGAACTTCTTCCAACAAACTGCGAACTTTGAAACTCGTTTAATATACATACGATAAATAGAGAGCATTGCAGAATTTATCCGAGAAGTCTTGATTTATTTTCCTTCAACTCGTAAGCGCACACTCACGCAGTTAAGTTTCCTACAAGATGCACATCGAGTTTTATTTTGGAAATAAAGGAAAACAGCAGCTTAAGCAAATAATCCATCGGAAAAATTTCTGGGAAAAAATGGCAATTCTTATTCTAATTCAATTCGGGAAATATCCCGGCTTCCAAACGAAACCATTCGCAGAGACAAAGTGTATCTCTTCGAGAATTCTATTACTATTTTAACACTACTAAAAGATACATATTTCGATTTCTCTCATTTTATTATTATTACTTACTGCGACATAAAAGGGGAAAGCCATTCTACTCAGATTCTAGATTACGGTTTATTGTTTTACGTTTATTATTAAATATTTATCCCGGATACGCGAGGAGAATTTTTTTGCTTTGTGTTTTGTGTCCTCGTTCCGTGCCGCTACCCTGATATTTTCAACCACCTTTGAGATTATATCTCCGAGTAAACTGTGGATAGCCAACTCATTCATATTAAATAAGTCTGAACATAAAAAAAAATTCGTTTCATTATTATTTTTTTTTTTGGCGAAGTTGATGAGATTTTGAGTTTTTAATAATTGGTATCAAAATTACTAATTCGAGAATTGAAATCCTGACGGTCGAAGTAAAATTCCAGCAGCTGCTACCTACCTTCACAATTTTCTTCTTTGTTTTTTTTTTTTATTCGCAGCATTAATCGCACTTATGTGTACAAGCAGCAGGATTTTTTCGGCCAAGAGGGAGATATAAAAACTCCACCTTTCATACAAATGCTTGACCCTGCAATCCTGGAGAGTGAATTGATTTTTTTATGACTTTAGGGTGATTTATAAATCTCCACGAGCAAAAAAAAGGTATAAAATGTTTTGCAACACTTTTGTTCCGCATTCCGGAAAAAAAGGATGTTTAACGCCAGGCGTACTTAATACAAAAAAAGAAAAAATTAAAAAAATAAATCGCCTTTTAATGACGCACTGCTGTAATGACGTAGATAGTGTGTAGATGGCATGGCGGTTTGTGACGTCGTAAAACTCAAAACCCTCACATCATTATTTAATATTCTGTTTACAATACACGATAAAACAGGAGAATACTTTTACAAATTAATGCCTGGGGAAATAAATACAATAAAAAAGAGAAACAAAATGTTATCCACATCTTGGTTTTATCGCATTGCACGAGTCCGTATACTGTTTTAACAATTACTGGGCGAAATAAATCGGAGAAAAGAAAACCGCATTAAAGAGGAACCATTAAAAATGTGCTCCTCGTCTCGCATTGTTTTCCGAATAAAAGCAATCGTTGGATACACGTGGTTTTAAATGCGTTGTGTGTGCGGACCGGTTCACAAAGACCGCGCTAATGTAGGAAACCTCCGCCCTGTTGACTTATGGCCAGTATTCATGAGAACTACCCCTTTCCCTTGGACCTTTCCCCGTGCCCTCTCTCTTACTACCGACATGCAAAACCCAGGACTCTCGCTAAGCTGATTTAAAACCATTCTCTTTGATTAAAGGATTCCGCGATCCACACACGCTAACTCCGATGCCGCTTTATTTATTACGCGATATGTACACGCTTTTGAAACGTGAAACATTTCCACTAGAGCTTTTAAAAATGTATTACTTTGAATGTTGGGAAGATTTCCGCGCTTTCGTTTACTCTTGAACGCCAGACGTACTGCAATTGCAGAAGAGCAATCTGTGCAACATGAAGTCCATGTATTTGTAAATTCAACTTTTGAATATTATTTCTTACTGCTTGTTTATTCATTTCCTTTAAATATGTAAGAAGACGTCAGTTATTCCTATAACTCTCATTTGGAATAGTATTTACTATACAAACGTTAGACAATATTTTAAACTACTACATTTATTTTGTTAATAAGCCATGTTCTTTCCAAAAGTTTGACTGAAAAAATGTAAGAAACTAACTTAGGGGGGGGGGGGGGTTATTCTAGTAGAATCTGCAACTTTTGCTGAAAACCCCATGTGAAATCGACCATTTTATAACCTACCTTGTATTACGTCTGAAATGCAGTAGAAATTATATCTTTCAATAAAAATTGATTTAGTGCCTGTAGGTGCACTAGATACAGGTATATTTTTATAGGGTATTACACCTCGTTAATTTGTTATCGCGACTCACAGTTTTACAACTGCAGATACTGATGAATTGTCGGCCCAAAATGCTAAAGCAATATTTTGCAAGGCAACGACGAGAGACTTCGCTAAACGCCCGTAAATCGAGGAACGACCGCCGCTAAAACTAGCAGAGCATATAACGTTTTGATGCAGATTCCTCGTAATAACCATAATTTATTTCGTGCATTAAATTTGCACCGTAACAATTATTCCTAGTCGTTTAAGCCAGAGAAATTAATGACGATTAGTTTTTGTTCGATTGTTTTTGTTTGTATTTTCCTCACGGCTTTCGGTGTAGCAATGGAAAGTAGAAATTGAACTGTGAGTAAGTACTTTGTTCTTTGTTTTTCCTGAGAGGCGCTTGTCAAAAAGTAGAAATCGTAATTGCGAACTGGATAGAAGCGTGAAACCAATCATGCCGATCTAAAATTGCGTTGGCCTGAGCTCGGCGACCCTTACTTTGCTACGTGTGGCTTTACTCATATAAAAAGAACAAAAAAAAAGCCTGCGGAAATTTCATCCGGTCTCCGCCGAAGTTCTCGCCTCTCTCTGAGAGACGCAACGATCCCCGATCGCCACCGTCTTTTGGAAGTGTTGTAAATGGCTAGGAATCAGCATTAGGACCATTTATAGAGGGCCGGCTGGGGGTGGCTTTGTTGGGCGGTTGCGTCGGCGGAGCAGCTCTCGTGTCTTGTACGAGGGGTGAAATGCCGTCTTTTGATTGCCCATAATACCCGCTGTTAGCCTCTAAGACGGGACGAAATGAAATAGAATAATTCAAGCAATGCGTTTATTGCTGCTCATAAAACAAGCGGAATAATTATGGAAGCCCCTTTTTTTTATTTACTTTTGTGTTCCCTTTCTCTTCTTTAATTTTTAAGCATTCTAATTAGTGTGTTTTTTTTCCCTTGGTTTCAGATTGATCCTAAAGTAGCATTTCCACGAAGAGCACATCCAAAGGTAAGATTTTATAATTCATTTTTTTTACACTTAATAGGTGATATAGTACTCTTATTATTTATAAATCAAATATTGATTAGATCTATAACTAAAAGCAACGAGTTTAAATAATGTATCTGCCTTCGAAGAGAGTTTTTCATTTCTATTGGTAAGTTTAAACTAGTTTCGCCTGTCTTGTTGGACGAAATCTTGTGGTTTCGCTTTAAGATTTAATTTTCAAATTCCTCGTTTCTTCCGTCTCGGGTATCGAATAATTGGGTAGGAATCGAAAATAATTTATAATTGTAACTGAAACGTATACCTACGTGGATTCAATTCGGCTAAAAGCGAGTCGATATTCCAGCACAACTCGAGTCCACTCTAATCCTAATTTCCGAGCTTAACTGCTGCAGACTTGCAACTTATTGATTTAGGTTCGTGCGGATGCAGTTTATAAGCAATTTGTTATACGTTGGTAAATTTTCGCCCAAGTATTTCCAGAGTGCAAAGTTTTAGTTCAAGTGGATATCGCGGTCGCGCCGAAGACCTAAAACGAGAAGTTATAACTCCTGCGTTATAAACATGGTACATATTTCTTATCGTGCGAATAAAACTAAATTATCGATTTCGCCGACAAATTTGGTGGAGACGTGTTCGAGGAGGTGGGTGCAAAGAAAAATTGCGCAAAGCGAGGAACTGATAAGCGCGTTTCTTTTATTACAAAAATAAAGGAAATTTAAATCTGAATTCTTTGATGTGAGATAAATTTAAGTAAGAAAATCCTAGCTGTGCTCACGTACCTCCTTTAAATAAGAACGAGCTAAATTTTTCATAGTTTCTCGCATCGGATTGAAAGGGTGTCTGGCGAATACGCCGTGTTTACAAGGCAGGAACTTCCCTTAGCCGAGCACTTTTTTAGTCTGTCATAGAAACTGCAACGTTTGAATAAAACCGGTAATTGCGGAATTAATATTTGAAAGCGAGCCAAGTTGACGGGGCGAGAGCTGGGTTGTGTGAATACTTAACAAGAGACACGGAACGGCTGTAATAGACACAATACCGCCAGACTTGTAATTCCGGAAATATGTTTCGAAATGGAAGGGCTTTAAGATACCGTCTCGTTTTTATAAATGTTTTTATCCTTACATAACACATTAAAAAAAATTCAATGAGTTATTATTATTATCATTACAATAAACTGTTGAAATCTATTTTAGAATACATTCGATAAACTTTAATGCTTAGTAACAATGTGTGTTCAAAAATTCTCCTAATTAAAATAAGCTTTGAAATAGAAAATGTGGAATGTGGAAATTGAAAATGAAAGCTTACTAGATAGAATGAATAAAATTTCTTTTGTTTTGTTCAAACTAAATTTGTGTATAATTTGCATAAGTAGTAACAAGCTGATTAAATACTGATTCAACCACAAACATTTTGTTTCCACAAAACAATTATTTGGACGAATTTTTGACTGGAAATAATCTTGTGACGGACCGCCTCGACGACGCTAGTCCATATCATGGGTATCGTTGAAAACATCCGGGCACTTTCCAAATGCGTTCCAGAAGAACTGAACGAGATATAGAGACTCGCCCCGTCGCACAGTGGGTTATTTTTAGTATCTAGTAGGACATAAGTAAAAATTTGACTTGTCATATTTTTAAAAAATTTCATTGTTTTTAACTACCTAAATGTTCATATTACATGTTACCAGAAACAACTAGATCTTAGCGAAACGTCAAAGTTACTGCTGTGAGACGCATGCATTTTTTGAGAAGTTTGTAGCAACTTTAAATATTTTATTTTGGAAAAATAGATTTTATAAAATTAATAAGGTACTAAATATGGCTTCTGATCAAGGTAATTTTATTTTATTAATTTTGAAATTGAATTCAATTCAATTCAAATGAAATTGAATTGAATTTGAAATAAACAAATGAAAAGTGACGAGCTCGTTTATTATAACAATTGTAAGAATAGATAAACTATTAATAATCGTTCATTCGAAATAAAATGCATGAAATGAAAATTCAAAACCATGTTGGAAACAGACGAAAAATGAGAAGAAGAAAAAGAAAACAGTTGAGAATCGTTCATGAACAATAAAATACAAAAAATTAAAATTCAAAACCATACTGGAGATAAACAAATTTTATACAGTTTACGATACTTTTAAATTATTTAATACAGTCTTAAACAATAAAAAAATGAGCAAACAACGCAGTGATAATAAAAAAAAGTACAAAAAAGAAAATAACAACGAACCGAAAGAAACAACGAACGCTGTGATAGAAAAGAAAATAAATGTAAAACGAAAAAAAGAGAAACAACGATAAAAGGAACGAAAACACGGTTACAAAAAAGAAAACAGAAAAACATAACGCAAAAGGAACGGAGAACTCAATGGCAGAAAAAGAAAACAAACTTAAAGTGAAACAAAAAGCAAAGAGGTACACAAAATAGGCACAAAAAAAATACAAAAGTAATAGAAAAATTGAGTTTATTTAAAAACTGTAGCTCAAGGCTTCCTATTTCTGTGTTATAAAAACGGAGGCTGATATACGATGAAACAAAAACAAATCACATAGAGAAAACAAAAATCAACAGAAAGCAATTGACTGAAAACTTAAAAAAAAAAACACAAAAAAGCAACGATGAACTCAGTACAAGCAATCAAACAAATGCAAAGCGAAAAAATAAAACGAAGAACACAATGACAAAGAAACAAAACAAAAAGGACTGGTGTTAGCGGAGAATTTCGTTCAACAAAATCGACGAAACAACGTGCAAGATTTCCTTGTTAGCTCTTTTATTTCATCGATATTTCGGGACGGTTTTTTCCCTTCATCAGGATCTACAGAAATTGACATGTTGAAAAACAATTCTAAAGTATTGTTATAAATTTAACTCACGACATATTGAGGTTGTGAAAAATGGATGTTAACAATTGCACATTTTTTAAACTTGTCAAAGGGTGCAGTAATTGTTAAAGATTTAAATAAATTATTTTTCTTTAAAATCGAAGTTATTAATTACACTTTAAAAATTGATGTAACAAAAGGACAACACAATTAAAATGATTCGAATTTGCAGCCAGCATTTGTTGGAACTGACAAAAAAGTTGACTGGTTTGATAAAGAACGACTATTGAAAAACTTAAAGGCGCGAAACAAATTGAAATTGAAAATACGAGGTGAAATTAAAATGTAGTCGTGTGGGAACTATTATTATTATTATTGTTATCGATTTGACGTGATTTTTCCATCTCTTTGTGTACATGTAACAAGTAAGAATAGAAATCGTGTATTTGAATTCGTAACCTGTATCTAATAAAACACATTAAATTTCAGATATTTATTTATTATTTCATGACATTTTACAAGAAATACATACATCTTTTCTACACATAATTTAGAATCTCAATTTTATAAAATATCTGTAAGTAGTTTTTATTGTTAACTTAATATTACATTTTACTATTATGTATTTATTTAACTTGACGATGCCTATTTAGGTGAAACTAGTTTGCAATTAAAGAATTTTTGGAAATTATAGAAAAGAATATCTTACTTAAATATTTAAATAAGAATAGATATTGCTTAAGTTATTAATATCTGATCTCAAATTCATGGCTGTAGGTTCTTGATTAATGAATCTCAATGAATGTACTGTCCTAGTAATTCCTTACAAAACCCAAAATCATAATCATCCAAACTCATATTGTGTTCTTTGTTAATGCAATGAGAAGCTAAAGCAGAAATATTATTAATAATAAAAGAACTATAAACATTAATAAAATCGCAATATTTGAATAAGAAAATAATAATTTTGCGAAAACTTGCGTCAAATTATTTACCCTTTTTTTAAAACTGTACACATAGCTCTATTACATCTGCTATAGAAAATTTTGCGCATTTTTGCGCTTTGCGATATACAGCGTGCACCAAATTGACACGTCTAATAGAAATCAACAATTTTTAAAGGACTTATACAAAAAACAAGAGCTAAATATTTGAGTTAGTTAAGCTTTAAGTCAAACTGCAAGTTTTTAATGGTTTTTGTCCTTCAATAAATACACTATACTGAGTGTCCCACGCCATGTGTTTACCCTTCTAGAATTTTTATTTTTAATTCTATTTATATGGAATTTGGCAGGGATAAATTAAACAAAAAAGTGAGTTTTCCGACATACTATTGAGTACCGTAGGACTTCCGGTTTTTCCGGAAGTGATGTTAATTTTCTTATTTTAAATGGAACACCCTATATATTTTTACATATTTGGAATCTGCAGTTCATTGCGAGCCCGAATATGTATCATCAGTTAATAATTTGTCAATTGTTCCAGCAGTTATTAATTTTGTGCAATTAGATACTGAAAATAACCCACTGTGCGTCGCTCGGATGGAAGGACAGTGACGAATTACATCAGCAATTTAATTTAGGGGTTGATGTTGATATGAGAATTCAATTCTTTCGAATATATAAATACGTCAGAACTTTTCTGTTTTAATTTTTTTGTCTTGTTATTTTTAGTAGACCGCAATCCCTGGTGGTACAAATTACAGGAAAGAAAGTCTTTGCCTGACGTTATAAACCGCCCCCGGCGAAATAATTATCAAGTTGTGATACTTGCAAAGTTTTGAAGAGTTGCTTTGCATGAACGGTAACCGTTAGATTATAACGTGCTGGGCCTCTACTTCCTGTAGAGTACGGCGGCGTTAATTAAGTCCAAATCAAATTACCATTTGGATTTCATGCTCATTAAATTGCAGTCTCGGAGCGGCTGACGCAGTGATGGTGGTGGTGGTGTGCCCCGCCGTCTCATTATACGGTATCTCGTCTCTTCTAGCCGAATAACTTTTGTCTCGTCAAGTGGGTACATTATACAAGAATGTGGCGGGGCGAACACTTTTAACTTTGCGCGATTAGTTTTTACATCACGGAATATAAATGACGATATTAAAATATTTCAATCTAGAAGCGGCGTAGCGCGAGGGTTGCCGCCGCCGCCGCCGTCGTCGGCTTAATCCGTGTATAATTTCTTTAAAACGCGATGGCAGCTAATCTTGCTGCAATCTGTTGAAACCCCGGATGCATTAGCGAATAATCTTACGTATAATTCTTGGCTCTAACACTGCTTAAAAATACATATCCTCCGCTCGACGCCTAGACACAATAAAACGGGATAAATGGAAAATTCATTACGTTCCTGAAAAGAATTTTTTCATATATTTTTCTTTTATTTTTTACATATTTATTTTGTGAATCAGTAATTTTTGTTATTGTTTATATTTTTGATTTTAAAATTAATTCAGTAATTCAAGTAAAAGTATAACTCAAAAGCTCGTGTCTAGTAATTCTTAAAATTTGCACGAATTCCTGAAGACGTAGTTGATGGGAAATTTATTTTTTGTTATTAAGGTTGTCCTAATTTACATAGGCATTTAATCATCGTGAAACAGAATCTGAAATTCGCAAGGAGAAAGGACACCGACGCGACGCGTCGAACTTTCCTCGTCATTTACAACATAAATAAAATGCATCAATCATGTAAGCTGTATAAACATGCATAATGTATAGTCGCATCGTCGAAAGCGTCCGTCCCATTCTTTCCGGTCGGCGAAGGAGGAAAGAAGGAGAGGATCAGATCTCCACCGCTTCCAAGATTGTTTCGAAGAGTTTGGGAACTCGGAGGACCCCCGTATTTAGATTAAACGTGAACACGTAATGGGTGGAGTTTGATACATTTCAGCGCGAATTCCGGAGAACATCTCGACCCCTCTTGTAACTTACTTTCGAGATGTCTACTTTTTTTGCGTAGGTATTGTCCGCGTCACGGCTAATGAATTGTCCTCAATTACTGCGATAATGCCATGTTAAAATACACCCTTTTGCTTTTAAATTATTTGCTCGCGTGCTCGTTCAAAAACCAATACGTTTCATATGACGTTATTTATTGTATGTGCTCCCGCTTTTTGTGAGTTTTCTGTTGATCTTTATCTGGAAATTTGATAAATGTTCATCGTGTTGTTTCATTTAACCCGCATGAAAATGTAGTAGTACGCGATCGGTATTTATTGTATTTCTAAACGATTTACCAAAACAAATAACCGATGCAAAAATAAAAATCATCACATCATATAAAATGTGAATGAATTTTGTGTACGAGAGAGTGTGCCTGTGTGTATACACTTCACGTGATTCGGAAAATCGTCGAAAATAACATTGTGAATTGAATATTAAATCTTCCACCTTCAATATTACTCGCTTAACATCTCTGGATGCTGTTGTTATTTTGATAATTTAGAATATCAAAAGAAAATTATGTTCGGCGAAATGAAAGAAATGCTTTATACGTTGTAGCCGTGTTCCGACAGGGGCGAATCATATAGACGGCTAAATTAAGCAGAATTTTCTTACAAAAGGAAAATGCCTCTCTGTTTCCTTAAAATATTAACCCTAGTCCGGAATTTTCATGAAGTGTGTTATAGATTAAGACACAGGCTGTTGGTTTCAGTAATATGATGGTAATTCTTGCCGGCTTGGAACTTTGCCAGGGAGACGAATTGAACGATTGTTCCCTTACAATAAATATTCAATTGTTTAGACGCTGTGTGCGCGTTTAGGCGTGAACTCACGACGACTCATGACGAACACCAGTCTGACGAGCACGATTCTCTTCAGCTAATCAAGTTTGCGCTCTAAACCATGAATATTGTAAGCATTAAATCGATACTTCCAGCCCACAATCTTACACATAAAACGTTTTGCGTACTATACGCAATTAGTGTTATTTGAAGACGCGTGCTTTGTATTCCAACCAGAGTTAATTTTCATCAACAACAGTCTACATAATACGTATCGCTTTTGATGTAAATGTGTATAGATATTACTACAAAAGAAAGTTAACATTCCTTCAACAAAAACTCTTCAAGCTACTACTCAAAGGATATAACTTTGCGTCCGTTCTGCTTTTATAGACACCATTTTCAGTGCGATCATCTTACAATTAGTCAATTGGTAGGCTCAATTTGCCTCGCCCATTGATTGAACAATTGCTCATTGTGTGTTTGCAGAAGAACTTCCTCAGGGTGCTGCTTCTCGTCAGTCGTTGAGGCTGTTAGTTGAGACTCTTAGTCTCAACGACTAACGAGAAGCAGCAGCAACACCACCAGCAGAAAGTTCTTCTGCAATGGAGAACGAAACGGAGGGAGTAGAAGAAGTCAACGTGACGCGGTTCCAACCGGAAGCTAATTCAAACATGGACACAGAGAGTCTACATTTTGAGTTCGTAAAACATAGACTCTCTGGTTTTAACAGGAGATAAACAAGCATACTAATTAGACACGTACGTAATAACTTTATCAAGACGTACAGCATTTTTTTATCGTCATGCTAAATCTCTTTGCTTTGAGTGTATAACTAACCGGCTCGTTTCGACGTTTACAAAGATCATAGATCTTTTTTTAACCAATAGTCAAATTAGGAGATTACACGATTACGTGATGACATTTTTTTCACATAAATATTTCAGAAATAGCTTTCATATTTGATATACCTTTTTTGTGTTGGGCGTAAGATTTCAATTTAGATTGGCAACCGAAGGTATTATTTAAGCATGCACAACCAGAAATTTCCATTGTGTCGATTATATCTTCCGCCGGAATAAAATATCACAGGAGCACTGATAATCCGATCTGCCTGAGAAAAGCGGAGGCAATACGGGGCGAATTGTCAGCAGCGCCGATTGCCCCCACACGACATCGAACAATCAACCCTTTGGTAATGCCATCGGTAAATACATGACTTCTCGCTCGCCCCCTTTCTGTGTGTGTGCGTTTAATGAGCGTCAGGTACTTGTTCACGCACTCAGAACAGGTCGCGCTAATTACATTTGCGAAGTTACACGGTGGAGAATATAACTCAAATTATGAACCTTGAAATTGCACGACTTTCATATGATTATGGTCTTCATTATTTATTAATTGAGGCGACAGGAGCCATGCATACTCGCCTGATGCCGAGCGTGTTCGCGGTTCGTTTGTTTTAATGCGCTCCTGTCGCATATATTTGTTTCAAACTCGCTGGATTCTGTTTACTTGCAGGGGGATGAAATAGATTTTCGGACGTGGGCGATTACACAGAATCGAAAATCGGTCAGTTTTCGTAAAAGCGAAATAACAAACGCGAACGTAAATAGAAATTTTATTTTGGTGGTGGAACCAAATTTTATTTTATTTTTTAAATTTTTTTAATATTTGTAAAATATATTAAATATATTTGATTAGTTTCTTTTGTTCCAATTGTGCAGGTAAAACTAAAAGTACAGGAAACGGTTTCTTTTTGGAAAGAGAATATCACTTGATGGAAAGAATTGTGAAAATCGAACTGGATTTTTGAATTATGTCGTTTGGAGGAAATTTGATGAAACAGTTTCAACCATAAAACCCAATCGTTCGGTACCTAATACTTGTACTTGCAAATGACAATAAGCGTTAGTTATTGTACCTTTTTAATATTTCTGTTTATTATTAACATATTCAAAGTTTGTGTAAATTAAATGAGGAGGTTCAAATATTCAAATAGTATTTTCAAATTTTGCATATTTGTTGGGAAAATCGAATGTAAACGAAGGATACAATGTAACGTACAATACACGGTGAACAAACAATTCAAAATTATCTGCACCGAAATAAATAGAACGAATAAATTCTAAGTTGTCAATATTTTGTATTAACTTTGTTGTAACAATGAAACGGAATTTGAAATTTATCGCTTCGCGCAACGACGTAGTAATTTGCAGAAAGGAAAAATGCAGAATTTATGTATCGATGAGTTTCCTCGCCGGCCAGCAGCATCCCCTTGTTCAGGTCCGACCGCGATCTCTCGAACAAGACCCGCAGATAACTGAATCAACGGAATGACCCTATTCATCTTTTTAAATAGGCGCATTTTATCCGGAACGGGTGCGAGCTTGAGGCACGGGATCTTCAACGGTGACCGGCCAGATGTTACCCGGTTTATTGTGCTTGGTAATCACGGGGCGGCCGCTGTTTTATCGCGACCGGCATTTCGTCGAACCGCCGAAATCTACGAGCACTGGCTCTGATATATCGCGTTTATTGACTACGTTGTTACATGTTTATAAGCGTATTCGGCGGGGGTAAATGTGCTCCAAGTTTGGTCGATACCCGGTTCAGTCGGATGCTCGCGTGTTCAACGATGGAGATGGGAACGCTACGTCATCGGCTACCGCGGTTCCTGAGTGCAGGATGCGGTATTTCCCCATAAATTTGTTTTACCAAAATCTAGCAAACTTATTACACAGATATTTGATAGTAATTTCCACTGTAAATTCAGGGTATTTGTAATTAAAGGTAAAATTACATCAAGAACAACTTATGGTTAAAGTATCTATTTCAGATAGATAAAGTTTACATTGACTAATCGTCTTATATATTTACTAATTTAAGGTACCATAAGAAAACATGTTAATATCACTATTCCACATTTTTTCATGATTTTCTATTTCTAGTTTTGATTTGCTGTTATTTAACTACGCGTTTGATCCTTAGGTTCTCAAATAAATGAAGGTGTTTGCAGCCTTTTTAATGGATATCGTCTCCTTCTGCATCGACTAGAATAAATGAAGATTCCAAAAAGATATCAAAATCAAAATGTACCTACACCGGACGAGACTCACAATTTCGGATCTAGTTCAATTGGATTCTTCCCGTTTTCTTCTACTCTTCGTACTGAATTTAGTATCTGTTCATGGAGAAATTTCTACATTTGAATAATCTGATTTTCATAATTATTAATATAAGTAGTAACTAATTGAAACTACATTCTTCTCAGATATTTGCTGTTTGTGCAAATTTTCAACCGTAGTTCAAGAAAGTATTTTGGTAAAATTGTTCTTTTCGGCATACTTACTTAAAGACTTCGACTCTTTATCAGTTCGAATAGGTTCAATACTTTCCGGACTGAAAATTGTGAGATTTTCTGTTATTATAAATATAAATAACTATGAAGAACGTCAAAGAAATTATTTGCAAAAGTAAATACGTAGTGGGGTATCCTTTTCAAAAGACGGTAATTCAAATAAATTCACAAAACAAACTTAAAGCAAGAAATGAAACATGTGTGATTGCTTTGTACCCTAGCAATCAATATGAAGTGCAGCACTGCATTTTTGACACTTTGTTTCCACTTTCTTGTGACAAACCCGACAAATGCTTATTTCTCATGTGAAACAATGAAATAATCTAAATGGTCATATATTCTATCAGCATTTTCAAACTTAGAGCGGCGGCTCCTTTTATTAATTTGTTTTTGTTGCGAAGAAATTTTTAATATTGCAATGGCGCCTTCGGAAAGTAACTTGGTCAATTCTACCATTCTACTATCCATGCAGTTGCCAAGCATTGTGGACTGCAATGTCTATAAGATGATTAAAAATTAGTGTGTACCATTTTTTCCTTGTGGAATTTATGTAAAGGCTAATATTTTCATCAGATCTATCGAACCTTCTTGCTTATTATTTTTTCTATCACATTGGGATACCTTGGATATAGGATCTACTTTGAAGCAACGTTTGCGATATAATTATCGCTCCATCTAACTACCAAAATAGTAACCTTGGTGTCAAAGTAACCTCGATTTCCTTTTTTCTTTAATTTGGTCTTTAGACTTCAATGGGCTTCATGCGATTTTCTCTTATTGTTCATGTTCCCCCTATATTCTGCCAACTCAGAGCATGAAGCACAGGAAATGTAGCGAAGAAGTTACCGATAGAAATGTGATACGGAAAATTTCCCGTTGATTGGAGGACTTCAGCATATTGCAAAGCAATGGAGAGTCCCATTCGCAGTACTTTTCGACAATTACTCTCTTAACTCCCTGATAGGATTCTATCCATACAATGAAGTCTTGTAATGTGGCACCAATCTAAAACTTATAACCACAACGAATTAGTGTACCAGGTATAAATTGTTTACAAGAATGTCTTCCGTAGTACGATATCATTGCTTCACCTACACAGTAATTCACGGAGTGAATAATATTTTCTTGAAATTTTCTATTAAGGGCGTCAATATGCCACCGCATTTTAGCATAACGATCAGACTATCTGAGACTTCATTATCACAACAGTGAATATTTGAAAAAATAAATTCATAGTGGTCTCGAGATAAAGCACTTGTGACAAGTTGCTAGTGAGTATCCCAATACATTCGCTGTTTTGGCATACTTACATATCAGCTAAAAATTAGGATGCCAATAAATTGTCTCATTTCATCTAATGTGTTGTCGTTTTTCTATTTTTGTCCAGCAGCATAATATAACTAACAACTAACAGCATTGAACTGATATTTCGAAAGCTTGATCAGCGAGAAAAGTTTGATAAAGGAGAGTTCGAGTTTGAAACAGTGCTTAAATACGCCCTGGGAAAAGTAATCTACATCTTTCCAATGGTGGGCCTTTTTCTTTGGAAGTTGCGATAAGGTACTCAATGGGAGATTGTCTTCAAAGTCCTCATTTTCAGTCCAAGTAGTATTCACTTCTGCTTCAGCATTCAGTGGCGACGCTGGGAAATTATATACTTTAGGGTTGTCTTCCTCTCCCAAGTCTCAGTCAGTTATATTCTCATTTTGGTGGCAACATTTTTACATCTAACACATATGGAGCTCTTCCAAAAATTGATGCAAAGTTAGACCCCTGTATAAAACAATATTTAAAGAAGGTAGTTTATATTTATATTCTTATCGCCCTTGAGACTATATTTTGCTAAGTAATACTATGTGTTTTATTTTAAATGCCATAAGGGGTAGCTGTGGAAAAGAAAATTCATGTCTTAGCTCCATTCATTTACTTTAAATTCTCAGTTTTGGCATGTGTTACATGACAAGCTACGACATGAGTTTTAATTTTCATGGCCAACCTTTATGGCATTTTTAAAAAAATGCACCGTATAAATTTAAAATATTAAAAGTTTTGTTAAAACAAATTGGATAATTTTCAGGCAATAAGTGGCTTTGACAAATTATTCAATAGCACAAAACAACACTGATTCTTAAACAATAAATTGACAAAGTAATGTCATGTCATTCACATAAAACAGTAAGTGTAACTCAACCACTGGTGTAAGTACTTACTCCCTAGTTTCCCAGTTATATTTAAGTAGGTTAGAATATGAAAATTACTGTTCTCACAAAACGACAGTAGACATTTATCTAGGTTCAAATTATCTCCCCTCCCAGAGACGCATTATACAATTTTATTTCTTTGAAACTATAGTTTTTACCTGAACAGAGTCGAAAGTTTCTTCAAAAACTTGAAGAATAGAAAAAAGATTATCATTTATGACTGCATATTTAGAATTAGATACCAAACAATTAATTAATTTCAAATAAACATTTTATCGATTTTCCTTAGAATGAAATGGATCTTCTTAAAAGTAATTCAAACTTTTTTTAAGATTGAAGTGATAAAAAGAAGGTTTTTCATAAGACAGACCGTCAAGTAATATTTAATTAAATTTACCTTTATTACAGAAACCGGTGTAATTTTAAAGAGTATAAGTTTTGAAGCGCCTTATTAAATCATCCATTAAAAGTTTTTAATACATACAAGATGTCGAAAAATAAATAATTCTTCCCGGGGAAGTTTTTCTAAAATTCGGTTAAGTAGGCGAGCGGTGAAAACTCTTTAGAGCCATAGCTCGATGCTAATGCTAATTCGGCAAACATTTTGTTCACCGCATAACAAGATGTACCTGTAATAAAATTATCGTTGCCCGAACTTTCCTGCTAATTCCTGCTTATTTTTACGGTCCCGGAACTGCGCGGTTCCTAATACTTAAACTTCGTCTCGAGCTGACGAAAGATTTATGTGAACTTTGATTATTTTGTTCATAAGCGGCGTTCATTTTAATCGACGGCCCTAATTGAATTTTGGCGTGCGTTTTCCGCATATCGGGCCCGAGCTTATAATAATGATGGAAGTAAGGTATTATTAAACGTCGCCTTTTATTTCATCTATTAATGCTCCGCGTTCTCTCTCTCTCTCTCTCTCTCCATCTGTAATTGCGAAATTGTTTTTTTTTTAATCTTAATTCTTCAACGTTTTATTGTTAGATTATAATAATGGAGTTATTTAACTAAATTCGTTATTATGTAAGCAGAGATTCAGATAAGATTATTATGCTATGCGTTGGGTACGTGTAAAGGAACTATTTTGTTTGAGTTTTCAACGGAAACTAATGGTTATGAATTCAGGTGAAATATTAATCAAAGAATGAAAATAGAACATCTATGTATTTACTAAATCTATGCCCCTATGATTTTAGGAGAAATTATGGGGCAGTAATAACAAAAAGAAAATTGAAGTGAACTACCTCAACTGTTGAATCCATTTTATTTATGATTTTTTCCTATGACTTTTAAATTCCTTTCATAAATTATGAGCGACGGGAAAATAAGGAAAAAGTTTTTTTCTCTCCTCCTTGGCGTAAATCAAAACGCGCTGCAATAATAATAATGTTTAGAATAAATTTTCGCCCGAGATTGAATTAATGGTCCCACGGCGCCGAATTAAATTACTTGCGGCGAAGTTGGTCCTGCGGCAAAGTTAAATTGCGTTGCGTAAATGTGAACTTGTTTATCAATATTAATTAGTGTTTAGTAGATTTTTAATTAGTGCATATTTATAATAGGCAGCGCGGGCGCGAGCTTTCAACAAGCAAAGACGAAGGCCGCCCATTTCCCAGGCGCATTGGTTTAATTTCGTGAATTTAACGCAATTAGAATTAAGCTCGAAATAACGTAATTAGAGAGGAGAGGAGGTTGAGTAACCCGCATGATTGTAAGGCGGCGGTGGCGGTGGTGGCGGCGAACTGCTCTTCTTCTTCTTCTTCTCCTTGTTATATAGGCAATTCGGATTTTGCAGAGATTCGAAAGAGAAAGAGGAAACGCAAGCGGGGAAACGATTCGACGGCGGTGCTAGCAAGGCACTGTCGATATATTACCTAATTCCATCTACAGATGCACAGAGCACGGCTTAGCTAGGATATATGGTGTGTGCGATAGGGCGTATTTACAGCTGGGACGCTCGCGTGTGTGGAACACTAACTTGATGAAATCGCAATCTTATTCACAAGAGCTATTGGTTTGCAAATCTCCTTACTTCGTATTAGCAGTATTACATAGAATTGAGGCATTATCGTACCCGCGCAGTCGATTTTAAAAGACTGGATCAGTTTCCCGATTTACATTTAATCATAATAACTTTCTAGCCCACATCATCTCCACCAGAAGAGTGTCTTCCTACTTCAATTTGTATTCTAATATGATTCTCAAATTTTTTTCGTATAAGAACTATATATCAGTTTCTTTCTCTATGTAATAGAACTAAATCATCACCCAAACTTCATCAAAATTTACCCAACTTACATATTCAAGACATTAAAAAAATTATGAAAGCAATCGTGTGTATGCCTGTTTTGAATTGTGAATTAAATACAACTGTGCAAAAATATATTTCCAAAGTATCTATTGCAAAGCCATCTACTTATTTAGTTCTAGTACACTATGAATTTCATAAGTTCGTTAAATTTTAAGTCAATATCTTAATAAAAATATCGAACTTAGTGTCAAGTCATGATATAAGTGAGTTCATTTTAATCGTCTTTCAAAAGTAAAGAAACAGTTTTTCCCTGTCACATTTAACTAATAGGTACTAGACTACAGATGCAGCTTATAACTGGATTCCTTGTCGTTTCAGAGTTTCCTTTCTTTAAAACCTTGCCTAAATATGATTTCCTTATAAATAATTAGTTGTACAACAAGATGCATTTGGTTAAGATAAAATTAAATCACGTTTTATATAATCTATCGTCACCGCAATAAAAAAGACGACGCAATTTTCGAAACTAATACAAAGTCCTTTCCATTTACACCGAGAGCAGTCACCATCCCTTTCAAAAGGTATAGAACCGAGCTGTGAAACATCGAATTCTACACCCCACCTCGCATTCTTCTTACAATACCGGCGAAACCAAAGATTCAGAACGTGACCCGCATTCGCCTACGGAGGATTTCGTATCGACCTTGAGCTTTTTTTTTTCTTCTGTTTTCACTTGTTTGTTTCTTCCGGGATGAATCGGCCGTCGCATTTGTTTTTATCTTACGCATGGAAATCGTAGTAGTCATCAGTGTTTATACGCAAACACTTTCTAGTAAATATGAGGGACGCGGAGCTTTTTCGTTCCGAGATCTCATCTCGTGATAACTTCTTCTGTTTTCTTTCCTAAATAAACAGGATCTTTCGTTTAGGTCTTAAAATCGCGTTTGCAATACGCCTCAAAAACGATTTTATACTCGTATATCCAACAGTTTATGGGTCAAATATTAATATGTTCAGTATTGTAGGTAGTACATTGTCGGTTGTAGTCCTATCTGCAATACTAATTAATTGCAATAATATTGTCACGGCATAGCAGGGGCAATTCAGTAATTGGCTGATTGTTAGAGCAGCAATAAGTCCAATGGTAATTGTAATTGACATTATAATCTATGAATACGTATGAAATGCTTGTAGGATAGTCAAAGCTCTGAGATATATCTACATCTGTCTTATATTTACTTGTATTCTTTTAAAAATAACGGAAATTCTTTAATTATGTTATATGGAAATGTGCATCTTTTGTGGAACAAAAGTTTTGTGTGTGTACCTTACTAAATGCGGAAAGTTTTAAATGAATACTTTGAAACTGCAAGTTAGCGCGCAAGAGAACTGACATAACTGTTAAGTGTGGAAAAGTATCGTGATGCAAAGTAGTTACTTCCGAAGTTAACACACGGTCTACATAGTTGGCGTATAAATTCGTGCAAGGCGCGAGCCAGCTCCGTCAGATCGCTCTAATAAGGGCGCATTCATCATCCTCTCGAAAACCCCATGAAAAACGACCTTATTTAGGGCGGTTTCTATGAAAATAATACAAATACTTTGCTCCCGCTATGTTTCATAAAGGAAATACTTTGCCAGCGTAAGATACAACATAAATTTTAAAACTGGATGACATCGAATATACGCATCTCTCCTCCCGTAGAAAGTAAAACGAGAAAACTTGCTCGCGAAATTTCGGTATAAACTTTTAAAATTATATTACACAAACATCCGTGAACAACATTAAATCATTCCTCGGGCTTGCTAAAACATCTCCGAAATTATTTAGTTGAAAACTATTTCGGAATTTAGAGCAAAACTAATTTATTGTTACTTTATGATTTTGCAGTACAAAATAACGATAACATCTGCAAGTTACAAACTTTCTTCTTCTGGCGTATTAAGTTTTAATATGGGTTCTGGTTTTTCCCCCGAACCTAAAGAAAACTGTTGAAATTCAGAGAATCTAGCAGCAATTTCATTTTTTTTTCTACTTTAAATATATTCTTAGTAATGTAACTAATATGTACAGTAATCTTATTTTATTTATTATTATCAATATTTCCGATAGACGATGCGTGTTGTTCGTCAGAAGTGTAAAACTAACCTCTGTTAATTTAGCTCGGGAAGGAACACTTATAGTTTCATGATTAATGAGAGTATTTACATATTTAGAATATCGTCATAGGGGTTGGTCGCGAGACCTGAACGAGCGACACATTACACAACAAAAAAAGCAGAATTTATAATAAATATCGGATCGCGTCGACGTTCCTGCACAAATAAATAGTGTGAAATAATTCTTGGTTGATTGAGCCTTCGGCCTATAATGAATAATTTAAACCGAAATGGAACTTAACCTAAACAATTACCGAAAATTAATTTGTGTGGTCAAACACATCTGTTGAAATAAAACTCTAAACATCTAAATAAATTGATTTAATAACTAGGATAGCCTAGCTAAGCACGCACTGCACTGGCGTCTTGTTGGTTTCACAACGACAACACTAATCAGTTTTCGCAATTTATTACAATGATCAACTATGAGCGAATAATAATTATTATAATTTTTCAGATAAGATCTTACACTTTCTGTTTATTGTAGTTAATGGCAAAATTACCGTTCATTATGTTTTCCAACTATAAATCAGAAATCAATACCCGTATAATGCAGCAATATTTATGTGCGTATCGAGTTAAAATATTTGCAGCGAGCAAGATGATATATAAACGTCAAAGCGGACCGATATTTATTATTAAATGATACAGCAGTGACGTATGTGGCGTGAAACCCTAACTGAATCGTCCATTAATACAATTAAATCCTTTTATTGATCCGATTTGGAACTAAAAGCTCGTTTATGCATGAAATTGGGATTAGGCAGCAGTACGTAAATTTATATTAAAATTAATCCACTAGTTAAAACTACTGTAATTGTTCGGCCGCAATGTTTTCCAAATAAGAATTTATTTAAGGTGTACGCTCGTGTATGGATTATGTAGTATTAATTAGATAATTTAGGGACGTGATTTGGTTGGGAACGGTGAGCTGAGGCACTTTTATTAATTAAACTGTTTAATCGAGACTTTGCCTTCGCACTAATTGACCCATACATTACGGAGCTGCTACGTGAGTTTTGCGTATGGATGCTGTTTTTTTTAATTTGATTCCGTCCTGCAAGGGTGCACTCTGGTAAATAATTCATGCAGATTATCGGTTGGTATCGATCGCTTGCTATTATTACGCTCAATTTACAGCAAATTGCTACGGGTTTTATATAAATAGGTAAAGCTGCATATATTATTAATTATTAACAAAGGTTATTGAAAAGTTCAAGCCTATTATTTATTTTATGGAACGAACTTTCTGTTTCGATATTCTTCTTCCTTTTGAATTATTTACTATAACATTAGTTCGTACTTTTATTTTCGAATTCAAAGAGGGTGCACAGTCTTCAGAAATTTTTCAGAATTAGCAATTATCATTATATAATATTCTGCCTTATAATTGTTGATATTTTGACGGTGAATTTATTAAATTTTAATTGCTTGGGGATGCAGCAAAGAAGCTTTACTTTACGATTCAAGGAAATCTACTATATCTAGTCATTGTAATAAATTATAATTAATGTGGATGGTTATCTGTCTGCCTTGTTTTGCTTTGCTTTGCGCAGTACCTGCCAACTCTGACCGAGCTACTAAGGCTCATTTTGCCAGTCACATAGGCCCAGTTTTTCATTACTCGGTTAACCTCAGGTTAACGTCAAGATGGTCGAAAACTAGCGGTTAGTAGAAATTTTCGGTATTTCATGTAGCGGTAACCGACAAACGTACGAGTTGACCGGTGGTTAACGTTACCGTAAGACAAAGTAGAAGTTAACTACTGGTTAAAGAACGTACCGGTTTTTGTTAATCAGTTATTCCATTTTATGATTTTATACATATTAAATTAAATCATAGAAATGGAGTATGAGATAAATGCTTATAGTAGTGAAGAAGAAATTGATAGGCGGCCAAAAATATTTAGACGTAGGCCTAATTATTTTGAAGAACTAGATAACACAGATTTTTTCACTAAATTTCGTTTATCAAAGGCAACAGTTCAAAGAATATTGGAAGAGATTGATGATGACATTTCTTACCCAACAACCAGGTAATACAATAAATTACATAGCAGTGTGTAAACATCTTGTAAAATAACAATATGTTGTAGAAATTAGTATTTGGCTTCAGAAAATCAGTTGTTAGCATTGCGGTATTATGCCACTGGTTCGTTTTTAAGCGTGGCATTAGCAAACTTAAGACCTAATTACATTAAAATGCCTGCAACACATGAAGCCATATTAGAAAGCAGACAACAATTTTTTAACTTAGCAGGCTAACCACGGTGCATAGGAGCACTTGATTGCAGCCATGTTAAAATCTCCTGGTGGAGAAGATGCAGAACTATATAGAAACAGAAAAGGTTTTTTTTCCCTCAATGTGCAGACTGTGTCCGATGCACATACAAAAATACAAGATATTATTTGTCGCTGGCCAGGATCTACACACGATTCCCAGATATTTCGGAATTCTAATTTATGCAATAGATTCGAAAACCTGGCAATTGGAGATAGTCTGCTGATAGGTGATAGTGGGTATCCTATAAAGCCATACTTAATCACTCCCTTGGTACACACAGCCACACAGGCAGAAAATTTGTTTAACGAATCTCTAATTAGGACCCGAAATGTAGTTGAACGATCTTATGGCATATGGAAACGCCGATTTCCTGGTCTAGCTTTAGGCATTCGCTTAAAATTAGATCCTACAATGGCTGTTATTGTAGCAACGGCAGTTCTTCACAACATTGCATGTGATGAATCAGAACAGGAACCGCCGATTTCACTGCACACTTATTCCACAGTAAAAATAGAAAATATTTACACTGAAACATACTACTAAACTAATAATTATGAAAATTAACTACACTACTAATTAAAAAGAACTAAAAGCAATTGTACAAACAATTACAAGTCACTTTCTTCCAATTTTCTTTTCTTTAACTGCAACTTCAACCCCAGTATCTCCATCTTCACCTTGTGCTCTTCAAGAAATTTTTCTTTTTGTAATTTGACAAATGCCAATTTTTCGTGCATTAATTCTTCCTGCAGACTAATGTAATATTTTGCTTTTGTAGGTGTCTGTATGAATTTCTTTTTAGCTTCTGACAGAACAAACATATTCGTGAATTAGAAAGTTTTTCCCTTTGCCTATGAATGTGAACTCAAAAGATAGCTTGTTAACAATTCATGCAGTGCATTTTGAGAAATTAATTATTTAGCTTACATGTTCTTGCACGTGTAATAACAAACGACCTTAATCTAATGCCTGTTTTAGACGTCATATTTTTGTATCAAATTTATTACGAAGTGAGAGAGATAAGCTACCACAGTGAATCTTGATTGGTTGAATTGGCACTTCTCACTCACTTCGTAATAAATTTGATACAAAAATATGACCGTGTAAAACGGACATTGGATACAACTATTTCTACAAGAATATATGCCAAGCAAGGGGCTAAACTTTATAGTGCTAAGGGAACCAGAATATATATTTATAACTTACTGAGTTTGGGATGCATATCTGACATATTGCCTAATTTTGTATTTAGTGGTCGCTTCAAGTTCATGGAAGAATATGTTGACCAATCGGTTGTAGTTTGAGAACATTCTGCTACATTCTGAGGTAAGTCTTTTACGCTGTCTGTGTGTACCTCTTCACTTGGGTCTATTTGAAGTATGATTTCTTCTGAAACTAATAGTATCTGTGAAGGAAGGTATGTTTACATTTACAGCATGAGCTGTATCAATCAATTCAATTCTATCAGTAGATCACTTACAAGTGTTTTGGATCAGTTTCATTACATTGCGCTTATGGTAAAACCTGCACGAATCGAACGCGTAAATTATTTTTGAATCAATTTAGATCGATCCAAATATCGGCGAATCGAATGCAGCTATGGTTGTTCAGTACTTGCTACATAAAATACGAAATAAGCCTACTGCTATTGCTTTGATTGATTGACGTTATATGTTATTTTTACCTGTTTCTATATTGCCATTACTTGAACTATCTTGTGTTTGCTCGTCACCTGCAAAATTATTTGTCTTTTTATCACACTTAACCTATCATATATTACCCTGTTCAGCAACACAGTCATAGGTGTTTATGTTACCAGTAAGTTGTTTACCGATTATATTCTTTATTGCTAAATCAATATCGGCAACTGGAACATCTATGTATGGTCCACCACCAGTTTGATTTATATTTCTTTTTTCAGCGGCAAATCTTCGTTTTGCCGTTTTCTTTAAATTTAAATATTTCTCTTTTAAATGTTTAGCACTTCGGTAAGTATAACCATTTTTGGCATTAAATTCATTTTCCAGTTTTTGCCGTGCTTTCTCTTTGTCTTTCCATGTTGTGACATTACTTTTTTTACATTCTATTATTGTTTTATATCGTTCTACAAGGGCCACCAACAACTGTTCTTCTTCCTTTGTAAAATTGACCGATCGTTTATTTATATTTATATCTTTGCAACTCATATTTGCGCACTGTTAAAAGTCGTATTAATTAAAATATATGAATGTAACCCTTCAATTGTACTTACGGTTTTGTATTTTTCTGCTCACTTTGCAATAACATTGGATATGAATAAAACGCCAGACTTTGCTAACACGTGCACTGAGAAAAATAGGACCAAGGAGTACGTTTATATTAACAAGAATTCCGAACATTTTATTCGGATTCGCGTTAAAAACCGACTCAGAGTATTACTGCAAAATTAACACTATGTGGTTTGTTGTTTAGAATATCATTCCTTGTCATGATAAAATTACCGGAGTAATTAACAAAAAGTCAGACATAACATTTTATTACTAATTTATTCAGCATAATATTTCATTATGGTCGATTATATTTTAACACTACGTATTATTTAGAATGATAGTTTTACATTCTCAAACTTAAATAGTTTCATTGTGCTAAGAATCATGATTAATTTAGAGTCAGATGAATCTTATAACATGACGGCATTATACTTTTACATTATACATTTATTTTATCGATAAGGAGTGATGTTTTATCAAAATCTCAAAATTCCATTTTTCTCAGTGTGGATAACATAAACAATCAAACAAAACTATTTAACAATGCCGATATGACCGGCACATCACGGTATGTATCTATTCAAGGTTCCTAATTTCGTTTAAAATACCTAAAATACGCCGTGACTTACTACCAACATTGGAAAAATATTGTGCTCTTGTGGTTAACTTGACCTCACGCTACGCCGAGGATTGAAAAACGTAATCGTGATTAACCCGGAGGTTAACCTTCAGGTAAAAGTAACCAAACCACGTCAGTTTACCGTCACTTGAAAAACCGGGCCATAGTGTGATAAAGCTGGGTCTAAGTCCTTGCACAGCACAAACATCCATGGCTAATGGTAGGATTCGAACCTACGCCGCCGAGCGACACGACTTTACGAAGTCGGCTAAGCTACCGCTAAGCCACCGGGCGACCCGTTATGAAGTTTAATGTCTTTTTCTAAGCATATTAATATATGTGAGTGCAGACAACATCTACGTATGTAGGTATGTTGTACATGGTTGTTATATGTACATACATATATTCAGGTTTATTTTCTAATGTAAGTTGTTGTAAAGAACTGTACTCTACTACCCCAGTCCATAAGCTTCAAGACACAATAGGTTAAAATTTCCTTTGCAGCGATCATTTTTAATCCTAATGCACATTCCGACGGGTTCATAATGGCAGGCAGGCAGCTTTTAACTCTCGTATCAGGAGAGCAATACTTCAAAATGCATACGCGCGCGCCAGACTATCGTACATTTCGCTAATAACCCGGGCTTGCTTATTTCGCACAAAATGCGTGAATGCGACTCACTATCGGAACAATGCACGCGTGGAACAATGGGGACTTGCAAATAAAACACGGAAAATGTGATATTGCAGGGTTGTTTATCAATGGCACGGGAGAGGAAAAGAACGTCGTTCTTGTTCCTCTTGGCAGAGATTTTCGTGCAGAGCTGCTCGTTGTTTGCTGACTTTCAATGAATGCATTCTCCAGTGCTCTGTGAACGAGCTTACGCTGTTCTTAACGCGTATCCTCGTTTTGTATAGTGATTTTTACTCAATGCCGAAACATTTTCTCAAATTAATGATAGTTTTCTAAAGTTTGAAAGCAATGAATAATAATGATAACATCTCATTCATCACTGTAATTTTTCCTTAAGGTAATTTTTAAACTACCTTATTCCCTGTATGTACAAGATTTGCTTCAATTCCTTGAACAATTTAAATTACGAAGTAAAGTGCAGCAAAAAATAGAACGTGTTCTATCTCCAAATCGTATCTGTGGGCCAAGAAATAGGATAGTGGATACTTTGTAAATTGTTTATTGTACATTGTCTTTGCAATTACTTTTTAAGGGTAAATAAGCCACATCTACGAATTTTAATAATTTTTGCACTGAAGGATCGGTGTTTTCAGTAATCGGTTTGACACTTCCTTGATAAGATACTTCTGATGTAGCCGTTACAACAATTTTAATACTACTACCTTAGTAATTTTCCGTTACTTTTCGTTTCTTTAAGACATATCTTTTTGACTTTTTCTCACAGTAAGTACAAATATTATTCATTTGCTGAAATTTACTTCAGCAATATAATTTTGAGTAGAATATATAGAGTCAATTTACTTAATTTCAGTCTATTGGTTTGTGTACTTTCTTTAGTGTATAAGTGAAAAATATGTGCAGGTGTGTTTTGTAACTTAACTTTTCTCTCTTTGTATATTGCTGTATTCACAAATTCTAAATTTCAATTACTTCATCTTTCTTACTTCCATCAGTAAATGAAATTCGTAGAAAACCAAGGGAAAACTGAATTGCAATGTCGGCCGCTGACATTGACTGCAAGCTTTGATAGCTTGAGTCAACGTTTCCGTTCGAATCGATATTGAAAGTAAGTGGAGCGTGTTAAAAAAGATTTAAACTAATAAATTGTTCTGTTATAAGGCAAACGGAATACGTGCACTGCACCCGGAATAGTTCTCCTCGTTTGAAATGTACGGGGAGCAAATCGCTGCAGCTGAAATCGGCAGTATATTTAGATATGTGTTTATATCGGGCGATTATTGCGAAAGATCGCCGCGAGATTTATGGGTACCGTGCTTTGGTAATTTGTTCGAAAATTACTTGTTCTAAAAAATATTTATTCCAACGAAATTTATTCCAAATTTGGCAAAAGATTAAATTAAACTAAATTAACACTAACAGTAACACTATTGAAAATCTAGAGTAAAATTTCAAAGGATAATATAATTAAAGGGAAAATGTTTCAATGTTTAATTGTTTCCATAAATATAATACATATTATTGTTCCAAATATAATTATTATTTTTTCTCTTTTTTATGTTTTTCATTTTTGTGTATGTATTCTCACATCTCTGCCTTTAATATTATATACCTGTTTAAACAATAGCTAATTTCAGTAGTTATCCTATGAATAGCAACAAAATAAATGTATTCTTTGACTGGTGACGATAATCACATTAAGAAGCGACACTAACTACATTAATCTTGTACCAGCAATTTTATAATTACAAACTGAAATAAAGCAATGGTTTTGAGGAAACCCCCATGTTAAAGAATTTATCAAAGACTTTTCAAAACTAAGTCTACAGAAGTACTAAAATAATAGTTCTCAGGAAATTTTAATATTAATTTAATATTATAAATTTAATATTAATTAATTAATAGTAAAACATTCAATTTGAGGGAATGCTGTTTTTCATTCCTCACCTAATTCGTACTGATTCATTTCATATCAACCAATAAAGCTATACTTATAACTCGTAAGTTGGCTTATTTTAGAAAAACGATATTTACAGAAATAGAAGTTTAGAAGCAGTTAGAAGTACATTTTGCCAGAACGGGGTTCGAAGGAAGTGAAGTGTTTTGCGCTATTTTAAATGTGCAATCATCAAACGACCATAAACAATCTAAAAAAAAAGTTAAAAGTCAGCAGTAAATTTATAATTTAGTTAGAAAATGAAGAAAATCAGTTTAGTTAGGCAGGACAATTTTAGGAAATTAAATATGAAGTGGGTAGCATTTAGGGTTAACAAAAACAGAAGATATTTTTAGTTAAGACAAACTTAATATATTTTAGCAATCTCTTTAGAAAACAGAATGATCTAAGTTAATTTTGAGCATAAGAAGTTAGAAAGTTAGGATATGCGAAGGAAGATTTAATTTTATGCGCCCAATTAGTTCACTTACCGACTAAACGTGTATTGAACATTGTAAAACAAGTATTTCCAAACATACATTCAATTCTGCTAGATGGAAATCCGAGGAATTGGGAAAATTAAAGAACAAGCTGATGACAGTGAGTTCGCGAAAGCAGCTTCGGCATTTCAAATGGGTACATATTTCGTGCAAACGGTATCACAGACACATTCAATTGTTTTTTAGTATAAATACGGGTGCAGAGAGCATCCAGGACATTATTACTTCGACCATCAACGCGAAAACTCTTAGTTCGACTGTAAACTCGAAACATTCTGTCTTCGATCTTAAACGCTAAAACTCAGAACGCAGAAAATTCTTAGTTTGATTTTAAATACCTTTGTTCAATATGTAAATCTGTACATTTTGGAAAAACAAGTGTTAAGGAAAATAACTAATATCACAAACTCTTTTAAATGGACACTAAATGGCGTATAAACACTTAATGTTTCGCAGTCGTTCGACAGCTTCGTCAGAAGCTAACTAAAAGTTAACTAAAGTGAACAAAAACAAATGGAATCATTAGTTTATTTTATTATTACAATTTAAACAAATTTTTAAAAAAATTCTTTGAATTTAAAGTAGTTAGGGCTGACGACGCTCATAACGAAAATGGCAAACAATGCACGACAATCATTGGCTTCCAAAGTGGCAAGCTGCATTAGCAATCAAATTAATACATAAGCTTTTGGTGCCCAACGTGGCAGTAAAACAAAAGGAAACGACCAACACAAAATAACACAATTATACGTTATTGTTTAGCTTTCCTTTCAATAATAAAACGCACCGGAGAGATAAAACCATGTCTCATCCACAATAGAAATATACTTACTTATAACCTCGTTAAGTCTCAGATTATCTTGATATCACTGATAGTATTTCATTTTTCTTTAGAAGTTTAACACTGAAAGCTCTTACGTGGTACGTCTTCACGTCAGCAGCGCACGCAAGTGTGGTCCTGTTCCAATCAGGCATTAATAGTTGGACCTTAGAAAAATCTTGTTTCTTTTTTTCCAAGACTTCCCAATCTAAATCATTTAGATTCTTGCTTTTAAGATTGAGGTACTATTCCAATTAGGCATTAAGACACTAATATATCTCTATCCCCTCACAAACTTTGATTTTTGCTTTTGAGCAACTCCAAAGGAATAGGTCTTCCTGTTAGGAATGGGATCTCTCTAGTTTTAAAAGATCTGCAAGACGATGCCATCCTTTATTACATGAAAAACTATAAGGTGCTACCAGATCCTGAATTAGTCCTCTTTGATTACTAAGGCATTAGGTATATATTGGTTGTGCCTCCAAGACCCCTCATTCTAAATCCTTTGAATTTTTACCTGGGTGGTTTGGATAGTTGAAGGCAAGAAACAATTACGCCAAGAATAATATATGCATTTAGTCAATTTCGTAATAATAAAGTCTTGGCACATATCTGATTTGGGCCTAGTTGTACAATTTCATCTTAACTTTAAATCAAAACTTAAACCCTTATCAAAAATGAAATAATCGTTGTTAAGGGTGTAAGCTTCAGCTTAAATCTAAACTTGCATTGTACAAATGGACCTTAATAGATTAGCTCTTGATCGCGTTTTAGGGGCGCAACATTTATTGAAGGTCATGTGATTCATGTGTTCTTCCACATAAACCCAAATGCGAACCACTGTGATCTTCAACCATAGTTGTTTACTCTTCAGTTTTTTTTTAATAAGAATTGAACTTGACTATTTTCTTGGCCATAGTTTTTTGATGAGAAATCAAATGTCCACCGAAGTAACGATCTATTTTAACAGCGCCATCACGTTATACAACTTTCATGAATGCATGAATTTGAAGGTTCCGAACTAGTCCGGAACGTCTCCGCGAACAAAGTTAATATTATTGTTGAGCCCTAATATGTTCGCTTACACGGTGAATGCCTTCGAATTCTTTTGAAACAGTAATAATAGTTTTGTATTCAAAAACTCTATTTATTTTTCTAAACATACATCAGACTGTCTTCTTTTTAATGGATAACATGATTTCAAACTACTAAAACCCTAACATCTCCCTCACGAAGATGAGGAATACGGAACGTACGCCTTAGATTTCCAATCCATTTTTAATCGACTTGGAGAGAAACGGTTCCGTGCTGATTGTCTATTTGAAGGTTTGAAGGTTCCGGTTTTGACAGCAAAACAGTTTCTTCCGACTGCTGATTAGATTTCGGATTGGAGGGACAGGGTTCATTTGGTGTCAGACTTTACTCGACTGATGGTGTTGATGATGTTATCATCGGACCTGGACTGTGCTCTCTGCTTGTACTGAGATGTTCATGTGAGGAATCAGCTTTCCAAACACTATTACGATGCCTCTGAATGACTTATCCACACAGTAAATTTCCGGTGTCCTTAATGAATTTTCCAAATGATTTGAATCCTCTCCGGATCAAAAGAACTATATTTTCTTCAACATTGACTGAACGCCATGATGACGGGTCAAACTGTTGTTTCATGTTTTTCTGATATGGTGAGTGTGAACTTTCAACGTGTTGATTTGGCAATAGCACGGATCAAGGTGTCCGTATTGGTCGTCCTAAAAAAACTTCAGCAGGTGTTTTCCCTTCAAGAGCAGCTGAACAAGGAGTGTACCCCATAACTAAGTATACAGAAAATTCCAGATAATCTCGCGGCAATTTTCTTGAGTTTTCTTATGTTCTTCATTATGTTCAGATGATAAAATAAATCACTTTATTTCTTTCTTCCTATTTTTGTGTCAGAATAGAACTAAAGGGTGTTTCAAAATGACCGCAAGATTTGAATTTCGCGACATTTTCTTTTGATCAAAAGTGTTGCTCTAAAAATTTGACTACTGTCAAGTAGACGCATCCCGATTATCAGTCATGGAACGTTACATGACCGAACAGCGGATTTTAATAGTCAAAACTTATTTCAAAAATGGTAAAAGTTTAGGCCGGTCCATTGAGTCACTAAGGCAATATTTTCAATGGACCGGCCTGACCGAGGACGACCTGATGATTTCTCGTTCACAACCGAGCCCGTTCGATTAAATTTCTCGATCAATCTCTTAACCATTGAAGAATTTGGTGTGTTTTGTCGACCAAAAATTGCACGCATGCTGCGAATTGTTTGCGCTAAACTTTTACCATTTTTGAAATAAGTTTTCACTATTAAAATCCGCTGTTCGGTCATGTAACGTTCCATGACTGATAATCCGGATACGTCTACTTGACAGTAGTCAAATTTTTAGAGCAACACTTTTGATCAAAAGAAAATGTCGCGAAATTCAAATCTTGCGGTCATTTTGAAACACCCTTTATAATTGGGATAAATGATTTCAAACAAATAATCTTTGAATAATGATTTCAGACAAATGATCTTTGAACGGTAGAATTTCGGGTAGAACCCTATAACCTCTATGACGTGGGGTGATCGGCACCTAAATAGGAAATTAATTGAAAATGTGTTCGGCGCCCTTCGAGAAGGACGTCACGGATTTGGCAGAAGTGCGGACGTAAATCAAATAAAGTCGCGCGCGCGAATCAAACTTGGCGAATATCGACCGGGTTATAAAAACTTGCAAAATATGAACCCGTCAACCCAAACAAAATTGCAAGTCTGTCAAGTAGGAAGTAGGCCTAGTGAGTGCGGGGGTGACCGTAGTGGCGCCATCGCCGCCGAACGGCCGATCGGTAGTCATGGCGACGGGCTGAGCAGATTGTGCTTCGACAGAGCCAGCCAGTTCCCGCCATTCCGTGTTACGCCGCGCACTCGCCAGGTCACGTGGAAGAACCGCGCGTGCGACAACTCCAGACCTAAGTCCTGCTCTGTACCACCCGGGCAAGAGCTGTAGAGACGCCCGTGCCCGATCGTTGATACTCCGCCGACTCGATGTAAGTCTTTTCGATTATTTACGCTCGCTACTCTGGTACCCCACATGTTGTACCCCACTTCCTTGTACACAAAAAATCGTTGGGTCTTGCTTACCCCCCAGCTCCCCTCCACTTTCGCCGTAACCTCATTCACTTTAATACCATAAACCCATTTCATATATCTAAATCCCCTGTGCGCTTCTTCCGTATCAATTAATTTTCAATTTGCGCTCTTTTCACACAAATTTTCAGCGTTTCCTTCGACGGTTTCGATTCGAATTAAAAAAAAATTTCGCACTTAATTAATATTACCCAGTTACTGAAATAGTTACGCCGTGATTTAAGACCCGAATGCACAAATGTCGGCAACTTTGATGTCCGAAGATGAAAAGTTTTTCAGCCAAATCACGCGCTTCCGAACCCTTTTACGACGTAATCCAATTTCGTTTTTCCGACGCTACAACGTAAAACAGCGCCGCTGAAGTTATTTCAATTCAGTCGAAATTCAAGACTGATTTGTGTGTGTACTTTTGGAAATGAAATTAAAGTAGGCCGCAAATCGAATGATTTTAGAATTCGGAACTTAAGCGTCGGCAATGTTTAGCATATTTATAAATTCTTTTTCGAGTTTGGTAGGTATGTACTTAAAACGAAACTCCTAATTAAAGATCTACAAATTTATCTTTGTTTTATTTTTACTACTGTTTTATTTTCGAAAAATAACTGAAAACAAAAAACTAACTCCTGAGTGAAATTAAACATAATTTTGAAAGACTATACAAGTTGAGGAACATTATTATTAAAGGAAACTTTATTACTTAGGAACTGATTTAAGCAGAATTCTGAACTTGGGTTTCCTGTACTTTATGATTTGTTAGGTCTCTGACATCTACAACTATTGACTTCAGTGTTTATGACTTGATTGTAAACTGAGTTGAAAGACAAAATAACTGAAATATAGCAATTTCAGTATCTTCTTCTAATATCTGAAGAATTTCTGGCTTCTTCATTTACGAACTTATCTCGACTACCATTGACTAGTGTGAGTGTTGAAAAGATATAAACGTTTCAGTAAAAAACAATGCATGTGAAAAAACAACAAATAAACAAGAAGTGACAATCTTGCACAATTGTCAGGATTGGCCCCCAAACTGGGATTTGGTGATTTTTTTCATTTTTTCCTGTTTATAATTACATTGTTTTGAATAAATTTCACAATTTATCAGGTGACCAAAAAAAGTTCGTGCGGTTTTCTTCATAGGTATAAATTGCCATGAATATTTTCAAAGTTATTTATTGATAGCACTTGTCTATATACTGGCATCTACTTTGGTATTAATCTGTCTTTCATTTGACTCGACCCTATAAGTTATTCGACGAATAACTTGATTCTTCTGAATTGTTGATTGACTTTTTTGTAAATTGTTTTCATGGTAGTTATTCGTCTAACAACTATTAGCCAATTTATTAAGAGGTGGATATCTCCGCCCATATACAAATTTGGCGACAATTGTTTAATTCCTGTTTTAAAATAATTTAAAATGGCAACGAATAAAACTTTAAATCGAGGTTGTTTACTCTATGAGTACAAACTCGACACCAAAGCTACTGAGGCGGCGCAACAAATATGTACGGCATTCAGAGATGATGCTGTAAGTGATCGAATAGCACAGAAGTGGTTCAAGAAATTTTCCTCGGGAGATTTCAGCTTGACCGATGAAGCACGCCCTAGGAGGAGACCGAGGATCATTAACAATGAGGATATTAAGGACGTTCTGGAGGCAAATTCCAACGTACAACGTGCTCAGAGCTTGCAGAAAGGTTCAATGTGAGCAATGAAACCATTCGTTTGCACCTTCACCAGCTAGGAAAGTCTTGGAAGTAAAGCAAATGGATCCCACAACAAATCAAGCCGTCTTACCATAAATGAACCTTTTCTTGATTGGTTGTTAACTTACGACGAAAAATGGATACTGTACTCCAATTCTAAGCGTTCGTATCATTGGCTGTTACCAACTGACCCAACACTAGACACACACCCAAAAAAGATTTTATTGTGTGTTTGGTGGATAGCAGCCGGAATTGTCCATTATCAGTTTTTGAAAACGGGTCAAACCTTCATTGCTAAGTTGTATTGTGAACAGCTTTAATGAGTACAAACAGCACTCATCCAGAAACAGCCTTTTCTTGATCCAATAGAAAGAAAGGACAACAGAACAACGCTAGACCTCATACCGCAAGAGTGACCCAGAAAAAAAATTCTGAACTTGGCTGGGAAACGTTACCGCACCTTCCTTATTCTCCTAACATTTCGCAAAGTGATTACCACCTTTTCTTGTCTCTCGACAACTTTTGAAGCATAAGCAGTTCAAAACTCGAGTTGATGTAATAATGCTCCATTTTTCTATTCACAATCCGTGGATTTCTACAATATCGGCATACAAAAATTGGCGTTACGTTGACAAAGGGTCATTGAGTGTCATGGTAATTGCTTCAATGAATAATAATTCTACAACTAATTTATTCATAATATCCGGTTATACTTGAAGCTGCTTGAAAATTATGAATGTATTTGTGCAGACTTCAAAAATATTCTTGCACAATTATAAGCATCTACGTTATGATAGGGTTGCTATTAACAAGTCAGTATTGAGATATATCAGTGATTACTTATTTCGAAAGACGATACTTGAAAACAGAAACCAGAAATATTCAAGCTATTGTTAAATTAGTGAATGCAGTATAGTTATTATTTTATAAAAGAATATAATCTCTCCATTTGTATTAACAGATCTAAGTTAAATTTCTTTTAGTAAGTGATTTTCTTCTTATCTTTTTTATGCTTGAACTTATTATCAGAGCGCGGATATTTATAAGTAAATGCCATGAATATACTTATCGTTTCATAGAAGAAAATAAACGCGTAGAGCGACTTTTTGGTCTGCATCTACAACGATTCACAAGTACTCCTATGAAATATAGAAAAAGGCAAAGACACGACATGGCTGCATAATAAATAAACCTTTGTTTATGTACTGAGACACTTTATTTTATGGACCAGTGGATTTAAATGCGCGCGAAGTATGCGCGTGTGTTTCCATCACAAAACGAAACATACGGTATATTTTTTTATTCTTTATTAAGTTAATCTCTGGAGCACTAAGTGTATTTATGATATGCGTTGTACAGAAATCCGTGTTTTGCTTATTATTTATTATTTTATTGCTTTATACTTCTATCATACAATTGATTTATTTATACGATCTATTTTAATAAGGCCAGTGTATTTTCGTGCGAGAGAATCGGCAACAAAATTGTTGATATAGGCTCCCTGAAAAGCTAAAGTTTCTTTATTTACATTCAAACGTCTTATCCCTTCGACGTTCTTTGTATCGAATGCGAAAGTGAGAGCCAACGAATAATCCGCCAAGGAGAAGCTCTACCGAGTCAAAATCCTGTTTGCGTAAATTCGCAGATATAATGACGCTTCATTTCCGCACAACTTACGTAAGTTCGTATTTTGACGGGTTTGCGAACAGCAGCAGCCTTTTCACACAACAAAATTAATCAAGCACGCATAATACCCCGGCTCTTTATCGGGGATAAATTTAAAAATGAGAGTTATTTATAGATCATTATAGGTGGTATCATGATACAGTTGTTTATTGGATTCTATAGAAGTCCCGTGGTAGTTCATTGTCCTGTGCTTTTTTTAATTTTCAATTCAGTTCGCTTTGTTAATGTTAACTAATATGAAAATATTAGGTACGTATTTAAGTTTAGACGCCAACATATTATGGTTAGCGTTCCAAACAAGTTCGATGTTGCTTCAAATAGTCTCTGTTGTGAATAAATTTAAAGTTTCTTCACATTTTTCGCAATCGATAAAGTGTATTTCCATACATCAAGACTGATATAATTTTAGATATTCATAACGAAAATATTTATCTCGCTTTATTATACGTAGTATACATTAAATATGCATATAAATGTATTAGTCACGAAATTCGGCTGACTGAAATGGCACAGAAATAGTTCCATCGGCGGAACGAATTTCGCAGGCTTGTTTTTGTAAGAACGGAAAACGAGAGACTCTCCTTCACGTCGTCGACAATAATGCTCTATTAATAATAATGATTCACTTTGTTTGACGTAATTAAGGATCAATAAATAAACGGGAGGCTCGATGGCAAGTCGCGTTGACAAAGTGCGATGGAACGTTGGAGGGAATGACGGGCTAATTTCGGACGGCAATTTCAAAACAAACGGAAATTAACGACGGCGACAATCCTTAGTTAATTGATGTGTGCTGAACTATTCAAATGTGATAATCTCGTAAAAGAAACAATACTGCAGAAAATACTAACAAAAAAAGGCAAAAATTGTGAAAAGAATGTTCATTTTGTTTATAACGATTTAGTCTTGAAAATCACAAGAGGATATTATCATCATAAATATATTAATGCATGATTCTGGTATGATACCCATAGTAAGTAAACAGGTTTACTTTTACATCCAATTAATATTTCACAAAATCCAACTTTCTATTAATAGTGGTCCATTTTTGACAGTTAATTTGATGGGCAAGCGGCAAAAAGCGAAGATAAAATTGATATTTTTTGACGTAGTCGAAAGCAAAAGGAATTGACAGTTTAGAAAAAAGAAAAAGTTAGAAACAAAGACAGAATTGAATAACGAATTACTTGTAACCAAACTAGCTATATAGTTGTTTCACGTTTTGGTATTTACCTAGCAGACAAATTAAGATACACAGCTGAAAAACCATATCGGCACATCTATTAAGAAGCTTCCCTAGTTAAATTGTTGACAGCTTGCTTTATATTGTCTACGAATCTGTAAGCATTGGGAATACTTGAAGTTCCATGAACGTCCTACTTCTTCTACGGTCTTCCAAATCTATTAGAAGTTGGTTTAAGACGTATAAGGCATATCAGAATCAGCAATACAAGACCACCCAGTAGTTGTTAACTTTATCGTGTATGTTAATATTATTCTCGTCTTGTTTAGTAGGCCACACATTAAACATAACATATTATGTGCTATTTGACTGAGCAGAATACAGTGTTCACTTTCTGGAAAAAGTGTGCAGTTGTACTTTGTTGGCCAAATGTACTCACTAAATTATCAGAAAATTAAAAGCTACAACATGCAGAGAGGACCATCACGACTAGCAAGCTTTGGAAATACATTTACAATTTATATGGAGAGATACATTTCATAATTGTAGACAAGGTGCAAATAGAATGTGTAAGGCGCTGATTTTTGGATACATCTGTAGCTGCTTCTTCAATGAACAGGAAGCAATTACTGTTACTTAGGTAGCATCGTTATATAAGACTGGCACACTTGTCGGAGCTTGTCAAACCTGGCCAACATCAGTCAATAATTATTTAATTTGTGGTTTATATCTTATGAATGTAAAATAAAGTAACAACATTACTTGATGGATGTTCACCGTTCTTTTGACACGCTGCGATAATTTCAATGATACTCGCCTAGCAAAAGATACATGTTGGCTTATTCCGGAAAGGAGAATTATATTTCAAATAAAATCAAAAATACCAATGAACAACAACAATAAATAAATGAAACAGAACTTAACGAGATAACTGTAAATTTTATAAACACTAGTCACTGACCATTAGTTTCCTCATGCTGACGAGCACAAGCGAAACGATCAAAATTAAAGCCAGTGTAGCCAACATAAAATACTTTCTTGTCAGTCCGAATATGATTATCGTTTCTTTCCAGACGTACTTCATATATTGTACAGCTTGTCCAGGTATAGTAGTTAATTGTGAATCTAAATTGTTCTCAAAAGACTTCACCTTGAAGCTTGCTTTTTAATTTTTTGCTCAATTTTCGCACTTGATAAGTTCCCTGGGACTATTACTGAGATCCAGTTTCTCAGAATACGTCTTTCTGAAGAGAAATCATTTGCTTTTTCAACGTTATTCTTGAGATATTTAGAATAACTCCAATTCTGGTGGAAAAGGTGTCTTTAGTACAGTTCAAATCCTGCAATATTACACTGATGTTTAATTTTCAAGTTAAAGAAGAAGAAAGATGAATTAATTCCTTTTAAAGTTTTTGAGCAATTCACTCGAACGCCATAATTACTGAATTAGTTACAATATATAATGCTGGATTTTTACAGCAATTAACACTGACAACTAAGGTTTGGTCATTAACTATTAAAAACTTAAAACGTACGCAAATCAGAAGTGGTTTATACAACTTTACTAATAACCAGACTGTGGAAGTTTAGGCATTTGCCTTTTCTATTTGTTAGACACTACTTTTGATAGGACCAGTTATAAATACTTTCACATGGTTACTGTTCAAATGGTAAAGTTTTATAATGCCTATTTTTGCCTATTCATGCATAAATGCCTATTTCAAATAAAAATGCCTATAATGTGCCTTTTTTACTAAAAATTCTCAGGATCAATTTTGAAATTGCAGAAAATTAGAATAAAAATGATTAACGACTGAATCTAACCGTAATTGGAGTATAAAAATATAATAATAATAATAATAATGACTTTTATTATTCAAAAATAACATTCATATTCATAATTAAGATATTGCACAGATGAGGCGAGATTCGCCGAGGCGCTCTTCCACCTCAAGAAGTAATCATAAGGATTACAAAATACAATCTGTGAAAGAAGAAAGGACTTAAAATAGCAAGAGATTAATATCCTAAGGAATTATGACGTTCTCTGCTCTGTAAGAATAAATTTACGGTAATGAAATTTGAAGGCTGACAAAGACATGGCTTTTATATATTCAGGGATGCAGTTGTAGAGACTCACGCCGTATAAGAAAAAGATCTTTTAAATAAGGTAGTGGTATGCTGGGGAATAGTTAAATTTACAGTATTACGCAAGTCACGGTCATGTATAAGAAACCTGGGAGTTAAAAGTTCAACTATATAGGATGGGAAACCTTTTAAGAGTGCACTGTGTATAAACTGTATATGACTGCGACAATTTTTTAGAACCTTGTACATACATACCCACCTGAAGAGAATTGCGGCTTTTTTTTGTTGAAAATGCCAAAACCCGAAACAACTAGCGGACATTGGTACATTTCTTTCTATAAATATTTTCTTTAATGTAAGCCGAACTGCATGGGGGCGTCGCCGTCGCCTCGGTCATTTGATTTTTAATATTTTTATTTAATCAGTCGGGTTTAATAAAAAGAAAAATAAGCCGAATGCCTCTTCTTTCACCCCTGAATTGTACATTTTCCCACGCATGAAATTCATGCGTCATAATTATTATTTAATTCTGTAAACGATTCTAATGCCGTGGCCAAATATGCATTTAATGTAACGCCTAACGAGATTTTTAACATCTAATTTGACATAAATCTGCGGTTGCACTTATGTTTAATGTCAAATTACTCGTTATAAATTTGTTTTCTTTTCCATATTATCACATCACAAGTAAAAACTACACCAAACTAGTCAAATTAGACTTTGAAAATCACGTTAAACGTAAATGTGGCCGCACCATAAACAGATAACTTTTCTGGTTACAAGCTAGTATTAAGTGATAAAAGGATGAATTTAGAAATAAAAATTTAGAAATGATTTTAGTTATTTATTGTGAATAAAATTACCAATAAATAAGAAAATTAAATTTGACGTTCTACTAGTATTATACGTATGTACGCATATTAAAAATTCAAATTAATAAAGTATGTTTATAATTTACTTGATTTTTTTATTGTAATCAATTCTCTTGTATAAATATTTTGGAGACTATTTATACTTTATTTGTGCCTATTTTGCATATACTTATATGGGCATATATGAGCCTTTTTTAGGCGCCTAAAATTGAATTTTTTAGTGCCTAAACTTCCGCAGTCTACTAATAAATAAGCATTGGTAATTAACATTAAGAAGTTGAGAGTAACTTTTTAGTTAGGTTATTAATAAAAATAGGAATAGCGCAAGGTTCACAATTTGTGCGTACGTCACATAATCATTTGATTGAACTTTTTAATTAAACATGAGTGATAACGAAAATCTAGCATTATACTTATTTACTGTCTGCATCAATACACTAACACCGCAATGAAAAAAAAAAAACAAACTCACGCGTAAAAAAAATTTTAAGCTATCAATACACTATTGATAAACAAATTTCTTTGCTTTTTAATTGCTAGTTATTCGTGTTTAATGTTAAGTTGTTACTCTTCTTCTCTTATTATCTGTAAAAAACTCACACTAGCGGCCTAATTCCGTTGTGTTGTGTTAATACATATTTGTTTTAAAAGAAAAGTTGTCCACTTTTTCCATAGAATTCGTTTTGAATGCAAGAGCAGAAGGTATTGAAGAATTATGTGAAGATACCCCCCGAAAGACCATTCGGTTCGGTTCAGTGCATAGACACAAATTCTATTTTACAATATTTATATGCCGATAGAAACATTACTTGAATCCGAGGAGTTTTTTGTTTTGAATACCAAAACGTTTACTTTACGATATTATCCTCGGCGAGGTCGTTCCTTGCGTATAAATTTGCAGATATGGAAACATAAAGATCGCACCCAACATATTTCTTTACTTTTATCGCTGCATAGTAGATTAAACGTTATTGGATACTTGTTATATAATATTCCCGGCGAGATTAGATATATCGGTATGTCGTTTAAGCGGCTCGGATTACCGCATCACGTAGCTTTTCCGACTAATGTGCGCCATTGTGCATCCTACCCGATATTTTTAATGGCGAATGTGGGGTGTCATTTTCCACGAGCCATTTACTTTACGTCGTGTTGTTTCTCTTGGTAAAGTTTTGAGAAAATTTATTGACTTACGGCAAAATTTTGTTATTGTAATTTTCTTTCAAACTTATTTAATATTGAAAAATCATCGCATTAGTAAACAGTACATTTTGATTCGACCTAGAGCGAAGTGTTTACGACGAGATTTGCAATATCGTGTAGACTCAAACGACATCGAGGTCGCTCATGCCAGTACCATCATAAAATATGACGGAAAACCTATTCCGAGCGAATAAAATAAATAAAGCAATCCTTCAAATTGTAGTGGAATCACCGCGAGGAAAAGACGTACGTACGTAAGTGATTCGAGCAGATGCAACAGCAGTAAACGACAAAAAGTTGCTGCAAAACATAACAACACAAACAATGGAGTCGTAATATCCTCTGCTCTGTTCGCCTCTCTTCATTTGAATTCGCTTGTGATTTAATTTAAATACGAGGCATGTATTGCGGATTTGCTCCGTCTCCATTTGAAATTATGCTCGTAATTTCTTTTGGAATTCGGATCGAAAATGCACGTGTCTCTCTCATGGTCTTAAACAGATTTAAGGATTTGGAACTGCAGGGAAATGCAAAATTATTTTCAAAGTTATGTGTACTGAACTGAACATTTATAATACGTTGAATAACCTAAGATTACAGTAAAGAAACATCTGAAAAGTGATGAAATCATTAAGTGTTATCTTTCTCAAATAAATATATAACATCAGGGTTGCAATATAGCGAAGTAAACACCACGAAGGTGGCGCTGAGGGTTAGCTGGCAACAAGAACGTACGTATCGACCATTTAGACGGAAGACTTGGGGTGGTTGAGTTTATCTTGCGTAGAATTGTTTCTAGTTAGACTAGTTCGAACGAAGGTAAACAGCCGTCAAGCTGCTTACCCAGTTACAGATTAGTCTTCATCTCCCTTCAGGTCGCCCTCATGGCTTCTTACCCTCGCGCCGAAACAATATTATCTTTGCCTCGGTCAATGAATAAAAATTTCCTCGACACCTCGAGGACGGTCGCTCAAAATTCCGCGCAAATCGATACATTAAGAAAGCAAGCGCCGGCTCGGAATGTAAAACTTCTGAAATGTATATTTATAATAGATCGATACAAGAGAAACGCATTATTCACCGGTTTGCACAAAAGGCTCCGAGTTACGTATTCTTGTTATGTAAGTGAAAGCAACAAATGAAAAAAAAAGGCGGTCCATTAAATACATCAGGTCACGTAATGGTTACAAAAGATGGAAGGAAAGTTGGAGAGGAAAAAAACAACAATAAAACACATAAAAGCGAAGGAAAACATACTAAATAACAAATGGGCAACACTGCTTTGTGATCTAAAACGTATATCGTATTAACGTTCAAAAAGTTTCGGCAATAAAATGGCTATCGATTGCGGATTTCTATCGGATTTGAACACTTTGAGTAATTCTGAAACAAACATAAACCTAAAACAACATCTTTCCCCGAACTTCTAATTACCTATCATCTACTGTTTATTATTATATTCCTTAAATTACCGCTCTTATTCGAAACATAAAACGAGCTGCCCTATATGTTGTTTTTCTCACGTAGTAAATTCCCTTATTTTTTTCCGAAGGAAACCGAAAATCTGGCCATTGTTTTCCACCAACCACATTTGCGTAATATTTACACCCTCGTAGACGCTAGGAAAAAAAAATAACATTGATTTATAATGCACCACCTAAATCTCTTTCTGTTTTTATCCGGCGAAGATTCGAACCCATTCGAGAGTGAAAGAGGGTGAAAACTTATTCCTCTTCTAATACGTATATTCTGATGTCGTAAACATGATCTCGGAATAGAAAAACTTTCTCAAAACTGCGTCATATTAACGATTCCGTTCGGCATTTGCTGGCCATATGTATCTGCGCGTGATGCCCCAACGTTCCGTCTCTTTTTTTTCCGTTTGTTTTCGCCAAGTCTCTCGCATATATTTCGGCGATAAAGGCCGTTCAGGATTACCAAATGGCCCGCTTTTATCACGATAACTTCTTTCGGGGGGTATTTCGAAACCGGTTAAATAAAACTTGGCCGGGAAGCAACAGAGAAAGTTTCATCAACAAGCCAAAAAAAAAAAACGTTTATAAATGCATGATGGCCGATTTGAATTCTTTTTGAATTTAAAATGCATATATTTGAAGTAAGTTTTATTATTTTAATTTTGATTAAGTTGTATTGAAGTCCAACGTTTTATAATGAGCTTTAAAACTGTTGCATCAAGAAATTTTAACGAATGTTAGTAATTAGTATCAACCACTTGCAAAAAAGTAGATGCTTTCTATTTTCTGTATGAGGATTCTTTTGATCTCTTTCAACTAACTTTTTTTTATTCCGTTCTCATAAAATGATTTAGGTTGGAGCCACAGTTGTACAGCTTCCATACCAAAAGTATTGGATCTAGTTTTTTCCATTTAGGTGTTTTTGCAATGGGCTGAACAGCCTAAATAGCATGCCTGTTTTCGTTTATATATGGTTTGTTCCTGTAGCAGTTTCTGACTAGTTCGGAACCGTCAAAATCAGTTGCCCACCGAATTCTAAATTAGTGCATGTTTTTGATGGTTTAGCAGAAACTGCTGCTGGAACATGCCCGGAGTTAATTCACTGTTTCGAGGACAGTGTGGAACAAGTAACGAAGATTCCAGTAACTTCTACCATCACCTAAGGCACGCCTTGTAGTTACTTGTGTCATTCAGATTGAACGAATTTTTAACCCAAATTTATTTTACTCCCTGCTTTATTCACTTTCGATTAACTTTATCTTCCGATTTATTGCCATAGTAACAATAATTATGCAAACAATTGCTTCTATGGAAACAAACTGAACGTTGAAGTTAATTGGAAATGAATAAACCGCATGGACACTTGCACATAAAACATGAAATACTCAGATTTATTTTCGTTTGAATATCATTGATTTTAATTAAATGTTTGCTTTTATTATGATTCTCATTGTGTTCTGTAAAATGGAGCAGACTTTACGATAACCCTTCTTCACGGTGAATTCGTTGGTCGACTGTGTTGCCAAGTTTAAAATTTCAGGAAGCCCCATGGAGCTGGTGGCTCGGCGTACACAAGCACATAATTACGGGACAGCTGACATCGTTCTACATTGCCTCTAAGATATTGTTTGTAGTTGGGGTCCATGATGAATAGTTCAGCTGTTCACCGGTCCGCTTCGCCGGAACAGAATGGAATATTCAAGCAGTTTTGCGTATTGCTCCGTCGCGGTGTGATTTAAAGGACCCGATCTTGTTTGCCGCTTTTCGTTGGTTCGTTCGTCCGTTCCGTTTCTTCCTCGATTACTTTTAATATTACATCGTGCGAATTTATACGGCGAGTGAGTGCCGCGCTGAAAATTTAATTCGATACTGCCGCCGTGAGTCTTGCTTTTAATAATTGCGTTTTATGTATTTGTGTTTTTACTGCCTCGCTGCATTTTGCATTTTATAACCGCGTTATGCCATAAATAATCTACTGGCGTAACGAGATTCTTTTGTTGTCGCTGAAACAGACGTTGTAAAACTCAACTGAAATCTTTCACTTTTAGGAGTACTTCTGTGTGGATTTATGATATCGTAGGTATTGCTGAAATTTACGATAAATTGTAGAAAATTACTAGCACACATCAATACTGTAAAAACATATTTTCTATCGCTTGCTGTAGGAAGTTAATTCTGACTTATTTACATTTTGTTTATTTAAGACAGTTTGTCGAGTTTTACTAGTTTAGAAATACATAAACTGTTTTACGTCCAATTTTTTTCCTGGAAATCAAAACGAAATTAAAATAAAAACTTTCGGAATTTGCATTTTAAGACCACTGGACATATCCATAAAAGAAAGAATCAATATGAATCCGAACACAAATCGGCACATGAAAATTCTATCTCTCACATAGAACTCACATTGCAATAATGGAGGATTCGAACCCACACCTGTAGTTGCTTTGCCAAATGTTGAGCCCGTTGCCCAACCAATTCGGCTATGAAACTAGTTACTAATCATTTCATACATTTCTAAGGCGAGAATTTCTAAATTTCTAAATAATGTTAGGGTTAAGGAACAAAACTAGAAGAGAAAGACAGAGCAACAAGTTCGTAATGGAAAGATAAAGTGTGCAAAAATGGAGTGGATAAAACGAAAGATGTGATAAGCCAAGGAGTTATTGACGTGTCTGTTGCAGATGTAAGACGAGGATTTACCATCTGACAAAAATATCGCAAGGTAGATAGGTGCAAGATAAATCATGAGAACAGGAAATAAAACATCATTTTCCTAACAGAAGTTCTGTGTATTTCGCGAAAAGGTAATAAATAAATTTCCGCTCGTTTAAAAGTCAAGGACGCCGCACGATTTGAATAACTGTAGATAATACATATAAATTCCTCCTCTTTTGAGGAAACTAAGTTACGCAAGTTCTCCTTCGGCCTTTCGTGATTCATCAGTGCCATTGCCTTTGACCTGCAATATTTCATCTATCTCGCAAATGGCTGTGCGAAAAGTCGTGCGGTTTTATTTATTCTCTGGGCGGTTTTAAAATAAACTTCGCATAGCTAGCTGCGGATACGCACGCAACGCGCACATAATTGTAAGTATTTTATTGTCGATGAGGCAGATATGTTTCCTTTGCCTGAAAAATTGCGCTCATTCCTGGCCGTTTTATTGACACAGTTGAATGACAATTTCCTATAGAATATGGAAGATAATAACAGGAGGCAAAGAGAAATAATACGAATCCAACGTGAGCGCCGATCAGCAGAAGCAAAGTCCTCTAATGAACTGTGAACTTGATAGCTCCGGGTACGTTTATCTCTCTTCGCTTCTGAAAAACGTACGTGTTTCCGTCTTTGTCCCCGGAGTCGTACGCACGATAAGAGCTTGTCCCGTACCACCGGATATTTAACCAGGTGAAACATTGCACGACGCGATTATCTCCGTCTGATTTTATAATCCGCCGTTTTAGCTACTGCTTCTGTTGTCTTTCCTGCATTGCGTATTAACTTCACCGCCTGCACTATCTGGTAAATTCGCTTTAAATATTTAGATAATATCGTTTAACAAGATTTAATGCCTTAAATTTACTTCGTGCTTGTACAAACTGTTTTAATATTACATTATTCCGCTGTGTTATATCCTAGAACGCGAGTCACATGTTGCAGTGCATTCATTTACTCTTAACTGAAGGTTCGCCTGAATTTATAACGCGAGTGTACAGATTGTAATTATAATAATTGTCCGAGGAAATGAATATTGTAAAGTTACCGAGAACTGGTTCAATTAAGCGGGGGAGGTGTGTTCAAGTTTGATTAAAGATATCGTTCCCACCTGGTCTGTTATTACATACTTGGTAATTGCATTAATATGCACGCACAAGTTTCAGAACATCGTATTTATATGCATAGATGCAGAAGCCATTCACTTTAAGTAAACTGTTTACACGTACTACATACATACATGTTCATAAAATTAAGTCAGGTTTTTCAAGACGAAGAAAATTGATTCTCACGATAGTTTTTAGACTAACCAAAAAGAATAATTAGGTATTTTATTTTGTGGAAATTGAGTTTCATTCGCAGCTTTGTTGTTTTTGTTGGAATCATAATCTAAAATTTTTCCTTTTAATCAAAGCCCGCATTTTGGCGAGTACCTACCCGTGCATGATGAGTCCGTTAAATTTTTGATTTATCTACAAAGATCACCTGTCAGTACAAAACTTCCATAATAATTCATTTTTAACGGTTAAAGTTCATAAACTTCAAACAACACGCGTGCAGTCGTCGCTCGATATTAAAATATTCAACAAAGCTCACTGGGTCATGTCTTTTCGGTGAGTTTCGTGACAGAGAACGTTGTGTTTCGTTTCTCGCGTCAAAAATGCATGGAAATCCCCAGTCCAATGAAAGCTAAGCTAACAGGTTTTTTTTTACTTTGTTCGAGTCGAATTCTTCTGCACGATATCCAAAATCAATCCATCAAAATTTAAGGAATCAATTACAAACCCACGCTGAGGATAAATACGTTGAATTATTTGGCGCGGTTTTGTTGGTGTTCTTCGTGTAATGTGGGTCGTCGTAAAGGTAATAATTTTATAATAATCAGAAGGCGATAAATCAATACGTATTAAGGAGGTACAACAAGAAATGGACGCGAAATAAGCTTTACCTTTTACGTAATTAAGACTGGGCCGCGTTTGCACATAAATTACGACTAATTGATATTCCTACGAGCTGTTATTGGTAATAACGTGCTGTATTAATGACCGCCAATAAGTCAGCAGTGGAAGTAAAAAGTAGAACGTTGACTAAACCGAAGTTAACTGTGAAAACTCAGTAGGAAATATTTTCTAACAAAACTGCATATTTTTGGAAAGTTGTACAAAAGTATTCTTCTTTGGTTTCATGTTAATGTAATATTTTGAAGATCATCAAGTTCACTTCTTCATTTGTTCAGTTTCCAAAACATCAACGTTTTTCTGTGTAGGTAGGTACATAGATATAGTGGTCACTTGCACCAAATACTTAAACTGAACTTAAATTTAAGTGGTCTTTATAGTGTGGCATTTGGGGTTACAGAACATTGTGTAAAGCCCAAGATTTGATTCAATAGAAATTTTGAACAACAAATTTGTGGACTGTAGATGCGATTTGGAAATAGAACTTGTTCTATTTTTCCTGAAAGTCTTTAATTCAATTTAAATTGTTGCAATTTATTGTACAAATTAAAAAATAGGATAGTGTAAAACAGCCTTAAGCCTAAATGCTACTTAAAGTTAAGCTGAGCTTAAATGTTTGGTCCTTCTTTAAAGTTTAGGATCAAAAGTGATCCCTTGCGTTTAAGGCAATAAAAAGAGTGATTTTTTTTTGTAATAGAATTTGAGATAGCTATGTATATTTATAATATATTAGGATTCAATTAACATTCTTCATTCTCGAAGCTCTAAAACTGCAATTATAAATTTCGTTATCTGGCAGATTAAATGAGTTGCGTCAACCGTTTTCCTTTCCCATTTATCACGCAGAATGTCAGACGTACGCGCCAGAGTCTATGAACTTATTAATTAATTTTAAACAAATTACCGTTTTGGCGTGAGCGGCTTGTAGCTATGCCGCGCACAAAGTGTATAATTTATGAGTTTTGAGCGTACGTACGTCGAGGCTGAATGGAAAACGTCAGTTGATCGAATTCCACAATGGGGCGGCCGCTGCGTTTGTCTGCCTCCCCTGCATCGAAAAAGCGGACTAACTGGCCGGAACAAACCCGGCCGACCGATGATACAGAACCTTTTAAAATGCGTTATTACGGCGCTATATATCAGGGCTTGTTGTCGTCGTCGTCGTCGTCGTCCTCTGTTGCTCGAACATTCGAACGAACGACCGGTTTGCGTTTTCGCTGAATAATCACATTGTTTCCACTACCATTACGACGCTGACTTATTAATAAGATTTCCGTGTGATAGAATCACACGTAATTGCAAAATTATTTCATGCGAAAACTACTGAATACTATTACTTCATGTAGTTGTTACTCTGCTTTACATTTTCTTCATCCCAACTGCCAGTTAAATGCCTAGAATAAAGACAAGGTAAAAAAAATTGATGTTTAACACAATATCATCCTTCAGAAAAGATTCAGTTGATCATCCTAATTGAACAGATGCTTTGAGAGTTAGTAAAGACAATGTTGATACTTTACATTTATTTGAACACGAGCAAAATGAGCACCAAATTAGAAATAAGAATACCGTCTGTATGTACTGAAGGGATCTACTAAACCGTAAGAAAGAAATAAAGGCTTTCGTCTATATCTCAAGAAGAAGTAAAAGAAAATCCATTCTGGGTCGTACTGGATCGAATTAGCCATTGGTCGATAACTTTTTCGTCTTTCTTTAACCAAATCTGATATCTTATGGTATAGGAGATCCCCTCTGTACACACTCAATTTAGAACAGCCTGTATGTTTAATAAAGAAAAGAGTTAAAGGAGTTGAAACTAATTTGCTTAATGGGCATCCAGGTTTGGAATGAATTATGACCAAAATCTCCCAATTAAAGAAGAAATGACTACAAACAAACCTTCCATAAATCATAGTTGTACTAAATTGGTTTTAGTTGAAAAAATCTGACATTTCAAAAGTTGAAAGTAGACATGTGGATGTATGTATACATTTTTTTTACATCGCACCTCATATATTAAGTGATACGTATTACTGATATCTTTCTTGTTTTAAAATTATTTAATTTTTATATAAATTTTCGAAGATAACTTCAAATTATTTCTTGAAAAGAAAGTTAAGCGAAAAATCTAAAATTAATAAATTTGTAAAAGCATTCTATATGAATGTTTATTGTGTTATTTGAAATATACAATGGGATACAAAGATTGTAATTGATATTTTATGAGGAGTGATATTAAAATCTACTTAATGTTCTTAGGGTGGTGAAAATGTATCCCAAACGTATGATTACAGAAGAAATATTATGATATTAATATTTAATTAACATTTACATCATTAAAACCATTATCGCAGGAAGTAATTCATGAATAATAAATATTTATTGTTAAATTAATCGATGCATAATCGACGTGTTCTACATATTAGGGGGGGGGGGAAGGTATTTCAAAGTAGGATTTTTTATGTAAATTATATTTTTTGTGGGATTTTTTTTTTACCACAGGTTTCCTTAAAAAATATGTAAAACGCCGTCCTGTGTTACATTCTTGCGAGTAGTTTAAATATTTTATGCCGGAGAGACCGAAATATTTGGAAATTGCGGTGCGTAGGAAGCATTCGATGTAAAAATCTCATTTCCGGAATAATTGGAATACATAAGACGGCGAAATAGAGACGGAATATTTTTATACAAACATCATACATTAGTAAATAGCTGCCGAGGAATCACTTCACTCGAATTCTATTAGTAAAATCTCATTCAATTTGGAGCGGCTTTTTCGTGCAGCGAAGTACCATTTGTGTAAATCACATTTCTTTGCGTTCATCCCCCTTTTGAACTTTTTATTTCATTCAACTTATTTCTCCCCGTCCGAGCAGAAGAACCACTGAATTCTTACAAATACTTCACCCTTAACTCGCGATAATGACTCAGAATTTATTACCGACTGAATTTTTCACTACAGGAAACTTTATATTGGATTAGAGGGAGCGATTGTACGAAACTTCGCGATTTTATTTACGCGTTCAAATAATTCCATTATTCAATTTCAATAATCGAATAACAACAACCATTTTTCTGTATTTAATGCCTCACAAATTGGAAATTTTGCATTTGTTCGGTTATTTTACAATTTTTCCAATATACCTACAAATCAGTTTTTAATTAAAAATCCTGTTAAATAGAAAAAGGGAAAACCACAGCTTTGTAACTGCTTTATTGTATTAAGGAATTTACCTCAAGCAATAAATTCGTTCGTTTTATTAGTTATTTTTGAACAAGGTAAGTAAATCGTAAGTCGTAGAAGAAAATTCTAAAACTTTCATTTCCCGGTTACATTTAAATAAACGTTAAGTTGTCAGCGGTCGACGGTGTATCGCAATAAAACCCAATTGTTGAACTGAAAATATTTCCTCGCGTGATCGTGCCGAATTTATCTTTGTTTATTAAGAACACAAATATATACTACACATGAAAACTGTTGGCTTTATGTATTTCGATGCAGTACGAAACCGCAGGTTATTTATTTTGTGACCTTATTACCGACTTACATGATACATCTCGGATATTTATGGAAAAACCTGCCGGCGTAGTATTTTCACGTAAAGTGAACTTGTTGCGTTCTATTAGCTCTGCTAATCTGCTTTTATATCTTAATGATATCCAAAAATATAAATACCAGTCTAAAAAAAAATCTCAGCATAAAGAATATGAAATTTCGTTTGACTTTTACTATTTAAAAAAAACACTGTAGTACACAAATTTTATTTTTTGTTTAAACATATAGACTCCTTTTAAATTTATTGAGAGGGCACACTCTCTAATGGAAAGTTGCGTATTTGGTTGAGCTTTTCTAAAGAGATGTTTTACAGTTTTATTAATTTATGCAGAATATCCTACTTCAGAATTATCTACTTCTCTAACGAACAACACTTCCGTAACTTAAAGGTTCTACTACTCGCTATTGCTTTTGGAATAATAACTGATTCAAATAGCGCGTCGATCCTTCCTTATTTGTGTAGTGGAAATCGTTTTCTTCTCGAATTTTCCGGAAAACGTCGGTGGCTGGGACGTAATACCATTAATCTATTTGCGTCATTTTCACGTCTTTTTGTCCACAACCTCACATATACATATTTCTTTTTAATATAATTTATAATAATCCCTTCTTATCTACATTATTTAGAAAATTTTGTGCAAATCGGTCTTGATTACAGCGGATTCCTCGAGCAGGCTCTGTACAGCTGTTTCAGGCCTAGTTGGGCCTTCGTCAGTAGAACCGTAGCTCTAGAACTCCACTGCAAACCAAACCGATTTGTCCAGGTTATTCGCCATTGCGATGTGAAAGTAGTGAATATTTTAAGTAGCTTTGACAGCTACAGCACGGGATGACTTATTATGTAGCGAACTGGCTTCAATTTGTCAATCCTACTGCAACGTCAGGTCAAAAAGCGATCGAAAGATGTCGCTACTTAAAATATTCATTACATTATTTAGGTTTATTGCCTTTATATAGGATGTTACAGAAAAACTGTTCCGAACTTTCAGAAGTGGTAGAGGGCATGTAATTAAGCAACTTTTACTAATAGAGTTGTGTCCGGAAATATTTCCACGTCAAGTTAAAACGAAATAAAGAAAATGAGGACGTAAGCCCGAACGTTTAAGAATTAATTAAAGTTTCGTTGTTGCGGACTATCAAGATTCATATATCCTGATATTGACAAGAGTTTATATAGTTTTTGTTTTGACTTAGATAGAGTTTAGGCACTTTTGGATTCTACTGGAAAATAAATTGAACGTTACAGTTGGAATTAAGGTAGAGGATAGATGCTGTCGAATACAAAGCAAGTTTGAACAAATTTTTTTAAAATTCTACAAATTATGTTAATGGAGGGAGTCGCATTTTTATTGTCCTTATGAAGATGTGGTTGTTACCTAATAGTTGGAATAAAATAAATACTAGTTTATTGAAATCAGCATCGCCTTACAGGCGTTTCAAAACGTTACGAAATTAAGGCACAATTTCGCCCAAAATTAATTTTTTTGCCAATAAATAAAACAAAGTCTTTGCCATGGGGGCAGAATTTTATTTTTTATTCTTCTACACTTCTTATAAAATAATTAAAACCATTTTATTATAAGAAGGGTCATTCCTAGCGGATAATGCAAAAGTATTCCACATTTAAAAAAAAAAAAAACAAATAAAATTTACTAATACATAGTTTTTACAGATTGCAAAAATTTGCACGCAAATCACATGCAAATTATGAAAATAGATTTAAATATCGAACTTTCTATTGAAAGCATTAATTTGATAAAATTACTTTGATCATTATTTTGTTATTATGACAATTTCCTGTTGTAGCATCACATTATTATAATTCGATTGTTTATTATTTTTTTTATGTATTTCGAAACCATCTACGTTCCATTTGATATATTAAACAAGTTTATAGATTTATGTTTAAATACAGGCTCGAAATAGTTTTGCTGCTATTTGGCATTCTGGGCTGCGATTTGAAATAAATACTGTTAAATTTGTACGCATACATTATTATTAAATTTAATACAGAAAATATATTCAATAAAATATATTTTTTTAATCTAGTATAAAGATCACTTATACACCTTCTCTAGAATGGCCCGCACATTTCTAAGAGCTTCAGAAGCTTCTATTTAGTTGTCACACTAGGTTGCTTTAGGCGATTTATCTGTAAGTGTTTTAAATATTTTAGCCATTTTTAGGTACAGCTAAGACAGCTGTGAACTGATTCAAATTATCTGTAGTCTAAATTCAGCTCGTAAAATATAATATCAATTTCATTTCTCAGAAAATATTTAAATTACTTTCTAGATGTACACGTTTCCAGTAGGTAATTAGGAGAGCGATAGGTGGGAGTCTCGGCGCACGGAATATTTCATCTCCGTTCCTCGAGTAGAAAGGAAACTTTTTCCCGAAAAGAAAACACGATAGGTATACACGGAGATTGAATAACTTGCGTCCTTAATTTGATTGAATAGATTAATCCGAGGAAAATGAAATAAAATAGATGATTTAGCAATTTTAAAATACACACAGAAAGCTCATGTTCTGGAACTCCCGCAAGCGCACTAATACTGTTCAAACAACGTTTTGTGTTACGGGGTTACGCTCTGGAAGAGTTAACGCTAAACAAATACTTTACTGATTGCAGCGTGAAGTTTCTATGCGTTGGAGAAAAAATAACATTATTAATTTGAAAAATATATTTGCCTTAAGTCACTATAAACTTTTATAGTGTATTTTTCAGTTTTATTTTACGTTAATTAGTCAGTTATATTGTGGATGATCCTTTACATTATTAATGTGTTTTACTTAAAGTACGGAAGGAAATATTGCATGGTGTGAGATTGAACGACTTATATGTTAATCGTCTCTCTTTTCTACCCAAAACTAAACCGAAGAAAGGTACGACACTCAAACACTTTAAACCGCAATCAATTACAAAGTTAATTTAAGCAATCCTCGGGAAGATCCGCGCCCAGCGATCCGTGCGCAATATAAGCCGGAAAGCCTCGGCGGAACGTAATAAAAACTGGGACTTCACAAAAATCCTCGAAATCAAATAAACGCGCTCAGTCATGCATTTGCTTAGCCACACCATCTCCGCTTTGTTTCCGGGGTAAACTTCGAACAGCCGATTGCCTCTGTTGCTATAGAAATGACGGGCCCAAAGCGCACACCAAACTCGACGACTCTCTCATTAAAGAATTTAAACGGCCTGCGAAACGGGAATATTGTTTGGAAAGTACCTACACTTTTTAAGCGTTTATAATGCCCCACCTGGCCCATCCGGACGACAGTTTATATCTGCCCAAGTTTTAAGCACATAATAACGAAGCTACCTTAATATTATGAAAAAGGATTACGTGCTGCGCCATGTTCTGTTACCCACCACAAAAATATCCTTTCGAATTTACACGCACTTGTATTCAAGTAGAGGTGCAGCTTCCTACAGTTTATTGTAAAATTGCTAATGCTAAATTTTAGGAAACGGTATCAGGTGTCCAATTAAAAAGTTCACCTTTGAATTTTTTAACCATTGTGAAGTAGGTCTTGAATTATTAGATCAAGATCAATCTAGATTAGCACTAGGTTATAAGCAAAACTTAACTGTTCTAGAACTATCAAGTGTCAGTCGGTTTAGGAAGTCATCCCTTTTTCGCTTTATCTTCTTTCAGTAAGAAATCAAAACGAACAAAATTTTCTTGTGCATGTCACTAACATAAAAAATTTTGGTAAAGTTCTTTGCTCCATTGGAACAATATTTCAAATTATTTTATTGACAACTGTTCTACAACTCTGATTGTATGTAGGTACGTGTGTTCTAAAAAGTTTCTTTTTATTCCAGATGGTCACCAGGACGAAAAAAATATTTGTGGGTGGCTTATCCGCGCCGACGACCCTTGAAGATGTCAAAAGCTACTTCGAGCAATTCGGTCCGGTGAGTAAAATTGTTTTGCTTTCACCTTCGAAACGGAAATTATAAAATCCGGATTAACCCGTCCTAAATATCGCCCGGCATGATTGATGATCCTCACTTACGCCAAGAACCGAGGATCGATTCTAATTTTTATTTTCCCTGTATTGATTTAAATTCCATAGATATTTGGAACGTAATCCATTCAATTTATTAAGAACTGGTTATAATTACTCGTTTATTTGGCCGTTTCTGAACTGTTTCGTTTGTTATTGCTGGCGATAACTGAAAGGCATATTAATATTCTTGCATAAATCCGCAGTAAATTTAGTAAAACTTAACTTCCAGGCGTCTTATAATAATTATGAAATTATGCAGTAATTTCCTTTAGGCGGATGAAGGGAAACAACGGGAACGCGAAAACAATTACGCAATGCAAAGTTAGTTTTAATAAACGTCAGAATCGCAGAATTATTTAACAGTTCCTATGCCGGTCTCGATTTAGAATCGGGCCACTTTGTAAGCGGGACGCGTTTTGACTTAAAGTCGAACAACAACGGCGACGGCGGCTGCTGCAAGCAGCTAGCTCGGTGTCATCAATAGAGTTTAATTAGACAAAAAGAGAAACTGAGACGTGCAGTTCGATTAAATTACAAGGTAGGGCTGTGGGATTAAGGACCGGTGCGGCCAAGGATCAGCTGGTGTTGTCCGTAATTTACTTTGGTCATGTCAGGCCGCACTCTCATTACGACGGTTTGCATACGAAGACCTAACGAGGATCACTCGACCTACACAATATCATCCCTAGAACCGACGACCGTAGATAGACCGGTTAATCTATGTGCTGTGGAATTTCGCGATCCTGTATGTGTTTAGGAATTTTCGCCTAAGTCAAACGAAAATGTTTAACTTTGGGAACATTAAAATGTATGACTTGCCTTTAATTCTTATCAGTCATATAGTTCGTGTTAATACCCTCTATATTAAATTCTGCTGAGAAAGTTTCTTTTTTGAATAAAAGAAGATAAACAGGTTTTGTATAAAAGCGAATAAATTTCATATGTTCTCGTAATATGTAGAGGTTCTAAACATGTCTGATGGAAATGCACATTTGCCCTTTAACAACTTGCGAAATTGGCCAAAATAGCTTTACATTCAGCAAAGCAACAGGACCGGTAGCTTTCAATCAGTAATTACCACCTGCTTACTGAGCAAATAGCCAAATGCATTGATTGACATTGAAAGATACTTGGTCGTTGCTCATGTATATAATAAAGCATGAAACAGCAGTTCTGGTAGAATTTATATAACGGAAAATGTTGGTAGACACATACTGAATATCTACAAATTGTAAAATATTCAAATAAACAATGAAACAATTCACATATGAAATGCGATTATGCAAGTTTTGTTTGGAGACTGTTTCTTGATGTTTCTATAATATATTTCTGTTCCTTACAATAAAACAATTTTCAAACATAGGAAATAGAACGATATTGCAAAATTAAGAACATAGAATAGCATTGTTTCGCATTCAGATCTAATTGAAAAAATGTCGACATAGTTTGGTTGAGTACATTGAGAATATTTGGTAAAGAGGACGCTGGTTGAAATGAAAAAAAAAATGTTAGGTTCTTCTTAGAAAAAGAAAATGGAAACACAGAAACTTGTTTTGCATACATACCACAAAGAAACTTGTTTTGCATACATACCACAAAGTATTTTCACTGAGAAGAACTTTAGAATTAAAAGTGTTAAAAAAATACCTGAGGAATTTAATTGAAGGCACGGTACTTACTTAATAAGTTTAAGAAAGAAATGTTTTGTTTTCTTGCATGACTTGATTATTTCTAACGATAAATGCAGAGTTATTTTGAAGGCGAAGAAAAAAGTAGATAATGAAATTGTAATTTTCATTTGCGTGCCTCATGTTTAACATAATTCCCGCTGCAATTGGAAACGTCTTCTTCAATACTTAAAGTCGAACGGTTGTTACTGTAAAATTCCTCCTGTTCATACACGAAATATCGTTATTAAATTATTAAGTCCGAGCCAGGTTGCGAGCTTTCGTTGTGTTGGAAATAGTTTCCGTCGGTAACCAAGAATTAGATAACGGACGATCGATATCTTGTACAACATTCGTGCAGTTAGTGTCCTGTTATTTGTGTTAGCGATGTTCCACGGGGTATAATTACAGCGAACGGGTAGCGTACGTCGCCATATTCAAATATTATTACACGCTGGTAATAGGAAAGCTCGCTTTGCAGAAACCTGTATGGAGAACGGAGATCTTGTTACTGTTACACGCAGATGACGCATAGTCCATGCAAATCGCTACTAAGCAGAGCAGCTGCAGCGAACGACACCTGATTTCATTCGACCTGGAAGTGGAACTACACCCAGGACCGAGATGAATTTGGGGAAGGAAGTACTCGACCTGACCGGATGAAGGGTCAACCCTAAAATAAAATGGAGGTCCTTATTAAATTTTGTATTAATTTTCTCCTACGGAAAAGATTTTATCTTAATCAAGGTAAAAGGGGTTAGGGAGCGCGTTCTACTTAGTGGTTAGTTAACGTTAATTAATTTTAACTTTAATATTCCCTTCTCATTAGAAAATAATTCTTGAGCATAAATGATTAATTTAAATTTAACTTTCAATATTATTTCAGGAATTCCAGATTGAAAACAGACTTAGACCCGGTATTTTAATCACAGTTTCACTTGAATCTTCAGTTTATTTCCATAGGAACAATTGTTCTTATAATTGTTGCTATGGGAATAAACTAAAGGTTAAAGTTAAACTGTGACTGAAATACCGGGCCTTACATGTTTAAGTAATTCAATTCAATTCAATTAATTCAAATTCTAACTGGCGATCATAAAACTATTCGAAATTTTATTGTGGCGACACTATCAACAAGACGATGTTTTTTTCCCGTGAAAAAAGCAGCAATACGATGAAGAACTGCACTTCTAAATCACTGGAATGACTTTACTGGTAGGGTGAGCTCGTGGGGCCGACACCAACACATCGAAAATTATAACCCCGGGCGGCCGTGTTTGTGTAATTCAAAGCCTACGCCAATCTCTTCTCCGGCGCGTTATCTCTGCCCCTGTTGCGATTCAAAAACACCATACCAACTTCGGCATCAAACTCGGCTCAACTTCGGATGCAAACTAGAAAGTCATGTATGAGTGAGCCGACTTGGGAATATTCAGATGGAAATGATAGCTACTCTTGAACTCTCTGGCCCGACTTTCCGCAACCAAAAGAATTATTAGGAATATGAGTTTCAAGTTTTCCGCCGAGAGGTCACGCTTGAATTTACGACGTGATACAGGAAATTCAATTAGGAAAGGAAATATGTACATGTTGATATCTGAGGAACTACACAAAAATAATAGTAAACGTAAATAAACGTCTCAGAATTTATTACTTTTATCGTACGACATTCTAAAAGTATTCTGGATGGTTTGTATTCTACTTTATGCAACGAGAAAATACTAAACGTGCATGAATTTGAAAATCTAAAAGTTCTGAACTGATCGCCTCACACATTTTATAATAATTATTTCTAATTTTCTCGATTGTAATTAGGTTATTTGATATATTAAAAAGCTGGATGAATTTGCATTGATAAAGTTCCGAACTTTCATCAACTATTTCTCAAAAGTTTAAATTTGTAACGTAACGCCTTTATCCGGTTGGTCCTTTAATTATAAATGTAGAACAGTAAAGCTAAGTAAATTCGGTGAACGTTACCCAACCAGAATTATTTAGATGCGTTATGAAACAGCAGCGGAGCCCGTTTTGCACAAGTTATATTGTATAAAATGTCTGTACAAGTATGGAGAGCTTGCTCTTGTAATTGAGTTTAAAATAATTATGTGTCACTCATATTTTAGGGACTGTGTGTTAGTTTATGTGCTCGTCTCCTGAGAATAGCGAACGCTACCCACTTTAGGTGTTATGTGTTGTTCAACATAAAAAACAAACAAGCACTCTAGTCTAGATCCCCTGCAGCGGCATTAAAGCTGTTTTTAAATAATTAAATATATGCATAAAACTCAAACGCGTACCGCAGGGTGTTAATACATTAAATCACACACGACATTACGTACGTATAACCGCGCGTCCCTGTTGTGTTTTTTACGGCGACGCCGGAAAGTGAAAGCCTTTAATACCTTAATCAAAATGCATATATGAGTGGAAAAAATTGTTATTTTTATTGGGCAATATGCGGGTTTTTAGAATAAAACGCAAGTATGTAGTTTACGTACTTTTTTATACCACTCAGTTTCTAGTATTTTTTGCCATCAACAGGGTGCCAACTTTTAAAACGTGTCAGGAGTGTTTTGAAACAATGGTGCAGCATTAAATGTTATCGGCGGTATTTTTTATGAAGTGATTATCCATAATTTTTATGCGTTGTGCCGAGGAGAATTTAAAAGCATTTTAACGACTTTGTAAGAGTTATTATACAACCGGTATTATTTCACCACGCAATTAGCCATCTCGCCGTTTAAATTTTCTTCCACTTCATTTTCCAGAAAAGCAGTCTCTAATAAAATTGTCTCTAATAAAAATGTAGGAATATATTTTTTTAAGCCTAGATATCTCAATAAAGCTAATGTACTTTAAATCGAATTTGTTCACGTTTTATTTCAAGCATAAACTTGTCGACAAGCAAATGCAAATCTTTTTCGGTCTCCTCCGAACCTAGAATTTATTCCATTGTGAAGCCATGAGCTTGCAGTGCTGATCAAGAATTTATACTCGGCGAACCTCATACAACACGTGAACAAATACCCCGTCGACATTACTCAGATTAATGAAATGCCTTCTAAATATTTAAGCGAAGTTGTCACAAAAAATATAATTATGCCAACAAAAGCAACGATGGTAGGGCGCGATAACAAAAAAATATTATCGACTGGGTTAATGCTTGTTGTAATCACTTTTACAGAGTTGGGCGGTTAATTGCAATTGAATTACATACTAGAACATGAACGCTGTAATGGAGGGGAAAGTGTGTTAATGGATTCTAATATGAAGATTTAAACGTAATTTATCTATCTAGATATTTTGAAACAGCTCTGATAAAAAATACATCATGTTGCAATAATTTTCTAACAAACCATATTCAGTTTAGGTTGTAAAGTGATTAGCGGTGAAGCTTTAAAGCTAAGAAGGAATAACACTGGCTACTAAATTCCTTAGATTAAGAATTAACTGTTTATTTATAAATCTAGTGATGTTATGAATAATAAAATAAATTAAAATATTTACATATAAGCCAGTCAGTCACTTTCACAGCTTTTTCGTTGCAAACAAACTCAGACTTTGTGAAACTTGTTACCACAGGTTTTAAAAAGGACGATTTTATTTATGCGTTAATTATTTATTTTTTTAAGTTTTGGTTTTTGGACAATAGCAGATCTAAGGACTAAGCTTTTCTCTAAGCTTTACTTTTTGGAAAATAAAAAATCTCTGGCACTGAACTTTGTTCTAGGAAAAGACTAGATTTGGGTCTCTCAGGCCATAAAAGCTTTAAGCCTAAGCTAGAATATGACACACATATAACGTACAGCATATACAGCATGACTAGGGCTTAAATTTAATCCTGGTTTAAATATTTTATGCAACCAAGCCTCGGTTGACCAATATTTCGATAGTATACGAGTATTAAGTACAGATAAAAAAAAAACTAAGATCTTGTAATGTTTGTAACTAATCGTCTTTCTGTGTTGTTGTTGATTGTTTCTGAATGTGTGCGTTCATAACTTTATAAAATGGAATTGTTTGGCCGTATTGAAGGTTATATGGTAAGTGTGCATTTTCCAGCGGTTTCTGGCCATTTTCATGGAATATTCATCCATCACGAACGCTTTGAAGTTTCGTAAATCATCTGTAAAACTTGCAAGGTTTCGGCAAAACTTTCGTTCAATTTAAATATAAATCTGATATTCGTCCTTTATTTAAATCGGAATAGTTTCGGAATGTTTCTGTACAGAACTTTCCCTAGATCTGATTGACGTTTATCCGATAGGATTTGAAAGCACTATTTGTTTCATAGACCGGTGTGTTCGATTTTAAATTAATTACTACAGCCGATCATTTATTAGAAAATAATTTAAAACTTATTTCTCTTTGTAAAAGTTAAGATAAAATTCCACGGAGACTTTTTTATTTTGAAAATTATCTTTACAAAAATTACATGTTATTCGATTTATATTTACAAAAGTTGCATGACATCGAAGTATATGTCTTCTTTAATATTGTTTATAGATTTTCATGTCGAAAAACTAATACACTTAGTTTTCCTCATAATAACGAGAAACTAACAGTTTAAAACTTTTAATGTGCTATGTCTTAATACCACCTTGTCTTTTTAATTATTGTATTAATTAAAAGTACATATGAATTTTCAGGATATAATTGATGCTCTCTGTTCTATTACTATTTGACATTCAACAAATAAATGATATGATAGAATACCTGAAAACTGCAAATTAGAAGAAAAGAAAAAGAAATCGAAATGTAATTTTTAGGTTTTTTCTTCTTTAAGAGAAGAAGAAACAACCGCCCTTAGGTCATCAACTATATTTCGATTTATAAATTGTAATTTTTTATTTTCTTCTCAATGATTTCTTTTCAGTTTATTCTGAATGAGAAATAAATAAATTTATGTGTATAGTGAAATATATTTGCGTGTGACCGACGAAAATAGCAAAAACAAGAAAATATAGCCCGTTGATTTTGATTAATGTTTTCACATTTCGGAGATCTTATGCCCGTAGATTTTCGTTCTTATACCGTACGTAAAGGAGAAGGAGGGGAGAACTAGTTCCTTAGGATGCGGAACATCTGGAGTGACTTTAACGTTTCATGGCGGAGGGTGTACGAACAAAAACAGAACTTAAATAAAATTTCAATTATTCCTTGAATATCGTTCGGTGAGGCGAAGAGCGGTGGGTGCATCAGAATCTGTTCGGTATATGGACTGATTGTAATATTTTACCGTCGCTTTCCTTTAATCAAACAGTTATTGTCTAGCTCCCCGTTTCTCTCCCATTTCATTCCTAAAACGCAAACGGAAACTTGCAGTTGACAAGCATAAATTTAATGGAGATATATGTTTGAACGATTTAGTAGCAATGTATAACCCGAGGCGGTCGCTTGTTTGTTGTCTTCATATCGGTATTCCTGTTCTGAATCCAACTTCTGCAGCGACGAAACCGGCGAAGCAGAAGGATCATCATTATGTTAGATTTTTATAACGATCGCGGGTTATATAAACGTGTGTGCGTTTTTAACCCGGCTTTGATTTTTTTCTTTTCGCCGTCGGCACGAAATCTCGAGGCGTTGCGTACGTTCGTTTTTTTCTTTCGATTTTATATCGCAATTTATTTTCTTATATATGGGCTTTTTGCGTGCGCTCGGAAACCATAAAACTGAAAGTAATAAAAAAAGAATTGTCTTTTGATACTTTCAGCGGAATATGAAATTTCTTTTCGTTATTATTTTTCCATGTGATCTATGACCAAATGAGCTTCTTTACGAGCTTTTAGCTACTTGGGATTTTATACCGATTTATGTAGCGAAATCTGTTATCTGTACAGCATCTAGCGGGTTCACGGCTTGTATCGAGTTCGCAGTGTGTGTTCTTCCGACCACAGCTCCTTTAATTGATTGCCGTACCGTGTCATTACTTTTTCTCTTTCACATGCTGAGCCGTTGAGGTTTTGCCGGCTCGCTTTTCTAATTAGATTCTTCTTTCTAACCACTTCCAAAGTATTTACGGCCCGCTCACTCGTTAACTCCGGAATGTTCAAATAAAATATCTTGCTCGCATGTAATCTTCCGTACGGACGTATTTACATACAAATTTACGCGCCCTGAGATATGCCTTCACGATACATACCAACGCAGATTGTTTATTTCTTGTTCGCGTCTGTTTAACACGTATACACACACACACACTTCTTTAGACATAAAGACCACCAACATTCAATTTGTATTTGTTTTCGAAAAGCATACAATATAAAGCACTAACTTTTGATTAATAATTATTTTATTTCTTTTTCGGTTCGTGGACCGTTTCTCCAATTTAAAAAATTTGGAATTTCTATGAAATATGAAAGTACTTACATTACGCAAAACAGAATATACCTATTTTAATAGGAACAAATTTTTCTCTGTAATTATAAATGAACAAAGCCAAACAGTTGAATAGAATGAAATTCGAACGGATGGTTTATGAACATCGATTGTACTCGACAATTAGTTCTAATGGCATTAGATGGTTTACAAACACCGATTTTACGCGACAATTGGTTCTAATGGCATTAGGACTAATAGTCACGTATAACCGATGTTTGTAAACTGTCTGTTCGAATTTCATTCTATTAAATAACTACTGGTTCTAATGCCATTAGTGAAGTGTAAGTTTAAGAAGAAATGCGTCTCCAAATGTTCATTAATATACTTAGCATGTATTTTTACGTGAAAAAAAAAAGAAATTCTTAAAATACTAAAATACAACAGTAAGAGCCATTAGGCAACAATATTTAATTATCTTAAAGCTTGGAGAGAATTCTCTTTTGTAAGAAAATAATGTGAGAGACCACTGTCTCAGGAAGCTTTTTCCGTTTCATTTGCTTTCATTTTCTCTGACTTTTAATCACTACGGTAAAACCAGGGCGCAATGAAATTTTAAACTTGCCCCTCCGTTGTTCCGGGTTTTAATCGTTGTAATTCACGCATCGGCGGTCGAAAATAATGTTTAATTTCAATTAGCAGTAAATTATGGTCTTAAATTTTCATTTCGACCCACTTCCCCGCAATAATAATTATAAGTTTTGGATCATAAACCAATATTGAGACCGTGGCACGGGGGTCTAATTCTATTTTTGCGCCGGCATAAAATTAATAGGCGCAGTATCGAACTCCGCCAGACACGATTTGAGAACCATTAATGCTCGGCAACGTAACACCACAAGAGCTCTTATTTATGCTTATGGTCGTTCTTAATTTAGTTATCACGGTGTATAATGTCTGAAGCAGAAGCAGCAGCAGGAGCATGCTCAACTTGTTCCTGAGTTATCACCTTCCAAAGTGTAGCCACAAATTATTTTTCACGATAACCAGAGAATTCTGCACGCTTGGATATTGTGCTTTCCTGAAAGCTCTAGACAACGAAGTGTCACTCTCGCAGAATACCTTGATGTTTATATACTACAACCGAAAATGCATTTGTGTCGCTTCGGTTAAACTCCGTTTTAAGCGGATTGCATTTGAGGAATTCGTTGCGAAATGGATTCACATAAAAGTTTTCGCCACGAAACTCTTGAGCAGATACGTCGTTTATTATTTACTTGAATGGAGAGAATAGATCCATTTTACACCGAAGAAACGCGTTTTATTTAATCCTTACTGTTTTGTACAGTGTCCTGCAGTCACTAGGTCTGTTGAATTTTCGAAAAACAATGAACATTAAATTTTGATTCATATAATTTATTGAAGTATTTTTCACAAAGAAACTCGAAAGTAGAGAGAAAATTGCAGAAGACGTATATAGGAGTAAAAATAGAACACTATAATTTATATTTCAACCGTTACGGTTTGCCGCATTTTATAAGTTTTCCGTAATTTCATTTCCTTCATGTACAAAGAGAGAATATAAATCCAGGCATTTATGAAAAGATAAATAGGTCTTCTAATATGAAATTCTGCGCTCAAATTAAATAAATCGCGCTTCACCTTTGAAAGTGTCCTTAATTATTTGCCCGAACGCTTTCATTATCCTGCCTATTGCCAGCGCGCTAGGTAGGTTCACAATGGAGAGTTCCTCGGCAGTATCAATAAATTAAGTAAATGTATAATATAATATACCTGCGCCGTCTATAAAAGGCCATAAGTTATTATAATAGCACCCTAATTATCACATTTTAGTTTTATGGTCTGCCGCCGTACAAGTAAAAGGAAATCCTGAATACATAATAACTAGGAAGCAAATTTATTTATACCTGTACGTACACAGTCCGCCGAGATTAAAGCGGTCCCACTTTGAAGTTTACAAAATGCCGATTTGCAACAAAGGATAACGATGCCTGAGCCTCTCTTGTAAAGTTGTCATTTTAAATAGCCGAGCGTGGCTGAACATGTGAGTACTATATTTGATGTACACGTGACTCGTTATTGAATTTCCACGAACGTTTTGTGATTACGTCGTTAATGTAATGTTATTAGTGAATGCTAAATAATTTCACATAAATTGTATATTTATATAATTAATGTGTTTGTGTTTCCTATATTTATTATTATTATGTCCATTTTAATTATTGCAAAAATAAATAATGTCATTAATTAATTATTTTGTTCGGACTTTTTTTTTGTATAATAATCGCCAATTTAATCATTGTAACATTATAATAAACATAGCACATACATCCCAATATTGTGTACCTTGTACAGACAGCTTTTAATATTTTGTCTCTGTTTAGATTCTATTACAAACTTCTTAACTTATTCAATGTTTGCATATAAATAGTTTCGTGTGGGATTCAAATTCAAAAACCGCGCTGAATCAAAATTAGCGAAGTTATATCGAGTTTAGAACGGGAAAAACTTTAATGGAATAAAATAAACGCGAACAGATTAATTTAATTTCGCGCACTACTTGTTTGCGGTGGTGAAATTTCTAAAACTCCTAGATTTTCTCATGTTATGTATTAAAATAAATAAATGTTGAATTTTTACCAACCAGAAATTTTTGTAAAAGACTTGACTAGATATGAAATTAGTTTTCAACCCTCTGTCTTTATAGCAACTTTAATTTGCGGATATAAAAGTTTCGTTTTTGGAAGAAACTTGTTATTATTATTATACGATATACGAGATATATTATCTCTTCTCTTGCTCAAAAGCAAATGATATAAATAAATCTAGTGGTCAACGTTGTAATACGCATTATTATATAAGATGTGATTTTGACAAGAACTCGTAAAGAATAAAATTAAGGTGAAATTAAAATGACCTTGTAAAAAATAAAATAAAACAGTAGTGATTTGTTCTAATTTTTAATTGTGTTGGAAATTATGTAATCCGTTCGTATTTAGTGATGTCAAGCATTAATTTCAAGCTTAATCCGCGCGCCATTAGTTGAAAATTTCTTTCTGCAGATAAAAACGCTTGCGGTCCTACCCATTCCGTGTCCGGCGGCGGTTAAACCCCTCGTTGATGTAGAGCAGTAGATCGAGGGGATTTGGAGAAATTCTGGGCTCCACTAAGTCCTGTCACTGTGATCCGCGCTCGGATGGAGCAATAGGCCTACAACTATCCTAGGAGTCGAATCCACTTTATCTGAGCATCTCCGCGCCAGCCATTGGCTTTAATTAAATTGATATCTATTAACTCTGCGAATACCATCTGAATGTAAATAAGTTCGCCGCTCTAACGACCGAAATTTAAGTTAAAGCGCGCGTCAAGGAGTATGTACTTATTTCGAGTCGGGCCGGCGCTAAATATAAACGAGAAGGTTAAAAGCGATTTCAATAAGCATTAGCCCAAATAACGGATTGTTATTAGATGAAAAAATCCAAACCCGAAGCGGAAAAAACATCGGGCCGAGCTGAAGATTTAATTCAATCGGTGATTTTCCGTATTTATCTGCAGTTGGCATTTCGTATCCCTTCAAGCAGAACATTCAAGTCAGAATAAAAAAATAAATGGTCTTTTTTTTTCTTTAGGAAGCGATCTTTCGGTTCAAACCGTTCTGTAATTGATTTTTTAATTCAACAAATTCAACGGCCATTAACGGCGTAATTTGTAATTCAAATGAAGAGTTCACCGAAACATTATTTCAAGAAATAAATAATTTCTACGCCCATAATATCAACACGTAAATTTCATATCAAAAGAATTGCCATCCAGAAGAGATAAAACCACAGCAAATAACTTCAATCTAGAAAAAGAATAACAACAATTGAAGGAGAAATTTGGTAATTTTTCACGCATTGCAATGACCATTGTCTAACTTGACGGAGCAAGCTTTGAATGAGATGATTGATGGCTTCTTCTGGTATTGCATCCTATGTTTGTTGTTGGTGATGATGCATCTTCTCTTTTTGGTTAAAGCTTTCAATCAAATCCCACACATATTCTATTGTTGTTAAATCTAGACAGAGATAATTTTTACCTCAAGAAAGATTTGACGAATTCATGCAATATGAAATCGAGCATTTTCTCGCTGGAAAATGACCCTACCATGACGACTATTTTTGATTGGTAACAAATTGGATCTCGTTGACATTTCGCTGAGCTAGTTGAGGTGAATACCAAAAGTGATCTATGCCCAATGCCTGTAACACCCCATATCATAACACACGGTGCCACCGTAACCTCGAACAATAAATAATTGAATAATTTAATCGTCGATCATTTTGCCACAGCAGAATCGAGATAATGAAGATAACGTGTTCTATGTATTACTTAGGATACCGCTACTGCGCATTCAACAATAGTCATGTTATGGTTTGATTGTTTCGTTACTGCATGTATCTATGCTGGGTTTATTTCAATTCGTTCTCTTTTAAAAGTGAACTGCTGATCTCAAGTATATCAGTGCAAGATTCTTTGGCAAGAAGATGAGTCATAACTTATGACTCATAAGTTTGTTGATAAGAAAAATCACTTTTGTTTGTCATTAAATCATTGTTAGAAACTTATATTAAATTAATATTCATGGACTTTTCCCGCATGTTCCAGAAAAGTGACACAGAAAATGTTGTTTCTAAACATTTTTTAGATTATGGAAAATGGCAGAAACAGTACTTTGAAAAGGAACTAAATCTCGACTGTAAACATGTTCTATTTGCGTTAATAATGTAATTGTGCTAATCAATTTTAACAAAAGTTAACTAAAAGTAAACTTCTTTTGCTCCTTCTGAAAATTACAGCTTTTTGACTTGTGTCACTTTTCTGGAACATGTGCGATTTATATATATTACAGATGGACTGAATGCAAAGAGAGCAATGGGAGTTTCGACACGAAAAAAGCTTCACTGATCAGCTTAAACTTAATCTTTACAGGAATAAATAATGCAAGAAAAGTAGAAACACAGGAAACAAGGAAAAGAAAGGACAACTACCTACGTAACAATCAGACTAATGTATTGGGAAGGTGGAAGGAGTCAAAATCTTATACATATTACTTATATATATCCCAAAAGTTTTCTTTTTTCTTCTTTATTACCTGATAGTGGGAGAAATATTAAACCAAATCCAGGAAGAATTAAAATATAGACTTTGGAATGACTGCTTGAACAAGACAACAAAATACGATATATTTTATCTGGAAATGTAAACACAAATTAAAAGAAATTGACATTTTTTGAGTTCTGCAGAATTATTAAGATTCCAAAATAGAAACTGCAATCTCCAGCACCCTTCAGTGCTGGGGATAAAATTCGACACTGCTTCCCCTTAAACGGCGAGGAGGTTTGGAAGTAACAAAGCCATGGAACACTTTACACACACTCAAATACACTCCCGTTCCTGAGGTCCTGACAAGTCTATGACTTAGGACCCCGTTGGGCAACCACCACAGATAAAAAAAAATCAATGAACAACAGTAGGTACTTTACCTTGCAAGTAACTTTGGCCTTTTTGACCAAACCTTTGTTTTATCCAAAAGTTTCATATTTGAAATCTTTCAGAGATTAATTTTGCTCCAGCCTCAAATATTAGTATGATGTTATTTTTTCATCCTTTCTAAATCGCCCTTTTCAGTCCACGCAGTAGTATTTTGTTAAGGACCTTGCCTTGCCTCCAATCCTCCTACATAATTGGTAGTTTTTAACTTTTTACTCCGCTTGTCGTCATTATGATTGCAACGCGTTTTTTTTAACTTCCAGTCTTAGTGTTTCACTTGGGCCTTTCTAAATTTTCTGTGCTTCATTATTTTGACAATACTCGGATGATTACGTATAACTCTCCAATTTTTCCTTTCTTTCTGATCCTCTATTTTCAAGTTTGCTTATTTCTAATTCATACATTTTTCTTAATACATACATATTTCGTTTCACACATCAGCAGCTTTCGTTCTTCCTCCTTTCACAATATTCAAAGATTTACGGCACTATCGGAACAGTGTGTAGCATCATCCTCTTTATAGTTGTTTACTTATGTATTTATATTTTGAAGTGAAAGTTAGTGATTCAATGGTCCTAAATTTTAAGCAAAATTTCAATAATATGGAAAAAGAAGATTGGTTTAATAGAACTCAATTGACCTTCTCCTTTTTGATTCTTTGTTGATATAGCAAAAAAAGACTAAATAAAAAATACTTTTGAAAATAATAAGCATAGACACCAATATCGTTTTAAATATGACTGATATGAATACCATTTTGTAATTTACAATATAGTTATTAGGGGCAATTATTTGGTCCGTTGCGGTTCATACTAATTCACCTGTATTTATAGGCGGCTACCGGCGCCTCTGTTAATGAATATAAATTTTATTCATTCCATGTTTATGTTGTTCTGCGAAATATTGTATCAATAACCGTGTACGTAATTGGATATTAAGCATAATTTGTGCGTTTGTTCGCAGTCAAAGGAAAAACGCAAACGCGCAAAACTTCAATGCACATATGAATAAGGGAGAATTATGTTTGCTATTCAATAGTTATGCATAATTAGCTCATTCACGCCGTAGGTGAATTTTCATTGAAATAAATTAACTGATGAAGCATTTAAAATTTATATGTGTTTTTGTTTAGAATTGCATCAATTTTTGAACAACCTGTAATTTATGTAGCATGGAGTCAATGATATTAAAAGGGTGAATTTTAGTATATTTATTTTAATTTCTTCTGTCTATTACCGAGCTATTATTTTAAATATAACGGTGTTTAAGCATTATTAACCGGGCGTAACTGCTATTTGTCACGTCTTGCAATTAAACATCACGTTTAAAAACAACATCCTGCGAGGATTACGTGAATAAGCCATTTACAAACTAAAAAAGCCGTAATTAAACGGAATTATGCCAGTAATTTGGTGCTTTGGTTTTGTGCAACGCCGGCTTGTTAACCGTCGTTTGAGTAGCACTATTTTTATCTTTTATTTTATTTTTTTTTGAATGGCCCGGCGATTTAATTAGTTTTCTGTGTTTGTGCGCCAATAGTTTAGAGTTCAGAAAACTTTGTAATCCCGTAATTACCTTTAGAAAGCTCAATTACGACGAGAAATGCTTTATTACTATGCAACAGAATGCATTCGCGGGAAAGTCGTGACTTCGCATATTAAATAAATCTCGACACAGGAGACGGCTGTAATTTTGCGTGCGCATAGACCACGGGCGAAACCGCTCGCATTTCTGTTTTGCTTTGTTTTCCCTCCTCTCTCCGGTAACTTTTCAGAGGAAGCCGTAGTGTAAGGGCTTTGTGCGAATTTAATTGCAAACTTCTTATTTTGTTTTTATTACCGGTCTCTCCGAAATGTTCCTACAAGTTTCAGCTCTAAAATTAAAGCAAATTATTTTTTATTAAAATTTTATGGGTTACCTACCCCTTTTTTTACGACTTCATACAAATTCCACTTCATGGTTTTTCTTAAATTAAATTCAGCAGTATTATCAATTCTGTACATTTACAAAACCAAAGGAAACAAAATATTTTCGTTAATAACTTTTTAAATTTTTGCGTATCAACAAATTCCAGTGTATTCACGAAAATATAAACTATCGCGAAGCTTCTTTTGCCACGTTTCTGCAAGATATCAGTTCAGACATTACATCCAACTCCAATTTACTTAATACTGGACTCTTGGCAGCCAGACTATTAGAAAAACCTTCAGACATAATACCGAAAGTTTTTGACTTTGACATACCTTATGAAGTCAATATGCCATAGTGGTACACGGATGGACCAAAAACTACAAGGGAGGCAGGCATAGGTATTTCCGGGCCAAAGTACCCAGGCATCAATGGTCTTAGGTACTACCCCAACAATTATGCAAGTTGAAACAGGTGCAATAAATCTATGTGCCCAGCAGTGTCTGAGAAGGAACACAAAGCGCAAAAAGATATTTATTGTGTCTGATAATCAGGCAACTAGTCCTTTTCAATATGGAAATGTAAGCAATCCTTCAAGGAACTAGCTAAGGGCAACAAAATTACCCTAAAATGGATTCTCGGCTATGAGAATGTAGAGGGGAACGAAAAAGCCGACAAGCTTGCTCGCACTGGTACTGAGGCTTCTCCCATAGCTCCTGTACCTTATTCTGGTCTGAGTAAGACACAGCATAGAAAAAAGACTGAAAGGTGAATAGGAAGGAAGAACATATCCTACTGGAAAAATGTTCCAAGTCAAAGACAGGTGAAGATTAATTATTCGCTTAAGACTGCTCAAATGCATCTACTTTTAACAAAGAATGAATTAAAGACTATTACATGTCTTTTCACTGGCCATTGCTCGGTGAGGTATCACCTTCACAAAATGGGCATGGCAGAAAGTAAAACATACAGATTATATGAATCAGAAATCGAAACAGCTGAGCACATACTTTGCAAATGCGTCACAATAGCTAGACTTCGGCTTAGTCACTTAAGCAGTGTGAGTCTGACACCTGATGAAGTGAAAACTAAGCCTCTTAACACCATTCTGCACTTCACTCTAGTACACGTAGGGTTTGAACAATAGATCAATTTGGTCGCACTTCTGCGAGGCTACTTTAAGGCGACCTGCGACTTCGCCGCTGCGGTCACGTCGCAAATTTTGTTTTCCATGAACTCTTATGTGTCATGTCATACTAGCAGTTACGCCACTGGCGCTGGTGTGATATCTCACGTAAGAGAACACAGAAAATAAAAATAAAATATAAATAAATAAAATAAAACCTGCGACAAGGCTGCAGCGGCGAAGTCGCAGGTGTGGCTCGCACCTAAGACTCCTTCAACCCCCAAGTACAAGTATAATACTTAAAACGTGTGAAATGTTCTAATTTTTTCTTGACTCTCATCGGCAGTCGACAGTGTCTTTATAGAACACAGTGGCGACAATGGTTGTCTCATTTTTAATTTGCCTCCTAATGGCGACCACTTAATTTGCGTATTTTTAGAGTAAACGTGTCTATTTTGTGTTACCTGCAGTAAAAAGCCAATAAACAAGCATAAGTGCTTATTTCCGCTTTTTTATTAATTTTAAAATTTTGCCTCTTAATGGCGAATAGGTTCTCTTCTTGGCTCACTGTCGTCACTGTGGTTATAAAGTCACTGTACGGCAATCTAGGATCTAGTGCCTCCTATTTACCTGTCCAGGAATCTCGGAGAATCGGAACGGGAAGATTCGTTAATCCTGTTCAACTGCTGATTGTAAAGTCAATCATTCAACCATCAGGAACTAACTCAAAATTTCTTCAAAATTTCAACATTTACAGACCATGTTCTTCCACTTCGCATATTTTTTTTTAACTGCAACAATTTGCAAAAAATATTTTATTTGCTTTTACTGGAAATAAAAGTTTCAAAACTGTAAGCTTTTATTTGAATGTTATGACGTTTGTCATTGATCGGCACTTTGATGAAGTATAACGGCATCATTTAATATTTCTCGAACGTGATTAAAAGGAAAAGAAAAAAACAGAACTCCAAAGAAACGACCATTCTATGAGTTATCTTTCAGAAGACAAATAAATTAATTGAATTTTACAAATTTCTTTCTGAAAAAATAATGAAGCTGGGTGTGAATCGCTAATTAAAACAGAATAATAACAGCCAACGCTAATGCAGTTTCTCTGAAATATATGAAGTATATTAAGAACCTCTCTCTATATCCATACCTAGGATGACGATAAACTAATTTTTGAAAATTGTATCACAAAATCTTTTAACCAGACACTAAATAGCGCACAAACACTTAACGTTTCGCCGTCGTGCTTCGAAACGTTAAGTGTCGTGTTAAAAGATTTTGTGATACAATTTAGAGACAGCTTTAAATAATTTTTGAAAGTTTATGAGGATTATAAAGTTTTTCTTAATTCTATTTATTGAGCAGGCATACCAATGGTAACAATGGATATACTATACAGGTGAATCAAGCAACTCCTCATTAAAATCATTTCAATGTAGACCCACAAATAGCTGCTGGCAACTTTCTTATTTTAAATGAAATTGAATTCCTTGAATTTTTGAATTCCTCTCAAAATTCCAAAGCATTTTTATACAACACATGATACACAAGAAATCTCTCCAAATTTCCAGCGGAAACGCTTTTTCAATATCTTGCGATTTAAACCAACCGAAGACTTCATGAAGTACTTTTAACTTGTGAGTGTGTGTATGTACTGAAGATGACAGCGTATCTACCGAAATACATATCTACGGATGTAAATTAATTGTGAGAGATGATTTTTTTTTGATTTATTATTTCTAAACCACTGTCTCCTCTGCTTTCTTAGCAAAATAATAGAATTTTTTGTTTTTTTGCTTGCAACATTCATGAATTACTGGTATTTAAGATGAAATTTTATTTATAATTATCCACTGAAATTACCACAGGTTATTGAGTAATTTGAAGAGCTTGCCTATTCTAAATGAAGGCAAATAGAAAATATGCCTACATCTGCGACAAATTTTGTGTAAATGTGACTTATAATGAATTTACTGAATTTAAAGTGCAGGCGACGTCACAAATGAATTTTTCTTAGTATTACAATGAAACTATCGTCTCACACATTTTAAAATTTCTTTTTGCTTTATATTCTAGCGATATAGTGATGTGCCAGTTTCGTAAATCGGTGGAAAAAAAGAGGAAAAAAAAGTGTTGCTTGAGGCAACCCTTGTTTTGACAAATCTACAAATTTTACGGCAGCTCTTTTGCGGCACAAAGAAAAATCGGGCTTTGAAATAAGTTAGGGTTTTGTTGGGAGAGTAACAAGGGACGTTTCAGAAAGCTACATCCGTTCGACGAAGCCGCACAAACTAACCTAGAATAAATGCGGTGAAATTTTTGTTTCCTGCAGTTAGCCGGGCGCCTCATATTTATCTTCATTTGCTTCGCTTATTTAGACGAGTATAAATCGTTCCGCGAACGAAGTAGAAACGATCTGGATACAACCTTATTTCAATATTTATGCACTTTTATATTATCTTTTCTCCCGTTTCCTTTTTTAAATCGCGTCAATTCTCGAGATGCGAGTTTACATTTAAATATTAAGATGTTCACTCCGGGGGGAAATTACAAGCTGAATTTCAACGAATTATCCGTGGATGCATAATTAGATCTCTAGCTTTCCTTTTTTTTCTGTGGAAAAAAGATAATTTATTTTTTAAGACGCTCTGAATATTAAAATGCAAACGCTTCTCTGAGAAAAGGCCAGTCAGTTTTTCTTTCACACTTTCTTAACGACTTTTCCCGAATTTCATTACTTCGCACACAAATGTTACAAAAAGTACTTACCCACCTATATAAAATACTTCAAATAAATTCGATTATAACTTTATACTTTATTGGTATGTAATTAAATATGTACAGAGTATGCCTTTTTAATAGAGTGAGCTTTATTGTAAATCGAACATCATCCAAGTTGAAATTTGTCCTGCAAAAAAAAGTCGACGTGTAATGAAAGTCGGCCACAATTTATTGAAAAGATAAATAACTGCCGGGTCGGTTATGTAACTAAAAAGCTGTTATAGTGTATTCGGCCGGCGACGACGACGGGTGGCCCGTTGATATACACCTGACGGCGAAAGCTCCCGCCATTCCATTCGGTGATTTATTTTTATTTTCCATTTAAAGTAGTACTATCACAGAAATCGAATCCAATTTTTAGGGCTATTAATCCACTTTTTCTAGTCTAAATTTAGAAGCGGTAACACAAGCGCCCGAGTTTTTTTTCCTGGTGCATAAATGAAAAGTATCTATTTATAATTCGGGTCGATATGGCACACTTATTGATTTTGCCTGTTTTACTGGCATTAGCTTTACGGCTTATCGCTTAGTTTGAAGTCGAACAAAATGACTCTATGTGATAAATGATAATATATTATATTGATACTATTCTACTAGTATTTTATATCGGAGTAACAAATACTTAATCACTTTAATAACAATTTACTATAGCTCAAGTATCCTTGGTTTCTATTGGATTGATCTGTGCCTTTGTTTTAGTCTGTATTTTGGTTCAGCTTTCGGCGGTTCTTTTGAACGTGTTTGAATTTTTTATCTTCTTTTCATTACATATTTGGGTCGTGTAGTATGTGTTTGGGTCTTCTAATCTGGCTTTGGGGTTCTACCCTGTAGTTTCTGGTTATAATGTGGGATTTGTGTACGTTTCTATGGTTTCTGAAATGATTTTAGCTTCCTTGGGATGAGTTCTTGTATGGTTGAGATTTTGAGGTCTCGGTAGATTTGTTTATTTCGGAAAACCATTGTGTATTTGAAGGGTCCACGATAAAACGTGTCAAGTCACATTTTGTAATTTTAAAACAGAGTATTTTTTAAATTCCTCTACACACTCCTCTTTAACGTATCTTTGTTGTAATGTTCTTTATATTTTTCCTTAGATAGTTGCGATGCCTCTTAGGCTGGTATCTTGCAGAATCTGTGATTTTTTGACATTGCTATTTGCTATATAACAACATACTAGCATGACGACGCTTAGGCGATTGATGGAAGTATGATTATTTTGTACAGTCTTGTTATATTTAGTAGGTTTAAGTTTAGGAAACCTATTATTTCTTTGGACTTCCTTAATGTTTCTTCGATATGTATATTAAAGTATAGTCCTTTGTCTAGGGGTATTCCTAGGTAGTTTGGGTATGTTTGGGTCGAACATTATTAGTTCCAATTTAATTCTCTTGCGTTTTCAACAGAAGATTGTAGATAAGCTTTTTTCTGCGTTTATTAGTATTTGCTAGTCTGTGCATCATTTTTCTTATTTCATCCAATTCTTCTTGTAGTTTCGGGTAGAGTTAACTCTGGGTAGAATTGCTGCATCATCGGCATATGGAGCTACGATTCTGTGGTCAGTTTTGGGGAAATCTGTTAATTAGATAGAAGGGTAGTGTTTAGGCTGTTTTTACGTTAATTTAATTTCTTTTGTTTGTTCGGTATTTAAAATTGTATATATTTTTAGTTCTAATTATGTAACAAGTAGTAAGTTTGAAAGGTACACATCTGCGACCTGCCTGTGGTCATTTCAGGCCTGATTTTCGTGAATTCTTACGACAAGTGCCTTACATCTGGTGTTGTCGTCGCAGAGCTTTTATGGCACTCCGGCCAAGTTTGAACTAACCAAAATTTTGTAAAATTATAACGGCATCGTTTCTGCGGACATTAATTTTAATGTAAATAAGATTTGCACATATGAAACTGGCGTGCAATTTAGCGACCCTTTATTTGTAGCGCGTTGCATTTTCCAGAGCAGTTACCAAGTATTTTTCTGGACTGAAACACATCTGGGAAGCTTTTTCAAAACAGAAAAGGGAGTTTAAATTTAAAGAGTGTGTATAAACACGTGTGTGCGATACCTTGTCGTAAGGTTTGGCAACGTCTAGGAACGCTGCTCCGGTTGTTTTCTTGTGTTCGAAGCTATATTCTGTTATTCTGCGGCCTTGGAGAACTGTGTAGTGGTTGCTTCTGAAACCATATTGTTCATTCGGGATGCAGTTGTTGAATTCGATTTGTTTTATCATTCTAGTTAATATTGTTTTTTCAAATAGTTTACCCGTGACAGGGGATGAGGCTGATCTTTGCTTGGTTTTGATACAGTTAATTACTTTTGCATTCCATTTTTGGAGAAAATATTGAGTGCGGAGGGATGCTTTGCTATACAATTTATACATATTTAAAGCAGGTTTGTCAATTTTTACTTAATTATTAAAGTACTTTAGATTTTCTATTGAAATATTTGCTAACGATAACAATCAATAACATGCTATTTAAACGCATCAACTGATTTTGATCCTACAGACTTGACTGTGGTCCAGAAATACACAGTTGACCTGACCAACACTATCTATGCATTCGTCGTGAGTAAATGAAGGATAGAATAGCAGAAACCGCATGAGTAAACGAAATAGCTACATCAATCGACGTTGCCGATTGATAACACGGCGGAGGCAACATTGTAATATCTCTATTTCACTTCCACACAAGTTTCAAGGAGCCTCTCTTTCATTTACTTACAAGAAGCGCATAGATACTGTTGGGCAGGCCAGCAATGTATACATACATGCAAAGGATAAAAGCTCAGGATCTGATGGACTGTAAGTCCAGAGAGACCTCAATTTACTCACTCGGTTTAAAAGTAAACTAAAAGAAACTGTTCACATATATCGGAGACTTTCACTTACTTGAAAACCACAGTTCTGTAAATAAAAAACAACAAATCTGGTTTTCTTTCTCTTTGGAAAGGTAAGTAATTCGAATGTAATGCTGAGTATTTCGTCCATAAAATTAATATTTGTCTTCTGAAATACCGCGCGATTAAATAAGAAATGATTCAGTGTTGGCAGCAGTGATACTGCAACGTGGTTAATGAGAGAACACAACCTGTAATAGGTCACGTTATGCAAATTCACAGAAACAGTCATTTGGACGAATGAGTAATCTCAATAGAAGCAGAAGTTTGAGACAAACCAACTAACATCACTGTCAAATTGCACTGTAACTTAATCTATTTTTTTATTCTATCGCTAATGGCATTCTGATGTCAATTCCGAACTATAGTTTCATTCGATCGTATGCTGTTTCATGTCAGCGTATCATTCCAGATATAAACAGTATTGAATTCTAACTGATAACAAAATGGAATTTGAATATTAATTCATAACCATATCATACCATAATTAAATTTTTTCTGTGGTGTTATGTATGTACTTGTTTAAATTCGTTTTCGTAGAAGCGTATATTTTATATTGATAAATTAAAGGACCCCTACAAGATAAGTTATATAATTTAGAAGTTTAAAGCGTCGGCCATTATCTGAAGAAACAATCGAAAAACTCTCGAAATGAATTGTAAAATTCGTGGCCCGTTTTTCTCGAGGGTATAAGAAAGCGTTTAATATAAATCGGAGTCTCATTACCAGTTAATGACGGCGCGTCCTCATCAGTAATTCAGCAAATCAGAGCGGGAGACGCTAAGAGAGCGCTCTCTAACACACTGTCATTTATTTTTGCTCCCTCTTCCCCATCCATCTCTTGCAGGACCGACTGGTCGCGGCAGCTACATCATTAGCAAGTTGAATTATGGATTGTTTGTGGGCTTCATCATCTCGGCTTTGAAATGTATAAATCGGAGCTTACGTGTCACTGTGCTTCGCCAAATGATAAATACAATACAATTTCTTTGTGAATTTTGATCTGAACGGTTCTTATTCCGTGCCTGTGCATGTTGTATACGTACGTACTCGCTTCGTCGCATTCGAAAAATAATTGGCCGTGTTTCGCTTATGCTGCAGGTATACCGTTAGTGAAGTGTCTTTGCAGGAAGTCGAGTGTTTTTCAGGCTTTGAACCGTGGACATGACTCGTCACGCGTCGCATGACTTCAAGGGTCCTCCTCTTTGCACATCTTTCTGAGCACACTTCAAACGTCTGTCTGCGTGATGAGGTCGACCACAATACGCTGTTATACATTGTTTGTCCCACTTCTTAAAGTACTGTTCTGCTCAAATGTAATATCCCTACCAAATCTGGTAAACCTAATATGAAAGTAACACTTTCTTGAAGGAGTACACAACCACAAAGTTGTTGGTCCCAATATATTTTCACAATTAAATAATACAACGGGAATACTTTGATTTTTTCTGATAAATGCGGCTTTCTAATATAATTCAGTTGAGACTTTGTCTTAGACTTCTTTTCGCTCTCTACGAAAATTGCCACTGCAATATCGTATAGAAAGACGAGCCTCGGCAAGGGAAACCCACGAAAGCCATTACCGACGAAACCTTCAGCGTAAGTATTAGAAGACATGCAACTTCGAGGATCGAATGCATTCAAAGAAGAAATCTTTGGCCGTGATTAAGGATTGATGTCTTCGTATTAAGTGGCTTTTAGTTTAAATCGAAAAGTCACAAAGAACCCGCTGACTTTTTTAAATGAGGTAATACCATTTCTTTTTTAATTCAATACAATTTTTCGACAGTTAAATCTGCACATAAATACAATAATAAACAAATTCTGGTCTAGTTCTGTTACAAATACGTCGAGAAACAAAAAATTATAATTAATTATTATATTCTCGATCTAAAAGGAAGTGTGAAAATACGAATTTAAATTAAAAAGATAAAGGAATTAAACTGCACACAATTTATTGCTCATCTGATAATTAGAATCATGTTAGATTGTTTTAAATTTTTACTTGTTGACTACAACTGCTGAAAATTACAAAAACATTTAACTTCTGAAATTTGTTAAATTATATTTTAGGAAGTTCTTTAATAAGGGTGAGAGGTATATGAAATTTATATTCACTTATATTTAAGTCTTACTTAATGACCGCAGTCTTTAAGACCTCGCGCGAATAATTGCATGCTGTAATAAAACGTGGGGAGTCTTTCTCCTCGGCGTCGTTTTCCTCCTGAATTCAGGAGCCTCTAAGGTGGAAGAAATGGTACCGAGTGGTCCTGTGCGAAACGGAGTGACGTGTGACATTTCTCGTCTCCTTCCTCGCCCTCCTTCCTTCCTTACCAGGACCAGGTTTAATTTAGGGCTGCCGGCGCGCACCTTTCCCTTTCGCGAGAACACTCTTAAACAATTTACTCCCCCTAAATTGCTAAATAAACTTAATGCATTCTCTGAGAATTATAATGTTGGATGAATGAAACCTGTACACGCGTGTGTTAGTTTGAACTAATTACTTAAGTTGAGAAAGTGAAAGGCATTAAAACGCCTTTTTGTTTCTCGGCATTACACACTCGACGCAGCTTTAATTATTATTAATAAGTTCGCTTGTTTCTCGCCGTGCGGCGCAGCGGGCGGAGCGGTGGAGCAAGAAAATTTAATTTATTTTGTTATTCAGATTACGACCCACCCCGCGAGACATGAAAAATATCGCGCGGAATAAAAATCTTCATCACGTATAAAACGCTTTAATCGTCGGCTGAATGGGAGCGCGTTTTGATGCCCGAAGCGATAAATGGATTAACTTAGTCGCTATTTCGGATGCATACACGTTGAGGGTGATACGTGCTTACCTCTGTAATATAATTAAATGCCAATTAACAAATTTCAGTTTCCCTACTACGAGGTAATTTCACGAGCATAACTTATTTTGTATTTCGTTGTTATTTCGTTTAATTAAAAGCAGAGATAAGCTATTTGCACATTGTTTTCAAGTATTTCTCTCAAACTTTCTCCCTACACGATTCAACTGTAAAATCAGTTATTCAGTAAACACCTAATTATAAATATTATTCTGTTGTAATTCTATACGTCAGAAATAGTCGTATTTTTTACGACCTTTTTTCAGTGATTGAGTAGTTGGTTTTGTATATTTTTAATTCCTAAACATGCAGTTAGATTGTAACTATTTTTGCGTTTTCTTATATTCTTTGTCTAATATTCTATCTGTGCTTATGCCAAATTTATTGTGCATGCATTCCTATTCCGGTCAATTCTGTACTTTTATTAGATAATAAAAATAAAATAAAAAATAAGCTGAAGTTTCTGTCAAATTCCGCAAGAAAGTTGTGCTTTGATGGAAACTGAGAAAAATAAACTGTTCAGTCAACTAAAAACATGTTCAGTTAACAATATTTTTCGTTTACCTATTAGCAATCTTGCGTGGTCATTGAACCAACAGCCAAAAAATGTTAAATATTTTAGATTGAATTAACTCAATATTTTGTTTGAGGCAAGCATACAATGAAGACATCTTTCTTGTTGCTTTAGTCCACAAGAACATTGATACAAGAACTTTAGATTGTTAAAATTGCTAAATATTTTATTTGTCTGAACGCTGTTAGGGTTTTAAAATTATATTTTTGATATATTTAAAGTAATTTTTTAGTACGGCTAATAAAAGCGTAAAGTCTAGACTATCTAGACTATCGTTTCGGTAAACATCAATGCACCTCTTCGCGATACTGTCAAAAAAAGGTAACCCTTCAACCTTTGCTGAGTTAGCAAGAGGAGCTGAAGAAACCTCTCAACGAATTTTATAATGTCGGACACATTCAAAATATGAATAACTTATCCATTTAAGAAACGATGTCGAACAACAAGGTTATGCTGGGACAGGCAGTAAATACAATACAATACAATACAATACAATACTTTATTGAGCTTCGTGTCCACAAGGTGAAATAAGCTAAGTCAAATTAACACTTAAACTAAAGAAACTTAAACTAAGGAATTAAGTTATTAAGTAAATTAGTTAGTAGAATAACTTACATTACACATTAAAAGTAAAATTTTATCCAACTTACTATAAATCTATAAATTCTTTGATATTGTAAAAACAACTGTCAACAATAAAACATTTTAACTTATGTTTGAACATCGAAAAGATTTAATCTCTTTTATAGCCGGCGGGAGTTTATTAAAGAATGTTAAGCAAGAATAAATAGGTGACTTTTCATAGAATGTGGTAGTATGTTCAGGGACAACAAGGTTATTTCTAAATCGAGTGTTATACTCATGGTAGTTCTATGTTTCAAAAAGTTTCCTAAATTTTCGAAAGTATATAAGCAACATTTGTATATGTATATAGAGTAAAAAGTCATAATTTTTTCGTTAATAAAAATAACGCAAAGTTTTAGCAGGCGCCATCTGGAACTCGATAGCAAGAATTTCAATAACTGTTTACTGTTTATTTCTGCAAACATAACACGTAAGTTCGTATATCATTCTAATGCTACATGACTAAATGTATGACGTCTTATTAATATGGGAATTAATCCTCGCTTTTACTTGACTTAACATTTATTCCGTTAAATAAAAAATCAAAACAGACACATAAAGACAACAGCACTTTACGATCATTTTAAAATGTCAGCTTTTTGATTTAACATTTTAAGCATTTTGATTTTAAGGCAAAACATTTACATCGTTCAGTCAAATGTAATAGTTTAACATTTTCTTAGTGTTATTTCAACAATTTCCAAGATGTTTAGTTAAGAATATTACTGTTGAAACAAGTAAATTTGATTTAAGTCAACGCACAAAAAGCTGACATTCAAGAAGTTGTTGACTTAACTATTTCATTTTTCTCAGTGTGATATCTTAAGAAATTTGCAAAAATTGTTTCAAATTTCCCTCCCTTTTCACTAAGTAATACTATTATGATATCTTTCCATCACAAAATACGTAAGGGATGGGGTTTAAATGAAAGGGGATGAATTATTCGAATTTATCAATTTGCAAAGCCTCGTCATTGCTCCTTTAGATACGACGAGTAGAGTGAGAGAGAGATTCTATTTTGACGCCCAAAACCTATGGTTTCATTGAAAGTCTTTTATACAGTCATTATAGCAAGAATATCCGATTAATTACGATCAGATTGAATCGAGTAGTGATTCCGCGCATACGTGTTCCAAAACGGATGCAAACGGTCTCAAATCTTATGTATTCCATATTTAACAGTAAATACGTAATGTAGATTAGTTAGTTTTATTTATCAATTTTGAAAAGAAAATATTATTTTCAATAGGTAATGTTAATTGCGTGACATTAACACCTCTTGGTATGTATTAATGTAACGTAATACCTGGATGCATACATATAAGTTTTCGTAACGTAAATTACATCGGCGCTTAACTTTATGCTCACTATTGCTGAAAGATAATTTCCCTTAATTTACACATTCGTATATATGTACTGGTAGTAATTAAGTTTATGTACAAGCCGCATAAAGTTGCGAAGAGACATGCCTTGACAGCGTACCGTAGAAACTTCAGCACGTTTTATTATAATTAGAAAACGTCTATTTACAAGTTATAATGTTCACCTCCGCTATTTACACACTATTATTAATTTAGGTTGGAAACTTGTAATTTCAACCCCACACATTTGTGGTCGCTTTGCATGCTGGCGCTGCTGTGTCAGGACTTCTGAACTAAGTTTATCGAGAGCTCCGCCGGAACGGCTCAGCAGTCATTGTTTTACGAATTCTGCTTCGTAGATACGACGTGTGGATGTGTGAGTGGATGGTGTACCATTCGATCGCCGCAGCTTCCTCTCCCTCGCACCATCTAGCCCTCCTTTATTTGAACAACTAATTCTTAACGGGCAAAAGTGGCAATGTCGCAGGATATTGTTTGTATTACAAAACATTTTCGATACTGGTTTTAGATAGTCGAAATTTATGGACCTGCGAAGCGACAAAATGCAAACAGAAATATCTGAAAAGTTTGCTTTACGTTATCAGATAAAAATTTGAATTGACAATGTAATTAGGAGTTGATTAAAATGCTTGTACTGCGTAATTAATTAATTGCTAGTAATTTTAATTCGTTTTCAATCACTTTTTGTAAAATCTATTAAGGATTAAATATCAAGAACATCTGTCAACCTCTTTTAAAACGTCGCGGAGGTATTATAAGCTGCGTTCGTTTATTCAACTCCGTTCACTCTATTTACTCTTTTCGCACTCTGAAAAGTGAGAGCGAATAAGTTTTAATACAAGTAAGAGTTAGAAGTGCGAAAAGAGTAAATAGAGTGAACGGAGTTGAATAAACGAACGCAGCTATAATATCAACATAAAAAGTGTGGACAGTCATACGTTGCTTAGCGACCAAGAAACGTCGGATTGAAAACTCAGGCAATAGACAAATTCGGACGAAGCGTCACATTGACATCTACGTAACAAAGCAACGATGATGATAGTCGCAAATAAACTCCTTAAGGATTTAAAGCGAAACTGCATTCGTTCATAATTGGCCCGCAAATAGGATCACATCCTCAATCTGGTCGCTAAAGCAACCCTCGGAGTAAACATAAAAAGACTGCCCTCCGACAGGTCTAATCATCGATGATTCGATTACACATTCAGACGAGTGAAACAAAGTTACTTCATTCCCGCTGCGAAAAAAGCCCTATTGTCAAGAACATTCACAAGTCTCTTGAGTAGCCATTGTCAAGAGAACCCACAAATCTCTTCTACAGCCATTGTCAAGGGCAAAAACAAGTCTCTTGTGCAGCCATTGTCAAGAATATCCACGGGCCTCTTGCGCAGCCATTATCAAGAGTATCCACAAGCCTCTTGTGCAGCAATTGTGAAGAGCATTCACAAACCTCTTGTGCAGCCATCGTCAACAGCCTTCACCACTACCACAACATCTCTTATGCAGCCATTATCAAGAGTTCACTCAAATTTCACTCACACGTTCCAAACACACTCATCAACGTCGTCGAAACTTGCTGCTGAAGAGATGGAGTAGAAAATATTATAGGAACCAAGACGTTCCTTTATCGGTCTTGTCTCTACCAGTGACACCGCCGTTCAAGTTCCTAGACGACGATATCGAAGGAAATAGTTCGAGTACGTTGTTAACATATACTTCAATTTATTTCCAATATTATTTATTTAAACACGTTGTTCGTGTAGTGTCAACGAACACGTCCACAAAACTAATCAATTCACCTTATAAATAAATGGAAGATAAAAAGAATGAAGTTATAAATAAAAAATATTTTTTAAGAAGGCAATAAACAGTTCGTAGGTATAGATATAAGTCAGGAAGTTGAAAGTGTGTGAAAATAAGAAGTGTTTTTGCATAAAATATAAGACCATTTATATGAATCCGGCCATCTCCTAGAAGGAAAGAAAGTATCCCCGGGGTATCGTAAAAAATAAAGACGTCTTAGACCGGCGAACGAAGTATCTTCTGCAATTGTAGCCGAATGTTCTGCTTCAAGTATTTCTAGGTCAGGATTATCAATATTCAGACATAAAAGCAATCTAATCTGGCATCGCTGCCGCACCTAGTGCGAGGAAGAATCGACTCTTACAGTGGAGCACTCAACTCCTTCGACAATGGATGAGACACGCTCGGTAATGGCGTACTTCCGGATACGTCAACGCTGATGGAGTCTCATTGGATGATAAATGTGCGAAGGATTCATTATGTGTCGCCTCTAATTTATCTATATCATTATAGCAGACAAGCTCAGGCGGACGGACGTTTCCAGATCAAAACTTCTTCACTCTTTCATTGTTATATATAATCTTTAGCCGCTTCCACTCACTTACAACTTAAAACGCCTTGGCTTTATATTGTAAGGGTCGAATTAAGAACTTCCCCACAATGGACCGTTTGGTACGGACAAATTATTTAAGATAAGTGGAATTGAAAACGAAGAAGATCAGGTTACGGCTCGGTGAACGGATGATGTAGCGCCGGAACGTTATCATGGAGAGAAATTCTAAAATATGAAGACGTTGATTAAAATATTTTATCAAGCCAGTGGAGCAAAGCTGAAGCTGTTTCCTACCGCGTTTGCTGTGAGACCGAGCGCGGAAAAGGGAAAATATTATTCCTTTAAAACGATGCAGCCGCTTTGAGCTTTGACTATATACGCTCTCTTCAAAAAGACAGAACGCGCGATGATAAAAAGAATAAAACATAGGCTAAAGTGAAACGCCAGAAAGTGTATCCCAGTAGTTTAAACAGACGATTTTCCCTTTAGGCCAAAGAAACTCTCTACTGCCAACTGATAAATATATGTAAATGTGTACACACGTACACAATGCGAAGGAAGAATGTTTCCCTGGGTCTATATTTTTACAGCCGCAATTTTTTTCTGAGACACGTAATGCTTTACATAAAGGCCGATGTCATATTTCACGTACACATGCCTTGAGATAAAATAAAACAAATTGTTAACAAAGTTTAAATTGCTAAGCATTTTTTTCATGATCCTCCCTATTACTTTTAAAATTACATTTAAAACACACGCTGGTATACAATGACGTAAAAAAGATCAAAAACGATTGTTTATTAGAATCGCAGGTTCAAAATGAATCCGGGAGAGAGAAAGGTATTCCTGAGAGTAAACCTAATAATTTCAACGTTTTGTAAAATTAACAGTCTAACATTGTCAGTTAGAAGACAAAAAGGGCGGTAACAACAGTGGAACGGTCACGCGTTTGCGAATCTAACGAGATTACTTAGATCAAAAGATTTAACTAGCAAACAAAATAACGAACGATAATTCAAATGATATAATAGCAAATTGGAAGGAGTCTGGGAATAAAATAAATCAGCGTCGAATATAAAAGATAAAAGCCGGATTTTCAATTTGTAATTCGATTTATACTGGCGTAAAATATGTTTATGTTCGCAGGCAGAACATAGCGGGCGGATATAGTCAGTCGCCTGCAAAAATAAAACTTGAGCAATGCACTTGCTGATTTATAACAAAAGTTGATCCCTAAGTACTTGACAGTAAAAGTTTTTGAAAGTTCGGCCGGAGTTTATGATAAAATATTGCCAGTGAAACCGTACCGTTAATCGCGAAAACTTATTAGAGGTATTTTAATTAAGGGGTACTCGGTAATGAGGAAAGCATTACGTCATCTGTGAAATGCCTTCCCTGACAAAGAACGCGGTGATTAATACTCTATGATATTTTAAAGCCCTTTTGAAATTCAGGCGCTGCAGTAAATATCCAATCTTACATATTAAAACTTCCCCAATCTGTGTGTTTGTTTTGCTCGCCGAGAGAAGTTTTACTTTCTTTACGGAGGACTAAACGGGATGCACGTTTACAACTCGCTGAAATTCTATGCAGGTGCATTACAGGTATTAAAAATTGTACACAAAGAGTGTTTGCCTTTGTTTCTGCTCGAATCTCCTGCTGAGCGAAAGCAGAAAGCGTTCCCTTAACACACAGACGTTTCTCCTGTAAAACGATATTTAAATAAATAATAAAACTGCTTCTGCTTACATACCTTTATCCGTACAATTCCGGCAATAACATAAATATAGTAATACTATCGTGCAAACTGTTATTTGCCTGCTTACTGTACAATTCCACGGTACACTATCCAAAATCGAGATGATTATTATTTGAGACTTAGGTAGTTTTATATTTTCTGGTATTCTAAAGATAATTTAAGCTACAAAATTTAAGTCGACGTTTCGCTGTACATTGGCGCAGCTTCTGCAGGGTATGTTTCAAAATTATTTTCATAAATTAGGTAACGTAAAAGGAAGAGGTTTAACAAATCTTTCAAAAAATACTTGTAAAATTTGTGTTGGAATAGTTGCCCAAATATCGCGTGGTCACATAAAATATTATTTAAAATAGGCCATCTTCGGAATTGGCAATTTGGACATTATTTCGCTTGTTTGAATTGGCTTCCGGTTGGAACCGCCTCACGTTGACTTCTTCGTTGAGACGTTGAAACGACTAACGAGAAGCAGCAGCAACACAAACAGCAGCAGCAGCCCTGAGAAAGTTCTTTTGCAATGAAGAACGAAACGTCGGCAGTAGAAGAAGTCAACGTGACGCGGTTCCAACCGGAAGCCAATTCAAACATGGACGACGGCCGCGGAAGCCTTCAAGTTAAATTATTTCGCTTGATTGGTTACGTGAAAGTGAAGGTTTAAGTGCCACGTGATTTTGTTATTATCCCGTATTGTTTAAATTGCGTAATTAATGTTAGTTTTAATATTATCATTTAATAAAAAATTACAACTCTTTTCTTATTCTGTTTAGATTGCCTGCCCAACATAACTGTTTTTTCTTCTGTGGCTAAGGACATTTTGATGTCAGTTCTACTAATTTTGAAGCTATGTTCATGATTTACTCTTAATAATTTTGTGTTCGTTTACTTTATACAGAGTGTACATTAATGATTGAAAGGTGTTTGAATTTCCCGCCCATTAAATTATTTGTAAAAGTTGGTACTGCTTACTATTCTGTTTCACCAGGGGCGGCACATATAATTATATATTATTAAAACAATTTATTAGTGATTAGAAATTATTTTACGTTTGTTAATTACATATATCGATATGCATTGTTGCATAAAACAATCATATGTGAATACCACTTCAACTTTGATAAGAATAATTCCACACGTCTTGTTCATTGCGTATCCCCGACCGAAAATAGGCCTCAACAATAAATTTATTGTGCAGATCAGTGAAAACCATCACTAACCTAAAAACGTTCGTGTGTTTACTGTTTACTATTATACGGCTGTACTTACCAATGAAAAATGTCTGACAGCAAAAAAAATTTAATACTAACTCAATAATAATAACTTAAGGAAATCAAAATGTAAGCAATACACCACAGGCACGCTACTGACGAAATTCAACATCAAGTCATCATATCCAGTGTGAATACCAATCTTGCAAGACGAAAATTACTAATTCGACAACGCACCAAATTCAAACGCCTTTCAATCATTAATGTACACTCTGTACAATTTCTATATCATCATCTGAAGTATTGGTGGATCCATCGTCATGTACGGACATACGACGTTGGTTTCCAAAAACTTTTTCCTTCTGACCCGAACAACTTCCGTCATCAAAACTATCTTTCCTAGTCGACGCTTTTTTCCAACAGGAAGACCAATTCTGTGAACACCACACATCCGAAATAATAACCCATCAAAACAAAAAAATTGCAGTTCACATCTATGGACTAAGAGAAAAAAAATTAAAAAATATGTAGATGGAAGATCATCCCAAATCTACCGGTAAAATAGATAATGAATAGAGTAGCTTCAACATCATATTGCATGCATATGAAATTTGCAATGAAATATTGAATCAACTGTTTCCTGGATGTGATGGTTCCGTCGAGCCCATGCAAAATGTACATTTTAATTGCATCGTCTTCTGTAAAATCGCCTGTTCGAATGTCGGGTTCTTTCGAGCAAGTATCACCTTGATCCACGAAACGAAGCAAAGTTTCTAGGTTCCTTCATTGACAATATCTATTCCTCACTTTTTTTAGTCTTCACTATATCCTGTAACCTGCCAGCCTACGTTATCGAGAACAAATCGTTAATGTTTTTTCCTTACTTTACAACGGCCATAGCTCTGATTTGTTGTACAGTTAAAAATAACTCGATTTACCTTTGCAAAGTATGTCTTATATCGGAGTTCATTATAGAATCCATGCCTAATTCTGTGAAGATCAAACATGATGCCCAAAATATTTAATATGTTCTCCTCGGAAACTGTGCTCTTGTAAGCAACGATGAGTTCAGGTCATTCTTAGCGAAGGAACCTGTCCAATACCTATAGCCAACTTGATAATAGGTTTGTTGGTAGTGCAGTTTGTAACTAGTTTGCAACCGTCAGGTCCAGTCCCCCATCAAAGTTATGAATAATTTCGATAGTTGCATTAGATGTAATTGGTGCATATTTCCAACGGTTTCAAACTAATCAGAACTGCTCTACGAACAGACCTATTATCTGCTTACTCAATCCATCCACAACGATTTCCATATCAGTAGTTTCTTGCATATCCGCGTTTGCCTCCACCTAATCCATCTGCTTTACGTTTCTCATGTATCGTCTCGATTATCGAATTTACCATTCCATAATTACTTTGTTCCAGGTTGCCTCTTCCGGAGGCCTCGAAATGTCTAGAAAAAGTAACTACGTAACTATTATTGAAATAATTGATTGTAGTATCCTCAGTCTTGAGCACATCTTTCTATTAATGGCATCTGGATTTTGAGTCAGAAGTGCTTTCGGGGCCAGAGTAGTTTTTAAAACTTTCAACCGTTTGCTTTTCAAATTTAGCGTCTTTTAATACTAAGGCCAAATTGAAAATTGTCTTAACTGGGCCCAAAGAACTTGCGCATGTAATTAACTCAATACGTCCTTCCTCCATCCTATTTGATTGCCACGCTTTAAAAGTGGACTGACGAAAATTTTCCATTTCAAAAGTTGATTTACCCCAACATCATTGCTTGGGAGGTGCTTTTCAAACCTATTCGAGAAGTCAAAACCAATTACTTTGCTCCTCACATTATTAGTCAGTTCACCAGTTCTAAGCCAAAACCACCAAGTCCTCCTATGACGAATAACATTAGGTGTTTTATCTGACCTAACCTGACTTAACGTGTACAGAATACGTAAGGTTCATTGCAAGTTGGGCCAGTTTCAAACGAATACAGCTAATGTATGTCCCTTCTTCATCACATTAATATCTACAATCAAGAATTTGAGACTAAAAAAATCGCGCTCGTTCAAAGCCAAACCTAGGTAAACCTTCAAACACCTCATTTTTAACCGAACCAATCAAAATGTCTTTCTCTTCCCGGATATTCACTAGAACCTTCCTAATGTGTTTCCCAATTGTCATAAATTTAAAAACTCCTCAACTTCTTGAAGACAGTACGAGATAGCAGTTTAGCGATTCTTTTGGGTACTTGGGAAGTACCGCTGTTAAAAGCAAAGATGAACATTAAATGTTTTAGGCTAGGTTTCTCAGTCCCAGTTTAACTCTAAACTCCTGTTTATTCCCATGGTAGCAATTATAAAAACAATTGTTCCTATGGAAATAAACAGAGGTTTAAAGTTAAACTAGGACTGAGAAACCCAGCCTAAAGGTTTTAACCAAACCTGATCTTCCTTTCTTTTTTTCAGGACACTTTTTCTAGAAATTGCTTACAAAAGCTTGTAATAAAATAATTGCAAAATATTTAACAATCTCAACATTTGGGGTTTGTTATTAAAGATAATTTATTTTTATTGTTATTATTTAACAGTTTACTTTTAATGCGGGTTTTAATTGTACTTTTTGTCGTCGATTGTAAACAGTTCCTGGAGATCATCCGTGCAAGGTGTTAGATTTAAGGTAGTTACTTTTCTTAACTCCAAGATGGAGGTAAAGTAGGTAATTCCCTCTGTTTATAGTGTTGATATTTAATTCTAAAATACAGTATTTGTTCCATTAATCAAAGATGTAACACACGTGCGTGTGTTCAAACGTAATAAATTTTAAGATTATTTTAACTATTTGCTAAAAGATGTCACATCATCACGAAACATTGTAACAACTTCTACAAAGGTGGTTGACAAATTTCGGTATATACTTCCACTTTATGTTTGTAAAAATCGAGTATGTGAAGCTTAACTACTTACGGTATTAGGTGGTGGAATTTTTCTTTTCCTCGGAGTCAAATAATTCCCCCTTAATTTTAACTACTTGCAAAAGATAAATGTCTATCGGAAAAAGTGAAAAATACATTAATTTTGAGTTAGAAGTAACAAAAAAAAACGCAGATGGAGGAGATGAATTTAACTCCCTAAAATTTTTCTCTGCCAAAAAGAGTTAAAGAGGAATTAGATTTGGCTCCGTATTTTTCCCTGTATGTAAAGTGTCATCTATAAAATCAAATAAATTAAGTATGTGTTTTGTAAAATTTAATTACTAAAAGAAATGAGAAAATAATACTGACGTAAAAGTTGTCTTTATGTTATGAAATTTTTTGAAATAAAATTACTCTCGACAACCTTTTTATAATCGCATTTGAACAGTAAATTTAGCCCGTTTCGTTCATGTTTGTAATTTAAAACCTGTGTAAAACGCCTAATGAATATACAAAAATAAAACGAGTATAATCCCGTGAACGTAAAAGAATCAAAAGAGGAAGAGAGAGAGAAAGGAGAGAAGACAGGGAGATTTTTTACCTAAATTTACATTTAATAAAAGAATACATTAATTTCTTTTACAGATAAAATATATATGGAGGCGTTATAAAGTTAGTAAGATGTTTTAATCATGAGTTTTATAAAGTTGTCTCCAGATTCTGTGGGCTGCTTTAATTGAATTTTGGAAGAATTCTCCTGCTGAATATTCGCTCTGTGGAAACGGCGATATTTAAATGTCTCCCTTTTTCATTGCGATCTTTTTATCTCGTTCTAAATCTGTGCAATTAACTACTTTATTAAAATGTTTCGTCCGCCGTTTTAACGCGTCGTAGCCAGTTCCACACGGTTAACTTCCGCGCCCGACGTTTGCAAAAATTCCGCACTGTAACCCATTTTTAACTTCCTTACGTTCAACTTTATAAACTGAAATTATTTTGCAAAACGAAATTATCTCTTCTCCGCAGCTAATTTCGTCATATCTAAACTGACAATCTTCGCGTAATAAATCTGATGTTATCACGCAGCTACATAATCAGCTGCATTCAGTATTTATTCGCAGGGAAAATATTTCTGTTTATCTCTGGGATATTATTGAATTGAATCCGTTCAGCTTCTCATTATTTTGCTAATTCAATTCTGGTCGAGTTTTGCCTTGATAGCGAAGCAGCACCGGCGCCCTCGCTTTTAAATAGTCGTAGCAGTGCTTCGTTATCTGCTTCGTGACAAATAACTGGAAGCATTATCCTGCATTGTCTTTCATCTTTCAGCGCTATCTCTTTAATTTTTCAATCGTTATCTTCAGCTCCGCTTCGAACCGTCTTACACACACGAAAGATCGAAATTAATGAACATCCTCGCAATTCTATTTCTATACTGGTGGCGGGTGCCCTTGTCGCTTTAATCTTGCCGGGAAGAAGGGGTAACTAGCTAAATTAACAAACGATAACGTCTCTTCTAGACAAATGCCTTAATAGATTATATGGTTATTGTAGATAATTTCTGTGTGTTCTGTATTTGTGATTGGATTAAATTTTAATACGACGGCTTCTATAGCATTGTATATGGTTTTGCTTTAAAAAAAAATTCCCAACATCTAAACCCAACTTTCCGAAGTTTCCAAAATATGAAACATATAGGTACGTTTTCAACTTAAAATGAAACATATGGTATGTACTCCAACATCATTATGAAAATACCATATCTTTCAATAATAAAATAGGTATTCCCTTATGATTTATTAAAATTGTAATTTCCTTATCCCTTGTGTAAATTTTAATTTTTTAATAAGTAGCAGTGCTTTTAGTTTGAACGCGATAAAACTAAAATTTCGGTGACGTGTGTTTGCTAATTTTATTGCTCCGCAAATAATTAATCTAAATTTCGTTTTGACGCGGAGAAAACGAGTAAATTTAATCGCGAAATTGCAGTAAATAAATCAGCGCCGGGCAAGAATAGTTGTTCTTTTTCGGTTTTATTACGAAGCAAGTGTAATTGCGAGGACTGTATTTAATGCGAGCTCTAAAGCTGTAGGTTGCACAAGATCCCGGGAGAAAGCTCAGGCTCGCCGAAGCTCAACTCCGGATGCTAATGCGGAACCCTTGGGGACCTTCATTAAACAACTGGCTGTCCACATTTGCAACACACAGGCCGGGATTATATGAATTTCAGGACAACTTACACCTCTACATGCTAATTACGCTGATATTTTATTTCCAAATTTCATTAGGGCCGCCGCAAATTCACGAATAATATTTGACAAACGTTCCGCGTGGATTTGCGAAATTTAAGCGTGCCGTTTATTTTCCAAATTGCGTTCTAACTGACGCTAAACGTAAAGACAAATATATTTACCCTGTATGGGAACAGTGTATTTGGTTTGTTTATCGTGCTAATAGTGATACTGTATTTGAAATCTCTTTTGTCAACACAATTAAATTGTTGCTTTTCCTTTTCCGGGATTAATTCAAGAGTGGAATTGCCTTTATAAATAAACTGAATTCAATTAATCAAAAGCAATTTATTTTACAAATTTAATCATTTTAGCCTTCTGCGCACTTCATTTGATCATTGCCTTTAGAATCAGAAATAATAAATATGGGAGAGTGCCATTGAAAAAGAAAAAAATTATTTTAAATAAATAACTGTAACTATACGTGAATAATTTAAAGTATTAATCGACTGAGCATTTTCAATCCGCAACATAGGAAGTTAGCTACGTTTGATAATGTCCACATTTGATTAAAGTAGTAGGTACCAAAATCATCAAAAAATAAATTCAAATATTAATTTAAATTAAAAAAGTTAATTAGTCAATTTAATTACCTTAGACAAATAAATACTTGAAATTAAATTAACTAATTAAATTTAAATTAATATCTGAATTTATTTTCTGATTTAAAGGCAAATGTTTTATGGTGATTCTTTAAATCCCTCCTGTCAACAACTTACGATGCAGTATCAATACAATCACATTAATATTTTTTGTGGCTAAACCACACACTACACAATTTTCTAAACCTCTCTCATTTAATTTACAAATACAATCCTCATTATGTCATCCGAAATTTATTGAAATAGTTTTTTATATAAAAATAAACCTTTTAAATTACAAGTGATGGAGTATCTTCGAAGGAAACCAACCAAAATATAAACAATAAAAAGAATAAATGCAATCACTCAAATATGGAAAAATCATATACAGGCTGTCCCAGAAATGAATATAAAGCTTCAGGTATTTCTTTTATATAATCTGTAGGGGTCTCAAAATTGCAAAAAATAATTCACTAAGTTTGATAGTTCCAGCCTACGATGCAAAAGATATTGTTAAACTTGGCAACGTTGCTTCTACATGCAGTTAACTCGATTTATAGAAGGGCCTTAGACTAAATAAATTTTAAATGTCTAGTTGTAAATGCAACGCCTTACTTAAATATTTATTTTGTTGTACTCTGCGTTGCTGTTTTTAACAGTAACCCAAAAATGTCCCAATCGGGGGTATTAATTGTGTTTCGTTAATGCTTACTGATTTTGTAACGAATCTATCACCTGCCCGATGTAAGCTTCGCCCTTAGTTTATAGTAAGGTTAGAGATTGCCTTCTTTTTACTTTAGAAATAGACGGAGCAAAGTCTGTGTCAAAAAACCTCTATTTATTTATAATTATTTTATCTACAATTGTTTTTAACTAAATATAAATCATGTTAACGTTGCATATCAGGCGTCGCTTTCTAACAGATTTAATAACAGTATCCATTCCATTTTTAACCGTTTACTTCACAATTTTTTAGACTCAAGAAACATAGCGGAATACGTTTACCTGAAGCTTTATATTAGAGGTGCAGCGGATAGTGTTTTGGATAACCAGACACCAGATATCCGGTGTATGTCCAGGCCGGATAGCAGGGTGTCCAGCTAAACTATTCGATTAAATTTATTCAGCTTACACAAAAAAAATACACTAGTAGGCCAATTTTCCTTTTTATTATTATTTATTATTATTAATATAAATCGAGCAAATAGCGGGTTATTTTTTAAATTCTTTTATCAACTCTTGCTATGAAATTCAAAACCTATGTCTTAGCTTGACTGAAAAATAAATTGTTGCTCTTGAAACTGAGCTGTTAAGACGAGTAAGAATTAAAGGGTGACTTAAACTTATATTTACAAACAAAAAATGATTTTTAAACAAGAGCAGAAGGTTTTCATAATTAAATCTTACTTTCGTAATGGCATTCGAAAAAATGGTGGATGGGTATACAGTCTCCAAGCTTGTAGTGATGAGTTTTGTGAAAAATTTCCTGCGGTTATCACACAACACAAGAAACTCTGAATTACTTACGCGAGTTTTATGATAATCGTATCGTAAGCTTACTTTCTGATATCGAATATCCACCACGTTCTCCTGATTTAACACCCTTGAATTTTTTTTTATTTTTCCTTATTTGAAAAACACAGTTTTTAAAGCTTCTATTCAAAACGTTCAAGACCTATAACAGCGTATTTCAGAGTTATGTATGCAATGCTAGAGCTCCAAAAACATTGCAGAACATTTTTCCCAATATGAAACGCCGTGTAAACTTATGCTTACAAGCTGAAGGCAACCTTTTTCAGCAACCTTAATTTTTCCATTATCATACCATGCGTTAGTAGTAGATAGTATCCGGTAACCGGATAAACGCCGGTTATCTACTTTATATGCATTTCTGGGACACCTGAATTTAACTTTTATTCTAAAGATTACACTTGTCTATAGGTTAAATGTATTGGTAATTGTATTAACTGTGTAAATTGAATTGTTATTCATGTATACGCTCAGAGACTTGTGATTTTCTAAAATTCTGAATTTTGGTATTTATATTTACTTTCACATAGTTACGTTCTCTTGTACAGTACATATTTTGCACGACTGAGAACCGGAACAAGCACCCGGCAATAATTTTGACCCTTGTCCTACCCCTATGATTAAGCTTTATAATTTATGGATAAATTAATAATACAGTTCATATGCTAGCGAAATTAGTAAGATAAATATGGAAATATTCAAGAGTTTAGAATTCAGTTTAATATGCAAAAATAAAAACAAATTCTCAAGCAGGAGAGATTTGCAGTCAATCCGGATGAACAAAATCGACTACACAGGTTTTTTTAGCTTTGTGTAATTACATCCCACTTAGGGCAACTCTACTCTATCACATTTTGAAGTTTTTTTTTTATAAGTTTTGAATAAATTTGAAATATTATGCTGCAACAAAAGGTAGTTCTGTATATCTAAATACAAATTAGTTCAGCTAGATCAACATCGATAAATTTCCAGTAATGACGCTTGAATTCCGTGATGTGTACATTGTAAACTATGCGAGACTTGCGTATTTGGTTTGCAGCAAGTTGGGACAATTAATGTGGAAAGGGCAGTGGTTTGCAATTAGCGTAGCGATTACACGTCAGCTGCAGAAGGTACGCCACCAACTTTCGGTTTAACACGGCCCGGTGCGTGTTACGCCAGGCGTACCGAACACATCGTCGGCGTACTTTTACACTTACATGTCCTCAAAAACTTTCTGAATTTGTGGAAACACACGGGGGATGCGAACCAAAAATGTGCCGGTTAACAGCGCGCGTCGCCGGGCGACCCCCCCGACGACGAAATTGTTTGTCACGGCCAGCTTCGGTGAAACGCAAGCGTGAAATTAGTTTTTATTAAATGACATGCCGTGCTGTTGCTGGTTTTATGTGTGTATCTGTATACATACTCCGCGTGTGTTTCTTTTTTTTTTTTTCGGTGACATGAACATTTTATTAAATATCAAATTTTATTGAGGCTAATATTTAAATATTTTGACCGTTGTGTCCCACATTTCATCGGGCAGAATTAATATTCACAAGTTTCACAAATACAAAATAAAATTTATTTATCGCTTGCAAAATGTGTGTAACATGCAAGATGCATTAAATCGTTTGTACTATTGGGGCCCTAAAATTTAGCACGATTTTTTATTGTTTATTTATTTCTCCAAATTATAGTTTAGTAGAACACGCTTGTTTCCTCAGTTTTGACACTAAAGACATTTAACCAAAAGTCTGAGTTTCAGATTCAGATTTCTTATATTTTAAGAAAAGTAACATACTAATGTATTAGAACTGAAATAACAAAATAAAAGTAGCGACCAAGCATCTTCTAATTTTGCGATTGCAAAACCCTTCTCTCTTTCAGAAAGCACGTGATTTAGCATTGTGATGCTACAACTTTAGCATTAAAATAATTATTTTTGACAAGCCGTTAGTGTAAGCCATATTTGCAGTGGAAAATTAAATCGTGCGAAATTTTAAGACCGCGATAGTACATTCTAAAACAAAAAAAACTAATTCTATAGCTACATGCTAATTGCATTCAACAATTCACTCAAAGTCAGTATCTATGTGAATCAAAAATTTTTGAATTTAAAAAAATAACAACTTATATGGACTTATGTAGAAACTTATACGCTAGATGTTGGAAATGACCTCTAATTTTAAATCCTTTTTTAAACATAGGTTGACAAGTTGAAAGAAAGTGATAATTTCATTTGTTGTGGTAGAGCACATAATAAAGTAATCTGTACCTATTATTACAACGAATATCCCCATGCTGGTATTGTTGGACATTCTTGGACACTTTGTAAATTTTCCATTTTAGTGATTGATGAGTATTTGTTGCTTTATTGTAATATATAACTTTCAAGAAAACATATTAAGTGTAAATCCTGTTAACACTTAAAATTCTGAGTCGTATCAACTACGCCAATCGTTCTACTGGGTGTTATTGAAAGTAGTACAAATATTTTAACTGACGACAGTACTCTTTAAATAGATGCTAAATACCTAAACTTCCTTTATACAAAAGTTACTGGTTTCAGAGATACACAATTTATTGTTTTTGTTTGAGAGCCACAATAAATAATAATAATAATAACAATAATTGGTCTTTATTTTCCAAATTACAAAGTCTAACAGTACAGCCATTATTTTAATGTACAGTTTTGGAAAATCACTACGCGGTTCAAAAATCAACGTAAGTCGTTTTTGCTCTACCACCGTAACCTAGACAAATGAAATGAATAGAAATTCAATTCAATTAATAAAATTAATATCATTAGTACTAATGCCTAAAACTAAATTTCAGTTAATTAACTCAATTAAATATAACTAAAACTAATTAATTCCCTGAGGTTGTTGAAATCTGCAACGACAATAATTAATAAATTAAAGAGTAAACTTACATACATAATCAATAATGAAGTAAAAATTAACGAGATATTTCTTTCTGATATATATCAAAGCAGAAATGATAATAATAATTTCCTAACTTTGACCAAAAAACAATTTAACTTTTAACTTCAACAATTTAATTTTTTGAACGAAGTTCTTGGAAGTGCTCTTGCTGAGAAAGGTAACTTATTGATAACATGAGACACTTGGTATGTGAAAGAACGCTCAAATAATGCAAAAATCGTAAGCAAAAAATTCCACGGTCCTTATTTACTGACCGAATCGAACCAAACTTTCTCACACGCAAGTTAAGCCTCTCAGGTACCAACCTGATATGATTTTTTGAAAATTATGAAATTTGTAAGCATTTTCTTCGGAATTTTTTACGGACCTGGGGGGGTTCGTATCGAATTGAGCTGCATGTCATCGTATGGCAGAAAATGACGAGGAACGCGATGCCGCCGCGCGTTTGAAGATCTGACCATCCGGAGCACCGCTACAGCACCGGACTCCCGGATAAGGGTGGGGCGCCAATAAATTGTGTATCTCTGAAACCACTAACTTTTGTATAAAGGAAGTTTAGGTATTTAGCATCTATCTAAGGAGTACTATCGTCAGTTAAAATATCTGTACAACTTTCAATGACACACCATATAATTGTTTTTAATTTACAATTTACTTTATTTATTTATGACAAATATAGGTGTAACAGTAACAGTATTAACTGAAGCACTTTCTTGTCCGCTGAAAGTTACTGCAAAATTTGTAACTATAACTAAGCGGACAGTTCATAAAATCAATATAAACGTCGACGTTTTGCGGTACGGACAGAACTTTTTTAACGTACAGCGAAACGTCGGCATTTACATTGATTTTACGAACTGTCTGATCAATTATAATTACAAATTTTGCAGTGATAATCCATATTACATAGGTATAAGTTTACAAGTAATATGAACCATAAAAAATATAATAAAAATTTAAACACCTTATACCAAAACAAGTTGGAATTGCAAAATGATTAATCATAAACAAATTAACGCCGTTGGCCCATATTCTCAACCTATGATTAATTTAATGACGTGTTTAATCTCTCTTAGGCCCGGTTTTTCGATCACAGTTTAACTTTAATCTTCAGTTTATTCACATTGCTCCTATAGGAATAAACTGAAGTTTAAAGTTAAAGTGTGATGGAAAAACTGGGCCTTACACATTAAATCGACATAATGCTATATCGTTTCTTGTTTATTTTAATCACGGTTTTTGCTAAACACGACTTTAATCATAAGATGAGAATACGGGCCACTGTTTCTTATTTCTTGCTCTTTTTCTAACTCCGTTCCAGGTCATTTCTCTGTTTTCCATATTTTTTTTTCACTGTTTCCTCCCTTGTCCCCCCAGCCATCCTCTTTATTTTTTACTGTGTCTTAGCGTCTCATATTTTTCTTGTGTGAAACATGCTCTGCAGGATCCTACCAATATAGGCGTCTCAGTTTAATAAATCTCTAGTTAAATGGCAAAAGGAGCTATCTGTTTTTTTTTAATGTACTTTTTAAATATGTATATCTACTACGTACGAATCTTCAATGAATATACCACTTTTTAATGAATGAATTTTTACAATATAATCATTACAATAAAAATGTTAGGTATAAGAAAGTAATTATTATAAAATGAAACCTTATGTTGCTTCAACAGTAAACTTTAATAAAAAACTGATGGCACCTTTGCCATTTAACTACCGAAATTTCCCAACTTAGTTTAGTTTATGATGAGGTATCTTCCTCATTTATTAAATAAAAGACTCTTTGTTTTTTGATTTTTTTATTAATTTCAATTTTTGTTATCGTCATGTCTTTTATTTTGTATATATGTATTTATTTTCATGCCATCTTCTTCAAGTACGTCTTTCCATATTTCTATTTACCTCATATTTATTTGTAGGCCTTTTTCACTTTCTGTCATTAATTCGTTACCATCTTCTACAGATTTCTGTGGCCTATATGGAGGAACCTTTCACCATTTTAAGTCAGTCCATTTATCATTTTAAAAGTTTCTAGCGTTCTATTTCTTTTGACTCGGTGGTATTCTCATACCTCTGTATAGACGTCGAAATACCTGATCAGTTTATTGTTCACTAATTTACGTTGGTGATACCCCATCAACATCTTTTCCGGATGTACTTCTTTCCCTTTTAACCGTGTTTTATTAACTATTTGCTTGATTGCGAATATATGAACTTGTCCACTACTCCCTGTTATGAAATCGATCTGAAACTCTAACAGGGTTGGTTCTACATAATACTTTCATTACCACTTATTACTCACCTTAAATTGCTGCGGTCTTTCAGATTCTTATCTCGAAAGTTGGCACTATCGGTTTTGTTTCCCAATCCGTGGGTTTGTTTCTTTTTCCATTCTAATTTTTAATGTAGTCGTAATTCTTTGTACGCAAGTATTTTCAATCTAAGAATTTTCGCCTTAAATTCACAATTTTTTCAACAAATAATATCATTAATTTTAGTTTCTTCCATATAATTAGGCAAACGTTTGTCAGCAGATGAACTTTGTTTGGCAAACTTATAGCAATTTTGAATGTAAGTATAGTAAAGTAGTAGGAGTAGTACACTTTTGTATGTTAGAGGAATTTAGAAAGAGCAAGTGAGTCTTGTCGTGTGAATTTACCGCATAGTTGATTCGGTGTGAGCAACAGAGAGTCATAAAGAACAATGACGGTTAAAATGACCGCAGAGGAATAGAAACTCGTCCAAACACGATTAGGATAAGCGCCTGGATAATAACAGGGAGTCTGATCTTAATCGTACGCTGTGTAATCTTACCCCCGATAGCGGGTAGCGTGTAAATCTGAAGAGAGCGAATGTCGGAGGTGAGAACCGATACCGCATTTACATTCGGGACGAGCTCGCCATAATTCAATAGTCGGCCGCAACAAACGGCAGCGCGCTACTGCATGTTCCTGGAATCCACGTGGTGGTAAATCGCCTACAACAACCGAAGCCGCACATTACTGCCAACCCCGTCTTCGCATCCCCAGCCAACCACCCCCATACCACCACCGAAGCACACATTGTTTCGCGTTTTCGTGATTAATATTTTCAAACATGACGGCCTTTGTAACCGACGCCATAACGGGAATAAAGCGCCGGATTATTATACTGTTTAATTCATTACCGTGTGCCTTTTAGAGGCATTATGGAAATAAATTATTGCGTGTTTTTGCACTTTCCATGCATGCCCATGCCGTTTGAATAGTTTTATGGGGGTGCATAAATCGCGGCCGCGTGGAAATACTTTTAATAAATCGCCGCTTGATGGGGGCCTTTATTCTCGAATTTTACTATATATATAAATAAAAGCGGCGGATCCGCGCCTGCATATAAAATAATATAAAAACGGACCGTTTGTGTTTGTTATTAATGCGGGATTTAGTGGGGCGTAAAATCTAGTAATTTATTACGGCCGCAAATAAACACCGATGCAAACGCAATCTGGAAAACCATTAAATATTCCATTACCACCGCATAATCTTTCATTTTCTTTTCTATCTTTCTAAATACCCTTCCAATGACACATAAAACTTACCGCTATTAAAAACCTTATTCAAGAAAATTTTATTTCATATTCGTTATTCGTTCAGAGATATCCACGTATTTACCATATAAAAGTAGAATTCATTTCGAACGGTAACACAAACCACAAAAATGATACGGATGGAATAAGTTTTACCTTTCGGATTGATTATTACAAAGAAATACACGAAAACGAGGGAACGTGTGTTATGTAAGGTATCAACTAAGGAGACGTATTTAATTGATAAATAGGTTTCTGCAAGCTAATAAGATCAATTGAGGTTTGCCCATTTTCAGAAACGTGTGCTGTCAAAGAGAAACATTATTTAAAAGTGTTATTTACCTGATGTGAATCATACAGAAGTGTTTTCATTTTAAGTTTTAACGGAAGAGGAGCAACGTGCCTTTCATAATCCCAAATTGTAGTTGTATTGACCGAAAAGTTGGAAGCAATTTTCTTTCGATTACGGCCATTATACGGCGAGAGTATATGTGATTCAAGTGAACAAACACTCGAGAACAGAAAGTTAGAAGAGGGCTGCGAAAAGTGTTAAGAAGTAAGAATTTCTAAAGTTCCTCGTGAATTACCTGCCACTGCTGCGGAGTTTGGTAATTTATCAGAGCGAGCCGGGGGTAGTAGGTACGCAAGTGGAGATGAAGTCAACTGGAAAATAGCCTAGACCCCGGATGCATATAGAACTGAAATATACGCGGTGATAGATTATCCGAATAAGTGAAAAACATAAAGGTATCTCCGCGATTTTATCATCGGAAACTGTTGCAACTTCTGCGAATTACGTTTCCAGTTTATTCAATTTATTACGCGGTAAAAACATTAATAAATTCATATTCGCCACTCCACCAACGCCTTTTCGCGCACGAAGATAAACATAAATAAATTGAAGCACCTTTCTAATTTACCATTATCTTAAATTCTAAAGTTTGGTGTCTACTTACAGAAAATATTTTCAATTTTAATAAATTTTTGTGTGCCACTACAACATACATGTGTTATTTATTATTTATTATTACTGCACATTCCTAATACACGAGTGAACATTGAATGCTTAAAAAATTACATTGTTATAATCAATTCAAACAAAATCACCCGGCCATGTTAATCATATGAAAATAAACAACAGGAAAAAAAACTGTGCATATAATATGTACATCAACGTCAAATTTATGTAAGGGTTTAAAATATTTTATTTTCAAATTGAATAAAGTTAATTAAAAAAAAACACAATGGAGTTAGCCTTCCACATTGTTGTTTGGGTTTCATTAATTTGGAATTCAATTAAAAAATATATTTCGATGTTTTACGAGTGATGCTTTAAAATTGAAATTGAAAAGAATCTTATCTTATTAAGTAAGCAAGGCGTTGTTGAAGTAATTTGTTTAAAACATGATGCAAGCGTGCTTCTTCAATAATTCACAAAGTAGGTACATCTGCCATTCATTTCTTTGAGCGTTGGAAAAACTCAAAGTGTAACGCTGCATCTTTTTCATGTATAATCAATGCAGCATATTTCCCGAGGCAAGGGAAATATATTTTCTGTAGAAATCTTAATCTGTCAGCTTTCCCTAGACCATGAAATTTTAATGGCGGTTTTCTTTTTATACGATCGTTCGCTTCACTTTATGCGGCGCAGAAATGAAGGAGCTTTCCTTTAAACAAATCAAATAATAAAAAAAAAGGATTCCCTCTCGGATGTGCGAGCTGGAAAATAAAATACGTAAACGTCGGGTTTATTATTCGCTTGATTTTATTAACAGCGTTAAATGTTGTGTGTATTTTCACACATACCACACTCGCACCTAGCGCAGCCGGTTTTATTGTATACGCGTCGTACACGTTCTTTCTTGTTTCGCGTAGAGTATAAAGAGGGAATCATAAAAGGAGTTAATCGCATTGTTGAAACCCGCATAGCGCAGGTGTCAGGTTCCATTTCGTGTCCCATGAAGCCTTCTGCTTACCCGGATTAAAACTTGATGAGATAATAGCCTAGTCTGTTAAAATATCCAGAAAGCCTTTCCCTTACTTACCTTTTAATACTCTCAGTTTAAGAAGGAATTTTCTATTAGACACTTTGGAAACTTCGCGAGCGTAATTATTCAATTGTCGCTGAATAATTCTGCGGAAACTGTTTCGCAACTTCTAACGAATAATAGTTATTTTAAAAGTTCGGACTGATTATTCTTTAGAAAGTCGGGCTCGTGTACATTGGCATTCTAAGGGGACTTTGAATATACAAAATGTTCAACTTTTTCATAATTATTTGATAAATTTTCGTAAAACTTAATTAAGAAGTAAACTTTATAAACACCCTCGGAATATAAAATTCTTAATGACTTTTTCTAAAATCAAATTAAACTTCATTTTCTAAGTATTCAATTTTGATGTTCATAAATTAATCGATATTCTTCCAAAACATTTTACTATAGTTAAATGTTTTAAATCTATTAGGTCTAATTTCATAAACACAAGCTAAATTTACTGTACAGTTTCATACCTTATTAACAATTGTAAAAATAATGATAACTGAGGCATTAAATTTATCTTACGTTTATGAAACCGGGCCTTAATCAATTGTAATATTCTCGTTTATTATTATCCTGGCTTTACTACTTAAAAATATTGAATCCTTCAAATAATAAAAAGAGAATTTAATATACAGGAAAAATTTTGCTATTGAAGTTTCAAAAACGAATTTACTATGATGAATTCGTACATCAATCAAAACAGGAAGCAACGCAACCATATCTAGTCGATCTTGTGAATCTTGGAAAATCTAAATTCTCAAACACAAGAAATTGTAATAGTTCGAAAAGTATAAAATTCATGAAATCAAGGTAATCATCAATAACCTCCAGTGTTTGAAAACAATATTTTACAAACTGTTTAGAATTTCATTTTAGAATTGGTATTAAAATTAAGAAACTGTTATAAATCCTTGAAACACAAATATAGTCTCATTATTTGACCTATCCTAAGTTTCTTAAGAAAATCACCACCAACATAAAAATATTGTCTTTGTTTATATAAAATTCCTAGTGAGTTCAGCATTCTGCCCAATGAGGCAATAGGCGTTTAGTAGTGCGAAATAAGATAATTAACATGTTTAGGGAATAACTCCAGTGAGTGATGTCCTTTAATTTTATCTAAATCTAGACTTTAAGGATTTGTCTATACGAATTTGCATTTGAATCACTTAAAATCTAAATAAGCTTAGCTGGGCCATGTAATGAGGACAGCAGACGTTTCATCTTAAAGCCCCCCATGCACCTGCGAACAAATTGTGCAAACTGGCGTTGCACAAGTTGTTGTGCAAACAAGGTCACCCATACACTATACGCGATACTATGCAAACTCCAGTTGCTTTTGTCGTATACCTACGGAAACATACCGTCTGACGACGGTATAAATCAATAGACTCATTCAAAAATTACTGCACAATGTGTCGTACAAAGCCCATGCACGACGCAATAGTTGCACAACGCCACTCGTTGTGCAATTAATTTCAAACAACTTTGAATTTCTGCAACTAGTTGCACAGTACGTCAAACAATACCATACACTATACAAATGTTTGCACGACAGCCTCTGTTGCGCAATTTGTTCGCAGGTGTATGGGGGGCTTAAGGATTGACATCGGACACATTTAACTGATTTAACACATAATGGTCCGCTGACACTACTCTTTCATTGTACCTAGCACTGAACTGATGAATAACTTCCTTAACGGATTCCAGTGGGATGTCATGTTAAATAACCTCGTTGGAAACGTAGTAAGGTGAATCGACGATGGCTTAGAACATTTTATTTTTGGGACGCTGCAGGATGGCAATGTTGACGGTACTACAAAGTTGAATACCATATGTCTACACAGGTTTCAATATGACTTTGTATAGTAACATCTTGTTATCAAGGGATAGTTTTGATCTACGACCAACGAACCAATACAATTTGGCTTAGTTTGAGGTCAGGTTGTTTGCATTTAGTAAATATATGTTTTTTTTCGCGTTAGTCGTTGGTGTAAATGCATGCCAAGATATTTGGCGACCTGTGCTTGTGGTTCTTGATCTTCACCATTGGACATGTTTCTCTGCATAATGTACATAAATGTCACATGGGTGGATTTTGCTTCATTGGCCTTGATGCGCCGTGTTTTTACCAAAGCTGAATTTTATTAAGTTTGTTTTTAGATTCTTCGAGGCCGTGTGAGATGCCAAGATTGCAGTGTCATCAGCATTCGTTGCAACCATAGTAGTTTTTGTTGTTGTCAGACTAGCTGTATACGAAAGGTATAATATTGAACGCTACCTTGAGGAACGCCTGATTGTGTAGGGTATAATTGAGAATATTCACAGCCTTGTTTAGCCCCGAAGTGTCTATCTGTTTAATACGATTTGAGCAGCTGAAAGTGAGGATAGGAAGTTTCTTTAGTTTAATTTGACTGTGCCAAACCTTATCGAATGCCTCAGATATGTCCAGGAAGGCTTCAGAACAGTATCTTTTGCGTTTAGGTCCTCATTTATTTGATTAACTAATCTGTATACATGCTCTGTTATGCCATGATTCAAATTGATAATCTGGAACTAATTTTTTAATCGATTACTTTGGTCAGCGTTATCAATAAGCTCATTGGTCTATATGAAGTAATTTCTTCTGGCTCTCTCCTAGGTTTGGGAATCATAAGGTCTGCTCGTTTGTTCTGCACTTTTTGCACCAACCGCTCCTGAGAGAGTGAGAGATGTATATAATATAATGTAAGTAGGAGTGAGAAAAGTAGAGTAAAGGAGTTAAATGTGTAGAAAGTGCAGAACAAACGAACACACCTGTAATGAGTTGGGCAACTTTCCATGTGCTGCGGAAGTAATTTGTTCGCAGTATAGCATTGAAAACGTATGTTATTAATTTGTAACATTTATCAGAACTTACCAGAGATTAGATCAAAACCAGATGCATTTTTATGTTAATTTCTATCATTATGACGCGCTTCACCACTTTAGTCGTAGCTTGTTGTGAAGCAGATCCATTTGGAATGGAGTCTCCTGGAAATTTGTTAATTTGTTTTCTTCCTTTCTGAAAATTTCTGAAGCAAATGGTTTAAGAACTTCTCTTAGATGATCGGAGAAAACTGCAGCTTTTTCTTTATCGTTTCTGGCCCATATATTGTTATCATTTTTAATTGGAAGATATGTTGTTGAGGTCTTTTGAGTTTTCTTGTGGCTTTCTGCCGCGCCGCACCGTGCAAGCAGAAGGAACCCGCTAAATTTCACTGAAGATGAGTCAGGCCTGTCTTAAAAGTACTTTGCAAAATAAAAAAAAGTTTTTGACTCTTCAAGACCATTTTGATATTCGATTTTTTAAATACAACAGATAAGAGTTCGCTAACATTTTTTTTATTCCGTTCTCGATGATGTGTTGCACTTTTTGTTTTGTATTAATTTAAAACAAATTTCAGTGCTGAATTAACTAGCTATCCAAAATTCTTAAGGAATACAATTTTTAGACATTTGACAAACGTTTTAAAATCTCTTTAGAAGTTATTATTGACTTATTTGTGAAAGTAATATTCAGTACAAATTAAACGTAATTTGGCAAATTTAAGTTGATGTTGTCATGTAACATTGCGGATTCATTTTTTATGTACTTGCGATAATAAAATTTATAATTATTAAATAACTATGTCGTTGATAAATAAATTCTAACTTAAGAAGCAGTATCAAAAAATAATCTTAATTCAAGCTATAAAGAATATATTTATAATACATTGACAGAAATGCACGCAAGAAGGTTTAAAAAAAGACAGTTTCAAAAGTGTTTCATTAACTTTAAATCTTGTTTAATGTTTTCATTCTATATTTACTCTCAACAATGTGTCTTTTGTTTAACTTAAACTAAGTAGTTTTAATAGTACTTCCCTCAAAAGTTCAATTAAGTTGTTGTTGTCTTTTGAATCATTTTTAAGAGATTTCAGTTAAATGCAATTCATGACAACTGCTAATGCTCTTGGGGTTCAAATTTGTTGCCCTTTCTTTATTTTTAGGTTTACATTTTTTCTTGAAATGTTGAATTTTAATTGTTAACATTACGGTAAATAATCCTCGAACGAATTTACAAATTACTCACTATTAATAAAATGTAGATCGAATCTTGTTACATTTTATTTTTTTATGGAATACTACAACAAATAATATTCTGTATTAAATCAGGGAAAGCCATTATATGTTTTGCAATTTCACAAAATTAAATGTAAACAAGTAATATTTCCGGATGCTGTGTATATTTGCATATGAATTTTATATTTATAAATAAAAATTCGCTTTTCTTGCTTTATCCCATCAACTGACAACAATGAACTTTGTATTTAGTACACATTATGAATATTAAAAAAGCTTCGTACATGCTTTTAACGTAAACATTATGAATATTAAAAAAAAGTAAAACTATAACATGCATTAAGTGTATCTTTATATTTATTTAATAACAAAGTATGCGTTATTCATTTTAGACATTGTTTTATTCATGTAAATATTCACTTTGCACTTTGTGAATTTATAATCATTTTTATTACTAACTAAATTTTTTTTAGAAGTTATGTTTAGGGTGAGTGTACTAATATATTGATATGCACAAACTGTATCAATACAGTTTTTCAATTACAGGTTTTTATCGCGACATCGCGCGGTTGATTTTTGATGTTACGACTAAACCTGTTCATGGGTTGGTGAGGTTGCGGTGGAGTTCTCGAATTACTCTTTTGCTGAGGCCTCCAATCGACATGTGGATACCTATCCACCTATCTCAGCCGATAGTTCGATACATACATTTCGATACTCATCGATATTCAATACCTACATAATTTGGACGCCTTTCTGGAGAAAGGAACCAACCCGCAAATTGACAAAATCTGAGTTCTTCGAGCTATGAATGAAGCCCCAAAATAATGATAATAACATTTATTGGCCGCTGAACCAACCTACATTCCATAGTGGTAAATAAAAAGCTCTGCAGAACAGAACCATATGGGTTGGCTCCTTTCTGCATAATGTCATATCAATAGCAGAGTATAAAAAATACTTAAACCTCAGTGTCTAAAACTACACAAGTATACAATAGGCCTCAAACTGTTTAGGAATTTTAGAATTGTTCAAAACTTAGATCACTGTTTTCTCAATTTGACCATAACGTAGGTTGGTTCCTTTCTACAGAAAGTAGTCCATTTGTCGTGTCGCAATCTTTAGTCATGTATATGCTCTGTTTAAATGAAGAATCTTTTATCGAAAATTGCGTATTAAATTTATTATGTAGTCGTATATTTAAAAAAAGATTCCAATTTTGAACCTTCGATAGATTTTTACCATTTTAAAAATACTGAAGGAGTAGTTTAAAATTATGTGTTTTCCATGAAATGAAGTAATTTAAAGCAGTGGTGTTTTATTTAAAAAAAAAAAAATAACAGTAGATTATGGAAGTTAATGTTTAAATCATGACAGACAAGCTTTTGTACCTACTAGTATCACGCATTTAGGTACTAACTAAACATAAATATTCCATCACTCCGCACGAAACTTTCCATCAGAAACGAAACCTAATGGATTAGACAAGCGAGAGCCTCGCAATTTAAATTTCTAAGCGGAAAAATATTTTCTTTAATAAACGGTTCGCCGCCCATTCCTTCCATTATTCAATGTCACTTTTAATATAAATATAGGAAACAGAGGAAAAATCGACGTGTGTTTACACTAAATCCGTGCCATTCTGACGTTCGCCGCGCGCTTTACATCATACAAAATAAACTCCGTCGTCTTAATACCGTTTGAAAACACGTCGCGCTTCGTTACGGAATTCGCGCCTTCGTCAACAGCGGCCTGAAATATTCTTAAGTAAAGTTTGTCGAATTTGTTTACACTTTTCCGAGCAACACGCCCTCCCCGAACTCGGGCATTTACATGCTCGCAGAATGAGACCTAAGAGGTAAGAACCGATTCGTAAATTTACATTGCAAATTGGAAACTATTCAAATTGTATTCATTTACTGGATATATTTAATGCAAGAACTCTCGCGCCGTTTCTGTGTTCGATGGGCAAACACCGGCGTTAAAATATGTACGGTATTTAAGCAAATTAGATTTTTCGAACGCCCTCACCGAGAGTCCTTTCTGATGGGATTGATGCCAAGTTTACATTAGTCATGGATTCGAACTCGCTGATGGAAAAGCTATACTAATTCGAAAAAGGCAGTTGCCATCAAAATCTATAACAGCTAATAATTAATTCAACAAATTAAACGAACGCCAGACTGAGAGCCCAGCGATAATTACTACTTAAACAGTCGGTCAGATCGAAGTTAAGTTATTAAGTGATTTCCCTAGACAAAGCTTTTTAGTGTAATCCGGATGCAATCAGTAAGTTGTTTGGCCGATTCTCAAGAGACCACCGTCCGTGCAACAAAATCTGATATCAAAGATCTCCGGCTTTTTCCGCTCGGCTGCCCCCGGATTTTAATTTCTGATTTTCACCCACGAATAATACAGACCGCGGCATTAGCTTAATTATTTTATAACGAACGAAAATTTTCTTCGGTTGGTTCTCCTGCCTTTTTAATTACTGCGTGCTGGGTTTCGCGTATTTTTAATTAGGTATTGCATTTCACGATATCATTGGCTTTTTTTAAGGCTTCACGAACGTACTAATATAATTCCTACCTCATTACGAAATAATATGGACTTAAATTTAAAACTGCTCATTTTAACATGCATTACACCAGTCATTTAATTATTTGTAATGCAAGCAATTCGTTTAGAGCTTTCTCTTTCCTAATCATTTACATTCTGTAAAACTACACAAAGAAACAAATCGTCAGATGCAATAAATTTTCATTTTGTTCATTCTTTTCTCTTAATTAAATTTTATATTTGATGGTTGAAATGGTCGTCCTTTTTTTTTTCTTTAGTTTGCAACATTCATTAATTTCCACCATGTTTCAGGAATATCACACTGAAATTTAATAAGCACGTCCATGTCTGCTCCGCGATGTCGTGACCTATATATCGCGAAACAGTTAAAATAGACGCTTCCTTTTCTTTCGATATCTAATACGAAGCTGTTGTATTTAATCATCGGGAATGCGACTTTCGATATTTGAATTGATCCTTTTACCTTCCGGATTCCGTCTGCATATCGAATTAGATTCAAATTCAACAGTATCAATAATTCAGACGATCCGTTCAAGCTCGACTTGAGTTGAATGCGTTCGAAACAGAATCGGACGAGAAGGGTGTAGGGTCTCCGGAACGGGTCAGTTATGTTATACTGGCCGACTATAATTGATCTGCGTTCCGGTAGCCGGCGGCGGTAGACTCTTCGCTATCGATATTGCAAAGATCGACGTGGTTCCTTGGGAGCCATTTCGTTGATATCCTTACCAAGACGTTCATCAGCGGAGCACTTTAACAGCACCTCGGAGGATAGATGCTGGTTCGCAGATAAATAAACTATTAAAGTTTTTTGTTTTCATCCTAATTCCCAGGTATTCTTATATTGACAACGCTATATTACTTCCCAGAACATATTGGGTGACTTTAATAGTTGTGACAAACTTGAAACCTGTAATATATCAAAGATGTATCAAAGGTCCTCTCGATCGTCCAGCCCTTTACTTAACGTAAAAACTTTCTTCAACGTTTTACATTTTCGTATTTTTTCCAATTATCCCCGGCAATTTAGACATCGTCGTCTCTTTCCAAATAATTTAATTAAGGTAAGTGTCCCAATTACTGACAGTGTGCTAATAGCGATAGGTTACTACTAATTATTTCTTAATAAAAGGAAAGTAGAAAAAATGTTCTTGAATTTTATAAACATCATATAACTTTTTACTTCAAAATTTATTTTGTCGCTTTTTTTGGCAATTCGGCTTACGTGTTGTGTATCATTAGGTACCTACATGCCAAAAAGAGGTTAGGTACCTGTCACTAATAGGTACACTTCAAACGTAGCTGGCCATGACAGGCGCATGGCCAGCTACATCTGATAGCTAACGCTATTACGGCCGTCTCGTTTCGCAAAGAAACTGTTTCTATATAGTTGGCCATGGAGAGTACTCTAAGTAGCGCCCTCAGTATGCCAAATATTGACATATTAGACTAAAGCGACAGATCCGTTGTTTGTTTTAATTAAAGATTTTTCTTTCTGAAGATGGGCAAGAAGTGATTTGTTTGTGGAAATAAAAATAAACCTCTTTTCCAAGTTCCAAGCGATTTGCCAACAAGGCAATTGCAATTGTGCCTTAATTATGTAAATAAATTTTTCCAAATTTATAAGTACCTGTTTTTTTTCTATCCGGGAAACAAATAAAAACAAACCGACAAAACGAAACTTTACGACATTATTTTAACCTAAAAACGAGAAGTTTTGACACATCTCCTATACAAGTTATCAATAGGTGGCGCCAAATGAGGAACAAAACTCAGGGTCTTAAAAGAACAAAAGTTTATACGGAAAATCGTAGAACGGGACGGCCATAATAGCGTTAGCTATCAGATGTAGCTGGCCATGACAGACGGGACTAGATTTGCCTGCAGGTGTGGAAAGCGGGACTTGTTTCGTCCTTGAGACATTTTCAAAAGATCACCGCCATATCTTTGTTCAGTAGAAAGTGACATCCTGGTGAGTGAAGACGTGTTTTAGGTTCTCGATGGATTTTTTATTTAGTAAATTGGATCATAAAATGGAGCAACGTGTTTGTTTCAAGTTTTGTTTTAAAACCGGGAAATCAGCGTCAAAGACTCATGATCCTTAAAAACAGCTTTCGGGGATAAATGTCTTAGCCGTTTTTATCTGATTCAACGGATTCAAAGATGGCCGCGAATCAGTCGTCCGGCCCGCCCTCCATTTCAAAAATCCAGACAATGTTGTTGGTTTTTTTTTTTTGGATTCCACGGGTATCGTGCCATCATGAGTTTGCCCATGGGGGCAAACACTCAACCAACAAAAGTGTCATTCAACGTTTGCGCGAAAATGGCGAGACAAGAATTGGGTTCTCCATTACGACAACGCACTGGTTCATCGTGCGTTCTCAATCACAGAGTTTTTGGCCAAATTCAACATTCCTGTGCTTCCACAACTCGCCTATTCCCCTGATATAGCTCCTGCCGACTTTTACCTATTTCCTGAATTAAAATTTTGACTGAAATTTGACTCAATTGAAGACATCCAGGCAAATACGGAGACGATCCTTAATACCCTTAAAAAAGAAGATTTCCAGGAATGCTTCCAAAAGTGGAAACATCATTGGAGTCGGCGTGTACAATCAGAGGAGGACTAGTTTAAAAGAGATCCATCACAAAAGCCTCTAAGTACTGCCATTTTAAATTTACGAGCCCAGTCTTAAAACTTTCCAATCACACCTCGTATGTAGTACCTCTTTTAGTCGTATCGAGCTGGTTAGTAATAAGACACTTTGAAATATAATATTCAGAAAATTTACTTTGTCACTAATTGAGACATTTACCTTAGTTTATTTCAAAAATCGTTTAATTGCTTACAGTTTTTGGCCTCAACTAGACGAGCGTTCTTTCCTTGCAGCATTCTTTTTGGCAGAAAGAGAACGCCTCTCTATTTTCGGTGAAACAAAACGCTACGGGGAAAATATCGTGCACATCCTGCAAGCCGACTGTTGACGTAAAAACGTAGCATAGCTAACTGCAGAATACTCATAAATTTAAGTTTTCACTGATAAAATGACAAACACAAAATAATTAATCGCACTTATGGCCCTATGCACAGACCGAATTAACTCAGCTTAACTTTAAGCGTCACTTAGAATGTGACATACACAAAGTTATGAAACGTCAAATGTCACAATATAAACGTCACTCAAATTTAAACTCGATTAAAGCGTTTGGCGCATAATTATGGCCGTTAGGCCTAGTTGTACAATCTCAGTTTAAATTTAAACTGAAGCTACGATTATTTCAACAATTTGGTAAGGGTTTAAGCTGTACCTTCAAGTTAAACTGTACAACTGGGCCTTAATGTGATACAATCTACATCTAAGTTTTACACTACTTCTTGTGTTTATGATTTCGTATTGTTGATGTAAGCATTGCAATAACAACTTTAGCATTTTTATGCTTACTTAGAAATCGGTTTCTAAGGTATTTTGTTCTTCTGTACTTTAACAATGCTTTAAATTGGAACATTGAATTATTTTAGCAAGTCTTTCATTTGTTCACGGAATCAACAGCTTACATGTTAATTAAATTATACTTTAGGAAAATTAATGTTCCTTATAATTTTAAATCTCTCTGCACCAATGTCATGCAACCAAGTCATGCAACGCTGATATTTATATTACACTCTAATACATAGGTTCCCAAACTTTTTGGGCCCACCAGCCACTTTGCAAGACAAAAATTCTCCAATTGCAAAATCACGAAAATCATTAATTTGAAAGTACCTATGTTAATTTCGCCACCGTCCTTAATGCCCCCCAGTTGCCTCTGAAGCCTCTTCCAGCCCCCCTGGAAGACTTCAGCGCCCACTTTGTGAACCTACACGTCTAATATAAAGCAAAAGGTTTTATAATATTTATCGTAATTCCAATTTTTTTAAACTTTCAAAATTACAGGATTCAAGTTGTAAATAAAATACATACAATAGCCTATAAATTTCAGAGAAAATTAAGTGAGAAACAAATTGAGGTTGGAGGTTAATACGACCGAACTAGTTCGGGTGATTTATTCATTTCATAGATAATTTGTTTAAAAAGGTCTGCGGTTTTTAATTTAATTCTTGCCGAATCGAACGTAATTTATTTTTGCGCCCTTCACAAATAAAATAACCGGCACTCGATTTTGTGTTTAACGTTAAATTGGCGCGCTATTAATAAAATATTCCCATAATTTATAAAATTGGTAAGCGTCCTGTGAACGTGACGTAATAATTCAATATAAACTGCATAATTAAACACTATTATATAATTAACCCATCACCATAAATTACCGATACATGAAAACACTTTTTGTTGCGTTAATTAACAATATTGCACGGTTGCAGGGCCGATGCATAAATAATATGGAGAGCGGTGAAGCTTGGAAAATGTCAATTCGGCACGCACCGTCACGCGCTCCATCGAGATCCCGGCTCAGTGTAGAACACGTGCCCCACAACTGAGATCTGCCTCTATTCAGCAGGGGTTATCTGCATTCGCTTCACGGGACATCAAATTCCAATGGAACAAAATAGATTAAATTTTGTTGTTGGCGAATAGTTAGACTAAGGGTTTCATAACGGAACCGCAATCACGGCTGTGAACCGGTGCTCGATTGCAAACACAAATAATCAGAAACCGATGTTACTTGTTATATCCCTTTATGTAGATTTCCTCCCCAAATGGAAAATCTAATTCTATGGATATTCGAGTACCTTATTTCGTCGTTTTCATTAGAGGGAATAAATGTAATTATTTAATTACGAAACGTATATTGCACATACATACGAAATTCCAAAAGATAATTTATTTATTTTATCTTATATTAATTATTTTAATTCAGGCAAAATCAAATAAACTGAATGCCTGTAAAAGTTTCCTCCAATTCTGCCAATGTCTTGGCTCACACACTGACACAAGTGAACCTACTTTTTACAATCTAAGCACTGAATCAAATTCAACTTTTCATAAGAAGCAGTACCAGCACTCAGATGATTTCTTTTTTACTACTACGACTACAGTGGGACAAATCTGTTTACGTCAACCTGTTTGCTTTTTCAAACAATCACTTCTTGGCACCTTTCTTTGGTTTAGGTTTGGTTTGGTTGCTTTGCCTTTTATCGCACTCATTAGATTCATGTTAATATCACTGCTTCTTGAACACCTCTATCTCGACCTTGTTTGCTTCGGCGATTATTAATTTTGACTGGAACTTCTTGATTCTCACTTTCCCCCATGGTACTATAGATTGTTTGCCGTTTACAAATTGTGTAATGTGCGCAGGACCAGTATTGGAAAGAGTATGTTCATTAGCTTAAGCAAGATTATCCTCGCCTAGAAACATTTCTATTTACTGGCCAAATTTCTCTATATTTTTGAAAGCAACTGCGGAAATTTCAATTGTTGCAGCACGTGTGTAGTTGAGGCAAAATACAAGCCAGTCGAAACTTGGATACAGCAGTGCCTATTAGGATATTTGACTTCTTGAATATAGTAAGTCTCAAGTGACCTAGAAAGAGTGTCATCAAGTGGTTGCAGATGATGCGTGGTATGTCCTGGTAGATGTTAGCTCTGTTCCAACCGCGCTTTTTGACCGTTGAAGAAACCGTCATAATCAGTTGCCCACCGAAATAATGATCGATGTTGACAACTTTGTCAAGTGTAAAACTTTGATGAGTGCAAGCTTGTGACGGTTTCGAAACGGTCACAAAGCGTGCTTGGAACAGACCTATTATATTATTACACCATGCTCATGAGCTAATCCAAGTGCCTCTAAATTGCTGTGCGTTGTATGTCCATCTAATAATAAAATAAATTTTTTCTCTAAGCTGGGATGAACAGTTACAATAAAAAGCTCATTTGACTGACACGTTCTGAATTTTCTGGAGCACGTATTTTAAGCTAGAGCAGGGCAAGCTATAATTATGTTCACCACTCGACAAACCAGTCACCTGTTTTTTTTTTTAATCTTTACGGGCTGAAAATTTTTTGCAATGTTTTTCGATAGTGGAAAATCCGCCCTCAACTAGGTACATTGTATATTCGAGTGCTATCAAGTTGGTTTTTACCACAGATTGTTTCGATCAGATCAAAATATCTTCTAGCATGAGCAAGGAAGCAGACCCTGGTGTTTTCAAAGATAATTCTGGTTTTTTGAGAAAGTTACAATACCACTTCTTACCAGCGTGCCCAGCCTTTTTGTTAATTTACATTCAATATATTTTTTTCCGCAAAATCAAAAGTAAATTTTCTTACATCGAATGGCGTTAAACCAAACATTAATTTTTCTAACTTTAGGAAATTGGCTTTTTTTAATTTTTTAGAACAACTTTCAAGCTTGAAGATTATTGTTAATGTTTATTATTGAAACTCGAATAAACGGTATAAAAAGGAAGTTTGTAGGCTTTATATCAAGAATTAAAAAATCAGTTATACAAGATGATGAGAAAATGGCGCTCCCGCACCATACTACGATATTTTGCGCTTAAAATTAATCATAAAACCGTTTTCAAATTCTTCCTATCTTATGTATTTACAGAACTACAGTTATCCCTAAAGAATTTAATTCTCGACGTTGTAAAAGTTTAGAGACTTCCCTCACGATGAAATGAATGGTAACAGTGGAAGCATTCCCGCAAGTGAGATAGCGAACCGCATACCCGCTTCGCTTTCTAACACAATTATTAACCAACATTAACTGTCAGCCGTGACAGTAAATGGTTCGTTGACAGTCATGTCATGTGTTAGAGGGAGAAGCGGGTATGCGATGACATAACGGTTCGCTATCTCACTTGAATGCTGCCACCGTTAGTATTCAATTCACCGTGGACTTCCCTAATATATATCAGGTTTTTATTTTTTTGTTCAACACTGCTCTCTGTACATTTAAAGTTTATTTACACAGATATTTCGGTACCAGGTGATTCCGGTTGTTCTTGTTTATTTGTATTCTTTAGAAAATATCATGTATTATGTATTTACGTTATAAAACGATTCCGGTTGAAGATTAACATTATACCATGTGTTTTATACGACCGTCCAAGCCCTTCTTCTCGAAAATATGAAGTATTCAGTAGGAAGTTTCGGAAAAAATTAATAACAAAATGAATTTAATAGTGATACAATTATCTTTCAAGGTCAACCGGAAGTAATTGCATTATCTTAATCATACATTATTTTAAGTTGGTTTAAAACGTTCGATAAGAATCAATGATTGACAAGTTTGATATTTTTGAATCACAGAAATGTTCATAAATGTTCAAAATGCCTATCGCCTTTAATTATTCGATATGTATTAATTAAGGTGGCTGGCATTTTGAACAACGTCTATGGAACGCGTCCATTTTAAGTTCTACTGAAAGGTTAGAAGAAAAATTGTGTGAACCACCTTTAACGGATTTGGAAAATTGAGAATGTGGAAGAACGCATTGGACAAAATGTGCCTTGAAGCTGAAGCATTTTGAATATTTGATATAAATCATAAATATATAATAGAAATCACGTTCCCTCTAATAACATTAATTATATATTTGTTTTATAAGTTAAAAATAATTGAATTAACTATTGGATGTAATGGGTTTTCCAGTAGAGATTAAATCTCCGACAGCTTATTATGCATACTAATAGTACTAATACTTATAATGCATACTAATAATACGAGCCTAGCAGGCCCATGGCTTGGTTGAGTATTTTTTCCATAATTTTCTGTTCTTCGCTTTCTCTTTCCATCCCTTAACTTTTATTATTTTCATATCTTTCTCAACTTCCGCTTTCCACCTTGTTTTTGGACGGCCTCTTCTCTTCTTCCCACCGATTGTATTTTTAGTTAGTAGCTTGGGCACTCTTTCTTCAGGCATTCTCTCTATGTGCCCCAGCCATCTTAACCTTTGTGTTCTTATAATTCCTGTTATACTTGTCTCCTTGTAAAGTTCTTTCAACTCATCGTTCGTTCTTCTTATCCATCCATCTTCGTATTTCTTTCCTCTAAATATCTTCCTAAGCACTTTTCTTTCCCACACCTCTAGCCTTGTTTGTCTTGTTTAAAATTTATTTGGAAGAATCAAATCTTTGCCATTTGATAAAATGTATTTGTATTCATTGAGGAGGATTAAAATTATTCGATTGTACTATGAAAATCATCGTTCAAAATATTATGGTCGTGCAACAGCAGACACAGTCGGTAATATTATGGGAAAATTTGAAGAGTTGGGTAGCGTGTTAGATCGAATCATCGTAGGCGGTCATTCGCGAGAAAATATTGAGTTGGTTAGAAAAAGTTTTGCACAAAACCCAGAAATGTCTATTGTCCACGACGATCGCAGCATCTGGTCATTCCAAAAACCACTTCATGGAGAATTTTAAATAAGGATTTGCCAATGAAGGCTTTTAAAATTCAGTTAACACATAAACTAAAGCCAGCCGATTACTTGCAACGTCGCAATTTTACTATAATATAAGGAAGAATTTTCTAAAGAAATCATCTTTTCAAATGAAGCACATTTTCAACTTGAGGATTATGGTACTAGGCAAAATTTCAATACTTTGGGAGAAGAAACTCAAAGAATGATTCAAGAAAGGTCAAAGCATAAAAAGTTACAGTATGGTGTAGTTTTGTGGTCAGGAGGAGTGATCGGTCCGTATTTTTTTTTTTTTTTTTTTGAGGACGAAAATGGAAATTCTGTTACGGTTACTGGAGATAGTTACAGATTAGAAAGAGCCGCAATATGTGCACGTGTCACTGAAAATTTCGGTAAAATAATCTACACGTAGCATTCCAAGGAGAACATTAAAAAGGTAAAGTGCCACACGACACATTCGTGTTTTATTAAATTTTAAGACATTTAATGAAAAAGTATGCAGGATGTTCCATTTAAAGTTTTCACTTTGAGTGTTTAGAAGTAAAAAAGTTGGTGCAAATACCGACCCAAATCACTTGGCAAAACAAAATATCAGAAGAATGAATGTCTAATGTATTTCATATCCTCTCGTCTCTGTTGCATGTTTCTAATAGATTAATCCAATTTGGAAATATCCATTAGCTAGCTGTCTCTTGTGATTTAAATTCGAATTATTAATATAATTTGAAGATAATACTTCGATAATAACGAAATGAATTATTTTTAATCCTTTGCCGCCAGTTTGAGATATTTAATTCATAGAAACGTCCTGTCGTAATTGCAGACCAATCCTGTAATACTTTTATAACGAGAAGTTCGCTTGACCTCGAAAGCGACGCCTGTGTAACTAGTTATTTCATTTTTAATTTCGAACCACCTATATTTATCTTTTCCGTGTTTCCTGACCTAAATTCACTAACGCAATATCCGCTGGCGTAGATCGAATTGGACGAGTGTGTGTGCACCGCGCCTAATCTGATTTTAATAGGAAATTTCGGGGCCTGCGTTATTTATCGAGAGCGACGCATTGCTTATCGCGGAAAACTATCTTCACGGCTAATTTTAAACGCGATTACGTGGCAGCCTGCGTTAACTAAGTTGTAGTAAATCTATTTCGTTGTGCACGGAATAGGCGAAGCGGAACATCAAACGACGGCACAGGATACATTGAATTAGGCGCATCGGCTGCACAAATCTCATTTTAATTCATTGGATTTATGTTGATCGCAAATCTTGGTGTTGATGCGAGTTTTCTTATGTTTTGTTTCTTTTTCAGATCGAAGACGCGATGCTCATGTTCGACAAACAGACAAATCGACATAGAGGTGAGTCTTGTTCTAAATGTGTTCTAATTCCGGCATGATTAATGCATTGAAACTTCACGGAACGTTTGACACACAAACACTTATTTGCGTGGAACTCGGTGATATATAAGTTATCGTCTGTGAACTTAAATCCGAGCAAAGGCAATTACTTTATGCACGAGCGGGGTTTGTTTTTGTTTTTATTTACTTGAAGACGGCGAGAGATGTCAGAATTCTTTTAGCATGCGACCAAACACGCTTTGGCATGTCGATCCGAGCGCAGGGAGATACCTCCCGGCCGTACTTTTATCTTCACCCGTAAACTTGGTAAAAGTTTGAAGAATGCATTCCGATAATTGAAACGATCTTTGCAACGTAAGATAACATTTATGTCGGTAGTGATCACGGAGACGTTCGCGTAGATGGGGGAAATGGCCAAGTTTGTTGGCAGAAGCGGCGAAGGGAGACAAACTTCACCGTCGAATCGGACCCCGCATTAGCTGAAATCAGTTCACCTTGCCCCCGTACCACCGTTACAAACTTTTCGAGGAAATTGCAAATTGTATTTATTTGTTTTTGTTTTCGGATACACCAGCCACCGATCTATATGAAGCAATTCGTACGAGGGAATATTGAATATCATATTCATAAATGTAGTTACGTATACGGTGTTCTTAAATTAAATTTTCCGGTTTAACCTTTTTTCTTCGGGGAAATTTCCATTATATTAAACTTAAGCTTTTAGAGTTTCTACTTAGAATTTCTATGAGATACTTAGAGGTTTATTATGTAACTTACGAGATCTAATCTGTTCAAGTTGCTCTCGCTTAGAACATAAACATAAAACTAAACCTTCTTGAAATTATCTTGCCAGAAATTATGAAAAATCAAAGTTGCATTTCTTTTTACTTTTTCGAACTAACGACCCAAAATGAATTACATTTTTCCAAAAAGATTTCAAAATAATTCAGTTGGGAATACGTTTTTTTTTCTCTCTCTCTCTGTAAACTTTACCTACTAATTTATTAAAGTCGATCTATAAATGTCACTTCGTGAATTAGACATAAATGAGTTTAATAAATGAAATTTTATTAATTAACGCCGTATACTTAACTGGTAATAAAATATGAAAATTAAAGCTTAATTTCGCTTTGTCAATAAAACGTTCAGAATCCCTCTTTTCAGAATAAATATTTCACGATTTAATTTGCCCGTTAAAATACACACTAAACGAAGCCTGTCAGGACCATATATCATTAAATTGCTTTCGTATATTTTTAAGTGGCTATGAATTTCCAACGAGTTAGAATTTAAGTCAGATGAATGATTCGCGTAAGTAGAACAGCGAAGGATAATCCGAAATCACCCGAACCGGTCAAAGTTGGCGTTCTCTCGCTCTCTCTCTTTTTCAATTCAGTCCCAACCGGAAGATATATCACCGGATAATAGATAGATGTCGCTGGTCATTTTTTATTTTTAAACTTTCACAATAAAAGGCTTCGGTCATCGGGAAAGTTTCCTTTTTTTAAATCGCCGTAGAAAAAGTGCTCCTAATTCTCACGCTGGCCCGTTTCCTCGGTCGTTTATCAAATTTTGAAGTGAAATATTTTTATGTTTACACGCGATCAGGAACTGAAGCATCCATCTTATTCCCTCGTACGTTTCTGCATTGATGGCAACGCAGCTTGAAAAATAAATGAAATATTTGCTAAAAGTAATATCCAAAACTTCACTTCTATTTTGAATAGTCATTAAAAGTTTGCTAAAACTACAGGATTATTTTTTTTACTACCAAATACATTAGGAGAATATTTTGAATTAGCAGACACTCGACGACGTGAACGGATTAAAACCAAGCATGTTTGGCGTTATCTAATTATTTACATTAGCGAGTGCAACTTTATAAATGTGAGTACTCTACAAAAAAAAAACTGTGAATAAGGATTGGCATGATTTTGTGTGTGCCAGTAATATTCGTACATGCGATAAACGTAATTCGCTGTCTTTTCGAGTAGAAGTTTCTGATAAAAGCCACTCTCATCTACGTCATGGTTGAAGTGAGAGAATAAGAACATCTAATTGCGTCGCAAAGGGAAATCCCCCACACAAATCGACATCCGTTTGTCACTCCAATAATGTACGTTATCGAGAGTACAGGTGTACAAGTTGTTTATATTATTGGGCGTTCCATTGGATCTTGTGACATGAATTTGGTGTTTACGTTAGCGCAAAGTTTTGGGTGTTTACGTTAACGAGCATTTACTATATTTTAAATAATACTAAATATTTTGAATATGTTGAGTGTCCATAATTAGACATTGGAATAAATAATGTTGATGTACTTTAACTAATTTAATTTTAGATAGATTTAGTGACCGATTTCAATCATCAGGCCACTGTCCTCAAAATTGAAAAATAAATGTGAAGAACGACAAGCATTGGAAAGAAAACGAAATCATCATGATGATGTAAGTAACTATCGAAACCGGTCGCTAAATCTATCTAAAATTAAATTAGGAAGTACATGAACATTTTTATTTACTAAATATTTTATTCTAAAAAAACACTAAATGTGTATTATTGAATCATGAGAGTCGCAGAAAAAAACGTTTCAGAAACCCGACCTTAGTTAGTGCGTGCTAAGGTAACGAGTGTCTAAATAAAAACCTGGTCAAGTGGGTTGTGATCGAGACTTTTTCCATTGCATTTACATAGCAGAATTACTAAACGTAGCCTACTTGACCAGGTTTTTATTTAGACACGAGTTATTTGGCGACATTTGCTCGTGGGAGTTGACAGTTGTTGAGCTTCACGGTGGACATGTTTCTTAGCGTAAGTAAATGGTCGCATGGGTGGATTTGTCTTCATTGGCCTTAATGCGCCATGTTTTTAACTAAAGCTGAATTTTATTTAAGTTTGTTTGTAGATTCTTTGAGGCCAATGCTGGGTCAGTGTGAGATGACAAGATTTCAGTGTCATCAGAATAATTTGCAACCGTAATAGTCCTTGCTGTTGCGTTGGCAGATCCGCTGTATACAAAATGTACGAGGAGCGTTCAAATATGAGTGAGAATCTAGTTGCCTTGAGCATAGAAAACATTGGATGGAAACAAGCGCTCTAGGTCATGTTCTGACATATTCCAACTTGTCATTAGTAACAATCAAATTCTTCTCCGTTACGCCTGCCAATTATAATAATTAGCATCTTGCACAACACATAGGCGAAAAAATTGGGAAACCACCTGGAAAACATACCCCATGTGAGACGACCGAAAACGTTATTGACTCCTGACAATGTTAGGACGATTGATCAATTTATTCGAGTTGATCGTCGAATAACTGAGAAAATTGTCAGAAGAAATTGGCATTACTGTGGGGAGTCATTTGTTTTCACCATTGAAAGAGTTTTAAGTGGTCATAAATTTAGGAATAATGATGAACTGTTTACAACTGTGCAAAACTGGATACGCACGCAACCAAAAACCTTCTTCGAAAATGGTATACGTAAGCTTCCAGAACGGCGCAAGTGTATTGCAGTGGATTGAAAAATAGTATGTAACACGTTTTTGTTTCATTGATAATAAAGACGTTCTAAACTCATTCTCACTCATATTTGAACGCTCCTCCTATTATTGGAACAAGGTTGCTACCTTGAGGAACGCCTGATTGTATAGGGTATAATTTAGAATATTCATGCCTTGTTTCATCTATCTGTTAAATAAGATTTGAGCAGTTGAACATGAGGATAAGGAAGGAATTTATTTATCTGATTTGCAATCTACTGTGCCAAAGCTTGTCCAATGCCAATTATCAAGGAAGGCTGCAGCATTTAGGCTCTTTCAACTGGTCTGTGTACCTAATCTATTGTACCGTGATTATTACGTAATCCAAATTGATGATCTGGAAGTATTTGTTTTTCATTGATTATTGTCTTTAACCTTTTGACATAATTTTTCAAAAACTTTGGACAGCATTATTAATAAGTTTCTAGGCCTATTTGATGCAATTTCTTCTGGCTTTTCCCCAGGAAGATCATAATGATTCGGGCAACTTTCCTAGTGCTGGGAAATTTGTTCGCATTAGAGCATTGAAAAATGTTAAAAATTAATGTAACATTTATCAGACAACTCTTGTAGAATTTTACCACAGATTGGATCAAAACCAAGTGCTTTTTTGACGTTTCGTTATGACGCGTTTCACTACTTTAGTCGTAAGCTTGTCGTGAGACAGATCCATTTGGAATGGAGTCTCCAGGAAGTTTGTTACTTTGTTTCCTCTTCTGAAAGAAATGGTTTGAAAACTTTTCTTAGATGATCGGAGAAAGCTACGGCTTTTTGTTTACCGTTTCTGGCTCATTTTTAATTGCAAGATTATGTTGTTGAGGGAGGTTTTTTGAATTTTCTTGATTCTTCCAGATCGAATATTCCGTAGATTGGGTTGGAGGCTTTGGTGTGAATAAAATTTATGAATCTTTACTTATAAGGTGTCTTTCTTGCATTCAAAATGGTTTTGTTGTGGATAAAAGAGAAATAGTCAAAAACAGCAATAATAAAATTACAGAGGAAATTTTTAATTTTTATAAAATAGTTTTTAAAATCACAAAAATGTATGTAAGGATATTTTGTGAGTATTATATTCGCGAATATTTTTTTTTATTGTCATTGGATAGAAAAGTAGAAAATATAGTGAATCATGAAATCTCGCACTGAATGTCGCTAAAATAGAGGCGATAACAATGATTTTCCTGTAGTTCCTGTATCTCTACGACATTATTTTCGATTGCAGTTATACATTATAAATAATGTGTCAAGAAAAAGTAAATAACTTCCTAGCATTCACAGCAACTAGTTATTGAAATAAATTTATTAATTAATTGTTAACGCTAATCATTTCCCAAATTGCTTCCATTTCTGACGAAAGTAAAAAAAATCAGGTCATCAAAAGGCGGGAAATCTTAAAGATTTGGAATTTTGGAAATAAAGACATATTAGAAAGAAAAAGCAGTAAAAGACTTATGAAAACTCTTCTGTACTCTCTTTTTATACAATGACTACGCAAATTACATGCTTTCGCTTTTTACGTCAGTTTTGCTATTCTGACAATAACAAGTTATAATTTAAAATAAATAATTTTTGAGGGTCTCTCACAACATTAAAAATAAGAAATCGCGAAGTATTTGTTGAAGTCTAAGTCCATTCAGGCCTCTTCATTCCAGTGAATTCCTACAAAAATTAGATTTTTAACTTGTTCAATTTGTTTAGATAGAGCAAATATCGTCATCCTTTCTTCTAATTTGCCTCTTCTTGCTCATAGTAGATGTTGGGGATTTCCTGTTTTGAAAACCCTTCCCAGACGAAACTGGGGCCTGAATACACTAAGGCACCTGGGAGGTTGTAAGGCTCCGTAGTAAGCACTTTAATCTATTCGTCACTCGCTGATGAATTTATTGCGGAAGAATTGAAACACGAAAGTTAAACAAGATACATTTAATAACTACGAAATATTAATAACTAAAGTTACTGAATGTGTGGACGTCCTCTGTAGATACTTGGAAAATATAATAGCACAACCAGAGGAGACCAAGTTCCACAAAATTCGATGCTCTAATAATACTTTTAAGAAAAAGGGTCTTAAGCAGCAGGGAGTAGGCGTTCGATGAAGTATTGTGTGCATTAGGAAAATCCAAACTGCGCTATTATGAGGAATGCTAAGAAATTAACATTAAGAGACAATTGACAAATTACAATAGAAGAGGGTTGGGAATTCAAGAAAGGATCAAATTATGTTAAATCACATAAATGTAAAGTAGAGTTTCGAAGCATGAATTATTTCTAACTATCTATAAACCGTTGTCCAAGAAGTAATATAAAACAAGAGGCTTACGAGCGAGCGCTAGGCTTACATCTAATTATTCTAAAACTATACAAGTCTCTCCATACCGCCCACCTTGAAAGAACCGTCTTTCAACACACACAAAAGAAAACACAAATCACTCATTAGGAAGAGGGCACAACTTGGCGGCTGCTCGGCGGTAGGTCCCCTTGGAAGTTTTCACGTCAGCCACTCGAACAATCCCATCCTCGCCTGGGAAAACCTCTTGAATTCTACCGACCAACCAGTGGAGTGGGGGCGAATTCTCCTCACGAATGAGAACCAATCTTCCTATCTCCAGTTGTTGACCATGAGAGGACTTCCATTGGCCCCGGGACTGAAGCTGGCTCAAATATTCCTTGGACCATCTCTTCCAGAAGTGCTCCCGAATCTGTTGAACGTATTGCCAACGCGACATACTATTAAGCTTTATGTGTGATAGACTTGGCTCCGGAATAGCTAAGAGCGAGTCTCCAATCAGGAAGTGGGCAGGGGTAAGGAAGGCTAAGTCGTTGGGATCGCTTGATATTGGAGTGATAGGGCGTGAGTTTACAATGGCCTCAATTTGGGTTAATAACGTGGCCATTTCTTCGTAGTTTAGAGATGTCTTTCCGATTATCCGAATTAGATGATGTTTGGTTAGTTTCACTGCGGATTCCCAAATACCTCCAAAATGGGGCGATCTAGCTGGGCTGAAGTGCCAGTTTATCCCTTCTCGGGTGGCCAAATCTTGAACCTTCCCTTGGAAGTTTTCTTCGTTGAACAGTTGGCGTAGCTCCGTCAATTCTCTTCTTGCACCGACAAACTGCGTTCCGTTATCCGAATAAATCTGAGCAGGTCGGCCGCGTCGTGAAATGAATCGTTTCAAAGTTGCCAAAAATGACGCGGTGGACAAATTTCCTACAAGTTCCAGATGTATAGCCTTGATGGAAAAACATATGAAAACTGCACCATAAGACTTGCCAATGGCACTGTTTCGACGCCGTCCTTCCTTCACAGACAGGGGCCCAAAGTAATCAATTCCGACAATTTCAAAAGGACGCGATTGGGTCACTCGGCTAGCAGGGAGATCACCCATGATCTGTTGAGCACCGGAAGGCTTAGCTCTAAAGCAAGTAATACATCTTCTGATGACAGCCTTGACAGAATTTCGCGCAGAAAGTATCCAATAAGTATTTCTAAGAGTGGCAATGGTTGTTTGGGTTCCGGCATGCAACTGCTTGACATGTTCATGCCTTATTACTAGTTCCGTGAACGGATGTTTCGCAGGGAGAAGTATCTGATGTTTTTCATCAAAAGAGATATTTGAATGGCGAAGCCGTCCTCCTACCCGTAAGATACCATTATCATCAACAAAGGGATTTAATGACAGTAGCCTGCTTTTCCTGCTTACTTGCCCATGTGTTTTCAGGCAAAGTAAATCCTTAGAGAAAGCTTGACCTTGAACGACCTTAATTAAGGTGTTTGTCGCTGATCTTAGATTATCAATACTTAATCGATCGGTTTCAATATTGGCGGTAAGATTTGACACGCGGGCGAGCAGATTATTTTTAAACCGCAGACAATAACCAGTGATTCTCAACAATCGAGATAAATCGGAGTATCTCGAAAACAAGTCTAATTTCTCAGGGGCACTACTGGTAGAAACATGGACAATCTTTCGTTCTGGTGTATCTTCGCTCGGGACAGTGACCTCAGAGTGGCTTGGCCAATACACAATTTGTTCCTGGAGCCACTTAGGACCTTCCCACCATAACATTGACTCCTTCAGGGTGAGGGGGCTGCACCCACGTGAAAGAATGTCAGCGGGATTGTCCGCTGTGCCTACGTGGTGCCAGTCTGAAGTTTTGGTTAAGTCTTGTATTTCACTCACACGGTTTGCAACAAATGTTTTCCATGCCTTGGAACAACTTTTAAGCCATGACAACACTACGGTCGAGTCGGTCCAGTAAATGGTCCGTGTGAAATCTAACTCGATAGAGCTCGTTATTTTGTCTACGAGGTGTGCTAATAATAAAGCTCCACATAGCTCTAAGCGAGGAAGCGATATTACCTTTAAAGGAGCGACTCTTGTCTTAGAGCACAACAAAGTGCATGTCACATTTCCGAATTGGTCGGTCACGCGGAAGTAGACGCAAGCACCGTACGCTTTCTCACTGGCGTCGCAGAAACCGTGCAGCTCAATGGTCCTAGGATCGCAGGTTCTTAGAACGTTGCGCGGAATCTTGATCAAATTGATGTCTTGAAATTCACGTTCATGGTTAATCCATTGGCCTTGGAGTTCGATGGGCAGAGATTCGTCCCAGCTGAGTCCTAGTTCCCAGAGTCGCTGGATGAATATTTTGGCCATTATAATGACAGGAGAAATGAGTCCTAACGGATCAAATATCTGAGACACTGCTGATAGTATGCTCCTTTTCGTAATTCTCTTTCCTTGCTTTTGAGTGTTGACGCAGTATTGTAGCAAATCATCCCTGGGATTCCATTGCAATCCTAACGTACTTATGCCTTCGTTTTTGTCTAAGTTGACAATCTCATGTTTAACAGGTGAACCGGACAGATTTTCCAATAATGATGGGTTGTTAGATCCCCATTTCCTCAATTCAAACCCGCCTTTGCGGAGAACTTCAACGACTCGGCTTTGGATTTCTCTAGCTTCATCAACCGTGTGAGCACCCGTGAGAAGATCGTCGACGTAAAAGTCCCTGAGAATAATTTTGGCACCCACGGGACAATTTAGCTGCTCTTCTGTGGCCAATTGTCGCAGCGATTTGATGGCTAAATAGGAAGCGGAGGATGTGCCATACGTGACGGTGGTCAGCTCAAAGGTTTCGAGCTCTTGCCTGCTGTCTTCTCTCCACAGAATTCTTTGAAGCGACATCTGTGAAGGGTCCATGAGAACTTGACGGTACATCTTCGCGATATCGGCAGTGAGAACTACTTGGTGAGTTCTGAATCTCGACACTATTTCAAAAAGGTCTTGTTGCAACTTAGGACCGACCATTAAGGTGTCATTCAGAGAATGCCCTGATGATGATTTTGCGGATCCATCGAAGACAACTCTGACCTTTGTAGTAATGCTGCTTTCTTTTACCACAGCGTGATGGGGTAGATAGAACTGAGGGGTGGTGGTTTGAGATAGTTCTTCCGTGGTTAATTTTTTCATGTGTCCTAAGTCAAGGTATTCCTTCATAAAATTCGAATATTCTGTTTTAAGGGTTGGTTGCTTGTTCAACCGCTTTTCTAGGGAATAGAATCTCTTCAGAGCGGAATCCCGAGAATCACCTAATGATGGAGCATTTTGTTTTATTGGAAAGCGTACTACAAAACGTCCCTCCGGATTTCTGGTATAAGTTTTCAAGAAGTAGTCTTCGCACGATCGTTCATCGGGAGAAAGGGCTGTAGAGCTATTTAGGTTCTCTATTTCCCAAAATTTAGTTAACCTTTGGTCTATGCGCTCCATTGTTGATAAGTTGCACAACATGTGGGAAGTTGATGGGAGATTTGGAGTCACCTTGCCAGATAAAATCCAACCTAGGAGAGTTTTTTGAAGAAGAGGCTGATTTTGGCCGATCTCAATACGGCCAACGCATAATAATTTGAAGAACAATTCTGTGCCAATTAACATGTCAATGCTTCTTGACACATTGAAATCAGGATCAGCTAATTTGAGATTTTTCGGAATGGACACTTCTTCTTTAACAAAGGAAACTAATGGTAAACGTTCTGATATCGTGTCTAGCATAAGACATTCAACTTCCAAATGAAAATTGCTGTGAATTGATTTAAGTTTCGCTTGAATGGAGTTTGTAACATGAGACACGGATTGGCTTATTCCTGATATAGAAACGGAAGTAGATTTTTGTGGCAAAGCTAATTTTTCTGCCAATTCCCGAGTAATGAGGTTAGACTGCGACCCAGAGTCTAAAAGAGCGCGGCACCTGTGAGTGCGCCCATTATTGTCATAAATCTTCACAACGGCAGTTGATAGAAGAACTTGGCTTGAAACATGAAAAACGGCGCTGTGATTTGAAATACTCGTAGAAGTTGTTTGACAGTTTTGCGATGATGGATTAACGTCTCTTTCTTGATGCAAGAGAGTATGATGCTTCTTGTTGCACGTTTTGCAAGCACCGGACTTGCATTGCGCCGCTGAATGATTTGGTTGGAGGCAATTGTAACAAAGTTTTTTAACCTTTACTTGTTGGATGCGTTGATTTACCGTGTTTTCGATAAACTTTTCGCACCGGTAGATTCGATGATTTTCGCCGCAGTAAGCACATTTGAAGTTGCTTGTGACCAAATGCGAAGTAGTTCTCTTGGGGAGTGAACCTTTCGTGTTTGGCGTGGGATTGTTGGATGAGGTTTTCGAAGTGGTTTCTAAAGTATAACACCTTCGAGTCAAAAAGTTTGTTAAGTCATTGAATGAGGGAAATTCAGTTGTTGGAAACTGCTCATCCCATTCCTTTTTCGTAGCAAAGTCTACCTTAGAAATTAACAGATAAATTAACAGATCATCCCAATATTCCGTCGGTCTTTTTAAGGCACTCAGCGCTTCAACATGTTCGAGAAAACCATCAAGAATGGCTCTGAGAGAAGTATGATTTTCTTTTGAAGATGGCGGCATTTGGTGCATGGCATCAATGTGTTTGTGTGCGATTAACCTCTTGTTATCGTACCTAGCCACCAATCTTTTCCAGGCCCGTTCATAATTGATTTCGGATATTTCTAGTGAATGAATAATGCTTGCGGCATCGCCTTTCAAACAGGATTTTAGGTATTGAAACTTATGTACTTGAGAAATGTCACTGTTGAGATGAATCATTGAATTAAATGTGTCGAAGAATGGGAACCACTGATCGTAGTCACCGGAAAAGGTGGGTAAATCGATGGTTGGAAGCTTCAGGATCTTCGGAGATGTGGCAGAGGTGACCTTTTGAGTGAAGCTTGCATTTGAAATGGTACTGTTATTGCTGAGAAGTTTTTTCATGCAACTCAGTAGGTTATAGTACGAGGTTTCGAATTGCTCGCGCTCCACTTCTTGAACCGAAAAACCTTCTACCTTTTCTATTTCAGTTTGTAATTCGTCAAATTGTTCCAGGAGAGGTTGTAATTTCTTTTGACGGTCTTGTATTTGATCGAAGTCGATATCTTCTCCGCAAGAGTCAAGATAAGTTCGCATTCTTGTTAAAGATGATTTTAAAGTACCGCGTTTTAGCTTTAGCGTTTTTATCGTTTCTTCAGACATTTTAGAGGTAGTTGCAAGGAACACAAAGAAAAAGATGGGAAATAATTGGAGACTTACCCAGTTGAATTTCGCCGATACTTTTGGACGTAGTTTGGATGCTGCTCAACTTCCGGCTTCCGTGTGATCAAAATGTTTCCGCATCCGGCTCGAAGGACCAAAATGTTGGGGATTTCCTGTTTTGAAAACCCTTCCCAGACGAAACTGGGGCCTGAATACACTAAGGCACCTGGGAGGTTGTAAGGCTCCGTAGTAAGCACTTTAATCTATTCGTCACTCGCTGATGAATTTATTGCGGAAGAATTGAAACACGAAAGTTAAACAAGATACATTTAATAACTACGAAATATTAATAACTAAAATGTAGCAAAGTAATGCATTTATCGCGTGCTGCTAAAACTTAACCCCGTGTTAAGTTTTAACTGAACAACTCACTTGTGATTTATTTTGAATCTTATTCTAGACTGGGTAAAATTTACAAAATTGTGGTATTTAAGGTTTTGAAAGCAATACAAATGTTGGGAGGGAAAAACAGGTGATTGGTTGAAGTGCCAAGTAGGGGCTGACCAGGGTTGTGCCTAAATTAAAATGCTAATTAAACTGATATTTCCAGAAAAGTAAAATTGGTAAAACCAAAGCGCCTGCAAATACATTAACGACTAAGAAAAAGGGTCTTAAGCAGCAGGGAGTAGGCGTTCGATGAAGTATTGTGTGCATTAGGAAAATCCAAACTGCGCTATTATGAGGAATGCTAAGAAATTAACATTAAGAGACAATTGACAAATTACAATAGAAGAGGGTTGGGAATTCAAGAAAGGATCAAATTATGTTAAATCACATAAATGTAAAGTAGAGTTTCGAAGCATGAATTATTTCTAACTATCTATAAACCGTTGTCCAAGAAGTAATATAAAACAAGAGGCTTACGAGCGAGCGCTAGGCTTACATCTAATTATTCTAAAACTATACAAGTCTCTCCAGTAGACAATCAATAATTTCACTCTCTAATTGATATTTATTTCTTCCAAGATAGGTTTGCACTTTTTCCGATGCACTTATATTAGTTGCCATATTTTTATATCCTTTATTTTTACATCCTTACAGTTCTTTATTTCTCTATTATTTGATTTTGACGTGAATATAAATTCTTTATTTAAAGAAATTTCTCTCATTTATTGTAACGGACGTGTATTGGAAATGCTTTTAATAAACTGTCATTGATTATATTTTTAGGTACGATAATGTTCACCGTATTTGTAGATTCTATTACGAACTTGACATGATACGTCCATGTTTTTAGCATGAAATTACGTTACGTGCGGACATTATTAATGCGAAATGTGATGCGACGTGGCGTTCAGAATCGACGAAAGTGGTAATGGAATCTATATCGAAACAGGATATTCCAATATGACGTCGATAATGCCAATATCAAATATTGTTTCGCTTGCTGCGCTAATGGCACGAATAAAAGCGCACACCTACTGTCAGATTATTAATTGTTCAACCCGTGATATATAACGTTATGGCCTAGGTAATGTATCTAAACTGTAATTTCGAGGTTTTAGGTGACATCACGCCGGCCAACTTCATTATACTCCTGTGCTGCATTATAATTGTCGGGGCCAGTGCATAACAACTGTATCGCATATGTGCATGCCCACTTTATCCAGTGCCATCCTCTCTCATATATTATGCGAACCTGTAACCGTTGTTTTAAGGATAATCGTTTTGGCAATGTGTGTAGAGTCCATGGAAATCCTGTGACAATAACTGATTATGATTAGGTTTACGATGCACTAGATATCCTCGTTTTTAAAGAAAGCACATGTACACAAAGAAAACCTCTTAAGTTTCAATTCGAAATTAACGTTAAGTATTTTATTTTCAAAATCATATTTAACTAAAAAATTGCTTTTATTATTTTTTTAAAAATAATAATGTTAAAAAGTCCTTTTATGTTGTAATTTATTATTTATTATCGTCTTCTTTTAAATGAAACATTTCGCTCCATTAAACACTTGATATGGACCACTGTTCAGTTTCCGCGTTTTATTTTTATCGTTGGAAGAACGATCTGAAATATAATAGTGATCGTAAGTAAACAAGTTACCTACTACGGAAATTAAATAAGGGGAAAGAAATAAAAAATTGATGTCGTTGTAGATATATTGGGGCTACGAACTGAAAGATCTAGTTTTCAATTCTGTTCGATGATTGGCAACACTAATGGCGGTAAACATTCTTGAAATATTTTCGCCGTTTATGTTTTGCCTGACTTCTTCGGCAGCGACGTTTCGAAAACAAATTATTTGTAATTCAAAACAATTCCCCCATTTATTTCCACGTTAATGCGTTTCCATTTTGATAAATTACGCTTACAAATATGGATTTTCACCGACAACGAAATATTTTAATGTTTATTAATTAATCACGCCGCGCACTGCCGAAGTATTTGATCATTTATCAAGTCGGGCGTTACTCGTTCGAAGCCACGATAAAAGCTGTTTTTATTAATAATCCATTTGCTGCCGCGGTATTTTGGCGGCGGCCTTCGTGATTGGATCGGAAATCGTCCTACGGCAAAAAATTCTCCGGCTGTAAATTGCGAACGCAACGATTCCGGGCGCGCTCACACTATTATCCAAGTGTGACAGATAATTACTAAATGATTTATTGGTGTCCGTAGCTAAACTTTCCATTTCAGTATCCTCAATTCGAATATAATAGATTTTATTTTTAACTTATTGTTAACCGTTAATATCACCCAATTAAGTTCGATTTCTTGACCTCGGCTAACGCATAATAATAGAGGAAATTAGTCCAGCTTTTTATAACTTTATCCATGAATGTATGTGTGACGGATTTATTTTCATTTCATTTGGTTTCAACAACATAGTTACTTTATATACTGAAAACTAACAATAGTATAGTAAATTTCCAGAGATATTAATGCTACGTCAGGCCAGAAACTGAATTGATTCTTATTAAATTATCATCACATTAATCAAATTTCTGGTTTTTAAGAGTCGTCTATTATACTAAAGGAAATTAAATCTTATTAAGGTACAACAAAATTTTGAGAAAAACGTCGAGAAGCATTTTTCAACTCTAATTAAAACTCGACCTCAGCACACCCGTCACTGAAATTAAATGCGATTCGCATATAAAAATTTAGAAATTATTTCTTAATTACGTTTCGTCGAAGAAGGAGGGCCGAAATTATGCGGCCAATTCAAGGAGCAATAAAGAAACCGGCTTAGGATGTCTGAGATTATTGCTGTTGATTCCATTGTGCCTCGCTCCCGGAGGGTTTCCTTATGTATACATAGCTACATCCGGGCAAGGATTTCCACTCGCTTTGAAGTTTTGATTCTGAATTTCTGATGTCTCCCCCTCTCGTTAAGTTTGTTTTGTTTTGTTGCCCTTGCTAATTAGTTGCCTGACGCATTAGTTTCTTCAAGGGCGGGAGAAGTTCGATTTATAGGTAGTAAAGTTTTAAGTATCACAAAATCTTTTAACCGGACACTAAATCTCGCATTATACACTTAACGTTTCACCGTCGTTCGACAGCTTCGTCAGAAGTGAAACGTTAAGTGTATAGTGCGAGATTTAGTGTCCGGTTAAAAGATTTTGTGATAGAAATTTCATCGGACAAGAACCAACTTTAAATAAAGTTTTAAGTTTTAATTTAATTCCATGATTGGTACAAACGACTAAAGCTTTATCTATATTCGACTCACTACAAATTTGATACCACTTTTACTAGTCTTTAAAAAAATAGGCAAATAGTCTGAAAGGAGTGAAAAATTTATATTCTTTTGTTATTGAATTTTTTTTGCGAAGATCCACTTGGCTGAAATGAAATTTTGATTTCCATATGACGCCATTTTTATATTAAACTCGGGACGTTTCTCATCTGAAGTCTTCCTACGATTATTAAAATATTCGGCGTAGATAACAGCACTGGAAGGATATTTTGATTATAATTGGAATCGGTTTTTCAATCACAAGTTAATTTTAACCTTTCATATTTGCTACTATGGGAAAAAACCGAAAGTTAAAGCTAACTTGTGACCTAAGTGTGATACTGTATGCGAAATATTAAATGGTTTGCCTTTTTTGAAATCCTATGCACGTCTTTCCTAATCGTATCTAGTGTTGTACTCTTCCTAGGTTTGATTAATTTGCATTAAGTTACATATTTACAAATATGTCAGGCCTTCGAACACTTTCTGTGAAAACTCAACCGACTTACTGGACCTAGACACTCGAATTTCATGAATTAAAAAATTTTTAAATGACTTGTTTGGTCACATGATACAATAACGATATTTAAGATTTAATATTACAGCCACATTTCGAAAGGTTCTTTCATTTCGCCAAAATTCTTTTGTACTTATTTTTCGCAGTTAAGACGATTCTGTTGAATCAAAAAGAAACATCAAGTAAACATTTATAAGTTTTATTGCTTAATTTTTTTTTATTTCGGAAGAGATTATATGACCCTACTGTATTTTGAGAATAACCCGAAGATTATGAAAGCCGTCCTTTTGCCGAAATCCGATTTAATATTTAACCGGCATTATATTGCGTCATACTAAATAGGGTTATCTCTTAATGTTAAACATATACGCAGGGGAATGTGATAGCGAGAGCTACGTAATTACATTAGTACCTATTACAAACGCGAGCGGGGGAGATTTTAAATCAAACACTGCGAAACACTCTAAACCTTTAGGGTTTGTTCTAATCCCAAACGGTATACTCAGTTATGTTCATAATGCAGTTAGATTTGGCAAACTTGTCCGCACAAATACCTTCACCTCCTAACTTACATAGATACGAAATAATTTCCCTTCGGTTTAAGGTCGTGCGAAATAACTTAAATAAAAAAATATTTCTTGGAAACAAATTCCCCACGTGAGATCTCCAAACAAAACGATTGGTTAATTGACTTTGAAATTTCGGTGTAATAACATATTGAGGCTATGCCTGGAAAATTCGCAAAACGTAAAACATCTCGTTGTTTATGAATTAGAGTTCGCAATTTTCGTTCAATTTCAGAAAAAAATGTCGACGTCAACCCGAAATACGCGTTCGATATTTTTTCGTGTCGGCGGAGCTTTCCCGGCGAATACATAAATATAGTAACACATGCGGTTGCAAAGTGGTCATGTTTCGGAAAAAATACGAATAACACGCGGAGGGTTAGAGGGAAAGTGAAAATCGATGCGGATACACGACATTTTGTGCGGCGCGGCTTTTGCTGCAATTTATTTAACACTTTTTTTTACATTTCGGACGTTAAAATTTGCGAAATTTATGTATTTCGACTGCATCATAAATTTCGTTAAATAATAAGCGCGCAAATGTTCATGATGTTATATTTAATTGTGTGACGGTGAAATATATTGTAACATTTATTTTTTAGTGCTGTTTGAATGTTGGAAATTAATTTCGTACACTAACTAACTGAAACGGTAATATTTTCATGTATTAAACGAACTCGGAAATGATCGGCTTCATTATATGTACAACCTCATTCAAATACAATGAAACGTTTAAAACCGAAAGGCTGTAGTCAGAGATCGAAGATGCCGAATGAGATGAAGCCTTATGCCGAACAAATGTTTCCGAAGTCCTTCGGAACCCCACAACACGTTGCGCTCTCTCTGACTCGGCACCGTTGCACTCTGACTACAGCATTTCGGTTTTAAGCGTTTCATTACTTTTGATTGAGGCTGTACATATATGCACAGAATTAAATTTCTTAAAATTTACGATTTAAAAGTTACGATTTAAAAAAAAGATGGAAGGAGTAGGTAGTCAAAGTATCAAAATATATACACATAAAATCAATCAAATCAATATTTATGTAAACAACAAATAGGTATTAACTTTACTCTCCCTGCCACATAAAAATACGTTCACTTTTTTAAGGTGAATCCCGCTTTAAAATGGTGTGTATTTATCACAAAGTATTTTAATTATTATATCATTGCCAAAGTATAACTAATTAATTAAAATTAATTGAATTAAAACTCGCATATCCGACAATAAGAAGAAAGCAGAACATAAAATCCTTTATTAAAACCATACTTTACGTAAATAAAACTACTCCAAATGCTACATAATTTTTTGTTCAATTCAATTTGACGCAGTTATATTTTAGAACAGTGGAATATTTTAATTAAAGTTGTTTCATCCACTGAGAGTTTAAGCAACAAAGTTTTGAATTTTATGAATCTGTTTGTTACAAAACGTCGATTAGAAAGCATTTTTACGATTTTATTGGGTGAATATTTTAAGTAATAAATTCACTAGATGGCGTGAGTAAAAAAGTACAGAGTTACGTAATTTTCAAAGATACGCACTGAACTTTTGCAAATGTACTTAATTCCGAAATTTCATTACGTTGTAATTGGTAGTCTAATCTGTGTTCACAAAATACATATCTCAAATAAATGCGGTGCTTTACGCCATCTGTCGGATAGAAAACAAATGTGATGGAACTATTGATTCATTTTGTGCGCAATAGGTGTTATGTGCAAAACAATTTAAAGCTGCCAATTACAAAAGACTCTCCCTGGAGGATAAAAGGTACCTTAAGTAAGCTCATTTAAGACAACACAATTCTAAAAACCTAAATTTTAGAAAATTTAAAAGTCTTTCAAAAGGATAGATGATAGAGTTTCTTGTTATATAAGTTTTAACTTATTAAAGTTGTTTAATTAAATCTGTCTTCAGTGGCTACAATCTAAGAAAAGGAAAAAAAAGAGAAGGAAAATATAATTTAATTCTCTTCTGATTCAGTATCTACTTCATCTTGCTAATTCCAGTTTCGTTTTACTAGATGTTATCTTATGACTCTTTTCATATGGTGCCGTTTGGGAATTTCTGTAGTGGATCAAATAAATAAATGAATAATTTTCAAGAGACACATTCAAGGTCAGTAATACTCGGAGGTAATCTTTTATTTTTAACTTTCTAAACTATGTCTCCTTAAAAATGGAAGAATTCAATTTCCAAATGTTTTTCCACGCCTATAAAAAACTTTTTGGTATTTGCTGCAGTTATAAATCATTTAGTATGAGTTAATCATTGATTTTCTAAACCATTTTCTTACTTTCTTTTTCGTTAAATAATAATTAAATTGTAGGTAAATCAAATAAATAAGCCACATACTTATTTAGACAAGGAGACGTTTTGTCCAAGAGGTTTCTAGAATTTGGTGTTTTCAGACAAAATAATAGATACGAGGGGGGTATTTTTAAATTACCTAGCTAACTATAAAGGAAAAGAGCTATAAGAAAAGTAACATGTATTTTATTTTTCGATATATTATGATTCACAACCAGTTTACACACTTATTCCATCGTTTTTTCCATAAGGCTGTTCCTTTTGAAAAAAAATCCTTTCAATGAAATCCTCCTCCACTTTTTTGGTATTCATCCAAAGAATCTCACAGGTATTCATCCAAGGAATCTTTCAAGTATTCATCCAAAGAGAACCCTATTCGCGCAAGTGCTTCTTTTAATTTAGGAAGAGATAATAGTCACTCAGTGCCAAGTCCGGGCTGAAAGGTAGATGTTGCATTTCTATAAAGCCGCATTCGTTGATTATATTTCGAATTTTACGAGCTTTTACTACGTACCTGTTTGCAGAATTGTTGAGCGTGCAAATTAAGTTACTTCCCAACTGTCGGCTAATCAGTGGGTTGTAATGTAACCCCAAAGCAAAGGTCTGAAGTTATAAGAATAAAATAAAAGTTACCAGTAATGTATATTTGTCTTTATTTATATGTATTTCAAATAAGAAAATGAAATTCAAAACAAAGAAATGAATGAATGCAAATAAAAGAATTAAATGTTCAATCGGTTAAACAAATCGTGCTAAAACTCCATACCAGAAAAGCCAATTCACGAAATACGGATCCGTTTGTTCGTTCACAAGAAATTTTAAATTAAATAGCAAAAAAAACAGTAAATTTAACCACGCATGTCAACATAGTCTGTACTATAATGCGTCCAAAATATTAAAACTATAGTCGAATAAAATCCGACCTTCAACTTCTAACTGTGAATACACAACAGCTAATCCAGAGTCGCGAAGCCGTCCGAAAAACGAATGCACAGGAGAGACGTTTGCAGTGCACCAACTTGCTTTCCGGGATATAAGCGCCCTCTAATGAGTGGAGTTGTAAACAGCCGTGTTAACGGACACTAAGATGGATGATCGATCTCGGACCACAACGACGCCATCGAAAGTTCAACCACGAAGAAACCCCAACTAGCTCCCGGTTAAACGCTCCAATGAAACGTCCGGAACAAAAGAAAAACCTAGATAAATGATTGAAAAACACATGTTACGACTTTGAACTGCGCACAAAGTTGCTGATATGAAACATTCCTGACGTGTATCCAGAAGTCAGGCTTGGAAGAAAGCCTTTGCCGCTTGAAGTGCACAAATCAAACCTTCCCTTCAATCTTCACTTTAAACAGTCACAGTTTAGTAAATTCCACAAACAAGGCGAAGCTCAAAACACGAGGTGTACATCCATCAAGCGAGCAGCAACAAGACTGCAGGAGGAGTTGCTAAGAGAGGCAGCAGAATTACGCAGGAGAGTGAGTGAATTTTGTGAAAATTTATGAAACTAAAGAAGACCGTTACGACTACAATTCCCATACACTATACAGGGTGATCCGGAAAACTAATGGTAATTTAATGAATTTTGCAACCGTAACACTTTGTGAACTTATCATGAAGCAGCATGATCTTTTGATGACAGTTGTGGGACCTTTCTTGCTGAATAGCAAAAATTTATTGTTTCCTCTGTTACTGTAGAGTTTTTTTCCTTGTATTCAATTAGTGATATTCTTTCTGTATCACAAAATACCGTCGCCATCAGTTTTCCTGATGAATTATGCGTTTTTGACTTTTTATTAGCGGAGATCCCTTGTGGACCCACTGCATGGATTATTGCTTTGTCGTTGGGCACCAGTGATACACCCACATCTTATCACCTATTATAATTTTCGGGAAAAGGTCTTTGTTGTCAGCCAAGGCCCTTTCACAATTTTTTGCCGACGTATTTTTGTTCGGGAGTAAGCAATTTGGGAATCCAATGTGCTGACAGCTTATTCATTCTAAATATTGAAATAAAAATTTTAATACTGTACCCTTTGATGTGAAGAAACCCTTATTCTTCCATCTGCTAAGACCAATTCTTCAACTTTCTTGATTCTTCAACACAATAGGCTTTCTGCATCTTGGGTGATTAGGAATTCATTCCCTAACCCATCAAAATTGTTTAGGGCAAAATTTTACTGAGTTTCTTTCCTATACACGCCCATCATCCTCTGATGATAATCTTTGGGTGCATTTCTTTCCTTCGTTAAAAGTAGATCGTGCTGCTACCTATATTCCAGCTTAAGGTAAGGCTTTGTAAAAACAACAAAGATTCGTTTTCTTTCTTCATGACTTCATCGTATATTACAGAATGTAGTGTCTTTCAAAAAATAGAAATTTTAACTGCAATTATGCCCGAATGCGACTGTTATTATTGCCGGGTATTAATTTCAACGCCCAGTGCGATACAACAACAGATTTGCGTTGTGAGTTTAAACAGTTTGTTTACTCGTTCACCTCCGGTTATTATTATATTCGTTTTCATTTTCGGCGTACACGTTTGCTTCATTATTCTCGTAATTGAGAATTATGTGGCCAGCACGTGTTGATTCGAGAGGGAACGGTATTTGCGTTTTATGGAATCGCTATCGCCGAAAATTTAATATTTGCGCACGCTTTAATATTTATTGGCTTCATATGAACCATTAATGGAATTGTTTCATGGGACGACTCGACCTGCCGGCTCTTTTACCCTTTAGCCGCGTAATCACACCTCTCCACGCGCGTTTTATTTCAGATCGCGCGTCCCGAAATTGTCTATATGTAAATTTTGATTGCTGAATCGCCGAATATATCGTGTCAAATAAATGTTATTGCGTGCGAGGTCGAAGTTCCGGGCGAATGCGTTCAGTTGTTCCATACTAGTTGATTTACAGATGGCCGACTAAAATTTGTAATGGCATCAATTTACAATGATTAATTGCGTTATTATGGCAAAATTAATTTCTTGCATGCAAGATTTAAAGCGAATATATCCAAATTTTCACTGGAATGTTTGCCACAAATAAATACAAAAGCCCCATTAAAGCCACAATTAAAATTATCTTTCCAGTTTAATGTTACTAGATACTAATCCATCCTACTTATTTATACAAATTTATGAGTCAGTAATGACAGGAAAAACTACTGATACATTGATAAACTACAGAATATGTTTAGTACTAGGACCTGGCTAGATCAACTTATCTATATTTTGCAACAAAAGTTATAATTAATGGTATACCTACATAGATAGGTAACTATGTATGTCAGTACGTAAATAAAGATTATTTCTGTGAACATGAATGATAAATATTTGGAGATAAAAAATACAGAAAAGAATTTTTAAGTAGAGGTGAATCAAATAGAAAAAACCTGACACGTAAAAAGCCTCTCCCCGTAAACTAAGATCGAACGAATTGATTGCGTTAAACAAGGGGTGTTTCATTACTGCACGAATTCCTAATTCACGAATGATACTAGCTACTAGCATTTTAGTTGACAAAAAAATTCTAGTCGTTGCAACACTTCCTTTCCATTAACCTCTATTCAGTTACACTTGGATGCTATCCAGACGTTTCTTTCATTTAATTTTCTTCTTCCCATTGTAGATGATATGGATCTGATTTGCTGACGTGTACCGTAGCAAGTTTTGGCGTGTATTCCTTCATCTTTTACTAGTGCATAATTAACTGGCGAAGTTTGTCTTACAATCACGAAAAGACCAATGTATTTATTTGTATTGCAGCTTATCACTTTTTCCTTTTTGTCTTTTGTAAATCCGCAGCTTCCTTTTGTCTTTTACTTTAAATTTCGTGTCTCTGTGAGGGTGGTCGTATCGCAATTTGTAAATTTCTTGTTTTTATAGTAATCCATTTTAAATCGGTTTTTATTGCCTAGGAAACCATAGCAGCTGAGACGATTATTGCCATGCCATAAAAACCATGTAAAAATGAACTACTATAATAGTTTCAGCAATTCTTTCTTTTCAAGTGTATTATAATTGAGAGTACATAAGTTGCAAATTCCTTAAATTACATGCACAGAGTTAAATTAAGATTATCAGAATTAGTTAGAAGGTTAGCTTTTTGTTCCATTGCAACGAGTACGACAATCAACACGTGAAACACTGCGAAACTACTATAAGTCACATATACAAATTACGTTCCAAATTGGCATCCCGGGACAACTGTAACAGTGTCACAAACAGAACATATTATGTTATTTGCATATCATACGTTAATAAACAAAGCAATAACATGCAACCAACATTATGTTATGCAGTGGTTTTGCAAACGCATAAACAGAATTTGGAAAATTAATTTATTCTTTCGATAATCTAGTAATACTATTTCTGTGAAGAATATCAGTTTTATGAAGAGCAGATAGATTCAATTCAGTCAAAAAAAAAATTGCCCTAGCAAGAAAATGCTTCCAGCAAAACTAGAAACATATTTTATTTGACCTGAAACGCGCATGCATTATAATTAAAGCTCCGTTGGAATTCTTAATCCAAGATGCTTGCTCCGTTTTATGTTCATTGTTCATCTTTCGAAAAATGAAGATTTGGTGATTTCTAACTGAGAGAGATTTTATCTTTACCATAATTTGATGACATACTACAGACTTATTATTTATTTACTCGTAAATGCGGGAGATAATTTGTATGGTCTAATCGCAAGAAATAATACTGACGCTTGCAGTATGATTTCGTTAAATGCTGTGATCTCAAAAGTGCTACAAAATTCACGTTCAAAACCAAAACGCTGTAATCAGACAGAGAAGATACCGAGTGAGATGAAGCCTTATGGCGAACGAACGTTTCCGAAATCCTTCGGAACCCCACAACACGTTACGCTCTCTCTGACTCGGCACCGTTGCTCTCTGATTAAAGCGTTTTGGTTTTGAACGTTTCATTACTTTTGATTGAGGCTGTACATGTAAATACAGATTCGGTAAATGTATAACTTGACATCCCGTTATAATGCGTGCGTTAATGTTAAAGTTAAATTTTTTTTCTGATGAGGCGTGGTTTCACCTTTCTGGGTAATTCACAAAATACGCGAATGTGGAGCACTGACAATCCGCATATTTTTGTTGAATCTCCACTATATGCTCAGAATATTGGTGTTTGGATGGCAATCTCTCGCAGAAGAATATTTGGGCCCATTCTTTTCAATTTTACTGTCAATGCCGAGAGATACAGAAACAATACTTTAACGAAATTTGTTCAACAATTACACCATGATGAAATTCAGCGTGGCTATTTTCAACAAGACGGTGCAACGGCACATACGACACGGGACACTATAGCTTTTCTCCGCGAGTTTTTTGATGACCGATTGATAAGTTTAAACAAAGTTTAAAACAAAGGATTGTTGAAGAATGTGTAACCATAACGCCAGAAATGCTGCAAAATGCTTTTGCTAGTTATGAGAAGGCGCGTAAATTTATGCATCAAGGCGGAGGACAATTCCAACAGTTACCTTAGCTTGTCTTTTCTTGTTGAAAAAATGTTATAATTCTTCCATTTTACTTTTCAAATTAGTCAATATTAATTCTAGAGATAAAATAATAATGAAATTAGAACTACAACACATTCGATGACATTTGGTGACATTTGCATCTTATTATTTGAAAATTATGATCTAAGCTAAGACAGTGGCTTTCCATTTCATGACAGCCCTTGACCAAAATAATTTTTGATGCCTCGGTATATAAAGATGTTGAAAATCACTACCTGATTTTTCTAATTTTTCTATAAATTTTTAAATCTGTAGGGATAAACATCTTACACAAGGAAACACAGATTCTAAATAACTATTAAAATCCGTCAAAAGGTATGCCATACTATTTGAAGAAGAGTGACCCCTTCGAAACTGGATCGAGGTACTAGAAATTCTCAGGACTGTTATGGCCCTTTAATATCCAGTCCAATTGTAGTTGCTTTATCTGTTAAAATAGAAAAGAAAGTTATTTTAAAAATGTAATTATTGAATTTTCCTCATTCACGGTGTAGATCAGCTATACATGTATATGATGGGGTGGTGGGGAAGACAAGTACCATGGTGATTCCCCAGAGTAGCAAAGACCGTCAATACGACAAACAAATTGAATCCAGTGGTCGATAGGCTAGTATGCAGCGTGTAACGTCCATGTGGCGTTAGCAGTCACATCATGTTATGTCCCCTTCAACCACACGTTAATTTAATCACTATTTATTTCACATAGCCCTGCTGCAACCGAACAAGCACCGTAATTTCCGAGCCACTTGATGGCAATCGGCGCACTTCTCCCGTTTTCTCTGTCTCTCTAAATGACCATTTGAATTTTTAATTCTTTTTCCTCTGACCCGCTCATTGGATTAGTTATTTCCGCCGCTTCCAGCGCGATACTGTTTCAATTGCTTTTTCTGTCTGCCGAGTAAAATTGGGTCACGGAAATTTTTCAGCCACGTTTAGGCGGACAACAAGCCGTAATTTATTCACTTTGACTATTAGCAATCCTAACGGAAAATTCGTCCGTAAACAAAGCAATTCCTTTACGCTAGCCCCGAGTACGTTTTTGCCCGGCTACGCATATTACTCACGTTTTAATTGCTCTCCCAAATTGAAATTTTGCAGGGCCATGGCGCCGCTTAAATTGATTGCCAACTTTGGAAAAACGAGGATCGAATAAAGCACCCAACATTTGTAATTTTCAAGAGATCCGTTTCGCATTAGAGAGGATATATATGAGTTACGTACGCAAAAAGAGATGACTCGTCTCTGGTGATTAATTCATTCGTTCAAGCGTTTTAAAGTTACACACGTTCATCTCCTCGCAGAAAGAAACCCTTTTGTGGTGACCCAATTTGCTCAGTCGTAAAAGTAAAGAATTTATAGAAGCTGACAATTTTTCATCTTCCAATTATTGTTTATTATTACGCTTGTCGCTTCCAATACTTTTAGTTCATATCATCTTATCTAATCTAATGCTCCAGTTATCTGTGGATAAAAGAAAGGACGAGTCGGCTTTTGCTTTGTATTGCAGATATTGAAGAGAAATAAGCTAAATTGTTCTGGTAATGATTGTGTTACATTATTAAGTGTATGTATCAGTCAATCTCCGTAATCTTGGAGTTAAGTCTGCAATCCCCGTCAGATTCACTCGTAACGACCGAAACTTGGTCAGCTTCCCTCGCAGGATTAAATAATTAATAGCAGTCGATAACAGTTAACGTGAAATTATTGAATAATGCATATTCCCACCAAACTCAGCAGTCGTGCTAATGAAACAGTTCAGAACCATACACATCCATTATAGTGGCACAGGTATTCGATAAGCTCGGGCCCGCATTAATTCGAGCATGACGGGAAGACTATTGAGGATTTCAGTTCACCGTGAATTGCAATTGCCCTTCGCTATCGTTTCAGTGATCCTAGACCGCGTTGGATTGACTTACAGATACACAATTAGCACCTCCGCAATACCGTCGTTTGTTTTGCTGATATTAACGATCTGTTCACAATGTCATCGTAAAACATCGAACTTCAGTTAATTCAGTTGGCAACGGTAACCAATAGAATACATGAGTGTTCATAACTTATTACTTATATTTACCCATCAATAATTTATTTTTGGCGAAGAGTTTCCGGACATACCTTCATAATTTTTTTTTATATTTAGAGACCCTGACCTTACATTTGATTAGTTAAACCAGAAATACCCTTTTGTAAGTGAAACACATTAATTTAAAAGAAGTATGAATGTAGATATTGCTAATTCCAAATATGATATTAATTAAATCAAATTATAAGAAGACAATTTTTTTTCGAGGCATAATTTTAATTTTAAATGTGACCTCGTTATTTTTAATAAACGATGATGAGACAGTAAATTTCAGTTAGGGAATCCGCGCTTTTTGCAGTACATTTTCGGCGATGAGGAGGGTGAATGTAAACAGCACGCGGATTCTGGTTTCATTCCGGCCCCATATAATACTTTTTACAACTTTCAATTACCATGTTATAATTCAAGTAATATTTTTTCGAGAGGCGAACGCTCCGACGCGTCTAGTTATAAGCTTTATGCAAATGAGCGCAATAACTAGCTCGCTAATCCTATTTTTCATGTAAATTTAAAACGCTAAACCCACATCCGCCACTAGAGCACTGGCGCTCCGTACTTATTTTAATATTAACTAATTTAGAATATTTAGTACACTGACGTGATTAAAAGTGATTGTTTATTTGCGATATTCCAGACTGGATTAACTCGTTTATTTACTTCATTTACTTTCCTCTTCTAACAAAGGCACCACATACCGAGAATATCAATTATGATAACCTATAAAATACTCATTTGTTTACATTTATGATTCTTATTGACATACAAGAAAGCAACGTCAAAGTACGTACAGGTATAAAATTTTTAAATAAATTTTGATCTTTCAAAATGTCGTATTCGAATATCTTGTTTACCGGAACCATGTCTAAACATATGCTCATCAAACGAAAAGGTAAATGCCGCCCCTATAGGCACCCCAATTGTTAATTAACTTCTTATTTTTCGCGAGTGCATTGCTAAACACATTCTTGTCCTCTATTCCATCTTTAGCATGACGCAACTATATATTTTGATCAAAGATTTACGTACGACAGAATTTTGCAAAATGTGTAAATTTTGTGGGTTTATAAACTACCTTTAAATACCTTACAACAGACTTAACAGGTCTTTATATTTTGATGAGTTAAGCTGGAACAATCTTGAACTTACATCCGAGTCTCAAATAATTTGCAACATCTGAATGAATATCATTTGGTAGGATTTTGGAATTAGGGATTACACACTAGCAAATGGGTAACTCCAACAAAAGATAAATTATACACATTCAGCTTTCACATCCGTAAATCAGTTTTGCAGGGGTCAGAATGTAGGAGATTACAACACAGTTTAAGTAACATCTCGCCTACCACAATGCCACAGACTGCTTTCCAAATCCGACTTTAAGCCCTAACTAACACTCGCGCAAAAGTTGGAACAGAACTCGGTGTACATATCTGCGTGCAAGGTCGGTTGAATCCCGACGGCCGCAAGCCGAATGCCGCCGCTGATCTTTCGATCGCCTGGGCGAAAATTTATTCAGCAAAATCTGCGGTCACCGCCGCCGAAAACTCGACGAAAAAAGCGGCCGCCAGCTCGGCCAACTTTTGTATTAAACTTTGTGCTTTTGAGCTTTCACCATTTGAAACTTATCTGAATAATGTCGTTCGGTGTTAAGGGATTGCTGATGTACGAATACATTTGTAGATGTGTGTTTGCCGAGCGGAGGACTAAAAAGTTAATTTTGCTTTTATTGCAACCCTATCCGGTGAAATATTCATGCCACGATAGCGGGTATCACATATTCCGAGAAGGAAGGGTATTTAAATGATGTATATGAGCGCGGGACATTTCGAATGTATTTTTTAAGCTGATATAAGAACTTCCAAAATATCACCCTCTATTTTCCGAAAATCGTTATTGTCATAAGAAAATTAAATTTTGTATTTTCTACATCCTTTTTTTATTCCGTTTGATAATTTACAGCAACTATAGTAGGTGGTCCATTAGGTACTCTAATTTTAACTTTTGTAAGAATGGCAAAACGTAAAAGTCAACTTGTTAAAGTACAATTACAAAATAAGGTTAAAAAGACCATCCTTCGTCTTATAAAAATAACATAAATATGAGCAGATCCTAAGAATCACACAAACTATTCGTTACAAGCCGTATCAGATGGAACACAATGTTATAGAATCAGAGTTATCAAATAAAATGATGCATATTATTACTTACAAATTTCCAATTACCTAACACGTTGGAAACTAACATCTTATTCTGAAGGTATATCTTATTTATTTTCTTGAAAAATCCCTGTTGCTGTTACATTCCTAAACGGGTCTTTCATCGCTCAAGTCGGTACACTGCTGCCACCTACATCGATAAATAGAGCAATATCAAATATACTACAAAGAGTCTGTAGAATTATTAGCAACAACATCCAGGAGGGCAGCAACAGTTGGTCATAAGAAGTTTTTCACCAGCAGAGAACTGAATGCCGGCCTGAAAGGTAAATAGTAACGCGGTTCAAATCTGTAGCTCCATTGAAGATGGACTACAATCGCAGAAACCTTTAATTTGATCTAGCAAATTTTGTTACTCTCTAGTAGTGTTATGCTCCTAATCTAAAGGCATTTAATATGAAGAAAACAGAATTCATTTTTGATAAAACAGTAGGTAAGCTACTAAAACCTTTCGCTTTTCTGAAACCCTTTTACATTGAAAATGTTTGCCACGGATTGCTAGTAAATATGGCGGCGTTCGTAAGGTTTTGGGAAATATCGTCATCCAAATTGGTAAACATTCTCTTTTTAGAACCTTTAAAAATTTCTCAATACTCTGCCAAGTATTAGGTATTCAATTGAAAAGTTCATCAAGTAACCTTTGAAAGCGTAATTTAGCTGTAATTTAGTCAGCGTTTTCTAAGGGCCAGTTGTACAAAGTAGGTTTAAACTGACGCTCAACTGAACCAGGTTCAAAGTAAACAAATTCGCATAGGATCTTAATGACATATGGCAATTAATGCATTCATAAATAAAATTTGATGCGATTTTGTTCACTTTGAACCTGGTTCGGTTGAGCGTCAGTTTAAACCTCCTTTGTGCAACTGGCCCTAAGTGTCAGCTCATAGTGATTCCCTGAACGAAGTTCTGAATGACAACTGTCTCACATGTTTGACTTACTTATATGGGCGAGTTAAATAAACGATCAATCCCGTCAATCTGCACAAAATCGTCAAGTCAAGGTCAGAATAAACCACCTTGACCAATCATCGACTGGAAAAATTGAATACTGACTCAACTGGTAAATTGAAATTATGCTCCCACCACTTTTTTTATAGCGCTGAGGAACCCAGCCTACAATTTATGCGCTGAGTAAATATCTCAGCAGCTTTCAGCTTGTCCATTCAGGGAAACTGCTTACTTAGCTTCTCGGCCGCTGAGCGTCCCTGAATGCGCCCGTTGTGAAGCAGGTTTTGAATTAGATCAATGCGAAATGTCACTTGACGTTTATCGCTTTCGTTTGTTGCACTAGTTTGCACTCAAGAGTATTCGCATCTTGTTTTAACCTCATACATTAAAACGAGATGAAGTTGCTCCGAATGCGCACTCATGCAGCAAAAGAAAACGCTAATAAGTCAACTGTTTGACTACTGTCAACCGTTAAAAGTCAATCGGTTTAGGAAGTCTTCCCTTTTTCGCTTTTTTTTCATCAATAAATCAAAACCAACTTGATGAACTTTTCAATTGAACATTCGTTATCTTCTAAATCAACTATTTTAGTGAAAACGCCCTGTTAGTATATTCAATAAAGAAGCAAATATGTACAGTGAATCTTTTATAAAAATATTTAAATATGTTTGCACCAACGAAACGAATAAATAAGATTTATGAAATCACTTATTTTTCAGTCTTTATTCCACATTAATCTATTTTGATTGACATTTAATGACCTAATATCGAATTGATGATGACATGCAAAATTTTACTTTTTCCCAATCTAATCAATTTATCCAAATAACTTCGATCTGTCAAAGTCGGACTTCCTCTTCTTTGGTCGTCATGGACTCGTTGAATTCTCGCGTGGCCTTATCTAGTTCGGCCTGTTGGCGATATAAATTAGCCTAAAAGGTCTACTTTGTAAAGTGCAGCTTGTGGATTATAGTCAAGAATCACTTTGAGAGGCAGAACTTGTTTGTTGACTTCGTAGAACGACGCCATGACTATTGTCCTTGATATCAAGCCGGCTAAGTTACTGCAGGCAGTTTTGACCGACTCGAAGGCGTATTGGTAATACTCAAAATAAGGCACCAATAAATCCCGCATTTCTGCGTTTATTATGTCTTTGGGGTAGTCTTTGTAACCTGACACTATAATTTCTTCAAACTTGAATTTCGTTTAGGCCCAGTTGTTCAATTCCAGATGTAGCTTAAGCCCAAAATAACGATTATTTCAACGATTAAGCTTTGCCCTAAGATTGAAGTTAAGCTGGAATTGTACAACTGGACCTTAACCGAATAGCTTTGCTCTTCGTGATTCAGTCCAATAAGTTAGAAAGAATTTCTTTCCTTAATCACAGTTTTACGTGCAAAATTTAACTTTTTCCCCAATTTAATCAATTTATTCAAATAATTTTAAGTGCGAAGAAATATTAAATCTCTAGCATCTATGAGGGTAGGTTAAGAAATTTCCGTGATGACATTAAAAACAAAACCAATCTGATTCAAGTTATCGAAGCACAACATTTCTCGTTTCTCTAGCGTCTCGGAAGTGACTTTCGTCCTCAAAATAACCGCTTACAATATCGATCAGTTCTTCATTCAACCGAAACCTCTTTCCATCCAGGAATGTTTTGAGTTTCGAGAACAGGTGGAAGCCCAAGTGTGCCATTTAAATGAGCTTTACTTTTTTCTTGAACATTGCCGAGAGTTTATCCTAAATTGTTACTTGCCGCTTATCCAAAAGTATTATGTATCATTTGCGTTCCAAGAAACCAATGTTATCATCTTTTCAGCCGACTAAATGGTCTTTGAATTCTTCAGAATCGATTCAGAGCATTCAATCCACTATTTTGATTGTATTTTTGTTTCTGGTATGTAGTGAATAATCCAAGCCTTATACCTGGTTAAAAGTCTTCTCTTGAAATCAGTTGAATTCCTCTGAAATACCAGTCAGGCTCGAATGCGTTTCTGCTCCGGATTGAGTAAATGCGATACCCATTTTGCATAACCCAATTCATTGCGTAAAATGAACTACTCATTTATAGGAGATGCCCCCGGCTTTCTCAGTTTGACAGACTTTTATTCTATCATAGATTGTGTCCCCAATAATGGGGTTAAAAGTCTTCTCTTGAAATCAGTTGAATTCCTCTGAAATATCAGTCAGGCTCGAATGCGTTTCTGCTCCGGATTGAGTAAATGCGATACCCATTTTGCATAACCCAATTCACTGCGTAAGATGAACTACTCATTTATAGGAGATACCCCCGGCTTTCTCAGTTTGACAGACTTTTATTCTATCATAGATTTTGTCCCCAATAATCCTGGTGTATGACTTGTAGGCGTGGGGTCGTGCTGGAATTTCGAAACCCAAAAATTCATGGTCGAAAATGAAAGTTATGATTCCCCCAAGAAAGCGTCTAAGCTCGGTTTGATTTCTGCTACACTTCTTCCCTACAAATGGAAAAATTTGAGGGAATTTTGTTAGTACCCATATTAAAAACCAAAAGTATGTAATGGTATCGTGTTACATCGCTGTTTGTAGGTGTTTCATTGAAGAATAATAAAACCAACAGGGTACATTACTTTAATGTTTCTGAAAGTCAGATTATTTAGCAGATCGATTTAAGATATGCAATCGATCCATATGAAAGAGTTGCAGGCGATCCATATGAAAGAGTTGCAATCGATCCATAGAGTTGCCAGCATGACATAAAAATATTTGCAAAAAAACAACAACCTCTTAGACTCAATTTCGAAAAATTTTCAATCTCGTATACTCGCATACTATTTACCACAGTCAGTGTAACTTGATTCAATCGATATTTGGTTAAGGATTAATATTATTTATTAAAAGCTTTAATTACATTTTGAAAGGTTCCATAAAATTGTATTAAATATTCATTTCTATTTTGCATGGAATAATCCCTTCAACTCCGCCACAAATACATTGATTTTTACTCTTTTAATACATGTACATTTTTAAGTGGAAAGATATCAAAAACTAACGGCTCACAACTAATATATTGTTTATTTAATCGATTGTTATATAACTTGAAGTAATTACCAGAGAAACTTTGTTGCTGTGTTTCCCATCACAATGAATGCATGCAACGCAAGATAAAACGGTATTTTTGTGCAGAACAATTGCAGTGTAAAGGATTTCGCAGCGAGTCCGTGCGGTACAACACAGTTCAGCAATTAAGGAGATATATCACAGGCAGATAGGGGGCGCACGCATAGCTTGGCGAACTGTCCAGGAAAACAGACACGCCGCACTTACATTTGATATGCATATACTCACGCAATATTTAGATTCTCCGCTGTAATTTACAGCGCAGCAGGTGTTCCGCACTGCAATAAACCTGCTCACCACAACGCTCCAACCCTCCACCATCGCTTTTACTACTGAGCCCTTAGCCTGACAGGACCTCACGGGCAAAATATTTATTTGCCCGAGGAATTATTGAAGTGATTCTTTTAAATTTGATTAGGATTTTATATGTTTTTATAAGATTTGATTCTATTTCTTAAACAGTTTAATTGTGCAGTAAATTGTGTGAACATTTTAACTGAATTAAAAACGTGTATGCAGCCCAAAAATGTCTTGTTCTAGATATTTATTGTAGAAATTGAACCAAATCTTGCACAAGAAATAGTTAGTGTGGTCGAAAACGACCTTCAGAAAACCAACTCTAGGTTCTGGGTGAACTAAAAGAAATTGTTTGTGGTAGGTTTTATCGGAATATGTTTAAAGGTCCTCTGAAAATCGCCAAAGTCCGAGTGCAATTTAATTTAACGTATTTGTTTGGTTGGTGTGTTTTCACCCTGTTTTGATGATGATGATATTCGAACCTTGAACCTGGATTTTGTGCGTTGAAAGAGCAAATATTTTTTGGATGTGTGAGTGCTAAATTTCATGTGATCAATTTGACATGGTGTATTTGAAGTCCTACAGGTGCACCTGGTCTTGCAATTAATCAGGCCGTCGCTAATGAATCAATCCCCACATCGAGCAATGATATGTCGTTTCATCACTAGACGGCAGGAGCGTCGTCGACACCGTGGCATACTCCGATTCTATGTCATCACTCACCCTTTTGGCCCCTCCATCACCCATCCATCTTCATTTCCTGCTCATCTGCACAGTCCTTTGCTTCCGTTTGTTAATTTGTAACAAAAATGACGATAAATGAAACGGTAACGCAGCTTGTTATCCGATTTCGGTCCGCGTTATTCCATTACGCCCGATGAAAGGAAATCATAAATTGCTCAGAATTTAGTTTTATGAGTTTTTGTGACGCAAATGGGGGGCGCAGCCTATTTCGGACGGGCAGGCTATTTTTATTTAATTCGACTATTCCCCGCGGATCCGAACGAAATACCCATGTAAATAATGTATTCTCGACTTAATCGACTTAATTTATGTGAAAATAAGTGCGCGGGGAATTTCGCTGCATGGAAAAAATAACAATGATTTTAAATTTAGAAATGGCCATAAAATTTATTTCTCATTACCGTTTATTCTAACCTAACACTCCCTTTTCCTTTATTCTCTTTCCTGCTGCTTCCGCTTCCATTCTCACATCCGTAAGATAATAAAGACTGATTATTTTCTCGACTTCCGCAGTTGCAAGTGCGTGGGAGGTTTTTATATAATTGCTATGAGAGTACGTGTTATTTCCTTACGTGACAGAAATTTACGAGAGCAATATTAACTTTTGTTTAATACCACATCACTGGGAATTAAATAATTTAGTTTTAACATTGTAATAATTGTATTTAACGATAGCTTTTCTTTCTTTTTAGTTAAAGGTAAATATTGTATTAACATTATCTGAGAGGAAAGTGCAAGACGGCAGAATTCAGATTAATCGAATTAAACAGTACTCTAATCATCAAATACCTATTATCGTCTTTACCATGCCACCCACTTACAGAAAGGTGACTGCAATTTCCATTTGCGTCATTAAGCTTGTCTCTACAGTATCAAGTACAATTAGACAATGAACTCAAAATAGAAACTGAAATAAAAAAGATGTAAATAATTCCTAAGTTTCATAACACACAATGAGAAATATGAAAACAAATTTTAAAATATCAACTTTTTAGTGCATTATGAAGTTCATTTACTGCCTGTCCCTACGTACCTAACCTTGTGCAGGTTTGTTCGATATCGTTTCTTAAATGGATAAAAATAATGCATATTTAAATATATCCGACTTTTCTTTTTTTTATAAAATTCGTCAAGGGCTTGTTCAGCTCCTCGCCAAAAATTGAATTGGCAATATCGCAAGGAGTTGATTCGCCTAAAACGATTGGTAATAATCCTTTCATGGTGATTCCTAAACTTGTATCTACGTATCTTCCTGTACTTATTTCAGTTACATTGTGAGGTTGGCGTGCAGTTCAATAAACTTCATTCAAGGAATCCCTAAAGGTTAGCGCGCTAGATTTAGTACTAAATTTCCTGTAACTGATCGGCCTTTTTTTCTCCACAGTGCAGGAACCGAACATATGTTTATTCTGATAAAATGTCGGGGTATACGTATTGAATCGAGGAAATAATTAAGTGATGGAGAAGCACGCAATCCCTGCAGTAAATTCTGCCATCCATTAATCCCGGTTATCCTTGACAACGAACGCCGCACGCACTCGTTTACATCGAAAATAAAACTTATTTCTGGAAAGGAAATGTTTAATTAGCATTGAAAACGTAACTGTTACGCTTATACGTGCAATTATGTAATGGAATTTTAAATTTATGCTTACGAGCCGAGACTGCATGGCGGTTGAAATCGTGTTGCTAATTATATTTTCCTTCCCTTTTTTTTTTTTCTTTTCGTCGAGTGTTTCAGTGCGGCGCGTCGGAAAAATTTCGCGGTGAATCAGGGAAAATGTTTTACATCATTAAAACTTAAAAATGCAGGAGTTAATTGTATTTATTTAGTTAACTTCATTATAAATAACGAAATGTTTCTTTTTTTCAGAACAATAAAGAAACATTTTTTTTTCTTTCATATTCATTTCATTCTATCTTTTTCTAATTCTAATCATTCTCATACTACATAACAAAAGTCAACATTTACTATTGTATAAAAAAAACGTTAGTTTATTTCATTTTGAGTTTGATGTGACCTTAAAGAAGAGTATAAAATAAAGTGCATGTCTCTCTACGCCGTGCAGGATAACATCATCAGAATCAGATACGTTAAGGACTTGAATTCGAGATTATAATGTAACATTCAGTGACAGTAAGTAGGTCGGATTACGTTTAAATTGTCGGCCATAAACATTAATGCCCGCACGAGTTTGCGGAATAAACCTGCAGTAGCACGCGTGATCTCGTTCTTGAACGCTTTTCCTGCCGTTGATTGATAGCTTCAGCCTTGGTCTGAAAGTGACTTCCAACGTGAAGCGGAAAACTAAGCTCCTTGCATTAAGCAGCGCGAAAATTTTATTTCGAATAGCAACAACCTGCACGGTGTGATTAATTAAGATGACGAAGCGACGGGCAATATTGCGCTAAAGTGCGAATTGAGCAAAATGTAAAGAAATATAATGAGGAAACTGTGAAGGAGCTTGACGATATTTCGCGCTATTTTAATTAGAGTTCTATGTGCATTTAAGTTTTTTTTTACACGCCGGCGTCAGACTAAGTTTGCTCGCCGAGTTTAAATTTAATATTTTCTAGTAATTATCTCGGTAAATAACGAGTTATTACAAACATAAAATTAACACCAAGCTGTACGTACACATAATTCCTTGCTGTTTGATGGTGCGAGTTTTATTAGAACACAGTTTAAATTAAAATGTTTTGGTGTTAAGTCACACGTACTTAAAATGTTTTATTAAAATTCTTTATTTAATTTGGTATACAGTATCAGTAACTATTGCCAAAGCTTCCTAGTGATGACAGTCTTCTAGAGACACTTTATATAAAATAGAGCAACTGTATAACAATCGCTTCAAACCAGCTGAATTCTAAATAAAACATGTTTATATATTTGTTTCTATATTCTAATTCCATTAATTTATTTAAATTGTATTATATTAAAATTATATTTATATTGAATTTAAAGAACGCGGATAATTCAAGAATTTTTTTAATAATATTGTTTATTAATTTTTTTAACCGAATCCTTTCGGTTTTTTAACAATTACTTAAACGTGAAAACTTTTGACTTGTGCTTTATCAATTAAGTACTAAAACATTATATCTTTCGAACTAATAATTAAAATATAATTCTAACAAAGATTCATTGTTATTGTTTCTAATATTTCAGTGTTTTTATACCGTAAGTTTAATTTTGATTTGGAAACGTACGCACTTATCTCGTACGCGTTTAAACCCTCAGTACGTTCCTATAAAATAAAACGTGTCAGGCCAAGCTTAGCGAAAGTTTATGTTTGACATCCTTTATTTTATGATATAGCGTCTTCTATTGTCTTCATCTTTAAGAAATATTAAGAAAACATGCAATATGTACAAAGCGCAAGTTGTATTTCGCAAAATAGTACAATATTTGAATAATATAAACATATAATAACCTTATTGATTGATAAGTACAAACGTTATCGAAAGTGATTTTATACAGGTGAACATCACAAGAGTTCTACTAAGACTGCTGTAGAAATGTGACAATTACTTTTATATACACATGTTAGATAGCATAAGTTGATAGACTTGAATGTTCTCTTTCATATTTTGCAAGAAATTCGTTTGTGCAACATTTGCATAAAGAGTTATGTGCATTTATAGTTGACGCTGTCTTGAATATCTGAAGTCGTGGGAACGCCTGTTTTCAATCAATAATAAAATTAATCAATAAAATCGATCGACCAAAACTCAGAAATAGTATAAATCAATAGATTTGAATGATCTCTTTCGTATTTTACCAGAATTTCGTTTGTGTAACATTTGTACAAAAAAATTATGTGCTATTGTATTTGGCGTCTTTTAAGTGCCTGGTATTAACTATTTTCAATCGATCAGTAATCAATAAAATCGATCGGCCAAATCTTACTGGTTGCTTCTTTCGATATATTTGATCATTTGCTATCCGATTACGTGAAAGTTTTCATAGTAAATAGTTTGTTTAAAAATTTATTTATATAATTAGATACTGGTCATTAATTACTGCCAATAATTTGGATTTCATTTTTTTCTCAATTGTAATTCACCAGGGACAAACTATAGTTAATGATCTTCACAATGCTGTTAAAGTTATAATTCTGTTATAATTAGGACGGCTTTGGCAGCCAATTTAAATCTTGAAATTTTGTTGCTGGAGATTTGTTGCTAACTTCTCACCGGTAATAAATGTAAATTAGGATATATCAGTTTCATATGTTAAACTAATAATGACGATTGTAGTACAATATTAAAAGAGATTGCCCTTAATTTGTTCCCTGTAAATAAGGGCAAAGTATCACTTCGTAAACATCGTAATGACTATACTACGTATCATACGATTGATAACTTCAATTAATTAGATTAGCCACTGGCTGTTGACTATAGTTTTCCATAACTACCGGCAATAATACAAAGAAAGAAACCGGCTCCGGTCAAATTGAAACTGGCGCCAGTTAGGCAGATCTTTAGTTGCTTGAAATACTAGAGAAAATCAGTAAATAAATGCACGGACGATTATTAAAAAATTGTAAGTAGAAGATTTGAAATTTCCACCATTTTTCAATATGACCTTTACAGATTGTACTCTCGAATACAATTAAAAAAACAATCTAGGTCTACTGACTGAAAAAGTACTTACTGCTTCCACCATAACAATGCCATGATCATTCCTCCTCTTTTTGCAAAGTAATGGCATGATACTGATAAGGTGAAGGTCAATTTAATGATCTGGACAGTACCTCTTCTATCGTCAAATCTTGATATGTCTTATATGGTTGCCAGGAAAACATAAAGGGGTGCTCCTTTACATAAACAACAAAAGAAACAAATTAAATGTGCCAGGTTAGTTTCTAACTCCATATTTTTTATATGAATTCTATTTTTAAACATTTTGCCTTACATGCAAAATGTAAGTTCTTGTAACGACGCGACGTCTTGACGTATATGCACTAAAGTCCCACACATATCCGTCTTCATATCTGTACACCCGCTCTAAGTTTTATTGCCGAACTATAAACTGTGCTTTAAGCTGACTCCTGAAATATGCAACGGTGACACCTAATTATTGCCAGGTCATAGCGATATTCCCCGAGCTGGAATACCGAATGAGGCAGAGCTTCGGCGTTATTATGCGATGTTACACGTAAATTTAAGACCATAAAAGATATTGTCGGGAGTATACAGAGGCGGGCTGTAAAATAATTTATAAGTGAAAGTTTGCACTCCGTTGTTATTATCATTATTTGAAGATTATAACGTTTCGTGCATTACCGTAATATATTTAGCCGCAAACTGCTGGGATAGTTTAATACGTGTTTTAACTTTCAAACGACAATGTTGAGGATTCTAAAATTCCCACTTGAATTTTATTTAACATAATTTTAATGAACTCAATTTCAAACCTAAATGTATACATATATGCACAGGTGTCCACGCGAGAATTCCTACCCTCTTTAACTTTCTTATTTTTAATTTAGAAAATAATATTTACCAGTTGATAAATTTTACAAAATGCAATGGAACATCGATTAGAAAATTTTCTAAAAGTAAGACCTGGGCTAAAATAGGTTGGAAATTTCGGGGAGCGGGCACTCTCCGGGGTTGATGATTTTCTAAAAGTAAGACCTGAAGTGAATGATAACATCTAATATTATATATAACACCTAAATATTTTAAAAGAATGCACTATAAAATGATTACTTTAACAGAGTTGAATTTTGCTGATACACGAAAATGCAATTCCAGAGTCATGTTATTTTGTCAATCTCGAGAAATACATATTTAATATGTATATATAATAATAATAATAATATATAAATAGTATAAAGTATACTGAAAGTAATTATGGCTTTCTTTAACGGCTTGTCAAAAATAATCATTTGAAACGTCAAATTTCAAATGTAATGCTAAAGTTGTAGCATCACGATGCCAAATCACGTGCTTTCTGAAGGCGAGAGGAGTTTTGCAATCGCAAAATTAGAAGATGGTTGGTCGCTACTTTTATTCTGTTATTTCAGTTCTAATACTTTATTATCTTGCTGTTCTTAAAATACAACCAAACAATCTGACATCCGTGCTCCTCTAACAACACTTATAGTATCAGGACGACCCTTGCACATAGTTGCTGCAACGTCCACGATGCGATTCCTTAGCTCTTGTTGCGTGCAATAGGCGGAGAAAAAACCATAGACTTCATCCTTGTTTATATGAATTTTATTTATTTTGTGCTACAGAACACATCCCTAAACTAGTGCCGTGCAATGTGTGCCTGTGTTTAAGAACTCCAAGGAGAATTTGGATAAGTAGAAAAAAATGTAAGGAAATAAGAAATTATTGAAACTTTTCTGCCAAAGTAATTTTAATATTTAAAGCCCAATCTATTAAATTATTATTTCTAAATTTAAATAGCAAATACATACCTACATATATGGAACAACGTGAACACGTCACTAAGCAACAGATCAGCATCAAAATTATTCGAAACAAATTAAGAGGTAGAGAATTAAAGTAATTAACATATTAATTTAAACTTTGTTTCAATAATATTCATTAAATTTAGATAATATTAAAATAACTTTATTATCATCAAGTGTCTATTTGATGTTAGTTCCTAGTTCATGTACATATTTTCATTTTAAGCAATGGTACTACATTTTCTAGATGATTAAAAAACTATTTACAAAATACTTATTTCACTAATTTTGTTTCTGAACATCCTGTTTTTATCAATGACTATGTCTAAACATTTCTGAAAATTGACAGTTTATAAAACTTTTTGCTTTAAACTTCACGTAATTATAGTGAAGACATTCAATTTTATGAAAGATAATTTTGCTGCTATGTTGTATTTTTGAAGGCACTTATAATGCAATAGCGTTGTTTGCTTTTATCTATTCCTAAATCTTTGTAATCAGCCCTAATATCTGATAAAAATTATTCGTGAGCAACTGTTGGCTGTATACGAGGATGTTTGGCCTTCCAAGTCGACTATTTACGAATGGTCAAAATTGTTTAAACATGGTCGAGAATCACTGGATGATAATTCCTGCCCAGGTCGGCCTGTTGATGTGATCACTTCCGATGTTATTGAAAAAACCAAGGTTGGTACTAGAGGATTAAAGAAGCGAGAATTAACAGCTCGATTAGGAGTTTCAGAAACCACGTTTTTAGAATTCTACACGGAATACCTTGGAATGGCAAAGGTTAGTGCAAGATGGGTTCCACAAATGCTTTCGCCATTCCAAATGCGTGTCCGGATGGTAACGTGTGAACAATTTTTGGCGCTGGGTCCATCAGTTTGATCCTGAGTCGAAACAAGAATCGATGCAGTGGCATATTAAGGGGTCCAACCCTGCCAAGAAGTTTAAACTCACCACTTCTGCAGGAAAAATAATGGCAACTATTTTTTGGGATTGCCAAGGAATTTTAATGATTGATTATCTGAATAAGGGTAGTACGGTAACAGGATAGTATTATGCAAGCTTAATGCATCGCCTCACAGTGTAGGGCATTAATCAATTAATATTTCAATTAATTAATCAATTGATTAAAAAATTAGTTGATTAATGTTTAATTGCGATTAAATTTAATTACAATTAACATCAATTGCAATTTACAATTTAATTGATTGCAATTAAATTAATTGTCATTTGCAATTAATTAATTGTAAATTGCAATTAACCATGGCTTGCTAAATTAATAACGACTTCTAATCGAATCACAATTAACCATGGCTTGCTAAATTAATAACGACTTCTAATCGAATGATGGGCGCTGTCATTACTGCCAAACAAGGTGAATTCATGCAAAATAAATTAATATTATAATTAATGTAATACAGTAGAATTGATATGATATAAATATTACTTATACATTCAGACTGAAATGTTAATTGTTAATTGTCAATGAAACCCATTCCAAGAAAACTAACAATTAATTAATTGTAATCGTAGAAACTCGCAATTAACAATTGATTAATTGTAATTGTAGAAACACACGATTACAATTAATTAATTGTAATTTAAAGACTCCGCAATTACAATTAATTAATTGTTAATTGTGTCTTTCTACGATTACAATTAATTAATTGTTAATTGCGGGTTTCTACGATTACAATTAATTAATTGTCAATTGTTAATTTCAAATATAATTTAATTGTGCCTAACACTGTCGCCTCAGAGATTCTATAGTGAAAAGGCGCGGAAAACTGACGCAAGGTGTCCTTGTTGCTCCACGACAATGCACTACCCCATAAGTCAAAACTTTCAAAAGCTGCCATTGCTGAATGTGGCTTCGTAGAAATTGACCATCGGCCTTATAGTCCAGATCTGCCCTCCTGTGACTATTTCTTGTTTCAAAATCTCAAAAAGTAAGGAGAACAAACTAAATGAATATTTTTATAATTTATTAAAGATGTTATTGAAATGATGTAGTACTTGTATCAAAAGCAATTGAAAAATAATTTTTTGTTGCTGTTCTAATCTTTTGTTTTCATACCTAGTCCAGGAATATAAAAACGTCCCCTCGTATGTACGAGTAATTTTTCATTTAGGATCTAATGAGAAGGCGTAAGACTAGCGACCCTGCCTAGTACCTCTTCTTTCTAATTCCTGATTCCTACCTCCCTCAGATCTTTCTTCACTTCTTGTAACCATTCCTTACTGGACCGCCCTTTTCTTCTTTTCCCTTCTTCTCCTTCCATTACACTTCTTTTCACCCAGCTTTCGTTAGACATCCTCACCACGTGTATCATCCATCTGGCACCTTGCGTTTTCTATCACTTCAATAATGCTTGGCATTTTGTACAGCTCTTTTATTTATTTGTTTGTTCTTTGTCGGATTTCTCCTTCGACTTTAATTCCTTCATAAATCCTCCTCAAAATTTTCCGTTCCAATACATCTAGTTTGTTTTCCCTCTTTTCTTATCGTTGTCTATGTTTTGTACGCATAAGTAGCAGCAGGTTTTATTACAGTTTGCTACACTCTTATTTCTTTAAAGGCGTTCCAACCACACAAATATTTTTCTTACATAAACGTACAGAATATATTGATTTTGGTGGTTCTGCATTAAGAAGAAAGGTAGAAGTACATAGTTAAGGAGGAAACCGCGACGGACGCGTTCTCAGAGAGGCACATAAATTCCAAGCAACGCGTAAATATAATCCGAACAAAGGAAACTGTTTAGCGAGAGACAGAGGTGAATTAAACGAGGTATTGTTATCTATTGTGTAATGGATGTGGGTATCTATTTCGCTTCCGAACTGTTGGCCGACCAGAAGCTGTATTTCACAGATATTGCGGCAGTTATGATGTTAAAATTCGAACCTACACCGTCCCCACCAGCGGCGCGATTTAATTACTACGAGCTGGCTGGCACATTAGCGCCGTTGGTAATCGCTTTAATGCTTTCCCGTCCACCTGATATAATACACACTAATATCCTATCATTAGTCCGGGGTTTACTTCACTATCTACGCAACCTGTGACCTGAATGATGTTAGGAATCTTTATTTTATAATTACGTAAATTTCTTAAGAGGGTGTGCTGATCCGTCCTAAGTATGTAAATTATTTACGTGCCAAAGGGCGAAGGTCTTGTTGTTGTTACCGGGCTCAATTTCGTGGCTTCTGATTAAGTCAACCTTTCGCGTAGGGGTGGACAACAGATACCGCATCGATAAAGTTCCAACCAATCACATACTATAAGTATTTCAGGTAATATTTATATTGGACCGAACTTACAATAACTATACAAAAATTCCACTCCATCTTCCCCAATTTGATAAACTTTATTTAAAATACGTAGGTGTAATGAGTCGGTAATGTTTATTTACACAAATTAAATTCTTATTTTAGCACACTATTGATTCATTGCGTGCGAGTATAATAAACAATTAGGGCCAGTCATGATTAGAAAACAAACCGTTCGTTGAATAACAATAGGAAATTACAAGCTAAATATTAATAATACAAAAGCCACGCTACAGAATAAAATATAATGGTCAATTAAACAAACGCGAACGGGTCATGCAATTTATTTAACAAAATACGCACACAAAACCAACCGCAAATCAAGCGGTCGTCCGGTTTGCACGATGAGTCCGAATGCGGTAATAAACACGATTTAATGAGCACATACTCACTGTTAGTTATTTGGACCTGTATGGCTGCATATTGGTGCTTGTTAGGAGCTCGAACGTTCGCTGTAATTTACGCTCGGCAAGGAATACATACACAATCATGTAACCCCCATATGTGCAACGGAGCGGGTAATGAGGTTAGACTTGTGGGGGCGAAGAAAAAAATGAGATGTGATAAAACTACTGTTCTGAAAGCTCGTGCTCATTTGGGCTTTCTGCAAATTAGATTTCATTAAATTTCTCATTATATATATTTTTTTGTCCGATTCCATTATAATTTATAATTAATTCAATTAAGCTTAATAACGTAATCAGTTTCATTTCACAAAATACTGCCGAGTATTAAAATTATCATAAAACAAAAATGTAATTATCATTCCTGTGAAGAGTACTATGAAATTTTTTTTTAATTGAGGTGTTGCTATAAGTAATATTAACATTCTCGTGGTCATCCATTCAAACTGTTAGCGTTTTCATTTTCTTCATGGAATTCCAAGATATTATAATCTGTCCAAGGACAATTAGCAATTGGTAGTAGCAACTTAGCAGATACAAATACATGAAGGGAGTACGTGGAGTAACATATCTCCTACAAAATCTGTTCACAATAGTTTACAATTTATGTGAAAGTGAGTTTAAATAGCAACCGATGTACTTCATAACTAAGACTAAAAATTGAAGATTTTTTTGACTGTCTCAGATATTAGTATAATCATGTAAAGTGGCGATTTAATAACTAAGATATAAAATGACAGAAAAATTATTGTTCGTATAATATGTAGATCAAATTGATTAATTGGTATTGCTGACGATTACACTGACGACAACGGCAAGAGATAGATTTTATTAAATCGATAACACTAGGTCCTGTCAAATTTATGTTAAGGCCAGCAATTACGTTGTTGGGGTTCATCCGCTCGCCCTTGTCGGTTACAGCGTGATAAGGGCAAACTTTCTAGTTATTCACCATTAACGACTTGCGTTGTTTGCGAGCTTTTGTGTACTCTTGCATCCGCTTCGACTAAATAAGGGCTTATTATAAACACTGACCGTATCAAACGCTGCTAAGCCCGCCCGCTAATTCGGACAAGAATACGTCGACGTGTTTCGCAGGAATTTTTCGCCGGGGCTGAAATCGCAACCCTCCGACGCCGACGCAACAGTTCGCCCCGCTGTCTGTTCTACGTCACATTTTGCAAACGACACGGCAACTGCATTATTTATGTATCAGTAACAGCTTCGTGCATTTGCTGAGGTTTCAGCGTAAGTGACATACGGATAAGCGAATTCGTACTGTTTTATTTAATTCGCTCATAATTCAGGTGACCTATAAAGATTACAAAAGTCACATATTTCAAACAGTTTTTATTTTACTGTCTTGCTGACATGTCAACTTTGAAACACGGTACATTTTTCTACTATTTTTCCCAAATATGTAATTTATTGCTTTTAAAGCTTTCATGCAGATATTGATGTAAATTCGATGCCTTTTATCTTTTACATCAAGAAAGTGAAATTTTAATTTCATTTCTGCCTAAACTTTTCTTGTACTGACCTTAACAAAAGCATTCAGAAAGTACCTATTAATTAAAAACTAAATACTTGATGGAATTTCCTTTTTTTTTTCTTTTATGCTTTAATGCATTTGAGAAAAAGCTCGCCTACACAGGACATAATTGGAGCGTGGTATCGACGTAACCAAAGAAAAGTCCGAAACTTTCCACGCAGATCATTATGGGCTTCTTTTCAGTAATTTTTCATAGCTCAAGATTTTCTCACATATACGCCGGCTTATCGAGCCGACAGAAAAAAAAGAAACTTAATATATAAGCTATCAATTCCTGTCGAGCAGGAAACGCGCAGACTAGAAAAACAAGTTTGATGTAATATACTTCCTCGCAATTTATTTTGCGTGCGGCTGCGTAAAAAACTGTAATTGGATTTTGCATGGCAACTAAATGCAACCGGAGCGACGAAAACTATCATCGGTTCACGTCTATTTGTCATTTAAATGGCGCATAATGATGGAGCTTTTATTATCTAATGCGTTTCAGATACCTTTACACTTTACAAATAAAAAGCCTGAACATAGATGATTTAACATCAATTTTGCAACGAACCACATATAATTTTTTTTTATTGTATGCCGATCGTATAGATCTGAGTTAAGAAAATATACCACGAAATGACATGACATGAGAAAAGGCTGTTTCACGAAAGTTAAAAGGAGATAGCTATATAAGTTCTTTGACTTATCGATCGATCGATCCGCATATAATAAAAAACTGAACTTTACATAGTTAGATAAAGCAATTATACACCTACATGAAATATAAAGTCAGTTAATTATTAAAAATGTCATTATAGAATTTACTTTTTAGCCAAAATAAGATGTTCAGTTGATAAACCCCTCTGATGTGTCAAAATGTGCAAATTCATTCAAGTAAAGATTTTAATGTGATAAGAGTGAGTGCCTTTAATTCCTTTAAATCTGTTTAAATTAATTAATTATTCATCTTCTAACCGGAATTATTATTTAATGTAAATCCTAATTGTTAGAAAGAACTTCTTGTAGAAATGTCGCCCTTGTTTGACATATTCCATCATTTGTTCAATAAAATAATCTGATGTTAATCATGAACATTTCAAATCTTGTTGTGAAGGAAAATGTCAAACTACCTAAGGTTCTAGCCAGACATACTGCACTGTGCTTATAGGTATAGTGGTGAAACATAACCCGCTGGAATCAAGAGTGTAGGATAAGTGTAAAAAAATAGTGAAATAATAACTAATTCCTGCCTTAAGCCAATTTAATCATTTTTCTTAATGTTTTCACATCTGGTTCAAAGATAACTACATATTTCATTATTTCTGGGAAATAAAATTGATGCTGACTGATCATTGGCATGGTGATATTCGTTTATAGTCCTCTTTATTGTGCTAATTTAAACTAAATACAAAGCATTTTTATTGTAAATTGCCTGAATTTCAATTAGTTAATTGTACATTTAATAGTATGCCTTTCCCTCTTTTTTGGCTTTGATGTAGTATGATTAGTAGGTAGGAGCCAAATTACATGATTTCAAAACCACTGGCTATAGAATAAATAAAGTATCGCCCCTTTTAGAATTGTCTTATCAATACTTTATCACCACCATCTTCACAATCTGCAGAAATGACCGATGCCTCCTTTAATTGGTTGAGCCTTTCCCTCTTTTTTGGCTTTGATGTAGTATGATTAGTAAGTAGGAGCCGACAAATTACATGATTTCAAAACCACTGGCTATAGAATAAATAAAGTATCGCCCCTGTTAGAATTGTTTTATCAATACTTTATCACCACCATCTTCACAATCTGCAGAAATGACCGATGATTCCTTTAATTGGTTGAGTTTTTCCCGGATGTTGAGCCATTTGCATTCAATATTATGTACTACAAATCTCATTATCAAATTGGTCTTGCCTTTATAACCAGCAAACATTATAATCACTTTAATAAAATCAATTCTCTGCTTTTCCGTTCAGTATGGCTAATTTGGATAACTTACAGTAAGTCATGAGTCGTTTGAGACGTTTTTCTGGTTAAAAAAACCCTATTCACAACATATTACTCATACGGGAAATAGTAGCCTTCTGGATCTGTATCTCTGTACTTTGCAAAATCTAACTTTAAGGTTTATTTTAATCTTTATTTTTGTGTATTTGCAGATTTCGTTTTTCAAATAATGTACAGGATGTAAATGAAATGATAACGCAATTAATAAATCTAATCGGCAATAATGTGTTGTGGACTTGAGATTACGTTGTTTGGAAAAAATGTCGTTTTTATCTTTTATGAATTAATGCTTGTTTCGAAGGTCGCACTAGCAAGATATAATTTTTTATTCGCAAATTCAAGAATGCGCTTGTCTGAACGTTACTGTGAATCCATATTTGATTGTGTCTTCTTACAACGAATAACCAAAAGCGAAAACATCTTGAGTTATTGTTATAACACGTGATCAATATCTTTTCTAATCAAGTGACCTATGGAAAAAAATTATATCTTTGTTTGGTTCATTATTTCAAATGCCATTTGAATTATTTTTTTTGCATTCCTGTCTTCTTGTATAGGAATACAATATCAGTATGTAATACAAGTGGCATTTGAAATAATAAACTAATTAAAGACACATGATTTTATTTCCATAGGTCACTTGATTAGAAAAGATATTGATCACCTGTTATGAGTTTAGGAAGGGAAACACCGTCGCACAAGCGTCTACGAATGTCCGCAAACTGGAAGGCGAAGGCCCAACGTGTGTTTACAAGATTTAGAAATTAACCGACATCTTATTTTACAATTTGTTCCAATCCAGATACTAGTTACAATACGTCTAGGTACTGTCAGCCCAGTTGGGAACATCCAATTCAATCATTTGGTGTCACTTAAGAAGGTGCATTTATAGAGAATTACTCCAAAATCCCCGCGACAATCGTTTTCTGCGCGAATCATTACTTGTGATGAAAAATGGAGCTTTTAAAAGAATTCCTATTGTCACAGAGAGTGGCTTAATTCTCGGTAAGTACCAGTTCCAGTAGTTAACAAAGATAGTTTCGGAAGAAAACTGATGGTGGAATATTTTTGATGTGATCCATTTTGAACTTGTTCCAAATGGTCGTGCGCTTAATACTGAATTTTATTATACTCAACGTGATAGAGTGCACGTTTACGGTGCCCTAATTAGTAAATACGTAGAAATCAAGTATTCTACCATTAAGATAACGCAGAACCGCATATTAGGTCTCAACGGTGCCCTACTTTAGTAAATAGAAATCAAGTATTCTACCATCAATACAACGTAAGATCGCATATGAGGTCTCAACAAAAACTAATGGAGCTTGGAGCTCATCCTACGTACAGTCCGGATATTGCTCCTTCAGATTACCATATGTTTCGTTCGATGGAACACTGCCTTAGAGATAGAAATTTTAGTGAACTTCACTAAATCAACATAGCATGTTGAGAATTTTTTGATTCCGGAGAAGTTTACTGGTAACATCGAGGAGTACAACTGCTAGCAAAAAGGTCACTAATGCAAATGGCGACTACATAGTTTAATCAAAATTCATTTACTTTGTGCAATAAGTATGAATTAAAAAGGAAACGACATTTTTTTTCGAACAAACCAATATTTTGAATAGACCTGATGTTTATTAAGTAAAATAATTTCAGTTAATTTCGTAATGTTTATGGTATTAATCATTTTAGGAGGTTAAATAAGAATTTATGGACAAAATTAGATCTTTACAACGTGTGGTGATTATGTAATTATTATTTTATGACATGGAATTTTAAAGATGTATTAACTGGGTTTATGCGTATTAATAAACGTCAAGGTTGTTATTGTTCATAAAAGTCTTCCGCTGTGTCTCCGCGTTCTGTATTAAAAATCAGTCTAATTAGTCATTTTTCATAATAAACACGCGAACATGACACGACATTAAATGTAAATTATGAAAGTATGTCGTAATTCATTGGGATTTTAACAAAACCTTTTATCTAAAGTGCATATGTGAATCACTAAATGAATAAACAAATGTCACTCAAACTTCATCTATCCAGTATTTAAAAAAAAAATAGATTTTTTAAAAATATTTTCCAAAGAAGGATAGTAATATTTTGTATGCTAATGGTAGAGGAAAAATTAAACTTTATAGGAAACAATTAAATTGCTGACAATAAGGTTCATTATTTTTGAAATTGATTCTGCTAGTTAAAATTTAAAATAATATTAGACGAAATTCATTGATAATTTTTTAATAATTTCAACGAAACTTCGTAATTCAATAACATCACCAGCCGGAAAAAAAGGGATCCCCACGATGACAGTTGCATTTTCGTTATTCATGAGGAGAACACGAGAACGATGCCGAAGGACGGTAATTCAGGCAAACAAGTGATTGAGTACGAGGAGAGGATCAATGTTATGGCGCCTCGGTGACGCTTTGTCTCTTTTTCCACTGCTAAGGTACAAGTGGAAGCTCATCCCTCACGTGTATTACTTGCGCACATTTGAATAAGGCCTTTCAGAATGATGTATCGGTCGTCTATACTTGATTTTGTCTCACTTCACTACTACATTGATTCACGTGATTTATGCAATATTTTCGTTTTGCCCTTATCACGCCGCTCTATTCTTGTTGGACTGGACTCGATCCTTACCTGCTTAATTTTTTGAAAATAGAGAAAGAGATTTTCCAATTTTTCTTATAACAAATACCTACATCATTCATTGAAGGATAAACCTTTTCAACTATAAAAGAATGTGTTCCAATTCATCTTAAATCATTAATTTCGTTAAGACAGCAGTGAAAATGAGGGTGTGAATTTATTAAAATGAGTTTCCTGACAACTAAAAAAATATAATCCAGGATATAGTTAATTTATGAAACTTTTTTGAGGTTTACATCGTGAACTTATAATTCTGAAAAAAAACAACACAGTGAAAACGAGGACGTAAAAAATTCAGAGTGTAATTTCTTAGAACAAATTCGAATTTTGCTCTCCCCAAAATCATTATAGAGTTAAGTGTGTGTGGTGTACGCATGGGGACGACGTAGGAAATGGAAGTTTGTGTTTACCCTCCGGCCATAGATTCGGAAACTAACTTCTGGCAGAAAGTGCGTCAGCGCGTCGCCGAAATACTTTCCCCCCCAATTTTCCTGTTTTTAACATTTAGATTTGTGCTTTTTATCTTTCCGCCTTTCGTGTTTTTTCCTACGGTTTTTAATTGAATTTCATCGTCATATTTTATCCGAGATAATAGAGTTACAAATCAAACAAGAACTTATTTAAATGGACGTTGATATACGTTACTGAATCCCGCGCTTTTACGGCTAAACGTCTTCTAAATTGCTAGTAATAATTTTGTTCTCATACCAAAACTGGGGCGTGTATAAAAGTCAATTTGTATATGTGTTTTGCTGTAAGTTACGAATTAATGAAGAAATATAACGAAGGAAAACTTGTTGGGTTTCTTTTCTTTATCAGAATTCACCGCCTCCCTTAGAATCTGCGCCACGTCTCGAAAATAACGTTAAGGATTCATTTAATTCAATTGTAAGTTGTGCCCCTTGTTTATGCTCACATATCAGCGTGTCGTCGAGTTTGTTGTAAACTTGAGTTGAAGATGAGGCCCCCGGTTATTTATCGCCGTAGTTAACGCCGCTCACAGGCGCTACGAGAGAACTCCGCTCGTCCCATAATACAACAAAACAGACGTAAAAGGGGACAGAATGATTATAAATCGCGTCAATTGAAGATTGCGGTTGCGGAGAATGTCACAACTTCGCATGGAATTATATGGTTTATTAGAGGACGAATTTATCAGCTTGTGTATCCATGAATTTACTGATGTCTCTTGAGCGAATACATCCGGTTAGTTTGAAATGCTTCCGGAGTATTATCAAAACCAAACAAAACAAATAATTTATATTTACAACTCTAATAATTTCACAAATTTTGTTTCTAATTGTTGTTTCAGAATGATCACCATACAAGCCTAATTATTAAATTTACATAAGTGAACTCATTGTTCAAAATAACTCATAAATTTACTGCATCTACGTCATCCACCTCAGATGAGATAAACTTGTCACCTTCCAGTCATAAGAACTTTAGTATCCAGTTATCTCCATCTCGTCCTGTGATTTGGCCAACAAAATCCTTCCTTGCTCTTCTTTTGTTGCGTACTCAACCAATGCCCACTTGCCAACAACTTCTGAAACCCGTTCAACATCAGTTATTTCTGGAAACGAATTCCTTAAGTTTTCTAGAAACTCATTATCACTGTCAGTATCGCGAAATGACGAAACTCGTCTTCAAAAGAACTATCTGCTTGTTGTCTTCTTTTCTTCGAGAGTGCAGTAATATCGGTCTACATGCAAAGTATTCACCACTTATTATCTTCAGCACCCGCCGATACTCTCGTCTGAGGACGTTTCTCACAAGGCTTCTTTTGTTTAACCGTGGAAAGTAAGAGAGACTCACGTGATTCCATATCGTTGGTGGAAGTGGAGGCAACGCGTTCTTCATGGATAGTAAGACTTGTTTCCGCCGTTGGATGTTGGAGTGAAGTTGAAGATGAATTTTTATTTTGGAGATCCCAACGCCTAAGAACCTGTAGACAAAATTTTACTCGTGAAATAGCATTTCTATTAAAGGGTATAATACCACCACTTGTAAAACCGTTTTGTATGATTGCCAAGTTTCGTCTAAAAATTGTGCAACTTTGGAAGTTTTTGTCCAACATAATGCCTTTGCCACTTCACCAACTTCTCATTGCACCTTGACTTCAATGCTTTAAGTAATGATAAATCAAGGCTTTGAAGTAAGTGACTGCTATGAGGTAGCAATTTTGTTGTCATCCTTTCGGCCAATACAGGACTCACATTTATACTATGGCCGTCATAAATAACTCGTGCCGGCCTTTCGTTTCCATACAGCAAGAAGTGTTTTTGTAAAAAAAAATTAAGAAAATTGTCGACTCCATCCGTCCCTTTTTACTTCCGGCGTAGACAGTACCTGGAAATCCTATTCCTGGGGTTCTAGATGTTAGTCCCTTTAAATATGATTGTTGGAGGGGCTTTATCGCCGGTTGCATTTGCACATATTAAAACACTGGTGTTGCCTCGGCCAGGTGAACTTACTCTTCTGAAACAGGCGACTCCTTTTAACCCCACCACTTTACACTTGGATAGTTCAATTGAAAATTAACACTCGTCACAATTCCACACTTGCTGTGGTTTTATCACTTCGTTTTAAGGCCCAGTATTTCATTCGAAGTTCTCATAGTAATAATTGTAAGGAAAATTATTTCCCTAGAAATAAAACCAAGCTTAAACTTAAACTCTGAATGAAATACTGATCCTTAGTCATTTAAGTGCTGTCTCTAGCTAATCAAAATAATTATAGATCAGGAATGAATCTTACGGCAAGCATAAGTTCTTCTTGTTGAGTAAGCGCAGTTTTTCGACCTTTAGTGGAACATTCTACTCCACAAACCTTTTATATCGCTATGTAGGGTACTAAATGGAATTGTAAAAGTCTTGAAAGCCCGATGCATTGACGTTCTTTTGACATTGACTTTCTGCGTTTATTGCAAACTGTCCTTGTCATAGTGGTTGTTTGGAAGTCTTTTGCGTTCATAAGTCGTTTTCGTTTTAACGAGCGGAGTAGCACCGAGTAGAGCAGATCTGATCTACTTGACCAGTAAACGTTCTTTTCGTTTCAAGTGAACTGATTCTCAACTGCGCTAGTCTACCTTCCCCTTGTCCCTCAAGCGCATAGAAATTGTAGGATCAGTTCGTGATCAGTTACATCTTTGAGGTTAGATGACAGAAAGCAAACGTCAATTGGTTTATTGCATTCGATACACTCCGTAAACATTTGCCGCCTCGTTTGAAGAAAATATTTGATTCCGTTCACTCTTTATGAACGACTTATTACTGACAAAGAACACACCTCATCAGTACAAATATCAGTACTCATCAGTAAAATGTTCATATTTTTGAAGCACCATTGTATAGAAATAATGGAAAAATATCAAGTTAACTGTTTCTTTCAAACGCTTATCGAAAACTGAAGAGTTAAATGCTGGAGTGAATTAACCTCAACTTTGTGAACTCTCACCGTCGCATGACACTGAAGCCTAGACTCCGGCACATCTCTCACCCTCGCGTAAACGATGTGGCAACAGGTGCCTGACACTTACTGTATATCTCTTGCGGTAAACTAAAGTTTAATTTGTCTTACTCACACTTTTTCTCATTTAGAACAAGCGCATACATATTTCAAAAATTGAATATTAATAAAATTATATCCATTCTTTAATGTGATATTTTTTTATTTTTCTTGCAAGACACTCATACTAAATTAATCTTTTTACTTGCACTATAGCGTGTTAACAATTACTGTAGTCCTGGGTACAGGTACAGGTTTCAAATTGCAATAAAACATTAAATACGTAAACAAAAATTTATTTGTTGTTTGACTATCAGTATTTGAGACGTCAATTCAACGATCCAGGACTACAATAATTGTTGGACACATGTTATTTTGTTTACCTACATAATATGTAAATGTTTCGTATTTGGACTTCGGTTAAAAGACAATTATTGCCATTTTAAGCCTTGCCTTGTGATATGCTAGCAATTTACCTTTACTTAAACAATTAAAAGTGAATATAATTTAATTTTAAAAATAGTTTTTGAAATTCGTATATTATCCTAGTATGTATAAAACGAAATAAATTAAAAATGAGTTATAACGCTTGAACTTGAATTTTTACAAAAAAAAATGGAATTTTTCGTTGGCATAAATATTTGTTGAATGTTTGAACTACGTCAAATGAAATTAGCGTGACAGGTGAACAGGGCGCAAGTTTGTTATCGAACGCAGTAAACCAATCTAGTGTGCTATGCCGGTATAGTCCATAGCAGGACTCCCCCAGGATATCATTATTGTATGTACAAGTCGGTGCTGAGTGGTGACATTTCCATGGCCCTCTGGGATCCATGTAATTCCGCGCTCGCTCTGACATTTCAGACCCAAATGATCCATCCAGCAAACTGTCTGGTGCCGCTCCTTTCCCAGCAGAGAGATGCCGGTCCGGAAAAATTCCATGATTTATTATTAATTTTATTCTGATTTGCCCGGAGAATATAAAAAAAGCTCAGGTGATGCTAAAATATATTCCCCGGCGTGTTATTTTAGCTGTCCTTTTACAAACTAGGATGATTTATGTGTTCGGCGGTCTTCAAATATCAGCGGATATGTTTTAACGCTCCGTTGATTTCTTAAAAACGATGTTTTAATGGCGCTTTTAGAACGTGCGTTCCGCCAATATCGCGCGCGCGTTTTCGACGCGAAGAGTTCTTAATTTTTAACGAAAGCTCGACATTTAAAATACGCCCGCACTCGCGCCATTCGTTCGTTCGTTCGCTCGCTTCGGAATAAAAGCGTTTTATCTAATGTCACGGAATCACGCAATCTGACATATGATCAATTTACCTACGAGACCTCTAAATGAAAAATGTAAACGCCATTTAAACTGACATTTGATACTGATTTATAGCGCATTTACTTCTTCATTAATTTTTGTCACAAGTAATTGAGTTATTAAGACAATCCAATATTTATGTTTTCATTTACAATTAACAACTCAGAATCCAAACCAACACCCCAACATATATTTGAATATATTTTCTGAATAAAGAGACACTTTCCTTCATAATCTAAATTCTCGTTTCTTTGTACCATCATGTTCATCTTCTTAAAGAAAGCTCGTAGAAAATTTTTCTTTACATTTTTGAGAACAAATATATGGTTCTAAAGAACGCCCATGTGATGATGCGGTCCTATTGAATCATACTGTATATGTATAATAATACAAATACACTGTGAAAACTAATTGGCGCCGCAGATTCAATTGCATGCAGTAGAGCTGGTGGATATCAAACATTATAATTTTTATGAGATGCTCAACATTACCAGATGAAGGTAAAACTAGTACGTATTGCTTCTTACAAAGACATTTTTCAAAATATAACACAATTGACTAACAAGTATATAAAAATATTTATTGTTTGAAAGTTTATGATTGCCTGTATGCAGGGACCTAAAGAGAGTTAATAGTCGAATGCAAGGGTATAAAAACATGGGACAGAGGAAATGTGTCTTTCAGACTTTACCGACAAATAAAATTGTTAGTTTTGAAGATTATACCCCCTAGTTGAAACAAAGTAGAAAGCGATTTCGTCTGCAAGAATTTTATAGTGAGGTTCTCTCTCTCTCTTAAACAGCTCAGAACTTGCAACAAGCTTTTACCGATCCGAAGATTCGGGTCAAAGAGAATCTAAGTGTTTAATGACGCGAATAAACGAGAACATACATCGTTAGCCTTTACATGTAGCAAAAGCTTTAACGGCGAGCAAGGAACAGCGCCTTTGTACAACAGTCGGCCGGCGATGAAATGTGAACTCTTCACAGTGCTCTCCCGTTAATTGCACGTTCAATCTCCCGAGCTTTTTTTTTTAAACTACCGCGCAACTATTTCTTATGGGGAGTAGAGATCAGCTAAGCAATTTGCTTTTTCGCTTCAAGGAATTATGTCACCGTACACAAAACGATCCCATTCAAAAGGTCTGGCGTCTATGCGAAACGGAAGCTCAGGCGAAAATATACGACGCGTACGGCTAAATATTAAACTTGTCGCATTGTGTAATGCTAAATTGTTATTTAACTGCGAAGTGGAAGGCGGATCCTTTTACATGAGTCGTCTTTTCATTCGCATTCTGCATACATTTGCGGCGAATAAAAACTGATGTATGTTAGCGGCGCTAATAAAAAGACTGTAAAAATGTTATGGCCGCTCTTACCACAACATAAGCTAAAATGATTTATTGCAAATGCGGCAAACATAACTATGAAATTTAAATCATACTCAGTTCTAAGAGATACATACATAATCTTATAGTGCAGTTAGATGTTTATGATAATCGCAACGTCAGTCATTATGAATCATTTATTATTAATTTTGATATTTCAGTGAAGATTCGATCTTACAATTCGTTTAAAATAGGCAATTCTTGTAGCTAAGAATAAGTTGTGCCTGCGTCTCCACTTTCAGTTATTGCTTTCTTCTTGGCAGTACAGCAGACATCAGAACTCTCGCTATGAAATTTGGTCGTAGCTTTACGATAAAATAACCTCACAGAGTGCAATGACTTATTTTTCAGTTATGACATGTCGTTCAAATTTTATGACAAGAGTTGAAAAAAAAAACTTTAAAAATCATCCTGTACTTCAGTGTATTAAATCTCTTTTTAATATGCGAGTGTTTAAAAGTGTTTTAAGATTTCCTTACGTCCCCCCTTTCGCCTTTCATGATTATTTAAAAGTCTAATAAACGAGAAAGTTTCAATCTTATAGATGCGACTAAAAGTTAACTTAGGCATTATGTAAGTTAGTCTGTACTTGTTAAACTTTCACGGCGTGTTAATAGCCTTTGACATAACGCCGTAAAAGAATCGTAAATAATGTATATTCTTCGCAGGCGCTTTACATAAAAAAGTTTACCTCCTAGCAGCAAATTGCTTCCTCTCAAGCTGGCATAACTTTATTTGCGCCTTCGCAGGCTATAAATTTATTTATTGCCTAATCATACGTCCTTGTTGTCTTCAAGATTCTATAATATTTCCGCGATGTAAAAAAAAATTGTTTCCCGGAATTTCATCCGACGCGACGTTTCGTATCTTTCAGTATCAATTTTGTATGTTATTATTTCTGCGCATTTGAAGTTCTGTTGTGTATGTATTTTGCGTGTGGAGTTATAGCATTAAAACATTATTAAATCATACGTAACTGGCTTAGACGTTGAACGTAGAGGATGTAATGCGGTGAATAATGACCCGGCCTCTTGGGATATGTGAGGGATGCTTTAAACATTCATTAACTATGTAGGCCGTACGGTAGTATTAAGCTATCAACTTTTTATTTCTCGGTTGCAAATTATTTTTAAAAAAATTTAATTGAGAAGCAAACAAGAATTTAACTGGGAAACAAACGAGACTGTACATGAATGAGAAAACGGAGAAAAACAGAAACCTTTAAGATGGCTACACACGTAACTGCATGCTTGACAAGCGTGTACAAGCACGCTTGAGCGTCTGTAGGATAATTTGGCACAGGCATTCTAATTGTACAAGCGGCTTGAAGATTGATTGTTTTTTCAATAGACATGCTTGAACAAGCCGCGCTTGCGCAAGCAAAACTGAACATGTGTACCAAGATTTCGAAAGCTTGTGCAAGTGAACATCAGTCGTGAGCCCTCTGTTGTGATCAGGGTTCGGAAGTAGTAAATAAAACAAAATAGCTTTTATTATTTACTACGCCTCTGTTATGTTGAATAAACTACTTCATTTTCTATGTCATTTACATTGTTATTTCTTTGCCGGATTCTGTAGCCACCTTTAGATACCGAAACATTAATAGGTGATGGTAAGATCAAAGTATAATTACTTGATATAATAATTAAATCAAAGCTGCTTTAACAATGCTGTCGTATACAAAAATAAATTAGCGTAGGAAAAGAGGAAAGCCTTAACCTGCTTCCACGTTCAACAAATTAACAAATAAATACGTTCTTCTTTTGTGCTCTATATAAAACTTCATGTTTTTCAATAAATAAAACCCGTTACAATGGGATTTATTTATAGATCTGTTCCAACACTTTCAAAAGAAACCGTCAAAAGCATACACTCTCAAAGTTGAACACTTGATAGAGTTGTCAAAATCGATCATTTTTCGATGGGGAATTAACTGGTTTTCGACAGTTTCGAATAAATCAGAAACTGCTGCTGGAACATACTATTTATGTATTTCCAATGAGTAATTTCATGAAATTATCAGCGAAAGAAACACCATTTTGTTTTTATTATAACTTCTAATATAATTAATGTTACTTGTTTTCCTAAGACCCGGTTTTTCGATCTTCGCTTTATCCCTATAGCAGCAATGGAAATAAACTGAAGTTTAAAGTTAAACTGAGATCTAAAAACCGGGCCTAAGAGAACCAAATGAATGAAGAATTCGAGAATTTGTTAAATATGTTTATTTTTCTCTTAGACTTTTCTGACAAAATATAACATAGCACGTGTACGTAACGCGAGTATACCATTACGAAAAATTTAAGAGCACCACCGAAACGACTTGATATATTTTGACAAACGCAAAAACGGATCCGCCAGATACGGAGAAGGAAAGGTCAAGAAGGAAATAAATATGTCCGGCAAAAACAACCCCGGAGCGTAAAAAGTGATATTGCATGTAACGACGCAAAAAGCGCTGGATTTGTCGAGTTATGTAAGGAGCAAAGAGACAAAAAGAACGCTCTTTATGGCGGCGATGTTGCCACCAACCAACCTTGCAATAATTAATTGTCCTTGTTCCAGTTTTGTTCAAGGTTAGAAGGCTCTTCGTCTCAATAAGAATTTGTTTAAAAAAGATAACGAATCCTTAGCCCTTTTTTATTAACGATTACTTAATTTCCAGTTTAGTTGATGAGTGATAACAGCATAAATTCAACAAAATGGTAAAGAATTTTTTTCTTTTTATTAATTAACTATTTTAATTATTTTGTATATGTATCATTTTACGTATGCGTGATAATTTTATCCTGATTTCTGCATTTCTTTTGTAAATTAATGCATTAATACACTTAAGGAGTTTTCAATTAATGCAACACTCTCCTCAATTATTGGTTGGTTCTTTTTGATTTCAATCAGAATAGTTTAATGCTTTCAGAATTAGAAAATTATTTATTCTCAAAGGACGAATTATATTTCAATCTGGGACAACACCAAATTATAATTATCCTTTTGGCAAAACCTACAACAAAATTCCCATGTTATTAACAGGAGTGTGCCTTAATATTAATGAAATTTTACTGTAAATGAAGGAAAATGAGTTTACCATCATTATTTCTTTAACATTAAAACTCATTACGCTTGCAGTTTGCAATTTTCCTTTGGCAATGCAATTACTTTTTTTTTCCTTAAGCTTGACAAGAATATATGTTTCCATATTAAATTGATGTAATACTTCCATAGTGAAAATGTTCATGTCTTTATCGAGACATGACGTTGACGCTTGATATCGATCAGGGAGGTATTAGTGTACTTCTGCAAAGGTTTGCGGATTACCACAGTCTGCGAATTATTACGCTTGGCTTAGCCGGTAGCGAGAATATATGCACATATCGTTTAATCTCATTTACCGCAGTGCAATATCAAGAGATGGCGTATCAAGCGGGCGAACGAACGGGAGCGGTGGCGTACCGGCTGCGACAAAAGAACCGGTTCCTGCTGAATCGACGGGTTTTCTTCTTTTCGCGGCCTCGGCTGTCAGGAGGATCGCTTGAGTATGAGTTATTGCCTATCTGTTGGAGTGAAAGGGGGAAATGGGAAGGAAAAGCTCCTTCCCAAGTTCCAATCTCTCTCGCCAACGCGGCCGCCGCCATCGCACGTGTTCTTATCTCTTGCCGTCTCCGTCGGAGCGTCATATGTGATATTTCGTACAAATCTTACCCCTGTTTTTGCATCGCACAGGTTTCCGCGCTGACACACCTTACGAAAGTAATTGATGACGAAAAGCACTCGTAAAAATTTCAGCTCGCGCTTATTTTTTTGTTTGCGGTAATGTTACTTCCGTTGCACGTTCTACACGTGATATATCTCTTTAAATTTTTCAATTCACTACATAAATTAATCCTTCGAATACAGACATCTTCGTATACAAAGCACGTACACAACAATTAAGCTTAGATAGCGGTGTTGCATGAAAGGAATGTCAAAAGTGATGACAATATTCCAAAGAAAAAGTGGTTGGAATTCCAAATATCTTTTGTATATCTTGTAGAAAATCGAAAATAAAACTTGACTTTTAATAAGTTATGCTTGATAAAATACTCTGAACATGTATTAGGGACTGAAGGAAATGAGGTCAAACGCCATTTTTTTACTTTCCCATTGAAGGATTGTATATTAAGTGTAGATTAAGGAAGCATAATAGTGATGAACGGTCTTGGATTTTTTCCGTCTTGTAGGAATTTATTGCTTAAGAAAGTGATTAGTGGAGATGTTGTGGAAGGGCGTCGTGTTGATCCTGAGGCAACGTGTTTCGGTTTGAAAAAGTGAGCTTTGGCTCGGTAATCCGTTCGAACGGAGCCAGAGAGGAGAGAGCCTGTAACAAACACCTTGCGCCATAAATAACCCTGATTCATGGCAAGTGTGTCTATAGACAGTTGGCCCACGCCTGACACCCGTTATTAATTAACAGAACAGCGCTCCCCGCAGAGGCCGACACGATCGTAACAAATGCACCCGCGCTCACTTCGAACCGGAGAGCGTGTTTTCGAGTACGTAACCGGTCGATATTTCAATTGGAGCCGCCGAAGTTTCAGCCGGGACACAATTTCCGAGCAACGTAAAAACCGTATATCAAATAACGCAATTATGTAAATTCAGTTTCATAGCTTATAATCTGACACATTTAATGCAGATATCCAGCGCGACGTGCGGCGCTGATGTAGCGAGACTACGTGAGAACGAGCACCGCTATTTTATATCCGGGAACGGGCATTTTTATGGAAATTAACCTAATTTATTTTGGCGCAGCCGCAATTAAAAAACGCTTTCATAAGAGAAATTCCACTTCTAAGCCGGTTCCAACGCAAACACACGACCAACTGCTAGATCTATGGGATTACCAAAAGCGATATTTGCTACACAATCCTGGAATATTTTAGCATTCACATGAAAACTACTCATATTCACTGATTGTTAAGAATTCATTTACTTTATATTCATAGCTATACTTTTCTAACTAACCCCTCTCTTCTGTAACTCATAATGACATCGTTAGATACCGATAATCGTTAACTGGCATACTTTGACCAATCAGTACATAGAAATGCACTGATTGGTCAAAATATACAACCTAACGAATATCGGTATCTAATGATGTCGTTATGAGTTACAGAATAGTGGGGTAACGCACAAAATCAGAAAATCATGAAAGCAAACGTTGTTTATACAGGGTTAATCTCAATATATGTACTTCAAACAAAATATATTTTCTTATTTTTAGATATAGACTTCAAGAACGTAACAAAAAATGTAGGTATATAATTCCGGTACAACCGGAAGTAACCGAAAATCAATTTTATTTAATCTGAATAGTACCTTTTGAAAATCTGTGCTCTGTAAATGTCGAATTTCTATCTAAATTCCTTCCGTGAGAACTTTTAGTGAAGGGTTAACGTGAATTGCCCTGTATAAATAATAATGAGTCGTAGCATTTTATCAGATTGCGAACCATATAAGTTTTATTGATTCGCCACTTTATCAGAATAGTGGAATCATTGAAATGATAGGTACAACATTTGTTCTTTGAGCCGAATTTCTTTTAACTATATTAAATCTAAAACCCTATTATCAGAAGTTCCTGAGTTTGGAAACGAAGGTAATAAGTTGATTGGGAGTAATGGCGTTGAGATCCAAACGTTTGTTGTGCCTTGGATTCGCCTTGGATTGCGCCTTTCCTTTCACTGGTATTATTTTGTTTTGCTTCTATTATTTCGCCGATTTTGTATTTTATGATAAGTTCATGGGCATCACTTGAATGGTCTATGTTTTCAAATGCTTCGCGTGCTTGTTCCAGAAGGACCCTTTACCACAAAGTTGCTCGCTTAGAAATGAAGTTATGTCATTATTGTTATTGTACACTATGATCAACGCTGCTTCATTGCTAGTACGTTTCTTGAAATAGACATAACTAAACTGCTTAGTCATCTTAGAATTTTTTTGCTCTTTAATGGGCAAGGTATCGGATTGCGGAATGCTCCTCGTACCTTTAGGCTCCAACTACTACGGTTATATGGCCAATCTATCTTAGAAATTAACTATGTCACATTCTACAAGCTTGATACAGCAGTATCTTCAAGAAATAACCTTGGTCTGCATCGGATGACGTACACTTTTATAACTATTTATCAAACTTATTAAAATTCCAGTTCTGGCATATGAATTGAAACTATTTAAGAAACTTTCACAGCTAAAATTGAAAATGTTGTATAGTAAATAAATATTATATTACTACTATTATTTTTATGCATCTCTCTGATATATTTATTTATTTATGTTTACTTAATCTAATGTCCGTGTATCGTTAGGTGTTGGACTGTATTTTACAATTTACATGATACATATTTACATTAAATCTTATATACTTTTAATTTTTCTTTTCCATGCATTTCTGTCCTGTGCTAATGTTTTTACTTCGTACCGGCAAGTTCCGCGTTTTTCTGCCGCCTGTCTAACTTGTTCTTCCCATTTCAATCCTGGTCTTCCTATTCTGTTTCTTCCTTGCGTTCTGGCCTCATGTATTTTTTTGGCTATTCTATTATCCTTCATTCTATGTAAATGTCATAACCAACTTAATCGTCTTTCTTCTATCACAGTTTCTATGGTTTTACTTTCAGGTCATCCGTATTGTCGTGTTTCTTATCTTATCCATCTAGAGACCCCTGGTATTTTTCTTAAAAATCTCATCTCCGTAGCTTTTACTTTACTTTTGTTTACTTTTAATATACTCCAAGATTCTGAGCCATAGATTAAGGAAGGTCTTACCACTTTCTGATATACCTGGGCTTTGATCTCTTTTGGTATCTCTTTTTTTCCAAAGAACGTATTTTTAAGCATGTTAAATAACCTTCCTCCCTTTCCCACTCTCTCTGTGATTTCTTTGTCTACTTTTCCGTTGTACTCTATAATTGTTCCCAGATAATTGTAGCTCTTAACTTGTTCTAGTGTTTGTCCGCTTATTTCTATTTTATATTCTTTTTCATTGTTGGCCATTATTATTGTTTTGGTCTTGCTTGTATTTATTTCCATATTTATTAGTTTTAGTTTTCTTTGGTATTCTTCTATGTTGTGTTTCAATTTTTCTTCAGAATCCGCTACAATCACCATGTCGACTGCGAATAGCATTTCTTGTATTTGAATTGTTTTCATTCTCCTGGTCCCTACTTTCATACTTTTACGTCTCTCTTTGCATTTTCTTATGGCTTCGTCCACCACTATGGAAAATAGCAGTGGATTATTATTTCAGTCCATGATGTTTGATGTAAATTCATTTAATTCGTCATTATGTGTTCTTACCTTGTTTATGTTGTTTTTGTATAGGGCTTTAACTATTTCAACTACCTCACTTTTCCCTAAGCAATCCCAGACGTAGGCTCGGTTTACCCTATCGAAAGCTTTTTTCAGGTCGATGAAAACAATGTGTACTTCTTTTCCTTTTTTTAGTAATTTTCCCCCTATTTGTCTCAATGTGAATATTAAATCTTCAGTACTTCTACCTCTTCTGAATCCATGTTGCGTCTGTCCTATCGTGTCTTCTAATTTTTCTCTCAGCCTGCATCCTATTATTCTCATGAAAACTTTTCCTGGTATGCTCGTTAGGAAGATTCCTCTAGAATTACTGCATTCTCTTGCATTACCTTTTTTATATAATGGTAATATTCTATTTGCGTTTCAGTCTTGTGGGATTTCTTTTGTACTAAGGATTTGGTTTAGTAAAACCTTGAACACTTCCTGTACTTCTTGTTCCATATATTTCAACATTTCTGATATTATCCCATCTTACCCTGTTGCTTTTCCTAGCTTTAGTTTTCCAATGGCTGGTGCCATTTCCTCCTCTGATATCGGCTGAATAATGCTTCCTTCATCGTTTTCATATAACTCGTGTCTAAATAAAAACCTGGTCAAGTAGGCTACATTCAGTAAATCTGCTATGTAAATGCAATGGATAAATTCTCGATCACAACCCACTTGACCAGGTTTTTATTTAGACGCTCGTTATTTATGACTTCAGTTATTTTCCATGTATCTAAAATTGCATTGTGTTTGAATTCACTTTTCGTATTTTCATTTTGTTTCCTGTAGCAAATTCAGTAAATATTTCTTTCTATTCTTTAAAAAAAAACGGGAGGAATCTCACATATTTTGATTTTATTTGTTACTTTTCGTTACTGTCGCTAAATCTTAGACCACAAAGAAAATTATTATCGTGTCATTATTCTTAATACGTCTTACATTATTTAAAATAAAAATGAAACCGTGGAGATACTAGTTTAAATTAAAGGTCCAAATACATAGGCCACCCCCGAGAAACTGTTGTAATGGATGGCTTGTAATTAATAGTAGAGCCAAGGTATGGCAAAGCCAATTCATCGTTGAGAAAAAAAGCTATATAACTAGTAAAATACAATAATGTTAGCTTTTTTGGTTCTATACATATGTATGTAAATACTGAGAAATCAAATCATAAAAGTGTGAACAAGTTCATTGCTGTTATGTTTATTACTAGGAATATGAACACTCTTCCGAAGATTACAAAAAAGTGTCATTGTAGAACGAGAATATTTACAATAAAGTTTTTCAGAGGTCCACAAAACATCATTGTGTAAGACTTGGGTTAAAATCAATTGCAAAACTTCTTGTTTTAATTGACAGATTGTGTTACTGTAAAAATAGCTAAAAGTTTTTGAAATAAAAATTTTAAGTTCGTTGTTGCGTAAACAGACAAACAACAAATGACACCGGAAACAGCCGCGTCCACCACACCACTGCAGCTCATATAGCGGCGACCGACTAAAGTTACCTTTTTTTGTTGCAGGTTTCGGATTTGTCACATTTCAAAGCGAAGACGTTGTAGATAAAGTTTGCGAAATCCACTTCCACGAGATTAACAATAAAATGGTGAGTTTTTTATTAAGCTACTTTATTATTTTGTATCGACGGCGTCTGTGCTCTTCGGAAACTTTCATGCGGAGCAATTTCGGACCGGTGTTGTTGTTTCGTCCGCCCACTATCTAGACGGATGGCGCTTCGAAACCTCTGAAAGCTCCGATGACAAAAGAGTGCAATAATATCGGCGGCGTAATCGCTGTTGTAAACTTCCAGCGACCCTGTTATTCAGAGAGGTATCAAAAATAAGTGGGTAATAAGTGGTCCGGCTCATTTGTCCGGCACAATGGTAAATGCTAACGACTTGCTGTTATCAACGGAATGAAGATTAATAATATTGTCAAATAAAGCTCTCCTGCATTACACGGAAAGCAGATTAATTAAAGCTCTCTTGTTCAGGTACTTTATGGGTGCACGTTACACTTTTGTGCTAGTGGCACGTCAATGAAATGCAGAACGTTAATAACTCACGCAGATTCGATTTAAATTATTTTGTTTGAGGACTGTTAAATGAAATTTTAATTTACTGGTGTGCATGTTAAAACTAGTAGGGACAATTTTGTATTGTTCAAATTTACTGTGAAACTCTCTATACGAAAGGCGATACGAAAATATTTTTAATTTATCTTAACTATTTCTAAGCACGTTTTAATGGAGCTTCGGGCAACAAACAATAAAAATCGTAATTGCAAGGTAAATCTTCGACAGACAACAAGGACATAAAAATCGTCGCTTTAAAAAGAAAATCATCAGAAAACAGGGCACGACGTTGAAGTTGGGGCGTTCATCAGTAATTGGAAGCGGTGCCCTGCAAATCACTCTTGATTGTAAGACATGCCATCGGACGAGGAAACAGTCCGGAAGATATATGGCGGGCTCTCCCATAAAGCTCGGGCTTGTAAAGTTTAGGAGCGTGCTTTGTCAGAGAGACGGGCGCATGGAAATTCCGCGTCGGCATCAAGTTAAATATGAAAGTACTTGCGTGACTAAATTGAAAATTGAAGTTGACTCTGCGCGGCTTTCTGCAAACATAACATACGTCGTTGGTTCACGTCACGGCGATTACGAGAAGAAGAGAATTTAAAGTCCAACTATACAGAAACAATAAAGTCGATACGAAATATCGAGCCAAAATTTTTCACCGTGGCTTGGTATGCAGATTAGTTCCGACCTTGCGAAAACGCTTTATAAATTGCCCGTGTTCGTTATTCTACCCTCATAATCATAAATTAGCTGCCTCTAGTTCCACTCAGAGAATCATAAATAGCGGCTTCTTATTCTACTTACGCGGGAGCAAATTAGCGCGTTATTGCCCCTGCATAGATTAGGAGATTGTTATTCCGCAACCATTAATTAAATGCTTTTTATTGTCTACACTTTATCATAAACTGTCGCGTTTTTACTGGAGCGCAAGGTCTGCAGTTTCTCGCTGAAAAATGCCTCTGAATTACATGCATAAATAAAATTGCAAATCAGTGAAATATGTCATTTGTTGAGTTTTTGTTGAGGAGCTGTCTCGGAATGGGCAGTCATAAGCATGCAAAATAAAACTCCAAGAAAATTATTAATGATACGGGCCTGCGACTGAAGCTCACTGTTTAAATTACCCAAAAAATTTCTTGGAATTTCTTATGCACAAAAATTATAATGTGTATTTATGATTGATTCAAGTATAAAAGCTAGAAGAACAAAATTACGCAGTTTTTAATGCCTTTTTCGTAACTATAGAGAAGACTACAAGGACCTCAATATAATTTGGATCATCTTTTAAAAATTGACATCCAATGATAAGTTTGCAGAAATAAAATTGAGCAAATTCAAGAATGTTATTAATAATACAAGTCTACGATTGAAACTCACTCTTATATACTGAAAATTTGTTTATGCAATATAATGTTTAATATAGAACTCAAGCAGCAGTTAGTTTTTTCTAATATGTAACTTTTGGGTTGCACCCAGAAAATTTAAACTCTCGATATAGAATGAAACGTAATTTAGATTATCTTTTGAAAGTTGGCATCCTGTGGCTGAAAGTACTTTTATTGGGAAAGTTTGTTGAACTCGTCGTTTCTGTGTTGGTTCCGGAAGTCCTTTGCAGAGTTTGCACTATTTTCTTACTAGAGCTTCCGTGTTACAGTCAATAATCTTTGCCTACTTCTAGCATCGCCTGATTTGAAATGCCTTTTTTCTCTCAAATGAGATATTCAAATTGGCACTTGTACGTGTTTGATGTTTCTGATTGTGACAATTAGAATTTCAAATAATTTCCGGAGGCAAACTCGCAGGCACAAATATAAAAATGCGGACAAATTAAAATAATTGAAGAGAGGACTCGGAGCGATAATCTTAACAGGAGGGCGCAATTATTCGCGCACGAACTTCGAAAACTCATTAATTCCGGCATTATTAAATTGAATTCAAGATTTTCCATATGACCATTGTATTCCAATTTCCGGCAACTTCATTTAAAACTATATTTCAAGTTGGTAATCCTCTCCCAGTTCTAATTAAACAATGTTTTAATATGGATTCGTATAGCGCGCTTTGGAGTTCACTGGATTGTGCAGCGGCAAACTGTTTATTATCTCCCTAACCTTCGGCTATGCGAACTGGTGAAGTGAAAAGTTAAACCGGAATGAGACTGTTTATGAGCTACTCCGGCTGATAGACCGCAATCGACTTGTTAGCCTTCGTATCCAGGGCATGAAACAAGGTATTAAACTGTATTTTGCTCCCAGGTATTCTGTAAAACACCTCTGAAATACGTGCACGTCGATAAAACTTGATGATTTTACAATGTTTACAATTTAAACATTGTTTTATGATAGTAAATACCATTTGAACACTTAAGATTAGTAAATATACTTCCATCTATTTTCATTTAATCGCTTCCCATTCCCGTCCAACAAATCCGTTGGGAATAGCGAAGGAAAGGATATAAAGCAAAATAAACCGTGAACGAAAACGTCGAGATCTCTATTAGTTCCGAACAAGAATGTAAGCGGGCGACACAAAAATCGGGTAGGGTTAAAACACTGCTATTTATTCCCCGATTATTTATTCAACAGTTCCCTATTGATGGAGTGTTTTTCTTTATATCGAACCGCAGATGAGGTCGAAGAAGTCTTCCGTAATGTTTATTGATTATGCATGAAGGTAGATGTGCTTTCCGATATCGAATGTCGTCCTTTTTATTTCAGGATCACGTTTACCTTTTTTTTTATAAACCCTACAAATACATTGCCAATAGTTTTTCTTGTACCATCTTTTAATTTTAAAACAATTTCAACACTTCTTAGGTATATATCATTTTATCATTACTGCTATTGGGATAATTCATAATTATCGAGGATTAAGATATAGGAATTGAGATGGATCAAAAGTATTCCAATGCTAAAATAGGAAGTTGAATAGAAATGAATGCGCAGGAACTTAAAGACATCGTGTAACTTAATTACAGCTTATGCAAAGAAAACTATGACGGGAACTGGAATTGCACCGAATGAAGGAAGATATGACCTTACATTGCAAAATTGTAACATTAGTTTGTTGCTAAAACCTACAAAAGCAAAGGATGTTCTTCAACAGATCGTTCAACTTCTTTAACTCTGTAATGTGACGTGGAAGTGCCTATTAAGGTCTTCCAGCAAATAATAACTTGAACCTTTTATTATGCAGTATAGTAGTAAAGGAAGAAATAGAAATTTTAACTCGGTTTTCAAGGAAAGGAAAAGAGATAAAAACAAGATATTTATAACGTTCAATATCAGAAGATTACGAGAACAAAAACTTCAAGTGGTATTTAATCCCTTTTCGCCTTCTCCATTCTTTTTCTTAAATCTTGCACTTCGCCTGGTCTTGATAAATGTTCAGATAGATCATAATTAGATCATAGATATAGATAGATATTAGATAGATCATAATTCATTCACTTACATACATATTCCGCAATGAAGCAAGAATTAAGGTCCGAAACCTAATTGATAACAGCTTCACCTTCGGGTGGCCTAGCGGTCTATTTAAATCCTTCATCCTCAATAATTGCAAATGTTGGTAATGGTTGGCTTAACCAAAACACATTTTTTGTGGATCATTACTTGTTCAAGAATTTTGGGCAAAAGTATTTAAGATTATGAAAAGAATGATTTTCTAATTGTGTTTAATTTGTTTCAGGTGGAATGTAAGAAAGCACAACCAAAGGAAGTAATGCTCCCAGCGAACTTAGCAAAGACAAGGGCGGCAGGAAGGGGCGCATACGGTGAGTTGCTAATGCTGAATCCCGGGCCAGTGGCAGGTGGCGCTACGACGACCGCGATTCGTTACGCACCCTACCCGATTCCCGTCAGCGCTAATTTACCTGTAGCCACGGCAGGACCCAGTATACCCGTCATCGCCGTGGCTCCTGCGCCACTACATTACGCTTCCGCAGTCTATGACGTGACGGGTTGCAAAAGAGTATTCGCTACACCAGCAACCCTCAGACCCATACCCAGACCAGCACCAGCACTAACCTATACCATGAACGACCTCCTGGCCGTTCAAGGCCTCGACATACCCACCGTTTACGCTAACATGACGACCGGTTTGGGCCTGTAATAGACCTTTACTTTTGCGTCACTGGCTCTACGGATTGTTTGCTTTCTAATTCTCGTAGACTCAAAGAAAACTGTAATTACCCTCTAATTAATCTCGTTAGCGTTGCACTTAGAAGTTTCTGTTCTCTTCTCAAACTTGTTTTCAGCGTCGAGACTTTCGCGTTCAGGGAATAACTGTGATGAATAAATAGTCTAGGTAATTGTAGGTAGCTCACTTCGTTAGAACCGCGTCAAAATTCGTTTAGAACAGCACAATAAATTTTGTACGAAAATTTAAAGACTGGATTTTATAGACCAACGAAAATCAAGTCGAGTAGTAGTGTTAGTGTTAGTTTTTTGGAAGACAATAGTATTGATAATTATATAGTAACAGTGGAAATGAGTATGTTTTTTGTTCGTTTATGATGATGGAATTTGGTTTTGATCTTCAAATGAAATGGGAAAAAGGAAAACATTTCCTTGTACAGATGACTTAAGATCACATGCTACATATCAAAGCAGCAAGGTCCATTTGCTACTCAAGAGTATTTAATATAACATCTTAAACAAGTTTCACATATTTAAAAACTGATCTGATCATTAGACACAATAATTTTTTTGCAAAGTTCTAAACGTTTTAACATAATTGCCAGTCAACCAAAAAATGATGATATCCTTGTGCAATAATTTTCCCCAATCGTAGCTAATAACTTTGTGATACTTTTTAGATTACGCTTAAATTACATCACATATGCGTGCCTTTCAGTTACAAGTATATTATTTTTCACTTATCCACGAGGGAAACTTCATGTTCCTGTTGATCTTCCTTATTTTCGGCAATGAAGCGAAGAAGACGATCATTAGAATTGTTGTTAAGAAACTCTTCAATTTCTTGCCTGTAGCCAACTGATTCAAATACATACATATTAATCCAGAAACCAAGAGACATTAGAACACATATCTCTAATTAATAAAACTATTATTTGATAACAGTTCTTTTCTTAAAGCTTTAGGATGTCGAAAATATGTCTTGATTTTTATATTTAGGCGTTTACCTATTACTTCCTGACTAATATACACTTTGGAAAAAAAATCTGTAATTATATTACAACAAAATTAAAATTTAATTAATTAATTATATTCCAATGAATATGTATAATTTTGCCTCGAACATAAGTAGTAGTAGCAAAAACTAAATTTGAATGAATCAGAAATAATGTGGCTTAAAAATTTTAAGTCTCTCGCTTGAAATACTACCCACAATTCTTCTTTAAATTATTTTAAAATTTTGATACTTGATCGCTTTTTATGTCGTTTTCACTTTACATTCAGCACTGTCGTAAAATATAATTGACAAAATGAGTAACTTTCAAATTTAAAGTATTTCTTATCGATTGAAGTTGTGGAATTTTACAATTGAATACATATCACCATATCAGTAGTCGAAGAGTGTTTTAACGTACTTATTTCTACTAATAAATTGTAGTTTAAAAATATAAAAGTAAGTAGAAAGCACAAGTAGTACGAAAGTATATTTATTTAACAACCCCTTGACATAGAAATTTGAATAAACATTCAGAACCGTGGAGTACTCTTTTTATATTTGCCCGTCACGTCAAAGTCACTGCCTGACACGCGCAATGATTTCTTTTATTGTGTTCCCCGACGAAAGTAGTTTCAAATACTCGCAGTACTAAGTTTTTTGGGTGTAACATAATTCGCTTTTGTCGGAAAATTGCTCGAGTTCATTTCTTTCCGTTCCACTTACTTCACCCCGAAACGATTGTAAGCTAAATTTTGTTCGGTAATCTTCATGAAATTTCATCGTGTCTATGCTCAACAGCAGCATCAGCAGCACCAGCAGCAATTAATGTATTTAGTTCGAGCGAGCTTAAATTGTGTTCAATTTTTTATTTCCAAATTACTTTTTAAAACTTCCACCGAACTCCAATTAGAACTTCCATCGGATCCGTAGAGGACCCTCGCTCGATCTGCTATCGCGTTCATTGTAAAAAATGTACTTTTGAGAATATTTAGGAACTTTAGGAGTTAGTTATGTAAGTGTTTAGAAGTTTCATGTAATCTTCACGCAAAGTCGGGGCAGTAGTTCCTGGTTTACAGGTCCTGAGAGGCTTCCTTGTTGGTCCTTTTTGAGGATTCGTCCTGGCCTCGTATACGTACATGCCCTGTAACTTGAAAGGTGAAATCCACTCTTTTGAATAGAATAGTTTAGTTTCCTTTGCTGTATTTGTAACACCAACGGCAGATGCATCATGCGAATTTAATTAATTAATTACAGCGTGTAACGTATCGGAGGCAGACAAATCCAGTTTATTTATTTTTATAATACAAAAGACTTGTTGACACGAATAACAAAGTAATCCCACTTGCTCAGCTTTTAATCCCATCTATTACTAACACTAAAACTTTCTTTAGTTTACTTTTGTATTATATTAATAGCGACGTTTTTCTTTACTTCATGATGCTTCTGCAAATATTTTTTCAAACTTTTTTCGACAAAAATTCGATAGAGTTTTAGAATCTAATGTATTTTAGGTGTACTAATATTAGGTTTAGTGAGTAAGAGATATAATCCAAAACTTTATAAATTTTAGGTGTACTTAGAATAGCAGGAGTAGCTATTGCAGAAAAATTTTTCGAGTATATGGAAGCAATATATTGTCATTTTAAACTTTTAAAATTTTACAGTCGTACGCCCGAGCGCGGGCGCCATATTGTTGAAGATATATTGGTACTCTTGGAGTTTAATATGTACTTCATTAGTAGAAGTTGAATAGTTTGTTAGATTAAATGTAGTCTGCATACTTACAGAGACTGCGATATTTTATAGGTAAACGTATAAACTTTAACTTAGCTGGCAGATTTAGTTCCTCCCGGAATATATGAAGGTCTTAAATATAGCTTTATGATTTTTTTCTGAATAATTAAGGCCTTTATTGCTGAGGACGAAGAATAATAAAAATAGACTGTAAACTTTTCTTAATTCTGTACGTAGCTTTTAGCCAAGTAGACGATGATAGTTTATAGAATTAGATCATGGTCGAATGTGATATTGCAGATGTTTAAAAACCATAACGCTTTCCACTAAAACAATTTTCTTTCGTTTTGGTTTCATAGCTTTTGCTCCGCGAATTTCAATTTCCTTTTTAAACGTAGTAGTGTAGACACGTAGTATGAAATTTCATGGATGCTAACATTTTCATGTTTTACATAGTTCGCATATAGCCTTGACGTTTTCTATATGTATGTTTCACAATGTGATTCAAATCGCGAACGGAAATTTCGAAAGATCTCACTGACCTATGCCTTTTTTTGTTTTGTAGATTTTATGTGGTCTCTTGGAGCGCTACCTGACGGTAAGTACTCTCTTTCAATTCCGCCAGCATTTGCGATTTCAATTCAGCTTACATTATATTTATTTTATGCTTCTTTTCATTATTTATTGATCCACGAGTATAACAAGGTGAAAATAACATGTGCAGTATTAATTGCAAACAAAATCAACCATAAACTTTAGCAATCTTAATATTTATTAGATATTGGAGAAGTACATTTTCCTTAAAACTAAAATCATCCGAATTGTATTCGAATTTTACTGTAAAAACGACAGTAACAAAATAACTAGTGTTGATCTAAACTTAAAGATTTCTTTTCTGTTTCAATACATCTTAAAATAAAGACTTTCACTTTATACTCGTTACCTCCACTATTGCATGCCTTCTTTGTTAATACCACCAGGCATATGCAGAAAGTGATGAAGTCACTTTACATGAAGGGATTTGTATCACAATAAGACGCAATTTCTTTTGTGCATATGCTCCTTAGCACCAAATATAGTTTACATTACCAGGAATAGAAAATGCAATTTCCGGTAAGGAAAGGTACAGCCCATTATAACCGAAATTTAACGAATTTGTAAATACTTTAAAGTATGTAAATGATTTACGGCCAGTCTTTCCATCTTCCCGTTAAAGTTATTCGGCAAATAACTTCATTTTTATAAATCGATTAATTTTTATGAATGGTTTCCATGACAGTTATCCGTCAGTTACACTATCAAGGGATGGAAAGACCGGCTCTTAAAGAAATTAAGTTCAAAAATAAAAAAATACTTAAAACAGCACCACTATGTGCCTTCATTACCAATCGTACATGTCCTGGCACTGAATTAAAAAGTTTTTGGATAGTAAGTACCTAGTTTGAGATATTTTATTCCATACGGAATTGACATATGCCCAGAGGGGATCTTCCGTCTTGGCTGGCTCTGTGCTTAGTGGATGGCTTCCGCACGACCAAATCCCATACATTTTCAATGGGTGATATGTCAGGTGACTTTGCAGATCTATCAACAACGGCACATTGTTTGCTCACATAAAGTCTTTAACAATGTAAACTGCATGAGATTTAGCCTTATCTTGTTGGAAAACGCTTTCTGCGTAACGCTAAGAGAAGGGTAACCCTTCGGCTTCTAGAACGGCGTCTCTGAACCGTACTGGAGATTCTTCGAATATAATGTTTAGGTTTACAACCTAAACCAATATTCTTTTGGTTGGAGACAACAATGCACGCATGGTTTTCCCGCATAAGACATGCGGGAAAACCACATCGTTGTAAGACACAACGATGTGACTATCACAGGCTATGAGGTTGAAACTAGACTTGTCAGATATCAAACTGTCGCGCCATTGAAGGCATTGATTTTTTACTGGTCAGGCGACGTCGATTTGTAAAAAGGATGCCGTGAGATCATCCATTATTGCGCAAGCACTCCCTGTCAGTCAATACCAGCCCGCTTAAGTATTTATCCGGGCTATCAAACGTTAAGCTTCTTAACCTTCACTTACCTTCATGCAGACCTAATTAAATTACGAATAAATTGACCCATTTTTCCGAGTGTGCTGTTGGTTTTGCAGAGAGGCACAATTGCCTCAATGCATTTTGGTTCTTGTTAGCTGCAATCTCGCTGGCCAATTATTCTGCGACGTTTGAAGTCCGTAAGTTGATCATATGGTTGCCGTTTTTTGACACCCTCGACAACATTTAGATGGTGTTGCAATTTTCATCCATAACAGTGAAGAAAACAGTAAATCTTTTGCATTCAGAAAATATATTCTTCTTACACTACTTACTGAATTCTTCAGGAACAGATAAAAATCACTTAAGACCAATTGGAGCTGCAGAAGAATGCTTTATTTCTAATGGCATTTTCTCCATAAACTTCACAAAGGTGATGAATATTTTACGGTTTCACGTTTCTTACAATCAAGAAACGGATAACGTACATTGAAGGAATTTAACACACAAACACTATCAGCGAACGGAACTTACTTTCTGGATATACTTCCTATTTCCACAGACTATTGATTTATCTGAAGCCAGACAACTTTATTAGCAATCAAATAAATTGTACATTATGATTATTAACAGGTCTATTAACTTGCAACACCCGGTGTACCAAAATTTGCGATTTATTTATTTTTGCTTTCTTTGCTAATTTCATGCGGTGATCTCGGATTTAATAAAAGTGGCTTCTTAAATTGCTTTCTTGAAAGATTTATTGTAGTTGAATTGCTGTTGTAGTAATAGATGTCTTCTCTGTTGTAGGTTTTCCGGCGGCGTACGCTGCCTACGCGGCTGGGCGAGGTTACTCGGGCTACCCTAGTTTCGGACTGCCTTATCCAACAGGTAATGCCTTGGCCAGTTTGCACCATCACCATCCGCTGCCGTTGCTTCCGTACCCTCTCGAACATTTAGGGGTGTACGGCGGCTCGGCAAGCCTGCATGCCATGCCCCTGTGAACGAGCGCGCGCCCCAAACTCCTCACCATCCCGGCCATCTCGATATGAAACTTACTCCGCCAGTAAGGCCGAACCGTCCGTATCAAGATGGCCTCGGGTGAAGGAGCGATCGACCGCAAGAAATCTCCAATAAACTAACTAGTACTTGTAACACTTGACACACGCAATAGTCTAACTACTAACTATGTAGGCCATGATTAATCGGTAGGTGTAGTTGCTAGAGTAGGGTAACTGTTAGGCTAGGGTAATCTTAAGTTAGTGTCGCCCCTCCGAATCAGCCTTCTTCTACGTCTCTCTCTCTCTCTAGTTTCGGTTTAGCTCAGACAGGCTTCGCGATTTACCCGAGTCCATTCCATTCAAATACAAGAGGATCGTTCGACTTTGTTTCCGAAATTATTATTTGCTCTCTTCGGTGACCACATCAAAATGTGTCCACGTTTGAAACACACTCGTTTTACACGGCTTGAGGGAAATTTCTTTCGGAACTTTGTTTAATTCTCCTTGTTTAATGAAATAACAAACTTTCGAAAATATTCTTCAAAAATTCAATTCCTTTTGATACATTTCTGTGTTTGCTTTTGATAACGTCTCGTAACTTTTGCATTCCATTTAAATTTTTATGTTTTCAATTGATACGGTGAAGTGCGTCTTGGGAGTTAAAATAATTTGATCATTGTCGTGGTTGGTTAGTTTTAGTGTTCGAGCTGGAGCAAATGAAAATAATTTCCGGAAACATCGAACATTCCTCACGTGTAACGAAGGCAACTGAAAGTTCCGTTTGGGATTCGACCGTTTTTCAGTAGCGGCAGTATAGTAGAACGAGATCTCATCGTCGAATTCGAAGCGCGTCCTTGCCGAGTTGACCCGCCAAACAAAATGTACATTGTTATTGTTAATTCGTTATTTTTGTATTTTCACAAAGGATTGTACTTATACGATTTGTTATACGCTTGTTCGAAAGATATAATTTTTCACGTCAACACCTCGATGCCTCGATGCAGCCGTCGAATCGCGGCCCCGTCCCACCCCTCCATCCAGTCAGCCGCGGCTGGGTTCAGCTTGTGTTTGTCCTAAGGTGCAATCGAAATGCACCCTCAGTAGAACTCCTGCGGCTTTTTCTCTGTGAGTTCACAGGAGCATGGTAGTAGGTGGTAGGTGATGATGATTTTATACGCACACGTCCGAACTAGGCTACCCCAACCGCGGCGCGCGCCTACTTGAACACCGTTATTATTATCTCGATACTATGCAGATGTTAGCAAAACATAAGACAGTTGGTAAAATAACTACTTTTTCTTTTGGCATTGGAGAGAAAGTCATTAAACAACTTTTTCTCACATTCAACAAATTAAGAAAAAATTGTACCAATATCTGGACAAGAAAGATTTTCCCAACATTAGATTACCATAGCAAGTTTCGCTAAAGCGTTGAATAAGTTATAAGAGGCCTCCAATTCGTTACGTTTTTGAAAACTAGAAATGCAATAATGAGCAATGAAACATCCTAAACTTAAAACATGCTGGAAGCAAAATATATTTCGTTCAGATTGTGAATTGTCCAAATAAGAAAAAAAGTCCTTTGTTTTCAGTTCATATTTATAAGTAGGAAAAAATGGAAGAAAACCAAAAATTTACTTTTTGAGAAATTTCAAATTCTTTTATCTTCTTTTATCTTTTAAGAAAACAAATCCAGTATTGAGGATTCGAGGATGAGATATCTAAGAATAAAAAACTGATTCATTTGAATTAAGCGCGCCGAGACACGGATAATTTCTGACCTATAATTCGTGTCGTAAATAGCAAATAGCAACTATACTGCTGCCCCATGAGTTAATACGCACGAGATGGCGGTCATAGCAGACAAAAGCGTGTCAACGCAAACTGCAAAAACTGATTCATTTGTTCGTTAGGAATAACAATCGCAGGGCAAAGCCATATAAATTGTGGTGACAACAATATAGGGATAACGTAACATCTTAATTATATTAGCATTCCCTTTTCACATAATTTTTTTTTACATAAAAACAAATACGCATTTCATTTGGAGTAATAGCTGTTTCAACATCAACTTGCAGTGCATACAAGAAGGACTTAAATGAAAAGCTGTGTTATAAATAGAATGTTTATGCTCCACAGTGTTTAGCTGTACATGAAATAAATTAAAATTTCAAAACCGTAATAGATAAATATTTATGAAAGTTTAGGGCAGATTTTCATAGTCAGTTTAAGGTCCGATATATCAGTTAGGCAAGTTAGCTTTAACTATCGCTTTATTCCCATGGTTGTTACCATGGGACACAATTGTTGTTATGGCAATAAACTGGAAATTAAAGTTAACTTGCTTCAGTTTATTATCCATAAGAACAATTCTTATATTTGTTACTATGGGAATAAACTAAATATTAAAGTTAAACTGTTACTGAAATACCGGGGCTAAGATTTGTTTTAATTGCTAACTTATGTAGGGCGACGTTGTTTAAACACGTTTTAGAGTCATCACTTAAAAAGTGTCTTTAGACGGTCGTTTTGTATTAATACCTTTAGTTTTTTGTGTTCTTCCTAAATCATCATTGAACTGTTCTCAAGATGATCTTAAGGCTCGTTCCACGACTGTGTTGTCTCGACAAGTCATGGCGAGTAAGTATGAGCTACAACAAGTCACACGGTAATAAGACAGAAGCATTTTATGATGAGCTGGCCCGCTTAGTTTTGCGTAAATTCCTGTAGACTTGCAGAAAATTGGAAAGTTGTTAGTTTACGCGTTACTATTTAGTTCCGAGGCAGGCATTCCTTTGCACGGAGATTAGGTGGACATCTGTTTATATATTAGATAGTCATTACTAATTATATTATTAGTATTTCATAATAATAATAATATTATTTATATTAACAACAAACTATGGCGAGCCTTTGCAAGTTATAGTTCGAGGGAACCGTCGCCTTAACAAGACTTTCAGAACCACGCCGCGCAAAGACGAGCACGAATCCTGACGAGCCACAGGTCATGAGACTGCGGCTTTACAATCATACGGAATTTTTCAAACCTGCGATGTACGGGATATGCCATGACGTGAGGTCACTGCTTCACGTACGTAATCTTTAGACCAAATAGAGTAAAAAATTCTAATAAAGTTATGTCCTAAAGTAAACCGTTTTCAAAATACTGCTTTTCAAGTACATACATAATTACAATTTCAAAATAACCAATTTTTATTTTTATTTTAGTTTAAATTCACTATAAACATTGCTCAAATGATCACAAGACATATTTTGGCTCTTGTGAGATCTGGTTGCCCTAAGTAACATATCATTGTTGTTCTAAATTATGTTCTGCTGCTTCAGAAATGCGTCTACGATCTTCATCAGTCGAAGAACCTCCAGAAGGCAGTGGTCACTTTGAGTAATCTTTATAATGAATTTAAACTAAAATAAAAATTAATATTGGCTTTTCTGAATTATTTGAAGAATTATAATTTTAACACTCTCTATTTTGAAAATGGTTTACTTTAGGGCATACTGTATTAGAATTGTTTACTCTATTTGATATAAAGATTACGTTTCCGAAATAGTGACCTCACGTAATGGGACAGCCTGTATTGAATACATACTCCAATCTCTTGATCATTTCATCAGAATATTTTACTTCTTGGGTGCTAAAAGCAACAATTTCTTCTTGGAAAATTGACATCTAAAATATCAACTCTGAAGATGATGTCGCTCCAAAACATTTTTCAAATCATAATTAATTGTTTTTAAGTAAATAAATTACATCAGAAGATATATTTTAGATGAAAACAAATACTTATACTTTTTTATGTATGTATATAACGATACCCAAATAAATCATGATGTTAAATTTGATATTAAAATTGCCTACATAAGATATTTTTCAAGTGTCAAAAACAATAATAAATTGGTTCACAAAATTAATAATAAAATTGTGAAGATTTAGAAACGGTTTTAAATTTCCTTAAAAGATAGATCAGTATTAATAGCGAAAGAGATTACAAGTCAGATGTTATCAAGAGAAGGTACAGACTTTTTGGAACATACATGAGAATAGATTAGATGTGGATCTAAATTTTCGTCAATTTTCATTATAATTTTTTGTAGCATACATAAATATTCTTTTAATTTTTAATTTAATATTTCCACACACACTTTTACGAAAATGTTTATTTAATTTTTTTATTTAATTCACATTAGAGATCATGCCTACGGGCCTTATACACCAAAATACCATTGCTAACTTTATTTGCACTCTGATATAACAGACGATAAATTATAGACTTCGCAGGTGTTGTACAAAATGTTTTAAAATTTTTTTCTTTTGTAAAATATCGACTTTTGCCTTTTCCTAACATTTTCGGCTCAAGAATCACACCAACTATACATATTTACACCCATATCACACATTAAAGAAAATCCGTTATAAAATTTTAAAATTCTTAAATCCTTTTAAAACTTTATATTTACTTTTATAAGCAACAGTAAGTTTCTACGTGCAAACAGTCTATATTATTTACATGTCAAACAATTTCTAACTTCATAACTATTCCAAAGACATAGTTCCAATATATTTCAGATTGTCTTAAACATTTTCTTTGATTAGACGGTCTTAGATGACGTAAGAAAATACTTCTTATCAAAGTTCATCTCTATGAATACATTGCAAACTTAAGACAATCTTAAACATAAAAGACGAACTTACAAAAGACGGTCTCAAGTATTTGCTTAAGTCACGACTATGAATCATCACAGTCATTGTTTTTGTGACCATATTTTCCGAAAAAGTAATTTAATGTAATTTCAATATTTCTATTTTTAAAATTAGTGTGACGTAACAATATTTTTTCTTTATTAATTTTTCATTAAGTTCAAAATTTAATTTCATGTTTCAATAAGGAGCATTTTGCACATTTCCAAGCCGACCCTGAACTATTCTCGTCTTCATATTGGTCATGAATACGCACTTATTCTTTCTTATCTTTTTTAAACATTTGTGATATATTCCCTGGACAACTGTTACAATGCTTCGAATATAAACGTTTCGTTTTCAATTCCAAGTGCATTGAGAAAGTTAAAAGTGCACAGTGAAAGGTCTATATTCGCTCTAGAAACTGTCCAGAGATTAATTATATAAATTATTTCTTATCTCGGACAAGATATTACGTTGCTTGTTTTTCTATTCATATTTTGTACCTGCTTTTGCAAAATTAAAAATGACACATCTTTGTCTTACAAAATATAATTGAAATTTATCTCCGCCCACAATAGTTTTATATCCGTAGATACGCATTTCGGTAGCTAAGCTGCCATCTTCAGTACAATTTAAAAAACACTACTACAATGTTACTTTAGATGGATAAGAAGATTGGATAGTAATGAATTGTGTTATTACTGAACATTCTGATCATAACCGTAATTTATTTTTAAAAAACTTTCTACTTTGGAACATATTACAAAAAACGCATAGACAAAACTTTATCAAATATTTTATTAATTTACTTCGACTTGTAAACTGTTTTACTTAGATGATTCTAAAATCGTTGTTTAAACGTCAATATTAGTAAATCATATTTTATCTTTTATCATTATCAATTTATCAGTTTGATGAAAAATTATTAAAATTTTAATGTAACTGTAACAGTCTGTAATTTAAGTACCTACCTGTAAAATGCTGTGGAGACTGTTCTCTCTCTTTCTTTTCTATAACGTAAAGCTTGAAAATATTGACCTAAAAGCAAATGATTTATAAGAATGCAACCTCATTTCAGTTTACAAATTAACTAGTTTTTCACTATCTTGTTTATTTTAACATAATAAAAACCGCCTGGTATTAAAATGTTCTGATCACTTCGTGTTTTATGAGGTAATATAAAACGCAATATAATCAATCGTTATATTTTGAATGTGAGGGGGTTTACAGTTTATAGATTTAAAATAATTGAAAATTACAGTTTTATTGACTTTAATATGTAAGCGTTTACAACCGTTTCAAATCATATTCAAAAAGATTGCCTATTCAGTTTCAAACAATGTAATCTAATAGATTTTCAATACTTTCTTTAAACTGAAACATCATCAATCAGAAATTTTCTCATAGTTAGTTTCGCATGGTGTTCATTTGTATTATGTCAAAAAATTCTCTATTTGTTAAATATGTATTATGCTTTAGGCTATAAAAGAAAGTAATATTTTACCAACTGTTGTGACGTACGCTAACGTCTTTTTAAATTATACACCTGCAAGCATTCGACTGTCATCGTACATTTCAATAAAGGATGTTTAAATCGAGTTTTCCGTATATCAATCAGGATTATGTAAATGTCCTGCGAGTGTCCTTTATTGATAGGTACGGTCCAACGATCACGTTTATATTTATGTGCAATATGCGTTGGTGTGCTGTAAAAGTGATGCCATATCAATATGTGTGTGGGTAAAGCAGACGAATATTTAAAAAAAAACGCTAAATTAAAATATTAAATGTGTGCGAATGTGTGCGTGCGTACTCGTGCGTGAGCAAGTGTGTCTGCGTTATTAATAATAATTGATGTTATTTTTAAAATACTGAGACTGTTGCTTGTTGCAAACCAACAATAACGTTTAAGCAATATGTAAAAAAAATAAACAAATGTATACAAGAGGAAAACGACCTGAAGTTTTACTTTTTTCTTTAGAAGTTCTTATAGAAAAAGTTTTTCTTTTATATGTGAAATTCATTTAAGTCTACGAATTTACACCTGAACCATGCGCAAAATTGCTTTTTCGGGAACGGCACCCTAAGCTATACCTCTTGATAACTTTTGCCGGTAGTTCATTAAAACGGCAGATGTTCGGATACTTCTGAAAGAACATCTGGGATCTTTTCTTGGCTACGCTATTTTCAATGTGCTTTTGGTCTGAATTCAACAAAACGTCTCCAAGGACTTACCCAGCGTTACTCGTCATACATATTTCAGAAAGTCTAACCCGCACACGCTCCTTTAGACGTTATTGATTGCACCACCTTGGCCAGATTTACATATTATATGCTTTTGCTGCAAAAACGATTGTTATCAAATTTCCTTTCACCAGGAAACGGTTTAAATTCACTGAAATTCTCAACAGTTTATTGTGGGTGAATATTTGATGCATCAACAATTTCAAATTTATGGAAATTCATTTTCCTTTAAATATACAAATTACCAGTTAATCTTTAGTCAACATAATTTCATTCGCTTTCAGATATCACAGGTTTTAGCTTCACACCTGAATATTTATTTCGAAATTTTAATAATTAGTCAAATTATTAAATTATTATTATTATTAATCAAAGTAATTAAAAATCATATTATATTTAAACAACACTTCTTAATTTAAATTTGAATTTTCAGAATACATACATACTAGGAATTATGAATTTACAAGATTTTAAAATGCTGTATATTTATAATTTCAAGAAAGAGGCCTAGTTGGAGTTCATTCACTTCAAAATATTAAATAATTAAATAATTTTTAAATAAAAATTGCACAACATCAATAACTGCAATAACTTATCTTTCAGTAGACCTAAGACATAATTCTTGGATTTCAAAGCACAAAGCAATAAAAGTAAACAGTTGCCTTTTTTGACCTTTTTCGTATTTGCTTTCAAAAATCGATAAATTTAATGTAACTTCCATATACAAAATTTTAATCTAGCTTATTTTTATACGAAATAAATATAGCACGATATGCAAAATATTAATTACGCCTAATAAATATTTTGGAGTGTGCCATTTGGACGGAATTTATTCGCTCGGTTTCGGGGTCTGGGAAACTCAATTTTCCGCATCGAGAAAATATAGCGCAGGAAAACGACAAGCTCGCAGGCAGACGGCAATCCGGCGGAATCGTACAAATGGGCCGGAAGTATTGTAACGCGACAATTAAATAAGCAATTAGTTTCTGGATTTATTCAAAATGCACGTTTGTACCACCTATTAGTCATGTAGACTCGCTCGAAACCGGCGCTACATTGTCTTCTGCTAATTGAGACGATCAATTCCTGTCGTTTAGCTATTTTAATTACGCCCGTAATTCATTAGAAGAATTAATTAAACGTCTATAACTAACCCCGCGAGCTGCGACAAATGACACTTTCGTGTGTGATATATCGAACCGCAAAGCTGGAGCCAAGGAAAAAATTAATTAAACGTTTGCGGTCGTTAATTGAGTTTTCGAATAATGAGGTCTTTTTCCCTCTCGCAATTCGACTCGTTTAGGTCGATAAATTGTTTTGAAAACTATCCCGTCGCCATGGTTCACGTATAAATTCGTTCTCACCCTGAATGAGAAAAAAAAAGCGAAATCGAAGAGAACTTCCAGTGTTAAGGTTTAGGGGGAAAAAGCGTTGTGTATCAAGTGCGCAAAAATACAACCGAACCCATCAAGCGGACGCCATTTGGATTTTCGCTACAAAACGAGGGGCGAGTAATACTTAGACAAACTTAATAGCAGTCATGTGATTACATTTTGTAAACTAGGCCGTATTAACAGATTGATGTTTAACATAGATAGTAGAGAATTAATTTAGTTATATAACATGTACTAATGTAGATATGTAACTGTGCACCAAATATTAATACCTGAATGAGGTAGATATGAGATGACACACACACTAAATACACACTAACGAGTCCTCTTCCTTCCAACAAGAACTAATATATTTGGTGTACCGTAATATCTTCATATAATAAAATTGTAACATTTATTTTCCATATATAAAACATAGTCCTTAGAATAGGTATATACAGGATTTCTTTTCCATCTTAAAATTTTTTACAGAACTAATTCTAAACGAAAATTACTCAATCAATTGTAATTATCAATCAATTTTCAAAAAATTCATTCTTTATTTTAGCTGTTAAGTCTGAAAACCTTGTGATCTTCTTTTCATCACAAAAAGTGTTTTATGTCTTTTTGATGACCGTATTTTATAACAGTCTACAGAAACCAGTTATCTGTGACAAAGATATTTTTGCTTCATTTTAATGTAATTAAGTAATTCTTAACTATCTTATGTTGGCTCTTTATGTTGTTTACAGAAAACTAATCTGAACAGCACACCAAGCAAGCGGCCAAGTGAATGTTCATGCTTGTCATAGCAGTCAGAAGTGACTAGGCTGCAATTTACTTTTTTATCGGGGAGACATCACTTTTAATTTTCACTGTACATTTTCAATGTTTCTTAGAAATAAGACTAGATAAAGTTCAATTTTATTAATTATTAAAAAAAAATCCTGTATATCTGGTAGTGATCGGCCTTTAATAAATAGTTGTAGAATATTTAGTTAATGATGCGTGAATGATGTTTCTTTTTCGACCAATAAACCTAGGCACTAGAGATTAGGAACAATAGCGAATATAACTGTTTAATGAAGTCGGTGTGGCCTAGAATAGTCGGTGTGTAGAGTGTGTTTAGATATTTAGCGAGTACGGCTATATAAAGCGGTACTTTAAAGTTTTAGCACAGCTAGTACAGTGTTTAGTAAATCGTGTTTATATGTACCTCTACATGTTACCACATTACACCATATTTTACGACATACAACAGCTCCCGACTTACCGTGTAATTGGCGATGATCTCTTTCTCTTTCCCCCTTCCGCATACACACCACAACACGATTATCGTCTCTTTGCGAACGCGAGAAGAAAAAATTAATCATCCGCGCAATTATTTATAACGACAGTGTGACATATATTGACGCTGCCGTTCACAAGAAAGATATTACACATTAATCTGATATATTACAATTTCCATAGTCCTCTCTATTCAGAGCGTTCTAGTTGTATATTAAATTCTCTGCCTTCGCTGTAATAGATGGATTTCAAACGTCAAAGAAACTTACATCGGGACAGCTTTACAATTCTTTATATTCATCCATCAAATGTCTCTATGCGCGTTTTTTGCGGGGCATATGTCCCTTCGTATTTTCATTGTTAACTTTTCCCGAAATTTATTTAATCCGAAATAAATAGACGGAGGCGGAAATCATATTTTATTTATGTTTGTAATTTTTTTTTAGCTTCGGATTTACGGAGACGTTTTCTTCAGGAAGGTCCTTGCCAAGGACCCTTATATAACATTTGTGTCATTAGCAACAAAAAAAAACTCTAGTCGAAGATATAAAATAATAGAGGTCGGTGTTCTCAAATATACAAAATGTCACTCATAGCTTAGGAAAATAAATACCCTTTGACATATTTTATTAAAGAAATAATGGTTGATTTTTTATTATTGATTTTACTTATGTTTACCTATCTGCTAAAGGCAGATGATGAGATGAGAGAATTTTATCCAATTTAGTTAATTAATTGTGGATTTAGGGGCCTTCTTTTTGATTTTTTTTAAGTATTTTGAGAACGTTTGTTGTGTAAAAACGATTGCAATTAATGATTTTGGTAGATACATTCAGTTTTTTTTTTCTAACAGTTTTCATTTTGATTAAAAAGAATTGAAAATAATTAAGCATCATATGTAACAAAAATGTTTTTTACGTACTTTCATACATATATTTAAGTAAGATTTAAATTATTCTCGATTGTATTTAAATTTCAAAAGTAAGTAAATTATGTAAATGTTTGTACAAGTGAAATTCAAATTTAAGGTAAAGTAAACAAATGTTTAATAAGAAAAGTTATAAACCTCTAAATGTATATTTACTTATTCGAGGAGAGAGAAAGAGAGATATTCATCGACAATTAAGTCCAACTTCTCCGGCTGCGAAGTGCCCAAACACACACAGTCTTACTCAAATAACATCGCACATAGCATGTACCAATATGTATCAATCCCCTAATTAATCTAGTATGTTCTGTGTGTTTCCAGTGGATCTAACAAACGGACAACTCACACCTAACAATAACACACCCCTGTTGACTCAGGCCTTGTCAGGTAATTACGCATATTGTTTTGCATGGACCTATATAATTGCATGTTTAATAGACTTGTTTGATGTAGGAGCCGAATGTGTGAGTGTTATTCTTTAATCGTAAATTGAGCTACAGTTCAAACAGTCACGTGTGAAAGCATAACATAACTTATCGGCTTATCGGAAATTTCATCTCTTGCCGATTTTACTTAATTAACAGTTAAATTAAATTTACAGTAATTTAAAGTATGATAAAGTCGATATGAATTCTAAAATCATTCTTTTTTGGTAAGCTTTAAGTAATTTTTTTGTTGAAGCAGCAGTTTTATTTATGTGTTATAGAAGCACAGGATATCTACAAGATAACAAAGACCGGTTCACATGTAAACAACAAAAATTACAAACCTGCTTTCAGTCGTGCGCAAGAAACGTGAGCTAAGCGAGCAGCTCGCGTGTGCAAAACTTTGAATTTATGTAAACTCATAGGAACTTTTGTCAGTATCCGCACTTATGAATTTATTTATTTCCAGCAAGATTAGCTCGTAGATGTCTCGTAATCTAAGAACTGAGCGTGCATATTTTAAAATGTTGTTTGCGAAGTTTCGCGGCTCGAAATTTAGAACTTTCGAACTTTTAATCTGCTCGCATCCACCCGCCGAGTATGCTGTTTGCTCACATCACAAAAATGAAAGCGCTTATGTAGCTTACGCGTTATGTGCGGTGCTCAATATCCGGTGGAAACATAAAACCTTTCAGTTTTAACGAACTAGAATATAAAGCTCGACAAAAATATTATCACGATGACTTTAGTTAAAACCAGTACCTAACAATCAATTAATTAAACAAGAACAATAATCAAAATAACTCTGTTTCATTCTTCTTTTTTGGCTTTTAACTCCATACAACTTAAAAATGTTCGTTCAGTTGTACAATTCCAGCTTAACTTTAAGAAAAAAGTTGAAACCCTTAACAACAGTTGTTGAAATATGCTTTAAGTTTCAGCTTATATTTTGTACAACTGGGCCTTAGAGAGATGAAATTAATAAGGCTGAAAAAATTTTGAAAATTTCAAGCACTTTTTTTTGTGTTTCTCGATTCTTTATTTAAAAGTGTATAACATATTATAAAGAATGATTGAAGTAAATAGTATATTTATGATTTATTTTGAAGTTTTGTTTCGATTTGAAATATATTCAGTAGATTTTTTTTTATAGTGAATGTGTAGAATGTAGAAAGAATGGTTTCGAGATAGTTACTTTTCTTACTCTTAGTCATAATATTTGCGGCTTCGGTCGGCTCCAGGAGTATTTGTGTTCATGCAGGGTCACCGTCTACGAACTGGAGCCAACCGTCTGGAGCCGACCAAGCAGCCCCCCAACACCACTTCTCCGTTTCATTTGCAGTGATGAACAACTACCAAGCAGCAGCGGCCGCAGCGCAAGGTTTCGGTCCACCGGCCTCTCCACATGCAGCTAATACACGTGGAGGATTCCCCGCTGCAAATTCACCAGGACCTACCATCGACATGTACAACAGTAGCGCAGGAGATAGCGTGGGTTACGTGCAGGCCGCGAGCCCACAACCCTCCAGTTTCCCGGCCATCGCAGTTAGCCGGGCTCCCCTCAACTATAGCCCGGTAAGTAATTATTGTTTGCTGCGTATCGATGATTTATGTCCTATTAGTCAAAATTAATTGACAAGATTTAATTGCGGTTATAAACCTCGGTGAACTAATTTAATGCCTACAGAAATCTACGACCTACAAGGCACGTTATTTATATTGGGTTATATTGGCGCTCTCCACAACAGTTTCACGTATTTCGAGTTACATTTATTTTATCAAAAAAAAAAAAAAAGAAATCCACCAAAATTGCAAAGCCCCGGAAATCGCGAATGATGTAAAAAATTTGAAATAAAAATTGAAATCATTTCTGATGGTTAATGGATTGTTTGATGGGATTTATGTATTTATGCTGCCAGTGTTCAAGCGGATTTACTACAAATCCTTTCATTGTTTTAATTCGGAATCATTATTAATATTCTTTTATTAGTGCAAAATTTTACTTTGGCTTCGGGATGTTGTACATTTTTAATTTGTTAATGCAATGAGTTTTTTTATCCTTTATCATCAATACTTACGAGTATATTTCATTTATTTTCTTGCTGTGAAAGAATAACTATTTTTAACAGAGCAACAAATATTAATTATGTGGAATTTGTTTTCGTTAATTTGTCAGCTTATAAAACTTATGTATGTGCATAGGCTACACAGCGAAAGTTGATTGGTCTTTGGTATTTGCGAAAGAAATTCTGTTGTTTTATTGCCCTTATAAAGTTATAAATTTTCGTTCAACAAGATTTTGAATCATCTCGTGTACATTAAAAATTTAATACGTCAGTACGTTCCAGTAATTTAAGATACTATAAGACTTCTTTTTCTATTTCTTTAAAATTATGGGAACAGAAAGATTTTCAGCCCTTTTTCTTCAAAATAAAAGCGATAATTTTAAGCTTTAAGGACGTGTACTACATCTGAAGAATAATGGCAGTTTCGAGTTAAATACCGCAATGCAATCAATATTGAAAACAGGAAAATATTATGTTGTTTTTCATTAAAACGGAAGTGCAGTAATTTTGGTGGATTTTTTAATGTAAAGGACTCGCAGGGCTGAAAAGAAAATGCAGTTAATAACTGAGTTGTCCAGTCAAGCGAGTTTTGCATTGCAGTGGATTATGTGGTAATTGTTTCAGGGTCCTTTGATTCCTGCTGCGTTTACCAACGGCTATCACTGAGCTCGAGGACTATCTAGTGTTGTGTGACTCGACTAGGCAGCTACTGTGATGTCATCACACCTGCACTGTACATTCACTATATGTGTATAATATAATGTAGCACCCCGCCAGGCGCGGTCCACTTGTTGTTGTAATGTTTGGTGTCAGTGTGTCGCTTCGCCGCTCCCCGGAGACCGTCGATCGCCCTTCGCCGGAGTTGATAAACCGCCAAATTATATTTTCGATCAGTCGGTAGTTCGTTCGATCTCGAATTAGCGCGGTAGCAGATTAGTGAGTAGCCGTTCGATCAACGGTGTCCGAAACAGCGGCTTCCCCACCAAACACAGGCACCCATTGGTTACGTCTTGCGTTTATTACATATGATATATTACAGGGTATCTTATGGGATACATTATCCTCACATATTATTATTATAAGGACCAACGAGGCAATGGCGAGAATTTCTAATTTGGTACATTGCCGTGGTAAATTATTTTTTAATGTTTTTAACCAATTTAATTCGACGCGATAGTTGTTTTTATATTAAATTTTATTTCTTATTAGATCATATTACTAATAATTATCGATATTTTAATTAATTCTAATTATTTATGTAAAGAACAAAGTACTGTATGTTTGTGTTGTCCAACACAGTGTGTTAAGCGATAAAATTAATGTATACAACAATTACTGGATATTTTAAGGAATTTGTATATAATTGTTGTTTAAGGCCGGGGGGCGGGACCTAAAGGGGGGTCCTGCCTCCCGACTGTCTGTGTAGCTTATAGTATCCTCTACGTATTCCTCATATACCCTTAGATCTGTCTGATTGTTAGTATAGGTCAGATCAATTTAAAGTATATATTATATAAATGTTTCCTGTTATTAAGTGAATATTCTATAATCGAGGTCAACGGGTGCGCTTGGCTCAGGAGTAGCGCTAGACAATTTTATACGTTTAAATATATTTAAATACTTAAAAAAATGTAGCTAGTCCGTTCTAAATTATTGTGATCGCCGAGGAAGGAAGGTTCTACGGTTCGGAGACCTGCCGCGTCCGAACGCACCCGTCGTCCGCAAGTCCTCCGTGTGAGTTATATGGTGTGTTATGGTTTTTATTGTTTTTATGTTGTATATTTCGCCGTTCGGCTTGTTAAATGAATTATGATTGTTGTCTGACTGATTGCAAACTGCTTGTCTCCTCAGTACAAATACACCACGATATAATAAATTATTTACAACAATGGGAACCAACGCATAAGCAACTCGACGCCAATATTATTTTGATTTACGTGTGTACATACTGCCTGCCTAACAAAAAGCGGAAAGTCGAAACCTCATACTCAAGTAACCGTCATACTTCATGACCATAATCAAAGTTTGTAATAATGCCATAATTATTTCAAATATGTTGACCGAAAAACACTCGTGAAAAGGATCACGGTTAGGAAAGAATGTAACGACAAAATTAATTTGTTATATTCAAATATACACCTACACCCACTTCCATTAAATTACGAAAACTTAGATGCAGTAAAAATAAATCTTATTAAAATAAACCAAAAACCAAAATAATCTTTCATTTTTAACTAAATTACGGCTTAATTAAAATCACTGGAAGAGAGCCTAACTTCCTGGCCTAAATTTTATTATTTCTTTTGTGTAAATCTCATTGTCGCGGTTACGTTTCGATTTACCCACTTTTCACCATTTTCAAGTGAGTATAAGTTCTTCAATTCGGAAGTAGGAATATATTATTTTATATTTCTACATAAACTAAAGCTAATTAGGTAAAATCATACAATATAATCAGCTAATTTTTCCTCTACTTTCAGTAAGAACGAATGAGGGGACTTGTAATTGAAATAACGGTTTCTAAGTAGAGGATAGTCATTAAGATCGTAGATCTTTAATCAATTTATTTATTTTTCTTTGTTTTCTGAAATATGATCGACTGGCCTTTCAAAAATTTAACAATAACAATTTCTTTTTATTTTTAATAATAATGATAATACAGAGCAAACAACAATTTTTGACGTTCACGTGATCTTTCATTCGTTTGCGTTATTCTACTACGTTAGAACGAATGCAGTGGAATAAAAGACCACGTGACTGTCATCTTCAATTGTTGTTATTGTTAGCTCTTTATTTACGGAATTTACTTAAATTTATGCAAACCAAATTTGTAGGTACTGTGATTTGAGACGCGACTTCTATCTGAAAGTAATTACTCATATTAAAGAAGCACTAGCTATCATATTATATCCGAGTGTAGCTTCGAATTTCAGAAAGAAACGAATAACATCTGTCATTATTTAGGATCAGTTTATAGAATTTAAAACAATTAGTATATTATGTACAGTTTATATAAATGCTTGGAATCAATTTACAAGATTGCTCTAACACGTAATGTGAGGCAAAACTTTTCTAAAAAAAAATGCGCTGGTTCATTAAGGGCCAAATGCTAAAACTCATACTCAACTCGTAATCAAACTTGACATTTGACGTTATTTAAGCTTCATGAATACTTTTATATTTACTCTTATAATTAAGGTTGTGGTCAATATAGGCATTTTGATCATTGTTGGAAAGTCAAAAAATCGTTAAAAGGAAAATTAAAGCATTTCTGAACATCAAACTGTCAATTTGAGTGTGAGTTGAGTGATGTTTCAGAATTTAGCCCTAAAAGTAAAGATCAGATTTTCAGAAGAAGAAAGTTTGCTAAATAGCTTTACTTTCGAACATTCGAGGAAACTTTTAAGGAAAGCAAATGAATCACGAATGTTACAAAACTGAGCAAAAAATTTTAATTTTTAAATTTTCAAAATAACTAGCAGTACGTATTTCAAAATGTCCGTCACCCTCGCAAAATACTTTGGCGCAAAATTGAAAGTAAAAATCTTTACGGCCTCCACTAAAATAAATTCGGCCTTTGAGGAATCATTTAACATTTTATTGGTAAAATTTTATTTTTTATTTTTGTAACAATTTTAGATCGTCATTCTCCGAGTCAAGGTTGAGTGTTAAGTGAAATGAGGAATTCTAAGTGAAATGAATTCTTTTTTAATGCTATTATTTTGGCCTAAATTTGGCACCTATGCAATGGAATCTCCTACTAACTTTATACAAAATTAGTCTCCTGTATCTTTTCACTGTTTTGTGAATGAGATGAAGAATATGCATCAATGATTTGGAATAATTATGTCATTATTAGTTGCTTAGGGCAAGCGAAACGCTTATATGAAACATTAGAACACCACAGGTCGAGTGCTCCTGCGTTGCTTCCTGTGTATAGTTCGAAAGTAGGAAAGGAAGTAAGAGTTAGCTATCCGACGTGTCGCAACGATTGACCGTAGCAGAATTTATTAATTACGTGAAGTAGATAGGTGCGGGTTTCCGTGAAACCTGGCGCGATTTATTTATTGAGCCTCGCTCGAAACTTAACGCCCAGACCGCGGGGAGGCGATCGCGGACGTGCGCGTTTCAAACTCATCCGCAATGTTAATTTTCGTTATGAAAGTTAAAAGAGGTTGCGTTGAAGTTACCGTTCATGATTGCCTCATCCGGTGCGAGCAGAGAGACGGAGGACGGTCGAGGGTGGCCGTCGTCGCCGCCGCCAAGTGCGAACCGACCAAAGGTATAAAAAAAATGTCAATACTAATGTCAATACAGTGACTGCGTTTTCGTTTCGGTAATGCTGAAGTATTTTAATGTCAATCCAGAGCAATACGGTAAATGTAGGTAGTAAATCCAAAAAAAAAAAAAATAAGTTTCATTTATATATTTTGATATATCAAACTGTGTTATTGCATTAAGTGGTAGGGATAGTTAGAGAAAAGACACCAGCCGGAGTTCCGGGCGTTTCGTTTGCTCCGGTCCTCCGAAGTGTCGCGTAGTCATTTGTTCGTCTCCAGTAGGTGTCCGCCGTAGTAGTTTTTTGCCGTAGCGGCTGCGAGCGGCGGACGGATGCGCGGCGACGGGCCCCGCGGCCACCACATTCCAGCGCACCGCCCGCACGCACCGCCAACCGACATATCAGCGGCCGCTCACGGGCTCCGCCGCCGCAGGCCCAACCTAGCTAGATTTCTTAGAACTTGTTAGTGTTACCTAAAACACATGCATTTGCAGCGCCAGTCTCCGAACAAATTCCCTCCATACAATCACACTTTCATATCAGAATTTTACCCTCAAATCACCTGGTCTCATCTCCTAATAAGTTCTAAATTCATTTATTTCTGAACACTATTACCAACACAAAACATCTTAAATCTATACAAAATAGTATAATTTCTATATGTAGCCCACTCTGAAGCTTTATGATACGTGCTTTAAAGTTATGGAACTTTCAGTTCATTTAAATAGTCGACAAACACTCGACGCTAAAAGTCGTAAGTCAAGTACGAACTGCAATAGAAAAGTAATGAAAGGGGAATGGATATGATGGAATTTAATTGACGTGGCAAAATAATTTCATGAATATATGTTTGTATGGATGCATTACGAAGTGACAATGTAATGTGATAGACATAACCAAAACAAGAGGAAAAAATATCAGAGTTGGAGAATTGGTCACAATAAGCAACGATCGGATATCTGCTATCGTTTTCCCTCTACTTGTAACGGTTCTTTGGAAATCATTATAATAATCAAACTCAAATAGAAGTTGAAAATAAAAACAATTGTGTGGCGTGTTTGACAGCTTAGATGAACTTGATGATATCAGATTTAAGAAATGATCGGTGCTACTCTCACCATAAGTTCGTTATTACACCCAGGGTTGTTAACTTGAGCGATTTACCATTACGGAACTTTTTTTTATTTGCTTTTTTATACTCCTATTTGACAACACAATAAATAGTCGTTTTATTACTGATTAATACCAAATTTCGCGCTTCAGAACCAGCTCTCAAAAAATCTCCACAATCTCTCAAAAAACTCTTTTCAAGAGCAGCCTCAGTTTCAATGAAAATAAGGTAAATCGTCAATAATTAAACTCAACTCCGCCAATTGAAATTTGAACTGAAAGTGGACGATTTGGACGATAGTGGGGATTAAATAGGGCGCGCTCGAGTCATCCAAAGTTAGCAACCCTAATTCCACCTTTTCAAAGAGCAAATTACTTCTTCTGCCAATTTTAATATTCCAAGCCAAAATGATATTGATATGAAAGTGTCGTCAACACTAAAGTTATAAGTATTGGTATGTTATCGCCGCAGCACTAATAACAAAATTATTAGCGGCGAATTTTATCGAATATGATCAGTTCTTTGTTGAAAACTTTTATTTCATTTTCTTCCAAACTTATAACATCTGATGATAAGGCACATTTCAGTGCGAGCGCAGAGATGAAATTAGAATATTATTCTGCAAGCAAAAAATAAACTTATTTTTAAGTTCTTGGGGTTAAATTTAACAAAAAATATTGAAATTAGGATAATTTTTATTTTAAACATCAAAGATGTAATGAGAGTAGTCTCCTTATATGCAACATTTTGTAAATACTAGTCAAGAATAGTGAAGAGATATACATTGTTCACGACCTATTTAGACTCTAGAGGGCCATGCTTTTTTTTCGTCAAGTTACGTACATGGATTTTGATAGAACTCAAAATGTGACAAATGTAAAATTCTGACACTTTAACGTCAGTCCCATCGACTATATTGCTTCTTATACTCTACGTTGGCATGAAGAAAGTAAAATAATAGCATTAAAACAAATAAATTACTTGTGACTTTGTAATACTAAGTCAAAATGCTCAAAATCATCAATGTTTTTTGGTGTCAGTTTTCAAAAATATAACCATCAAATTAAAATGGAACATATTCACTTGGAGGTACCAACAAAAGTGTCACCCTAACATGGCCTACTCTGAGTCTAAAAAGATCGTGAATGGATTATAAATAGAACATTTATGACCGTATTTACCATTCCTTAGTTACATATTTAAAGGTTAGTTAAGCTGTTAACAGACTGTTAAGTATAAAAGCTGTATTCACCAACTACTTTTAAGAGCTAATGTCGTTTCAAACTCACTCTTTTAAGTTAATTATGCATTATTTGGCAGTTAATAAAATTTATCGCTTTGTTATAATTGTGTAGCACAACAAATATAGTTAATTTAAATTAAATTTACTTTTAAGTTAAGAGAGATTTAAATTTTAACGGTACCTTAGTAAACTGACTGTTAATTTGTGAATGGTGAATACGGCCGTTAGTGTAACTTCTGTGTTGACTTCAATTAAGAGAGTCGACGTAATTGCTTTTAAGGCAACTAAAAAATTGAAGCACTTCTCTTTTAGTTTAAGTTATCTTTTTATCATTTTAAGTCAAGTTTAAATTGAACTCAATGTCAATGAAAACAGTTGAGCCGAAATTAAATTACAATTTCAGTAACTCCAAAGGAAAAATGCGGAAAAGCTTAGTACTTATATGAAAATCCTAATTGACAGCAAAAGCTTCAAGTTTAGCACGGTTTAGTTTAGCCAACAGTTTCCCTTTTTCTTTCAGAAATAAGCAGATAAGCCGTCAGCTGCTCGCTGAGTTTCACGTCGCAACTTGGCCAACCATTTACAGGAAACATGTTTTAATTTAAAAAATAATTAATTTTTTTTTTAACAATGATCACAGATAATCTTCCCGAGGACGTATAAATACAAAATTTCAACATAACTGCAAAATGTACGTTACATTCAAGAAGTTGAGAAAAAAAAACAGTTTCACTTGCTTAGTGATGAGATCAGCTAGGCTTCACTAAATTATTTTTCACGCATTGAATACTTCTCTTTATTGATAATTAAAAACGCTTCGTTTGGAAAATTTGGAATGTAGAGCTATTTGGACGTGTTATGAAATTTTAAGAATAAATAATCAGCAACGTTATGAAGTTATTGCATTTACTGACGGCGACAGCTATCATTTTATTAATTATTAAAGGCTACTAAAAGTATCAGCATCATTAAGTTAGCACATGTATTTAACCAAAGAAATATGCCTCTGCACAAGAGTTAAAAAAATCGACGCATAGAAAGAAGCATTAAATTCAACTTGTTGCAGCATTTTATTTAAAGTCAGTAGATTTTCATTAGCTGCTTAAATAAATCAATGTCGTTTTTGATCTAAAAATGCATTCCGTGTATGGACCGTTCGTGAAAACTAATTTTTGGCTAATTACTTCTTCAGTAAAGTTTCGATGCACTTTCAGAGAAGTTATTAATTTCCATTAAGAGAGACCAGTGATTAATCATCGACGTGGTTTTTGATGTGTAGAGTTCATAGCCCGCGCTGCAAAGTTCCGCTGTGTTTTGGGTTTAACTGAACGTTAGTCATTTATAAAATTATTTTCCAAACGGAAGAATATTATCTCGACAATATTGATTCACACTGTGAAGTTTTCAGTTGTATAATTCAAACTGTATATCGTGGGCCTTACTATATACACTGAAAATTAATACGTGCTGTCCAAAATTTGTTATGATTTCTTTACGATCGTTTCGTTTTTTGATCTTGCGAGCGTATAGTTTATATCGCGCGCTTTAGTTAGGGTTGCGCGCGGCCACAGTTTTTTGTATACTTAAGGCGCCCCGCGCTCTTCTGTTATTGTGTTACTTTCATACGTACTTTAGGATTACGTTATTGAGTGTATACAAGCTGTATATATTATATAATATATATACTCTAATATAATTTTAAGCGGTAGCAAGTGGTCCGGAGCCACCACCATGTATTAAGGCATCCGCCCTGTCCCCGTGTTAAAGCCCTGTCCTGTCTGGTCCACCGCTGCGGGGATGCGAGCGTCTGGAAACCTCACGTTGGTGAATAGTTCCTTAGGTAGTCAGTAGGAGTCCGGCGACGTCGAGGTGTTCCGGACGCTCGAATCTTTGACGCTCTATGTTTACGTAATTCATTGTATTTACGGCCAAAAGGCTTCTTGCAATAAAAGAGCAATAACCATATTCCTTCTGTGGACGCTTTTGAATTTTACATTAAGAATATAATATTATTATTATTAATTATAACAACTATAACTGTAAGTACGTACTTTAATGATCAAGAATTTTACACTATGATAATAATGAAGGCGATGGCATATTGCTAATTAGAATGATTGTACAGATAGAGTTTGTAACATAATAACAAGAATTATGTTGTTTAGCACGGCGGCCTTGCTGCCCAATGCTACTATGCTCGGATTCATGTCGAGCCTTTCATGTATATCTACACGTTCTACAATGTACATATATTATTACAATGATAAGACAAGGTTCACAACGTGCCGTGTGTATGTGGGATAAATATAATATGGACATTGTTCAAAGACTACTTTCTTTTATTTTCCTACACCAATTCCCACAACACTCAACAGACCAAAAAATATAAACCAAAGGTAAGTAATATTTACAGACACAAAGTTTATCTTTGTAGAAAAAGGAAATTCAGAAATATAAGAAATATCAAGATAAGGCAAGGAAGAATAACGAAATGGCGTTGCTACATTTTCCCTTTATATGTCACTTTTCATTGTTTTATCGCAAATTTATTCCAAATTTACTGAATACAAAATATATCCTTATGATTACAAACTAATTTTCCTGTGGTTGCGTCACGAATAGGAAATTCGCTTTTCCATAAAAATCAAATTTATACAGGTAAGTACGTACTTGAATCATTAAAACGGTTGATTGTGCTTGTCAAGAAAAATATTCTTACAAAAAAGTGACATAAGCAAATGTAATAATAAAGTAATGGTGAATTTTAAATACAAACCTACAAAAAATAGCTTGCAGTCATTTAAGGTGTGTAAAAATTAGGCAGAAAGTTGTATTCTATAACAGTAGTGTTTCCTTGCTTCTATATTTTTTGACAACGAAAATTAGAATGATAATACACATAGTACTGGGCAAAAAAAAATTATACTAGTCAAAACAAACGATTAACAATTTATTCTTCTTGAAAATCCATAATCATAATTTATTTATTTTTTTTATAATTTGAACAATCAATTACAATTCTGTTGTTTAGTGTAACTCAATATACATCACCGGCAGGAAATGCATTTAGCCGAATTTAGCCAAACATATAACGTACTAGTTACAACATAATTCACTATAAAAATTGTTAGTAGACAGTTTTGAAAGAAGCCCTAAACGAGAAATTAATTTCAGTCGGTACTGTACCTACCAAAGACATTTTTGCTACTTTTTTGTGACTACTTAAATCACAAATAACTTAATTAATAATAAGCAAAATCCGTTCTCTATAAATACAAACATACATGAATAAAATGTGAATGTTTAAAAAAATTGTATCCTCCGAAAGTTTCTTTTCGTTCTTACTCTTTGGAGAACATAAAAATCATTTATGCTTTATTTGATAAACTAATTATCAAAATCTCTGAAAGCATCTCGAGTCGTGACAATGATCTTTCCATTCCTTATAATCAGAGAGGGGAATTTTTACGATATGACGAAAGCACGCATAGTCGGCCAGTTGATTCGACGAAGCACTATCGCGAGGTTCATTATAATGTCCGTACATGGTACACTGTAGCATATGCATTCGCTGCAGCTGACCACGTATGGATATATAATGAATGGCGCGATAATGCTTCGTCGAATCAAATGGGCGACTATGCATAGTTTCGCCATCCCGTAAAAATGTCTCTCTTTGTTAATAATAATTAACATATCACGTAATTAAACTATAAACAAAATTGAAACAAACATAACCTGAAAATAAAAGTCCCATTTACAAGATACGGAAACTAAAAGAAGTCAGGTTTCAACGGTAAAAGTTACTAAATCGTGTAACTTTAGTTTACTCATTACAAAAGTGTCTAGTGACTAGTCTTATGGCATTCAACTTATATTGTTTCACTATTTAATTTTTCTTTATTTATACGATATGAATTTTAAATACAAACAGAATGATTGTATATTATGAACTACGAAGTTCGCTAAGTTACTATTTAGTTACCAGAATTAAGAAGTAACAATTAAACTAACAACATCATACTGTCCCGCTTTTTGATTCCGCAGCTGTACATTAATTAGTTAATTGTGAAAAGTTTAAATCGCGACATCTTGCTCTCCCTTTTTGACATAATATTGCTATAATATTGCAGTTTGCTACTTAATAAGTCAACCCATACAAGGCTGCCAAGCGTACTGTTAAAGCATATTGAAGCATATTTTTGTTGCAAATCGATTTTGATTGCAGTGGATTTCTCGAGCAGCTGTTTGGGTCCTATTTGGGGCCTCGTCTCGAGCTACGCTTCTGCTGACGAGGCCCCAAATAGGGCCAAAACATCTGTACAGAGGATGCTCGAGGAATCCACTGCAATCAAACCTTGCAACACAAAATTTTAATACTTAATTGTGGTTTTTATCTTATATATACATATATGGCTATACATTCCTATAGGAATTGCAGCCGCTCAATTGTTGAGCTCTAGAAACTCGTTTCTTGTGGTGAGTTAGTCCACGTTCTTCTTTATTAAGCTTATTATATCCTGTTGTCGATCTTTGCTTCCTCTGTTATTTTCTTCCACGTATCTCGGTCCTGTATTTTTTTTCTCCATGCTTGTATCTCCAGTTTCTTTATATCTTCCAGTACCTGATCCTCCCACCTGCTTTTCGGGCTTCCTCTTCCTCTGCCAATATCAGGTTTCCACTTTGTAATTTTCTTTACTTCTATATCGTCTCCCATTCTTCTTATATGACCGTACCATCGAAGTCTTTGCACTTTTATGATACGTACGATATCTTCTTTAAGGACGTTTTTAATTTCGAAATTCATTAGCCTTCTGTACTCATTATCAGCAACTTTCTTTAATCCGTATATTCTTCTTATTATCTTTCTTTCAAATATTTTTAACTTTTCCTGTTCTAAACTTGTTAAGTTCATCGTTTCTGCCCCATACTTCACCACCGGTCTGATTGCTGCTCTGTACACCCTGATTTTTGTGTTTGCACTTATACTTTTACATTTGATGATATTTTTGTATTTGTAATAGGCTTTGGGTCCCGCCAATATTCTATGGTCTATCTCAATATTTCTGTCGATTTTACTGTTGATTATTATTCCTAGGTATTTGAGATTATCCACTGATTCAAACCTAAAATTTCCTGTTTTTACTTCCTTAACTATTGTTTTCCTGCTTTCTCTGTTTATTTCCATATATTTGCTTTTTTCTTCATTTATTGTTAGACCTCTTTTCTTTGCTTCTTTTTCGACTTTTTGTATTGTTTCTTCCAGACTATGTCTGTCTGTAGCTAGCACAGTGATATCGTCTGCATACGCGGTTTTTATAGTTTACAAATGTAAAATAACACTATACTTCGATACTGTTTTTATAATAATTTTAATGCTGCGGTAACATTTCTTCGCAACTGTGACACCTAACAAAAAAAAGTGTCAACATTTTCCGGAAAAAATAATTTAAGTTCAAGTAAATTTAACATCACCAATAAATAAATCAAACAGAACTTAAAACAAAACCAAAAATGTTGACGATAACCGAAAGAATCCAATACAATAATTACGTAAATTTCGCAGGCACTAAAATGATGTTCGTTCCAGAGATAACTTTCTTAAATCCATAATTAATCTAGCTTGATTAATACTTACGAAATAGCAAAAGAAAAACAGTGTTGCCTGCTTGTAAAATCTGGTAAACGGCAATGATTTTAATGGTTTATTAATTCAAAGATAAAGCAGATTGAAAACTATGTTTTTTCTTTTTTTTTCGATTTTGGCATTTTCATTGGGCCAATGGTCAGTGTAATGTAACGATCGTCTAAATAAAAACCTGGTCAAGTAGGTTGTGATCGAGAATTTATCCATTGCATTTACATAATATTCAAATTTTCTTTATAATCCACTCAACGAAGGGGTTGTAGAGGACATGGAGGGGGGGAGAATTTTTCTCTTCAGGAATGGGGTTGAGGTAGTTAGGAGGTAAACATACTAAAAGTCCCCACCCCTACCCCTGCCGCTTCAGGGGTGGATGGGGAGGAGAAGCTCCCTTTTTTTGATTTTTCGCTTATAACTCCGAAACTGTGCGTCATACGGAAAAAGGAATTCTTACAAAATTAAAGATAATTAAATTTCATATAAAAAGTTCTGTATTCATTTTCTTCCTATGTGTTATAGTTTCGGAAATATTCGCCACCGAAAATCGATAATTTTCGAAAAACTTTTTTTTGCCTCACGTTTTTCGTCAATCTTGTCCTTTTAATTCCTGAGCCTTTTGTTTTATAGATTAACAACTCAACAATATCAATTTTAAACCCAATTTCAATGTTAATTATGTTGTTTCCAATGACAGATTCCACACGTCAGATGTGCTTAGGTGTCACTTCAAGGGAAAACCACTTGCGAAACTTTAATGTAAGTCAAACCAAGTCATCTTCGCGATAATCATGTCCCAAATTGCATCGACCGTTCTCGTGTTTATTATATTTTTCTTAATATCCAGGGCATATTATCAAATACATCTGGAAGTGATATTTGCTAAAATTAGAAAGTTTTTGAAGAGAGCGAAATTGAAGAAAATTATTCAATAAAAAAGAATTGGTATGTGTGACACCGAAGACAGGTTTTGGAAGAATACGTGACACTCGAGAAAATTGAATATTTATCCTTCTTTCTCCTGATATTATATTTTGTATTTTAACCTTGACATATATTCAAATCATTAAAGAATCAACCTACTCTAAATTAGTCGTAAATTCCATGTAATAACGACCTCAATTGTAGAGATTCTTTTTATACAATTAACTGTTATGGTCCGTTTTCACGCTCAAGCAATTTGCGCAAATGTGCTTGTTCACACAAGGAAGTCGTTGCATGAAAACGTATTTTTTTTGCTTGCACGAGCTAAAAAGATTGGCGAACTGCATGCATTTGCGCAAGCGAATTTGTATGCGCAAATGCTGGCACAAATCCATTTGCGCAAATTGCTTGAGCGTGAAAACGGACCATTAAGATCCCTTTTCACGCTCAAACAATTTGCGCAAATGTGCTTGTGCACACAAATTTGCAGATGTAAATTTGATTCAGTGCAAAATTGATAATCCATTTTCACGCTCAATTATATTTGCACAAATTTATAGGTAATCCTGCACTTTAGACACTTATAAACACGCAGCCCGTTGCGCAGATTGTGGTGCACATTACGAGGGCAACACTGAAAATTTCTAGAATGCCATGTTTCTAAAAACAAATAAAATTAATTTTTATTTGACAGCCACTTTTTAATGTTTTGCAAGTTGATTGTCGTTTAGTTTGTTCAATTTGCTCTAATAGTTTTTTAATGATCATAATTTAAAGATTTTGTGTTCACCCAAAAATGAATTTGACTAGAGAACATTTCCGGGCTATGATTATTTACGATTTTAAATCATCATAATTCTTTTTCTTTCTGCGACATTATTTACACAAAACACACAAAATAACTTATTCAAGTATAGCGGTCACGTGAGTTTCGGAAAAATAATTTACCGTTTACTATTATCTACCCACTACGCACGCGTTAAGTTGGAGTGTTGTTTACACGTTCAAACATTTGCGGCAACCGCAAGCAAATTATCTGACCAGGCAGATTTTACACAAGCAAAATTGTGCAAGCAAAAAAATTACGTTTTCATGCAACGACTTCCTTGGGCAAATTTGTGTGCACAAGCACATTTGCGCAAATTGTTTGAGCGTGAAAAGGGGCCATTTTATGGTCCGTTTTCACGCTCAAGCAATTTACACAAATGTGCTTGTGCACACAAGGAAGTCGTTGCATGAAAACGTATTTTTTTGCTTGCACAAGCTAAAAAGGTTGGCAAACTGCATGCATTGGTGCAAGCAAATTTGTATGCGCAAATGCTTACACAAATCCGTTTGCGCAAATTGCTTGAGCGTGAAAACGAACCAATAGGGACACGGTCAAACAATTTGCGCAAACTTCTGTTGTACAACAATTGTGTTTGCATTTAATGGTTGCACAACAACTCAAACGCGAACATACACGTTCAAAATGTTTGCACAACACCCTTTGTCGTTAGTTCTAAACGATTTTGCAATTAGAATGAATAAATGATGAATATTGCAAGAAAAAAAAACTGAAAAAAAATGGTAACAATAATGCAGATAGATACTTCAAGGAAACACCAACATATAACTAAACTAATAATAACTAAACTAAAAAATATTATGTAAATAAATATAGCTATATTGTTAAAACGAATAGTAAAATGACGGAATTAAAGAGCCCAATTAAACACACAATGTAAAAGTTAAACTCTAATAATGAGCTCTCTGATAAGTCATTAATTCTTCTTCATACGAGAAAAAAAATGTCATGTAAATTTTATTATAGAAGACTAAAGAGGTAAATAGAGGAAAATTGTAGGTAGAATTATTGTGGCAATAGCCACAATAATTCTAAAGAAGAAGTTTTTAATTTTCACGTTTAGCTTTCATTTAAAAAAAAAGCAATTGAAAATGAAGTTTCACAGCGACATATTTAACTTTAATAAGACCGCAGTGGAGATAAAGTGCGGTAATATAAAAGGTTTTCTAATTCAAAGAGAGAACAAAATGCCAACAATAACGCACGATAATTCGGAGGGCTTAAAAATCAACAGGATTAACCGCGGCGTTAACCGCCCCGGGGTAATAACGCTTGTGATATTTTCATAAGCGATTATTTCAGTTTAATCGCGAGAACGCCGGCTTTTAATATCGTAAGAGACTGCTTTATTATTTTTATCTCTGTAATGGAACCGACGCAAATAAAAATGAAGCGTTTAGTTTGCCGAATAGATTTTTACGTTTATTTTTCGCACGATTGTACACGTCCACGTGTACACCCTCTCTCTGCACGCGTCCGGAGCTCGGCGCTCGACCCGGATCGCGAGCCGAGAGCGGCGGAATGGGGTGAAGTCAACCGGAAGTGCAGATTACCACACTAACGCGAATAAATTGCCCCGACCGGCTGTATTTATCAGGCACGGTGGTCGGGTCGGCGTTACGCCGTACTCGGATAGTTTTGACGCCCCCTGTCCCCACGGCCCCAATATGCAATTGCTGCTGATAGAAATGATTCATCACCATCACGATTACATTATCATATGGGACGACAATGAAATGCCGCGCCCAACAATGGAAGAAGAACATCGGAAAACCAATTATTCTTCGGCCATTCATTTTGCGTACACGCGCAATAAACAACAAACTTATTTCCGATTTCGATTTTTAATTTCCCATGTAAATATTTAGAGGATATAAATTAAAATACTTGCCAAAGCACCCTCCGGTTTTAATTTTTTGAACAAATCAGTTACTTATACGTCAAATTTTTAAATGCCTACTAATTAGAAAAAATATGACTGATCTTTGCCACAGGTAACTATCATCTGTTCATGAATAGGATTCCCAAAGGGTCTAATGTTCGTATTCATAGTGCTTCCTTGAGGCTTCCCTCAATGAGGGACCACTTAGAATGGGATTGTAGTGAGGCAGTTGCATTATAACAATACCGATTCTAAGGGGTCCCTCATTGAAGGAAGCCTTAAGGAAGTTCTATGAATACGGGCACAAGTGCCAAAAACGTAATTCCTAGAAAATTAAGGGAAATAATCCTTGTTGTTGAACGCGCGCGAGAGAGAGAGAGTCATCTATGTACTATCGCGGCCTTATAATTTCGCACGATTTAATTTTCCGCTATAAATATGGATTTCTTTGACGGCTTGTCAAAAATAATCATTTTAAACGTCGTAATGCTAAAGTTGTAGCAACACAATGCCAAATCGCGTGCTTTCTGAAGGAGAGAAGGGTTTTGCAATTGCAAAATTAGAAGATGGTTGGTCGCTACTTTTATTCTGTTATTTCAGTTCTAATACTTTACTCTCTTGCTGTTCTTAAAATATAACTAAACAATCTGACTTTTGGTTTAATGTCTTTAGTGTCAAAGCTGAGGAAAGAGCCTGTTCTACAAAACTATAATTTAGAGAAATTCTGGCTACTTGATAAAAATCGTGCGAAATTGTAAGGCCGCGATAGTACATTTATATAAAATATTTCCACATCAGATAGACACTTAGAACCTTTTCTAATGCGTGCAGCAAGGCACATAGATCCCTTTTGTAGAAAAAGACGAATTTATCAAAATTTGGCACTTAGACCCTTTGGGAATACCACGCTACATGATAAAATGTAGGAGTATAAACAATATTTATCATTAATCAGATTTACTTCGTGATTAGAATTATCGGTTAAATTAACACGAACTTAAGGACGTATTCTGCATCGAAGACGTTAAATTTAAAGACCTGTTAAATTTTGTTACCATAATAACAGCCAATCACAAGGCTCTATTTTGAATTTTAACGTATCCTTAAATTTTAACAGCTTGTTAATAAGTTACAGAATACTCTCTAATATAGGTACTCTATAAGTATGATCACGACGGATCAGTTAAGGAAAATTAAATTCTTCAACAGGGCTGCAGTCAAGAGAGTGGTAACAGAAACAATTTTGTTAGCTTTTTGTTGTAATGTGCTAGTAGGGTCTCTCTTTAAAATCTGATAATAATTAATATCATTTAATAAGTCTAAAGATTTATTATTATAATCATCTTTATCTAAAGCAACTGTTACATTACCTTTATCAGATTGAATTATTATTAAGTTATTGTATATTTTTATAAACAAATCCTTGGAACACCTATGGGTGCAAATATATCTCCAATTATTGCCCAATATGTAATGGATGATTTATTAAATGATTGCATACCTCAGTTATCATTTGAAATACCTTGGCTTAAGAAATATGTTGATGACATTAATTGTTTAGTTCTTCAAGAAGGTATTGATGAAATTTTAACAGTCTTTAATAATTATAATCCTAATATTCAATTTACCATTGAAAGAGAAACAGACAGAAGTGTTCCTTTTTTGGACACGAAAGTTACACGCTCACAGAACAATACAATCATTATTGATTGGTATACTAAACCCATTAGTTCTGGACGTTATATAAACGTTATATTCCTGTCATCCACACAGAATAAAAATTAATATGATTTTAGGATTAAAAAACCGAATAGAAAAGATTTCTCATCCCTCCTTGTTGATAAAAAATCTTCATAAACTAAAAAACATTCTTTTAAAGAATAGTTATCCTAATGCAACGCTCAATAAGTTAATTTTCAATACTCAGCAAAGAATAGAACCCCAATCACAAGATAATAATAATTCAAGATTAAATGATGGTAATAAAGTTTTTAGATCATTAAAATTTATTCCTAATCTTACATCTCGACTAATAAAAGTAATTAAGAACAAAAACATTCACATTGCAACAAAAAAATTATTAACAATTAAGGCCTTATTTACTAAAGTTAAAGATCCTTTTGACAAACTCCAACAAATTAATTCTATTTATGAAATTCCATGTCTTGATTGTGATTCTGTTTATATTGGACAAACATCCAGAACTCTTCACTCCAGAATAATCTCACATAAAAGTGATATTAGAGTTAGACCTTCTGCTTGCTCTTTATCTGAACATGCCAATAAACAGGACCATCACATCAATTTTCATGATGCAAAAATACTGGATATTGAACCTAATTTGAATCAAAGAACTTTTATTGAAATGTGTCATATTTTTGGCAATAATAAAAGCATGAATAAAAGAACTGATATTGAGAAACTTAGTTGCATTTACACATATTTACTAGATTTTAAAGTCACTTCTAAAAATTCTTAACATCATATTGTTTTTTCTCAAATAAACAAATTTACTGTCAATTCAATTTAGTGTCAAAAATAAGTTGTCAACAAAAACATTTTTAACTTAATATTAACTTCTTTTCTTACTCATTAAGGAGTAAGTAAAAATTTATATTATTAATTAATTGTTAGTTAATTAATGCCATGTTTTTGTAGAAACCTTGAAAAAGGAAATAAAATTTTCCGAAAGCTCGGTTAAACTTTAAAAGAGTATTAATTACCGCCCTCTTGACTGCAGCCCTGTTGTAGAATTTAATGGTACTCTATAATATACAGAATACTCTATATCTATACTATAAGGAAAATATTTTACAGAGCTTAAAAATGGGAGGCAAGAATTTACATGCAAAGCAATTAGTTTTTAAATTAACAATAACTTTTAGTTTAGAAAAAAGTCAGTCTTTGTGTTCAAGAACTGTAATAGTAAATTCCATATAGTTTAGAACAATTTCATTAAGTACTCTCTTATTACAATGAAAAAAATCAATAAACAAGTGAAGACATGAGTGGATAAAGGTGTCATGTCGCATTTTTGAGATGATTGGTTTTATTGGCTTATTATTCAACCCTTACATAAATCTATCTTTCAACATACACGAAATACCAATTTTTATTAAATTTAAGGAATTACCACTTGCTAAAGGTGTCATGTTCACCATCAGTACTCAGTTGTCAGTGGATGAAGGTGTTATGTGTGAAACATAACACCTTCTTCCACTAAAAATATAAAGTTCGATTGACAGTGAAAGAACAGACAGACAGGTAGAAGGCATTCATTGACAAAAACATTGCTTAATATATCAACAATGCCGCTACTTAAATTGTTAACATTGAAAACGTTTCATTTATGCTAAATGTGGCTCTTCAACTTCGGTATGCATGGTCACACTCATTCAGAATACAAGTCTTACTTTTTCACTTGAACTGAGGATGTGTTACATATCTCGAAAACCCTAAAACAAAAAGTTTTAGTGGTTTGTAAAAAGAAATAAATAATTTCGTTGATTACATAACTGTTCAGAACAGCACAATCTCTTCTTCATTTGAAGTTCACTGTATGTTATATACATAAAACTTAATTTTTTCCTCTGAAATAAAACTATATTCAAATAATAAAGTGTAGGAAATGAAAATATTAATAATATGGCTGTATAATAGGAGTCACAAGTTTGAAGCAAAGAAAAGCAAAAAAGTTCCAATTTAAAACGCTTAATTTGAATTTACTATGACTTTCAATTTTGCGACATAACACCTTTATCCACTTGCGTCTTCAAGTGTTTCCCTAATTTAGGAACGATACCTCCAATTTATTTTCATCAAAACTACAGCAAGCAGAGATACCACAAAAGCAATATTGTCTTTATGTTTAAAAACATTAATGGAATATGTTTCGAAATAAAAATTACAGTAAAAGATATTCTTATATACGTACAGGATGACTACGCGAGAATTCCTACCCCCTTCAACTCTTTTATTTTTGATTTTAGGAAAAAATGTTTAATACAAAACATATAGGGACTAATTCAAAGTTTCTCTGTATGCTCACAGAAAAACAATTGATGGTTGGATAAACGAGATATAAACTAAACTTAGGTTTTTTTTTAATGGAACAGCCTGTATATTATTACGTTTTTCGATTCTAAATGTTACGCGAAGAAATCCTACCACGCCGAGGAATATTAGATTCTCGTCGAAATTGGCGTTGAACGTCGATTATGGATCCCGTTTGAATGAACGCCGTAACGCAAAAAATACGTTGCTGCACGGGCTACGAATTCATGGCTACTAAAACTGCATAACGTACCGAATGATTTTCGCATTATATTTTCCCCCAGATTATTTTGGTATTCACACCACAGCACTCACAAAACCGTCAGTACCTATTGCCGGACCCTGTATAAGGTTAGCACATACATACATACGACTCCATGTTGAAAATATCATAGGGGAGATGTATTGTTGGTTGCATAACAAGTAGAGAGTTTATTGAACTTATTGTATGATTTTGTGGAAATGAGTGGAATTCACATTTTCGATACTGTTTTGTAAAATTTTGATACATTTTTAACACGAGGAAAAATATTATTAAGAAGCTTCCCCTGAATTATTTTTGCAAATTCTAACAGCACAAGTTTGACATTTGGCACTGTTTGACATTGTTTATTAACACAAAAGTAATCTAAGTACTGTAACAGTACTATATACAGATCCCATCTACATTGGTATGTCCTTTAGATTTGATTTAAATGTCTAATGCCCAGTTGCACCAACTTTTTAAGCAGAGCTTAAATTTAAGTTAGGTTTAGAATGTGACATTAAGGTATGGTCAATATAACGTCAAATACATTCTGATTGACATTTAAACTTCAACTTAAGTATCAATTAGAATGTGACTAACATTTGTTAAATCTATATTTAATGTCATAGTCTAAACACCACTTAAATTTAAGCTCTGCTTAAAAAGTTGGTGCAACCGGGCATAAGAGAACTCAACTCGTATTTCTCTATAGCTTCTGTAGCTCGGGCCAATGTCATTTTCAGTAAAACATCAAGTGAGTTAGATAGAGCACCAATTCGTGGTATAGGCATATTTCCCCAAAAACAGAAATAAGTAAAATCCTTCCTGTAGGATAGATAATACTATGCGTTAATATATTTTTTAGATAAGGGGAGGCTATGAAAAACAAAATCAGAGTCTTAGCTTTATTCGAAACTTTTATTCTGACATTTGCTTCCTGACCCCTGTCAAATCTGTTAGTTGTTTAAACGCTCTTGAACACTAGAGTCAGGGGTCAGCAAGCAATCCAACGGCATTTGAAATTAGCCGTTATCATGTTAAAGAGTTTTAACAAAGCCTTATGTATTCAACTGGAAGATTTTTTCTACTATCGTCAAATGTATCTTGACATTTCAATTTTGACATAAGTTAATTTCATTTAAGCTACGACTTAGGTTTTACTTTTCATAGACTCCTCTAATCTAAAAAAATATATTAACGCATTGTAACTCGTGTCTAAATAAAAACCTGGTCAGGTAGGCTACATTTAGTAATTCTGCTATGTAAATGCAATGGAAAAATTCTCGATCATAACCCACTTGACCAGGTTTTTATTTAGACATTTGTTATGTTGCCTTCAAAAATAATTTTATTTCATAAGTGATTCCGTAACTGATCTGAACTTAAAGTGATCCTGAAATATATATGGATCAGATCTGTCCTAAAGACCCTAGATAGCTAAAGTACCGCTATTCAGTAAGCCAATGTAAATCTAAATTTGACTCAAAATGACGGATAAATGCACCAAATTTTGCCACCGTGCTTCGTTTCGTGTAAGAGAGGGATTCTAAATAATCGAACTCTCTTTTCGAATCTATTTAATACTGCAGGTCGGGATTTTTAATTATTATAAGATAGGAGTAATTTTTTTAATCCGTCAGTCAGACAGAACTTGTGAGGACGTTCAAAATTGCGTTTCCAAGGTTTCGCGTGCTTATTTTGAATCAAAATGGCATTTGATTGCGTACTTTATCTATCTAGGGATTTTAATCTGTCCTAGTCAGGCTTGCTCAGAGCTATTCCACTAGTTGAAATGAAAATAGATATAATGCTGGTTTGTTTCATCTCATTTTTTGACATTAAAACGGCATGACATGTATGAACTGAAATAAAAGGTAGGCAACTTAATTGTGATGTCATGAGGGTACTTATACCTTATACAATAAAGAGACTTTGGTTTACTACTACCTAAACAGACCAAATAAATACCTTGAAATGACATTTAATATGAAACTTCGTAAAAGAAGTAGATCAGAAAACCCATAGAATGAAAGCTTAGATCTTAGTTAATTGGAAGACTTCATTTAAACCTAAATCGACATGACATTCATTGTCAAAATTTAGTTACATACATAAGTACCACATTCTCACTAGATTTTCACAGCATACCGCGATGGTAAATAGATAATGAATGGATTATAAAGGGTGTTTCAAAATGACCGCAAGATTTGAATTTCGCGACATTTTCTTTTCATCAATAGTGTTGCTCTAAAAATTTGACTAGTGTCAAGTAGACGCATCCCGATTATCAGTCATGGAACGTTACACGACCGAACAGCGAATTTTAATAGTGAAAACTTATTTCAAAAATGGTAAAAGTTTAGCGCAAACAGTGCGCAGCATGCGTACAATTTTTTGTCGACAAAACGCACCAAATTCTTCAACGGTTAAGAGATTGATCGAGAAATTCAATCGAACGGGCTCGGTTGTGAACGAGAAATCATCAGGTCGTCCTCGGTCAGGCGGGTCCATTGAGTCACTAAGGCAATATTTTCAACTAAAAATTGCACGCATGCTGCGAACTGTTTGCGCTAAACCTTTACCATTTTTGAAATAAGTTTTCACTATTAAAATCCGCTGTTCGGTCGTGTAACGTTCCATGACTGATAATCGGGATGCGTATACTTGACAGTAGTCAAATTTTTAGAGCAACACTTTTGATCAAAAGAAAATGTCGCGAAATTCAAATCTTGCGGTCATTTTGAAACACCCTTTATAATCTATTCACTCTTTATCCTCGTCTCAGTAGGCCGTGTTCTCGTTTCGTTAAGTTGCTGGCCTGAATTTTGATAAATGCTAGAATCTGACATGAAAATTTCTAATTTATATTGTAGGTTTCGGCAAATTTTGAAAGACGGATTCGACAATTTGAAAATTTCTGTACCTGACAAACAACAACGTCTCCGTCAGTGGACTCAAATTATAACCACGAAATTAAAAATAAACACAACCGTCTCATCTGACGTTTCATTATGATACCAACAAAAATGTCACCCTAACTCGCCTACTGGGACGAGGAAAAAGAGTGAATGGATTATATGCAAAAATAATAAGTCATACCAACATAATTCCCAAATGTCAAAGTAATGTGTTTCCTGACTTTGTAAATACTGCCTTTTATGAAATCATCAAATAAAAATCAAGGAATTTGCAAGGACGAGGAAAGCCGCAACTTTTGAATACCTAAGGTTATCCGTTCTCTGGCAAAACCATATCCATTGAATCAAAATTATTTTTACGGAATATTTTACATTTACTAATTCACCCTTATTCAACATCTCATAAATGGTTTATTCAAGGCAAACTGCTCATCTATTTGTTATAAGATTTGCGATCGTAGAAATTTGTAACCGTGTAATACAAAAAACTGACAAATGTTACCATATCTGTGATAAAAAAAAATGGAACCTGTTCTATAAAATAGAAAATGTTCTAAAAAATTGAACATGATCTACTTTAACCACATACAATTACTACTTTAACCACATACAATTTCGTCGAAACTGACGCAGACAACATAAATATATTTTAGAGGAATGTTCATTTAACGCAGAGTTAATCAAATACACCTTTTAGCGAAACATAGACTACGATGTTATCGAAAAGAACGTCACAGATTTCAATGTAAGCTATCTAAATTCGTATTTATTTACAGAAGTACGCATGAGTTCATACTAAAAATATCTTTTCGTGTAAAATTGAATTGTAATTAAATTTTCTATAGTATAAATTATGTTTAATTTCGCACAAAGAGCATATATCATAAATGATTCTTAAGCATCAACATTATCATAAAAGAAGACGCACTAAGAACAAACCAGACCATCAAGAGTGTCAAGACCGTAACATAATTACTAGTATATAGCAATTTCGATATGCTAATACGAAAATATCAAACGAATTTATAAGTGACTGTTGGATAATTTATACCAACCCCTTCAAAGTACGTTCATGGATCACCTTGTCGAGGAGTTAAGTTTAATGCGCGCAGAAATTAAATGCTGTGAGAAATTGGCTCAAAAAATACGTGAGATAAGTGGACAATTCTTTCTCACCTTTGATTCCGGAAGTTACAGGCTTCGGAGTCGACTCCAGGCTTCGCAAGCTTCAAACCAAGGGCTGCAGATGTTTGTCGAGCGACGAGTTTTAACAAACTGTGTGGGTCACATGTAAAACGACCCGTTTTTCCATCGCCAATGAATAAAGAATTATCCACAAAAAAGAAATGAAACAAAATTCGAGCCAATAAACAAAAGAAAAAGAAACATTGGCAACACACAACGCAACTAAAATAATATTCTAAATAATTAACGCGGGGACGCAACATACCGCCCACCAAAAATACAATGTATTTTTCTTTAATTGTAGACAGGAAGAGGGCAGACTTTAACCACAGGACGTTGGAACGTACCTGTCGCAGTTCGCAAAGTAACAACGCGAACAATACCATCAGTCCCGGGATGTAATTGTACAATCCTTCCAAGTCTCCAGTTTAAGGGTAAAACTGAGGAATCTTTTATTAAGACGAGTGTTCCAACTTTAACAGAAGGAGAAGGAATATTCCATTTCGCACGTTGATGGAAAGTATGCAAATATTCAGAAGACCAACGTGACCAAATGGTTTGAAAGAGTTTTTGTAATAATTGCCATCGGTTAACTCTGTTCAAAGGGACGTCTCTTAACAAAGGTTCCGGTATAGAGACGAGTGGCTCAAGAGTCAAAAAATGACCTGGAGATAAAGCTAACAAGTCATTAGGATCATTACTAAGGGGTGTAAGCGGTCTCGAATTGAGCATTGCTTCCACTTGAACTAACAGAGTCGAAAGTTCCTCATATGTTAGAATTTGTTCTCCGATGACTCGACGAAGATGAGTTTTAACAGATTTTACACCGGCTTCGGCTAAACCCGCAAAATGTGGAGCAGAAGGAGGATTGAAGTGCCATTGAATGTTTTCACAAGCTACAGCAGCTTGCATTAATTGCTTTAGGATTTTTCCGCAGTTCCGCAGTCAGAATAAATGTGCTGACACCGACCTCGACGAGCAATAAATCGACGCAAGGCTGCTAAAAAGACTTCAGAAGTTAAATCAGACGCCAATTCTAAATGAAGAGCTTTGGTCGCAAAGCAAACAAATAAACACAGGTAAGCCTTTTGTGTCTTGGCTCCACGCGTCTTGGACATAGTAATTAAAAACGGCCCGGCGTAATCGACACCAACATGAAGAAACGGTTTCATCTGTGATACCCGGACGGCAGGTAAATTACCCATAAGGGGTTGAACTGTGGTTGGATTTGATCGGAAGCAACGCATGCATTTTGAAAGAACCCGCCGAATTGCTCTCTTGGGAGATAAAATCCAAAATTGCTGTGCAAGAATAAAATGCACCGATTGATTGCCCGCGTGAAAATACTTCACGTGCGTGTATTCGATCAGAGCATCCGTTAAAATATGAGAGCTGGGAAGAATAGCAGGAAATTTTCTATCGAACAAAAGAGGAGCATGTTGAAGTCTTCCGCCTACTCTTAAAATCTTATTATCGTCTAAAAAAGGCGACAATTTTTGAAAAGGTTTTGAGAGCAATTTTCCCTGGCAAAGAGAAGAAATTTCTTTAGAGAAGTAGGAAGTTTGTACATAACGTACCAGAGTGAAAAGAGCTGTATGAAGTTCAGAGGAGGTTAAGTGACCTATTTCTTTTTCAGAAGGAAACCGACAATTATGTACAAAACGCAAGATGCGAGCCACAATGCGGAGTAGAGTGGAAAATGACGAATAATTCGCTAACAGGTCAGTTAGAAAATGAGGAGCAATTGATACTGTGAGGGTTACTTTGCATGCTTCATTTAAAACAGGAGGAGACTCACGTGACATGGAAAGGGGAGACGAAAATCGTTCATCGGATTTTAACAAAGTTGGTCCCGCCCACCATAATGAACAATGAAGAAGTCTAGAAGGGAGAAGTCCACGGGAACCAATATCGGCAGGATTTTCATGTGAGGGAACGTACAACCAAGAGCAGTAAGGTACTGTATCTTGGATAAATGAGACACGGTTGCTCACGAAGGTCTTCCAACGATGAGGCGAAGATTGAATCCACGCCAGAGCTATGGTGGAATCAGACCATGCACAAATTCGCGAAAATTTTACTTTGTTTTCGCATACTTGACAGACATAATGGATAAGTCGAGCAAGTAGCACCGCCGCGCAGAGCTCGAGTCGAGGCAAGGATATTTTCTTCAAGGGTGCGACTTTACTTTTAGCGCAGACGAGAGAGGTGAAAATATCTCCATTGGAACTGGTAGCAACAAAATATATGACTGCACAGTAGCCTTTCTCAGAACTATCTCCAAAACCATGAAGCTCACATGTACGAAATGCCTCTGGGAGAAGCTTTCTAGGCAAGGATAATTCTGTTAAACAAGCAACCTCTTGGGTGTAATTTTCCCACACGCGTAATATATCAGTTGGAGGATTATCATCCCAGTCAAGTTTTAGACTCCAAATGCGTTGTATCAAATGCTTAAGGAAAAACGTTATAGGACTGAGTAATCCCAAAGGATCAAAAATGCGGGCTAAATGCGATAACAAGTTTCTTTTGGTACAAGATCCACTTATAGACTGAACGGTAAATTTAAAATTATCGGGACCCGGACTCCATTGAAGACCAAGAAGTTTCACGGAGGGATCGTGTTCATTATTAAACGATAAAGGATCCATAGAGAGATGAGAGTCAGGTAGATCAGAGAGAAGAGCTGGATCATTACTAGCCCACTTTCTTAAATGAAATCCTCCTCGTGCTAAAAGGGAGATCAATTCCTTTTTTAATTGTGAAGCTTCATTGAACGAGGAACTACCAGTAACGACATCATCAACATAAGTATCGGTTTGGAGAGCTTGCGCAGCGAGGGGGAAATTAATACCATCGTCCGCTGCAAGTTGTAATAAAGTGCGAATGGCCAAATAAGGTGCCGAATTTATACCGTACGTAACCGTCCTCAAGCGGTATTCGTGGGGATCGTCGTCAGGGGAAAATCGCCAAATGATCCTTTGATAATCTCGATGTGCAGGGAGTATTAGTATTTGCCTATACATCATTTTTATATCCGCAGTGAAAACTACAGAATGTAAACGAAAAGTCAGCAGGATAGCAAAAATATCCCTTTGAAGCTTAGGACCTACGTAAAGATGATCATTTAAGGAAGCTTGATTTGGTAATTTGGCAGATGCGTTAAACACTACTCTAAGCTTAGTACTAGTACTTTCTGGTTTCAAAACGCAATGATGAGGTATGTAAAACGAAGGACCACCAGTTGCGACCGGCAACGGAGAAACAAGTTCCATATGATTTAACTCAACATATTCTTGCATAAACTTTGAGTATTGTTGGTAAAGATCAGATTGTTTTAATAGACGTTTTTCTAGAGAATAAAATCTCTGAATAGCTAATTCCCGGCTACTTGGAAAATGAGGTTCGGGATTGCGAAATGGAAGCGAGACAACGAAGCGACCATTTTTAGATCTGTAATAAGTATCCGAATATATCTTTTCGCACAGGGCATCCTCGGGAGAAACGACAGAACATTGGGGTACAGATTCGATTTCCCAGAATTTTTGCAAAACGTTGTCTAACGGCAAAGACGATTCTAATTGAGCACAAAGAGTTTGAGTTGAAGAAAAATGAGAAAAGGGTAGGTTTCCCGTTAGAACAAATCCGAAAACCGTTTCAATGGCATCGGGTTCTCCATTTTGGCCATTGATCTTATTAGGCAATAAAATTTTTGAAAATAAATCAGCTCCCAATAACAAGTCCACTTTACTCGGGACATCAAATTCCGGATCTGCAAGACGCAAATTGGTCTGAAAAATGGACCAGTGTTTCGAGGTAATAGGGGAAGATGGCAAAGGTCCACAAATTTTGGGCAAAATAACAGCGTCAACGTGAAACACCGGAGTGCATTGACCCACTGGTCTGATTGCAATAGTAACTGCGCCAGAATTTACAAATTGAGATGTCTCTCCGATACCGTTAACCGTTAAAGATACATTGTGCTTGGATAAACCTAAATTTTGAACAGCCTTATTTGTAATAAAGGAAGTCTGCGAACAAGAGTCTAAGACAGCACGCAGAATTGTATAAGTTCCATTGCTACTCATTACTTCAATCTGTGCGGTAGCCAGTAAAACATTTTTTCCGAGAGAGTACATAACATAAGGAGAAGGTTCGGACGTTATGGTAGATGTCAGCGTTGAAACTTGAGAAGTTGTAGGATTATTAGCAGGCGTGACTGGACTAACCGAAGACGTGTCCGAAAAATGTAGAAGTGTGTGATGCCTTTGACCGCAAGTGTGGCAACGAGAGCCAGAATTACATAATCTTAAAGAGTGTTTGCTACCTAAACAATTAACACAAAGGTGTTTGGACTTAACGATAGTATAGCGTTCTTTGGGTGATTTGTCAGAGAATTCAGGACATTTATAGATAGAATGGTCCTTATTACAAAAGGCACATCGTCGATCAGTAAAGGAAGTAGCTATCAACGATGTAGCGGGGCGAAGTTGTGCGTTCTTGAATTCGGGCTTTCTGCTTTTGGATTTAATCGTAAAATCGGCATTGTCTAGAGCATTCCACTGTTGTTCTAGAAATTTAAGTAACTCGTCAAATGAGGGAATATTATCTGATTCATGATGTAACTCAAATCTAGTAATCAGAGTTGTATCACAGCGTTTAATTAGCATGGAAAATAGAAGAAAATCCGCAAGATCGACAGGCATTTTGAAGTTTTTAAGGGCGTTTATATTCTTGGAAAACGTATCAATTAGATAACGAATTTCTGTTGAATTTTCTGAATTGACTCTCTTGCAGTTGTCGATTGCGTTCCAATGAGCTTTTAGAATTTGTCGAGTGTTTTTATATCTTTTAACCAACTCTTTATATGCTAAATCATAATTCTCGGCTGTGACAGGAATATGTTGTAAAAAGGACAAAGCTTCACCTTTTAAAGAGGCTAAAAGATAGTTAAACTTCTCAATGGGAGTAAGTTCCGTGGAGAAATGAATGATAGAATTAAACATGTCGTGATAAGAGAGAAACGAAGTAATATCTCCACTAAAAGTAGGTATTTCAATTTTTGGAAGTTTGACACTAGAGTGCCGGGGTTCTGTAGCAGTAGTAGCCGTAAACAATTTAGAATGAATCCCCTTGATTTCCCTAAATCTTTTTTCGAATTGTTTACGAAAATTATCTTCCGTATTAAAGGCATCGTCAGAGTCGTCAATTAATCCAATAATGGAATTATGGTATTTAAAAAATTCACTTTTAATGGAGTTTATATCATCTACGCATACTTGAAAAGTGGCGTGTAAGTTAGCGTCTGTTAAAGCAGATAATCCTAAGTCGTAAATTTCATTGAGACGATTATTTTCGGATAAACGATATAATTTGAATTTCTTAAGTTTTTCCGCGGACATGATCAAGTCAATGTGAGCAAACAAAATTTACAAAAAAGAGAGAGCGTGTGGCACGTGAAAAAACCAAGCTTAAAAGTTTTACTGCAAAGAAATCGCTAAACTGTAAATGAAAACTGCGTACAGCGAAATAACTTTTCAACGAGAGTATAATAATGCGGGAAATAGTTATAACAACTGCGTGAGTTCAAAAGGAAAACTATAAACTTAGCGAGTGCGAATATTGCAAAGCAATTAAAACTCGTAAACAAAGTGCGAAACGAGAACAAAAAGTAGCAAAATGTGCGAAAACACCGTAGATACCTATAAAAACCCGAGCGTGATGCGATATGCGGAAACAAACAGCGCAGCATAAATTGGCGAAAAATACACCGTTGATGTTAACTACTAACGTACGTTGTGCGTTGGCAAATATCTAACTCGATTGAGCAAGCAAAACCCAAAAAATGACAGTAATAACTTGTAATTTCCAAAACAAGAAATGAGCAAAAACCGGTACATCCGGCTCGAAGGACCAAAAAATGTGAGAAATTGGCTCAAAAAATACGTGAGATAAGTGGACAATTCTTTCTCACCTTTGATTCCGGAAGTTACAGGCTTCGGAGTCGACTCCAGGCTTCGCAAGCTTCAAACCAAGGGCTGCAGATGTTTGTCGAGCGACGAGTTTTAACAAACTGTGTGGGTCACATGTAAAACGACCCGTTTTTCCATCGCCAATGAATAAAGAATTATCCACAAAAAAGAAATGAAACAAAATTCGAGCCAATAAACAAAAGAAAAAGAAACATTGGCAACACACAACGCAACTAAAATAATATTCTAAATAATTAACGCGGGGACGCAACAAATGCATTAAATTATTTTCAAATTATTCACGAAACTAAATAGATAAAGTTAGAAGAGAAATATGTTGCCATTGAAGAAAACCTCCGAGATACTTACGTATTAAAAAATATGTCTCCAACGTGTATACAACATAATACAGTGCAAGTTTACATAGATAAGTCGAAAGTGCACCGTTGCGATTCGTCGATATTGGCAACGTGCAGGAAAGACTTTTAAACAAATGTGGAGCTGTAAAGATATATTTTTACGACGTAAATAAACCAGAACACATAGCGTGAGATTGAGTCAAGTGCGCGATAAAATTTATTTTCGCCATTATCTTTCCAGTCGATGAACGGCACATGTAATTTAAATGGGCGCGCATGCATTCCCCAGTTATTCCTAAATGCGAAATGCATCAGAATAATGCGTCTTATAATAGTCGATATTTCACACGAGTGAATAACTAGCGTCTGGATTCTGGATTCGCACCGCTTTATGGAGCAATAATTCGAAGCTTCGTGGGGCGGCATGAGAAGGGGGGGCAGAGGTACTTACAATTCGAAAACAAACTGGGCGATCTCCGCGTCAAGGAATACAATAAATTAATTTGGCAGCCAGAGCCGGAATCCTCCGCCGCTTCTTCTGCCGAGTCACAAAGAATTACAATGAATGTAAGTTGGCTTTAATTCATGCAATTAGTAGAGCTTAACTCTTTCGAACAAACTCGGAAACTTTTAATGCAGGTTATTAAACGAAATTTACGTGCGCAAATGCAAATCCACCAACTCCGGAATTATTTTATTTTCAATTTGCTAATGCTCATTGAACACGATTTTATTGATAAGGAATAAACTATCAAAGTTGGAAAGACCGATTTCAGATATTTGCATTTCGCGACGTTATGCATTTAAATGGCGGAGGAGCTTTCAGCTTTCAGCGATAATACGGTCGACGGAATTAACAAAACTAACCATTAAAAAAGGTCATAAAAATGTTTAAGCGCACGCTAACAACTGGAAGACATTAAAACTGTAATATCCTTATCCTAGATAACGTGTCTTTTAAACCTAAATAACCAAAGAAGGACGACTTTTCACAACAAATGAAAAATCATATTTGAAATCAAGGGCTCAAATTTTTGTTTAGTTTTCTACAACATTTTCTACATCAAAGAAATTTGTACATTTAACAAATTCATAGATTTCTGATTTTAGAACTCTAACAACACAATAAAAAATAGATTTAACAATTTTTGCTAATCTGAATTTTCACATTGTGGAATGGCAGTGGTGTCCAAAATTTTGTGTCCGAAACTGCACATCATAGAAATTCACATTAATTTTGCTTCTGAAAGTTATCAAGAAAACTAAGCAGAAGCATCACAAAAGAGGAAAAAAAACTACAAGGAAATTTAGTTTATATCGGACAATTCCAATAAACAGCAGAACATTTAATCGATGTGAAAGCCAGGATACGATCCCCTAACGATATTACGATAAAAAAAGATTACAACTAATGGGGGAGTAACTTTGCCAGCCGGAATGAGTGCAACTCAGCGTAAATTTGCCATTGTTACCCGTCAAGATGTAGGGGTTCAAGATTTCATTCCGTCTTGTCCGCCTATTAATCCCTTTTAGTTCGAACGTTTCCGGTTTTCATCTTGACCTATCAGATTTTTAAGCCTTCGATCATTTTCCCAAATGAAAATGACTTAGTTTAAGCACTAACTGTGCGAAATTTGCAGGAAACGGGAAAGTTTTTGTCCCAATATAATTTTGTTAAAGTTGAAAAATGATTTAATAAAGATAGGTATTCATGTAATCACATTTGATAACAAATTTCGTAGTAATCAAAGGATTAATCTCCGAAATGAAGCGAGGTTTGGAGAAAGCATCAAATGCAAATCAAGGCTCCTTTTTCACCGAGCACAAACAATGGATGTCACAATTATTTTATATGCAAATGAAATAGAACGCTTTTCCATGCTAATAATTTAAGATTCAATGAGTTCTTCAGCAGCAGTAGACAAATAAAAGCGAGCATGTTCAGACAAAAGGGTCTACAATCCGCTTTACAAGTAGAAGTGAAGAGGCCGTCTCAGCATCTCTGAGCTTGCAGTTGTCAAGTGCAGGGACGTGAAGAAGTCGCGCCCCTCCCGCGGTATTATGACAGCTTTTTATACGTACCACTGATTTTTGACGTACCCCGGCGCTGGATTTAATACAGCTTTATAAAGAAAAGCTTCATAATGGTATTAAGAAAAATGTACAGCGAAAACGATGAATACCCCTATTAATAATAATGACGGTCCAAAATAATTGCTTTAAAAAGTAAATTAATTGCCTTCCCGTAAAAAAAAATTATTATTATCAAAGAAGTTGTTCTTTCAAAAAACATTAATTACACAAATACACAGGGTGTCTCATAATGTACGGAGAAGAACAAATGGATCGCTGGGGAAGAACAAAGTAAAGCTTTTTTCTGAATAAACTTTTAAAAAAATCAGTAACTAGTTACTAGTTAAAAACTAGTTAAAGTTAAATTAATTAACAAGCAGTCGTTACTAACCATCTGTTCATATAAATACAAAGTAGAGGATAAATTAATTCGCCTTCAGAAAGAAGCGGACTTAAATGAGATTTTTTAATAACTTGAAAACATTTCAGCCATATTAAAGAAAAATCAGAATTAAATACTTATACTAAAGAAGTTGTTTTTTAGAACTGTCCAACCAATTATTATTACAAGTTTTAATACTTTGGTTGATATTTATATCATGTCATAAAGTTTCAAATTCCTTAGAGTATTTATTGTCATATGAAACTTATATTAAGTCGGTCATGGTCTTAATGCATCCTGGCATATTTGTTTTCTCGTGGCATGTAGAAAACCAATAGAAAACAACTTTAATACGAGCTAATATCTCAAGAACGAAGACATCACATGATCGATGTAGTTACCAGATTAATTTATTAATGCAACTCAGGAGCCTGCATAACATCGGAGCCAGTATTTATGAGTGTGAAACACTCGATAATGCTTCCCGCGTTCGCCGGCAAGATTAAAATAAATGATTCTTATTTGCGGCGTTGTTTATCTTAACTTTAAAAACTTATTCGCAATGGACGTCGGGATCGAAGTTCCTTTTGTTTACCGCACAACTTATAGCCGATATGCTTCCTAATAAAGTAGTTTAAATGCAGTAAAAGCATCAGGGGCAGAAACAAATGTAGTGTAAAGAACGTGAAAAATACAAAAGTAATCGAGTTCCATGGAAGCACCTGATTTAAAACACACATAAGTGTCTGCTGGTTCGGGGACATTATGACAAGGTGGGGGCCCGACTTGGGAAACTTTGAAGTCTGCTACAGCATCGCTTCGACCCAGTTGTCTGATTTATCTGGGCGGGTGTCACCTACTGAAAACACCGGAAACTCAAAGAGAGGTTCGGCAAAAAGTGTCGCCAGTACGAAAACATATATAATGCAAAACGTACAGAACGACGGAGAGCTAGAAATATTGACAAAGGGCATTCAAAGCAAAAAAAAAAACGGATAATCGGACGTGCAACGTCGTAAGTTTTTGCTCTGCAAAATGGCAATATGTTTGTCGATCTTTCTAACAGCTTGTCTTATAGTTATTACAACGTAAGGTTGTACATCACCCGTGTCAGAACGCCGTAATGCCAACTTGATCTTAACATATATAAATGTGGGTGCAATTCCAGTTTTCTCAATACTTTCTAGTGTAACTTGCACATGAAATACCTTCACTGTACCCTAAAATTATATACAGTAGTTTATGAGAAACGCGTAAAATTTATTCATTTCAGTAGTGTTATTGTTTAAAAAAATGGAAAAAATAATGTCTTAAAGTTTTATCAAAATAGGCACGCCGAAATATTCTGTGAGTCAATCGCCCATGCATTTTCGAAAACTAACATGATACTTTAAATTAGTCACCACTTAGGTATCTGATTATAATAATAACCATTTTTTAATTAATTTTTGTATTTGAGATTACTATCGTTCTTTACCCTTGTAAGGAAAAATCGTAGAGTTAACATTTATGCAAACTCTTTGGGTCACTATCTTCTTTGGATTGTACTAATTTAACTGACATTAATAAGAAGCACAAGTATAAGCTTCAACTTGAATTTATTTGATTTGGTCCCATTTTTCCTTGGTCCAATTTTGAATTATTTTGACAGTTTGAACAGAAGAGTTTCAAAGTACTTTAATATGAAACTCAACGCAGCATTGTTAATACCAAAATAATTATTTCGCGTGCTTTATCAAATCGAATAAAACTATACATCAAAATTAATTTATGATTACCTCATAAATAATGTGCGACATGTTTTTATATTTTGTGCAAATGATTAATATTTATTTACGTGATTCCTATGTTTATTATCACTGCGAGTATTATAATAAACGTGAAATAATTTTAAATAACACGAGGAATATAAATTACATTGTAGACGAGGTTAATTTATAGTGACGATTTTTTACATTTTTTTTTTCAATAATACTGTTATTATTAATTGAAATAAATCAACACTTACATATAATGCTGGTATAAACCACATTTCGGTGTGTGTAGCCAGAAAAAGATTTTTTCCTGTAATTTTTTTTTAATTAAACTAGACTTTAATTGTCAGTGACACTTCAAAGTTAAAAAATTGAAAAACAACGTCCAACTTTTTGTTCTTGGCCAACTCTGACTAATTTTTTTATTCGATCGCATTGTACATTTCCCAGTTAAAAAAAAAACACTCTAAACCGTTTTGCCCTTATTTGCTTGTTCTTTTATTTCGTTGCGCGACAAAAGCTCCACAAGTCGCTTCTGGAAATGAACAATTTATGAAAGTCGTTTATTTTTCCACGTCATTATTCCTCAAAATTCTATAAAAGCTTCAAAAAAACTCGCCCACATCGTGAAGAAAATCGATGCAGTCAGTAACCGTATCAAAGCAAAATTCCTTAGAAACACACACTTTACATAAACTTAAATTAAATTTATTTACTACCCAATTACAATTTTCATTTATATCACAACAAAACATGAAAATATTTTTTTAATAATCCGTTTAAAAGCAACGCGTAAAATCGAACTCGTCAAAAAGACTTTCATAAAATTAATAACGTATCCGCACTAAGCGAATCGCAAAGAGTCGGAAGCCCTTTTTAAAACTGATTAAATGAAATCAATTAACTTGAAATGAGGCGGAAATAACGTCCGGTTACGAACGTAGTAGCATTACGCATAATAAAGAACTGGAGCTAAAACAAAGGTCCCGTTTTTGTGTCACGGTAATTGAAAATCTTACCCTGCACAAAATGGTGTCATTTTTGATTACGGCGAAATGAAGTCAATCTATTTACTGCCGTAAATAAAAAAGGAGATAACGAACGTTTGCAAGCATTTCTAAAAGAAGAATCTTGTTTCGTTAATGGAACAACTAAATGGAACTTTATTTAATATGAAAATTATGAGTAATTTTTAAATCAAAAATGATAGCAAGTTTTTAACAACCAGATTATACAAGAAGCAACAGTTCCTAAAATCTAAAAGGTAAAGCCAATACATTCATATACCAAAGAAGAAAATCGTGAAGATTGAAATAATGAAATTATCAAAACTTTTTTTAATTTTGATAATTTGTTTCTTATAAAATTCTTTATCCATTTGATTAAATTATTACTATTAACCATTACCAATTATTTCTTTTTAATATTTACGTATTTGTAAATTACAGAAGCACAAACACTAAGCAACAAATTGCAACTTAAACAAGAAAAACCAAAATACAAATAAAAAAATCCGGGAAAACAGTAAAATGATATTTACATGTTACCGGGCCGGTCATTATTTTTAATCACTTTGACATGGTAGCTTAAAAAAAACCATTACTACGAGAACATTTAAAAAATAATGACTGTAACATACGCAATACGATACGAAACACAGTTATAAAATGCTTATCAAGGGGCATTAAACTATCCGGACATTAACATTGCAGTGAATATATTAAAAGCTCAGCCGTGTCATATAAAGCTCTGCGATAACGAAGCTTATAAAAGTATATATTTTGTCCGGTGAGTTTAGTAGGAGTGGTCGGAATTATGGCCGCAGAAACGGCGATAAATACTCGCCCGTCATCTGCAGGAGGTTACGGCACATTTTCCGGAATTTCTCATAAACACACGGTCCCACGGTGAATTTCACCCCGAAAAAAAAACGTTAATAAACACCTTAAAACATGCGTCAATTTTTTTTGCCGGAATAAAAGTCACGTTACCCAGTTATTTACTAACGCAACGAATCGATTAGTTACAGTCGGACCAAATAAGTAAATAAAGGAACACTTTCGGCAATATTTAAATCCAACCGAGCTTAAACACTGTGTGTGAATAATGGCCCATCATATTTTTCTCCCGTTGTCAGGAAATATCTAACGAAAGAACAATAAATATACGGAGGTTTTTCCTTAACCTCCATATATTATAACTCAATGTGAATTCTAAAGGAGGAAAGCATTCCGGAATATTCAAAATTTATACAGCTAATTAAATTTATGCGAACAGAAATAGAAAAGCATAGAATTAAAAAAAGGTTATCAATGTCAATGAAATACTTAATATAATTAAAATGTAATAATAGTGAAATGGAAAGAGATTTTAAAAATATGTGCGCATTGAAACTTCTTGCTTTGAAACGTACTATCGAAGTGTTGGTTAATTATCTTATCACTACATAGGATAATTGAGTTTCTTTCAAACTTAAATTGGTTTATTCCCATTTGGTAACTTCTCCGCAGAACCCTATTTAATTTCAACTAAAGTGCCATTGAGTCTGAAGTAGCTTAAAACAAAGACTTCTCCTTATAACATTTATAAAATAAAAAGATCCGCCGAGTAGAAGCCGGGGAATTTTCATTTTTAAGGCGATCTGCTAAACAGAAGCGAGTTCCGCTCTCCTCCGACAACGCCGAAATTTTAATTAAATATGAAAATTATATAATTGTTAATTAATAAAGTTTCGCGACTTAGCCAATTTATTTCCACTAACTTAAGTGAGTCCCGGTATTTTTTCACAAAAGTTAATAAGGAAAACTGTGAAATTAAAATTTCCTTTCCCCGAACAATTTACGTCCGGGTTTTAGATTATAACTGCGATAAACAGCGACGAAAATAGCTCCGGCGAAACAGAAGACAATTATTTAATTTGAAGTTTCTAACCGTTGAATAACTCTTAAAATTACTTTTTTAATGCTGAAAATCGTAAAAATGATTTATCCTTAATTAAAAAAAAGTTCCTCCAATTAATCTAGATTGTTTTGCAGATAGAAACTTTACGCTACGAAACTATCTTACTTAGAAAAAGCTACGTTACAATAAATCTTACAATAAGTAGTTAACTAGATATTGCCAGTGGTTGTTACTAACGAGGCTATTAAGTTTTAAAAACTTTTAAGTCTTTTTAGATTTATTGATTCAACATAATTAATACTCTTTCTAATTATTCTTTCATGTGTTGCGCATACAGAGAATTGTGTTCTTAGTTTTCGTTCAACATCAATTGTAAACTGTTCTTTACAAAAAGAATTCTTGTTTGTCATTTAGCTGTTTCAAAAACAATGAAAAACTGGAAAGTTTGTTCTTCAATCACCATATCGAACCCGTCGCTTGTGGCTGCCGCCGACTTTTTGATGCTTTTTATCTTAAACATTCACCTTACAAACTGAGATAAGGCGAGAACTTTATCTCCCACATAACTCACATACATTATATGAAGCGTATAGGATCAAAACCTGCAATCTCCAATTTTTGGTGAAATTAGGTTTAAAGATAAGTTAAATATCCCTTTCTTTACATACCTGGTGACTGTTAATTAACCCAACAAATTGAAACCACGACTAAAAGAGGGTATACGAAAAATGTAAAAATAATTCTTTATATTTTAGTTTTCGAGAAATAATTAGCCCCAAAACAACGATGTGCCCCTGGTTAAAAAGTAGGTGAGCAGATGAACGAAATAACTACTCATAAAAGTTTTTTATAGTTTTATGATACTGCGACGCAGCTTCGTGAAACTGACCTTTAAGTGGAACTTCGCAACTTCGTTTTTAGGTTAACGTTCCATGTAGTGAAATACGAACTCGAAAATATTTACATCCCAGACGCCACAAAAGTCATACAGTTGACTTAAAGATATCTTTCGGAATGTTAAGACATCTGAAAGACATTTTTAAGTCATCTTTATGACTTTTGTGCTGTCTGGGAAACATGACAAATGCATGCAAATTACCTGAAGTAGAAAGGATAACAACGGCTACACTTTGAACACCTACATTGACAGGTAAAAACTAAGACGAAAAAGAATTTAAATCTCCGTGTTAAGAATTAATAAGAATTACTTACATTAGTAATCTGTTTCGACTGTTAATTTATAGTTTGGTTTTGTGTGTGGCGAATTATTAACACAAATCTATTAATGGTTTAACAAATTCGTTTGCAACTCCCTATCCTATGCTTTTAGTGCACTTATTCGCATTATTTCGTCAGCTGGTTAAAGCTGTGTAGACTTAAGCAGGAACGCAAATTTCCTCGTCGCGGTCTCGTAAAAATTCCGCATGAGAAAGCGTTGATCCAGTTGTTCGAAGTAAACAAATATGGGTATAAAATATTAGGTCCACACTGAGGACCGATAGCATTCGGATCGACGCGAGGCATCCCAAGGTATACTGTCCGTATGCAGCTTAACACGTCTATTAGATATGGAAGGTCAAGTTTACTCTGTGTAATTATTATAAAACGTTCTTGACATACGGACGCTGTGAATTTGGCATTTGAATCTAAACATACCTACATTTTTGGGTAAATTTATAATTAATTAATTACAAACTGTTCCAGAGAATTTTTCCACGTAATCTGATCGCGATTTCTTAAACTTTTTTCCCGTAATCTGTGATATCGATTCTCTTAAGCGTTTTTTTTTTGTCGGAACAATTGTCATTCACCCTGTATATGCAGTTAGTGTCAAAACCTGATCATGTTCATAACATAGAAATAGTGACTTCACACGATTTATGTATTTATAATGGCATCCCGACGAAAAAGCCCCGACAAAACAGCCCCTACGAAATAGCTCACTTCAAAACAGCTCACCGACAAAACAGCTCACCGACAAAACAGCCCCGACGAAATCGCCTTATTAGTGTCAATTCAAAGTTTTTTCTGTACTATATGTTATTTTGATTATGTAAATATTCTCAATAAAAAATTTAATTTGATCAATATTCCATGTAAACACGTCACAGAAACATAAACTAAACGGATTATTAAAGAAAATTATTCTATTTATTTTCGGACAGACCATTCCGAGAACGTAACACGTTCCATTAATCGTCGGTCGGCAATCTTGATCCAATTTTCTTTGAAATTATCTGTTGTTAAATTTTAAGCTCTTTCTAATTAATGAAATTCTTTGAATTACCTCAAATCACATATAAAACTCAAGAACTAATTAATGAAATTCTTTGAATTACCTCAAATCACATATAAAACTAAAGAAGTCTTCCTTTACACAATTAGTTTGCTTTTGAATTTGTTTGTGTTGGTTATTCAGAAATGGAGAAAATCGAGTCACAAAAAAGAAAAGAGTTGTTACTGAATGATGGATTTCGATACAGAAAAGCAAGAATAAATAAGGACGACAGTACTTCGTGGAGGTGCGTCCAACTGAATTATCGAGGACGTTTAAGAGTACGAGGCGCCAACGAGGTGATTATAGTTACAGAACACAATCATGCCCCAAATCCAGAGAAGAACGAAGCAGTGATGTGTGTTCAACATGAGGGTACAGGCAAAGAATGGTACTGAAAAACCGAGGCAAATAATTCAGATATGTACGAATGGAACGTCACTTGAAGCATCTGTATATTTACCGGAATATACTGCTTCTCAAAGGACCATTGAACGTAAAAGGAAGCAGGCACAACAACCACATCCAACCAGTGTTGGAGAAATTGCTATCCCGCCTAATCTTCAAATGACTTCAAGAAATATGAATTTTCTGCTGTGGGATTCCGGAATGGATGACCCCAATCGCATATTAATGTTCGGAACGGAAGAAAATCTAAACATATTAGAACAACATCGTAATTGGTTCGTAGATGGAAGATTTAAGGTTGCCCCATTATTATTTACACAAGTTTTTACTGTTCACACTCTAGTGGAAAATACTGCTATTCCACTAGTTTATGTGCTCTTGCAAGATAAAAATGAAGCATCATATGTTCGGGTATTTGAAAAGCTACTAGAATTAAAATTAACTTTAAATCCTATGTCAGTTTTGTCTGACTACGAAAAAGGAATTCAAAATGCTGTTTCACAAGTATTTAATGGTGTACAAATTGTAGGCTGCCTGTTTCATTTAGGGCAATGTTTGTGGAGAAAAGTTCAACATTTTCATTTAGCAGAAGATTACGGTCGTTATGAAAACTTGCGAATTCACGTGAAAATGCTTCTGGCCTTAAGTTTCGTACCAGTAGATGATGTAATTGCGGCGTTTGAAGAGTTGGCTGATAATTGCCCCGCTGAAATGGATACCATTTTGAATTACTGGGAAGATATTTTTATTGGACGTCGAAGACGTAACCGGAGAACAGAACCGCGATTTGCACTAAGTATATGGAATACATACGACAGAGTTATTAATGGTCTTCCTCGTACGAACAATTCCGTGGAAGGCTGGCATCGCGCATTTCAGCAAACCGTTGATTGTCATCACCCATCAATATTCAAACTAATTGAACAATTCAAAAAAGAACAAGATAACTCCGAAATACAGGTCATGCGTTTAAACGCCGGATTTCGACGTCCAGAAGCATCCAAAATGAAATATGTTCAACTGAATAGAAGACTTCTAATTTTGTCTCAGAATATCCAAATACCAATATCGTAGACTACCTTCGTCGAATTTCCAATAACTTAGAATTATAAATATCTCACACATTTTTTTTTTAATTTAAATTTAAATTTTTTTTATTATTGACATTTTTTTTGCATAAAATTATTTGTTATATTAGAATAAAGTTATTATTTGTTATATTAGAATAAAGTTATTATTTGTCTGTGTTTTGTTTTCATTGAAACCTATTACCAAGTTTCAGGGCTGTTTTGTTGGGAGTTGTTTTGACAGGTTACGATTTATAATATATTAAAATAGTTGATTGATGTTACTTTTTCTTGTCTTCAATGTTTTTTTCTCTTTCAATTTTAATACATATTATTCTGACGATAGCTGAATGAAGAAGATTATAATAAACGAAACAGGTCGCTAAATTAAAACTAAACAAAAATCAGAAAGTATTATCCGTTCACTCCGTTTCCTCGTCAGAGTAGGCGAGTTAAGGTGACATTTTTGTTGGTATCACAATGAAATATAGACGTCAGATGAAACGATAATGTTTATTTTTAATTTCATGGTTATGATTTTAGTACACTGAAGGAGACATTGTTGCCAGCATAGCGGTAAAACAAACAGATCGAAACAGACTCCATATTTGGCAACAGTGGTGTGGAATTGTCATAATATTTTTCATGTCAGATTCTGGCAGCTATCAAAATTCATGCCAGCAACTTAACGAAATGAGAACACGGCCTGTTCTGACAAGAAAACCTAGTGAACGGATAACACTTTATTTCAGTTTATAAAATAGAATGTTTTTTGCAAATATTTCCAGAAAATTGAGTTTCAAAACTAGTTTGACAACAAAGTTGTCAAAAGTATTCTAGGTTTTCTATTCTATACCCATAACCTCTAAAGCAAGCATCAAAGTTAAATAAATATAAAAGTTAGATTAAAAAATCGGGGGAAGTGTTTTTATTGTGATTATGTGGCTGGCTGGTATGGGTTAATCAAAAGCCAATAAAAGTTGAAAAGAAGAAGAAGAAGAAGGTTTTCTATTTAATTAATGAATTTCAGTATACCCATAAAACCAGGTTTGTTTAAAATAATCTTTACGCGTATATTGCAGGGTGGTATACTTTTTTTTTAAATTAGAATTACAAATTTAATCAAATTATTCGGATGAGAAGATTAAATTAGTCTTTTTTTTTGTTGACACGCCATCAAAATGGTCATTACTTATAAACGTCAGGAGGAATTTACGAACGTCCTCGCCGAAAATAAAATCAGAACCATAAAACAGTATTTTCAATTAATTCGGTCACGCAGGGGATTGTATTTTATTGTCACATCTTGGAATAAAATCGCCGACTGTCGATCGATCTAGAGTGGGTGTGCGTTTGTCCCTTTTCCAACCCCCCCGCGCTGCCACCAAATGAAACTTTAATAATTATGTGCATGCGAAAGAAGAGGGACTTTCGAAAAAATACGAATCCGGCGATACAATTAAAAACTGAAGGAACGAAGCGGCGGAATATTGAAATAATAGAATTTTATCGTGGAAAATTAATCGAATACTTCAACAAAACGTGACTTAGAAGAAGTTTGCACAACGAAAATTAAAATGAAAATATCCAATTAAATATGTATATAGGAGCGGAATTGTGCGATTTACTTTTCAATTTGATATTATTTTTAATTTCAAATTGGAAAGTATGGAAATTAGTTGAATTTGCTTTTACAAATATCATTTTTAGTTCCTGCGAAATATTTTAATTTATACAATTAAACACCAATTAAAACATAAAACGAATCTGTTTGTTAATTCACTTTGAATTTATGCATTTAGTAATATCATTTCGGCGGCTAAAACGAATTATGTGAGTGGAATATTTTAATTACGACGAATTTGATAACGAATTACTTTCGCAAATATTATACAACCATATAAATTATTCACTCTCGTCCTGATTCACGCTCATTTCATTCACAACCCAACGAACTGTACTGCAATATATTTAATCTAGAAGTTAGCACAACTAATTTAGCATCATTACTATTATTAAAGCTAGTAATGCATCACTCGCTGTATAACAAACAAAACAGAAAACAATAAAAATTAATTATGAAAAACAACAATGAAAATGGCAAGAATGACATGGCTGACATGACATAAATATGCAATTCAGTGTCGAGAACATTTTTTAACAAGTTGCAAAATTTCCTAAAATCGCTTTACAAATTTTAAAACTATAATGGAATTTTATTATTAAAATCCGAAACAACCTGAAGCCCCTGAACAAAACAATTTTTCACATATCGAAACTTTATTCCCCTCAATTACTTAGCGAGAATCCTCGCCCAAATTTTTTCTGGCTTTATTAGTTGGACGCAGCTGCGCTCTTGTTAATATTCACAGTTTTTGTCCATAGGTGAATTGTATTTTACATGCCAATGGTCAAGCTGAATGGAATATGATTGTGTCGCTGTTGCAGATATCGGATGCTGCTGCAGCTCCTCGTGCATTGTGTTCGTTGTTTCGATACGGAACAGCCCGCTGGAATTCCAATTATCGCACTGTCACGTTCTAATTTGTTTACAAAATAGTGTTCCGATTAAAATTTTTGTTTTAAGTTGTTACATTTTATTAGCTTCGTTTTATATGTATAAATTGAGTACAGATAAAGAATGTAAATATTATTACAAAAGTAACAAACCCGGACCAGCATCAAAAAAGAGTCTTCAGAGCCTCTAATGTTCTAAGTTGCTCATAACGATCAATTTAGTCTTCAAAATTTCATAAAGAATACTTTTCAGTCTGGGTGGCCAAGAAAGATGATGAAGAAGATATCAAGACCACTACTAAATATTTCTAAGCCGAACTTTACCTCGTTGACACGTAAAAACTGCTTCGTACACCATCATATACACCATCCTCGACACATGCTTTCCGCTCTTAATTTACGTTCAAATGGTGCTTGTTACTGGCAGACGGGAACATGAAGTGTTTTCTGAAAAATTTTATTACGCTGCAGCATCTTTGTTATATCCATAATTAAAAGAACACAAAGAAACACAGCTTGCAAAATTATTCACGAGGCTTACTATGTATGTCAAGCACCGCTCCCATGTTCTTTGAGCGTCCTCGTGCCGTACGCATAAATTGAAAGAGATGGAATTCGTAATTAATGGCGGAGGAAATTTTTTTGCATGTGGCTGCAGTAATAATCGCTGTGTAATGCAATTCGGCGATGTTTTTTGAATCTCCGGCGCACATTCGCTCAAACAACAAACGCCAAAATGAAAGCAGCTTTAATGAGTAGGTAACACTAACACCACTGTAACTATCCTATACTATCACATCAAAAATTATTTGTGGTATCTCTGCTAACAGTCAGTGAGTTTAACCTCATAAGGATCTTTTACTTTTTAGGGAACGTAACAATATTATTGCTTTTAAACAATTCTTCTCTAACTTTACTTATCGCTTAAAAAGACGAATGTATCATAAATAAAAATTCTCGTTAATTAAGCACAAAATTTTATAAGTTTTTCCATATTGAAAATATAAAGTTGAATAATTAATTAAAATAGTAAGTAGGCTTAAGTATTTAAAATTCCGACTGAATGAAACATTAAAAATCATTGTCGTGAAAGGGAATCGATTCGATTCCGAACACGAGACTTAACATTTTTATGGCTATCGTTTTACGGCGTCGGTTTAACAGCTAACGAATTTTACTGATCTAATTTCGAAGCTTACAACCGGGAAAATTGTCACAAAAGTAACAAAAGCACTTAAATCCAATGAACTTCACACAAAATACACTTCAGCAGCGGAAATTATTTACCGCCCCGAGCTTAAACGAATCGAATTTTTCTAGCGGCGGCCAAATTAAATTTGCCGGTGTAACTTTGCGTGGAATATTTTTATTATTAATTTCTAGCGTCACGAACGATTCCTGCTTTCAAATTATCGTGCGCCGGTCGTTGTCGGAGCATCTGGACAATAAGAAATGTTAAAGAACCTTCTGCATGAGTGATAACACAGCGAACACTGCCACCGGTAAATGTATGAACCATAAATAAATCAGTTCAACGTCCCTGATTTTGGATTCTATCTTTTACCCCACAGTGCAGAAATTGCATTGCTTAAATAAAGATTAAAAAAAATAAGATATGCTGTAAAGCCGTTGCAACATTAACCCTTGTAATAAGGTACAAAAACTTCTCGTTTTCAAATCAGCAAAGAAAATGCAATATCAGTTAGTCACAGAAAAGGAAAAATTGTAGTTATATCTCAAGGATCAAGAGGTGAGCTGGAAATCGAAGATAGTATTTATTTATTTATTATACACATGGTGATGGTATATTGGTAATTAATTTTAATTTAAGCTTTTATTGTTGATAATATAATCAGTACATCAGTTGTTGTAATACATATATTGAAGTAATATTTTATTTATTTTTAAAAAAGACTTCGCACGAAAACGGAAACGACGTCATTTCTATATTTAAAAACGTGAAAATTGAATAACGATTTTTCATGACAAGCATTCGGCGAATGCCTTCTTATCAAATATTTCTCCTTTATAAGCAGATGTTGCCTCTTACTTTTAGACAGCACCGACTGCGGGGGTCTATTTAATAACATTTCATCACACAAGTCAGCCGTTCGCCAGATAATAATTTCAAGTACTCGCATTTCATATTTTGCGAAAATTGGAAATTATTTAGACGTTGTCAACTTGTAACCGAGATGAAAATTCAGTGATACAGCGTCGAAAATAGTTCCATAAATTACTTCGTCGTTCCCGCTTCTTTTCCTCTTTCTTGTGTGTACGGAACGAATCCGTGCAGTGTTATAAATTGTTTTCTCTTTCTGCGTCCGCATAATATTGCGTATAAATAATTTGAATAAAAAAGATGTGGCCATTATTAATTGCAGGGATATTTCATTTCGTGTCTTCGCATTTTTTGTTGCGACTTCCTTTTCGTTCATCCGTTAACACGGCGACAGCATTAAATATTAAGAACAATAACGCCGACGTAAAAATCAAAATTTTTCACGTGGCGGCTAAATGTCAATCTACCCTCCAACATATATAAGAGAATACCCACGAGGGGAAATGTCAGATAGCCGAAAGGAGAAAATGTCGAGCCATTTTGCAATTTCAGAGCCTCGAGTCGTAGATTTACCGCATCAAATACCGCCGATTCGCTTCGTCCGTTACTAACCTAGAGCCCGAGTACTATACCACCATGGCTGGGGTTTTACGCTTATACCTTCATAAATCTGTCGATATCTCGCATATGCATTTTATTTAATATGTATTACTTCCTACGTAATTCTGATTTAACGTTCACTGCACCCTCTACGGCGAAAATTGCATTTAGGAGATCGTAAAATCCGAAATAAAATTATGGCTCACTGTTTACGATCGACCGATCGAAAACGATAATCAAAATACCACTTATGCCAGTTTATTTAGACAGTCATTTTATTTTCCTTCGCCTCAACCGATTTCTATTTCCACTTAGGTAAATGCATTTGGTAACTTACCAATACAGTATTCTTTTGTATTTAAAATTTAAGTCGATCATCATTACTTCCTGCTTCTTCAAGCAACTTTTTCGCCATTCTCACTCATTAGTTTACTTTGTTTTACTTGTTTTGCCAATCTTCTACTACCTTTTAAACTTCCTTGTCATCATTCTTTTTATATAATTACCAAGACATTGGTGTGACAGGTCTTTCTCTTAGGTCGTTCCTTTATTCTGTCAAATAATTTTTTCTTTTAAATTATATCAACTCTGATTTCTGCTTCATAATTGGTTTTATTTCCATTTGTATTTGTAATCTGAATCTTTTTATGTTCACTTTGTATATATCAAACGTCTCCAGATATCGTCTACTGTTTCTTTTATTTCTGTGGGCTTAATTCTTTCCGGCTCTTCAAAATAGTATTTTTTTCCCTTTTAAAGTTTTGTTTTGCTCGTTCTACAGGCCTGCATTCTTCATCCATTTTTTTAGCATCATTATTCCAATATTCTATTTCTTGCATAATTATTAATGTTTGTATGTTTCTTCTCTCTCCACTATCTTTCAGTCTTAGATCTTCTGTTCTTAATCAGTTGAGTGTTGGGTATTATTATTATAGTTTTCATTTCTACAACCCTCGTGAATTTTATGGACATTAATGTATCTACTCAAATTTCTGTTCTTTCCGCAATTTTATAGATTCCTAGGTAACTTTGGGCGTCTTAAACTTTATATCTTGCACTTTTCGACTTCATCGTCATCTTAAACTTGATCTTCAAGATCCTCCTCCATTTCCTTCATCCCGGTGCAATTTTATTTATTTGGTTCTTCTTCACTTCTCTTACTATTAGAAAATTACATCTTTATTTTACCGTTTTTATTAGTGTATTACGTGCACTATAGTCTTGACCTATCTTTCGATATGTCAGTCGATGTTGACGAATCCCAAAAACATAGGAATGTTTTGTTTGGTCTGGACTGTTTCGAGTTGATGCCACTTCTTGTTTGATCTGTCCGACTAGGACAAATCTAGACCATTGTCGACAAATAATGTTAAAAAGTGTTAACGTTGTTTTCAAAAGTGGCATTTTAATCCTTGCGGTTGTTATTTATATCTTTCAAGGAGTTAATATTATCCAGGAAAATAGATAGACTTAACTTCTGGAGTAGTAGTTTGTATCCCTAAAAAAAGTTATTATCCAGAAAATGTTATGAATTTCCATACTTTTAAGGGAATTAGTATTATCCAAATAATGATATAAGCTTTGTTCGCGGAGCTGATCCCGAACTTATCCGGAATGGATTCTAACCTGAACAACTTAAAATTTAAACAAAATTCGGCATTTTTGTTTTCCACGAACGATTTCTAACATATTAGAAATATTAAAAAACGATTCAAAAATAGTTTGCGGAAAATAAAAATCCCGTATTTTGTTTAAATTTTAAGTTGTTCAGGTTAGAATCCATTCCGGATAAGTTCGGGATCAGCTCCGCGAACAAAGCTATTATCTCCACTGTTGGGGCAGTCACTTGCACTTTAACTACGCCAAAGACAGGAATATACTTTCTTCAATATTGCGTCTGTTACAGAGATTTCCTTATAAAATAAAAATAAAAATCTTGTTCTTTTGTGCGGAAATAACTAAACTCCTTATTGCAGGAGGAATTGGAATATAGATATTCATAAGGCCTTGCCAATATTCCCCGATGAATAAGGCTTCTATCATCTCTGGTGTCATTTGTTATTATATCACTATTTTTAACCCACTTGTTGTTGCTATTATATTTCATACGCAAATAAAGCCAAGGATTCACCACAGTTGGTAGGGCATGTACTAGTCATAACTTGTAATGAGAACGTCAATCTCCTTCCCTCATACAGCAAAATTTACCAACACACGAAAAGTAAATAAGTGTGAACTAACACCCTTAGGATGACACTCATTTTTTGGATTAAATGCGGTGATAACTTTCACCAATGCAGATAGAGAATATTTTTATTTTAGTGTAACTTGTTTCCTACTTATTGAATTAACGAATTATTGATAATATCTTTACTGTACGGTGTTAAAAAGGCGTTAAGCTAATCCTTGTTGGAATGAAATTATTTCACCTTTTTCTTTAACACTTATTTTTAGACGCACTTTAACCCGGAAAAGATAATATCATTAAATTTGATAAGCTTTACAACTTTTCAGGTAAAACTCCATCCATATTTTAGGATTAGGAGGATAACAATTTATCCCAAAAATTTTTATGTGTAGATGTTTAAATTACTTTAACATGATTATATAAATCTTCCTGAATTGAAACTACAATTATCCATTTTATTAAATTTCTTGGCTTTTTCATTACTACAGGTACAGTTCAGTATTGTATTAATTAATGAAGACCATAAAAAATTTCTAACTGTATATAATATTTCATAGAAGCGCAAAATCTTTACAGAAACAAGGGATCTTTCTGGAAGCAGCTTATTTTAAAGCGTGTGGTACCAAGATATAACGAGCATATCCTCTTAAACTGAATAAATCGTCCTGACCACATAAGAACGAGAAAAAGCAGACGCTGAAACATTTGACATTAAATCGCGACGTTCAAAGTGATAAACTATTGGGGAAATAGTAACATTTTTACTTATATATTTTACATTTACTGGTGTTGTGCGATAATGCAAAGCCATACAATAAATAACGCGGTTGAGCGGATGTAAAAATTTTCCCATATCGCTGTTGCTCGGTAAATTTGGCTGAAATATTGGGTATGTGCTATTTTCTCGAATATATTGTTAGCGATTATTTGTACATGGTGTGGTAATGTTCCTCTTGGGATTCGTTTCAAAACTTATTCACCCCCGGAGAATTCTATCCAATATTTGTTTTAAATAACACTGAGAATTCGCTCAACCAAATAACTGTTATTAGATAACTCGATTAAAATCAATACTACTAAAAAGTACATATAAAAATTTTTAACTTCAAAGATATTCAAGTATTGAAAATCTATTTTTTTTTTAATTAGAATGAAAATAGAACGTGAAAATTATTTAGTATCAAGACCAATAATTATTTTAACTGCCTTTTAAAAAATTCAAACTATTATTTGACAAAGCTACTTATTAATAATTACGATTCTAGGATTTTTAGGAATACTGCAGCCATCATTTGCACCGGATGTCTCGAGTAGAATATTTCAACAATGAAGTTAGAATCAGTAAACAAACAACTTAATAATAAATCATTATTTCTTCACATATCATATACCCCTTCTCAAATTAAATCAAATTTATCTCTTTAGCCAAAAATTGTCGTTTCTAAAAAAATTTATGTTCCACGGGGCAGTATCTCAGATTACGTTTCCGATATATTTCGAACACCGATAAAAGTAAATCGCCGCAGTACGTGCAGTAAAACGTCTACTCACGCACACACACAACGTAATAAATACGTTATTGGAGCAGGCGCAGTGGGATACATGTCAACACGATTAAAGTTATTTACGAGACCAGTTAAAATCGGCTTTAATGATTACCCCTTCAGCTGAAGAGTAATCTACTCACGTTACTAAATCAGAGGTTAATCCACCTATGTTACATAAATTATTTACTGGCGAACGTTTGATAATAGATCATTTAGTTTAGCTCAAATTTATGGGTTTAACTTAAAACCGCTAGTATTCCTTAATCGCCTTCAAAATCCGGATTTACAACTAATATCCAATGACCTACTGTCTACAGTTATATTTCTGGACGTATCAGGAATTTTCACTCCATAAAGCTTTGGGGAAAACATGATATATTTTTCTTATTATTAAAGTTACGTTTAAAACTTTTTAGAACACTCAAATGTTGGCAAGCATGGCTTTCGGAAGAAAAGAAGCTTGCGGTATTATCCCTAGATGGCTTATCTAGTCCCAAATCTTCCTTTCATTAACATTGCTCTAATTTTAAAGAAATCGGTGACAAACATCTTACTTTCATCGAAATAATAATAATAAACTCAGTTAATTTCTATCTAATTTTATCCTTGACTTCTAAAGCAAACTAATCGAATTCACTTGACTGACTGCTTAACGCATCAAATTGAAAATTTACGTTATAATAGATTCTAATTTTAATTCTATCTGCTAAGTTGGCAGGACTGTGCGGGACATCTTTTATGTACGTAACACAATACCTTTCATATCCGCACTGGAGGAACTAATACAGCTTTAGAAATATATAGAAACGAAAGGACAATTTCAGCGGGATTTTCCTGCACTGAATTGATACTGCAACTTGCAGGTACTTTTGTTCCGAATCTCTGCACTTTCCCGATAAGTCCTTACTATAGGTAGATTTAGATAGATTAAGATTGAGTATAGTATTCTATCTTCCGCTACTTTCTGCCTTCTTAACCACGCCTGAGACTCCCCCTTATCTGCACTCTAATTTTAAGAACTTAATTGATTGATTAATTCTTTATCCTTTCCCGTTATACGCGGAAAATTCAGTATAAAACCTAAGATCGTAGGCTAACTTTTCTATGGCACCTCCATTAAACATGGCCAGTGAGAAAAGATCGCCTTGTTGCGCGCCTCAAAATTAGTTGCTTTCAGGGGCACACAATAGGCGGGAGTGTTTGCTATACGGATTTTCGTCGCAAATTGAAACTTAGAGGACGGTAGTTCTCAGTCAAGTGTTCTATTGAACACGAACAATGCCCCGCATGTGCCTTCCACTTCTCTGCGAATATTGATAAGCTGTTTTGCAAAGCCGATCCTCGCAGCTTTCGAGTCGCTCAACGAAAACGAAACCCGTCTCACTTATCGTTCATCTTCGATGACTTCGTAAAATGTCATTTCAAAAATGTTAATTGAACTTGCTTCATTCTATGAAACAACAAATTTAATTCAATTATTCGAATGACACACATGTTCACATTCGACCACGTTACTGAATAAATAATAACAATAACTGAGCTTGCCTTGGATTGATACAATATTACAGTATTTATTTACAGAGAAGATGCAATACCTGCAGAGACAAAACAATAAAATAGAAAACATGACAAACAGTTACATGTTAAAATTTGTACTCCAAAACTCACCCAAGAAATGAAACGATTCCGTCTAACTTTTATATCCGTCATATTTGTAAAACTACCGTCGACTTCATACCCATAAGTTATTAAACAATAGAAAAATAATATTAAATCTAGATGTCCTAGATTTAAAATATTTTTCATTGATACTTCACAAAAGGTAGAATTTCAGTTCAAAGTTATGTCAACAGAAAGAACTGAATCGAAAATGTGAATTATTTAAAATGAACTAAATTTACCGAATCATTTAAATATGAAAAAGCTCATTTTTTCAGCAAAAGCTCTCTCCCCGATCTAATCTATTCATAAAACCAAAAATTCCTGTTCAACATGTCCCAAAAAAATAACGCACTCGCTACTATGTTATTCAATTGTAATTTATCAGTCATTTAAACCGTGTGTCGCCCGAACAAAAAGCTCCAGATATGAAAGAGGTAATCTTCCGGCGGACAAAAAATGAATTTTCATTGTGTTCTCTTTTTTGCGAATCTGTCATGTAAAATTTCATTTCGGGCGAAACTGTGTTTGTGACAAAGTTAAGCGTAGGAGAGTTCATATCAAATTCAGGATATCGGCATGTGTGTATGACGTCCTGTAGATGTCCGAGGCCGTGGACCGGCTGTCCGTGCCATAATATTATATTATACTGGCGCTGACGTAACATGTGACTTTGTTCTATGAACTCAAATATATGCGGTCGTGAAAATTACGAAATCAAACATTAAATGTTTGCCGGTTGGGAAAACTTTACCACCACTTGCAAAATCAACAAAAATAGATCGGACAGAAGCTTATTGGCACTCTAAATTTATTTTTAAAACATATTCAGCTGAAAAGTTATATTTTAATTACATAAGAATTAACAAAATCTTTAATTATTGAATTTACTTGAAAAATAAATAGTACCTACACATGCACGTGTCACCCTCTACTACGTAAATACCAACACTAAAGGTATACACCCGAATCAAAATAGCCATCCCAGCTTATGAATTTTGAAAAACGAATAAGTTGTGATTGACTACAAGTAACATGACTCAGGAAATGTAATGTCTTGACATAAATCGCTTTTTATACTTGGCTATGCGTTCTACTCCTTAAAACGTAATACATTGTTGTTGTTTTTTTAATTAAATCAATTTAAATTTAAATTTTATTTATTTTACACGCGAGGTAAGTACACATGCAGTTTTGTTAGAAATTTTACTTACATAATAACTAATGCATTTAAGTAATGAATCATAAATTTGGTTGCATAATTAGACAATAGTAAAGCAAATTAACCTCAGAACAATGGAGGCAAATAATTCAGAATTATTAAGAACTTCTTGTCGGCAGTACATTAAACGCTACTCGAGACTTTATGAATGAGATCCGCGGTTTGATAAGTGTTCTCGCAAACTCCACGAGTATTTCTAAATTTGTGCTGTTACGCTAACAATAAAACTTGTACTTCACGAGCTTAGTTCCGTGGTCTTCTTACCCGGGTCATTCCAACCTATCATCATCAGCGGCCAACACCCCGACAGCTGGGAGTCGACTCGAATACGAAATAACTCTTCTTCTCTCCCACGTATTTTCGCCGGTTTCGGTTAACAATGATTTAATTGCATTTCTCACCTATATTTTATGTGCTGATTAAAGGTATTACAAGAGGTCCTCATTTTCAGGACTCCCTGTTGTAATGGACACGATTACATTAAGAGCAAAATCAAATATTTAAATACTAATCTGCACTTTACTCTAACACAAAAGGGATAATATATTTTTAGTTAATAAATCTAATTTTTCCTTTCTCCAAATATATAAGTCAGTATCTTAGCTAACTCCCTCAGCAGTACCAAATTCTAGGAGACAAAACGCTATTGGTGGTTAAATGGTTTAATTAGAAATACTACTAAAGCATCATAATATAAAATATATATGTATAATGAAATATTTTGTCTCAATTTGAAAAAAAATTGTGATAAGTGGGTAGTACAAGAGTGAAACAATGGGCATTTGATTTTCTCAGTCTGTTGTTAATTGTAATTTGTACGTGCTACGTAATTAAACGTAATTTGTGTTGGAAAGCTCTAATTAAACAAACGTTGATGTAAATATTTACAAAAAGTTCAAACTAGCGAAAAGAATTGTTTAAACTTGTAGCATTTTAATCATTGTTGACGCTAACGAACTGCGCCCGAGATAAAACAAATGTATTAACTCGTTTATTCCGCGTCTGTAATGCACGCTATTGGTCGTACAACCGGAGCACATGGTCAACTAGACCTTTTTTAATTAATATGCTGCTACATCCCCGGCTGAATTTGCACGGAAAATTTATTCGAAACGCGTAGTTTTCGTTTTTGCGGCAATTTCATGCATCGCCGAATTGTCTACTATTACACGTTTATTATTATTTTTAATTTTCAAAATATTATTTTAATTTATGGCGCTACGGCGACTTTTATTCAGCTACATTCGAGAACGTACGTTGAAAATTACGAATTAATTTCGAAATTGCCAACAGTCAGCAGAAATTTTGCATGGCACATATTTCTAAAGTTTCTCATTAAATTAACTAAAAGCTTTTGATATTCTATATTTGATTTTCTACGAAAACGGTATTTGATCAATTTCGATTTTATTTTCTGAAATACTGAAATGGATTATTTGAATTTAATATAATTAAATATTTTACTAAATCAGATAGAAAGGAAAAAAGGAAAAATGTTTCAGGTCAAAGACAGGCGAAGATATTTATTAGTTATTCGCCTAAGACTGTTCAAATGTTTCTACTCTTAACAAAGAATGCATTAAAGACTATTACAGGTCTTTTTACTGGCCATTGCACAGTGAGGTATCACCTTCAGAAAATGAGCTTGGCAGAAAGTGAAACAGGCAGATTATGTGAATCAGAAATCGAAACAGCTGAGCACATACTTTGCAAATGCGTGGCAATAGCTAGACTTCGGCTTAGTCACTTAAACAGTGTGAGTCTGCCAGCTGACGAAGTGAAAACTAAGCCTCTTAGGAACATTCTGCACTTCGCTGAATAGCCAGGATTTCTAAAATTAACTACACGTAGGCTTTGAACAATAGATCAATTTGATCGCAGTTCTGTGAGGCTACTTTAAGAGCCCTTCGACTCCCATGTACAATACAAAACAAAGATAAAAGAAATCAACTCTCTGAAAGTACAGTAGTTTCAAAAATCTGAAAGTATAGGAAACATAAGTTTCCGAAAAAAATTATCTTCGTTAACTTAAATGAAATAATTGCTCATTGAAGAAAAATTATAACGGAAAGAAAGTTAAATTGAAAATGGCATTGTCCAATTAACAATAGAAGATTTCTTTTTTTCCATATTCTATGGGTAGACACATTTTTCTATGATTTTTTTAAGTTTAGATAAAACTGCTCTCACTTTAACAATCCATTCAGCGTTTATTGAAAAACTAGCCAGTAACTCAACAAAATCAGTAACCAGACAAACTTCTTCACTTTAGTCAAGCCAAAGATCTACCAAATAATCCAGAGGGTAGCCTTGATATGCCTTGGCATTTACAAGCGCTTTCATGGCACATATTGGATTGAGTAGTTGTAAACCATTAAAAAGGTGTAATCTGTAGATCGACATTAACGAAAGCCTCTTGTTTGAGTTGAATTTATCGACGAGTGGGTTGATGGAATCTATCCAGTCGAAAAACTTCCTTCTCAATCTGACTTTATCGCCTTTCGAGCTCTTTGAAGCTCTATATGATAAGACTGCTTCGAGTCATTTGTACTACATGTCAGGCTTATTTTGTAATGAAGCCCTTTTTACTTGACTCGGATTAAAATATGAAACATTGGGGCGGTAAGTTCATTTTTAACAAAATCATTCAAACTGATTTTGTTCAAAACGTGCCTGAAATGAATGGAAAAAGAAAATATCATTTGTATTATATTATGAGGGACCACATACAGTTTTTGCTTTGAGCTCAGAATATTGCTGTCAAAGTCGCAGAAACTGAACGAAGCATAAATAAAAAGCATTTTATTCTAATAAGGAAAACGTATTTTAGTGGGTAAATATTTATTTCACAAGTATTTCCTCTGGAAGGCAATTCGCCGCGATTTATACAATCTAACAAAACTTTTCGCCTAGTTTTATTCTTTATACATACCTGCTGGTATTCGAAGGGGCGGGATCCCCGGTTTTTACAATTCAGCACACAACAACCCGGCATATTTGCTCGAAAGAATTACCAAAATATCAATTTGATTTATCAATGCAAACTTTGCATTTCTCCAACGTCAAGTATTTCTCCGTCAGTTTGGCGGCAAAGCAGTGGCGCAATCAATTACGGTACTCTAGTAATATAGCGACTCTAACTTTAAGCGTCACTTAGAATGTGACTTATACAATGTTATGAAGCTCCAAATGTCACAATATAAACGTCACTCAAATTTAAGTTCGTTTAAGGTGTTTGGTGCATATGGCCCTTAATCTCAAAGAATTCGCATTGATCTCAATGGCAACGTCTTCTTGTCGAAACAATAACTCATTTAGAGTACCTATAATAATTTCACTCTTAGAGAATACTTTAGGTTCTCGAATAAAATTGCATATTTAGATTTTCATCACAAAACTATGGAAAAGAAATTGATTTTAAATATACGTATAGACGTAGGTAGTCGCAGTTTTCGCAACAAATAAGCCAGTAGTCATGAATCCTTGACTTACTGAGACCCAGTTGTACAATGCCAGTTTAAATTTAAACCCATAGCAACGATTATTTCAACAATTGTTGTTAAGGGTTTAAGCTTTGGCTTAAAGTTAAACTGGCATTGTACAACTGGGCCTGAAAGAAATTAGTGAAATGCAAACCAATCAGTTGATTCCAGCAGATACTACTTCACTACTTCTTTTCATCACCTTGAGGGGCCTATCTGGTATTACCCATAAGCCCCAACATACCTTATTAATTCTAAATAATGCTTGTTCAATAATTGAAAAGTTCATGAAGTGTGTTTTGACTTTTAGATGAAAGGCGATAGATCGAAAAAGGGATGACTTCGTAAACCGATTGACGTTTGATGGATGATATTTGCCTAACGAGTTTGGTTTGTTGTGTAACTTCATTGTTTTTTAATTAATTCCCCTTTCAGTGCCCTTATTAGAAATCAGCAGTTTTCAAAATTAGACAGATCTTTTCTTTGTTTCACGATAACTTTCGCTATGGAACATAAGACCTTTTATTCGAAAGTTATCTAATTCAATACCTGCTTCACAATGTTACGAAAAATTCAAAGGCTACTTGGTGAACTTTTCAATTGAACACTTGATATCTCGATCATATCGCACCAATTGCATTTTCTCTGTGTAGTTGGTTAGCCGTTACTTTTTGAAACAATACACCCCAAATTCTCAACGTTGTATTTTGGTTAAATCGAGAGAACTACAGATTATTATATTTTGCTATATGCCGATCGTATAAAATATAAGTTAAGAAAATATACGAGGAAATGACGTGACTTGACAAAAGCCACAAGGCTGTTTCACGAAAGTTAGAAGGTGATAGCTACATAAAAATTCTTTGACTTATCTATCAATCGATCGGCATATAGAGGAAAAATGAACTGTACACTACATTTCATGTACTTAAGTTTATAGACAACTCCAGAACTCATCAAAATGACATCTAAACTCCAATTAAAAATACGTTTTCGATAAAAGGGATTCTAGCTTCACCGAACTGATTATTTTGGTTTATTAATTGATCTTTTTGCATGTAACTGTGTCACACCCTAATAAGTGATCGTTTAAAAGCATTGTAAATTAAATATATCATAAATATTGAAGAAAGAATGTTATTACGTTGGTCCAATACAAAATTTTTCGTACAGCAACATATTTTATCCTAAAATTTGCGCCATTCTGATAAACAATGCCAAGAACAAAACATTTATTTAATATTGCAGGTTTTTGATGCAAAAATTTTTATCTTTAAACATTGTGGTAATTGGTTTACCTTATTTGAAATGTTGCTGTTAGGTTTGTCTTCCTCGTTCGTATAGCTGTATGTATGTTTGGGGGGAGGGGGTTAGTTTTTCGTCACGTAGGAATTGAATAAATATTCATGGAAATTCCATGTAAACTCGGTAGTTAATGAAGTGTCTATGAACAGAACGGGGGGTTTCTGGGTGTGGATGAAATCAGAGCGGTGTAATCAAGTTATTTTCCAGTCGCGTGCGACTCCCGCGGGTCTTGTCAATGGTGCGAGGCGCATCGCAATGAACAATCAGCCCAGGTGCACCCAAACGTGCTGCGCCCGTTCGCCTGTGCACAGAGCCGACACCTAGAATCCACCCGGCGCATGTAAAGGGCGCTGTGAAACACTGCAATCCGAAAAAGGGGAAAAAGGAACGGCCGAACGCGATGTCTGCATCCGCCCGTCCACGTCCATTTCGTCTCTTTGATAGATAGACCGTGACCGCGGAAAATGCCTTCAAATTCAGTTGTGATCGAATTACGCAAACGAGCCGGGCTTTCGGGAGCGTTTTCCGGGCGACGCTTCGCCGAGCGACGTCGAGCGAAGCGTCCTCTGTTCTCGATTATTAACATAATTATTACGGCGCTTTCGTACGTCCTCCTCAATTTCTCGATAAGAAAGCAATTTATTTTGACGAGCGCCTCACTTTTGAGCAACTTTCCTCCTACTTTGTGATTTACGATTAGTATTGTACGAAGTTTGCGGAATATTAACATGAATATAGAAGCGTGCACGCTGCATTGTTAGCGGGACTTGCAAACAAAGGGAAATGATTACAAAACTATTCCGAAGTTAAGCTCCTGGTGAAATTTTCTTCCCTCTTGTACGAAAGAGGATTTATGGAAAACGGACGGTTAGCGGTTATGTCTGGTGGGCTCGAATTTCCACGTCTGCTAGCTACACACAATGCACTGGAATTAAACGAACAGGAGAATTATTAAAATGTGCTTTCTCCGAAGTATTTTTTATTCTTATTTTTAGTTGAGTGAAGATACGAAAACCGGACCTTTCAGTGAAACCATACCTTTTAGTAGTATCAATTTCGCTTAAATACTAACGAATATGCCTAATAGTAATCCATATGCTGAAAAGTTAATTATGACTTTAGCGAGGTTTCGCAATAAACAAAGAAATAAACTTGAAAATAAATAAACTGCAGACATGAAGCGATAAATCTGACGAGAGTGTGAGGGTGGCCACAAAATTTAATATAAATATGTTGCTCTGACCATAATAATCGTTATGTTCGGCGTCACGACTAAAACAGCGGTAATCTGCGATAGTTTGTAAAAGACAAGCCGCATTGTCCGCTGACATGACGGAACTGGATGACCGCAGAACTGTTTCCCATTACTAGTGCATTCAGTGGAACAATGTCCCTATTTGCTAGCCCGCCAGACGTATAAAGTGCACGCCAGCAGGTTACTTGTTACAGCCCATACAGAACTGCTGATAAACTCGTTATTTATTACACTCGTGCCTAGTTCTTGTACATTGTTGAAGATAATGTTGCTTCATGATTTGCCGACATGATGTACGACCTTCCCTATCTACGCTCGTGCATGTACATATGTAAGTTTATGAAATTTTTAATGCCATAAATTACGGCCTGGTTATTTATATTCAATTTTTAAACCTTCTTAAATAAGTACCCTACGATATAAGCTATAAATATAAGCAATGAATTGGCTATTAGACTGGATGGAAAAATATAAATTTATGAACTCTTCCGTAAATAAAGAAGAAACTTGTTGGATCAATCATTGGATTGATCTTACAAATAAATTCAGATCAAAATGGCTCAAAATCTAAAATTTCCAGTGTATTAAAATATCGGCCCCACGTAAATTCACATGTATTTTGAATGGCTCCACAATTCTTCTACTGATGAGGATGGTTATTCCATGCCAAAAACTCAGTGGTGATGAGTATTAATAGAAAATATAAAAAAGAATTAAAATAAAGCGCAACAACTTGTTTATTTTGAACTTGGAAAACGAGGAGTGTTTTGAGATTTACGCTCTCCACATAGGCAATGAGGGTGTCGATGGCTCGCAAACAGTTATTTAACAGAGCGTACGTAAATTGGATAAAATAACAGTAAATGTAAACGAAAATACGAAAAAGCAAATCGAACGCAAACATTACGTTACACTCAACTGGAGAGGAACAAAGAATTAATTGGCTGCATCGCAAATGCTAACGAATCGGCATCGCCCGCCTGCCATTCACCACCGGCTTGCTCCTCTCTGGGACATATTGAGTTACTCATTTTTGCAATCAGTTTTGATTGATTGCCTCCGCAGACCCGGCCAGCGTGCGTCACGGAGACCGGCTAATTAAAATCGGCGCGATTCCGCCGCTTTTTTTACGGTGATGAATTCGTAAGGTCGTGATCCACTCGTTAATAAAGATGAAGGATCACCGGTAGTCGTGACCATGCTGAAGGCATTGACTAATCTATTAGTGACCTCCGCTGAAAGTTTGTCGTCACTTACATCACCAATACACATTCCCTTCCATTCAACCTGATTTTACTTACTTCTTTATTATTTCATTGTCCATCACATTCTTCTTCAAAAATTGTTATTTACGTGCCTCCTGCCTATTCAACTACTCCACTAATCTGTCCTGTTTTACTATTCTCTGTGATATTAGCTGCTTTCTTTCGTTAACAACATCATGATAAAAATGCAACATTACTCGTTTAGATTCAAAGGTGGATATTCTGTTGCAAATAGAATAAACTCCACACTTCGTGAAATTTCAATCCTGATCGGTACGCCCCTTTCCCCTTTGAACCTTCCTATTTTCACGATTCGTTAGGATTCGATTCATTCAAATCTGGGGTGTTCTGCTGCAATAATCCAGATCCACAAAAATCAACCGTAAAACTATTCGGATCACGATTTAATTTAGTTATTATTGTGATGTTAACATTTCTGGTAAAGGCCACTTGACAATTTCGAGTTTGACCATATATAAATTAAGATTAAAAGAATCTTGATTGTTGAATATTTACATTATTAACTTCAGCATTGAAAATTAGGTAGAACTCAACAAACAATGAATTCCAAATACAATGGTAATCCAAACTCTAAAGGCACCTGACACGAACAATCGAATTGACAATCCAGCCAATAATTGACAATCTGATTGACCGTGTAAGGTCCGGATTGATGAATTGACGAATGGGATTGATGAATTTCTGGACATCTTGAAATCCGAACTTCAACCACGGGTGGTGGAGAGACGATTGTCATTCTGATTGATGATGTACGAGGGAAACTACAAAAGTTATCTACCTAACCCACAAACAAAAGACGTGCGGTTTTTTAAACATTTTTATTTTCCGACAAAATCTCCATTAACATTAACGCACTTTGCCATTTGCTCGGAAGGGACTCTATGCCAGTAGAAAAAAATGTTTTCTCTTGAGTATCAAAATAATTTTCAATAACATCTTTCAAGTGTTCATCCGTTTCAAAACGCCGTCCTCTTAGAAATTTTTTTAAGTTTCGGAACAAATAACAATCCGATGGTGCCATATCTGGGCTATATGGTGGATGGTCTAGCTCAGTAAAGTTGCAATCTGCCAAAATTGGCTTTAGCAGTTCTATGCGCGGGCGCATTGTCATTGAGAAGAAACACATTTGATTGGCACAAAATGTGACGTTTCTTGTCTTCACGCCTCACGCAATCTCTTCAGAGTATTACCGTAGGTCTCTGTATTAATTGTAGTTCCTTTCAACATATTTTCAATCAAAAGAATGCCTTCAGTATCCCAGAAAATTGTTACCATGAGTTTTCCAGTTGAAGAGTGAGTTCGAGCTTTCTTCGGGGATGGCGAACCTTTATGGACCCATTGCATGGACTTTTGCTTTGTCTCGGGATCCCAGTGGTGTACCCAAGTTTCATCTCCTGTCACAATGCGACTTAAAAAGTCAGGGTCAGTCGCCAGAGTATCCAAATGGTTTTGCGAGATTTCAGTTTCTGTTCAGGAGACAATAACCTGGAAACCCATCTTGCTGACACCTTGCTCTTGCCCAATTTTTCATGCAATATGCTCATAACGCTAGGCTCAGATATTTGCAATGTTGTAGCGATGGTGGAGACTTTCAAACGGCGATCTTCGAGAATCATAGCCCTCCACTTTCTTGCAAACCTCTGGATTTGTCGCTGCTGCAGGTCGTCCACTTCTGGCATCATCCTCAATGGACTCTCTTCCTAAGCGAAACTGTTTAGACCAAAATTTAACGACGTAATATGAAGGGGCTTCATTTCCGTAAACAACAGACATCCGCTGATGAATATTTTCGGGTGTAATGCCTTCTTCCGTAAGAAATTTTATCACACTTCGATGTTCTAATTTTACTACACTCATTTTACTCTACTTTTTACTTTACAGAATGAAAATTAATTCGTGGATTTCATTCAAACCTTCTGACAATCTTTGAAAACCTTGACACTATTTGACATTAATTGTACAGGTTCGTCAATTGTTTCTATCATAGCCGGGTAGATAATTTTCCTAGTGTCCCTCGTAGAGGCTGGCGTTAATCTAGCGCTTGCCCATATGGAAGAGACTAACCAGCCTGAGTCTCCCGAGTCACGTGATGCCGGTGATTTCAATGATCAAGTGTTGAGAAGATTCATACAGTTATATGAAACATTATCTCAACTGTGGAATAGTGCTAGCCCACAGTAATCCAAGTATAAAAAACTTGAGGGATATAAAAACTACTTGAAATTTATAAGAAAATAAAACCCGACGGCAAAGAAGGCGATATGAAAAATATATCATTCAGCTATATCTTTCTGAGCAATTTGTTGAAGAGGCGCTTGTTCAGGCGGTAGTAATTGTTATAGTCATTTTAAGCATGATCTCTCTGAGATCTCACGCAATGAGTATACATTGTACGATTTTTGTACCGTTATTTCATCCAACATCTACGTTTAACCTATCTTTCGGTGGTTAATGCTAAGACAATGGTCAAACAAGCCTTCTTCTTTGTATTCGACATTCGCACTTTATGGTCCTCCGCGTCAACGGAGCTGAAATTACTTCATTCCGACTGTCAATCTGATTGATAATGTAGGGCTGGTGATTCAGTCAGAATGGCAATCTGAATGTGCCTTTTATGGTTTAAAACAAAAATTAGGGACGTAAAAGTAATAAGGCTAGAAGTTGTTGAAATATCTGGATGTAATTTGAGCAATATTATTATTGATCCTGGTGTTGCAAGCGACAGCTACCTCTGTCAACTTGTTTCGTATTCATAACTGTTTATTGTCAGTAATCTTCATGGAACCAATTGGTGTTGCAGGAAGCAGTCAACTTAGGGCAGAAAAAGAACTACTCTTTTCGATTTGCCAAGCTTTCGGTAATGTTTATTACCTTCATCAGGGCTGCTACAGATTCAAATAACAAAATTAGACAAGTTACGGCTTAACAATTTGTTACTTACATCGGTTGAGGTTAAGTTTTAATGAAATTGCAATAACATCTCCAACGTGGAAAACACTTTTAACGTAAGTTAGCCAATAATGACAACTTTAGGGCTGACTGATCACAATAATGATAATAACAAACACATTAAAATGAAGTTTGAAAATTTAAAAGTGATTAAAAAGGATAAAACTTAAGTTAAACAGACATGTCTGACAGGACAGACCGCCATGTGCAATGACGTATTGGTACCAACATGATTAGCAACTGACTGTAAAGGTAACTAACTACAGTATGGTTTGACAATTCTATCTTAATTGAACAATTAAAATATAAATATAAATAAATAAAACCTGCCTGAAGTTGAATGTTGTTTAAATTTAGTTTGTTTTGGAAATTTCTGACGCACCAACCTCAAAACACTTAGAAAGTCATATTGTCATAACTTGATTCATCTAAATTTGACATATTAATAATGTTATTGTTACCGTTTTGCAATAAATTATGATAAATGATGCTTAAACCAGAGATATCTGTTTGTTTGTTTAAAGTGTTGTTTGTGGTGAAAATGTGGTACATTTCAAGGAAGCAACGTTTGAAGTAGTTTGATTCAACATTCAAAATGGAGGTGTCATGGTAAGCTATGTTGTGTTTGGTTTGTTTGAAATGTTGGGCCAGAGCGCAACAAGCAGTTTTTTGTTCATTGTTACCGTCACTTTTGTGTGAAGAAATGCGAGCTTTCAAATATCTACAAGTTTGACCAATATAAACGTTGTCACATTCACTACAAGGAATTTTGTAAACTACATTAGACTGATCAAATTTGTCAATAGGAGATTTTAATTTAGTAAAAATTGATTTAATAGTGAAGATTTGTTTGTTAGCAATTTTGATATTTTTGTCAAAATTTGTAATGATTTTATGAAGTTTAGGGGTTAAATTTTGAATGTACGGTAATGAACGGTATTTGACATTATTTTTGTCACTGTTTATTTGGTTGATCGAGTTGTCATCAATGTCAGGCATGTGTGTAAAATTAAAATTAGAATTTTGGGTGGCGTTTGAATTAGTTTTATTGTGATATTTTGTGATTTGGTTGACTAACTTCAAGGGGTAACCATTCTCCAAAAAAATGTTTTTTAATTTAAGTAGATTGCATTTGAGAAATTGAGGTTCTGAAATTCTTTCTACTCGTGACCGTAAACTTTTTAAGACGTTGATCTTCATCTTGAGGGTATGGTATGAATTATAGTTTATATACCTGTTCGATGACATAGGTTTGGTATACCAGTCTAGGAGAATGCTATTATTCTCACTTCTAATGACTTGGGTGTCCAAAAAGGGGGACCCTGTTGTTGGTTTCATTTTCAATGGTGAACTGTATGTTGCAGTTGTACTGGTTTAGAGTTTCAAGAATTTCGTTTTGTTTACCTTCAGGTATGCAACAAATAATATCATCAACAAATTTTTTGATAAACGGTAAATTGAACGATAATTTTGGAACACAGTTATCCAAAAGTGAGTCAACAACATACTGTGCAAGGATGGGCGACAAAGTACTGCCCATAGGAGAGCCTTTTTTAAGGAGGAAATGTTGATTGTCAAAATTACAATAAGAGGTTTCAAATATAAATCTAATTATGTTAAGTAATTCATGTAACGGTATATTACAGTTGGGTTTAATGTTAGACCATTTTTCAGTAACACTGGTGGCAACTAGATCATAAGTTATATTGCTGAATAACGACACGACATCTAAACTGATAAGTATGTAACCTTGAGGTAAGGTGGAGCCTCTAATAACATCAACAAATTGAAAAGTATCTTTGATGTAATAGGGGTTATCAACATTGTAAGATTGTGTTAAAATGTCAGCTATAAATTTAGAAATGTTGCTGCTGGGGCTATTGATAGAAGAGACAATGGGGCGTACACTTAAAGTGGGTTTGTGTATTTTGGGTAAACCATAGAATTTGGGTGACACTGAGTTGTACTTGTAGAGAGTTTTTGCTGTGGACTCATCAATAAACTTTTTTTGTTTAAGATTACTGACTAACGTGTTAGTTCTACGTTGATAAATGCTGGTAGGGTCACGTTCAAGTTTAGTGTAACTGTCATTGTCATTTAATAAATCATAAGATTTGGTTTTATAATCATTCTTATCCATAGCCACGGTAACATTGCCTTTATCAGATTGAACTATCACGATGTCAGTATGTTCTTTTAAAAACCGTTGACAACTGTTAAATTGTTGACTCAAAAAACTGTTTTGGTTTGCATTCTGGTTGGTGAAGTTGGTGATAGCATTAGTAAGCCTGGCTCTACACGTGTTTTGATCGTTTGGGTTGAGGTGTGAAATGGCAAACTCACAGTCCGCTATGATTCTAGGGATTGACACTTGTTTTTTACCCGGAGGAAGACTAAATTTAGGGCCTAAAGCTAGGACCTTAGTAACTTCGGGTGGGATAGTAACCGAGCTTATATTTTTGAACCATTTGTCTTGAGTTTTCAATTTCACACCCTCGCCTGTTTGTAGACGTTTGAGTTTATTAATATTGCTGCTCTTGTATTCAAAAAACTTTCTGTTGTAAATGATAGTTTGTCTGTGTTTAAATTCATTGAAAATGTGTAACGGAATGTGGTTTGTGATTAAATGCGTGAGAACTTCCCTTTGTTTAATGAATGTCTTAAGCTTATGACATGTGGATTTGATTTCTAAATTTAGTAATTGTTTCCTTAACTTAGCTTGTAGGTTGAGTGTCTTCTGTCCTATCCACAACTCCTCGGTGTCGATCGTGTTGGTGAGTTCTTTAGTTCTGTGTATGATGTGTGGTGGCGTGAGGCCTTTGTACCGGCATTGAAGTAAGAATATTTTCCTGTTGGTAAATGATGCAATCTTGATGTTAAATTTTGCCCACGATTTCAAATTTTGTGAAGTGTCTGAGCCAAATTGTTGCTCGATGTCAAGGTAAAATCCCATCCTGTAATTTAAAGTAGAAAAGTTGACTGCTTCCTGCAACACCAATTGGTTCCTTAAGTTCGCAGTCGCGATCAGATTCTACTTTAAGTAATCTTCATGATAGTAGCATTCCCTTCACAAACTTTCTTTTTAACGGTAGGAGGGGAAAATCTTCAAAGACACCGCGACACCCGTGTGTCTTGTTAGTGCTGGATTCTTACCGGCTAAAAAAAAACCCTTTAACACCAACCCAAACCTACTCCCAACAAGTCCTGGAACTACACGGATGTATATCATCAGGATTTAGGGATACCACATTAACCAATCTCCTGTGGTCAATTGCTCTTCCGCTCTCTTCATATCCCTGCTAGGCTCCTTATCCTTACCCGGTATAAATGTCGTCGGAGTTAAAGGGTACCAGTATTTAGGTATCCCCTGTGGTCTCTTTCTCTTCACGCTCCCCTGTCTTCATTATCTTATTTACTAGTCCCTTGATCGCTTCCCAGTTTTCTGTCGATTCTAACATTTTCTCAACGACACTCGTTGAGGGGTCAACCTACATTCAACTAGTGACTCCAGTTCCAGCCTTTCCTTTGTCCATCCGTTGCACACCAATACGCGTGCTCTTCATCGTCAGGAACGATCCCGCAATAAACGCACCGAGGATCTTCTACTCTCCTTATGGCGCTAAGATAATTTCTGAAACAGCCATGTCCACTGAGAAATTGGGTTAGGTAATAATCTATCTCGCCGTGGTCTCTCTCGCACCACCTCCGCACATCGGGGATCAGCATCCTGGTCCATTTACCCTTCTCCGTCGTATTCCATGTCCCTTGCCACCTCAGCCAAGTTTTCTCTCTCCCGTGTTTGTCGTCCGAGTCGGATAATTTGTTGTGGTATTTCCATTTCCTCTCCTCTACCTGCTTCTTGATTGGAATCATGCCTGCGATTACTAAAACCGCTTCGTTGGACACTGGACGATAAGTACTGGACACCCGAATGGCCATTTTCCTTTGGACTTTCTCCATCCTCCCCGGTAGGTTTAGGTTTCCAGCGCCCCTGCCCACGTCGGTGCCGCGTACAACATAAGAAGTTTATCACACTAGCCAAGACCCGCCTCTTGCTCCCCTTGGTCCTCCGACGCTTGACATTACCCTCGAGAGAGCTGCTGCCGCTTTCTCGGCTTTTTCCGCGGTCTTCTGTTTGTGATATCCAAAAGATAGACTACGGTTAAACCAGACTCCCAAGTATTTAACCGCATTCCCGGATTATACAGCCACTTTCCCTTCACAAACTAGAACAGTTCAAGTGCACCAAGCCCTTGTTCCATTCACTAATGCAGGTGGAAGTGCGTCGCGTACTAGAACAGTTCGTACAACATTTCTCTCACCCCTCATACCCCATCCTATGATATGGTGCTCGACGCCTTGCTTTGAATGTTGCACAACAGTTCTGAACAGCGCACAACAGTTCAATGTGCATGCTGTACAGACCTTGAAATTCTTAACGTTATTAAGTTCCCCGATTTGAAGGGCAACAGCGCCGGCCAAACTCTTGATGAAATGGTATTTATTTGTGTTAATGACAGTCCACCATATGACACTGTTGTGAGATTGACACATGTTCCTCATAGATGAGCCTCGATCAGAGAAACACTCAACCACGGATAATTTTGACACAGTGAAAAAAGTAGAGGCTCAAAGACAGGTGAATAACTATTGAAATGATCATGAATGAAGTCTTGGTTATTGAAGTGCTCGGGAGATTATATATGAAGAACTGCAGGTGGCTAGAGTGTCAGCACAGCTTACACCATTTCGACGGAGCTAATAAAGAGGATGTCTTTGCACGCCTCATAACCACAGTCATGCCCATAACTCGGTCTTTATTATCTGGCACCCTGAGACTTCTTTCTCTTCCCTAAGATAAAGAAGCAACTTCGGGGTCGGCAATTTAACATGATTGTGGAAATGAAACAATAGTTTTCGATCCAGTCGGAAAACTTCTACTTAATGGATTGCGATGGTCAAAAAGCGTGAGCAGAAATTTGTGTTTCCTCAGGGTAGGGTGAATATGTGAAGAAGACAACTTATTCTGTTCATTTGCGATGTCCCTTTATTTGCGACATTTGGAATAAGAAAGTGGGATCTGAGCTTTGATTCCTTATACTTCAACTTGTCAAGACTTTCTTCGTCTTAACTTACATTGTTCATTTAGCTCACACTCAATTATTAAAAGTAAAATCCTGTGTGTGTGTGTGTATATGAATAGGAATGATATACCAAAGTACTACAGTTGGCTGCCTTTTTAATGAAGATAATTAGTTTAAAATAATTAATCCAACAGTTAGTTTAAAACCACGCATTCAAGTTTAAAGCTCTGGCTGGTAGTTCACGTAGTACGAAATTGTGCGGAAAGTATCTGTAAGCTAAGCAAAACAACAGTCGCTTGCCACCAGTATCGCGAAACACGAGATTCTCTGCACTTGATTATTACGTGCAGTCAGATCAGAACTCATTGAACACAGACTAGATAGCGTGCATCACAAACAGTTCGCGGAACTGAACGAACTTCTAGCTCCATGCCCCAATTACTTCAATCGTAAAACTCGCAACAATCCTCAGGCACTCCTAATCGAGCTGCAGCGATCGTCCTTAAAATCTGCGAATTCAACCTGAACGCAGGCTCCTTTTAAGCTTAAATTGTTTGGGAGCGTGGAATGAGGAAGTTAAAATGCCACAGAATGAAATTTCAATTCAGATATTGGAGACACTTTTACTGTTGAGGTGCTCGATAGAAAACATGGAATCAATTCGGAAAAAATATTAGCCAAATCATATTTTATTCATACTTTAATAAAATATTCCAAGGTTACTGCAAGTAAAGTTTTAAAAGATCTTTTGCGCACTAATTTGCAATTGTTAATATTTATTAGAGCTTTCATTATTCAGTGGATCGTTATCGTTGAATGTTGACTGCCCCCTTACATACGCATAGTTGTCAAGCTTGTAATGAAAAATTATGATTTTTTCTTAAACAAACGTAAATGGAATATTTCTCCTTGTAAATAATCGTCGGCTGCAATCAAATTGTATTTGCATTTACACGATGATTTTGTACACGGTTTGCTAATGCGATAGACTTTACTCTTAGTGGTGTCAGTCACGCACGTGGACGTAGAAATATTATTGTAATGGGGAGTTGTGATGCTATTTTTGTGCTACCTGCATAAATAAATTTTATAGTAAGAATTAATTTGTAAAAAAATAACAAGATCTTTGAGATCTTACTTGAAAATAATTTAAAATAAAATATTTATCTAAATCTAAATAAATTAGAAAAAAGTCTGCTTTTGCGTCTAATTTGAAATGAATAAAATCGAAGATCTAATTGGGTAACAAATGTAATCTTTTTACACGAGGAACTGGGGTACCCCAGGGATCTGTTGTAGGTCCTCTGATCTTTAACATTTTTGTCAACGACATTGATGCATCGTTTTTGCTATTTGCTGATGATTTAAAAATCCACCGTACTATAAATTTAATGGATTACTTTTTTCTTCTACCTTGATGCAGTATGTGTCTTGAGTATGCATCATTAATTTGGTCAACAATATGCAACATTTACAATACTTCACTTGAGCGAATGCAACGTAAGTTCTTGTATATTTAGTTCCTCCTAGAGGTTATCCTTAGGAACTTCTACAATTTCTACAACATTCGATAATTTTCCTGTTCAAAGTGTTATCTAATATGTGTGATTGTCTTAGAGTTGGCAGGTTTAACTCCAGAATAAGAAAATATTTTTGGCACACAGTGTCAGAACTGATACAGGAATGAGTTCTCCACTTATGTAAATGATTCTAAATTATAACGGATTTATTCTTGAGTTGAGTTGTTCTTGAAAACAAAAATAAGGAAAACAATTTCAAAACTGAAAACATTAGACAACTTAAATAACCAAAATTATTAAAGCAAAAGAGTAACTTGCAGAAACAAAGATCAATATGTTTTCACTTCCTCGATATCTACACAAATACTCAGTCCTGCTTTAATTAGCTTAACTTAAAATAAACAAGCATGGAAAACGCCAGTTAAATTTCCTTCGATTTTCCTACAGGACCTACGTCTTGCGTTTTAGATGTGTGCCTTCGATATGTCCTATCCGTACTCTTCCACCATCCTGACATGCAATCAAGAAACTGTCGATATTTGCGGGTAAGTTAAGAGAATGGAAACACGTGAGAGTAAGGGATTTTAAACATTTGAAAAAATACTTTGCACTATTATGCAGATTTTGTTCAAGCTTATTAATGTTATATATTTTTTTTATTTCTTTTGACTGATGGATTGACAGTGGATTCGCTGGATGCAACACAATTCCAACCAAAAGATTAGAATCAATTGATTATTAGTACCAGTATAAATTTTAAATATTGTGATTGTATCTAATATCAACGTTTTTCTTCTCTTTAATTTAGTAAATGCAATTGCTCAGATCTTTTGTCTCTTGTTTAGATGCCTTCGTATTTTACAATTAAAAAATTTCGTCCAATTAACAATTACAATACGATAAGACTAATCATCTGAGCCTCATTGCCTCAGGAGAAAATGCAAATATGTTTCTACCTTTTTGACCACAATGGTTCATGAAACAACAGAACTTGTGATGCTTATCGCTTTTACTTGAAGTTCAAGATCCTAGACTGAAGAATTGGGTTTTTCTGAGAAACTATCGTTGAATGAATTTTGAAAGATGATTAAATTCCAATCAAAGGTGGGTACTAGAACGACTTCGATCGTCGCCTACATTTTGCGAAACTAGAAACATTAATTATCCAATGCTCTAATTATTCTAGAAAAGTAAGTAATGTTTGGGCTGAAAATTCTGGTGATTTTTGTCAGCTCTGTCAACTTAAGGATTGAACTTACAAATGATGGATAAAAATGTTGATCCTATGTTAACTAAAACTGTAAAAAACATTGCTTTATACGTATAAAGGAGATCTTTTGATATTACCATAACACCTTCTCCACATCAGATACTGCGAATTGAATAAAATTTAACCAGATTGGACACAGAGCGCTTACAGACAACCCGCAAGATCAACAAATTTATCTCGTTTCTTCTTGTAAGATGACTTGAAAAACTAAATTAAGAAAAGTCAATCATCTTTAGGCCCAATTGTACAATGCCAGTTTATATTTAAGCTGAAGCTAAGACCCATAACAACGATTATTAAGCGAAGCTTAAACCCATAGCAACATCCATTACAACCATGTTATTTAAGCTTTGGTTTAACGTTAAACTTGAATTGTACAACTGGGCCTAAGTATTTAAGCTTTGGCTTAAAGTTAAACTGGAATTGTACAACTGGGTGTTATAATACACAAATAAACACTTTATGGAATTGTTGGTTGGTATAACCCGAGGATACTTTCCTCACCAAATCCCGAGTAGAAGTAGATTTTCTCAGGAGTATATCGTCACTATCGTCAGGTTAAAATAGTCAAAGATTTCATGAAGTTTTTGTTTGTATACTGAAGATAAAATCCCAGCTGTCAATATGTATTTAATTAAAAATAATATTGTGGATTGAAACATCTTAATTTTTAATTTAAATTGTCAAGCCACAATCTTCTATATTTATATTACATCTTTGTACCTCTTTTCCCTAATATTTTTAATACCGCCTTCATTTAATAATTTGGTAATGAAATCCCTTAATAAAATTGAAAGTAGGAAAGTAATCACTTTATCAACGAGCCCGTCCTCTTAGTATATAAAATTTCATGGTTTGACAATTTCTTTCCCAAAATCAAAGTTCAATATCATGAAAATCCTTGTTTTGTTTCATGGGCTTTCCTGTACATGGGAATCAATACGAACAAACTCTCTCTTTGTGCTCCTTCATTACCTACAGTGTTTTCAAATAGATAAAAGTATATCTGCTATAGTCATAATTTTATTTACATATTCAATTATTATTATTTTATTATTAATTGAACTAGATTCTTATGTTTTTAAGTTGTCAATGGATACAACAGCGAAACATCGAGATTTATTCGATTTTTAAACTGTCTGTTAACAAGTTATAAAGAAATTATTATGCGTCATTTTATTGAATAATAATTAAGAATAATAATTTTTTCCTTATTTAATAAATGCGGGATACTCCTCGTACTTGCACTCGTCAACTACAAATGTCATATTACCAACCCTGCTGGTAGTAGAATTTAGCTGAACCCAAAGGAATTTCACCCCCGATAGGGATTTTTAACATGCCAAACATCATATTGACACGGGGCCGACGCGACGGTTTTGGTTCCCATTCGAGAAGAAGGCATATTTTTGGCTTTTTATCCACAACTGAAAAACAGACCCGCCGCCTCCGGGTTGGGACTTAAACTGACATTCAGGTTCAAAAGCAAACATGCAAATCTGTTTGTTGCATTTGCAGTTTTCCTGTTGATGTGATTGTACATTAGCAATTTTCTGTTATAAATCTGTAAAGAAAAAATTAAAAGAGTAAACTGTGCGCCTGCTATTTATTATTTAACTGAATTTTCTTACACGAATGCATTAAAAAGCAACATTTTTAACGTTCCAGCAAACATTAACAAAAAATAACCTAGTCAGAATTGCCGTTAGCATCACGGACGATTATATTTTATGAATGCAATTATATCCCGCGTCAACAATTTACCCCGTTTTTATATATTTATAAACTGCGGAAAATGGCGCGCTAGGTTTCCGGGTAAGCGACGCGTATTTTCCGGCGCTCTCGTAAGAGCGAGGGACGTAACGCAATCACAATCCCGGTATATGAGCTCGCATTACGCCTCGCGTCATATTTACACAGGACAGACAAACAAAATCGCTGTATTCAGGTGCGAGCCGGCGAATAATTCACGAACCTCCTGAATTTAGAATGCCTTGTCGTCGTTCATCTTTCCTCTACCATATTAATGTTGGCTCAGAAAACAAGTCGCCTAAAGAATGCAATAGATAACGAAAGTGTGCCCGGAATCTGACATGTGAAACTAAATATTAAACTTGTTTTATCGGATGAGTAACGAGAAGATAGAAACTTTTGTTCTCGTACATATATTACATTCCTGTAATTAATTTGCCCAAGGAAAATGCTATTATCTCAGCACTTTTGATGTTCAAACGCGAATGGAAAACATACTGCAAGGCAAAAGTTTAAGAACATCTAAAAACTCTTGGTATTCCTGAAATAAAACGAACTCTATCATTTTCTTGTTTATAAACAATTAACTATAATAATAATATCACGGTGTAACAGTGAAAAATACTTTTGATGTCATCTAGTTTGGCTTGTAGATCTGGTCGAGTAATGAACTTTGGTGTCCCACACACCCATGAAAATTATATTATAGTCAAAAAAAACGATTTTTGGTACATGCACGCACTTAAAAGTTATAACTTCGCTTTTCTGTCACCGATTTTTTATTGTAACAATGCGTTGAAAAAGGGAATAATGCAGCTTTCCAACGCTATAAGAAAATCGAAAATTTGTTTAAAAAATGACAGAATTCAACATGTAAACATAAAGAAAGCAAGAAGCGTTTGTGTAAAAATTGAAATTGAATCTTTCTATTCGAAGAGCTTCACAAGGTATTGAACAAACACAACAACAAATAAGGCCTAGTTATACAATTGCAGTTTAAATTTAAGGTGAAGCTTAAACCCTCAACAACAATTGTTGAAATAATCGTTGTTAAGGGTTTCAGCTTTGGGCTTAAAGTTAAGCTGAAATTGTACAACTGGGCCTTAGTTGAATTTTTGTTGCTTAACTTTGAAATAAATAAATGGGTGAGAAAATGTATAGTCAAATTTTGATTGTTCAATTCACAACTGAACCCATTTAATTACAAAAATTATATTAAGGATGGTTATGAAGGCAAATTCCAATACAACGTGCTTAGAGCTTGCAGAAAGGTTCAAAGTGAGCGATGAAACCATTCATTTGCATCTTTTAGCATCGGCTAAAAAAATCGTGGAAGTTCAAATGGGTTCCACATGAATTGTCAAATGATAGCATATCTAGCCGTCTTACCATATATAATTCGGCAAATCTTTCACGCAATTGAAATGTTCACATGGGACGAAAAGTGGATACTGTACTCCAATTCTAAGCGGTTGTAACATCGGTTGTCACAAACAGACCCAATACCACACACGCCAAAGGCTTCCTTGCGCCCAAAAAAGATTTTATTGTGCGTTTGGTGGACAGCAGCCGGAATTATCCATTATGAGTTTTTGGAAACGGATCTAACCATCACTGCTGAGTTCTATTGTGAACAGCTTCAGCGGGTACAAACAGCACTCATCCAGAAACAGCCTTCTTTGATCAATAGAAAGTGCTATTCTTACAGGACAATGCTAGACCTCATACCGCAAGAGTGACCCAGGAAAAAATTTCTGAACTTGACTGGGAAACGTTACCACACCCTCCTTATTTTCCCGACTTTTCACCAAGTGATTACCACCTTTTCTTGTCTCTTGATAACTGTATGAGGTATAAGCAGTTCAAAACTCGAGTTGATGTAAATAAATGTCTATCAATTTTTTGATTCAAAATCCTGGATTTCTATAATATGAGCAAACAAAAATTGGCGTTGCGTTAGCAGAAGGTGGTTGAGTGTGATGGTAATTACTTCAATGAATAATAGTGTATCACTGATTTGTAATAAACTTTTATATTTTACCATCAACGAACTTATTTGGTTATATTCTGGTTATATCTGATACATTTGGAAACTTGATTACCAAGCCATTTTTTTTATTAAAGTTATCTAAGGCACGTTTTAACAACTACAGTAATCGGGATCAGCTAAAACCTAGGCGATCCAAATTAGTGAAAAATCCAGATTATTAAAACCTCTTTAAAATTGATATATGATTCGCAGAAAAAATATTATAACAACACCTACATAGCATCTTTCAATTTAATGTTTCCAAAGTATTAGAAATGCCGCTATCATCAAAAGACAATGGATCAAAAGGCTATTTACGGTATTGAAGTTTAATCAGACGAATAACATGAGAGTTTTGCGGGGTCTCTGCGGCGCCATGTTACTTTTCAACTATCAGGGAATTCCCTGCTATATACATGGTTACATCGAGAAGTACGTAAGGAGACGTGAAATGTATGATCCGGATTAAGGGATACATAATATACCTAAAAACATGATATGTATTTGACTTTTTGTCCGGATTACTGGAAAATCCGGATTATTGGGAGTCCGGATTATCGGAACTTTACTGTAATTGATAAATTTAATGACATAATTGTTAACAACATAAAAAGCATTTGGACATGAACAGGACGCTAAATGCACTAAAATATACTAATATTTTGAAAGTCATATCTGGTAAAAAAATTCTTGAAAGAAGAAAGATTTTATTTTACATAAAGAACAGGGTTTTGGAGATTAAGGGAGGTTTTTGAAAGAAATTTTAATCGACCCCTTGAACTAATTGAACGTTAAATTAACGAGTCCATTAAACCGAATCGGGTTTCTGGAAACATTCGCCAATTAGTTCAAACGTCGGATTAGGAAGGTCTGGTTTGATCCTGAACAGTTATCTTAATATCAAACTGATGGTGCCACTATTGTTTCAGTAATTTTTAAGCCTGATTTATTTTCCACAAAGAAAAGTTTTAATAGTAAAAATGGAAGGAAAATACATAAGGGGGGAATATTTCACCGGAAGTGCAAGAAAGTATTATTACGGTAACTGGAAAATATAAGTTATACATATAAATTGTTCATCCGTCAATTAAGTTAACTTGTTGCTTTAAATTAAAGTGCCTATACACCGAAACAATAACAAAAACACGTTAATAGCAAAAATGTTAATAACAAATATGTGAATAACATTCATTTGATTAGCACTGGAAACGTAGATAACAATTTGATATTAACATTGCTGTTAACATTGTTACTAACATTGTTGCTAACAAAAAGCAGTAATGAATTTTAAGGATGTGTAACAATGTTATTAACATTATTGATAACAATGATATTGACACTGTTATCAACAATACTACTGATATTGCTATCAACAATGTTACTGAATATGTTGGTAAATTTGTCTGTCCTTGTAAATTGAAATCCGGTTGTTCCATAAACATTCATGCTTACGGTACCTACTCTTGTATAATTTAATATTCTTTTCCTTAGACCATTCTATCTTGGAGCTTTGAAAAGTGCGAATACTGAACTCAGAAGAACAAGACGAACAAATGAGAGAAATGCGTTCAAAACTATAAATCACAATAAAGTTGACGCACATTTAGTCTCTCGGAAAGTAACGAAATGTTATCCACATGTTACTAACATTCTTTCCAAACGTAACACTCAGTAATATTTTGCCAGCAACACTCCTTGATCTAAACCGCCTCCAGACCGATCGCAAAATATTTGCTATTAACAAGTTATGAAGAATGTTATTAACATAAATTATTTTCAACATCTTACTAACATTTCTTCGGTATTTATTCACATGTTAATCGCAAATGTTATCAACAATGCTGATGACAATTTTAATAACAGAAGTTTCTAACATTTTTATCCCAGTTTTTCAGATTTGTGAAAAGCATTGCTATTAACATTGTTATTAACAATGTCACTTTCGGTGTAAAGCCAACTTTAACTAGGCATTAAAGTGTTGTCCTACTTTAACGAGTAGTTAAACTAATAGGCCCATTAAATTCGTTTCCAGAATCCGGCCCAAAGTTTTCTCCGAATTTAATTGTTTGTTACCTTTTCATTTTCAAACAATGCTTTGCTTGTACTAAAATATGAAAAAGTAATTTTTATATAACTTAAATTTTTTTGAAATAGATGCAATACACTATAAATGTATATTGATTTGAAGCGAAAAAATTTCTTTTTATTTTGATTAGAAATCCAAATGATTACTTCTTCAAATATTATAAAGCATGTCTTGTCTTTTTATTGACTTTTGCTTAATGTTCATGCGTGGAATGTTTTTGTAAATAGTTTACATACGAATGTTATTTTAAAGAGTAAGAAGTAAATAGAATGTAGAGAGGACCGGGCGGGAAGTACATTAAAATATGGTAATATACTGAAATCCATTTCAAGTGAAGAATTCTTGAAAGGAAAGGGACTTGATATCATATGAAGGGCAGAGTTCCGGAGATTTCCAAGCTAGATTTCTCGAATGTAGTCCGCTCAGGATGTGTATGTCATCGTAGAGTGTCCGCGCGCTCGGTACCCGAGTATGGTAATAGGGTAGTGTGATCGAGGCGTCGGATAAAGGGGTTAAGACGGTGGCTGGATCGCACGAAGGAGAATGATAGCGCAGATATTACAGACATGAGGCGAACGGAGTGGCACCAGTCAAGCGTGATGAAGATAAATGAAATGGGCCTCGTCGAGCTGAGATAAGTCGGAGACCTGCTGTAAAAACCGCGCCCGGGCATCGCACGCACTCCCTTATTTTTATAAGCAATAAAAAAAATTACTTCCCGATAAGAATCTACTGTACTAACCACTTAAACGGCACCGCAATTTCTAATACGATAAATTCATTATTGGGGACTGAGAGGAGGAAGGACGTTTAATCCCGGATAAGAAACGCGATCGATGCGGAACCCCCTAAGCACAATAGAATAAATCGAAAGATGTGTAGCGTCTCTGCCGCAAATAAATGTCCATAAAATATTGGACACGTCGATGTCTCGGATGTCCAGATATAAGAAGCGGGAGCGGGCGATTTTAATTTTACGGCTGTCACATTCAATCGTACGCCGCGCGACACCACAGGGTTGTCCGCCCAGAACCAATCGCAGGTCCGCCAATCAATTAGGTCGGAGCCGGCACTCAAGCACTTTCCTTCTTCCTTCCTCGGAGATTTAATTAAGACTTTGGGCTACAGTAACGGCCGATCCCCGGCGCCTGATAGCGCAGCTAATCACGACCACCACCCCGGGCGTCCCTACGCCGTTGACGGATTAAAGCGACACCTCGTTCATCCGTCTCGGGATCGAAGGCGCGTCAATCTGCGGAAATGGCGCAAATAAGCAGATTCCAGTCCGTATTATGCACACGTCGGTGTTGATGGACGTTTCGGCCGACCGTTAAAGGTCGAGGGAAGACGGATGAAGGATCAGATTAAGGAGGGAAGAACCCGAATTGAAAACTCGCATCCAACACACTACCTCAAACGACGTGCAATAAATACACCCCTATGCAATATGTGCATAATTATTTTACACTTCAGATAAACGACATCAATAAATATTACGTGAAATATAACAAATTTCTACAAGCTGTCAACTCCAAGATTTTACACCCGATTTACTTTTTCTTTTAATGATCCCAGAAATACTGTACGTGATACAAAGAACCAAATGCAACTCTTTCATGTTGAGCCCGAAATGAGTTAAACACGAAAGAAGTATGTACATATGCAATTTTTTCTTCAATTGCTATAAAGCACTCTTTGTCAGTGCACTATAGCATACAGCGCATACAGTCGAAACAAGTAATTAATTTATATTTGAAATAAACGCCGACATCAAAAGATATTATATCGGGTGCCGTGCTAATAAATCGGGATCTCGATGGCCAATAACCACGGCCGCAGCCATTTCGCGAAGCTGCCGCTGCTGAAATATCGCGCGACCTTTGCCTGAGTTTCCATAAAAGGCTGTCAGCATAATTGAATAAAAGACGAGGCTGATAAAATACAGCTCTGTAAACGAACGATAGAGAGGATTTCGAGGAGATACCTCGCAGAATTAGATATAGCATCGCGTCAGGCGTTTCTGCGATACTAATACAAATTTTGTTAAAAGCTCGCTCGCCAATTTTTTTTACATAAATTTGTTACACCCATATTTCATTCTGATTTATTGAGTTGCTCGTTTAATGGAAAATATTTTCGAAAATCGAAAGGAAACGAACAAATATCAACCATCCGACTCGGAAATTTCATATTGAATCCTGATTCTATTTATAGGGATCATTATTTTAAACGTGGAATTAAATTATTTTGCAATCACCAAAATACTAAAAAAATTATACCATTTGAATTTCCTGCAAATATTCTTTAACTCTTGCTCTTGAAATTTATAAAGTTTATATAATTTACTGTTAAAGAAGCAAAAATTAAACTCAATTTTTTATATAAATCCATTGCAAAGCAAATTCGACTGATCCACTCAAGATTATAACTACAAATAGTTCAAAATAAACAAATCAACTAATATTTTACTAACATTGTAAACTAACGGATATAATGAAAAACTGCAATCTTTATACTTACATGTCGATAAGTGATTAATGGCCGATTTCTTCACCATGTTTAACCTATGGTTAATTTATCTAACAGTTGGAATGTGACGTACAGTTGGCCGTACACATACTATGTGTCACATTCTAACTGACAGATAAATTTACCCTCAAGATAAGGCGATGAAGAAATCGGGCATAAATTATTTAATATAGAAATTGAACAACACCTAATCAACGGTAAACATCAACTTGAATGATGAGAGGAGATTCGAACTGTTGGAAGATAATTTTCGTTGTATTAAAATAGAAACTTTCCATTCGAATTTCTTGAAACGGAAATCGAAATTTACAATGTCTTCAATGTTACCCTTTGTTTTTATACATGGTGCTTTCAATGTTGCCGCAAATTTTGGAAAGCTACAGTTTGTTCTGCCAATTGCTTTATAAAAAGAAAAGAAGTGAAATATATTTTTTAATAAAACTCCACAACCTATCGCACTGACAAACAAATAACAAAACGGTTTGAAAAAAGGAATGTCCCACATTGGATTTGATGGTACATAACTTAGACATTTCATCCACTGAGACATTGCGGAATGTCATGACAAGACAATTTGATGTTATAAGTAAGCAGTATATGCGTAGAATAATTTTGTTCTATATTAAAAGAAGAAAGATGTGACAGCACCCTTACTATGCTACAGTAAAATATTCGTCTCTTAACTGTGTTCATTTCTATTATTATTTTTATTATCCTGAAAAATTCCATCATTTAATCGTATCCTGTTAAATGTATAATGTATACAAAGTTTGGAAATTTTACTTTTGAAAACAACATCAGTTGCAAAGCGAACCTAGTTTCAATTATGAACATGTTGTTGCTAAATCTTTATCTTATTTATCACATCACAGATCTCGATATGATCGTATAAGACTGGATGTCCAGGTATAGGGTATTTGTTTGCAAGACTTCTGCGACCTGTTTTAATTTAAAACGCTTGACCATAAGTAGAAGTTTGTACGAAAGAAGTATAGACTTGACCTGAATTTTTTAAATTTCTGATAGATAACAACTACTTCCGTTGCACCGCGTATTATTATTAAATTTTTATGTGCTGAGGTTGAGAAACCTGGAACGAATTATTACCGTTGATAAATCTTGGGTACACGATTAAATCCCAGAAAGCAAATAGAGTAGTATGAAATGGCGCAACTCAAATTCATCGCCGCTAAAGAAAGCTGTACCGTCTGCAAGCAGCGTAATGGTTACAGTATTTTGGGATACTCACGGTCCCATTTTAATAGGTTTCTTAATTGACGGAAAGACTATAAATTCAGAGTTTAGGCCTTTTAGCAGATACTTGGGACGCAAGAAATTTATGTCGAATGAGCAGGTAATAGAAGCGCTGCAAAATTGGCTTTGCAGGCAACCAAAAGAATTTTTCTCTGTCGGTACTTGCAAGTTGCTTGATCGTTGGGTTAAGTTTCTATGAAAGAAAGGACATTATTTTGAAAAATAAAATTTGTTTCTTTAACTTTGTCTTATTATTGTTGTGTCGCTGTATAAGAAAGTCCAGTTCAAATCTATACCCCCCTCGTATATTTGGCAAAACATGTTGTAACAACTTATGGATGACGATTTTAATTGATATTAATCAGATAAATGACAAGGTCATGTTCTTAACTGATTACATTTGTCATTCAAGTAATCGGGTTCCGTAATTGTTAATAAAACCTATATTACCATCTTGGACGTGAAAGTTGTTACCTACAGAGTATTGTAAATTGAAATCACTTTTCATCATCAGTTAAATAATTACTGTTTAATGCACAACATACATAAATCAAATAAAACAGTAAATGTTTACATGGAAATTACATAAAATATTACAGTTCTATAATAAATTCTAAGACGTTAATTACTTTGCAGATTTAAATTATCAGTACTTTATCGTTAGATGCAATTACGGTAGATACGAGCGTTTATATGTTCATTAATTCCTTTTAATTAATGCGCAATTTATTACGTGTCATTTGACGTGTACATTTTCATAAATCGTTTATAACTTCCGCCTTTTAATTAATAAATTAATGAAAACTAACAACGGAAACTTTAAAGCAAAATTATATTGCAGATATAAATTTTTCTTTAATGAATTGAATGTGGACTAAACAAAGTTGAAGAACTGAGAAGAATCGAAACCAATTTAGGGCAGGGAGGAGGGGCATTAAATATTCAAGCTGCGTCGCGTTTCCTATTTAAATCATTTTTCCAAGTTTCGATCTCGCGATAATTCCGACTGTTAATCTGAAACATTCCGACCATCTGAGCGGAGAATGTGCACGAGAAAGCATAAAAGCTTAAACAGATACTACAAATGCATGCGGAATTGGTTTGAATGGAACTATGCACGAGACACATTCAATTCAGAGCGTTAGCGTAACCGACCGAGATCGAATGAACCAATTCTGATACCGCAGAATTGCCATAATTAAAGACGGACCGTTGGTTGCACCACTGACGATTTTTAGTAATTGAAATTTGCATGAATATTGTTTCATCTTCTTCGGCGAAGCGGGCGAGCGTCGCGATGCCGAACAGCCGGCCGAATTCGATTTGTGGCTGACACTCCTCGATTTCGTCGCTGAGAAAAGCCCATTTGAATTATTAGTTCTCGGGGATATTTATTTACATTCAGATTACGAAAACGCCAAGATAAAGAATAAAATCAATAGCCCGGAACAGGTTTGGAGATTTACAATTTTACAATTACGTTTTGTAAGAAAATTTAATAAACCACATTTTTTAAACATCATTTCAAATTGGGAATGCAAATGAATTTCATGCATTTGAAATATTCTAGGTTTGTACATAAACATGTAGGAATACTTTAAAAATTTAGTTCAAATATAAATATTTTCATTCAGAACTATGCTGACCATTCCATTTTTTTTTTTAGCAACGCAGTTTCATAATTGAGGAGATACTATAATAATTGTATATATTTGTTGTAATAATTGCGATTTATTCTACTTCAGTTTATCACGAATGTACAGGTATAATCGATTAAGTTTCACTTATTAATACAGTCTTTTTCTTTTGGTTTTCTCCTTTTGTCAATTATGTTTCCGAATTTGTCAAATGACTTTCCAAACCGCAGGCCTACTATACTTTGAACAGATTGGAAAGTCATTTGACAAATTCGGAAACACATTTGACAAAAGGAGAAAACCAAAAGAAAAAGACTGTATTGTAAGTACATACTTCATCACATAAGAGAATTAATTCCGCAAATATCAATGTTCTAGCTCAAAGGTGAACCTGCGACTTTCCGCAATCTTCCTTGCAGCCTTATCTTAAAAAAATTATAATAAACTTGCAGTTATATTATAACAATGTGAAAACATCTCATTTCGCCTTTCTTTTTATTGGTAATACGCGGCCTATTTACCATCTTCAAAGTTAAAAGTGTTCTTCCAGAGTAAAAACGTTCCCCACCCCTGGTCTAGCTCAAAAATTTAAAAAAACTGACCTACCCCAAGAGCGTGTCGCCTTATGTTTGAAAATATCTGCTCGTTCGTGAGATATACGTGCGTCTGCGGTTTTCATAAACACATAATAACAATAAAGCATACGCAAATCGATAACGGAAAAGATTTCTAAATATTCACTGGCGTTGACTACTGAATTAATTAATGTCATATCCAAATTTGATTTGAAGGAATGCAGAAGCGTTCTACATTAATAAAATTTAATAAAAATCAATAATAAAGAGAAATCCCATTTGTTGCATACTTTTTGAAAGACACTGTATATCATAACTTCGCTTCTTTTCTTGTGTATTAATAGTGGTTACAATAAATGAAACTTATTCAATTACACACTGTATAATAGAATAAAAAGGGATTATAATTATTAACTTATAAGTTAACATTCAAGTTTAGTTTTAATTTTAACCATCAATCTGAGCAGAATGAAGAGTTTTAAGTTTCAAATTTCCAAGTTTTCTTAGAACCAAACATATAACGACGACAAAATCCTCAGAAAGTTTTATATGCATATTTTTTCTGAACAAATTTCTGGTGTAATGTAAGTTAACTGATTTCGGTGTTTCAACATCGAAATCCATTTCTGATCTGAAATGATATTGTCAATACGGTAAAGGCTACTTTCGCCGCTGCAAAAAACTAATTAAAACCTCGGAAACGTGCATGAAAATGTCGTAACGTCTAAACGAACTGTGCAGTTTTAAACTGCAAAGGAGGAAGTTGTTAAGATTTTAAGCGCCGATAAAGTTTTTCAGGCACAGTTAAACATTGTTCAATAATTCAGCTGGGAATACACGACTTTTTAACCTTGTAAAACTATAAGTGTTTTACTTTTCAACCAATGATAATCTTAAGGATTCACATCAACAACCCAATAATTCATATTTTACATTAAAATTTAATCAATCATTTAATAAAAAAATGAAACTTATGGTTTGAAATTCCTTTACAATAAAATCATTAGGTAATTGGAAAGCCTCTTCCAACGCAAATTATTATCGTAATAAAAAAATACATAAATATATTATTATCTCAACGAAGTATTGTATTTATATTTTTCAGAGGGAATTCAAAGGCGTTCGATATAACGAGAAACACACAAAAGAAACTACATTAAATGAAAGAAAGATTAAAGTAGGTGAGGGAGGAGAACGGGAGGAAAACAGCAGCTTTACAAATGAACGTTTCGAGAAAAAAATGTATCAAGAACTCAGCGCGTGATGAATTAAAAGAATAAAAATATAGACACAATGTGGCCACACAAGAAAGTCGAAGGATAAGGGACGGCCGAGGAGAAAAAAAAACAGTGAATATGGCTTCCTGGAGAACAGGAAAACCGTGTAAATCGTGGAGAGCAAAAATAAAGAAAATCATGAAAGCAGCAGGAAGCAGTTTGGGAAAATAAAAAACGTCCGGCGCTTTGCATGTCTGCGAGGATGCGTAGCAAATTCGTTTCTATACATTCTAGGAGTTTGATTTATTTTTTTTAATGACATTGTGCACTGCGGCTGCGAAGCGTGAAAAAGCAATGCGTTTTGCGAACTTGAATTTTCTTGTTTTAAATTGCGGTAATTTATCTGTTATATTATCGATACGCTCGAGCTTTTATGTTAAAATAGATGTAATATTTCAGAAAAGCGCAAAGTGATTTCTTTTGTCATGTATGGTGGTAGATAATGGGGCGTAAGGAAGTTACACACTAAGAGGCCTTACGTTGTCAAACAAGAAATTTGATCCTTCGTCAACAGCAGAATGAAAGCTTGTTAAAGCTTCTCTAACTATACGAAGTAAGAACATTAATGTAACAATATTTGTTTACGCGTTAACTTCGTATATTTTAATACACATTCGAGACAGTAATTTGCTGCTGAAAGCTTTATTAGATAAAGTTTTCTTTTTATAACATTAATAAATTGCGAGTAGAAAGTTTCCAAAAGAATAAATTTAAAATAACATATTTACATTATAAAAGCTTCATTTCTGTGGATGTTTACTCAAATAATAACATTTCATATTTTCAAATAAATTCAAGCTTAACAGAATTAACATTTTAATCAACAATTTAATTATATTTTAATTGAATGTACGTATACGTCATAAAAATAAATAATTGAAACAGAAAAAAGGTTTTTATTTAATTTATGATAATAAACACTGCAGTAATTACGTTTCTGTAATTCACTAACAGAATATTTATTTCTCTAATTAGCATCGCCGATTCTCAACATTTGATAATAAAAATTTACTTATAGTTTTTAAAATGTCTGTTTGTTGTAAAATAATAAGCGAAATACTTTCAAGATATTTAAAAAAATTGGGCCTCACAAAAATTAATAACTTCCAATATTCGTATGGATTATCAAAACGCAAAAAAAAGAACTAAATCAAATACATAAATAGATTCTAAAAATTACAATAAAATTTGCTAAATGTACTACTTTCTGTACAGAATTAATTTAAACATTTCACATCCTATAAGTTTATAGAAAATTGAATACTAATGAAACAAATCATGATAGGTAATTATTATTTTTGTTCTAGTTTATATGAAATTGATATAAAATCACTTCTTAAGAATAACCTAAATTGTTTATGGTTATTTTGTGATAAATATTCTTTAATTTTGGTGCTCTTTTCGAGAAAAATGGAAAAAAAAATGTAGTAATGCAAGGACTACGCGTAAACGCGCAAAATAAAAGCGAACTAAGTAATCAGCTAAGTAATTTTATGAAAGAGCGGTTAGGAATAGAGGTGCTAATAAATAAAACTCTGAGGAAAAACATGTCTGATAGAACTAAACAGTTTAGACGATAGCTGACTATAATGAAAAACAAATACGAATTTTCAAAAAATTCAAGCAGGAAAAGATATTTATAAATAACAACATGTCTAAAAAGGAAAGAGAAATACAAGATATAAGAAGGATAGCAAAAGAAGAAAACGCTAAAAGAAAGAGGGTTGAAATACAGCACCAAAAATCGTGGATGGACAGCTATGGATATGGAACTGCGAGAAAGGAATATTAAAAATACAGAACCACTGAGTAATTTATTAACTGTTTCTCTCTTTACCAAAGAGAGGTAGGCGAATAATTTTGACGCAGGGCACGTATATAAAACAACGTGGATTTCCCCAGATGGTAATACGAAGAATCAAATTGATCACGTGTTGATCGAAAATAAGCATGCGGAAGCGGTTACAAATGTAAGAAGTTATAGAGGAGTCGATTCAAACTCGGATCATATTCTTGTAATTATGATCTACGTTTTCAGTATTTAGTACCTACATAATGTGCAAAAAATAAAACAAAAGCAATTAAGAAATATAACGTTCACAAATTAAAGGGTGAAAAGAGTAAAGTTCCCTTCGAAATGGAAGTACCTTCAAAACTAAAAGAGTTGAGGATGTTGAAAAAGAGTAAGCACAGGTAAAAATGGCAATAACAGACGTAGCAGCAAATGGCTAAGAATGCTAAAGAAAACCAAGGAAATGAGTGTAAAAATAGAGCTAGGAAATAGAAACAAAGCAAGATTACAAATTTTGAAAACACAGATATTAACAAGAGAGTTAAACAGGTGTGCAGACTAAAGAAAAGAGCCTAAAAAGAAATGAAACTAGAAATTGCAGAAAATCAGATGGTTAAAAATACATAATATTGGGAGTTTTTACTAAGAGGTTAAAAGAAATAGAAAATCCGATTCAATAAAAGTGTGCTGTTATTGTAAAGATACAGACGGAAATTTGGTCGAAGATGCAGAAGGAATTTAATAGATGGACCGAGTATTTTGAAGAATTGTTTAATACAGAAGCACAAACACAAAGTATGGATGAGCGACGCCCGGACGGACTAAGACAGACAAACGATTCTCACGTTGAAGAACCAGAAGATCATGAAATAGAGCAGATCATAAGAAGTTTGAAAGAAATAAAAGTCCAGGAGAGAATGGATAACAGGAGAAATTTTAAAAGGAGGTGAATTGCTGAAAATCGGGTTAATGAAGTTAATCAAAACAATCTGGGAAGAGGAGGAACCCGCGGACACTTAGATAAGTGCGTTGATTTGTCCTGTACATAAGGAAGGGGCTAAAAGTGCATGTGAAAATTATCGAGGTATATCTCACGCATAAAATTGTGGCACTGTGATAAGCTATCGACTATCTGTATGTGTAAATGAAATTATAGTCACATACCAAGGTGAGTTCCGCAAGGGGCAATCTGCCTTAGATCAAATAAGTACAATGAAACATAACAGTTACGAGCAAAACGTGAAGTTGTTTATATTATTTGTAGACTACAAACAGGCTTATGATTCAATAAACCGACGCAAGTTGTATGAGGCACTAAGAAAACTAAGAATACCATTAAGTGATCCATTTGGCTTGGATAAAAACTTGTTGTAAATTATCGGTTGAAGGAAAAATATCTAAGCTTTTCCATATTAATACTGCTACTACTAAAAGGCGGTAACTTATTGTTCTATTTTTTTGGATTAGTATGCATTTAAAGTATCATAAACACATCTTTGTATCATATTCATTAAACAATATTGGCATATTTGAATCATAGAATACCTATTCTTTAAAAGAATTATCATTGTAATATATTTTACCATTCAGTTCAGGTACTATTTCGAGAAAACATAAAACATTACAAAAATACGAAATTTGCAGTTACTGCTCTTTCCTTCCGGCGCGGTGGTGGCGACAGAATAGAGGTGTGCGGCAGGGCATTCGCTTTCGACAGTGTTATTTAATCTACTTTTGAAGAAGATTTTAAGTGAGGGAATGAAATAGATACTAAAGCGATAATATACAAAAGGCAACAAGTCATAGCGTACGCTGATGAAATCACCTTGATAACAAGATCCAAAACCGAATTGGGAAGGAGTTTTTTAAAACTGAAAAGCACTTCAAAAAAGTATAGACTATTACAATGATTTTTTTAAGTATAGCCATAGGGATTTACATGTTAAAAATTTGACCTCATACTAATGTATGTTATGGCACAAATTTGAAGCAAATTAACAATATTAACAATAACATGTTCTATTTAATTATTTTCCGGTTAGAAGTTGAAATTAATAAGCATAGAATTAACCGAAGTCAAATATCAAGGCAGCTGAAATGTCATTAAGAGAAAGGCTCCGTTAATAGAGAGTTTGCTGCAACACATTTCCCGTTACGTTAGACGGCCATTTTTCCTTGTAATATAATGTAACCGAATATTGTGAAAAATTCGTTTGCGGATACCGTCAAAAAAAAAAAGTTACATACAATTTTGTAGTTAGTGGTGGGAGTAACCATTGGGGTAACTGTCAGCATGACAGATTCATTTAATTTAATTTTGTTAGATGTGGACAATTTTGAAAATGTTTTGTATTTACTTCTCTGCAGAAAGCCCTTAAAGAAAAACAAAAACTTTATTCGATAGTGAAGTTTAACATATATTCGTTGCCATTAGATAACTTTAGATTTTTGTAAAATATCTTGTACATTAAGTTGAACTTGATAACTTTCATTCGATTCTGAATCAAACAGTGTTTGATCAATACTGTCGAATAATTCTGCACCATCTTACGTAATGTTATTATTAATTATAATTATATGTTAATAAAATGCCCGAGCAGGCTCTGTACAGCTGTTTCAGGCCTAGTTGGGCCTTCGTCAGCAGAACCGTAGCCCGAGAACTCCACTGCAACTAGGCCTGAAACAGCTGTACAGAGCCTGCTCGGGGAATCTGCTGCAATCAAAACCGATTTGCACAAAAATTTTCAAAATTCTCATATGCTTTGACAGCACATGGCCGCCTTGCATTGGGATGACTTATTAGGTGGCGGACTGGCTTCAATTTGTCAATCCTACTGCAATATCAGGTCAACAAGCGATAGAAAGATGTCGCTACTTAAATGTCCGTTATAAATTATAACGAGAATTTTTATAACGGAAAATACCCCGCCGCAAACTCACTATTGTCTGTCGTCTGTCTATTGCAAATTCAGAGAGAAAATGTCCGTTATTATTAAGCCAGCATTAAAATTATCAATTATGTATGTTATAACAAGTTCCACTCATTTTTCAATGGTACGAAGAAGTAGTGGTAATAAATTAATGTTGAAATAATTGGTTTATCAGTAATCACAGTGACAAATTATTAATAACGTCAGACTACATGGATTACATTCGTTCAATAATTTGTGTCTATTTTCTTCAACTTTTCACAGTAAAATAAAATTAAGGAAAACATGTTAGGTTGTTCTAGCAAAGTTCATCTTGTAGTAAATCGTTTAATTTACGAGTAAATACAAAAATTTGCTTCAAATTTGTGCCATAACATACATTAACATGAGGTCAAATTTTTAGCATGTAAATCACTATGGGCACACTTAAAAAAATTCACTGTATACATAAATGATAGTAAGACCTGGAGATGGGTACTATAGAAAAGGCAATTGAAGAAAGAATAGAATTTAAATGTAAAGACAGGACGTGCCCTTAAATCACTTTGAATATTTGGGAGTTACTATTTCGCATAAGAAAGTGAGAGTGATAAAAGAATAGCGAAAGTTAGCAAAGCCTTAAGAGCCTACTTACTACTACTACTACTACTACTACTAAGTACCTACTTGTCACTTGAAGAATAAAGCCTTAAACAGTATGATAAAATCCAAGCAAATATCGATAAAAACGAAGATCCGGCTATATATGTAGAACCTACCTTGTTTTATGATTGTGAAGTTTGGAATCCTTAGTAGAAAGAATTAAAAAAACTACAAAGATGGGAAAGAAAAGTTCTGAGAAAAATATTTGGAGGTGTGAGAGATAAACAGGGACAATGGAGTAGAACAAATAATTAAGTTATGGAAAAATTTTAAATGGCTAACTTAGTACAAAAAGTACGAGCACATCGTGCGCGATGGTTTGGCTATGTCATTAGAATGCAGGAGGAGAAACATGCAAAAAAGGTATTTCAAGATGGAGGAGGCAAGAAGAAAAGAGACCTAAGAAAAGATGGATAGAAGCGATTAAAGTGGAAAGAGAATTCTGAATATTTCTCGGCTATTAAGCGGAATATAATATTTTCTATAGCGTTTTTGAGTTTCTTAAGGTAAGCAAAAACTTTCATAAAGAATGACTTTTTTCAAAAACACAAAAATAAAAAGTTTTCCTATAGTGAACTCAATCCGTGCACAGTGTATAATGGCTTCAACATGAGAAAAAGACACAGTATTTATTTATTAAATACATAATGACTATGACTATATTTTGCACGTATTTGTCAAACCTAGAAAAATGCAGTATCATATTTTGAAAAATCCAAAAATGCAGAAATTGATGCTGTTTATTATGGTTTTTAAATTAACATACAGGGTAATTCAGTTTTAATCTTGATAACTTAAGGTAATAGAACTTTCTTTAATAAACAATGTCCGAAAGTTTTTTTAAAGCTTTCTTTAAGAATAACGGAAAGTGTTCTGGTCTTAATATTTGGTATAATTTCTTGTTTAATCAAGTATTCATTGATACAATTGTAACAATCCTTATACCGAGTGTTACTTCACCGAGGCACATATAATTTGAAACCCAGCCTCTGATCTAAATTTGATCTTAGATCTTTTACGACTGATTGGTATTCTTATGCGTTTTAGATGTTTTGCTTTATGTTTTAACTTTGAATAATATTTGTAAACTGGCTTTGTAAGTAATTTTGTAAAATTCATTTGAAATTAGAATAATTAATGTTATAAAAATTCCAAAATCTTCAAACCTTCAAATTTTGTCCAAATAATATGTATGTATAGGTACTTCAAAATTAACTGTTGATCAGTCAAATGTACAATGATTTACTAGTAATATTTTTTACTTCACTATACATTTCAATTATTCATTAAACTTTGCGATTGCACAGTGCACATAATATGCACTCACACCGGGGCAATTACGATTACGAAAAGCTTTCAAGAGCGATTTTGAACCGGAAATAAATACGCGATCGTTAAACTTTATGCGACAGGAAGGCAAGCTCGCGCCACCTATAGCGAAATGGTGGGTTTAATTGCTGGAGAGAGCTTCACCACTTCGCCAGCAAACTTTTTAAGTGCTAATTCGTGTTTGGAATTTAAATTGACAAAATAATTTATTATGTGACATGACACTGATTTTGTCTCATTGAAATTAGTATCGATTTCGTACCTACGGGTTTATATAAAAAAAATTGCTCAATTCAGTTATATTTCAGCAATGTACCTAAAAAGAAATTTATTAGGAGTATTAAAATAGATTTTTTCCAAGTGCACATGGCTGGCTTACTCAGGATATTTGATTTCATTTTTCCTTAAGTAGTTTATTTAAAACAATTGTAAAAAAAAAATTTTTAGCAAATTTCAAATAACATTTAACACAATGCTAGTTATAGCATTATAATTTCTGTCCATTTCCTTAGTTTTAATAAAATTCTAAGATATACTACCTTTAGGTCATAGTTATGAGGAGGAAGGTTTAAATAATGTTTTAGAAATCACTTATTGCTTTTAATAACAATCACAATACAATACAGTAAGTGCAGATTTAATAACTGTTTCAATTTATTGTCATAATAAGATACAGCTACGACGTTATCTGAATCAAATTAACACACCGATTTGCATTACAAAAATATACTTCAAAATTGTGAAGAAAATATCATAATGGTGAATCTAAAACTAAACCCCTTATCAGTACACAAAAAACGATAATAATATTTAGGTAGGTAATTAAAAACTTATGGGATAATAATTATATACTTAACTGAATAATATATGCCCTAAGCAAGCTTAATAGTTTTCAAGTCTTAGGTCAGAATACGCTACAGTAAAGACACTTCAACATCTTGAAAATTGAATAATTTACACGCTATCACAAATTGCATTTTCGAAACATTTCTAAAGATTTTTTACATTTGACTACTCATATATTAGGATTCAGGATGACCTGAAGTAAGACAAAATACGAGACAAGAGAAAAAATTACTATTTTACTAAACTAATATAAATTCCCCTAAATTAACGAATCGATCTAATAATTGGCTTCGAGAATATCACTGTGATATCCATGTTGAATTCATCAAAATTAGTTTCCAAGAACCAATTTATAATTTGCAAAAATGATGCCCTATTTAATCATTTATGTATTTAGCATTTCGAATTTGAGATTATGTGGTGACAGGAGTTGAAGGACGAGAGCCCACAGTAAAATCCTTGTACTGTGAGAAAACGCAGATCTGAAAAAGTATTATTCATTAATGTAGACCATATTACACTTTGCTTAACATAAAAATATGACTCAATACGTTCAGGTATTTACATAAGCCTTAAAAAGGAGATTTAAAAGGAGAAAAACAGCAGACATAGACATAAATATTTGTTCTTCCTTGGAAAAAACCAAATTAAACCCGACAGATCAAAATTTATAGCCATCAATCAATATACATAATCACTTAATCACGTTCGCCTGAAACAATCGTGACTCGAAAAATAAGTTTATCAGTGTTTATTGGCGTGGTTTTACTTCCACATGTACCGAATGTTTGAGTTAGATTTCCTTTAATGAGACCATATGAAATCATCATTATTAGTCACGAGTTGTGGATCGTTTTTAATAGTACCGTTCAAAACAATGAACAATCAAACTCGGATTATGAGGATTAAATTATGTAATCTGCCACTATACTAACAACATTGTTTTACACAGCTACTGCTAATGTAATTAATATTATATTGTTCAGAAAAAAATATTTACCTTATCTTTAATTTGTTGGCATAACTGCAGGCCAACTGTAAACAACACAAGAACTTCATTCAACCACGGAACGGTGCACTCTGCATGGCTTGCATCATGCTTCATAGTTCCACGATCACATGTGATTTGGTAAACTGCTAAGATGAGCTTATGGCTTTGAATATAAAAACTAACAGCTAAATCTTCAGACAAATTTGGAGTTAAAGATTTCTGAAAATATTAAAGTTTAATTCAAGTAAAAAACGCATTTCACTCGACAATGTACCATATTGCGACTTTTTATTAAGTCATGAATTGTCTTCTTCTTTGGAACTATTAAACTTGTTCGACCTCTTTGTAGGCTACCGAGTATATTGCCCAGTATATGCAGTACTTCATCAGAAGATCTAAAAAAGAATAGAAATAAAATACAATTCTATCAATATTTAATTAGTCAGTAAACTTTCACCAAATAAATTTTGTAATTAATCTTTAAATAAACTTTAATTAAATGATTAAGTAAGACACTTCAGTTATTCATACGAGTATATCATCCAATTACTTTCATTTTCAATTTATTAAAAAGAAAGAACGAGGCAAGTCATTAATCTAACAGCTAATTGACTTTGTAATAAAAATATTTGTGATTTTATCAGTTGTCGAATTGCTTATTGTAAAATGCGTGCTATACACAAAGTAATCAATGTAATTAAGTGCTCACTTAAATTTGTACGTCTTCCCGACGTCATCTATGTGATACAGTGCCTGCTGTAAGTGATTTGCGGCATCCTGGACCTGCTGAAGCTTCCAGGGATGCTCGCTTTGAATGCTCGTTCTTACAATGTTTGTGGTTTGTAGTCGTTGAACTTTGAAACTTATGTCCTGGAGAAAAGAAAAGACAAAATTTAAGCTGCAGGTTTAAAATATTTTTTTATATTTAAAGCATTAACTTGGACAATAAAAGTTCTAGTATGATAGGTATAATAGAAACAATAAATAAAAATGTAAATCAATTATTGAAAAGGATTTAAATAGAAGAATCCATATCCATTAACAGAATCGAATTTCTTTTTCTTCTGCTTGAGATGTAGACGAAAATGTTAAAAAGTCGATTATCTTTTTTCCTTTATACCCCTTTTATTATAAATAATACAAAAATTTTGTTAACTACAAGCACTTTTTGTTTAATCGTCGAATAGATTCTGTAAAATTACAATCAAACATTTCATCTCTTCAAGATTATCTTCAAATTTGTTTTTTTTAACTACAACAAGTATGAGTTTATTACTGCCTTTGTTAAAAAAAAATTATGGCTACGACGATGTAGTACATATACACATCGCTTGCTTCTCGACATTTTCAAAATAACTTTCGGTGGGAAAGACTTTATGCTTCAATTAAATTTCTTAAAAATCTATAAAATTGATAGTTTCTCAATCATGCTCTGCTGTAGCAGAAGTAAAATAACCAGTAATTATAGTCGCGTTACTTTTACACCGACTCTAATCTCACTTCACTTCTCCTTTCTCACTTAAATTACGCCTTACTCTTGCTTAAAGTGAGGTAAGCAGAAGTGAGGAAGTTGCTTCCCCCCTTACAGATTTCAAGGATTCGCAAACCCTTCATAACTTTTTTACATAAAATAATGGAGCTGAAAATTTTCTTCTCGAAGTAGTTGCCAAAAATTATTTCATTTAGTTAAATGAAACGCATTTCACGCTTCCTTAAATTACTTACTTATAATCACCTTATAATGTATTATTTACTAGTTTTGACTTTGAAATTTTTGACAATTTTAACGTAAGAACTTCCTCAGTTGTTCCCTTTAGGCCCAGTTGCACAATTCCAGTTTAAATTTAAGCTGGAACTTAAATCCATAACAACGATTATTTCAACAATACAGTCTTTTTCTTTTAGTTTTCCCCTTTTGTCAATTATGTTTCCGAATTTGTCAAATGACTTTCCAATCCGCAGGCCTACTATACTTTGAACGGATTGGAAAGTTATTTGACAAATTAGGAAACACATTTGACAAAAGGGGAAAACCAAAAGAAAAATACTGTAAAATTGTTGTTCAGGGTTTCAACTTCGGCTTAAAATTAAACTAGGCCTTAGACAAATTTTCATTCGCTTTTTTATGTGAGATGAGCCAGTCACTTCACTTACAATTAGTAACCTTGGTTCATCTGTAAAAGGGACGCAACTTATAACAACCATGAGGGCGAAATGCCAACAGAAAAAATCAATGCGTTTCCAATCTCATATTAGTTAGTATCACCAACTATGTTGCAATAAACATGTCTTATTACTTAAATGTTACATTCGTCGTTTTTTCCAAGTGAGTGCAACAAATTAATTGACTTAGCCTCAGAGCTATCATTTGAGCCAGCATCCAGTAATCGATTTTTACATTATTAATATATTAAATGATCTATTATTATTTATTCCAACTTTCTTTCAATATGTTTTAATAACATTTCATATACAAATATTAGCATAAAACTGCCATTGTGCTGAAACAAACAAATTCTGTGACGTAAAAGAAGCATGAAATAATTTCATTTAAATTCCTTGCATAAAACGTTCTTATTGAGGCCAAGAAAAAAAATGCTTGAATAAAAATGGTGGAAAAGCTGAAATAATGATGTAATAATCCTCACTGTTTATTTCAATATAATTTTTCATACATTTTGACTAAACTCAAAACAATTTACACTAACATTTTAAATTTAGTATTTTGTACTAAAATTTTAAACTAATGTAGAATAATAGGCAGCCAAATTTATAGATCTCTTAAACTTATTTAAAATGTAGTTTTAAAAGTTAAATGCTATTCATATGTAGTTTTTTAAGAATTGCTTAGGTTTCGTTGAATTTATTAGCTTCATCAAAACACAATCTGTAATAACAATGGTAACATCACTTCGTTTTGTAACACATATTGCATTAGCATCTAAATTTATCCCAACAATCGACACACCTGGTTGAATTTAAAAGTTAAGTAAATTGACAATTAAATGATAAATTCAAGGAATAGTCCAATGTCAAATGCAGTATCAGATGAGAATGAAAATGTTTGTTTATCTAAACAAGCACTTTGATAAAATTCAACTTCATTAAATTTTTGCTTACATTTCATTTAATTAAAAAAAAACTGTGAATTACTAAATCTGAAAAAAAAAATATAAGAGAAGAATTAGAAAAACCGGGCAAATCCTATCAACGCTCCTCTTTCGGTTTTGGAATTTCTTCTTTCTCCAAGTCTAAGCACGTAATACCTAAGTATTTTAAGCTTTTTTTAAGTATCTTCTACGAGTTGGCAAAATTTTCACATACATTTCAACATTTATCAATTCAATAAATAAACATGAAAACTTCTGATAAAGAATGTAGAAATCTTAAAACAAATATTAACAAAATATTAAATAACTTCTCCACAAGTAATCTATGGGTCTAGTAGTTAATTCTTACCCATGAAATTTGCAAGATTTTAAACTGAAATATTCTAGTCTTTCGCAATTATAAAATGCTGACATCTGACCTTTCAAATCTATATGGCTTTGAGTAATCAACATTTTAGGAAAAATGTTCTCTGTATTTCATGGGATGAAAAGGGGATTCTGTACTATGAGCTCTTAGAGTAAGGTAAAACTAATAAAAATAAAATATTTACCAGGAGCAATAATTATTACAATTGTGCAATCCAATTAAAGAAAAAAGACCGTTTACTGAACAACGTGGCGTTTCTGATTGATGCAACAGGCACTCTTTGATAGAGGGTTCTCAACAGTTGATGATGTAAGAAATTTCGTTGATGAATCTCTAATCTCAAAGCTTCCCAGTTTACCAATTACTTAATAAATGCCATAAAGTCTTAGCCAGTAATAGGAATTATTTTCGTGATTAATTTTGTTCTATTTATTTCTGAATAAAAAATGAAAAATTGGAAAGAATTAACAACTAGAGTTGACATTTGTATTTAAAAACCGCATAAACATTTCCGTGGTTTCGAGGAAAAGCAGAGAAGTCGGAGTTTAATTGTTTTCAGGAACTTAGATTAAAGTTTAAGCAGACACTGTTAGGGCTGGTACTTTCATTACTGATTAACTTTATTCTTTGTTTATTGCTATAGAAACAATTGTCTTTACAACTGCAGGCATGGGAATAAACTAAAGGTTAAAGTTAATCAGTGGTGAAAGTACCAGCCCTAAATTGGTATAAATCTTAAAAATGGTATTTACTTCTGCTAAATGTATTTAGTATGCTACAATGTATTTTTATCTGAACAGTGAAAATCAGTAATGTATTTCACTTCTCATTTTGGTCAAAAAAGATTTATACCCTCTTTCCCCAAAAATCACGGATTTATAATCATGTGAGCAGCCAATAGACCCAATTTTTATTTAAAAAATTAATTATTTAAAATTTTAAAAAATTAACGTTTAACATCATGAATTATAGACATAAAAACCACTTTAAATTAACATAAATTAAAAAAGAAAAACTCTGTAAACACTCACGGCATGTGTGATACTATCACCAGTTAAAGTGGCGACACATTTCAGTTGATCAGGGGGCACAGAAAACACAAATTTATCTTGCTTGCTGGAGTTGTCATTGCCGTAAAGGTGAACGGGAAATCTTTTAACACATTCCTGAAATACACAAATAAATCTTAAGTTTTGATAACCACAACTGTGTTGAGTAATTATTTAAAATACACACTTCCATATAAGCAGAAACCATCATAACACCATAAGTTTGTTCCAGCAACAGCTTTTGATTAGATTGAAACCGTCATTAAAGTTGCACATTTTGATGGCACTGTTAAAATCGGTCATTACTTCGGTGCGCAACTGATTTTAACGATTCCAAACTTATCTGAAACTACTTGAAGAAACAAACCTAATAAAATTACCACAAATTCAACTAAACTAAGACTGTTGATTGATTGAAACCGTTCGAACCTAAAGTGAACTTAAAGAGTGATTCGTTTAACTTATATGTGCACTGAAATATTCTACTTACAACTAGAATTTGATGTATTTGTTCTAAGGCAGTGTGGACTTCTTCGTGTAAGACCCACTCAAATTCTCTTTGCTGCAAAAGCAATGGCCACAAATAATTAATCAAATATTGACCTATATAACCTCAATAAACAATCGATACTGGCAAATTACACAGGAATCTCTGAGGCAGCGTAAGCAGTAATGTTAAGTTCACTCACCAAATTGAGAGTCTCATCCTTTTCGCAGTCTGTCATTTTCGCTTTTTTTGTCAATAAATCCACATCAACTCGTTTTATATCATGTGCGAAACGTCAAACGTCAAACTAACGCAGACGCAGTACAGAATTACAGAGTGCAACCAACCAAGTAACCGACCAAGCATATATTTCGGAAGATAGTTGTGAAAAATTTCGGTAGATGTCTCTGTATTTCCGCAGCAAACATACGACAGGCAACAGATAGACTGGACAGTTGGCATATTTCTTCATATACAATAAATAAATCAATAATACAAATATATTGCGCTTGCCTCTTAAACTGCGTGCAGAAGACGAAAGGCGCATACAGATTTGAATGTGCATGACTCGAAACGCACACGCATATTAAATCTAAGTTCACATGCATTGCGGATACGCAAAATTTTTATACGTGTTGACTCGGCTTCTGTGCTTCTGTGCTTTTGTGCTCTGAACACGGAAAAAAAAGAATAGGAAAAAGTAACACAATTATAGTACAAATAGAAACGGAAACAAATTGTAGGAGATATTCACACAGTTATTTGGCATAATAATATTCTTGTAGTAAAATTGCATACCTACATTGAATCAGACTTTTACTACAAGAATATTGACATGTCAAATAACTGTGTGAATATCTCCTATAATTTGTTTTCGTCCCTATTTGTACTACAATTGTGTTACTTTTATAGCGCTTTCGATTTATCTGCACCGATTGCACTCAGTGTATTTGCATCTTCTTTTGACCTCATGCAGTAACATGAGATGAAGATACTCTCAGTGCGCATTAGTGTGATTAATCGAAAACGCTATTAACAATTCTATGGAAATCATGGAAATCTGTCATTTTTTTAGATTTGTTTCATATTGTATCCGGATTCTGTTTCAGCCACACTTCCAAAAACACCCAGTAGATATTGATTCATGTTTCCTTCAATAAAATGTATGTTACCCACTCCAACAAAAAAAATGCAATTTCATAGCATGACGTTATCTCCACCTTGTGTGACCTTGTGTGACCTTAATTTTCTTTAGTATCCATTTGGTTTTCGCTACACTGAAATCTTTCCGTCGGACTCAAATAAATAGACTTTTGTCTCATCCACAAATATTACTGAATTTCAGAAGTCCATAAGTATTTGTAATTTTAAAAGTTTATTTTTCGGCTAACCAACGGCTTATTTCTTGCGGTTCGGTCAATGAAAACTGTTCTTTCACACTATGCGCCGAGTAGTTTCAGGGCGTTCAAACATGCATTCATCAGAGTTGTATTTCTCAAAAAAGCTATCAAAATTATTCAGTATTTCGAAGGCCAACTGATTCGAACGGTTCTGAACTGGTCAGAAGGTCAGAACCTGTGGTTCGAGCAAACCTATCGTTTTCCAAATTGCCTTAGCACTTCAACTGTTAGTTTTGGTACGCTCTTTTTGGAATTATTAGTCGTTTCTCTTACAATCCATCGTTGTTCATGTTGGTTAAAAATTTTATTTGAAGCCACTATTGATTTATTCACGACTCTATTTTCCTTACTGTATCTATCAGTAATGTGTTGTACATTTGATGAGCATTTATTTACCATTTTGGATATGTTTCTTTGGCTATGGCTATATCCAAAATAATGTAGGAATGGATACGATTTCCGGGATTTCCCCGGAGTATACCAGGAAAATAGTCAAATCAATACCAAGACGGCTATAAAATGTTATTGATAATTGTATCACAAACTCTTTTAAACGGACACTAAATGGCGCACAAACACTTAACGTTTCGCAGTAGTTCGACAGCTTCGTCAGAAGTTATTGATAATGCAGAAGGACCAACAAAATACTAAATATCGTTTATTAACCCATACGCATTTTTCGTGTTCTTAATTTTGGTACTTTTAAGTTATGCTGTGACATGAAATTCGCGCATAATTTGATATTAATAATAATAATAATAATAATACTTAACGTCTTTATTTAGGCGGAATTTCAGCCAATGGATGTTTCTATATTATGTTTTTATATTATGTTATCTCTTTGTTAAAATAAAGTATTAAATTTTCAATGAGTTCTTATTAATTTCTTTTTTCTATTTTGGTGTCTTAACGACTACATTTAGGCGTTTTCCCATTAGATTTGAATTTTGAGCACTAAACATAGTACAAACTTACGGGAACGTATTTGTAAAGGCGTGACATACAACAAATTGAAAATTAATTTCAAAAATTGTTTAATTAAGCATTTTATTAAAATATTTGACTTTAATTATTTTTCAATAATACGTATTTGTTCGGTAGTTATCTTGTCGACACCGTATCAGGGCAGAATTCAAGAGTGGAGAAACATGTATTCCAAGCACAAAAATAATAGCTGGTGCTTGAGAGGGCAGGGGAAGGACTTTTTGAGCGTAAAACGCGAGCGTCCAAACGCTAACTAGAAAGTGCGCTTCGCGATTTCTTGGGCTTTTGGGCTCATTTGCGTGCACAAAGTAGGTAACGGGAAAACAGCTTTAACGTCAGTGTAAAAAAAAACGCCATTTATAAATCAGTAGATATCAAACAAAATAGCAAATGTGACAGTTATACTCAAGTGTCTCTACTGTGTAGATTCTTATACTGTGCCCATTTGGGTGTCATAAGCTAAGTTCAGATGCATTGCGGATACGCAAAATTTTTATTGCGGATCGTTTCTAATTGGTTCAAAATTCAAAATGAATTAGAAACGATCCGCAATAAAAATTTTGCGTATCCGCAATGCATGTGAACTTAGCTATAAAGTGCTCATTAAAGCATCCAAAATTTTATTTTATTAGGTTGGCGACAGCGTATACAGCGGCCACTGTATAAGAATCACACAGTAGCGTCACTGAAGTATAACTGTCACATTTGCTCTTTTGTTTGATACCTACCCAGCTGCAAATTACATCGCATTTCCATAATACAGCCAGGTTGACTCTCCTTGGCTGGAAAGTTTCCCGCGCAAACTGCGCCGCCATATTCCAGATGTAATCTATTAGAGCGCATTCGACTGGACGCACGGAGTGTTTCTTTTTCTCACTCTTACATGCACTGAAACGCAGTCGCTCTCCTTCACACTTCTGCTCATTGCGTGCATAGAGCATTACGTCGAATGTGCCCTTAAATTGCACGAATACGATCAGTGGTGTCTCGTGTAATTAGCAGCATAATAGGTGCTTTCGATTATGCATGCTGGGGTGCACTGAGTAAACTTAAACTCTAAGCTTTCAAGTAGTGATCAGATAATTCAAATTAAAAATAATCTGTCATCCGATTATCATATACTGTACAGGGTGTCCCAACAGTGTGTTCTCGGGCCATATCTCTATAACTACTGAAGAAACAAAAAAATTTTCAACACAATTTCTTTTTTAATTTAAGAGATCTACAACATAAAATTATTTTCATCTATACAGAGTGAATCTAAACAGTGGTGCCGGACAACTTTTTTATGTCAAATTGCATGCCCTATATATGCTCCATATATAAAATTCTAGACATTTTTTGTATACCATTGCCTATTCCTAAACCTAACCGTTCTTGAGATATTTAACATTTTGTCTAAAAACTGCCAATTACAGCCACTATTTTATTTATTCATATTTTATTTATTTTTAACTATAAGAAAAAGATTTTTGGTGCAGATGTAGTTGATACATAAGCTTATCATAAGACATTATTAAATGTACTTTTATTGCTACAGGATGGTCATGGTAATAAACAAAATCTCAGAAATTTCAAAATAACAAAACTCAATTTTCTTAAATAGCATGCCCTATATTTTTCTATCCTAAATTCTTCGTTTAATAAAGTACTTTCATTTTTGTTAAGTATGTCTTATACTTATCTGAGATATTTTCTGAGATTTTTAGATTTATTTGAATTATTTCTTTTAAAACGAGTTATTGTCTAAGGTGGTCGTGGAAAACGGCAAACAAATGAAGCTGTTGACTTTAGTAATTAATTTTCAAGTGGCAATAATGTACAGGCATTAGTTAGTTCAAGTACGTGACTCTTTTAAAGAGTTATACATTTTTTTGTACTAACGTCATACATGCCCCAAGCTGTCTATGAGCTTGTCATGGATGCGTTAAGCTGTCTATTGTAATATTGCCCGCTGCGGCTGCGATCGACCTACTAGGTGTTTCCCTTCGGCATTCGTCTTACAAACCGGGAAAACGCAGAAAACCTAGTTCAAAGGTGCCGAAATGAATCCTGAACACAATCCGACACATAAGTATTCCATTTCTCACATAGGACCCATATGTACCAGGAGGGGATTCGAACACACACCTATAATTGCCCGACCAAGAGTCAAGCCCGTTGCCAGCGAATCCAACCAACTGTGGCTATGCAACCATTTAGTAAAGAAATATTCAATAAATCTAATAATTCATGTCTTAACAAGTTCCCAACAGTCTAACACTTTAAAAAATAATTATTAATGTCAACCGGTTCATTGTTTACCGGTTTTCCATAGCCACCTTAGACTGGTGTTCGTTTTAAAAGAAATAATTCAAGTAGATCTGAAAATCTCAGAAAATATCTCAGATAGGTATAAGACATACTTAACAAAAATGAAAGTACTTTATTAAACGAAGAATTTAGGATAGAAAAATATAGGGCATGCTATTTAAGAAAATTGAGTTTTGTCATTTTGAAATTTCTGAGATTTTGTTTATTACCATGACCACTCTGTAGCGATAAAATTATATTTAATAATGGCTTATGATAAGCTTAGGTATCAGCTACAGCTATCAGTACCAAATATCTTTTTTTTAGATTTAAAAATAAATAAAATATGAATAAATAAAATAGTGGCTACAAATGGCAGTTTTTAGACAAAATGTTAAATATCTCAAGAACGGTTACGTTTAGGTATAGGCAATAGTATATAAAAAATATGTAGAATTTTATGGGCAGTCCATATTTGGTTTCATATATAGGGCATGCCATTTGAAATAAAAAAGTTGTGTCTGTTTTGATTCACTCTGTATAGGTGAAAATAATTTTGTATTGTAGATCTCTTAAATTAAAAAAGAAATTGTGTTGAAAATTTTTTTGTATCTTCAGTAGTTATAGAGATATGGCCCGAGAACACACTCTTGGGACACTCTGTATAATACGATCAGTAGTCAATGTTATACCGATTATTTTTGTGGTGGTGCTACGAATGTCTACGGCGCTCGGGTATGAATTTGACGGGGTATGAATCTGACGAGCTTGCACGAGTCGAATTCGAAAGCGCCGCGCCGCGCCGCGCCGTTGACATGAGTGACACCACCGCAAAAATGATCTGCATAACATTGACCACGAATTGTATTCGGAGGACTATTTAATAAAACAAATCCCTCAGACCCGTTTTAGTACAATATTTGATGTAATTTGTACTAGTCCGATAACCGCTGCAGTTTTTTTTTTGTAACCATGGAAATGACACGGAAAGGTTAAGCTTAAGCTTTTCCATTCGTTAATGAGCATTAAATGACAGATGAATTCAATAGTTAAAATAACCTAAATAATTCGTAATTAAAACTGGTTTTCTAGATTCTTTAAATAGGATATAGATCTGTCATTTTTTTAACATTTAATAAAATAAAATATTTTATTAAGTTAAAAATTAATTTTTAGACTTTATAAAAGCCAAGGAAAAAAAATCAATTACTTTTTCAGTTTCTATTAACAGCCTTGTTTCTATTGACAACCTTGTTTATTTTGACAACCTTGTTTATATTTTTTCACTTCCGAAGAAGCTATCAAACGATAGCGAAACGTAAAGTGTTTTGTGCGCTATTTAGTGTCCGTTTAAAAGATTTTGTGATACTAAATAATTCGATTATCAAAAATATTTTTCTTGCGGCTCTGGTATATCCATCCGCAAAATGGCGCCAAGATCAAAAAATCTTGCCCCGCCAGATCAAAGGTACCGACAAACAGTTTCCATGCTGATTATGCTGTGACAATACTTTTACCTGTTGACATCTAAAATTGCAAAAATAAACAGTGGTACCAACCGCCACATTTTCAAGCAATTTCCTACGTTTAAATTACAAAATAACTCAGACTTTTTTTACATTTATGTTAATCAAAATAGAAAAAATAGTATCAAATAGACGCTTCAAAAACATTTTAGTGCACTTGTTCATTAGAAAACGCCTTCGGTTCATTTTCTAAACCTGGACGCTTGCGTTAAAATCATATCTTATGCAACTTGTTTTTACTATAGTGGCACTCAACAAATAAATCGATTGATTACAATCAAAGTGAATCGATTTAAATCGTTTCATGAACGATGGCGTGACCGGTATAACCCTATTTTCTAGAATATTTGGTATTTAACTTTTTAACCATTTTCAACGAGAGCAACATCACAATAGGTTTGTTCGTTTGTTCTGCACTTTTTACACTTTTAACTCCTTTACTCTACTTTTCTCACTCCTATTTACAAAATATTATAAACATCTCACTCTCTCCGGAGCGGTTGGTGCAAAAAGTGTAGTAAAGTGCAGGACAAACGAACACACTAACATTGACGGTAGAGTTAAGTTAGTTTTCAAATAAATCACTGAAATAAACAATACACTGTTATCAACAACTCGCGCATATGACACAAACTACAACGCCATATTTAATCGGAATCGAATCGTAAAATTTTTACGATGGACAATTTTACGATCGATGTTGAATCGATTCAGATTCGTTGAACGCTAAACCATATGCACTCATAAATCGAATGTCAATCGGTCGTGACCGTACTTAAATGTGTAGGTAGCCATTTTTGACACTTTAGTCATTTTAAAACACAACTACATCATTTAAGCTGTGAGTTACTGCAGGTAATTTAACTGAAGTAAAAAGCAGAGAGACAAGGTACGCATTTGGTTTCCAAGAAATTCTCATCGAATGTTTGAAATAATAAATAGATTATTTCAAATATTAAGATGGTCTCCAAGAGAGAATTAACTTAAATTTTGACTTAACTATTGTTCAATGCATTCGATTCTTGCTCTGGAAATTTAAGTAATTCTTTGAAGGTAGGAATGTCATCAGAACAGTCTTGTAATTAAAGTAGTATCACAATGTCTAACCAACGTAGAGAATAAAAGAAAATCAGCGAGGTTAATAAGCATTTTAAAGTTATTGAGGACATTTACTTTCTTGGAAAAATCACGTATTTCCTGTGGATTTTCTGAATTTATTTGTTTGAAACTATCTAAGTATGGCGTTCCAATGAGCTTTTGAAATTTGGCGAATATTTTTTGCAACTCCGTATGCCAACTAATAGATTTCCGCTGGTACAGGAATGTGCTGTAGAAAAAATAGAGCGTTACCTTTTAAGCAGGTTAAAAGATAATTAAATTTTTCAATGGGAGTGACCTCTTTCGATGAACATAGTAACGAGCGTCTAAATAAAAACCTGGTCAAGTGGGTTGTGATCAAGAATTTATCCATTGCATTTACATAGCAGAATTACTAAATGTAGCCTACTTGACCAGGTTTTTATTTAGACACGAGTTATCATGGTAATTCGAGAATTCGAAAAAAATAGTTTAAAATTAATAGCCTTGACTTCAACAACTCTATAGTCTCAAATTTCTTTCAAAAATTATCTTCGGTACTAAAAGTAGCTTCGCAGTAATCTACTAGTCCGATAATGGTATTGTGATACCTAAAAAAAATCGGTTATAGTGGCATCCACATCATCCACATGGGCTCTAAAATTTTCACATAAATTGGTCCATTTGTATAAAGGCAAGTTAACTTTGACTATCAGTTTACTCCCATAATTGTTACCATGGGAGTAAACTGATAGTCAAAGTTAACTAGCCTTTGTACGAGTGGGCCTGAGACGATAATATTCGGACAAGCGATATATGTAATTTACATTTTTTAAGTTTCTCAGCCGACATAATTGCCTGATAAGAAACAAATTATGAAAATGCGATTTAGAAAACAATTTGATACAAGGTGCAAAAAAGAAATTGTTACAAAGAATTAAATCATTGCCGGTGAACAAACTACTTATAAAATGCGGTATAAGGAAACACAAAATTGTGCGGGAACTAAAATTAGCCCTGCAATTAGCGAAGAAAAACGCACTGCGTAAGCGCACCTGCGAAGATAAAAAAACTAATGTCGAACAATAAGTGCGGAATGAAATAAAAACTTGCCGTTCGAGGACCGAGGAAATCATTTAATTCGCGATTTAAGGAGCATTGAAAAGTATCCGGCTCGAAGGACCAAAAAATATTTAAAAATCGGCGGTAGCTTAAAAGGAGCTTTTCCTTAAGTCGAAAATGCGAAGCCTTGAAGCAACTTGGACTCGTAATAAAGGGGCAAAGAAGATTCACCGTTGGTGATTGTACTTAGCGGTGATTTCAGAATTTATGCGGAGCGAGCACGTGCATGACTGATTGTCTTTGCCCGAATGTAATGGTAGTAAAATCGTTCACTAACGAGTTTAAAATATAAATAGCCGCGGAAATAAAACTAAACTTCTGCTGCAACCCATAACGCAAATACTATGTTAAACAATTGAAGTGGATATTTACAATGATTTATTTTACGTAGAAATTAAAAAAATATGCAGATCCATGTGATACGAATGGATGCTACGAGACAATTAAAGAAATCAAAAGAAACAGACCTTCAATGGGAAAAAATGAGTAATTGAAAAAATATAGTATAAATGAGAGAAAAATAACAACTTACGAAGTTCTTTTATTGATGAATTAAAGAAAGTTAATACCGTCTAGGTCGTTCTCATATACGAACTGAAACTTTATAATATTGAAAAGTTATTGTACGTAGGCGTTTTGAGACTTTTATTTTATTTTTATATTTTTATTCCTTTACTTGAACACTTCGAAAATAGCTGTTTGCGTAAATTTTGCGTATGCATATAAATTGCGACGACATTTGCGCCATTAAAATCTCAATAAATCTATGTAATCTTCATCTACCGCATAAATTAAATTCGAATTCAATGTAACACATGAAATATATTTATTTTATGCTGTGAAATACCTACTTTTAACGAAAATAAACACACGGGTGGATTTCAAAATTTTTTGGTTTAGTTTCGTTAGTTTCTGATTTAGACTTATGAGAAATTGAATTTAACATACAGGGCACATACATCATAGGCACGTAGTTATTTCTTCCATACTCCTTACATATTAAAAATAAAAGAAATATCGCTTGTAATGACTTCTATATTAATAAATTGTTTTCGCTTATACAGTATGTTCTTTAAGTAAGTTAAACTTTTTAAACACAGTTCAACAATTTTTATTCATACGCGAAACAACTTTTCGAAGAAATAAAAAATGAAGAATGTTGGAAGGTAACTGGTAACTGTGAAAACAATTTAGTACAAATGGAAGAAAGAAGAATAAATACTAAGCAAAGAAGTAAATTAAAACAGATTTTAATATATCTGTATAAAATGAAGTAAATGAAAGCTCGAATTGTTAAATATATATATTTTTTTTAATTTCATGCACAAGAACAATGAATAATGACTAAAAGAAATGTTAATTTATTTGAAACAGATGCATAAGTAATTTTTTGTTGAACAGGCACTCATTTCATGTTATATTTTTGACATCAATAAATCAACTAAAATTTACATGAAGCCTGAAATGAAATTAAAGATTGTTTTGTTATGCAAAATTTATTTCGGCCTCAAAGTAAACCGTTCCAAAACAAAACAAATTCATCGACCAGATCTATTGTATTAAAAAATATATATATAACTTTTAAACAAAGGAGCTTTTCGGTTGCTGCACACACAGGTCTTTTCCTCACTATTAATCCCGAGTGGGTGGCTAAAATGAAAACATACACAATCTAAATGGCTAAAAATAACCGGAGCAGACATGTAAGCTGAAAGTTACAGCACATGCCTCTTCGTCTCTAACACCACGAAGTGGAAACACATGTGGGTGCTGTGGTATAAAATTATTGTTTAGACGAAAAAATCCAAATTCGCACGTTGCCAGAAAATGTATGCAAACGCAGGATTCGCTGCTAACCGAGCCTTGACTTTCTGACATTTTACCGATTAGTTTATATACTATTTACAAATGCTACGGGCCAACTAAGCTTCTCGGAATGTTCAAACACCACAATTGTTTTCAAAGTTCAGTTCCAACATTTCGAAATCAAATGCGAGGAATTCGAGTCAATAATTTTACTCATTAGTTCAAATAAACAGTTCACATTAGGTTTATGTGCAAGGGCTTTAATGACACGTCTTTACTTAGTGATTAATGAAATTAATTTGGTAAATTATATAAAAAAATTCGGAGGAATGAGAGATATTAATTTTCATGATTTTGAATGGAGCAACTTTAGAGGAGGCACCTTAATAAAGGAAAAATATTCGATTTATTTATTTAAACATATTTTTAAATTTTTGTCAAAGCAATGCCGTCTTACAATTTATATTTTAGGGGATGACGGAGCAAGGCAAAAATTTAAAAAGTAAATAAACAATTTTAAAATCAACGTAAACGTCGACGTTGGAACTTCTTCAGTATATACTTATTACTCTTCAATTATTTTTATGTATATCCAGTTTTGTAAAATTCTATCGCTGGATATTTTGGAAGGTCTGTTTTTATCAAGAATATTTTCCCTCCAGCTCTGGCGCCTCACGTAAGGCTATATCTGGAACGAAATTAATATTAAAATAATATTGGTTTTGGCGCTTTAATACCTACTTGTTTATTGTTAGTTAAAAGAGGGTTTCCAAACGGAAGTCAGGCAAAGACCAACTTTGTATTAAAAATGACTCGCCTTTGGCCAAAGATTTACAGAGTAATTGGTTGTCACAACGCCTGCCCAAATAAACATGTTTTTGTTTATTTAAAGTAAATTTTGGAAGCAAATACTGTACGCAGATATGAGACAGCCAGCACCGGATTAAAACTCATATAGGATCCTGAAAACCTTAATATGCAAGCAGAAAATATGATAAGTGTTAATAAATCGATAGTTAAGGTTTCAATATGGAAAAGGCATCATATAATTAATTAGTTAATTTTAAACAGAAATGTTTCATTTCTATATATAGGTTGTAAATGAAAAGTAAAGCAAAAAGTGTAGGGCCTTCACCTTTGGATTGCATGCATACAAAGGGAATCCCTGATTAGAAACAGTTACTTGCTGCTTCTTCTTTGAGCAGGAAGCAATTTAATTGATGACTTTTTGGCACTCCTAGGCAGGTGTTTACTTCTTGCCACATATGTGATTTACACCCTGTACAATTGTAATATAAATATTTCTAGATCAATTGAAGAATATGTTTTTTTTTTATTACTGATAATTCTAGAATAAGCAAAGTAATGTAATGTAAAGTAGGGTTGTATAAACAACGTAGACATAGAGAAAAAGTTGCAGTTAAATAAATAAATAAACAATTCAAGACATAACATAAATTAACAAGTCAGATATACCTACTACGAAATAACACAAGTAACAAAACAAATTACAAATACCTATTGAAATAATGTTCAACGTGACAACTATTTACTTTTTCACTGTAAACAATTTTATTTTAAATACCTGGCTTTGTTTATTATTTCGTTATTCTCAACTAGTTTCATTATTCCTCAAATCTAATAAATTCTTAAGTTGTACAATAATTCTAAATACATTGGTCCCGTTAATGTAACACTTAAAAATAGACTTATAATGGCTTTTGAAGGGATCAAGTATGAGCCTTTTGGTTCCAGTAAAGATCATTTTCTAAATAGCACTGACAGTCCTATCGATTAGTCGTGTCGTTTAAATAGAAACTTGCTTCATTAGAGAGCACTATATTATTTATTTACAAAAATGTTAATACATTACAAATGTCCATTGCTAGTTCTTGAATAAGACGAATTTTATGCAGATTTATTTCTTTTATGACGTCTAATATTTGTTTTATACTTAATCTACTTATCCCCTCTTTTTTAAAATTGATCCAAAAGATTTCTAGTACTTATTCTTCGGATCGTTTTTCTAATGTCGACGTTTCGTTGACGTTGACGGTTTTCTGAAACTTTACGTTAATATTTAAATACATAGGTACTTCGATTTTTTAACTTTTTTAATTTTTCGATGAAAGTTACTGCTTAAAATATCAGGAAATACAGAATTTTCAAAATTGTATGTATCCTACGTATTTCTAGAAGTCTGGTACTAAAATTAAAATTTTCTTTTATTAAGTATGAGCCAAACTCGTATCATCTTCATTCATGCTCTTCGTCTGGCTATCGTAAACCATCTCCCACTGCAGGAGCAACATATTTCTCACAACTAAAATATGCCAGTAATTCAGAAAATACGGCGAGACATCAAAGGCAAAGCCAGATGCTTCTGATTTTTCAAAACGGCTTCATAAAAGGTTAACGACTGCAACCAACGAGGCTGACGTAGTTTGGACAGTAAAACTTAAGGCATTTCCAAAAAAGAATCTCGCCGTCAAAAATATTTTAAATCAGATAGATACGGTTTACTGGTCGTGAAATTGTTTACTTGTTTGCGAAATAAAATACGCGATATAAATTTCACTGTTTTATTGTTATCGAACACGTACAAACAAACGGGGTGTATACGTTTGTAGTAGGCCAAAGTGAAAAATTTAAGATGTTTCCTTAACGAAACGAGATAATAAATTTTCAGGATTAATTGGGTTTGTATAAATCAAGTGTTTCGGTGGTTTTAATGGCGTGAATAATTTACAGGTTTCTAAAGAAACGTTATGTTTATAATTTCACCCTTTTTACGTTTAGCTCAGTTGTCAGATATAACATTTTCTAAAATTAAATTATTTATTTAGAGTTACCACTTCGTTTTTTGATTGGCAATTTTGTCAAAAGTAACTAACAATATGAAACCTACCAGTCGTGAAACGTTGAAGTCTTGTCGTAAAAGAATCAAATATGAATTTCGGGAGAGCTTGAGCTTTATAAAATTTTACGAGTAACATATTAAAGAAGCTCATGCTTTTCCATAAATTAGAGAACGTGCGTTTCAATGTTCTTCATCAAATTGTAACTATTTTTATTTTACTCGACATGGTAACACACGTGCTGAAGAAAAAGTGCTATTTTCGAAAATTGAACACTCAATGAATAAAATTTAAAATCATAAATTAAATATTAAATAAAATACCGATTGTTTCATTGAAACTTGAAAAATGGTATAGATATGACTATATTATAAAATAAAACCGAAAACAAAACGTTCGCTTCAACAGAACGAATTTTTCAGGAAAATTTTGTAAATCATTAAATAACAATAATCGTTAATTGACATAATTTTGACCAATCAATACTTAGATGCAAATTAGACAAAATGTGTGACTTAACGAATTGTCGTTGTTTAACGATTACGTTATAAGTTACAGAATAAGGGGGTTATACGGAAGATTGTTTTACAATAGAAATTTATTTTACTCCTAGAGGATTGATTCTCTAAATATGGTATGATCTTGAGAGAATTTGTCATTCATACAGCTGACAAACGACTCTATCATTACATTGAACTTTTTCGAAATTGTAAGAGAACATAATCTTCTACAGATCCATTGAGAAACAAAGAGAACTCTAAACTGATAAGAAAAAAGCGTGATTTTCTACCTAATTTTTTTTTAACTGTTGTTGTAAGGAAAGTTATTTCTGATCACAAATTTATTAGAAAGAAAACCAAAATGTGTACCCCTGTATACTGTGGAACATCAGAATATAATAGTTGTGTTTTTCCTCTTTCTATAAATGATTCTATCTATTTTAGTAATTAATAACAAAGACAATTGAAGAAAATGGCCTAATCTCTCTTCATCTCGTCGCAGTGAGAGAAATCATTTCTGAGCATAAATTTACAAGAAAAAAAGATTGTATATACAGATTGAGAGCGGCTCCTAAGGTCAATAAGCGATTATCCGTCCGCACACAGGGTCTTCCAGACGATCCATAAAAATACGAGCATTAAATGCTTCTATGACTACATTGAAAAATATATTAAAAGCTCGCAATAGATTAAAAAATATAAATACAGAAAGATAATACTAAAGTGAGAAAAATAAAATAATAAATAACTGGTTAAAGATATGTGCAAATAATAAATATAAATTGTATATTTTATACACTGCAATAAGAATTGTTATATCGAACAAAAACAACTTGACAAAACATGACTTGATAAAAGTGATGATGTAAAGTGATGATGGAAAGATGCAAGATGCGAACATTTTCAACACTCCCACTCAAATCGTGCTTAATGTTGAATGGATTGTAGTCCAAATGAATTCGAAAATCTTGAATGTTTGATGCCTGGTAGGGCTTTGGTAAGTATCATCATGCGCACCTAAAATGCATCTCCTTTACGCAAACCTGACCCTATAAACCTTTGAGATACAAGATTCACAGATTTGTGAAGTTGTAGCACTTAAGTTGCGCACGACTATACATCAACGATGTGGATAAGTATGAAAGATTTATTCTTTTATCCTTGAGTATATAACGAACAAAATGATGCCTGATTTCTGGCTTTCGATCTTAGTATCATGACCTTAGCACCCATTCGCAAGCTGTATACCAGTACATACCTTAGCTTTTCTGGAGAATTATAATATGGTCATATAAATATCCTGCATACTTCCTCTTTAAATTTTCTACGAAGGAATTGATCCCCTTATGTTGTTATTGGTACTTCATTTCATTGAATTTAATGGTGTTTATTTTAGACATGCCCGACCATCTAGGATTTTCATTGTTTTACCATTTCGTTTAATTCGCAAAGGTGTTTCTTTCTCATGAGAATACATTGAAGAAATAACTGATTCACATATCACATGGCAGCCTGAATGCAATTATTCATTTAATACCGCTACGACCGGCTTACAAATGATTTTCCCTCTTTCGGAATTCACCCAACAACGCAAAAAGAAAACACTTCAAGAGAACCAGTATGAATCCGAGCACGATTTGAGATATCGCTGCCTTGGAGTTATAAGTTTCTATGTTATGCATGATTGTTATAAATATAACATAGAACCTTATAACTCTAAGGTAGCGATATGATAATCCTATCTTTACATGGAACCACACCTTTTCTTTATAGAGATTTGGAAAATCTTCTGAAGACATCATCAACGGCATCCAGTATCAGATGTGTTGGATTCGCCCTGTCTTTATCGCCTATTTTTTAGGTCATTGACAAGAGAGCCTACCAACTAAACTCCTTATCCTCTTTTGCAGCTGCTAATTTCTGGAATCCACCGTTAGGCATTAGGCATCAGAAATTAGCACTGTCAATAGTAGTCTTTTTATTATTATTATTTTTTAATTTATTAGTGTCTTTCTAGGTTTCTTTCTTCTTGGACTTTGGTGTTCATTATTGCTCGTAGCATTTCAGTGACATTGTTCCACTGGGTCTCGCTTTCTAGTGAGATGTCTGCTACGGTATCAGTAGTGACGGCTTTTCCACATTTTCTCTCAGCTACGTTTCTGATTTCGGCTCATCTGTCGCACACAAAGATCGTGTGCTGCGTTGTGTCGGGTTCTTTACAGTAACAGCAGGAATCATTTCTTGCTTTACCAATTTTTTGCAGGTAGCTCGTGAAAACTCCATGGCCAGCCATCGCCTGGGTGACGAAGTGATCAACGTTCCCGAACTTTCTGCCGCACCATTTTTGTAGGTCCTTGACAAATGTTTTTGCCCAGCCTCGATATGGGTCCTAGGGTGCTTGCCACTTCGCAATTAGGTCTTCTTCTTGCGTTACTGGCGTGGCTGTCTTTCCCTCTAGGAGTTTACTCCTTCCTTCCTCTACCCTCAGCTTTATTGGAGGCAGTGCTGCAATCGCGAGTATTACGTCAGTGGCAACTGTTCTGTAAGCAGAGGTGATTCTGATGGCCATTTTCCGATTTATCGCTTCTAGAAGTCGTAGTGTTTATACTTAAGGGTGGTAGTCCACAGCACAGCTCCTGCCAGCACCTTTCTCTTTTTCGCTTGTGGCCTCCTATGTTCGGTAAAAGCCTTGCCAGTGCTATTAAGGATTTGTTAGCCTTTTCGCAAGTTTTCTTCACATGAGTGGTCATCCTGAGGTCTCTATCGAGGTATACTCTGGGTATTTCAGTTCGGTTTTGTTATATATTATTTCGTTGTCCATATTTAGTGAAAGGTGTTTTAGTTTCCTAGAGCCAGCCAGGATAATCATCTCATGGATAATTTCAGTTGGTGGCTTTCCAGTCAGGTTTTTATCTTTGTCATAGCGTACTAAGCTTTTTTTCCAGTGCTTCAGGAGTTTTGGCAATAATCATTACCACGAGATCGTCTGCATGTGCAATAGTAACCACGCCCTGGCCCATATTTTGGCATAGCAGATCGTTTTGTAAGAAGTTCCATAGAATCGGCCCCAGGGCAAAGCCTTACGGAACCCCGCATGTAGTCTTTACTGCCTTTCCAGCCGGTGTTATAACATATCAATCCTCCAAGTACGATTGTATAATTTTTATTGGTATTTGTTAATTTTGGCTTCGTTTAAAGCGCTCATAATATGTTGTCAGGAGGCAGAATTGAAGACGTTCTCTATGTCTAATGCAAGCATTAAGCAGTATTTCCTATGTTGCTAGGCCACTTTTTTGGAGTCGCTCACTATCTCGGAGACTTTCTATAAGACGTCCATAGTGGATCTGCCCGCTCTGAATCCGAATTGGGAGTCATGCAAGATGTTCTTCTCCTCCAATTCTGGAACCACACTTGCAGTCGTTGAATCAACCGTTATTAGTGGACTACATCAATTTGGCCATGCAGCTACTCCGTTTTAGGTATTGATCTGATTTAAATCTTTTACCTATCCGTTTGATTTTCAGAATTTACGATTTTGCATAGGAACATCTTCTGAGTTTGTTGAGCTTGGAGTTTCTTCTGAGGAGTGTTGATAATTACAGTTTTCCCTAAGATGTTGTTACGATAATACTTTTTGTGAAATTTCGATGATCTTATTGGTGTGGTTTTAAATATTAGAAGAATATAATATATACTTCCTAGATACTTTATGTGTTAGCTACCTGTCTCGTTCCTTTTTGGATCTCCATGGGACTGCTATCATCATTTTGTTAATAATCAGTCAAAAGAAGAAGACATGCCAATAGTTGCGTGATTAATTGCGAAGAAAATAATGCTTGTAAAAGATTTGGTTCAATTTCTTTAACAATTTAAATATTGTAATAAATTGTATCTAAAAATTAAATTGAATCAAAAACTACCTGATCAAATCATATTTACAGCCGAAAAATTTCTTGTTTCAAATATTTTTGTACAAATTGATTCAAATTTTATAAAGAAATAGGGTAGCCTAAAACAATCCTTACTTTGATACATTTTGTGACATATTTTGGTTATTCTAATTAAACACGCATCAATTACGATGCAAAAATCAGTAGTGGAATATAATGAGAATTTTCCACCAAATTAAGTCATGTTCAAAACAACACGTTTCACTGGGAAAAGAATTCATGCATTTGGAAATTAAATTTTCAAGGAATTTTATCAAATACCTTAGGTTACAAATCGTAACTGAGAATGTAACCAAAACATGTAAAATTTCGTTAAGCAAACAATATTTTAAATTCTATTCAAAAATGTTATTTTAAATTTCACAAAAAAAATAAATTTATGTCTTACATCCAGCACAGAACAGATGATATGTAGCACGCCATCGATTCCCTTGTTTTCATCAATTTTCTTCGGCACAATCATTAGTTCCTTTCAACCCAGAGAAATATGAGCGCCGTTTTTCATTTTCTTGACACGCGAGACGTTATTTAAAAAACGGCCGCCTGCATTATTTAAAATTTTCTTATTTATTATTTCATAAGTCAAAACTAATTTACTGTTTCCTTTATTCGCTGGAATTGCTGTTTTCTTTTCTGCCTTAATAAATCGATCACATTGTATGTAATAAAATGCATTCTTCAGAAAACGTCGGTTCCGAAATAATACAATTCATTTACTTTGCATGCATTACTTTTGTGCAGTATTTGCGGTGGGCGTTCGGGTGACAGATGGCCTCTGTCCTTAATATGTTTTTGAAATTTTACTGGGCCCGAAAAAAATCGCCTGGCGCTGAAACCAGACCTAAGAAACGGCTAGAAATTTATGAATTGAAATGTTCGTGCAAGATTTTGTTTAAAAAAAAGCGTTCCTCGACTTTATTCTACGTACTAAAAATACTCTTTAGCGCTCTGTTGCCTTTCGGTGATTGGTCGGCGTACGTTCGCGTAACCAATTGCAGCGTTAGAAATATAAATTGCAAAAGTCTATTGTATATCGAGTAAACCGGGATGTGCTTATAGAAATCCACTATAACGCAGAAATAATAACGCGCACCCCGATTTATTCCTTGCCAGTCTTTACTTGACTCTGCCGTTTGAAAGTTTGGGTGCTCAGTTGTGTTTTAATTTAAACGTTAATCATGGTACTCAAGATTTTTTTTAAATATAATCCTGAATGTGCTTTGGTGCTTTTTTTAAACAACAAGTAATTAACTAATCCTTACAATTAGTGGACTTACAATTAGTGCTTTTCTAATTTCTTGGACTAATTTGTTATGGAAATGTATGTGATTTGTTTTTAGCGATATCTATTAAATTATTCTTAAAAAAAATACAGGATGTCACTGAATAACTTGGCCAAACTTTAACGTCATATTCTATTCTTCAAATTAATGATAAAAATTCTTATAAACTATAAACTATAAATTGTCCATAAATAAAATGGATATCTCGCATTTCTGCATTACTGTATTTATGTAAATATAATGAAAGATTTAAAAAATAATTACAAATTTACTGAAGGTAATGTCTAGTAATGTTACTTATTATTCTATTAAATTTGAAGAGTATAGAATACGGCGTTAAAGTTTGGCCAAATTGTTCAGCCACCTCTATCTACCGTTTTTTTTACTTACTAGAAGACTTGGTATTTCTTCACAAAACGCAAAAATATGCTTGACTTTAAAACAACCCTCTTATCGTGGAGTTCCAGTAAAGTCAAAATATTAGCAGTTCAAAGGTAGAATTGTTATTATTATTATTTACTACTAAAAATATATTTCATACTATATATATATATATATATAATTTGTAAAAATATGTGAAATGCCCGAAAACAAACAAGAACTTCTAAAGAATAACAACAATAAATTATAGAATTTTAAAGTCAGTTAAAGTCAGTGCATTATTTGAGAGGCAATGTTGACGTTATAAGTTCAAGATGTGTTTAAAATTGATCTTCCGGTTGTGGTACTGTAAATGTAGATAACAGAGATCAACGGAAGTTGGAATTTTAGACAAAGGTCTGGTCAAAATTTAAACCGAAAATTATTTTATTTATAGTTGAAGGGGTTAAAGCCATAAGGAGCCAAGTGACATTAGACGTAACGGTTCAATCATACCCTTCTTGGAGCTGAAATATTTATGCATGTATATAGTATATTTTATAATTTATAAATGACGCTACATGTTGCAAAATCAATGCCATCAAATTAATTATCATATTTTCTTCTTCCCTTTTATGGTTCTAATCCCTTCAAATTGATACATATTTTCAAAAACCCATTTAAACTTATTTAATGAGAATGAGATGGTGAGAGTTCACTTAATTAATATGCTACATTTTTTTCTGGCAAAACAACTAACGTGAACTTTTTTCAAATTCCAAAACTGATTAATGTTGTTTTTAGTTGTTAGCATTTTTCGTTTCAACTTAACATCAAATGTTCCGCTTGGAATTCCGAGCGAATGCAGAGCTATGCCATTTTATTATTAACATAATAAAATGCATGTATTTATTTCGAACCGAAATAGAAACGAAAATTGTGCCGGTGCGGCTATTTATAAATCGCAAAATCTATGATAAAGGATTAACACCTGTTGCAGCAGCGAACAAACACCCGCGCTTTTGCTCTAAAATATTAATAATAATCGGCTATCGCTTTTGATGTGACTGCAAGTAATCAAATTTTCCGTTTGCTTTACAGGATGAACTACCACCAGAGCAACTTGCCGGTAAGTAAAAATAATTAAATTATAATTATATTCTACGTACAGGGTGGATCAATTTCGATGTCTCTTATGGTCATCTCTGTAACTATAAGAGATAGAAAAAACTAGTGGCCAAGTCTCGATCTCTTTTTTAGAGATAAAGTCAATAGAGTAAACAAAAATTAGCTACCTTCTTTTGTTTTCGAGTTATAAGCCAAAATTGACATTTTTGATATTTTATCAATCGCGCATACTCGTTTGTTTCTACAGATATTAAAAATCTGTTTTGACATTATTAGGACACTTTTTGAATACAATTCAGTGGTGTAGTTGGTTTTTTGATATTTAGTTAAATTTTTGAGTTACAACATAAAGTTGTATTTTTTTTAATGAAAATCATAGTAGGCAATGTCACCATTAAATAGAGATTTTTTTTCTGTTTTCAAAAATATATACTTTGTTGGGTTTATTTCTTACAATTAATACAATAAACCGCCTTTTTTATTATTCTTGGGTGCATTCTATTCTTAGTAGGCTGGTTTCAACAAAGGCCGACAATTTTTTTGTTTCTTTTTATTAAATATCAACTCTTGTTCAAATATTTTGACAGTTGCAGTCCCGTAAAGAGAAAGAAAGATAGAACGAGCATTCTCCAAGAGTCACAAAGATTACGACAATACCAATACCTTGTGGTTTGGGTCAAATTCGAAATTATGTAACTTAATTTAATGTTTAAGTTTAAAACGCATTTTTTTCGATCAAATATGCATTTCATGGGATAATGAATTAAATTATATGTATGAATTAAAAACATCTTAAAAGTAAGAAATTTATTGCAGAAAAAGTTAAAGAATATTGAAATGTAAGTAAATCATAAACACAATTCTTGATATATCACAATAAATAAATTAAAATCTAGAAAATAATATCAAAATAAAATTACAATTTAAACAATTTAGTTCCGCGCTAAAATATGCAGACAACTCATGTTGCAATCCAACCCAGCTCTATCGGCGCTAGCTTTATATCTCTTATGTTCATCGCAATACCTCTCACTCTTGTGCCACCCAATCATCAAATCTTTGTTAATATTTAATAAAAACAAAAGAAAATTGTCGGCTTTTGTTGAAACTAGCCTACTAAGAAAAGAATGCACCAAAAATAATAAAAAAGGCGTTTTATTGTATTAAATGTAAGAAATAAACCCAACAAAGTATATATTTTTGAAAACAGAAAAAAATCTCTATTTAACCGTGGCATTGCCTACTATGATTTCCATTTAAAAAATATAACTTTATGTTATAACTCGAAAATTTTATTAAATATCAAGAAACCAACTACACCACTGAATTGTATTCAAAAAAGTGTCTTAATAATGTCAAAACAGTTTTTTAATATCTGTAAAAATAAACGAGATATGCGCGATTGACTAAAACTCTAAAATGTCAATTTTTGCCTATAACTCGAAAACAAAAGAAGATAGCCAATTTTTGTTCAGTCTATTGACTTTATCTCTAAAAAAGAGATCGAGACTTGTCCACTAGTTTTTTTCTATCTCTTATAGTTACAGAGATGCCCATAAGAGACATCGAAATTGATCCACCCTGTACATATCCAGGATCAGAAGGGCGTAAGCGCCATTATAATCCTATGCTGATACGCCCTTTTGATATGACGCCCTCGATATGTTCTATTGTTTTTTTTTTTTGGTAAGCAAAAGGGAGATTTTTTACAAGAAAATTACAAAGTTAACTTATGTACTAACGCTTGAACACACATTATTATTCAATTTGAAAGGCCTATCATTAAAATACATAAGAATAAATACGACATTCCTTTTGAAGATCAAAGATATACCTTGACGTCTAAAAGTAGAACACACGGTATTATAATAATAATAAATTTAAATTTAAATAATTTTAGTTTGTAAATTTTCTTGATATAGTAGTTGAAGAATAAAAAATCGCACTCGGTTAACACCAGTATACAGGGTGCTGCATTATTTCTAACTTCGTTATTGTTGGAGTCACGGTATCGTTTAAATTAGCAAAAATGAACCGTTTTTACTCAGGATTACAGTGATGATATGAATTTTTAATAGAATAGTCTGTATTTTTTGTTGACAAATGAGAAAGAATCAGATTATAAATATAAATTACTCTTTACTATTTTACCTTAAATCTAATAATAGAGAAGCTATTGTGATAGAATCTTATCAATCCGGCAATTTACTATTTTGCCGCTGGCGTCACTTACCCAAAAAGGTCGGAAGCGGATATGCAATAGTGTGTTCTCGGACAATATCTCGATAACTACTGAAGATTTTAATTTTAGAGATCTACAACACAAAATTATTTTATTATGTTTGTATACATAATTTGGAGAAACAAAAAGGGTGAAAGAACATTAAACCCTCACACGTAATGGAGAAACAACGAAGTCTAAAATTGCTGAACATGTTTGGAGCGAAGATCACAATATAAAATGGGATGAAGCTATGATGTTGTCAAAAGAAGAGAAAATCATACGCAGAAAATTGAAAGAAGCAGCATACATCGGAACTTAAACCTACCCCATTAGCCAAGCAAGCCTTGAAATTAAGGACATGTGGGTACCAATCATAAGGAAGAACCTGAAGGAAGGAGAACCACGGACACTCAAACCAACCCAACAGAGAGGAATGAGTCAACGATACAAAGTATCGGGGACCCAAGCACCTCTGCGCAACTACTTCTGCGCAGCACTTACTGCGCAATAAATGGTAACTTATACAGAAATTATCAATAATAATCACTATAATAAGTTGCCGCTTCAGTAGTCATAAGTGAGTTAATTGCCTAGTCTGATAAAATCATCAATCAGAAACACTCACAGGTTCAAACCCACACAAGGCGAATTATTAGAGACGTGCACATAAAAGACGAAACGATCCATGGCAAACAACTGCCTTATAACTATCAGATAACTGTCAGTGTTAGAGAACGGCGGAAACTTTACACACATTTTATGAACCAGAACCCTGAAGAGGGTAACCGATAAGTTGTTACCGAAACGTCGGAGAAGAACAATCCACGAAATGGCGGTAATAGCCCAACAAACAACATTAACAGTATTGACATTCCACCATTAACAACCTTCCGTAAACGCTTACTTTAATATTTTTGATGTTTAGTGCATATACCAACTGTCACTAGTAATTCTGACGTTCAATACAAATTTTACTGTTAATAGTTTGTATTTATTTTCGGTTTATTTTATATTTTAGTAAAACGTCTCATTTAAGTACTATCTTTGCTGCGTGAATTCAGATGCCTTAAAGTCATTTTGCCAGAAATATAACGTTCTCAATAAAAGCCAGATTTACCAAACTTGTCTAAATATGCATGATATGACAAATCCCCGGATTTTATTGTACAAGGGTATTACCACGTATTACCTACTCGAAATCTCAAGCGTCATGTCCCGTGTCACATGTCGTGACATTTTCAAAACCTTTTTTTTTGATAAATAACACCAAGCTATTTGATTTTCTTTTATTCCAAAATTGGGTTTCAAGTGTGACTTTAATTGTCAGTGCTACTTTTTAAATTTAAACGACATTCCCGACCAACTTTAATTTTTATTCGATCGCATTGTAACATCGCATCGGGTACAAAGAGAAGTAAATCGGTACCTACTGTATGTCTGGTTTTGATTTATTACTTCAATACGAACTAATATCATGATTGTCGCAAATATTTGTCAAAAAAAAATTATACGTACAGTGGCGAACATGAAAAACAGGACATTTTTTTTTTCTAGATGGTATCGAGTTTTAAATGACAGTTCCAATATTATGCCTTACAATTTTATAGGTTATAATGTACCTAGTAATCAAATTTCTGAAACCTCCGGTAAATATTTTTTTTAATCCATAACTTACAGAAAGTACAAATGCATTTTAATAGATCTAATAACTTCTGTAAAAGCGTGAAAAACTAGTAACCTAATGAAAATATTTTATACCAATATTTGATTATAGCCCTGTTTTCGACTATCACATATTGATGACATATTTCAACGGTGACTACAGTTTTCTACAATGGTGAAGTATGACCACATAGGTACATAGGTTTAAGACAAGACTCATTTTCATGTTCGCCACTGTGCAAAAATACTTCATCTGACTGTTACATACCACACAGATTATTGCAAAGTAGAAAGCAGTTATTCAGTGAGGGTTATTACTTATTATAACAGGTGATCAATATCTTTTCTAATCAAGTGACCTATGGAAATAAAATCATGTGTCTTTAATTAGTTTATTATTTCAAATGCCACTTGTATTACATATTTATATTGTATTCCTATACAAAACGATAGGAATGCAGTAAAAATAATTCAAATGGCATTTGAAATAATGAACCAAACAAAGATATAATTCTTTTCCATAGGTCCATAGGTCACTTGATTAGAAAAGATATGATCACGTGTTAGTTATTATTGAAGAGTTTGGCCAAAATATGTAATTAAGTTGCCCTTATCGATAATCAGATATTATCAAGTTTCTGAAGACATTTTTAAAAAGCTGAAATGACATCAAAAACATACTTAGAAGTCGTTTATCTACTTCTCTATGCACCCAGTGAAGTGGTATATTAGGTTCTTAAATTGTCCGATCATTAGCTACCTACTAGTATTTTACAAAAGTTATTTTACTTTGATTTCCAACAGAATCATTTCGAAAACACTTCTGTTTCAAACAAAAAATTGTTTAGGTATTAATTCGTAAAAATAAAAATATTTAGTTGTAAAAATGGAAAGGTAAACCCAGACGAATTTAACGATAAAGTTTGTTTAAGTAACTCATAATTAGATTCGGCTAGCGAACGGTTTACAAAATTTTTGAAGCATCACACATCCTGGCCACACTCCGTCCAAAATATTTCGTTTATTATTTCTGCAGGAAAAATGAAATTTCCTTGAAGCCTTCATATCTGGTTAGCATCTGCGGAGCGTGCCAAATTTTTGACTTATTTCTTTCAGCGTTAAAATTACAAATCACATGTAAACAGAAAATTTTCAAGAAACCGTTTTGAAACTGCACGCAATAAATAATCCTGGCGTCGTAAAGCGCACAAATCGACCGAGACGTTTCTATTTTGGCGAAGCGAAAAGGCGGAAGCGGCTAGAAAATAAGGCAGAAACGTCGGCGTGCAGTTCGTGTTTACGAAAAGGGGCCCTACACAGGAATAGCCCGCCGTGATGGTGTTTGCTAATGGAGCAGCTGCAACGATGTCGATCAAAACATTTCAAGTATGAATATACACCCACTAGTAGCAAAAGCTAGCGTATCTCCGTTTGCCAAGCCATACAATTCGGCTGTTTACATTTGGCCCGAATATGCAGTCTAGTTTATCGCTCCTGTAAAATTATATTGCCCGCGTTTTTCTCCGCCAAGGCTCCGGCTTTTATAACAACATAAAAAGTGACGAGTGTTTGTTTTACGCCCGAACGAAATTCTGACGGCCAATGAATTATTAAAGAAATTTATATAAATACGGGAGCTTTGTAAAATATTTACTAGATCCTTATAAACTGCTACGGATTTTCCGTTTTATAAACAAGGATTCGCTTTGATATTGTATATGTGTACCGAAAGACTTCCCAAAAATTGATTACAACAAACTGATAAAAATGGAGAAATTTTTTTTTCACAATCATTGCAAAATGTTATCACATTTTAAAAGATTATTCATGATATTAGGGACTAATCGAAAATTGAAATTTGGAAAATGCGGACTGTTTTCTAAACGGAACTCATATCCACCGTGGTTGCCTAATGGTCGCATCTCAAATCACGACCACCGTGACCACTCAGCTGATTAGTCAGACAACGTAAAATAACTACGAATTAAACGAAACTGACAACGCCGCCCATGAACTAAACGCAGCCTTAGATGTCTTCCTTCACGTGCTTTTAAGAACTTGCTAAAGATTTTAAAATGGTAGCTCAACGAAACATGTCATGTATTTATACCAACTTCGATGAACGTAAAAACAAGGTTTTTATGACTGCGTTTAGAATGACTCAAGGCAAATATCTTTTCCACATTTCGAATTAAATATTTTTAATTGAAAAAGCAAAATGAGTATTGCGGAAGTGTCAACAAAAATACATACAGGCTGTGCATGATATAACGGCCATGAAACGAACTCACAGAAGTATGCTTTACCGGAAGATTACAAATTTGTTAGACATATAAATTTTCAGCCAACAAGAATCTAGTATAGTTTAGTTAAAATAGAAGAAGTATAGACATATAGTATCATATTTTGAATAAAATTCGTACCATATTGGTATCTAAATACTTTTTTCGAGCGTTATAATAAGTTATACAAGAGCGTTCGAAAAGAGGTCTTTTATGTACTGTTCAACAAATGAACCAACAATTAAAAAAATGTATTATTTCGTTTTTCCCTTAAAGCCTCTTTTAGAAATTATATTTTCTTTGCAAGACCCCTATTTTCTCTTATGCCCGTACATATTTCTTCCTTGAGCCAGCAATATTTTATTGAAATATTAGAGAAAATAAAATAATTTAAATTGATTTGTCAGAAAATTTATTTAAATATGACATAAATAAAGATACACCTTTTACTTAAATATAAGCCTCCCAGCACGGAAATAATTTTGAACACTCGTTAGATTTAGTAAGCATTTACTAGTGTTCTAAAATGATTTAATTCAACCGCAGTGCTAGCTTTAATTAAGATCAGATGCAATTAAGCACTTCTTAATGAATGAACGCGTACGTCGACCTCTTTATTACCAATGTTTGCCAATAATTGCGGCATTAATTAGTGTAAATTTAACTCATTCACTGCCATTACAGTCTTGAAGAAGGCTTTCGAGGCGTTCGACAGTCAAAAATCTGGTAGCATACCTTGCGACATGGTTGCAGACATTCTTCGCCTCATGGGGCAGCCATTTGATAAGAAAATCCTAGAGGAACTCATCGAAGAAGTAGACGCAGATAGTAAGTAACTAATTGCAAAAATCAAAATTAAAAATATAGTTTTTATTTCGAGCAACCAATCTTTCTTAATACTTTAAAGTTTTATATCAAGATTTTTGATAAGGTAATTTATCTTTTTTAGATTTTTTTGGAAAAAATCAATCATCAGTAGTAAAAGATTTTTTCATAATAATTTTGTTTATGATTTCAATCACATGCTTTATCATTTTACTAAAATGAAGGTAACTGCTTTTAGAATCTGGCCGATTAGAATTTGAAGAATTCGTAACGCTGGCGGCGAAATTCATAGTTGAAGAGGACGACGAAGCAATGCAGAAAGAACTCAAAGAAGCCTTCCGCCTTTATGATAAAGAAGGTAAAATTTTATTCATAAGTTTCTGATCTATGGGTTATTATTACCCACAGTCATACATGATGGAAAAAATGTGAAAACATCTTATATGTGAAGGGGTTGCACTTTGCAGGCCTCTTTTCGCGAATTTTTTCGCGAAAAGATAAATAATAGATATTTATATAGATTTTATAGATAAAAAGGATTGGAAAATCCGACGCTGTTTTTGGCTGCCATGCCCTGCAGATCCGTTTTGGAAAACATGCCCGTTTTTGGTTCGTTCAAAAAGCTCGTAATATTTTGTTGCTATCTATTACCAGTTCAAATATTTACACATCTATTAAATGCAAATACAAATGAAACACCAGGTCATATTCATGTTATTTTCATGTTATATTTCTGTAATTATCAGTTTCAATGTTGCAGCAATTCATTTCACCTTTTGTCAGTTCATTTAAAATTCATCTGACGTCGGTACCAATTTAGAAACTGCAATATGCCTGAAAATAAGTGGGCAGTAATGAATGCGCTCGCTCATTGAAAACGGCTATATATATTTCGCATTCGCTGGAAATAAACTCCATTAAAATTATTAATTAGAATGTAGGTGAATAAAATCGACGAATGATGTAAAAGCGTGATAGGATTTCTGGCCCGAATATGAGTGGGAAGCTGGATCTAAATCAAAAACTTTGAATGTTCGCAGACTAGCAAATAAATGTAACATTTTACTTACTCATATACCGAGTGTCTTTTTTTGAATAACTGAGAATTGTTTGAAAATTATTATTACGTAACAAACGCATGCCTATATTGATTATTTATCAGTGGCATCACGATTAAAGATATTTTTTAATAGTTGATCAAAATGTCTACCATTAGAGTCCAAAGTAAATTCCAAGACGAACTGTTTATGACATAAAAGCGGGACATTCAGGGTGTCGAATTGAGTGAAATAATTTCCCAGGGTGGTAGCTTGGATCAAGACGATCAAAAAATGTTGTATAATATGGTGTTCTAAATGTATTCATTTTCGAGAAATAAAATATTTAATTTCAAAAACTTACGTCAAAATGTCACAAAAAGATTAGAAATTTCTGCATCCAAAGTAATATTCCCTTTGGAAAAATCGGTTTACAATCTTTTCTTATGAAATTTTTACCTCAGTTTCGCGAAAATAAATTGTTTGTTGCTTTAAATTTCGAATAAAGGAAGAAATGAACAACATCCCACCAAAATCCGCATATGGCCGAAAGTATTGTGCGCCTTTATTTATTCCTTCATAATTTAAAAACGGTTGTTAGGGGACCATCATTAAATAATTGTAACAATTTTTGATCGTCTTGGTCCAAGCTATTACTCAATTCGGTAACATCCTGTATAATTTGACTAAAAGCACATGAAAGGAATCTTCTCTCACCTGTAGTTTAAAACAACTTGGAGGTTCAAAAATAATAAACAAATTATTTAACTTCTAAACTTAACAATTAATAATTTGTGTTTTAGAAATATATGTTGTTCCCTAAACAATAATTTTCTAAAATATTTCTGTTATAAAGTAGGTACTTAATTTAATAACTTAAGAAAAACAACTAGAAGTTGTTTCAAACCAAAGCAAAATAATTTCTAATAGAAAAAAGTGTTGTTGTTAACTTAAACCTTAAGTTAAGATGTATATGTACATATTATATGCATTTATACTTTATAATTTATAATACTACTTTCTGATGTTAAATAGGGAATGTCAATATAATCATTAAGTGGACATATAACAAATAACAAAATATACAATATTTTCGATATAAAAAGAGCGAATTTTCGAAGAACGCCAGATAAGATTTCTTAATTTATAACGCCGTTTTATTTTAGATATTTAGTCCCAGCTCGTTTTAAGTAATCCTGCCTTGACTAATCCTTACTTGAAAAATAGCATATTGTGACGATTGCGGCGTCGGCCTGTCTGTTGCGTCATCACCGCCTAGTCGACGCGCCTTAGACTGGAGAATTCGGTCGGCGGAGTAAACTAGAACAGACAGCCCGTCTCCAGGCCATTCTCGAAGAGAGAGCCGGCATATATAAAAATGCACGCAGTGAACGTAGTTCAGTTGGACAGTAATTAAGCAAGTGGTCAGTTCGAAATTGAAGTCGCGTTATAAATATTCGCTCGGCTGTTAACATAAATTACTTATTAGATTGTTAAATAAATTATTCTTAAGTTAGTGGTAATTAGTGTTACTTTTAAATAAATTAGATTATTAACTATTTCGTGTTTTGATTAAAATAAAAATAATAGAACCTTTAAAATCGTTACATTGGTGTCAGGTGCGAGGTTCGTGGAAATAAATAAACAATTAAAATTAAATTGAATTTAAACAAATTAGTAAACAAAGATCAGTGTCAAAAACAAAAACAATGGCTTCAAGGAAAGTGTTGTTAAAAGAGTTAAAAGTGACCGAATTAAAAGCCGAATTAGAAGAGCGCGAATTGGAAATCTCCGGAAAGAAATCGATTTTGCAAGAGAGACTACACCAAGCGCTACTAGAAGCAGGGGAGGATCCAGAAGCCTTTCTATTTGAAATCTCGAGCGGACCTGCAGATTTAAGTAAAATATTAGACGAGAAATTTCGGGAACAATCTGGAAATTTCAAAGATGAATTGCTGGAGCAATCCAGAAGTTTCAAAGACGAACTGCAAACTAAATTGCTGGAACAATCTGGAAATTTAGACCAGAAGCTTCGAGAACAATCTGGAAATTTCAAAGATGAATTGCTGGAGCAATCCAGAAGTTTCAAAGACGAACTGCAAATTAAATTGCTGGAACAATCTAGAAACTTAGACGAGAAGTTTCGACAACAATCTGGAAATTTCAAAGATGAACTGCAAACTAAATTGCTGGAACACTCTAGAAATTTAGACGAGAAACTTCGAGAACAGTCTGGAAACTTAAAGGACGAATTTTTAGAGCAATCAAAAGGGCTCGAAGATAAACTAGTGGTGAAAATATCAGAAGAGACAAGGAATCTGCAAGAAAATGTAGAAGAAATACTATTCCAGCAGGATAACAAAATTAAGAATCTCGAGCAAATCATGGCAGGGTTGCGAATGCTCGGGGATCCATCACCAGCAGAAATACCAGAAAATAATGAGACCCAAACTGTGGTAGGACCAGCGGAAATTTCTAAATTGAAAATAAAACCACCGACGTTCGATGGGAAGTCTTCTTGGCCCAACTACTTCAAACAGTTTGAAGCTGCAGCAAAAGCGAATGGATGGACGGCCAGTGAAAAAGCCACTTCGTTAATTGTGGCCTTGAGGGGGGACGCCATCGATGTGCTACAAATGATGCCGCTAGAGGAACAAGAAGACTTCAACAAGCTGGTGAACCGGCTGGAGATGCGTTACGGCCAGGCGCATCTGACCGACGTGTACCATGCGCAGCTGAGAAACCGTTACCAGAAATCCGGAGAGAGTCTTCAGGAATTCGAGGCTGATGTAGCGCGCCTAGCCCGGTTGGCATATCCTGCAGCTCCTGATGATTTCCTGCAATGTTTGACGCTGCAAACCTTCGTGGGTGGAATCCGTGATCCGGACAATCAGCAGGCATTAAGAATGGCCCACCCTAAGACATCCAAGAACGCATTGGCCTACGCCTTGGAATACGAGGCAACGAAGCAAGTTTCAAGAGGACACGTCAAGGTACGAGCTGCCATGGACTCCCAAGAAGAAGAACTCGCCAGCGTCAAGGTGCGATCTGCTGGAGAGGAGCGGCCCAAGGATAATACCACAGAGGAGGATATTCGCCGCATTGTGGAACAAGTCCTGAGGCGGAAGAATCCGCTGGTGTGTTGGAACTGCCAAGAAGAGGGACATGTTCGCAGGCGGTGTCCCAAGGCCAGGCAAGATCCTCCACGAAGGAAGCCACAGGGAAACTAAGCCGGGTCGGTGCAAAGGGGCAAACGTCGACCCGTATTCAAAGGCCCCCAAAGACAAAAGCCACAAAAGTAATAGCCCTGCGGCGATTAACCAGCAGTGTCTTCGTGGATGCCACCATTGATGACATCCCTCACACCGTGCTAGTGGATACGGGTGCGACGAAGACTATCCTGAGGCCCGATGTGATCAAGTCATCAAAACGCACCGAGCCGACTAAGTGGAGACTGAGGACGGCGACCGGAACATCAGCCACTGTCCATGGTGAAGTAGAGGTGACCATTACCATTGGATCGACCCCCATCAAACATCGTGCGCTGGTAGCAGAAATAGAGGACGAAGCGATTCTGGGCATGGACGTCATGTGTGCTCATGGATTCCAATTGGATCTGAAGCGTGGCGTGATGGCGGTTAACAACGAGGAGTTGGTTCTACATCAACGAGAGGACGTGGCCGCTCGAGTTGTTCTCGCAGAAGATGTCGTATTGCCTAGCAGAACCGAGGTTATAGTCGACGCAAACCTGAACGGCGCTTTCCAAGATGGACAAGTCATTATGGTCGAACCTAACACTGACGATCAGAAGATTGGAAAAGGAGTTCTCGTTGGAAAAATGTTGTTGACAGCAAAGAAGGAAGTACCAGTCCGCCTAATGAATGTGAACTGTTTTCCTGTCAACATCAAGAAAGGTACGATCCTGGGAAGCTGTGCCATGGTGTCCTCCATCTCCCGCCAAATAGAAGCAAACGTACAAGAGACGAAGGTCCCGAAGAAGTTGTTGGAAATGGTCATGTCGACGGCCCAGGAACTGACTCCAGAACAGAGGACAAAAGCGAAGAACCTGATCTGTCAGTATCAAGATGTGTTCGAGGTAGAAAATGGACCTAAGGGAAGAACCGACATAGTCAAACACAAGATAGAGACCGGGGAAGAAAGGCCCATCCGTCAAGCTCCAAGGAGGTTACCATTGGCGAAGCGTGAGGAAGCAGAACGCATTATCCGTGAGATGGAAAAAGACAATGTGATTGAGCCATCAAGCAGTCCATGGGCGTCACCGGTGGTGCTTGTGAAGAAGAAGGATGGATCCACACGGTTCTGCGTAGACTATCGATTGCTCAACAACGTCACCAAAAAGGATAGCTATCCTCTGCCACGGATTGATGACACCCTGGACACCCTGGCCGGTTCAAAGATCTTCTCGACCTTGGATCTAAAGAGTGGTTATTGGCAAGTGGAACTAGCGCCCGAAGATCGAGAAAAAACGGCGTTTTCCCTTGGTATGGGTCTATGGCAGTTCACGGTGATGCCGTTCGGGTTATGTAATGCACCAGCGACATTCGAGAGGCTGATGGAGACGGTTCTGAAGGGTCTGTCCTGGACAACGTGCATGGTATACCTGGACGACATAATTGTGGTGGGGAAAACTTTCGACGACCACCTGAAGAATCTGGAAGGAGTGTTCCAGCGGCTTCGCGGAGCTGGACTAAAGCTTAGTCTCAAGAAGTGCCACCTGTTCCAGAAGGAAGTGAATTATCTAGGTCATATTGTTAATGGGAATGGAATCGCCGTGGACCCAGTGAAGATTCAGGTCGTGAAGGACTGGCCAACTCCCAAGAATAAACACCAGATAAGGAGTTTCCTAGGCCTATGCACTTACTATCGTCGCTATGTTCCCGGATTTGCGGACATCGCTAAGCCGTTGACAAAACTCACCGAAGAAGGTCGTCCGTTTGAATGGGATCAACATTGCCAAATTAGTTTTGAACAACTCAAACAGTACTTGATAAGTGCTCCTATTCTAAGTTACCCGCTCCCAGAAGGCAAGTTCATCGTGGACACTGACGCTAGCAATGTTGGTATCGGTGGAGTACTGTCCCAGATACAAGAAGGGCAAGAGAAGGTGATTGGCTACTTCAGTAAAGTCCTGTCAAAGCCGGAACGAAATTATTGCGTCACGAGAAGGGAATTGCTGGCCGTGGTAAAGTCCATAGAACATTTCTACAAGTACTTATATGGCAGACACTTTCTCCTGAGAACGGACCATGCCGCTTTAAAATGGCTCCTCCGATTCAAGAATCCTGAAGGACAAGTCGCACGATGGATCGAACGACTTCAGGAATACGATTTTGAAATCCAGCATCGGGCCGGAACTAGCCACAGAAATGCCGATGCTTTGTCGAGAAGACCTTGTGCCGAAGACTGTAAGCACTGTAGTCGGCTGGAGGAGAAAGTGGCCACGACTGCGAGGACGGCCATCGTAGACGACAAATGGCAAGGTGAAGAATTGCGACGAGACCAGGAGAACGATCAGGATTTGAAATTGGTGCTGGAATGGAAAAGTAGGGAGGCAAGGCCTACTTGGGAAGAGATAGCACCATGTGCACCATCCGTGAAATCGTACTGGGCGCAGTGGGACTCCATAGTGCTGGATCATGGTCTTCTGAAACGAACCATCGAGAACCAGGAAGGCACGGAACAGAAGACACAGTTACTGATCCCCAAGAATAGGGTGCCGGAAGTTCTGAGGGAACTTCACGATGGAACTTCGGGAGGGCATCTGGGAATCAAGAAGACTATGGAAAAGGTGCGCGAGCGATTCTACTGGGTGCACTGCAAGGAAGACGTAAAGGACTGGTGTAGGAAGTGCGTAGTCTGCGCAGCCAGTAACGGCCCCCACAGACGAGGCAAGGCTCCCATGAAACAGTATAACGTGGGAAGTCCTTTCGAAAGAATTGCCATAGATGTAGCCGGCCCATTTCCACAAACGAATAGTGGAAATAAGTACATCGTCGTGGTGATGGACTACTTCAGCAAGTGGGTTGAACCATACGCCCTACCAAACCAAGAGGCGATAACTATTGCTGAAGTCCTTGTCCGAGAATGTATCAGTCGGTATGGTGCGCCCATGGAGCTGCATTCAGATCAAGGAAGGAACTTTGAATCGGCTTTATTCAAGAACGTGTGTACTCTGCTCGGCGTCCGGAAAACTAGAACCACTGCACTTCACCCGCAGTCAGACGGAATGGTGGAAAGATTCAACAGAACCATCAACCGACATTTGTCCAAGGTAGTCTCCGATCATCAGAGAGACTGGGACACGTACATTACCCTTTTTCTACTGGCATACCGTTCGTCCGTTCATGAAACAACAGGAGAGACACCAGCAAAAGTGGTATTTGGGCGAGAGCCAAGACTGCCCTGCGATCTGAAATTTGGCGTGAGGCCTGGCGAAATCCCTGCCGACGAAGACTACGTGAGCGGTCTACGCAGAAAAATGGACGACATTCACAATCGAGTTCGTCACAACATACAGACATCCAGCGACCGAATGAAGGAGCATTATGACATCAACGCTCAGAATGGGGGATACGAACCTGGAGCGCTGGTCTGGCTTTATAATCCTCAAAGACGTCGAGGTCTATCGCCAAAACTGCAGACATCTTGGGAAGGTCCTTACAAAGTGATGAAACGGATCAACGATGTCATCTACCGCATCAGGAAGATTCCGCATGGCAAACCCAAAGTTATCCACTTCAACCGAATGGCTCCTTACAACGGAGAAGAAAATGAAGGGACAGTACAACGGACGCAAGGTTCCGAAGTAAACTTCGAAACCTTCATGTTTCATCACGCCACAGGAAGTAAGGCGCGATTCGGAGTGACCACAGAGAGACAGCAAGACCTTTTTCAAGTGTCACCAGAGTACAGTCTGGCCCACTGTGTGGCAGAAGACCTAAGGATGTCCAAGGGGATAGCCCAAGTCTTCCGGAAGAAATTTGGTCAGGTCGAGGAACTCCTAAGACAGCACCCCATGGTGGGCAAGAGCCTACAGATCATCCACACGGAGGCGGAACGAAGACGACACGTATACTACTTAGTCACCAAAAAGACATCAAGCGGTAAGCCTGACTATCGCAGTATTTGGAGAGCTTTATGGAGCCTGAAGAGACAGCTGGTGGAAGGCAAGGAGACGAAATTAGCCATTCCCAAGATAGGCTGCGGACTAGATGGGCTGGACTGGAGGGTCGTTCGCAGCATGATAGAAGTCATCTTCAACGGAACGGGAATAGAAGTTCTAGTCTGCAGTCACCACCCACAGGCAGCTGTTGGCAGTAGGAAAACCGTAGACTGCTATTTTTTCCAGACCGGATGTTGTAAAGAGGGACCAGCATGCCGATTTCGACATTCTCCTTCAAGGCTATCACGAGGAACGTTCCGAGACGAAACGTTTTTAAGAAGGGGGCAGTGTGACGATTGCGGCGTCGGCCTGTCTGTTGCGTCATCACCGCCTAGTCGACGCGCCTTAGACTGGAGAATTCGGTCGGCGGAGTAAACTAGAACAGACAGCCCGTCTCCAGGCCATTCTCGAAGAGAGAGCCGGCATATATAAAAATGCACGCAGTGAACGTAGTTCAGTTGGACAGTAATTAAGCAAGTGGTCAGTTCGAAATTGAAGTCGCGTTATAAATATTCGCTCGGCTGTTAACATAAATTACTTATTAGATTGTTAAATAAATTATTCTTAAGTTAGTGGTAATTAGTGTTACTTTTAAATAAATTAGATTATTAACTATTTCGTGTTTTGATTAAAATAAAAATAATAGAACCTTTAAAATCGTTACAATATGATCATTAGTCATCCAACAAATTTATTTGACAAGGAAACCAGCAAATCATTTATTCAATTATTTATCAATTGGATTATATACTTCGTGGATTATGTAAATCATTATATCGAATCATTTTTTGGTATACATATCTACTTTCTATTTTATTATTAAATAATATGCACTTTAACACTCTTAACAGATTATATATTACTTTTGCTAATTCGTTTAATCCAATTACTTAAATTATACAGTGAGCCTCAAAAGTCTGGAATAAAGTTCATAATGTCTTTACTCTTGACATATCGAAGAAACGCTCGATATGTACAAACATTTTGTTTTTAAAAAGGTACAAGTTTTTATGAGAAAATCATTTGTTTTCGAGTAGTGTCGTCATCGACATTTTTTTTAATATCAACCCCCAATTTTTTTCTTGATTCTAATAGCTCATCGAATTCTCTATCCAACCACGTCAAACATTTATGACGTTTTATAGGAAATTTTTTGAGAAAAAAAATTATTGAAAATGATGTATACGCCGCATTTCTCCAATGAAATAATAAGAATCATTTCGCATAGCTATGTGGGTGTCCAGGTTGTCAATGACATCATAATTTTGACAGTTATGAAAAAAGGTTTGCTACTATGAGGACAAAGCACAATAAAAAAAATTAATTCCATACACCTTTTTTATTTTGAAAAATATTTATTATCACATTTGTTATTGATATTGGAGAGCGTAGAAGAAAAAGGGCTTTCATTTTTCGGTAAAAATCTCTTAAGTGCCAAGAACACATAGCAATACGAAATTATTCTTAGGCAGCTTATACGTCATTTGAAAAATATTTATTATCACATTTGTTATTGATATTGGAGAGCGTAGAAGAAAAAGGGCTTTCATTTTTCGGTAAAAATCTCTTAAGTGCCAAGAACACATAGCAATACGAAATTATTCTTAGGCAGCTTATACGTCATTTTCAATAACTTTTTCTTAAGATTTTTCCCGTAAAACGCCATAAATTTTATTCCAAACTTTTGAGCTCACTGCATTTCATACTACATATTTCAATGTTTTATTTGCACAGAAATGTTTAAGAACTTCATATAATACTGATAATATGTTACTTAAAATGTGGCTTGTCCTCTCTATACAGGGTGATTGAAATTCAAGGGTCAGCATGGGAATTTTGTTTTTTATAAAAGATAGAGAATCGTTTAAATGGAGGCAAAGTTGCCAAATTTCATGCTGATTAATAATCTGTTAAGAAATTTGAAATATCTCGAACGGTTTCTTCACAAACGGAGAAAAATTAAAAATTGCCATATTCGAACTTCTTCATTAATGACTTTTTTCCAAGCAACTTTTAAGTTAGATTGATTTCCCAACGTATTTTATTTCTCGAGCGATTCTTTATTTCATTACAAGTGCTCAGTGGTATTTAGATTCCTACTTGGAGGTTCGAAATGGCACTTCCATCGCACATTTCAATCTGGCTTTTATATTAATGGCCAATGACTCCTTCCTGATAGTGTTCTGTTCTATGTGACATCGCTGTTTCAAACTGACGTGTATTTGTCATTCACGTTTGTGATTCTAGATGTTCTATCGTGTTTGACCTAGTGATGGGCAAACCGATAATTGTTACTTAGCAATAGTGACCTTTAGGTATAACGTATCTAAGGTTTACTATTGCTAACTAGCAACCATCGATAATTATACTTGTTACTTAGCGATAGTGACCCTTAGGTATAATGTATCTAAGGTTCACTATTACCCTTAGGTATAATATACCCTTAGGTATAATGTATCTAAGGTTTACTATTACCCTTAGGTATAATATACCCTTAGGTATAATGCATCTAAGGTTCACTATTGCTAACTAGTAACCATCGATTTGCCCACCGCTAGTTTGACCAAGTATATACAGGTGCTGATGTAAATTACGACGCCTTTGTAAATCGTAGGCATTACAACTTCCATCGATTTAACACAAAGCAGTCCATTGTTACCAACGACGTGTTGCCGGGATTACATGGGTTGAAATCTATTCTGATGTCCCTGTATATGTAATGCATGTAATTGCAGATTTAAAAGGTAAACAAGTCGTAAATCTATAATATTGTAAAATCTACGAAAACGTTTGGTAATAAGTAATTATATTTATTCACTCTCTCTTTTAGGTCATTTTACGAAATGTAAAAAGTAATCATAAAATTGATTTTCAGTGAAGAATATACTTTCCGAATTTATCTGGATTTTAATAAATTTTAATAAGTCGATGTGAAAATATTTTTATATGTAAAAGGTGTCCCAATAAGAGCACCGGATTTGGTATTTAAATTAAACACATTATTTATTTGAAAAGCGATAATATTTATATTTTATTACTTTTTAGATAAATAATGTGTTTAATTTAAAAACCAAATCCGCTGCTCTTATTGGAACACGCTTTATATTTTGTGCAATCAATTATTAACAAAATAGGTTAGGATTTAAAAAAATTTAGACAAAAATTAGGCAGTCTCTACCTAGTTGCTTAAAATTTGCTCAATGGCAATTAGTCCTTACATAATATGTACCTAGTTTGGCAAAATGAAATAATATTCATCTCTATATTTATATTCAAGAAGTACCTACATATTTCAAATCAAAAACTAGTTGGAAATGAAAGATAAAAAATAATAAAATAATAAATCTTCTTAACTTATAAAATTTGGATAATTTTGTAAGCATCCTCTGCATCTTTTTTAGCAATCATATTCTAAGCGTGAAAAATAATATTTTACTTACATAAAAAATTACATTCCGAAGAGTATTTAATCAGTTTAAAAACTGAAGAAATATGAGTATTATACTTCTCTCAGTATAAAATGGTTTTCCACATATGTAATTGTTATGTAAATCATGATCGTTTATCCAAGATTTTCTGATAGAAGAATGTTTTGTTAATTTAATATGAACCGTAAAAGATTTATATTGGATTAGTCACGCGCTTAGCAAAATATTCCAGGTGTACTTTCATTACAAAATGGCCGAAGTTTTTTAGGAATGCCGCTTTGTTCCGGATAAGATCGTTTTATTTTAGGTAGGTATTTATTTCTAACTCATTTTGAATAATCCCGCTGCGACTAATCCTTATTCGACCAGAAACCTGTGATCCTTAGTCATCCAATAAATTTATTTTGACGAGAAAAACAGCAAATCGTTTAATCAATAATTATATAGATTAATAAAATATTGTACTTCATGGACTATGTAAATAAGCACGTAAATCACTAGTTCCTATTTTTGTTTTTGACACTTATTAATTCATATTAAATGATGATTTTTTGTTGTAATTCAATTTCATGTTTGATGTTTTCAACGTTTTGGTAACACTCACAGAAGTATACCAATTAAAACATTTTTTCTTTCTTGCTTTTAACTTTCAAAATTAACCTTAAAAAACTGTAGGCATGTAGAAAATAAAATAACAAATAGAAAATACAATTTCAAATAATAAAACTACACATTAAATCATTAAAAAATAACAATAGTAAGAATATAAAAACGTAAAAGTAGAGCGGAGGGAAAGTCAAGAGAATAAATAGTAGTCCAAAAAGGAAGAAGCATGAAAAAAATAACTTGTTGATTCGAGATAACAGAATGTAGAATAAATAAATAGTTTTAAAAAAGAACAATATAAGATTCTATTTAGTATTTCCTAAAGAATAAATCGAAAAGAAAAAGAAGAAGCACAGAAATCTAGCGGTGCATTCACGCGATGGGGGGCTAGGGGGGCTGAAACTCCCCCCAGAGTCGGCTCTGTGATACTAAAATTAAATAAAATAATTTCAATTTTGCAAAAAAAAGGAGCGATGTTTGTTCGGTGTAAATTCATATTATCTATCTATCTTGTATGTTCTTACAATTGTTATTATTTTTAAACCCCCTCCAAGACAATTTTCTGGGTGCGCCACTGCAGAAATTTAATTATTTCAAAAGATATTTCAACAATCCGTTTTTTCATTTGTGTTTTGTGTGTACCACAAGGTTCAGTCCTGGGCCCTGTGCTTTTTTTGAAATATATAAATGATCTAATGAATGAGGTTGACAAGATAAGTTTGGTTTCTTTCGTGGCTGAAATAAACTTAATGGTAACAGATGAGCAGTTACAGAGGTGTTCTCAGAATATAAAAACTGTTCTAAATAAATCATATCAGTGGTTTCAAGCGAAATCGCTTCTTTTAAATAAAGAGAAAACAATACAGACGTACTTTACGATTAAACAAATATTGGCAGAAAATAGTACGCCAAAGACAAAATTCCTTGGAGTATACTTGGATCCAGGCTTGTCTTAGCAACACCATAGAGATTATATATAGAGGTGGGCGATACGGCAAATTGTGTATCGAATTTCGATACGATTTCTGTATCGATATATCGAATATCGATATGTATCGAGTATCGGGTACCGATACGTATCGATATATCGAATATAGATACGTATCGAGTATCGGCTACCGATACGTATCGATATGTATCGATATATCGATACGTTTCGAAATATAAGATTGAAAAATTGAACAGAGGCTTAAAAATACGAGATGAAAAATAGAGCTGGAATAAGTTTAGATAATAACGCCGAATATTCGACCATATAAATACAAATAAATAAATGAAATCTTTAGTTAGTCTGTAATTCGATATTTCAATACGTGCCGGTATATCGATATTCGATATTTCGATACGTATCGACATCCGATATTTCGATACGTATCGATATTTCGATATGTATCAGTATTCGATATCCGATATTTCGATACGTATCGATATTCGATACGTCGATACAGCTGAAAATGTCTATCGATACAGCTGGCGTATCGATACGTATCGATACATCGACCCAGCCCTAATTATATAGCAAAAAAAAATTGCAAGGAATATTATGTACTGATGATCTTGGAACGATTGTTTCCCCTAGAAATAAATTCACTGAACTTCAAATGCTAACCGCTTCTGCTATTTATATTCTACATTGATTAACCCATATGCATACAAACAGAAATACGTATGACACCCACAAACATATACACGCCTACAGCACAAGACATAATAGTGATATAGTTAGGAAATATTATAGATGACAGTCATCTAAGTTTGAACCAAACTATTACGGTATTAATTTTTTTAATAAAGTTCCACCACATACAGTTAATCTTTTCTCTATGTGCCGACCGATCGATATATAAGTCAAAGAACATTTCGTCGTATATTTTCTTAACTTACATTTTATACGATCGGCATATAGTAAAAAAATTATCTGTAGTAGGTATCAGAACGCTGCCCCGAGATCAATTTAAAAAAACGGTCAAAGACTACCTAATACGAAATCCAATATATGACATAAACGAATTCTTAAATTAAATAGCTTTATCAACTCATCAAAATTAAAGTTCAAGTAAGTGGTGGTTTCTTGAGTATCTTAATAACTAACTTCTGGCTGTTATTAATATTAATATTATGTATTATATTTTTTCGCATTTCATACAGTAACGTATCATATTAATATCCGCAAAATCGTACAGTAATGGGTTACTTTACAACATAGCAACTATTACTGTATAGCAACGTACTAACTAGGTACTATGATTTTTCGTCCATCAATTGTGACAGTTATTAATGTGACAGTGATTAATGTCACTTCTATTAAACATTAATAAAAACACGTTACTGTATGAAATGCGAATCCCGGGGAAACCCGAGCAAAGTGAATACCCTGGGCAAAGCGAATATTTTCTGCCATTTGTAAAATATTTGCTTGACATCAACTGTATATGACCCGGAACGTTCGTCCTTCATTGCTCAGTCAACAAAGAATTATAATACAGGGGGTCGCGCTGCATGTTAAACGGGCAGTAGCAAATTAATTTTCACCTAAAAAAGATTAATATTTCAGGGCAAGTGTTTTGTCAATTATTCTTACATAAGATATATATTACCCGTAATGTTTTTATAGTTACGATATACATATATTTGCCCTTTTATACTGTGGATATTTCGAGGTTTGTTAAAACCGTTTCGGTTTAAAATATTATAATCTTGAAAATAGTCGCACCGGACAAAACGAATCGGGCAAAGTGGATACTGTTATAAACTTTGCCTTTTATTAATAACTGTGTTTTAATTTTGTTTATTGTTCGCGCACTTGGCGTTTCCATTGTTTACACATTTCATACTTTGTTGCAGATGGTACATAAATACAAAAAAAAAGACAAATCAAGGCAGCTGGTCAGAGAACGTTACGCAAGTAGCACTGGTCCTTTTATTTGTGATATCTGTTCTGGATAAATACTGATTACTAAAAAAACAGATTTCCTAAGATTATAATTTGGTTAATAACTTGTGCTCCTCAGTTCATAATTAGATTTTGTTAACGATTATAGCCTTTTATTATTTGATAATCACTTTGCCCGAATCATGTATCCACTTTGCCCGAGTACTTAGGGCAAAGTGGATACTTTTCCATTTTTTAATATTTTATTTATAGAGGCAAGAGGCTTTAAAGGTAAGGTAAATTGTTAATGCCAATTCAAAGTTTAATAAATGAAGGCTGATTTATAATATTTATTGCATTTTTACCCTTATTATTTTTCCTGGAATAACCATCTAAATATTAAGGTATTCACTTTGCCCGGGTTTCCCCTATACGCAACTCGTTAGAAAAGTGTTTTACTTTTCTTAACTTGATACGTAAGATACGTAGATTAATAGTATATATTAATCTATTATTATGATGTAAATGTTTTTTATATTGATATATTGACGACGAGTATAGTACAATTACTGTAGCAAACACAATAAAAATGATTGATTGACTGAAGAAATTGAAGAAAGTAGAAGTGAATAGGTTATTTCTCAAACATTATGCGTGCCGAAAAGACCGTTTTTAGACTATTCTATCTTTGTACTTACAGATGTGGTTCAATTTCTCAAACAATATGAATTGTTAAAATCGTTTAAAAAGTTAGAGCAAACGATAACTTAGAAGGGAAGCAAATGGCAAAGCAGACCTATCTATAGAATATTGTTAGAGGATCGAAAGCCATGAAATATAAATGAGAAAATGGAAAAGAATTTCGAAATATAAAAATTTATAAACTTTTATAAATAATAGGGTTTAATTTAAGCAGGTTCTTGTCCGATGAAAATTGTAACACAAAGTCTTTTAAACACTTTACTTCTTCTGAAGAAGCTATCAAACGATAGCGAAACGTAAAGTGTTAGAGTGCATATTTTGTGTCCGTTTAAAAGACTTTGTGTTACAATAGGATTTAAATCATAATGTTTTATGTTTATGTTGTCACAATTGCATAAAAGATTGATTCGCTTTTGATAAAGCGAATAAACCATTTCGCGAAACGTCAAGTATATGTAAGTGCTTTGATAAACTTTAGCTCGACCTAAAGTTATTTTCTTCTCCGTATTATAATATGTATATCATGAGCAAGAACTGCACTAAACAGTTTGATTGCAATGAAAATATTCATTAAAAATACTATCAGAATTAAATAAATAAAGAAGCAACACAAATTCATATTTAACATTTTTTAATTCATGAATTTTTTTTGCAAACTAGAATCTATACACAGAGGAATTAATATCCACATATTTATAGATTTTTCGGATATAAAAATACCAGAAAAAAATACACCAAAATTATTTTTCTATATATATTCACTATAAGCTTTCGAGTTAAATAAATAACTCATGTTCCGGTTAATTTAAAAGCAATCGCCGGATCTTTTGAAAAAATGCCAAGCGCTGAAACTTAAGATAAATCTTATTCAGAGATAGTACGTTTTAATTACACATGCCTACTCATACTTCTCAATGTTTTCAAAATAAATACACCAAATATAATTAAAATTTATTTTATTGCAAGGGTAATCTTGAAAGTACAGTATCTTATAATGGAAATTATATGTAATTTGAAAATATTATGTTTCAAGATTTCACAATTTCAAAATAATAATAATTTTACAGCATTTAACAGAACAAGCAAACAATCTTAAACTAATCTATTTATTGTATTTTGGAGGTGTAAGACTTACGAACATTTCCAAAGAAAAATAATTAATTGCTTTTTAGCTGGTTAATGAAACTTCGTCTCTCATTGCTCTTTAACGTTTACAAGATACAACTTATAAAACCTTATAAAAAAAATTAAACAAATTTGTCCACGTTTTGCCTATTCAAAATACCTGATATCAAAATAACTAGTACGTAGGACTAAGTAAATATCGCAGTTTACCAAAGTTCATTAAATTGCTTAAACTATTTCAGTCACAGACGTCAATCGATTAGTTTCCAGATATTTTAATATTTATATGCGAAAGCTGGATATAATTTCGAACTCGTTGAAAACAATCTTTATAAGCGCTTTTCAACTACTCATTACTCATTACAGATTTAGGAAGAGGTTTCCCTTTAATCGATTCATTCTATATTTTCAGGAATCTGTTACATTAAAACATATTTATATGCGAAAGCTCGATATAATTTCGAACTGGCTGGAAACAATCTTTATAAGCGATTCAACTTATTAGAGATCAGGAATAGGTTTTCCTTTAATCGATTCGTTCTATATTTTCAGGAAATGGTTACATTAAAACATCGTGTCTGAAAGAAATCTTGAGGGAGCTCGATGACCAACTGACGGACCGCGAACTGGACATGATGATTGAGGAAATCGATACCGACGGCTCTGGAACCGTCGACTTTGATGGTAAAGTACACCAGGCGCACGGGACCTCAAAATAAAATTCTATTTATAAGTTTACGGTTCTTGTACTAAAGCGATAAATATCCCCAATGTTTATAATATGTTTGCGTGACGTCAGTGTACTCATTTATTTGTTTTAATGTTTGGCCTCTCGCTTCCGCGCACGTCAGCTGCAGAACCGTCCACGAAACGACCCAGCTGCGTGTTTATGGAAAACCAACGGAAATTTATAGAAATAGGACCGCCTAGATCCTAGAATATAGTGCACGAAGGCTATTGGAAACTATTCTGGCTTAAGATGATTCAACTATTACCATCTGCTGAGAAATTTTTCGCGAATACCTAATCAATTCAATTCTGCACACATGACTTTCTAAAATTTTATAAGAAAATGAAGGATTTTGAAATAAATCTATTGGAAATTCTACACTTTTTTTTTAAGAAAAAGAATTTGTAAAGGGATAGATCCAGAAGCTAGAAGAAGCTCCACCAATATCAATTTAAGATATTACGTGTTGCTAAAAACTTATTTTAAAACGGTTCGAAGAATATTTGTATTAAGTTGTTTTTCTTTTTCAGAATTTATGGAGATGATGACCGGTGAAGTTTAAGAAGTTGGTGTGAATGCGACTGAGTGAACACACAGAGACAATGAATTGTACTCAGACGAAAGTGCATTTTATTATTTAAAAAAATAATAAACAGTAAAACTGGCGATGCAAAATCAACTTCGTTCATAATACATGCACAGATAACAATTACAATCAATTCTGAAAGTATTCACAACATAGTTTAACAATTAGCTTGATGTAAATTATGATTTTGATTTCCGCTTTGATTTGTACCATCAGTGTCATCACATGTAGCACATTTATGTTTTAGTTGTACATCATTTTAAGTAAGAGTTTTCTTGGCACGTTTACATAGCTACCAATACATTTACGTTTTAAGTAACACTTTGTTTAATTTTAAATCAAACTATAAAAGATTAATTTCACATTCTAAGTTCTAAACTAACACAACACCTAAGACTTTTTTTTATAAATACCATATTTTTGCAACAAAGTTAACAAACAGCTTAAGTTTTAAAATAGAATTATTATTGTAAACAACCATTAACTTTTAAAACTCCGTCTGAACTTCCTGTAATTTTAAATATTTCATAAAATTTATAACAAATGAGTCCTCCTGAGTGTACCATTTTCAATAGTGAGTGAACCTTTAACATTGAATACATGTGCAATATGTTAATTATTATTATTAAGTTTTTTGTACTTTACATAAATTGGCTTTAGAATTAGTTAAAACGTTTCCACTAATATTTATCACAACAACATGATACCCAGTTACACTGTATAAGTCTTACAAGAAAAAAAAAAACAAATTAAATCAATCATCACATTTAATTGGCAAAAACGGATATAAAAAATAAAATCAAACAAAAAGTGCACAGAAAATGCATATACAATTTAAGTGCCGCCTTAAATAACATGACTACTAACAAACATCACAATAAAATGGTACGGAAACTAAACCTAACTTGTATAGCAAAATGTTATAAAAAGTAGTGAGCATGCAATTACTTAAAATACTGCGGAAACTCGTTCATTATCTCTCGAACCAGTTTCTGATCACGTTTACTTTGGTCTGTTTCTTCACAGAAGATTCTCGTGAAGCATTTCAGTATGTCGTCCTTTCTATGCATGTGTTCCGAGTAATTTGTGTTTCTCATTACTCTTCTGCACAATTCTAGATATTGTTGTCTTCGCTGAAAGTTATATAATGATAATGAAATTATAAGTCGAAAATATTTCTTCTTTGCTTCTTAAAAACAACTAATGTTTATATCTAATGTTTATATATTAAAGCAGGTCTGTTGCTAGGGTGTCAAGCGCCCTTGTGCAAAACAAAAACTAATTCTACTGAAATAAAGTTTATAAACAAGATGTTCTTGCCGTTTTAGTTATATCTGTTTAAATAATTACGGAGAATTTGGAGCCTTTCTAATCAGGCGCCCTTGGGCATTGCACAATCTGCATAATGGGCAGTGGCAGGCCTGCATAAAAGCTGCAAGTTTAGAATATTCAATTAAATTAACCCTAGCATAAATTAGCATGTATGAAAATAAATAAACCTAAAATTATGTTTCTCCTTTCTGCTCTTTTCACACTTGGCAATAATAATTATATGTAACGTGACCTGTTAACTAATTAATTTACAAAAAGAAAATGAAGTTAAAAGAGACCATGTTATCTTGAATCATTGCTGCTAATTCTCCACAATGTTAACAACACATTTTTTACAATAACTCACTTTTTATATACTAGGATGCCCAAGAATACACAACAAATAAATTTAAAAAAATATATTACAGTATTATGTTAGAATATTTTTAAATTACATTAGAAACATTTTACCTTATCTCCAGGAGACAAATCTGAAATATTCCTAACCACGATATCAATCAACACTCTTACATCGTTGGTATAAAATAAATTAGCAGTTATATCGTTGCTGAATAAATCTATAAACAGTTTCAGGACAGAATGAGGTGGAGCAGGTTCATGATCAAAAACTCTGACAGGATCCTCTAAAAATATATATATAAAAGTGTATTACTTATTCAAACAACAATCTGAACTTATTTACCCTCCCTGTTCAATAGCAACAATATTTTTTCCGTAAATATTTTAGCGACAAGTTTTTCAGCCAATGCTTTCAATACGACATTATCACTGCAGGACACAAATTGCAGGTTGAATGATATAATGAGATTCAGAAATAGGTCGGGAATTTGTTCGTCAAGGTCTGTATCAGGGGGATGCTCAATATTTGTTAAAGCAAAAGAGATGAAAGGAATACCAAGAAAATCTGAAATTAAAACGTTAAATTATGCACAGCATATGGTATTACGTACCAAGATGAGTTACTGGCATTTGTTCGCCCATTGAAAAGATCATTGTAAGAAGTAAGGAGGAGTAGTTTAATTTTGCTATGTTTCTCGGATTTGCTGCCATATCTCTGGAAAATAAAAATTTACACATTTATTATGACAACTTATAACAATAAACTGGAAATTTGTACCTTGCTAATTCCCCCGGAAGAATGGAATTAAGCATAATGTTAACAATTGTTTTATCCAAACTGCACATCACGCCAAAAGCTTGTAAAAGCAGCTGCCGTATTGACCATCGTACCTCCATCTGATAATACTGAATCAACACAGTTATCACATTATACTGTTCAGCAGACATCACATGTTTTGAAATACTTGCATCAGCATTAGACTAGAAAGCAGTATCTTTTTAAAAGCTGCAAAAACCATGTACTTACGGACCTACGAGAATCGAGATGAGTTCGCTTAAATACTCCTTGATCACGCTCTCATCCTCGTGAAGCATCCAGCTCCTCTGCTGAGAATCTTCTTTACAAGAGGTCAATTCGTTGAAGATAATTTTAAGACGGCTCGCATCATGTGTCTGTTCAATTTGAACATCGTCGACTCTAAGTGATTGCTGAGCATGAGATAAAATTGTGCTTAAATAAGGGAAGACGGAGGCAGGCAGTAATTCATGAAGGCCCTGCACGACAGTTACCAAGGCAACTCTCGACATTTCATGTGAGAGTTGAGTGTTAATGCGAACATTCTCGACTAATTCAAAGACGGATTGATGTGTTATCATAGGTGAAACTTTGGAAGAAAATGAGGTATTGGAATGGTTGTTATGTATACTAGTATCAGACTTTTTCCTCTGTGACTCCTCTCGGCTGTAAATCTCATGAATATTCTCTATGGACTTTCTGAGGCTTTCACGACTGGCACCCATTTTATGGATTGGCCTGATAGGATCTTCTAAAATCTCATTCCTTTTGGCATCCGATGATATTGAACTGTTGTTAGAACTAGATTTCGACATTGTTGCTTTTGTCATTTCAAGCTGTCCGTCTGAATTTCTAAATAACAGAGGAGGTCCATCATCACTCCCCAAAGAATTTTCTGCTACTTCTGGTAGCTGTTCGACGTGTCTTTTCATTTCTTTTAAACGCAAGAGTAATTCCTTCTTGTCTCCGATTATATATTCCGATGATAAATCATGTCTTTTAACATAGTCTATGCAATGATCTAAGTATTGTAAATAAAAGGCTGGACTTACAGTTACTGTTTCTACATAATTCGAAGGGATAAACCCCATTTCCCCTCGTTGATTCATAACTTCCCACCAGTTTTTATGCTTTGTGTTTGTCTGGTGCAGAATAAAATAGTCGTTCGCTTTGAAACTGAGTGTCTTTGCATACGTCGCTTTGAAATCATACATGCTTCTTAGCATGTCTAGGCTTCCTTAAAACAACAAGTATATACTGTGGAATATGTCGCAAAATTTGGATTAGTTAAGATGATGGGGATGAATTAAAGGGAATTTAATATATTTGTTAACTTACTCTGTATAATGAAGTGTGATGTCATTGTCAATTAAAACAATTCTTCTATTTGCTTTGGCAGTTAAAAAATATGTTGAAAAATATGAAACGTGCACCTACCCACTTGGATTGTATGGCTGGACATTTCTGGTTATGCTGTAATGGTTACATAAACCTTGTAATTCAATGAAGTGGTCAATTTAGAAAGTGCGGCGAGACCAATCGTTTTAAATTAAAGGGAATAGACAGCTGTCACGCCTCTTTTTTGTTTATACATCATTGCAGGGTTGCTACGTTGCCAGTTTTCAGTTTGGTAATTTCCAGATATACTGTATTGCCAACTTTTCGAGTCAGAAATTTCTTAGGAGTTGACGGAAAATTCCCTTTTGTGAAAAGGAATTCAATTTTAATTGGGGAAATAAACCTGGAAATAAAAAACCTGTCTTTATTTATTAGCCTATCGAATTAATCACCGCTTTCAAGAGCTACGTTAAGGCTGGGTTCGTAAAGTATCCTCGGGTAACGCTAGGAGTGAATAAAATGAAAAGCAAAATATACAAAATCGTTTATATAAGAGAGAAAGAATATTACTCAGGAGTACCCAACAGAAAACACACTCTAAAAGTAAAACTTTGATCGGCGTATGTTTCTGACAGTTTCAGACTAGTCAGAGGCTGTTGTAGGAACAGACTTACTAAATAATAAACATTTAGCCTGCATTTACATTCAATTTCGTGCCAGTACGAATTCGTAACACGAAAGTTTGACGTATGCTTTCTTATAGTTCAATATAAGTTCAATATTATTTCATTTGAAACTTCTTAAATAAATACTGCAAATTTAATTTTAGACTAAACTGGCCTCTTGTCATTTTTAAGATTTAGTAAATTGAATTATTTCTTCACATAAACTCTAAAAACATAGGTACCGAGATGTGTGCAATTTTAAAGTTTGCCCGAAGAAATAATTACTGTTTTGTTGATTAAATTTAACAATTAGCAAAAATTTGGTACTTAATTTAAATATATGTATGCTATTGAAATGGATATCACCAAAATTAACAAAGATATTTTTGAAAACCTTTTACTACTTTGTGAAAGTTGTAGGTTTAATCTTATACACTTGTGATATCACAGTTGCCTATCTACTAGGGGGAGCCATGAGAAATTACCGTCGACGGCTAATCAAGATAGACTGGTAATGCCACTGCAAACTAGGACGATTTGTTTGAAGGCAACATCAACAGATCTTGCGGCGGGAAGGAAAGGTGGGGTACTGTTTACTCATTCCTAATGCACAAAGGCGGCGTTCATTAAGTGGAGGTAAAAATCGAATATTACAAAAATATACTTGTTAATAGAAATAATAATACATTATTCATTACGAAATAGATAGAATTATTAATTTAATTAATTAGTTAATTATGTATATTGAATTAATTCATTAAATACAAATACACGCAATAAAACTAGTATGAACGCCTATGAGTTCTGTTGCGTAACACGACATCCGCCGAAAATTATCGACTGCAATTTGAAAGTAACCAATCACTAAGTTAGTCTGAGTAAACAGATCCCCTTTCACTCTTGTGAACTTGTTGTTGTTAGCTACATTTTAAAGCTCGCTTGCCCAGTCTACCTAGATTAGTCATCGAAGGAAATTACTGCGGCGAAACGCTTGCAAACTTTCCTGTTTTAATGCAACCAAGTTTACACTGTTGTTTACAAGAAATCCATTGACGTTAATAGCGTTTAAAAAAAGAATTCTTTGACAGGTAACCTCACCACGACTTCAAAATTATACAAGTATTTTTTTGTACAATTTTAATTGTTAAAATGAACAAAGAAGAAAGCGATATGTCAGAATTTGACTGGATTACGCTGCACAACGAACTAAGCGAAGGCAAGAATGAAACCACAAAAGAAAAGATTATCAGAAAAATCAAAGAGAATCCGTTTGTGCCCATTGGTAAATAGATAAAAACTCATTTGTACTTTACAAATCGCCAAGACTTCTTTGCCATGTTAGTAACACCATGTATTTAATAATGAATATATGTATGTTGCTGTTTGGTTATTTATTTATTCGTGTCATAATTCGGAGGATTTATTGGTTAAATTATTGCTTTTAGGTTGTTTAGCTACAGCTGGCGCTTTGACTTATGGTTTGTGGAGCTTTCGAACTGGTCAGAAGAAAATGTCACAGTATATGATGCGAACAAGAATAGCTGCTCAAGGTTTTACGATTGTGGCCTTGATTGCTGGTTTGGCCATGGGAGCGTCTAAAGTGAAGTAAATTATCCTTGTATTTTGTAAATAGTGGATAGAATATTAGAATATTAGGTACATAGAAATAAATTCATTCTTAGAAATCATTATGATTTTTATTTGCATTCTAAATTTTTTATTGCATTCTAAAACTACTAGAGCCCTGACTATTTATTCAACTATCTATAATACTCGATATCATCAAAGTTAATATATGATTTTAAGTAATGGATCGATTCTGTTCGTATCTATAAGGACCTTAAGATCTGTAAGCCTTGCAACTCAATTACTAAAACATGTAATTTTGAAGTTCTCTGGAAGGTATGATTTCTCTTAGGATTACTTGTAATGGTTTATACAGTCACTAACAACTGAACGTTAATAATTAACAACTAAGGAATTAACGGATAGTACTGACATGAAACGGTTTATACGACTTCACTAACAATTAAGAATTCGTTTATTTCAATTGGTTTATAGTTAATGGTTAATTCTTAAATTTAGTTGTTAGTGACTGTATAAGCCAGGCATAAGTCTCTGCGATATTAATCCTAGAGACTTACAAGAAATCATATCATATTCAGAACCTCAGAATTCCACTTTTTAACAAGTGAGTTACATACAAACTTACAGATCTTATGGTTGCTGCAGATATGAGCAAAGACGACCCATAATTTTTAAAATTGCAGCATCGTAGCAATGTCCATTCTATGCTGCCTTAAGTGTAGAATCATCTACTAGTTCTACTACAGCATGTTCAGTAAAGGTTGTTTTGATCTAGGGCGGCTATTTCCGTATGAAATGTGCAATAAATTTATTGTACTTTCAAAACATGCCAATTGAGTGAATCTTTTATGCAGTGGCTTAGAAGAAGTGAATGGGGCCATAAAATATAGTCAACAAAAAATGAAGCGTTACAGGTACAAACTACGCTCGGAATTCAATCATGCAAGAAAAGTTGCTTCAAGAATGTTTTCACAGATTTTGAAAAAAAAAATCATAAATAATTTATGTTCGATTTTTGAAAGTCGTAATTTTTAGTTCTTTTTTCCGATTTCGAAGAAATACAAATCACTGGTTTCCGAGACTGTTTATTATTTTCATTTTTATTTTTCAATTAGGTACGCGTTTTATTCTTAATTTACAGATCAAATTCATCAAGTTCTTAAAATATCATCAAAACTCAACTTATTTTCTGAATTAATTACGTATAATATGTAAGTAAGGTACCTTTTTTTAAATTTCTCCTCGTGATTGGCCGTGAATTCTCAGTTGTGAACCAGCCTTGCTTGAAACTGGAGTACATCATAACCTTACGTTTATCGAAGGAAATGTCATAATTAAAAAAAAATCTTTACTAACAAATTTTATTCACAACTCAAAGTAAAATCATAATAGGTAATCAAAATATCCACCAATTTAATTGCAACGGGCTTAGATTCTACGTAAAATTCATTTGCTGACGTTGAAGAGCATACGAGGATTATTGTTAATTCCCATTATTTCACTTGGCGATTCATGCACAAGCACAAGTTCCCTTACGTTTTCCTTACTCCCTTTTTTGGGACGTCCACTGCTCTATTACAGTGTTGCCAACTTAGCGGCTTTACCTCTAGATTTAGCGGAATCAAATTCTATTTAGCGGACTAGAAACCAATTTAGCGGTTAGCGGATTTTTTAGCTTAATTTAAAAAAAGTAGCAGTTATTAAAATATGTTGATTGTGAAAACTGAAGTAAAATCAAGTATTTTTAATATACGAAATTTTTTAAATGTAATTATTATTTTTAAATTACCCACCTTTGAACGATGGTTTTTAGTGGTATGTACTTAAAAATTGGTGCAACGGTCACTTCGGTCACGTAAAACCCGTAAAATAATCATCAATTACACATAAGTAATTATTTCAAAAAGTGTGTAGCAGATGTGTACTTTGTGAAATTATTATTAATAATAGGAGTTTAACAAATGTCCAATAATATACAAATATCATCAAAAGTCGAGAAGCGTAGTTAAAAGATCCATAACTTAGAGATTGGATAAGTGGAAAGAACTACTGGAAAAATTGCGAGATGTAAATTTTTTCAATGTTTTCAACGCTATTTAGCGGTTTAGGGGATGCGATCTAGCGAATGTGAAATCCAGACTGTTGGCGGCAACACTGCTCTATTAGCGTAAAATAGAACCTGTCTATCGAAAAAGCTTAACCACCATAATTCAAAGACGTGCGGAATTTGTCATAACGAAGCGAAAGATTCGGATATTTTTAAGAAAGGTCGAAGCAGTCCTGAATAGAATAGTGCCACTTGCCTTAAATTTGACGGCCATTTCGAAAATAAGATTCGATCATAAAAGTTTAATGCTCTGTTATGTCATGTTATTTCATTTTCAAACGTCAAGTCGATTGAAGCTGGTTCACAATTAACAATTCATGGCCAACTACGAGGAGAAATTTTAAAAAAGGCACGTTACATAGTTTGGTAGGAAATAGAACAGCTAATATTATTATACCATGACATCAGAAATGATTTCAACCCAGGTGACCAATTTGAATTATGTTTTGTTTTTTTAGAAGTAGCCACACTGAGAAAAGTTACGTCACTGTTTCAAATTGGCATGTATTTGTCATATTGTCGTTGACGAACATGGCTGTAAGCCATAGGTATTTAAAGGGGCAGTAGCTAGTTCAGGGGTCGGTGGCGAAATTAATAAATATGTACAATAAAATTAATAATTTTCGTGATTTTGACATACCTACTCAGTCTCAACGACTAACGCGAAGCAGCAGCAACACCAGCAGCAGCAGCAGCCCTGAGTAAGTTCTTCTGCAATGGAGAACGAAACGTCGGCAGTAAAAGTAAACGTGACGCGCTTCCAACCGGAAGCCTATTCAAACAGAAAATATTGAAAAATTGTGCATTGAATCAACTTGAAAATGAATATAACAAAATAATTTTAATAATTTAGTTAAGACAAATTAATACAGAATTAAAATTAGAAGTTGATTCTTTTATTTGTTTTCTTCTAACATCCTCTGGTACTGAAATAAAAGGCAAGAAAGAATTTTTTAAAATACTGGCACTGGCTTTGGAATATTTGACTTTTAAAATTAATTACAGTTTGTTAAATGGATCTTTTTACGCACGTCATTGAAATTTATCCGTATGAAACAAATCAATACTTTTTGGTCAAATCAAGTACTGTTTAAATAGTAACTGTAAAAAAGGTTATGAAACCGTTATGCGTTTGCGAATTTAAATGTTTTTGTGGCAAAAAAATTTTCTAATTGCATTCTAAATGTTTTTAAATAGAGATATATTAAAACTAAATGAACTAACTAAATTAAATTTGAAAGAAGGCAAAACATCAAATTAAGCAAATGTCAGATTTACATTTGACAGAACTTGATTACCGCAGTATTTTATAATCTTTCCTTATCTGCCACTTGTAAACCATATGTCTTACTTTAAAGACATTCGCATAAAGGCGTTCCTTTTTCAATCCGAACGATTGATGTAGATAGCTTCACATACAAATTGTTTTTACTAGTGTCGTTTGATAATGACATGCGTAAAAAGATCCATTTAACAAACTGTATTTCACTATTGAAAATTTTTGACATGACATCTTGACGTAAAAGCGTCCTCAGTTTTCTCCTCGTCAGTTGTTCAATTAAGACAAATTTAGTTTTTATCTTTTCTTTTATTTCAAAAATTAGTTTGCCTTTGTCAGTGTCTTTGACTCCTGACTAATTTCTTATTCGATTACATTGTATCAATGATTATAAGAGATTATATAAGATTATATAATATACTCTTATAATCAATGATTGTATGTTATTTTCAGACTTATCAAACTTATGTAGTGATATGCAGTGATTCGGTAATTTTTGATGAATTTTATAATGGGTCCCACGACATGTGTACGCTCTTCTCAATTTTTATTCTTTAATCGATTTACATAAAATTGCAAATAGTAACACCGTAGGATTTCCGATTTCGCTGGAAGTGATTATGATGAATTTTTTATTTCAAATGGAACGCCTTATATATTTTTAAATATTTGGAATCTGCGATGCGTTGCGATTCCAATATGTATTATTTGGTAATATTAAAAATCAAAAATGCACCTTGTGATTGTCTCGAATTATATACAGACAAGTCACAAATGATTTCAACCCACGTGACTCCGCCGTATAGGCAACACATTGTACTCTGTTGGTAACAATACAGTGCTGTGTGTTAAATCTTTCGAGGATGTAATTCCTGTGATTTAAAAAGGCATCAGTAATTTACACCAGCATCTAGGAATGCTTGGTTAAAATGGTTAAACACAACAGAACACCTACAGTCACGAAAATCAATGACATATACACCAGTGTTGCCAACTACCGACAGTCGTTTTCCCCTCACATTGGGACAAAAATTCCACTTTTATGCTTATTTCTTCGTTCAAATTGCAATTTTAAGCTATTCTCTGTCCGGCGCGGCGATAGATTGGAAAATTTCAAATATCCTAACATATCAAAATACCCTAGAATCGAGTAGCATCGAGTTAGCCCATCATGAGCTTGCGGTTGGTATAAACGTTGTATATGCCCGCGGAGTAATACATACTATTGGTTAACGTTACTCGATTCTAGGGTATTTGAACATGTTAGGGTATTTGAAATATTCCAATCTATCGGCGGACAGAGTATATTTTTATGCATTTTTATCAAGATTTGCGTCAAAGTTTAAGTAATTTTGTCTTCAAAAATTCCCTTTTTCTCAAGCAATTTCCTTTCTTGCAATAATTTTAAGGCAAAAAATTCCCACGAATCGACAACATTTCCACGAATTGGCAACACTGAAATACATGCTAATTGGAAATAGTAATCTCACTCTTCTCAGTGTTGCCACTTCTAGAAAACAAAAAGTAATTCAAATTAGTAATGTGGGTTGAAGTAATTTATGATATCCCTGTACTTGATCGCATTAGAAACCTAGATTAAAAAACATATCATGGAAGCCAAAATTACCAAATGATCCATGTTTTGGACTCGCAATGATCTTCAGACATGTAATAGTATATTATTTTACGAGTTGAGTTTCACAAGAATGCCTCTTGTGAAACGTGTAAAATATAGGAGTAGTATTTTTTCTACTTTGCGTCACTTATTGAACAAAAATATGAAAAATACTGTCAAAAATTGGATCTCCTTACTATATGGGGAATTTTAGTTGTAATGCGTGGCAACACTGAAAACTTTTCGTTTTAATCAAAAGTCACATTAACAAGTTATTAATTTTTCTTATCCAGCTTCATTGTGAGTATTCTGTTAAGTAACAAATAAATAATGAGTTATTTTGTAAAATCCATTAAATATTTTCAATTAAAACTGACTAAAATTTTCCCAAAAACAGTTTCATAAGGAGCTTCATTGTGAAACTGTTTTTGGTGTCACAATTTCATTGTGAACGCAAAGTAGAAAAAATATATGGGATGTTCCGTTTAAAATAAATCAGTAGACATCACTTCCTGCGAAACCGGAAGTACAACAGTGTTGTCAGGGCGGCCGCTGCCTGTTGTACAGATTGTGCAACGGACAATAATAATAATAAATAAATAAATAAGTAATAAATATTTACAGATAATTCGACGCCCCTGTGGTCAGGCGCCTATTTAAATAAAATATGTAGATATAACTAAAAGTGAATTGCTCTTGAGACTAAAACAGCAAAAATAATTACTCAAAAGGACCTTGTTTCTAAACATTATTTCAGCAGAATTCGTTTTTGTTCAGAATTTTAAAAGGGTGCCAAAATATGTTTTGCACAAGGGCGCCTTACACCCTAGCGCTCACTGCTCAGCAATATGTCGGAAATTTCATGTAAATCAATTAAAAAATAAAAATTCTAGAGGGTTGTACTGTACACATGGCGTGGGACACTCAGTATATTAAATGTGGTTCTTAATCATATGTAACTCCTGACGAAGCTATCAACCGATAGCGATAGTGAAACGATTGTGTGAATTTTTATAAAATTTTCATCGGCCAAATTTCAATAATGCCACAACAAAAACATTAAGCAACTAGAATTAAAAATAATAATCTTAGCGAATAAAAAAATACAATTTTCTGAATCAATTTGTTAATGCATTACAAACCTCGAAATATTTATGATAAACATATACAAGTACTTTACTTTTGCTGATTTGTATGAAATTAAACCGGACATAAAACTTTTTACTTCTTGGTTCCATCAACAGATGTCGCCAGTAAGATTATGGGATTTTTCTTTGACTTCTTGCAATAGTAGGAGAACGGGAGATATCGAGCATGCCCAAGGTACTGGTTGGGACTGACAGTTGTTAGTGCATAGCAAGCCGTAGCGTTGGATGTTGGCTTGATTGTGTAGCAATATCCCATGTTTTCATTTACATTTTCAGTCTTGTCGAAAGTGCGACCTTCGCGAGTGCAAACGCATCCTCAAATATGTACGCGATGAACGTGCGAGAGTGGAATTAAAGGCAATTTTTCAAGCCGAAACTTGGTCGGATTTAGCGTACGAATTTTCGAATCCCCAACTCGTCGGTTTTTTAACGGAAGACAGCTGTGGCTCAAGGCTCCCTCGCCGTGTAAAATATCAAAGTTACCGTTCGAAGACAATTATTGGTTTTTGCTAAATACGTTTCATTGGACTTTGTCAGTCTATAGATAATAGGACTGTCGTTTGTATTTGTCGAATAATTGTATTTCTAGTGCGAGTTCATGAAAATGTTAGAGGATAGGGCCTCCCCCGAGGGCCTTTTGACCCTGTCCGAAGAGGAAATGCGCTCGGTGCGAAGAAGTGTGCCCATTTCTGAGGTGTATGACGTCGAGGATATTGTTTTTGCAAGGTAAATTTACCAAGTTCATATCTGAGATAAGGCTCCCTTAAACGTAGATAAGATTAATGGCGTGCCGTGACGATGTAACGTACAATGAGTATATCAGTTGGAATTCGCATATTAATTTACATGACAAAACAATTTTTAAATATAAAATACAGTTTGTGTTTTCCGTTTTAGCACTTGCTTTTGCCTTAGAATCTATTCATTTGAAACGTACTTGATTAGCAAGTTGGCATTACGGTTTTTTAAAATCCTTTTTATTTAGGTACATTTATATTTATACGTTGGCACAAGTGATTTTTAATTTTGTTGTTTTTATGTTGATATAAATCGCATACTTGACGTTTAATTATTAAAATTAAGTTGAATTAAACGATTGTCAAATCGTAAAAGACTTTGTTCGGTATTTCCGTTGCAGATGCAGGCAAGTCCAGCTGGTAATAAAATAGCTATCTATAACATTACAAAAAGAAACATAACCTCACCCTGACCTCACACGAAAGGATGTTTACGAATACATTAAATATGTACTTAGATGTGTAAATCTGCAAAATATGTGCTTGTAGTTTTGTGCACATGAGTGTCATCTCATAGACCTATCATTTTTCATCAAATCCAACCATCTTTTTTGAAATGAATTAATTTAACATGTACAGGCTGTACCAAACACGTAACCATCACATTAAATCTAAATCTCATTCAAGCATACCTATAATGTGACTAAGGTCGATTTTCTTTCTTGATCATGTCTTTTTTTAATAGTTTATAAATAATTTCAAGAGCAGAAATGTTTATTATTAGTTGATTTTAGGATATTTACCTTAATATTGCACTAGTAGTATTACTTAATTAATTTAAATTGAACTCCAAACGTTCGTCAAATCATAAAAGATCCTGTTCCTTTGTTGTTGGTATTTACGTGAGCAGATGCAGACAAGTCCGACTGGTAATAAAATAGCTATCTATAACATTACAAAAAAGACAGAACCTCACCCTGACCTTAGCACGAAAGGATGTTTACGAATACATTAAGCATGTGTAAATCCGTAAAATGTGTGCGATGTGTTTGTGTGGTTTTGTGCACATAAAAGTCATGTCAGAGAGATTATAATTTTTGACAAAATGCAGTCGTCTTTTTTTTACATGTACAGGGTGTAGCTTATAATCTGACGTTTGTTTATTTTAGCTATGATTAAAATGTTCAATATACTATAAGTTACGGTGTATAATGGGGGGGTATTTGTATCAAAAAGTTGGGTAAAAGTCTTGTTTAAAATTTTTGAATTAGGTTCAAAAATGATGGTGAATAATTTATTTAGTAGAGTATGAACTGCTCATTCATTTAGAGGGCGTTAGTTTGCATTCAAACTTGACTTGCCAAAGTGGGATTTAAAGTTTTGATTGAAGGGGTTAGAACCATAAGGATCTAAGCGCAAATTTTTTGTGAACTGACATAATCACTAAAATGACGTTTCGTTTGATATGCCAATTATCATCAAAGAAGCAAAGATAGGTGTCCGGGTTTTGATAATATTTACAAATTCTGTTCGAAACTATTTTGCTTAATATATGAATATTAATTTTTTTACTAATAAATTGTAAATAAGAAATTCTGCGGTAATTTTTTTTCTTGTTTAAATCACACAATTATTTTGCTTCATATGCATTAATGATACGAATATCACGCTAGTTTATTCCTTGAATTTACGTCAGGAAGTTCGACGAAACCGCAATCATGTGCTCGCTTTGAGCCGGAAATGAAGATATTGTTGCAGGTTACAAATCAGTGATTTTTTCTTAGAAACTGTATTTCCGTATTTTCCAGTTTTATGTTGATGAAAATGATTCTTACTTGCTGTAATTTATTGAAGATTTTATTATGAATTATTTATTCATATCAATTTCCTGTAAAAAAGTCAATATTTGAAAGTGATTTTCCATGTATCTACTACTTACTGATAAATATTATCGCAAATTTCGGTGCGATATAAAACTGTTTTTGTTAAGTTTCGTTAAATTATAGGTAAAATTAAAACTTGCTATATCTCTAGCTTTTATTATTATTGTTAGTATTTCAAATTATGGTCAATTTAATATACATACTAAAACATACTAACACTTTTGCTGGGTGGTTGTAATTACACTTTGTTTGGCCGCGACCGTACATAATTTTTACGTGTGTTTTTTTTTTAGAATTAATTTAAGCTTTGTTTTAACCTTTGTACAGTATTTACTGTGTACACGGTTTTATCGCAATTTGCAATATCCCCTAAATTACTATTGCGAAATGCATAGAGTCCTAATCCAAAGAGTTATCAAATTTTCTTTTACAATCACTATCAGTACAAGTGTAAACACGTCCTAAGTGCATAATTCTCTCTTTGTCTTCCGTTACTGCATGCCATTACATTAGGCCGAATAGTCAGTAAACAGAAGGCATTTGCTTTATCAAGGAGCAGTTATCGTAATGTGATAAACAAATCATTTTCTATTATCAATTAAATCAGTGAAACAGACAGTTAAGAAAAATGTATTTACTGTATATTTTTCGTATCATTTTGAATAAATAAATTTATAAAAAAATTTATTTATGAATACGTATCAACAATTGATTAGGTACATTAAATAACATTTTTAAATGTCTTTGATAATCCAAACAAATCATCAGCCCTGAGAGAATCTCTTGCAATAATTTGGTTTGAATTATCGAGGTTGCACTGTATAATTTTATAAGTCAACCTTTTTATCAACTCTATAAAGGGTGTCCCGTGACGTAATGTCACCACTTCACCTACGTGATAATCAATTCAAACTAAGTAAAAAATTCTAATAAAGTTTTGTTCTAAAATAAACCGTTTCAAAAATACTGGATGTTTAATGTTTAATTTTTTATTTTCTAAAATTTTGAAGTTCATCTAATCATTTATCCATTCACCTAATAATCAATTCAAACTAAAAAAAACTCTATTGAAGCAAACCATTATGTTTCAAGAATACGACGTGTTTTGTAATTTTCAGAATTTTTAAACTCTCAAAAGGTGTTCAAAATAGCCCCCGTTGTTTGCTAAACACATTCTGGCATGCTTCAAAAGAGATGTAGTTGCCTTTGAAGATCTTTTGAGATAAAGTTTAAAAATTCTGAAAATTACAAAACACGTCGTACTGTTGAAAAATAATGGTTTGCTTTATTAGAGTTTTTTTTTTAGTTTGAATTGATTATTAGGTGAACGGATAAATGATTAGGTGAACTTTAAAATAAAAAAAAAGAAAACATTAAACATTAAACACCCAGTATTTTTTAAACGGTTTACTTTAGAACAAAACTTTATTACTTAGTTTGAATTGACTATCACGTAGGTGAAGTGGTGATATTACGTCACAGGACACCCTGTACACTGCTCAAAAATTAAAAGTTTTTTTTGTTGATGTTGACTAGTACGGCTGAAAATTTTTGAATATCGCAATCTGTTTATGACCATCGTAACATGTTAAGTACTTTATGAAATTCAAGTGATTTGAAATGTTCTATACCAGTGAGAAAATTTTATTGTAGATTAATACAAACAATTCAAAATTAATAATTTTCAATAATGGGCTACAATTAAGAATGAAAACAGGTTTTTGTCCATTGAAAGTTTATGCAACAAATTTATAGTCACTTGTCTGGCCACCTTTAAAATAATCACTTACCGACGTTTCGATGTTATCAGCTTGACATTAGTGAATCGTCGGTAAGCGAGCGAGTTAAAGGTGTCCGGAGTAGTAATTAGTAAGTAGTGTTAAACTTAGATTTCTTTAGATAGAGGGACAATCTACGTAGGTACTACGTACGAATAAAATTTTCAGATTTTCAAAATTTTCTTTTAGTCTTTAAGACAAAGTTTTTGTTCTCTTTCAAATACTTAATTAATTTTATTCAATGGAAACAAACAGGATTTATTGAGAGGAGAATTTTGTTTCTATAATGCATAAAAAATAAATACAATAATACGACATTGATTCTATTTATTCGACTTATAGTCACCGACCCCCAAAAAATTCATAAAGGTTCATCGACCCCAAAAGACCCATAAAAGACTCTCAACCGATCTCTACATGTTCATCGGCCCTTTTCGAGTTTTCATACATCTCGTTGGAAACTTCTGGTTTAAAGGTCATATTAAAATGGTCCAGTGTTTCCAAAGCCAGATTTAAATTAAATCCATTCGAAATGAAACTTTGGTTACCTCTACCTTAACTGTTGTTGTTTTGAGTAAACTGAAAAAATATAAGGAACTAGAAATATGTTAACATTTATTTTCAGGGCAAAATATTTAACACATACCTGTAGGGTCAAGTGGGGTAAATATGCAACAAAATATACAACTTTCGATTTTTAGGGCACTTAAAAACACAAATTGAAATATCTGATTTTCCTACTAGATGCAGTTTTAGGTGATCTTATCGATTATGCATGTTTTTTGTTTAAATTACATATACATTTAGTAAAAATAAATAAAAAGAGCGTTTCATTTTTAACCTCGATTTTGGGAAAAAATGAAACAAAGATGGGAAAATGAGAAACAACCTAAGAACTCCCAAATTGCACGTGCTATTGACATTTCCAGGGCAAAAATTAAACGAGCGAGAAAAACTGTATAGAAAACATTTAGTTTTTAAAATTAACGTCAACACGCATGTGAATGAAATAAAGAATTTCAGTAAGACTTTATTAAGCTCGAAAAAAGTTTATTATTTTGTTACAAATAATAAAGATACATCAAAACTACCATAATATCATGCGTCCAACTAATTATTGTAGTCCTGGGAGGCTGTGGTGTCACACATAAATGCCGATTTTTACTTCGCATCGTTGAATTGAAGTCTCAAATATTGACTGTTAGACAACAAATAAATGTTTCTTTACGTATTTAATGTTTTAATGCCATTTGAAACAATAATTAATTAAAAATGTTTGACTCTACAGCCACCCAGGACTACAATAACTGTTGGACACACGTTATAATTTTATTTAATTTCTTGGCATTGTTAATTTTTAACTGAAACTGTCACTGATCTTCAAGAAGTTTCTTGGCCGAAATCACACATCCAACTAACTTATTTCCTTGCATTTTCACAGCACGTAGCACAAAGTCCTGTTGAATCTTGCACAAACCTGCATAAAATTGTTTCATATTTTCCCACTAGATATTTCACTTTTTCCCTAAATGTTGTTTCATTTTTTCCCAAAAATTCAAATTACTATTAAAAAAAAAAACTAATTAGTGGAAAAATAAAACGAAAATGGCATTATGATCTGTGACCTATTTGCTCTGTGCAAAATCAATATAAAGCTGAAACTGCAATTTATTTTGCAGTTACATGGAAAGTTGTACAACAAAATATGAAATTTATTCATACACATTTCGAAAATATCTCATGGACAGTACAAAATTTGCAGCAAAAAAAAAACATATTTTTATATTCTCTTAATAAATCGACAAGTTAAATAATAGCACTTGCAGTTTCAGAATAAATTGATTTGTTAATTAATTACAGGGCTGTTTCACTTTTACCCTAATTTTTGCGTGTTGCATATTTATCCCACTTGATCCTATTTAAAAAAAAAAATGAGTCTATTGTTTGTCAAATATGGTGTAATTGTATTAAATCTGTTAGTTGACTGGAAGTGTATAAATTTCTCAGAACTTCAGAATAAAACTTGTAATTCCAAACGCGTCGCTATATCAAGGTAAATACTAAGTAGTACATCAAAGCACCGCCGGAAAATAAATATTTTATAATTTCCGTATTATATTTACGTGACCATTAACAGAAATCCATCGAGGAAGCACTGCGCGAAAGGAAATGAAACGGAAAAGAACTACGCGTTATTTGTGTTTACAGTAAGAGACATTTTTAAGAACCGAGAGTATTACAGTTAAGCCGTAGTCTAGATTTAATGCTAAACGTGCGATTGGAGCCTTGCTTAATTCATTTAAGGTCCGTAATTAGAAGCAGCGACAGGAAATTCTCATATTAAATCTTTATTTTTTTGCGAGCAGTGCTTAAGCACTTCTTTCACTCGCAGGTCATATTTATAAGTTGTCGCTTCCTCTCTTGGCAATTACTTAAGCTTCTGGTTACGTTGACGCATCGTTTGCAATTAGTAATGGGGATAAAAATAAATGGAATTCAATGTTTGTCACGTTGGTGTGCTTCAAGGAGTCAAACAAATTTAATACAGTTGAAGATGAGCTTTAAATTTGGAAAACCAACCATGATAACCCATGAATTTGGCAGATTATTTTATTTAATCATTTTTAAAGGTGTAAGTGTGATGTACTCTCTTTAGCTGAATCATGGTTTTCAAAGCACTGATGTAAATTCTTATTAGTCACTCCGTCTCCATTAAAATAATTAAACAACAGTTATGAGTTCCTGCAATAATACGAAACACATTTATCATACTTGCTTGCAAAGATTTCAAAGAAATCGTTCACATCGTCGGCAGATTGTAATGCAGAATAAATCCACCTGATAAGTAGATTCCGCCGCGGGTAATGGCAAACTTATTTCAATTAATTCACGTTCTATTGTAGTGAATTAAATTCTAGTTAAATGGAACTCACGGCGATCATATTTCGTAACAGTTATTCTCTTCTGAACGAATGTGAGTGGTAAGTAATTGAACTCCAGTTTGACGTTGTGACTTTTGATCGTTTTTTTTTCTTGCTGTTGCTTTTACGATTCTCTATCTTCTAGTTACTTGCAGAGCGAACTGTTGGAATAATTTTGTAGCCTACTTTCTCCTTCTCAACTCGTATTTTGCACATTCGCTTCACTGTCTACAATTTTATGTAGTGCCGAAATGTTTGAGTTTTTTTTAATTAAACTTTTGTGGGACTGCAGTTAATAATGAGTTCACGAGGAATTGATTTTTAACTTACCGTGAACATTTAACTCGTGGTCATCTTATTTTTTTCAATGAACACACTTTGCTCAATCAACGGATGTTGGGAGATGATGCCTGCACATGTATAATTACTTTTGGTTTTTCCCATTACTTTCACTGGATTGCTTAAAACAAAAATTAGATTACCTCTTATAGATGGTATCTGTAACAACTTTAATGTCAAGCATCTTCAATGATTTTTATTTGTTTGTGATGTTCTTAGGCTGATGGATGGAAGTATCTCAATTGAGGTGCCTTGCATAAAGTTTTGTGACACGTATTGTAACTCCAAATTCCAAATGAAAAAATCTTTCTTATGAATTCAATTCTAAAGATAATGGATTAAATGCTTTTGAAGAAAACTTTGTATTTATGTATATATATTAACGCATAGTAGGTGTAATACATAGGATTTTCGTCAAGAATCACATCAACTATGGAAAAAAGACAATACAGCGACCCAGCTTCAAAGAATCTTCAGACCATTAAGACATTGACATTTTATTGACAACGGGGATGGATGACGAAAAGTATTTTTTCATTGTTCCATTCTAAAGTGAAGAGTAATGATGGATTTTACACTTCGCAGTTATCCAGACGAAGTATAATAGAAGCCAAAAGCGAAATATAAAGATAAAGATTTAGTCTGGTCTTTTATATTTAAGACAGGAATTTCAATACCTTACGAAGAATAGTTGGAGATGAATTAACGATAACAGTACTATTAACTAATTACTAATAATGAAATATTTATAAAAGGAAACATTTATTTACATAAATAATAAACAATTTAAGCAAGTTTGCGTTAACTAATTTCAAAAATAATGATACATAATGCATTGATGTAATTGTGGTTGATTGTGCACATGCGTAAGCATTTCATTAGGAGCCCAAACTCTATTAAAAGTAGAAAGTCGTGATGTTTCAAACATTTTGTAATGTTTGCGGTTATTCGATCGCATATTAATATGAACAATCACGCTTATTTATAGGAATTGCAAATTTGAAGCGCAAACAAATACCGGTTTTCGAATGAGTTCGTTTCTTTACACGGTTTTTTTAATCGAATAGGACGATGGCACGTTCCATTTTTCAAGATTCGGATTCGATCTTCAAGTGTCAAATGATTGTGAGTGTAAATATAGATAAATTTCCTGTATTCATTGGAAGATTTATTACCTTCTTGTGAATGGAAGCGAGCAGTATGATAAAGTTGACCACAATGCCGTATAGAATAGAGCAAATTTCGCAGAAATACGACGCACAGCGAAATCACTTCTTCATTCATGACAAAAGCTTGAATCGCATAAGGTTCTAGGAACTCGTTATCTCGACAATAAACACTCCTACAAAAATGCTTTCCTATTTATTCGCCAGGACTAAATTTAAAAATGCTAAATAGGAAACGAAAATTACAGCAACTTGTATTAAATTGGTATACCTATGTACTTCACTTTAATTAATTTGCTGATCGTACATAGATACATAGATATTGAGTACCGAGCAGGGCATTATTATCATTATTAATATTACTATGTATATTACATTCGTTAATTTTATTCAGAACACGACTCATGACGTTACATCAGATAAAGCGACTATAATAATTATATTGGCGCTGTTAAACAAAAAGTGGCTATTCTGCATTAGTTCTGGTAAGTCCTTTGTATGGCGAACTGAATGTTTTAATTTCTCATGTTTGAATTAAGAATAAAAATACTGAAAAATTTTTACAGTTGATGTGAGAATGAGGCACCTGTTATTCACATTAAAAAATAAAATAAGACGAAAAATGTCAATTTTCATCTGATATGATTTATAATTAGAAAAGCATGACAGAAAAAGTTGACATTAAAAGAAATTTCATTTGATAAAGCAGGAAAAAACGTCAAGGTCTGACGAAAATTAAGGTAAATTCACATAAAAGAAGGCAAATCAGTTGACAAATAATTTGAAATTGGTTGGATTAGAGAAAAAATGAACTACATAAATATATGTATTACTAAAAAAGCAACTTAAATGAAAAATGTACTGGCTTAGTTGTTGAGAAAATATCATGAGTGAAAAACAATTAGAAATGCAAAACAAAGGAAAAAAACTAATGCAAATTATGACTTCATAATTAAAAATAGTCCGAAAGAATTTAAGATATTCCAAAAGTAAAAAAACTGTCTAAATAAATAGAAAAAGTGAAGTGAAATAAAAAAAACCAGCTAAAACGAAAATTATGAAGTTGTTGGAATCATCAAGGTTATTTTTAATGAAAAATAGTTGCAACAGTTGCATTTTTTAACAACAAAGAATCTTGAAAAGATATTTTTGAAGTGACATTACTTAAAACGTCAAGCAGTCATGGTCGGTCGTCATGGATAGTTGTTGATTTTGCACTCTGAGTGCTAGTGATTGAAATTTGATTTTAGTCACTCAAAACTAACGTATAAAACACCTAAAAACATGCAACAGTTGCACAATAGTATATTATTATACAAGTTTCACAAGAAGGCTTATTGTAACACGAGTGGGGTTGGGGTACGACTAGCGAAGCGTAGCGAGCTAGGAGTGCCCCATCGGAACGAGTGTTACAATGCCTCTTGTGAAACGTGTATAATATACTATTTTTTCTACTTTGCGTCACTAATTGAACAAAAATATGAAAAATATTGGATCTTCTTAGTATATGGAGAATTTTAGTTGTAATGCGTGGCAACACTGAAAACCTTTCGTTTTAATCAAAAGTCACATTAACAAGTTATTAATTTTTCTTATCCAGCTTCATTGTGAGTATATTGTTAAGTAACAAATAAATACTGAGCTATTTTGTAAAATCTATTAAATATTTTCAATTAAAAATGACTAAAATTTCCCCAAAAACAGTGTCACAATGAGCTTCATTGTGAAACTGTTTTTGGTGTCACAATGAATCCATTGTGAACGCAAAGTAGAAAAAGTAATTTGTTATTTAAAAATTTGTTGCAAGATAGTTTTGATTGGAATGGAAAACTGTATTGTTGTTTAAATGTATTCTCGGGCGTAAATAGGACAAGTCGGTGAAATTACATTGAATTGTCAAGCTACTCTTCTACTGAAGAGGCCTCAGATAGGGAGGAAGCTCGAGGATTTCACTGCACTCAAAACCGACTTTGCAACATTTGCATTTGGCCGCTTTGTGTGAAATGGCTTATTAGGCAGGAAATAGGTTGTCATATTTGTCATTTTTCACATTAATTTTAGATTAAAAATTGGCGGTGCGATGTCCCCACCTAAACTGTTGTTTAATTTGATATTGACAGAAAACAAGTGTATAAAACATACTATAGGGAAAATTAAGTGAAGAAAAAAGAAAATAAATAAAACTCAGTAAATTGGGTGAATTGAAATGAATAAATAATATTGAAAACATCAGTTATTATGAATAACTTTTGAAGAAGATTTGCCTCTAAGGGGGTCATTCTAATCAGAGTTGCAACAACACTAGCACGTTACTAAGGAGGTAAGGTAATATCTATTCACTCTTTATCCTCGTCTCAGTAGGCCGTGTTCTCGTTTCGTTAAGTTGCTGCCCTGAAGTTTGATAGTCTGACTATGTTGCCAAATATTATACGAAGGAGCACCGACTGAAATAGTGAAATATGCACTACAGTCGAGCTGGCAACAACGTCTCCCTTAGTGGACTCAAATTATAACCATGAAATTAAAAATAAACATAACCGTCTCATCTGACGTCTATGTTTCATTGTAATACCAACAAAAATGTCACCCTAACTCGCAAATCCCATTAAAGCGGGTCGCAAAATTCCTTAGGGGGTCGTTCACTTCGGAATTGCAAGTTGCAACTTGGTATGTTCCTTCTATCGCACAGTACCGAAATTGCAGCTTACTAGTAATGATTTTTAATTTTCATTTTTACTTGTACTACGTACATTCTGAATTGTCTAGTTTTCTTATTCTGAATATGAAAGGCTCATCTGGAGCACAGTATTTTTAAATTTTCTCTTAATTTTAATTTGAGCGTTTTAAAAACTTTTTTCAAAAATCTAGGTACATAATCTGTTTTTAAATTTTTAAAATTTTGTTTAAATTTTTACACACTTTTATCATTTTTACTATTATTTATGCATGCCTTTATCTCTTTTATTGAAATGCTGTATGTTTTGGTGAATTTTCTAAGGTCATTGCTTCTATTGTAATTTCGCATTTTCTGAGAATCAGGAAATTCCAGCATTCTCATTGAATTTACGGAATAATTTACAATTATTACAATTAAAACAAAGGAAATGTAGACTCGTTTATCATTTTAAATATGTACAGTTATTCAAATGACAAGAACTGTTGAATAATAAGTAAAAACTTATTATATACGAGGATAGGGCGATAATTGATTAACCTCCAAATAGGAGAAAGAAATTTTTCATCCACCCCCTCCGTGCCTCTTGCCATAACATTTAATTATTACTGTAACGATAAGGGTGTATGTACTACTGTACCACTGTTAAAAATTTAGGTTTCGTTCTTTCAGGACAGTTTAAGTACATATTGCTGTGTTATTTCAGGGTATTTAGGACAATTCTTTTTTTTATTATTTTGCTTTCTTACTTTGTTGTTTTTCCTCTCGTAGGCTCTTCTTCGATGTTGAATTTTGCAGTGTATCTAGTAGACCAATTTCTTTGTTGTAGAGTGTATTTTATGTGATAATTTTTGGATGTAGATGACACTCGCGAGCCTTCACATTCAAAAATATCTAATGTCAAGAGTTGAGTGTGTGTGTGTGTGGGTGTATAATAAAAACATGTCGTGGAAGAAAAACGTAAAACAGTTTATTGTATCACTCCAAATAATTAATTTTCACGAACTAATTATTCCGCATGAAGAAGTTCGGGTTTTAAAGGAAATTTATAATATTACGTCGGGTTTTTCACAAAACCTTCCCACTAAAGTTTTATCTGGAACTACGCACGGCGGCGGTTTTATAAGCGTGACGGGCCATAAGTTCATGCGATAACTAACACAGCGCCCTCACTTGTTTATTCTCCAAACTTCTTACTATAAACTACAGTTTCCTTTACACGTTGAATTATTTAAATTATCCTAATACATATTTACAATTCAAAATTTAATTCCTATGTATTTACACCTTAAATTTGCTTATTTCTGTAATTAATTAAATTAAACTGTAAAATAATTTCTGTAATTTTTTTTTTATAATTTATTTATAATAAATAGCTAATTTTAATTTGATTATTTCTAAGAATATTTACTTAAAATTAAGAGATTTGAAAACAAACAGAGATTTGAAAAAAAAAACAAACTTGAATTAAAGAAATCCTTAAACAAATCTTCTAAAATACACTTAATATATTTTATATATACTATATATATATATATATATATATCCAGCTATCATTTGAGCGTCCCTATATTGTCAATTTGCCGTCAATTGGGCGTCCGAAGTAATTGAGCGTCCGTATGCGGACGCTCGATTGTATACCATGTTAAAAAATTTTTGGGGCATCGTGCGACCTCTGCCTATCATTTAAAAAAATTCTTTCTGGACGCCCGAATGATGATCAAATGAAAGTTAGTGTATATTTTTAGTTCGAGCGTATATCCACCTGTGGCGCTAGTGTCGTTTGCGTATATAGGAGCGTGTATATTCGGCTTTCACGTATAGCACAATAAGGCGTCCAGTAAATCTGTCAACACTGTTGTAATTGAAATGTGCAGCGGACGCTCTCTTGTTGTGCATATCATTTATGCAAGCGAATATTTATTACACTTTTAAAAGCGAATGAAATTATAAACGTTGTCTATAATCTTAATGCCCTTCAAGTGTGTTACACAATGCAATACTGATACAACGCAGCAAGAAAATGCAAAATTTTCACATAGAAAACAGAAAATAGAAAAATTTCAATGGCAAAATTTTCATATAGAAAATAGAAAAATTTGAATGGCTTCAGTCTTGTTACCTTTCTTGAAAACAGGTATAACCTAGTAGACTGTGCAGGCTTTTTGTTCATACTTTAAACGGTACCTACACATTTTATTATTAGAAAATGTTAAATACAAAAGTTTTGTGAATTTACCTGAACCGCCAGAATTTACTTTTAAAAAGAACAAAATGACAGTCGGAAACCTAACAAATGAGTTTCAACTTTGTTGAAAAATACTACGTAACTTTTTTATTAGAGATCCTACCACTTACATATTTTACATGTTGCTTCTAAGGAGCAACAAAAAAGATAATCTGAGCACAAATTCGTTTTATCGGCGTTGGGGGCGGTGTGGTACTACGTAACATTTTTATTAGTGATCCTACCACTTCCATATTTTGCACATTGCTTCTAAAGAGCAACTAATAAAATCAGTCTGAGCACAAATTCGATTTATCGGTATTGGGGGCGGCGCGGTACTACGCAACATTTTTATTAGTGATCCTACTACTTCCATATTTTGCACATTGCTTCTAAGGGGCAACTAAAAAAAACAATCTAAGCACAAATTCGTTTTATCGGCGTTGGGGGCGGCGCACAGTGGTTTACGTTCTATAGAGATGCGGAAAAAACTAATTATTTTTGAAATTATCATTGTCCGTTATCATTTTTAATTTATTTTACTTTTTTTGATGCATTATGTCTTTAAATGAATAAAATAAAATGAATGAAAATTAAGCCGAATAAAAAAAATTAATTATTAAAAATCAAAATCTAAAACGAAATAGAAACTTATACATATTTTTAACACCATAAAAACTTAGAAACTAAGGCACTGGGTGAACAACAAAGGTTTCACATCAACAGGTCGACAGTTGAAGCGATATTTACAGTATGTCAAATATTAGAACAATTGTAACCTAAAACGAGGGTCGCAAGTGGTCGCAGCTAAAAAGTATTTTATTACTTAATTAGAAGTCTAATGTATGCAGAAAAATAGGTTAGAACATAGCGCTCGACGGAGCTCAAAAATTATGCCCTATTAAATTTTTTCACAAAACATTTTTCAACAATTCTTCGAGTCCTCTATGTAATGGCACAACAATTGAAATAATTATTTTTATTCAGCATAACATATTCTCCAATAGTGCTACTATTCATTAAAAAATATTTCTTTAATGTAGTAATAAAATCGTAAGAGAAATTCGTATAAAAATATGATGAATTTTTACACAGTCAGTAAGCATTACAACTCAGGCGACTTTAAGGGTTTATATAAGAATGCAATATGGAAATATATCTGATTATTTTGTTAATATACATCAGTTAATCATTAAGAATTAATAATTTAAAATCAAAATGCTCTTTGGAGCATTTTGAAAAAAATGGGTTTTTTCCGCATATTGACCACTGTGCGGCGTGCTACTACGTAAGATTATTATTCGTGATCCTACCACTTCCATATTTTGCACATTGCAACATGTTTATTAGCGATTCTACTACTTCCATATATTGCACTTAGCTTCTAATGAGCAACTAAAAAAACAATCTGAGCACAAATTCGTTTTATTGGTGTTGGGGGCGGCGCGGTACTACGTGACTTTTTTATTAGAGATCCTGCTACTTGCATTATATAGCACGTTGCTTCTAAGGAGCAACCAAAAAGATAATCCGAGCACAAACTCGTTTTATTGGTGTTGGGGGCGGCGCAGTACTACGTGACTTTTTTATCAGAGATCCTGCTACTTACATATTTGGCACGTTTCTTCTAAGAAGCAACTAAAAATATAATCTGAGCACAAATTCGTTTTATCGGTGTTGAGGGCGGCGCGGTACTATGTAAATTTATTATTAGAGATCCTGCCACTTACATATCTTGCACGTTGCTTCTAAGGGGCAACAAAAAAGATAATCTGAGCACAAATTCGTTTTATCGGTGTTGGGGGCGGCGCGGTACTGCGTAACATTTTTATTATTGATCCTACCACTTACATATTTTGCACATTGCTTCTAAGGAGCAACTAAAAAGACAATCTGAGCACAAATTCGTTTTATCGGTGTAGGGGGCGGCGTGGTGCTATGTAACTTTTTATTAGAGATCCTGCTACTTACATATTTTGCATGGTGCTTCTAAGGAGCAACTAATCTGAGGACTAATTATTTTTATCGATGTTACGGTCGGGGCGATACTACGTTTTTTTTTATTAAAGATCCTGCCACTTACATATTTTGCACGTTGCTTCTAAGGAGCTACTAAAAAGACAATCTGAGCACAAATTCGTTTTGTCGGTGTTGGGGGCGGTGCGGTACTACGTAACTTTATTATTAGAGATCCCGCCACTTACATATTTTGCACATTGCTTCTAAGGAGCAACTAACAAGATAATCTGAGCACGAATTTGTTTTATCGGTGTTGGGACCGGACCTCACACACGGACCTCATCTTGGAACTCAAGATGGTATCGACTTGTGATGTAGGACATTTGCGACGAAGAAAAAATCACACATATGACACATTAAAAGAAAGGTTTGCAGAGGCGAATCCGACAATCACACGGAACTCATCGTGGTATTCAAGATGGTTTTGATTTATGACTTGAAACATTTATGACGAAGAAAAAATCACACATGTGGCACATGAAATGAAAGGTCTCGAAGGGGCGAATTCGACAATCACTCGGACCTCATCTTGGAATCTTATATCTTCGAGATTTTTTGTTTGATGTGACACTTGTGGGGTTTTTCTTCATCGTAAATGTTTTTGGTCATAAGTCGACACTATCTTGAATTTCAAGTTGGGATCTGTGCGATTGTCGAATTGCTTCTTCGAAACATTTCATCTAGTCTACCTAATTGCAAACATCTTGAAATTCTTCATTTTATGATCTCATATTCAAGAAGACTATGATGCATGACCAATTGCACTTAATAAATATGGCAACATTGCTGGAGCTTACATTGTCTATTGAATGAAAATGTATACACAAATAGGACGCCTGGTTGATGATTAAGTGGAAGTAAGTGTATATCACCGGACGCTTTAAGTATAGCAATAAGAAAGGAGCTTTAAATGATAGTACACTTGCAATACCCACCGCGTGTCGCCATATTGGACGCCGCATGGAACAGTTATGAAAGGAGCTTCCAATGATACCGGGATGTATATATATATATATATATATACTTTAATTTATTTTTTATTTTAAAAATTTTTCTTATGTTAAAGAAATTTTTAAAGAAATACGTATATACAATGAAAATCACGGAACTTGAGTGCTGTGTAATCAATCGCCGAAGCAAGAAGCGACAATTATTTCAGTATTATTTCTTTGTTAACGGTGAATGAGAAAAAAGGACGGAGTTATGTTGAAGCAACACCAGACAATGACGCAACGGTCTTCCCTTGTGAATAATACTGTACATTAACACCGCAATATGTGGGAATAGAATTTTTAACTTTTTTAAAAATTTTCCATACAAAATTTTTGAGCTTTTTTTTTAAACCTAATCATTCTCAGAGGAAACGAACAGGATTTTTAAGGACATGGTCGCTTTATAATCTTTAAAATATTAAACATATAGAATACAGAATAGATCTTCCTTAATCGACCCCCAATCCAGCATTAATAGTTCATCGACTTCCAAAAGATTCCTAATAGTTCATCCACCCCTAGATGTTCTTTGATTTCTAGCCGAGCCCTGTCAAGATTTCAAGCAGTCGATATCGACTCCGTTGGGAACACTTGAAATAGGTGGTGATAATGTGTAAAATATTTATGTACAAGTTAAAAATTGTCTTTTAGTCAGCAACATTAAAAAACAGAACGTCATTTTCTCAAATGTCTACTTTGTTGCAACTGTAAAAAAGTTGTTAAGCCAAGAGATCAAAAGTATACATATTGGGTGAATGTCTTCAACATATGCGGGTGACTGGGTTTAGTTTAAACTCGGTCTGACGAGCATCCAACAACATAATATCAACAGAAATGGTCATCAGAATCAACCACGGTAGGAGTCAACAATATGAAAGACACACCATTGGAATTGAGTGAAATGCTGTGCAACCCAGGAATTGGACATGAAAAAGCTATCCACATACAATAGTAAAATCGGTTTGCATTGGTTTGACCCTACTAATTGAAACTGGTTCATTGTTATATATATTCAGATGACAAGACTACAATCAAAGTAATTGATATTATAACTGTTTCTATGTATTTCCCTGTTAAGTAGTGTCATCTTTCTAAACAAAATTTCCGACAGTTTTAAACGAGTTTTTAATAAATACCTATTTGTGAATTTATGAATCATGCTTTGAAGTCACTCGGTTTGGTTCGATTACTCAATTTTTTAGGCGAGGGAATGTGATTTTTTTCTTCATTTTCTTTCAGCTATTACTTTGTTGTTAAGAAAAATCATCAACCATCTTGAGATACGCATCTGGCTTTCAGAACCGAACTTTATCGCCTGTGTATGTTTATTTAGCACTTCGACGCCGCAATTTTGTAAATGCGAAACTAATTTTAAACGCATTCCCGTGTAAATATTGACGCAGACGAAGGAATAACAGTAACGAGTCCGCAATGCAAACAAAGAAAATAATGCACTTTTATAGCAAACGGCGCGACCGTGAGGCGCAATGAATCATCGCCGCTATCGAACCGACGATTGACTTTACCAGGTCATCACCGACGTCGTCGCCGCGGCTTCCTTTCAACGGCACATTATCGTCGGCACAAAAAGACTCATGAAAAATTACTGAAATATTTAATGTGCATGTTAATTAGCTTTTACGGCGGCGAGGCGTTCGTGAATAATTTCCACGAATGTAAAGCCGGATTCAGACGGTTGCATTGCAATATCGTTTCTTTTTTCGATTGTGAAATAAGTAGGTTTATTCTTGGCATGCTTTCAATTATAAGCGTAAAAATATTTGAATCAATAAAAAATTGTCCGAGTTAACAAAATAACTACATATTTGAATCAAGTACAAAAAAGAGGTATTATTGTGCAACAAAGTCTTTTGAAAAATCATTATTATTGTTGAAGGTTGTAATGAAGAAGACGGAAATAACAAAATGAAATATTTCTGCAAGGTAGAGGACAAACGAGTTCGTGAAAAAGAAATGCTGTGTCAGGTATTTACGGAACAAAATGTTATAATAGCAGTGAAAAGATAAAATAAAATGTATATCTGAAGAAATATGAAGCGACTACACTGCTGTCTGTAATTATCTTACCATTGTATTCAAAAGTTGCAGTTTTGATCACAGTTCACAAATTAAAAAATTAACATTTTTAGCACTTGAGAATCTTCTGGCTTGGTGATAATTTCTAATTAGTTAATTAGCACAAATTTTAAAAAGGGTACAAATATTTTAAACTTGACATTTAGTAGAGGAACATTTTGATTAGTATTTTTTCATGTTTTACGACTTCAAAAATTAGTAGTTATAAGTTTCTATCTAATTTCTTTCTTTATGATTCTGGGTTTATCGAACTCATCGATACTAATTCCATTTATACTATAATTTTGTTCTCAAATTAGGTATTTTCCTATTTTCTTTAGTTACCTCAATGTGTTTGTAGCTGAAGGATAGTTGGTTTTTGCAAATCCTGAGGTAATTTTTCATCTGACATAATTGACATTTTGAATTATCATTTCTTGTAATATTTAAAACTAAATTTCACAATTGTATATTTTGTATATTCTGCGTTTTTCTTTCGATTCTTGTTATCAGTAATATTTACTTTTTAAATTTTTGTTGTGTGATTAAAATGATACCTGATGGTGTCCTTAAAAGAAATTGTATTTTCACAGTTTCAATTCGACTTGTTTTTATTGTATACACCTTTTATAGGTTTATAGAAATTTAACTCTTCTTTCTGGCTTTTAGTGAAATATAACATGTGTCCAACAATTATTGTAGTACTGGGTGGCAGTGAAATCAAACATAAATGTCGATTTTTACTACGTATTGTTGAATTGAACAATATTGACTGTTAAACAACAAATAAATATTTATTTACGTTTTTAATGCTTTATTGCCATTTGAAACAATAATTAGTTAAAAATGTTTGACTCCAGAGCTGCGCAGGACTACAATAATTGTTGGACACATTTTTTTTTTTAGTCAATCGCTTTGATTAGTAATCAACTTATACATACCGTGTGTCCCGAGCCTTCTGAGCTATAGGAAATTAATATGAGATTTCAAACGTTGATTTTTATGTTCCCAGGACAAAATACGACAAAAATTTACATTGCGTCTGCTAGTCCTCGATCGAGTACAACTTAATGTTTAAAATTAGGAAGAATTGTGCAACAATTATTTAAATAACTAAGAGAAAGATTTTCGAAGATTAAGTTTCACTTTAAGACTTCCTTTTTCAAATTTGTTATAAACAAGGGCATTGGCCAACTTGCATGGGCTAACGTCTTCAGCTCGGAAGCGTCGGGTTCAAATCTTGTCGTGCTTTTTCTTTTTCTTAAATAATTATTACAATTTTTTAATCTAATTACCTACATTGTTCTTGTTAAAAAATGTAAATGGTTAAAAATTGTAATAATAAAAAAAAGCTTGAACCTGAGGCATCTGAGCGGAAGTCGGGATCCCATACAAGTTAACCAACTCCTTTATTCATAGCAAGTTTTAAAAAGGGGTCTTCAAGTGTAACATACTTTTTGAAAACGTTTTTCTTTAATTATTTAAATAATTGTAGCATATTTCTTCATAATTCCAAACATTAAGTTGTATTCGATCGAAGACTAGCAGACGCAATGTGAATTTTTGTCGTATTTTGTGGGAACATAAAAATCAATAATATTTTAAATCCCAAGTTAATTTCCTATAGCTCAGATGAGCCGGGACACTCGGTATAATATTGTTGACGATTGTCTATAATTGGGTGTATTTTGTAAATTAGATTAAAGGTATTTCCTAATTGAATTTTATCTTTTATTTAGCTACCGGTTTCGATCTTTGATAGTATTTATTAATTAGAGATAAATTTTTAATCATTGTGGTTGCATGATTGATTACGGTGTTATTTTATAGATAAGTTTTGTTGAATTTCTTCATGTATTGTTAAGGTCCGTTTTCACGCTCATGCAATTTGCGCAAATGTGCTTGTGCCCACAAATTTGCACAAGGAAGTCGTTGCATGTAAACCTAATTTTTTTGTTTGCACAAGTTAGAAAGTTTGGTAAACTGCATGTATTTGCACATGCATTTGCGCAAGCAAACTTGTATGCGTCAATGCTTGAACAAATCCATTTGCGCAAATTGCTTGAGCGTGAAAACGGACCATAAGTACAATAAGTACAATTTCTTATGGGTTGACTATTGGTCCGTTTTCACGCTCAAGCAATTTGCGCACATGGATTTGTTCAAGCATTGGCGCATACAAATTTGCTTGCGCAAATGCATGTGCAAATACATGCAGTTTACCAAACTTTCTAGCTTGTGCAAACAAAAAAATTACGTTTACATGCAACGACTTCCTTGTGCAAATTTGTATGCACAAGCACATTTGCGCAAATTGCATGAGCCTGAAAACGGACCTTTATATCACCTGTTTGGTAATTTGTAACGGCTAACTGTCTTTATCGAGTATCGTCCATTTTGCAACGCATTAATTAAGAGTTACACGATCAAACAAAATAACACCGACTTGAAATTAATAACATACAACCGTTTCTACCAACGTTAATCCCATAAATTTCATCGTACTTTTGTTAAATATGAAACGTGTAGGTATTATGCACATGTTTACATCAATTTCTACACACATTTTATAATAAATTTTATATGTAATTGATGAATCGTATATTGCCTACTTTAAACAAGTTGACAAGAAATAATGCGAATTCATTAAATGCGAAACTGAAAACTTGACTTGGATAAATTACTTGCTTCACTTCTTTAGGGCTATTTGAGATAACGTTAAAAAATTTTTCCTCCCTCTCCTCTAAGTTTGTTGAAATGTTCCTTGATCTTTTTTAGAATACATGGATGGTACTTTGTTGATTAAAAAGATAAGCTCTAACAACAAATTACACTTTTATTTGTTTTCAGTGTACAGGGTGTCCAATTTTCGATGGTATTCGAAACATTAGTTGTGGTTATATCTCGGTTATTATGAACTTTTGATGCGATTTGATTAAAGAATCATGATCTACGTTAAAAGTCGAATAAAAAATGCCTGTGTCATATTTCGATACCTTTAAAAATAAAAAAATATGCGTTTGAAAATTTGATTAATTTTTCGTTTTTCAACTGTACCGCGAAAATGGCAAGGAACAACAAATTTTTAAGTTGGCCATTCAAATTAGCATAAAAGCAATATTGCGTGCTCAGTTTCTTTCTATTTCCATTATTAACTAAGATACCTATGGAATACCATCGAAAATGGGACAATTTATTAATGTAGTAATGTATTAATTTTTAAAAATTTTATGATTCAAGTTAAATGCAAAGTGAACATGAATTGTTAAACAATTAATGAGAGGAAGCAATGACTAATAAATATATGTGTTTTTCAATAAGAAATGATGTGGGCTTTCAAGTTACCAAAAGCTCGCCTCGTTAACTCTTTCCAGCACATTGCCAAAGAAGAAGAATGCGGTGCCGCTCGTAATAAGACGTCTGTTTAACCAATTAAAAATAAATGCACCGCATCGGGTCATTGTCGCTAAGGGGTAGGATTTTGATGTTTACACGAGGGCGTTCTAAATATAGAACGTAGGGTTGACGGACCTCGAGGCCGACTTCTGCACAGCCGCCGGTAACGGTACACGCACACCGACCTCTTTCTTATCTGCCTCGTCTGCTCCGGGACGGGACAGCCGTCAGTATGTTAATTCTAACGTTGATCATGAATGGAAAATAATCGATTGCGACATCATCATATATGTTGTACCGTAATTCGCCCGGAGGCCATCAGACTCCTAGTTTGCGATAAGGCAGTCTTCTCTTTAAGTAGGCCACGCTCGAATCCATTCAGCGGTATCGTCACATGAGAGTTTCGTCCAAGTTGGCGACTTTGATCTTCGGTAGAGCTACTCTTATAAATAAAAAGTACCGTATTTGTTTATTATGCAGATATAAATAGAGGTTTCTAAATTGAAACGGAAGTATCTGAATCAATTTTATGATGATACCGTAAACATTTTTAATGATTTAGTTTAAGCTCCATTTTATAAATTAAGCAGTTAAATTAATGAAGTTTTTATTAATTTTTGTTTTTTTTTTAAATCTTCAAAATTTAATTAAAATTTATAGATTATATGCTCTCGTATACATACTAAAAAGTATATCATAGTGTCTGAATTTTATACAGTTTGGAATCGATTGTTTTCAATTAATTGCCTTGTATAGTTTATACAGTTATTAAAAAGTAACTTAAAATATTTTTGGTTTTAGTAATGTCGATGAAAGGAGGGTTTAACTTTAGTAAATCAACTCGCAATACCTTTTCATAAATTTTTAGGATTTCGAAACCGGTTAATTGGTGAATGTGGTCAGCTTATATTCATAAGAACAATATTCCATTTGATTGCGACTAGAACGAGTTCCTTTTTTGTAAACCAACGGTTATCCTCTTTTGCAAACACTCTAGGGATTGGGAAACCGGTAAACGTCGTCGTGTCGCAGAATTAAAAGTTCGTTACGCGAGTGCGTGCGTCTTTTAATCCTTTCGAAGGCCCCGTAGCTCCAGGCGGCGATAGTTCGCAATGTCTGCGACTGTACAGTTATCCGACGCGAGCGGGCTCGGTCAGATGGTCAAGTCCGCCAGCGATATCTTCATCTCACGCCATGGGAACGTCACTTGCCCCATATTTGACCCACTCCCACCGTCCGTACATGGCGAGACCGCCGGATAAAACGAGCACGAGGAATCACCCGCTGCTCCTCTTGATCTTGATTTCCGAGCCATAACGAGCCACTTGATCTAACACTATCTGTTTCTAAGTTCAACTTGGCCGACACAATGTGATTAGGTGAAGACGTTCTTAGCTATCATCGAACATACATATATTCTGAAGAAATAGACACCTTTTTTGTGTAAGAACTTAAATAAACCTTGTGCTGTTTCTGCTTTGAAGAAAATAACTTGTTCCAATTGCCCTTCATTTCTTGGCAGGAAATTGTCAACGTACAGTTGACACCAAAAATTCGAGTACGTTTAGGGTCAGTTTACAGAAAATTTAATTGCAATCAAATTTTAATGACGTTGTTACTTTGACAGTTCGCAATGCAATTCTTATGGCAACTTAATCGTGATTAGTTTAATTCGAAATTAAATATTTGATTTGTTTTCTGTAAACCCACCCTTAATCTTTTCTGGTTTTATTCGTTCAAATAAGTGTCAGTGTCACTTTTGATGTCGACGTAATAAATAAAATGCAGCAATTAACTGAAAGCGACAAAGTTCTAATTCTTTCTAAATTAGAGACAAGTTGGTCACTAAGGACTGTAGCCAAACATGATAATTTGGCTAAAAGCAAATGTTTGAAGAAAATTGAATATTGATTTTTTTAAATGCTCTGAAATTATTGTTTTAAATTGACATGTTTATTATCAAATATAATCTATTTAAAAGATAGGACTTCAGAATCCGAAAGAGAAAGTATTGTAAGATTCGCACTCAATTTTTCAGCTGTATATCCACAATAAAGGATATCGTTACTTCATATAAGTATGAGAAGAAAGTTGGAGAAAAATTGATCTCTTTCCAAAGTATTTTTTTAAACCAATGATGTGGTCCACAAATTGGTATTTAAGTAAATAAAATTGATTTAATTACATAAATGAAATCAATCCAAATGTGATTTTGAAGCATTTCAGTTTTTCCTCGTTTGACTGTTCGTCCAGTAGATTGCTTGCTGGATTTGGATGCTCTTCCGATCTCTTTAATCTTTTAGTCATGGCACTAAATCTTTTGACGTCCTCCTTATTTGTTTGCCCATTAATATCTTTTTATGTAATTTTCTTAGGCACACGTCATCTAGGTAATGTAGTATCTGGACTTATAAGGTTGCTTGTGATATTTCTTAGGTTCGAATGGGCATATTCGTTTTTTAATTTGACCAAGCAATACTTTACTTTTGCTCATAAAATTCGTCATATTTTCGTTGATTTTGTGTGTGTATACATTTATCTCACATCAATAAATACTATACTTTTATATTTAGCAGATGTTTTTGTATCATTGCTACCTATTATCTTATATTATTTTCAATATACACAGTGACTAAAACTGGCGAACATTAACTTATTGCAACTAACCCGCTGTTTTGCATTTCTAACACAAAATCCAACAAAACTAAAAAGTGTAACGTCTAATTGCGTTATTGAATACCACAAGACCACATCACAATCACCACATTTTTCGAATTGCGTCTTGTGCTTTATGTATGGCGCTTGTAAAAAGCGAAAAGGATTTGATATCTTCATTGCCTAATTCCAATCGCTTAATATTTCAATTGACTCTTTAAGTAAGTGCGTTCTTTGACTAAACCCTTCCAGATTAAGGCTGGATTAAGGCTAGATTAAGACTAACCTATTTTTTGTACAAGATTTGGTTCAATTTGAATAATAAGTATTTGAAACAAGAAATTTCTGGACTGCAGATATGGTTAAAGATAAAACACGTTCTATTTTTTCAGATAGTTATTAATTCAGTTTAATTTTTAATATAATTTACTATAAAATTTAAATTGTTGAAGAAATTGAACCAAATCTTGTACAAGAAATAGGGTAGTCTAAAACGGCCTTTAGAATATACAAAATCCTTCCATATCAGAAGATATAACAAAACCCTTCTAGACTAGAAGATAGAAAACCCTTCTAGATTAGAAGATACAAAACCCTTCCAGATTAGAAGATGCAAAACCCTTCTAGACTAACCGGCAAAAAAAACCGGCCACCATAAAATATTTTAAAAAATCGAATCTAAAGACATATTTCAAGTCGACACGGAAAGTTGATTTGATTAAATTTCATAATCCGTCCTTTAAGATGTTTGATTTATTCCCACTTTTATTTTTAAAGAATAAAATCCGTTTTTAACGAGATTAAGAATTTTTCTTTGTTTACGTATCAGCAGTTCATGTATTGTCTTCTATGATTTATTTGTCTAAAATGAAGGAGGCTTCTTTGCATTGTTTTTAAAATGGAGTGTGACAGTTAAAAAGCCGTTAACTGTTGAGATTGTTGCTCGTATTGTTGGTTTAATTGAAGATGGTCATAGCCAACGTTACGTGTCTCACGCATTGGGAATACGGGGTACCATCGTTCAGAATGCCTGGAACCGGTATTTGAAGACTGGCAGCTGCACTAGGAGAGATTGTCTTAACATTTTCATTCGATTCTCCAATTCCACGTATCTATGTACATACAACAACGACGTCGCAGGTTCAGAACTCATACATTCTCGTTTATTTTCTCTTTTACATTTACTTATTCTTTGAAAATAAATACGTTTAGTTCGCTCGAGAGACAGTTATTTTTTTATAGTTTGTACGTGTCCAGCTGTATTGGTTTTGATGTTTAAGAATCAGCGAAAGAAATCTATTGCGTGCGCCACTGAATACATATAAAATGGTGATGCTAATGGTTTGAAAACTGAGTAGGGTTGCCTTAAAATCCTGTCGCTTGGTTATACCCGAAGTGTTACGGTTATTGCTGGTGGACTGAGTGGGTCGTCCATTCAGCAGCAGCAGGCGAAGGGCCGAGAACTGCGGCGGTTCTTAACGCCTCACCTCGCACCACAGTCTTCGTGTGCGAGCACTCGTTCTGTCGCCTCGGATGAACTTCAACGCGAGTTGACTTTTGTAGATCGTAAAATTAACAGCACAATGCGTTTGTTTACGATTAATGTTCAGATACAGACGGATCGTTGACCTTTAAGCTCTCGAGAATTAATTCGATTTGAACGCTGTAACATTGCCTGTAATATCTTGATATTAGATTAGAGGTCTTTGCCACCAAATCTGCAACCTATAACGAGCTGGTACTCTGGTTTTTTTGGAGGGGCTTAACGTCAATCTTCAATCATCTCTCAGGATGTTATGACTCCACTTATAATGAACTCAAATGATAGTTACAGAAACGGCCAAAATAAATTAGTGCATGTTTAGTATTTATAATTTTTTTCATTCCTTTGCATTTATTAACAATAATCACCAAGAAATGAATTTGAAATTAAATAAATAATATTTTTAATTAGACAATAGGCACAGCAGTGTATTGTATCTCGGTATTTTTTTTAAAGAATATTGTCATTCTCAACCACGTCTAACATTTTAGTTGCAGCGAAGTCTGTTAATTGCAAAAATTATCATATTTCATATCTCAGAGTTTCTGTGTAATTGTAAAAGCAGTTAGATACTTTGTTAACATGTTTGCTTTAAAACTTTAAGACTTTTATCATCATTGATTGATTGTTAAAAAATTTTAATGGGCGCCCTACATGTCATGACAATTTGAGCGTTCAGCGTTCTGGCCGCCATGTGTAAGACGCCCCTAACTTTTCTGCGATCGATACTGTAAAATGTTTTTTGTTACAATTGTGGGATATAGTGCAATTTTTTTAGAACTACTGAACACTAAATTTTTGGTGGATCTAACCATGTGTTGGACGTAAAAGCAAAAGCAACGTCATGAATTTTAGGCAAAGGTAAATGACTTGCCATTATGTACGATTAATTTCCGTTAGCATATTAACTCTAAACTTGTCTTGAATCTTAATTGCATGTTCGGCAGGGGGTATTAGTTGAAGTCATTCGATTGACGATCTTATTCTCTGAAGTACATACATGTCTTCTTAATTTGATAGAAAGATAAAAACATTTTTAAACTAATTGACAGTCACTCTTCCACTTCACTCCGTTTAAACATAATTATTACACTATATTTAGTTTACATTTTATTTAATTTGGAACAGACATCTTTTTTTTAGATGTTCTTGATTTCTACTTTGTTCGTGCTTGTTGGATGAAAATACTAACTTGAATATGTAAAGTTAATTGAAACTTTACTTTAAAATGTTACTTTTTTCTACAGCAAGTGCCCTTATCAACTTCAAAGTTGAATTGAAATTGTCACATTAGGCTTTATTTATTTTCGATACAAATTTCTTCTGCTTTAATAAAATGTGTAATATTATTTCTTGTAACGCGAAAACGTACACTAAAATAAAAATGTTAACTCAGTTTGTTCAGGTTAATCAATTCGTAAATAATTTCAACGTTTCTGCAAGTCACACGATGTGCTTGCATTATATGTAAATGCATTTGTGACGGAATGCATGCACAATGGTCTGAACCTAATTTAACTTGTAAAAGCGTCTCTTAATAATTGCAATTTTAAATAAACAAAAAGAAATGGTTCCACAAGAGAATATTTAATGTAACATTACTCTGCAAAGGGTGAAGACAATTCAGATGATGTAATAACGGACCTCTGCGATCGAGTTCATTTGCTAAATACCAGCTAATTTATAGACAATAATTCACAATCTGGGAGACATTTTACTGTTAGAATAAATGAGCTTATAAACCGCATACAATTGCAATATGTCTCTCCGCTACTTGAGTGGAATGCATTGGTCGACAATAAGGTGATTGACTAAAGTACTGGTGCTAATTTTAACTAACTGTTAAACTTCTTTGTAACACCGAAACGGTAAGTAATAACATTTCAAATTCAACGCAAATACTATAAAAGCGAGTGTATTTAAATAACTGTTCATGTTTACAATAAATCACTTGGAAGGATTGTTGTACGTATTACATCTGTTAGCATATCGATTTAATAATATGTCTTTCTATTATTATTATTATTATTATTATTATTATATTTTTAAATATTTTTTAGCATTTACAAGCAAAGAGATTTGTCTTCTTCCTGTCTGCTTCCTTCTTCTAGTTTGAAAAAGATTCATTGCTGGATACTTTTATTCCAAGTAGATTGGACCTGTACGAGCGTGTGAATGCATCTTTAGAGATATATTTTCGTCGAAAAGAAGTTTTAGTTTCAACAAACATAAGGAATGTTTTTTTTTTGTTTCTTCCTTGAAGCCATTCGATTTTTACGATTTTCTTATTTCGGTAATTCAGGGACCATACTTAAAAAATAAGTCTGCTAAGTCCAGTTAAGAGACCTCTCCATGGATAGGCTTAAACATAACGTAAATTGTACAAGCCAAGGGAACCTACAAAAATAACCACTGTATATTTAAATTGTCACTTCTTGTATACACGCGTAGAAACGTTTATTTCAGGCGATAAAATTTAATTGCAGTTTTAAAACAACAAACTTTTAATAAACCGGAGCGAGCAAACGAAAGTATGGTTTGGCAGTCATCCGCACCACTATCCCTGAACCACCTAAACAAAAAAATGTTTTCTCGTTGTGAAATCGCAGACATGCTGTATGTAGCTCGATCATGTTCAACAAAATTTTATTGCCGAAGTATCGCAGTTTCGAACGCGTGTACTACTTTCTTGCTTGTATGTACAGCGTGGGCTTATTTTATTATGCGTTTCCTGCTGGAGGTTTGCAATTAAGAACTATTTGGTTTTACCCACGTTATCGATAACGTGCTTTTACTATAAGGACTCCCGTCTGTCTGTACTTCCATTGCGAATGTAGGATTTTAGTGTAATAGTTGTAAATGTTGTTTGTCTTTCATGATGGTTGAAGCTACTAATTTGTTGGACGATCAATAATCTAGCGATTTACCTAGTATGTATTTATCTGTTTTAACTTCTTCAAGGTTAAATCTTTCAGTAGGAGTTTATGATTCATAGGCTTTAACATATTCTTGTTCGTGGATTTTACTGTAAAAATTTGTAATTGTTCAGGTATGATGTTCCGCACAGTGTATCCAATTAATTTCACTTTTCACCTTGAAACTTCTGCACCATTTCAAAGAGAAGGCACATTTTTCGAACTGTGCTAAGAAATGAAAGGTTCCATTATTAAACAGATAATCGCAGAAGGAAAGTTAATTTCGTTAAGTAATTAAACGCTTCATTAAAGTATTTAAATGTGTATTGAAAATGTCGAGTTTAGACGCAACAAACCAGTTCCGTGCAAGAACAATGTTCCATAGACTGAACGACTTAACAACAATAACTTTCAGATCGAGAAGTCGATATTAAATAATATTATCGCGATTATTTATTGTGACTGTCAGATTATATCAGACTTACGTAACAAATCCCATTCAATTTTTTTTCCAGTTACAATTCATTAAGCACGTTAATATTTTGAAATATTTTTTTTTTAAACGGATATATAAATTGGTTTATGTTTAAAGCTATTTAAAAATATTCATGACATCAAACATGTGCGATGTTCGTAGATTCCAACTAATTTAATCCGATTTAATAAATATATTATTAAGAACATCTAGACATTCAAACTTCTAAAAAAAAAAGGAAAATTACTTAAAAAATGTTGTCATTTGATGAAGTTTAAATGTTAATAAATCGTATGCATAAGCATAATTATATGTGACTATGTTAACATAGCTGTATGAAGGTCTTATGGTTTGTAAAGGTCCAAGGACTTGACTTTCTTTCCATATCTTTTTTAACTTAAAAATAACCTTAATCATTTATATTATATTGTATTTAACAGTTTATTTATATGACAATGTGCTTTATCTTGATTCCGCTATTAACATATTTTCTGGAAATTTGTTGTCATTGAATTGGTATCATAAATAAACTTAATGTTAACATTAATTCAAATGTATTTCAATGTAAATTTTTCTTCTCCGCACAATTTTCAACTGCTAAGGCGAATATCGCACGTTATTCAATAGACGCATAGGCATAAACAACGATCGCAGATAAGCTTTTATGCACGCGATAATTGCAAATTTCCACAGGCACGCAACAACATCTGTTTCTGCGACACCACAAACAATGAGGCACTTTCTGAGGCCTCTGCCTACGTTACTACCAACTTGAAAAATCTTAAAAAACATTAATAATAAAGTTTTCGCGGAGACAACGTGGGTCGGACGATATAAAATTGCGCGTTCTACGCAGACAGGCACGAAACAAAACGGACAAAGCGCCTTAAACAACATGTTTATTTCACAATTAAGACTGAAGTATTCGAGTGTGGGACGGGTGTCCTTTCAAAATACTGTAAGGCGAAATATATTTCTGCCAAGTTTTTCTTTCAACTTATCGTCGAGATCTTCTTAAGAATTATTTCCAGAAGCTGGGCGAGCGTCAAGCGTATTAATTAAAACGGATTAATTTCAACGAAGAACATGGTAATAATAATTGTCGGCTATTTGCAGCTACCAAGATCTGGAGAGTTATTAAACGCCTTTTGTTGTCTTGGCTCGACAGAAATTGCAATTAATTGTGAGTGAAAAGGAAACGATCGCCAGATTATTATCGTGTTTCGCCGTGCGCATCCTGTCTTGAGCCAATTAAATTTAATCCCGACTTGCATTTTTAATTTGTTAAGTAAATTACTAAACCATACTCGGAGTAAACAGTTGAAATCTTTGTTATAAATCTTTTCGCGTAAATTGCGTGCAACGATTGCGTATAATTATTGTAAATGCCTGCTAAACAAAAATAAAAAATATACATGTGTATGTATAATCATAACCAGTCGTGTTTTTTTTATAACTAATACCGATTTATCGATGTTTGTATTTAATTGTTTACCTTATTAAATTTACTTTATGTAATTGCAGTTGGTAATCCTCTTCTGTAGAACCGTATATTTTCTGAAGCTCGTCAAAAGCTTGCTTGCCGGTTAGATTGCACTGCTACCCTTAATTTCAATTTAGGTTTTTTTCTGTTTTGATTTGTTTATGCGTTTATTTCAATGTGTTCAAGTCAAAATTTTATTATTTTTTTCTTGCTTATGAGAGCATGCGAAGGTGGCTAAGTATAATAAATTCATTTTTTAAAGCTCTGTTCTGTTGTGTTAAGGCCCGATTTTACAATCGTCGGATAAGCATTAAAGATATTCGGCGAACAGTTATTCCGTCCTTATTCCACGATTGTAAAACTTAGCATAAGTGTTTATTTTTTAATCTTTTAATGTAGGAAATTTTTAATAATGTTAGGGCTATACGACTGATAAACAAACCCCTCAATATTCAATCTAAAAAGTCTGATCTAATATAGTAGTTTATGTACTCATCTCATAATACGATTCGTCCCCTAAAACCATATTTTGCGTACTTGGTACATACAATATTTTTTGGTACACGCTTGCCAAATCACCAACTTTAATATTAAATTGCTCGAATTTCGAATTAGCAAGTCTAAATTGTCCTTCTCATCAGACATGGCAATGAATGATCGGTAATCATAACAACGAGTTGATTTTTATACTTAGTTACTTGATTTATTTCATTGAAACTTGCTCTAAAAAAATCCGTTAAAGAGTTGCCATGGTAGCTCTAAGTACTAGGTCGCTAAATTTTTTTAGCGGATTCTAAGTGTTGCTATGACGATTGAGGTTGCTCAAGATACGTTTTTCGTTCTGAAAATAGTCCCCTAAGCCACGGTGAATTGAATACTAACGGTGGCAGCATTCAAGTGAGATAGAGAGCCGTTACGTCATCGCATACCCGCTTCTCCCTCTAATACAACTGTCAACCGTGACAGTTAATATTGGTTAATAATTGTGTAAAAGGAGGAGCGGGTGTGCGATGACGTAACGGCTCTCTATCTCGCTTGCCGAAATGCTGCCACCGTTAGTATTCAATTCACTGTGTCCCTAAAAGCGTCGATTACACAAAGCTAGTTAGATAGTTTACTAGCGGATAGTAAAGTATCAGGAGTAAATTTTTTAGATAGTTTACTAGCTACTACAATTACACGTAGCTTTTTTACTATCCGTTAGTAAACTAACTAGCGATATTTTTAGTAATTTCTTTAAAATACTAATCCAAAAGCAATCACTCACTATAATTTCAGAATTTAAAGAATGGTGACTGGAAAACAGGAAAGTCATTGAACTTTACAATGAGCTAAATTTCTTAAAAATTTTGGAAAGCAGTTAATGTACTGATAATAATAGAACGATTAAAGTTAATAGTGTTGTTTTATTTTCTTTAAACACTTGCTCTAAGTTTTTAATTTTTTTTTTGCAGGTAAGAATCAAAAGTAGGATAGATTATGGGAACTAAATCCATGAAACAGTTAATAGGTAAGTTTGGTTTTGATTTTGTTGTTCATGCAAATTTACATTCGATTTCTAAAACACTCATAAAAATTTAGGAATACATTAGAATAGTTTGTAATACCTACAAGAAGAACCAAATACATACCTATGAGATTTTGGAAAGAGAATATAATTAATTTAATTTTATCTTCGATTTGTTTAATATACTACTAGCAATTCTTGGAAAAAATATATTTTTTTTAATGAAATTTTTCTCAAGTATAGACAACTGGATGAGTAATGATTGTTTAAAGTTTCAAGTCTATTAAGCAACTAAGTACAGTGTAGTCCCGCAAACGTGAACTAATTAAGGACAGTGGTGTTCACGTTTTCGAAAAGTTCACATTTTGGAATGCTAAATATACATTTGTATTATAATTCATGTGTATAGTTTTATTATACACATTTAGAGTACGTATCGTAAAAACCTCGAATATTCATGAAACAATCTTTATTAGGAAGAAATACCTATAAGAACAACTTGTTCGTTACAAAATGTTTAAACTAAACTCACTTTCATAAAAACTACTATTATACCCAGTGAGCATAAATCATATTAAAAGCATCAAAAAATAAATTCAAATATTAATTTAAAATATTTTTACATCTTAGGAACAATAGACAAATCAGTACTTGAAATTAATTGATCAATTAATTAATTCATAAAATTTTTAAATTTAAATAAATATTTCTTGTTGTTTTTAATATCGAGGGCGTACCAGCATAGGATTATAATGGCGCTTAGGCCCTTCTGATACGACGCCCTTGATATGATTTTAAATAAAAATGTCATTATTTAGGAAAGTTATGCTAATCTCTTATGTTCCGGATTGAAAATCCTCACGGGGTATGTAGGTATGTATATTTGATTATTTTCTAAAATAATCAAATATTCAATACATATAACAGTTATCCCCAATCCTTTATTTGCATCTGATATGAGCTGGGCTTTTTTCTCTAAAGATAAAAAAATGCGGCTTCTTATTAGACGTCATACACTGATAACTGATTTAGTGACACATTGAAACTTGATAAAGAGTCTAAACTTATACCAGTGGTCATGTTTTAGAATATTAAACACCAATGTCGTTCACGTTTTAGAACATGCAGAGTACCCAAAACAGATGTTCACGTTTAGGGGTATTCATGTTACGGGACGTTCACGTTATAGAGACTGCACTGTACTTAGATTGATTCAAGACTGCTCTGAAATATAATGGAGATAATTTTTTTCTTAACCAACACTACTTGTTTGTGTTAGACAGTAATTGTAGACCGAAAGCCACTGTCACAGACGATAACGAACCAATTTTATTCAACTAACCCCATTTGATCTCGTTCCGACGTATTGACAAAGTGTAGCTAGTGTGGTGGAAGCATATCCAGTACGGAAAGAAGAAAAGCGAACGCAGCGAGCTAGAGGTTCTGGTGTTTTCAAAGAGAAGATCGCTTCCTTAGATTAATGACTCTAAGAGAGGAAGAGACACAGCGTACTAAGAGATCTGTTGCTGATACTTGGTTTGCAGCAGCAGGTAGGCCCATTGGTGTAGTCATTATAGGGTGTTAGAATATCTATGTTCCAAGGGTGGTGTATACTGTAGTCATTCGATAGAGGATGTTATTCTTAGGGGTTTATGTTATTCTCTCAAAGAATAAAGAAGAAGAGGTACCATCGGTTGAGTACCATGGGCATGAGCTCTTACTGTCCGTATTTAGTGCTCCCACTGACACCTAATCACTACCGTAAGCGTCTGGAATGGTACAGAAAACGTCAGAAGTGGGGAGGTGAATGATACAAGACTGCTTTTTGTGATGAGTCAAGGTTTTATTTAGAAGCCCATGATGGCAATCATGTTTGTGTGATGGTGTGAAGGGGGGGCGTTGCCCATGGAAGCAGATTCCCGTTAATTGTGATTAGTGACACAATCCCAGCTCAACGATACATTAATGACATCTTAAGACCAGTATGTTAGCGGCATCGAAGATCGAATTTTTCAACAAGATAACGCGTGCTTTCCCACTGCTAGATATCGGTATTACCATGGCCACCACGATCTTCAGATTTATCGCCAATTGAAAAAGTATTGGATAAGATGTGCCGCCTGGTGAACTGTACCTCAAGAAGTCATCAATAAAATCAAACAGACAGTATGCCTCGCAGGTTGCAAGACTGTATTTGTGAAGGTGGTAGTGAGTTTTTCTTGAAAATTTCGTTTTAAATTTTATTTAATTATTGTTCATTAAATTCTCTATATCTGATTAAAATTTCATTAAAAAAAATATGTTTTTCAAACTGTAAGGATTTCAATTTCGACTAGAGTATTAAGTTGATTTCATTAGCATATTTATTTGTAAGGTTGGGATTAACCTAATAATTTCAGTTCTGTTGTGTTCTTAAGAGATCCGGAAATTTTGGTCTATGATGGAAATGATGATGGAAATTTTGGTCGATTCATTTTGCAAAGTTTGTAAAATATTAAAATATGAGACCTAGAAAACAAAAGGTATGTGTAACTGTACAAATTATGTAATTTCATTGTTATAATGATTCTAACGAGCTAGTGCTTCCATTCTCTCAGGTTTTCCGTTAGAATTTGCATAAAACATTAACACTCTGAAAGTTTCTGTTTGCCATTTTTAAGGTGTGTTTGCATTTTATTACTGTCGTGTTTGCTTCTAATTGTTATTACCTACTATGAATCAGTTCGAGAAAACCATACTAATGTAATTACGGTGCAATCTGAGATAAGGACATTAAATGCATCGCCAGTTGCATCTCGAACGTATGCAATGCTGTTTTCTATGTGTGTGTCACGGTGCGTAAACGCAAACTCGTCATTATCGTTGGAAAACAATGGAGGCATCTTTATTCTTCAGAGATTATGTAAATAATTAGCTTAATTGAACGGTAATTACACAACGTTACCGGTCGTGAGAATATGTGTGGGTGTCTTAATAGTTGCTGTTTGTATGACATAACCGTATCGCACGAAGTTTTACATAACATTGGAGGTGTATTTCAGATTTTAATTTAGTAGGAAATTGTGTAGTTCGTAGGAAAACACGTGAAAAAATAGAACACATGTAAATTTAGCTTATGAAAGTTTCTTTATGTTCAATAATATTGGACATATTCCTGACATATTTCATATTTAATTCTATTTGAGGAGAGTTTTTCTAATGTAGTTAAAACTTAAAAAAATCAGATATAATGCAAAACAATGCAAGAAGTTTTTTTTAAAAGAAATTTCACACTGCCAAATAATAATAACGTTTTAGTATTTGCTTGATAAGTTCAAATAGTTCAATTTATGTACATACTTTAAAATTTCTCTGATGTTGTGTTGCTTGCCACGTATACATTTTTGTGTAAGTTCAATGCGAGCGCCTCGTTCATAAACGACATCATTTAATTATTAATCTGTCGTACAACTTTTATGACCACATGGGAAATATTATGGCTTTCGTCGCGCATACATCTACACAAAAGAACGACGTCGCCCGTCGTGATCAATCATCAGAAGATATTGTACCCTGATTGAGTAATTATAGGCGCCGCTAATAATAGCAGAGTCACAATAGTTAATTAAATAAACAGGACTGTTCACAACAAGATATTGTGCGTTATTTATTGGTTCAGCTATTGTCCTACTGTTTGAAGTTTTTCATAATGATGTTTATACAAACACTTGGCTTCACTGCTTTCAGCATTTAGATATGCTCACTTTATTTGGTAGTGAAACGTGAAAGAGGATCTATTCAAATCTTTTTAATGTTGTACTCAATTAACAGACCAAAAAGGATTTAATTTTCGAGCTTACTACATTCACATCCTATTCTTTAGTCATATGATGGAATTTCTCTACGAAGAAACCTTCTCAGACCCGGTTTCTCGATCACAGTTTAACTTCAATTTTCAGTTTATTCCTATAAATAGGTAAAATGTGATTAAACTGAGATATTTAATATGTAGGTATTTCTATTTTTAATGCGAGTTCATCCGAGGATATTTGCTTTAGGAAATTTTCCTTGCGTTAAAGAAAAGGATGTGTGTTTTCGTTTAGAAAGTTGTACACGCACGAATCCGAGCTCAAATTTCGTCAGCACGAATTTCTCGTTTTTAAATTATCAGTTTTAATAACGAGACTAGAAGCTAATTGCGATATCCTGTGAGGTAGCGGAAGCTCAGCGGGTCCCATACTCGATGGCGCCCCAAATATGTACTTGATAAATTGGCCTGGTTTAATTTCTTAAGCAGCGACCTAATTAAAGCTCTTACAATGACGGCATTGATATTTGAAGTTCAGATAATAATAGTTCGATGTCGGGCCCAGATATTACTAATGGAGATTCCCAGATTATTCATGACTGTCTTGTAATAATCCGGACGTAAAGCAACCCGACTATAATAAGCATATAAATAAGTCAGGCATTTCCTGCATCATAGGTATACATAGCATCAAAACAGAAACAGAGCTTTTCTTGATTTAACAAGGACAAAAAAGAATCAGTTCGACGTGGTATAATTGGCATGGGAATTTGGTATATTTTTGTACATGGTTTCTGGCACTTGTGCCTGACAGATCAATTTTTGGAGACGTAAAAATGTAAAAATTAAAAGTGTAAAAGAAGTACAGTGGAATTCATCTACACTCTACAGTAACGTTCGGCTGTAACGTTCGTTTGTAACGAACTCTCGGTTATTTATTTCAAGCAATAAAAAAAAACCTATTAAATACATACTTCGTTTTACTTTATCGATTATAGAGAACTTCGGATATAAAAGTGCATTTTTTGGGTTCGTTACAACCGGACTTTACTGTATAATAAACTTGTTTAAGATTTTCATATGATATAGTAACTTAAAATCTTTAATAGGGATACTCGTTTATAGTGAACCAGGTTCTTTGGTGTTCGGAAGTCCATAGTGAACGAATTGTACTCTATTAAAAAGGCACGAAAAGAAACAAATTGTTTTAAAAACAGCTAATGTTAATTCTATTCTATTGATACATGTAATAAGATTTTAAATTATTATTTCTATTTTATTGCAGTAAACATGTCAGTGATTTTAGATTTATAAGACTAAATACAAAAACGAAATTATACTTGATACAAGAAACTGCCAGTTTTGACGCCGCGTTACAACACTGCTAAACAGAGATTATTATCAAGAATTCAAAATGAGGTGTTTAAATATTCAAGTTTTCAAGAAATGTTGTTTTCTCACAGTTGTTGTGTTTCGTAACTCCCCATAATTTATTATCAAAACGAGCGCGTTATATGAATTCACACTTGAGCAGCGCTGAAAATTAATTTTTTTTTAAACGTGAAATACGGCATTTCGCACGCGATATGTGCTGGCAGAATACGTGTCCTGCCCAACAGAGCTTTGAAGTTTAGTTAGTAACCGTCAAGATTCCCTCTGAATTAGTCACCTTCATTCGCATTGCATTCTAACAACATACACGCAACGGCAGGTAAGAATGAAATGATTCACCTTTGTCATGGGACCGAAAGAATCGTATAGCAACGCGTTCAAGGTTAAAAATCGAAATGCCATTAAGGCACTAACTCACTGGCAAACAATGATGAAAGTTGGTAGAAAAAAGTAGGTGGTGACATTTCTGTACGAGAACAGCTATTCGAATTAGCATGAGTGTAATTAAAACTGCACTTCCCGCTCGCTCATAAAATCGCTGAGTTTTTTTTTTTTACTTTCGGTTTGAGATACTCAATTACAACCTTACCAAACTAGATCTTGAGTAACTTTTACTTGAAGTACAATAGACCCGAGCGATCTTATATGGTATACTGTTAGTTATTCATATGTCAATGCATGTTTGACCGTGATATTTCTACACAATTTTCTATATGGAAAAGGTACGCACACAATTATGCGGCTAAAATATGCGCATGCTGCTGGAGGTAGAAAATTATTGTAAAGTTCACGTTGCCATGCACTGTTAATCACAACAAGAAGTTGAACTAATTTCGATAATCACAGTCAAAATATCGACATTGTACCATATTTAACTAGTGTTTTCCATTCGAATGTATCGAACTGAGATTAGATAACGTACTTACGTGCTTGATTATTAAAAGAAGAAACCACATTTTGTAATCGATGCCATCATCTGTGTCAAGTGTAAGTCGCTTTAGCAACACCAACAGGCGGATCTAGTGCGAGCCATGGTTGTTATAATGTTTCAGAACAAGGACATCATTCTTGTGCATTTATTTTTATAATATCAATTGCATTCGTGTCAGTTATGATGAGAGAATTTTAGAGCTCCTGAAACAACAAAATAATGAATAGGACTATTGTAAAGTAAAAAAATAACTAATGGCTTGAAACTTTTGTCAATTTTGAGTAAAGCGCAACATATAACTCAATTTCAGTCAAAATAAGACATGCTTGATCTTAAGTACAGAAATTAAATTCGACATGGTCTATTCTGGATCATTTTATTTTCGATCGCGTGGTATTTATGGTTGGCGTGCGAAAGAGGGTAGCGTATTTTAAAATCACACTACACATTTAGATGTGTTATATGCAGGAAAACACAATGCAAGTTTCAACTTTGTTATTATTATGGCCTCATTGCTATATTGTTTATTAGTAAAACAAAGAGGAGGTTGGGTAGGAATGCGGTTTTATTTACTTCGAAAAAAAAATCGTTGATTCAAATCACGAATCGTTCGGAAAACGTCTTATTCAAGGGGCCCGGCAAGTACGTACAAAAGCACATTCGCACATTTTTGCGTATAGCACATAAATCGTTCGAGGAAAAATTCTCGAGATCACACAATAGAAGGGCGTCGATCGCGGATCTCACAATAAAAATCGCCACGCGTAGATCTTATAGAGTAAAAAGAATCTTCATGCAATGTAATTGTCACGGAATGCTCCTTTTTTTTCTCCTGGAAGAGAGGCTTTATACCGCAGATTAGATTACTTACTCGGAATTTTACAGCGAGGATCGCGAGTTGTGTGGCGCCGACCTTGCTAATTAAATTTTAATTAATCGAATACGTTCAATTATTCCTTGAATTCTCCCGTGGAAGTTTTTGTCTCTCTTTAGCAGGAGAACGAAATGTGCGGTCGAAAAAGTACGCAGATCTCAGGTGTTCAGGTCACCGACATCGTAAATATCTGCACAAAATGAAATAAATGTTCCGCAGCATTTTGTTATTTCTCATTAATTTATCAATTTAATCTTATTGGAGTGTCTTGTAAATAAATATTCAGCATAATTTCAATTTACGTCTCATTTGTGGAATTATACAAATTTTATTTAAAATTCACATTTTCAGTTGAAATAAATGGATGTGCAGGCTGTTCAAGAATTGACTCAGGAAAAACGTATTTTTTGCGATCGTATCCATACATCACAATCTTTAGAAGTACAAGCAAGTTTGTTCTTCTCTAGAAGAAAAGTGAAATGTTGATGTAAGTGCATGTGAAAGAAACAAGAAAAAAATTGATAATTTTGTGCGATACAAATTACTAAGAATTAACTTTTTAATGTGAAATCAAAACTTGAAGTGCAAATCCAAATTCAATTTTTTTTTAGATTACAGAAAGAGTTCTTTGACCCATAATGTTTGAGCTGTCATAGGTATGTCTACTACATCCCTGGTTCCAGTTTGCTATTTAACCCGGTTGTTGATTTTAATTTCACTTTGGTAATACATTTTGTTGTTCATTGGTTTGTATGTGTTATAGTTTCAAAAGCAAAAAGTTAGATTAAAAAATACATCATCTTTTTGTACGTTTGAAAACTTATGGTCTTTATCGAACGAGTTTGACATCTTCCCATTCATTGAAATGTTGAATGGTCTAAATGTTTCTGCTTTTTGATATTTTTTGGCTTGATATCAGCCAAGGGTGTGGGGACAAAAAAAATTGCACAAAGTTTCTATGCTTAGGAAATACGTGGGTGGTGACAATTTGCGGCTAGCTATGCTTTTGTTTTGTTGATCAAATGACAGCATTTCATTATTCCATTCCAATGTCGATTCAACATCGACAATAAAATTGATTGCCGAATTCTACAAACAACATAGTAACTTTAAAAAATCCTATACTGTAAATCACTTTTATGCAATGAGTGTTTCTAAAAAGACGATATATAACATCTGAAAGCGTGTAGACTTGAACACAGCAGTGATGGAAATGCAGGTTCTAGAAGACCAGTAAGAAAATGACTTCCAAGAAGAAAAGAGTTTTAGGCGAGCACGCTCATGGTAAAGTTGGGATTCGCTTAGGAAACTTGGTCGCAAGTATAAGATCGATAAATAACTAGTACGTAAGTAATATTTTAAAAGAGCATAATGTGTCGCTTGTTACGAAAAAATCGGCTGCGGAATATTCAGAAAAACAGTTGCGAGAATAAAGACGTAAACTGAGACGATTTTCTGAAAATGAATTTTCACCATCAAATAGCCTCGATGTTGTGATGGATTTTTCACGCTCCGTGGAAATGATACCGCTAATAACAAACATTACTACTGTAAAAAAGGCAAAGAAGGGGATTGTAAAGTAGTTTACAAGAGACATAAAAAATGTCAGCACAAATTGTTGATGTGAATTGCAATTTCTTGTAAAGGCTATTCTCAAGCTTAGATTTGTCCATCTGGCAATTCTGTGAATGCCAAAACGTATGAAAATGCTGTATAAGATCAAGATTAAAGGAATTCATAAATAAGAATCCTTCTGTCGGAAAATACATATTTTGACCAGACATAGTAACTTCGCATTACACTGCTCATATTATTGCCGCTTTCGATGAGTTACAAATTCCATTTGTTACGAAGTCAAGAAATGATCTCAACTGCGTCCAATTGAACGTTTTTGGAAGAATTTAAAAAGAGATACATACAGCAATGGCCAAGGGCTTCAAATTTGGATGAGCTGAAACAAAAAATTTGCCAAAAATTGCGACAAACGTTACATTCACTATTCATATTAATTTAACGAGCTGTGTAAAAACAAAAATTCGCAAAGCAAGTCGTTATGGTGCCGATTCTGTAACTAAAAGTGTGTTCTTTTACTTCCATATTATAAGTCGTATAATAGTTCTTCGATAATAAACTTGTTTCTTCTTAACATTTGTGCAAATTTTTTGTCCCCACACCCTTAAATATGCATTTGCTTTTAGAACTTTGTTTCCATCGTGTTTTCTTTAAGGCTTTTCTCGGATTCATTATTGAATGAATTCTTTCCTGATCATCAGAATGTTGCTTCAAAATTAAACGAAAAATAAGAAATCTACCTTTATGAACATAGAAATTGGAGGTATAACTCACATTAATTGAAGGGGTTAGAACCATAAGGATCTCAGTGTACGTTGATAGAAGTGATAAAAGTGAAGGTGAAATAGTAAATAATTTGGTGGCATAACGAAACAGTTGATTTTACAATATTTATAATCTGTCAAATGTACTATACGAACAATTTGCATAAATGTTTTAGTGCCAAGAGTCTGTTGAGCTGTTATGTCACTTGTATCTTTATGGTTCTCACCCCTTCAATTGCTGTAATTAAAATTACTAGAAACTATAAAGAATACAAACATGAGGAATCTTCTCAATTTTTTTTTCAATTCGTTTACTACATTTATTATATATCTATTTACTTCATTTACCTAGATTGTGATACCGATTGCCATAAAACTAGGTAGTCGGATAGATCTCTCGGGTTAAAAATATATTTTATTCTGAATTTGGTTAAAATGTTAAACTTGTTTTAAATCAGTCTTGAACAGCCGATTCTCTATTAGACCTATGCGCATTTAATTATATCTTCCCTTGTATGCACACTTTGTTAAGTACCTTATCTATTAATTTATGTCTTTAATAATACGTAAATATTTGAAGGGTCCAGGGGAAAAACGATGAGATTCCATTTTGATTTTAATGTTTCCTGACTACTGCTAAACTTGTTTTACTTGATATGTTTATCTCGGTGATTTTAATAACTAATAGAGTTCCTTATAAACAATTTAGATGCAAATAAAACCATTATAAAATAATTTTGGACCAGGCAATGAATAAAAGCACCATGTAAACCCGATAACATTTTAATGAATTTCAGCGTCATAAACACCGGCGAGAATAACAAATACGACGGACGTTATTTATTAAGTTTTGCGGCCAAAAAATGAAGCCAAATAATATTAAAATTTTATTGTATTGAAAGTGCAAAACTTTAGAATAATAAAAAATCAAACTGAATTGAAATAAAAACAAAACACATGAAATTCAAATAATTAGAGAGTTGGGGTATGTACACCCAAGTAATTTAGGTACCTACACACATAAAAATTTTTGGGATAAAATGTTCTCCTCCTAATCGGTGTTAAAAATTACGGATAGAGTTTTACTTGAAAAGTTGTAAAGCTCATCTCATTTAGTGATATTAAAATCTTTTCCTGATTAAAATGCGTCTAAAAATAGGTGTTAAAAAATTATATATATATATATAATACATATATAGAAATAACTACCGCAAGGATTAAAATGCTACTTTTGTAGACCACGTTAACACTTTCTAAAGTTAAACGTCCTAACTCCCTTTATTTTAACACCAAAAACGGATGGACGCGAGGGAACTCCAGATTTTTATCTGTGTATGTAGGTATGTTATCATTCATTGTCTTCTTCGTAATCACAGTAAAGATCATCGTGGCTCAGTGTGGCAGCCTGATCAGTGACCAAGTTGTGGTAGAACCTTTTGGCGTCTTCACTCATGAGAAATGAAATGGAGTAATCTTCAGGCAAGTATAAGCGGGCAGAATCATGTAATGAATAATGTGACTTACGCCCTTTCAGTGACTTGATAAAATCATTCATTAGAGTGATTGGGTCTATTTGAATGTTTTCCCCTGCCATCTTTGGGGCTAACACCCTTCTCATTCAATGACCTTTGTAAAATTTGAACCCTCCGAGCTGTGATTCCGTGAATGGCTACAAATGCCTTGTAGCAGATGCGAACGTCTTTAAAGGAACCTTCGTCTTCAGTTCTCACTCTGAACGCATAACTGGCATTATATTCCATCGCATTCTCTTTCTTAGGCCTACGTCTTTGCACGGGAAGCACAGTAATAAGACCGCCGAGATAGCTGTCCTGTTCATCTTTTGTACCCATGCTATTAAAATTAGCAATGATACGTCTTCTTTGGGCTTCGTCAGCAACATCAAAGCACTTAAAACGTTTACATTCACAACTTTTACCTGTTTCGTGAGATGCCAATCGGAGTTTTTTCATTATATCTTTCATCCGTCCGTGTATTTTCCTTTTTTTTGTAGATTTGTCCAATTCATTCAGCTCACACTCTTTATCATCTTCACTTAAATCACTTTCCATTGTCACCGTGAACCACTAACGATACAAAACGTCTTGAATTTTCACACAAGTAAACAAAGAAACGACTACTAATGAAGAGAATAAAACAGAAATGCGAGTTACAGAAAGCGCTGGCGGCGAGATGAGAAAGTTGGACTCGCATCGTTTTTCTCCAGGCTCGCGGGAGCCTCATCGTTCTTCCCTTGTGCCTCCTATTTTCAATCGCCATTTTTACTAGAATCTCACCGTTCTTCCCCTGTGGCCTTTAGTGTATTGTTAGTACAGGTAATCAGCTTACACATGCCGCTAAAATCTCGAATTCGACTAAAAATGGACCCTCATCGTTTTTCCCCTGGACCCTTCATTTACATATTGATATATTGCAAAATATAATTTTAAATATGCATTATTTCTAATTTCTTTATCTTGTCTGGAACATTATAAATTCGACGCGAACAAAAACTATGCCTAATCTCGACCATATCTGCACTAATTGCTATCAGACATTAATTAATGATCCAATTAATTTGTTAAGTCGAAAAAATAAATAAATTAGAGAAACTCGTTTAAGGAGTTCGATATTGATTTAAAATTGAAATAGCTTTTTGGAGAGTGAATTCTTCTTATTTTACATTAAAAATCAAAGCTATTCCACCAAAGACTCGTGAGATAATTTGCAATAAAAATTTATTTGGTAATATTTTACGTTAGCCAGTACCAAAATATACTAAAATTCTTGGACTTAAATAAATGTATATGTTAGGAGAATATTGATTGTGCTAATTCAACGTAAATTTACATGAAACATGTTTACTAACGATTATATTTGCATGAGTGACAGAAATTGTTATATATTTTTTAAGTATCATAATAACCTTAGACTTTTATTTAGAATCGAATTATAATAAATTTTTGTTACCTTAATATGTAATATTTTTCCTCGTTCGGTTCGCTTGACGAGGCTCTAAAAAATTCTCAACAAGTAGAATATTAAAAGAAGCGCTATTAGTGTTTTTTCAGCCAACGATTGATTAGCTCATAGTTTTTAATTTTGATTTTAATTTTAAACTTTAGACTACATTTAAAACACACTACATTAATTAGGAGTTTCAATATAATTTGAAATTAAATATTTCATGACGATAGTTAAGAAAATGTATCTATGCAAAATGGTTATTGGCAAGTTTTTTCTGTCGACAGCAAATAGCTAAAATTATATTAAAATGACCACTTTAAAGAAAAAAAAATCTTGTTTGATTGGTTTTACTTCTGCTGTAATAATGATATTGAGACTTCAGTTTTATGTTGGGCATCATTATGTCATTATAATGGTATTATACGAAATTAGAACTACTGATATTTATTAAAATTTGCATTTAGATGAATAGCTGTGTGCCTTTGTAATATAAAATCGCTTATCTGTATGCAAATTTCGCTATAATGCTGCGCAAAAATTACTTATTAATAATATAAAATATAATGTTAATAACAAGAAAAAGTGACTTTATAAAGCTTTCTCGTGTTTTTAATATTTACGACGCGTCGGTTATGATAAAAAAATACGAAAACTTTTAGTCAATCAAGGTTCGAACAACCCGTTCTCATTGTCAGTATTGAAGATCAATACTCGTATGTATTATGTATTTATGAAGTGAAGAAAATAATCGAAAACTGAAACGGTGAAAGGAGCAAATATGGAAGCACTCTGAAGTATTAAATTCCTTCAGCGACACTGCTAAGAGTGAAAAGTAACTTTTCCTTTCACCGCGAAATTCATTCATATTGAATTCGTTTTCTACTGTCAGCTTGTAATATTTAAATTAAAATTCAAGCAATGACGTTGTGAAATAACTTTCAGGAAGCATCAAGGCCACGAAGAAATTATCAGATTGATACCATCGCATATGTCAGCGGGGTGTACTCGTACAGTATAAACCGTTGCACGTATTAAGTACGTGTGCGTAGACAATGAGGTAGAAAGTGGGAAACGTGTGCGAATGTGATATAAATTTGCTGAAAGTAGAACCTTTATACACATGCCTGATGTTTTCTTCGTAAATCGAAAAATTTCAATGTGAATAAAAAAAAAAAAAATTAAAAATGAAAGGAATGTTGATAAACATCCTATCTTAAGACGGAGGTTAAAGAATTAGGTGATCCACAATCTCCTCGATGCATATAATCACATATTAACCGGAAGAAAATTGTATTTGTACATACAAGAGCTTATTCTCTTATCTGAGATTGTTGTCTCAACTCACCGCTGATAGGTTGAAATAAATAAACAAGGCGGAATTCACGGCGAACGTGTAATCAACCGTATAAATAAATAATAATAAACCAAAGCGTGGTAGTCGCAGGTCTAAACAAACTTTCAATTTCAGACTTCAATTATATTGCTGCGGCCGTACAAGGAATTTCTCTTATCTGACGTTCTACGTTTCGTGCGTAATTGTTCGATGCGTTGACCGGCATAATTAATCGAACATTCTTTTCTTTATCTGCGATGTTGACACACCTTAACTAGTACGTCGGATAATTTCGGTGAGTGGAGGTTTGTTTGTGAATTCTGATTGTGTTATCTCGAATTTCTGATACATGCTGTGATATTAACAATTAATTTTTAGAAATAAGATTGGTGAATGTCAAGAATTAAAGATAACACAGAAAATTAAATTTTTGCAAAGCTTTTAATAGACATTTTCCTTCAGTTTTGCCTATATTAATCTGATAACTTACATTATCTCTTCATTTATGATTTATATTCGCCTTCTCTTTTTTTACTTGCATTAAGGCCGTCTTTCATAATTTTACCCAATGAAAAAAATTAACAGTCACATTTAAGTTCGCTCTATCTTGTCTATTCTGTTCAGTTTTTTTATGTGTTTCCACTTGCTTCGGGACAGTTTATTTCTATTGGTTTAATCTGGTCCTTAAATGCTGAGGAATACAATTTAACGATTATTATTGATCTCTCTTACGTCTTCTTTCTATTTCAACATCGTTTTTGTCTTGTATACATCCTTTGAAGAATTTTACTATATCCACGTTCCTTTGATTATTATGATTCATGTTCTTGTGCTTCTATTTGATCTACTACTGATCTTACCAGTTTTCCCAATTTTCTTTAACTGTTTACCTTTAAATCTGTAAATATAGTTTTGTTTAATTTTTCCTTTCAATTTTGTGTTTAATATTTTTTTTTCTATGAGGGCTTATCTCTGCCCATCTTTCGCTAGCTTCTATTTAAGAATATACTCGCAATAACTAATTTTCAAGGAAACCTTAGTAGCAACAATGTCACGTGGTCTTCGATTCCTCTGCATTAGCATTTTGGGAATAAATGTGGGCAAACGAGAGACCAAGTGATCTTAAATCATTGTTTTAGTCGCTGTGTGGTTTCCTTTAGACGACTTGCTTAATCGTCAAAGATTTTTTCTGAACTTTATTGCTTCAGGTTTATTTTTTTTTCTTCTTGTATTATGTCTTGAATTTTAAATTTTTTGTACAGTTTTGTCATTACATAATAAAGAATTCCTTGGGATTTGATGGAATTTGAGTTTTATATTTTTAAGGATATTGATTTTACTGCAGTTCTTGCTCTGATAGTGTAATATGAAAAAGAAAATTGATAAAGCGAACAAATCATTTCGCGAAACGTCAAATAAGTAAGTACTTTGCAAGTGCTCTGTTTTCTTTTAAAGATGTATTTTGAGGTAGACTTTTCTTTTCTCGAAACTTCCCTTTTCTTGCTTTTAAATATAAGAATCATATTATGGAAGTTACTATTTTAGTTATTTTAATTTTATTACTTTTTTCTACATTTAAATTTCTATTCAAGTTCATATTGTCATATTTAGATATAATAAAGTATAACCGGAATTGTGATTTTTTCCTGTCACCATCAAATTAGGTACCTAATGGAAGTAAAATGGTTAAAAATTCCATGAAATACTAAAAACTCGACGCATTTTGGGGGGTTTTATTTGTTTTAAATTCGTTTCAACTTTATTGCAATACTTTTTAAGAGAAAATATGAAAAATTTAGTCTGTTTTCGTTTCTAATACCAGTATTCCTTATTTATTGGAAATTAAAAACGATTTCGTATCCAGAGTGAAAAAACAAATTCGTTAATGTTCTTTGTAAAAGTCGCAGGACAGTTCTGTTTTAAAAGCCGGAATTACCTGTTCCAATCACAAGCACAGTTATTATTTAGTACTTTCTACACTCCTGGGCAAAATGAGTGATTTGAGATAAATTCAATTTGATAACAAAACTGTTGTCATGCACATTAATTAGCAAATGCAAATATTAAGAAGTATTGGAAAGGAACGTTGAAGCAACTAAAAATAAGAAATAGTATTATTAGATTTGCATTAAAAAAGTAAAGAGAACGCCAGTTTTTGAATCTCACAGTCTTGTTTGTATTTGTCTGTTAATGATATTGAAAAGAGAATTTCCGTAATTCAGTTAAGTGCACGTTCGATCATTAATCTTTCACACCAAATAAATGAATGTGTATCTGAATACATGAAGCACTGTCGCTAAAGAAATCTGATACTTTACCTTACGTCAACACATAAATGTATATTAATGAACGCAGAGAACTGTCGTTGTCCTATTTGGAAAGCGAGTGTCGGCCGACGTTGTATTCGTCCTTGTAGGGAATGCCACGTCTCGACTCTCATCATCATCACAGTCACACCAATTAACCGAGTATTGAATCGAACCTTCGATTAAAATAGCTTTTTCATTTATTGCGAAACACAATGCGGACGATGGCCTTTAGACGCTTTTTTGCGGAATCTGTTTACTAGCTGATTTACTGTACTGAGAAAACAGTTACGAGATTGGCGATACAATTCTTGTTTACTGCGCTGTAATTTTATATTCTTACTGGTACAACTGTTTGTTATGGCAAAAAATGCAATCACACAGCATTACATAGTATTTACTTTAAGATGAAGTCAACCAACATTTATGATTGGTACAGACTAAACGTGAATGTCGTATTATTGGAGTTGATTTAAATAACCATTTGATTTTATTTTGAGGAAACATTTTCTGTTTCGTTTTGTGATCCGAACGAAACTGAAAGGTCAAACTGAATCTTCAATTAATTGTTGAGTTGTTGAAATTACTTTAAAACCTCATAATGTAAATTTTAATTATTTATATCCTGAATATCATATTTTCTTAATTTATGTAGAGGCTAAAATAAAAATTGTTTTTTTAACCAAATTCTTTACTTAATACGTCTGGTTTAATTTAGTTTCCAAAATCGGCGCGCAGAATTTGTCTGTCACGATTTATAATCGAGAAGTCCAATAATATCGTACATAAAGCAATTTATAGTAGATTGTGTTAATTAGACAATGTATACTTTTGTATACGTACATGTGGCTTATAATCGTTGACGTCATGCCTACGCGACGTTAATAAAAAACTGAGTGATGGAATGTTTCCATTATCAACTATTTATGCCAGACAGACGTATAAATACTTTAATTCCTGTTACATTTTTATGAATGTCTAATGAAAAAGACCGTTTGTTTCGTTTTGCTAAAAAAATTAATTCCTCATTTATTATCACATCAGAGAATAGATGTTCAAGGTTTTTAGAACAATTAATTTGTATTCAAGCGTTTTCCACTAGCTCTAAAAATTGAATACATCCTTGGAATATCAGGAAATTAAGCGATAGTCGCAGACTGCACTTTTTTAAATGTCACGATTTTAATTTCTTTTTGGCGTACACAACCCAAGAACCAAGGTGAATGATGTTCACACCGCATTGCACAGAGTTAATGTTCACCCTCATCACAGGAAATAATCGATTGTTGTGTGATAATTAGTTTGTGATTCATCAACCTAAAATTTCCGTTCATATCCCCAACCTCTTTTACCTCTGGTTTCGATTATTATTCACGCCTGTGCTATGCAAAATTTAATTCGATATTAATACTTTTGAGTTCTCGCATTTATGTTTTTGTTGAATATTGGATTTTCGGGTAATTCATTCCAGCCGTACAATTTCACAATACAGCAATGACGAACAATAAATTACATCTAAACTAAATCTATATTAAATTGTTAATTGATTAATTTAAGCTCGACGGTGTGTAAGCTATAAATAAATGTAATCTTGTAATTTTTAAAATTCATTTGTGGCGTTAAGGTAATTTTATTTACAAAAAAAAAAAAATTCGCACACTTATATGACCTCATTTGATTGTGATAGTAATAAATTTATTATTTTTTTATTATCCTTGGAAAAATAATTCGAAAAGAATGTCGATTTCAAGAGTTAATTAATTTTTCAACTAAAAAAAAGCGAACAAAATTGTCCTATGTTATGTATATGAATTTTTTTGCTTATGGTGCTGTTCATATTTGATCATTTTTTTGTATAAGAATATGTACAGTACTGTGAATATGTTTTAGACCATGCGCATAAATGATAGCATTGAAGTTTCCAGAGAAGGATTACGTTTTCTGTGAATCACATTTAAAATACACTATCAAGTATGATTAGGGTAAAGTGCACAATATACACGGTATTAAATAATAATTAAGAATAGATAAGATAATCTTGAACAGATATGGTTGTTTTCACCCTGCAGGTAATAAATATTCCAATTGTGTGCAAATAGAGTGTATAATTTTTAATATTTGTGGTTTTTCAAAGCAATTATTTTTGTTTAATTTGAATATTAACGTCGTTACGATTTTGCATTGGTGTTTGCAATGGGTAGAATACCTCTCGGCGAACGTCGCCCAATAATCAGTTACACCAAGAGGGACTAAGGCCCAGTTTTACAATCGTGGAATAAGGACAGAATAACTGCTCGTCGAATATCCTTTAATGTTCCTCCATATCTACATCACACCTACGTCACGTTATTCTAAGAATAATGCTTATCCGACGATTGTAAAATCGGGCGTAACAGAGCGACAAATAGCCAACAGAACTCATAAACAGCGATTAGTAGGGAGTTGATAAAAAAATTTGTGAAACTGGTTCGGTCGAAAACAGACGGGTTCCTAAAGTTAAGGAAACTGACAAAAGATATTTAAAATTACAATCCTTAAGAAATCGTCGCAAATCTTCGAAGGAAGTAGCTCATAACTTTGAAAAAGAGCAACGGGAACGTCATTCTGTGCGCTTAGACATTTAATTAAACAAGGGCTTAAAGAGCGTGTGTTGCTATTCATAAACCGATACTTTATCGTGGTAATAAACAAAAAAGTCTACGCTATGTTAAAGAACATGAAGAATGGAATCTTGTCCTGTGTATCTTTGTCGAAGAAAAAAGGAAGCCTATAATCCCGAGTGCTTGCAACCAACAATGACACACTGTGGTAGTTCTGTGTTAGTATGGGGCTGTATTTCAGCATCTGATGCAGGGGATTTGTTAAAAATAGAGGGAAAGTTAATGGGTGAACGTTATCGGGAGGGACATTGGAAGGAAACATGCTCTTCCTTCCTGGACTTTGTACAGTTGTATGTTTGAACATGACAGCCCTAAACATTGATGAAGAAGCACAACAACTTTCGGAGGAAGGGATATTAGGAACCTCTCCAAAGCCCCGATCTAACATGTGTGAAAAAGTGTCCAGGAATGTTTTCCAGTTTTGCAAGAAGAATGGGCAAATATTCCAAGTGAATTTATAAGAAAACTCCATGAGTCAATTCCCAAAAGAATTAAGACTGTCAAGAGGAACAAAGGAAGGACATACTAAAGATTGATGTTTTTTCACATCTCTAGAATGTAACCTCTTAAATAAAACATATTGACAGCACCGTACCTAGATTCCAGATTGACATTGATAATATTAGTTTGGTTAACAATATGCACATTTATAGCTTATGCAAACCTATACTAGATAATTTACGTACCCGTTGATATTTCTTCACCAGTTTTTAATTTTAATTATCATTTTAAAGTAGCTTGCAAAAGAGGATCCTCTTTCACACAATTTGCATATACATGGTAAATTTGTTGACTGAATGAGTTTTAGATTAAAATAAACTTCGCCTTGAGGTTTTATTTGTTTTTTTTTGTATATCTCCTTTTTGTATTTCGATTTAATTTCGCACTTAGGTGGTAAATGGTGGTTCAGATATTCCATAGGATTTTAATGTAAAATTTTGATTTGGTTAGAAAATATAGAATCGATATAAATAGGTATGTTCTTCATTGATTGTGTGTTTTCTTTCTTGTTTTTCTTCCAACTACTATCGCTCCAAAGTCATGTTCGTAATAAATAGGGATGCAGTAATTTATTTTGCTCCTGCACATTCATGTTTATTCACGCTGGCATAAAAATAAGTCGCACGGAGACAAGTGCATGCATGTCTTGCAGAGATCGTATCTCGCAGCAGCTCGTAAAGGCTGTGACGAAATAAAAAAACGTCTTGTCTATTTTGCGAAAGAACAGGCCGGGAATGGCATCAAGCCACCGGAGACCTTAACAGAACGAAAGCGATCCGTAAATCATAGTCGATGTTGCAACGCGAGGTTCCATTGTTCGTCATTTTTTGCGGTAGGTCGTGTATTGCGAGCAGATCGTAACAGCGGGTCTTGCGCTGGTTCGCTGCTTCGACCTCAGCCATTTGCACAAGGTAATTGATTTATAGGCACAGGTGTTGAGGAAAGTTCATTCTCATTACCGCAGATACACTATCGTCTAGTTAGACACGTTACACTCGTTAAGATAGGGAACTCGTTCTTTATTTGCTTAAAAAAACACGAACGCTCGAAATAGATCTTATTTTGAATTAACACGTTTCACATTGTTGGCTTTGTAAATTATGCGTTGTGTGATCTGCATGAAATTATGCAGTTTCAATATTTTCTTCACCGGACGGCCGAGGAATAACAAGCAGGGCAAATGTAAAACAGTGTTACGTCAAAGACGTTTACCTCAAATCATTTGCAACTTGTGGGAACTTACCAAAAAATATTTGTTACAAACTTTCACCAAAACTCATTCTTATACTCATAGGTATATTGTTTATTTATTTCATTACCCACAATTCCTAAAGTGTTTTACCATAATAGAAAGTGCAGTTATATTGATTCGGTACATCTTAAGTTTCCAATTTCCTTGTACATAGAACAATTTTAGTATTACCATAAATTTCTTGTTTGTATTTGGAAAATCTGTTCTTATATACTTTATTGAATAATTTCATAAGGAATGGGCTAGGAATATACAAACTAGTGAGGTAGGATTTTCCAAACACTTATTTGAAGCTATTCTATCATCTTTTTTAATTTTAAACTTGAATCATCATGAATTCTTTGCGTTATATCAAAACTCTTCTTAATGTTGAACATGCTCATCATCACTTTCTCGACAAACTATTGCTTTTTTGTTGATAAATTGGTGGTACTACATGTTTAACTTTACCTTGTACATCCTTACGTGTGTATAATTTGTATCAAGTCTAGGAAGAATGCAAATAGAAACTTGAAGAGCTCTTTGATTTTAATAGTTAGGCAAGATTCAGATGAAAAAGATCATTTTTCACAGAACTCAATGCAAATACTAATTGAATAATTCATTATTTAAATTGCTCTTCACGTAATTAATTCATAATTATGCCTCATCCTTCCAAGCACTTGATTTATGAGTAATTGTACAAATATGCACTCGCAACCATATTTATATTTGTTTATGAACAAATACGTGAGGCGTTGCTTTTTTGCACAGTTCATAATGAAAGGCAAGGTTACGAAATTCGCTCCGGTGCGTAAAATCGAAGCCCTTTGGGAGTGAGAAAACGACCTCAATAAATCGGCTTAATTATAACATTGTCGGATCACTAAGAACGCGAAAATTATGAAGGATGGCGAATCGGGCATCCGCCCGAAAAAGGCGATATAAAATTAGTGGTGAACAAATTTGGAGAAACGGGTTCGAGGGACTAGCTCCGCTGTACATTAAGATAATGCGTGCATGCAGATGCTAGTAAATCAGGCTGGGGAGGCATTTTTATCGTCCGAAACGAAACGTATCAGAACAACAGCCAAGACTCTACATCAGAGCATATTTGGTGTTTGGTGCGATTTTGTGTACGCCAGATTGCAAATCTAGATGTCCTTGGATACCCAGCCTACATTTCAATAAAACTTAATAAATTCACATATGCTCTACCAACGATGTGTACAAGTACGATCGATGTGTAATTATGGTGAACGATATTTATCTTCCCGTTCCTGGTCGCAATCAATTTATTTGATTGGTGCGACCGTTGGCTTGCTTATTCTAAGAATGTTTATTCGTTAGATGTTTTGTAACGTTTTCCTTGATTCTATAATTAATACAATGCAATTACGATTAATCATAAACGTAACTGCGAGTTTTATACAACGTTGTTAACCATCGTTAAAGTCAGTTATGGAATCGATTCAATTCTATATAGGCATAGTTATTATATGATTGACGTATTTAAAAAGAGAATGCAGGAAAATATCGTCGAAAGAAGGCCAATTGATAATTAAAGCAAGCTGGTTTAGGGCTGAAAATTGAAAATTATAAATTAAATACAAAAATCTTCGATTATGTAATATTATTAATAGTGTAAGGCAAGATTTGCAGTAATAATTGATACCTAGTGCTTGTTTACCCATTTTAACTGTTTTTTTTTTAAACCAAGGTTGAATAATTTAGATGGTCAATTTGAATTCCGGGTTACACAATATGAAGAGGAAGAATAATATTACATCATCAATATGAAATTTAACTGTCTTGGATACTACTAAGATTTATATCTATTTATTTGAAGGTACAGTTTCGTTTTTAGCAACCTAACGAAGGATATACTTACTATCGATTATTATTATTCCAATGTAAATTCTTATTCTTTTAATATTTAACTAAATTTTAACTTATCATATAACTTTCGAAAACAGCTATAAATATTTATTTGGCACTTCGTATTGCCAAGTTGTAAAACGAATTTTGACGAACTATCTAACCGCGAGTGAATGAACTAGAATGAATTACATTGTCATTGAAAATATAATTTGTAAGTCTTGCAAATCAATTAACAAAAGTAATCTGTTGTGTTTGTTAAAATCAAAGCACGGATAAAATAAAAGAATCAGGCTTAAAAATAAAATCAAACAGCTTGTATAACATTTTTCAAACTATTACTTTGGCTTTAGAAGGAATTATTTATTTTGAAGTAATGTACTGCTTAAAATAATGAAAATCGCTTTTTAGAAATACATATTAAATTTGTGAACTTCGAAGCTTTTTTTGGTCATGAATTAGTTTAAACTTCCTTCGCTTTGTCCTGCGATTCAAATATCTACCATTTATGTAACGAGCGTCTAAATAAAAACCTGGTCAAGTGGGTTGTGATCGAGAATTTATCCATTGCATTTACATAGCAGAATTACTAAATGTAATCTACTTGACAAGGTTTTTATTTAGACACAAGTTATGTATGACGATAAATTCATAACACAGTAATTTACAGGGGTTGTTCAAAAAAGTTTTCAGTGCTTGTCTACGAATAGCAAATCTATGTACAAGTAGAAAGAAAATGAACTGTTATACTGATAATGTCACCTAAACCCTACTTTAGTAAGTAGCACAAATACAATGTTTTTTTGACGAAATCATTTGAATAAGTGAGTCATTTTGTCATATCGGTTTGTCTGTATCTGTGCCACGTTTTTTGCAGCCACCTCTTTTCATCGAATTAAAGTCGGCATAAAACGCAGCTGACTCCCCTACTGTATACCACATTTTGATATCTCAATCATCAAAATACGAATAAATTGCTTTATCAAAATATTATCTGTGATATTTTAATATATTACCAGACTATTCGCTTTCAGTAAAGTTGATCCACCAAAACATTTCCCATTTTCAAATGCGTTACAAAAGTTATAGGAACAAAAGCTCTGACTGTGCCAAGTGGTTTGGGTAATTAAGAAAAAGAATTACATAGGCATATACAAATTTCTTTCACATTGTTTTCATTTTGACAGCTGTTCTTACATATTTTATACGCTTTTCGGTGCCACATCAGGTTTTTCCACAAAATTAAAAAAATAGTTATTTTAATTACAATTACACACTTTAGTTATGAGAAGACGGCTCTGTGTAACATCTTCTTCGTTTTCCTATAAAACTATGTCTTGGAGTGCTTTTTTATGGGTTGCATCTGGAACATCACGTTTTATTGACCACCAGTAGCAGGATAATAGCATATTTATATTCCATCGGTCTTGGTATCGCTTCTCCAACTCTTGATATTCTGATGAAAGCGTTTCCAAGGAAGCTGCGACGGTGTTTATAGGTACAAATTGGATGCTTATGATTTCCAGAAAGTTATCTGTACCACCTTTAAATGCATAGATACCAAGTTACTAGTTCTATAGCAGTCATTGTCGTTTGAAACTCTCTGCCATTCTTCAAGGTCCTCATCCGGGTTCAATAAAAATCCTTTCCTTTCATTTTTACATTGGAGAGTGAAGAACATTTTTGGCATAGGCATTTTCAATATCTCCTTCCTTATTTAGGGACTTAACGAACTGCCTAATTTAATATGGAGTCGCTGTAACAAAACTTTTTTAGGTGTATTATGTTTTTGGCCCAAATCTTTCCCAAGGAGTCCATTGTTTCTGCACATAATGTTGCATACATGCATTCCTAAAAAAAGCAAGAATATATTGAAAACCCTGATCTTTGTCCTAACAGCAAATTGGCCACCTGTGGTTTTGGTATTAAATTTTATGTAGTAATAGGTAATTCTCAATTTTTTAAGCCTCTCGCAAGTGGAAAAGTGCGCGACAGGTACAGAGACATATTTATTGGAATTGTGCAAAAGAAATCCTTTTAGGTTTCGCCTCGAAGAGAATCAACGAAGACTCTCCATAAAGAGGGATCGTAAAGTTCGGCACCTAGGTTTTCAATAACAGCAGGAATGTTATTTTGTTGTGAAAAATAGGGCACAAAATTCTTTTTACGCTTGCTGTACCAAGCAGACTGTGTTCCGGGAACCAATGGTGTTTTATATGTAGTCTATATCCAAGGAGTTGTTGCCATGTTTTGAAAGACCCGATTCTCTAATTAAATCATTTATTTCTGCTGTGTGAATAGTATTGGTTGGTTCATCTTTACTGCAAGGACCTCCACAGATTCTTCAACACAGACACTACTTTCCGAAGAACTGAGACTAACGGTGGAAGTGGTACAGGAACCTCTGGACCATGTGCAATTGGACATGTTGCTGAATTCAGATTTGGGTAGGACATTTTGTTGAAACCTTTTACATTACAACAATCGTTAACATGGTTTGTTAACTCCCTCCATATCATCCTATTAGGATAATAGGAAAAGCAACAATTTTCTTTCACCTTGGGTCCACTGCCTTGATTGTTAAACACAAATAATATATACTACGTGTGGAGTCCACGATCACTATATTTTCTACTTTGTATCAGTATTTTTCAAACAACAACGGATTAATATGCATTGCAAATTTTTTCTGATTAATCCTCGTAAATCGTATATTAGTTGGAACACTGTAACAAAAACTGTTTATATAAATTTTTTTGTAATTGTTCTAGATTCTATCTTGTGAGTTGTCTTGTTCTTTAGAAGAGAAAGTACTTCAGAAAATAAATTCCTTAAGCGGACTCGACGGATTCTTTTTGCAATTCTGGGAAAACGGACGACCGCTGCAGACGCGTAACATTGTTCATAGCGCTCATAGAACTCGAACTCGTGTAATTGTCGACTGTTAATGTCGATCGTACCAGATTTAACTCCGTTACCTACAGCACTTCAATAAACATAAATAACGCCGAGTCGATCGGCTTCACAATCGACCAGTGACATTTTAATGTGCTCGCCGGTGTACCACGTAACTAGACGGCAGAATGAATTTTCACCGAAGGAGTTCATAAAGCACTCCTTGCACGGCGTTGCGAAAAGTCGTGATTAATTAGAATTGGTCGGCGCTTTATGCAAAGAACTACTAAAGTTCGGTACTACATACAAATGTCATTAGTTACATGGTGAATTATAATGGACTCACTCGGAGAGTGTTGAAAGGATCTATTAAACTAGGTAGAGGAAAAAGTATGATTGAGAGCATGACTAACACGTTCGGGTAAAAAGGTCATCTGGTCATCACCATTAATTTTGTCCGTCACTGTATAATGTATTCATTGCTTGGTCCTTTTTTTTCTTTGATATTGTCATAAACAAATTCGCATATATAATAGATTAGTCTTAATAATTCCTGGCCTTAGATATATTTTAAAAAGTTATTTTCGCTGGTATCGTTTTTCTATTTACGTGTAGAAATACCAGGTAACTCGATGTAAATAAAATCAGCAAAAAAGCAAATGTTGTGCTTCCCTGTATGGCAGGTGTCCGCGAGAAGGACGACCGCTTTGTTACACATATATAGCATCGTAATAGTAATTAAAGAGGTACAGTTATATTGTTTCTTACTTTACATACTCCTGCACACGTACGCTTACATCTATTGAACTGGCTTTTAAAATAAAAAATTATATACTCAGGTTGTTTTTGTTCTATTTTATGGGCAAGTTGTGAAGCTTTTTCGCTTCTTAATCAGACGGTTAATTAACGAGCGAAGACTTGTAAATAAGAAAGCCAACGTACTGGAACGTCGCTTTCAAACGCTTTCAAAGACGAGCTTGACGTTATTTAATACTTACACCACCTGTACTTTCTGACACATCTGTATGCTGCTGTGCACCTCGTTATGAAATACCTGCATCTGGTGGCACCACGTCTTTTACCACTGTTAACAACGATCGTCCAGAGGAGCCAGTTATGCCAGCCAGGGGAGGAGCAGTTTCCTGCAGAGGCTGCGCGTGGGGTTCTTGACTCAGCGACAGGCAAACAGCACGACGTAGGTAGGTCGTACACACAAATCCAAACGGGGAAAAAGGAAAAACAGAAACGCCGAGTTAATTGGAAACTTTAATAACTTCTAGACGATGCAAATTATTCTCATTTTAATATTTAATGAGTTGTTCAACATTAAAGAGATTTAAATTTTAAAAATGAATCGGAAAAGATGCGCAGTTTCACTAAAACTTTAGGCAGTTCTAATATAATTCATCTTGAAGCGTTGAATATTTGTGCCAGAACAAAGAAGACATCGATCAAGAAGCAACGTTTTGACATGATCGTTTTAGTTATGTGCTTCAGCCCATTTGTTAGGCTGACAAATTTTCTGAAGAATTGATCCTTCATGGAGTGAACAGGAATGGTGGATAGTTATGATGGATATTCTCTGAAGGTCATTCATCATTTATATGAAGATCTATTCATCATGAAAGGGCAGTCAAATAAAAAATCATTTGCGAAAGTATATTTGTTAAGAACTTTTATACATTCTAATTTATTGTCAAAAATAAAAAGAAAAACGAATGTAAAGTACAATATGTTTCTATAAATATTTTTCGCGCTTAATGACTACGTAATGCCTATTCCTGATTATGGTTATAGCCTAACATAAGAATGAACTACGAAGACAAATCATTGGTAAGCAGTATTTTACTGCATTTTATATAAAAAAGGCCGGATGATTCAATTAGGAATAGTTTAAGAATATGTAATTAATTTGTTTCGTAAAAAGTGATTCATAAAACGTCGTATGGTGTGAAGAAATCATGTCTGGATTGCTCATCACAAGATGTAATGTGTAAAAATATATGGGCTTGATTTAAATGTTTTTCAAAGAAACAACTGGCTTGGTTGTATAGTCTTGTTAGGTAATGCTTATGATCTGTTTTTAAAAATTCTATTTTGTCTTCATTAAATTGAATGTGGTTATAGGAAATATGGAAGAGTTGTTGTTACAAAAAAGTTTATTATTATTTGGAAGAACTGAGAGAAACGTGTTAGCACTAGCAAAAATTGTTGTTGCAGTTGTACTAATGCGTTTTAATCAATGCTTGTTCATATGAAACAGTTTAATGTTCGCTACTGTACACACATATCATTATCTATCTAATCGTCTGCGTATGCGCCCGGACAAGAGAGATACTGACCCTATTTTAATCGCCCTCGAGGCACCTTTATAACAGATTATTAAAATAAATAACTACTGCCTGACTGTGAAGATGGCAGCGAAAGTATTTCAAACGAGAAGCAATTACTTGTAGAGAGTCTAGTTTCTCAAGTCACGGGTTCCGTGAATTTAAGACAAAAATATTCCGCTCCCGGGTACATTTTGCTGATTATTTCTGCATGTCCTTATTAGAAGAGAAAAAAATCGGCGGAAAGTGGGATCTTCCTAATAGGCTTTCGACATGAAATTTCTTTGTAATGGCGTGCGCATTTACATATTGTCGTGCTCCAGCAAAAAGTTAGTCGTATGTTATACATTGGGGCCGAAAAGCGGTGGGTGGTGATTCGAATCGTGGCGCCCGCCCGCGAGTTGTACGCACTTCAATGTTGTTTCTCTTTTGAGTTCAATGTAATGACCGTCACGGCTTCTGTGTTACTCACCTGCCATCCGACTCTTATTTATGAACAGCGCTAATTGTTGTCATTTGTATTCATCTTCGCGCCTTACCGAAGCTTAATTTCAATATATTTCACAACGCACGTGCCGAATATGGTAAAGAACAGCTTGGGCTTTGAACACAACGAATAGTAGAATCACATCAACTGTTAACAAAGTGTTACCTGGTTCTAGTACATAAGATTGAAGAATTAAGATTCTACAAAAAAGAATATGATTGATACACTAATCAAGCCCTGCTTTTGGTTGTAATAACAAAATGCAATTTTTCGTGTAGTTGACAGAAAAGTGACACAATAAATCGTGAAGAAAAGTGAGACTTGTCTTGTTAGCAACACTTTTCTTCACGTTTCCGTTAGCAACACTTTTTTTTCATTCATTTTGACTACCAGAGGTCGAAGATTTATTGATTGATGTCACAGATTGATGTTTTGTTACTACTCGTATGTCAACAAATGCTTGACATACCTTGATGTATTATTATTATTCGTCGACACTCTCATAATTTTAGCGTTATTTTCGTCAACTACACGAAAAAATAGCATGGTCTACACGTTAGAAAACTGAATTTCCATGTTCGTGTAAATTTGATCCACTCGTGAGCTAATGCTCACTCGTGAATTCAAACATTGACACTCACTGGAAAACTGTCACTTTTCTAAACTTGTAAATCTATATACTATTTATGATCCCAAGTTTCAAAAGGAAATTAGTCATCTGGTTATCGTGATATAGGAGTTTTTAGCAAAACAGTATTTGCGTTCTGCGTTTTTCTGAAACTTTTCAAATGTTATAAACTGCTTACGGGAATGAAGTGTTGAGTCGTTCAAGATGCCGCGAATGGTTTACAAAGTTCAAGGAAGGTCGGGAATCAGTCCAAGAAAACCCTCGTTCTTGACGATCATCAACATCAACTGATGAGAGGGCCATGTTGCGGGTTTGCATGAACTTGTTCCGTCAAGTCGAGGATTGACCATTCGAGAAATGACTGATGAGTGCAACCTTTCGTTTGATTCTTGTTAAGAGATCTTAACGGAAAAACTGGGGATGCGTCTTGTTGCTGTGAAGTTTGTTCCCCGGCTCAACATCGTGTCGGTTCGAATCTGCGAGGATCTTTTACAGGGAGCGAACAAAGATGGTACATTCCTTCTGGACATCACAACACGTGACGAAACATGGGTTTGCGGGTATGACGTGGAAATGAAAGCCCAGGTATTCCAGTGGAGAAGCAAAGACCCAAGAAAACACGTCAGTCGCGATCACAGGTCAAGGTTGTGTTGACTGTTTTCTTTGATTCCAAGGGAATTGCTCCCACAAGGTAAGACAATCAACTGTTATTATCTCCTCGAAGTTTTGAGACGATTATGTGAAAGTGTCCGAAGGAAGAGACCTGAACTTTAGTAGAATGATGAATGGATGTTTCACTACGACAATGCTCCTCATTCAGCACTTGTTATTGGCGTGTTTCGCACAAGAAATAAACAGGACGACTCCTTCTTCAGCCCCTGCTGACGTTTTTCTATTCCTCAAGCTCAAGTCCCTCCTCAAAAGGCAAAGCTTTGACATACAGTATTTCGGAGAATGCTTTCAGCAGGTCAAGGTTATGTTGACCGTTTTCTTTGATTCCAGTCGAGTTGTTCACCATTAATTCCTCCCACAAGGTCAGACAATCAATTGTTATTATACCTCGAAGTTTTGTGAAAGTGTTCGAAGGAAGAGACCTGAACTTTAGTGGAATGGTGAATGGATGTTTCACTACGACAATGCTTCTTCTCATTCAGCCCTTGTTATTGGCGAGTTTTGTACAAGAAACAAATAGGATTACAGTTCTTCCTCATCCCCCGTACTCGCCTGATTTGGTCTCTGCAGACTTTTCTATTCCTCAGGCTCAAGTCCCTCCTCAAAGAAGAAGAAGTCAACGTAACGCGGTTCCAACCGCCAATTCAAACAGTTATAGTGTTTCCTAATAAATTCACAAAAATGCGTCCTGTAATTGTTTGAGCAGATTTTGTGTATGTGGCTTAATATTCCGTACTGCGCTGAAATAATGTGTGCCAAAATAAAAAAATTTCTTACATTATCACATAATGGGATTGAATTGAGATTTTCAAGCGATAATTTATTACGGTTTTAAGTGCCTTGGCTTAAATTGGCTTTTGGTCTTCGAGAATTACAATTTATCATCCCAAAGAACCTTTAATGGACAGTTTAAAAATCGCACAGTTGCTCAACATTTCACTATCGGTTGATAGCTTCGTCAGGAGCCTTCTTTGATATCGAGGGCGTCATATCAGAAGGGCGTATCAGCATAGGATTATAATGGCTCATACGCTCATGACGCCTTCGATATGTACGAATAATTGTAAATTGAACCCTCAGTAGTTTCAAGAATCTTACATGAAGGGACCTAGCGCGAAGTAATTTATTTTGAGAATATTGACCTAGATATTCCATAGGATGATAACTGACTTTCAGAAAGTACAGTGTGTGAGAAGCAGTAAACAAATAAGAAGATCTGAACAATGTTAGAAGATGATTTACCAAGTGATTTCCAAGAATGTAATAGGAAGAGAGACCTATTGTAATGGTTCAGGAATGGGCCAGGAACCACATGTGTGAATTAACTAAGATGAGACTAATATTTTTCTGCAACTTGCCCCAACAAGTAAAAATAACTATTCTAACAATATCTAATAAAATGTAACTTGTTTAACAGTATCTAATAAAGTAACAGACGAATTAGTATTGATCTGTAAAACAGAATATGTGTTTTGAGGCTAAAGGAGATTAATCAGAAATCATAAGTAAAGGGAAATATCTTGAAATGTAAATACACTCGTGGACAAAAAATTCCGGACACCCAATTTAATTTCTGTTATCATAGGAAAAAATTGGTTTTTGTTATGTTTTTTTTTACAACATGTGAAACATTTACAAACTAAGATTGGGAAACAAAAAAGGGGTAGTATACATTTGATTTATTTGCAAAACTTAAGACAAACCAAAACTGTGCAAAATTATCTTTAGTCAAAAAATCTTAGTGTGCTGTTTATTCAGTTTTCCTAGGTTGAACTGATTTTGTCGAACGCGCATTTTAACTGTTTAGAGTGACGTTATTGTTTGGAAAAAATGCGACCTGAAAATGTAGCTCGAGCAGTAGCTTTAAATGAAGATGGACGCAGCATAAGATACATCGCCAATGTGTTGAATGTTTCTCGAAGTACCATCCAAGACGTAATCCAACGATATCGCGAAACTGCGGAGTACACGAGAAGACCAGGATCAGGAAGACAACGCATCACAAACCGACGACAAGACCGCTTTTTGGTGTTATCTACACTACGCGACCGTGGTTTACCATCAACAGTTTTATCTCGTCAAGAGGAAGAGGTAACTGGTACTGCAGTTTCAGCTCGAACCGTTCGCCGAAGATTGCAGGAATACGGGTTGACATCAAGAAGACCTGCTGCTTGTCCCCTTTTGCTCCCAGCTCATCGTGTTGAGCGACTACGTTTTGCACATGAACATAGACATTGGACAATGGAGCAATGGAGCTCCGTATTGTTCACGGATGAGTCTCGTTTTCGTCTACGTTCACCAGATGGACGAGAACGTGTGTGGAGAAGGCCAGGTGAATGGTTTTCAGATTGCTGCGTAATTCCAAGAATACCATTTGGTGGTGGCAGTATAATGGTGTGGGCTGGTATTTCAATGCACGCGAAAACTGAGCTTGTTCTCATTGAAAATGGTGCGATGACGGCTGAAAGGTATATCAACGAATGTTTAGCTGATCACGTCGTACCATTTGCTGCATTCTTAGGTGAAAATTTTACGTTAATGCACGATAACGCACGACCACACATTGCACAAGTGGTTACGCGCTATTTGAATGAAGTCAATATTCATCGATTACAATGGCCAGCTCGAAGCCCGGACTTGAACCCAATAGAAAACCTCTGGGATTCATTGGGGCGACGAGTTCGGCATCGACAGCCCACACCAGTAACAATTCAAGAACTCAGAGTAGCTCTTGTTGAAGAATGGGAAAACATCACACAAGAAGAGGTCTCTAACTGTTTTGTAAGTTTACCACGCCGTATGGCAGAAGTCATTACAGCTCGTGGAGGTAGCACACATTATTAGTCAACCAAAATTTTTTGTTAACGCAGTTCTGAAACCTAGTCAATAAGCCAAATGAATTTTAGTTATTTTTTACACTTTTCAGTTTTCAAGTTTTTCTTATGAAATAAATGTTTAGTTCCTTTTTTTATTCCCCATTCTTACTTTGATTGAACAAATAAATAGGTAATATTTCATAATTTGTAAAAATAAACGATAACAAATTTTTCCCCTTATGATCACATAAATTAAGTTGGGTGTCCGGAATTTTTTGTCCACGAGTGTAGTATTCTTGTATTGCGAAATATACAGAGTCCTTCTGTTAGGAAAACAATTCTAAAAGAAGATTTTGAAATTAAGGAACGTCAAAATACTAATAAATATACATATATAAGGAGCAATGACAGGAGATTCGTAATGTTCGGGAAATTTTGTAAAATGACAATTTGTAATTAATAGAACGAAGGATATATCAGATGTTTTTTTATACTTTCACATACTTAAGGAAAGAACATGATTAAGGAAAGCAATTGCCACTATTTTCTCCCAAAATGTATCTTTCCTAAGTTCATTATCTTTCATATTAAAGGTATGTGTACATACATATATATAAATACAGATATTTTTGTATTTAAGTATAATTCTCACGTTTGATATAATAATTTAATATCGTAAACATTTAATTTTTCACATTGTTTAAATGTGATAAATTCTTATCTATGTTTGCGCATGGTCCTTAACAAACCAAGATGATATATTCTGTAATAAATTCCCACGCTTGATAATGTATATATATGTTATAAAGTAGTGGTGCCTTCTTTTATTGAAAAAGCAGAGAACAATTAATTTTGACCGAAACATCCTTACGGTGTTGGCAATCTTCAAATTCATTCATCGTTATAATGAATGTATTTTTCGCTTTAATGCCAGTATGCACAGCAAAACGTTTCACAGGGTAAATTACCTGTCCTGTCCGTTAATTTGAAGAGCCCGGGAAAGACCGGGATGCAAGTCACGGTCCAGCGCTTCTCCACAAAGACCTTTGCGTGCATTAATTAATTTCCAGTTTATACTGTTGGCCGATCATCACGAACAACGTAGAGCCGCATTTTAATTATAAACAAACGAAAGCCACTTAATAAGCAGCAAGCACTCTCATTTATTCAATAATTCACGTAATAAATTGAAATGAATTGCTAAAACATGTCATTATGGCTATATTGTCCGGTGCAGTACGCCCCCGCCGTATCATAAATGCAAATGATGGCTGGTGGCGCCCATGAAGACTTATATAGATAGAAGAACTAACATATTTGCGAAATCCGGCGGCCTCAGAAGGGGAGAAAATTGAACCGGTGAAGGAATCCACATATCACGATCGAGCAATGTTGACCGGACGCCCACCGATGCAAGATTTTTCTTGATTCTGTCCGGATTTAAAAGGCACGTTGTATTTGTTGACTTCGCTTTTTGTGCTCCTTCAAGGTCGTAAGACAAAAATACGGCAGAAGAAAGGCTTTATACATCATAAGTGGTTCTGTAAATGGAGCCAGACGAAATTTATATGTAAAGCAAATAAAACAGACATAAAATGAAAACATAAGCAAATTTGTTTAAACTCGTTAAGAGTATGATCGGTATCCTTTTTGGTCTTGTTGCTTTCCTGTCTTGGATGTTTATTTTATCGTCTTAACTAAAATGATGATTAGAAAGTGTATAAATCGGCTTCCTGTAGGAACATTTAAACAACAGGAACAAGGAACAAGTTAAATTGATTAGAGGTGCATTTAATTATCCCTAAAGGTTTTTATTCAAAAAAAAGCTCATCAAAACTGAGCTTGAGCAAAAACCTCAACTGGTCAATTGATCAGAATCGATGAGTGAGTGAGTAAATTGTGAAATGAGTATAAACAGAATTTTAATAATTGAATTAAATTTAATCGTATTTGGCACACTTAATTTAATTCTTGCATCAAGGAATCCAGCAACGCTACAAAATAATGTCATTCCTTACAGACACGAACTTTTATTTACAATTTTCTAATCTAATAACATTAACTTAAACATCTTAGCGTAAACAAATATTGTGTCTCATTATCGATTGATCGGCGTGACCCAGTTTAAAATCTCCTAGACGTGGGACAATGATTTTTACAGCACAATTGAAAAGTGCCGAGAGGCTATATTTGGCGAAAATGAACGGCAAAGTACACCGGGGATTTCAATTAGACTGCAAGCACCTAATTTAGACGCCTGATATTTGTAATAAATTTTTATGGTTTTGTGTTGTAAGATATTATGGTATTGTAGGTAAAAATAACTTACCTACATTACACGGGTACGTGACCAAATACAGATTTTTTAATAGTAGCTATTATAAATACATACCAAAACAGAATTTTTAGTGATTTTTCTGATTATTTAGCGAAATGTGAGAACGTTTCTTTGAAACAATTGGTTAAACAATTGGTTTTTAAAACAACCGGAGCACTCGGTTGGGCAAGTTCGACCTCCCCCTAGTACATGTAATTTTTATGTGGTACATAAATAGATTTCTAATGTGTCAATGCCCTTTTACACTACCCTGCATCTTGTACAAGATTTGGTCCAATTTCTTGAATAGCATACATGATCTAGTATTGTAACACGCCGAGGTGCTACTATTGTTTGTTGTCTTTAGGGACAACTAAATAAGTAATAAATGAATCCAAACAGATAAACAAATTTAATTTATTAGCAAGTTAATTTACTGGCAACTGAAAGATTATCGTCTGCAAGAATTTAACGCGTATTTATTCTCGGGGTAACTCGGGCAAATTTCCAGGAAAGCAAAAGGTCAGTGCTATTGTTCCAGACACTCTGGCCAGACGAATTGCTACCTGAGATTACGGGGCCCCTATACCATGCAATAATAACTACAATAAATTTATGTCAGGCGCCAGCCTTCAAGGAAATCCTCCGAGTTACTTTTGTTGATATTTCTGAACTATTTTCAAGAATTAAAATGGCTCGTGATCTCTAATGCGAACGGACCCACTTGTGCCCCGTTCTTTGGTCCCGGTGCAGCGGATATAAATCTGAGATAGCAGGAATTGGATACTTAACATAAAAATAAAAATGCGGACTTAACTTTAATTAATTTATTTATTGCAAATTAAGGGGAAAAACTCCGTTTTTCAGGCGCTATGCAGCCTGAAAATCTGAGTATAAAAAACCCCGTTTTTTATATTAACATACAAGGAAACACCAAAAAATTTACACTCGTATAAGAAATACAGTAGAATTCGTTTAACGGTTTTCTCGTTCGGATATCGTGACGAACTACCTAATTCCAATTACACAACTGGTGGGTTGTTTTTATGCTTGTCCCAAACAATATTTGTGTACTGACTATTCAATTTAAATGAATAATTAATTTGTTTCCAAAATTACGTTATCTTGGTACTCGTGTTTAACACTTTAATCGTACTCTAAGACCCGCTCTGTATATCAACCAGTGTACAGCGGCGTTGTGCCTACAGTGTACTTACTTAATGAATGTAGGGGATTAATTAATCAGATACTGGGGAAGTATGTGATACAAAATGCAACCCAGGCGATCGATCTGTGAGAAAATAAATAGCAATCGCTCGTTTTTCAGGGGAGCCTCCCTTGGAGGCGGGAACCCGATTTTTGATAACCTACTAACGCTACGAAGTGGGGAGACTAGCTCAACCGCTACTTTCGCTATTTTGAGGTGCAGGGTCAATGCCTCTGGCTTTATTAATTAACCTCTGATTGCGTTGTTCGACGAAGATCTAACCTGTACGCGATGGAATATTTTGACCGTTTTTTATGACACTCTACTATGTGTAGTTATGGCCTTACGGTCTCGCAGCAGATTCCTTCTAATTAACTACAGATCTCCCGACAAAGACTACACCTTGGTCCACACACAGAGTGTGATGGAAACTCGGCTGAGAAGATGGCTCTGATTATGTGATTCAGAATTGGTTTGACCTCTTAATTTTACTGCCCTAGTAATACAACTGATTGGCCTTGATTTAGGTAATTAATCTGTGCTGGTCACACTGGGTTTTAGTGGCAGATCTGAACTTGCCTTAGACCAGTGGTATGAAACAATCGATTTCACTGCGCAAATCGAAAAACACGTTGCTTGCGTGTTTCCAATTTGCCAGAGAATACCGAAAAGGATTCACTAATTTTACAAAGTACCCTGTATGTGAATTGCACGATAAATTGGAAACGTCGGCTGACTGCCCTGGTCGATTTAAATTACAGAAACGCCAACAAACTAGTTAATAATTTATATAACAATGGTCAAGCAATGCCACTACAGTGGATGCCACTGATTTACTTTGACTTTGGTTCGGATGCAAATTAAGACTAAGAATAAATTTCCCAAACCAAGTAAGTACTGAAATTTATAGATTATGAAAATTTAATCATCTAATACCACCAATTATGTAACGAATAAGATACAAATTAGAGCAAATTACCTAGCTCCGTGCCGCGGAATAACAATCCAGATTCACGCACAACACAAATTTTAGATCCACTTCGCGGATTAGATTTTGCGCCAAGACCGTGATATTTTAATTTTATTTTAATTGCCTCTCAAAAATCACTGGTAATTTTAACCGGACGGATTAATTAATTTATACCCTCTAGTGAAAATAATTAAAGAAATCAGTAAGTAACTTAAAGCAAGTTGCCCCGCAAAATAGATACGACTGACCGTCTTGAAAGCGCGTGGCTATCTCCTTCTCATTTTCAAATTCATCTTCCAACTGCCCCTAATTACTGCCCCTTCCTTTGACCCGAAAACAAATGCAAAATATACTTTGACCAATCGGATCGCGTCCTGTGTTTAGAAGAAACACGCCTCCGCGTTTCACGAAGTGTTTTTCTAACTTTCCAAAACATGCCACCCTGAAGGGCTCCGCGTCTTTAACGTCTGCTTCTACTAAATTTCGACATAGTTGACGTTTTTATTATTTCCTGCCTTTTGCAAGTGTCCCTTTCAATGCTGTATTATCTTACGTTTACTTATGCGTATCGAATTGCAACTTTTAAAGAATAGCAGACTCGTACCCGAAACTTTCGTGGCCCAAAATTTATGTGACAATCCTTCCAAAGTCCATTGAACGATCTCAAGTGCGATAGGATTTATGGCCTTTCGTGCTTGTTAAATGGTCATTGAATGATCCTACGCCTTCTTTCCGGCCGGCAACTTGCCTTCAGTTTCAAATAGATGTACATTTGTTTGTGATTTATCATTTTCAAAACAATTTTCGACTACCGTGACAATAACCTTAATTGCAAGTATGCGTAACAATTTTAGTTACATCAATAACATGCTTATTTGTTTTATATACAAATTCGCGACCGTTTCACTCGCCCCCGCTGGAAATTAGCGCAATTGCTCCGTCGAAATGAGCATTTTCCAGCTTTCCCTTGATATGGGAGCGCCCACGAACACTTGGCACCCCCTCGCCAGGGCAGAAATACACCGGCGTACCGCGGAACGCTAACCGATCGAACTCGTCTTGGCCAATGAAAACCAACCTCAACTAACAATTTCCTCCAAACCACTAAGAACCACCCCACTTCAACACACTAAAGGAAAAGAGAGGAAAAGAACAAGAAAAATCCCGAGCTTATGCAATCCCAACACTTCCGTGTTCCAGACGCCCCCAGTTGTTGAACCAGCTAGACCGGTGGACACTCTAACGGAACATATAGACTGCTCTTACTTAATCGAAGCCACTTGACATTCCACTGTCACCTACTGATTAATAACTACCTTGATAATCACTTCTTATTAATCACCAACTCGCACCTACGCTAAATCCTAATTAATTCAACACCCACGGACTCTTTAATCACACCTTAATCGCTAACTATCCCTTCAATACCTGGCTAATTTGCTCACTCACTTCCGCACTCACTATTTAGTTTGCTAATTCCGTATACGGCCTAAAAAAAACCTTCGTGTCGATGTCACTCACTAAACTTCCACTAAGATTCCCTAAGTTTTAATTATCCCACCCCAACACCTTGAGTTGATAACTCACCGTCACTAATCACGTGTAATATCTCATGACACTAATTCACGCTAGCGCATTAGCATGCCACGGTAAAGCCACCTTAACTTCCCGGAATTACATCCTTAATAACATTGTCGCATTAATAATTCCGCACGCACCTGACCTTGACACCGTCAAATTGAAGCGCCCCGAGAAAACCCATGGACACCGTTAACTAAATTAATCCATCACTACCACTAAAATTTTCCTTAATTAATTAATCTCACACAATAATTCATTTAATATCACACCATAATTCACCGTTAAACTAAATATATATGCACCATTCGGAAACGCTTGTAAAATCTCCCATCACTAATTAGCTCATAAATTACACCGGTATCCATTGAAGTAATTTCGCAACAACACCCCCGACTAATCCGATACCTGTTAATGCAACACTCTTTAATCACGTACAAATATTTCCACTCACTTAATACTCGAGTTCGCTGTTTGCCGTTTCATAATAATCAGATGATAATGACGTATTATCCGTACCCTCATAAATACCAGACGGCTGGGCCAGTTACCCCGCCATAAACCTTCCCAGAAACCCCAGACAGTGTGTCAATAGCAGTCTGTGCCACTGACCGTAATTATCCGTGGGTCGATGACTTCCTGCAATCCCATATAAACACTTTCACTTGTTGTTACGAAATTTTAGGGTCCCCATCCGTAACAGTGGTGTTTGCTCATTAACCCTTTAATCTAGTCCGGTATATGTGTAGTATGGTCGGAGGCTAGACGCGTTAAAAATTCCCCGTCGGACGCCGGCGTGGTTCTCGAGCAGGTAGGCGTTGATATGTATTTTCCGTCGGATAACATATGGACCCTCATAGAGGTTACAGAACTTTTGACTTATCCGGTCGGCGAGCACGGAAATGGGGTTAGTTCGAATTAGCACAAAGTCGCCTTCGTCGAATGGCTGTTGGAAACTCGTTTGCTGCCGCCCCCGCAGTTGCGCCATATGCCGTGTGTTTTGTTTAACTATCTCACGCACGCGATGTATATCCTGATTTAAAACAAATGGGTTAATCCGGCGGATTACCGCTCTATAGGGTAACTCTGGTTCTTCCCCGAATGCAATTGTTACAGGTGCAAATCCCGTGGAATCGTGTGGTAGCGAATTCAAACACGTTTGTAATTTTTCTAAGTGATCAATCCAACCTGTATGTCTTCTTGAGCAAAATGCCCGGAAAAACCGTCCAATCTCCCTCATAACACGCTCGACTGGATTTGAAGCTGGATGTCTGACGGATGTATATTGTACTTGAATTCCAGCTGTGGCCATCCTTTGTTTCCACAGCCGCGAGGTAAATTGAGTACCATTATCACTAAGAATACGTTCTGGCCTAATTCGGGATTCCTCTAAGATTTTACGTGCAGCCGTGCTTGCATTCGCCCTCTTCATAGCATATAATTGGACAAATTTGGAGAATACGTCAATCGTCACCAACAGATACACCGCCCCGGCACGCGCTCGTGGCAATGGCCCGTAGAAATCGACTGACATCAATTCACCGACTCGTTCTGCAATTATTGGCTGGAATTCCCCCGCAAAATTTTTTTCAGGTGTTTATTCCGCTGGCAGTTGTCACAGCTTCGCAGAACTTTCCTGATTGAGTGCCGCATTTTCCTCCAGAAAAACAATGTACGCATTGCATGAAATACTTTCCCGGGTCCGAAATGCCCATACGCTTCATGAAAGTGTTGTACTAACTCGACAATCAAACTTCGCGGCACCGCCACTAATTTCGCCTGCGTAAACCGACAGTTGTACAGTAGAACCCCGTCGTACATTTCATATCCTGCCTTTCTTTCTTCGTCATCTTGTACATAAATTTCCCCGAGATATTCATCGTTCGCCTGTAACTCTCCGATATTCATTAATCTTCTCCGTAGCTCTGGCTTTTCAGTAGTCGCCAGTGTCGCAATTATTGGCGCCGGATGTCCTTGTTCACCTGCTGTTGAGGGCCCAATCGGAAACCGCGACAAGGTATCCGCTACAACATTTTCTTGTCCTTTGATGTGGCGCACTTCGAAATCAAAAGCTTGCAGCATCAGTACCCATCTTGTCAAACGCTCACTCAACAAACGGCACTGTTTTAGAAACTGTAATGCGTGATGGTCACTATAAATAATCACCCTCGCGTTCATTAAGTACGTGCGGAACTTCTGTAAAGAAAAAATTATCGCTAGCAGTTCCTTCTCTGTCGTGGTATAGTTCACTTCCGCTGTATTCAGGGATCGGCTGGCGAAAGCGATGACCCCCAGCTCTCCTCCGTCCTTTTCCTGGCATAATGCGCTACCTATTCCAAATCCGGAACTATCCGTCTGTAAAATAAACGGTTGATCCCATCTCGGGTGCCGCAACATTACGCAATGTAAAAACAACTCCTTGATGTGTTGAAAATTAGACTCTTCTTCGCTTCCCCACTTCCATCTGACTCCTGTCTTCAATAGCTGTCTTATAGGCCGCGTATGCTCGCTATAATCTCGCTGGAATTGTCGATAGTAATTGCATAATCCTAGGAACGCTCGTAGCTGCTTAACACGTGTCGGCGCTGGGAATTTCAGAATTGCTTCGATTTTCTCTGGATCCGGCCGTATTCCGTTTGTTGATAAAATGTGCCCTAGAAACTTGATCTCTTTTTGTATAAAACACGACTTTTCTAAGTTCACGGTTAAATTAGCATCTCGCAGCTTTGTCAAGACTGCCCGCAAGTGTTCTAAATGTGTTCTAAAGTCCGGTGACGCTATCAATAAATCATCCACGTAATTCACCGTGAACTCCCTTACTTCCGGCCCTAAAACCAAATCCATGCAGCGACTGAAACTGGCGACCGCTGTCTTTAATCCGAATGGCAATACCCTGAACGTGTAGCTCCTTCCGTTATAGAGGAAAGCCGTGTACTTCCTACTGTTTGCATGCAACGGTATCTGCCAATAAGACGAGCGCAAATCTAATGACGAAAAACATCTCACATTGTTAAAACGGCGTATTAACTCTTCACTTGGAGTAGGACTTTCGCGATCTGCCACCATCTTCTCATTTAACTGTCTTGCATCTAGACAAAGTCGCACCGTGGAGTCCTTTTTCTTTACGACAACAATCGGACTCGAATAAGGTGATGCTTCACGTTGTATAATTTGTAGCTCTAACATCTTCTTAATTTCATCGTCTACAGCTGGCCTTAACGCGTATGGTACGGGATACGAGCGCTTCATGAAGGGCGTCTCGTCCTGCATTAAGATCTCGTGCGTATACAAGTGCGTCAGCCCTGGTATTTTTGCAAAGACCGAATTAAATTCTAAAAGCAAGCAGCTTAACTGATTTTTCTCGGTTTCCGCTAGAATACAATCTTTTATCTTGTCCTGTATAACCTCGTTGCCTTCGTAGTGTTCCTCTGCAACCAGCATTACATTCGCGTCAATACGTTCTCCCTCCGGTTCGCAGGGGTCGCCACACGCCCCCGCTCTTTCAACCACCTCTATACGCTCAGTGAGCTGTACTTGATGTCGGCGTTCTTCGTATGTAAATTCAAATACGCCTTCTTCGAAATCAACCTTCGCTTTGTGGCGGTTCAGCCAATCATCGCCGATGATCATCTGTTTGATCAAATTCTTAACAACCAAACAAGCCGTTCGTATTTCGGTTCCACTAATATCCAAGGAGATAAGCGCTTGCACGTTGACGCGAATACTTCTCTGTCCAACTGCCCCCTTTAATTGTGTTGCTTTAACAGGTAGTATTGGGACGGTAACCCCTGCCTTGATGAGTTTATCGTAGGTTTCTTCAGAGACACAGGTGACCTCGCTTCCGGTGTCAATTAGCGCCACGATTTCGACTCCTCCGTTGGCCTTGATAGTGATCGCTGGGATGACCCTATGATTTTCTTCCTCTCCGCTAGAAATAAACCGTGGCCCACGCTGTAACGACAAAATCTGGAAACAATCTGCGCCCGTGGCTTCCAACGGTTCACCTGGCCTAATTAATTCACTGTAACGCAATAATTCGCAACCCGAATCGCCTGAAAAACCAACACCCTGTAAATGTGTTTGCCCTGCTTGTATAATTGGTGCTATGATTCCCTGATGATATTTCCCTAGTCCTTGGAACGGTTTCCAGCCTAATTTCACGAGTAATTCAAAGCCCTTGTTAATCCCGTTTGACTCGCCTTTCCTTGTCACGTGATTCACTTCCACAACAGCGGCCTTCCTTGCGTCATCTACGGCGAAGCGATCGGCCTTTCGACTCGCCTTGCTCAGTTTTCCTGATCGGGTTCATCGTCTCCGTAAGGCGTGTAACGCCAATTCGCTCGCGCTCCTCGTCCTCGATATCTTCTCTCCTCTCTTGCAGGCCCCCCTGTTGATACTAATTGTGCCAGTAAATCATCCTGTCTTCTCAGGAACTCGGCTGCTTCCTGTATGGTGTTCCTGCCGCTCATCTGCCAAAGAGATTGCAGTGTGTGGGGAAAGTGGCGCATTAAATCGTTCACCAATACTGTCTCCGCTCGCTGTGTCGTTAAAAGTTTTGCCTGGCTTACGTAATACGAGAAATGTTCTAACATCGTATATATCCCGCGAGGTTCCCATTGGGCGCTGATTATTTCGCGTAGGACCTCGAGTTGCTTCTGTTCGGACCAATACGTTTTTAGGAAGTCCGTTTTAAAATCCGCGTAATTTTGCCACTTCCCTTTGTAAATTTGGCTCCAGTAATAAGCCGATCCTAGTAAACTTTCTTCTGCGGTTATTAGTTTTTCTCCCTCGGGAATTCCTACTCTTCGAAAATAGCCCTCTAATTGCCGTAAAAATCTGTATGGATCCGCATTCGCTTCCCCTTTGAAAATCGGCTTCCTAATAGTTAATTGAAGCAACGACCTTGATTGTACACCTGAAATTGCGCATGGCCCCGACGAGTTCGACACGGCTTCGATCGTATTCCGACAGCCCACAGGTACATTTCTTACCTGACTTGACGCTGAAGAACCGCGCTCTTGAACCGTCGAGACTTCGGACGTGGAGCTGCTCGCCGCAGATGATGTCGTCTCTCCTGGCTGCCGCTCGCTGACGATGCTCTGCAAGGCCGCCAAAACTCCCGACATTAGTTCCTGTTGTTGTTCCGTCCAACTGGTGAACCATCGTGGCACCTGTTCCGTTGTCCCTTCGTAACGCTGCATAGTGTCAGGCGTCGCGACGCTCGTCCCCGGTGCATCGATTTCGGCGCCGGCACTACTCGTTTGCTTCGCGGTTTCGCGATCCGTACCGGTCTTTTCCGCGACCGCCCGCGCGCGACTTCCTCTACTGTATATCTTTTTTCCGCGTCCCGTCATTTCCCACTATCTCAAAGTTATTACTCCGTCTACTTTAAATCAAAACCGGAATCCTGGTCGTCGGCAACAAAATTTTACTTATTATGTAACACGCCGAGGTGCTACTATTGTTTGTTGTCTTTAGGGACAACTAAATAAGTAATAAATGAATCCAAACAGATAAACAAATTTAATTTATTAGCAAGTTAATTTACTGGCAACTGAAAGATTATCGTCTGCAAGAATTTAACGCGTATTTATTCTCGGGGTAACTCGGGCAAATTTCCAGGAAAGCAAAAGGTCAGTGCTATTGTTCCAGACACTCTGGCCAGACGAATTGCTACCTGAGATTACGGGGCCCCTATACCATGCAATAATAACTACAATAAATTTATGTCAGGCGCCAGCCTTCAAGGAAATCCTCCGAGTTACTTTTGTTGATATTTCTGAACTATTTTCAAGAATTAAAATGGCTCGTGATCTCTAATGCGAACGGACCCACTTGTGCCCCGTTCTTTGGTCCCGGTGCAGCGGATATAAATCTGAGATAGCAGGAATTGGATACTTAACATAAAAATAAAAATGCGGACTTAACTTTAATTAATTTATTTATTGCAAATTAAGGGGAAAAACTCCGTTTTTCAGGCGCTATGCAGCCTGAAAATCTGAGTATAAAAAACCCCGTTTTTTATATTAACATACAAGGAAACACCAAAAAATTTACACTCGTATAAGAAATACAGTAGAATTCGTTTAACGGTTTTCTCGTTCGGATATCGTGACGAACTACCTAATTCCAATTACACAACTGGTGGGTTGTTTTTATGCTTGTCCCAAACAATATTTGTGTACTGACTATTCAATTTAAATGAATAATTAATTTGTTTCCAAAATTACGTTATCTTGGTACTCGTGTTTAACACTTTAATCGTACTCTAAGACCCGCTCTGTATATCAACCAGTGTACAGCGGCGTTGTGCCTACAGTGTACTTACTTAATGAATGTAGGGGATTAATTAATCAGATACTGGGGAAGTATGTGATACAAAATGCAACCCAGGCGATCGATCTGTGAGAAAATAAATAGCAATCGCTCGTTTTTCAGGGGAGCCTCCCTTGGAGGCGGGAACCCGATTTTTGATAACCTACTAACGCTACGAAGTGGGGAGACTAGCTCAACCGCTACTTTCGCTATTTTGAGGTGCAGGGTCAATGCCTCTGGCTTTATTAATTAACCTCTGATTGCGTTGTTCGACGAAGATCTAACCTGTACGCGATGGAATATTTTGACCGTTTTTTATGACACTCTACTATGTGTAGTTATGGCCTTACGGTCTCGCAGCAGATTCCTTCTAATTAACTACAGATCTCCCGACAAAGACTACACCTTGGTCCACACACAGAGTGTGATGGAAACTCGGCTGAGAAGATGGCTCTGATTATGTGATTCAGAATTGGTTTGACCTCTTAATTTTACTGCCCTAGTAATACAACTGATTGGCCTTGATTTAGGTAATTAATCTGTGCTGGTCACACTGGGTTTTAGTGGCAGATCTGAACTTGCCTTAGACCAGTGGTATGAAACAATCGATTTCACTGCGCAAATCGAAAAACACGTTGCTTGCGTGTTTCCAATTTGCCAGAGAATACCGAAAAGGATTCACTAATTTTACAAAGTACCCTGTATGTGAATTGCACGATAAATTGGAAACGTCGGCTGACTGCCCTGGTCGATTTAAATTACAGAAACGCCAACAAACTAGTTAATAATTTATATAACAATGGTCAAGCAATGCCACTACAGTGGATGCCACTGATTTACTTTGACTTTGGTTCGGATGCAAATTAAGACTAAGAATAAATTTCCCAAACCAAGTAAGTACTGAAATTTATAGATTATGAAAATTTAATCATCTAATACCACCAATTATGTAACGAATAAGATACAAATTAGAGCAAATTACCTAGCTCCGTGCCGCGGAATAACAATCCAGATTCACGCACAACACAAATTTTAGATCCACTTCGCGGATTAGATTTTGCGCCAAGACCGTGATATTTTAATTTTATTTTAATTGCCTCTCAAAAATCACTGGTAATTTTAACCGGACGGATTAATTAATTTATACCCTCTAGTGAAAATAATTAAAGAAATCAGTAAGTAACTCAAAGCAAGTTGCCCCGCAAAATAGATACGACTGACCGTCTTGAAAGCGCGTGGCTATCTCCTTCTCATTTTCAAATTCATCTTCCAACTGCCCCTAATTACTGCCCCTTCCTTTGACCCGAAAACAAATGCAAAATATACTTTGACCAATCGGATCGCGTCCTGTGTTTAGAAGAAACACGCCTCCGCGTTTCACGAAGTGTTTTTCTAACTTTCCAAAACATGCCACCCTGAAGGGCTCCGCGTCTTTAACGTCTGCTTCTACTAAATTTCGACATAGTTGACGTTTTTATTATTTCCTGCCTTTTGCAAGTGTCCCTTTCAATGCTGTATTATCTTACGTTTACTTATGCGTATCGAATTGCAACTTTTAAAGAATAGCAGACTCGTACCCGAAACTTTCGTGGCCCAAAATTTATGTGACAATCCTTCCAAAGTCCATTGAACGATCTCAAGTGCGATAGGATTTATGGCCTTTCGTGCTTGTTAAATGGTCATTGAATGATCCTACGCCTTCTTTCCGGCCGGCAACTTGCCTTCAGTTTCAAATAGATGTACATTTGTTTGTGATTTATCATTTTCAAAACAATTTTCGACTACCGTGACAATAACCTTAATTGCAAGTATGCGTAACAATTTTAGTTACATCAATAACATGCTTATTTGTTTTATATACAAATTCGCGACCGTTTCAGTATTGTGTCAAAAATTAAACTGAATCAAAAACTATCTTAAAAAAATAGAACGTGTTCTATATTCAAGTCATCTGCCATCTGCAGCTCAAAATTTCTTGTTCCAGAAAGCCAAAAAAGTAATAAATCAGTCACAACCAAAGTGAACAAATATAAGTAGCCAATCAAATGCTTTAGCGATGGACTTTTGAGGTGGGTTTTTAAAACAATATAAAAATTACTAACCATAACAGAATTACAATTGATACTTCTGTGTTTTAATTTACACCCACTTTGGACAAACAGGTTGAAGTATACTGTCTTCTGGTATATGCTAACACCTACTGTAAGTTACGAAAGAAATGGAACTTACTTTCAATTAAGTAATTATTGGTCACTTATATAAAATAATACCGGTATTAGGTGTCTTGTATTTAATAATATAATTCAGTACCAAGGCTGGCTGTTGATACTTGAACTCGAATAAAAAGCACTAATGGATTTATCTTGGCACGTTAAGTACGCCTCGCGATTATTATTAAGATTGTTATTAAGTGCCGGGAAATAATGAGCATAAATATTGTGATAGAGTCTCGCGTTCTTGCCCCGTTTATCTTGCTGCGGTCCCTCTCTCTTCTTGGTTATTCGCCGACCTCTTCGTTGGGGCAACGCATACGGTCGCCCATTCCGAACTGGTTCGGGTGCTTTTACTGCTTATTACCATTAATGAAAATGCAGCTCGAAAATAAACGGTGCACGTTTGTAATAACATCTTTTTCTTTTTTACAGGTAAGATCCGTGGTTTCTTCTGCTCGTTTGCAATTTGGTCGGCGGATCAGGTAGGCAGAGGTGTTTTTTTTTTGTGGGCGAGTCATTCTTTCATGAATCGTTGAAAATTTTATGATTTACCAGATGTTAGTATTCAGTTAACTACAAAGATTTTTTTTGTAATTTTCGGTTCTAAAACATCTTTTTTAATTTATCTTTATTTAAAAAAAACAGAAGACCTGTTTTGAATAATCTCTCACAAGCTTAATTACTGACTTAAAAAAATTGGGCATCAACTGATTAAGCAGGTATACAGTGAGCATTTTTTAACGAAGAACATACCTAAGTGCTATTGAATTCTTTTAAATCGAACATAGGCCGAAAAGTACGTGGTAACCATGGATATGGTTAACATTAATTGTCATTATTTTTCTTTCACACATTTGACAATGCAATTTGACACACATATATTCAACGAATGAAAGGATACAAATCTACAACTGGTATCGAACAGGATCCAGTTTAAGGCAATTAACAATTTTTATGACCGTTTGGGATATGTTCCCAAACTTCCAGAAAACTGATTAATGATTATTTTTATCTATTTCGGAAAAAGAGCTTCAATGCTAGACAAACAAGTACGAATGGTATCCATAGTAACGAAGCCCACATACATATTAAGCCTATGTTCGATTTTAAAAAACTCACCTTCAATATTGTAACAAGGATGCATATGTTCTACGCTAAAAAACTCTCACTGCATACGAGCGTATTCCTTGTTTTTTTCTCTTTGGTTACTGTGTCAATAGATTTGTTGACTGCTTCTGAACAATTCAAATGTTTTCTATTGGAAGCGTTTCCGATTAATGGTGCATAATATGACATATGGTTCTGTCAGGCTTTTTTCCTAAGCTTTTAACAAACACACGGTAAACATTAATTTCAGTTACTTCCGGTTTTCCAAAAATAATTTTGCCTGAGATTGCTATCAGCACCTTTTTTAATGGAAACTTGAAACCCTTTGAAAATTATTTTTATGTCTAAAATATATTGTACGTACGTTGTTAACATGACAGGATAGGTGCTTTTGACTTACTTTTTAGTTTAATCCAGTTTTTTACTATTATTTCCTTATATCAAAACCAGGTGTTATTATTGCAGCTGCTTCTGTAGTTTTAAGGAAGTCTTCATAAAAACAGACGCGTACAGGTTTGTAAATTGCATAAACAGTCATAGCCTTAGATAAAGAAAAACACCGTACCTTCCTTTTATCATTACTTCTTGTTCGTATCTGTTACCTGCTTTCCAGGCAATTTTTTTCTCAATCTCGGTACATTTTCTTTCTTCTTTTAGTTCTTCTTTTAGTACTTCTTTTAATTCCTCCTCGCAAGCGGCTATGACATTACGTAATCGGACAAACGTATGTCTTTCGTATGCATTCATATTGTCAGTTCAAGTTGACGGCTGTCAATTTATCTTCGTTATGGTTTAGCATTCGTAACTGCTTGTGTATTTATCACAAATTAATTTCCATTTTAAATTTATTCCATCCTGTTAAATTGCAGAGCAAAATAGTTTTTAGGTCTTACGACTTACGTTACAAGACCGGGCATACGTTTTTTTGCATTCATGGCGTGCTACAGAAGTTCTTTTCTTTTTAATTTGAAAACTCGATAGAATGAAGAGTGAAATATGCAAAATGGCCCAAGTGCCATTTTGTTAATCTGAGTATTTTTTGGCCTGTCTGAAAGAGATTCATGTACTCTGTATAGGAAGCAGCACAATCGCTAAAATAATGTTACTGCAAGTTTCTCGAGGCACTTAATACTTTAAAACTGCAGTAATCTACATTTAAGGGAAAATGACACTTAGGCCCTTTTGCATATTTCATTTTTCAATTACAGTTTAGAGTAAATTGGTCACAGGTAGTAATTACTTAGTAAATATTTTAACTATTAATTCATTAAATATTAAAATAACTTCAAACTATGTATTTCTTAAGAAATACGTTCAGTATTTAATAAAAGTTGAGGTATATTTGAAACCTAACTTTTGAATTACCTGAACAACATTTGTGAAAACGAAAATAATAACTGTTAATGCAAAATATAACAAGAAAAAAAATAGAAGAAAATGAGTTAAAATTACTAAAAATAATATAAAACACAAAAATAAACTTAAGAATTAATTGCTTAAGACATAAAATAAGTTGATTAACCCATTTTTTCGCAGTGCTTCATACACTCGTATGACTTGTAGGCACACTTGTCGGCTTCCTTTGACGCAAAAGCTGTTGCGTTTGCTAATTTCGTTTGTGACTTGTGTTGTTTGTTTTATACGGTCAGATGTTATAAATATATCTGGTTAAGGTCCGGTTTATCAATTACAAGTTAACTCTAACTTTCAGTTTGTTCCCATAGTAACTACTACGAAGACAATTGTTGTTGTGGTAATTAACCAAAGGTTAACTTTAACTTAAAATTAACTTGTGTTTGATAAACCAGGCCTTAGGCGAACAAATATCTACTAACGTACTTCATATATTGTACAGTGTATGATTCCCATTCTGTTCGTAAATCCATACTTCCAAACATATACATATATTTTTAGTAAATGCAACGTTCTAAATAAATCTTGTATTTCTTTATAATGTATAAAGGTTGCTTGTTCCGATAATGCAAAACCAGGTCTAAAGATGCACACATTGACAGTAATAACAGAAGGTGATTACTTTTGGAATACTGTGAGTATTAGCTTTGATGTGTATACAACTTTACCAAATGATGCTACTAAGAGTGAAGAAGACAGCGCTGATAAAGATGGCACTTCAGATATGGATAATTTGAGTGGACGTCAGCTTCAAGCTCAGGATACGTCTACAATTTATTCAAATCAAGGAATTACTAGACTGGGCCATGATGATAGCGATATGACGATGATGACGAGATACCTCTTGCTTTATCTATAAAAGAAACTCCACGCACCACTAGTTCAACTAGTTCAACGTTCATCACTGCAATTAGGGCAATCAAGGAAATTAGTTTCACCAGTTCATCGAAACTGATCCAGAATTGATCTAAGCCTATCGTCAGTACTAAAATTCCGGAACCCGTATCTGCAGACCCTATACAAGCTGATTTTGATGAAGAAGTTTGCAATTTCTTAGTTAACAGGTTTACTACTTATACCAGATCAAAAGGAGATTACAATTTTGAAATGAATACTAAAGCCCTCAAATGTTTCCTGTCTATTCTTTTATTTGGGTAGAACGAAGTGCACAGATGGAGATTACTAATACAGAAACTTACAGTACGACAGTACCTAACGCTATGAGACGAAACCGATTTGCACAAATAGTATGTTCATTGTGCAGATAACGAAAATCTTATTCAAAATGATAAATTTGCTAAAGTTCGACCACTATTCTATTTACTGAATACTCGGTATCTATAGAGCCGGGCAAGTTACCAGCCAAAAGTAACTAGTTACAAGTTACAGTTACTTAAACAAAGAACTAACTAAGTTCCTCATCTGAAAAGTTACTTTATTCAAAATATATTTAAGTTACAGTTACTTAGTAACTTGTAGCTTTATGATAAGTTACTTTTATAAGTTCCTTCTAGAATTCCGTCGCCGAGTCGTAGATTCCACAGTCTACTGCCATATAGCAGCATATAAATACATGAAATAATACAGCTTGCAACTAAGCGCGTGGCTCGAGTATTCTTTTCTTTACAGTTGTATACTGGTGTTTAAAAGTATCCGAATGAAAAGCAATAAAATAGTTTGAATTTGACCCTTGTGGTAAACTTCCACAGTGCCAGGCGGTCACGCCGGTCGTCCGAAAACTTTTAAGCACCAGTATACATAAAATATTTTTACGTTGTAAAATAGAAGTATATAATTATTTTGTTGCAGACACTTGGAAAAATTGAGATTTATGTCGACGTTTCGCTGTGTGTTTGATAATTTTTCCAAGTATTCGCAACAAAATAATTATACATATATTTTATAATAATTTTCATCGAACAAGATAGTGCTTCAATTATGTTTACTCTATTCACCGCTTTTTCAGTAAAGAAATAAAAAAAATAAAATATTTGACGTACTATTGCGGCCTTAAAACTTCGCACGATTCAGTTTCTCGTTGTAAATACTATTTTAACAACTTTCCAAAAATATCTGAATATCATTCTGAATGACAGATTTAAAATTTTAAAGTTGAGATTTTTAAAATGCCAAGTCACAGGCTTTCTGAAGTAGAAAACAGTTTTGCTTATGTTTATTTTAATTTTCTGTTAAGTTATATTTTGTTCTAATTTAATATCTTTTTGTTGTAGTTAAAGTGCAAACATGCAAACATGAAGATGAAATAACTTTTCAATGTAACTAGTTATTTTACTGTAGTAACTTCATGAATATTTTGTAGAATTTTCTGATTACTAATTACAGTTACTTTTATTGAAGAGTAACTTGAATACAATTACTTTTCCGAAAAATGTAACTAAGTTACTAATTTAATTACTTTGTAACTAGCTACTGCCCGGCTCTGGGTATCTAAAATAGGCTCAACATGCTGAATATCTGAGTATAGGCGAAATTATGGTGCCCCGTGTTCTGCGAACCTTTAGAATATCTTAAGAAATTCCAACCTTAACAAGGAAATGATAAAAGAGAGAACATTGATTTAGGAGTTGGTGGTTCTGCAGTCATGAATGAGCCTTTTATCTAATTTTCCAAGAGCTGTCCTATTTAAAATTCATAACGTACTATGCTTTACGACCTTTTTTTAATTATAGTTAATCAGTTAAAAATTCTTCCTTCCTCTTTTTGGTGAACAGAAATGAAACTAAAAGAAAATGAAAACGTAGAATGATTTTGTTAAATTCTTTATTTTTAACGATAGAAAGTTAAAGTTGACAAAAATTATAATTAAACGCAAGAGAAATATTTGAAACAAAAGTAATTCTTAACGTATAATAATAATAATAATCTTTATTGCTTAAGAGACCTCTACAGTTTCAGATGTTAGCAAGTGTCAATAGCAACAGAAATATTTATACATTCCATAGGAATTTAGTCCTCAATTACAACTAAGTAAAAAATACAATAATAGACACATAGTACAAGCTATATACATATCACATTACAATGAAGAGACTGCCTAAATAAGTGTCATTGAGAGTTTGTATTATGAATAAATTCATTAACTGAATAGAAGACGTGGTCTTCAAGGTACTGCTTTATTTGATTTTTAAAGGTTCGGAAGGAATGCAAAACTCGCAAATTTAAAGGAAGTCTGTTGTATAGTTTTACCGCTGTGTAAAATACGCTATTGTGATACGTGGCAGTTCTATGTTGGGGTAAGTAAAGTAGTTGTTTACTATAAGATCTTGTATTATAATTGCGCACTTGTGACTCTCTAATTAATGAGTGCTCGTTTTTCTTTACATATAACAGGCATATGTAAATGGAATGGCTGTCACATCTTGAATTTGATGATTATAAGTTTTCATGAAAACGCAAATGTCCTGCTACATACAGGGAACACGTGCCACAACATCCTTGATAACGACCACTTTTACGATAATGGCTTGTACAATATTGATAACATGGATGCATGTAATAGTTATGTAAACGAAATTACCCTACGCGTTCGAATGCGACAGATAACCTCGACGACATAAAATGCTAAATATTTAGAAGTGGCACAGACAGCGTATTATTCCGATGCAAAACATTCAAACTGATGCAACTATACATAGAAAGTGATATTACTTATTAATATAATGGAAATATTTTATTCACTTAGAATATTGTAATATGTATTTTTGAGGGACTAACTTCAAATGAGGATAGACACGCGATTATCCTTGTTTATTTAAAAAAGGCAACCAATTAATGTCTCCAAATGACGTCAACGATCGATAAAGGAAACGTTGCAGAATTTTTATGAGTAATTTTTCTAGTTTCTGGTTTGTTATTAATAACGTCAATGTCAGTAAGTATTTTAATTAACTGTGTCTCAGAAATATGATAACACACGTGCGTCAAATTAATCCGCGCTGTTTATTTGACCGCACCGCAAACTGCAACTTTTTCATTAAATTAATTTTTTTTAATGATTGGCAAGATTGAATCAGTCTCTCAATCTCATTTTCTTTTATTTGAATGTCATTTAATAAATTATGCTACTTTTACTTCAATAATTCTGTAATAGCAGTAAACTGACGGATACAAAAAAGGGGTTGGAGATATTTAATACAATTGGTCCTAGCTTATAGGCTTTTGTCAGTTTAAAGTGAATTGAAAATAAATTAATTGATGAAACTGTATTTAAAAAGTATGAAACTCTCTTTGGGATTTTGGACAATTAAACGTTGCTTTTAAAAATATCATTTTGAGTCATATTACGGTTCAAGTAATTTCATTTACATAAAAGAAGTTATTCTCCGCTAACAGTTCCATTAATGGTCGCCGCAATCACTATAAATCGCCATATTTACATAAATATACCTTTCAATTGGGCTGATAATTACAGGTATCGGAAAACGATGCAGTTGCTCACAACGTAAATGGTTTTTCATACCAGATGGAGCACTTCGAATTTATTGAATATCCCTGAAACTCTACCGGTAATAAAAACGAATGGAATATGAGTTTTAAAAGATAGGCAAATATTTGCTTTTCGTTTATTAGCTTTTCATTTGTGTGTACATTGCAGAATTCCTACGTTTGGTGAATATAAACAAAGATATGTTTATTTAATACATATCTTTATAATTTTTAATTTAGACAGCGTTTTACATTCCGTTTAAATCATCCTATTTATACTAGCTGAGATTTTAAATGAGATTTTAATTTTCACAATTTGATAGTATTTCGTATGGGATACCTATTTGTTATTCTGTTATATTTTATGTATTTTATCTTGTTCTCTGTTTACCGACTATTAAACTTAGCTTAAGTGTAAGCATCACTTAGAATATGACTAACACCGTGCAGCACAACTTAAAGTTGAGGCTTTGACCATAAATTTACATTGATGTCGTTTGACATTTGTAAAATTTTCCTAGTCTCTATTATTTATTATGTTTTGGTATGTTTCAATAGGATCTCTAATAAATTTCAGTAAGTTTCTATGTAAGTTTCTACTAAAGTAACCAAAAATATTTAATGAAAACAACACGTGAATAAATCTTATTTTGATCAAATACATGCAACAAAAATGAGACAATGCTTCTTTCTGTTGTAATCTAGATCTGTACATTGAACATTAAATTGATAATGATATTGCATTCAGTGAACCAAACTTAACCTTGCCTTATCAGTACAAGGAAAAAACTGCGGCGATGCTGTTCAGATATGGGACAGCTGCAAATATAATATTAAACAATTTTATCAATGAAATGATGGATGAGGCAGTGAAATGTCCGACCTAATTTGAATCGGTTTTTTCGTCGACTTCAATGAATTGTACGATCGTCAGCGGAATATTCACAGCTGTTTAATATCATTTTATCGCTAATTAGGACGGCCTGTTTTGCTTTTCGGTTCACTTAAAATTTGATCTGGAATGTTTAGGTTAAAAATTTCCGAAAATTGGATAAGTGAAAATGTATTGCGTAGAATATTAAACAAACATAAACAATATAATGTGCATCATAAATTAATTAATCTCTAATTTGTGGTGTGATCTGATTGCAAAATAAATATCGAATGTTCTTGTTGTTTTGTAAATACAATAATTTACTGCATTTACAGTTCTGAAAATAATTTTTGAATCTGTAAAGAAAACAGCTCTAATTCTAATGAATGGAAATAAATAATTGATACTCTGAATTAAAATCTATTCCATTCTAAATGATTAGTACATTCGACAGTTCAAGGCTTTAGAAAATTCAATATAATTTTTAATTAAGAAAATATTGAGAAAGAAATACATATACGTATCCCAACGATTTGGGCTGTGTGGAATTACCATGGTCTGATACTTCTCGAACGAATACAACTTAACGTTTGAAATTATGAAGAATTACGTCACTATTATTTAAATAATTAAAGAAAATTTAATTTAATTCTAATACTATTTTTTTTAAGTTTGTTTCGAACAAACAAGTTGGCCAAATTGCATAGTCTTTCAGCTTCCGCTCGAATTCGAATCCCAACGAGTTTTATAACATTGATTCTACTTCTTCATCACAGTCTTCTGGACACTATTTTATTAATTTCTTCTTCTTCACTTTCGACAAATCTCCAAACATAAAAAAAGGATTTCCTTCAACTAAAGGATAAAAATCAAACCATAAATTGAAATATCTTTTTTGTTTATCTATTAGAGTTCAGAATTCGCCTGAACCATTTGAAGTATTATAAATTCTTAGGAAATTTGGTTTAATGTAACAGTAAATATGACCGGCAGGATTTCAAATTAAAGTAAGACTAAAACCAAGCATATTTTTATTCATTTGATATAGGCAAAACATAAGAGGAATAAAAGCATTTAATTTCTAGCCTGGACTAGTACTTGCAGATGATATGATAATTTGATAACTCATGTGAGGACAAAAAGAAATCTGTAACAAAATATCCACGTAAGATTGAACAACTCAAGACAATAAGTTTGGAGAATGAATAAAGAAATATGGCTACTTAGGAAAATGAAAGTAGAACATAAAGCTTGATCAGAAGGAATTGGGACAAGCAAGCAGCAAATTTAGGCATGATGGTAAAAATAATGTAGGTACAAGAAGAAAAATAAAGATAGTGAAACGTATATTTCTAGACAGAGAAGAAACACCGATTTTATTCGTCGCTTATATTTTGTTTATGTAAGTATAAAACTGATATAATTGAGACACAACAGATAAGAATGTTGAAATGAAAAACTACTTTTTTTTATCAATTAGAAGTTAACCTTTTCTGTTAGTGTCAGTTCACAGATATTCCTCAACTTATTAGTCATCTGTTTGCTATAAAATTTCCATTATTTATTCATTAAATGACATTTGCATTTGCTTGATAAATCCTAATTTTTTCACGACATTCTGTGCTGCCTTCTTACATAAATGTTTCATTAAGTAACATCCTCCGTTCTAGAAATTGTTCTTGGGAAAGAAGTCAGAAGTGTTTTTTATAATTTCTTCATCGTTTTTAATACTACTTCTACTGATCATAGTGTAGCTCTTTCATTGAAATCAGACCATATTTCATTTGCACTTTGATTTATGCACATCATAAGTAATAAATATTTCTATGGAGGTTTTATTAACCATAAGTCAAAACTGGTAAACGTTGGCGGTGATAGAGGTTTATGTGTATTAACATACATTATATGAATAGTCAGTATTTATTTATAGGTCCGGATTAATTTGTGATTTGTAAACTTGAAAGCGAAAAGCATATTTTCGATTATATTATATTTTTCTTTCTGCACTATAGTAATTAATTATTTCATTCATTCATTTTACAGAAATAGTTCGTGTGATAGTTTGAAGAAACATTTCTTTTAAATAAAAGTTATTGATTTTGCTTTTTACAATTCCTTAGAAATATAAAATATCCTGGGCTTGCTACATCGATTTTGGCTTGCTTAATTCATAAAATATCTCTTACGTCATGTCCTTCTTACCTTAGTGCTTTATTAGTACCTAGATATATGCTGCATGACAGAACTTTGCGTCGTACTAGTGGTCTTCATATTCCATTGCACAACACTGCCCTCTTCGAGAGGTCTTTTTCTTATAATTCTTCGAAAATTTACAATGATATACAATATATATATATATATATATATATAAGCCATGAGCTTAGGGTGTCAGCGTTGACCACGTTTAAGAGAGCTTACCACAAACAACTCTTTTCTGTACAGCGGTGATTGCTCATTGATGAAGCTGTATCTCCGTACTGCGTTATCTTTATTTAGGATTTTTATATTAGATAAGTATAAGTGTTATTGATTTTGTAATTTATATTCTTTGTGGTTGGTTGAGTGGTAGAGCAGCTCAAGCTGAACTCCGCCAACAGAAAAATAAAGACATATTATTATTATTAACTGAGAATATTTTTGCTTTTCTTTTTCTGGAATTCTTTCATCAGGAATTATGGATACCCTGTTCACTCTGTTTTGAATTTCAATATCCATCAATATAATAAACATTTTATTTATTTTTAATATTAAATCTCTTACACATAAGCCATTAAACCTGGTTTATTAGAAGTCAAATTTTATGACTGTCTCCGTTTTAGATATACAAATGTAAACTACAGTTTCTTAATTATGATGATATTAACATTCCAAGTATTAACACCAGCAATTAACCCGCAATTAAATAAGTGTCGTACGCCGGAAATGATAAGCTTTAGATGTTACTGTTTACCTTGGCCATTTAATGGTCTGGAATCTGGATGTAGTTATGCAGTGAAAGATTAATTTTCCATCGTCGTCTGTCACTGTTGGTTTCATGTTGACATTAAAGTTACGCAAGTGGCGTTTGAGTAATTTCTCCTGGCGCTAAGCAGCACTTAAGAATTCATGTGAGAATTCTGGAATGTCGAAATCTACCATGTAATAAAAAGCAGGTTTTATTTTCATGTCGCGTCCACGTGACACAAACAAATCTGCATATTTTCTTCCTGTTTCCTTTCGTTTTGAAATTGATTGTCGCCCAGTGAGGCATAGGATGGCGTCCTGGACATTACGCAGTTCCTGACAATGTTGTTGGCGCCTGTCGAGCCCTTGCCTCGATCTCTCTCACACGCTCACACATCGCACTAACGCATTCTCAACTTGATATTTATGCAATTCAGTCACATTAATATACACATCCGCTTGCACACATACCAGCGTGCGTACTTGAAATGCATGTGATTGTAAATTATCTTCGGTTTCAACACCATTATTTTATGGATGAACCCGTTTCCGTGGAATATTTTATAAGTGTCCCTGAGATGTTATAGGAATTCATAATAAATTTCGATTCAAATAGAATACCCTCTTAAATATCAGTAAGTAATAAACATAAGAATTATCTTTTAAAATGGATGCTAACTTAAAGATTTATTTCAAATTAGAAAAGAAAATTTAGTCTTACAAAACGCTCAAACTTCATTTTCTTATCATCACATGCTTTTTCATTTACTTTGAGTATGTTCCTTTGGTTTTTATATTTTCGTGTTTTTGGAAACTTATCTCTTTATGTTGTAATCAGATGCTTGCAAATGCACTTGTTGTCTTCTTTGGTTTTTGTATTTGCTTGTCTTGGAAACTTGTCTCTATATATTATGTGTCTATTCTAATCAAATAGTTTTTAATTAATTTGTTCTGTTTGAGTTTTCAAAAGTTACCCCTTTGTGTCGCCCTCCTTTTCAAACGACCAAAGTTTCTCTTCTGGGTTCCAAAATCGAATTCCTTGTATGCGAAAATCCGTTCATAGAAAATGATTTTCATAGAATTCAAAATTTCATAATTTTTGCAAATAAGATAATTTAAAGTTGGCCAAGCCCAAATGCTTCTCAAAACTAAATTTAAAAGTAAATTGATTTGTGTAAAGTCTTAGGAAGACCGACAGGTTTGCAGTTAGAATGTAGAAGGGGATAAGTAACAAGGGTAGGTGACCAGTTTTTTAAATTTAAAAAATTGCTGTCTCTTAATTGTAAAATACAGTTCTGTCTAACAAAGTCTTCAAATTAATCGTGTAATTTAGAAAATTAGAAGCAAGATGGGAGATTGATCGATTTATGTATGTACACATGAACATCGAACGATTTCAATAAAAGCAAATTCGCCAATTGACAATTCGAATCTTATACTACTCGTAGTTTGAGAAACTAGTAATAATGCAGAAATGTGTTAGAAGAATTTTTGATTCGCTTTTATAATTGTTTTGTAAGACTTTTAGCTTTCGAATACGAGAAAGATAATGTTAGAACCAACATGTCTTTTAACATGAATCAAAAATCACTAATTTGTCAGAAATTTGGCAAACCTAAATCTAAACTTGTTTACAACTTATCACGGAGTATGAATGAATTTGAAATATTTTATGTTTGTAAATGTAAGTCACGGCTTAGTATTTAATTAATTATCCTATATGTAAATTTATATTTTGAATAATTATCACTTGAGTATAGCTTTTTCAAATACGACGCAGATACATAAAACACTCTTAAATCCATAAACTATTCATCAAGAGAAATCTAAATAAATTGAAAAAGCAAGTCTTCAAAGAATCCACGTTTTTAATGACTCTATGCTATGCATTGCTGCTGCATGCAACCTGTATCAAAGTAACCCGTAATCAGATTGTACAGTAACCGACATAACTATCAGAAAAGGTATAAATTAATTGCTGTCGGGTTGTTAAGTTTTCTGGGTAATTTGTTTTACGTTGTCGTTTAATACTGCATTTTTATTTACGATAATTTACATTGATTGTCCGACTCAAAACTTAAGAAATTTCAATAGTGTGGAGACTTAGAGATTTAAAGTCAAGATTTTTTAAAGAAAAATCGTAAAATCAATATGACAAAGTACATTCAGAATTAAAAGTAATATCTCTACAATAAATTGTCTGATCAATTCTAATCACCATAACAACCAGGGAGCCAAGCAAACATCGATAAGAATTCGATGCGTGCCTATACATTTGTCCGCCTACTCGTTGTAGCGGGTCAGTTAACTTGGCCCCTCCCAGTGAAATTTGCCTGCAGTTTCTCTCCTGGAGGGGTGCAAAAATTTATTTTGGTGGTGCATAAGGGTGCATTAAGGGTGCAATCATTTGGTGCAAGAAAACTTTGAAAAACGTTACTGGGGGGGGCCAAGTTAACTGACCCCGTTGTAGCGGTCAGAAGTGAGTAGGTTGCAATTTAGCTTTTTATTGAAGAGACATCATTTTTAATTCTGACTGTACCTATACTGGTAACACTCATTAGGCTTCTGGAGCTGAAGCAGTAGTCCGTTTTACAAATGATTTGATCAAAATTTTTGATATTTTGAAATATTTGATCAAATATCAAACATAGTAAAATAGTAATTGATCAGACGATCTTACCGATAATGTATCTTACATTTATGATGCATTTTAGATTCTAAGAAGATAATGACAAGAACTTATTTCAATCTGTTAAGGAGGAACTGACATAAAACTTTCTTGGTCACGTTACGAATAGAAGAAGCAGTAGCTAATATTTCTCAAATTAGTATATTCTTCGAATTATTTTCTATGACATCAAGGACCTACTACAGCTCTGAAGCATATACTATGAAAGCAAAGTTTATAACTACAACACGTAGTAAATACTACGCTGAAGTAGTACTTACTATTAAAACAAAGTATCTACTACAGACTTGGCCAAGAAAAGTAAGTGACTTGTTCGTTCATTTGTTATACACGAATACGATTTGTTGAATATCTATCATATCTATGTCTGTGTATTTTTTGCAACAAACTACTGGTACATCATACAACCACTTTATAATTACAAATTATGTCACTTTTACCTGAATAACTTGCACATACATCATCAGTATAATATACATTCTTCTTTCCAGGTACGCATATTCATAAAAGCAGCCGTAATATTTTATTATAATTCATACCGCGTGTCGAAGAAGTTTACTAAATAGCAGTTTCACTTAAATTGAAATAGATACTACGCGGCAGCCGAAATTTGAAGTTTTTGAAGTAGATACTACAAAATTTATAGTAGGTGCTTCTATGTACCCTTGTACATAATACTATCTACTAGATACGGATAGTAAGTACTGCACTAATGTAGTAAGTACTTCGCTTTCGAAGTAGATGCTTGAAGTATTAGCATGTACTGCGCTTTATGCATACCACCCAATATATTTTATTAGAACAAAACATAAGTGTTATAACTACATAGATATTAACATAAATGTTCTATGTGACGTTGGATTTATCTTTACGTAGAAGTATTTCTTTTGTTATTATCTAGCTATATAATATGGAAATAGTTTTCTGCAATACCATATGCCTTTCTAAAAAGAAAAAGGGCATTACGATATAATAGTTTCACGCCAATCCAAACATTATTAGTCTTTTGCAAGAACTGACGTACCGCCTTGCATTTTTGTTCAATTATAATCGCATTAGCGACGAAATGGCCAGTGTTACTATCTTCTGAATTATTCTCTCAACACCAAGCGGTAATTCAATTAAGATGGATACGAGCAGAGAGTTCTCTGCGCTAGCGAATGTATATACGACGGTATTAATAAGTATGCAAAGGCCGAACAACCTTCTCTGGAATGCGCATCTGCATTAATGAATAATTTTCCACGACCTTTTTCAGTAATTATGAGATTCCGAACAAGTAAAAATAGCGAGGCAACCAGTATATCTAGTTTTGTTTTTCAAGACGGGTTTTCGTTTTCTTTTTCTTTCCGTTTCGAAAAAAGAACTCCATCGCCGGTTTTCTTGCGTAATGTAATTATATTTTATGCTAAGAACTGTTATGAAATAATTTACATGCACTATGCAAACAACATTTGCCACGTAAAGCCGTTATTACTGTATTATTACACTCGGCAGAAAACAAGGAAGTTTTTGATGTTAAAATAAAATATTTTTCAATACTTTATTATTTGATAGAAGGTCACAAGTGATTGATTGTTTTGTGAGTCATACATGGGTCTTCTAATTAATGAACAGTCAAATTTATAAATCTCATTTACGATTGTTTTCTGCCTACCATCGATGACGGTTCAAGTAACGAAAGCATTTCAAGAATTTAATTGTTTCATTATTGACGGTTATGGATTTACACCTCTGATCCTCCTACTCTTACATCTTACGTAACACCACACATAGGTCTTGTGTGAAAATTTCGCCGTTGCGAGAGCCGATTTGGTTATATCACCAACTAAAGTGCTTTTCAGATCATAGGTCAAGAATTTTGTAACGCGACATTATGATTTAAGCACTTTCTCGAGGTTCGCCTTTGTTATCGCTTCCACATTAGCGTTATTTATGGAGTTATTTTTCAAATTTTCGTCGGCTTAGTTGCTTCAGAGGTCAGGTCAGAATTGCCCAAGTATAAGAACATTATAGACGAAAGTAGGCCAGGAAGTTTTCATGACGAGAGATTAAGTCTTTCGCGAATATGCCGAAATAATAGTGGTTCTATGAAAGAGTATTACTTTCAAGTTTTAGTGTTAATCGCCAAATAGGGAAGTCGATCAAAGAGCGAACAATTTCCCTCTGCCTTTTAAATGAATACTAAAAATTTATGTCGTAGCCCAAAAACGAATGGAATGAATTTTTAGTGCAATACAATAAATAACTTTATTGTTTACTTGTTTACAATTTAATAAAAAGTAGGAAACAAATTTTGTAATACTAAAAATTTAAATAGGAGACGGTTTATTAAATGAAATGCACGTTTGTCATTAGTCTTTTGTAACAGAAATAGAATCGAAATAAAAATCGATCGCCAAACACAGACGTATTCGAAAAATTTTAATTTAACTTTAATTATGAATGATAAACGTCGAATTAAATCTAGTTAGACAGGAACAGGCTCCGTCGTTCTGCGTTAAGTACTTTCTACCATAAAATTTGGAATTTCCGCGCCTTATCTCGCTCACGTTTTCGTGTAACGTCCGGGAGACGCGATTACGAAAACGCCTTTTTAATTTTTTATTCCATCGCATCGGCTGCATTCCGTTTCGACAGTGAAAGTGTAAACAAGCTGCGTTCGGGTCGATCAATCTTTTGCCGGAATATTTAATCAAACAGCGGGAGCTTTCGTGTGCGCGTTCGAAATATGTGACTTACCGTCACTAATAATGATATTTCATTGAAAGGCGAACACGAAAGCTTCCGAATTTGGATGTACAGATACTGGCCCAATAGATAACATGGTTTTCAAATTACCTAGTACTTTAGCATTAAGTATAATAACATTTACATGCGTAACATTTGCAGAAATTTCTAGATAAAGTAGCTCAAGGTGATTAAGATACTGCTCTGGAAACGATTGTAATTAGGAATATCATGACAGTGTTGGTGTCGCAAGTGAAAATAACCTCGCTTCAGCTCCGGTAGTAATTGTTTTGTAATTTATTTTCGCCATTACCGCAGACATTAATCAGCCTGACAATACATAAACGATATGAATATCTTTATATGCGCTAATTATAAGGCTTAGATTTAATTTATGGCGTTGTAAAATCAGCGTGAAGAGCCATTGGCAAAAATTCGCCTTTGATGAACTTGTCTGGGTCGTTACGTCATTACGCAAGAGTTCACTAATTATTACGTTCAACTTCTTGACAGCTTAATTTATTCCTTAGTTTATAAGGACTAAAACAACTAATTTGCTACAAGAATAAAAGATTCGTCGAGGGTGAGTCTAAAGTCCTTGTTTTGTGTTAAAAAGACCCTCTTCGATTTATTAAAGAGAATTATTCTTTTTGGCTAATACAGGGTGTACTTTTTAAAAATGAATGTTTTATGCGTTACTCTTCAAATGGAATGAAAGTTTGAACTGAAACGTCGCCGTCGTGTATCATGGAAGCATCTAAGATATTGCTTGAAGATAATGGATGAAATGGAGTTTGGTAATTTCAGCATGCTTCGTGACCCAGTTAAATCGCGGATATCATCGCATGACCGATCGCGTTACGTAAAAGTCGGACTGCGGAAAACGTGCTTTTTCTGAAGGCCTGTTTTTGTTTCACTAGCGGCCGCTATTCCGCAATCGTTGCGAAAAAAACCTTTCGCAAAGTAAACGGTCGAATTTTAAAACGGCAGAGCTCCATGCATAAACGAGCGACGAAAAATCTGCAAGTAATATCCGTACTTTCACTCTTTTAAGAAATAAGCTAATATCTATAATCTCTTGCTGTGTTTAACAACTAATTGGTGTGTTGTCTTTTATTGACATTTTCGCGTGCGATCATCGGAGGAAATCAGGTCGCACGATCGATGCGTTTTATCACGATGTAAAGCAAAAGGTGAGAACTAAATGGATCTTCATTGCACTTCACATTTTACAGTTACATTACATGCTGTTATTGTGTGCACTAATAATGACTTTATGTTATGAGTTCCTTTAAGTCGTTTTGCTATTTAACATTACTGCACAATGGCAAATATTTTTCTTGTGTAACAGGAAAGGAATTTTATGTCAACGCTGCCTTTCGCCAACAACTGATTCTTTTTGTAAAATTCTTTGTGTATTTTATAAAATTCAACTTGTTAATCTACTCTTTGGTTATAAAAAAAGCCCTGCCGTTATAGAAAAAAAAATATACAGAATAATTTGACGCAACGAAGAAGTACAAAAAAAATTTCGATAGTTTCGGTAAAAGGGAGGATTTAAGGTTGTGAGAGGCAATGGTATTATCAAGAAACAAGTTGAAGATTTTCTCTGTCGATGTAAAATTAAAACAGCAAGAACTCTGAATGCTAAAAATATACTTCATTAGATTCAATCCAAGAAAACAAAAGAAATCGAATTGCTACGTCTTCATTGCCAAGATTTTTTTTATACATGGCAGGAATTAATTCTTAATTTTTTTTTAATCATCATAACTGGTTTGCAGGCGAGTTCTCCGTTCTAGCGAAGCCATTTCTCAAATCAGAAGATCAGATAAACTACATTTAATGCAAATTACGCGAAACAGTAAATTAAGCAATAAATTAAAAGGAAAATAATTCAACGTTGCAGACTGCGCGTTCGTGATTCGAAAAATCAAGTTAATTACTCGAATAGCAGCTCGTAACACCTGGTATTTAGTATATTTCTTAATCGCGCCTGGCGTTTCTTATTCGGCGATTTCAATCGGCGTGCAAAAACGAAACACACCTATGTCGCACGTGACTCGCTTTAACAAAGGATCGATATTGTTTGCGAAGTACACTGTATTCAATTTGTACGTAAGTAATAACAACGTTGAGGGAGACAAATAAGGAAACGAAACGGTGATAAGATCGACTGTGGCGCCGTATGCGAATATGCATGAGGTGCCCTCGGAGGCCATCGTTGGTTAGGAGGAAGATCGCACAAAAATAGTAACAATAAATCTGGCAAGGACCTGAGGCTAGCAGGACGGATAGACGAGAAGGTGAGTACGGTCCAGTCACGAATGAGTTTACCAGAATGTTCCACTCTATAAATAGATTCTGCATTCTACAGCTTTTTGCAATTCCACACCAAAGATGCTATGAATGCTCGTTAACAGACAATTATAAAATTGATGCCAAAAGCTCAGTATTTTCGTTGTAGTTCAACGAGAGCTTAAAGATGAAAACGCTTTATAAGTACCTTACACGATTAGTATTATTGACAATACCTTATCATATTGACCGTGTAAGGAGATATTGATGGTTTGATGGATTGAACGGTTCGTGACAATGTGAGTACTGAAGAAAGTTTTTTGTTTGTAACAAACAGAAAAGATTTCACAGTCAAAATTATATGTATAGCCTTTGTAAGTTATTGTAATACCTTTAAAAATAATTATAAAAAGAATCTCCACCTAGATCATTGCATCAGTCCACCTAATCTAAATAAATGTATTTCGTGTTGTATATATTTGCTTGAATGGGTATCTCGCTGCTTCGTTCGTGTCTTTGGAATTTTTTAATCGCACGCCGTTTTCTAAGAGAACTGACTGGAAGAGCATTTCTTAACCTTTAGCACCGTCGGCTTTCACCTGACACTGATGCATAATAAACGCACATCGTACTCATATACTTATAAAAATATTTCTTATTTGTTTTGCGCGCCGAGCCGGTTACTTTCGACAGCTTTTTCGAACCAACTTAATCGCTTAGTTTCACTGTTGTTAAGTCGGACAATAGACTTGAAAAAAGAACCTCGGAAACCTGTTAGAAAATGTGCAAAGTATTGTCGGTCGTCTGAATAGTGTAAATAAATAGGATTTACGTTGTCTTTGAGTATCTCGTTGGGTAGACGCTTGAGAAGTAATATGTTATTTTACTGTCGTTAAACTTAAAAAAAAGTGGTCAGTTGCGGTGTTTTGTAATTATGATTTTTGTTCATACTGCCGCATTTTATTACATTTTTAAATTCTCCGTTTATACATTCCAATTGACATAAAATACAAACATAATAATTAGAGGCCGGATTTTAGGTGAAATGTCTTTGTTTGGTTAAGGTTTTAAAGATTTTTTTAAAAGAAATCTCTTGGTTTCATTAGAAATAGAGTCAAATGATTCAAAAGAGCCGAAACGAAGAGATGTCTTTAAAAAAATCTTTAAAATCTTAAGAAATAAACAAAGGTATTTCACCTAAAATCCGGCCTCAAATAATAATAAAATTGTTTGCGATTTTACACTATGTTATTTCTCTGGCAATTTTATAAGCTATAATTTTTGGAAATTAAGAATATCATCAAATCCAGAAATAAGCATTGCAAAACACAAAAAAATAAAATATTTCGTCAAATAATGTTAAAGTGAACTGACCGTGTAATTCTAAAGTACGGATAGTTCCTCATTTTCATTTTGCTGACGATCGAATACTCAACTTTATATGGTATACGAAAGGGTCAAGTTCGTATGGCATACTGGCAAGGTCAAAACAATTCTTTTGAATAATTTCTGAAAATCGAAGAGACTTGGAACGTCGAATTTGAAAGAGTTACGAGAAGACCCAAATATTTCAGCAAGGAATGCAGCTGCTAAATGTGGTATATCCAAAACATAGTTGTACCAAATTAAAGTAGAAAAGTTAAATTTTAAAAGCTATGGCTATGTATTCATTATTCAATATTGGAATGACCAAAAATCAAGAGCCAAAACGGTCGAAAAATTATTGAAAAAAGAACGCCCTTAAAATTTGGTAAGTTTTTATTTTGGATGACGAAAGTTATGTTGCACTAGATCCAAATGATACTCCTGGAAGAAAATACTGTCAACAAATTACCCTCAAATTACTCTCAAACCGAAGATTTTTTTAAAGAATTACATGGTGTGGCAAGCTGTAGACGAAAAAGGGAAGGGAGCCATTCACTTCTACGATACCATAATTCATGATACTGGACGTTATGTTCTCTTTTGGTCGGACATGACTAACTGTCATTACGCTACCACTGCAGAAGTTGTCGATGAGTTGAAGTCTCAAAAATGTCGATTTTGTGGAAAAGCAACAATGCTCCAAATATTTATGTAAAAAGGAATACGGGAAATGACAGCATCATACTAAAACAAAGATTCTTTCACAAGGATTTGGTAAAAGGTCTCTCTTAAAATTGCGACGAACGGTGGTTCTAATATTGTAAATAATAAGATACATTAAGATTAATTAGGAAAGATATTTTCTGTAAAGTTTTATTATCTTGGACCGTTTAATGTTTCTTTTTGTTTAAATATATTACAGCTATTTACTGAGCACCCTTTATACATGCATATTGCTGTGATATGCCCTTAGTTTGGTTGACAATTTAATGCTGTGATCTCAGGGTATTTTGCAAATTTTCTGATTTTCTATTATTTTACTTTCTTAAAGTTATGTTGCGCTAGATTCTCCTGTCAACAAATTACCCATTCCAATTGAATGTACCCTGAATTCTAATTATTTTCTCTCTCTTCTTTGATGATGAATTTTGCAGTGTATCTTGTAGACCAATTTCTTTGTTGTAAAGTGTATTTTGTGCGATAAGTTTTGGATGTAGATGGCACTCGCGAGCCTCGTGTGTGTGTGTGAATAAAAAAATGTCGTAGATTAAAAACGTAAAACACAGTCTATTGCATCAGTTTAAATAATTAATTTTCACAAATTAATTATTCCGCAAGAAGAAGTTCGGAAAATTTAATATTTAGGTCAGGTTTTTCACAAAACCTTTCCAAAATTTACTCACTGGTTTGATAAAGATTCTATTTCATAAATCGGGCATCGGTGATATCATAGCGTGTCGGGTCGTAAGTTCACGCGATCTCTAACACAGCGCCCTCAATCGTTTATTCTCCGAACTTCTTACTATAACCTACAGTTTCCTCTACACATAATTATTTTAATTATCCTAATATTTACAATTCTAACTTAATTCCTGCGTATTTACATCTTAAATAATTTATTTATAATTTACTTTTTAATTGATTAATTCTAAAAATATTGAAGAATATTAAGAAATTTGAAAAAACAACTTGAATTAAATTATTTCTTAAACAAATCTGCTAAAATACACTTAGCACGCTATCCTCGAATTTATTTTATTATTTTTAAAATTTTCGTACTGTTCATAAACACTGCAATATATAGCTCTCACAAATACGGAAGACACCAGTCGCGTAAAAAAAAAATGCCGACAAAATGTAAAGACCATAACTTTTTCATTTTATAGTTTGTGAAATAAATAATATACGTCTTTTACCTCTATTATGTATCTCTATCTTCCGCATTTCATTTCGTAATCATTTTTAAAATAAAGTTAGGCGCAAAGACTATAAATAAAAATTATTAGAGAACGATGAATATGCAACAATTATAAAAGTGAATGCGAAGTTTTATACTTAAAATTCATAAATCTGATCTTTTAGTTTTAGTTAGTCATAATTTCAAAGAAAAAGAATGAAAAGAAAATCTGGGTGCTCAAAAAACTAAAGATTAGTAACAGTTAATTTTTGACCGCTAGTTACAAATGTAAAATTTTAAATCCAGCCCGTTTGAGAAGGGGATGGCTTTCCCTTGTAATTTCTAGATATCAAGACAGAAACCAAGGCCCTGTAAGAATCTTCTGGACGCTTTTAACTATAGTCTTTCATCTCTATCTGGTAGTGTTTTGAGTATGGTAACTTTGGTATTGAAATTCTTATTTGTGAGAAAGTTTTGAAGGAATATTTACTTTATTCTTTGGTTGAATACACGATATTTTTAAGCTACGTGTTATAAAAAAACACAGTTAATTATTTAATAAATTCAAGCCTAGACATAAAGTATGAAAAATCGTTACTGTTATGATGAGGATGATGCGTTTCATATTTGCTTCTACAGTAACCAAGGCAATTGAACAAAAAATCCGGTTTATCGATGGACAATTAACATGTAAATAACGGGTCTAGTACGTAATACCAATAACAGGTTTGTAAAAAAAAAGAAACAAGGAATTCACGCGAAGTTCATTTTGGTCGCACATATTGCGTGTAACGGCTTTCCACCCAAGACGGACGACTTAATACCAATAATAATCGAGTATATCGCGCAAAAAGTCGTCCGCCTTTGTCTTAAGAGCACTTCGACGTCGCACCGTTAAATGTGTTAATTTGAGCTGTGCTAAGCGACGCTTTGAAAGCCGATCACGCTCCGTATTTATCCGTACATCGATAAAAGTGTCCGGTACATCGCATCGCAGGATAATATAAAATTCCTCTGCAGCAACCGGAACAAAAGAGCAACGCGCGTCCTTGCATGACTCAGAAGACCTTGTCTTGTACCCATCATTGCATCCGTTCACAGTCCAAGCTTCCATCCTACTCGGATTTGACCGGTGGTAATTTGTGAGAGCAAGACGAGAAGTGAGCAGCTGTCATTGCCGCTATGGATTTGAGGTCGAGTACCACTCCAAGCGTTCCGAACGAACGGAGATGTGGAGAACGTTGCTGCAAGTTAATAAAAATCCAAACGACTTACATATCTCTTCAGGTGATTATATGGATGTGTACGTATAGAAAGCGCTTACCTTCGTCAGTCTGGCGTTGGGCGCCATCACTTTTCAAGCTACTCACGCAGTTCGTGACAAAAAATATTTTTAAGTGAAGCTGAAATTGGTCATGTTTCAAGTTGGACAATGATGTGACATCATCAAACTTGTTTAATTGCCAAGCACGCTCTGATTACACTGAGGACATTGCGATTGAGTTCGCAGAAGATGTAACATCATTGGCAACCATCGAGCAAAAAGTTATTAACGGGGTTTTAAGTGGATGTAAATTCCTCTAATCGATTGAACTCTTTGTTTGACCATTCGCCTGTGAAAACGCAACGACCGAAACGATTTCAACCTAACTGGATGGAATTATGAACTGAATTGTAACCGGAAATGCTGAAAACTCAAGTTTTTTTTTTCACTATAAAACTTTTAAACGTTTTAAAATGGTTGATTTCTGTTTAAAAAAACCTGTAAGTTATATTAGGTAGTGTGATTTGCAATATCATGAAAGGATTCCTTCTGTGCATGTCTATCACTATTTTACAAATTTCATCCTACTTGAAAACAGACATGTAGGTTTGTTCTGGCATTCCTCTTGACCTAAGGAAATGAAACATAAAAAATCACTTACTGGGGTGATTTATGTCCCGAGCTTTTCTTTGGCAAGTCCGTTTCTTTCTCCGTTGAAAGGTGTTATGTTGTTCCATCTCATAATCCCGCTTTATTTCTAAAATTTTGGCAACTTGTTGTTGGGAATTTCTTAGCAAGATTCTTTTTGCTTTGGGTTCATCAAAATAACAGCCAGCGTGCAACTTTCTTCATCCATCTGAGTTCCTCATGAAAAATCCTATACTTTCGAAGCACTTCTCCGTGAGCATTTTTCAAGTTGATATGGAGGATTTTCTTCACGTGAACGCAACTTTAATATCCAGTGAATGAACGAGAGCATGTTTCCTGGCTCAACTTGTACATTTGAAACGTTCAAATCAGTTTGGTTGAGCTGGATTTGGAATTTCCAATTGCTTTGGAATTCAATTTGACCGTCACTTTTATCGGACTTTCCCATCTCCAACCACTTAATAATTTCGTGACAATACTTTTTACCAATTTTTAATAGCAATTTATGTATTTTATTTAGCGAGTGTGGTGGTTAAAGTTAAGTCTGTTTATTAGATTAAAATTCCAGATCGAGCATACGAACTTAAATGTCACAGTGATTTATAATTACCAGCAATAATGCTGCAGATATTCAATAGGAAACAATTAATCTGCGTGCACTACAATTACTGGGACAACTAAAAAAATATCTATTTCTCCGAGAGCAAGGTCGTCGGGAACATTGAAATAACTCCATACCTTTATATACATACATAGAGAACTAGGTGTGGTACTGCTGCTGTTTGCTCGAGCAGGATTTGAGCACTTGCTTAGACGGTGTTCTAATATAAATTATTCATTATGTCGCACATCGGCTGCAAGAGTGTCATAACTCAAAACTGCAAAGTTTCCGTTATATGCATCAAAATTCGAAATATGATGCAGAATTGTTTTAATAACATATCTTCTACTTCTTTAGGTTAATATGACATATTTATTGATGTATGATATACAGTAAGACACTGTAAGAGCGAAGTTTCAAAATTTCAATTAAAATTTGATATAGCGTCATTTTAATTAGAAACGTATTCTAATAGAATACAATTATCATTGCAAGGACGTCTGTTATCTGAGGTATTTGTTGTTATCAGTAAATCGGTTAATCATAAGTGAAATACATAGAAATGGACTTATCCGTAGATAAGCTCTTTGGAAACATAGTAGAGAGATGAAGCTACATAAGTTTTATTTCAACTTTTCCCGACTTCTCTTGTAATTTCATATATCCTTTTTAGCACTTTTAATTTTTTATATTGGTATATAGCGGGTATTTTTCAAATAAATGAATCGGTTATTTGAGAAACCCCATAAGATAATTGTATTCGAAAATTATTATTTATTCCTGTACATGCCCGTCGTGGTAGAACGTGAGGTTGTATCTGGCATTGGACTAAGGAAAATTTGCCGAAAAGACGACTACCACTAATCTAGTTTTTTTTCAATTTTCCAAAAGATACTGACAATTGATTTATGGGGTTTCTCAAATAACCGATTCAAATGTAGAAATTTGAGACCATAAGTGGTCATGGTGTATGGAATGTAATGCTAAATTTTCCGGAAACAATTCGAATTTACAGCTGAGCAAAACGCTGTTGAAAATAGGACAAGAATTAATGGTGCGCCTATGAATAGAGGGTAGGTCAAAAAGAAGGAAACATGTACTTCGACAGTCATATTGGTTAAACATTTTTTGGAATAAAATTAGCAGGGAAAGAATAACTTTCATGCCCTATCTATACTAATGCTACTGGGACTCATAAACTTAAATTACTGGTTCTAGGTAAATCTTTGAAGCCGAAACTCTTTCATTCTTGTGTCCTATATAGGGAAAAGAAAAAATGGGTAACAAAGGAAATAACAAAGGAAAAATAGCGAATGGTTTCATACAGAATTCATACCATCACTGCGAAAAAAAATGAAATAGTTGAATTTGCAGCCAAAAGCATTCTTAATATTGGACAATGTACCAGAACATCCTGGCGAATTGATTTTTTTTTCTATCTGTGATGGTTGCCGCCCAACGGGGTCCTAAGTCATAGACTTGTCAGGACCTCAGGAGCGGGAGTGTATTTGAGTATCTGTAAAGTGTTCCATGGCTTTGTTACTTCCAAACCTCCTCGCCGTTTAAGGGGAAGCAGTGTCGAATTTTATCCCCAACACTGAAAGGTGCCTGAAGTCGATACCGACCACCCTCGAGAAGAATCCCGAGCGCGGTTCAAACCGACGACATGCATCCCTTACCACTTGGATCGTTCAGCCGTTAATGATGATAATGAGATTTCAGTACTCTTCTTACCTCCAAATTGTACATCAATATTACTACCTATCGTTCGGCACGTAATACAAGCCATAATAGTTATTTCATCGCGAAATTTATTTAAAAAGTGGGATCATGATATTGCCGATACATTGAAAAGCATAAATCTGAAAGATGTTGTATTCTCATTTTAGACAAAGCGTGGCAACATGTGAGTTCCGAATTAATTAAAAAATCCTGGAGTATGACCACTTCAAGAGACCTTGCATACATGAAAAAGATAATATTCCTTTAGCTGCAATATCAAGGAGGAAATTAAATCAGACACGAGTAAGAGAAATCGAAGAGAATTTCCTTTAACTAGGGAACTTAAAATTTTGGAAATGGTAAAATTGAAAAATGGGCAATTGAAAGTGATAAACCTTGCGATTTACAATTAATCGATGTTGACATTTTTCAAGAACAAGTTGATGAGGACTATAGTGAAACGAGCGATGATGAATGTGTTGTGTTAATCCAGTGAAACATGGAGATGTTTTTTCGTTTTTTTATTATGCTTTTATTATGATGTACTAAAAACACAAAATTGACTGCATCCTCTTCCTTTGCAAAGCTGATCGTACATGATCTGTAAATGAAGCTCAGCGGTGTATCTCCTGTTTCCTAGAGCTGACGAAAATATCTGTCAAATTTCTGGAATGTCGCAATAATTATAAACAGGTCATTCTCTTCCGATAAGATAAAGAAATCATTTCTTAAATTCTATTTTATCCGAGCTCATTCAAGTTCTTGTCGCATTTTCAGTTTATCAATATATAATAATAATAATAATAATAATAATAATATATTTGTCAAAACGTTCTACATACACAAATACAGGATTCAGTAAGAACATTTGACTTGTCAGCAAGCACATGAATATTAAACAAAAAAGTACTAAAAATGAATTACAAATTAAAAAATTCCTCTAATGAGTAAAATGCTGCTGCTGTCAGAAATTGTTGCATTTTTTTCTTTAAATGCGTCAAGTTGGTCGGCATATCATCATTCCATAACGTCTTGATTTTGTTAAGGCAGAGTAATCCCATATATTTTGGATATTCAGGGAAATCGCATTTTCCTTTCAGTAATTGTGACTGTTAGTCTATATTTACAAAGTCTTAATATCTGATATAATAAACGTAAAATGATTGTTACATTGGTAGAGGAAAATAAACAACCTATCAAAAGATTTGATGTGACTGTACCAAAGTAGTTGCAACTGGGAATAAAGAACTCTGCTATTTAAGTCTGTTTTATTCTGTATTATCGGAATTATCGGAACCTGTTCGGTTCCAAGACTTCCTTTGATCTTGTTTCTTAATAGAATGGAGGTCATTTCAAACCCTAGAAGTCACGAAATGAAATTGGATGACCTAGTTTATGCCTTTATATCAATGTAATCCGAAAAAAATGGAATCTTTTTTAGATCATCTAAAAACTCTGTAATCGGTGAAGTTGAATTGAATTTCCCAAGTCTGCATTAATCAATCACTTAATTAATTTTCAAATTTACCTCAATTTCATACTTGTTTATTTTCTTTTGTAGGTAAGATACCCTACTCCCGACTGCTTATGGGCTGACGATGAAACATATTCCTGTAAGTAATTCTTAACGCTCACAATTTACAAACAAATTTTTTAAACGCACTTTAAATTATTTACGTACAAACACATGTTACATAAACACCGTAAAAATTATCTTCACATAAAACCTATAAAATTACATCTCGTAAATAAAACCGGCCGATTTGATTATTTTTACACGGACGCCTGATTGAATTATTTATCGCTTTTTAAATAAATGCATAAAGGCTACTCGAAAACACGTACGCCGAGAGGGATTCGTCTGAGAATTTATAGCGAAATAAAAACGACATCTAATACACGTAACGAGACCGCCCAAGTGTAAACTCGACTTCAAAGCTCTTTTTTTTATTTCACTATTGCGTTAGTTTACGTTCGCTTCACGACGATATCAGGTATCAATAAATATTCAGCGCAAAGGCGACGGCTCTCTCACACACGCTCGGACATATGCAGCATCATCCTACTTACCGCCTTTTTTTATTATCTCTTGCGATACATGCCGTTCGAACACCAGAGGAATACAAGTTTACGGCTTTTTTATTGAAAGTTAAAAAGCAAATAAGTCACCTATCAGATACCTAAATGAAATAAAACAAATAGAAAGAAGAACAGAAACAATAAGTATCTAATGTAAAAAAGATGTATACTGAAGATGTGATCATTTGAATTCCAAAAGAGCTCAAAAAGAATAAAGTTATTGTTGCACCTGTAGCTCTTTTATTAAGGCCCGATTTTACAATCGTCGGATAAGCATTAATATTGGTATAACGTGACGTAGGTGTGACGTAGATATGGAGGAAAATTAAAGGATATGTGGCGAACAGTTATTGGGTTCTTATTCCACGATTTTAAAACTGGGCCTAAAAGGTGAAAAGCGAACAAGGTACTAAGTAAACCAAAAACAAAAACCCAGAGATTGGGTTTCTCAGCCCTAGTTTAACTTTAAACTCCTGTTTATTCTCATGGTAGCAATTATAAAAACAATTGTTCCTATGGAAACAAATAGGAGTTTAAAGTTAAACTAGGACTGAGAAACCCAGCCAGAAGATTTTGGGAATAAACCAGATAGTCAAGGAATATGGTATTTGATTGGTATAAAATTGTAGTTCAATTACCATCGCACGTTGAACATTCTTGTAGTATTAAGCATTTCCATCAGAAATAACCGGAGGTCGTCGTTTTGTAAACAGATGAATTATATTATATAGTATTCGCGTTTGGACTCCAGAAATAAACAAGAAGGTATCCTGTCGTGATTCACAGTCTTAATTCCAGAGAGTGGTGTAATAATTTTAGCTCGGGTCGGTATGCGGCTATTAAAAGATTGTACAGGTGAGCTCTCTATACATGCATGCATGCCAGTGCCTACGCTTTCGTAATATACAAAGCTTTTGTTTTCTTTGTTTCGAAGTGCATACCCGCCGAAGTGGGATCGATTTGAGTGCGAAAGACTTCGGCCGGAGATTGCTCCCAGCTATGTCTGCGTCTTGGTAAGAGGCGAGAAAACGAAACAAAAATTTTATTAGTTCTCGCGGATCGAGGAATTCCGAACAGGATAATAAGAAAATAGAGTCCGACATGAAAGTCGGAATGTTTTACATTTTAACATATTTTTTCAAAACTAGTCATCAAAATTCCATCGTTTTCCAACTTGAGAAGAGCTACGAAATTCGTCTTTCTTTATATTATGGTCAGCATTAACACGTGAAGTTGGTCAATATAAATGGACACAAAAATTATGAATATAAAGTAGCCAAACATAGTTTCAACAAGAATGGAAACTTCTCAAGAAGGAAAGTTAAAGGAAATATAAAGACGGATAATCTAAAAGATTACATATAGAAATGAACCCTTCCTTAATAAAAGTAAAAATTATAATCTTGAAGAACGTGAAAAACATTTTGCCTTAGTAAAGTTAAATTGCTCAAAAAAAATGGATTCGAGTTTATTATTTATAGAGTACAATTAATTGTTAAAATTGTTTAGCACTTCGTCTCATGAAAACAAGCAATTGTTGAATAACCCATCGTATAAAATTTGCAGAAAAACGCACACCCAGTACAAGGTATATTGCATTCACTCTGGCACACGTCCAGTCTAAGTTGCATTCCACAAGTGGTTTATTTCGGGCCGGCCATAAATTTAATTAATGACGCATCTAATTTCGTTAAGGGCCATTACATATCAATGCGATATTTCATGCACACCGCGCATATTTCGGAGAACAACTTGCAAACCTTCTTAAGCCTCTTCTTCTTCTTCACAAGAGGAGACGGCGGCAAATTATTCGGCGCAAAGGCAGGCGGGAGGTCTGCATAAAATTAAAATAATCCCATCCTGTCTGGGCAAATAAAAGAGAAGTGGCAAAGATATTTCCTGAGGAGCCTTCTTTGTTTTTGATGCACAGGGATATGCATACAGTGGAATGGAAATTAGGTTCTTAAAACTTCCAGCTTTCTCTAATTGAAAAGATCCCAAATTTTATTATCAGACTAACAAAAGCAGGTCTTAATTCTAAGACCCAGTTTTACAATCGTGGAAAAAGGGCGGAATAACTGTTCGCCGAATATCCTTTAATGTTCCTCCATATCTACGTCACACCTACGTCACGTTATGATAAGAATGATGCTTATCCGACGATTGTAAATCGGGCCTAAGTGGCGTTCGTTGCTTCTATCGGGAATTCGGTTCAGTGTCCGTAATTTATCATTAGCATCATGCGAATACATTAGATCAGCAAGATTTACATTTATTGCATTAATTGATTAAGCGAACATTCCTTTGATGATTTAAGTAAGACGCACAGCCACCGGCCACTTGAATTACCGCGGATCATTAAAATTCTAACGTAGATCTACTATGACAGTTATAATAGTTCGCCTCGAAACCACCACATCACTGTCGAGCTACGCACGTAAAACGTAGGTTGGATTTATTTGCAAGGAAAAGAATTTATATTCTAATGCGTCAACTAAAAAAAAAAACTTTATGGCAGCCATTTTTCCCGTGTAATTGCACTTTCTAATATGTTGCAAAGACATAAGAAAATTAACAGCGAGGACGTGAAGGAATTTGAGACGCAAATCTGTAAACGCGCGGTATAAATGGTCGAAATGGAATGAAGGAGCGAGTTTTAGTCGAGTTCATGCTGGGCTTTTATGGACGCCTCTGGCACATTTACACCTGCAACAGAAATCAATTTGGAATTATGTTGAACTCGTGATTAACTTTAGTGTAAAGTTAGTTTGATACATTTTTAACTATAAATCATTTGAAATAAAAAATTATATTTTTATTATATCTTAAATATTTGATTCAAATAATCAGCAGAGAAAGTGACTTATCTATGTAGTGTTGGTAGCAGCAAGATAACGAGTGTTCAGTTGGTTGCAAAAAAATCGTCAAGTTGGTTTTGATTTTTTAATGAGAGAAAAGCGAAAAAAAAAACCGATTGACATTAGAATGACAGTTCTCAAACAGTTGTTATGTTTTGCTTATAACCTAACGTGACATAACATAAAGTAATATATCACGTTGCTCTAATTCAAGACCTGCTTCACTGCTATGAAAAATGTAAAGGCTACTTGATGAACTGTTCACCTGATATTTAGTACTAATAAAGGTATGCTTTAGGGCTTACGGAAAAAAGCGGATGGGCTCCTCAAGGAAATGAAAAGAAATAGTGAAGTATCTGCGGGAATGAATTGAATGGATATACACTGTGGAACGAAAGTATGGAAACCTCTAAATATTTTAACAACGGTTAGGACTATCGAAACGAAATTTGAAACAGATAATTTAGGTGATAGCGCGGATGTCAAGATGGTGTCGGTGGTGTTGTCAATATTTCAGATTTCTCGCCAGTGCTGCCAACTTTGTAATTTTAAATGAAACACCTAGTATTTTTTTATTTGTTTAAGTTGCTTAAATCATTATTAACATAATAACATGTAACATGTGTAACATATCCTATACCTAATGTTCACTGTTTTAGAAATATTCCAACATTTGTAAGTTCGTAACATCAAAACGCGTACGTTTTTTTAAAAAGCAAAGTTGGGGTTTACTAAGAATTATGTAAATGTCAATTTTAAGTTAGTATGAAAGTTCTGACTTATAACAAACGTGCGCGAACTTACAAATGCTGAAATATGTCTAAAATAGTGAACATTACATGTGTTACATGTTATTATGTTAATAATGATTTAAGCAATTTAAACAAATAAAAGAATACTAGGTGTTTCATTTAAAATTACAAAGTTGGCAGCACTGGTGAGAAATCTGAAACATTGACAACACCGCCGACACCATCTTGACATCCGCGCTATTATTTAAATTAACTGTTCCAAATTTCGTTTCGATAGTCCTAACCGTTGTTAAAATATTTAGAGGTTTCCATACTTTCGTTCCACAGTGTATGTATGTTTGTATCTCTTTTACCTCAAGATTTTTAATATATATATATGTACTCGTATTTAGTTTAATAATCTGTTTCAAAAAGTCATGTTTTCCCACATCTTCATAACTAGGTATTTATTTACTGTGGAATCTCAGAGTATGAGAGCAAAATGTAAAGAACTAAGCATTTTCACCGTTCGTTATGAATCTAATCAATTCTTATACTAATATAAACATAATTGTTTCATCTTTTAGTTGTCGTTTTTGAAAGTTTCAGGCAAAAATGACGTCTCCTTTTTAAAATGAAAATTTAAAGAATGAGTCGATATTTTGTTACGCAGTGTACAAATTCACTATTGGAAGAAGTGTACAAATCCTGCTATGTTGTCACACTCATTGCCTTTTGTAAACTACAGCCTTACTTACTTGCTTGTTTAAAATATCTTGGTAATAAAATACGAGTAGCATTTAGTACAAATATCCTGTCCTAAATATTAAAATTAATTCTTGCACGAATTCATTTCTACCTATAAAAAATACTTTTGTAGAAAATTTTAATTTTATATCAGTGGCAACCCTTGCAGATAATAACGAGTTATCGCAACCATCACGTTAACTTACGGTAAACGTTAAAATTACGTGGCCCCATTCATTTTCAATTGGATCACATGATCTTAACGTTTACCGTAAGTTAACGTGATGGTTGCGATAACTCGCTAATAAATAATATAACAAGCGTCTAAATAAAAACCTGGTCAAGTGGGTTGTGATCGAGAATTTATCCATTGCATTTACATAGCAGAATTACTAAATGTAGCCTACTTGACCAGGTTTTTATTTAGACACAAGTTATGTTATACAAGGCATGGATGGAATTGTTCTAGGTTCATTTCATAGTTTGATTGATTTTTTTATAACTTATTATAAAATTCTCCCTTCATTTTCAATTGAACCTAATATCCGGGAAAAGGTGGTTAATTCCGAATGGCGTTAAGATCAGACTTCGGACATTTAGGAACGTTGCCGTGGCTTCGCAATACGAGGACCAATGACAAGTGCTAATTCATTGCGTAGTCATGGCAACGCTCTGAAATGTCCGAAATCTGGTTATAATCATAACCAGACTTCACTATGGTTATAGTGCCGGATATCCGGCCACATTTATTCGACTTATACAAAGAGAACAAGTTAGAAACAGTAAAACTACGGTCACACTATTTCTGATTTTTACACTGGCACTTTTTATTTTTATAATCTTCTTTTATCATATGCAACTAGTGGTAGAACCCTTGCCAGCCTTTAATATGTATACAAATTCCAATCTATAGTTAAATTTCTTTGTTCTTTTGGAAAATCATCTACGAGATTCTCTAAGTCAGTCAATAAATAATTTTGCAATATTAATTTTGATTGGTAAACTAAATTTTGGACCTAAAGATAATAAACTTTTAATTTCTAATGTTAGTCTGCATTGGTTAAACTTCAATAACCATTTTTCATTATTGTTAAAAAGTTTTATTTCATTTTTCAAATTTCCAAATTATTAAGTTCCTTAATGTTACTAGATTTGATATGATTAAAGGATTTTTTAAAAGAATTTTCTAATCATTAGACTGCGGAAGTTTACGCAGTAACGAATTTACATTTAGGCCCAGTTTTACAATCGTGGAATAAGAACAGAATAAATGTTCGCAAAATATCTTTTAATGTTCCTACGTCACGTTATTCTAAGAATAATATTTATCCGACGATTGTAAAACCGGGCCTTAGGTGCCTGAAATGCCTAAAATTCCGCAGTCTACTAATCATATTGAAAATTCATTAATATTATGTTATGGTATTAAATTTGTATAGAACGTTTCAAATTATTAGAAACTCTTAAAACCAATTGTACAGTTATTAACATTGTGAAGCGTTACGGACCGCAATCTGTTTATAACCACGTTAAGTATTTTATGAGTTTCAAATATTTTGAAATGTTCTATACAATCTCTGTGGCGAGCAGGTACTTCGTCTTCTTGGAAAATAAACTTCTCAACGACAAAAGACTTTAATTTGCAGCCGATTTGCATCAATTTAAGAGTTAGCCGAGTTCATTATTTAAACTTAATTTTTAATACAAGGATTATCTGAAGGCTGAAAGAAAGTTTAATCTTGATGGCGCACATAGGACCTGCTAGATTTGACGGCACAGAGCAATCTTTTTATTTAACGAAAAATTTCCTGGTTTTGCCAGTAGTTACCCTAATTAAAGAAATAAGAAACGACATAAATAACGAAGGAAAAAATCGCAAATACACTATAATTGAGCAATCCCTCATTCAGGTACAGGACGAGGTTTTGACCTATTATTACAAAACCCATTTTAGAGTAGACTCGCTTTTCATTGAGGTACCGTAACCTTATCATACTTCAACTTTTGGATGGCTCACCACTGTGAATATAAATCTCACCGAAATATGTGGGAAGTTCTTGTTTTTAAAATTTACGATGACGGCGTCAGCTTTTTTTAAATTTCGATCAATTTAAGATTGTCATTTTATATGCAGAAAAGGGAATCACTGAAAACGATCCTTTTCTAGTATGAATAACTACAATTTTCAAATCTTTGATCGTAAGAGGATTATTAATGTTTAGTAAATTGTTGCTTTTGTTGATTAGTTAAATATTGACATGACTAGTGAAGCTGTGTTAATTTTCAATTTACGAGCGTCCAAAAATGTCGTTTTTCGTATTTCAAAATCAAACCTAAATGCGTTAAAAATTAGCCACCATATGTCACATAGTTTCAGAAGTAGCTTTCAAAAATTAACCGACTTAAAACAATTTGCAGGAGTTTAGATATTGTTTATTTGTAATTAAGGTTGTTTGATATTCTTATGCCAAGAATTAAATTTAAAAATTCGTATACTTTTGGTGTACCTTTTTAGGAAGTGGACAATAAATATTAAAATTATAACACTCTGACAACCCTAATAACACAAAATGACTTTACAAAAGAATAAAGTAAAACATAAATCAAAGCTTAAAACTTAAAACAAAACTTGCTGCAACAAAAATGAAAGTAAGAGATATGTTTGAAAATTCTATACGATGTGGTTAGGACTTCGATATTCATTTGATAAAATTATTTTTTTAATAAATAAAATTGATATTAATGGTTCTCTTTCATATCATTTTTCATTTGCTTTATGATTTGTTGCATTCGTTTAGATAAATTAATTCCATTATAAACAATATAGAAAAAATTGGGATAATTCGAAAACATTTTTGTAAAAAGCTCGCAACCAATAATTATTAAGGCAGCAAAATACTGGGTTTCGCAAAAGTCACTTAAATTTAATCGTAGGTTAAAAATAATCATTCCTATACCTTCAACACATGTAACCAAAGCAATGTTTACGTTCTTTATCAGTGCCAAACTAGGAATAAATAATGGAAGTAAGTATTAAACTGAATGTTAGGAAAACAAACCTATACAACAGAGTAAAAGGATTTACTATAAATTAATTAACCACAAAATCATTATCTTTGTTTTATTATGAACATATAATAATTAGAATGGACCATAGATTTCGTTAAAAAATAGACATTTTGCAGGCACCTTGTTCCCTTTGTGGTGATTTCTTTGGACTTGATTTACCACAAATACTCTGGCGTTTGCCATTTTGCAAATTTTAAAAGTATATTTTTTTACAACGTCTATTTAAATAAATTATAACATCGTCTACTTGCGCTTATTGACCTTATAACCATTCCAGGTTGCGTTTATATAATAAAATTACAATATTATGTAGCGGCTACCTCTCCGCGTTATAAAAATGCCAACCACTGCCCACTTTCGACAAATTTAAAGCGGCTCACTTTGTCGCATTGCCATTGCAAAAATTCGATTTTATTGTCGTTTTATTATGTCTTAATAAAAAAGTGATTGGCCCGTGGGCAATTTTATTATGGCAGGCCCTCCTCTCTCGTAGCTTTTTTGGACTGCAGTTGCTTGTGAGGCTTGGTGATGCAATTTCACCACCAAATTAGAACGATCGTAGCAATATTCTTCGATAAAACATAAGATTAAGCACAGTACAAAATGCTATTTAATTAATTTATTTTTTTTAGTCAGCGAAAGATTGATTTTAGGAATTTGTTGTAGCTGTTGCCGAAGGAATTCAAGCAGAAAAAAGCGGCGTCATAATTGAACACGTATGCTGTCTGATTGAAAAATTAATTTCATATTAAAGTGTTACGTAAGGCGCGAAAATTGTATTTAAATTATGTTGACCAAGCTAATTACGGACACAAACGCAGCAGAAAAAATATGCAAATTTCCGTTCGGATAGATAGATAAATATGTAACAATTTTTTACATCAGTTGATTGCGCTATTCAATTCTGACAAGCCGTTTCGTACCTATGTAAAGAACTTATTAATACAAAGATACATTTTTTATCCCTCTACGGAATTGATGGATTTGATATTGAAACAGATTGATGCGTTCAAAAATAGTCCCGAGAAAAAAATTGTCTGCGAGTTTTTTTTTTGTTACGGTTGGGATTTCCTGTCTTTCCCCGGCAACTTTTCAAGAATAATTTGTCGGGCACTGATTGAAAATTTATGAATCGTATTGGTGGTCATCAGTCAGATGAAAAAAACGAGCTCTCCTCTAGTTAGGGTTCGCGTAGGCTTTTGCTAATAGACATATTAAGCGTTATAAATTACCCGATTAAATCAACAAAAAAAAAAAATTAAGTGGGTTGATAATTAATGGCCGTGTTCCATATAAAATGCTTTATTTTTAAACTCGTTTCGCATTACTTTTGGTGCTGCATACGGGATCAACTTTACTAGACATAAAAAGGCACGTGTACCTATACATTTCTAAGGAAGTTTCAGATTTGAATACTCGGAAATATCAAAAATAACTATTGATGATCTAAAACTAAACTTAGAATTAGTGAAACAGAAGTTATAATGAATTTCTTAGATCTAGTCGGTAACAAAACGGGTGTGGTCCTACTGCGAGACCTTGAGGAATACTTAGGCTAATATCAAAATTATTGAAGTATCAAAGCGTGTGTTTTTCTATTATTTTAATGGTATTCATATTTTCTGGAAAAAACTCAAGCAAAAAATGAAACAAATTAAAAAATCTGAGAAATCTATAAAGTAAGCTTTTAATAATAGAAATAATTCGTTTCTTTCCAACCAGCTGCATTGAAACGTTTTCTGATTGTTTCATTATTGGTTTCTTTGAAGTGATACTTTGTTAATATTTCGAATGTGTAAAAGTTTACTACAGTGCTGGGTCACTACATTCCACCATCGTCATTCCTTCTATCGATAACTCAAGACATCTTTCAGCGAGCGCGCTCGCGATGCAACAAAGTGCAGGCAGCGCCAGTCTATAAATACGAAGCCGGTATTTTTTTGTGGCTATTTGCGGTAAATTCCTCTGCAATTAGTCTGGTGTTCTTCTGTTATCCGTCCTCGTCTTCTCCTGGCTCGCAAGTGCCACCGTCGCTCTCGGTTCCTTCGCATCCTCGATGCAGGAATGCGGTGTCGGCATGCGACTCGCGCTAATCTAGGATGTGAAGTTTCAGGTTCAGGACGACCAGGCGATTATGTAAAGCACAATTATCCGGTTAAGTTTAGAGCGAGAACGGACGCCCCATGCCAATAATTAATTATAGAAATGCTACATTGTCAGTGTTAACCGTCGATGATTGCATTTCATCTCCATCCCGACGCTCCCAAAACAAAATAATAAAGCCAAACCAAGACGTGTATTTTAAGGAGTCTATTTCCGATGCGTCGGAAGGTCGAGAAGAAAGATCCATGTTAGACACTCCTTACCAAGTTAATTTTGCGTTTATGCCCGCGTGTCACAGACTTGATGGAACAATCTCCGCGTATGCGTCCTTTTTATTCTCGCTTTGGCTGGGGGGAACAATAAATTTTTGGAATGCGTCGTGAACGGCGACGCCACTTAAAAATAAGGCGCGGATGCTTTATGTGAAATGTGGCTCCGGCATGTTATATGTCTGTAAACATTATCCGAACAAATTAAGAACCCTGCGTGTAACCGATGTGTTTACACGCCTACGTAGTCGACTTTTTATTGGCTCTCGTTCGTTTTCGACCGGAATCCCTACTAATTAATTCGTTACTTAACGATGCAATAAATTTACGACCATAATTACAACAAACAACACGATCGGATATGGCAATCTTTCATAATGTTTACCGCTTTCTGGCTCCCAGTGTGAAGTCGATTTATTCTTGTTAACTGTGGACTGAATGGGCTCTTTCCGTTTTCCTTCTAACTTTCGGTTTCACTTCGTGGGGTTATTAAACTTTCAAATAAGTAATCTTGAATCCACCTACGATTACGAATATCGAATAGTTCAAGTCATTAAATAAAGACGATTAATTTTCCTTAAGTAAAAGCCACGAGGAGGTTATGACAGAAATTATAACATCCTATTACTTACTTTGGATGGCTTCACGTTAACAGCTTTCAAAATTGTTCACATCTCACTCCAAAGAAGGGTTATCCTAAGTCATTAAAAATATTCCTCAATTCATTAAACAGAAGCATCAGACAATTGTTGTTTTCCCTTTTCCTTATTTATCAGATGGCCTCACCTCATCTCACTTATATGCGTGTTACATTTACAACTGTTGATGATCGAGGAATTTACCATCCCCCTTTCGGCTTCATGAGCTTACTTTTGTTCATCCTCATTTGGCTGAGTTCGGGGTTAAAACCTGCATTTATTTTTTATTTGAATGTGACATTTTGTTCCAAACGTGTAAACACTATGGGTGTAAAGTGAAGCTAAATACCTTATATCAGTTAATTTTGCCTCACTTAATATGTAAATGGAAAGCAGCTAATGCTACTTTACATTTTTTAAACAAAGAGAAATACTTCAAAACTATTGTATATCGTATCCCTAAAAAATCGAAAAAACAATAAAATTCATAGTAAAGCATGAGCTCCATTAATCAAAATTACAGTTCAATATGACAACATTCAGTGGTTCCTAAGACAAGGCGAAATACTCCTTTTGTGCTGCAGAATTTCGAAAAACGCAACATTCACTCTGTTCAGACATAACAGACAACTTGGAAACCTTTTATATGTATTTAGATATTATCGAATAATGAAAAGAGAATATAAATGTAATTGAATTAGGGTGGAACGATAATAACATTGTATCACAAACACTTTTAAACGGACACTAAATGGCGCACAAACACTTAACGTTTCGCAGTCGTTCGACAGCTTCGTCAGACTGCGAAACGTTAAGTGTTTGTGCGCCATTTAGTGTCCATTTAAAAGAGTTTGTGATACAATTTTCATCGGACAAGAACCAGCTTTAATGATAATAACATTGTACTTTATCCTTCCTGAATCCTCTGGGGGTAATTCAATATCCATACATCCGCTCTATTTGCTACATTTAACATTCGATCACTTATACTTTTTTGAAACTGACAGAATACCTTTCGGGATACAACACGAGGAAAAGAACAAGAGTCTAAGACCTTTTGGAAAAGGTCTTAGACTCTTTCATCAGATTAAAACGGCTGACACGTGTCCAGAAACTCCCAGAGTTAACCCTGATTTCACGTTTATGTATCGGCTATTGGTACGACTTAAAACAACTTGTTCCCTACATCCATAAATTTCTTCAGAGTTTTTATGTCTCTCGTTATTAATTAACCATTATATTAATTAATTTTTTTTTCAGAGATTATAAAAAATGTATACGACTGTAACCATTACGTTGCAAACTTGCCTGCTTTTCCATGTATCATATAATGTCAAAGGAATGTTCTATTATTACGATAGATTAATGTCTGTCATCTTGAAATTTACTGAATTTTTTTCAAAGTTTGTAACAAAATCATCGATAATCAGTTTGCAAATTCAGCCAAATGCATTCGATCCGGCTTAAATTCCTGTTAATTGCGCATATGTTAATTACGCATTCGCTCAACTCAATGTTGTTGGTTGATTTATAATCGAAGCCTAATTGGAACTGTGTGGTTAAATAAGGAATCAATAATAATTACACATTTCAGCTGAGAGATATACAACGTGTAATCGAATAAGTTTCACTTGCAGCAACAACTATTAATGTACTGTCGTAATCAGAAAAGCCGAATACACTCTAAATTTTAGTTAACTGAAGCGTGCTTCAAAACGAACTTCTGTCATTATGACATTAATATTATTTTGACAAATCTAATAAAAATACGCCATTAAAAGTAATTCAGAAGGCAATAATTCAAACGCGATTGCAAGACAAAATCGGTATTCGAGCAACTGAACTAGCTGTTAGTATTAGGTACTAATCATAGAGAATATTTATCTCTTTGGAATCGAATGAGATGGATGAGATTTTGTAGGTTGACAAATACATGACATAAACCTAATGTTACACAACTAAATTTTTTGAAAATGGAAGTGATTTCACTTCGGTGTAGTTGATTTTTATGATCACGATGGTACAAGAAAAGAAGCAACGTTATAACATACGTATGTATGGGGCAAAAGTATTATTGGAAAAGACATACCAATACTCATCATCACTCATAAATAATTACAGTACTGCAATCAGCTGCCATTTTAGTGCAAAATATTGGCGGGAAATTTAAATGTCTAATTCTAACAACGACACACTTGGGCATTTTAACCTTTTACTTGACAGGTGTTAAGTTTGATTAAACTCGGCCATTTTACTGCAAAAACGTGGTTTCTTTGTCTTACACGTTAAACATATGGATTACGGTACTGTATTTATTTAGTGACTGTAGTTAAGCGTGGCCTGCTTTCTCAGAATCAAATTTTAAGCGAAATGGAGCGGTTTTATACATGGTTATCCACATAAACCATTCGTTAAAAGTTTTCAAGGTTGCAGTTCACGTAGATATTTCAAATTTAAGGAGCAGGGATTATCCGTAGAGATCTCTTTAAATAAAATAAAATTGTCATTGTATCACTTCCGGTTGTACCGGAAGTCAACTCGCTTATTTTAAATGGAATGCTATATTTTTTATCACGTTTTTGAATTCTACATATAAAAATATGTTAAATTGCAATACATTTCCCTATCTCTATCTGTGTTATAATTTTTTGAAAATCAGATTGCAGAATCCAAATTTTAAAAAACTTCAAAATATCTCAAAAATGATGCATTTTAGAGATAGGGAAATGTATTGCAATTTAACATATTTTTACATGTAGAATTCAAAAACGTGACAAAAAATATAGCATTCTATTTAAAATAAGCAAGTTGATAGCGACTTCCGGTACAACAATGACAATTTTATTTTATTTAAAGAGACCTCTACGGAAAACCCTTGCTCCTTCAATTTCAAATATCTACGTGAATTGCAACCTTGAAAACTTTTAACGAACGGTTTATGTGGATAACCCTGTATACTGTAAGTACATGAATGGAGTTAGCGATGGCCTTAGTGTGTTATTTGTTTACAAAGTATGGAATGTCATCATGTAATTACTGTCAATTATACTCAGTTTTTTTTTTCTATAATACCTGTCAAATGTTTCTGATGTTGGTACCCGTTAACTGAATGTTAGGAAATTTCAAAAATTTCTGATCTACATTTAGCGATAAAAGCGGAGTTCGAACACTAAAATTTTGACACTGACAGGTATTATTGAAAACAAAAAAAACTATATCTAATGAAACAGGTGGTCGAAGATTACAACACTTTATTTTATTGATGTAAGTTGCTACACTTTTATGAACAGCAGTTATAAACTGTATTAACAGTGCGTAAAAATTGGCTTAGAATTAATGAACTCAGTAGTCAACGCGAGTGGATATTTTCTTAATTGCATGTGGGCGACATTGACCGAGTGACCATGAATTTTGCTGGAGCTTTATTGTCTTATGATGTATTTATAAAAACCGTGAAAAAAAACTTCGTGAGATATAAGATCTCACGAAGTTTTTTTTTTATTTTTGAGCCAGCTATACCATTAAGACTTGCACAATTGAATCTCTTATGTGATGATGTTGAATAACACACAATATTAATAAGTGAAACTTCATCGATTACACCCTGTATATTCTAATAATTAATTACGTATTTTATCACTTTTATTTACTTCATGCACCTTACGATTAAAAGTCGATGAGATCCAACAACCAAAAACTATGTTATAAATACTTAAGTTCAAGGGTTTAATTACCGCAGGTTGCAGGGAAAGTAAATGGACGGTAATTCACGTGACGTTATCATAATGTTGTGCAGGCCTTTCGATAAAAATATAAATGCAGCAGACAATCTTGTGGGGTGTAATTAACCCTATCAGTAAAAGAACGTTTTCGGCAGCCTTAAAAGTTATTTACGCACCCACATTACACACTCAAGCTCAAGTTCCGTAAACTTCCGCTCGCGACAGATAAATAGGAAATAGGAAATTATATTACCCGGTGCTAAGTTATTGCTTTTCTTTTTAATCTACTGTGCCGAAGGGGTCTGTGTTAATAATGTTATAATTAGCTTTATCAGAACATCCGGTAGGTCGGCTTCGACCCTGCGAGTAATGTTAGTAAAGTTGTCCTTTGAACATTTGTAGTTAGTAATAAAATATGCAAATTGTTAAAAGTATATACAGTATTATTATTATTCTATTACTGCTTTAAAAAGCTTTCGTTTTAATTAGAATGTATATTAAAAAAAATTAATTGCGGTTATAAAAGCAATTCGATTATTCTTTTAGGTATGAAAATACATAAGAAAAGTAAATATATTTAGCGTGTACATTTGGCTACAATGGTATGTTATTTTTGAGTACCTATACACAGGGTGGACGAGAGGAACGCGTCAAACTCCGGGAATTTACACCTTGTAAGCACTGGGAAGACTATTTGACTTTCTACAACTGATATAGATAACAACATCTTAGCTTACCGATGTATAATAAGAACTATCAATATTTTATTATTTCCTTTGTAGTTTATTTTCTGTTCAGTTTTGAATACAGTTTTCATACAATGGTAAAGCTTCTAATTATTAGCGACACAGATTCAGAATTACGGTTACCGTTAATAAATCTCAAACGGAACTCAAAACAGAACGCGTTGCGCAAGTTTTTGGAACAACAGGTCATTTAGCTCGGGTATTTGTGTCACGGAAACGTCGCCTCTATCTATGATCGTGTCGTTAGATAATAGTTGAACTCCAAGGCGGACGATTCGAGAAATCAACGAAAACGAAAGTTTCTTTTCTTCGGAGGACTCTGTCCCCTAATAATTCTATAATGCGAATTTATAGTTAAAAAATTTGAATATTCAAAACTTTCCCTTTTCTTTGTCTGTTGACATTTTCTTGTTGGACTTTCACCAAATAATAAAGTTTTCAAATTTGTTTTTTTTATTATATTTAAAACCAAGTATTCGGTCTTAAAAAAGCGAACAGATAATCTTTCATCTGCGATATCGTTTCTCACTTACAAAACCAGCTATGTTATTACCATGAAATTTCAAAAAGAATTTTTTTTTCACAAAAGACACGAACTTTAATAAATTAACTGGATGTGATATCAAAGATGCTTGCAGTTAATTTAAGATTGTTTTAAATTCTGTCTAATTCAGAAAGACCCTTTCATTATACGAGCAGGAATTGTGAAAGTAATGAGCATGACATTTCAAATTAGTCGTGAATTATTATTTCAGTTAAATAATGCATTATCATACTTTTTAATTATTAATTGCATAAAACTGTCCTGAGTTCCTAGGTTCATTGTTTTCCTAAAACCTAATTTGTAGTCAAATGCCCGGAAAACATTTTCAGTTAGTGACCTTCAGATCTTCGCTTATGTGAAAGTAATTTAATTGCCCTTTACGGATGGTTACCTTTAGGGAACCTTTTTCATCGGACACCCTTTCTACTTTTAATTCGTTATTGCTTAACCGAACAAAATTACCAGTACAATGAAACAATAACCTAAAATAATCAAGAATTCTTATATTTGCCACATCCTGTTAATCAAAACTGTAAAGGTACGTAATTTATAATTCAAGTCCTTCACATTCAGTTTTGTTATACTTATACGATTAATCGGTGTTTCATATTAAAGCGAAATTATTTAGATATAATTTATTAGTTTTCTAGAATTGTTATAAACCCCCGTGAGAGATTTTTTGAGAACTTCTCAGACAATCCTAAATTTAGTAAGAATTTTAATCCGTTTTAATGTACGCAATAAATCGTCGAACCTTGCATTACTGTGAAAGTTATTAATACAGATTAATTGTTATTGCCGTCATTAAATCATTTCACTTACGCACTTGCACATGTTGTATTGTTGGCGACTCTTTCCATAAATTACGAGGAATTACACGAAAATTTATTTGCGAATGCGTGTCGTAAACATACGCAACATTATTTAGTCTTTCTATGCCACATGACGTAGACCCGCCGAATTTGGGTTAGCAAGGTTACGTCTGTAATTTAAATCGAATAATAAATAAGTCTTCCTTGACCTTCATCTTCGACACGTATTAGTTCCTCTTCGCTTTCTGTTTAAATACGTGTTTGTATGTTGTACCTTGCAGTGTTATGGGAAAGGAAAATTTTTCTTTGTGGAGGTGCTCGGTTAATTAGTGGATGCACTAACTCTTCGAGATAGCTGAAGTAAATAAGGCCGTTGTTTGTATCTGCGGATATAAGATAGCGGCTGCGACTTTTAATTATCTGCGTATATGCGTACATGCATGCATTGTTTCTTCCCGATAAGGAACCGACGGGCACGAATAAAAATCAAGGACGATCTCCATATCTTTATTACTTATAAACATAATTTCTGATTTAATGACACACGAATGTAAATGGCGAAGCAAGCAGCTCGAATCTGATCCCACTGGGTTTTTCTTTTTTCGCAGACAATAATTACACATGCACGTGGCTCGAATTGCATGGCCATGTTTACAGATTTATTTGTTTTGACAATTATTATCTCATTACAATAAGTTACTGCGAGCTCGCAGACATCAGCTCTTTGTTTATGGCCTGCATATTAATTAAATGCCTGCCTTTTTTTCCGCTGACGCAAATTAACATTTTCCAATTATAGCCAAGAGGAAAAAATTCACACTTGATGTGAATTGCTTGTAGCCATGTTAAAATTAAAAATGCACGCGTGCATTTGTTATCCATAAATGAAAAGTTGCTGCAGTAAAATTAAAATTTAATACATTGTAAGGCGGCGGCCAGATTTTTCTTAATTACGCTTCATTAATTTGCATGCTGGTATAATATGAAAGAAGCTTAACCTTAACACTACAAAACTGGTTATTTTGAGCATAGGTATACTAACTTTAACAATTTAGAAAAACTGTATACGTTGCTTTCCATTAGACATTGTCGATTGTCGACTGTATACGATCAATTTTTGAAATTCTCTGTATATACTTTAAAGAAGAGTCCCATAATTAAGTTATATTTTGAATGGAATATAAAAATATTTAACAGCTTCGTTTTTATCATGTCAATGTTGATGAGTTTTAGAAAGACTTGAAAGCTTCGCCACAGAATTGATAATCATCTCCATAATGTTGGTTGATGAAAGTTTGTGAAGAACGATAGGTTGTTTTAATAAATTTATGAAAAACAGTTAGTTTAGACCAAAATTAAAATAATTTTGAAAAGAAGTGTGTCTTCCTTAATTCTATTCAGAATAAATTTTAAAGGTTTATGCAGAATGTTACCTACTTATTAATGGACAAAAGAATTTCTGTACTATTTTTTTGGTGTCTTTAATTAATGTAGTAATGTAACTAATGTGACATTGTAATATTGTTTTCAAAAATTCATGCAATTTTCTTAATTATCTAATATCGTTCTTCTTATTTTACCATCGTTTATCCTCATATTTATTTTTTATTTTCCTTCATCATTGTAATTTTAATTAAAGTAGACTTTTGTCCAATGTAAATTTATATAACAATTTCTTTAAAATCTTTCCAAGGACAATTTAAAAATCGCACAATCGCCCAACGTTTCGCTCCCGGTTGACAAAAGAAAAATACCATTGAACATTCCTAAATATAGACAAAAATGTGTCGCAGTAAAAAGAAAATATTAGGAACTTATTAATTTACAAATAACTTTTAGGTTTATCAGATTTATTTATGAATCACATGAAATCATTTGATCACAAAACCGAAAACAAAAAAAAGCCGTATAATGTAAATAATAGGAAACGAAAGTACGCCGATGGATAAGTTTTAGAAAGTTCGCGGTATTATCTGATGAAGGCATTTTTAGAGAAACTGAAATAAATCAGTTTTATTAACAATCCGACCGCACCAACTCACAGAATACAACTAATACGTATCATTTGTAGCGCGGAAGTATTTACGGCGAACCTGTCTTTGTAACTCTAATTTAGGAGCAGTTTATGTAATAATGAGGTAAAAAATGTTAAAAAAGAACAGAGGAATTTATATTGCGACGTAATTTATTGCCGTCGATTAAAAATAAACGCATTGTTTGTTGTATATACATAATTCGAAAAATTAAAAATAAATTACTTCCTGATATACTGACACACATAAATATGTTAACAATAAACAAAGTCCTGAATAAGAAACGAGTCCTTCCGCGATTTAATTAGCTCGTTTTCGTTTTGCAAATCGCTTAACTGTTAGCTTGTTTGTTCTGTAAACTCAAACAAATTAAATAATTACTTATAGAACAAAAAAATGTACAGTTACACGTGTGCTGTCACTGCATCCTTCCTCTTCGAAATACTGTTATAAAATGCTGAAGCAATTAGCATAATAAACCCATAACTTTTTTTCGAATGCGTATCTTTGTTCGTTTATGTCGCTGTTAAGCGTGTACACTAGCAGTAATAACCCACGAAAAGTAACTGTTCGAGCTCTTCGAGATTTGTTGGGGAATATTGATCGTTTCACGTTGGTGGCGAAAGATTTATTCGCGGTGAAATTATTTGGTTGGTTGCCTTATGTAACCGTGAATATATCACCATGTAGGACGATGGATGGAATAACTACTTCGTTCTTATCCCGATACATTATTTACCTATTTTACACACGCAAATGAGTTACGCTACAAGATCATATATGAATGGAATTTTTATTAACTCTGTAATTGACGTTTACTAACAATAAAATAAATGTTGGCGATGCTGAAAGAATCTTGTAAAAGTCAATATATACTTCCTACCTAAGCCCTGAATAACAAATTTAGTTTTTACTTCTGCTTTCTCCTAATAACGCCAATAATAATTGATTGATACTGACGTAATAATAAAAAAGTATAAATCCAATGTATTAACACTCATCAGTAATACGACAGTGAGAGAGGATTCCTTCGCTTGTATTCAATACGAGGTTAAGTTATTCAACAAAACCTTTAAAGAGAAAAGAAATATGAAAACTTACAAACTTTCCTCTTGAGGCGAATTTAAAATTTCCATTGCTCTTTTCACTACTCTTTCTCAAACCAATTCATGTTGAGGAAAGTCTAAAAAATTTGGAAATTATCGGTGATGAATTTGTATGTGTATATAGGGTGTTTTCGAAAGGCTATAAGAGGTCAAGTTTTTCTGCATTGCATATCGCTTGAAGTCAATTTTGCATTCCTTGTTCATTGTAAATACTTAATGATTTCAAATAGTCCTACAAATAAAAATCAAGTGAATTTAAGTTGGGGAACTGTACATGTAGCTTTAGATTTTTCACATTTACTGAGTCATTCTTTTTTAAGAGCGCATTTTAGGCCTGATAGTCATGCATTTATATTTATTTCCTAAATTGAAAAGAATATGGCTGCGTACAGTCACTCCAGCTCTTCCGAAACATCCTGTATGATTTGTGTTTTGTCTAACTGTAAATATTAATATAAATTAAATTGTAATTTACAATATGGTATCTTATTAATTTTTGACCAAGTCCTATTTATATTATTTCTCAGGTGAAAGCTGACAAAAAAATTATTAAAATATGAATTTGTAATTAATTAACACGTGCACAGTTCTGAAAAGAAATGGCAATAATATTAATTAGAAAAGAACTTTTTTAAGAGAAAGTCGCGAAAAGGACGATTAAGATTTATATTTGAAATTTCATGAAAGAGAAAAGATTCAATGCTAATATTCTTATTATTTATGAACAATCATGAAAAATAAAACTGGAATAGTATAAAACGTAGGGGTCCTTTTGAGCAATAAAACAATTTTAAACAAGAAAAGGTTTAAAAATTGTTGACATTTCCAAGCTTGCTTGTCTGCTTTATGAAAAGTAATATCACTTCAAATGTCATAGAAAAAACGAAAAGGTTTATTTACTTTTTTGTTGTTTTTATTGTGTTTCGTAAGAAATAAACATTTTAATGTGGTGTAGATACGTATTTCGGCAGCTAACGTACCACCTTCAATACACACACACTCAAAAGTTATGTAAAAATGAATGAATGAATTAATATCTTTATAATTAAAGGACTCTATGATGTTATGGCCCGAATGATTAAATTTAGAATTTGGAAAAACGAAGTCACTGGCCACACTGAAATGTTGCTTTCTTACAAAACACCTTATTAGGTCATTTGTGGCCTTGTCATTTGGTCAATTGTGAAACTAAATTACATTTAAATGGTTCACAAAAGTTTTTACGTAGAATGCCAGGTTTGGAATTATAAAAATGTTAAAAATTATAAAAGTGTTTATGCGCCATTTAGTGTGCGTTTAAAAGAGTTTGTCATACAATTTTCATCGGACAAGTACCAGCTTTAATTATAAAAACGAAGTCACTCGGCAATAAATTAATTGTGATGAGAGATCATTTTAAATTTTTTTTTTGTTATTAGGTAAAATTCTTCCGCTAATTGAGCAGTGAAGACAAGTTCTCTTTGCTTCTTCAATTCCTTGTGATCATTTCTCTTCCTGTGTGTTTTCTAGACCTTCCTTCAAAATTCGTTTTAAACCGTTTTGCTTCCACTTTTTACTTTTAGCCTTATTTTGAAATTCTACACATGACATCTGCAATTTAGACTTTTTTGCCACTTTTTGAGTTTCGTTGCAGATATAACGGGTTAACATTATCGGTTTCCAATTACCTCTTATCCGAACGCCATTAAGGTCATACCGATAGTAATCCACCGCCGTACCCACAGATATCTTTGGCCATTGATTAGTAATTACTAGTTTCCCGAGTTATTGCATTCCATAATAGATCTGCATTATTTACGTTTTGTTTTTCTAATCCGGCGAGCATCATGTGAAAAGGTTTAAATAATGGACGCCGAACATAAAGAACGTGAAATAGTCTCTTGTAGTTCTTAGCCGAGTCATTAAGTGCGCCGCATGTGTTCAGCTAACTCTCGGAAGGCGAGAAAAAATCGCTAATTGAGCGAACTCGAACAAAAGTCTTAAAACTATTTTCTTTATCGTCCTACCAGCGCTTTATGATTATCTCAGGCTGTGTGGTCTGTCGTATTCTAGGAAGAACGTTTATGTACGTATTATACGCTTAAAAAGGTATCCAGGAAGTCACTACAATTTTGTTTAATTAATCCTTTTAAAAAAATTTATAGCTTATAGTAAGAAGTCTAAAAATAGTGATTTGTATTTTTGTTGGCCCAGCTCTGTGTATAGGTACTAAAGTGATGTTTGTGCAATTGTCTCATCATGTTGGCATTTTTAAACAAGGTCGTAGCTTTTCACGGAAGCTAAATACATCAATTACATAACTTGTTTTATTAGAAACACAAACATTTCAGAACGATTATGTCTATATTCAAGAATGTTTACAAAAATTTTAATTTACTTTTTAGTACAAATTATTTTGTGCCTGTATTTTTTCAATAACAGCGTCATGGCTACAGGAAACGTATTTCATTAATGTTTTATAATTTATTAGGTTTAGTTTAGGTTTAGTTAGGTCTCTTCATGCATATTTCGAAATCTAATCTATCACCAATTTCTAGAAAGAAAACTAAGTAAAAAGAAGTAACAAATTAGACATATCGAAAGCATACAGTTTCATTATCAGGACTATTTATAAGCGAAAATTTTATTTGTATCGGAGAAATAAATTTGTTTTCGGAGCGTCATCTTACCGGAGGCGGATTTTTAAAAAAATTCGCCGTTCGGTTATTCATGATGCGCTCGGTTGGAAACCGGTGTCGTCGCGTAGAGGCATGATAGAACTATCTTCCAGTTGAAACAGCTGAACAATACCACTTCCGGTTGCGTAGAATTTTTTTTTCTGGTGCGTTATTTAACCGGAGTCGAACTCTAAGCCCTCCCGAGCCGGCCCTGAGTTTGCTACGGAAACGGGCGGGGCCTCAAAAGTCTCCGGAGAAACTAAGCTAACAGCCGTCAAAAGCTCGCCCGCCTGAGGTTAATAGGACACCGTCCAGATCGAAAAAGCCACCCCAATTTGAATGTCCCCATTTAAAATACACTGGAAGCAGTGCGACTCTGGAACGCATAGCGTCGGTTTACGGTACGTCATAGGGGAAAATTGCGTACGAGGGCGGCAAGAGCAAGGACGGAGCTAAGCGGAAACGTGTCCCCGGCCAGATCCGTCAGTAATTGTGGGGGGGGGGGGCTGCCCCCGAAAGTCGCCCTATCTTTTTCCGGGACTCCTGTGTTGTAGCGTCATTCCGGGTGATCAGATCTTTAAGGCTGACGCCTTGCAATCCCAAAGTTTCTGAGGGGTTAAAGGGTGAAGGGAAGGAACAGTCAGTAGGCGTGTCGCTGATGAACCCCCACCAAAAATTTTTACGGAGACAAATGCATGTATAATAGTTGTCTTTTATTTGCAGCTTTGGTCAGTTCACTTTGAGTTAAAGTGAACTGATCTAACTGATCCGCTTTAGTTACAAATAAAACATTCCAAAGTCTAGTCGTCAAAATTATATTTTCATTCAAACGAAGAAGTCATTTTTAACAAGTATTTCATAAAAAGAATTAAGTAAGTGTATAATGACAGTTTTATTAAGAATTTGCATGTGGGATTGTTTAACGTTAGCTGCAATATCGTATCCCCTCCTAAACTGAACCAACTGATCTTTATATCCGGTAGGTGCTGCATCGGTAAGGGGGGAAGTGAACTGGGTCACTTTGGATTAGATCACTTCGACAAATAAAATAGACAAACCTAATGAAAATATGATCCTGGGTAAAAGTGAACTGATCTCCGTTGCAAATAAAAGACAACTAATATCTGTCGCCGTTGAAGTTTTGCATTCAGTGTTGACTAATGAGTTAAGAATAACAGGAGAGCTACATTAACAGTAGTTTCTCATCTAAATTGGTTACTCAATATGGTCGCTGTATGTCATAGGGCCAATTGTATAAAATAAGTTAACCACTCGACAAAATTTAACCTTTCCTCCAATGATATTGCTTACACAATTACACAATTACACAAATAAAAACTATGAATAGGGGAAGTTTTATATTAAAACAGCAATACATAATACTGAACAGTTACTTTTTAGAGCACTGCGTTAATTTGGTACTAGCAAAATTTATTCTATTTAGGTTATCACGTCTAATGTCAAATCTATCGAGTGTCAAAAATAATCCTCAAAATACGCGGTTGAGTTTCGGAGTCGCAGTCAGATTAGCATTTCTTACGCGGTGTCAAAGCCGTAAAACGCTTTCAATTCCAAATTTAAAAATCGATTCACTAAGAAATCAGTTGCAAACAGAATCGATTTAATAAATCGATTTTTATGAGAAAAAGATCGACCTTCCAAAAGATCGATTCTGAATCGAACATCTCTAGCTTAGTACGTATGTCGCAACCTTGAAGTTGTCAACAGCGTCAACTCTAACTGTCAAAGGCTTTGTTTACATCTTCGAGCTTTACGTAATAAAATAAATGTTTTAATTCATTAATTGCCTTTTATTATCCATTTTGTATTAAATGGATATAAAAAGTTAGGTGATGCACCAAAATTTAAAAAAATCGAATTTTCGAATCGAGTCCGAATCGATTTGACGCTGATACTTGTTAAAAAATATCGATATTAGAAAAGATCGATTTAAAATATAATAATAATAATAATCTATTGGGTCACCTTGTAAAGTACAGATTTTATTTCATGACAAAAATAATTCTTGAAAAAAAATTGCAAATTTCTTGGGTATATCAATTAAATCGCCGACTGTCCCGAAATTATTTAGTGAATCGATTCGTACATACGCGTATCGATATGTACTGAAAATCGGAAGTTTAATGTCGATTAAAAAAATCGATATTGTAACGATTTTAAAGGTTCTATTAATTTTTATTTTAAACAAAACACGAAAGAGTTAAACAAATTTATTTTAAAAACAAACAAATTAACACTAACTTAAACAATAATTTATTTATAAACTTATACGTAATTTATGTTAACAGCCGAGTGAAAGCTTATAACGCGACTTCAATTCCGAACTGTCCAAAGCAGAATTAATTCGAACTCACCGGCGGCCGCGTGTTTTATAGCCGGGGTTGTTTATCTGGAACATTCGAGCGCGCGACGGAAAGTCTCAGATCATCGCTGACGTGATGTCGAAGCGTTCGAAGCTTCTCGTCTAAGACGCGTCGGTGTTGACGCATCAGACGGGCTGGCACCGCAATCGTCACAATATTTTAAAGGAAAATATCGATCTTCCAAAAGTATCGATTTAAATCGTGCATCCCTATTATGTTTATAATAATCGTACGATTACGATGTGACTTCGCACTGCAGTATATTCTTCTTTGCTGTATGTTTTAGATTTAATTCTTTTAATTTTTTTAAATGTACTATTTAATGCCATTTATATCTTTCGATGCATACTCTATGATTTGAGATTTAGCAGTATCGTAAACTGCCTTACTATGTTTGTTTAAGCTGTTTTCTCGCATATAAAACAGTACCGTCATTATTTAAAATTAACATCACTTTAGACATAGAACACTTTTAAACTCAACCACGATCTACTTTATCTGGTTATCACTATTGAAACTAGTGCTCATCAACGCTTAGCACGTTGTCACAACCCACCTGCCACTTTTCCAAATTTAAAATTCCCGCGAATATTTGATGGATTGCATTCCTTTATTTGTGGGTCTGCTTTAATAAATCACGCATAAAATGTAAGGGGTTGGTCTTTGTCGTAACCACCAATCAGATATTTTGCTCGAAATGTGAGTTTCAGAGGACATCTATGTTTCGGTTTGAGAATCGAGTTAAATGAAAATCATAGCTTGACAATAATACGAATAGGAAATAGTTTATAGTTTTTCTTTTAGGAAAAAACGTAAACCTTTTGTAAAAGGATTATATGACACGGGGCTGTCGTCATTATTTATGAAAAGACCCAATTTATTTAGAAAAAAAATATTGAATTCCTGTCAAATTTTGATACAAATATACGTTTTAAAATTAAAATTATTAGCTTTTAAACTATTGTTTTCAATATTTCAGCTGCAGCCCCGTGTAGAATATGATGTTTACTATACGTGTAAAAAAATCTAAATTAATACAATGAATATTAATTATGTTATATTGATTCTTTATTGAGTATGTTTTAGTCGTATATCTGGAAGGAAGTCGGGTGCCTTAATCGCGTTCCTCGTAATTTTCTGCCCTACGATGACGTGCGGCTCGATTCGATTAGACCCCCCCAGGTACCGTAAAAAAATCCGAAAAAAAGCTTCATTCACAAAAAAAAGCAAATTCGATAAGTTTAAAAAAATCATATCTCGGAAAAACGCATTTACCTGGGTTATAGGCCCCATAGGTTAGGTACCTGGGGGGGGGGCTGCAGCGTGTAAGAGAGTTTAAAAAAATTCTCAGGTCACGTTTTCGAGAAATTTTCATCGATCTGAAAAAACGTCTTCGGTTTTCGGCTCCTCGTTAAAATCCAGGGCCGGACTCGGCGTCTGAAGGTAGAAGCCCCCGTGCCGAATCGGACCAAACTCGTTCCGAGTTTGGTCCGATTCGGTCGGTAAATAAGGACCGTGGAATTTTTTGAACGGTCAAAAGCGGCCATTTTTGGAAACCCCTATACAAAATCTTTCCCCTCCGCCGTCTGATCGCGAAACGGACTCCGGATTCGGTTTTTTGGTATTTTTTACCTTACGATGGCGAAAGGCTCGTCTCGATTCGATCACGTTTAAGGGTCGAAAAAAATTCCCGAAAAATACCTTACACAGTGACATAAGCTGACGTTTCACCCCCCTGGCTCCCCTCAGCGACGGGCCCCTCACCAAAAATCGTCCAAAGAATTTTTCTAGAAGGCATATAGTATACGGATTTTTATAAAAAAATTTCTTTCGGCCGCGGTATCAAAAAAAAAAGACGTAAAAGCCCGGAAACAAGGGGTTTTTCGGGAGGCGTTCGAAAACGGGGGGGAAATCGAAAAATCCTTCAAGCAGGAAAGTTCCGAATCAATTTTCGCCGTCGAACGTACGCGGTGTTTCTTCGAAATTTCCACTAATAACGGCCAGTTTGCCCAAGTATTTTCTGCTTCCAGTTTCGCCTCTTAAAAATAAAATGATAACTTTGTGAAGAACCAAGATGCCACTTAAGACATCCCATAAACTATCTAAAAGAAATCTAAAAGAATTCAAAAATTCTTTCAGTCCAGGGCGACTATGGAATGTGAAGTATCTTTGCTTCTTTGATACAATTGGCATATCATACAAAACTTCACTTAAGATATGTTTTAGCATGTCCAATTGGAAATTATGTTTTAAACTTAAAGTAATGCATCCAAGTTCAGAAATTCTGTATTAAAAACCTTTTGTATTACGACAAATCAAAAGAAGCGTTGTAGGTGAGCCAAATTGATAGGATGATTAAAAATCATAATAATGTCATTCCGCAATATTGAAATATCTTGTGAATAATAAAATGAAAAATCGAACTCAACTTCTTGCCTTGCAAATAAATTCCAGTAGCTGTTGACACGTCTTGTGCTATTAAATTGCACTTTCGGCTTTTCTGCCCAAGAAGCAAAGAGAATTCGCGGAATGTCGCATTTTAACGCCGCCAAGACACATACGCAGCATCAACGTGTATTGAGTTACGATCTCCGAGGTGGAGGATCTCGGTTATTAATACGAACCGTAAAATATGTAACCGGAGCCCGCGACCTCGGATGTTTGTAACTCGATCCGGGACAGTTAACGTCAATACAGTTTATGTATGAAGTACCACCCACTGCGGCTACTAATCGCCTGTCAATAAATTTTCAGAATTGCTGTCAGGAAGTCAAATTGAGGAAAAAGATGTCAGGCACGATGATAATCAGTTTTCTGACTAAAGAGTGGAAGGCATCGATGATCGAATTTCAAAAACGGGTTAAATCTTATCACATTAGATACTTACATCTATGTACCATTACCACAAAAGAAGCTCTAGTTTTGGTACCACCTGTGGTCATTGTAGGTTTCTACGATGCCTACCGTAATCAGTCTGCTAAGTCTTAACATTCCCATTTCTCTGGACTGCTTACTCGTATTTTCATTTCAAATTCTGATGGGGTTATTCTGGGGGTCGTTCTCTTATATGGGATTGAAACCTAATAATAAATGGTACTACTAATAGTTACAATTTATTTCGTCGTAAATATCGCACACAGGAATTTGGGTGGGCCTAAAATTATCATCAACCAATTAACATACTGATAGAACCTGTGACATGCAAAATAAGTCGGTCTTGTTACAACTTCTATATTCATTCTAATTGACAGAGTTCTTTCTTCATGTCTTAAGAACCGATCCATCTAAATAATTAATTAAATCCATTATTCATGGGAATGTCAGCGCACATGAGCAAATTTTGACGGACGTATTGTCACGGCGTACATGCATTAAATTAAAATTACACACACACGCGTTACATCACATTATTAAACAAAGCTTCTGACACCGAGTTTGTCCAACACCTCGCTAATATCTCGCAAAATTTTGAACGTGGGTGTTAATGATAAATCAATTGGAAAGTTTCGCACAGCTACCGAGACCGGCTTCAAATTTGCCAGGGCGCAGGTGTTCAAATAATAACAAGCAAGTGATAGATGGGTGTGCCCGTTAACAAGCAGACAAACCGATCGTTTGCCGAAACTAACGACGTAATTAGCGATGTCATTTACCTCTCCGATTCGTACCACGCATTGTTTTTTTTTTTGCACCAGGACATGCCAAATTGGTGCGTAAGCGGAGGAGAATATGGATCTCGAAAATTAGGCCAACCCATGAACGTGATTCATTAAACGTTTTCGCTGGCTTTTGTTTTGCGATTTGGTTCAGTTTCGAAATTGCTTGGAAGGATTAGAAAATTCGATTGGAAGGTTGATATTGCAAAATTAGACGGGCCCAAATATGGAGCGGACCTATCTCATCTGCCTACACTTTTCGAAAGCGAAAAGAAGGCCCGAAGGAATCGATTATTGTCTATAATTGTTGATTAATGATAGTTTTATTGTGAAGTGAAAATATGTTAGGTTGACCCAAAAATTCAATCATAAAAGTCTTTTCGAAGGTTTTTCTAGATTTTATATTGTCTAGCACCACTTTAAAATTGTTAAAGTAATGAATTCTTTCTCTTTCAAAATAATTTGGCATGGTTTGCTCTTAAAACCGCTGAAATATTATCTATCTATCATTATTAAAATTAAATTCTTCAAGTGATTTCGAAACTTTTTTCCTGACATGTTCGAAATATGTTCTTGGGATTTTTATCTCTGGTCTGAGTTACTGCTCTGGCCAAAACAAGTTTCCTTATGTAAAGCTTAATTAATTGAGAACCCTTTTTTAGGGAAAACGCAGAGGAAATTCAGGTTTGCTTTATTTTTCCCCTAACTAATTGGTAGAAACAAACAACCGTAAGCGTAACACAACATAAAAGTTACTGGAAATATAAATCAATTTCTTTTTATGAGATAGATACTGTTCCAATGAAATAACTTCGTATCTCATTATCATTATGTATCAAAAAGTAAAGTACTTGTATGTGTGTGTATATGAAATGGACGAATGGAGTCGTCCTTAGGTATTTTTGATTTAGTATGCATTAAAAAGTAGAAATACTTGAACATCCATGGTAATTACATCCTACAAATACCACACACGTATCCAATTTCTTGTTCATTATTAGAGATGAAATATAAATTCCAATTTAAAGTTAATTTGTCATCGCAATTCGAAACATTCCGAACATCTAATTGCATGTGAATGCCAGGCAAGCGTATTTTTTCTGAACATAACGCGGCATTTCCTTGCAATGTCATGAAAACTAATCCCACGGCATTAAGCACATCCTAGATGGCACATAATACATCAAACCGTTATTATTATACATATGTGTATCAAAGGAGAGGTCGTTCTTTTGCTTTCTTCACATAAACTCGTAAACCATTTCCCAGAGTTATTAAAACCGATCTCCGGTTAAATTCACCCAGATTTCGTTTTATTGTTAGTCGTAATCACGCGTTATTGTAATCTGTTAACTAACGCTCGTGTTTTTCTTTGTTGCAGGTAAGCGAGAAACGTTTCCCACGAATTCTGAGCGGTCGTTATGCAAGGTAAACGCAATTAATTCGATTTAGTTTTTGTCGCTCGCTTTTTGGGCTTCTTTTTGCCGTTACGTGCGTTTTACTGGTAGCCGAACGATAAACGGTGTGTAAATTGCACGAACGAATCGTTTTGTTCTTGTAAAAATTGGTTTCCAGCGTTCGCTGGCTTTTTAACCACGCTAATAATCCGTGAATCATTGCAGTGACTAATGATTTTTTTATGCGAATAAGACGACGCAAAACATTGAGGCTCATTGTTCTTTGTTTTTGTAACGGGACCATGGCTTTGCATTAATATCATTTTTTAATAGCAGGGCGACACGTGTATGGGCTATTAAGGTCTAAATACACGAAACATTTTTAATTACTAAAAATCGTTGGGCCACTTGTACAATGCCAATTTAAATTTAAGCTAAACTCTTATCGACGATTATTTCAACAATTGTTGTTAAGGGTTTCAGCTTTGGCTTAAAGTTAAGCTTGAATTGTACAATTCGGTCTTAAACTACAGAAAACAGAAGTGAGTGATGATCCTACATCAAAAGTTTGTGGAATTTGACAGTCTGTATAAAAATTTCATACAAAGATTTCGATAATTTAGATTATTGACTTATTGGTGGTTTCAAAACTAAGATCTATTAGATATCGATAGGGATAGTTCATAATTGAAACTGAAAAATTACTGACTTTGTATATGATTTTTGTTCAAATTATCAAAAGTACGAACGCGTGTTATAAAATTAAACTTAAAAAAAGAACACATAGCAGTTTTTTCTTCTTTAATGGGCAAAGTACCGAGTTGTAGAAATACTGTTCACACCTTTAAGCTCCAACTGCCATGGTCATATGGCCACCCCTACTCTCACATGGGCTATCGAAATTAAGGAGCGATTTTTAAATATAGCAACAAAAATACTCAACAAAACGCTGCAATATTGTAAATATATTAATAGAGGAATATTTTTCACTAAAGAAGACATCATCGAGCTCTCAAACTTTCAAAACCTTTGATATAAGGATTACGATCCTTAGATACACATATACAGAGATAGTTTATATGAATTTCTATGTGTAAATCAAAATGCAATAAACGAAAATAAATTTCGTATGGAAAGTTTCTAAATAGCAATTGGTTATTACAACAAAAAAATTCATGTCAATCTCTTCTGCAATTAACAACAAAACAAAGAGGCTTCCGTAAATTCTGCAAACGTAAAAGCTTCACTACACACTTGCAATTAAAATTTCTCTCATTAAGCCATATCAGAACTCATTAGTGTCATACAATAAAATCTCCCACGTATTATAAATAAATACAGACAGGACGACGTGTTTCGCACGACAACAAAAATTAAACATAATTAAATAATCATTCAGTACAACAAAGAAATTGCGCCAGTAATGCAGTTAAATTGTGTGTTATATTTTCGTAGCCACTTAACACTGTAACATATAGAGGTTAATAATGCGGGTTAACTAACCTATTACATACACATCTGTAAAGGTCTAGCTTGAGAGATACTGCCATTATGAATGATAAAAAAAATTGTGTGTCATAATGAAATGTATACGTTGAATAACACAGTACACATGCATAAATTGAATAATATAATACATTAAACGACTTGTAACGCGTATTATGTAATAAAAATTTATTTAATATTTCACTTAATAGTAAACGGCTTCTATCACATGAGTATAATAACGGTTTGTAATATTAAACATTAAACAAACACTCGGAATTTTTTCATGCATAAATAATAAGATTAACTCGGCGGAATCTTTTGCTTCCGTTATTCATAGTTAATTTTAATTGCCACTTAACATTCATGGTTGATTCTTTTTTTTTAAGTATCAGGAAGCCCGCGTCGTAACCCAATGAACTTTTTCGGAATTGCGGGGCCGCGAGAAATAAATAAATCCGTCAACTGTGTAAAGGAAATCGTTTCCTCGTTTTAAAACTAGAACGATTTCCGCCGATCTTGAAAATCTGTACCGAAATGGACGTGGAGGAGGTCACAGAAATCTTATTCAGAAAACAACATGCGATTCATTGTTACAAGAACTGTAAGAAGTGAAGTTCCTTTGCAAAAGGGTCAAACAGGAAAAACACTCACTATGAAGATGCTTTCATTTCATGAATTTATTAAATAAAACAAGTTAGTATAGCTATTGAGCAGATAAATAGCAAATTGAGAAGCGATTTGTAAAAGTAAGGGTTAAGGTATGTACCTAATTCAAAGACTCCAAATAGATCGTCCATATGTGTCTGTACACTTCAAAATGCAGTAAATTGTTTCCTTCCCTCAATGTCTTTGTTTTTTGATTATGTACTGAAAAAATGTTTGTTTTCGTTTAAATACAATTTTCTCTCTTGAAAGTTTCAGCCCTTTTCTCCTCCTTGCCACTGCTCTAACTTCTTAAGAGTTTCTTAGTTCTTATTGCCACATTAACTTTCAGATTCAGTCCGATACCTTCTGCCCTTTTTTCAACTTTTCTTATTGTTCTGTCACTGTTTACTTTGACTACTCAATTAAGTACGATACTGATATCGTTTGCATAAGCTAGCATTTCTTTTTTTTTCTGTTGGGTATGGCCCTATTCACATCGACATTCGGCTTCCATTGTGATCTTATTTAAAGCGACGATTGGTGTCATCTCGTCACTTTGACGCAATCCTTGTTTGATGTTGAAAGTGTCAGTTCTCAGATGATTAATTTTATTATTAGTTTTATGGCCAAGAAATTTATTATCGTTATGGAAAATTGCAATTATCTTTTCATATGGATGTTATATTTTAAAGAAATTCTCTGATTTTTATTATATCATTTCAATTTTATGTTTAAATCTTATGTTTTTTATTGATCTAAAACAGTTGTTGTTTGTCGAGGCATAACGAAAGGATGATCAATTCTGAGAAAGAAAATCTTAGCTCTTCAATCGGACAATTGCAAAGAATTTTGCAATGCAGCCATGGACAAAATACTAAATAATTCGGGATACTACGTCGATTGACTGTACCTTATACTCCCCAGCAAAATTGCATAGCAGAACGCAAACCGGACCCTCATCGAACCCGCGCGATCTTTGCTTGCTCAATCCTTTTGGGGTGAGGGAATTTTTACAACCAATCATGTTACGAAGGTGTTGGATACCAAAACATCATACGAAAGGTGGTTTGGTAAACTGTCACCAAATTTTAAATTTAAATTACTTGCCTCTTACTTACCACTGACAGATGACAAGCTTCTGCTGACTAAACGTATCAGCTGTTCCCCAGGCTAGCAACAGTGAAGAATGGGGCGGGTTGATTAAGATGGTAAAAATTATTAAAGGGCGCCAGAAGACTACTTTTCAGCTAAACGTAATCGACCAGTCGACGTCTTCAATCGACCAAATCGGGAAAAATAAGTCAACAGTAAAACAGAGGCGAGACTTTACTCACTGGTGTGCGTGAACGCAGAAATTAAACTCGGAGCTAAAGTTAACACAACTGAAGTTTTATTAAACACATCAAAACATACAGCATTTTACACAATTTCAAGTGGCTTCTTAATTTATGCTTAAATTAACTACGGTAAACGCAGCGCAACACGTAGTTCGAAATTCTTCCTCGCAATTTAACTATTCACGAGAAATGAATAAAATATAAACCGATCGATTCGCAAGACGTCAGATTAAATTAAGTTGGAAAACCTAACCTTTTGACAACGCATCCAGTCATGCGTCAAGGTCAACGTTACCAACCGAAGCGCGGTGGTCGGTGACGCCCTCTGTCGATCGCGGGAAGCGTCGACAATGTGGTCCAAACTGGATCCGCTGGGTTCGTCAAGATGGCTGATCAGGTTTCCACGAGCGGGTCACGGTACATTCACAGGGCAGGAGCGCCTCCGGAGAACTAGGCCTAGAAGCCTGGACTAAAAGCCTGCGCCAGAAAACTGGGCCCAAACAGAAAAGCTTGAATGTAAAGGGAAAAGGTTTCGTTAGCAGCCATTTTGATACACGCCATTGCACTTTTTACATTACCTGGGGGCTAATGAGTTCACAGGCTTGGAATTTCAGTCAAAATTATCCCCAAATGTGTTCGATGGTGTCACGAAATCTTCCGGCACAGCCGCAAATGAATTACTTCTGCCAAAGAGCAAGAATTCCGGTATTTCACAACACACGTTGTTAACACCCAACGAAGGTGCGAATACAAAAAGACGATAGAGACGACTTGAAGATGGTGGTGGCCGCTAGAATACGGACGGTAACCAACGGCGTTACGGCTGTCACGTGGTGTACCACACGAATGAGCAGTAAAGCAGTAAAGAGGAGGGATGCAGGGTAGCCACCTGTATCCAAACGCGGTTCATATATCACTTTGCCTCCGCGTTTTCTTTGGCGGGAGATTTGAAACGGTCTGACATCAAGTATCTGAGAAAGTTCGGTGTTAAGGTCTTTTGTTTGGACAAATCGCCAACAAAGGATAAATTGCAACCATGAGCTATTGAAGGCATCTTCGTAGGGTATTACTCTAATGCAAAAGCTTATAGAGTTTGGATACCTTCTGAAAGAAAAATTCGTATAAGTCGTGATGTTTGCTTTGCAAAAGAATTTTCGGGCAAAGCTGTTTTAGAGAAATCTACAGTAACACGCGAAGTGGATTTTTTCTATGATCGGCAGCCGGAACAAGACATTATTGACGATTCTCCGACCATCTCAGCGGATCCTAAAATTGTTGATAACCAAGAAGAGTCTGACGATCAAGTAAAGCGATGCCCAGGTAGACCTCATAAAGTCAAAACTGGCAAACGAGGGCGTCCTAATTAACAGTACAATCTTATCAGATCAATGAATCAAGAAACAACCAATTCAAATTCAGACAACGAGGAGTTCCAAAATTCGGAAAATGTCGAACTAGCGATTAAAGTCGAAATTCCATTTCGACAGGCTATTACTAATCCAGAGAGGGACGAATGGATGGATGTCATCTACTGTGAAATTAGGAGTTTGGTATTGAACAATACGTTCGATCTTGCAGACACACCAGAGACTGGAAAGATTGTCAAATGTCGTACTGTGCTCCGAAATAAATTCGGACCTGATGGAAAATTGGAACGAAGAAAAGCGCACAAGGCCAAGGGGTTTACGCAACAAGCTGATGTCGATTTCTTCGAGACATATGCTCCCGTAGCACGTCTTAGTTCCCTCAGATTATATTTCATTGGCAGCAAGACACAATTTGAATATTATCGCAATTTAAATGGCAAGATAGAAAACGAAATTTTCATGAAATTACCAGAATTATTACGCGAAATACTGGAGAAGATTGCAGCCGAAAAGGCTGACTGCAAATTATCTGGAAAAACCCGTGCAATGCTGAAAGTGCTGAAAGGAGGAAATAAGGTATGGTCTGCGTCAAGCAGGACGTCAGTGGCATGCGAAGCTAAACGAAGTTCTTCATGAAATTGGTCTAACACCTACCAATGTAGATCCGTGCACTTACATCGACAAGAATAAACTAACATTTGTTCTAGTGTATGTCGATGATATTTTAATTTTCTCGAATAACAGAGAAAGGGAGAGAGAAATCAAGTTGAAGATTTCCAGAGCATTCAAGGTAAAGGACCTTGATGAAGCTCGATATTGCTTAGGAATTGAATTCCAGCGAATCGAAAACAACTTATGTCTTTCTCGAAGAACTTACGTACGAGAGGTATTGAAAAGATTTGGCATGAACGATTGTAAACCTGTAAACGCCCTTTTTTCACCCAATACAAAGTTATCATCTGGTAGCGACGACGAAAATGGCGAGAATTTGATTTTTTTTTAGTGCTTTTCAAATGAATTAATTAAATTAATTTTCCTTCATCCTTACAAAAACAGTAAAAGTCACACATAATTTGGAATGAATGTCTACACAGTATTATAATCTAAAATTTGATTTATTTTTCTGACTAACATAAAAGATAATATTTAAAGCATAAGCTTTATATTATGTATAAGAATTTCCTAAATGACGCATATTCTCAAGAAAAACGACGGTATCTTCTAGAAGTAAACATTTTTATTATTACTGGGTTTTCGCTTGCTGATTTCCAAAAATTTCAAAGTTCAACACCGAGAATTTATATTGTTTGTTTCCCTGTCAATGTTTTATTTTTATTTTCTTTAGAGCTCAAGTGGAACTCTACCACTTGGTGAATTCCTATGCATGAATTATCACGGTATGCACGAGCGCTTCTGGATTTAAGCAAATAGTAATAAACGATAATTTAATAACAAAAAAAAGTGAAACGCGCCTTATTTTCAGAGCATGATGACGATCCAGTCAATTAGAGTAATACTGTGTCGTCTTCAAGGACGTCTGCAACGTTTTTATAATTTTAATGTGATATTATGTGTTAAGCAGAGCGCAAATCCGCGGCGTGTTTTATGTTAATGTTTGTTGGGCACTCCGGTCGTTGGTTGTCTGGTGGTACGAAGAGGAAATTCTTATCTGATGACGGGGTAGATAATTAAGAAGTTGCTGACTACGCAACTAAGCAGTAAGAAACTTGGTAGAAGAAAAATCTTTTCAAGTCGGAATTACTAAACTTAAACTAGACTGCTCAAGTGATTTACTAAAACACTTTGACAAATCAAAATATCTTAATTAATTTTTGCGTAAATATAACCTTGAAGCTGTTTTTTCTTTGAAAGGAACAAATCAGAATCACAATAAACATTTCGACGGTCGCGCCGACTTTTTTTTTTCTCTAGACGGTTAGTTGAATTAATTTGGTGTATGTAATGCCTCAAGTCAAGATTTTGACACGCTAATTATGAACACCGCTTGACGCAGGATTACGGACATGACTGGAAAACGCGCCTCATAATTCAAAATTATAAACATGTAACTTCCGCGATCTTAATTAAAGGCGTACATCGTCGAGTTCGTTGGACAAAAATCGCAAATTAAATTAGTAAGGCGTGAGACGAACGATTTCGACGACCTTGGTGAAACGTTTCACTCAAGTTGTCACGTTTCTTTGAACGTCAAGTTTCGGTGGCTCACGTTCTAGATAGGATTATTCGGATTTTCTCTTCATGTGGTGCTTTTGGGTCACTCATCCGTGACTATTCTGACGGAATTAGAAACGATTTATACAAATATGATTATGATTTAGCGTTTTAATGCTTCGATTTATCTCGATCTGCTGTCGGAATAGTAATTATTCTCATGTTATGCTAACTTTTCTTTTTGGCTTCTTTTTTCCTGCTGATAATTTGCATATCTTCAGCTGTCGCCTTTTGTTGAGTTACAATTTAGAAAAGGAGATTTAAAATGCTTCTGCAAACGATTTTTTAATCTCTCATCTATTGTAGTGTGATGAAAATGAAATGAACGAAACGTTTATACAATAGTTTTCTTTTTGCTTTCATTTGCACTACTCTCTTTGAATTTATTTTTCTTTAGCTCTCTCGAATAAAAAGTTCAAATGCCTCCACATCTAAAAATAGTCACTTTCTTTATTTTCACGACGTTTATGAAAGGCTTTTATTTCGGGCACAAAATAAAATTTACTTGCATCAAGAACGAATGTCAATGTCTGCATGCCTTTCATTTTTCTACAAATCCTTGTCTTTATTTAAAACGAAAGAAGTATGTTAAAATGTCTTGTGAAAATTTTGGGAATTTGCCGTTGCGTACACGCATGATCTTATATTTAATGGCGAAGCAGGTAAAATAAAGGTTAGAAATGCGAGTTGCTTTTATCTGATGTTTATTCACTTTAATTTCTCCACATTATTTATGAGAAAGAATAAATGTACTGTTAATTATATAACCGACCACTTAACGGTTATACTGAAAGTAACATTACCAAGGAAAGGAACTATGTAGAAAACTCGCCGCCGCGCGCCGCCGTCCGGTTAGTTACACTTTTCCTCCCGCCTTCGACGAGGTTTTGGGCGCGACTTTATCTCGTTCAGGTCAGCTAAGTAAACACTCGTTATTAATGGCCCGGCATTTCTCCACCTGACACATCCCACTATGTCGAGTTGCATAACTTCGACTGGAATTGGCCAATGTATCTCCTTACTAACGAGCGATTTGATTAAAGGTAAGTTGCAATGCGGAAGTATGGTCCGTTGTTTTGTCGCCTCGGTTTTCCGGTAAATTAAGGGGCGGGTCATGGGGGTCGCTTGGGGTTTCAGTCGTGACTCACGACGTCGTGAACTGATCGCCACTGGCTACCATGCCCCATTCACAACGCCAATAGGTTGCTTAAACGAGTCTTGGCTTGCAATTAATGGAAATTGCTTCTGCACTCGAGGCAAATAAGAAACGGTATGGCTCTTGCTATAATCGCATGCAAAAGTTTTAATCCTTAAAGACTTTAAAAAACGAATAAAAAGTAAATGTGGGGAGTGGGGTCAAAATCAGAATGAAAAAAGAACGGGTGATTGACTTGTAGGTATTAGAGAAACCGGAGTATTATATTTTTATCGTAGATTTCCTTTAATTAAAAGAAAACATTTCTTGGACATTGTTATACCAGTTGTCACATCGATGATTTGTTCATATGGTATCTTATCCTCTCTTTCATAACTCTGAAAGAAAACAAATAGAATCATCTTGCAATACCAAAACAACAAATTAGACCAAAGAAGTTAGATCGTAATATATGTGAAGATATTCCAGATATTTGATGTTGAACTTTTTTAATGAATTTTTTTGGATAAAAAGAAAGATTTATTAGCTCCTCTGTCTTTTGTCATATTATAAAATTTTCGGTTTAAAGCAGGAGCTTGTTAAATATAAACACATTTTATATGCAATATTTTGTTGACTGAACCGCACATCATCAATGAGCTTTTACTTCACGCACAAAGCCCACCACACAAATCGGATTAGAGCCCTAATGCACGCGCGTGTAAATCACGGTTTTTACCGCCCGCAATTACAGACTTTATGCAAATTGTCACGGGTTCTCGGTAGTTACGATAACGCTGTCAAACGATTAAGTGGTTTATCGCCTAATGCTTCCAAATATGTAACGTAATCTTGAACTTTTTGATAGACACACGGTGTCCCGTTATGCTTTCTCGTACGTATGCTCGCCACGTACGCCTGTCACATTGCCATACTCGTACAGGAAGCACATCCAGTATGAATATGAGATTCTTTTTGAAAGGATCTTGTCTATTCACAGTATTGTTCCAACGGTTTGTTGAGCTACTGTACTCGAAGAAACAGATGGCGATATTATTTTGGTCGCTCTTAGAAAAATAAGGATCAAATTATTAGGTTTATGAAAGGATAATTGCTAATGACGAAAAAAAAGAGTGAATAACCTTTTTACAAGATATTTAACTGCATGTAAAAGATTAAGGAAGCAATTTGGTTCATTCATGTTTACGAAACACTCAAATGATAATGGAGTTCTGCCAACCACAACCTACCCAACTACTACTGCTACTATACCAGTACTAAAATTACGTCGGAGATTTTTTTTAAACGTAAAAGCTTCACGCTCGTGAAAACGAACGATGCGTTTTAACTTTATAATAAGAATTACGAATGGATTTTAATCGTCAACAAAAGGCGAATTAAAAACGCTGACGAATGACGGGAACGTTCTTCGGACACCGTATAATAATAGTGGAGATGCAGTTAGCGATACGCGCCATGTTCTTTGTTTTAATAGCATAATGATACCTGTAACCATGGGATCGTGTTGAGATGGGTCTGTCGAGGTACACCATGAAATGAGTGACGTTGACCCCTCACGAACTCGTGGCACTCTCGGTCACACCAGGTAGCTTGTTTAGTGGAAATATGTTTGAAGACGCTTGTTGTTGTTTCAACGATGTTTACTTAAACAAAAGAGTTATAGACAAACAAAGATTGATCGTAATTAGAAACCAGCAAAAATTAATCGATTAATAGCTTCTGCAGTCAACGCGTCCATAGGCGTACCAAGTATTTTGTCGAAGGCTATTAGGAAGTTACATTAACGTTTCCAAAATTTATTCGAATTTGTACACCACTGTTTTGTGGTGCGTTTGTTTTCCTTAAATACATCTTACTATTTCTATTTAAGTCAAGTCATTGAATTTGGTATTTGCGTTAATTTAATTCCAAGTTTACTTCTTTCCAATTTGACAGCTAATATTGTTTTATTATTTGACAAAGCATGTCTTTGTATACCTACCTAAAATTAATGTTAATTTATTCGTGTACCGAGCATTTCTGTAATAGAAAATGAAGCATTAAAACAACAGGATGTAACATCATCGTAAATGCAAATCTAAAGGAGGTTACGTACATACACGTCAACGGGGCTCCTGTATGTAAAACAAAGGCCGTGCTATTATACTACTTATTCATTCAGAAAAATCGGCTACAAACGAATTTCATTACGAGGCAGTTTTTGCTCGGCGACTTTCTTCATTGAAGAAGAAAGAGAAGAAGAGACACCAGCATCACGCGAGCAATGGCGTTTATTAGCTTTTCAGCACGCCACGTTCCGACACGACCATCGTTCAAACGATTAAAATAATCCCGTGCAAATCACGAGCTTGGAATTTCAACGATGCAATGTGCGAAACGTAAAGCCGTTGCAAAAGTTAATTCGGTCTAACCTTGCTGAGGATTCTGTTTACGATGACAACCTATCAAATAAATAGAGGCAAGTCCTGTGACAGTATTACATCCATAAATTGTGCTTGAACAAATATATTTAGTATCACGATAGAAAAAATGTTTCACTTATTTGCATAACGTTTTCTTTGTTTTAACCAATCTTCTCTTTGCAATAATGATTCTATAAAGAAATTAATTTATGGTGGCATCAAATATATTTCTTTATTTATTCTCAATCCTTTCTCACTGTGCTACCTATATAGATAAGTAAATTCCTCTGTTCTTTCTATTATTTATAACATTGCCTAGTGTAATATTTCTGGAATTAACTACAATAACACATACCATTTTAATCTTATTCTTGTCTATTATGTGACTTACGTGACTTAACAGCTTCCTGTTTAAGCAACTTTAATTTTTGTAGAATATCTTTTGCATTATGCTATGGCAAGCCTACTTGTCAGCCTAATCTAGATCCTCAAGACTTCCATTCAAGCCCTACGTATTCCTCTCTTTGATTGAATAGTAGAGGTGACAGTGTACATCCTTGACGCATCCCAGAAAGGCTTCCAAATGACTACCGTCATGCATATCCTTTGTCAAAGGTACTCAACTGCAACGTCCGTTGATAGAGTCAAACTCACGCCTTTAAAGAACAATGCTGATACTAAGTAAAGAGGAGTATTTATTTTAACCTTATGTATTAATAAGGGATGGATTATTTTGAGAGTGTTCCAGAGCAGTCAATTGAAATTCACTTTTAACTGCCATCCAAATATATTCACCATCTAAATGTTGTAGAAACCAAACCGGATACCATAAACTAGCCATGAACATTTAAAATTGTGTTAATGCTTCCCCAGTCGTCTAGTAAAATAAAAAAAAAAAAAACTTAAACGGCGCCTCATAAATATACATAGGAACTGATGAAGAATATGTATGTATGTAAGCCGAAGAAGTTTTGCTTTTCTTAAGGAGTTCTGCCAGCATAAAGGCAGCTCCTCGAACATTATATATAGTAACGATGGTTAGTTTCACGGGTCGTAGGTCCGATAGCCCATCGTGCGCTTGAGATCATCTTCTCACGGCGAGGTTGTTGCACATTCCTGCCCTTCGGCGAGGTCACAGCGGGGTCAAACCTCGTCCACCCGCTCATTAGAGGCGCCCCGCAACTACGATTCTCGGTATCCCGGGGTTATATCTGTTCCGCCAAGTATAATCATTGTGTTTACCTTTAAATCATTTTGATGTACTATTGCAAATCGTTCGCCCCGAAGACAGGCTAATGCAACTTTGTTGTTTATTTCTATGAACCTGAATGCTTATGCGGTTTATTAGTAAAGCTCATCTTGTTTATGATAAGCAATTAACTTTGTCTTTTGAGAAAAATTATTCAACAATTTTTCAGCCTAATTTAAAATTATTTATATGTAACGTTTAATTTCTTGAGATTTAGAACACTAGTTTTTACGATACCTGTAAAGAGTGTTTAAAATGTTTAAAGTTAATCGAAATTTTCAAACAAGAATAAAAAGCCACGAGAACAAGTGATGATTTATGCAGATAAGGAGAAGCTTAATAACAGAATCAGCTGAAAAACAAATTACATCGATAAAAATAAAAAGTAATGGAAGAAAACATGGTAATTAATAAATGTGAAACTAACAACAGGAAATTAAATATCTGCTCCGAAAAATTCAAATTAAATCTTGATTGATTTACGAAGATGAGAATGTTATACACAAGTAAAAAAAAAAAACTGAAAGTAAATATGTATACGTGTTGATAATTGGATTTTAAAATTGTTAGTAATCGTTTGAACGTGCAACAAGAATCAAAAATCAAACGTAGGATGATAAAAAAGAATAAAATTGATTAAAACTGGAAACAAAAATTAAAACTATAATTAAAGCTGGTTCTTGTCCGATGAAAATTGTATCACAAACTCTTTTAAACGGACACTAAATGGCGCACAAACACTTAACGTTTCGCAGTTGTAGTTTTCTCGATTCCTTAAATAGAATATAGATCTGTCAATTTTTTTAACATTTATAATGTTCAAATTATTTTTAGATTAAAAAAAAAATCACGTTACTTTTTCAGTTTCCGTTGACAACCTTGTTTATTTTAACAACATGTTTATATTTTTCACTTCTCACGAAGCTGTCGAACGACTGCGAAACGTTAAGTGTTTCTGCGCCATTTAGTGTCCGTTTAAAAGAGTTTGTGATATAAAAATTAAAACATAATGATAAAATTACATATTTTGTACTTTAACTATCGCCTGTGAAAAGTCAAGTTGATGTTTTATTTAATAGTTTCAATAATATTTAGAAATAAGGAATTCATTAGTAAACGCACAGTATATTCATCAATCAGTAGGGACAGTTTGGGGTTTCCGTTGCTACAGTTTCTGAGTGCGCATGTGCGAAAACTGGCGGAATTTCCACAAACGGCAGCGTGTGGCGCACCGGTGAATTCATCAATTGCTTTTAAGTGTGGCGCACCGGTGAATTCATCAATTGCTTTTAAGTGGGCGTTTTTAATTCAGCATTTTGTGTGATGGATGTGGAGTTATGAGAAAGATTGAACGGAAAACCATCTTTGTTAGATTATAATGAACTTTTGTTGTGTAGAAAGCCTAAAGTTATGTAAAACAACATCGTATTCTATGATTTGCTTGCAATCATTTCTATCCGTGGCATTTATTCAACCAGTGACATCTAGTAGCAATAAAATTAAAGCCCGCCAGTAATGGCCATATTGGCTCTGAAAACATCAAAGGTGCCGACACGAGCTGTCCCTACTGATTGATAAGTATACTGTGGTAAACGTCTCTCCATCTTTCCAAATTTTTTTCCTGTGTATAATTCGCACAAACACAAAATTATTATTATTTTCATAATTATTATTGATTATTTTGAAATAAATCTCTAAAAATGTTACCAGTATCTAACATGATTTTTGTACAGTGGATCAGGTTTTAGTTGTGGTAACTTCAACTAAGCACAAACTTTTGGATTTTTCTTTTTCAGAATTGCTTGTTTCGAGAAAAATGGTTTCAAATTTTCATTTAAGAATAGGAGGGAAATAAAGGGTGTTTCAATAAGAGCGCAAGATTTGAATTGCACGCTATGTTTGACAGTCACAATGACATGACAGATCGAAAGTGGACAGATGGGAGTTTGTAAACATGGAGCATTACACGATAGAACAACGCGTCCTGATTGTTAAACATTATTATCAAAATGATGAAAGTTTAATTGCCAGCATTCGTAAAGTGGGTCCAATATTCGGTCGAAATAATGTTCCTAATTCATCTACTGTGAAAAGAATAATCAAAAAATTCGAAAGTACTGGTTCGGTTAGTGATGTGAAACACACGACACGAGCTCGTAGAGGTCGTTTAGAACAAAACATCACGGCAGTTCGCGAGAGTGTGGCTGAAAGTCCAGAGACGTCGATTCGTCATCGTGCACAAGAATTGGACAGCCACTCTTCAGCGTTTTCTCACTAAAGATTTACATCTTCACGCCTACAAAGTGCAATTGACTCAACAACTTCTGCCAACAGACCATGCACAGCGAAGAGAGTTCACCAATTGTATTTTTTTATTGTGGTTGGTAGTTACATAGTTACATTTGACTTTAAAGTTAAATCTATTCATTCTTTTATGATTTACTTAATATTCTCATGCCTTTGCCTTCACTTTGTATGTGAGACATTTGACAAAATTCTTAACGTGGACTAAACATAATATCTCCTTTACCAATGCAAATCTGAGTTAATGTAGAGAAAAATTGTCCTTCATTTTGCTTTCAAATATTTTTAAAATAATTTGTCATGTATCATTGCATTTGACAGAAATAATATCATCTTTTTCTCCAACTTCTTTCTGTCATGCTTCTTTGTATCCGTGTGTCTAATGTTTTGCTTTGATTGACTTATTTATTTTATTCGATTCCTTCATTTGCTTCCGACTCATGAAAATAACTGCATTTTAAAAATTTTTTTCTTCTTTACTATCCTTCAATTTGATATAAATTCCTTCTTTTTCTCCATCGTCATTTTTGTTTTTATCTCTGAATGTGTCATATTATTTGCTTTGCTTACTTATTTTATTCGTTTCCTTCATTTGTTTGTCACTCATGAAAATTACTTCATTTTAATAAGTTTTTGCTTCTTTGTTATCCATCTATCTGATAGTAAAATACCTTCTTTTTTCTCATCTTCTTTCTGTCATTTTTCTTTATATCCCTGAACGTGTCATTTCATTTGCATTGACTTACTTATTCGTTTCATTCATTTGTTTGTACCTCATGAAAATAACTTCAACTTAATAATTGCTTGCTTCTTTGTTGTCCAACGGTTCGTTTTGCCTATATCTTCTGTTTAGTCTGCTTTTCATTTCCACAACTCCTCTTGCCATATATCATTCAGAAATTTTCTGCTTGTTTTTCTCTGTATCTCTTATTTACTTTCGTTTCCTTATTCATCAGATCCGTTTCCTTCACTTCTTTGCTTCTCGTGTAAATTAACTTCATCCCAAATGTTTTATTACTGATCTACTATTCATCGATCTATTTTTTCTTAAATCTCTTCACGGTTTTTCCGTAACCTCAATAATCCTTACCATATTTTTAGGATTACAATAGGCAAAGAATGGTTTAGAAGGCATCGTTTCTCAACCTGGGGGTCGCGGTGATATTAAAAGGGGGTCGCGAAAATACCTCAAACATGTATGTACGCGTTATACATGTATGTTCATACCCGTCACTACAAACACAGCGACATAAAATTATAGGAGGGGGGTCGCGAAATATTAATTTTATTTATATTTATTATTTGGGGGTCGCGAAGCTAAAAAGGTTGAGAATCGCTGGTTTAGACGATTCTTTGCCCTGTTTCTAATTATATTCTAGTTCATTTCTGTTTTACTATTTCTCTTGTTTATGTACTTTCTAGTTTGCGTTTTCATGTCTTTTTAATGTTACCCATGTTCTGTTGTTTGATTTTCTGTATGGAATTTAGAAAAGAATGATGTGCAAAATTGGATTCCAAAAGAATTCAAATTCCATACAAACAGATTATTGATAAGTTTCTTTGCTTCCTTTTGATTATCATTATTATTATACTATATGTGCTATCACTGTTTAATTGGGACGTAGATTATCTTCCAATTTAATTATTTTTTATCAATGAAATCTCATGTTTTTCTTTGCAACTACAATTCAATTTTTTCCCGTTTCCAATATTGTTCTCAGTTTCGAAAATTACTGTTCCATTTGTAGAAAATCATAAAGTTAAAATAGCAAGGAAGTTAGCATTGTATGAGTATCTACAGGTGCCACATAACGTATTGAGGGGAAATTGAAGGGGTAGGTAGGGAAGATCAAAGTAAAGCTTTTTTCTTCATTCGTTTTTATCCAAAGCTCAATAACAAGAAAGTTGCATCAATTTAAATTTTTATAATTTTACGGTCACCGCTAAAATTAACAAGGAAGATTTAGAAATAAAATTAATAGTTTTCACGTTTCCAGGGAAACATGTTTCTTGCAAATGCTGATAGTTTGCGCTTTCATGTTTCTTTTTAATGTTACTCATGTTCTGTAGTTTGATTTTCTCTGGAATTTAAAAAAGCATGATATGCAGAATTGGATTCCAAAAGAATTCCATTTGCGTTTCATACAGATTAATACATTTCTTTGCTTCCTTTTGATTATTATTAAACAGGCTGTTTCAAAAGTCGCGACGGAAAATAAAAGGAGCTGCGGGGAATAGATTTTCAAATATTTTTTCTCGTATAAACATGTGTCCGATATCTACTCATTTAGTAGATACAGAATCTCAAAGCTGTTACATGTAAACTTTTATTAAGGTTTAAGGTACAAACATTGCAAATTAACATTAAACAATAAACTACTGTCAAATAGACACTTATATATGTAATGTAATCAAGACATCTCCACCTAAGAATTTCAAGCTTATCTGTTTCTGGGGAGCATTAAAGTTTATGCTGTCGGAATTCATACAGAAGAACAGCTTTTGGAAAGAACTAATTTAGCTTTCGCTGACATCCAAAATGGGAATTTTCAATTTAATTACACCCACGAATTAGTTCGTCGATGTCAATCAAGCTTGTCTTGCAACTGGAGAAGTTGTTTTTGAAACAACCCCAAAGGATCACAATCAAGTCATAGCAACATACGTTAATAACATTTATATGTAACAAATTTAAGCCCTGTATCTAATAAATTCGTAGAAATCGGACACATGCTTATATGAGAAAAAATTCCATTCCCTATTATAACCCCTTCCATTTTTCGTCGCGACCTTTGAAACAGCCTGTACCACCATCGTTTAATTAGGACTTGAATTATCTTCCAATTTTAGTTTTTTTTATTTTGTAGTCAATGAAATTTTATGGTGTTTTCTTTGCAATGACGATGCAACTTTTTTTTTCCTTTTCAAAATTTTTCACACCATCAAATCAAATACCCGTAAGTAAATCTATGGATATATAATTTTATTATTTAATAACTGAACACGATGATAAAATTTATTGCGTTTAACAAACCGCTGTGAACACTTTGTCGACGCAAGTTGTCCCGTTGCGTTTTATCACCGAGTCGAACATGTGCTGGTGGTACAGCTTCATAATCCTTGCGATTTCCCATGCATGCCATACGTAATTTTTACATGGCGATGAACAGAGCCGTGTAACACACTGTGGCAAATCACGTGCAGCTGTGTACTTATCGTTCTGCATAACTGTATCGGCTAGAAAAGTTCGATTAAAACGACTTGACGCGATATGATATGAACGGTGGTTTTGTTCGTGGTGGGTTCGCTCAGCTTTTAGATCGCAGTTTCCGGGGTTAAAAGACTCTTGAAAAAACAAGTCACCAAGCGGAGCTTTGTGTTAAGGATTGCCGGACAACGGACATATGTTTTCAAGGTCAACTCACGACAGCAACTACTAGTTACATATACAGATATACCTTGTTCATTTGACTGTAAAACGAGACAGTAGTAAATGACATGTTCTGCAACCTTAATCCTTTTATTTTTGTTTTGTATATATACGTACTGGGCATGTCAGTCACGATCAACTGAATTCTTTTGCTTAGAGAAAACTAATAGTTATATTTTAGTAACAGGAACTCATCGCCCCTATAACATAGTTCAATGTGAATCTTCATTATGTCAAAGGTCTTTGAACGAGTACAGATCATTAGAAATGCGACGAACATTCCCCAACGCTAAAAAAAAAAAAACTAAGTACACCGAAGAGCTTTTGTTCCATTGTTCGCCTCGAAAGAAAAATGACTCGAGTGCATTACGTGCGTACCGAAGTGTCCCGTTGTTTAATCTGTTTGAGGCAAATTTACCAACAAATATTTGAAGATTTCATTGAACCCCAACCAGGTATTGCATCTGCTAGATTTTTGTGGAAGACATTCAAGTCGAGAGACTTTCACCACTTAATTTTTTTTATTAATTTCACACATGCATATCGTAAGGCGAAAGAGAGAGACAATCGAAAACCCATTTACTTTTTTAACGTCGCATTTCAAGCTTGTTGCCACACACACACACACACACACATACTACCGTGGTGATACGATGAAAAAATTTGTGTCGCGACTTTCGTCGGCCTTGATGGGGCGTAATTGTTAGTTAATAGTTGCTTTCCGGCAATTTCATACATGATTGTATTTTGTGATTACTGGAATCTAATTGCCTCTTTTTCTTGGGTTTGTTGTTAATAAAGAAACTATGAATAATGGTAGGTAGGTACCTATCTTTTCAAAATTTAATTTCAATTGATTTTCATACAAGTTTATTAAAAACAAAAGCTTTCGAAATATAACACCAATATTGGTGTCATATGGTAGAAGAAGCTAATGGTTTTATAAAATAAGTTTGATAATTACGAACAAATTATTTAAATACACCCAGTTTCTTGTAAGTCCGGCCCTGGTTCTGAAATAAATTCTTTCGATTCAACCAAGTGCACTTCGTTATAATTGTATTTTAAGTATGTTTTTAATTTATGCCTTTATTTTTGGGGAACAGATGAACAGATGTTTTATTGTTGGTTCTTTCAAACAAACTTTCTTGTGTATGAGATTACCTGTTAAATCCGTATAGGCAAATGAGGTATGGCCTTATGCACGGATGGCGTGCGCATATATTATTTCACTTAAGTTTTAATAACATATCATGTATACAAAACATACAATTAAAGCTTGTGTTTCTCGTGCATTTGTTTACTCACGGTGTTAAAACCTTTCCCTCTAATTCCCACCGGTGATGAAATAATATTTACACTTGTATGCATATGTCTATCATTTATAATGATGCAGAAGTATTCGTAGAGGAGTTGACGTGCGTGACACAACAGATTTACAAGGTTCGTAATCACAGCATTGGCGTGGGCGGACGGCGCCAACGGATGCTTCAATGAGTGCATTGGCGTCTAGACGCTGTTTACGCGCTGCATTCACGAGAGCCTCGCGTTGCAGGAATAGTTGGCCGGCGTCGAGACGCAGGAATGCACTCACCGCACTACGCTTTTTGGACTTGAACCAAGCCCACGGTCCCGTATAGCTTATATCAGCTTCGAAAGCTCCGTTTGTTTGGGTTACTGACATCCACGAACGCAGTACCGTAACAGAATTATAATCAGTCGAAATTTTGGAGTGCCCTGCTTGCTATGCGTAATTGTTGAAGAACTCACGTGCATGACTGACATCTCAATTTGCGCCGCGTCCTGCACTTCTGTAATTTTCATAAATATTTATTTACGAGGCTGTCGTCGAGATTGTGTCACGAAAAGAAAAAACGAAAGCATTCGAATGAAGTATGCGGTGCAATAAACTTACGCGGTCAACTTAAATGCGGTTCGTGCCTGTCATTTGAAAGCTGCGAACATAAAAACAGGAAGTATGGAAAGTAATGAGGAGAATTCTGAAGCATGAAGTACAACGAAACTGACGTTCGTGTATAAATTGTTAGAAATTTATTTTTATGTCGCAGTAAAACCGTGATTTGTTGCATTTTGTCAATGTCAGACGAAAATCACACGGCGTTAAACCAAAATAATTGAGAATTTGTAAATCAGAAGCATTTTAATGAATTTATTAAGAAAATTTATTTATTTCAGTGAAGATGACGAATATGGATCCAAATATATCGAGGGCGTCATATCAGAAGGGCGTATCAGCATGGGATTATAATGGCGCTTACGCCCTTCTGATATGACGCCCTCAATATGCAGAATTAATAAAAATGTCGCAAAATCTATATTTTCAGAGTGAAATTGCTTCCTGAATTCGTTTTGTAATAACGAATATGATTTTTCTGCATTATGCAGAATGTTACAAATATTAAAACTATTTCAATTTATTGATAAAAATGTTTCTTACGAAGGAAAAAATCAAAAGCACAATTTTGAGCAATATAAAAATTCCTCCACATGAAAATGATAATTATGTAATTGCAATCAGGTTGATTGGGTCCTGTAGCAACGTGTATGATACTTAGGGCCAATTTCATAATCGAATTTAAAGGAGATTTTAAATCTAAACTCACTTTCCGATGTAAAAACAACTTTACTGTGAAAATACATTTGTTTACACATCTGAATGTGACTTTAATTTTAAAGTCTCCTTTAAATTCGATTATGAAACTGGCCCTTAGGCCTAGTTGTACAATGTCAGTTTAAATTTAAGCTGAAGCTTAAACCCATAGCAACGTTTATTTCAACAATTGTTGTTAACGGTTTAAGCTTTGGCTTAAAGTTAAACTGGCATTGTACAACTGGACCTAAATTGAGCAACAAGCTTACAAAATTTGGAGTCTTGTTATGGTCAAAAAATCCAAAGGTTCTAACTAAGAATAGTAAAGGAGACAGTGGTTTTAGAAACAATAAAAAATGATCTCTTACCACAATTAGTTTATATACGTAGATACGTATTTCGGCAGCTATCTATCTGCCATCTTCAGTACACAGGTACACATTCACAAGTTAAAAGCACTTCATAAAATCTTTGCTTAGTATAAACAGATTAGAATAGGGGCCTATTCCACCAATAACTTTGCAACCTTGCTTTTTGCACTTAGCGTTTTCTTGTCTTTTCGACATTACTATTTTCATTATTGATTTCTATGGCTTTGCAAATTAAGATACTTTTCATAAATTGCAAATCAATTCAATAACCTGCTAAATGTTGGTAGAATCAAAATAAACTACACTTTTCTGTTTTTACAAAGTGAAAAGTGCAAAGTGCAAGGTTGCAATTTTGTCGGTGGAACAGGCCCCTGATCGTATTATTTGATCTGCTCTAATTTGTAGGTTATTTTGATAGGCATTGGAGGGTAACTAGTTTGTTTTATGACCAGCTTCCCTGTAGCGTGACTATTAGTAGTAATACATAGGGGATGTTGAAGACAGTTAAGCGCTTTCCACTGGATTTGGTGAGGATTTACTAATTTTTTTAATGGCCCATCTCTCCTTCTTTTTTCTTACTTTTGTTGACCTTCTAGTTTAATTCTTACTGCTTTATGCACATTTAAATTATCTTTGTATACGTATACATATATGTTAATTATTTTTCCCATATGCATTTTGTATTTCAACCATTATCAAAAGTCTCTTTTTTGTGACTTTCATTTTATTTCTTCGATTTTCTGCCCAATGTTTACGACTCATGATTCATTTGCATATTTATAAATACTTTCGATTCCTTTAATATTTCTTTCTTGCTCTGAATAAAGAGTCTAATACTTTCCTTCTTCTTATTTCCCTCATCCATTCTTCCGTCTTTTGCCTTTATGTCCTTAGGTAGACATTTTAATTTTCTGGTGTAGTCTTTCTTTTCTAGTTGTACTATGCGTTAATATATTTTTTAGATAAGGAGAGGCTATGAAAAACAAAATCAGAGTCTTAGCTTGATTCGAAACTTTTATTCTGACATTTGCTTCCTGACCCCTGTCAAATATATTAGTTGTTTAAACGCTCTTGAACACTATAGTCATAGGGGGTCAGCAAGCAATCCAACGGCATTTGAAATTAGTCGTTATCATGTTAAAGAGTTTTAACAAAGCCTTATGTATTCAACTGGAAGATTTTTCCTACTATCGTCAAATGTATCTTGACATTTCAATTTTGACATAAGTTAATTTCATTTAAGCTACGACTTAGGTTTTACTTTTCATAGACTCCTCCTAATCTAAAAAATATATTAACGCATTGTAGAGCGCACTACAGCACAATGCTATTCTATTCTAAAGCTTTCATATTTCCTTAACCATTTCAACCATTGTTGTCTACGTAGCATATTTCTGGCACTACTGTTATTTTGCTTTGTTCTATTGATTATAGAAAATCAAAAATAGTTTATTTTATTTCTTTTGAAAGTTTATGAAATAGATACGCACTGTCTCGGGTTGAGTTCACTACAGGAAAAACTTTTTTGAAAAAAAGTCATTATAAAAGTTTTAGATTGTTCTAAAAGCCCCAAAAATGTTATAGGAAGTGATAAATTCAGATTAATAGCCGAAAAAAATTGAAAATTCTCTTTTGACTTTTGTAAAATATGGCAAAGGCCAAAGCCTCTCTTAAGTAAAATCACGTGTGAGTCATAAACTAAAAAGTTTGGTCTCACAATATCAAGAACTAAAATTTCAATTAAAAAAAAGTTCCATTCTTATAAATAGCTTGGAATAAATATTTAAATCGGTGGTCCATCTTCGTAAAGACAGGCGAGGTGTTACAGCTGTGGAAGAAGCCATTGGCATCCTCATTTCTTTTTAATACTAAATTGGTTTCTTCAACTTTTTTTAATCATTGCTTTCAATGCATTTACAAAACATCTCAGTAGTGATTTTATTTACATTTCAAATTCCACAAAATTTAATTCAATAAATGCGGTACTATAAAATTAATATAAGTATTTGGCTAAATACCGCGTGTTTAATTGAAAAGATTTTGATTTTTTGATGAAAGAAGATGGAGCAAAAAAAGGATAACATCCTAAACCGATTGACGTTTGATGGATGACAGTTTTATTTTTGGTTATCAATGGCTTTCGCTGTGGAACATGAGACTTTTTTAATCCAAAGTTACCTGCTTCACAATGTTATGAAAATTCAAAGGCTACTTGATGAACTTTTCCATTGAACACTTCATATTAGTTTTTACACGTACGTTAGTAACATTAATTGACACTACCCAACTAGCCTGATTTTACTGACAATTTTTGGACTTTATCATATTGTATGAAAGTCGAAAGAGAATTTCAATTTTTCTTAGTTATTAATCGAAATTTACCGCTTTCTATAACATTTCTAGACAATCTAAGACAATCAAAAACGCTCATAAATAAAAAACTCAAAAACGAAAAAGTTTTTCCTATAGACAACTTAATTAGTGGACACTCCCATTATTCTCTGGACTATTATTATGCCGTTCGGAGTACAAATATTTTCCGGTAACCGAGATCCAAATGAATTACTTAAAATGTTTGTCCTACACATTTTTAATAGAACAGGATCTATGTATTTTAGAATTATTGCAACTAAAATTCTAAATATTAAATATAAAGGGCTGTCGAGTGGTTTAGCAGTAGCCAAGCTAGCCACCAAGGGCGGTGTGGGTTCGAATCCCGCCTGTTCCTTGAATGTTCATTACGTCTAAAAAGTTTTTAAACCCAGGTCAAAATTGCATTAGCAAACTGTTTGGAACAATTAAAGTTAAAAAGACAATAAAATTAACAAAAAAATTATTACTTCATGCAGAACAGGACTAATTAAGGAACACAATGAAAGCTATATTCTTCCGCCTCACTTGAAAAGCTGTTTACCTTAAATTATCCTCTTAGGAAAATTATTGTTCTTCTCTTCTTATTTATTAAGACTAAGGTTACGGTGCTTTGAAACTTTACAAACATTAAATCATTTTATAACTTTTTTTTGAATCTTGAAAAAAGCATATTAGTACACAGTTGCCAAAGTAAGAGCTTTAAAATAGTATATGAACTAACTTTCATTCAAATTAAAGAAAAATATCTCTACTTAATAAAGTTCGCTGTTTAAAATAATAAATAAAGGCTATTTGTTAAATTAGAAAGAAATTAGACGAAGAATAGACCTTTAAAAATCCTGGTTTTGAAAAATTACAAAATAAGAGTTCTGTTACTTATACATAGAGAAAAAGGTAAGATGATAAAGTGACGAGAATGTAAATGTATACGATATAATTTTGAAACTCTTAAATTTTCTTGATTAATTCGTACCTATCATGACAAAAGTGGTTATATTCGTTTTTTTAATTTTTTGAGTTCTACCTATGTATGTGTCTAAAGGAGCCTATTTCTTGTACAAGATTTGGTTCAGTTTTTTAAACAATTTAATTCATACAGTAAATTGTAACGAAATTTAAATTGGATAATAACCTACCTGGAGAAATAGAACATGTTCTATCTGCAAATCGTATCTGCAGTCCTGAAATTTCTTGTTCTAATTTTTTTTATAAATTAATTATAAATGAAAATAATTTTCTAAAAAATTATAAATCATGGCTCTACATTAAAAAAAAATTAACAAATTTTAACATTAAATAAAATTTGCAAAACTAAAATCCAATTTGTTTTTTTTTAATTCGAACGATGCTATTTCAATAAACAGTCGACCAAAATTGGAACACATTCGTAAATCGATGAACACACAAAACCATCAAAGCCGTGTGAAACTTGCACATATTCAGCAGCTCTCTATTTATAATTAAAATTCCTTTCGAACAACTGTTTGCAATAAAATATTCATTCAATGAACCAAAGCTGAAATATGAATGAACAGCTAATCTGCTTATTTACGCTCGGTTTTATAACAACATGAAAATTTATCAGTGGGTTTTCATTGCAGTGAATGCAATAACGCTAACATTTATGTTCGCATGAATTTCAATGTAAATATTTTAAAAGATGCATCAGCAAATGTGGGTTGGTTAAACTTTACAGTAAACATAAAGATTGAATTTGTTGAATTTGCGATGTTATTTAAGAACAGATTTTTTTTTAAATATATAAACTATCCAGACAATCATCTATGAAATGACATAACGATTGTTAAAAAGAAATTGTAAAAAGGTAGCTTCGGGATAGAAATGGCTGTAGTATAAAATAAAGGGTAGATATAAGCCTAAGCCTTGTGTGGTACGTTTTATTTTGTAGACATCGTGAGGGCTTTAATGCGTATGTACTTATGGCTCTAAAACAATTTGAACCAGGCTGTATATTTTCATAAACTTTTTGGTCGTTGCCTCATTAATTTTTGGGAACTTATTAATTCATCGAAATCATTAAAAAGACCTCAAAATTTCTGTTAGGGTTACTGTTCTGTTTTTAAATAATTCATTCTATTTTCACTGAATGCAAATTGCCATTGTTACGTCTCTTCACAGATGCGTCATTCAAATTAATTATTCAGTTGCAAAACTGTTACACATTTTCATAGAAGTTTCGAACGTGCAATTACCAACGAACGAGAGTGAATGCACTCACCTTGAAATAACTCTGCTATAACGATCACTGTTATATTACGAGTACTTCGGCCATTTTTCCCGAAGCTGTTTCTAATACGAACGCGTTTCATTGCAATAAACGATGTGAAATTATGCTACAGCAGACGGACCGTAACGTGCAGGGCTTTAGATCGCTGTAATCATAATACCGTTTGTATGTGGTATTTGCAGCGTTTAATGCAAATTATAAACAATATTAAATCGTATTACGTTGGAATTTTATAACATTGTGAGTTTTTTGCACAATGTCGTTTACTGGAAACCAATTAATTGTGCCGTATTTGTGAGAATTTTGCCTAATCATCGTTTAAGTGGATCGTTAAAATGACGTAGAAAATTGAAATGAACTTGTGGTAAATTGGAACTTCATACGAGCAGTTGGTTATTGGTTCGTTTACGCTACGGCCAATTATTATTGAATTATATGTATATAAAAGCTTCAGTCAATGTTCTGTCATAGTGTGGTTATGCTTATTTGTGAACATTAAACCAAAACGAAAGTGTATCTTCGGTGCCACTAATCAAGACGTTGATTCAGACTTCGATTTAAAATATATTTTTGCATTAAGGCTGTTTTACATTATAACATTTTTTGGTACAAAGTGAGAGAGATAAGCTACCACAGTGAATTCTGATTGGTTGAATTGGCACTTCTCACTCACTTTGTATCAAATTTTAGCATAGTGTAAAACGGCCATTAGATCTTGATAAAGTTTTCCATAAAAATGTTCCCCTCTGTAAGTTTTGTTGTACTTTATCCAAAGTCCATTACGTTAAACAAAGTAACCAAAAATCAGACAAATATTTTGATTGAACAAAACTAACAGATTTCAAAGTCTTGGTTTCTAATTGAAAAGGAATTAAGAAGTTTTTTTCTTAACTTGTCTTAAATCGAACGATTTTCGAACGAACGATTTTGTCTTTCTTGTAGGTTTATTCTCGTAATGTCCATTTTACTATGTTTCTACTGTATGTATGAATTTGTATTAGGTTTTAGTAAATGGCTTTTTAAGTATGCAATAGAAAACCAAGATTTAACAAATAAGAAACAAAGCCCGTTCGAAATTCTCTCATGCATCCATTCATTCTATTTTCTCACAAGCAAATCCTCATGTACGATTTAATTGCTTGTTGAAGACATCACGAGCTGAATCGTAAATTGCAAGCGCCGGAATGTGAACGAAAACGAAATCCGTAGGAACAGCGACAGCTTTACGGCAACGCTTCGATATGACGTTCGCAGGATAAATATTTCAAAAGGATGAATGAACGGAATTCACGATTACTGCCATGGCATTCGGCGCATAGACGAAACAAACGTCTCGTGCCGTCGAGGTCCTTCACGCAAATGCACGCGCATTCCCGGCTAATAGTCCCTCATTATCCTTAAGACGTTTGCCATTTTAATTGGCCTTTTTAGGTGCGTTCAACTCGCTTGACGTTCACTTCTTTAATTATTATTAAACATACACCGTATTATACATTCTCGTTTGCATTAATGCCATACTATTAATACAACGCAATAAAAAAATAAATAAAATAAAAAATATGTTGGATTTAACTAATCTTAAATTGGAGGCGCAAATATTACTACTAATAAACTAGGTAGACATCTGCGAATATGATCTTATTTATTTATTTGGTTTTCATATAATAATATTTCAGCTTTAATTGGCTGCTTGTAAGAAAACGTTCGTTTAATAATATAACAAACACTGGGAAGTAAAAACTTCGTCGTGTACTGTAAAGTACAAGTAGAAAGTTTAATTTCAGTATCATTAAGAACACAAGAACACGTGACTAAAAACTGTGTAACTGCAATATACAATTTAGTTTCACAACTGATGACAATAGGAAGGAAGATAGAGAATCTGATTTCAAATGCATTTATAAATGTGTGTTATCTTCGAATTTTTATGACTTTCTAGTTTGTGTTTCCTATTCTTATTTTATTTATTGTCATCGTTATGCAAAATTAATTAATTGCCTACATCTTGAAAATCCAAAAGATTTGGGTAAGTAAATTTTTACCTTGACGATGATCAAATAAAGCAGAAAAGTAAAAGTTGTACATTATCAGAAAAAATAAAAGTAAATTGTATTGGATTCTCAGTTGATATTGGATGCTGCAAAATAAAAGTAAATCGGATTATGAGGGGACCTGGGAGACAGATGATTTTTAAACACAAAATTTTTATTTAGAAGCTACTTGCAAACATACTTGTAAGGGTGTGTCAACAAAAAATCCGGACAAAGTTTAATTAAATATATTTACTTAATATTATGTTATATAAACAAAATCAATTAATAACTTACTTAATCTAATGTGAAATAACATAGTCAGGACGAAAATTGGCTGCTTGCCTTACTTTGGTTTTAACTCTAGCCATTAATCTTTCGAAATGATCCAAACTAAACTGGCGAAGTTTTCTTTTAATTTTGTCTTTTAAATCTGACGTCTTTCGCTTCCCACCCATTCTCATACACTTTTTTTAATTGAAACCAAAACTTTTTGTAGGTCTTTGTTGAGGAACATTTGGTACATTTGCCAATCGAGGAATGTACCAAATTTGATATTGCTCGAATACCTCAAAGGTGCTTTTCGCGTAGTGAGAACTATCCATGTTCGGTTTGATTTGTTAATTGGTTCCCATTATAGTTAGGCGCCGACTTTCGCTTTCTTACCACGATATCATTTTCTTTTAATACTTTCCTGACTATTCATATGAATATTAAATTTTCTTCCCAATTTTCTATATGATTTTCCTACCTTCCCGATAGCCTCCATTTCCAGTTGCATTTTCTTGCGTTCCGACATTTTTCTGGTCTTTCTACCACTACCTGGCTGTCCATCTAATGTTTTACCATCACTAACTCTTTTTAATACATCATAAATGGTTCTACGATAAAGTCTGATATTTTCAAACCGTTTAACAGTGAAGGTTTTTTTAAGCGTTCGGTGCTTCATGAAAAATTCGCCAACTAACTTCTTGCTTTCATTCTCTTTGAAGAATTTCATTTCTTCCAGCAAGTATAATTCACAAAATATACTGTCTTATTTGACAGATACTATCGGTCAGTAAATGACATATAAGACAAAATTTCTAAAACCTACGACAATAGATTTGTATTCATCGAATTAAATTTGTCCGGATTTTTTGTTGACACACCCTCATTTCAGTTTGCTGAGCCTGTTCACTCTGCCATACTCACTCTCGAAGATTTCTGTTGTTGTCTTGTTTCTTCTCCCTCTCGTTATAAGGTTGTCCATTTCAACATCTTCCTTAGCCATCGATCTTACACAAATCCGCAGCTTCTATGGTGTTTGTACTAAATCTCCATTTATTCTCTACGTACAATCATGTTATTTCTTACATTGTCTTGTAATTTTACCCCATACAACGTCGCCTTTACTTTTTCAGCGTTTTCGATTGACCGCACTAGTGCGCACTCAGAGTATCTTCATCTCGTGTTATACGTGAGATTAAAAGAAGATACACATACACTGAGTGCAGCCGGTGCATATGAATCGAAAACGCTGTTAGTTTATTTGTACAATAATCTCCTTTAATTCTGCTCCATAGTTTGCTGTCATGGTTTTGTAAATGCCTACTTATGTCTTCTTAGTATTAGTTGCCTAGTTGTCTGTTTTCCTTTTGAGTTGTTCTTCTGCTTATTTCTATTTTTACTAAATGTAATCCTTAGATAAATGTAAAATCAACGTGTCCAATTTTTTCCTGATCAGTGGAATTACAAGTTTAGTTTTAACTTACCTTTTACCTTTTCATCCAGGTTTATGAATATTTAAATAATTTACATCATCCTTACCTTCTACAATCAAAATCACAAAGAAATTGTAATAATTGGAAAGAAAGATATCTTTTTACTTTTGACAAGAAACGATAAATTAATACTTACTCCTACATTTTGAAGGGTTAAGCTCCTTTAATGTCTTTTGATGGTTCAGTTTTAATATTTATTTAGTATGTATAAGTATTAAAATTATTAGAAAAATTAATTTTAATCCAACTAGGACATGCTTCCATTTGAGAAATGTTTGTGTATGTATAAGTATCGGATAGGTTGCAAAATCAATTCAAAATGGACGTTTCGCTGTACGTTGAGAGCTTCTTCAAAATTTATTGTTTATTACGCACCTATGTATATCAAACTGTTATCAGTTATCAAACCGAACGTTAAAAATCAAAAACCCAACCAATTCGGCTGTGTTAAAATCAAGTACTCGATCAATTAGATTAAAAAAATATTTAGTACAACTTTAACTAAATAATCAGAAAATTATTAGTTTTATCAGGAGAAAAGTATGAAATTCAACTCCAAAAAAAAGATAAGCAAGAGTGTTAGTCAAAAACCTTAAATCGAAATAGTTACTAAAGTATCAATGGCATATAATCTTAACGCAGGGGATGCCTTCAACGTTTAATGTCTGACTAGTTTTGTACTACTATTTCGTTAGATTTAAAATAATTTGATTAAAATCGTCAAATCACTAGAAATCATAGATTTGTTTTTGAAATGCCGTATCTATTTTGTTTGTCAGTTTTGTAACTTTTCATTTGAGTGATGAGTTAATTAATTAAAATGGGGAAAGAAGAATTCAATCTATCAGAAAAAAGTACTGCTGGAGGCTGCAGCAGTACGCAGCAGAAGCCCATGTACCCCAAAAAACTAAAAAAAAAGACAAAAACTATACGAGAAAGAGTATTTCCGTTTTCAAGAATGGTTGCGTTAATAAAGATTACTTACAATTTATGTTGTTATTTTCCATAATAGAGTGCCTTGAAAATATATAACGCCCTTGAGCATTATTTCAATGCTAACGTGTCTTAAAGTTGAGCCATTATTGTGTCATACTCGGACATTAAATAAATCAACAGTTTTCTGAAAAGTTAAAATTGCGATATACCTAACTTTATTTAAACGAAAATCGTTATTTTGCTGTTTTTTTCGAAAATCTTAAAAACCCTAACAAATAAATTAAATTATTGACTCAGTCAATAATACGTAACTTTATATACGTATTTTTTTTTTGCTTTAAATTTTTCTAAAGCATATTTTGTTGGAGTGGAACATAATCGAACTAATGCAGAAACTTGTCATTTTTTCATTCTGTGTAGGACAAACTTTTCTAATCAGGAATAAAACAAGAATACTGTGCGATCCAAAATTATTTAGATACCTAAGGAAAGACTATGAAAAATAAAATCAGATTCTTAACTTAACTGATACAAATAACCTTATGACCATTTATTAAAATTGAAACGTCATGATCAGACTTGAGTAGCTCGTACACATGATGAGTGGAAGGGAGCAGTCGGGATGGGCGGTTACGGTCTTCATACATTTTTGCGTCATGAGCTACGCGTATTGGTGTGGGGGACGCACCGGTGACCAGTTGCGATGTTGAACGCAGCTTTTCTGTCTTTAAAGATATTTTAAAATCAAGATGGGCGAGGGTTACGGAAGAAAATTTAGAAAAATATGTAAACGCCTATGTAAATCGTTCCACGACTGTAGAATAATTCGCCGCTACACATGCGAAGTTTCCGAATATTTTATTTCCCCTCCGAGATCGGCCACCCTACTGCGAAAGAAGGGGAACAGTTCAGTTGTCCAGTGTTTTAATGGAATTGGTTATACGCGTTACTATTAAGAACTTTAGTTGCGCCATTGGAGAAATATGTACGAGTTACTTAAGTCTGGTCATGATACATTGAATACATGTAAGGGTTCGTTAAAACTCTTTAATATGATAACGACTAATTTCAAATGCCACGGGATAGTTTGCTGATCATTCTGCAAGTTTCAAAACGTTTACACAACAGATTTGACAGGAGTCAGAAAGCAAATGTCAAATTAAAGTTTTGAATCAAGTTTAGACTCTGATCTTATTTTTCATTTAAATAATTTTGGATCGCACGGTAGATTAAATGTGATGAAGATAAAACCTTTTAAAAAGATAAACTAAAAAGACAGAGTGAGATAGATACGTTATACAAGCGTAAGTCTACCTATGGAAATGGATATCATAAAAGAAACAACTACGATAATCATTTAAATGGCGTGTACGATGGTTCCAGAGAGTAAAATTAAACACTAATTAATTGAATCAAAAGCCACAGGAAAAGAAAAGCGACGAAACTAAAAGAAAATTGATAAAAAGAGATCAAAGAAGTAGGCCAAGAAAAAGAAACAGATGTACGAGTATTAGAGAAATGAGGACGAAATGGAACATTAACGAAATATAAAAACTTCCTCACCCTGAAAGACAAGAGGCTTTTTCTTTTGTATTTTCTCTCTCTTAAGCCCGGTTTCTCAATCCCAGTTTAACTTTAATCTATTGTTTATTCCCGTAGTAACAATTATAAAAACAATTGTTCCTATGGGAATAAACTGAAGATTGAAGATAAACTGGGATTGAGAAACCGGGCCTTAGATGTGTAATTTCCAGAATGTATATTTTTCAGTGTTTAATTTTCATATACTCACGAGCTATCAAACGAACTTCCACTTCTTGAAATATTCATAAGTTCTTTCGTGACTAAACAGAATCTAACCGTAAATTGTGCGTTTAAAGATAGTACAGATAGTTAAGTGTGTAATTGGGCGCACTATATTTAAGTCATCTCGGTAATAAACAGATTGTTTGAGTAATTCAGCACGAACGCCGCCTTACAAAACAGTAATCAACTCTAACTAAGTACGCTTCATGCACATTTTAAATTTGGAAGCCGTCCCCAACTATTTCGCTCATTACCTCTCCCAATTATTCTTGTTTTGCGGTATGCAGTGCGCGCATTTCGCCTTAGGTATTTTCAGTGCATACCTGACACCGGGCCAAATTATTTCACGCATGCAGGTGCTTTTTAAAATCTGGGGCGCGAATTTCGGAGATTAATAACGACAACTTAAGTACTCCATTTGTAAACGACAATGGCTGCATTTATTAAAGGATTCGCTCGCTTATTTAAAACCGCTTCCTTCGAGAGCCAGGAAGTTATTTGGAACGCGAATCTAAATCATTTGTTAGATTTATTAGTGTATTTTGTACGAGGAAGTAACCTAAATAGTTTGGGCCCACTCATCGTGTCATCGTAATTTAAAGCGATTTCAAAGCAGACGTGCAACATTGTCGACTATCATCATATTGAAAACTTTTGACCTTTATCTTATGTAATACATAGTATCAAAAAAATCACAATAAACTGATGGGATCTTTTTCTTGTTTCTTTGCAGAGGCAAGTTTGCAACTGTACGTCGAGCTTCACATAAAACGACCGGAGTCCAGTACGCAGCCAAATACATAAAAAAGCGACGCCGAGCTGTGGACATGACTCCGGAAATCTACCACGAAATTTGTGTTCTCTTGAAATGTGCCTCGAACAGTCGAGTGGTGCGCCTTCACGAAGTCTACGAATCCAATTCCGACATGGTACTTGTTTTGGAGCTTGCTGCTGGTGGTGAGCTTCAGCGCATCTTCGACGGGGATCAGTGCCTTGGCGAAATCGAGGCCAGAAGGGCCATGAGGCAGATACTCGAAGGATTATGTTTCCTGCACGAACGAAACATTGCCCATCTCGATCTCAAACCTCAAAACCTGCTGCTTACTACTGAAGATTGTTGTGATGATATCAAGTTGTGCGATTTCGGCGTTTCTAGACTTTTGGCACCTGGTACACAAGTACGAGCCATTTTAGGTAAGTCAAAACAAATTATTTTAGAAATATCTTCATTTCGCTGCAGTTTTGACTGCATTTTTTCACTTATCTTCTTAAGATGTTATTTATAGAATAATTATTACAAATTTCTTTTTTAACTTGAGCGAATAAGAAACTGCGTTAGTAGTGCATATTAATCTCAATTCACTTTTTGAAACTCTCGTTTCGTATAATGAATGTGTTACTTTTTCCTGATCCCGACCTTCCGCTGATTGTACCACGTTTGCTTAATCCTTCGAAAAGAAGTAAAAAAACCCTAATTACACCAAACACATGTACATTCAAATCTGTAACCTTCTAGAAAAATAATAGTAGTAATTAAATTAATCTGACAAATATAAATAAATTAAGAAAGATATACCATATTACTTTTTTATTTTCCATGATTGTTTCAGGTACTCCAGATTATGTAGCTCCAGAAGTCTTAAGTTATGAACCAATCAGTCTCGCCACAGATATTTGGTCTGTGGGAGTTCTTGCATATGTCCTTCTGTCGGGATACACACCTTTCGGAGCGGATAGTAAGCAGCAGACCTACCTGAACATATCCAAAGCCATAGTCACTTTCGAACCAGATCATTTTGTAGATGTATCCAACGCAGCCTTAGATTTCATAAAGTCAATACTGGTTGTAAATCCCAGGTAGGTAGATTATATCATAAAATACACCATGATTCAATGTTGTCCTACAAATTTGAACTGTAGTAAATTGTACCAATGCACAAATAAAATGTGTAAGAGACATGACATAAATTTTTTATCGTTTTTAAGTGAATAATTATTTAATCAAAATATCCAACGTAATGATTATAATGACAATATTTTTGAAATTTTTAGGACAGGACAGTATGATGTACTTTTTGCTCCACGTTGCATTTACCCCCTGTATAGTTTTTGAGATATTTAGATTGCTAACTGCTATATTTTATAAATTCTTTTATGTTACCCTTTTTTTTGTTCCATACTTTTTAATATCTCGTTGTTACTGTCACTTACCAACTTACCGTTTGTCTTTGTCTTTTATACAACGTTATTTTCAATCTTTTTCTAAGTTTTCTTTGCTTTTCCTTTTTCTTTCTTTTTATTTTCCATGAGATCTGTTCATTTATCTCTGGATGTCTGCCACTTTGCAGAATTTATTGAAAAGAGTTATCTATTCTAATCTGTTCTAATTACTTTTTCCATAAAATAAATTAAGTGTCTCATTAATCCCGAAAATAAAGCAAAAAATGTTAGATCTTATGAATCTCTTTTAAATTGCCTATTATTAAAGAAAAATTGATTTTGATGATGCAGTATATTGATATTCCATATAATTTTTTTTGCAGGCAAAGACCGACAGTACAAGATTTATTTCAACACCCATGGATGTCACAGAAGAACCATATTTTACCATCACTTACATTAAAATCAAGCGAGTCAATTAGCGTAACACCAAAGTCAACGCCGATCAGTCAGAGAAAGTCACTTCCATGCTCTGACACACCTATTAACAACAGGAGTGCTTACAACACCGAAAACATGAATGGTAGTTATACCGATTCGCCTGTTCGCACATATACTGTGTCTGCGAATTGCTTATGTCCACAATGTGGGTCTACTTGCCGCCATCTGTCTCATACGCCTGTGACTAAGACGCCAATCACAGTGGATCGTGGTATACTATGTTAGCCTATGCATATGTGCTGTTTCTTATAAGTGTGTCTCCACGAACATAATTGGGCCTAAGTTACTGATCTGGCTTGATACTACTGTGGTACTGTGCTATCTTCGTACTGTACAAGTGATAGGCTATGCATATGTATGTACGTGTATTATTTTGCTTTAAGAGACCTTCGTCATTATCTGGTGGTTAATGAAGTTGAGAAATGTCACTTTAGTTGAGGTGTCCTTAACCCAATGACTTTTTTTTACAAATAAATTGTTTTCATTTTTAAAAGTTTGTTTCACAGTAGTACAGTAATTACTATCTAAAAATGTACCATATTCTTTCAAGTAGTATACATACAAAAATTTGCTAGTCAATGAGTGTATCAGAAATCCAGTGAGTTTGTATATTTTTTTTTCTCTATTTAAAAACCTCGACGCAACAAATTCTGGCAAAGTATTTTGTGCCTTCTTCGTGTTTAAATGTACACAAAGCTTGCTCGGAGATGTACATGTTTAGTATTATTAACATGCACATTATTATTACTCAGGTTTATAAAGAAAAGTATACTAATGTAAATTCGAGCAAAACCCTAGCATAAATAAAGCTGTTATTGTATTCAAATTTATAAACGTTGTTGCAAATTGAATTTGGTAGACACTATTTTATTTATATAGTCTGTAAGTCCTTTTGCTAACAACTATGGCGAGCCAAATTTTTGATGTGAAGTAAATACTTTGCTGAAGGTCCTTCTTTTATCGAATTGATGGCATCTTGTGTAAAAATTGAAAATTTGTTTTTGTTATGCACATTAAAAATATATAAAAAAATGCTGCTGTGTCTATCGTTACATCTAGTAAATAGTATTATTACTTAATTCTTTAAATTATTTCAGATTGTAATTGGAAAAGTATGTTAATATAACTTATTATTGCTATTGAGAATAGTTTTATAATAACGTAACTGTAGACACATTTGTTATCTAGCATCAACTCGATTGATTCGACATTAAACTTGTGATCTACGTTAGCCAATTGATTCTAGATAATTCGCATTGTTCTTTGTACGTTGGGAATCTTCGGGGCTGTGGTTAAAATCGTATTTGAAGTAATAAACGAGAATTATTTTGATTTTACTTTATTAATAAAATTAGTGAAAAACCTTGATAAAAAAAATTGAACCTTCAAATACGATTATGTATGTAAAATGCGACTTCTTTGTGTAGTTGTGCCCATTTGTTAATATTATTATTATTTTTGTCGTCTTTGATATGTCATTTGACAAGATGGGAGAAAACTTTCGTTCGTTAGATGTTTGTCAAGTGAGATATTATTTTTTTTTTATCTGTATTATTGTACATTACGTTCAACTTATTTAATTTTATATATTTTGCACGGTTCTCATTTTTTTGCTGTACATCTTGCAGAATGTCTCTTAATGTAATTTGTTTTCTCGTGCAGAAACGAAATAAATTATTAGATAATTTACTTACTAGTTAATGTATTGTAGGAGTTACTTGATTAGACATGCAAATTTTTTTTCGTTGAAGTTTCTTGACCAATGCGGAAGTATTTTATTTGCTGTGAACACGGTGGTGTTCTTTCGATTTGTACTTCAACTTGCAAATATCATCACTGTGTTTGCTTATATTAAATAAATTGAATCAAGTAAGTAACTCTTTTCATTTTCAACTTCCACACCAACATCATATTTTTTCAGTTTGCTCTTATTATTCATTCACACTATCTTAAAATAAAAAGATATTTGTTCAAATTTTTTAAGCTCTTCAATTTTTTTATAGAATAATATAAACGAAAAGAAAATTAATAAAACAAAGGAAAGTATTTTGAAATAGTAACACCCATGAATGCAAGTCTGGATTTATGTTTTACGTGAAATCTTTTATTAATGGTCCTTTTCTTTTACAGGTTTTAAAGAAGATATAGTATATATTGGACAGAGTCATAAAGTGTGCAGTGAAATTACCTGTGATTCAACAGATGGGAGTGAAAAGGAAATGGACAGTGCACAATTAAATTCTGTGACGTGTGATGACAAATCAGGACTTAATAATGATGAGACTCTGCCAAATGGTATTAATCATTACACTGACAGTGAAATAAGGTGTGAATCAAATGATGCATGCGGTGAAGCTGTCGGCATAAAACAAGCAAAATATGAAGGAACCAAAGAAGACTTAGATAATCAAACTTTAATTTCTGAAAACCAAAGTTTGGAGTCTCAGTTTCAAGAGAAAAAGGAAATTTTGTCCAAACATGCACACTACGTTACAGGTTGTGAAGTAGATTATAAATTTGATGATACAGTAAATAATATAAATGACAAAGAAACAGAAAAATTTGAAGTTGAAACAAAAATGGTAGAAAATCGTAATGTGATATTTGAAACCGCAAACAATAATGATTTACAAGAAGAGACTCAAGATAAAGAAAACAATAACATTACAGAATTTACGGAAAGCCATGAAGTAATAGACGAAACATTGAGCGAAGTCCTCCGAAAAGTGGAAGCTGAAGCAAAAGATGAAACTTTGAAAATTGAAGCTACAAATGGTGATGATTTGAGACCTCAGCCTCAAGGAGAGCTTCAACTGGAACACTGCATCCCAGATTGTGAAAAAAACCTTGAAGTAACAAATGAAGCAATTGAGCAAGATGAAGTTACAAACGTTGATGATTCGAGACCTCAGCTTCAAGGAGAGATTCAACTCGAACACTGTGAAAAAAGCATTGAATTAACAAATGAAACATTGAGAGAAATTGAGCAAAGTGAAATAAAAGCAAGTGATGATGACTTGGAACCTAACTTTCAAAAAGAGATTCAACCCATGCAATACATTGCAGAATGTGATGAAATAAAAGATGAAACATTCAGCGAAAGGGTGTTAGGTGAAGCCCAAGAAATGGAAGCTAAAGAAAAAGCAATTGGTGAATGTAAAAATTTAGAATTGGAAACTGCAAACGGTGATTACTTAACAACCCAACTTCAAGATGAGGATCAATCACACACAAATTGCATTGAAGAGCATGAAGGAAATCACAAAGTGGCAAGCCCATTTACAAAAACGAAATCAGAGGAAGATCAGGAAGTTAAAACCACCGAAGTAACTGAAGCAGAATGTGAAGATGATAACATGGAGTTTAAGTTGTTGCACAAATTCCCAAACTGCAGTGAAGAATATGAAGGAGGACAAGAATTGAGAGAAATAACAAATATCGATAGTGAAGTATTGAAAGAAACCGAATTTCATAAAACCCAAGAAATGGAAACTGAACAACAAATAAATAAAACAGACGACAGTGCAGGAGTACCTAACAGTTGTTATGCTCTGTGCAACAATTTAGCACTTAGTGATAATGAGATGCGAACATGTAATTAATGAGGCTTCTGCAGAAAACTAACAGAAAATGTAACAGGAAAAATGAATTTAAATACTGAAAAATTTTGTTTATAATAATTATGTCAAGCCCTTGTGATTGGGATATGCACTAATTGAATTTTTTACGCTGTGATAGTGACTCAAGCCAAATACATAGTTACACGGTGGCTTATGAAATAAGGTTTAAAAAAATATTATCATTATCATAAATACTTGCGATTTAAAACTGATTAAAGGCTGTGTTGCTCTTTACTATACATATTATAGTAATGCATGTTGTATTACAAAACTATACTCCTAAATATGTATTCATGTATTTTAAGTAAAATTAAGGCACTTCTATCTTCGTGTAGAAGAATCAAATATTTTAATGTAGATACATATTAGAATACATCTATTGAATATTGGGTATCTTTATTTATGTTATTATCTCTATTTGTTATAGAAAATAAAGCTCTTAAAAAATTCAATTTCATTGAATATTTTGGCCAAAATGTTTATCTAATTGCAGTCGCTGTTATAAACATAAGTAGCCAGAAGTTTAGAACAATAAAGCCTTCAGAGCAAGTAAATTTATGATTACAGTAACCATGAATTTTGATACAGAGTTGGGAACACTGAAGAATAATTCTATGAATGATTCATGAATTTGACAATATTCTGTATTCGAAGTTACATGTTCAAGAGTTTTGAATAATATGCATAGCATTATAGATGTCTCTATTTTTATAATAAATACATAATTGGAAATACGAATAATTTCTAGATACCTTTTTAAATATAAAACTAAAACAAACAAATATAAACATTAGTTCACAAAATAAACTCAACTGAAGAAATGCTGTTGTAAATAACGACAATGAATAACATCAAAAAGCGCTACAAACAAATATTTTACTCCTACCTAGCAGAGCTGTGCCAAATACTACTTATAAATACAACAAGCACAAGCATAAGTACAATAGTGCTTAATTGCACTTAAATACAAGCACAAATCCAAAAGTATTTGTATTTGGACTCGTGCTTATAAATACTTATTAGTGGGGGAACGACTCGCTGCCGGCCAGACTATGAAGCATCAATATTTTGTCGCGCAGATAGGCCGCGTCTCTCTAGATATGTACATATACGTATCGCATCATCAAGGAATATGCGGAAAATAAAAATAACTCAGCGATAGATATATTATGTGCATTTGTTGATTCTAAAACTAATTGCAAGTACCTAACTATGGAAAAACAATCTCATTATATTCTAAAACTAATTGCAAGTACCTCACTTTGGACAATCTCATTTTTATTTATCTTGCGTTATTTTGTAAATGTTAACATTAATATTTTAATACTTGTACGACTGTACGTATAACCATAAGTATACGCACAGCTGTGAAGTGTACTTGCGGTAATAAGCACAAGTATAAATACAAGTACAAGTACTAAGCACAATTGTAATTAATTGTGCTTAAGCACAAGTACGAGTCCAAAAGTGCTTGTGGTTGTAATTGACTTGTATTTGTAACAGTAAATACTCGCACAGCTCTGCTACCTAGTTATTTGTTAATAATAAGGTTGATGTATAAGTAATGGCGTTTTTTTAAATAAATTTAAATGAACGCTGAAATAAAATATGTTGACATTATGTAATATCTCTATCTCTACAATATATTTATAGCGTTTTTCACTGGGACTAAATTCTGCACTGAGTGCGCATTCAGAATGTCTCCATCCCGTTTCATTACATGAGGTTAAAATAAGATGAGAATATTCTGAGGGCGTACTCAGTGCACAATTTAGTCCCAGTGGTTTTTTGATTCCATTCAATTTTTGTGGATTATCAAGTCGTTATATGGAATGTCAAGTGGACAAAAACGAGCATTTTTGACATCATCTTCTGCTTGCATTTCTTCGAAGTACCAAAGCCACTGAAGATGCTCGTAAGATTTGCGATGTTTACGGTGAGCCTGATAGGACGGCTCAAAACTGGTTTAAACGATTCAAAAATGGAAGTTTCGGCCTTAAATATATGAATCGCACAGGATGCCCCGTTGAATTCATTGAAGAACGATTGAATCAACTTCTCTACGAAAATCTGCGCGAATCAACCAAAGAATTGGCTCTGGAGATGTAATGTTAATATATTGTTGATTAATTATTGATAAAATTATTGTTTATTTTTGCTGAAATTCTTTTTATAAAAAAACGCCATTACTTATGCATCAACCCAATGTATCGCAATGCTCTTTTATAGAAATAACATAACAATGTAATTTCAACATATACAGGGTGTCTTGAATCTTGGCAAACCTTTTTATATAGAATAACGCCAGAAGTGAATTACACTGGATAAATATAATAAAAGTGTTTTAATAATGGAGATATGAATTTTTAAAATGTATAGGAAAACTTTTGGACAACACTGATTGACACTGAAAATATATATGTAATCGTCTCTTTCCCAATAATTGGTGCACAAGCACTGAAGTCACAAACCAGTATACTATCAGTCTCTATGGAAATAATTACCTACTTAGCTAGATAACGCCACAATAATGCCCATCTCCCTTATTAAAAAAACTTATATTTTCTTTTTGTAAATCGATTATAATTTACGTGTACAGTCAATACAGGGTGTTATCGAATTGAATGAAATAATTTCACAAGTTAGTAGCTTGGATCAATACGATTAAAAATTGTTATTCATATAATACGGTATAAATGTAACCGTTTTCGAATTATGAAGAAATAAATAAAGGCATACAATACTTTCGGCCATATGCGAATTTTGGTGGGATACATCTTCATATCTTCGTTTATTCAATATTTAAAGCAACAAACAAGTATTAATTTAATAAGAAAACATTGTAAATCGTTTTCTTTTTTTATCCAGGAATTTCCATTCTTTGTCGCATTTTAATGAAAGTGTTTTGAAATTTAAAACTAATAGCGTTTTCGATTGATCGCACTAGTGCGCACTCAGAGTATGTTCATCTCATATTATCGCATGAGGTTAAAAGAAGATACAAATACACTGAGTGCAACCAGTGCAGCTGAATCGAAAACACTATAATTTTTCTTAGTGTTTAATGCTTAGAATACCATTTTAAAAAGTTTCTTAAGAAGAAAGCCTGAAGGAAGTACTATGAATTGAATACAGGCATGTGTATTGGGTAAGTATCTGAGCATCCATTTATTTTGCGCCTGAAGACGGACCTATTATGAATCACTTTTATCAACTGTACACTATTCACGTTCGGCTCTCGTACATTTATGATTGGGTTGCTACCTACCTGTGCAGATAGGCAGAAGTTTTAACACCGGAGCGGAATATTCCGGTGTTGCCAGCCAGCATCAGTGGGACGGGGGGTTCGAATCCAAATCACGAAGGCCAATCCAAAATAGGCGCCACTTAATTTTTTTGAAAGGAGAAAATGTGAAAAATTAAGAAAACACGGTACGTCCAAAACACTAGATTTATTACAGCAAAATAGTCCGAGACGATCAATAGTAAAATTCACAACATAAAAAAAAACGGTTGTTATGACACAATTATTTTCTTTGTTTTTGTCGGATCCGAACTTCGCATTACTCTACATTAAATTATCCTTAACCTAGTACAAACGACGGCGTTCGTCGACGTATACTCTATTTAAACATTGTTAACTAACGGTTGCGAATACACAAAATTACATGCACCAACGCGATAGTTCAAAAAAAAAACTTATTACCGTACGAGCATTACTGAGAATAACTAAATTGTATGAGTCCGACCTGTTTTCCACGATGTCCAGTCGTTCGTCGACGTTTCTTTCACGGTCCGCAAGCAGCCATGTAGTTGAGTGAATCACCGGCCTTCTCGTCGAGGGACGGGGAAACGTCGCAGTCGCGGTGAATGGCGGGTAATTCCCGGCGACGCAATTCAGAACGGTCGTATCACAAGGACTAGGGCCAAACTCAATAGCTTCCACGCTAAAACAGCTAGCACTAGAAAAGCTACCGCTAAAAGCCTATAAACAAGGAAAGAAAAAGCGAACGTAAGGGCCAGATCGAGAATAATTTCGCATAGAACTCACTTAGTATCTCGACCAGACTGAAATAAACCGCAAAGCACGCGGCTTTCTCGTCTCTCAAGTGGATCAATCAAATTCGGCGATTAGCCGTATCCATGCACTCACATCCCTTCGATGTAATGGGTACACATACAAATATTTAACAAAAGAACGTGTGATCCACGAGACGAATGTAATAGTACTAAAACGGCGGAATAAAGCTTTGTTTTGGTTCCAACTTGGAACTGTTCTGAAACTGTTCGCACATGCGTATTATGCTTTTAGTGTTTTGGTTCGTTCAGAATCAGTTCCGAACTATCAATTCACTGTTTTGGTTAATTTCTGGAACTGTTCCAGAACCGTTCTAGAACAGTTACAGCAGTTCCTGCCTTTTAGTAGGAACTGATATGGAATTCCGAGTTCGTACATGGGCAAATCTTATGCAGTCAGTATTGCTGTATTATATTAATCAAAATAATCATTATAATCATATAATTAACTATTCATATAATTAAGAAAAAATAATGGAAATGTTTTTATAAAATACTTTTGCCTAAAATATAATTTTAAATTGGGTACTGATTATACATGGATTATTCAATAACTAATCCAATATATGTGAGTAGAGTTAAAATTAACATAGTAATTTTATTTACAAGATAGTTTATTACAAGTAAAGGTTGAACACAGCAAAATTGGAGCACCTAAAGTAATATATAGCACTTTTAAGTATAGTAGTCTGGAGAACAAAAATATAAAAAATATAAGTAGTAGGCGTTGAAATGTCACCTGACAAATGCAACTTTGTTTATATTTGTCAAATATAAAAATGTCGTCAACCGAACTGGAACGCCGAAAATTAGTTTTGCACGTTCACGTACACAATCCAAACCTGAGCACTCGCCAACTTGCTCGGAAGGTAAACCTTCCTAATTCCACGGTCTCTCGCGTACTGAAAAACTTCAGAGAACGCCTCACAATCGAGAGGAAGCCTGGAAGTGGAGGTGAGCATGGAATGTCCAACCGGAAAATGGAGCAGAAGGTGCTGCAGCTTTTTGCAGACAATCCCAGAATTTCGTCGCGGGATGTAGCCAAGAAAGTACAAATGTCGCAAACTTTTGTACAGAAGGTGAAAACTAGAGCTGGCCTTAAAAGTTTTAAGGCTCAGACGGCTCTAGACCGCGACGCAAAACAGAACAAAACAGCGCATACCCGCTCCCGGAAGCTATACGAAAAGGTGCTGACGCGGTACAAGTGTGTGGTGATGGATGATGAAACCTACTGCTTTGCAAACTTCAATTACATCTCTGGACCAGATTACTACACTGCTCCCAGTCGCCAAGATGCTCCAGAGGACTGTAAGGTGAAACTGAAAGCAAAGTTTCCGAAAAAATTCCTTATTTGGCAAGCGATTTGTAGTTGTGGTTTAAAAAGCAAGACCTTCATCACCACCGGAACAATCAACTCCAAAATTTACATTAAAGAGTGTCTCCAGAAACGTCTCCTGCCTCTCCTTCGGCAGCATGATTCCAAACCGCTTTTCTGGCCAGATTTGGCGACTTGCCATTATTCAAAGGAATCAAAAGAATGGTACACTGTCAATGGTGTTGATTACGTACCAAAAGAACTGAATCCACCGAACAGTCCAGAACTGCGACCTATTGAACAATTTTGATCCATCGTAAAGGGAATGTTAAAAAAGACGGGAAAAGTAGCTCAAACTATCCAAGAGTTCCGATCTAAGTGGCTGTGGGCGTCAGGAAAAGTCACAGAAGAACTCGTGCAAAAATTAATGGTGCAAGTTCGTCATAAGGTTCGTTTAGCAGGATACCGTAAAATTTCCGAGGAATGAATATACTGTAGTTCATACGATTATCATAATGTGTTAAGAGAAACAATAGTATTTTATTAATATTTAATTAGTTTCTGTTTCAATCCGCTTGCTTTGTTAGCAAAATTATTTATGTAAGGGGAGGCTATGAAATATAAAATCAGAGTCTTACCTTAGGTTCGTTCCATTCGTCAGGATTTCAAGTTCTGAACCGTTAAAAATCCTACTGAGCATGAGCAGTGCACAAAATTGGATATAAATTTCATACTGCGCATGATTTGAACGATTCAGAACTTGAAATTCTGCCAAATGGAACAGACCTCTTAATTGATACAATTAACCTATTGACCATCTGTCAAAACTGAAACGTCATTATACATTTGACAACAGTAGAAAAAATCTCCTAAATCCTCTACTTTTGAATACATAAGAGTTTGTTAAAACTCTATTAATGATCAATTTCAAATGCCGCGGGATTGCTTGCTGACCAATGACTACAATAGATGTTTTCGAAAACTATAATCTCGGATCAGATCGATCAATCGCATTAATTCCAGATCACACATGTAAGTAAGTGAGTAAAAATTTCAATTTCGAACATCAAGATCACTGAACTTACTAATCGGATCAATAGCTGAGTTCGGCAATGCGATCTTTTTCATCAATCACCTCTGAATCGTTCGGTAATGAAAAGTCGAGCTTACTTTGACAGATCTGGAGCGTTCGACAAATAAAGATCAGATGAAAAAGATCGCGCTCGCTCAGCTCGGAATATTTTGGAGGAGCTCTTAGATTTAGAAGTTGTCAAGTAGGTTATGTTCATATATTTTCATGAATTAAGAATAATCGTCGTCTAATTTTAACGATTTAGTGTTGTACTGTGTAAAATAACGAAAGTAAGACGAACCACAACATTATAATGAGCATAATTAATTTCAAGCAATAGTGTTTGATGATGAGGAATACAACCAATTTCTAAAAGTGAATAACAAAAGTGACTGTTGGAAGAAAATAGAGTATTTCAAATATTAGAATTGTCTTCAAGAGAAGAATTAATAAAATTCTGTTTATTTGCAAACTCAACTGTCAGAATCTATACTCTAATTGCTCGAAATCGTTCGTCATTAAGTTTGCTCATGTGGAGCGCTCTGTGATCAGCTGTTAAAATCTCACTAGCTCTGCTCGAATCGCCGAGGGCATTGCCGAACTCACCTATAATTTCCGAAAACACCTAATGTTCGACAGCGTTTAAACAACTAACTGATTTGACAGGAGTCAGAAAGCAAATATCAAACTAAAAATTCTGAATCACGCTAAGACTCTGATTTTATTTTTCATAGCCTCCCCTTATCTAATTAATATTGAATCGCACAGTACAGTCATGCGCACCTAAAATGCACCTCCTGCACTCAAACCTCGCCCTTAAAATTTGATAGTACAGTCGTGCACAGCTTAAGTGCTACAACTTGACAGTTCTGTGAACCTTGTACAACAAGGTTTTAAGAGTAAGGTTTGCGTGCAGGAGGTGCATTTTAGGTGTGCGTAATTAGCCATGCCCACCTTAAATGCACTTCCTGCACACAATCCCTTAAAACCTTATGATATAAGGCTCACAGAACTGTCAAGTTGTTTACACTTAAGCTGCGTACGACTGTACCAGACTCACAGAAATGTCAAGTTATAGCACTTAAGCTGCGCACTTGTAATTTGAATATGTAGAAAATTTTGAATCAATCGGAAATCCGACGACGACTGACGGCAGCAGAACGGAGTCGCTGAGCGCAAAAACAGGACACTCGTCGAAATGGCCCGTTGTATATATGTGGTGGAATCCGGACTGCCTAAATATTTTTGGGTTGAGGCTGTCACAATGACAACCTACATAAGAAACCGCTGTGTAACAAAACCGTTGGGAATCAAGACACCTCACGAGTTGTGTCTGACAAGTGCCCACGCATCGCAGTCACATGAGGGAATTCGGAGCTGAAACTTTTATCTTGGACAAGTCTCCCAACAGAGACAAAAGGAATACCGATTTCTTGTTGGTTACTCAGATACTGCGAAAGCTTACCGAGTAATTATGGATATCATCTGAAAATAAAATTTACATGACACATTTACTTGTGAAACTTCGAGTCAAAGTAAAAGCTGTGGGAAAAGCCACGAGGATCGGAAACAATTCACAAGACGGAGATTGGCGCAAATTTTCCTTCGCTGGAAGTTCGTCCATCGACAAACGTACAGAAATTAGATCGTCAAGTTGAACTTCCGCCGACAGGTCCTGAGATTAGCGAAAAACGTGATTCTCACTGCAACCCTCCTACGACCTTGAAGTAAATCAGCCACACCGAGAACGCGGCAGACCGCGTAAAATCCTGACAGGTAGACCTGGGCACAGCACCTGGGCGTCCGGCGAAACAATACCATATGGTATCCGCAATCCAAGGACCAGTTGATACAGATTCGTTCACCGATAACGAGTATTCGCATGAACGGGAAGGTACTGAGTTTGCCATGAACGCTGACGAAATTCAGTTCTATGAAACAATCTATGGCCCGGAGAGTAAGGAATGGTTCGACGCAATTTATTCAGAAATGAGAAGTCTAATCCTAAACGACACTTTCGATATCGTCACAAAATCACAAAATGGGAAAGTCATTAAAAGTCATACAGTCTTAAGAAATAGATACGACGCGAATGAAAATCTGAGTCGAAAGAAGGCTCGGGTTGTTGCAAAAGGTTATTGTGTTCTATACGTTCAGGCATCGATTTTTTCGACACTTCTGCTCCGGTCGCAAGATTAGGCTCGTTCCGGCTCCTTATGGCACTAGCAAAAAAATGTATATTTCATTATGTGAAAAAATATGTTGAATTTACGTTTTTCTGTGTACATAAAGAAATTTAAAACAATGAGAGATACAGAAAACTATCCGAGCGATAACATAAAGAGAATGATGTTCGATCGTCGGCAGTGAGAAACAGAAAGAAGTTAAAACAAAGAAAAACTCAAAAATGCTTTCAAGGACAAGGATTTGGGCCCTGCAAGATATTGTTTGGGCATTGAAATTCAAACTGACGGACAAGTTTCCCTTTCTCGGAAGGGATACATTGAAGGAATATTGGAACGTTTCGGCATGAAGGATTGCAAACCAGTGGGAACTCCACTCCCTACTGGTACAAAATTGACCGGGGGGGATCTAGACAACGAAGACGAAGAGAAAATTGACTACCCCTACAGAGAATTGGTGGGCGTTTTGATGTACGCCGCAACAGGGACACGTCCCGATATTATGCACGCCGTTAGTGTACTGAGCCAATCCAATTCTTGTTACCAGAAGCAACACTGGATTGGTGCAAAACGTGTGTTACGCTATCTTCAAGTTACCACCAGGATAGCTCAGGTAGCCCAGATCCATAAGAAAATTGTCCAGCTTTGTCCTTTCTTTTAGTCAACAAGAAATTATACAATACCACAAAATCCTCTATATTGATTTTATCACAACGTTTAAATTTGATCTCTTCCCCCCTTCATGAACTTCATAATTTCATATGCAACTGTTTCACATTTAAATATATAGTGAAGATTTTCAGCATCATCAGTCTGATTCCAGGAGTTTATTGGATCTCCAATTTCTAAATATTGCAGAATAGTCCATAAACAAAATATACGTGTTCCTTTCCTATCAAAATAACCGTAGTAACGGGACTACACATCGGCCATGATCTTGTCTATATCCAACTCATGAGCATGAGTTGAGGTACTCTTCCTTTTGTTCGAACATTACTAAACGCTTATGCTTTACCATCCTTATCCAACTTCTGAATAAGACTCATAACCAGACAACGGACGGAATGATGGAATTCAATGTCGTTCGCATGAGCGGCACGCCCTACGCGGTAACTGGTCGTCTCAATATCCCGAGCGTAAAATTTGGTGCTCGCATCACTACAATTTAAATTCTAAATAAACATAGTAATCCTTTCAAAATAAAAAATTATAATTTACGGATTATAACTTCATGTTTATTATAGCATATTAATCACTTTTTTGAAAGTAATATATTAATATATTGACTCGACTTCTGCCCGACGCTCATGGACTTGCTACTTTACGTGCGTGTTGAGTCCTCGAGGCGAAGTGACCGTGAACAGTCATACAAATGTCCGTCCTTTGCTCATAACTTCATTTTTTGTTGCACCATAAAATGGCACAAGATCTTGATCTGATGGTAAAATTTTATCACCTTCCAAAAATTTCATTTTGGTGATATTATTCAAGAGAGGAGAATACCCAAGACCAGCCATATATGATACCCCAATAATCAACGCCCCACCAATACACGAAAGTTCTCCTTTTGTGTCACTGCTCAACGTTTCTGCTAAAATGTTGCATATATCTCCAAGTTTTTCGACTGTGTCCTCCATGTTGTCCCCACGAACCCTGCGCAGGGCACTTCCATTAACAGAATCAAATTCATCAACCAGAATATAAACCATTGCATTATTAAAGTGGTTGTACAAATAGTTTGCCAAATTGTACAAACAGTTTCGCAGGTCCTGCATCTTGTAATGTTCATCATCGCACCACTTCTTGCAAATATTTTGAGCAGTTGCATTAGCATCTTCATCACCTGGAACCAACTTCTTACTGGTTTTTAGATATTATTTATGCTCTGAGTAGACAATATGAACAACGCAACGGTTCGACAATGGAATGCATTGTAGCGGTTTCAATAAATTTTAAATTTATTATTAAAATATTTTTTAAGGCTTATATCAGGTAGTAGATTATTTTTTAAATTAAGACAGCCAAATTTTCTTTGTATATTTTTGAAAATATCAATAGGTTTAAATAAATTGTTTACTATTAGCAAATCGTCTACACTTTATTCGTTTATTGAATATTTTCTATTTTTTTTTTTTAATTTTATAATTTTATTTAATCGTCGTCAAAGTATTCTTTGACTAAAATAAAATTATATTTACATTTTTTAATTATTGTATGTAAATTATTTTTACGAAATAATTTTTGTTCCCCGCTCCTTCGGTGTTTACATTTTTAAAAAAGTAACATTTTTGTCGTAAATGTAAATTATAGACAATTTAGGGAGTTTTAGTAAGACGTTCCGTTAAACTTTATGTACGATATCTGATTGGCTAAATGTACACGGTTGCTAAGCAAAATAGCCTTTAACGTACGACAACGTCTTGCTAAAACTCTCTAATAAGTATTGTATTTTATCAAGGAAGCAAACTGAAATCCTTTCTTTGAGTGCTAAACTCTCGCTAAAATTTATTTGTTTCATCAGAGCATTGAATTTGTTATTTTGGTAAAATTAACACGTAACATTAAATACATAGCAGCTACATAACATTACAGGTCAAAAGTTTTGTTAGAACGTATTAAAATTATGTAAACGTTAGCTATCATTTTTATTAATAGGGAGTTTTAGCAAGACGTTCTGTTAAACTTTACGTACGTTAAACGTTGAAACTCGATATCTGATTGGCTAAATCCACAAGGTTGCTAAGCAAAATAGCCTTTAACGTACGACATTTTTGTCGTAACGTCTTGCTAAAACTCTCTAATATTAGAGAGATATCGGTAAAGCGTATAACGCTTACGTTCGTAAATTACGCAAAGCAGTATTGTGTAAACGTATTGCAGTATTTACTTCCTATCATAAAGTTATCGGAACATTCAATACCGCGATACACAAATATATCTTATAAGTTTTAACTTAACTTTTTATATTTGTTCCAAATAAAATTTAATTAAATTCTCAAAAACAAAAGCCTTTTTGTCTAAAATTAAGTGGTAAACAAATGTAAACAAGCCCACAGTCAAAAGTTACAACAGGGCGCATGCGGGACTGATACGTTATGCAAATAACGCACGGAATTATCTGCTCGTAAATTACTCCGTGCGGTAACGGTATTAACGTTTTCGTCGTTAAGAATCGAATCGCGCATGTCTCAAATGTCAAATTAGCGCAGCGTAAATACTGCATAACGTTATTCGCTTTACCGATATCTCTCTATTATGTTCACCCCTTACCTGTTTTTCTTCTATTTTTAGGATTCCAAGTTTTCTTTGTGAAGAATAAACTGGAGGAGATTTAAGTTTTCCTCTATATGTTTTATGAAACTGAGCTTAAATGAGGCTTAAAAATCTTAAAATTACTGAAAAAATTGTGGCGCCATCTGTTCGAGACATTTGAACTGCCAGTTCAGGATCAAACCAAACCTTGCAACATCTTGCTATCCGACGAGATGCGACGTTTAAATTGACGACTGCTTCCAGAAACCCGATTCGGTTTAATGGGCTCGGTTTAATAATCAGTTAGCTTAACGGGCCGATTATAATTCACTATTTCGAAGGCCAACTGATTTGAACGGTTCTCATATGTAGTGGCTACATTGATTACTATAAATATCTTCCTGAATGAAAGTTGGTAGTCATGAGAGTAGAAAATGGCGTTGGTTTGACAGGTTATATATTTGCATGATCTTCCATAAAATTACGCTGTTTTTGGATTAATTATGCTCATCCTGAAAGTTTAAGTGTTTACTAAAATTTATACTCATCTAGATATTGTTATATCACTAAGGTAAGTGTGCACAGCTCTCACCTCTACAACTAATCAATACGTATGCTAATTGACAGCTTAATATGTGTATATGTATATTTTAATTTACGCAACAAATACCTACCAGTTTAAAACCAAAACGGTGTTTACAAACACTAACGCAACATCGACACTTTATTCAAGTTTACATCTGGACTTGATAAATTAAAACCAGTTGTACAATTCTTGTAGGTTATGTGGATGAAATTATTGTTTTAGATTTGTAAATCATGTATAATGGTATTGGCTTGGCTACTCCGCGAGGATCGGGCACCAATGGACACGTTCAGAGAAACTGGGCTCTCGTTAAACCCAGAGAGAAAGAGAAGAGTTACCGTACTGAAACTGAGTTAGCAGCGTTGGATGCAGCATCGAATAGGCAGCCCAACAAGGACATATTGGATCATGAGAGGAAGCGGAAGATCGAGTTGAAATGTGCAGAGTTTGCTGAGATACTTGAAGAACAAGGGTAAGAAACTTTGTGGAGTTTTATAATCCAACTGAGGAATATATTTTGTTGTACAGGTACAAGGAGGAAGCGATAAAGAATAAGGTCAATAACTTTCGAAATATGCTGATGGGGCATGATGGAAAATTTGATAAAACTTTGGATCAGTGGGGTCGACCCTGGTGAGTGAAATTGTATTCTATAATTAAAATTTGTTTCGCACCAAGGAGTTTTTTGACCGTTGGGAATTAAACTGTTATTTAAAAGTTAACCTTCCTCTTGTAGTTTTTGCTCTGATGAAGGCAATAAAGGTTGCCGAAAGCTTAGCATAAAAATAAAAAAGTCTTCTATTGACCGCTAGCCCGATAACTTTTAAATAACAGTAAAATTTGTTTCCTTAAGGCCCGGTTTTTCAATCGATTGGTAAAGTGACTGTTAGCGTTATCCGATTATTAGCACAGAAAATGGGTTTATCAATCTACTGGTAGTCTTAACAGTGACATAAATTCCTTTTAACAAGGAGGTAAACTAATGGCCGTATTCACCATTCCTCAGTTACATGTTTAAAGGTCAGTTAAGCTGTTAACAAACTGTTAAATATAAAAGCTGTATTCACCAATCACTGTTAAGAGCTAAAGTTGTGTCAAACTCACTCTTTTAAGTTAATTATGCATTATTTGGCAGTTAATATAATTTATCGCTTTGTTATAAGTAATTACACTTGTGTAACACAACAAATATAGTTAATTTAAATTAAATTTACTTTAGTAACAAGCAGAATCTTATAGATTGAAAGACAGATTTTGTTTAACAACCACTTTACCAAAGAGGTTAAATTTATCGCATTGGCAAGTAACAATCACTTTACCAATCAATTGAAAAACTGGGCCTAAGGCTACTTTGTATGATGCAATTTATATTCCAGCAAGATGCAATTTTTACTGTATGCATGCATGCTCATCGGCAATAATTGTTAATTAACTTCAATAAGGCCTCCAGATATAAGAAAAGTACTATGTGTTTTTTTTAAAAATGCCATAAGGGGTGGCTGCGGAAAAGAAAATTCATGTCTTAGCTTCATTCATGTACTTTAAATTGTCAGTTTTGGCCAAGCTATGACATGAGTTTTAATTTTCATGGCCAACCTTTATGGCATTTTTAAAAAAATACACCGTATATATTTACATTCAGAAATTTGTACCTTTTGTTGCAACTACACAGAAATTCCTTAATTGTAAAGCTGCAAGCAAGCATAATTTTTGTGTACATTCAATTGCTTACATGTAAAGGTATCTTCAGTAAAATTGGAATATGTCAGTAAGTAGCAATGGAAATCTAATAGAACAAAATAAAATGGTATTCACATTCTTAAAGTAAAAACAGAATCTATACAAATAAAACAGGGGTAAGTGTAGATTGTGGTAATTGGGCTCGAAACAAATAACTTAATGTTTATAATGGAATTGAGTAGTACTAGATTTCAATTACATATTAAAAAAAGTTTAAATTATCAATTGATCAATCAGCATACAATAAAAAAATGACATGTAATTTCAATATTGATTTTAAGCTTTCATGCAAGTTGGCAGACAACTATAATACAGTCTTTTTCTTTTGTTTTTCCCCTTTTGTCAAAAGACTTTCCAATCCGTTCAAAGTATAGTAGGCCTGCGGATTGGAAAGTCATTTGACAAATTCGGAAACATAAATGACAAAAAGCGAAAAGCAAAAGAAAAATACTGTAAATCCTGTGGTAATTGAAGACAAATGTCTATAATTAATTTAGTTGTTTCATTTGATTTTTTACTCTTGTTAAAATACTTAGGAGCAGAAGCGATTATTAAAGACAAATGTCCAAACTGGGGTAATTAGAGACATGTCCAAAATGGGGTAATTAGACACATATGTCTGCAATTACCCTATCTGCCCCTAAGTATTTTACTAAAAATATAAAATCAAATGAAACAATTAAAATAAATGTTTTATGGCATCAAACACTTAAGCTCAACTTAAATTTTAGTGATGTTTATAATGTGACACAACATTGTGTCAATCACATTCTAAGACCAATGTCCCTAATAACAATTGTTGAAATAATCGTTGGTACGGGTTTAAACTTCAGCTTAAATTTAATTTAAATATTCTTCTGTAAAGCCATGTTTAAAAGTATTACATTAATAGGTACATGTAAAATTAGGATTTTTATGAATAGTGCAGCTTACAGTGATTCAGACACAACATGATTTTGAGCACTAACTGTCTTACGATTAAAACGTAAATATTGACATTCATACACAAGTTTGTTTTGAATATTTTGAAATTTAAGAACTGACCATAAAATATACCTAACATTGGGTCGACAATTTTATCCTGCTACATTATTTGTTAAGCTAAATGAAGTAAAAATATAATTATTTAACCGTTCGTTACATGAATTTAACCTTCACTTGAAAATTTCTTATAGTGACTTAAGGCACATTTCCAAACTCTAATTGACGCAGGAATTTTTAATAGTTCTTTTGCAAGCTCAAAGACAGGAATCTGATTTACAATATCTTTAATAATTTAATGAATGTTTCGTCTTTCGTTTTTATCAGAACTTTAATTGAAGGGGTCAGTGGAAAAGGTGCCTATTCCACTTTGATGTAGATTCGAGAACAAAAAGTTAAAAGTTGAGAATAAAATGTAAAATAGATGGTTATAAAGAGAACATAAAAAGGGTTATTAGCAGCACCTAATATATTGTATTAAATGATTAGAAAATGTCGGATACAAATATTTGTAATTATGATATAATGGGCAGGGTAAAATGTATGGCGATTTTGTCAAATTTGTGGAATAGGCAACTTTTCCACTGACCCCTTCAATTACCAATGAAATTATTATAAGAAAACTTCGTTAATATAAAATCTTTACAACTACCAATCAAGAAAGATAATTGAGTGAAATTTAAAAGGGTTTTGCTACATGAGATGCAAATTTATGAGCGCCAGAATGTAGCACACAGAATGAAAGATAAATTCCTGAACGAGGGAGTTTTGTACATGTTGTATAGTTTTCTACATCGTATTCTTTTTCACGTAATGTAGGAAATGTTTCTACGAGAAATTACCTCTGATTGTAATAACCAGATTTACGATTTCGGCCCACGTCGTATTTAAACATAATTGAAAATTTGCTATGGCCACGCGATCGCAGTATATAATTAAATAAAGTTTAACATAAATCAAAAAAGTATGTAAGACAGTATTTACTACCCGCCGTGTTGTGCGAAGCCGGGAAATTTACAATCCAATATGTTCGAAGTGGGCCGAAATCGTAAGCCTGGTAATAACCTTAGCACTAGATTTAGAGAAGTCGAGTTTTCAATTTCGACATAATTTTTTTCTTCATTTCCTGATTATTAGAGGCTTCTTGACCTTCTTGGTTTAGTTCGCGCTTTAAATTTCTCCAAAATTTTTCTGTTGAATCTCGCTGTGGTGTAATAGGAACTTTTCTGCGAAAATAATCTCTAACTATTACTATATCCGGCGGAAACATAATTTTTCTGTTCTGTTTCATAGAATAAACTCCTCACGTGTTCTTTTCGATACAATTTGGCGTTAATACCCCATGGGATAAATGCATGCTTTAGATAGGTCATGGGAACAAGTCAATCTAAAAGTTTTGATGTGAATTTCTTATGTTACTTGAAATAAAATAAATATCTGGAGACATTTTGTCGCCTTTCTTACGATTAGTTTTACCAAACACTTAAGCTCAGCCTAACTTTAAGCGTCACTTAGGCCAAATTGTACAAATTTAAGCTGAAGCTTAAACACATAACAACGATAATTGCATTAATTGTTGTTAAGTATTTAAGCTTTGGCTCAAAGTTAAGCTGAAATTGTACAACTGGACCTTAGGTTTACTTGTACAATTCCAGTTCAACTTTAAGCCAAAGCTTAAGATCTTAACTTGTTGAAATACGAGTAAGTAATCATTGTTATGGATTGAAAGCTTAATTTTAAACTAGCATTATACAATTCAGCGTGGAGTGGTCTATTTTATTATTGTAGCTCTGCCATTCCATGTAATGCATATAATATTCAATGACGATTATGATTAAAGTCTCCAAAAAATAGTACCACAGGCGCTTTGATACGCATGAAGGAATGAACGCCCATTGAACTACAAGCATTATTTTTCCGGTATAGCGAGAATATATTGATCAACTTTGTCACATTTGATTTAGTTATTCTCTGTATTTTTGACGATACACATAATTTCATGAATAAAGAATAAATAAAATTAAGAAAAAAATTATTTAGATAAAACATGTTATACGTTATAACGAGCGTCTAAATAAAAACCTGGTCAAGTGGGTTGTGATCGAGAATTTATCCATTGCATTTACATAGCAGAATTACTAAATGTAGCCTACTTGACCAGGTTTTTATTTAGACACGAGTTACCAATGTATCATAGAGCCGTAAAGTTTCTAGAAAGGGAGGTTGCCTGGTAACCATTAGCAACGAGTCTCAAACGTAATGAAAGCGGGAATACCGCGTCATTTGGACGAAACAAATTAGTTAATTAGCAATTTGTGATGCGGTCTGGTGGGTTGTGATCACTTGTATGCTCTTAGGGCGGTGTATATCGTACAGATTGATTGTGATAATAATAATAATCAATAATACCGACGATTAATTTAAATATTTCGTCCCCGTGACGTATTCTTACTGCTCGCTCATTGGTAAAAAGTTTCCAGGCAACCTCCCTTTCTAGAAACCTTGGCCGTAAACGGCACTGGATACGTGTGACTAAACAGTCGACCGATTGAGATTTATAGTGCATCAGCATGATACATACATATACAATTGGGCATAAGATTTGGAGTCTTTAATTATGATCAATCTATTTGATGGCCAATTATTTTTTTAACAATATTGTATTTTTGAATAAGCTTTTTTCATCCCGCTTCTTTAATCAAGACTTTTTTCATTGACGTTTTCGATTTGCTGCTCCATAGTACTCTCAGAGTATCTCCATCTCCTATTAAATATAACATGACGTTTAAATAAGATGAAAATGCTCTAGAGCAGTGAATCGCAGGCCAGACCAGCAAGGAAAATATCCACTGTTAAGACCCCCATACCCCATACACGAGCGGGATTTCCTCAAGGTTTGGCCCGAACAGTCCAAGCCTTGAGGAAATCCTCTACTTATTTATGTGGCAGTTTCCTTGAGACCGCGGAGGACGCGAGAGGCCGAAAAATCTCGTAGGAAATTTAATTCTTTTTGTCCTTGAGGCCGGATTTTCCCGATCTTTTGACCCACGTGTGTGGTGGACGCTCAGTCGTCCTTGAGGATTTTAACAGTCATGTCTCTCTGTTTTCAATTTTTTATTTCGGCTTATTGCAAAGGACAATTTCTCTAAACTTTCCACTGGCTGCACCGGTGTGCACTCTGGATATCTCTATCTCGTTTTATTACATAAAGCTGAACCGAGATGAAAATACATTCAGTGCACACTAGTGCTGCCAGTGGAAAACGCTAGTAGATTTCTCTTTTTTTATGTACTCCATGCGGTTTTGTAGTTTTGTATATTTGATAAAATGAAAGAAAAAAATAAAATAACTTTTGTATCAAATATACAAAATTTCTCAATTTCGGGCAGAGTTTTAATCTTTACATCCTTAAGATTTTCGGTTTAGAATTATCCAAAACCTGTAAAGCTTTACCAGTAATTTATACATTCGCTGTTTTTAAAATCTAAAGAAAAACGACCTTTTTTGACAATCTTAAAGTTTTTTAGTCACAATTAAAATATTTTAACGGAAAAAAAGAACGTTTGGAATATAGTTTTGTTTAATAAAAAAGTCAATTGAAATCTAAATCATGCTTAACTAATTGACCCTCATTGTAGACATGGCTGTCCTTTTTTCATTGTAGCTAACTTATGAAGTAACTAAAAATTATGGCGTTTTATTTAAACTTAATCTCACACAGTATACTATAGGTGCTTTCGTTCGTGCCAATGATTACGAATCATAAAAACTGGATTAGCTTTGTGTACATTTATTTGTAACTTTTATGAATTGATTCTATAAAAAACGAAGGAATGAAACTCATATCACTCATATTTCATAAAATGAACGGAAGGAAGTTACGAATAAATGTACACAAAATGAATCCAGTTCTTATGATTAGTAATTAGTATATAAGTTCAGTCAATTTGGTATAAGGGTTAATGAGGTTTTTTTTTAAACTTTCATGTCAAGTATCTTCTGCGAGGTAGTTATTTGAGATATCTTATATTATGAAACATGAAAGTGAAGGTAAGAAATATCAAATTAAAGGTCTTCCAAGACATAAATGTTAATAAAAGTTTTATTTGAAGAACATTTATTCTTGCGGAATTATAGTCTTTATGTTCCAAACACTAAGATGGTAAATATGGAAACTTAAAACCATTTTCTGCACGTATTAGTATTGTTAAAAGAAAATATCGCTACATGCTAAATTAAATAACAGTTTTGCAAAATTGGTAAATGATTGAAAATTTGGTTAACGAAGAGTATTAATTTCTGAAAAAAGTTTTCGACTTAATTTTTTCCGATGTTCTTCTGATTAACACTCGACTAAATTCATTTCCATAAGTCAAACGGAATGAGGATACAGAGTAATTGCGCTAGTTCCCCGATATCGATTACGTAATACGGCGCCTCCACCGAAAAGGGATGATGCTGCGCGCCACCTCTTCCCATCCCCGTGTTCGCAGCTTTCGTTCTCCGCTGCCCGCCCGATTCGTCGGGTCCAGAGCGATATTAAATGTCGCCATGTTTGACATCCAGAGAAATCATGTGAAATCCTAAAAATAAACGCTCAAAATCCGATATGTCTTCCATGTAGCTTTCGGCAATTCAGTTGGGGCTTCTTAGTTTTAAGTGAAACCACGTCTTCCAGAGTTTAAGTGATCTTGCAAAAAAGTGTTAGTGAACTAGTGTTTCGGTACAAAGTTATTATCATCAGATTTTATATATATATATATTTTTATATTTTATAAAATTTTCAAAGAATTAGAATAGGAGTTGGTGTGAAGTGAAAATTTAACATAGGTAGTTTTACTTATTAAATTAATAATCGAGTGAAAAATGTATTACGGTCCTCATTCAAGAACTAGATTGGCGGTTGATGAGCGTGTCATATTCGAGAGATTATGGAGGGGTGCTTTGTACCAAGCTCTTGGGAATAAGGCGCCGATAAAGCCTTCGGCAAGAAGACAATGTTGCTGCCATTGTCATTGTATGACGCCGACTCCTGCAGTAAGGCCTTCAAATTCCCTGCAGTGCATTCCTCCACGGAAGATGCTCCGATCGGTCGTTAGGTAGATAAATTTACGTCTAATATAAAATATTTTAAAATATAACATAAACTATCAGAGTTAATTTTGTAGAAAGTCACAGCAAAATACTGAAAGTAAGTTTTGTTGCTAACACTTATGATGGGGTTTCTAAAATGTAAACTATTATCCCTCGATAAGTTTGTTTATTTATTTTTCACTCCCGACGAAGCTATTAACTGATAGGGAAACGTTGAGCAATTGTACGATTTTTAAAGTGTCCGTTAAAGATTAAAAAGAATTTGTTATGTAAATTATTTTGTTCTAACTAACTGAAATAGAGTTTAAAAATAACAGCTTGTTAGATGAGAAAGCTAATCAATGTTTTTTGTAACAATTTGTAAACATTTGTAATTTAAATTATTATAATTGAAAGCACATGCTTATGTGGCTAAATTTTTCATTAATTTAATTTTGGAAAATACACAGTGTGTAATCGAATAAGTTTCACTTACTATAACCATTGGTAATACATAACAAAAGATGCGAAATTATGACATACGTTTGGGGCTAACGTCAATAATAATTTCGGAAAAATTTACGTTTACTTTTTACAAAAATTGTTTGAGAAGGACTGGATGTGATCTAAATGCCTCAGTTAAGCGAAGTTTACTATAATGTGCAATAAATAATGAGCAGTAAACTCACAGATGTAATACAATAAACGTAAGTCAGGTCATTTATGACTTTCCTACGAAAGAAAACGAAAATTAGCAGTTAGTGATACGTAAATAATAAAAAAATAATGATGTTGAAACATTTTTTACATTCTAATGTTTAATAATAGAAATGCAGTTTTTTTACAAAATAATTTTATTTAATATTGTTAATATATTTTCTTAATTAACTTATGGAATTAAATTAAAACAGCAATCATGAATCATACCTAACAATAAGTAAAAAAATTATATAATAATTAATTCAATTAGACGTTACATTCTAAAAGTATTACTGGAAAAAAGCACGTCGATACTCATCATCCCTTAATTTATGATTTTATTACGTCTAGACTATTAGACTACACAGATTAACATGTATTTATTCAAAGAGATAAATAAATGCATTGATTGTATTTGATGTATTTTGTTTTCTGAATATGAAGGTCACTCAGTGTTGTAATGATAACTAATAATAACATTCATTTATTTTTTCAGTCATTTAACAAATTAATCACACAGTGTGCTATTTATTTACAAAGTATGGAATATCATGATGTACTTGTTGACGATTATCTAATGAAACAAACAAAGATTACAATATTTTGTTTTATTGATGTAATTTGCTACACTTTAATGAGCTGCAGGTATAAATTGTATTAGTATTACGTAAAAATTGACTTATAATTAATTAAGTCAATAATCAACGCGAGTGGATATTTAGAATTTTATTCCGTTATCGAACTGTGTATGGGCGACATTGACCGATGTGAACTTAGCAATAGATTTCCAGTAAAAAAATTGTAAACTTTATCACCGGACGACACGGACGTAAATGACATATTGAGATTACTGCATACATTTGAGCAATTATTTTCGTCATATTAATACAAAAGTAAAGTCCTTTATGAAGCTTTACCAGAAATTACATTAAAATAAATACACAATTTACTCAAATCAAACTTAAACTGTTACTACAAAAATAGCACTTCTATGACCAGTTGACGTGAACATTCTTAGCAAATTTCTTTAGGATATTAATTTCCAATGATTTTTACACAACATATAAAAAATTGCGATGTAACCCCTGATAGTTTATCTTTAAAAAAATCATAAACATGAGCGTGCACAAATAAAGTAACGGTTTGACATTAAAAATATTATGGTTAGGTATTTGACGTGAAAATTCTTAGAAAGTTTCTTCAGGATATTCATTTCCAATGGCTTTTACACAACATATAAAAAATTGCGATGTAACTCCTCCTAGTTTATTTTTTTTTAAATCATAAACTTGAGCGTGCACAAATAAAGTAACGGTCTGGCATTAAAAACATTATGTCTGGTTATTTGACGTGAAAATTTTTAGGAAATTTCTTCAGGATATTAATTTCCAATGGTTTTTACACAACATATAAAGAAATTGCAGTGTAACCCCTCCTAGTTTATCTTTAAAAAAAATCAGGAGCAAATAACAGACGAAGCTCTCTGTGGTATGTCAATTTTTTATTTTTGAGCTGAACCATCGATATTTGCAGAATTAATTAATAAGTGAAACTTAATCGATTGCACCCTGTATAGATTGAAAAATATGTCAATGGAGAATATTTAAGTTTTCTTGTGATTTGATTAATTTTGCTCATTTTTTCGCAGTTATTACTTTAGTTGCTACAACACTCAATATATGTACTTAACTTCGTTTCAACTTCGTTTTATTTCCAGGAATTTTCTTCTTAGATTTCCTGGTGTCTTTCGTTTTCTTTGCAAGTAGTAATAAAAACTCACTCATACTTTAATGTGTTTGCAATAAACAAATATTCTGCGGTTATTAAAATTGAATTAAAAATGCTAACGTTCCGTTCTTAAAAAAAGGTTTTTTTATTGAAACGTTAAGTGATAAACTCAAGTGTAAATTTTATCATTTAATATTTTATGAGAGCTAAATTTTTGTGGGGACTATTCCGGATTACAGAGTTGTCGCTAATGGAGTTGAGCTTTTGATCCGATTACGATGCGGAAGTTCTACCAAGTCCCCAGTTTGAGAGCTTTACTCTGCATTAAAAATAAATAACGTTATTTCAGTATTGCTGCGCTTTAGCAATATTTCCGACATTTTAAGCATTGTTTTGCGTAAAATAGCGTGCGTAAACGAAAGCAATTTTGATCGCGTGCCTGCTTTGTGTACACAGCACGGTCTATGAATTATTTATGAATTGTTCTCTTATAATAAAATGCGTGAAATAAACAATCGGCATAAAGTACACCTTCCGCTGAGTCACCCCACAGTTTCATCGATCGAGGGTAGCACGTCATATGTGACGTGGTGAGGGTAGAACTAAAAATTTTTTTTCTGTATTTCATTTTATATTAAGAGACATAAACAAGCTTATTTTTTTAACTTGCGTATTCTGGATTCCATTCGATTTTTCATTAGGGTGGTTTAATGAAAACGCGACATTTTTAAATCAGTCAGTGTGCATGAAACTACCTTTTCATTTTTTGTAGCTTTTAAGGGGCTACTTGGATTACCAAAGCGAAAGCTGAAGTGCAGTTAATGTTTTTCGCTTTTAATGCGAGCAGTATGGTGTGTTATGAATGTGATTCTTTTATAAGTGATGACAATCTGTAAGTTTTTTGCGCAACTTAGATTTTATGAGAATTCCTTTTAATTTTTAAAATAAATAATTGATTATTTTGAAATAGTTTTCAGTGAACAACTCCGTAGTTTAGGGGGAAAAAGGGATAAGTCTTTTTTGACCAAAATGAGTAGTAAAATGCATTTTGCGATACTGATTTTCACTGTTCAGCTAAAAAAAATTTATAGCATACCTAAATTATTACTAAATGTTGTATTTAACAGATATAATTTCCATATCTAAGATTTATACCGATTTACAGTGACTGCTCATGCTCACACTTTAATCAACTCTCCTGAAAACAGTTAAATTCCGACTTGTTTTGAAATCAAATCATTTATGTTATTTATTTTCTTGTAATAAAAAAATGCAAATGTGTTTCTTCTTTTTTTGCAGTGTTACTGAAACTCATCAAGTTGCACAAGCTCAACAAGAGAAAAATGCTAAATTGCGAGAAGCTTTCGGCATTTCTGAATATTTTGTCGATGGAAGCAGTTTCGACCCAGATCGCCAAGCAAAGGAGCAGATTGCGAGATCTGCCGCATTGCAGGAGAAAGAAAATCAAAAAGCAATAGAAAGGGAAAAAGAAAAGGAAGTCGAAAAACAGCAGGCGGCTAAGTATGACCTAGTCCATACCCCCAGTCCAGAACGGGAAAGTAACGATAATAAGACGGTGAAAAAGAAAAAAAGGAAATCAAGGTAATTACCATCTTGCTATGTTATTATAATTACATGTGCTGAGTGAGAAATAATTCTAGCTCATCAAGTGAAGAAGTTAAAAAGAAGAAGAAATCGAAGAAGAGGAAGAAAGAAAGGTAAGTCCATATTTGGGTGTATTCTTTCTCATGTGTTTTATTTTCGTGCTATGTCTATTTAGTGCACAAAAAGCAGAGATCAAAATAAAATAGCAATTACATATTCAAAATTTTTCTAGCCAATTGAATATCAATGTGTTAAGAATATTGGAAGAAAAAAGTTTTACTTATACTATAATACTAAATACTACAGACAGCAATTTTATTATGTTACAGTAAATACCATAGAGTACACAAAAATAGAATAATTGTTTTGTACAAATGATTTATCAGTAGGGATGAAAATTACAGAAAAATCAGTAATCGAAATTTTCCAGCAGTTATAACCAGACTTCGGATATTTTGGGTGTTACCGCGGTTATGCAATACGAGGACCAATGAATGGCATTTATTATGTAGGGTTGACAACGCCCGATATGTCCGAAGTCTGGGTACAACATAATTTCAGAATATTTTAATTTTCATATAGCTGATAATTACGAATATACAGAAAATATTTTTTTGCCATTTGTGGAAGCGAGTAGTTAAAACTTTCATTTCAAATAATGTAGTAAATACGAAAAGCCTTCCATTTCATAGAAAACAGGAAGATGAAATTAAATTACATTGAAATTGACCAAGTATGAAAATATTTAACAGCATTCAATAAGCTAGAAAATAAAATCTCAACATTAATCTGAATTTTGAGCGCTAAACTGCGAAAATCATTGCCTAACACAATTTTGTTTTTGTGTTTTGCTGTTTATATAAAATCTACTGTAAGTCTCGTACTAATGTAATCGTTGGTATATTTTTTTGCCGTGCGTGTTTGAAGGCCCTCAGGTAATGGTATGGTTTGGTTTCGTTTAATATGTTTTGACCTTGCATATGTCTAGCTCGACCCGGTTGGACTGAAGGTGCGTTCACACTTTCAGCTCTTTGTTTTTTTCAGTCACATCCTGTCATATTCCTGTTGTCCTTTGTCACGTACAAGTTTGGTACGAAGTCGAGATTAGTCAGTTCAAAATGCAAAACTTGTACGTGTTCAAGGGCGGTTCAATTTGTGTGCAGAAATGACAATAGGATGAAATTTGAAACCATTTTATTAGCATAAGTTTATTTTCTGTAGATCTGGAAAGTTGAAGGATAAGAAGAAAAAGAAGAAGCGACGTCGTTCTTCTGATTCTAGCGAGGACAGTGATGAATCGAATTCCAGTTCTGAGAAGTCCGATTCCAGCAGTGAGGAGGAAAAGAAGAAGAAGCGTAAAAAGAAAAAGGAGGTTAGTTCTTAGAACTTGTTTTGTCACAATTGTAAGTGTACTCATTTTTTGCACGAATTTTTATTTTGCAGTAGTAATTAATTTCTTCTTCTTTTTTATTATTGTAATAATTTTTTATCGGCAAATTAATTTTACTCTGTACAGGATCAGCTTTATAAGATAATTCAGTGTTTTAATCTACTTGGTAGATAAAAGTTGTTGATATTCTGGTAATTAATAATTTCAATTTGAGAATTGTTATCATGATTTGTTCTAAGCCCTTTTTGGTTACATAGTAGAAAGTTATTTTCTATTTACCTTCACTGAGTTAAATATCAGTGACCTTGGTATTTCATTAACAAGTACAGATTTTTAATGTTTTTCATAGAGGAGATTTCTTACACAAAATTCATTTGGTATTTTATTTATTCTTTGGCATAGTTTCACTTTTTCAGTTATGCTCAGTTATATGAGTTAAGCATGTTTTGCCATTTTTCGTTGATGGAAGTAAACATTGTTCTGTTTGAACCTTACGCATCATTACATAGGATAGCCTGACTGGTTTACTACGTCGCTAGTAAGTACCGGCCTATGAGCCTCTAGCACACGACTGCATGTGTTTCATAACATTCGTCATAAAGGTGAGATAACAGCTCTTCTGTAGTTAAAAAAATTACAGTGTGATTCTCATAATTTTTGTTTTTAATTATTCTTAACTTTATAATTTGTTACCACCAAATATTTCGATAAAATACTTTTATTTTTTTTCCTTATTATTTCTTTTACTTTCACACTGTACTCAGTTTATCATCAAACATTAGCTGTACCTCTTGTGAATAGTTTTGTTTTAGAAAGCAATAATCAACATAGAATTCTTCAGGCAGACTTAGTACAGAAATTAAGCACTACATTTTGTGTGATTTTTTTTTTGTCAATTCACCAAGAAATAATACATTTTATGGCTAATTAGGTTGTATTTCTAACAGAAAAGGAAGTCCAAGAAGAAACGCCAGTCTTCTAGTGACAGCTCGCGAGAAAGGTTCATATTAATTATTATTTCTTTTGCATTTGAAGTTCATTAAGTATTTTTTATAGTTCGCCGGAACCTTCTCTTAAAAAAGCTCGCACTAAATCTAAAGAAAGACAGGAACTCAAAAAGGACTTGAACGAAAAACAAAGTAGACACGAACGTGATCTTTCAGATCATCACAGACGTAGCCCATTCTCTCCGAGACGTTCAAGAAAATCTAGGAGCCGTGAAATTGACAAAAAGAATTCAAATACCTACAGAAGATCTCATTCACCCCAACATCAATCTCGTTATGAATATTCGAGAGATTATTCTACAGACCGCAAGTCTGGTAGATACTACAATACAACAAACAGGTCAAAGTCCGATTATAGGAACAGATCGAGGTCTCCAAGTGTGAAAAAGCGGCGTAAATCAAAATCTCGTTCGCCTGTTCGCAAAGAAACTCGTAGAAAATCCAGATCGCTATCACCCGATTTGAAACGAAATTCAAGCAAAAAAGATAGACGCAGTAAATCCGCTGATTCTACTAGAGATAAATCCAGATCGAGAGATAGGTTGAAAAAATATGATTCTAGAGGACGATCAACTTCAAAAAAGGATGAACCAAGACAAAGGCAAAGTCCCTCGCCAATTAGGAAGCAAAGATCTGCAGACCGCTCATTTGAAAGACGCAAAGAAAGAAAATCCAGTGATTCGCCTAAAAGAGAATATAAAAAAGATAAGTCTTTGAAACAAGAGAGGAGCAGGAAATCGTCCGAAAGGATTTATTCTTCGGATGTGAGTGACAGATCAGCAGAAAGGCGAAAAGAAAATGTGAAGGAACAAAATCAACAATACACTAAAAGCAATGACAGATTTTCTCAAGAAAAAAGTAGATACAAAGCTGATGTTTTGAGAAGCAGATCGTATGAGAGGAAAGAGAGGAGGGATCAAACACCAGAAAGAAGAGACAAATCTGGTGACCGAAGAAAATCGAGTGAAGTTAAACAGACAGGTGATTTTGAGAGCAAAAAAAGTGATTCATATGAAAAATATTCTCATAAAAATAAACCCTCAAGCATGAGAGAAACACCCCCAGAAAGATCATCTGAAAAAAATAAGCACCCAGAGAGAAAAGACGAACACGAGAGATCTTACCGTGAATTCGCCAAAAGGGATAAATTTCTCGATGCAGATGACTTACCTCCTGAAAAGAAATCTCGAAGAAGTAGGTCTCCGTCATCAAGTAATAAAAAGCAGTCGTCAGAAAGACTCAAGTCACCAAATCGACTTAAAAGAGATTCTTTAGATGAACCCAAACCAAGTGCATCCAGACACTCCAGAAGTGCATCAATTACAGAGCGCTCTGAAAAATCACATGACAATCTGAAGAGAAAATCTTTTCAACAGGAGAAATCGCCCCAGCTAAATCGAAACAAGTCATCAGAGTCATCTAAAGAAAAATCTCCAAAGCGTTATGTGTCTAAAAAAAAAAAATCACTAAGTAGGTCTAGATCCCGCGAGTCAAAAATTTCATCTGAAAAATGGGACAACCGATCAAAAGACGTACCTCAGTCGAAATTAGATGAAGTAAAAGTAAAAGACAGAAGCTCAAAGGATGCGTCTGTGCAAGGTCGAAGTTCTAAAAATACTTCAAAAGTAAGAAATAGAAGTAGTAGTTCAGAACCAAGCTCAGGTAAAGAATTAGAGCGTGCCTTTGATGTAGCAAAAACTGTTAAAGTGAGAGAAGAATCAAGAAAGACAAATGAAAAGTCGTCAAAGGAGAAAACTAAAAACAGACAGCAACTACCAGTTGTACGATTACGTTCTTCAAGTGAGGAAGAAACTTCGGATGACGACAATGAAAAAGTAGACGAAGAAAGAGAAAAGGAACTGCGAATGTTGAGATTACTCAAATCTGGGCTTGCGGCTAAAGCCAAAGAAAGTCTAGAGAAGAAAATGCCCAAGGTTATTAAAGTAGCGGTACCACCCTTCAATTTTAAACAGCAAGAACACAGTCCAAAGTTACAAGAGAAAAAGCATATAGATCCAAATGCTTTTGATATCAAAGTTTTACCACTAAGAAAAGACGTTAAGGAAAAATCACCATTCACTGAAGTGCAAATGAAAGAGATTAGTTCGAAATTACTAGAATCTAATAAAAGGACTTTGCCTGAAGTAAATGAAAATAAAGAGGGAGAAAAACCAAGTAAACATAAAGCAAGCAGCAGTCGTTCAAGATCCAGGACAAAAAGTAAATCGAAAAGCAAGGACAGAAAGACCCATTCACGAAGTTCATCGAGGTCATCTTATAGGTAATAAAATTGAGATAATTTCGTAGGAACTGGCATGTTATAAACTTGGTTTTAGTTCCGGGCACCACAGTTTACACGGTCGTTCGTGTTCGTCAAGTACAAGTCGATCATCTTCACGTTCTGGTTCAAGATCTAGAAGTGGGTCCTCAAGTAACTCCAATAGTTCATCAAGAAGTTCAAGCACCGCCTCAAGGTCACGTTCACCGTCTATTCCCCGTCGTCATGGTTCTCCAAGCTTTTTAGATCGTAGGCGTATAACAAGGTAAGATTTGCATGTCAGAGAATACACAAACACATATCAGATTTAATATTTTCTAGAATTTTTATCTTTATTTTGCTTTTTTTATTTCAGCAGGAAGTAGGATAGATGTATGTGTGCCAATTTCTATAATACGTGAACATTTGTTTGTTGTACGTTGTAGATGTATCTAAACCCATTATTAAGTAATTGTATACCTATTACTTTCATTATATAGAAATCATCATCTTAGTTGGCGAGCATTCACAAGTTCCTGTTATTAATTTTTCATTTACATATTTTCGACGATTTAATAGCAATCAGTTTTAGCCAAAGATTCTGAATGTTCTTACTGAATTAAGTATTGTATGTACATAACTAAAATCGTGTTTTTTGCTTAATAAGAAACTGCGAACTTCTGATGATGATTATTTATTTTCATTTTTATTTTGGCAATTAGTTTACCTGTATACAAGTTAGTATTTTTTTGTAGAATGACACAATAAATTTTGTTCTACACATCGTTTTTTTTTTCTGACGAGAAAAATTTCTATCAAGATTTAATATTGTGCAAATTTTTCTCGTTGTAGTTTAGTTCTTTATATAAAGGTAAGTTTTTTTTAATTTTTTCTTTTGTTTTGCACTTTGGAGCTGTCCATGCACGATTCACTTTAATGTGCTTTATGAATTTGTGGTTTGTGTTTAAATTCTTGCAACATTCAGACGTTTTCGTTCTTAAAAGCTTTTAAAATTCCAGTTAAGTAATTGTGATTTTAAACACCTGTGTCAAAAATGATTTGACAGTTTTGTTTTAATGTCTTTGTGTACTAACATACTAACAAACTAACATAGCGCAAGGAAGAGACCCATTCCATATCATCGACAGACTCCATCATCACCATCATCGGCGAGTAGTTACAGTACAGCAAGTCCCTGGTATCAAAGAAGAAGAAGCACTAGTAGATCCATCAGCCCATCATCAAAATCACCATCACGATCACCTCTTCTACACTCCCCAAGATCACCATGATCTTGACTAAATTTTAGCATACAATAATAATTTTCTTATAGGAACATGCGAAAACATAATAAGTGCAATATTCTGATATAACATAGTACATATGTACTGTGTACTGATTATGTAATGTGCTTTTCTTTTGTTGGTTACAAATTTTCATGTTTAAGTAGGAGCTAATTTTCTTTTAGTTACAAGATTGATTTAAATCAAAGACTATTTTCAATAACAAAAACATTCAATGATCATTATATTAATGCTTTCATGTAATGTGAATGTTTAGTGTATTTACTACATATTTTATAAAGTATTTCTTTGTGGTGTTATTTCAATTGCAACTTGCAATGTTATATTCTAGTCAATTTAAAAGCAAATATGTAACACAACGATATTTACATCTTCAGTTTAAACTATTCTAGTCAAATCTAGTAATCTTGAAACTCACATGTGATTAGGTGTAAGTATTTATTTATTTATTGAAGTTTGAATTTATTTTTGTCACATTCCAAGCATATAAAATTGTTTTCTTCATCTTAAAATTCGCCATATAATTAATTAATTAAAAGTTAATGCTATCTGCTGATTTGTTTCTTTCAGATAATGACAGCAACTTTTATACAATGCTAAATTCTTACTCGTATATGTGATATTTTTGTTTGTATTTATTGTACGTAGTAATTTATTTTGTAGTGTAAGGGATTCAACAATTCAATCAGTGCAAATGGTTTATAAATACCTGTACAAAAAAAAATACTCTAGAATGACCACTATGACCTATGTAGCATAGAATTTGTATTTATGAATTCGTGTGTGTTTCAAATACGTAGCTTTAGATATTACAGATACAGGTCTTGTAGGAATATCTCGAAAAGCATTTGTGCAATTATTGTTTAACTCATTAATGACGGTTATTAATTGCTTCAGAAACTTAACAATCACATTGGTGCAACAAAATTGGAGGATTATTATAAAGGAGGTGTCAGTAAATTAGTAACAAATCTGAAATTCTAAATCAAACGAATATGGCACACACAAACGTGTACGTAGAACTGTTGAATGTTGTAAAATAAAACAATTAATATCTCATTTTTTATTTTGTAGAAAATATAACATACTCCCATAACAAAATATTTACTAAAGTTGTAGTATGCTGAACTCTGTACTTGACCAGATGGAGCAATTATTTAATAAATGCTATTACAAGGCAGTAAATGATAAATGTATAAAAATTTTCCTTATGAAATACATTACACTGAAAATGTAGTGTGATCCACATGTCTTTTATTACACAGCTCATAGTAATTAACGGATATTCCACAAAAATATAATACATTGAACAATTAAAATAACATGTAAGTATGTTTAGATTTTAACTGCAGCAAGAAATAACGCAGTCTCATTGTGGTGTACATATCTGTATGTGCAAGTCACTTAACAATGGATCTGTTAGAATCAGAGGATCGAGAGTCAGACGAATACAGTAAGCTGTTTCCCAAGAGGATTGAATAAATCACAGCGTAATTTCTTGGGCATTGGAATCGCTTTTTGGAAACTGGACATGTTCGTCAAAAACAAGGACAAAGTGGACAGTATCCACTATCCACAATAATAATCTCTCCATCTATTTGCATGTAGTAGTGCAATTTTTCGAAGAGTTTATTACTGCTGTTGAAAGGCTAATGCAGAGAAATCACAAATGATTTAAACCCACGTGACCCTGCCGTATAGGCAACACGTTGTGTTCTGTTGGTAACAATACAGTGCTGTGTATTAAATCACTGGAGGATGTAATGCCTGCGATTTACGAAGGCATCATAATTTACATAAGCATCTGGGAATGCTTGGTTAACGTGGTTAAAAGCAACAGAACAGCTACAGCCACGAAACTCAATGACAAATACACGCTAATTTGAAAGAATAACCTCACTTTTCTCAGTGTTGCCACTTCTAGAAAACAAAACCTAATTCAAATTGGTCACGTGGGTTGAAGTAATTTATGATTTCCCTGTATTAACACATCACATCTTCATGATGTGAACCTACATGCTTGAAAATCATTTACAGCAAATAATAATAGATGTAAGGAGGAGCATAAGAATAGAATAACCAAAATAACTTAGGAGTTATATTCAATGACGAGTGAAGATTCATTTTGCAACTAAATAATAGGTGTGCTTTGATTTGATAAAAACCTAGAGAACAAAAAAATTCGTAATTTGACTTAAGAAACCTCATTAGAAAGTTTGTGGTTTGATCTGATATGACCAGGGTTTGTTCAGCTCTAGAGATTATGAGGACTTTTTTCACTCTCTGTCTTACTGCTTAAAAGGTATCTGAAGTCTGCAACTCGTCATAATGGCAGCTGTAATAGGACAATACATTTTTATGGATGGTAAGATAATGTTTTTTTACACATCAAATAAATGTGGTGGATATTTACATATTTTAAACAGTAAGTTTATTGTAACCTACACTCGCCTAAAACATTCATTTAAATGTTTCTGACCTTCAAAACATGTATTTTCATATCTCTAAAGTTTGCACAAAAATGTTAAACATCTGTTAATTATTTAGAGCAATGCTTACAAAGGCAAATAAGACTGCATTACCATTTTTAGAGAAATTCTTTTTTGCGTCTGCCTGTCTACAAATATTATTTTGAACCTATCCTGTATAATAGTACTATTTATTTAATAAATTGTCAGTTCACCTTTTATATAATATAAAAAATACCAAATACCAAAAAGTAAACTACAACATTGATAAAATAAACCCGTACATTTCTAACAAAAAGCTTTAACAATAAAAAGAAAATTTATTTAGATTTTGCTTCCTGACGACGTCGTTTGTTCGCCAAATATATAACCCAAATGAAACCAACAAAGTTCAATAACAACACCCTCAACTGCAAACAAGAAAGAAATATTATACAAAACAAAAAAAAAGAATTCTGAATAGGCAACTGTTAACTTGAATAAATAAGGTACTTTTTTCTGTTTTAATTTGAAATTAGTGTTGCCAATCCTTTTTTTTTTTTTTTTAATAAAATTTCGCTTACCATTGGTGGAACTACAGAGAAGTTTAGAATCTGAATAACTGTGAGGTATTTCCAACTTGCCAGCAAAATTGGAACGTAAAGTGACTGTAGATGTTGTATTGATCGCTCATGGCTTTTTCCCTCAAATCGACCCAACACGTACAACGCAAATGCCTGATATATCGGAGTATAAATAAGCCTCTCTAGTATCAGTTTCTTCAAAAAAGGAAATGAAGCATCTTCAGTTATAACACTATCCAGCCAGGTATAAAAATAATGCGGAAGAGTTCCACCGAATAACAATCTGCGAAATATTTCTTTTGCAACAAGATTTCACCACAATGTTTTTATTTTTTATTTTGTAATATTGAATTCTTCTTACCCGAATAAAGCATACGCGTACAAATTGTTTTGATCTATAACTTTGTTTCCCGCTATGTATTGGCTGGTTAAATTTCCTGCACTTGCAATGATACAGCTGTAAGGCAAAGTCGTTGAGGTATTGAATAATAACAGAGTTCAAAACACATATTTACCTGGTTATTGCTTTTGTTCGAAGTGGATTGTTAAAGAGCTGGTCGAAATAGAAACCGAGAAAGTTGTAGATTGGTTTCGAGAGGATGGACATTTTGAATTACTTTATTTTTTAATCTCTGACGCTTACCACAGCATTAGGAAACTGATTAACTGAATGAACTGCAAAAGATATCAAACTGTAAACAAGATAAAAGATGACTTTACCGTTTTAATTTCACAATAAACATTGGACGATTTACTTGAAGTAATGACGTTTGCTACCAACAGTACCAACATAAAACTCCCTATCCTGATAAGCAGACAAGCTCAAGAGTACTTTATACAGGATGTCTCAAAACCTATGTCTTTAATTAAAACTTTAGTTCCTCATTATAAAAGAGATTGATTCCCCAAATCTGAACGGTATTGCTCAAAAAGGAGAAAGTGACCTACCACAAGCGCGTTCAGTTCCTTTGTTTTGAAACCTCTGCTTGAGGCAAGTCCACTTTCAATAAAAAGAAGAAACGCCTCACGGATACCTACATGTATCGGGTCTTCAACATAAAAGTACCTCGACACCTCGAGTATCAAGTTAGCTTTGGAAAAAATCGTGCCACAGCTTGCATAATCCAGTTCCTTATACTTATGTCAAAAAATGTTAAATGAATAAAAATAATCGTAAAATGATCGTATGTAGACAAGATCTAGCTTTTAATCGTTAATTTCAGTTGTCGGACGACACATTTTTTGAAAATAATATTTTCTTTCTGGGCTTCTGGAAGGCCATGGCAAACGCGCAACGTTATTTTCTTGAAGCCAGTTTTTTACAACTCTAGATGTATCTTCTTAGTGACCACCCTTCTCCAATTAGTGTAATTATTTGCGATTTTTGGGCAACAGTTAAATGCGGCATGTTACTGTCGGTATGTCACCTTTACAATTATTTTGACGTAAAAGTCGAAAATATTTCAAACAAAGTTAAGTTCACAGCAAGACATTTGGAGTGTATGCTTTTTTTAATTCCGCAACCGTACCACCGTAATCAGAAAAACCGATTACATTCGAAATTTTAGTCAATTGAAGCGTGCTTTAAAATGAACTTCTGTCATCTTGAAATTAATATTATTTTGACAAATCAAATAAAAATACCCCAATTAAAAGCAACTCAGAAAGCAATATTTCGAACGCGATTGCAAGACAAAATCAGTATTCGAGCAATTGCAACTTGCAACTGAATTTGCTGTTAGTATTAGTAATCATAGAGAATATTTATTTCTTTGGAATCGAATGAGATGGATGAGATTTTATAGGTTGACAAATACCTGACAAATGGTGTCAAACCTAGGGTGCGTTTCGTTTGCACGCTCACACGCTTTAAGCACTCACGCTTACAAGCGCTATTTTCTGTAGTTCCATTTGGCCTTCAGTCGCTTAAGCTACTATAAGCAAAAGTGTTTCTTTTGACTATTGTTTACACAACTAATTCATAACCTTAAAAATATAACTTCAATAGTGAAATTAATCCAATCACAGCTTTCGCAGCTGTTTCCAAAGTGTAACGTTTGTTTATACATGTTTTTATAACCTCACTATGATCAACTGATCTCCGAATACGTTCCGTTTGGAACATAAGCGCTTACGCTTTTGCTGCCCTACCTCGATGGGATAAGCGATCGTGAGCGAAGACTATGACGTCATAATGACGTTGCTGCTTCGTCATCTAGCAGTTTGTGAGCGTTTGGAAAGCCAAAAGGAATGGTTTAAGCACTGCTTATGAGTGCTCAAAGCAAGTAAGCGCGCAAACGAAACGCACCCCTAATGTTACACAACAAAATTTTTTTAAAATGGAAGTGTCGATTTCACTTCGCATGTAGTCGATTTTTACGATCACGATGGTACTTTTGTTCCCAAGGCTGACTCGAGGTAACAAGTGATCAAATGAAAAACGAATTAGAATTGGCTAATGAAATTGTACAATTAGGCCTAGTTTTACAATCGTGGAATAAGGACGGAATAACTGTTCGCCGAATATTCTTTAATGTTCCTCCATATCTACGTCACACCTACGTCACGTTATTCTAAGAATAATGCTTATGCGACGATTGTAAAATTGGGCTTTAAAATGCCTTTAGGTAGCAATGTTTATTGTTTACTGCGGACACAGTCTCTGATTGGGCCATATCTACGTGCATCGTGGAAGGAGTTGTAATTGGTTGTAATTTGTTTGTAAACAAACCAAGGGCGTCACATGTTCACTTAAGGGTTTGTAAAAAAGTGTGGAATTTATAAAAACTTGCGGTAAATGCGCAGTTTATGATTCTTATTATGAAATTGAAAATTCGTATGTGAGATTGGTCTAAAATCTAAATAATATCCTTATGGTACACAAGAATTTTGCTCCCTTTAAGAATGAACCGCCACTGGCGCTGTGGGTTAAGTAAACAAAAACATTGCCGTTTTAGAGGTTATCTTGGGTTTAACAGATCACTACAGTATGGCGTATCTAACTACCGACTATGACTAAATCACTGGAGTGACAAACACGTAGGTACGTGTGCATTTAATTCATCGAATGTTCCTTCAGTCACTTATGACGTTTCTATTTGAACCTAACCTTAATTTGAAATTAAAACATCCAAAGCAAGAAAATTTATTTAAAAAAAATTAAAGCAGATGCGTAAAATGATCACCGCCTGCATCGAGACACTTTTGAGCTCTACGACTAACTACAGCGTGTTATTTATGTCACAATTGATTGACAATTATTAATATTAGTAAGACGTTATCCAAGACATACATTTGACTTTCAACGCCTATTATACTATGTTTTTATTTTGATCACATGATCACTGTTTGCTTTCTTGTTGAAAACCCGATTCATACTACGAGAATGCTCTATGTGTATAGGGTTACCAGGGGTAAAATGAAAACTCCGGTGACAGGTGGGTGGCTAAAAATCTTAATTTTTCTAAAGAAGTCTTGTTTTTGGTATTTTAGAAATAAAACAAATAAAAGTAAGGTAGGTACATGTATCAAATAACGCCATACTTGATTTCATAGCTTGATTTAATTGAATCTGACACCTAAACCATTTTCCAAATATTTCAAATTCTAACCTAACTGAATCTATAGACATAATAGAGCAGATAGAGTAAATTATATGTGTCTGACATCATTAAGATTTAGAAAATGAGACTTTGTGTGAAAGTCCAATTGGCGTTACTGGGAACAAAGGTTCTAATTTACGCTAATCTTAACATGGTATTTTATTGAATGATTTTAATTGGATCAAAACTTTTATGTAGGCTTAAACTACTTATAGGGACCATGCACATGCGAAGCCAGCGCCACCAATGACCATATTCTGCATTAGTGGTATGAAAATACGAGTTCTTTAAAATTATTAGTGAACATTTGAACTTGAATATTGTAATGTATATCAATACCAGGAAGCTCAAGTATTATGTACTACAATCGTAAATTGTCATAAGAGTGATATTATTCCCATGCAATGAGTCTCAAGAAATATTTTCATATCACTAATTCACAAATCATCACGCCAGTCGACGCTGAACGCAGAGATGTGCATGGCGCCTATACAGTGAATTTTTTTTAAGTGTGGCCATAGGGATTTACATGTTAAAAATTTGACCTCATGTCAATGTATGTTATGGCACAAATTTCAAGCAAATTTTTATTTTTATTAATAAATCAAACATTTTTCTACGAAATGCACATTGCTAGAATAACATGAACATGTTCTATTTAATTATTTCCCGGTCAGAAATTGAAATTAATAAGCATAGAATTAAACGAAGTCAAAAATCAAGGTAGCTGAAATGTCATTAAGAGAAAAGTTCCGTTAATGTCTGTCTACCGCAAATTTATAAAGAAAATGTCCCTTATTATTAAGCAAGCATTAAAAATATCAATTATGTACCTTATAACAAGTTCCACTCATTTTTCAATGGTACGAAGAAATAGTTTTTACAAGTGGTAATAAATTAATGTTGCAATAATTGGTTTATCAGTAATCACAGTGACAAATTATTAATAACGTCAGCCTACACGGATTACATTCGTTCAATAATTTGTGTCTATTTTCTTCAACTTTTCACAGTAAAATAAAATTAAGGAAAACGTGTTAGGATATTCTAGCAAAGTTCATCTTGTAGTAAATCGTTTAATTTACGACTAAATACAAAAAATTACTTAAAATTTGTCCCATAACAAACATTAACATGAGGTCAAATTTTTAGCATATAAATCCCTATGGCCACACTTAAAAAAAATTCACTGTATACGTATCGAAGATTATGCTGACACTAACAAACACAATGTTTGTAACAGATAAATGAAACTCCTTAAATATTCAGTGACTTCTGTTAATTTAGCGACCGAAACCGTACATTGAAAATAACCACACCTTATGTTTGAATTTAAGCTTAGAAATTTACTTGTGTACGCGTTCTTTATAATATGTGTTTGACAAAAACGGTGAGCCCCTTACGTTTTTTGCGCAAAAAAGTTCAAAAGCTGAATGCTCTTTGCCTTGCAGCAAAAACATTCAGTAAGCTTTGCCTCGCATTAACGCATCGTTCATCTTTTCATTTTCTATTTTAAGTACGAAGTGTTACAGTGTAATTAATTTTTGTGTTTTAAAGTGATTATTTACGCAATGATTTAAATCATTAGGTAAGAGTATTTAACACCTTGCATATCAACTTCAGAAACACTTTTGAGTCGACAAAAGGAGCATTCCACGGTCACGTGCCGGACAAACGTACGAAATCTAATTTGAAAGATACACAAAGCTTTTACCTACAATTAAAATGTCCAATAACCACTTTTATTAAAAAAAATAATAATAATAAACCCAATAGCCACAATTAGAAAATTTGTAAAACGTCACGTGCAGGACGCTTTGAGAATCTTGCAAATTAAATCAAATGAAAAATTAATAAACAGTGACATTATTTTTTTTGAAATTTCGTACGTTTGTTCGGCACATGACCGTAAGTTAATACAGTTTTTATCAAACAATAATTTTTCTTTTCAGTGAATGTATCTAGTGAAAGTGGTTGGTGATTTCTCCCTCGATTAGCAGGGTGGATTTAAATTGTACGCTGCGAATTACGGTAGGGTAAGCATCAATTTTTTTTGGTTTAATTTAGTTTATTCTTGTTGAAAATCTTCCAAACAAATTTTTGGGCAATTTTTATAGAAATTGATGTGTATTAAAAAAAACTATTAATGCACTCTGAATTTCGGACTCTATGCGCTATAAAATTTGCCCAAAAATGAAATGAAATTTCAAATTTTTTCTTATCAATTTGAATTTTTTTTTAGTTCCACTTCAAGTTACAGAAGGGATACAGACCGGTGAGTGTTTATATTTTTTCTCGTATGCATCAAGTAACTTTATTAATTCATGGGGAGAGTGTTAGTATGAATTTAGTTAAGGGGGCCACTGACACCTGACACTTATCTGCCTTCAATTGTCTCTTCTTTACAGTTCCTACTATGAAAGATATTTCTTTGCAATTTTGTATTAATCTAATGATTACAACCTTAAAAATAATTAAATCAGCGTTTCAGGATTTTTATTTCATCGTAAATATTTAATAGTATATTTGCAAAAAAACAACTTTGCATTTAGTTTTGGCAATTTTCTTTGCGGTGGGCAAGAGGGAAGCCCGAAAAGAAAATAATAAATAATAAAGATAACGAAGATGTGTTTCTTGAAAATTTTTATATTATAAATAGATAAAAGTGGGAGTTATTTCAAAAGTAAAGTTTTTTAAATTTTTATGCTAAGTTATTCCTTCCTTGCTATTATAATTTATGCAAAATATTAGAACGTCAACCAACGAAATGAATTTGTAAATATGGGTTACAAATGTAACAGGAGCTTTCAGCCTTAGACTGTGACAAAATTAATAATTTTGTATTTTAACTGATTTATGGAAAAGTTAATGATGTCCTGGACATTCTTTTTCCAACAGAAGTCCATCGTATTTGTGATTTCCAGTTTTCTTCAAGGTGTTTCTAATCAGGCAAACTAAAAATTACTAAATCAAAAGTGTTTAAGAACAAAACTTTATTCTTGCGAACAAGGATAACTTTTTAGCACGATGGTGTACCTTGGAGTATGCCGCGATGTTGAATGTGTGAGGCGATACTTCCGACAAAAATACACTTGAAATCTGATTTTACGATAAAGAGATCTGTCAGGTCTTCCGACTTTACCCTTTGATTCATTTTCTGTGGAGTTATGTCAAAGGCCGGTCACAAAGAATTTCCAATAACAAAACGGGAAGAGGTTTTGCAAATCCAGCAGTAAAATTAAGAAAATGTATTGGAAAGTCATTGTATATTTGAACATTTTATTAAACTAATAATTTTACAAATTGCTGAAACGCTAACTAAATAATTTAATTTTCCTTTTTGACAATGTGATATAATGTGATAACGTTAAATTAGCAATAAGCTTCTTGGTTTTTTTTGTAATCTTCAATATTGAATACTGCCTTTATGTCTTTGTTTATGTAACTTTTGGTTAAAAACTGTTTTTCCTAAATTATTTGTCTGTAGTATGAAGTTTTATATTTCTTCCTCTTTAATGATTTTTGAAATGAAACACTCTGTGTATGTGTAGTTGTAAGTTTTGATTTTAGTAATTCTTAGTTTGCCTACCATGAAGTAATTGTTTTTTTTTTATTTCTCTAGAAATATTCGTTATCCACGTAATTATAATTTTTAAAAAATATGTTTTTGTACAAAATGTGACTTTCAAGTTCTGAAAGAGAAGCAAGAACTAAGTAGAAAAGAAATAAATTAAGAAGAATTCCAGTCGTTCATTTGTGGTAAGCGGAATCGAACTAAAAAAAACATAAATTAAAAACGTACGCGTAACTATTTTTAGAAAGTTTCATCGATGCATAGCATCGATTACAGATCACTAAAACGTATCATTAATCAATAGATATGGAAGTAAGAAAAAATCACTTTGCTACCGCACAGTCCGATAAGATCTAAACACAGGTAAAACAAAACAGTCTCGGTACAAAGGATAATTAGTTATTTCATAGCCATCTGATTAACATAACAATAAGAAGATCCATTTTGGTCTGTCAGAGTCGAAGAGCGCCACACCCTGCCTTTTTACTAATGGTTTCCCTTACATGTCAATATGATATCTTATTAATGTACATTTGAAAGGTTCACATTGACTTGACCGGCTTCAAGCTACCTAGATAGAAAGCGAGTAATACATTTTTGATATATCACGTCTCCGTAAACAAAGGATCTCCATTACGCCATATTTCTTTTGCTTCTTTTAACTGGGCCACCGGGACGAATAAATAACTACGACAAGAATACTCTTACTTACTCTTTTTCTAAGTATCTAACATTCAGATTCAAGAAAATAAACAAAAAGAAAAAAGCGCGGTTATTTATTTAAAAAAAAATGATATACAAAAGCAGATGATGAGATTATTTATCAAAAGTGACTAGATAAAATTAACCCCTTACAATGTATATAAAAATATAGGTCTTAATTATATATACAGGACAAACCTAACAGTTACTAGTACAACTATCGAATTTGAGCATTACATTAGGTGTTGTTGATTTTCTTATTATAATAAAGTGAGAAAAATTGATTACAGTAACATAAACTTAGATCTAATTGAAATTACCGTTACATATCTGCAGTCCACGATGAAAGTTACATAATGCATTAATAAAACATAAAAACGAATTGGTCCAGTAAAATTAGAAACATAAATATGGCAACTGCAACGATAAAATTATTGTCTTTCTTTTTATATTCATTATTTTCTTTTATCAGAGGGTCACAGTTCCGAAGATTTCAAAATAGGATTTTCAGTTTTTAATATAATTTAATTACGTTGTACATAGTTGTTAGAATAACAGATATTCTTTTTAAAGAAAGTGTTTATTAAAAAATGAGTTTTACTGAAATTTGTATTTGAAGTCTTCCTGGCTTACTCACACAATCAAGAATTAATAGAATCGGTTCTAGATAATCATTAATCACGACGATCTGCTCGAAGTCTGTTTTTTTTTTAAATAATAGTAATATTGATGTAGCATTTTCTTAACTGGTCATTAAGAATTAATAGGTCGGGGGTTCGATGATTCTGAGACGTTGGTACACGCGATCGAGACGATCAATCAAAGGACGAAGTCATCGAACGCCTGTCAATTCGGATATGTCACGCGGAGCTAATTTGGTGAGGTACTGAGCTCAAGAGGATTTTAAAAAAGTATTCATGTAAGTTTTTTTTTTCGATAGTTCAGGTCACGGGTTTAAACAAGCTGCGTATTTTAATTTCTGCTTAAAACAGGGATACCTAATAAAGTATCGATAAGGTAAATATTCGGTAATGTTAAAAAAAAATTTGGACTAAATAAAGTACAAAAAGATTGAGTTGTAAAAATAACAAACGATTCATTTGGATTAATTAGGCTACATAAGACATAACTCATACAATTACTACTGAATACAATTAAGTTTTTAAACTGTTGGTTTGCGTACCCACGTTTATACTCTTTTACTTGTATTGATGTACAACTGGGTAGTAAACATTCTGTATATAAAACTAGTTCAGAATTAAATGCAAAGTTCAAAGTTCAATTTAAATAATTTTGTTTCACACTAGATTTTCGATGTGTAAGAATTATTCGTGTGATTAATTAATTGTGAAGATATGCATACCTTTATTCCTCATTATTTATTTTTATTCTTCCTTTAAAACAACGAATTTTTTGATGGACGAGTTTTAGTTTCGATTAGGTAGTAACAAAAATACGAGTCATCTTGTTATAGTTTAGTTAAATATGTATTTAACAAAACTCGGTAAAGTAATAATAATTAATAGTAAGGCTAAGAGCTTTTGCTTTATATTAGAAGACCACGACGCACTTTTGGCGCCATTTATATTTTATTTAGTTATAAAAAAGTGTATAATAAAGATAATTGACGACCAGGAATAGACAGCACTTTCTATGACATGAAAATCGTGACAGATGTGCATTTTACTCCCTAGGGAGTAAAAGTAATGACATACCGCGTAGGGAGTTTTCATTATATTGACACTTAAGCTTAGGGTAGATGTTTCCTCGGTGTTTTTGTAAGCAGTGATCAAAATAAAAATGAATTAAAGTAGGCGTTGGAATTTAAATGTGTGTCTTGACCATCGTCATACTAATATCGTCAATCAATTGTGACATAATTAACACGCCCGAAATGCTGTGTAATGTTACTCACACAGTTGTTCGGAGAGCTCAGAAGTGTCTCGATGAAAGCGACGTTTTAAAATAAAACGTTTTTCTTGCTTTGGATGTTTGAATTTCAAATTAAGGTTAGGTGCGAATAGAAATGTCAGAAGTGACTGAAGGAACGTCCGATGAATTAATTGCACACACGCGTGTTGGGTTGCAATGGCAACTCTAATTTTAATAGCATCAAACTATTGCAATTTTAAAAATGTTCAAATTTCTTAAATGGAAACATTAAAAGTTGAAGATAAAAGACATAAATTTGCAATCTTTTTGAACAACATAAGACGTATCAAAGTTAAATTGACTAAACCTTCTGACAAGGGACCTAATAAATAAAAGAAAATGGAAACTAATAAATCAACATTACACAGAATGAAAATAACTCACATACTCACACATAGTATGAGCATATGCAGAAAGTGACCCAATGAAGATCAGCGGGCATTATTTAAAAATGGAAACCATCTAAAGTACAGGATAAGAAAGGACAGGAAGAAGATGATTATCAGGATAGGCAAAGCCGGAGGATTGGAAGGATTTAAATGTCATGTCGAAAGGGCCAGGTGCGATTACTTCTGGGAAGAAACAAGCCGTTGATGATCAACCACCCGAACCAGTTTTGTGGGACAAAAAGAACATAAAGATAGGTGTATATGTTGCATAAGAAAGCATTGACAAGGGACCTAATAAATAAGAGAAAATGGAAATGAATAAATCAACATTAAATAGAATGAAAATAACTCGCATAGTACGAGCACAAGCAGAAAATGATCCAGTAAAGATCAACGTACATTATAACGTACAAAATAAGTCACATAGTATGAGCATATGCAGAAAATGACTCAATAAAGATTATTTAAAAATGGTGATCATCTAAAGAACAAAAGAGGAAAGTCGCAGAAAGCTTCAGACTAAAGATTTAATAAAAGATAAAAAAAGGACTCAAAGAAGATGATTATCAGGATTGACAAAGGTGGAGAATTGGATAGATTTATAAGGTATGTTATGGTCAAAGGGCCAAGCGTGACGATTGATTCTGGGAAAAATAGATAATTCGTTGATTGACCAATCACCCAGTTTTGTGAATCGAAAAAGAACAGAAAGACGTCTGTACAGCAAACTGGTGCAAATGCTGCGTAAAAACTAATTGGCAAGGGACCCAATAAATAAGAGAAAATGAAAATGAATAAATCAACATTAAATAGCATGAAAATAACTCGCATAGTACGAGCACAAGCTGAAAATGATCCAGTAAAGATCAACGTACATTATTTAAAAATGGAGACAATCTAAAGAACACAAGAGGAGAGTCGCAGAAAGCTGCTGACTAAGATATTATAAAAGATATAAATAAAATATAGACAAAGCAGGAGGATTGTATGGTTAATTGGTACAAATGCTGAGTAAAACAATTGAGCAGGGACCTAATAATTAAGAGGAAATGGATATTAATAAATCACCATTAAATAGAATGAAAATGTCACACATAGTATGGGCATATGCAGAAAATGAGCCAATAGAAGCCATCGTGCTTTATTTAGAAATGAAAACCATCTAATAAACGAAAGTTTGGGATCAGGATATTATAAAAGACTCGAAGAAGATGATTAACAGGAATCAAGATAAACAAAGCTGGAAGATTAGATATGATGATATTGTGGTCAAAGGATGGGACGCGGTCACTTCTCGAAATAGTAGACAATAGCTAACCATATACGAGCAATCATTCCTGCCGGAAAGTGCAATCATGAAGAAAAGAACGTGTCAAATAAGTGCGCCACAGCACAATTATTTACCGACCTATAAATTTGTCGTGGGCCCAAATAGCAAAACAGAATATGCTCGGGGGCCCCATTGCGAACCTGCCGACTTTGCAACCAACAATTTTGAAAGAACGTGTGTTAGTGAAGTACGAGATGACTAGCCAACATTCTTACTTCCTTCGGGAATCATGTTAGGGTGTTCCAATGTTCCATATCGACACGATAAATACTTAGTTTCATGTAGACTTGTTTATACTTCCACTATTTCTAAGATTCAGTTTGAGTTAGTGGGTTAGAATAGGATTTGTTTCGTTTCAATTTCTTGAAGGGAAAGATTGTCGAAGGAAAGAATGGCATGAATGAATGCTGGTGTATGCCTAGCTAATCTGCAGATTGAACAACCACCCGAAGTAGATTTAGCTTCAACTGTTGTACTATAATATTAATCAATCCCATGAGATATTAACCCGTTTGATTAAAGAGGATTTCTTTTTGTTAACCTACACCAAATTAAGATACATTTAGGGTTGATTGATTAGTTAAGGCCTGACAAATTTCTTTAGTTTCTTTCGTTGGCTAGTCACGTTAGTTACTCATAGAATCGATTAAGAACGCCAAAGGTCGAAACGGAAAATTATTTACTTTACTTTCACCAAGACGCTTATTCAATCCTTGGAGTCAACTAGTCAAATGTAGGATTAAGAACTAAAAATTCGTGAAGAGCTTACACAAGTCATAAAAACGTAGAAAACTGTCACATAATTTTGCAAAAACTTAGAAATTTGTAGTCTTAAATATACCTTCAGTTACGAATATATTTAAAACGATCACTATCGGTCATGTAAGTAAGGACATAATTTCTTCGCGCATAATCGGATTCAAAATCTTCCGTGGCCGTCACCATTAACACAGCGTGACAGGAAATTCTCAGAGTACAAATTCAAAGTGTGGGCAACGATCCGATCACTCTTCCCATTTCAGATAACTTCGAAGGATTAAAACTTATTACCACGCATTCGCACCGACCGACAGATTATTTTTTAAAAAGAGAATAACCCACGGCGTTAGGTTTCATCGATCCAATAACTTTTTTATTTATTTGATACTTATTCCACTTACGAGATTCGACGTTCGAAATTTGTTATGTCGGTCATCTGGGCAAGGGGTGCGAGCATTTCCGTTGTCTGTGAAGATGGAGGTACGATCTTAAAAATCATGTATTAACACGCGAGCACTCACTTGTTCACAACTTTAATTGGGGGCCGATGCGGGGCCGATATGTCAATCCTTCCTCGTCACGCCAGTCGGATTAGCTCACGTATTTGCCTCCATAATAATTATTATCGCCTATGAATATCGTGTCAACTAATTGAACTCTCGCTATAGGGAATAACGGACGCCACGCAGCACGAATTTATTTTGTGACGGGGATTAGAATTTCTTCATGTAAATCCGTTTCGTTTTTAATTAATCAGACAACCAATTATCATAATTAAAGTCGTTGTAAGGTTTTAAAGACTAATTTGATGAGGAGTTTAAAATATGAAGATCACCTTAAGTATCAGCTTTTTTTTTTGGAATTTGGAAAATTGGTTACGAAAAATCTCATGGTTTACATTCTTCAACTTCTACGTTTATAAAACCTACATAATTTCAAATAATAATTGAATAGCATCTATGCAGATGATTAGAGACAGCGGACCCAGTTATTCCAGAGAATTGATTTTGGTAGTAACTTGTAACGTAAGGTCCCAAAGTTTTCCGAAAATCTTTAAATAGTTTATAAAGATCATTTTTTAAATATATGCCGATCGTATAAATCTGAGTTAAGAAAATATACGATGAATTGACGTGACGTAACAAAAGCCGAAAGGCTGTTTCACGAAAGTTAGAAGGAGGTAGCTACATAAAAGTTCTTTGACTTATCGATCGATCGATCGGCATATAGTAAAAAAATGAACTGTATTAAGAATGGATATCGTGTGGCAACTAGCAATGCAAGTGCATAAGAAACGAATGACTCTAACATTAAAAAGAGATAGCTTAATACAATTACCCACAGAAGAGTAAAGAAGAAAAATAAAACCACGTGTTTTCGGGCAAAAAGTCGAATAACTTGCATTTCTGAGATAAGGAATGATTAATTTTTTTATTAATTTAATAGAATCGCTTCGCTACAATGTAGACCTAATATTCTTCCCGTCAGTAATCCATATAAAGCGCTTATTGTTTCGCCTTAAATCGCTTAAATTGATTAATCAGCTGATTTAGGGTAAGCGTCCTTTTGTAATATTGGAGTCATTATGGCTAACGTACACGATATCCATTTCTACTATATCTATGGAGCGAACCCGTTAAAGACAAAGTTGAAGTTTCACAACGAAAATTAGCTCGAAGATTCGGTGTTTCAAAGATTACTGTTTTTAGAACAATTTCCTAAAACGACGTGGTGTCTCGAAGAAGGAGGACCCTGGTCCATTTTGTCAATGAACTGATTGTAATGGATGATGAGATATATTTCACTTTGTCTCATTAAGAGGTGAATGGAAAACGACAGCTTTTATACCGATGACATAGAAAACACACCAAACAATGTTAAGTTCAAAGGTAAATCTAAATTTGAGGACAAAGTTTAATGTGGTGTGCCATTTCTGAAGCCATTTATCTCGCACCCGTACATTGGTCGTGTTCGAAGAGAAGCCTTAATGTTCTGGCCTGATGCAATTATGCAAGAGTAACTAGAGATTGGTATAACGCTCCCAAGGCTCGGTCAATGTCGACCACGACAAAGGATGGGAAGTTGCAAATGAAGACCAATTACGACGTCGCATTTAAAAAAAAATTCGAGAAATCGATCCTGTGTTATCGAGAAGATGATTGGACAAATCAGAAGAAAAATGAGGACCATTGAAGATTATGGGCCCACTATCAATAAAATAATTTGAATATTAAGTATATATTGTTAATTGTCGTAACATTTAATTTAAAAAGTGAAAGAGTTTTGAGAAAGTTATCGGCATGGATGCAGAATTAATTTTCATGTGGAACGGTTTTCAAATTCACTGGTTTGAAATGTTCACGTTTTAAGTTATGAGATTAACAAGTGTTTGATAATCCCATCAAATCATAGAAAAGTTGCAAAGGTACGTTACGAATACGACCTAAGGATATGACGTATGCACAATAGGAATGTAATAATATTGGAGAAATGAGAATGGAAAATTTTAAGGAAAATAATCGGTGAGAAAAAATAAGGCGATGGGAAAGAAGTAACGGGAAGAAGAAGAGACAATAGCCCAGTTTATAAGGTAACTAGTTTAAGATAGGCAGGATATCTATTGCGAGAGGAAGATAGTTGAGTAATAAAGGGAATTGTAAAGCTAAACGCCCTATGAATAAAAGGAACAGAGAAATGCAAGTAATTGAAAGGATTCAGAAGGGAAGGGGATGATGGATTGGAGGTCAAAAATGGAAAACAGAAATTGGAAATGGAAGGTATATGAACCTAAAATAATAACTGAAAGAGGAAATAGTCAACAAGAAGATATCTAAAACAAATATATCTAGTGTGTATGAAAGAACCTGAAAAAATGAAAATATAGAAAATGGAGACTTGTATACGAAGACGTGGAATCAAGTTAACAGGATTTATTTTTCACCAACTTTCCGGAATCTATGAAACTTTAGCGAAAAACAATTCTATTTTTATTTGGCAATACTTCATGCGGCAGCATTTTTGTATATCTGCACTTCATAGGTACGTTAGTACATGAAACTTAGTTGAATTTTATAACTGTATATTTAAACTTTAAAAAAAATCTTTTTCAATGTAGTTCTTGCTAGTGATATTGTAATCTCGTTTTACGGTAAGTGAGTACTTTAATGTACATTTGCTAGATCTAAAGTTGTTTTCATTTGCATATTTAAAAAAATGGTAAGCAATATCTTTTTAATGCTTTTTACTGAATTCCTCGGAGAATGATTTTTAATACATAAGACATGACATTAAATATATACTATTTTCTGTAAAATATTATTGCTGGGATTTACCTTCGCTCCTGGTGTATAATTTTATCAATTATTATGCTTGCTGTTTAAATGAGATTTTATTCCTGCTGTATCATGGCACTCGAAACGAGGAATCACTTAACAGCCGAGAGTTTTAAATTAAAAATTTTCCGTTGTAACAATTATTGTACATGTTTTAAGGTTCTTGAATATGATGATGATGAAATTAGAAAATACCTATAGTAAAAGAAAATAACGAATGGATAAGTCTTGATAAAAAAAAACTATTCAATTACTAAAAAAAAATTGTTGCCATGTTTATGCCATACGCCCTGTAAATTATAGTATATAAACAGTATATTTCTTGAAATAATATCTTACACCTAAATTGTACGAAACACAAAAATAAATATTGTATAAATACACATATAATAAAACTATAAAATTCTTAAGACTATATCGCAATATGAATATCAAAAACACTACTACATGGGCACTACAGTACAAAAGTACAGGGGATAAATGGACGGATACAGTAGTGAATAAGGCACAAATATATTACATCGACATACGAACGTGTTCAGATTGTACTTCTAAGGCCACCGTCTTTGTATATTCAACTTTGGATTAATTAAAAAAATATTTTTTTATTTATAAGAAATTCGTTTTGAACTACTTAGCAAAGAAACGATTCGCTTTCTTTTTCTTGGCGAGTACTTCGGTGCCTTATTTAAAGTTAAAATTTATTTAAAAGAATTTTCAAGAAAATTTCCATTTGTACTAATATTAATCAGACTAATCAGCAATAATCAAGGATTTCTTCTCCATCAATGCGTATAAATGGCAAGGTTAGTACTATTACTTCTACCAACAATAACAAGTAGTAACAAAAGGGCAAGACAAATAGTACAAAAAATATCACTGCTGCTCAACGTTGATATGGCTCGTTTTCTATTATCACCTGCTCCTTGGGAATTATTCGGCGACTTCGTTGCTGTCTTCAGTGTGGTTGCCGCTTGAATCTTCTGCTGAGTCCGTTGGCTTGTTTTGGTTTCGGCAATTTGGGCAGATGTCGGGGGAACCACTGCAGAGGTACATTTTTCCGCATCTTGTGCACTCTTCTTGTGGATCTCCTGAAATTAGAACTAATAAAATATCGAAATGGATCTCTCGAAATATAAAATAAGAAATCCAGCCAAAAAAGGTATTCAAGATTGCCTATGGATTTACATATTAGTTATACAAAAAATTTATTTGAACAAAAAAATGTTAATATTCTTTTATTGATTGGTTAAGTAGGCTTTTGTATAGTGTAAAAATAAAAGTGAATAACATGTATTTATGTTATTTATAAATAATAATACAGTAAAAGTAGTAGTAGCCTTAATAGAGAAAATTGTGTGTGATATATTCCAAGAAATTATGATCTTCCATTTAATCTAATTAAATAAAAAAAATATGTCAGTTAGTTATCGTGAGCAAAGGACTTAAAAAACCAATTAATAAACAAACCAATTAAAAATAATCATATGTAAAGGAACAATTATTTCAATAATACCAGTCTAATTGCAGGTGTGGAAATACTACATTTTGCATATTTATTGAATATTTATTATTTATGGAATATTGCATGACTCACTAATGTAATACAGTATATTTATTATGACATTTTGACTCGAAAAAAGCTCGCGTTCTTGTAGCTATTATTTATTATTGGTTAAACGTAGAATATGAGACGTTACATTCACCTGTGCTGCATATATTTGCTATTACATCTCAGGAAGTGTATTTTTAGATATAACTTATGCATAAAATTTTTAAAAAGAAAAGTCGCCGAAGCGTCAATACGGGATTAATAACACCTGTCTGATTAAGGCTGCTTATGATCAGCAATCAACATGCACATTTTGCTTTAAAAATTCGAAACGAATTATGCTTTCATATGTCTTATGCGGGGATAAATAATAATTTATTCCCCCCTTCTCTTCTTCATCGACGGTTACATGATGCAGCAGCCAGTGCTTATTTAAATCATGGCTGCCATATTTCGCAATTCCTAATGAGTAAGACGTTATTAAAACCTACTTAACCTCTACAGCGAATCGAATATAATTCTTAATTGCAAGTTAGAATGTAATAAATTAGTCACTTAACATTTTAAGACAGGAAACGAAAAACAAGTGGCGTTACCACTTCGAAATATTGCGCAGACAGGATATCCACATATATCATTTGTTTACAATGAATAATTAAAAACGTTAGTTTTAATTTATGCGAAGCCGTAAAAAAACGGCACATGTAACGCGTTCCCCTTTTTTTTGCAGATCTTAACTGTATGCATAACACTTTATTGGTTTTGTTCGAGTCGCAGGTTAATAATTGCGTTGCTAATTAATCGTTCTTTTTTAATTAATACTTCCATTGGCATTTTGCAACTATGTTTTAATCATTCAAATGTCGCTTGAACTTTCTGTGTAATTTCTTTTTTTCTGAGGCAAGAAACTCTATAATCTGGATCGCTTTTTCTTATTTCTACATTCTGGAAAGTCATATTTTCTTTTTCATTTCAGGAGGATTGCAATATTCTCTTAGATCAACTGTTCTTTTGGTGAAATGTTATATAAACTCGTGAAAGCTAAGGACTATAAGAATGAGAGAGAAGATGAATATGAATAAATGAATAAATAGAAGAAAATATTTTGAGGAAAAAAAAATATACAATATACAATGTACAATATATCTAAATATATCTAAATTCGAAGCCCGTCTCCTGTTAGGTTAATATTGTATCGAACACTAACATCTACAGGTTGTTTTATACTAGCCTATTTCATGTACAAGATTTGGTTCAATTTTTGAACAATTTAAATTATATAGCATCAAAAATTAGATTGAATCAAAAAGTTTTTGAAAAAATAGAACGTGTTCTATCTCCAAACCATATTTGCAATCTAAACATTTCTTATTCCAAATATTTATTGTAGTAGCAATAGTAATGAAACTGTAAGTTTTCTCTTCTCCTAATATAACATAGCCTTGTATTTATTATAAACGTCACCTCTAAAAAAAATCACAAGCAATTAAAAGAACAAATCATTAAAATTATTGAACAGTATGTAGGTGGATGTAAAAATCTATAATAGAGTACCGTGACATATTCTAATAAGTATAGACTCCCACATGAATATTTATAAATATAATAATTACTCCTTATCTACTATACTAAGCTTGAGCAAAATACTATTTAATAAAGTAACATCTGATACTATTTGTATCAATTTCCTTAAACGCAGGTAGCAAAACTGAAAACCTTCGGAGGTTTTCGAAAAACCGCAAACAGAAAATTATTTTAACGCATCTATAATAGCATAATGCATCACCTAGCCGGGAAATTAAATGACACTGCAAGTACTATAATTCCCTCGATGAGTCCCTGCCATTAGCAGCAGTAGACGTATGTTTAGGCCCGAACAATTCTCATAAAAGTCCGAGTCTACCGCTTCAGTTTTAGAGACTATAATTTTGGCCTCAGGTATATGCCGCAATGTGAACCAATTTATATTGCATTAGTACAAGCATTTGAAATTATAATAAGCAAAATAACCGTATGATGAGACTTCAGAATTCGGACGCAGCGCCGGAGGGCGGGTGCCCAAAATTAACTTGGGCGATTTTAGATTACCCAATATGTGCATGGGGATATTTTTCGGTCGTTTTATATTATGGTTTATAATAACTTCCTTGTATTAATTTATAAAAATTATTAAATTTCAAGGATATACTTAAATTAAAGAAGATCGTTATTATTATTATTATTATTATTATTATTTATTCAAGTTAAATAGAAAAAACTTGCATAAAAAACTAGGCCAACAAAAAGATTGTTGATTTTGGATTAACTGTCTGTGTTAATTTGTTTTCATAAAAGGATAATAATGGAAATAATAAAGAAGTAAATTTCATTCCTTATAAGAAGTAGTTGTCCAGTAAGTGTTTGCACTTATATCAGTTAGACGATGCCAAATGACTTCAAGTATAGAGGACAAATCAAAGGTGGTGAAAATCCATTAAGAAATAGAAAAGGTGCATGTTAGGGAAAATTACAACTAATGAAAAATATGTGCAGCAGCAATAGAACATAATAAAAGTATACAGGGTTATTCTTGAATAGACCGACAAAAAATACTGACGAGAGAAGATACTTCCCAGAACGTGGGCATTTTTTATTGGTCCATTCAAGAATCATCCTATATGTATACAAAAAATGATAATGAAGCTTATAATAGACATATCTTGACAGTGTTAATAATGTCAGAGTGACGCTGGATTTCTCAAACGTCACTTAACTTTAATCATCGATTAAGAATAATCATTCCTATACCTATTCCTATTACAACACATGTAACCAAGGCAACGTTTACTTTTAACGGATGATTAAATTTAAGTAACGGTTGTGAAATCCGTCATTATTCTGTCATAGCTACTTACTCATATGTTGCTTAAATACAATAAAATGCCCTGTTGTAAAGGCATTTCGCGACACTTGTATGTTGTAACAAACCGTATGTCCAAATAAATTTTTGATAAAGATAGCCCATGGAAGACAAAACGTTAATTTATTGCTGTTTAATTACAGTTACTGTAACTTTCTCCTATTAAATTACAATTTATTATTTACATTAAAATATTGTTTAGTTCTTGAGTAGTTAAGTTGAATTTAATTATTTTGTTGATATTTTAATGAAAATATTTTTTAGGTATTATTATTTTTTACTATTTTCTTTATTGACTCCAGTTTTACGTTTGAGGATAAATTAAATTCTACATAACGCAAATAATTGTTTTGAGTAGATTAAAGAACTTTATTATGTAATAATTTTTTTCCTGGTCTGTAGTTCAATCGCTATAATGTTGTCCCCAACATGCCAACACTTCTTGTTTGTCAAATATTTCCTTTTTTAAATTAAATACTTAGTGTCATTCATATGGAAGTGGAGGCCACTTTGAGCACCTCTTGTAAACATTTTTTATTAAATAAGGTTAATATTGTTAATTAAATAAGTTCGTAACATATAGGAAAACTTTTTATTATTATTGTTTGTGGAAATCAGTTCATGCGTCAATTAAAACAAAAAGTAACAAAATCATATTTAGTTGATCACTTAAAATTGGGTTGGAAATTTCAAAAAATCTAATTTCAAAAATGAAAGAGTGCAATTGTTCGTAAAATGTTTTTACTTACTTTTTCTTATAAAATTGATGTAATCAGACATAATTAAGTGTCCTACAGTGTCTGAATACAAAATTTATTACCAAATACCTATCTGCTTTTTTTGGACGTTTATCTTTTACGGTTTCAAAATTAGATGTTGCCATAAATCCTTGCAAAAATAAGTAAATCTCATTCTTTAATTTTTATTAAGAAAAATACAAGGAATTTCTAAAATAATGGGGTAGTAATAGCTTTCTTATTGGAGGCGATTTAACGCCAAAAATATTCTATGGGGATCGAGATTAATTACAACAAAAGGTAAAGAACTTTATAGTGCTATCAAAGATTACAGGTGCGAAGTATTATCGACTGGTAAACCAACATACTGGCCGACGAATCCCGATAAAATACCAGATTTAATAGATTTCTTTATTGTGAAAAATATTGCTGTAAATTTCTTACAAATACACGAAGGATACGATATGAGCTCAGACCTATCGCCTGTTTTGTTAACTCTTAGTCAAAATATCATAGGAAAAGAAGCAAATCCAAGATTAATAAATAAATACACAGATTGGACAAGTTTTAGATGAAAACTTGAAGAGAGAATAGGGGAAAATGGGGTAAGTGTGCGCACGGGGTAACTGTACGCACCCATTCATCTCAAAAATTAATAGATTTACAAGAAATTACTGCTCATGAAATCTTTGTTATCCACCCACAACTCTAATTTTTGAAAGTATCTGCTTTACCAATCAAGTACGGTATGTCGTCATAGCAGCAATGAGTTTTCAATGTTTGTTTGGATTCCGAAAACTTAAGCCGTAAATAAATTAATTATAAATATTTTAATTTCAGTTTTGTGTTACGATATTCAGTAACATTTAAAGAATGCATTGCGCATTTGGTATTTATTGAAAAATTCTTTTTTACAATTTTGTGATAATAACAATAAAATAATGTAGGTACGGGGAAACTGTGCGCATTGTGAAGGGGTGAGTGTGCGCGCGAAAAACTTATATTTATGCAAAAGTAACTGAAATCCAGAAGAAGACACATACCTCCACAGATGTGAGAAGTTGCTACTTAAAACTGAACAATGGTTTAGGTGTATTCTCTGCTCTAGGTGGTTGCATACATGCAACGGTTGGACCTAGGGATGCGCGATATCATATTTTCAATATCGGTTGTCGGTAACTTAAAAATATCGATATTTATTGATACACCGTTATTATCGCCCTATCGTTAATATCGATATCCGAAATGGAAATATCGTATTTTCAAAAAATCTTATTTTTGTTGTATCACCCATGCTTTTTTATAACAAAATATACAAATAGTATGCTTGAGAAATATTTTATTTCAACATATTTTCAATATTAATACTTAAAAAGAGAAATATTCTACTGCGCTAAGTTACCCCATACCTGCGTACAATTACCCCGTGTGTATGGGGTATCTGTGCGCAGGAGCACTCTCATGAATTTTATTTTTTATTGTCCGTATTTTTTCCCTTTAAGATGTCTACGCTTTGAAATTTGTTCCGCAAATATCTGGAGCATTGTGTAAATAAAAATGATGGCATTATCTTTATTATTTTTTATATTCTGGGGGTCTGAAGCAAAAGTGCGCACAGTCACCTCAGTCTCCCCTAAATCTTTCTGTGCCATTAAGAACAGAACAACAATTAGATGATGAGGTGAATTTATTTGTGAAGAATATACAATAGGCAGCATGGGAAAATACTACCTTAATCAAAAGAGAAACTATGGGTAATAACTATCCAAAAGAAATTAGGCAAATAATAACAGAAAAAAGACGACAAAGACGAAGGTGGCAGCAAACCAGAGCACCTCAAGAGAAAATAAAATTGAATAATCTTAGTCAATAGTTAAAAAGAGAAATTCAACGGGTTAAAGATGAGTCTATTAATACTTACCTATGACAGTAGCACTGATTATTCTCTTTGGAAAACAACAAAAAGATTTAAAAGACTGACTATGCAAATTTCACCATTAAAAATAGAAGGAAATAAATGGGCAAAAAAAGCAACGAGGAAAAAGCTGAATTATATGCAAACCACTTAGAACAGATATTTCAAACTGATCAAAATGATGTAGATGAAACGATATGGGAAAATATGGCAGCACAAGAAGAGGAAGGTTTTCATCGTACCTCTCCAAAAGAAGATAGAACCATTCTGGTGTTTATTTAAAAAAAAAATACCACCAAAATTAAAACATTGACTTAAATTTAATATGACATTTATTTACTTACAGAAAATAAATAGAAAATTTCCTTTAAAAGATACATTTTCGATACATTAAGCTTTTAATAAATATACGTAATTTTTTCCGTTTATCATTTTTTTGTGCTTAATGTGCTTAGGAAGAAAAAGCTGCACATGTGCTCTTCTTGTGCAAAAATATTCATTACTTACAGCATATTAAATGCATACCAGTGGTCTTTTAGATATACATAGTGTAATTTGTATAAATGTTACGAGGACTTTATATAGATGTAAATGAATCATACACTGTGGAACGAAAGTATGGAAACCTCTAAATATTTTAACAACGGTTAGGACTATCGAAATGAAAATTGGAACACATAATTTAGATGATAGCGCGGAGATTAAGATGGTGTCGGTTGTGTTGTCAATATTTCAGATTTCTCGCCAGTGTTGCCAACTTTGTAATTTTAAATGAAACACCTAGTATTTTTTTATTTGTTTAAGTTGTTTAAATCATTATTAACATAATAACATATAACATGTGTAACATATCCTATACCCAATGTTCACTGTTTTAGAAATATTTCAACATTTGTAAGTTCGTAACATTAAAACGCGTACGTTTTTTTAAAAAGCAAAGTTGGGGTCAATTTTAAGTTGAAAGTATGAAAGTTTTGACTTATAACAAACGTGCGCGTTGTAATGTTACGAACTTACAAATGTTGAAATATTTCTAAAATAGTGAACATTAGGTATAGGATATGTTACATATGTTACATGTTATTATGTTAATAATGATTTAAGCAATTTAAACAAATAAAAAAATACTAGGTGTTTCATTTAAAATTACAAAGTTGGCAGCACTGGTGAGAAATCTGAAACATTGACAACACCGCCGACACCATCTTGACATCCGCGCTATCATCTAAATTAACTGTTCCAAATTTCGTTTCGTTAGTCCTAACCGTTGTTAAAATATTTAGAGATTTCCATACTTTCGTTCCACAGTGTATATTCGCGTCTAGTCAAATTTGGAACATGTTAAGAAATTTCTATGTTTTATGTCCACCAAAAATTGGCGCGATTAATGTTTTGGGGGGTATCAGTTTAGTAGGACAGAATTTTATACACATAAAGACTCATTGTGTAGGACAGGCATTTTCAATCATTTCAATGATCTGCATGAAATTCCCTGTAAATTATAAATTATTAAACAATTACAAATTCGTTTCTAAATATTTTTTGAAGTTCAGAAAGAGACTCTTGTTTTAGATCTGCATTTTTTAGTAGTTAAATACAATTTGCCTACACGCGTTGATTTATTTAGTTACTTTTTACTTACGCTTTTGATTGTTCTATTTTATAAGTCTTTTTCACGTGTGTTTTTATGAAATTTCAGTAAATAAGATACGTCATTTTTTGTAGTTTGTGGTTCACTTCAGCGCGCAATTAAACAATTAGCAAGTCACGATATTAAATTTTAATTTATGCGCTAACTTAATGAATGAATCAAGTAGCACTTATTATTCATATACTTCGTGTTGAATTATATCAGAAAAAAAGAGGTTTGAAGTTAATCATGAACTTACCTTCATGCGTTTTCATGTGGGCCCTTAAATTACACGCGAGGGCAAACTTTTTGTTGCAGAGGTCGCACGCGTGTGGTTTATCTCCTGCAAAACAAAACAAAAATGTAAGAAAATCATAAAAATACTACTAGAGCAATTAGTGTTGAAGAATTTTAATATCCATTATACATATTTCTTGTGGCGCTTGCTTTAGTTTTCGGTCAAACAGGAAATGAAGTTATTGCCTATGTTAAAGCTTCTAACCGCAGAATTTATTTGAAATTAGTTTTACAGTTTCGTATTAAATTATGCGCGGCCTATTCAAACCACTAACGTCCTTTTTGTCGATTCTCGGTATATAACGGTGAATTAATGCTCGAGTTCTGCCGAAGAAGCGGACAGCAAAAAGGATTAACAGCGGCAGGCAACTTAGGTGGCTTATTCGATTCTCATAGACAGCCTTTAATCCTTTCATGCAAAACAGAATCTAATGGCTTTCCAATTATTCCCATTTAAGTACAAACTACTTGAGTGCTAATCTATTTTTATGGGTGCTGCTGAGTCTTATCTTTAGAATTCTAGATAATTTGTTCGAAGATCATTTGTTTCAACTTCATTATAATTTAATGTGTAGCAGGGTCATTATATTTAACGAACATTACTTGGAAGTTGGAACATAAATTGAAAAGGTTTTGCTTGCTTAAAAATTATTCACTAAACCTACTTAATACTGAATAATCAATGTAAAATTATGACACTTTTTATATTTTTAAACTTAGATAAATTTGGTTTTAATAGTAGATTTCAATTGGTCACTAACAAAATGTTTTTACTTACTTTGGGTTAATGGTGCTTTTTTGAGGGAAGCTTTTCTAGACACGAATGAATTCGAACAAAGACAAAGAGAAAACAGTCGTTATAATTTGTCCGAAATATGAACCGCAGTAATATTATAAAACGTACGTATGTAATACTTTATCCGATCGATATAACGAACATGATCCGTGATGAATTTCTTCGACCAAAAAATGATCAATTACCGACGACTATTTTGGTCAAGCGAGCGCATTCAACGTCACATTGTTAACAAGCATCATGTTTTATCATATGGTTCAGTATCAATAATGCATGAGTCGATTAATTATTTATGATCGATCGCTCATTATCAAGCTGATTTTATTATGTGAACAAAATTACGGAAAACGTCTCTAACATTGATTGATCAAGTGGAAGTTCTTGTGAACACGTGGGCACACGGCGATAAGCCCGAGCGATAGCCAATTCGCGCCGTAACTTATCTGTTCGCCGGTTAATTAAAAGCCGCTTTTGCTTAAGCAAATTATACGTGCTTCGACTGTTCTGACATTGAAATAACATAAAATTAAATAAAAATATATATAAAACTAGGGAAAAGTTAACAAATGTTAGCCCCTTTATTTTACATTTATTTAACAATATGCATAAAAGTATTTTAAAATTAATTTATTAATAAAAAAAAATTAAAAATGAAAGGTCTAATAAAAGAAAACCGAGCAGTTCTGAAGATATCACTACGTTGGTGAAACAGTGATAAATAAAAAGTAATTAATATTTTATTTAGAAAATACAAACCTCATTAAGTCCCAGATTGTTAATTTTTAATACTTGTTAACTCAACTTAAACTAACATTATTTTTTATGAAACATGTTGCACGAGTGCTAATATACACATTTATTCAGCGGGAAATAGTTTACATAAAATATAATTATGACATGATTACGCATGTTGATTTTAACAACTTGATAGATGATAGATTGAATCGTAATAAGTTGTCTTATTTTTTTACATTATTTATCTAAATAACGGATATCGGAGAACGATAAATTTGCAAAGAACGACAACTGATGATTACCCGGAAAATATTTTTCAAATATAATAAATATGACTGTCTATTTCTATTCAAGTTAAGAGATTGTTTAGTGCGGGTACTCTAATCAATTAATATTAATTTGTATTTTAAAAAATGCTAAACTTAAATGTTTAATAAAATAAACAAATAGAACACACCACATTATACAGTGTCTTTCAAAAAGTGTGCTAGAAATGAGATTTTTTTATTATCGATTTTTATAAAAAATTATTGACACAGAACGCTTCTGCATCCGTCAAATTGGGAAATGTCAGATGAAATTTATCTTTAATGGTATACACATATAATGGATACCGAGAAATGAAGACGGCTTAAAAGTAAAGTGTTTTTATTTTAGAAGATACAGGAAAATGTCATAAGAAAAGTCGTTCAGAATTGAAAGTTATAGCTAAATTACAGCCTCCTATCTCAAAAATAAAAAAAATCACAATTTATTGTGAATTACTCTTTATACACGCTACATCAGGAAATATTGGTGGGATTAAAGTGTCAGCCAAAATAATATGAATAGGAAAACAAGAAATTCGATCTTATTTCTCAATTATTTCATTTGGTTCTGAGTGATTATTTCGATGAGTTCCGAAACTTATAGCATTCATCATTCATATATTAAAAAATATGATACATTTATTTGTTTTTCATGACAAATTTACACTTTACCGTAAGAATAATACAAATTATAAGCTGTAATCATTTAAAATGTAACTTCGTTTAAATGTATCATATTATTATTAATGTCTTTTAAGCCGTCTTCATTTCTCGGTGTCCACGCTGTATACCGTTCAAGATAAATTTCATCTGACGTTTCCCAATTTGACTTTAAGGGATGCATCAATAAATTTTTATGAAAATCGATAATAAAAAATCCCATTTGTAGCACACTTTTTGACAGTCCACTCTATAAATAAATAAACAAAGAGAATACACTCATATTATTTAATTATTCGACTTTTCAATGAAACTACCAATAAATTTCAGTTATACAGTGTGAGTTGTAACTTATGGAAAAAACTTTGGATACCTTTAGATGTAAACGTGGATACCTTTCGATGTAAAAATAACTTCTATGAACCTAACTACGAGGGGAGATTAAAATTAATTCTTCCTAACCATGAAAAAAAGTACTGTCATGACAATTGTTTACTGTCAAGATGTTGCAAGTTTTTAACGAATATCTGTCAACTTGTTTTTTTTGTGAAGCTGTAAACGTGCAAAAATTAGAGCATAGAAGCGTGGTAGAGTCTTTGACAAAAGAAGGCAATCAGCCAAAAATTATACACAAACGTATCAAATAAAATTCTGGTTAAAGCAGTTCGAAAGAAGCAGAGATGCCACTCGAGATAACCCCCCAAAAATGAACGACCTGTAGAGGCAAGGACCTCCTCGGTTCAAAATCAAGAAACGTGAAGAAATGGTGTTAATGGACCGACGAATCAAAGTTTCGGTTATCTCAAATAAAATAGGAATTTGCGAAGCATCTGTTTTGACAATTTTGTATGAAGATTTTGGGATGAATAAGTGTCAGCGCGCTGGATTTCTGAACAAAAGTTGTGCAAGTAAGAAGTTTGCTAAGAAAACATGGCAGCTTTACGTCGTGACCTTAGATCTTTTTTTCCAAAATTGTAACGGGGGTGTTCCACTGAGATCCCCTAACAAAACAACATTCAATGTAATGGATGTACAAAGGATCTCCACCACCCAAAAAAGTAAAGATGCAAGCAGGGAAGCGGAAGACTTGAGATAATGAGGGCATTCTTTGGATTGAGTATGTATGCAGAAGGGGTTTACAATTACAGTAGATGTCTATACAAAGAAACAATTAAAAGTTTAAAAGTTGCTACACGCAAAAAGAGGCTCTACAATTTTCCCCAAAAAACTTTGTTGCTGCACGACAATTGCCGAATTCATAAGGCTCACAAAGTTCAGGAAGAAATCAACAACTGCGGTTTTATTAAGTTACGACTTATAGTTCTGACCATGGTTCTGACCTAGCTCCGACGGACTATTACCTCTTTCCTAAGCTGAAGGAAAGTTGCGAGGACGTCGATTTTCTTCAGATGTAGGTAGAACTAAGAAACGCCATTTCCTAGTTTTTTGAGGAGTTACCGAAAGCATTTTTGAAGGGTCATACCTCATATGTCAAAAAATTCAATTTCGTTTTTTCTCTAAATCTTTTTTTTTCCAGTTAGGTAGATTTCATTTTAATCTCCCCTCGTATGTCCCAAAATTCATATAGATTATATTCTTACTATATGCCGATCATATAAATCTGAGTTAAGAAAATATACGACGAAATTCACACTAATTCAACATCTTGTAATATTCAAGGCAAAATGTATCAAAAAACCGCCGCTCTCCGATAATGAGCTTTGTTTATATTCAAAACGGCAATTTAATTTAATTTAATTTATTGTTTGCAGTTCCTCAATCATACAGTCTTAGGTTCATAGAAACTAGTTGACTGCTCCACCACCTAAAGGACGTAGGTACTTTGCCAAGTAATTGCGGATATTTTTCAGCTACATGGAAATTTTTTTACAAATTATTATCTACTAATAAGTTAAGACTGAAAGTTTTTCTCTCCACTGCGCTTTCTCTGATAGGTATATCTGTGAGTAGGTATAGTCGTGCGCAGCTTAGATGCTACAATTTGACAGATCTGTGACCCTTGTATTACAAGGTTTTAAGAGTGAGGTTTGCGTGCGGGAGGTGCATTTAAGGTGTGCGGGACTGTACATATAGCTAATACATCTGGCAAATCATCTTTGTCTTGAATAACCTCTTCTTAGATTATTTCTTTTGTTATTTTCTTAAATCAACTTGTGTATTTTTAAATGTCTTCTTAAGTATTAGTCTCGTCAAGTCTCTAATGGCCAGTTGCACCAAACACTTAAGCTCTGCCTAACTTTAAGCGTCACTTATACAGTAAGCCTCTAAAGTATGGAATAATATTCGTAATTTCTTTATTTTTGACATTTCGAAAAAACGCTCGGACAGGTGAATTTTGTTTTTAAAAAGTACACATTTTCAAGTAAAAGTAAATTTTTGACAGTCATTTGTTTTCGAGTAACGACGTCATCGAGATTTTTTTTTAAATAGCAACCCCCAACTTTTTTTCTTGATTCTGATAGCTCATTGAATTCTTTATCCAACCACATCAAAAATTTATTATGTTTTATGGGAAAAATTTTGAGAAAGAAATTATTGAAAATGAAATGAAATAATAATAATTTCATTTTCGGTTAAATGACGAACCATGATTACTCGACTTGAAAAGACTTTGTTTCAATGACAAGAATGACAAGTTTTCTTTTATTGTAGGTATCATTTTGGTTTTGTTGAAAATGTCACGCCTACTTCATTCATTTTCAATAATTTTTTTCTCAAAATTTTTCCCATAAAACATAATAAATTTTTGATGTGGTTGGATAGAGAATTCAATGAGCTATCAGAATCAAGAAGAAAAATTGGGGGTTGCTATTTAAAAAAAATGTCGATGACGTCATTACTCGGAAACAAATGAATGTCAAAAATTGATTTTCACTTAAAAATGTATGCTTTAAAAAAAAATTACCTGTCCGAGCATTTTTTCGAAATGTCAAAAATAAAGAAATTACGAATTTTATTCCATACTTTAGAGGCGCACTGTATATAAATTTAATAAATTTAATAATTTTAAATTTAAGCTCGTCTTAAGAGTTTGATGCAACTGGCCATAAGATACGTATAAAAAATTTCAGAAATTGCTTCCTTATGTATTAATGAAGTTCGTATTTATCATCTAGGAAGTTTTAATTTACATTTTATCTCTATTCAAAGTTGGTTCAAGAAAACTAAATTTAAACCTTATGAGTTGAAATTTATTCGTGCATTTAAATATAGAGACAATAACGCCCGGACGTATTTATTCTTTTAATTACAAGGGGAAAATTGAAGAAGACCTGAGATTTATTAAATTTACTTTATTCAAAGACGTCATTTATAATTTTTTTAATTCAATTTTCAATTCACTTCTTCTCAAAATTGTGGATGGTGGATGGATAACAGATCCACATTTTACAGTGAAATGGCATTTTTAATAATGAGATCCACTTTGTAATCTTTATTTTTTTAAGGAAAGAAAAAAAGTGTTTCACTGTGGAACATTCTCCCCTACACACAGTTAAAAGAGAACGAAAAACAATGAAAATATGCAAGATGCGATCTTATTTCTATTAGGAACGCCAAGCAAATTTCTGAGCGTTCTTTTTAACTGTCCACAACTATACATATTATGAAATTGCAACCGAGAGAAAACTAGTGATCTAAAAATTAACTTGAAATTACTATCAGCAGATGTGCAATCATATCGAAAGGACAGCATATATTGCCGCATATTATGCATATATCTATGTTACGGTTATGTAAAAAATATTAATAACCCTCATTTATTTATTAATATATCAATAAATTCAAAATCAATCGATTTATAAGCAAATTACACGTTTCGGTTCAAACAAATATTTTTGCGCATTTTATGAAGGTAAACAGCTGCGAAATAAAAACATATTTGTGTTATAGTTAAGTATAATGTAACATATATGACATTAAAGACATAAACAGACACTCAGGTGTTACCTTTTTTAATAATAAAAGGAAATAAGAGTGAAATAATAATAATTCATTAAACAAATTGTTGCCTAATAAATAAGTATTATACATAAAGCATATTTAAGAGATGAACAATTTTCAACACGATTTTACTGTTCAATTTAAAAATTCAATTTTCCTTTCCAGAAATCCTTTACGGTTTATTTAATTTTTCTTTTCTGTAGATAAAAAAAAATAGATACCAACATATTTCTGAATTTATTTTCAATGTAAGTAGTAGTAACTAGTAGTAGTAGAGAAAATAAACTTCTTTTAAAAAATTGTAATAGTAGTTTATATCACAACTGATAATAATTATATTTAAAAACTTTGAAGTTTGAAGTTGAAGGATTGAAGTTTTTGAAACAGTAATTATTAGAATTAAGAATTAAGAATTAAGAAGTCCTGCTATTTTAAAGCTCATAATTCATTTAGAATAATTAAATAAAGTTTGCGGTCATTAAAATTAAATTTACGGTAGATTCCCGGTAACTCGGGGCTCTAATACGCCTAAGTGACTGGCAACAACCTGCTCATTTGTATTCTCCGTAGGTGGCTTTAAACAATTAGGCAACATTTAAATGGAAAATAGTTGCTTCTTCAGATGCACTTACCCTGGGTTGCAGAAAAGATTTAAGACAGGTTTAATACAAACCAAAAGGAAAAGAACTTGGGTAAAATTCTGCAATCGCCTTCATTTTATTTATTGCAAAATTTTATGCCGAAAAATATTTTCCCCCCAAATTGTTGATATACATAAATTAAATGTTTATTGGTATCAGCAATTTCTTTGATTTTGAAAATATTTCAATTAATAAGTTTACAATTTATGGTTTTTAAAAATTGAGAACGTGCTTCATTTTATTTTCAAGAAGTGTTATTTGCCTTATTTAATATTATTTTGATGGTAAGAGTTTAGAATTTATAAAAATTTCTTTTGTAAGTTAGGAATAAGAAGAAAATCCGATTCGTCCATTAGCATTACGTTTGGTAAGTCCTTCAATAAATTAGCGGTCCCGTATTCGGACTGCCAGATGAGGCCCGCGCAGAATTAGAAATGAGTCCTCCCCGAGTCCTTTTTTCCTAGCTAGATAAGATCTCGGCACATAACATAAATATTTCATAGTGTCGAATGAGTACGTTTTAAAATCAAGATGGCACATGATCTCTATAAGTCGAGCAGTTTTTTGGGGTCTGCGACGAGCCGTGGCCAAAAACCGGACTGTCTGCCGGGCAGACGAAACAGATAAATATATCGCATCTTTATGGATTTGTTACAAAATTCTTCTCGTTTCAAGGACAACGCACTGCCCGCCATTGTTTACGAAGACGTGCCGATCAAACCGTCACCGTGAAGTATGGGTGATGGCCCTTAGCAATTTTAAAATATACCGATTTTTACCATCATTTACAACAAGAAAATCCATACAGTCAAATAAAAATAAAAAATGTATTAAACGCATTTAAATACGCATATACTTATAGAATTATACTTGCTACTGTTCTGTGAAAGACCGCTTAAGATAATTATCTTTAATCCGTTTCAAATTTAATCGTCTAATTAAGGTGTGCTTCTACCCCTAATTATTCTTGGTAAGTTAAATCAGGTTGAAGTAGACATTTTATTATAAATACTCCGTATTTCGGGTTCATCACTTAATGCAAATTTTGGGCTCCTATGAGTAAGGTGGGCACAGTGAGTTAGTGAAGTAAAAGTGTATCAGTTTCTTTACAATACCGGTGATTTATTTAAAGTGATATGGTTTTCAATCATAGGAAGAACTGGACCTTCAGAAGGGTGAGTAACTATAGATTCTTTCTAAACTAAATATTTTGTTTTGATTTTATCAGTTTATTTTGGGCAAATATTTGTTTATACTTCAGTGTGCAGCAGTCAAATTTAAGTTTAAAGAAAATAAAACGCCAAAGAGAAATGTCTTAAAAATGTATTATTTTTGAATTTTAATTTAATCGAGTATATTTCGTTTCGTTTTTGATTTACAAAATTATAGAAAACAAACAAGATTTAACAAATATATTCGTTAGTAATTTAATGTAGGTATACTACTGCTTTAATTTTTGGTAGGATCTTTTATGCCTCTACCAAATATGTTTGTCGTTTGATAGCGAAATAAACTTAATTGTCGATAATGTTTCAAAAAGCTATAATTTTTAATTTTCCTAATTTTTTTTCGAAATTGGAATTTGTAAGTTTCGTTTTGAGCATTGAGCAAATTCAGAGTGACAGTACGTCATATTAAAAGGATGCAATAAATTCGAATTTGCCCTATAAAAATATTTTTTGTAATTTTGTTTGAGGACCGCAGTTTTCGAATTAATTCTTAACTTGTCAGGGTTTGGTTTTCTATTAATCGTGACGCGTACGATCTGCTTGACCGATTTTTGAATTTTTGCGCGAGGGTAATATCTCCTCTGGCGGTTTTTCGAAAATCTGTAAAAAGGTCTCTCGTCGCGAGTTTCTTTCGGTACCTGGACTTCATCGGGAAGAAACTTTTGTATATGGCATTATTAAATGAATCGAATTGTTTTGTCGTTATGTATTTGTACAACTTTTAAATTCACCTTGTATTTTTAGTTGTTCCAAAAAGGTTTTATTAATTCAAACTGATAAATAAAGGAATTTTTTCGATTTCGAAGAAATGACGTGATCAAAAGTATCGTGCATTAGAAAATTGCCAGTCCTTGTCGATCTCCCATAGTCCCATAGCGATAAATAAATTAGAGAAATTAGTTCTTTAAATAGTTAATTGATAAATTGTAAAATTTGTAATAATAATAATTCATGGGACAGTTTGGAAAACCAGTATAAATGTCGACATTTCGCTGTACGTTTGACAGTTTCTTCAAGATAAATAATTTACTATTTTTCCTGAGGAAGCTGTCAAACGTACAACGAAACGTCGACATTTGTACTGGTTTTCAGAACTGATGAACAATTATAATTATTACAAACTTTGCCATAATTTTCAACGGACAAGTGCTTTTAATGATAAACTTAAAACCGTTAAATGAGCTTTAATGGTCATAAAATGAAAATTAAATAACGCCATTACTGTACTTTCTTACTTAATACTAAATTAATTATTTAATTACTAAATAAAAAATAATAATTATCATTATTTCCTAAGTGATCACGAAGTCAAAAAAAAAAAAGAATTCGACAGGTTGTTTCCAAACCTTATCAGAAACCTGTTTTTATTTAATAACACTGTGTTACAAAAGAATCTGGATATACTTTTTATGCCATATAAGTGTAAGTTGTAGATTTGGTCGAGTAATCAATTTTGGTATCTAAGAAGTACTGTATTTACACTGTGTTGATGGCAAAGGAAAGTATTGTTCGGAATTATAAAATACACTTAATACATTATTTAAAACTTTAAATTTTGCAGCCATTTTCTTTAAAAATGGCAAAAATCTTCTGGGAAATGCACATCATTTACTAAGTTTGCTATGACTGATTTGTGTAAGGTGACAACTTCAAAAATTTGAAATTTTTACACTTAGAAAAGTTCGATTTCTCTTTCCGTTTCGTAATAATTGCAATAGAGTATTATACTACCGACGAAAAAATTTTACTTTTAAAATCTTACTATTCCTGAAACTCTTTGCGGGGATTTTTACGGAGCGAAAAATAGTTTATACTATTTATAGGATTATTAAACGTCTTAAAATAACGGGAAGCGTAGATGAATTATGCGAATGTAAAAAAATATCGTTGAAATAGGAAATGAAAATCACTTTAATGTAACTCGTGTGTAAATAAAAACCTGGTCAAGTAGGCTACATTTAGTAATTCTGCTATGTAAATGCAATGACTTGACCAGGTTTTTATTTAGACGCTCGTTATTAGCAATGGTCAATGAAATTAAAATTTAAGTTTACTTAAATACTTCTCGTATACTAAAGAGACAGATACGATAAATTGTTTAAATATCACAAACAACGAGAACTCTTTGAAGAGGACAAATTTCAAAGAATTACGTTTTCTAAAACTATCTAGGAAATATACAATAATGTTAGAAATCTTTTACAGCGTATATTCTTTAGTGATAAAGTACACATGGAACTCAAAATTTTCTCTATCGGAGTACCTACCTAACTACTCAAAATTTACATTAACTGTCTCTAACCGAAGTCAACACCGTCAAATTAACGTATTAGCAGATCCCTCGCCGATCACAAGTACTTCCAATTGCTGCAGAATTCAGTAAGATCCACTTTAGGAGATCTTGGCATAGACCATGAAATTTGGCTATAGCTTGATGGATGGATGTCTTGCGCACAATAGTGCAGTTGTGCGAAACTTTTTAAATGAGTTTATCATTGCTGGGGAGAGGAGGTACCATTAACTGGCCGACACGTTTTCCAGATTTATCACCAAGAGACTTTTTCTTCTGGGATAATTTAAAAAATAATTGTATAATTGACAGAATTCCTATGAACATGTAGAGACGTTAAAAATAGCAATAATTGCCGAATGCGACAGACTATCTCAGTATAAATTGGCAAACATGAGGCAGGAATGTTATCAATAAGAAAATTGTTTAGCTGCATATGGAGTCCAGATTGAACATTATTTACAAATATTAATTTGATCTTTTTGTGTTGTCATAGTCATGGCTAACTGCTAATAAAATGTAAATTTTCCTGAAAACTTTAACTATTTTTGAGAATATGAGTACAAAATTTAAAAAAATAAGTAAGACTTTAAGTACATTTTAGAATTCTGAACAATTTTTTCCTTTACTGTTTTGCTATAAAATTTACAAGAGAGCCAATATTTGCAAATATTTAGTTTTACATGCTATTTTCCTATGTCTGAAAAACGAATCAATACCAACTTCGATTTTCTATAACTAATTTTTGATTAATCGTTTAAAAGCGAAATATATAGTTATACAGACTGTCCCTCAGATGCCTTTAGTCTATATCACATGTAATTCATATTCCGACATAATACAGTTAATTTAGTTGTTTGTTAATTTATGTTTATGTAGCGTAACGCTGATTGAACATAAATATAATTAAAAAAATATTAGATACTTAAACTAAGATTATGATATTTGTCGGCGTACAAAAGCACAACAATATTTAGGCCCAGTTTTACAATCGTGGAATAAGAACGGAATAACTGTTCGCCAAATATCATTTAATGATCCTCCATATCTACGTCACACCTACGTCACGTTATACCAATAATAATGCTTATCCGACGATTGTAAAATCGGGCCTTAGTTTACTTTAAAAAAATTCCGCGTCATAACGATCATAAAAATATACTTTTTGATTTTTGTCCGAAAAATTGTATAACATTACTTATAATTAGAGTAATGAGGTTAGGTTTTACCTACAATTTAAAGTCGCATACAAAGAAATCAGGAGATCTACCCGGCTAAACAATGTCCCCATTTTTGGATATGATATGGTTCGGCAAGAGTTCTCTTAAATTCAGTGTGGATCCAGTTTCCTCAAACTTTTTAACCCATGAGTTAATAACACGAACAGACGTTACCCGCCCATTACCCGGAATATTGAATCGATTGCTAAATGAAGGTGTCAGTGGAAAAGTTGCCTATTCCACAAATTTGACAAAATCGCCATACATTACCCTGCCCATTATATCATAAATACAAATATTTGTATCCGACATTTTCTAATCATTTAATACAATATATTAGGTGCTGCTAATAACCCTTTTTATGTTCTCTTTATAACCATCTATTTTATATTTTATCCTCAACTTTTAACGTTTTTTTCTCCATTTTCCACTGACCTTTTCCACTGACCCCTTCAAATAACCTTCGTACAATTGTAGCGCAATCACCATTATTATAAAATGATTTAACACAGAAAGCACGATGTACACCTGTTTACTAAATGGCATTAAATGACTGACAATATAACATCAAATTTAGAGCCCTCACCCAAACGTCAAATGAATAAGGAAACTTTTAAATTTTTTCTCACTTCACTGGCGTACCCTATATTTATTTATTCACGTTCATTTAACATTTTGTCAATGACTTATTCAAACCTAACACTGGCCGCTCTCTGCTTATAACCTAGCTAATTCTATTCTATCTTCAATCCTCTTGAAATTTCTCTCCTAAATACACTTATCCTATTAAAATGGTCACGTTTCCTTTAGCATTTTGTTTTAGAAATGTGAGGTAAATATCTTTTTTATGATAGGTTTTAATAGATAGTTGGATTTTGAATATCTTGAATAAAAAAATTGCCAATTTAGACAACAAAAATTTGGAAAAAATACAAAGAAGTTTATTTTGCAATAAGTCGTGAAAGATGAAAGTGACACTGAAGGTTTAAAGTTCGTTTTAGCTTTTTGATAATGGCGATTTTTTAGATAAATATGGTGATTGTCGACGTCTACCGAGGTATTTTGCAATAAACTTTTGTAAAATAAGTGTAATTAAATAAACCAAATTAATCATAGAAATTGTTTTACTTTAAATACTAAGAAAATGTAGTAGAAGAAAACGTATCTTGAAATTAATTAAATCTTGGAAATAAAATAAAAGATGAATCAAAATTAAAATTAATTTTAATTTCTACCTAACACCTTATTTTTTAGAATAACACACAAATGTAAATCTTTCGTGTCACGTTCACGATCAACTACAAAAAATTCTTGAATTTTAAAGATAATCGTGTGCCATCCTGTATACTACATATTATACAAATACAGGGCGGAACAAATTTTACCAGTATGTAGGAAAGACTTTTTTTAAGTTCCTATGTCCTCCTTCGGTATGTCCTAATCCGCACAGTTGAGGAACTACAAGGAGTCAAAGTTTTGTAATAAACAAATATTTGATAATAACGGCAACTGTGGAAACTGTTAAAAATCGGATAAACTGTATAAAAATGTTCAATTAACCTCAGTATTACAAAAACTGTTCAAACTGTGCTCCTTGAGCTCTAGTACAAGCATGAGCTCTACGAATAACTTTTTTACTTAAAAAAGTCTTTCCTACATACTGGTAAAATTTGTACCGCCCATTATGGTTCACCCTGTATACTTCAACTTTCTTGCTTTTTGTGTAAATTTAAAGTTTATCTTCTGTGATGTTTTAAAAATTTGTAGAAATTACTTTCTTTTTCTTCTAATATTCAGAATAATTTTGAAATCAATAATTTAATTCTATATATTTTTTAGTTGATAAAAACCAACGACAATCCCGGTATGAAAATATTCCACAAAGTGGCAAGATCTGTGGAAAATCGCTTTAAATCTGATGGTCCAATATCTGGTAAGCATAATACATACTTTAATTACGAAAGGCGATTGAAAATTTAATTTTTTATTATTTTATTTCGTATTAATTGATATACAAAGAAAGAAAATGCATAGTAAAACTTTTTTAAAGTGATTAAATGTCCTTCTAAAAGTTTTAAAATTTACAGAAATTCCAGTGCGCATGAGCGATCTGAGCGTCAGCATGGATTCTCTTAATTCACATTCGAAAATGAGTCCCATCAAATCCGACAAAACCAAAAACTCAATGAAATTGGAAAAGTACTCGGCGAAGCAAATAGATCAGTACTTGGAATTATGTAAAGTGAAGATTTACGTCACTCCAGGCGTGGAAATGGTTGATGTACCCGACGACGTCCAAAAGCAAAACTCAAGCGATGGAAACGTTTTCAAAGAAATCGAAGACCGTTACAAATCAGCTACATCTTTACAAGAATTAAATGAATCATCAACTTACCTGTCAGTAGAGGATATAAATGATACCTGTGAAAATTTGGAAGACGTGGGCGAAGATGATCTAGTCGAAGATAGTATTGTAGCAACAATAGAACAGCCATTCTTCCGTGAAGATTCGGCCGAAAATGAAATCGTTAGATGTGAAGTTAAAGAAGCGGAAGACAATCTTGATTCACTAATAAGCAAACAAGAATTTAATCAGATTTCAACTTGCACCGAAGCAGTGGAGAAAAATGGTACGAATGATAAGATGGGAAACCTGGTTGAGGATGACCATAAACAAAATACTCTTGAGAACACGAATGATATATTTAGGATTGCTGCAGTAGATGTAAGACAGTTACAAGCGCAAAGTCCTGAAGATGTAGAAGTTAATTTCTTTGATGAGAATAATATTGAGGAAGATCCGTTGGCGCTCATTCTTGACGCACCAATTGATAATAACATACTTAATTATACAAATGAAGACGACATTGAAAATGGCTGTAAACAAAATATTACGAAAGAACAGGGTGCGAAATCGGCTCTACCCATAAAACAGAGATCTGAAGATTTTAAGATCAGTTTTGGGGATGCAAATCAACAACAGAATTGTGCTAAAGAGATTTCGGAAAATTCATCAAAATTGGTTGATGTACGAAACGGGTCCATCGTACTTCAACCACATTTGAGCGTCATTAAGACCGGGAAAGATACCAACAAAGAGCGTAAGTCACTAGTGAAAAATATGATTGCCTTGTTCAATCAAAAATTGCGCAAGGAAACTTCAGAACAAAGAAACTGTCATGACGTATTAGATGAAATTACTAGTTATCCATGCAGCTTAGTGCGTCAAAGAATCAACCAGTTCTCCAAAGAAAAAGAAGATACCAACGGGTATAACAAAAGAAATCAAGAAGGTATTTCCCAAACTTTGGTGCGGCAAAGAATTCAGCAACTTTTGGCTGATGCCAATATGGAAAAAATCCTTAGATTCCAGTCTTCAGATTTGACTGCAACACAAGCTCCTCAGATAACGAGTAAAAATAATATGGAGAAATCGATTCAAACTGAAGGAATACCAGCAGAGACAGATTTTTATAATTCCAGCAGAACTTTCATAAGAGATCTTCAAATGTTGTTGAATTTACATCAGAGTATTGACCAATCAGATGATGATTCGCACAGTTCGCAATTCTCTTCCGATAGTTTAGAAAACTCTACGCACCATGAAGTCGAAAATTCCGCTAATTTACTGAAACGAAGTTACGGCGTAGAAAACTTGTCTCATCTTGAAAATTATGAAGACAGCAAGAATTCGGACGAGTTGATTTCGAGTTCCGACGATGGTGAAGAGAAAATCTATTCGCAATTCGCTGGACACACAAGGGATCAAAGTTCTCCCTCAAATACCACCCCTGTCCACTACGAAACTATTGAAGAAAGCGAAACTGAATCGACTGAGGATTATTTAACGCCCGTCGACGTCGGATTAAGTATGCCGAAAAATTCTGCAGCTCTGCGTAGTGAAGAAATTACCAAAAAATTCGTCGTGAACCTGTACGAAAGCGGACAGATGAGGTCGCTCGATTCCTGCGTTGCTTTAAAAAAGCCGGCGGATTATAAAATAATTCATTCCGAGAATGAATTGCACATAAAAAACATGGAAGTAATCGGCGATAAAGAACGTGTAAACTACGGGAAGTTAAACAAACACTCCTCCGAAAGTGATAGCAGAATTAGTAGGAGAGTCGATTCTGTAAACCTCGGAGGAAATAATTGTATCAATGTGGAGGTCCCTACAGATTTTTGTCAAGAGCATATTTTGTTGGAAGGCTCAGATACTGAAGCTGATAGAGACCTACAAACACAGGTAAGCCCAGTTTTTTTTTTAAGTTTAAAATCTGTATTTTATTGCTACAGTAGGTTTATGTACTTATATAGCAATTTTTTGGACCGCTTTTTAAAATTTTGTTTTATTGAATATGCACTTAATTTCTTTGAGTAACAAAGAATTATTAAAAACTTGGAAAACTTAAATGATATTTCCTGACCTTATTAATAAAACAATTAAAAAATCTTAAAAAAAATTGTAATATAAAACAAAATTCAATAGATTTTTAATATTTTGCTAATACGTAAATGTTTTTAATTATTTTCAGTAGGCAGAGTAAATTAAGACGCATTCAAGAAATTTAAAAATATTTTTTTTTTAATTTAATGTCTAACTTGTTTGCTTTTCGTTTCCTATTAAATCAATATTTTTGAAGATATATTCCGCAGTGATTACAGAAAGTTGCATACAGTAGCCGTCACAGCAAGTAAACGTTACAAGTACACAGAACAATTTCTTGTTTATTTAAATTTAACTTCGCGATAGCGCAACTCATTTTGTGTTTATTCTATTGCGACAAGACATCGAATTACTCATCACATCCGCAAACTTTGAGCGAAATTAAATCTGAACGATAAATTTCAAAATCGTTGCGGCCGCGCGGAATTAAAATCGAATCCTTTGTCACCATGACGTGTGCCGCAATATGAAGTTCGTTTCGCTTTTATGAAACCACATGTCTGATTAACAAATTTAATGACGAGATTGTTTTAATTGGTTGTAGGCAAATGGTGAAGTAGAAATGGAGGAAAATATTTACGCGTCAGCAGAGTCCGAGGATGGCAAGGAAACGCTGAAAACTGAGGACGAAATTTACTTTACTTTAAAGCACGAGGCGGATGTCCAGGGGATTATTATACAACAGGCGTCTAAAGCACTCGAGATTTGCAGAAATAGTAGAAATTTCCTTGCTGGCAAAGAATTGATAGAAGCGGAAAGGATTCTACTTGTTGCAAGTAAGTCTGCATTCAATTCTTTTGGCAACTGTAAAAGAAATTACCTAATTATAATATTGTGTTATAAATTTACTTTATATTTATGTCTAAAATTTTTACAGCTTGCAAATATGAATTGTTAAGAAACGAAATTCAAAAGGCCAAGTACGATTCTTTCAAACCAAGAAACGACCACGCCTTCGGAAATATCACCATCGACAATTTATTTTTGCCTCTCCAACTGAATGAGGCAGACTTTACTCGCTTTAACTTCTACTTCATCTTGATACTCTCCCACAAGGACACAGTATTTTCCACCAAGCTCGTTGAAGGCAACTCGATGAATTACGCGAATTTCGAAGACGCGTTTGAATTTCAAGATCTCCCTTCAGACTTCACCATCAACATTGATATTTACGGCTTGAAGGTAAAGAAACTGGAGGACAAGAATCGCCTAAGCAAGAAACTCAAAACCAAAAGCGTAAGTGCTTCTCGAAATTAACGACTTGTAGGTACGTACTTATTAATTATATTTTTTGGTGTTACAGAAACTCGAAAATCTGTGTCCGAAAAAGAGGTTGTTTTACAAAGACGTCCAGACGATCACGCTAATGGAAACTTCAGTTACCCAGTCGTCGTTTTCTCTCTGCGGAAGCATTGCGGTTACTCTGGATGACATCAATAACAACAGTAACAATTGGTCAATCAAGAATGCCTGTCATAATATCATCAGTAATACAATGAACTTAAGCGTTTCAATCAGTGATGTGCGAATAGAATGCAACAAAAGGGGGTTCCTGACAGTTGGGAGCGAAGTCAATGGACACTTGGCATGGAATAGACGTTGGTGTGTCTTGGATGGAGCAAATTTGAAATTCTTTAATTATCCTAGCGACGAGGATCTCGTCGATCCTGCAGTTATTTTGAATTTTAAGCATTGTTTTTCTGGGGAAATTGAAGTCTGCGATAGAGAAAGATGCGCAAAGTCACGTACAATGTTGCTTAAAACGAGATCGATGGTAAATGGAGCTTCTGAATCCGTTCGACATTTTTTAAGCGCGGACAGCCGAAAAGATTTACTGGAATGGCAGAGTAGAATAAATTCGATTGTGGGAGCTTTAGTCAAATGGAATCAATTATCATCTGATGGCTCAGCTTGATTTATGATTGTACCAACTCAATGGAGTTGATAAATTAGCACATTTTAAGAAATGTACGCCAAAATCACTTTGTATGCCGCAAAGCAATACAAATTGCATTTTGAATTTACATATTGTATATAACTAGTTTTTTTAATATATTTTTATATGGAAAATTTGAAAAAAGAAATAAACAATGGGAATATTCTAGTTTGTTTTAATTATTTGCATAGGTCTTTGATGTACGTAATAATAATCAGTTTTCCAAAAAGCTATTTTTGATTAGGTACGAAGTTCGTAAAATCAAAAAATTAAGCTACCAATTTATAATTTATTTCTTGTTTTATGAAAATGCACGCAAGTATTTCATATTTATGAAGCAGAGTCGAGTTCTAATTTGTTCTTGCGTGAGTTTATATAACAGAAAATTAATTCTTTAAAAAAGAAAAGAGCGAAAGAATTTAAATGTTTAGTTAAATCATTTAACCTTGATTGGTTACGGTTGGACAGCAACGAGTTTAGTCTTATAGTTAATTGAAAACCTCGGTAAAAATTTAAATAGCGTTAAATTGATTCCAGCTATCTACGTAAAGCATCCTCGAATTACAAGGAATTTTTCATAAATTCAGAATTTTGTTGCCAATTTTTTCTTAATTATTAAAATAATAAAACTTTTCTTCGCTAAACCATTACATAAAGCTCAATATTAAAAATTGAGGTTTCTTAATTTTTTTAAACAAGTTATTAAATTAAAATATTAAATATTATGGCTCTGTAAAAAGCTTTACGATTTTTATTAATTAACGATTATTATGAGTAAAGTTTTTGTTCTTGCTAGAAATTAATTTTAAATTTGTTATTAGTTATTATTATTAATTTGTTATGTATGTACTTCGTTTTTTGAGACAATTAAAATAATCATTTTACATAAAACATCTTTTATAAATTAATTAAAGCAATAAATAAAATTGGCTTCATTAAATTCAAAAAATATTTTTTATTAATATGCAATTGATGTAGAGAAATTATATTAATATTATTATACAGGGTGCTGAAAATTTGGCAGATCCACTCTACGGCATATTATTAAATTCATTTGATCTCGTATGTTAGAAATTTAATTAAAAAAATCAAGAATTTTTCTGCAGATTATTGGCCATCAAAGTTTTAAAATAATTATACATCGAATATTATAAATTAGTTCTTAGATTTTGATAGAATTTACATAGATTTCGGGGTTTAAACCTGAATTCTGCCTATTCGGTCTTTCGTTAGTCGTCCTTATCTGTGTTGGTCACAGGGGCGTAACTAGGACGTGGCAACGGTGGTACTTGACACAGGCGCAATCGAAAAAGGGGCGCCTAATGGATTGGGCTAGGTTGGGTTGAATCAAAAGCAAGAAACACGTACGAATTAAAATTTAAAAAATAAGAATAAATTATGCAGCGTAAAATCCCAAATTGTATTCATGGATTATGATCACGGGTCGGGAAAACGGTGGGGTCCAAAGTTCGATCGCTTAGTCAGGTGCGGCGCGCGCTCGATCGTACGTAAAGTTACGTGTGAATATTTACTTTATTTCAGTTAGCGAGCGCCAGGCGACATCCGCCACTGACTGTTGTTTACGTATTTTGTACAGTTTTTGCGCTCGAATTAGGTCATTCACCGTACAATCCAACCAAATCCCCGGCGTTTAATTATGATCTCACTTCAAACGAACGAGACATACGAAAGAGATGTAGAGAAAAGGTAGTTATTGAAAAGAACAAAACAAAAAAATAATTAAAATGGGTACTGTAAAATTTGTGTAGGTGATGTAGAATGAAAGTGTAATCAAAATAAAGGAGATAAAGAGGGAAGTACCGGAAACGAAATAATTAATGGGGCGAACGAGGAACGTGAAAGGATACGCCTGGCAAAGAAAAAAGATAAAAATACAATAAATAAAAAAATTCAATATGGACACAAAAATAATAGGTAAAAGAAAATAGTGAAAAGATAAACTTGGGATGTAAGAAGTCTAAATCAACAAGGAAAATTAGAACAAGCCTTGAGGGCAATTGAAAGGTATAGAATAGAAATATTAAGAATAAATGAAATATTAAATCAGTATAAAATGACAGCATGTGTTGCGTTTATAACATGGAATTCAAGACAAAAACAAACTCACAATAATTCTATTCCATGCCCCAAAAGAAGTAGCCGTAAGTTAAAGAAATTTTAAATTTTTTATCAACTTTTGCCATTGAATTTGGAGCTTTATTGTAAACAACATAAAGGAGTGTAATGGTGCACTTATCACTGAAGCTAAGACCTGCCGCCCAGATCTCATGGCAAGCATTGATAAAAAAATTTAAAAAAATTTCCGGTATATAACGAATACACTTCAAAAAAAGATATTTTCATACTCATAGGAGATCTCAATGCTAAGGTGGGTTCTGACAACTATGGACTTGAAAGTATAATGGTCTATGAAAAAGATTGAAAACGGGGAGATGTTGGTAGAGCTATGCAGATTGTTTCAGCTTAAACTAAGAACTCTATTCAATAACAAGAAGTGTCATAAAGTAAAGGGGATATTACCAAATAAGAAAGTTGAAAACCAAATAGACCATATTTGTATAAGCGAAGCAAGGAGCAAGAGGTTAATGGATACACAAAGTAAAGAGAAACTCGTGTAGAATCGGATCACTATGTCGTAGTGGTAAATAAAAAAGAAAAAGGTTCAACATTAAAAAAATTGAACAACTCAAGGTTTTAGACTGAAAAACCCGGATTTTTATTATTTTTCCTGTCGAATATTTTAGAAGTTAGAGAAAAACACCCGGCATATTTACGTACACGTTTTTATGAAATGTATAATTTGAATTTTGAAATTTTGCCACGGGTGCTAGCTTGTCTAGTTACAGCCCTGGTCGGTTATTGCCAGACTTTGGACATGGCTACGCAATGATTGAGCGCTTTTTATTGGTCCTCGTATTGCGTAACCATGGCAACGCTCCGAAATGTCCGAAGTCTGGTCATTAAGTAAAATAACATCTCCGTTAGAGATACTAAGCATTTAAAAGAATTTAAACACCAATCTAAAGTAATATTAAAATAAATGGATAGTTTGTATTATAAAATAAGTAAAATAATTATTTACATGTATGTACAACGTACAATTTTGTAAATAGAACTCCAATTAAACGAGCGAATTACTGTGAATTTATGCGATAAAATTCTTCTCAACAATTTCAGTTGATTACTTTGTAGTGGTTAGAACTTATCAATACATCGATAATTATCGTCCGCAGATATTTTACACGAATAGAGCAATTAATTCGAACACGACTTTCCTGTTACTGGTAAAGCATCGGGCAGGGCATTAATACGAAATTAATTCTAAAACAGTAGGCAAACGCAGGCTCTAAATTGCAAATTTTCCAATTTATCAAACGGCTTCTGATATTAATCTCGTGCCTGTAATTAAGTCAGATGTCATTAGCTCGGCGATTTTTACGAGATTTTATTAACTCAACAGAAAACTAATGGCTTTAACGGTTTGTTTTATAGATAACTTTTATCTGCGAGATGTTTAGCTTGCTCATTGGACGTATTTATTAACCGGCTTAATTACAAATATACATATTCAATCAATAATAAACCGCTTTTAATGGTGGCAAATAAAAGGAGCTTTTATGGTCTGTTGTCGAAGGACGCTGTACTTGTGCGGAGGTTTCAACATATCGATTTGGATATGTCGCCCATTCAAACGCGTTTTTTATAATTAAATTCTTATTCAATAGCAGAAGAATATCATCAGAAGCAGTAACATTGCTTAATGGGCGCCTTGCATTTGCAACATATCTTAATTTGTAAAGTAATATGAAAATACATGCGTTAAGAAGTTATCAAAAACTTTTTACTATTAAATCTAAAGGCAGGCTTCCACCGAGGCCTATAGTCAGTCGCTAGCAAATTTTCATAATAATTCTAAATGGAAATTTCAGCCATCGCAAGTTTTTTTTTATATGTTAAATTTTAATGGAATTGTTTGGCATTCTTCGTTCTCCCTGTCCAAAAAAAGTGCGAGTATCAATAATTTTATATGTTATTAACTAAATTAAATAAAATTTTAATCCTTTCTGTGTTGATTACGTGGGCCTAGACAAATTTAGAGTTTCCTGCAGAAGGTAGACAGGGAGACAAGAATCCGACAGTGTAACTATATAAAACGTGTGCGTGTCTCCGGCCGATATAAAACAGGTAGGCTAACACAACGTCCAATGGAGGCTATCGCAAAGGGACCGGCCGACATCACTCTCTCAGATAACACGCAAGAGATGTTAATTAAGAAATGAAGCTACCGGACACTTAATGAGATCCAGAACAAATTCAAAATAAACCAGTCCGCCAATGCTCCCTATACGACCGATCTTGTGCTCTTCCTCTCCCTGCTCGATTTTATTACGTTTACAATTAAAATTCCTATTGATATTGCAGAGCATCGATATCGGTGTTAAATCAGATTTTTAAACGTTTTTTTTTTAATATTCTTAAACTAAGAGTGCTTCGGGAAAAGCACATTACCGAGTTAATGTCTTTGGTAGAAACATAAATTCTTGTTTATGCATCGAAATTAAATAAAAAATAAGAAATGTGGACACTAAAATAAAATTAATGGAAGTAATGAAAACTTTGCAAGACGTTTACTGAATACATTATGGAAAAAAAACTTTTTTAGGTTTAGGCAAGGTCAATGAACTCAGCAATAGAAAGCATATCAAGAGAATGGAATAGGGAAACGAATACAAAAGAACCAATAACTGTGAATAAATTAATGAAAAAAAAAAAGAAAATGATAACGGCACATGTCGATTAAACTTTGGGCAAAGAGAAGCAATTTTTTCAAGATTAAAAGGTTTAATGTGTATGTAATATCTATAACTAAAAGACTGCTATTATAAAATAATTTTACGTCTTAACTTGTAAAACATCAAAGCACAGTTTATTTTATTAATAGTTAATTTAACAGTTCATCTGATTAAGATTCATTTTAATTAATAATAAAATAATATTTGAAAACACTATAAATGCTCGAATAGTTTTAAATAAGTTTTATTTTTAGAACATTATTATAAATATATTATAATTCGTACGATATTCAAATTTTAAATTACTTTTTGTACTATTCCAACTGCATAATTGGAAAACACTCTCAGTCTGTAAATTTGGGAACTATTCTGTTAATTAATTAATTATTTTTATTTCTAAAATTATCAACAACTTATTAGTATTACACATGTAATGCTCGTGGTAAATACCGAAAATATTCAACAAACCATTTGTATTAAATTTAAATTAACATTAAGTGTTATTAAACAGTTGAAATTATTATAGTTAAAAATATCAATAACAAAAATTTGTTTCTATTAATTTTATTTTCCACTAAACAAACGATAACCTCATATGAATGTATTATAAAAAAAGTTTTATTTTTGAATGTACAGTATATTTTAATCATGGATATTCCAATTTTTGAAATAAAAAATAACTGGTAAACACCCTGAGATTAGTTAGTACATTTAGTAAAACGTTAAACATTTCTTTTATATTTGAGAGCATTCAGTTGTATGCATTCAAACACTTTCTTATTCAAAAAATAATTAAAGAGAAGGGTTGCAGTGATAGGACGTTTTTAAAATAAATTCTAAATTTTATTATATCTGAAATGAAAGCACTAAACGTAACGTTAGAATACATTCAATTACGGTATTGTGTGCAATTACGTAAATATGTCTTTCACCTTTTTGTCGTATGTGTATACCCAATTGTTGCCTTGATTTAAATGCATTTTATTTTTATACATCAGCTGGTCCCGAAGAATAAAGTCGTACTTTATGAAATTTATGTTTGTTTCGAAACCAACAGATTGATAATATCAGAATTTTGTTGTCAGCCAAAATGCATATAAATTGACAAAAGTTGTAGGATCTCCTTAGGTGCAATTAATTATTTTGTATATTGTTAATTGTCCATAGGTAGATTAGGTATATAAATGTAGCATGGTCAGAGCTGGGTAAAATAGTCGATAGAAATTATTTTGAATAGAAAATACAAAATAAAACGGCACATCTTATTTAAAATTCAAAATGGAAAATGCTCTCAGAGTTTTTATTTAAAACACAAACTATAAAATATTTATTTCAAATGGATATAAAAAACAGTTTTTACTTTATTTACAATTTGCCTTATACAGCGTGTCCCAAAAAGTTTTATTACAAATGGAGAAAAAGTTTATCTTACATTTCACAAAAAAAATTATTGTTTATAAAAAGCTCTGCATGACTAGTAGATTCATAATCAGGTACAAATTTTTTAAAAAATTGGCTGGAATACAGGGAAAATAAAAAATAATGATTTGGACGGAGCGAAAAATACGTTCAAACTGTAGTGGAGAAGCAAAATGTTCATTGAAATTGTAATTAAATAGCAAAAAATTATGCACATTTGTAGATTCCCAGATAAAAATTAAAAAATAAACACCTCAGCAATTGTTAGATAATTTATTTTTATAAAACATTGATAACCTTCTTTATCAATTTTTATCTGGGAATATCAATAATATACAAGTGTGCATAATTTTTTGCTATTTAATCACAATTTCAATAAACATTTTGCTTCTCCACTACAGTTTGAACGTATTTTGCTTTCCGTCCAAATCATTATTTTTTATTTTCCCTGTATTCCAGCCAATTTTTAAAAAATTTTACCTGATTATGGATCTACAAGTCATGCAGAGCTTTTTATAAAGAATAGTTTTTTTTGTGAAATGTAAGATAAACTTTTTCTCCATTTGTATAAAACTTTTTGAGACACACTGTATATTAATTGTTTTTCAAAGATGTCATGCACCTCCTTTTTGGGGCCATAATCATTCCCCCATAACTAAATAGGAGTTCGACAGGCGCAGATGATGATAGAGGAGTATTAATATTTAAAAAAAGCACGTACTAGCTATGGCAAAAAAATGGCATTTGTTACGAACATACGAGAGGTACCTCCTGTAGATACCTACATCGAATGAAATCAGCAGAGCTTAAATTTTGTGCTAATTTTATTTATTTTTAAATACAAAAACCTACTTTTAATTTCTATTTCAAATATAAAATAGAAATTGATTTTCCCATCTATACAGGCTGTTTTTTTAACTTCATACAAAAAACGAAACTGGTGAAAGTTGACATTAAAAGTGATAGAATGAAGCAGTTTTTATATAACAATTGATTAATAAATATTAGAGATAATAAATGTTTTCGGCGAAGGATGAAACAGTTTGATAGTCCCTGGCTTAGTTTTATTACGTAATCGGAGAAGTATGTCAGCACCGGCTGTTTAGGTGGCTGAGTTTTCAATTGCACTTCGTCGCAGATAACGGCGTTGAAAACATGGCCGAATTTTCCAATAGTGTTATTGTGAACATGATTTTAATATATGGCGAATGTGGTCAAAATGCGTTGGTTGCAAGACGTTTGTATGCACAGCATTATCCAGTGAACGACAGCGCCCGCAACGTATTATGAACGCGGTAGAAGAGATTTTAGAACTTGTAGAAAAAAATCCTTCGATAAGTGTTCGGAATATTGCCATACAATTGCATATGTCACACTCAGTTGTTTGGCGAATTATTCATGAGGAACAATTATACCCGTTCCATTTTCAAAGAGTGCAAGATCTGATGCCCGCAGAGCTTACCTCCAACGCATGTAATTTTGTCGATGGTTACTCTGGAAACAGACAGACAATTCGAACTTTGTTAATAACATTCTCTTCACTGACGAATCAATGTTTACAAAGGATGGTATGTTTAATTTTCACAACATGCATGTGTGGGCAGAAGAAAATCCTCATGTAATGCGGCGCCGTAGTTTTCAACAACGCTTTTCGATCAATCTGGGGGGGCAGGTATGTTAAACGGCACTTTAATCGGTATGTTTACGGCTCGCGCAGGGGGGAACTTCGAATACTTATTGTGAGTGAAGGTCACCGTCCGTTGCGTCTAGCGGTTCTAAACATTTCACAAGGAATTGCCGGATGTCGGTTTGAATTCTTTGATTCTTTTTTTCGTTTCAATTTTGGTGCCAAATACGCCATTAAGTTTTTGTTAGAACTTCAAGAACACCCTGTATTTAAAATAATAAATACAAAATAGTATTTTCGATATGTATCTGAAATGAATTAACTTGAAATAGTTCCAACACCTCTGAACGTGGTAATAAAGGTTTTTCATAATTTGTTTTAAATTTTAATATAGCTATCGGTTTCAATATTGTATCCTGATCAGGCTGCCACCTTCAAAAAATTGTTAAAATTGAAATAATTGGAAAGAAGGAGAAATACCAATGATATTGATAATAGGAATATCAATGATATTGATATTCCTCTTTCTTCCCTCTATTTTTTTTTTTAAATTGTTATCATTGAAATCAAGCATGTGATACCGTGTGTGATACGTGATACCGAACCCGGTAGCTATATTAAAATCTAAAACAAATTAGGAAGCATCTTATTACCACGTTATAATTATTTTGTGTTTGTTATTTTATCAGTAAACGTAAATTTCTAAAGTTACTATTTACGGTAAAATATTACAGGTTTCAAGCTTTGCAATATAAAACTCACACTGTATATGTATGTGAAGAATACGAGACGTTTAAATTACGAGTATCTGCATTCACGCTAAACAATAATTAATATTGAAAGGTCAATATTTATTAAATACTTTTAGAAATAGTTTAATATATCATTCGTATTCCATGCAATGGGGTGTAGTGTGACACTTTGACATTTAAGAGAAAGAATAAGAAACGTTCGTTTAATTGGAGAACAACTAAGAATGAAATAAAGGCAAACTAACGTTTCAGATGCAAAGCAGTAGTATCATTACTAATTTTAATTTCAGGAAAACAAAATTACTGTAAAATGAAATGTAAATTCATTTTATTTTATTGGAAAATGCAATTTCTAAAATAGAAACCAACCCCCACCCTTTATAAAGCACTGCCACTGCCCTTTAAAATGATTTAAGTATGTACGAGAAATCAAAAAATCGTAACATGACGTTCAAAACATGAATATCAATTGAGATAAATATAAGTCCTGGTACTTCCTTATTTAAAATAACCCACGGCCTCCAAACTATAATACAGCACAGCGCAAAATTGATTTACAGTAGTCGATATAATCCAGGACAGAAAAGTTGATTCACGTAATACGTATAATAATAGTATGCAATCAATAAAGTATGTTGAAAGCTTGCACTTTGCCTACGGTATAATTAATGCCTTTAATCATTTTTAACGTTCAGCCACAAATTATAGATTAAAGTAATTATAATGACATGTTATTCGTCGTGTGTGACATTGAGTATTTTTTTAAAGTTAAATTACCTTCGCGTGCTGACGAGGGTAGATTTACACAAATATCTACATACCTCATGAGATGATCGGAAAATATTGGAGAATTTTAACAGAAGTCCTTTTTGAGAGGCACAAATTTGAGATTTTATACAGGATGATTAGTGAGTGCTGATTACACAAAAGGAAGTTTGAGTTAGTGGCGGCTTAATAAGAACACCTTTCTAAACTCTTAGAAAGTCAACCTTTACCTAATTGGCAAAATTATTTACTTGTAAATATTTCCTTTCGCGAACGTTACTTTTATTGTATACCAGTCAATATAATACATTCACGTCACCTGTTAAATGTTTGCATATTACTCATATCTTGCAATCGTAGTACGGCCGATGTAAAAAGAGTTAAAAAAGTAAGTTAGTAACCCTGAGATTTCTGATGAAAATTTTTGCACGCCGCGAGTGGAATTTACTTAACGCACGCCTTTACTGATTGATTTGCTTCTAGGTGTTTTACATTAAAACGTAAGCCCATTAATCTTGCCGTGTAACTTATTATACTAATTTGATGCCCTCGAAATGTATAAATATGTATGACTTACTCGTTTATAATATTATTGCTAACGAGTATGAATTAATCTGGCGCGATTGCAGAAAGTGACTTTTCGTTATTCATTGACCGTTGCCATCTGACTGACTGGCTGGTTGGCTTAGCTAGTTAATGTCAATCAGAAAACACACGGTATATAATTACCAGTTGTTTTCAGTCTTTTCATTTAACATGTTTATTACATAAATGTATAAGTGCAAGATAAGAATTAAATAATTTACCTCGCTGGCAATTGTTTTGCACCATTGATGGATTAAGTGGTATGTATCCTTAGAAAAAATGGAAGGGAAATTCACTTTAAGACAGCATGATGTAAGTGTATTACTTCCACAGTTGGTACCGAAGAAAAATTTGCCGTTAACTATTTCGAAATATAAAAAAGCAGATTTCATTATCCTTTTGAAGCTTTGTATTCTTATCGTCCATCTGAGAGACAAGAAATATAAAGGATAACTGCACGAGGCAATAAGTCAATATAATAAAGAAGTAATAAATACTTACAACGAAAAATGTCGGGTACATTGTAATAGTTCAATTGTCTCCGTCACTTTTTGTCCAGATCGCATCGGCCTTTTAGAGACAAGGAGCCAGCGTGCATGTTAATAGCAATTAATGGAAACAAAAACGAAGAGAATAGAATTTTTTGCCGACAAAAACAATGAGAGATAAATACATCTAAATATCCAATGTTGGTAGCGCGGTTAATCTCTGATTTAAATATCGTCTCCACTTGTCTCTCGTCGGTCGCCTCCTCGCTACCATAAGGGCATTCTGAAAACCCGTTCCATGAGACGACGCGCAGGGGATTATATTCAAATGGGGGACCACCGGGCCTAACATGTCACCTATCTATCACGGGACGACTCAGGACATATTCAGGATAATTCCCATGCTCTACATTCACGGTCGTTCATATGCTATTGTATAGCGGTGGGGTATTGTTCTCTTTTAAAGTGATAGTTTTTATTGCTTTTAAATTAAAAAAAAACAATGTAAAATTTTGTTGTTTTCCCAAAAATTTTTAAAGTAACATATGCATTATAAGACAATGTGATTCAAATTGCCAGAATGTAGGAAAACAGGATTTACTAAATATTTTATTATCTGGTAGAGTACAGGATGATTCTTGAATAAACGGAAAAAAAAATACTGACGAAAGGAGAGATTTTCCAGAATACAGCACGAAATGCACGTTACGCCCTATACATAAGACGAGAATTTAAAGTTTACATATTTAAAAGCACGCACTTGCACAGCTGCAACTACAATATCAGTTATTACAAATAAAATTGCTTCAATAATAGCTGTGATATAATTTTTTGAAAATCAGATAATAGAATCCAGATTTTTAAGAAAATTCAAAATATCTCAAAAAATGATGCAATCTAGAGATAGAGAAATGTATTGTAATTTTACATATTTTTACATGTAGAATTCAAAAACGTAACAAAAAGTACAGCATCCCATTTAAAATAAGCGAGTCGATAGCGACTTCCGGTATAATCGGAAGTGACTGGAAGTCAATTTTGTTTTATTTGAAAAGTTCACTTTGAAATATATCTGCTCTGTAAATTTCAAATTTGTATCTAGGCCTCTTCCTTGAAAACTTTTAGTGAATGGGTTGCGTGAATAACCCTGTATATGTTTATTCAAATTTATTTAATATCGATAAACAACGTCTGAAATTTATTTATGTTGTATACTTAATTCATAGTTGCTTTGTTTAATTTGCTGGCAGTTGTTTTCTACATTTGAATTTTAATATTGTTTATTATTATTTATTATTCATTGTTAATGATTTTTAGGTCCAGTTTTACAGTCCAGTGGAATAAGGACTGTTCGCTAAATAATAAAATAACTATTCGCCGAATGGCCTTCCAACATTCTTCCATATCTACGTCACGTTATTCCAAGAATATTGTTATACTCACTTTAATCGACGATTGTAATATCTGGCCTAAATGTAGGTACTAACCAGTTGGACAGTTTCTGCAATACTTAACTAAAATAGATATATTTTTGATTTACCGATTTACCGATTACTGTTATATGATAATCATTTTACTTTTGCTCTTGTATCTCTTTATTTATTTTAATAATTTTAACTTGCTTATTAATATAAGAATGTTTCTGAATGTGTAAATAATTCGATAACAAAAATATTAAGATCTCAATAAAAAATTAATTTTTGTTGCTATTAAAAGCTAATTACTATAATAAGAGTAATTATTTAAGAATTTAAAGCAATTCCTCGGTAGTATAGTGGTCAGTATCCCCGCCTGTCACGCGGGAGACCGGGGTTCGATTCCCCGCCGGGGAGGCAACTTTTTTTTTTTAATTTCCATTTTACTTATTAATTACTGGAAGTGGGTAATTTAATTTACGTTTTCAATTATTGAAATTCTAGGAAAGTGTTAATGTATACACGCTCACTATGAAGATAGTACTGCTAAAAAAATGATCGTTACCAAGTCGGACGTAAATAAACCAGAGGTTAGCACCGCAACCGTAAAAAACCCAAAATCCAAGTTTGAACAGTTGGACGTGCCTGCTGCCATCGATGTGCTGCTTGATAACTTATGGATTACCTTATACAGGATGTTTGTAAAATAAGTGCAAAAATTTTAACCACATTACCGTGAGAGCACATAGAACACGGAAAAATTTTTCATAACAGGGGGAAAATTATTTTATCCGCCCCTTATACGACGGTTATGAAACAACAAAACAATAACAAGGCAATAAACATCGTAGGCGTGACTAATATGCATAGGTGCACTCACTCACCGAATAATATCTGTGTGGAAGAACACATTCAAATGTTCACTACAGTAATTTAGAAATGTTTATAACAACTGTTCAAAGTGGCATCCATCATTAGCGACACACACACGAAACGTTCCATAATCGCGTAAATGCTGGGACATTAGCTGTAAATGTTCTTGCATTGATTTGGAAATGAGTTTTCCATAAATTCGACGTGCTTCTTCAGTTTCTCGAGCTTTGCCGTAGATGAGGAGCATCTGTTCTCTCGCCGTTCGTGAATTGCGGCATTATTACTTAGCACAAAAAATAGTAATAGTATTTAGCTTTAACTCGTTCAACCACTTTTCACAAACTAAACTGTTGAACCCAAAGGATACGAACAATAAATTGTGTGTCATGATCATAAATGAAATAAAATGAAGCAAATTCCTTGGCTACGATACGACTTACTACGACGTGAAAAAAAATGCTTTTATTAGCCGCCCGACTTCGGCAAAGGTCACTGCTCGATTGCAATTTTGTTTTTTGTTCCAACAGATGTTTTCTACGGTCGCAATAAAATTTCCTTTTCTTGACCTACCTCAAAGACATAGATGTGCGATTAATTCTTGCCCGATTTTCAACTGCCATTTTCTCGAAATGTGTAAAACTTTTGTTAAGGACATATGAGTTCAATCGTTGCCATTTATAGTTTAAATATTTGCATACAGTAAAAGAACACCCTGTATGTTGGAAAAATTCGTTAAATTTTTGGTGGTCCACTACATTTATCAAGTGGAACTTTCATAGATATTTTTGAAGACCTGATATCTTATGTCTTACCTTTGGCGGACTTTGTTTTATGTGTTGGTGATTTTAATATTAATTTACTAGTCTGCACCAAATAATATCTAAGCCAACGCGTATCACACAGTCTAGTGCTACATTAATTGATTATATTGTTCTATCTGACGTTAGTATTATTCATAGTTTTGGTACATTTAATTTGCCTAATATGCCTGATCATCTCTTAACATACTGTGAGGATCATGTTTCTGAACCATCTGTTCGTACTTATAGAAGCTTTAAATATTTTGTGTATGATAATTTTAAAAATAATCTGGAATCATTACCCTGCCATATTATGTGTCACGTAAATAGTGTGAACGATATAGTCGATTTTCTTAATCAAAATTTAATATTTTTATTTGATATACATGCTCCACTTGTTACATCCAAAATAACTAAGAGGAAACTTCTCTGGATTACCGATGCGATCAAGCTACTTATGTCTCTGCGAAACAAGGCTCACGCATGGTTTACGAAAACCAAACTGCCTCATCATTGCTAATACTATTAAACACTTAGAAATTTGGCTACCAGTTTTATTAGGTAAGAGAAAAAAGCTTATCTAAATTTCTCTCTTACTCATGCTAATACAAAATCTCTATGGAATAAGTTAAATGAATTAAATATCTATGTTCGTAAATACAAAACCATTCCTGATCACTTGTCTGATGTTGATGCTATTAACCAGTACTTTGTTAATTCTACTACTCCTAACAATGCTAATGATGAACTTTAAAATTTTTATTTAAATCAATACCAAACTGACTTCAGCCCTCTACTTACATTTGAATGTGTTTCAGAACTTGAAGTTTCTAAAACTTTATCAACTATTATATCCACGAGTACTGGTATTGAGGGTATTAATATTTAGATGGTTGATATTTGTAAGTCTGTATTCCCCGCATTATGGAAAATTGTTTTTGTTCATCCTTTACCCAAAATTAGTAATCCACAAAATTTGCAGGACCTTCTAGTATTCTTCTTACTTTGTCAAAAGTTCTTGAAAAAAATTTTATTCAAACAAATCAGATCTCATTTGGAGTAGCATAATATTTTACCATGTAAACAATCTGGTTTCCGGGCGGGGTTCAGTTGTACGTCGGCCCTGTGCGACACTTCTGATGAAATTTTCAGAAATATTGATGAAAGTAACATTACTGCTTTGGTTTTGATTGACGTCTCTTGAGCTTTTGACACTGTAAATCATAAACTTCTACTTGTTAGTATATTGGCTTTGGCGAAGGTGCTACCTAGCTAATTGATGATTTTCTTCTGAACCGTTCGCCTCGTGTCATTATCGGGAATGCAGTTTCCAACTGCATAACTGGTACAGAGAGTAACTCAAGGCTCAATCTTGGGACCCATACTGTTCAACATATATACCAGCAATCTAAAGAATACTGCCAGATATATACATCGTTATGCGGACGATGTTCAGTTGGTCTACTCATTCCGCCCTGAAGAGGTTGCAAATGCTGTTAATAAAGTTAATGTTGATCTTGCTTCTTTATCTGATTATTCTAGGAAACATTCTTTAATCATTGGTCCAACTAAATCGTATCTAATCTAATTTGGTGGAGTTAAAGCACGAGAGTGTATTGGAAAAATCTTTACTGTAAATATTGATGGCATAAAATTGTCCCCTGTTGTTGTAGCTAAGAATTTAGGTTTATATGTTGATTCAGATTTACGCTTCTATAAACATATTTCCGTTTGCATTCAAAAATCATTTGCGAATTTGAAATCAATTTATTCTAATCCGGAATTTTTAAACAAACGTATGAAATGTATTCTTGTGGAGGCTCTAGTACTTTAATTTTTCAGATGTAGTCTATAGTCCATTATGTGGATTCAATGAGAATTCAGAAAGTCCAAAATTCATCCATTAGGCTGATATTCGGTATACGAAGAACAAATCATGTATCATATCGAGGGCGTCATATCAGAAGGGCGTACCAGCATAGGATTATAAAGGCACTTACGCCCTTCTGATATGACGCCCTTGATATAAATTCAAACAACTGAATTGGTTGAATGTGAAAGCGAGAAGGTTCTTACATTATGCATGCTTCATAAAGTGATTCAGACTACACCACCAGACGCCACCGTATCTGTACAATAAAATAACTTATCGTTCAGAATATTAATCTTAGTTTTAAAGGGTTAACAACGCCTCCGCATCATAAAACGGCCATATTTGAGAGATCCTTTTCAAATGTCTTTAATACCTTACCATCCGCAGACGCCTGCGAAACCTTCTTCTAAGCGTGTGAAATAAAATAATTATGCAAGTCTGTGGGAGAGTGTAACGCCAATTCAAATGGGTTTTGTTAGATGAATTAATGTTTAACATTTAGGGTGGGTTTACAGAAAGCAAATCAAATATTTAATTTCGAATTAAACTAATCACGATTAAGTTGCCATAAGAATTACATTGCGAACTGTCAAATTAACAACGTCATTAAAATTTGATTGCAATTAAATTTTCTGTAAACTGGCCCTAAGTTGCTACAGTTATTTTTTCACCTTCGTCATGGTTGATTTGTAAATCAGATGACTTTCAGTCGATCTGAAATCAACACTGTGATTCAACTTACATTGTCACTATGTCACTTGTACTCTACTATTATGTAAATTGTATGTAGTGAGTTGTATAAATATTATTAATAATATTAAATAGGTATTATTATTATTATTATTAAGGGTCTGCGCCACCTGTAAATTAAAGTCACCTGAAATTAATAAGAAATCATCTACGTGTAGTAATAAATTGTTTAAGGAAAAAATATAAAAAATTATTTTTATAGTTAGGTTGTTTAAAAAATATATTAAACATTGAATTTTAGGTAAGTTTCATTTTTTCATGTTTTTACTTGTCTTTCCCTTTGAAAACGTAAAATACCCTAACCCAAATTCATGGCAACCCCTAACCGAAACCGTAACCGAAATTAACTTAAAATTCAAATCGAAATCTTAACCCTTAATCTAACCTTTTAAGACATGCATGTAATCTCTGAAATAAACGTAGCAAGAAAATGTTTTAAATGCGTAAAGATTTTCCACTGACTTAATTGACCAGATACATACATCAGGAAAAGCTTTGGATTAGTCCTTATAAACTCTGTACTCATTAAAATTCCTAAATACAAACAGTTAAAGGGGTGGGAATTTTCATGTTGAATTATTGCTATTCAATTATAATTAAAAAATAAATACTTGAGATTTTACTAAATTTTCTACAAATAATCTATGAAATGTTTTAAAAAATGTATTCAATATTCTCACTGGTTCCAGTGAAGCGTTCATTTCTTTCCTGTGATCAATCTTTCATATCGCGTCGAAATATTTTGGCGCCGCGTAATTGATATTATCTTTGGTACACAAAACGATTATTCATCACTGAAAAAGTGTAATAGCAACGGATCGATGAGCCGTAAAATGATAATAAAAAATGAGCACTTCCAAGCTTTCTAGGATTTTTACGCAGAACTTTACGCGACTCTTGCAAATCACCGTGACGAAAGCTCTGACACGTTAATTGGACGGAGGCATAATTAATAAAGCATTCTTTCGTCGTTATTAAATTTCAAAATTGGTTATGATGCAAAGAACCATTAAGATCACGTAATTATAAAAACGACGTCTAGTAATGGACGGAGTGTAGTTATAGTGCGGTTCATTATGAGGACGTATATCGAATAAGTGCAGCGTCATAACTGATAATCGAACGCGGCGTCCTTTGTTTAGAACGCTGCCTCATTGCGACATAATCAAAAAGGTAAACAAAAATTACTCTCGCCGTGTTGACGGATAATTTCCCATAAACTTTGCCTCGATAATTATGTAAATGTGTTTTTTTTACTTTTCTTTTCAATTCGAAACGAGCACATCATGAAAGTTCATCATTTTAAAGTACCATTAAGGAAATTATAAATAACAAGTTTTGCTCTAGTATCAATTGATTATATTTATTTGTACCATTTTCTAATTAATGATATCAAAGAAGGTTCATTTTTCAGGAGAAACAAGTAACTGAATCTTGAAGCCTAGTATATCTGGAGTTGCATTGTTTTTATACCTGAAGGTAATCTTATTTAAAAAGATCTCAACACTAATTACATCGACGTCTTCAGTTCTAAAATCCACTGTTTGCTTTTCCAATCATTAATCAATTAGTGTAAAGCAAATTTTGAACAGTACTCTCATAACATACTCATTCATCTTGTCTATAATCACTGGCGCAGAAATTATTATCGGTTTCTTTTTGCAGTAAGTGTCATAAAATCAGGTGTAAATAATCGTACGCGTTTCATACTTGAAGTTTAACCTAGAACTTGAGTTGAGAGAGAGCATTTAGTGCACAACGTCGAGATCGGATCTGAATAACGGCGACGAGCCCATGCATCATGTCATTGTCATCGGATAAGCAGCGAATCGAAAATTAATAAACACGAAGCGTAATTAGGAGTGTCGATGTGAAAGGATGGTCACGATACTCTCTCAGGGTCCTCTGGTTTTTAGGGTTGCGGTCAAGTGCGATGAGTGGTTGTCATCTGATACAGAATACAAGGCACATCTGATACCGTCACCGATATGCAGCTCACTTACTGCACGTTGATGTTATGAGACTTCACTACAACACAGATTCGATTTTAACATTGAGATACTACCAACTGATTTTTTAAATGCTTCTATAAAGTACTCTAAAATAACCTCAAGAAGGCAAATCTATTCTAACACTCACTTATAATTAACGAAATGATATTCCTGGTAATTTCTTATTCTCTGCAGCAACCACGAATAGCCATCTGAATTAGGTTATCCTGCAGGAATTGAAGATATGAAAGACCATGACGATTTGACAGAGTGTAGTCCCAATATGTGATAGCATTCCCTAGTATCCTAGCTTAATGGATTTTACTAATCTCTTAATGTTTGCTCTACGAGTATAAAAAGGATTTAGAAAGTTCTTTGGAGAAAGAAGAATTTGATTAAATTACATTTTCTATTAAGCTTTTGCTATTCTTCATACTGGCTTACAAAAGAAAAATAGAATGAACTCAAATAGATTTTTATATATTTATATTTATTTACGAATGTGTTTCTGTTTATAGAATATGAACTCTTGCACGAGTGACCTTATACAATTTCTTTCCTCTTGTTAGAAAAGTGCCAGAAGCTTAAACTATCTATATAAGATTTTGATATTGATTGATTGCTAATATCTATGAGTGAAGTATTATTGGGGATGCAGTTGACTGCATCCCCAATAAGACATCAAAAGACATAAAAATTTCGCTAATATCTATTATCAACCGGAAATAAAATAGACGTTTCATATATTATGTTTTCAGGCGTAAAAATTACAAATACAATCCGTTACTAAAATATGTAGACAATTTTTGTGTATTAAACTTTAACTATTCTATCCACACAACAACTACATTAAACCAGAAACTAACAATTAAATTATCCGTAATACAATCCGATTCATCTCGCGTTTCCATCGCACCATAAAACCGATTTGCTCTATATTTATCGAATTAGCTCTATTCATAAACACAATTAAGGATTTCATGCGTTTAGTTTCAGTGGATTTACTGCGGGCGCACGAAATAAAAATCTAAATGCTGAATAGTTCCAACTGTTAAACCGTGACATTCATCAAGGAAATGAGAGGCATTTTTGAAAAGACAGCGCAAGGTTAACGTCTCGGACAGATCGATTTTTCTTGAAATTATGCAAGTATAAATTAAAATGTTATCGCACCGCGCGATTTATTGTTTCAATTAGCGCTTAAGCGGCGCAATTACTATATTGTTATCGGGAAGTTTTTTTTCCAATTTGCCGCGGTTTTGAAAACTGAAAAGAATCCTATTCGCACTTGAAACTACACTTTCACGCCGATATTGTATAACAGACATTGGTTTTCCTTAAGAAATGTCGAGCTTTGGAAACAATCAATTTTGCTGTGTCAGATAATAATAAGATAAATTTCTGACATAATTAATATTGCCTCCGGGTAAAACGAATTTTTCTACGTTTCTACGTTGAATTGCAAATTTGCAAATTGTTCGTAAAAATTTATTTTTGTAATTAAAATCGCCATGCTTATAACAATTAACAATGTTAATTGTTAGAGATTATAATATGTCAAGTTCGATTAAATGTTTTGAATAAAACTCTTGTCCTTCTATGTAAGAACTGATTTTGTAAATTGATCTATAATTCATAAATTTTACAAATAACATTAAAATGAATTTATAACATAGAATTGTTGCAAATGATTCATAGATCTTACTAGGTATTGAAATGTTCCGCCTCTTTAAGAATGTGAAATTACTAAATTTTGTCAGCTGTTTGTCAGTTGAGACGCAAATCAGTAACATAATTAAATAATTATATTAAAGTACCGTTTTGTTGTTTTCTGAATTACAGAACAGCGAGAAAAAAGTCGCTTTGCTTTGTCTGTTAAAGTTTGCGATGAGGGTATCCAATTTCCAGCTGCAAATACGTACGGAAAGTGAGTAGGGGAGTGTGGGGTAATGAAAGCCTACGGGCAATAAGAGCCAACCTGGTTTAGTTTCAACTAACAAACGAAAAAAAAATTGAAATCAGGGCATCAGCGCTTGCACTCTTTGAAAATGGTAATTGTTCCTCACGAATGATTTGCCAAACAACTGCATAACTGACACAAAGGATCTGCTATTTGGCAAAGGGCGATTTGGGTAGCACTGTGCATACAAACGTCTGTGGCCAACGCATTTTGACCACATTCGCCATAAATTAAAATCATATCCACAATAACACTATTGGAAAATTCGACCATGTTTTCAAAACTGTTATCTGCGACGTGTACTTGAGAACTTACCCACTTCAACAGCCGATGCTGACACACCAGCAAACTTCTCCGATTACGTAGTTATGTAATAAAAATAAGCCAGGGACTATCAAACTGTTTCATCGTTCGCCGAAAACATTTATTATCTCTAATATTTATTAATCAATTGTTATACAAAAACTGCTTCGTTCTATCACTTTTAATGTCAACTTTTACTGGTTTCATTTTTTGCATGAAGTTAAAAAACAGCCTGTAAATTGACTTTTCCTTAAGTGACACTCATTCCCTTCGTCTCCCCTATTTTCACACTAGCGCATGTATAAAATAAGTTTGTATTTGAAATTTTCATAACCATAGATTCGAGATTCATTTTCAGTTACAACACTCCAAAAAGTTGAAATTTGTAGGCACACGTTTATTCAATTCCAACGGAATAAAATCTTCAGGTAAAATATTTCGCATTGAACTAACTCTTATTAGAACCGCTTTTCTGGGAGTTGCCCTTTTTCAACATTTAAATAATCAGATTGGCTTTAAGATTTCTGGAAATCATTTAAAAAAAATTCTCTGAATTCATCGAACGCTTGCTTGATATTTTAAAGAAAATTTACGTATACGATTGAAAACGTGAAAATTTTGAAAAATTAGACGTAGTGAGTTTTGCAGCAAAATTATAGTAAGACCCAAGTTTTCCACAAAATGTTTCTTCTTCAAACAAACCAAACGGTTTGAGTATTTCTTTTCACGAAGGTAATTGCAGTCGATTGTTTATAATCTTCATCAGATTGCTATCGTCCAAATATTAATAAAATATGAAATCAACCGTCATTGAAGATAAGATGGAATATCATTAGGAAGTACTTTATTTCAACTTTACAATAATTATACCTATATCTAACTAAGTAGAATTAACTTTATCAAGAATATCTTTAGTCGAAAATCAGTTTTTGCAATTATGAATAATGTTCGTCATTAAGTGGACACCAAGCGTGACCAAGCGTGCCTATTAAAGGTGCAAATGCGTGTAAATTACATAAATGGGGAGTTAAAAACTGTCCGGCTAAGAGGGGTGTCCGATTATAAGTGTCCGTTAAGAGAGAGTACACTGTAATACTTTTTCCAAAGAAGAGCTAAAGTAGCTAGTACGGATTGCCATTTTTCCACTATTTAGTGAAAACATGTACAACTAACCAGTGATCAATATAAAAATGAACTTCGAATTCAGGGGCGTGTTTGAAAATACAGGGAGTAAATACCAACAGAGTGAATAAAGTGAAAAGCAAAATATACAGAATGATTTATATGAGAGAGAAAGAATATTACCCAAGAGTAACCCGGAGAGTTTTCGAACACGCTCTAAAGGCACGTCATATTAATACTCATTGTTAATCAATTGTGACATAAATAACACGTCGGAAATGTGGTGTAACGTTAGTAACGCAGTTGCTCGTAGAGTTCAAAAGTATCTTGAAGTAGACAGTGGTCATTTTACACATCTGCTTTAATTTTCTTTAAAACAAAACGTTTTTCTTGCTTTGGATGTTTAAATTTCAAATGAAGATTAAGTTCGAATAGAAACATCAAAAGTGATTGAAGGAACGTTCGATAAACTAAATGCATACGTGCGTGTTTGGTTGCATCGCCAACTCCTTTTTCATTTAATCACTTCTTAACAATATATCACAAAAAAACAGAATTTTATAAATATTCTATTATTAATCTAGGTTTCTGGCAGATGAAAGTTTATGTACAAAAAGGGTAAAAAATATGTGATCGGACACAAAATGTTTCGCTATACAGTTGTACGTGTACTGAAATATACAAGATTGAAAGAGGTTGACAGTTACAAAAAAAAAAAATAATTGCTCCTCGTAATAAAAGTCGAATAGAAGCTATTCTAAAAACTGTCTTAACAATAATTTGAAATTAGAGCGACGCTATCTTGGTGGAGCGAAAATACACTGCGCAAATCATTTCCCCTCACCACACCTGTGTGAATTTTTTTTGAAGAGAGGACACATGTTTCGTCGGCGATGCAGACATCATCAGCGCTGGATTTGTATAATTATTATTTTATTTCATGAATTTTCTATTACGTTAATTTTCTTCGACAAAGATGTTTATAAGTGACCTCTGAAAAATGGAATTGCCACTTATTAATAATAATGTCATCTTGTATAAAGTATGAAGTGAAAACAAAAAAGAGAAGTAACAAGATTAAAAGATTTTATTGCAACTAGATGTAAGTTCGCTTTATATGTTGCGGTATGCCACTGTCGGTTCCCCGTAAAGACATTCTCATGTGTCATTTCTGATACCGATCCAAATAGATCGGTCGTTCTACTCATTTAATTTGTAAATTCAGTCTCCGTCATAACTCATGCATTCTACATCATATTTACTTCAGATTCTTTCCTTACGGTCATACATTTGAAATGCTCAGCCTTTTTCAGGCGACATATCTGCGGCGAATAACTGAATGCGAATATTGCGCTCGGTTTCTTTTCGATCCTGCCGATAGAAATTTCTATAGATAAAGTCCTAGAAAAAGATGGTACCTATCTGGAGTGTTTTTTTTTTCGTAGATATATCTTTACGGCGGGCGGCCGCGGCAACAGTCGCAAAATGACTTGAAAGACACAATTATAAAAACTGTAATAGATAAACCATGAGAACGGTTGTTATAATGTAGATTTATCTGCAAAATGCTGCACAAAAGAACTACAGCGTCTACAACGTCCGCGGTAACAAACGGATCTCAGATTCAATTTGAGATTATATTTCATGAGCAAACAAGCTCACCGCGGACGCGTACAACATTATATGCATTGTAATATTCATAGAAGCTCGACTTCTTTTTTTGTTCTGCTTTATTTTAAATAAACGAGAATAGCGTTCGCGGCTAATTTCTATTACATACACGAGTACATACAGTCGTAAATCACTTGGAGAGGAGATGAGAAAAGTTGCTTTAATTGAATAAGAAACCTCTTAAGGATATAATGGGAAACTCACTAGTGTTTAATTGTTTATAAAGTTGTCTGTAAAAGTATATAATTGAGTACCATGAAATTTTAATTAAGAAAGTCATTGAAAATACAGATTTAAATAAAGTAAGATATAATGAAATAAAAAGTGAATGCATGTGATTTTTGAAATCAAGTCGAATATTTTCCTTTCTTTTTGTTCTCGTCTTTCTAAATCCATTCTAAAAGATAATTAGATAATTCAGCTTGCATCTTAAGTATAATTTAAAACATTTTGCATACTTTTATTTAAAATAGCGCATAACGATCTCCCTTAAAAATTCAACACGCCAACATAAGGGGATTAATTCCCGTCCGTGCTGAGACAGCGGATCAGATCAGATCTCCGATAAAGGATGGGAACAACAATCTCATTAATGCAAAGCTCGCATTCTCAAAGCGACTAATAGCCATTATACGGCGCGTACTCGAACTGCGATGATTTTTTTCGCCGAAAAAAAGACGTCCCGTTCTCATAAAACACGGGAACCAATCGCCGTTTTATCGCTCCTTTTGCGCACCCATTCGAGAAGAAATTCATGCAAAATCGGCCGTTAAATTAACTACATGAACTGGACGATTTCTTTTACGTAATTCGATTTTCGCAAATTAAAATTTCTTGCTTGCCGCTGTTGTGCGAAAGTAAGTTCGAGCAGAGCACGATTTCATTAAATTGGAAGAAGTCATTTTACGCAAATACGTATTTTATACACTTTCAAAATTAAACGCATTATTACTTAGCTGACGTCCTTCAAATTCAATTGAAGCCGATCAAAGCAAATCTTATTCTTTAATGATTCTATTTCTTCGGTTCTATTAATAAACCAAAACAGGCTGCTCTAGGATACTCGCCAACTCTTACTATTATATCAGCTGAAAACAAAAGGAGTACTTTAGAGGATTGAATCGAAAGTGCCATTTTCTAGAGAGAGCAGATTATGCTCACCTTGCAATAATAGGAGACAGAAATACAGGAGGTACTTATTTGAAAGTGAGTCCATTTTTCATATTACAAAAGTGTGTTAATACTAAACGTGGAATTTTTCAATTTGTAAGTTAATAACTTCTTAAAGCTATGTATAAATTGGATTAAATCGGTGGTATTTCACACCTAGATTCTATTGGTAACTTATCGACGTTTAGATACACTTTCTCTAACAGACGATCAAATAACAGCCTTCACACAATATGGTTTTACAACAATGAGCCAACGGCAAGTGCACAATTACCAGGTGGAATGTTTACTTATTATTACTACAGACTGTGGCATGAAACGCTTAACATCCATGATTTACCGTGAACAGCTTAATAAACGTTGCACATGTGATATTTAGTGAATTAGAGCGATCAGCATTAATCACAATTTCCATATGATATAGGAAAAAGTGAATTTACATGACGGCGAGGCGAGAAAAATCGCGGTGTCGTAAGGCACGTTGTTAATCTAAAGGACGTTCGCGATATTCGTTCCGATCCATTGGTTTTATGATTCATATTTCATGTGAATTAAATGTTAATAATCACGGCGACTTCCTTTTGAATCATTCGTGTTTTCTTTGTAAACGTCGAGATAGGAACGTGCGGCAATTATAATGTAAAAGTTTGAAAAAAAAGCGAGTCAAGATCGTTTAAAAACATTTCAATGCTAATACAACTCTGACTGCAGTTTCCGCAGGACTAACCGCATTTGAATTTTACATCGTTAACAACGATCATGGTATAGTGAAATCGATGTTGGGTAATGCTGGTTGTGAGTTAAAATTAGATATTATTCAATTAAGTTGTTAAAGCTTAAAATAGGTTTAACCTTTTTAATTACCACTACATATTTTTTTCCTTTGCCTATTATTCTTAAAACTTTTAAACTACGATAAATTTCGTTTATGATGGTACTTTGATTTAAAGATAAAAAATTGAAGTAAATAAATCAATAGAAATAAATAATAATAAATTTTATTTAACTGTGAATATGAGGGAAGATAAATAAACCAACCAATAAACTTCAGTTTATGTGTATTCTGAGCATCAATAACCTTAGGTATCACCTTAACAATTATGCAAGCTGAACTTAGGTCCATGTGCCCAGGAGTATCTACAAAGGAAGACAAAGGGCAAAAGAATTAATTTTTTTCTCGATATCCAGGCAACAATTAAGGCAGTTAGAGTACAACGCACTGGATCATCAACCTACATGAGAATGCAGACAATCTCTCAATTGGTCAAAATTGGTCAAGGAAAACAAATTTACTCTGAAGTAGATTCCACTTCATGGGTGAATAAAAAGAATAATGAGATGAATAAGCGGTAGACTTGTTAAGACCAGGTTCAAGATGGCTTCGTATCCTTTTGTGTCCTTGTCGAGGCATATTATAGGAAGAAGATCTAAAAGTGGGAAATAGAGAACAAAAATCATACTAGAATAACATTTCAGGTCAAAAGTAGACAAATAAATTTATGGGAGGCACTATTTTTAACAAAGAAATGAAAATTATAACTTCTTATCTAGAAAATTAGAGTTTCTAGAAAGTAATTACCTGAAGGGTTTCAATTACAATGTGCAGTTATGAAAATCTGTGGAAAAGTTTATTGATCTTCGAGAACAGTTGTATACAATACAATGTGATTCAATTTTTTTTAATTCTGTGTACTAAATCGCTTAAAATATATTTAGAATAAATTGATTGATTATTTACAAAGTTTTTTAATAAACGTACGCATTTGTGCCTTCCCAAATAGAATATTTTTCTCACAATTTTAATTAAAGCTAACGTCTTTATCTGCCTTTTTTGTACACGCTATCAGCAGCATCTGAATTACAAAAGCACTAATTGCATAGAGGCCGACCACAAGCATGCCTTTCTATAATTAATATTGTTCCGTTTAATTTTTTGACAAAAGGAGATAAATCTTTTAAAACAGAAGTAGCGGTCATTTATTATATTATCGAGAGCATGACTACCGTGGGCCGAAGAACTGGGCCATCAACTCGGCCCCGTCTCTTGCCGAAGCTCGAAAGCGCCGATCTATCCGTCTTCCTTGGTGGGTCTCGTAGAGCGAGTCCTTCGAGAAAAGCAATTGTTTGAGTAATCACAAAACTAAACCGCGGGGCAATATTTTACAGGCCTTATCTATTTATTGCATTAAAAGCAGACCGGCGTATTTGGCGGGGTAATTTTTATTGGGGGACGGCCGTCGATGAACAGGGCCGCTGTAGTCTTATTATAAGGGACCTTAAGAAGCAACGAATGCCTCCGATTGGTTCGCCAGCAATTAACAAGTTTATTACAGGAGATTATCGCATGACTTTATCTAAAGCAATTCCAATGCTAATTGATTTTATGTGCGGTGTTTGCGTCTTGTTTCGCTAACGAAGAAGTACCATCTTCTGTTTCATTCGTTGCTGCAATACTGTGCAATTTAATGACGAGAAGAAACGGCATTGAGAATTCTTTAGGTGTTCTATACTAATATAGATGCAGGGATTGAGTTTAGGCTTCTTTGAAATATGTTGTAGAAAGTACTAACTTTTTTACATCACCATTTTACTGACAAGACGGACTATCAAAAACTGCATAAAAAAGTTAGGGTTGTCATTAAAAAAAATTAATGATCAAGATGTCGATCAAGAAACGATTTTTACACTAAAATTAAAAATGTACCTGTTTCAGGATTTTGCAACAAAACATTAAATAAACAAATTATGAGCTTGTTGCGGGACTTTATCACCACTGTGTATATTATAAAAAAGAAATTGCAATATTTTTTATGATTTCGCTTCTGGAATAGTTTCCAGTATACAGGGTGTCTCAAAACCTATGTCTTTAATTGAAACTGTAAGTAACTCATTATAAAAGAGATTGATTCCCCAAATATAAACGGTATTGCTCAAAAATGAAAAACTGGCCTACCACAAGCGCGTGCAGTTCCTTTATTTTGAAACCCCTGCTTAGTTTATGACTATTGAGGCAGGTCCGCTTTCAATAAAAAGCAATAAACTGCAATAAATTTTTTATTTACGTTTGAAAGAACTAGGCCAAGGTCTCGCGCGCGCGTCTCCGGCATAAATCCATCTGTGTTTCACCGACAAATAGCGAAATGCGTTTTTCGAAATAAAATGCGTTTATGCGAAATAAAAAAAATGTACAGTACAGCACAAAATGCATATCGAACGTGTTGTCATACCTGTGCATTCATTATAACCTTGGAATTTTACTAAAGTTCACTTCTTGTTCTTGGCACTGATATTTGTAATTGCAATAAATGTTCGAAATATTGTCCTGCGGTATTAACACATAATTCGCCATAACAGAGCACTATGTCTATCAATTCCTCATTGGAATACACATGAGCCATATTTATTACATATTTACACTTAAATTAAGTTATGTACACAGATGTTAAACTAACACAAAACAAACTACGCACTACGTAAATTTGATAAATAACTTTTATAAAACACAAACGTACTCGCTCGGGCAAAATTCTCTCAAAAACTGTTATTGAGCACTTCATTCTAAGTTATGACAGCATAGTAATAAAAACAAACAATAAAAGAACGAAACTGAGCTGAATTTTATTTTATGACAGTGCAATTGTAACCAATAAATCGCCAAGACGAATGTAGGTAAACGTTTCTGAAAATTCAGAATTGTTTTAAACCAGAATCAAATTTTCATCACAATATTTATCAACATTTTTAGTAGACGTTTATTTTCGTCTTATTACTGAACATAAACACAGATCGATGCAATAAGGAACGCCGCGTGAAGACGTTTTTATTTAGAATCCTGACGAAATTTTTTTGCGACGACAAACATGACCTAGCCCAACAAATACGTCTCGGTATTTATTCGTTTATGGTCACAAAAAACACCAATTCTGCGAAGCTGAGACATTTAAATCCATTTAAATCGTCAACCAGCGTTACTCAAACAATTTCTTTGAAAACGAAAAGTGATTTTTCCCTATTGTTGTATAACAAATTTTGCTTCTTTTTTTAACTATTATCTGTGGTTTCAATTTAAAGACAGAGGTTTAGAGACACCCAGTATAAATTTCCAAGTATAAGAAAATCAGAAAACATAAAATTAATACAGGAATATGTAACTACCATAAAATTTTTATAAAATTTCGATTCGAAACCTATGGTTGTGTTGAAATGATATACAGTCATATCATCAATTAACGCATTAAGAAAACATTAACAAAAAAAGTGCGGTTACCTTGAGTTTTAAGGCAACTAATTTGCATGACATAGCGCCGAATACCTATTACAGAATAATTATATTTGCAATTAAGAATTTTAAATAGTCAGGAAACGCATAGAGTTCCGTGTGAAAATGAAGTGTTTTTAATGGTTTAACATAAAAACTTATTTAGAATTACGTAACTTCACATTTTGCTTATGCAAACACTTTGAAATTAATTTAAAAATAAAAAATGACAAGGATTACGTCTGTTCGTAAAAAATAAGCACAGCCGGAATGTTTGGGTTAATAAAATAAGAAAGAATTTGAAATTGAGATTTTTTGTGACGTTGGCAAATACGAAATATACCAATTGAAGCATGGTAGGTATTCCTAAAGGGTCTAATGCCCGCTGGCAGCAACTTTTTAAGCAGAGCCTAAATTTAAGTTATGTTTAGAATGTGACATTTACGTATGGTCAGTATAATGTCAAATACATTCTGATTGACATTTAAACTTCAACTTAAGTATCAATTAGAATGTGACTAACTTTTTGTTAAATCTTGAAATAATGTCATAGTCTAAACACCACATAAGTGCCAAAAACTTAAGGACCGGTTTCATAATGGAATTTAAAGGAGACTTTAAAGTTATTTTCAGTTGTCAAAACAAATATGAAAACACATTTGTTTACACATCTGAATGTGACTTTAATTTTAAAGTCTCCTTTAAATTCGATTATGAAACTGGCCCTAATTCCTAGAAAATTAAGGAAAATGATCCTTGTTGTTGAAGGCGTGCGAGAGAGAGAGTCATCTTTGTATAACTATATAAAATATTTCCACATCAGATAAACACTTAGAACCTTTTCGCGGGCAGCAAGGCACATAGATCCCTTTTTATAGAAAAATACTAATTTAGTAAAATTTGGCACCTAGACCCTTTGGAAATACCACGGCATGAATTGATGAATTGCCTAACTCTTTATTTTAATAGTTTGCATGAAATTGTTTCTTCGATTTTATCTGAAGGGCTTGGATAAAATGAAATTCTATAAAACAGTTTCGTTTTTACTCCAACAATTTTTTTTTATAAAATAGGTATATCTATTTTCTCCTTTTAGCAAGGATTTCATATGTAACTGTTACCTACCATATACCGTGACTTTATTTTAATATGAAATATTACTATTCATATTACTATGGAAACTAATTCCAATTTTTAAAGAAGTCGTTGCATGATCATCGTCGTCGTTAGGGTTCCTAATGTCATAACAAATAAAATTTGTCCATTTTAATTTGGAACATCTGTCAGGCGAAGAAAGTTAGTGAAAATGTATCAGGAAGAATTACCTCTGGACAAGTAACTAATGCAATTAACAACTTTTATAGTCGTTTAGGATATTGCATGGAGGTAAATGAAGAAATTTTTGAAAACTTGTTGTGGTGTTTGTTTTGAATTAAAGAATTTCTGTCTTCCTTATGTTTTAAGTTTACTTATTTTAAACAAGAATAAACTTATCTAATGTAATTGAAAGAGTCGCTATTATTAATAACAGACATGACAGCTGTCATCGCATGTTCTATTTTAAAAAGGACAGTTTAATTTACAAATTAAATGTTTGTTAAATTTACAAATTAAATGTTGCTATGGATTCTCAGGTTTGTACGTAACAGAAATGTTTCACGTTAAAATAAATTCACGGTCTGTGTCCCCTATTTGCAAAACCGGATACATCCATTTTTTTAAATTTTTAAACAAACCCGAAAAACTGTTTGCTCACAATCTACAAATGCTACTGACTCCAGTTTTTAGACCTGATTTCACACTGGATTTAGACTGTTTTGAAACTCAGTTCTTCCAGCACTATTAAGGCCGATTTATAACTCGATATTAATCGCAATCGCAATTTTAGCCGTAATCGCAACAAAGTTGAAAGATACGGTTTTCTGTGTTTAATTTATAACCCAATCGCAACCGCAATCGGAATCGTAAGGATCGTAAGAAGTTCGTGAACTTTCGTCTCTTACAATCCGATCCTTACGATCGACCAATGGAAATGCATCGATAATCGAATGAATCCGATTGCTTCCGATGAAATAGTAATTTAGGCGGGCAATCTAGCCGGGATCAGAGCCGGTCATATTTTAGTGTGGTATACGTGTAATAAATTAATAATAGCTCCTAAATTCAGAACACTAATGTCATATTACACTGTCAGATATCAAAACTAATTTCTTAACAGACAGATGACAGCAGTTTTACGACGCCGCTTGCGATCAGTTATAAAATAGCCCAAACAAAATCTTTACGATTCTTATGGTTACGATTACGACTAAAATTGCGATTGCGATTAAAATCGAGTTATAAATCGGCCTTTAGAACTGATCAAGAACCTGTGGTTTCTTTAAAAAAACTGATTTCGCCAAAAAATGGATGTATCCGGTTTTGCATATGGGGGACACAAATATGTTTTCAGATAGAATTTAATCACTAGAAAGGGCGTAGGCTTTTACATAATATACAGTGAGAACCTTGTAAGACTGCACATAGTAATTATCAATGGAAAGCTTTATTACATTATTATTTCCAAATTTATTTCATTCGCTTTGGTTACCGTGCGTTGTTAGTAATGACACTACTGATTTTGAATTGTCATGGTGATGTAAACATTCTACAAGCCTATAAAGCCTTACAAGTCTTACAAGCCATTAAAGTATTACAGATCTGTTCCCGTAATGTATCGTTTACTTGGTTACCATAAACAACAAAATGAACCTGTAATAATAGATTATATTATAAGTGAGAGAAATGCAAAATTATACATGAGTGAGAATTCTCACGAGCATTTCGCTCACTTGTGATATACGACGTTTTGTCCAACAGTTGCATTTTTTAACAACAAATAATCTTGAAAAGATATTTTTGAAGTGACATTACTTAAAACGTCAAGCAGTCATGGTCGGTCGTCATGGATAATTGTTGATAAACATTATGGAGTGACTAAATTTAGTCACTAGAGATTGAAATTTGATTTTAATCACTCAAAATTAACGTAAAAAACTCCTAAAAGGTGCAACTGTTGGACAAAATGTCATTTACTGAGAAGGTGGAAATAAAAAAATTTAAAGGAATCCTTTATCATTTTTGTTATAAAAAAAACCAGAAAGTTTTAATTTATTAAATTGTTGATTAATTTCTTTTTAATATTCTTGGATGTTCATTATGGTTTAATGTTTCGCTATTGGTTTATTTTTTGATACCTTTCAACTATTTGTTTCTAGCTTTGCTTCTAGTTTGAGGTTTCTCAGAATGGGGACGGATAGACTAATCCGGCATTTTCGTTATTCTTAAGACAATAGCTTGCCATACATGAGCATTCATTGATGCAATTCTTTCTTTCGATAATCTTTCCCTTCAAGAAATAGAAACGAAACAAATCCTGTTCTATCCCACTAACACAAACTGAATCTTGGAAAGAGTGGAAGTATAAACAAGTCTACACTAAACTAAGTATTAAGCAAAGAATTTTGGCTAGTCATCTCATACTTCACTAACGCATGTTCTTTCCTTCACGATTGCACTTTCCGGCGGGAATGAATGCTCGTATATGTCTAGCTAATTCAAGGTCGTTCTAGAACCGTTGAAAGTAGAACTTGCTCCGAAATGATTCTGAGCTTCTGCGCATGTTCATTTCTGGGTTGATTCTGTTCCGTAAATTGGTTATTAACAATGGAGTTGAGTAAATTGATATTTAAATACATAATTCGATACAATATTCGATAAGGCAAATAAATATTTTGTTTGAAAATATTTAGGTACGTATTTGTAAGGGTTAAATCGAGAGATTTTTTCTAAACGTATAGCAAACGTAATTAATTATACTTGCATGTCATAAACCGCTACTATTTTTAGAGTCATAAATCATAAAACATATTATTAATAGGAAAAGTAGTGCTTACTGCGGCGAATATTACCAGGAAAAATCCAGTCTTCCGCGTCTGTAATTTTTTCAGAGGTTAAGAAAATGCGTAGCTGTGAGTTATGTCCTTAAACTATTTTTTATTTTTATTTCACAAAACTTGATAAAACAGAAGTATTATACAGGGTGTCCCAGAAAAGCATATAGAGTTTCAGGCACTTTCTTTCTGCAATCCATAAGAGTCCCAAAAATTATTAAATTAATTCTCAGAGTTTGTTAGTTGCAACACACGAGACAAAATACGAGGCAAGAAAAATTGGTAAACTTGGCAATGTATGCAGTTAATTCGATTTATAGAAGGGCTTTAGACTAAATAAATTTCAAATATCTAGTTGCAAATACAACCCCTTAATTACATATTTATTTTACTATACTCTGTTTTGCTGTCTTTCACAATAACCCAAAAAGCAATCTTGGGACGGCGAAGTGTGTTTTAATTATATTCTGTTAATGATTGAGACTTGTTTACTGATTTAATAACATTTCCATTCCGTTTCCAGCTAAAATGTGTGAAGTAGGTAATTATCTTAAAAAAATGTGGCGCTTTTGTTGCAAATTTAGCATAATTTTTATTGTCCTAAAATAAAAAAAATTACAATGACCTCCCACTTGCATTTGTTATTTATACTTTATGGTTTAATATTAATTAGGTCAGACTGTTTTCATACTAGTTTTAATCAATTTAGAATCATATTGTATCCGTTGGTCGTAAAAATAGGGAAATTAAAAAAAGTTTGAAAGCAGGTGAAGTTCCACATACATTTCAGCATTTTGATCGTTTTACAATCTTAGACGATCGTCGTTCGCTTATGGGGTGCTGAAGCAGGTGCACATACACCTGTCTCTGCGGCCGGTAAGGAAGAGAACCACATGTTCCACCTGAATAGCTGATGGTAGGCCGTTATACCCCAACGGACAGAAGGTGCCCGCCAGACTTGAGCCACTCCCGATCACAAAGATATGATGTGTGTTATTGTACGCTAATCAAGACTAACATACGTGCAGAGACACACGCGTACTCGCAAATTCGAAATGGCCCCAGAACCAAAATCGAACACTCGCGGCGTTCGGCGTGTTAAAAATTAGAAGCTTATATATTATGCACGCCGCGCCGTAGGTAGCGAAAGCGATAAAAAAAAGGAACGTTATATTTTATCGGCGCGAGTTGATTGCAGATCTGAATATTTATTTTTTAATAAATTGCGAGATGCTGATATTTTTAGTGAGATCAGAGCCATAATGTCACTGCAAAATTAAGTAGTAGTTGTTTATGGCGTGCAAAAAAACCATTCGTAAGTCATAGCTGTTAACGAGCCAGACCTCTTATTTCATGCTGGCTGCCGAGTTGACTCGTATTTATATGCGACAGCATGTGATTCACAATTGTAAAATATATAACATATTCATTATCTGTATAACAGATAAAAAAACAATTGTAGGTATATGTATTTACAATGTGTATCTGATATAAATCAAAGCAAGCGAAACTCTGATCTTTATTGTCTATTTTACTTACTTATTAATATAGTTATTCTACTTTAGCTTCGTTTGTTATGTGGATTAAGCTTTTATTTTTCCTTTTCTGTTTTTAAATAAAAAAAAAATCTTAGGGTGCATAGATTTACGAAAGGCTTATTTCATACTTTATTGAATGTTCTAAGGGCGAGGTTTGCATGCAGGAGTATCGTTTTAAGTGAGCGCCATGGTACACAAAGCATTATTATAAAAATAATCAATATTTTGATAGAAAAATTTACAATCCTTTTTCAAAAGGATAAAATAAAATCGGTTTATGACTTTCATAAATCATTAGTGTTATCTTATAAATACATCTAATCTCTAGATGTGAATAGATGTAAAGTAATTCATATTGGTTGAAATTTGCTCTCATATAAGGCATGTAGGTTTTATGCGATGTGCTCGGCATATCGAAGTGTAATAAAAGATAGTCACGCGAGTTTCAATTAAGACCTTAATGTCTCAGATACTGGCTTGTTCTATGTAAATTAGAGCTTGTACCGTTCCTGATTTATATATCTTCGTTTGGTACCGGTGCGGTGGAGTGCTGCTGGTCGTTTCGTATTCGGCCGGTCGAAAAAGACGCGCACTCCTCCATGAACCTCCTCAATCAGGTCCGACGCCGGTCGACCTGAGATAGTAATTACTTGCTTTTAAAATTTTACTGTCTGGAGATCTTCTGTTAATGCGCCCGCAATCAGAATCTCTATTTGCGTTTTAAGCCGATACGGGGTCATGAATTTCTGCATAATATGGAGCGCAAAATATTTTTAATATACATAACACTACATATTATTACAATTTAATAATTTTATTGACATGTTTAATACCTTGTATCAAATAAAAAAATAAATTTACGGTCATTATATTGGCCGTAAAGTTGTAATGGCTCGGAACCATATCGGGGATATGTAGTTTTACAGCATAGCATAAAAATATAATATAAATGTATGAGCATATCTTCATATATGTTTATGATCTGAATTAATATTTTACCATATCTTGTTCGCAGAGATACTTCAATATAGCTTATTATTTATAGTACTAGTAAAAGCAAAATTGAACTTGTAAATATGAAGGCAACATTTTTATCCACACTGTATAATCCATTAGGCGTGCTGTGAAATGCGATAGCATGATGAAGAATAATAATGTACCGATTTTGTTTCAGAATTGAATAACTTAACTCATAGAATTATAAAGATTATAAAAGATGTATCACTTTAATTTAACATATTTCCAATTGAGTGGAATTATGGTAGGTATAACGAATTGCATTAAGAACAAATGGGACGATAGCATTAAACATGGTTCATAATGAAAAAATTTTAAAATAATTACATATTGCTAAGCTAACAAAAAAATAAAGTACAAAGATTAACATTATGCATCATTTATAGATCTAAAGCAGGCTTTATACGGAGGCATTGCAAGGAACATTGCACCAAGAAACGGCAAAAAAATTGCAAATTGCTCATCACTTTACATGATGGCAAGTTATGTTGCATTGCACATGTATTGTCAACGTAACCTGCAAGGCAAAATAGTGTTTTTCGTTGTTGACATTTCATATTGGCAGTTTCAAAAATGTCATTGAAATTTCTAAAAACATTCTGCACAGCAATAAAAATTACAGCAGAGTGCAAAGGATGCAATCAATGCAGGAAATCTTGCACCAGCTGATGTTAGACTTTCCCTGCTCGCATGCGTGCAACAGAAATTGAATATGTGAGATTAAAAGGGGTCCAAGTCCTGCTCGAATGATTATGAGAAATTGAAGGAAAAAGGTTTTTGAAAGTTGTTTTTTTTTTAATATGTAAAGTTTTTCCTTCACCTGTTGCTATCTTAAATTTCTTTGTGTTTAGATCACATAACCAGATCAAAACGTTATTTAAATTTTACCAAAATAATAGACATACAATCTGGACTTGAGCCCTTTTTAATCTCACATATTCAATTGCATCCTGCTGTAGTGTAAAGCGGCCTTAAAGATATCCATGTTAAAAAATGGAATTAACCAAACAACATAAACAACATCAATGCAAGAACTGCAATGTAGGACAGTTTTCTATTCACTGCTGTAGAGTCACTGTTGAGCACTCTCAAAGTATCTGTATCTCCTAATATTACAAAGGATTAAAACAAGATGTGGATGCGAGTACTTTCAGAGTTTGAAAAAAGTTACCAGTTACATTTACTTAGGGCCAGTAGTATAAAACGTAGTTAACTACTCGATCAAGTTAACTGTATGGTTAAGCAACGTCATTGGAGGAAAGTTTAAGTTTCCACCACACCACACCATACAGTTAACTTGATCGAGTGGTTAACTACGTTTTATACTACTGGCCCTTAATCGTCTTCACCTTCGTTCATGTTATTTTTTCCTCTTGTTTTTACCAGAACCTCTTGTTCCTTTCACATTTTGGTTTCCTTGCAATTTGTGCCAAAATAATTTAAACCTTCAAATTTATGTTGCAAGAATGAAAAAACGACACCTAACTATTTGATACTAATGGGACTCGTTTGAAATTCTCGCTTATCATGTTTAGTAAATTTACGTATTTCTTGGCTCTTATCTGACCAGTCTGACCACAATAGGCGACAGTACATGTAAATTAACGTAAATGGAATTGGATACCTTAATAGTGCAAAAAATGTGGCTTGGGCTAGTTTTTGTACTGACCCCTTCAAATAAGCTTAGGTATGTATGTAAAGATTGATGAAGAGATAGATATTAGCCTAAGGTAAACAAAAATTTACTGGAAAGCAATGATATGCGAAAAATTATAAAAAGATGTATCAGTTCATAACGTAAAATACGGTGTGATTAGCGATCACTGCAAATTGACGAATACTTATGGATTTTTCAATTGATTATTACGTGATAGAGTATCAATAATAACTTCAATAATACAAAGTCTTTAGTAAACAAAAAGTTATTATAGGGCGAGAAGTTCGATAATTTTTTTATCACAGTTTATAATGATCCACTGGGCGAAATTCTGAGTGATTAACAAAAAGTTAAAGGGGAGGATAACGTCAATGGAGATGAGTAACAGAGAAAAAAATGAGAATGTGTGTGGGGAGAATTAAAAAATCCGACAAATCAGAATGGTCATATACGAATATGTACATAGAAGAGCTGGATGAAAGATCGGATGGATTGAAGTTTCATAGGCCAGATTCCAATGGAAAGAAGTAGATGCAGTGGAACTACGTTGATTGCAAGATGGGTAATGGGAGATAATAGTAGATTATATTATAAGTGAGAGAAATGTATATATATGTATATAAATGTATAAGTGCATTTCGCTCACATGTGATATACGACGTTTTGTCCAACAGTTGCATTTTTTAACAGCAAATAATCTTGAAAAGATATTTTTGAAGTGACATTACTTAAAACGTCAAGCAGTCATGGTCGGTCGTCATGGATAGTTGTTGATTTTGCACTTTGAGTGCTAGTGATTGAAATTCGATTTTAGTCACTCAAAAAACACCTAAAAACATGCAACTGTTGGACAAAATAATTTTATTTCCATTAATTTCATTACATAATGATCAAATGGACGTTGAACATTAGTATTTGATCGTTCATCATGGGCATTACTAGTATTGATTCCGATGGTGTCTATTCTTTAATTAACGCTAACTGTGAACCTAGTACTTGCTTGTAAAGACTACATTCTCTGCAAAATTATTATGAATTTTCACACAACTTGTTAAAATGTACAACAGAAAAAAACTGTCCTTTTGAAAAAAAAATCATCAAAATTTTATATATTCAAATTAACTTTATTTCCTTTAGACATGTAATACATGCGTAGGAATTGTCAAGAAAGAACCTAAAGCTAATGTAGTGTATAGTATAACATTTAGTGTAAAAACCAAAGTACCTACATTTAAGATACAAACAGAGTTGACAAACAAGGTACAGTCAGTTTTAGGTGTTTTTTTGTATAAACCTAGCACGGTGTTTACTAACTTCTCTTTTACCTTTTTTTCAAAGATTGTACATCTCACTTAATGTTAATTGACGTTTTGTATTAAAGATTTCTCATTTTAGTTCGAGATATTCAGTCATCTGCATAAAAAGTACTTAATGTAAGTAACAAAATAATATAGGTCTTAGAATGGAACCTTGTGGCACACCAATATTAGTGTTTTCCAGTTGAGAGTTTTTGTTGTTAATAGTAATGTACTGTTTCCTATCAGAAATAAAACTGGTTATCCACTTAAGTGGCACACCTCGAATACCAGTTTGTTCAACAGTGATTCATGATTGACACAGTCAAAAGCTCCGCTTTAATCACAAAATATTTCCACAGGGCACTGCCCCGCCTCAATGTTTTCTAAAATTTGTAAGTAAAACGTAGTAATTGCCGTTGAAGTTGATTTTCCTTTAAGGAACCCATGCTGATTTTGACATAAAATATTTTGTTTAGAAATAAAAGAAAGTAATCTGTCTAAAAAAGCGTATTCAAACACTTTTGAAAATATAGAAGTTACTGTGATAGGTCTACAGATATAATTTGCGAATAAATAAATTTCTCATGTCTTCGATTTTTTGCAATTTTTTTCATAAAAGTACGTTTGCGCCACACGGAGCGGCGCTTTTTGAGTTTTTGACTGTTGGGGCCTTTAAAGTGTGCGCACGCCACTTATACTTTGTCAGATGTTGATGATACCTGTTTCAAAAAGACCGCATCGTTCATGCATTTGACATAAACGGTGGTAAAGGTAAAAGTGGGAGATTAGGAAAAAAAAAGACAACAACAACAAAAGTTGCAAGCGTCATGAAATGGGTTATGGGATGAAGAAAGAGACCCTTTTTCTGGAGATTCTACTGACTCGTACCGCCCGTTGTCATGAACTTTCTTCTTCTGAAGACGAAGAACCCCTAAGAAATTATAAAATTCCTAAGAAATTACAAAGGACTTCCGTAAATACAAAACCGTCAACATACCTTTGCGAGCGTTACATACTATCGTTGTTTTCATTAGGCCAATATTACACTATAAAAGATTTTTTGACAAAGATCTTTTATAAAAGATATGACAATGTAATAGGCAATCTTTTATCAAATATTTATAAAAATTGAAATATTTTATAAAAGATTGCCTATTAGACAGTCATACTTTTTTATAAAATATCTTTTATAAAAGATCTTTGTCGAAAATCTTTTATAGTGTAATATTGGCCTTAGAGAAGAGCTTTGCGTCATAAATAAAATGCGTTTGGTGTTGCATCATCAGACTTAAGAATCATAACTGCGTTATTTTTTCTCAATCACCGTTAACAAAGAAATAATACTGAAATAAATGTCGTTTGTAACTTCAGCGATTGATTACGCAGAGCTGAAGTTCCGCGATTTTCATATTAATGGCCTCGACACATTGAAAAAGATAAAGCTATCTTACTAAATGACTAATACTAATACGTTATGGTGCCTGAAGAGGAAGTATGTATTGACGAAACATTAGTTCCTTTCAGAGAAAGACTAAAATTGCAACAATACATAAAAAATAAGCTTTACGTTTTTTTTCTGACTTAAATATTTGTGTTAGTGTTTATCTCACATTAATTTAATTATTATTAATGCACTAACATATCCCTTTAATTAATTTATTTAAAAAATAAGCGCCGCAAGTTTGACGTAAAACCTTATGCTTAAATAAATGTTTATTGTGATAAAGATAAAACTGATGCTGATAAACCTGCGTCAACTAGTATAGTATTACAACTAATGGACAATTTGCTACCCTCTAGAAGGAAACTCTACACAGGTAATTACTAATACTAGTATGTACACAAACATACAGTATGTAGACAAACAATTGCGTTATTTGGAACGCTAAGGCTGTGGCTAAGGGCAAATAGAAAATTAAATTGTATAGAATTAGTTGAGAAAAAGTTGAAAAAAGACACATTATATCGAAAGAAAGCAATTCGAAAGTAGTTCAATGAATTGGAGAGATAAGAGAGACTTGCTTGCTCTAAGAGGTAAATATATAGATGAAATGAAGTTAGCCAAAAGCAAGTAAAAAAGCAAAAGCCGAAAATAATAAACGATTATAATAATAGTAAGTCATTTACCGATCTTTCAAATCAATTAAAATCTTAGGCGTGGCATGAATTGAATTGTTATTAGGAACTACAATCGCAAACGCACATATTTTATACAGCGTGTCCCCAGATGGACTGAAAAAGAGGAAAAACTTTTTTATTTTCAACTTTAAACAAAAATGTTTTTCTTTATAAAAGTCTTTTCTTGCCCGAAAACTATTAGTTTTCTAAACAAAATCAAGATATTCTTTTTCTTAAGTAAAATAAAGGAGAAAATTCTAAAAATTTAAAGCGAAAAATTTGTTTGGTAGAGGCCGTAATAAAATCAAGGTATCGTTTGTCACAAATGCCAGTCAGTTACTAAACAGAGTAATTGAACTGTGATAAATTTAATAATAATTGCTGAAACAATGTTAACTCATCAACAAAAAATTTATCTTCTGCAGTGTTATGGAACTGGAGAAGCATCTTACAACTGTGCAATACAGACATTTAACGCGAAGTTTTGAAATGTGCATGTCTCCATAAATGCTTCACGCAATCTTATTCAAAAGGTTGAAAGAACAGATAGTGTGCATGATATTAAGAAAGAGAAAGAGAAAATTCTCTCTTTCGTTTTACTTAAGAAAAACAATATCTGAATTTTATTTAGAAAATTAATGGTTTTAGAACAAACAAAAACTTCTATAAAGAATAACATTTTTTTCTAAAGTTGAAAATAAAAAAAAGCTTTTCCTCTTTTTCAGTCCAAGAAATAAATAGAATGTTGAAAGTTAAAAAAGGCTAAAATACAGTAAATACTATTGAAGAAGGAAGGACTGTTGATGGAATTAAAAAAATTGAAGGTAAGGAGAAGGTGTATTGTATGCTATGAGGAAAGAGCTGCTGAAATTGGTAAAAGATCTGAATTTGGCGAGTACCTCTCGAAATGCTATAGATAGTAGATGATAGAGATGTGTGCATTAACGATGAACACTTCTGAGAGTACTATTAAATGGATTGGCACCTCAATGGTTAGACTAAAATAATCTTTCATACAGAGTGTCAGTGAATGACTTGGCCAAACTTTAGCGTCGTATTCCACTCTTCAAATTAATGATAAAAATTCTTATAAACTGTCTTGTCTGGAAATGATTCTTTGAAAAGTTATGGTCGCTTATTATATTTATGCAAAATCATTTTTTAAATTTCAAGTGACCATATCTTTTTAAAGAATAATTTTATTTTTACCATTAATTTGAAGAGTAGAATACGATGCTAAAGTTTGGCCAAAAAATAGGTTTTTGGGTTATTGGGTCCTCCTCTTTGATATCCTATGTGAATGTACACCTTTCAAAGCAATTTCAAGTTAATGGCACCATGGAATGCAAGAGCAAAAATTCTAATGGCAAATACGCTATGCCAGCGGCATTTAACGTGTTAAACAATCTCAGGCTTTTAAATATTTAAATGCTGATTTATGGAGTCAGTCAAGTAATTCTACCGATTGTAGCTCAGGTTTTTCTATATTATTTGAATAAATTTTGCAAATCAGATATTGAAATGTGAACTTTTGTGTTGTAATTGCTCCAATAAATTTAACTTGCGGCGATTTATTCGTTTCTCTTTTTAATATTCGCCTTGGTACTTTATCGGATTGTGAATATGTAGCAACATTTGCCAGGTGTACGTTACATTTCACTTGAACCTTTCTACATCCATCTAAGTTAAAACGAACATTAAGTACAGCCGCCGTCCGCAGACGCAGCGTTAGATGCACCATGATCTATGGCAATCCGAAGAGTTCGCATTGAGTGAGATGTAAACTGTATCAGTTCTTCGGCTGCATAATAATCCAACAGAGCGGCAGGCCACTGTTTTATTTCGAATGTCACTGTCTGCTTCTTTATGATGCCAGCGGATGCATAATCTGCACTCAGTTCTCATGCTTAGCTGTCCGACTGGTTAGTGATAAATACGCTACTGGCTCAGCGTGGACGAGGATATACAAAATAAAGATGGATATTTAATATTCCATGCGATACTCACATACTCCACTTCTTGCTTTTTTTCTGCGACGATGCATTACCATACTGCATATGTACATGTTGGCCAAAAATTGTTTTCTCGTGCATTAAATTTATGCGGGCACGGCCTGTTTCGTATCGTTTCTTTAAGAGCGAATCAACGACTTTGTATTAATATGCAGCTGAAATCATAAATTATTTCACGTTTCTCCTATTAAAAATGATTAATTGTTAATAATTGACCAACTGGGATGAATTTACAGAAAATTTATAAAACTTAGCCTTTATTCTGAAACATGCTTCATGAAGATGATAATCTCGATGAGAATTATAGTATAACAGAGAATAAGAACATTATAGAGACTGTAAGAACAACCTGTGGGGATATCAGTGGTATAGTGATCGGGGAAGCACATGAGGTGCAGGGTGCATTTTTAGAAGCGTCTCATAGGTGGTAGTAAATCATCATAATCTTCATCTATCTATTAAGTCTTAAAATTTGTAAATTTTTCATCTTTAGTTTATCAAGATCATTCGTGTTGACATCTTGAGCTTTTGACGGCAATAAATTAATTATGCATACACTTAAATAATGAAAAAGTGAATCAAAGAAAAATACGTAAGAATTTATAATGGCACTTATTAATTATGGAGGAGCTTAATTTGTTTGCAAAAATTTATTTGCAAATAAATACAAAAATATTTGTAAAAGTCGTAAAATAATACCGGCGGAAAATGCATAATTTTTTCTATCATCCAAAGAAACACGAAGAATAAGTAAACGCTCCAGTGACAACTAATGTATATTTAACATAATTGTTCTATAGGAAAAAAAACATAAAGCAGCTGTGTAATTTACAATTAGCACATACATGATAATAAAAACAGATTATAATGTAAAGGTGTTAATTACTTGGTATTGAGTTTATATTGTTGAAATCAAGAAATGACGTCATATCAAATGCTTTCTTTAAACATAATATACCATATAATGTTAAGTATATGTTTATATCCCGTAATAATAATTTATATTGAAGGTGTCGTTCAGTAGTATACATATAGAATCAACGTTATGTTATTTTACTTTATCTACGAAGCATCTTAGCAAACGATGAGAAAGTAGAAGATGAAGATTGTTGTCTTAATTATTATAAAACATGAAAGTAAACGAACCGAATTGGAATACCTCAGAGAGACAACGGGAAGAATGAAATGAGGTAGTGTTAGGCATAACGAATTAGAAAAGCAATAAGATAAGAACAGACACAAATACTCTCTCACGAAAAGTAATGTCCTTAGAGAGAAACCATGTTGAAAAGGGGCAGATTTAGAAGAACATGGTCAGAGGGAACAACAAAAGAAGAAGAAAGATTATAGAATAAATAATAAAATAAATAGTGAGAGACGTGAAGAAGAAGAAGAAGCAGAGCAAAACAAAAGAATTCATAGTTGAAAGGGATTTATTACTACAAATATAGCGCCATAATATACCTTCACCTTCTATTTCTTGATGTAATAAAAACTGAAATAATTTATACATTATAATAAAAATGTTCTGGTGTTACTTGATTACAACTAACTTTCACTAGCACTCATAAACATGTACGATGTATTTTCTTTCCCCGAACAAGTTTCCTTAAACGACAACATAATTTCCATTTCACATAATGATGGCTCGATACCCATTTTCATTTCAGCTTATGTATAATAAAAATAATGCTGGTTTCAGTTCAGTAAGAAGAAGTTATTGTACCTTGTGAAGTATGCGCCATAATCTTTGTCACTGGTGACAAGTCCTTTACAGAAAGAAAAATTCCCGGCGTTTATTTAAGCGCAGGATTTATTACGTTCCAGGCCGGCCGGTAACACCATCACGGTCTCATATGGTAAAAGTAATTATCCATATAGGGCAATGAATTAGAAGCAATTTTAAAGCGGTACAAACGTCAGAATTTACGGCCACAAAAGTCCAAAACTAAAATAATCGATACAGAACAGTAGGTGGAAATTCTTCTAATTCAAACCGAAATAATAAATCACCGCCGCTTCTTCGCGAGAACGCGCCATAAAAGAATCGATTTCTCATCGTAAAAAGTCGAATTAATAATCGTTTTCATTAAGTTAATTGAGCGGTGCGTACGGATATCGGTTTTCATTGTGCGAACGACATGAAAGACTCGGAAAAAATAGAAACACCTGCTGACTGGCGGCTTTATGTAATGATTAACGCACGCTAATGATTTTATTAGAAAAAAGACATTGAATATAATAGAAATAGTTTTGCTATGTGCCTTTTTTTTATGTGACGTAACTGCAAAAAGCGAGAAAATAAAAACGTTCGCACGTTATAAATATTCACTTTTGCGGATGTTGCAGACTTGATAAACTTGAATTGCATTATATCTGGATAGATAATCAGAAACATTGTAACTTTAAATTATCAAGTGTTTCTGTGGTATTTTATTGTATATAACGAGGAAACGTTTTCAAGCCGCACTCGCCGATTTGAAGGAAATTTATTAGGTGTGTAGACCTCATGAGGAGTAAATGACAAACATGGGTTCAAATTTTTTTTATTTGAAATGGAAGTAAACTCCGGATAAATGCTTGAGGTGTTTGCACACGTTTTCTAGTTAGATAATCAATACAACTCGAGGATGATTAGTGCGATTTACAGAAGCAGATACGGCACCACATCAGAAACCAAAGAACAGGGATGAGAGAGTACATGCAAACGGAAAAAATATGAAATGAAGAATGGGGTCAATACTTCACCCAGTTACTTTATGACAAAGGCAAACAACCCCACCAAACATGGACTATAATCGAGAAAGAGAACCAAATAATAGAAGACGATAGGAAATTTGCAGGCAAAGTTGGAATCTATAATAAACTTTTGAAATATGTATGGTGGAACAACTTTACATAAACAATTAACTTTCCTGATAAAAATGGTATTAATACCCAAGAATTCTCGTAGAATGGAAGTATCCCGATATTAATGTTTAAAAAAGGAGAAAAAAACCAAACCAGAAAATTATAGAGGCATTATCTCTAAATAATACTAAAATTAACTCCAAAAATAATGATGAATGAAATCATACAATGGCAATAGGACTTCAGGAGTAACAGATCTGCGAAAAGGTCTGGAATTAAAAAAAATCAGCGTTTATGTGCTTCATCGACATAACAAACAACTGTCTGATGTCTTACAACTTCTCAATCAGAAGCACATACCAAAAGCACAATAACTAGAAGACACTTATACTAACAATAAAATGAAAATAAGATGTAATAGGATACTCACCGAAGCTATGCAGACAAATAAAGTAATTAGACAAGGCGACTCGCTAAGTCCTATCTTATTTAATATTAACTTATGATTATATGCTACGCGGATGATGCTCTGTTAATAGCAAAAAAAGAGGATGATCTGCTGAATGATATTACAGTTTAAAAATACGTGTAAGGACTGCAGTTTGAGGATAGCTCCTGAAAAAACAAAAACATTTCCAAATATTCTATAACTCTATAATCCTAAAGCAAGTTCTCAGTTTAAAATGGTCATAACTTTGGAAAATTTTTAGATTCTACAAAAATAAAAACACCAATTTGTTTGTAACGAATTGGAATTTTACCGTAACAAGAAGAGATAAGAAAAAGTTGTTCAATAAGAGTTTTGCCTATTTTAGACGGTCATATTTTTGTATAAAATTTATTACGAAATGAGAGAGACAAGCTACCACAGTGAATGTTGATTGGTTGAATTGGCACGTCTCACTCACTTCGTAATAAATTTGATACAAAAATATGACCGTCTAAAACGGGCATTAGTCGTTCTTCTGTATTATATAAACGACATTGGTAAGTACATTCTTAGGAATGTTTCCATTTCCAGTTTGTGTTATGCACTGTTTTAGGAGGCACTTTTAAACAAAATTAACAGAAAGTGTAACACATACAAATACGCAAATAATGCTCTATCAATGAGAAAATATTCACTGTGCAGGGAAACTTTAACAAACAAAACGATGGAGTTTATGCACGGTCATCTAAAGAAGCCTTCGAACTGGTTGCACGAGTTTAAAAAGGCGACAGTCCTGCTATGGTGGAGTATCTTCTATTACAACGTCAGAGACTTGTATTTTTACGAAAAAGGCATTAAAACATCGCTCAAAGTCTATCAAGAATCCGTTCTGGAAGACGTCGTGAAACCACCCAAACATAATCTCTTCCAAAATAAGTCGTGGACTTTCCAGTAAGATTCTGCGCCAGTACATAAGGCGTAAGGCCAGAACCCCACAGACTTTGCTTCAAAACAATTTACCGATTTTCTAAGTACAGAAGATTGGTCATCTAGCACCCAGGACCTAAATCCTTTGGATTATGAATTGTGGTCCGTTTTGGAGGACATGGTATGCCATAAAAGATCTTTGAAGCAGGTTTTGACCCGATTTGTTGCCAACTTTCCAATTCATGAGGTGCGTGGCCGCCACGACTTAACGCCTGAATTAAAGCCAAAGGGGTGCATTTCGAAATTTAGTCCAAAAATATTTTGTACTTTTTATTTTATCGCATAAAATATGTGTAGCAGTATTTATGTCACTACTAGGTATAAATGCAGAAGTCAAAGCTAGAATCTAGCCGGAAAACCGTTAATTACTTATGCAGCGGAGACTAGACAAGACAGTTAAGCGCAGACAGAGAGCAGAAGTAACTGAAATGAAAGTACTGAGAGAAAAAGCAGGAAAGACCAGAAAGGACAGAGTATCAAATAACCAAATAAGAGATAGATATAAAATAACCAATAAAATTGATTGGATCATAATGAGATGGAGAGTATGGAACTACTATTTAGATAAAATGGACGACGATAGAGTGCCGAAGAAAGCAAAAGGATAATAGACCGACAATTAACAATAGAGCCAGAAAGAGATGGAAGGAATGTCTATAAAAGATTTTCTGACAAAAAGAAACAGGCTGCCAGCCTACATGCATAAAAAGGAAGAAGAAAAAGATTATCATAGAATAATTTATATTTTCACTGATTATTATGTGATTTGACAACTGCTAACATCAAATCAGCAGTAAAGGATTATTATTATTATTAAGGTTATGAAAAATGGTGAAACTTCTAAAATGCAATCAGTACTCTCTTCTTAATTCTTAAGATAACCAGTGTTTGATTGGAATTACTTGAATCAATTGAATCAATACTTGAAAAATATTGATGCTATCTCATTTTAAAGAGTTTCAAAATTATATGTTTTGTCATTGATGCCATAAAAACTCTATTGAAGTTTATTTAAACAAAGTATCGCTTAATAATAGTTAGTAATACGAGCCCAGTCCTGCTTCAGTTGGTTCACTTACTGAAATTTCAACTTCTCTGAAAAATTGATAAAATGTAAAACCAATTGATACTTTCTGTTATTTTAAACCTTTTTTAATTACATAGATACAGTACAATATGTTCAATCATATTTAATTTTTTAATATGTATAAAACGGAATTATGCGTCCACATATTTCTGGCACTATACAGGCTGTTTTTTAACTTCATGCAAAAAATGAAACCAGTGAAAGTTGACATTAAAAGTGATAGAATGAAGCAGTTTTTGTACAACAATTGATTAATAAATATTAGAGATAATAAATGTTTTCGGCGAACGATGAAACAGTTTCATAGTCCCTGGTTTATTTTTATTACGTAATTGCGTAATCGGAGAAGTATGCTGGTGTGTCAACATCTGCTGTGAAAGTGGGTCAGTTACTCAGTTCCCAACTGCAGTTCGTCGGAGATAACAGTGTTGAAACATGGCCGAATTTTTCGATAGTGTTATTGTGGACATGATTTTAATTTACGGCGAATGTGGTCAAAATGCGTTGGCTGCAAGACGTTTGTATGCACAGCCAGCGTAACCGCCAAATAGCAGATCCTTTGTGTCAGTTGTACAGTTTATTGTTTGGCAAATTATTCGTGAGGAACAATTACCCGTTCCATTTTCAAAAAAGTGCAAACTCTGATGCCCGCAGATTACCTCCAACTCATGTGATTTTGTCGGTGGTTACTCCGGAAACAGATGGACAATCTGAACTGTGTTGATAACATTCTCTTCACCGACGAATCAATCTTTACAAGGGATGGTATGTTTAATTTTCACAACATGCATGTGTGGGCAGGTATGTTAAACGGCACTTTAATCGGTATGTTTACGTTTCGCGCAGGGGGAACTTCGGACACTTATTGTGGGTCACCGTCCGTTGCGTCTAGCGGTTCTAAACATTTCAGAAGGGATAATTGTCGGATGTCGGTAGGAATTTTTTGATTTTTTTTTCGTTTTAATTTTGGTGCATTCGTGAGCATATCTGTTACCAAATACGCCATTAATTTTCTTGCACGAAGTTGAAGAACACCCTATATTATGAAATTTGGCATACGTGGCTATGCAAAGGCACGACTACGATGGCATGACAAACCACTATCGAGAAAAAAAGATGATGTTGCTCAATAGTAACTTTTCAAATACAATTTTTTGTTTTTCTGTTCAACTTATAATCTTAGGTTTACATTTATAACTTTAGGTTTTAGTTATTTGTATAAATAATCTTTAAAATGTTTGCTAATAAATAAAAAAAGACCTGTGTTAAAATTCTCTTGATTGAGCGCTAATAATAATTGTGAATTTTGTAAGTAGGCCAACTGGCTTGTAGATACATAATTGATGTATGTATATTTGCTTATAAAAATACATGGAATAATGTTATATTCCACGAGGAATCAGCCAATGCATAATAAATATCTGTTGAATTATTTACATTAACATTTAATTTAAAAACTGCATTTGAAAAGAATCTGTTGAGGGACCATAACAATTTTTTTTATTTGAATTTAACATAAAATAGAAAACATTATTTTTATAGAAATATATTTTGTTTGCAGTTAAAAAATTCCAATTTTAGATGTCGCATTAGTAACTAATTGCGTCCGGAACACCGTTGAGCTTTTGTTAGGTAACCGACGGCGACGCCCTCGGCGCTAATGACCTAAAAATTCTCACACCCCGACAAGGTGGCAAATAATAAAGCTCTTCATGTCGGCCGGCAAAGCGGAGTAAATCCAAGAGCGAGGGTTAACAATGAAGAAGTCACAATGGAGAGATCGTGTTCTTCGGTCGATATCTGCTCGCTCCCGCTGATAACCGCGGGTGAGCTACCTGTATCGCCTGGATCATCGCAGCTTGCCGACTACACCTGACTATATCGGACTGTGATGGTATTGTTCAGATTTAAGGAGAAGCATAAATATGCACGAGATACATTAACTTGTACTAATAACAATTTTTTTTGCCTTTCTTCGTAAATATGACTTAAAACAAGGAGGCAAGAGAAAAAGTACAGTTGAGAGAAGCTCATCAAAAATTGATGTTTTACAATTCAGTAAGGAAAAATGAAAGATGGAAGTAACCAGAGATGAAATATTTCTATCAGGAGAAACAAATTTAGATCACAATAAGTTAGAAGTTATTTTTTATTTTTGTGTTATTATCTTATTCGTGGCATATTCTATAAACTGAATGTTTAAATTTTTGATAATCGTTCAGAATCCAATGTTTTTGAAGCTTCTTGTACTCGTTAATTGCAAATCTTGCCAGATATGGTAAATAATAATGAAAAAATCGTTTGATCTCCACCAAATAGACACCATATTTTATGTAGTCAAAGAATTTCCATTCACATAGCCAGGCCATTGTTACGCTGACGTACCACTGAATAACGGGTGCAACCTAACACTAATGGACCGTGCACAGACGCTTTTGATACACTTCAATGAAGCCGCCAGCCGACCATAAAAATAACATAAACACGCGTTTCAGCCTTTGTGCACCAAAACGCATGCAAATATTTCAGAGATCGCCTTCGATTTTGCGCCGTGTTCTTCGATACGCAAGCTGACAGATAGCGTGCCTGTAAAACAAATAATATCACCGCCTGTGCCTACGCGATCGTTATGATGATGCAGATTTTGCCGAAGAAAAAGAAATCGGTACGTGGCGTGAGACTGTCACATCTGTAAGTACGTTTGCACCACGTACCCCGCAGTACGTACGGTTCTGTATATGGACTGTAATAAAAACGTCGGGAATTAAATTATCACTTATTTTTATTTCTTTATCATGCAAATATCGAACTGAGATGATGACAACTGGTACGTCTTGTTTGGCCAAGGAACATGATTTTAAACGTCCTATTCAAGCTAAACGCTCTCGGTGGACTTTCCATTAAGTCAGATTATATAATTCTTTGAGTTTATTAGGCTGTGGAGACTAGAACGACTAACTGTACGTTGGTATTACTGTGGACATAGAGTTTGTTCGAAAATCTCAATTTGTATTAAATATAATAATGTACGTATCAGTAAAGACTCCAACTCTCAAGCCCGAATGCATAGGCGCTTCGATGCCGCGTATGGCACCGTCGAATTATGGCGCTGCAAACATTATTTCTTCGGTATAGCGAGAATATTTTGATCAACTTTATCACACTTTATTTTGTTATTTGTTGTATTTTTGACCATACGATATAATTAAAAGAAAACATTCGTTTAAATAAAACTCGTTGTATCTATGCATCACGCAGCCGTAAACAGCACTGGATACAATGCATCGGCGCGAACAGCGAATAATATAACCTGTGAGCAAATAAAAATCAGATTAGGGTAGGCGGTGCAAAGAAAATGTATGTCTGTGCTTAAATAAAACGTCAATAAATTTGACAGCCCATGAATAAAAAGAATTATAAAATTCTATAGGGTCTTCTCGTCCCTTAAAAACCCTATTGAAAAATCAAATTCTACTAAATTTTCTTGCTGAGTTAAAACTTTCTTATATGCACAGTTCTGTGCTAACCAAAGAAAAAAAAAATAAAGGTCAAAATAGATTGGGAATTACGTGGAGTTGGCAGTTTTCGGAGCCGAGAATTTTTGAAAAAATGGGCATTTTTTGTATTACATTACTTAATTCAGTTAGTCACAGACATACGTTTTCTTTGCACCGCCTACCCTAATCTGATTTTTATTTGCTCACTTTTTACAAGTGGACGGACAAACGGAACTTTCTTTTGGAGTCCTTAATAATCACAGAGTGCAATGTCTTTGATTTTTGTATATGTTACTACAATCCTTAAAAATTATGCAGTTAAAGTTTACAGTTATTTAGTTTGAGTACGATTTTTGACAATAATTTAATATATCGTCGGGCTACTGCAAAAACAAGCTAACTACATTTGTTGTCAATTCGGAGTTAAGGGGATTCTTTCAAGCAGAAATCAATGCATTTTTTGTCGGCGAATTGTGGCTTTCGTTATGAATAAAACTTTCTGAAAAAAATATATGTGATTTAAGTAGTGATGATCGAGGTACCTTGATGCATAGGAGTATTAAATGCAAGTAGGGTTTTCCAAAAAAAAAAAATCCAAACCTTCAATAAATTGGCTCTACTGTACAACGCTGTAGTGAAGTGAACTATGCACGTTTTAAGAAAATAGTGGTCCACAGCCTTTGTTTCACATGTCCTTGATATGTTGGTTAAATTTAAATTGTATTGATTAATTACAACTTCCGTAATTCGTTGACAAAATTGTGCTGCAAAACGGAGTTAAAGTAGAGTCGGCATAACGCTATCCCTTGCATGCGGTCTCTGTCGGTCTCTGCACCTGCAACGGGCGGCGGGCAATCACTACTTAAATCACATATATTTTTTTCAGAAAGTTTTATTCATAACGAAAGCCACAATTCGCCGACAAAAAAATGCATAACATTGCATTGATTTCTGCTTGAAAGAATACCCTTAAGTGCTTCATTAGATTAAAAAATGTTCAAAAAACAAACAATTTTTAAACTATACACTGTGTCCACGGATTGGGTTCAGAATAGGAAAAACTTTTTTATTTTCGAGTTTTCGAAAAAAAGTCATTCTTTACAAAAGTTTTTGCTTGTCCTAAAACCCCCAAAAATATTACCGAAAATGATAAATTCCAACTAATAGCTGAGAAAAACTGAAAATTCTGTTTTGATTTCCACAAAATATGGCAAAGTCCGAAAATTTTTGAGTAAAATCATGTTAGCCGATATTGTCAGTGTTACATCAGCGTCATCAATTTGAAAGTCTGTTTTCAAAATTCCAAAACCATGTAAAACTTGAAATTTCAATTCACAAATATTTTATTTTATACAAGCTATAAAGTTGTTGTAAAAGAGCATTACTCGAAACTAACACATCCCTTTCTCTTACATCTATATCTGCTGACTTAATTGAAAAACACACTTCTTTATTTTTGAATTTTAGAGAAAAAGTAATTTTCTGCGTATTCTCAAAACTCCAGAAACGCAATAAAACATTCAGAAATCTAATTAACGAGTTTATTTCACTATTACAAATTAATTAAATAAAAAAATTTGGTTTCCTATTCTACATAACTCCCACCCACATTCACACATTGTTCAACCGTATTTCTAAATTCCCTGTAAACATTTCTTAAAACTACTACATCAATTTCTCCTATAACATTACGAATCCTTTGTTTCAAAATTTCTAAGTTGTTTCCTAAATTAAAATCATAAACCTTTTGTTTTACATATCCCCAAAAAAAAGTCCATAGGTGTTAGGTGAGGAGACCTAGCCGGCCAATAAATTGGTCCGAAACGACCAATCCATCTATCAGGAAAATTTATGTTCAACCAGTTCCTGACTAAATTTGTTGAATGTGCGGAGCAACCGTCTTGTTGAAAGTAAATTTCTTCCATATTGAAGAGCCGGTAACAAGAAATTTTGAAGTAGATCCACGTAATTAAATTGATTTAAATTATTATCCATAAAGTATGGCCCGATATTTCTGTGCACTGATAACCCACACCAAACATTAATCTTCTTATATCGCTGACTTTTCGCATGAATTGTGAAATTTGGATTTTCATGAGCCCATTACCTATAATTTTGAGAAGAAACTACACATCTTTCATTGAGAATGAGGCTTCGTCCGAAAACAAAATTTTGTGATGAAAAACATTATTGTCTAAAATTTTCTCCCGAATCCACAAACAAAAATCTAATCGAAAAGCATGATCTGCATCTTCCAGTGTATGTTTGAATTTTGGTTTATATGGCCGAATTTTTTGGTCCTTGTAAATGGCTTGTAGCAAAGACTTGCTAAGATTTAGATCAACGGCTCTTCTGCGTAAAGACAGGCGCGGTGTTTCAGCTACGGAAGCCATTGCCAATACTGTAGCTGCATCATCCTCATTATAAGTTTTCTTCGTTTTCTTTTCGTTTAACACCGACCCTGTTTCGTCAATTTTTTTTTAACAATTTCTTTCTCACTGGCACATCCGGAAAATTTTCATGAAAAGTCTCAATTGCAAAGTTATAGGGAACATTTCCAATGCCGTAACATTTAATTAAATAAATTCGCTGCTCTAGAGTTAACATTTTTTGACTGAAAAGATTTTACTCGTAAAATAGATCTTTTCGCGGAGACGTTCCGGACTAGTTCGGAACGGTTAAAATAAAATGCCCATCGAAATAATGATCGATTTTAACAACGCTTTCAAGTGTATAACTTTTATGAGTGCATGGATTTTAAGGTCTCCGCGAAAAGACCTATTAATTATATTTAGTGATGTGACTGACATTATCAGGTAACGTGATTTTACTCAAAAATTTTCGGAATTTGCCATATTTTATAAAAGCACAAACAGATTTTTCAATATTTTCTCAGCTATTCATCAGAATTTAACAGTTTCTGTAAAGTTTCTTGGGGTTTTAGGATAAGCACAAACTTTTATAAAGAATGACTTTTTCTCGAAAACTCGAAAATAAAAAAGTTTTTCCTATTGTGAACCCAATCCGTGGACACGGTGTATAAATCCAAACAAAGTGTTAAGGCGGGATAAACAAGTGGACGAAATAATACAACTCCATTTTAAACTGCAATTTTGAACCGTTAAAGGACGACTTCTCAAAAGTTCCAATGGAATTATCTTGTTTTGGCGATACATTCAACTATGTATACAGTGTGTAATCGAATAAGTTTCATTTACTGTAACCACTATCAATACATGAGAAAAGAAGCAACACTACGACATACGTATGCATGGGGCAAAGATCAATAATAATTCCAAGAAAATCTACGTTTATATTTTACAAGAAATATTTGAGACGCACCGGAAGCGATTTAAATGCTGCAGCTGAGCGAAGTTTACTGTTATGTGATAGAGTAGTAAACCCGCAGATGTAATACAATACACGTTGAGGCAGGTCATTTACGATTTTCATACAGAGATTAGTAGTTAATGAAACGTAAGCAATACACAAATAATGATGGAGCATTTACATTCTAATTTTTTATTAGGATTTAAGAAATGGAAATGCAAATTTTTCTCAAAATAATTCTTACAAAATAATATTAATTTATTTTCTTAATTAATTAACTTAAGGAATTAAACTAAAAAATAGTAAAGGAGACTGTGGTTTACGAAATAATTGAAATTTATCCCCGCCCACAATAATTTTATATCCGTAGATATGTATTTCGGCAGCTAAGCTACCATCTTCAGTACAATTTAAAAAACACTACATGAAATCTAACACCTACCTATTTACGTACCTACCTGATCACACTATCTATACTATTAATAGTATCTAAAAATAAACAATATTAACACTAAAAAATAGTTTAAGAGATAATTGAAAATTATCTCCGCCCATAATAATATTAACAGTCAAAACCTACCAAAAAAGCCAGTCAAATAAAACGGAAAAGAGTATTGGTCTAATATCCGAAAAAGGTTCTTATTCTTCCGAATAAAGAAGTTTTGTAAGCATTTAATTCCCTGTTATTTGATACCGCTTGAATTTATCCCTGAAAAAAAGAATAATAATAATAATTATTATTATTATACAGAGTGGCCCAACGAAAACAGTCAGATTGAATATCTCCCAAGAAAATTTTTTGTTTGAAAAAACGCAAAAACAGGTCGATTTATAATCCAAGGGGGACACTTTTCTATCCTACACCCGGATATTCATATTCACATTACTGAATTCTCTATAAAATTACCTTTTCAATGATATGCCACTCATGGTACATTCCCTATTTAAATTCTATTGGTTGGAGAGCTAGAAGGGAAGGTGATGACGTATGACAGTTGGGTATAGAATAGAAAAGTGTTCCCCTAGGATTATAAATCGACCTGTTTTTGCATTTTTTCAAACAAAAATTTTCTTGGAAGATATTCAGTCTGACTGTTTTCGTTGGGGCACTCTGTATATATAGGTGTATATATATATATATATACATATACCACGTGTCCACCGAGTGTGGTTTTCTTTTGTGGCGCTTAAACCGTTCAATATAGACAAAAATTTCAAACGCTATCATAGGACTTTGTTTGGCAAAATTTAGCAAATTTAATTCTACAATTAGTCGATGATTTTACTTATGAGATGTTCCATAAGAACTGCCAGCCAACAACAATCTGCGTAGTCTTCAGGTTTGTTTACTATAGTGTTACTTAGCTTAAAGCTACATGCTAATAATAGTTAACGGAAACTCTTCAATTAAGCAAGTTAAAAGCAATTTAATAAGGGCCTGCATTTAAGATGTTTTTTCGTTGACGGCATTTATCTCGGTAAATACTAGGTTTAGGTATAGAACTATGTTAATAAAATATTTTCCAAATTGATAGATATATCAGAATTTGTAATAATATATGGGGCACTCCATTTGAAATATTAAAGGTACTTGCTGACACTTTTAAAATGAACATCCTGTATAATTGCAAATAAATTTAACGTATAGAGTTTTTTTATTGGAGGATGATAGCGTTTGAAATTTTTGTCTACATTAAACGGTTTAAACGCCACAAAAGAAAACCACACTCGGTGGACACGTGGTACCTATATATAATTATTATTAAGGCCCGGATTTTTAGGTAATTGCCTAGAATTTTATTTAACAAGAAACATAGACAATTAAGTTTCAAACATTTAGATTACAATTTTAATTAGAATGAGATGTATATTTTTTCATGCCTAAGTGCCTATTTTTTACAATATTTTAAGTATTTGCCTATTTTATGCCTAAAATGGTTAATTACTGTATAATTAATTTTTATGAATTGTTTTTTCTGTGCGTGGAATTACGTATTTGCTTGCCAAAACATTTTAAAGACACTGGACGTGTTCAGCTAAACTCAGCGCTGCAACGCTTTTGTAAACAGCCGAGAATCAATATCCAATATTTTTAAATTTAAATAAAATTTCTCGCTTTAATTGTTAGTATAAACCAACTCAGGCAATAAGGGGACCAAGCGGCAAACTTTAGCCAAAATATCGACTCTTCTTACGATATGTTGTCATTAAGATAAATTAAAGTAAATAAGCCACGCGATAAAGATCCTGAGCGCGTGAGAACTTCACCCACGCAAGGTAGAGGAGCCGGTCCAAAAATACCTCGTAATGTCTTGAGGATAGGCAACTTAAATCACCCTAGTGACTTAAATGAGTGGGAACAAAAGGGGGACTCGCACATCTCGCAGTCGCAAATTACGAAAAGGCCTCGGGTTTTAAAAAATGTAAACAAAACAGTTCCGCAATGAGAGTAGATTCAAAAAATTAATTAATGTTCACTTAATCATTTTCGCAAACGGTTGCGTTTCCAATTTTCACATTCACATTCATGTAATTTCTGTGAGTGGATATTCCAATTTAAATATTTGGATAGAGCCCCAGTGAGAAATAGAAAAGCTCTAAAAGTGAAAGCTGTAAAGAGGTCCGCTGTTACCGAGTCTTTGAACTACTATATCAAGAAGGAAATCGTCTTAGGTACTGTCTGGATTTTTTAACTTAAACGCCGATTCATGGCCCCTATTTAAAGCGTGTTTTAACAATACATTTCTTACGGCGAATTATGTGTTTGATTCACTTATATAGTTTCATAATCCCTTAAGAACCTCCCTCCGATTTCTTAATAAATGATCATGTAACTAAAATAAGTATTAATATTATACTTCTAATTTTAATTTTTTATTATGAAACGACGAAAGAGGAGAAATTATGAAACGCCTAAATCTTTTTAGGCTGCCTAAAAGTGCGCCTATTTCTTAGACATTAACTGCCTATTTGCCTCCCTAATTCAGTCTTTTTAAGTGCCTAAAAATCCGGGCTTTAATTATTATTATTATTATTATTCTTTTTTTCAGGGATAAATTCAAGCGGTATCAAATAACAGGGAATTAAATGCTTACAAAACTTCTTTATTCGGGAGAATAAGAACCTTTTTCGCATATTAGACCAATACTCTTTTTCGTTTTATTTGACTGGCTTTTTTGGTAGGTTTTGACTGTTAATATTATTGTGGGCGGAGATAATTTTCAATTATCTCTTAAACCACAGTCTCCTTTACTATTTTTTAGTGTTAATATTGTTTATTTCTAGATACTATTAGTAGTATAGATAGTATGATCAGGTAGGTAGGTAGATAGGTAGCTGTTAGATTTCATGTAGTGTTTTTTAAATTGTACTGAAGATGGTAGCTTAGCTGCCGAAATACGTATCTACGGATATAAAATTATTGTGGGCGGAGATAAATTTCAATTAAGGAATTAAATTAAACAGTAATCATGAATCTTACCTAACAATAACAATAAGTAAAAAATTATTTCAGTAGAGGTCACTTCTAAAAGTATTATTAGAAAAAAAGCACACTGTTATTTATCATCCCTTAATTTATGATTTTATTACTGTATTACGTTGAGACTACACAAACAAAATTGCGAACGTTCGTGCAAATTAATTAAAATTAATTATTCTTGTTTGTAATTTTACTACAATTGTGTTAGTAGCTCTGTTCCAACCACGCTTTCTGACCGTTTAAGAAACCGTCATAATCAGTCGCTAACCGAAATAATGATCGATGTTGACAACTTTGTCGAGTGTAAAACTTTGATGAGTGCATGCTTGTGACGATTTAGAATCGGTCACAAAGCGTAGTTGGAACAGGCCTAATATTTCTTACAATTTGTCACTCGCTTCATTTCAGCTACAATTGTGTTACTTTTCATTACCTATTTTTCTCTGTGTATTTAATGCATTTCCCGTTTTGAGTATGCAAGTCACTCAGTGTTGTAATGCAAGCTAAGTAATAATAATATTCATTTTTTTTCAATCATTTAACAGATTTAATCTCATAGTGTGTTATTTGTTTAAAAGTATGGATTATCATGATGTTGATTAGTTGCACATATGTATATCTTACGAACCAGCAGAGGTTTTTAAACAAAAGACGATAATCAGTTTATTATTTTTCAGCTCGATATTTGAAGAATTAATTCTCTGATGTGAAACTTAATCGATTACATCCTGTATAATTGAATTCATGAAGAGAAAAAAATGTTATGTAAATTTTTTTTTGTAGTTAACGAGAAAATATTTCTCTTAGCTATTAATAACGGGTTCTACTTTAATAATTATACAAAAAAATAAAATAAAATAAAATAGCGTGCCAACAAATACTCTTAATTACTAATAACTATCATTATTTAAATATACATTCACCGTTTAATATCTCATGAAATACTCCGGGTACTTTTATTGAAAAACTGAAAAACTTAAACGAACGCATTTGAGAGCGTCCCATTAAATCTAATTATCGAAGCGGGGTAACAAAAAAGTGCCCTATAAAAATGGCTATATTAAATATGATAGGTATGAGAATTAAGTATAATAACAAAGCGAAATATACCAGTACGGGCACGACAGTGGAAGGAATTCTCAGGAAAAAATGACAACCCCGGGCGAAACGGGCGAACTCATCACGCGACCGGCTTTTGTTCGCGTCGAGGAATGTGGCCCTAAATTTGAGAGTTAATTGGCCCGTCCGCCACTGTCCGGTAGCGCGGCGCTCCAGTCATTCACTCACGATGCCCACTAAAAACTAGATCTCCACGTTTCTTCTTCCAAAATCAACGATATTGAGTTGTTTCGGGGACCAAAGCAGTACGCATCTTTAATTCTTAGAGCTAATGAGAAGAAGTAGGCAGAGAAGGAACTTTGAGTGGTACTCTACAAGAACACTTTTAGAAAGATCAAGTCAGCAGATTACTCAATTTAGATATCAGGCTTAAGCTTAACAGTGCGTGTTATTTATTATAACCGTGCGCTATAAAATACTCTAATGGAAGTAGTCACACCAAAAGACATATCATAATTAACTGTTAAACGTTAGAGTTGATAGTCAGGCTATGCTTTTTCCGATAATGCGGCGTGATATCTCTGCTTCAAGTCCGTGTACACGTCGCTCACTTCTTAATTATTATCCTTCTAGTAAATTCCATTTTGATATCTAACCGATGCGCTTTTTGTAACTTAATATTTTTAAATCGTTGTCTAAATTTGTCACTAATATCTTCTAAGTCTTTCACGTTGATTAATAATACGTCTTCGGTCTTCAGTCATCGATCATTCTATTTGAATACAAATTTGTTCAGATGTCATACAAAGAGAGAAACGAAAATAAAATTAAGAATTTTTACATATGTATAACTTTGCAACTACAGAAATGTAATGTAAATTGGGTCTCGGTCTCAAACATTAAAAAAATAGTTACAAGAATTAGAAAACTATTTACAATTACCATAAATAAATAGAGCAACAAATATTAAAGACTTGCAAAAGACCCCTTCGGGCAATATGATAATGTTATTATGGAAATGAATTCCAAATTGTGGGAACTTGAATTGTTAGTTAATCTAATAATTTTGATTACAATTTAATACGCAAATTCCCCCCAAAAAAAGAGACAACATAAAGAAAACATAATTTGTTAATGTACGGTATCTTTTTATTCAAATTCTAAAGCTAACTACAAATTAAGTATCAGTTTTATTTGTTTTATTATTGACTTACATTTGAGACTTTGTTTAACGATTTCCATCTCTAATTCTTAAATGTCCGTCAAAAACTTGCTGTGTAAATTTGAACGTTCACGAAACGAAATTCGAAGTTGGCGGTATGTAATAATTAATTCATTTCAAATTATGTAGATCAGTATTCTTCCCATAGATTCCAAGACGTGCAAGAAATTTAGATCTATTTCATGCTCTTTGCATTTCAAATCTTTATGTTATACTCTTGCAGTAAGTATTACTTTTTTAATGTGTTTCTGAATTATATTAACCGACTATTTAACAATAGATTAAGCTCCGGATAGTTCTACGTAGTGTTTAGGATGTTCACAGTGTTGCATGCACTTGATATGGTCGGTGTTTCTGAAGAAAATTCTTCTCTTTTTCGCTTTCTTGTTCCGCTTTAACTACACACCTTCATTAACAATCACTAACTCATGATTAGATAATTCTAAAGTTAGTTAACATCTATCATAGTTATCTAAATCTATTTCATTGATCAATTGGTTTTTTTTTACCCCCAAATCGATACCATTAGGCTAATGGCAGATCGCCATCTTCATTCAAGTCTTTGTCCAAGTTGGCCTTTTGGAAACAATTTTTAATTGTGTCAGCGGTTACTCTTTGTTCCTCTTCAAACAGTTGCGACATCATACACAGATAAAAATCTGGAGTTCCCTCGCGTCTGGTGTTTCCTCGCGTCCATCCGTTTTTGGTGTTAAAATAAACGGAGTTAGGACGTTTAACTTTAGAAAGTGTTAACGTGGTCTACAAAAGTAGCATTTTAATCCTTGCGGTAGTTATTTCTATATATGTATTATATATATATATAATTTTTAACACCTATTTTTAGACGCATTTTAATCAGGAAAAGATTTTGATATCACTAAATGAGATGAGCTTTACAACTTTTCAAGTAAAACTCTATCCGTATTTTTAACACCGATTAGGAGGAGAACATTTTATCCCAAAAATTTTTATGTGTGTACAAGCTTTCCTGTTGCTTGGAGTTCATAGGTGGCGAAGTGCAGTCTTAAAATATCTAGTATTTATTAATTTCCCACAACCATAAGCTTCCTTTTCATAATCCCTTAAGAACCTCCCTCCGATTTCTTAATAAATGATCATGTAACTAAAATAAGTATTAATATTATACTTCTAATTTTAATTTTTTATTATGAAACGACGAAAGAGGAGAAATTATGAAACGCCTAAATCTTTTTAGGCTGCCTAAAAGTGCGCCTATTTCTTAGACATTAACTGCCTATTTGCCTCCCTAATTCAGTCTTTTTAAGTGCCTAAAAATCCGGGCTTTAATTTAATCATTTGAGACTTTGTTTAACGATTTCCATCTCTAATTCTTAAATGTCCGTCAAAAACTTGCTGTGTAAATTTGAACGTTCACGAAACGAAATTCGAAGTTGGCGGTATGTAATAATTAATTCATTTCAAATTATGTAGATCAGTATTCTTCCCATAGATTCCAAGACGTGCAAGAAATTTAGATCTATTTCATGCTCTTTGCATTTCAAATCTTTATGTTATACTCTTGCAGTAAGTATTACTTTTTTAATGTGTTTCTGAATTATATTAACCGACTATTTAACATTAGATTAAGCTCCGGATAGTTCTACGTAGTGTTTAGGATGTTCACAGTGTTGCATGCACTTGATATGGTCGGTGTTTCTGAAGAAAATTCTTCTCTTTTTCGCTTTCTTGTTCCGCTTTAACTACACACCTTCATTAACAATCACTAACTCATGATTAGATAATTCTAAAGTTAGTTAACATCTATCATAGTTATCTAAATCTATTTCATTGATCAATTGGTTTTTTTTTACCCCCAAATCGATACCATTAGGCTAATGGCAGATCGCCATCTTCATTCAAGTCTTTGTCCAAGTTGGCCTTTTGGAAACAATTTTTAATTGTGTCAGCGGTTACTCTTTGTTCCTCTTCAAACAGTTGCGACATCATACACAGATAAAAATCTGGAGTTCCCTCGCGTCTGGTGTTTCCTCGCGTCCATCCGTTTTTGGTGTTAAAATAAACGGAGTTAGGACGTTTAACTTTAGAAAGTGTTAACGTGGTCTACAAAAGTAGCATTTTAATCCTTGCGGTAGTTATTTCTATATATGTATTATATATATATATAATTTTTAACACCTATTTTTAGACGCATTTTAATCAGGAAAAGATTTTGATATCACTAAATGAGATGAGCTTTACAACTTTTCAAGTAAAACTCTATCCGTATTTTTAACACCGATTAGGAGGAGAACATTTTATCCCAAAAATTTTTATGTGTGTACAAGCTTTCCTGTTGCTTGGAGTTCATAGGTGGCGAAGTGCAGTCTTAAAATATCTAGTATTTATTGATTTCCCACAACCATAAGCTTCCTTTTCTCTGTTCCTGCCACATTGGGACATGTTTACCTTGATGCCTCATTATAGGGGAGACATTAATTTTGATTCCGTCTTTAGACATAATCAGGTTTGTTAGTAAATATTCTTCTATGCGTTTTTATTATATTTAGCCTCAAATAACTTTTTATTACCCACTTTTTTGTTCCTAAAAGAAGACAAATAATACCATACGCGATTATATGCGTGTGTTTGAAAAGAAACTAGTTATTGCAGAGAATTACTTCATCGTGTTTTCATGCTCACAGCAATTACCACAGTTTAACGTGCGTCTTTTAATAAAAGGAAGAAAAAAAGAATTCCTTTAACAAAAAGACTTGCCCGCAATTAGTAGACAGACAGTTGCGACAGAGAAACGTAAACGAGCGCATCCTGAGGAAGCGAGTTTTTAAACTTTTTTTGCTCCTGGCTGCTAATTTCAAGTATTCCAAAACTATGCCGAGTATATTTCCAAAACGAGAGAGCTAAATCATTATTAAAAGATGAAGACTATTAAAAATGATTAAACTAATTAGTCAAAAGGTAGTGAAAATATTAGTTTTATTATTGTTATTATTGGAAGTTATTACTCTGCAAAGGCAGTAAACGTGCCGGCTATTTTGCATGAGACGAAACGGCTCCGATCATAATTATTTTTTCCATGAACTTGTTAATAACATCCTTCATAACTTTGTTAATAGCAAATATTTTGCGATCGGTATGGAGGCGATCTAGATCAAAGAGTGTTGCTAGCAAAACGTTACTGGCATGTTAGTAACATATTGATAACATTTCGTTACTTTCCGAGAGACTAAATGCGCGTCAACTTTATTGTGTTTCATACTTTTGAACGCATCTCCCTAATTTGTTAGTCTTGTTTTTCTGAGTTCAGTTTTCACACTTTTCAAAGCTCTAATGTGGAATGGCATAAGCAAAAAGTATTAAATTATAGAAAAGTAGGTACCGTAAGCATGAATGTTTGTGGAGCCATCAAGTTTCAATTTACAAAGACGGACAAATTTACCAACATGTTCATAACTTTCAGTAATATTGTTGAAGACAGTGTTAATAACATGGTTATCAACAATATTAATAACATTATTACACATCCTTAAAATTCATTACAGCTTTTTGTTAGCAAGAATGTTAGTAACAATGTTAAAATCAAATTGTTATCTACGTTTCCACTGCTCATCAAATGAATGTTATTCACGTTTTTGTTACCAGCATTTTTGCTATTAACATGTTTTTGTTATTGTTTCGGTGTATAGGCACCTTAAGGATTACAGATCACAATCTGTTTTATGATCATAATAGGATGTCAAGTATTTCACGAGTTTCAAATAATCTGAAACGTTCTATACCTACCCCTCAAAGTAAATACAGAAATACGAGCAGAATCAACAAGGCGTCAAGAAATTCTTTGTAAGATCTTTCAATTTGTTGCTTGTATAGAATTCTTTGATGAACCTAAATTTAAACGTGGTGAAATCAGACTTCATTTTAAAATCGGGAAGGGGGGGAAGGCTATCAATACCTCATTTTATAAGCCTACCTTTTTTCTAATGGAAACAATAACTACAGTCGTTGCAGTATTTAGAGGATTTGCGTATGAGTTATTTTTAGGTTACTATTATTAGGTCCGTTCTTTTAACATCCTTTTACGTTATTTGTAAGTTTATTTGTCTTGTACAGATCTTTTTTTTTATTATATGCTGATCGATGGACTGATAATTTTAAGAACTTTTATATAACTATTTATCTCCTTTTAGCTTTGGTGAAACAGCTTTGCCTCTTGCAGTCGGAAGTCATGTTGTATTCTTAACTCAGATTGATTAAATCAGATGATCAATCACATCAATACCCATCACCATAATAACCTATTCCACGAGTATATTAGAAACCACTTATATAAAAAGGGAATTTACAAGGAAGTTAAAAGACCGGCCCTTAGTCTTCAAAATTTACTTACAGATCATTTTTTTTGGTCTATATGAAATATACCATTTATTTCACTTTTTGGTCTAAATTTTTATCCTTCATGACGTATGATCTATGAAGCAATTGATCAGGTTGATCTGAATATTTGGTTTCAGTTAAAAATAAAGATGTATCCAATAAAATTTTGGATCGAAACCAAGGCCCCGCCTCGTATATTCATCGCCAGTTAACTTTACACGTCGGTTTATTCTCGTAGTAACGATTGTGATCACAATTTTTACCGTGGGAATAAATCGACAGATAGACTTAATTGGCGATGGAAAGATCGGGCCTAAATACAATAATTGTGTTCTTCTTTAAAATAAATTGATTGATCAATATTTTTTATGTGCAAATTAAAGAGTAAACATTAACTATTATCCTGGATCGTTTATTCTAAAGCTCCCTTGATTTCATTCGTGTTGTAGGCCTATTAGGAGGAGAAGAACGTAGAGATTGGTAGAAAAAGGGAAAGTTTAGAAACCTTTGGAACAGAAACAAAGGGTTTGATGTTGAATTTGTCCTTTTAATCCCCTTCTAATTTAAAGTCGGACATATGATCTTACCGCTAAGAATATCGTAAAAAAATAGTCAGCCTATAAAACAAATCATATCAATATTATATCGTTATTTACAATAAAATTATTTGCTTCACTGTTTCATAATGATTATAATGACGAAGTTTTATTGTGGAGATTTTATTTATTAAATGCGATATGCAACAAAAATGGCGATTTTACATAAAATTTCTTGAAATGCACTTTAATAAAACCAAAACGTTTATTTGATGACCAGAAGCGGACCGTCAATACTCCTGTTCAATGCTTCTATTCAAAGTAACAACAATAAAGAAACGCAACTACCATAATAACAGCTTTCACTATCAGCAGATATAAATTATCGTCAGTAGGATCTCATTGAGAGCTCCCAACTGCCTACGCATTACCTAATACTTAACGTTTGTACTTACAAGGGGACCAATACGACCAAACATCGTTTTAAACTACATCGATCAAATGAACTTTGGATGGTTTCTTCCAACACGTCATCTGGAATGATTTCTTGCTTTAATTTACAAGGAGTTTTCCAGTTTGTGTACTGGTCAGCACAAGCACATCATCTCTTCCGTTCGCGTGATTACCTTTGCGTAATCGATTGTCGAATTCCCTGCGTAAAGCATCGGGAACGTAAGGGAAGAATTATTAGGATGGTAGAAGTGAATGGAAGGATGGGACCACCAGAGCGCCGATCCTGAAGATAGCTGCTAATAACGTGTACAACCGCATGCTAAGTAGCGAACATGAGACAATCAATCAGCTCGTCTGCACCGCATCATTACGACATCTTGAGTCGCCAGGAAGTGCGCTGACAGATAAATATACGTACGTGTGCGCGCCCTATGTTCGCATTGCTCCTGGCGAAATCGCAAGGACATTGCTACTTAACGTATTTTGATAAAGATCCACCGCGTACTTCCTGAAGCTATACGAGAATACACAATTGGCAATAAATATTATGTTGAACTAGTGCAAAAATAAAAAAGGTAGAAACTCAAGTAAGAGTTTTTTTTTTTTAATCAAGCGACGGTGTAATTTAATTCAAATTAACTTTATTTAACATCTTCAGTATGAATAGGGCAAGGAGTATAATTATTCAAATTGGCTTTAGATTATAAACTTCTGCAAATCAAAATCACCTTGAAGTTGAAAATTTTTAATGAAATCAACACGATTTCTTGAAGTTACAGTTCTAGAAGAGACTAATTTCTCATATAATAGATCGTTCATAAAAAGAGGTTTAGAATTTTAGATAATTTTTTGTGTTCTGATTTTTGTTAATTTCTGTATCTACTTTGTTGTAGTAATTTGTTATTATGACATAATAATTCGCGATTGATATAAATTAGGGAAGTTTTATATTATAATCAGATAACATTGTACAGTAATTACAGGAAATGGTAGGCAGAAACTTCGTTAAAAGCTATAAAATTACTGTAATTAAAATCATATCTACATCTAATATATAAAAACGTGCTTGTAATACGTACTGAACGGCACGTTTGGTTGAAATCATTCAAAATATCAATTTTGTTTAAACGAGCTGAGATAATTAAATCGATAAAATACAATATGTTCAAATAAGTTTTTTTTTTTATAAGAGCAAGCCATTCAAAACAAAATGTTTGTCTCAGATTATTACAGCAATTTATATGCAGGCTGATTCTTAAATCTACCGACAAAAAATATTGACGAAAGAAGATTTTTCGTAGAACATGGGAAAAATATTTTAAAAAATACAACAATTTATAATTAACTACGACGCGACGCTGAAAAATGACTGCAACTGAAGATCTGAAATGCTAGTTTTTGTTAAATTTATTTTCTTCTGTAATGCATCATACTTTACTTCGTAACCTGTTAGCTCCAAATTGCACAGACATTTTCCCCTTTTCTTCCATGATTTCTCTTCCTTTTGTAGGTAATTCAATAAAATTAAAATAAATGTTCAGGGCAAGAGGTAAACTTATAACAACTCAAGTGAATGTTGGCGAATCACTTGAGGTAACAAGACTCGACTGAAAGCTGTGGATACAGGCTCATTTAAAAGAGTTTGTTGAATATGACGATTAGACCATGTGAAGAGGCTGAAACTGAAAATTAGAGAAATGCAAAAGATCAAAGGATCAAGAGGGATGTGGCAGCAGTACATTTAGATTCTATTAGAAAATTATAGGTCTGCCAATACCGTATATTCGTACTACTCAAAATCCTCCTTTCCCTCTGAGCGGCAACTCAATACAATACCATATCGTGGAACATAAGTTATATTATAGTTACCTTAAAGGAATTTTTTTTTAATTTATGAGATTATTATATTTACATCTTTACTTTATTTTGATTTATGTGCAAGTGTGCAAGAGATTCAACTTTATTGGCTTTTTACACAACTGAGGCCCGATTTTACAATTGTTGGATAAATTGAGTAAATAAAATCCTTGGAATACAGGTGACGTAGATATGGAAGAAAGTTAAAAGTTAAATAGTTATACTGTCCGTTTTTCTATGTTTGTAAAACTGAGCCTGATTGTATACCAGGACTGACAATTAAGTTCGTAGAATATTTTTCGTGTGCTGTATAGGGCACCCCTGCAACAGCGGCAACATGTGGGCCGGGGAATAACGTCCTTGAACTTTCTTCAGTTCATATTTCAAAACAATTAAACTTCCAAAGCAGTTTTGTGTCAGCTGTAAAAATGTGTGTTATGTATTTAATAGAGAAGAGAACCGTGATTAGTTTTTCGGTAAAATTAAAGAAAAACAGCTCGGAAATCGTTGAGCTTTTGAATGAAGCATTATTAAGTGATTCTGAGAATCGGTTGATGACGATAGAAAGAAGACGAGAGAAGGAAGACCCATTTCGACGGGAGGCAGAAGGAAATATGAGAAGAGTGGATGAACTTCTATCAACAGGCCGTCGTGTTTCGACTAAATTCATTACAGAAGAATTAGGAGTCAACAGAGAGACAGTATGACAGACAATAGGTGACCATACACCAGCATTCATTCATGTCATTCTTTCCTTCGACACTCTTTCCCCTCAAGAAATTGAAACGAAACAAATCCTGTTCTAACCCACTAATACAATAATACAGGATTTGTTTCATTTCAATTTCTTGAAGGGAAAGAGTGTCGAAGGAAAGAATGACATGAATGAATGCTGGTGTATGGTCACCTAATAAGTGAAGGACAGCTGGATCTTGCATCATGAGAATCTCCAGCACGCACAGCCATTGTTTTGAAGGACTTCTTCGCCACAAATCGAATCATTGTGTTGGAACATCCGCCCTATTCGCCCGATCTGGTCCTCTTCTGACTTTTATATTTCCTAAAATCAAGAAAGACATGAAGGATCATCACTGGGGGTCACGAGAGGAGGTGGAATGAATCACGACGCGAGCTCTAAACAGCCTTACGAAAAATGATTTTGAAGAGTGCTTTCGGCAATGGAAGAAACTTGGACTAAATGTATTGCTTTAGGCAGAGATTACTTCGAAGTCGATCGTGTACCTGATAAAGAATAAATGTGTTGCGAAGTTATAATATTTTTTTTCTACGAACTTAATTGTCAGTCCTCGTATACCTAGAACTTAGGGTTCCATTAATATTATTAGTGCTGTTGTAAGGAGTATGTTTTACCAAAATTTTTAACGATCCAACTTCGTTTTTTCATTTTATTAGGAGACATGTCACTTAAAGGCGGGGGTTACAAGGCGCATGATTTGGCAAGTCCGGTTCGTGACTTGACGAAATGGGCGCTGCGGGAATGGAAATTTTGACTTGGCTTGATGTTCCCGTCTGTTATCGGTAAAATGACAGAAATGAAAACAACGCGAGCGTCGGCTTGTGTGGTTTCGTCAAATAATACGCCGTGCCGTGGTGAGGACTTGGCTTGCCGAGTCGCACTTGTCAAGTTGGCTCGCGCAGCCCATGAACTCGCCAATCAAATGCTTTGCGAATTCAGGAAACGTGTCAATCCTCGTGGTATCAGGTTGTATTCTTAATCAAATGATTAGTTGACTGTTTTGAAATGTCGACTACTCATTTTGAAGAGATGTCTTCAACCATGGAACCGAGAATTGTCCTGCTCCGTGGAAACGCCCATAGCTTGCCAGATTACGCTCGTCAAGTTGGTTTACCGAGTCCATAAGCTCGCCAAATCAAGCGTGACGGAAACGGCCATGGCTTGCCGTGTCACACTAGTTAAGTTGGTTTGATAAGCCCATGAGCTCGCCAAATCACACGTCACGTCGTAGGAATCCGGCTTTAGACAAACTTCATATAGAATTTTTAGTATAAATAAAACTCGTCTGGCATTGTATAATCAGACATAAAAAGCAAAACTCCATCCTTTTTCTTATTCGTTGACAAAGAAATAATACTGACATATTTGTTGGTTGTATCTTCGGTGATTGATGACGCACAGCTTAAGTTCCGTGATTTTGATAATAGCCTTTTCGAATCGAATATAGTCAAAAGTTATGAGTAAAAAATCTGAGGAACTATGAAAAATTATTCAGAATAAATCTTTCTCTAATGTTAGGATCTAAAATATAATGTGTAAACTCTTGAATAGAAGCAATTAATTATTTTTTTCTGGAATATTATGTAATCTAACGAAAACTTCACACACACTGGGTGGTATGCATAAAACGAAGTACATGCTAATACTTCAAGCACCTACTTCGAAAATGAAGTACCTACTATAGTAATGTAGTATTTACTATGCGATCTAGTAGATACTAGAGCACAAGAGCACATAGAAGTTTTTACTTCGCTGTAGAAGCACCTCCTGTAGTATCTACTTCAAAGCCTCAAATTCATTTTAATAGTAAATACTACTGCAGCGTAGTATTTACTACGTACTGTAGTATAAACTTTGTTTTCGTAGTACATGCTTCAGAGCTGCAGTAGGTACTTTATGTAATAGAAGATATTTCGAAGAATATACTAATTTGAGAAGTATTAGCATCTACTTCGTTTTATGCATACCACCCAATGTAGGTCAAATTCAAATAGTATACGTGGCGGAGAGCAAAATATTTCGGAGAAAAAATTATCGCTCACTTCAGTAATCTTTTTAGCATTTTTGTCGTTAGAAATGATTCATTCAGTCACGGAAGAATTTTTTTGTCGAACCTCTCGAAATTAGAATTATGCAAGAGAGTTAACCAGTTTAAGTGACTCACAGGGCATTCTAGTTGTTAAGACTTGCATACATATATCACTCACTTTGTTGATCACCTTGGAAAATTTAATTAACAACAAAATGCACTTTTTAAACGCTTTGACGCATCGCATTTTCTTAAAATCGCAATTTATTATTATGTATGGATGCATTATACATATTTTGTGTATTTTATTATAAAGTATTTAATATTTTCTGTTAATTTTTGTAACAAATAAGAAGCAGAACTGTGTGTGCACTTACAGTTGCAAATATAAGAAATAAGTATTTTTTTTAGGCACAGCTTTGTTAAGAAAGCAGGAAAAGATAAATTTTATTGTAAAAAAATATATTCATATTATTCAAAAAAGATTAATTAAGGAATTGTATGTGTTGACTATAATCTTAGGATCTTGACTATAATCATTTGATATTTTACATACCTATTTCCTAATAATATAAAAATGTTTATTCAATTCAATTTCGAAAGAAAATATTAAAAAAAAAATAGATTTAACTACTCTTGTTATTAAAGTATCATTTATTGGTAACTACAAACATGAATTGAGGGCGATTCTGGTTAATATAAGAACTATTGATTCTTTAAAGTACATCATGTCTCTAACTCTTGTACATAGGAAATATTCCTCTCATCAGTTATTCCCCTATAATTAAGATGATTAACAACAGTTCATAATTATAATGATGTGCTCGTCGGTACCAAGAAAACAAAAACAGAATTGCGTCAACGATATTTAATTTCTACGATGCTAAAAAAGTCAGTAATGGGATACAAGCTAACGCGTATAAAATTACATTTTTTCCATATAATTGGAAAATAATTTGAAATTATGATTAATTGTGGCAATATATCACGTGCTTTGAGAATGAATATTAATTTTGTTTACGGTTGGCTTGTCTTGATTACACGGCCAAACAAATACAACAAATTTCGTTTCCTGAGAAATACTATTAACTATTATCTAGAAAGAAACAAGCAAGAAAAAAATTTAGTTTAGTATTCATATGCCTTATTTCGAAAACGTTGTTTGCACAAACAAGCAACAATGAAGGGAAGCTCTGCTTGATTTATTTACTTAGATAATTATAATTACATACGGATATTTTATGAGGGGCAGTTAGCGAATAAAAAAATGACACACTTATTTATAAGAAGCTGCAAACGGCTTTTAAATTCAGTCGCAATTTAGAAGTATTTTTCTATGCGGATAATTATAAGCTTCGAGCGGAAATTGCTGATTTATAGCATGCTGCAGAATATTGTTTTGCGCCTTAATTGGTTTCTCCAATAGTAGCCGTAATATATCATTATATCATCAATTTATTTTACTTGTAATGTGTCCACATTTGTTATAATTTCGCACTTTAATCGTTGTTAAGAATCTTATTGGTTTATCGATGATGCTTGGCTGTGGAATGTGCTACCTGAAAGCTCCTGTTGTAATTACTTTGAAATATAAAAAAATATATTAAACATTTTTTACACTGACATACATACACCAAAATCAAGATATATCAAAGAACTAAGTATACTAGGTATTAACTTATTTTTGGAAGTTTAAGTTTCAGCTTAAATTTAAACTGACGTTTTACAACTAGGTGAACTTAATCGAGCAAAAACCGTAATATTTTAAGACTCCCAACAAAAAAAAGATACTTTATGAACTTCAAATTTGAAATTTCTTAAATATATTAAGGTTTCCTTTTTTTTGAATCTTAAACAACTCAAAAAGACGTGTTATACATGTTAGTGCATCGTTTAGGCTCGTAAAATTCATATAAAATTAAATTCTTTTGGCCAATGAGTTTCATAAAGTAAATTAACTCGACTTTTCGCTTGATTAAGCTGCAAATCATGTAGTGAAACGCAGAGAGTTAATTAATTCCAAAGGGAACATATTTTCTGCTCCACTGGCCAGCAGTCCTAAAACATTTTAAGCCTGCGAACATTACATTCGTAGTAAAAACAGAATCAAGATGAGCTCCATATTTTTTTTTAAAGAGAAAATGAGAGTTCGAGATTTATGATGTGGAAACAATTTTCAATGGGTATATGTAAAAAAAATAATTATATTTGAATGGTCACAAAGTTATGGAAGAAAGAAATAAATACTCGTATCAAATACTTTTAAATAAATAATTTTTTAGTGTACCACCATTATTAACAGGAAATTATTCCGAGAAATATTTTCGTGATTATAAAATTATAGTAAATTACACCTCGTTTATTAAAAAAAAAGTAATAAATATCAAACAGAATCTTATCAAGCCAATTAGACTGCCAGTGCGTCTTATAAATTAAGAAATAATTTAAGTAAATCTTTTATTATTAATTTTAATTATAATAATGCAACATTAATGACTAATAAGGCAGGCTGCATTAAAGCTATAGGTTTAATTGCATCGCTTACGTGCGTTCATTTTTAATTACTACGTTTAATTGTAAAATTGCTTGTTATGCAATTTATTAGTCGGATTAATTTATTATTTTCATCCCGACGACAATTAATGTTAACGATGGTCGTTGATGCGTTGAAAAATTAATTGATTGAATTTTTTGTTTTGCCAGTAAACTATTTTTGCGTAATTGCTAGGTAATATGTCTGAAACAAAATGACATTAGTATAAACAAACCATTGGAAGAAACAATTTCAATTAAGATCCGTATTCATTAGCAGTTAGCTGATTACTTTGTGGCTGGGATTTATGGATGTCTAAAAATTCATTTAAATTGCTTGCGTTCAGTCGAACTAATGCAATTTTTTCGAGTTTAATGATGTTTATAACATTCTAAAATTGATATAGTATTTCCGGCGATAGAAAGATAGATTTTAAATTTCGCGCCAATCTAAAAAAGGTCAATATTACTAACGTACACAGTCCAAACTGTCAATCATTGATGCTATTAAGTCGGCTATTCGGAAAACAACTCGCACCTTGTATTCCTACCCCATGAAATACATGCAGATATGCAATATTTCGGCGCATTGAAATTTACAATCTGTCTTTCTATCGGTGGAAATACTAGGTCTGTTTGTTATCCTGCACTGGTGTACACCAATGCATACTTTTTCGCAAAATACTCTTTAATGCAAGTTGAAATGCTTGTGTGGTATGTCAGTATGAATGAGTATGATTCGTATTAATACATTATCAATGAATTTAGGCTTCATTAAAGTATATTTCGTAAAAAAAGTGTACACTAGTGCACACCAGTGCAGGATAACAAACAGACCTACTCTACCCAAGTGATCAGAACACCTGTTTGCAGTAGCAAGTCATTTTCAAGTAAGAAATCATCTATCGCTTGATTTTATCTAGTTTGCGACATATATGGGCTCAATTAGGCATTGCGCCCAGCAACATTGTGATGAAAATGCCTTTATAATTAATTACGTTTACAATAATTAGAAATTAGAAATTAGAAGCAAAAACAGCTCCAAGATATTTACAACTGTATTAAAGAGAGTACTCGAAAGCCTTCAAAACGGAGAAACAGAAAGTCGAATGCAGTTGGTCCAGTAGTAGGAAAGCAAACTAAAATTTTTAGAAAATCAGAAAGGAAATACTCTTAATAAAGGCATTACGTAAAAATGGGCTTTAATGTGATCATGTTAATGTGCAACGGAGGCACAGACATTAAACGTTAGACTAAGGCCCGATCTTTCCACCTCCTGATAAATTTATTCGACGAATAAATTTACGAATCACCATGGAAACCATTCATAAAAATCAAGTTATTTGCCAAATAACGTTATCGGGAACTTTATTAGGAGGTGGAAAGATCGGGCTTAAGAGAAACAATTAGGAATGACTGTACTGAGAGGAATACAGAGATTATACTCTGCGATCCAAAATTATTTAGATAAGGGGAGGCTATGAGAAATAAAATCAGAGTCGTAGATTAATTTATACAATTAACCAGTTAACTATCTGTTAAAACTGGAACGTCTAGGTACATTTGACGACAGTAGAAAAAATCTTCTACTTCAATAAGGGTTTGTTAAAGCTCTTTAATATGATAACGACCAAATCAAATGCCGCGGGATTGCTTCCTGACCAATGACTACCTCCAAGGAAGATCCTCAACCGAAAGTGTAGGTAGACCGCGCATTATGTTGAAAGGCAATTTGGAAAGATCAGCAGGAGTTGCTTACATGATATCAAATACAACCAAACAAAGATCTATCGAGGCTAATCAATATTTGACATTAGGCCTTCCTTTTAGGTTGGTTTGGGTCATTTTTGGTTTCTACTTATATAGTTTAAAATTATCATCACTGGGTTAAAATATTTTAGGGCTATATAAATAAATAACTGGTCCTTCATTTTTAGAGAGACATCACAGATCTCAGTTAGTCAGTTTAATCAGGACAAAATTCTAAACATTGTCTAAATAAATTTCAGGTCAAGAAGCTCAGAAAGATTTTGATTTTGGCCCATATCTAGTAACGTTGAGATTAACTTTAAACGTTGTGATCTGCCATTTGTCTTTACTTTGCACTGAAGTGTTATTGTTTTCTATTTTGTTTAAAAGAATAGTTTGATACCATCATTATAAAACGGTTTACTCTACTGAGCAAAAACGTTTATGATTGAAAGTTACTTTCGCAACTGACACAAGATCAACGATAAGTAGTCATACTCAGTGCAAAATTGTTTACATGAATTTACAGTTGAGTAGCCGTCGATTATAAACAATTTCAAGAGTGTTTAGATCGTAGAGTACCAGCAGGAGTTGCAGTTGAATAAATTATGAAACATGCATCGTACTGAATGGGCTCACACATATTGGTACAATTGTGAGGATGATAGTAATGAGTTACTAAGTAACTTACAAACTTTTCTGAAGGTAAGAAGTAGTTCTGATCATGGTGCACAACCTGAAAGTAATGAAACAACTGACAAATGCATGCTTAATACCATAAGAGAATCTGTGGGATCATCATTTGATATCAACAGTTTCCATGGTGGTGCAGCGTATGTATATGTAGGGTAAACTTGCCTAATTCGTACCCCTTAAGAACATATCATAACAATTGAATCTCTCTGTGAAAGTGGAAGTGTGCCACATTGTACTAAAAAAGGATTTACACTTGTATCCTTACAGTATGACCTCAGTTCCCGAATTGTTACCTGGTGATCCAGCACAAAGGCTTCAGATTTATGATCGGTTTTTCAACACATTCAGTTATGATGATGTAATTCTAAAATATGTTTTACTGATGAAGCTTGATTTTGCAAAATAGGATATGTGAATTAACAAAACGTACGAATTTGGAGCGTAGAAAATCCACACTTGTATGTAGAGTCCTCTTCACAAGGAGATAGGACCAATTTTCTCTGAAGGTAATAATCCATTTTATTGCAGCAAAAATAAATTAAAGTCGTCATAATTTTGGGTAACATAAATGCAATTTGTGGCAGAGAGGAAATCATAGAATCATAAAAAAACAATTATTTGATGACGAACTGAAGAAGATGAAGCAACACCTCATTATACCCAAAACACGGTGAATTGGTTGCTATAACTTTTCCCTTTTTTTACGAATAAAGTTTTTCTCTTGAATGTGTTGATGCATGTACGAGAGGAGTATAGATTTGACCCGGACTTTTTAAATATGTGATTCATAACAATGAACAATTTGTGATTGATAACAACTAATCTACTTCATCTGGACGCACATACAGTTGATAAATACCAAAAGCTTTGTTTTGTTGCCATAAATATTGCCAGTTGTATCAAACATGTTTGTCGGTCATGTACCTAGTTCTGTTGCACTGCGAATTATCATATAATAAATTTTTATGTGCTAAGGTTGAGAATCCTGGAACGAATTACTACCTTGGATGCACAATGAAATCCCAGAAAGCAAACAGGGTGGTATGAAATGGAAATTCATCGCCACCAAAGAAATTCAAAGCTGTACCGTCAGCAAGCAATGTGATGATTATGGTATTTTGGGATATCCACGATCCAATTTTAACAGATTTCTGAATTGACCGAAAGACTATAAATTCAGAGTTTAGGCCTGTTAGGAGGTAGGTACTTGGGAGGCAAGAAATTTATATCGAATGAGTAGATAATAGAAGCGGTGGAACATTAGCTTTGCAGAAAATCAAAAGAATTTTTCTCTGTTTGCATTTGCAAGTTGCCTGATCGTTGGGATAAGTTTATATTAAAGAAAGGACATTATTTTAAAAAATAAAATGTGTTTCATTAACTTTGTGTTTATTATTGTTATAGCTATACAACAAGAAAGCTCAGGACAAATCTATACTCTCCTATGACTATGACTTCTGATAGTTTGGAGTTATACTTTGGACAAATTATCTTCACACAGAAACCCTAATTTCAGGCTAAATGATTTTATCATTGGGAAATCAATTGAAAGTTGGATGAACCCATTTCTCAGGGCAAAAATACGCATTTTATGATTTTATGATTGGGAAATCAAATGAAAGTTGGAAAGTTCTCAGGGCAAAAGTACGCAACCTTGCTGCAATGTAACCGTTTTTGCTTGCTTGTTTCAAGATAACTAAGAGGTTCAAGAAATGGATATCTGTATAATCCTAACAGTATTTGAAAAATTTGATAAATTAAATATCACATAAAACTGTAAGAAGAATAAGAAAAATCAAGATCCACCCAACAGTATGCTATCTTTCGGAATGGGCGAGTAAAATGTAAAAGTATGAACAATGGCTCTTATACCCAAAAAATAAAATAAAATAAAAATGATTCCTGAAAAAACTGAAGTCCTATTTTTCAGAATGAAATATGTATACACAAACATTGATTTGTTTTTGTAAATATCCTGGCGACTGAAAAAGTTGTTACATATATAAGTACTTGACGACGCGACGGCGTTTCAGGCTATAAAATATGTGTATGTTTAGCTAAATGTCTATATAAATAATCGGCCGGTTACGAGGCAATTTCACTAGAATGCAGTAAAAATTCTCGGCCTTTTTAAGCATAAAATGAGTTACAATATATTCGCAGCGGTATCGCTCTATAAATACTGGTTTATGCGACCATTGCATCTGCATTCCTGAATAACCGTGCAAAATACAGCGATCTGAATAAAAGCACTGTTTATTACCGTTGTTATCTATTGCCTTACATACGTATGCTCGATTATTATTTATAATAACGGAATTTAGTACGCTACTGCTTAGGAGGAGCTGTAGATTTACTTGGTGGCGGTAATCATCAACGGTTCCATTTTAGATTGTGGCAAGGAAAGCTTTATTATCTTGTTGTCGTGCGTCGGTGTTCAAATATGATGTATTACATTATTACGTAAAAGGAAGGCAAAAGATTAGATTAATCTGAAAAATAAAGCATTGCTTATTAATTCAACTTTATTATAACATCTTTAAAAATATATACACACAATTTTTTTCCACAGTAAAAAGTAACAATTAACAATAAATATTATTTATATTCTATAAAATAATTTGGCTAATATAAATTTATTTACGCTATTGTCAAGTATTTATGTACATAAATCTTCTTTTTCTGTCGCCAGATTTCAGCTCGGGCTTGTTTGTTGAGATATGGCATGGAGTCGCAACCCTATAGGGTTCATAAGTTTTCTTTACTCGCCTTGGAAGGTTTTCCTGGAACGGTTAAACAATTGTCAGCAAATCTCAACAAGCAAATCCCGGTTGAAAAGCCGGTAATAAATTTATTAAAAATAAATAATAATAATAAATTTATTAAAAATAAGAGGTAAATTTCGTGTTCGTATGCAATAAAAATTCGGAAATGTTAACAATTTTTTTAAAACACTTTAGAGGCAAAAAATGGTAAAAGTTATTATTACATTTTATGTATTATAAAAATATTTTTAAATCAAGAAAATTTTTTGTTTACATTTTAAACCATTTTATTTGAACTTTAATTTCGCGTTTTCTTTTTTCATACACTTAACAAAATTACTCAAGTTTTCTGTTTACTTAATATTTCTAACATTTAACATAAGTGGTTGTTCTTTCTGCTATTGTTCTTCGCTCTTCATAAAGCATGATTACAATCTACGATCAAAGCGCAACATTTCTATGATATAACGGATACGTTTTAAAGATATAATGAATTGACACTAAAACCCTAGTAAAAGTAACAGAAAGGAAGTAAAAGCCCGATTCCTAAAACCATCAATGACTTTATGTAAGAGATATATTAATTATAAATTTTAAAAAGCGTTTCTCTAAACGTTATCTGCAGTTTCATACTTTCCATAAAGTTATTTCTCAATAGGCTACGTATAGATCGTAAGATTGTGTCAGAAATCGGGCATACGTCATTTAATAATATCTTGTTTAGGATAAGGAATGAAGTAATATTAAGTAAATGATAAGACGAGAGAAAAATCTTTTATGTAACACTTTGGCTTCATACTACTTACGTACTTATAACAGTTACATAAACTGATCTAAATGAATATTTATCAATTATCAATAGTTATGAAATAGATAGATTTACTATGATTTCAATTTCTTGTCTATGATTAACAGTATATTTTACTTAGGTCTCATATACAGATTCGCTAAATGTTGAACTTGACATCCTGTTATAATGCGTACGACAGGGAACGCACTAGAAAATAAAGAAAGAAATTTGACTAATCACGCCCACTTGTTTTCGATGCCGGCCGGCTACCGCTCGCCCTGCCGGGCCGTTGGCAATTAGTTCTCCGCGAACCGAATCGAAGCAAACTTGCTATGCCCAGTACCCAAATTTCCGCTTCTGTATCTTATTATTTTTGTACAATACTTCTGAGAAGTATTAAGATTTCATTTTATTTTTTATTCAGCTTGTTGAAGTTATTGTATACTGCCTTCCAAATGTATGAAAGCACTAAAATTAAGCCGTGGTCTTAAGGAGCATTTCAATAAGGTTCATTTGCGCCCTGTTTTATTTCAACTCATTTGAAAAAGAGTATACCTGCTTTAGATAATACTAAATATGAATTTAATTTGGAATCAATTATAAATGGAACATTTCCCAAATTATTTTTAATTAGCCTTAAATTACTCTATAGAATAAGTTATGAAATTTTTTTATGGATTTAGGTTTCGAAGAAATTGAAAATTAAAAATTAAATAGTAAAATGATAAATAAAAATTTATCATAATAAATCCTCGAGAAAGTTTAGTAACTGTCGGAAGAGCGACTGTAAAAGAATCACATTTGATATTTTAATAAAAGGTTACGAAAGTAAAGGAAAATTCAAGCACCGCTGCTTAAAAACATTATAATATGTTAGACTTGACTAACTCGAAAATTCAATTAAACTATAATTTCTATGCTTTATCCAATAGAACACATCTTTTGTTTTCTGTGGCCAAGATTTATGTAATTACTTCTTGAATTTACGGTATTTACCAAAACGATTTGCATACATAAATATAAGATATTAAGTAGTTTGTGAAATATAATAATTAAACGCAAAAACGAAAACACCCTTTTCACAAAATTGTTTATTAAAAACTATATAACTATATAACTATTTTGTATACAAAATATTTTGTATACTACTGACAATTAAAGCTGGTTCTTGTCCGATGAAAATTGTAAATGATGTCATGTAGCGTTGAAAAATGAGGTACACTGATGTAAAACCCTAGGGAACCCCAGCTTTAAGCAACTGTTTTTTCAATACTAATTTAAAATCGACTTAGTTGAACCCAGTTTATCTTTTGATCTTAGTTCTCTGTCAAAGGTGTTTGCTCCTTCATTTTTGATTGAAAAACACGTTTTTTATTGCAAACTCCGTTTAAACTCCGAATTAAATTTAAAATAATATTGAAAAACTGATCCTAAGAATCTATGGTTCCAATCATAATAGCACCAGATTATACAATAACAAAACCCAAATATACAGTCAGGGTTAAAAATAATGTCACCCCAATCTATCTCCAAACTATCAAAGTTTTGACCGTTTTCCGGAGGCTATGGATTACAAATGTCTTTGGTACATTTCCAAAGAACGGATTAAATACAGAGTGCTAAAAAAGTTAACAAACTTCAAGGGTGAGTTGTCCCAAAACATATGGTAATTTATTAATAAACGTGGGTCTCCAAACGATACGTTTCGAAGACATTAGCAATTTTGGATGTACAGTTCATTTTCTCCCGATATGCCGATCGATCGATGGGTAAGTCAAAGAATTTTTATTTAGCTATATCTTTCTAACTTTCTTGAAACAGCCTTGTGGCTTTTGTCAAGTCACGTCATTTCGTCGTATATTTTCTTAATTTATTTTTTATACGATCGTATAGTAAAATAATAATCTGTAGGTACACTGGCTTGCAATAAAATCGCGTACAACTTCAAAATCAAGTAACAGAGTTTTTACCTATTTTTGGCGTAAATCGGTATTTTGTGAATTTTGACATACTATCAAAATGTAGGTTATAATAAACTGAGAATTTAAGATTCTTGTTACGATTTATTTAAGAATGAATTTGTTCTTAAAGTATCAGGAAACAAACGTAACAGAGGTGCATTTATTTTTATAATATAGAATTTATGAATAAAGGGAATATAAAGTTCAATACTTTATCATTTCTCCATCAGCTTGTAATACTCTATTCGATCTTTCAGGCATAATGTGAAATAAGATTTCACCAATAATTTTCATCCTGGCTTAATTCTTCCTTATCATGATTCAAGTAAAACAGAATGCATGACAGCTTCTATTCTTCCATCAATACTATTTTTTGGCACTTGTCGAATTCTTTGAATCAGAATTTATAATCCTTCGACCTGTAGTTGACCATAGCCGGAATGTTTGTCACAAATAACTTACAACTTCTTCAATTAAAAGCCGATGTAACACTAACCATTTCAAGCTTTATGTTACTATATGTCCAAATAAATTTTTGATAAAGGTAGGCCATGGAAGATACATTATTACATTATTTACATGAAAATATTGTCTAGTTCTTAAGCAGGTAAGTAAAATTGAAGTTTAATTTGCGACATTTTACAGCTTGACGTGTCACTAACTTCAAAAACTGCTTGGTGTTGTAGATTAGACATACATTTACATTTCAATGACCTACCTTTATCAAAAATTTATTTGGACATATGGTATGTTACCACCCATCATTTAAAGCTTTGATGGGTTCTTCATCAATCACATGTATATTTACTTTCGGTCGTATAATTCAAGTAACGATATTATTTTTTCTTTAGTGAGTTGTTGTTGTAGAAGGTTATTAAACACCTAACTTCATAGACGTAACTAATCACGAACTAATTGGGGGGAGGCAGACTGGTGCAGCTAAGGATCAGTTCACTTGAAATGAAAAGAACGCTTACTGGCAAAGTGGATCAGATTTGGTTCTTTTCCTCTCAGTTTATCCCACGGTGGAAATATTGTCCCTATCATGGCAAAAGTGGTTATATCTGTTTTTTTTTTAATTTATGAGTTCTATTAATTTAAGTCTTACAGGTAGCGTTTTCGATTGACTAATCTAGGAACACTCTTAGAGTTTTCTCATCATATTTTAACCTCATGTAATAATAAGGGATGAAGATTTTCTTAGAGCAGTCAATCGAAAACACTGTAAGTACAGAATCTTCCGACCGCCTATAACATAGCAAAGTTGTTTGTCGGCTAGATGGCCGAGCTTCAGTAAGAAATTCCCTCATTTTCTTAAGTTACTGATTTTTAAACTAATAAACAAGCTTTTAAAGTCATTTACCTCAATAACGTGCACTTTTGTCATGGTAGGGGCGAAGTATGATATACATATAAAGTGAATTAAAACGCGCAGTAGTCAGTCAGATTTAACCACTGAGGAATTAACCAGTTTGGAGCAGCACGTGGATCTCGCGCTTTTTGGCTGATACTTATCGGTTAGCACCCCCATCAAGTAGATATCGTGCGCAACGTTTTAAATATATAATTCTACCACGGTTTATCCATGGTTTATGTACCTGTCTGTGAAGCTCATTTGTATGCACAGACTCACCAAAATCGTAAGTGTCCTTCGCATCGCATCATTTGCGAATCATTATAAAACAACCATAACTCTGGACAACCACAAGTGGAGTGGATTTGGATGAAATTGAAAAAACAAGCTCTACAAAAAGTGTACGCAAAATTGGAGCTGAAGTCAATGTTAGTTGTTCTCTTATAAGGAGAACACTCAAAGAACAGTTCTTGTACCCCTACCATGCAGAGCGGATGCAGGGCACTCAATCCACCAGATCACGACAGCAGGTTGCAGCTCTGTAGATGGATGTTGCGGAAGGAAATCAAGAATCTTCAATAGGTTAGTAATGTCCTCTTTCTAACGAAGCTGGATTTATCAAAGATGGGCTTATAAATGTCCATTACATCCATCATTGGGCAGATGAAAATTGCCATGCTATCACAAAAACCAGATGTTAAGAACATTTTAGCCTGAATGTGTGGATAGGCACTTTAGGCGATAGATTTATAGGGCCCATGTTTTTGCCCAACCGGCTTATTTAAATCCTATACTATTGAAAGGTCTACCACTGAACATCAGACGTGAATCGTGGTTCATGCACACTTCAGCACATTTCACATTAGTAGTTCGGGATTATCTTAACGAACAATATCCAGGAAGGTGGATCAGTTGGGCCGTCTGTCACAATATGTCGGATAATATACTACTTTTCTACGTAGATGTCTGTTGTGCGTTGAACAGCAACTGCTAATACCTTTAGAACGAGTTGTTTGCGGACCCATATTTACCACACTGATTGTTTGAAGTTTATTACCCTATTTTTTAACATTCTGTATAATGTTATTGTAATATGTTCAGTAAGGAATAGTGAATGTTTCTATCCTATTACAGTTCAGAGCTTCCATCTTTAGGGTTTCATACGCTGTTCTATTGCTGTTATTGCTATTATTATTGCTACATATTATTTTACAAAGTAAAGATTGGATCGAAAAACTGAATCACATGTTTAATAAGCTCATTGTTTCACGTGTTTTTCATATAAAAATTGTTCATAACCCGAGAGCAAGATTAACATGTACGCATGTACCGATAAAAAGAACAGTTCGCGCACTGTGCACTACTCATGGAATCCACCGTGTACTCCGTGCATGCATGCACGCCCCAGGGGAAATTTATTTAATCGTACGGTCTACATAACACAACTATCGAGAATCGAAGTAAAGTAATAACAACTTCACCGTAAATCTGCATATTTATTGAAGTTTTTGTACGATAGTAGTTTAAGGTGAGGCCGATCGAACGGCAAGAATCGCTCTCTGAGGAGAGTTAATTTAATAGTCTTGTAGTAGCCAAAAATTTGAAAACAAAAGCACCAAGACGGCGAGATTGGATGGTGGATGGGCAGATTACGGCCGAACGTATAATTACTCGCGGACAGTAGTTCGATAGCGAGCCGTAATCACAGCTTGCCGCTGGCTACCCGCTCGGCTACCGTTCAACCAACCGACCAATTAATACTCTGCCAACGCGAGTTACAACGCAAGAACATACTTGTATGTACCGCCGACGAGCGCGTTATGCGAGAAAAATGCGAGCTATTAAAGAGGGTTTTCAAGTTGTTATATAAATTTTCCTTAGACAGCTATTTATCTTTCACTATCCGATATTATTAAAGTCAAAACGGGTGTTGCTAACAATTACCAGGCTAATGGGAACATTGCCGTGCAAAATCCATATGGTATATATCGCAGATCTCTTTTTATTAACCAATCAAAACACAACCCAAAAAGAAACACTTTTGTTTTATGTTGAAGTTCTGAGAAGCGAGCAATTAATTACATATTTAATAAAGTACCAACACCATCATAATAGAACCTTTATCAACCTTCATGAAAAATTGTTAATGGCGGAATCTTTATACTGCTTAAGTTATTTCTTGGAACTATTACCATCACTTTTTGGAAAATTATAATCCGATGTTTCGGTAGCCATTGTGGTTGGAGTACCTGGTCTTGTAAACTAAGGTAAGGTAATAGATTAAAACGTAATTAAACAATAGGAGACGTGCACATAAAAGTCCAAATTGTCCTTCTTCCAACCAAAGGATGAATTTGCAAAAAACTGCCTTCCTCAAGGCAACGCAGTTTAGGAATAAAACAGGAAGTGCAATATTAAAAACAAAGCTAAACAAATACCAATAATTCGAAAATAATCGAAAATAATAGTCCGGTGGTAACTATTCCTATTTACATTTTCAGTAGCAGGAATAATAAAATTAACAAGGCAGACTATTCTAACATAATTAAAAAAGTTTTAGCAATAAAACAAGAAGTGCAAAATTAAGAAGAATATTAAACATTATTTTTTTTAAGGCTTAATATCGAGCTAGATCTCCTCTCGCTGCTATACAAGCTCTCAACGAGAAGGCATACTTTCAATTAAGCGCGAAGTCTCTTCTCGGGTAATCTCCATTCAAACTGTTTGAAGATTTCTTGAGAGGGTTTGAAGAGGGCGTGAAAGTTTCCTCCTATGGTACTCCTAAGATTCTCAATCGGATCTAACTCAGGACTTCGCCCTATCCAGTTTCAAACTCGAAGATTGGCAGCAGTAATCTCATTATTGACAATCGTGACAATGCATTATCGTGCATTAAAATGAACTGAGGTCTTTACATAGCAGCAAAAGGTTCTACAACGTGAATGGTATCTTGCTGCTATCATTGCACCCCTGTTCGTAGAAATCAGATCGGTACGATCTTCAGAAGTAATCCCACCCCACACTATAACTGATCCACCAACAAATCGATCCTCTTCCCGTATTGTATGAATCTTTCATCCGGGCATTTTCCATACTCTGTCGCGCCTATCATTCGAAATTAGATAATAATCTGGATTCGTCATCAATTGCCCAATTTGTGCGCATTTGAGCAAATGCTAGACGAGCTCTTTTATGTGCTGTAGTCAAAACTGGTACTTTCGTTGGCCTTAAATTAACAGTTCTCTTCTTTTCACAGTATCTTCATTTATAATCGTTCTAGTGTCAAGCTTCTCTAATGTCAAGTCTTCTTTAACATGTTTTGGTGTGTAAAACCTTCCCCGCTTTACAATAATTCGCATAATTCTCTGCAGACGTTGTTTTCTTCTATCTGCCTTAACCAGATCTTCTGCAATAAATGTCGTTTTTTCTGTACCTGTTCCAAGCCCTATCGACAAGAGATTGTCTTGTTGGGTATGACCTTCCTCAAAAAGAATCACCAATTTGACTACATCCACTTCCACCAAATGATTTATTAGGCGATTAGTTTGCATGTTTCATAAATTGAATAACGTTTAGATTTTTTTTTATGTTGCAATTTAGGTATCCCAGAAACAAAAACTCCATGTTGGCATCACCATTGGCAATATCTTTTACTTCATGCAAAATTTTGTCAAAAAAAATTATGTAAGTGATTTTGCTGCGAAGCGTGAACGAATAAAACTGATAAAACTGATAAACTGACCTTTATTCGTTGTTCACCATTCGAATAAATTTTGTCCAACTTTACTTTACGAGATGATTTGAATTGTCCATGGTAACAAGACGACGAGAACCAGGAATTTTCAATTCATCGGGGAAACAAAGAACAATAAGTGATTGTCACGGAAAAATTGCGCGTAATTTTCCCCATTTTATAAACTTCCTCGCTCGCTTAATGACCAAATTAGCGACGGTGTACAATAACGTCAAGATGCTCGTGCGTATCAAGAATTTAATTACATGATATTTAAATTGACCGACGACGCGACGTCAGTACTTTATTTCAGAATCAATTAAGAATCGATCTGCGAGTTTCGTCGACAGCAAATTAATTGGGATTGTAATTGCAAGTTTAGTTTAAAAAAATTATTTGCTTCTTCTATTTTGACGCTTGATCTGAGCCACTGGAACTAGTTCTCCCTTTATTATTTTTATTTTCACTTTTTACCAAATTGTACTGTGCTTTTCTTGATCTCTCCCTTTTATACCTTTCAAACGAGACCTATTGGAGTAGTTGTTTTGGTCATCTCCTAGCTTTCATTTGATTCCTTTCTACGACAATGTTTGCAAATACGTTTATATCATAAATAAGTACAATCTATTCGGAAAACTCTCGACATATCAAAATGACATTGAGTTGGTTAATATAAAAATCCTATTACGCTGTTATGTTAGTAACTTTTATGTTTAATATTTGCAAGTATTTCAAGTTTCAAATTCAAGTTTACTTTGCATTTGAAGTATCGAATTTATTAAATTTAAAGATAATGAAGAAGTGAAGCAAAAGTGGTTTTTACTTTCAGATAGCACATGTAATGATTATTTGTTGCGCATACTCCATGAATTTCTTAAAATATTCATTAATAAAAATTATAATTTTATTTATTTAAAATAAAGTGAAATTTTATGTAGTTTATAGAAACTGGTTTTCTATTAAGTTCAATGTATAATGCTTTTATGTAAGCATAATGAGAGCTTTCGATAAGCACCGATTCATCCCGAAGAAGTTCAATCCTCTCACAATAATCTTTCAGACAATAATGATATATTAATACCCAAGAGTGCTACTAGTATGTAAAATAGCTTCATAATCTATACGGAGGGATGTATATTATTTAGCCCGGAGCTAGTACTCGGGATCGCCGTTCGCTACGAGCGCCGATGCCGCTCTCGCTTCAGCGGTGCGCTGAAAACTGTTACGGATGCGGATGAATGGTGGCAAGGATGCTGGATATTAGTGAGCCTACGTAGAGTGTCTATAATGATATATACGGACCATTAAGAATGTGCAGAGGCGGTGGCAAGATGGCTGCCCCCTTCGGGCAATTGCTCTCGTTGCCTTATTGCATGTTTGTTTGAATGAGCCGGGCATTAATAAAGCACGCTGCTCGATTTTAAAACGTTTCGCTTTTCAATGAATTTCGTATTCATTTCGTTTACCGGCGAAATGAAATTCATCGTCACCTGGCAGGATAAAGCAGGATAAAATACAAAATATTTATTATTCAAATAATTTCCATATCGAAATCACATTTTGCAAAAATTCCTTTTCTTATATTTTAACATTATTAATTTAACTTTTAAAATAAAATACAATAACCATGATTATTCATCGCATCTAAGCATGCCCAAATTATTATCCTTGCTCGTCTGTAACTTCGATTTAAAAAAAATTTACTATTGATAGGATTAAATTCCATCACGTCTATATTTTGGCAGAAAGCATCTTTCGTTAGAGAAGTAAAAGGCTAAAAATTTTATTGACAAATTCGTCTTTTTAAACCTTTGAATCTTTCATTAGTCAAATTGATTGAGAAAGGGCGGTTTTTTCTCAGCAACTTTTTCAGATAATCGTGCGCTTGATGATACTGCCAAGCTCTTTAAGTTTTGATACGCAGTCAAATTATCTTCGTAAAGAAAAGAATGAGTTAAAGAATTAAAAAAAAAAATTAAATATTCAAAGGATTCAAAGAGCCCAAAACTCTTGTGTGCGGTTTATTTTAGGTTTGCGTAGACGTGACCATATCTCGCCTGGTATAAAATCACTTAATTGGCTAAACATGAAAAACAGACGACAGCTTCATTTAGGTTGCATGACACATAAAATCCTGAGTACAGGCACTCCACCATATCTACTTGAATATCTAATTCTAAGGGGTTTCGTACACTGTCGCGAATTGCGTAACACATATAATTTGACGATTCCTCATCACTCAACTGCTATTTTTACAAGATCTTTTGCTTACACCGCACCCTCTCTTTACAACAAAATTTCTGAAAACCTGAAGACCATGACTCTGTCAGCTTTCAAATACCATTTGAGGAAGATAACGTTTTTGGAGCAGGGATAATTTAATTTAATTTAAGTTTAATTTTAAGATAAGGGCACTGATAAGGGTAAGTGAATCTAACTTAAATTAAGTAACTACTTTTCCAAATATGTTTGGCGCGAATCATTTTATAAATTGTGGTTAGATGGAAGAGCGCCTAGGCCACAATATTTTCTCCTAATCTTATCATTATATGTATATCTTACTCTAATAAAGACATTATTATTATTATTATTATTATTATTATTATTATTATTATTATTACTATTATTATTATTATTATTATATTTGAAATTCACATCGAAAATCTATTGCAATCAGATTTAACGTAAGTATGCGATGAAAATCTTGAAATATTCAATTTATTGGCTTCAGCTGAAAACAGGTTAGTTCTCAAAGTTTCAATACGTTCAAAGAAAGTAAGAACGGTTTAAAAAAAAGAAGTTTTAAGGCTTTTGTAAGTTTCGGTTTAATTATTTTAATGTTTAAGGTTTTTAATGACTTTTAAGAATTTTCTACTTTAACTTGATATTGAAGTTGTTGATTTGTCGAGATAAACTGCTGTCTGCTTGAATTAGTGAAGTAATGTTCTTAATGTCATTAGTGATGTGATTTAGAAAAAGTTTAATTTCTCTTGCATTGAAGTGGAAAAAATTTTCTGTTAACTAGTGAAGATAACTTGTTGTTCAGTGATGTTCTCCTTATTTGTTGTAAAATCCCATATCTACAAAAGCGAAGTATGATCACGACTGATCAGTTAAGGATGCGAAAATTCTACTTATACTCACTTATACTTATGTGAAATTTGCATAATTATAATGACAGCATTTATTTAATATATTATTCAAGATATCTTTTCGTATATGTCGTTTTGAATAACTACAACAGACTGTAAGTGAAATTCATAATAAAAATTTTCAAAAGTATGTTCTTATTTTTATATATTTTTATTATTTTATATATATTATTTTAGTACTTATACTTATAAAGTACTTGTACTTAATGACAATTGAAAGCAAAATGTATTTGTACTTACAATTAAGTACTGTCCATGGACTTGCACTTGTAGTCCAGTCAAAGAAGGGGTTTTAGAGGACATGGAGGGGGGGAGAATTTCTCTCTTCAGGAATATGTTGGGGGTAGTTAGGAGGTAAACATACTAAAAGTCCCCACCCCTACCCCTGGCGCTTCAGGGGTGGAGGGGGAGGAGAAGCTCCCTTTTTTCGGTTTTTCGCTTATAACTCGGAAACTGTAAGTATTCTTACAAAATTAAAGATAATTGAATTTCCTACAAAAATGTCTAAATTCATTTTCTTCCTATGTGTTATAGTGTCCGAGATATTCGCCACCGAAAATACGTAATTTTGGAAAAAAAAATTTTGCCTCACGTTTCAATCTTGTCCTTCTAATTGCTCAGCCTAATCTGTAAAACAAAAGGCTGAGGTGAGTCTGTGTTAAAAATTAAACTTGTGAGTTAAAAAAAAAAACTACTCCACGATTTATTATATTATCCAAAAGTTTGGATTTTTGGTTTTGAAAACAGATAAAAAATATTAAAGGTACTTTGTAATTTTGTAATAATTGCGTGACGGATTGTTGCAATGATTATTACTTTTTAAGCAAGTAATTTTTAAATGTCAGGAAAAATTATTTCAACACAAGTGAACTCGTTCAATTATCAATCCATCAATAAATTCCATCGGAATTTTCTCAATTATATGTGTTTTTAATTAAGTTTCTGAATTAGTTAATACAACAATTACAAATACTTCTGGGAGCTTTTAATCGTTTTTTGATTGATTTTGATTTTCTTGTTTTTCAAATTGAATTAATCCTTTTGAAAGTAATATACAGGGTTACAATTAATTAAAGTGCCATCGCTACTTGAAAAATTGACTATATTATTCTAAATAATTTATTTCTTTATTTGAAAATAAATGCACACATATGTTATACTATCGTATTCAGAATTAATCAATCCTAACCTATTTCTTCCGACTCTATTAGACTGTCCATGAAATTAATATAAAATACTGAATTTTGTGACTTAAATTAAGAATCTTCTTGTTCCTTGATGATATTTCAGAAACGAATGCAGACAGGCGAAAGTTTTTTTTACATATTTTTATATACCCCAAAATATGCATCATTTTGTAATTTAACCATCCTTGTATCTCTTATAGTTTACGAGATCTTCATGGCCTTTTGTAAGAAATCGAGCATTTCATAATCATTAAGCTCATTACATAAGTTAAACTCGATACAATGCGAGCGCGAAAAATTCGCCCACCTAAAGATTATGTAGGATTGTGTAAGCAAGCATAACAGCGGCTCGCTTTATCAAAAGCCTTGGCTGATGAGAGTCATGATTGACCTTTGCAAATTCGAGGAATTGCAGCGGCATTGAAAAAGCCGACCTTATGATTCATAAAGAAACTGGCACACATCCGGAGTGTTAAATGGTCAAAATGACCTTTGAAAAGAACCGTATAAAAAAGCCATGGCATAGCACGACAGTTCGGACAGCCAATGCCCGTCTTGTCGAGTGTAACTCCTCAAGCCCGAGGGCGTAATCGACATTTACAGAGTAAAGTGTGTGGTTGATCTCCAAAAAAATCCGTCCATCTCTGTATCTGGTATGATGGTTTAGGGTGACAATTTATTAATTGATTTTACCATTTTCGCTGTTTTTTTTTTTTGAAACTAACATATGCTTATTTAATTATAAATTCGTTATAAAAATCATTTTGAATTTATTTTATATCGTTCTGAAGTAATCTGAAATTTCATTTAAATTTTACATTTGTTTAAGTTTCTGATCTCTAGTAATTTGACTAGAGTGTTGTATGTTTGTAATCAGTTTTAAAATTGTCTAGATAAATTTATAATAGTTTTACTTATTCTGAATATATTTATTTATATAAATTTTCTCTTTATTTTCAAGTAAATGTCATTTTGTAAAAGAAAGAACGTAATTTAGTCAATCCCGAAAATTATATGTAGTGGCGTGTAAGGGCTCAAATCTCATTCCACGTAAAGAGGACGTAATAGCAATATCTGGCTAAAACCAGATTCCTACAAACAAAGAAATTGCTACTTGGGTCCTTTATAGTCTGATTAAAATTTCAGTAAAAGAGTGAGGAGAAGAAGTGGAAATTGTTGATTATCGTGACGTAATTAATTTTGGGAATTAAGACCTAGTTTGGGCATAACAATAGAACTTCTCCCTTACTCTTTTACGATTACCCTATACAGAGTAACAATTAATTAAAAGTGTGAGGGACGGGTGTTAAAAAAATGATAACAGAGAGGGGATGAATTAACCTTTACTTTCAACATTATCAATTCTTACAAGACCTCGTCGAAACACCTAGAAGAACACAGTGTTTCGACGAGGTCTTGTAAGAATTGATAATGTTGAAAGTAAAGGGTAATTCATCCCCTCTCTGTTATCATTCTTTTAAGATCTCGTCGAAACACCTAGAAGAACACAGTGTTTCGACGAGGTCTTGTAAGAATTGATAATGTTGAAAGTAAAGGGTAATTCATCCCCTCTCTGTTATCATTCTTTTAACACCCGTCCCTCACACTTTTAATTAATTGTTACTCTGTATAGGGTAATCGCTGGGGTATTTCGACGAAATATTTCCGTCGGTTGATGCCAGAAACCCTATTGTTCAAACTCCTGCAATGTTGGGAAAATTGCTACATGAATGGACATACTCCTTGAGTTAACCACACCAAACGCTATAGCTTATGTCAAAAGGTTTAAAAGAAATTAGAAATCACTTGATGTAATACAACTGCAGATAGCTCTCATGCATGATTCCCTTAAACACTGGATAATGCGTTTACGTCCATTAATATAAAATTTGCGTAAATCTTAAAAAGGAGAGATACGATTTGTAAAAGTAGCAAAAGAAGTTCGTATAAAGACTCGAATTAAAAAAAAAAAACTTGAAAATGGTTAAAAATATTTTAAATTTCGAATCGTCCTACATGTTATTCTTAATTGAATCTAATAAATTAATAATAACATTAAAAGTTTTGGGGTACATCGAAAAGTATGAGAACCATTGGTATGGCCACGCCAAGCAAGTTGCCTAAAGATACGCACGTGAAAGTCTCGTACTGTTCTACTAAACACAAAGGGGGGTATCTACACTTTTTTTTTTTTCAAAAATGAGGCTTCAATGCCTAGAATTCTACAGCACTTTCTTTACCTTATCCTAGGCCGACTTACTAAATTTATTTAGATATTTTCATTTCAATAGATGTGTTTAACCATACGAATTAATTTTCGATTGTTTAAGTTAAGTTCCATTTCGGTTAAAATTGATCTTTCCATATGTTACTCATTATAGGCCGAAGGCGCAGTCAACCAAGGAGTATGTTATTAGAAAACTATCCCATTTCAGTTAAATTTATATGTCAATATTTTACACTATTTATTTGTGCAGGAACGTCGCAGAGCGAGGACGCGATCCGATGTTCCTTCCCGAGCTAAATTAATAGAGATTAGTTTTACACTTCTGACGTATAACGCGTATTGTCTATCGGAAGTATCGGAAACATTGTAGATTGCTGTACATACTAGTTACATTACGTTTAATAAAGTTAATTAGTAGTAATCGTGTTTCACTTTAATCTCGGTCGCAAATTTACAACTAATTTTTTCGAATTAAGCCTAATTTTTCGAATACTCTGCCAAGATTTGCCAAAAATTTTAATAAATCTCAGTTTGAAATTAGTATAAGTGCATAAGGACAATCTTTTTTAAAATGCCTTAATTTTTCATTGATTTTAAGCAGATGGTGGTCCATAGTAATGAAACAGATCATGTGTACGTGATGCATCATCACAAAGTACAGTGGCTGTATTTTGTAATCCTAAATTTATCGAAAGTCTGTAGTTAGTCCAGCACATTCTTCCATAAGTTAAAACTTAATGAATGTTAAGTGAAACGGAGTAAATAACATCCCGTGTAAGATTGGATCCGTATCGGAGTGCGATCAGCAGCTCTAAACATACGGTTGTGCGGCACATGATGGACTGGTAATTAGACGGTGCGTCTGTCACGCGCTATCCCACCTATATAATCACAACCTAATCATAGACCTCAAGACATCAGCTCCCGCGGTCCGCATCATCGCTCGTCCTGCCCCCGGCACCACTCAAATAATTAAATGGAGTAACGAGTCCCGCATAGCATAGCGAAAATTAAATTTAAATTAAAATTGCCTGTTTCTTGCCGGTTATTACCAACGATGATGCCCTTCCAACTTGGCTACTTCTTACGCTCGTCCGTCGCGGTGTTATTATCCTATTTCTAGGTTTTATTTGTAATATAACACTTTTAATTTTATACTTTTACTGACGATAAATTCTATGCCGCAATTTTAATTGGCAGTTATAAAAATCTAATAACTTATTTATAAACTAATTGCACGAGTTAAAATGCATTCCTCGTATGATAACTTCAGAAAAGCTTCAGAAGCATATAACTGCTGAACACGATAGTGAATCTTAAACCGACCCATATTATGAAAAAGTAACAAAATGAAAGATAACGCCACATATTTCTCAAAGCAATGATGTATTTTTTAATACATAGATAAAACAATGCAATAATGCAACTGTTGCAACAGTTTCATAGTTGCCTGTAAAAAAAAAGAAAGCGTATGATTCAGAATATACTCACTAGGTGTTTCATTCAAACAGATGTATTATCATTGTGCCTGTTTCTGTGGTTTTAAGACAGCTTTCAAAAAACAGGTTCAAATAAATTTACGAACACGACGCCTATCATTAATTTAACTCCCAAATTGTCTTAAGGGTCTTTTGTAAAATATTTGGTTCCAGATCTTAAATAATTTAAATCAGTTTAAGTCAGTTGTGTCAAAAATGAGATTAATGGCCATAGATAAAACAATGCAATAATGCAACTGTTGCAACAGTTTCATAGTTGCCTGTAAAAAAAAAGAAAGCGTATGATTCAGAATATACTCACTAGGTGTTTCATTCAAACAGATGTATTATCATTGTGCCTGTTTCTGTGGTTTTAAGACAGCTTTCAAAAAACAGGTTCAAATAAATTTACGAACACGACGCCTATCATTAATTTAACTCCCAAATTGTCTTAAGGGTCTTTTGTAAAATATTTGGTTCCAGATCTTAAATAATTTAAATCAGTTTAAGTCAGTTGTGTCAAAAATGAGATTAATGGCCAATTGCACCAAACACTTAAGGTGAACTTAAATTTAACTGGTACTTATAATGTGACATTTTTAGGTTACACAGAATTATATAAGTCATATTCTAAGTGACTCTTAAAGTTAAGCCGAGCTTAAATGTTTGGTGCAAACGGCCAGTTGTACAATGCCAGTTTAAGTTGAAGCTTAAACCCATAACAACGATTGTTTCAACAATTATATCGTTAAGGGTTTAAGTATTGGTTTAAAGTGAAGCTGGAACTGAATCGTCTGAAAAAATAGAATGTTTTCTATTTTTAAGCAATACGTACCGCCCAAATACCATTGTGCAAAAAATAGGAAAGTCTAAAATGGCCGTCAGATAAAACAATCTGTATATACTTCCTTATCGCTTATAACATGAACTTAATTCTGTCTTGCTCGTCTTTACTCAATCTCCAAAAAGCGAACTTATTTAAATTATAGTTCCAAATTATATTTGAAACAACAAAACAATATAACAATTCAAATTCTGAACCAATAAATTTAATGTCAATAAAAAATAGAAAACGTTTTTTGCACACAATTATATGATGTACGATGTACTGAATACATCATTTTAAATGGATTTTATCTGACAGTGCGCCATTATTTGCAGAATAACTTCCGAGCATTATACCGAGAGTACATGAAATAAATTCATCAATCAAATTCAGACTTACCGGTGTGCAGAAATAGGTGGTTCTTTAAGTTCGTATGCTTGGAGAAACCTCTGGAACATATGTGGCACTTGAAGGGCCAGGACCCCGAATGTACGTACATGTGTGATCGAAGGTCTCCGGGAGTTGGAAATGATTTGCTGCATAAGTTGCACTTATGCGGCTTGTCCTGTAATAAAAAGTACAAATATGATATCTTCGTCTCATGATGTTACAATTAAATAATAAGTTAGAAATATTAGATCAGAATACTAATGTCTGTAAAGTTATATTAAACCTGTAACATGTATACAGACAGAAGAATAATAAAATCAGACAAACCATAACCAAACCTGAAGTGCCATATTTTACTGCTGCCCCGGCAGTGGGCCATCAATCAAAAGCGAAATATTACTTTAATCTGTTTACATCCAACAAACGAATTAGTCACGGGAAATTTGTACGGCAACACATTTTTTAATGCCGTTGTAAGTCAATATAGCACCTGTCTTTCCTTATTAAGAAATACTTCCGTTTGCGCAGTAGTATTTCATTCAGGTAGTTTTACATTTAATATCTCTTTCTTCTTCTTTCTTAGTTACCTAGATACAGGTGCATCACCGCGTTCGATAGGCAAACGAAATAAGTGGGTTCCAAACAACTTCGAGAGAACATTATCTTCGTACAAAAGGAACGAAGAATTCAGTTAAGTGCTATGTTTCCTCAGATTCAAATTTTTTTTATTTTTTAAAAATATACATACAACAGATATCAAGTTACAAACGTATAGATGAGTTTCTTAGGTTATTTGAAAATCAGATTGTGTGCTCTGTGTGAATTTAGTCGAATTTATACGAAGACATTCTAAAAACCTTCTAAATTAGTCATAGTAATTATAAAGTTGAAATAGAAGAAAAATTTTGTAGCCAAAAATTGAAACCAATTTAGTTTTATGTTAACAACTTGATTAAGCAACGAGTCCTAAATTTTCCAAAAAGTTTACCTCTTTACTAGGATTTTTTTCGAAATACGGTAAAAACTGTGGTTCTTCTTAGAAGATATGTGATTTAATTCTTTGTAAATTCACAATTCTTCTCAGGTATGAATCAATCTACTGTATCAAATAGTAGATACTGTATTAAAGGAAACCACATTTTATAATTGCAATTGCATTTCAAAACGTATTATTTACCATAATTGTGTTGCGCTCTTACACTTTATTAACATTGATATTTATTGAGTAAGACAATAACTGCTATTACATGGTGTTAAATGTTGTAACCGTTAATTTATTATAAGCACTATTTGTTATTACAAAGACAATTAAAGTCAAACTAATTTGTATAATTCCTAAAGAACTTTCAGCGGCTTATTTCTTGTACTTATAGGTAGTAAGCGTTTGTGCATTACTATGATAATAATAATAATAATAGTTTGTGCGCCACCTGAATTCTGATCAATAGCAAATTTTCCGACGTCACTTACGTACCTGTACCCCCTCGGGCTGGTAATTTATTCTATTGTTTCACCGATTACTATGATCGGTATCACGACGTCTTCAAGGAACCGGAAACTGTACATTTGCGTGGCGAAGGCAGATGGTAGAGGGAGAGTCATTTTCTTCAAGTTCCCACACGAACCCCTTAACGTATATACGACGACGTAATAGAATTTCCGTCTTAGACTTTTGTGTCGTAAATAAAAACCGTTGCAAAGATTTTTAACCAAAGCAAAAATTATTATTGACATTTTAGAAGTAAGTAGTTGAACCAGGTAATGGTACTACACTTTTGAGTTTAATTAAATCTAATTATGATGTCTACATACAAATAAGAACCTTTCAAATAATATACAATTGCGGCGGTAGAGAATCAACGCTCTCTCTTTTGATTAACAGTTATTGACACCATTCTTTCGTACATTTTCCTGGTCTGGTTCGTGCATAAATCTGAACAATTCATAAACACAGAATTCCAGTCGACTACAATTGTTGTTTATGCTTGAGTGGCAATGTACAAGTGATTTAGCCTTTATGTACTCGTAAATAGATCGTAATCAGGCTACCTTTCGGAAGATTCTATTAGCATGCAATTTAAATAAAATTGAGCTCTATTTGTACGAGAAGTATCATTAACTATTTTTTTTATAATTGATATCAAATTAAGTAAGGAAAAATTTAAATGATTTCTTCTTATTTTTGAGAAAACAGATGACGTTCCATTGAAATTCCTAAGTCTCAATCTATATTTTCCTGGAAACTTTAGATCCTTAAAAGGAATATACATGATATACACGATCTTAGTAACAACACCCCATTTAAACTAAAAATAAATAATAGTAAAATTCAAATCTTAAGTTACACACAACCAGTTCATTTTCATATAATCCTTTAAGTCAAAATTTTGAATTGCAAAGAATGAAATACACATACGTATATAAACCAAGGTGGAATATAAAACACGTGGCCTCTCTGTTGAGAATTATTTATTTCTCAACATATTCTATTTTATCAGAACAAATTATGATCCTATTTTGTCCGTAGTACATAAATAGTATCTATTTAAGTATACCTGGATGTGTATTGAGACCTGACAGTTCATCAAGCCACCGTGACTGAACAAATGACATGAGTAGCAAGAATGCCGCAATATCTGATGCTCTCTTCGTGATCGGTCCCGCTCCGTTCCCTATTTTTTACTGAATGGATAATGCAGCTCTCTGTCAATTGGAATGACCCACCAACTAGATAAGCTTTAATACCCGTTCGATCTTATCGTTAATGTACATACCTACTACTTACTTATTATTACGCAACTTCCTACCAGATAGAACCCAGTTAAGAAAAAATGCCGGCCGCTATAGTTTATGCTTGAAAATAAGTTCTGAGAAAGAACAGCTCGCGGCAATGCCATAACGTTTAAGTGCTTCTTTGTTATTACCATTCACTAAATGTGATTTATATACAAGACTGAAATTTATTACAAGTAGTTAGGAAACGTAAACAGAATTCATTGAATACGAGCGAAGAAGAACATAAGGCACCCTCACGGTTCGGCAGGTGTTTCAGATTTTTTAACCCTTAGGAAAATACTCGAGAAGTCCGGAGTCGGTTTGCGCGCGGTGTACGCCATGTGCTACATCATAATTATAATAATTTATTTTTTCAGCCTTCACGGCATATGGGATGGCAGCAGCTTAAAATCGTTACTACCAAAGACATCACCGTTGCTAAATGAGTAGGGTTCGTCGATGAAAAGGGTAAATTAGTGAGAGGCATTATGTGAATTAAGGTGAATCAGATTTGTCAAGGTGATGGGCAGGTATGGATCTCAGATTATATAAATATAGGCCGCAGAATGTAGATGTTTAACTCGGATTTTGTGATTTGTACCTACCTGCTTGAATTTTATCCATTTTAACAAATTAACATAAAGGAGCAGAATTGTTATGGGTAAAACAAATTTCCTTTTTACTTTTTCATTTCCCCTGCATCTAAAACCTCTTTTTGTGACATTTAAAGTCAGGTGGGTGAAGCAAAATGGGATAATTTATTGAAGAAAACCACAACTTCAGGTTGCCATTATAGAAATATCGGTTTACCAAAAACGCCAAGGAGCAGATGGAGCTTAAGTAGGTACTACGATGTCTACTGGTCTATACCAAATACTTGACCAGGTTTTTATTTAGACACGAGTTAGTACTTTAGGTCAAAACTAATTATGGTCATCAAAATTTATTTTTGATTTGGAAAATCGAAGAAGATTGATTTTTTATGCTTTCTTGGCTTACCACGATGTTTAAAACTTTGTCATTAAGTAAATCAAGGATATCTTCTGATTACTTTTGGGTAAATCACTTTTGCATAATATCATTACGTATTTTGAGTTACAACTTCCCCGTGAAAACGTTTCATAATTCTGCTGTCGCTACTTCGTAAAGACATCTTCACAATACAACAGCATCAAAAGGAACTGCACAGGTCCTAAACAAATCCAGAAGAAGCTATTCTATGACTAAGAGCTAGCCATGTCTCTACGAGCCACCAAAAGTTGGTCAAACAATAGTGACAGTAGCAAGGAAAGGAGCAATATTGGGCCTGAACAAAGTCTTCTTAACTAGAAACGAACTCAATTTGGAAACCCTAGAGAAACCGTGTCCAGATATATTATTCCCTTTGAAATTGGTTTCCAAAGCAAGGCAATAATCAGAATATTCAAATGGATACCGCACCTCCCTGTCAGAAATCAATTTATTAGACGGGCAATCCGTTCCGAAATTATTCTAAAATAATTTTAAACTATCATAAAGAAATATAATCGGACTCTTTTACGTAGAAATGGACCATCCCACATAAAGCTGATTTTGAGAAAAACGCACTCAAAGTTTCAAAACGATAAAAATTTCTGGATGAGAATTATCTTAAATCTTCGTTTAGCATTCACCATCAATACCTAACTACCCATATTTTTTTTCAAAATTAATTAATTAATTAATGCCTTGCATCATTTCTGGAAAATTATGACAATCCAAAGTTCACTTTCGGTTTGGTTCTTTCCTTGTTTCACCCAAGGCAAGATATGGTACGATTCTGCATGTATAAAATCGACCTTTCTCAGTGGCGACAGTAACTTGTTTTAACTTCTTTTGTGGGTTGGTCCGTTTCTGTGTAGAAGCATCCAACTAATATTAAATTTAATCATATGTAGCAGTAATCCCTCGTGATATGATCCCCGTGTTGGTCCTGTCAAATCTCAAAATGTTTACGACCAAAGCCCGCTTGCAACACGTCACCTTGTAGAGTTAACTTAGATAAATCATGTTAAAAATGGAATACTACAAAATATATCTCGACTTTTAAAAGGAAACAAAAAAATTTCTTCACTTTGTCATTTAAATTGTTTTTACAAAGCCTGGTCTACACGTAATATTTTGTCGTCCAATTAGACTGACACATGTCTACAAGCACTGACTTGTCTGCCGTCTTGCGTGTATACAAAACTCCAGCTCGCTTTGCGAGTTTTGTCAAACCTCAGTTCATGCAAAACATCCAACTTCCGTCTACACGTAGTATTTTGTTTGACAAATCTGGCATGATTATGCAAGACTGATGACAAAACGTTACGTGTAGACCAGGCTGAACACAGATTTTCTTCTTCCCTTCATTCCTTCTAGCGTTCTGTCGTTAGTTGTATTCTTTTCCTATGCTTTTTTCAGTATTTTTCTATATTTTTGAGTACCAATTTGTCAGAGATCCACACGCATTAACTTCATTACCTTGATGTTCAGTAGTTGTACTTTTACTGTAGTTATTTTATTGTGTCCTTTTTGAACTTTTGAACTTTCCAACTTCTGTTTCTAAAAGAACTTGATATTCACTAGGATTTACCAAAATACCGCATCACTAATTCTTCTGTTGCCGCCGTTTCATCCCTCGGTGCTGCTATTCTTTTGATTACCAACGACGCAACAAAAAGAATAGCAGCACCAGTCTTTAAAAAGTTCTGTAAAGAAAGGCGAAACATTGGCAACAAGAAAATTAGTGATGCAATACTGCAGAGATCGAGGTGAATGTTGTTCCTTGTCACAGATTCTTTCGACATCAAGATACGCTCTGTTTTATGAATTCTTATTAGTTGATTCATTTTCTTTAACTGCAACCTACATTGAATTAATGCAGAGTTCTTATAAGAGGTAGATTAGTACACTTCGCAGCAAAACTAGGGGATAATTAACAAACACCAATAACTCGCAGCTATTAGAAGTAAAGTGGTAATTATTCTTATTTTCATTATCACTAGCAGGAATAATACGATTAACAAGGCAGTTCATCGTAACTCAAAAAAAAAAGTTTAGCAATGAAACAAGAAGTGCCAAATTAAAACGAAAATAAAGTAACCATCGACGCCATCGACGTCAACTTCAAAAAATCGACAAATTGGAAATCAGAGGCAATATTCTCAAATAGATTGCATCCTTTTTGAACAATCGCCAGATCACCGTGAAAACTGGAGGAGTAACAAAGATTTAACATCACTGAAGGCGTTGCTCAAGGAACTGGGATTGGACCACTCATGTTTCTACTTTATGTTAATGACTTATGTTTTGGTGGGAGACATGTACAAACTGAAATAATATCCTCATCTTCGTCCAAATTCTTAAGCGATGGATATTAATGGATATGGATATGGGAAATGAAATAGTGCCTACGCTCTGCTAAAGCTAAAAGACAGCTTAGATAAGTCATCATTGTTACATGTTTACTATTCCCTTGCCTATTGTCACTTGAAATACAATATTATTCTTTGGGGAAGAGCATCAGATTCTAGACGTGTATTTGTACTACAAAAAAGAATCCTTAGATTGATTTTCAACTTAGAGAGTAGAGAAACTTGTAAACTAACATTTAAAGATAAACGAATTCTGACATTTCCTTGGGTCTATATTTATAGCTGCTGTATGTTTGTTTACAAGAACTACCACATGTTTAATCATGACTATGACACGCGTCGAAGAACGGAGCTCAGGATAGCCTTAAGCTGGGTACACATTAAGCCAACGAACACCGAACGTCGAATGAACGAAGGCGAATTTAGTCAATGTATACGCCGAGACGAAGGCGAGCAAATCGTTCGGCTCGTCTACGGTTGTGTTCGCTCACTAAGTACGCCGATTTGCGCGTATACACTAAAGTAACGGACCGCAAACGTTTGCTCTTCGGCGATCGTTCGTCATTCGGTGTTCGTTCGCTTAATGTGTACCCAGCTTTACATAACGCTACTCTTTTCATGTACAACTATATTCAATCGATTACCGCAGAATATCAAAGATTGCCCGACGCATCACGTTTTCAAAATGCGCCTCAAGAACTTTTTAATCGAGCACTGTTATTACTCTGTACTTACTATGTGATAAGCAGGCTTACGATTTCGGCCCTCCTCGAACATATTGGATTGTAAATTCCCCAGCTTCGCATAACTCGGCAGGTAGAGGGGGAGCATCTGATTAGAAAAATATTGTCTTCCATACTTTTTGATTTATGTCAAACTTTATTTAATTATTTATTGCGATCGCGTGGCCCACAGCAAAGTATGTTTAAATGCAACATGGGCTGAAATCGTAAGCCAGGTGATAAGTATTCAATGTGACAATGTTTTATGAGCTCTGTTTTCACCATACAATTTTATTTTTATCCATGATAGTTTACGTTTCTTTGTGAATTGACCTGTCTTATGTCATGCACTGACTTACAAGATTAATAAAATATTATTACTATTAAGGCTTAATGTCGAGTTAGACCTCTTCTCGCTGCTGTCTGTACAAGTTCTCATACAAGAAGGCACACTCTCAATTAAGCGCGAAATCTCTTCTTGGATAATCTCCATTCAAACTGTTTGAAGATTTCTTGAGAGGGTTTGAGGAGGACGTGCAGGTTTCAGAATTCTTCCTCCTATGGTACTCCAAAGATTTTCAATCGGATTTAAGCCAGGACTTCGCACTGGCTAGTTTAAAACTCGAAGATTGTCAGCAGTAATCTCACTATTGAAAATGTTTGCTATGTGCGGGCGAATATTATCGTGTATTAATGAACTGAGGTCCATACACAGCAGCAAAAGGTTCTACAATCGGAATCATAACGTCATTCAGATATCTTGCTGCTATCATTGCACCTCTGTTCATAGAGATCAGGTCGGTACGATCTTCGAATGCATCCCATAACCGATCCACGACCAAATCGGTCCACTTCACTTGTGTGAATCTTTCTCCGGGCATTCTCTGTCACGCCTGCCATTCGACTTTAGACAAAATCTGGATTCGTCGGTGAATAAAACATGGCGCCAGTCATCAATTGCCCAATCTGTCTGTCTTTGAGCAAATGCTAGATGAGCTCTTTTATGTGCTGCAGTCAAAACTGATTCTATTGCCTGGCCCTAAAGTCTCAGTTTTCTTCTCCTCACAGTATCTTTACTTATAATCGTTTCAATGGCAAGTTTTACAATAATTCGCATCAGGCGGTCCTTTGCAGCCGTTGTTTTCTTTTTCTGCTTTTACCAGGTTTTCTGCAATAAGTGCCAATTTCTTTGAACCTGTTCCAAGTCCTGCTAACAATAGATTGTGCAATGTTAAATCTTTTAACAACTTCTTGTTGTGTACCTATGATCTTCCTCAAGAAGAGTTACCAATTCCACTTCTGCCAAATGATTTATTAGACGATTAGCTTGCATGTTTCATAAATTGATTGACTTTTCTAATTTTGGTCATTAATTAATCAGTCATTTTAAGTTAAACAAAAATAAGGTAAGTGAATCATTCATTTCTTTTGATATTTTTCCATCTGCTTTTATTTTTGTTGTAGCTTATTTAATTTCTCAAAAATCGGATATAATTTTTCATTAATTTATGCTTTAAACCAGAACGAGTCGACCATATTCAAATGAACATACGAAAATATGCGCTTTGCATTCTGTAATAGAATGTTATACAATGCACGTTATTAATATGCAAGAAATTCGGATGATGCGAAGCGATTAAGAAAATATCAAAAGAAATCCCGGAGTTCCTTCCACATAGTTCACTCCGAAGCACTAGATTCCTCAAGAAATATGCTCGGAGCAATGCGGTTTCAAAAACCGATCGAGTCGAATGCGGCAGTTAGAGAGAGAATTTACGATTCGGAAACGGCAAGAAATAATTCACGCACACAAATCCGAGCAAGGAGTTTCCTAACGACGATGACCGTTGTTTAACAACTGTTATATAATCTTTGCGTTAAATGGCACTTTTCATTACCGGCGGACAGAGTTATTATTAGAGAGTGCATATCGATTTTCATAAATTAGATACCTACGTACCGTTTGTACGAGTAATTATTGACGAGGGAATTATACTAATCGCGGGAGCGTATACCGTTGTTTTCAGACCACAAGACTCATAAATAACCTCCAATATAATCGTCCGTAACCAGCACGTTTAACTCCCAAATTACATTCCTGATATTTATGGGTTTCTATACCAAAGAGAAAGAACCACGGATGTGCCTTCTAACGACCGTAATCAGAGAAAAGTGCGCTGTCGAAACCGCAAAAATACGTGGAAATTTGCGACCGATTTTAAACGAGAGAAGCCAAAGGGTTACCCCCTTACGATCGTTACGATGACATGTGCTGAACAATGAGATCTTAGCTCGACGAACCAGAACATCTTGGTGGTTCTCACGACGATCAACTGTGCGTTTCGGTGCCTCTAGTGCCCTATATAATCAAGATTCCTTATTTAAATAAATCTAATTAAGAAATTGCGTCGTGCTTTAGAGATTTTTATGCTTGTTTGTTTATGCTTGTATGGGAAAGGAATCTGTTTAAATTTGTATGCGCATTTTAATACTTTACGGAGCCCTCCAGACTTGTTTAGATATTTAACGCGATACTTGACTATTTGTTTAGTAAAATTACGACACATAAAATTATCATATTCTTTGTAGGTACTGTAATAAAACGATTTTAGTAAAAAAATATTCATAAGCGGACACAAATTTGTGTTGTATCCACAATTCAAATAAGTCGCCAAACATCGTATCAAACATGCAAGGACGTCGGAGGACTTCTTGCTACCAGTAATTATTCTTGTGGTTTTCTAAATATCTACAACAACAAAAACCGAAATTTCGATCACGAATCTTCTTGCGTCATTAGTTTTTAACGTTTGTTTTTACGACAATCGCAGGGCCACTTCGTGATGTACTTTGTAATATTTCAATCTATCAGCTTATGCTCGCATTCTTCGCGCCTAATTGCGTAGCAAACGTGAAAGTATCCGCTTATTATCGGTGGCAATGATAGTGGAATTACACGCTTTGAATGATATGAAATTACGATCTGAAAAAGTAATAAAATCATATGTTATGTAGGAGGTCTAGCTGTATCTTATTCGTCGATATGCACTTTCCTCTTTGCATAAATCCTGAAAATGTTCCGCGTTAGTACGTGTCAATTATAATGTTATACGCTTCTTAGTCTCTACCGTTACTAATTCCAAAATTAATGGATATACTTAATAAAATATTTAAATACGGTAAATTAATTATAATATTTAAATCATTCGTGTACGTTCGAAGTTCAATATTTTCATGTAAAAATGCTTATTTTAAAATTGGATCCACTGTTTTGTTCCGCTCATGTTCTGTTTCATGGTTCCTCTCCAGTTCCATTCATTCAGAAATTCATTTTACTTACAATGAGCATATTCGCTATTATTGACTCTCCTCAGGGCCTACTCACAGTGTGTACACAATACAAAAATATTTGACTACGATCTGAATGGAGCTAGCAGACTGAAGGATGCCTTAACGATTAAGAAAATTGATTCTTAATTTATTGAACATTATGTCAATACTTAAGGAGGGTGACATTCAAAATATACATATAGTTTTATCAGAGAGCATTTTCACGAATAATATTTAAATGAAGGGAATGAGATTTTGTTAAAAATTCGTTTAAACGAAACGAAAACGTCAGTTTAATAAATGTTAAAATATATTCAAATGATTTCCAGTCCTCTTTTCTTTAACTTGTTTTCCTCGTCAGTGTTCGTTATAATTGTAAACCGTGTGATTTCTTCTAAAAGAAAGAAACACCTTCGGCAATTATATGTAGATTAGCGGCGCGGTGAAACTCTATAATATTAGTTTATCAAGATTTCAAATCCGCTTTCTTGTATTCATTTATCGTCTTCGTAACATTGGCAAATTTGTCGTCTTTCTTAAAACTGTTAAAAAGTCGATAACTAACATTGACAATGAGATTATTAATGCTTAAGGATGATTGAATTTACTAATACTGTGCTGGCAATTATGAAATTGCTAAAAACCATATAAAATGGTTGCATACATACTACAAATTGCTTGGAATTTCACTCTGTTTTAGTGCCAACTGTTGTATCAAACTATAGTTAACTTTTTTCTGAAATGGATATGTATATTTTTTTTAATATCGTTCGATAGAGATTTTTTATGTTTTTATGCTCTGTTGTTTAATAAAGTTCTTACAAAAAAATATATATATACTTATATAAAGCGTTCGCAGATCTCCAGGCCCATAGCTTAATAATGTCCTTTCACTTTCTTCGATCTTTCGCCTCCGTCGTCCAATTACGCACTCCTTTCCCATTTAAATCATCTCATACTGTTTGTAGCCATCTTTATTCTTGGCTTTCTTTTTTCCTAGTCAAAATTGGTACATACTTAAAACTTTTTTTGCTATCCTGCTATCCTCCATTCTCTGAACGTGTCCCAGCCATCTTACTCGTTGACCTCTTATGTATTCGTTGATGGATGAGTCTCCATACAATTGCATCAATTCTTGATTGCCTCTTCTTTCCCACATGTCTCCTATTCGTTTTCCCCCAAAAATTTTTCTTAATATTCTGCGTTCCCTTACTTCTAACTTTTCCATATCAAGTTTATTAAAATCCATATTTCACATTCGTAGAGTTTAATCTAGAGATTAACTTTGACTTTAGTAATCTGTTTAGAGCCCGCGCACACCTATCTCCTTTTAGGATTCTAGCATTTACTTCTGAAGTTCTATTTACATTTTCTGTTAATCACACTCGTAAGTATGTAAAACCGCGAACTTTTTGAATTTTCATTTTCCTGTTCACTATTAACTTGATTTAAACTTCTCTCTGTATATCCTTGCAATTCATTTGTATATATGTCGTCGTAGAAACGCGTAATTTACGCGAAAACGCGAGGAATTTCGCGAAAACTCGTAGAGTTTGACTTATTACGTGATCTTACTGAACTGTCGTAGTAATTTCGTGAAACCACTAACTGAGTCTTCCGTTTTCGTGAAATTATTAAATGAGTTTAGTGACATAAGGAAATCTGCCAAAACAATATGACGTATGCGTCGGAGAGGCGAGAGAGGATGGGGTAAACGTGTACGAACCTGCACACACGATGCGAGTGCGGCAGTATTTAATTTAGAGGTTATGGGACGCATGTGTGCAATTTAGTGGAATTTATTTTAAGTATTTTACTTATTATAAAACGGAAGAAAACGCGGAAACAGTGCAAAAAACAAGTGATGAAACGGAAATCGTATGTAAAGACGATTTCGATCAGGCAATTAATAAAATATATGAGAATAGAAAAGACAAGCATGAAAACAGAAACAGGAAACAGTACTACTACGGAACCAAATACGATGTCCTTAGAGTCGCCACGTGCAAAACTTTGGTTTTAAAATCGGACTCGGATTCCAGTACTTTTGTAAAGATTGTCCCCTCAGAAGATTATCATTCCGTTTTGACAGAATGTCATAAATCTAAAGGTGATGGGCGCAGAGACAAACTCTTACATCAACTGAAAACTAAAAAGCTTTCTATACCTTTACCGGTCATAGAACAATTTTTAAAACTTTGTAAAACATGTCATTCTAAGAAATCGATGACAAAGAAAGGTGCTGTCGTTCGACCAATTCTTTCTAATGATTTTAATAATAGAGGGCAAGTAGATCTCGTTGATCTACAGTCTACCCCCTTTAAACAATACAAGTGGATAGTGCACTATCAAGATCATACAACAAAATTTTCATTTTTACGACCATTAACCTCTAAAAGAACTGCTGAAGTTGCAACAGAATTATTGAATATATTCTTAGAAATCGGATGCCAAACCATTTTACAAAGCGACAACGGTCGTGAATTTACGTCTGAAGTGATCAAAGAATTAACATCAATGTGGCCACATGTAAAATTATACATGGTCGCCCACGGCATCCGGAAAGAGCTAACCAGGATGTGGGCTCATAGATAATAAAACAACCAATTGGGCAATAGGATGTTATTTCGTCCAATATCAAAAAAGTACATCGTTGCATCGTACCATAAAACGAACACCGTACAAGGCTTTATTTGGTATGGATCCGAAAATAGGCCACCAGAGTTACTCGAGAAACTTATTACAGAAGAAGATTTAGAGAATTGTACCGAACAACTTATTGCTGACAACCAAATCCGTTCTTCATTACCACCTATCATGGATAACAAAACTCCTTCTACAAGTCAGCCTGTTACAGACCATCAAACTCATACACAAGAAACTATCGCAGACGATCTACCTCTTTCACAGGCATTACAGAACTTACAGAGTATTAACGAGGGTGAACTACCTTCATCAATATACGAAGAAGTAATGTCATGCCACAGGAAAATCAAGTAAGGTTTTGTCACGTGTGCCATAAAGAGTCTGATGGTGCACATTCCTGCGTCACTTGTAACCAATCCGTGCATGCTATTTGCGGAGAGTCAATAGAGGAAGAAGGTTATGGCGCAAAAGTATTGTGTTTTTTATGTAACAGAGAAAATGCTATAGGATCAGAAAGAGAAGATGCTATCAAAAATATAACGAGATCTGCAGAAAAAATGAGAGAAGTTGCGTCCAAAAAGTTTAAAGACATCGAAATAGGTTCTGCTGTTTTGATAGAAGTTCCGAAGTTGATAGAGGCCCTTTAGATTCGAAGAACATTGAAGGTATTATTATGGACAAGAAAAATGGTCTGTGCCAAATTGGAACATCTGTTGGTATTATGAAAGACTGGATGGCTCGAAATGCAATACAACCCTCACACGTGAAGTTTTTGGATACAGTTCCACAAAACAAACTTTCTTTACGGGAAATCGCTGGGAAGCATTCATTATTTGGGGGTCTGGAATTTAATAAATGTTCTTGTGCAAAATCCAAGATTCAGTGTAAAAGCAAAAGATGTGTATGCAGAAAAAATAATGTTATTTGTAACTCTAGATGCCATAAATCACTTACGTGTTATAATAAATAGTTAAGCCATAGTTAAATATATTATAATTCATAAAAAAAATGTTTTTTTTTACTTTTTCAACCAATTGTTTCAATTCCTTTTATACGAGTATAACACATAACTTACCTACTTACTACGACAGTTCAGTAAAATCGCGTAATAAGTCTACCTCTACGCGTTATTGCGAGTTTTCGCGAAACTCCTCGCATTTTCGTGTCAATATGGATTACGCGTTTCTACGACGACATATATTTAGTTATTTTCTTCATTTATCTGTAAACCTACCTGCCTTGCTTGTGCCTCTAGATCTTTTACCACTCGAAAAAGTTCTTTTCTTGTTGTGGCTAGGATAACAATGTCGTCCGCATAAGCTAAACATTGTTGACTCTTGCCAATATTATGTCTGTCCACATTATACTACTATCTCGGATTACTTTTTCTAAATAAACAATGTGGTCGAAAGAGGATTTCCTTGCGTTAACCTTCTATTGTTATCCTAACCAGCCTTATTATTTTGTTCGGTATTTTCATTTCTAACATCGCCTTATACAGTTTTTCTCTTACTACCGAATCGTATGCTCTTTGGAAGTCAATAAATAAACAATATATTGCAATATTATAGTTAAAATTGATAGTTTGGATTTCCTTTAATACCTATGCAGATTTGATCTGTAACTGAACGGTTTTCCCGGAATCCTGCTTGGTACTCTCCATCTACAATATCAGCATAACTTTGGAGCTTGTTTCGTAATACTATTGCAAAGATTTTGTATATTATAACCAGACGCGCAATTCCTCTGTAATTTATCCATTCTGCCTTGTCCCCCTTCTTATGTAACGGCACTATAACGGTTACTTTCCATTTTTGGGGAATTTCTTCCTGTTGCGATACGAGTTGGATTAACGAGTGCACGTTGTCAATTAGATGATCTAACCCATTTTTAATTAGTTCTGCTGTGATTCCGTTCTCCCTGTACTTTTCCTATTTTTCAGTTGTGAAATTATTTCTGATATATCCGTTTTAGTTACAATCGGTCATCCGCCATATATTCGACATTCCATACACTTTGTTGTGTATTATTTTTCATGTTCAGAATTTTTTTAAATTATATTTTTTCCACAATTTTTTATAGCTTCGCTCTCATCTTCCACTAAATTCCCTTCTGCCTTTGATTTGTATTTTTATTCTTTATTTCTTGATAAAAAAATCTTATTTCCCTTCTTTTGTAATAGTCCTCCAAATTCTTCATTCTATCTTCCACGTATACTCCTTTAGTATTTTTATATAAACTTTTAGTTCTTCTTTTTTGTACCTTGTATTCTTCTCTGTCTTCTTCCTTATTGGTTTGTAACATTTTTTGCCTAGTTTTTTTCAAGATCAAGATTACTCCTGTAATCTTTACATTTCTACCAAAAGTAACTATTCCTTTTTGTTTTCAAGTACATAATTTGCCTTTCGAGAAAGTAGTACTGACCAATTTATTTTCAAACAATTTGCAGCAGTTTACAGAACACCACTTGAATGTATTAAATATTGGCCAATTATTTCAATAAGTGTTAAAAAGTTTCTGCTTCCAATATGGAAGTGGCAAATCATATTGTCGACAATGATTGAGTGCATCTTTCGTTTTCATTATGTAATTGTAATAAGTCTCTATTTTTTACATTCGAATAAACGTAATTTTCTATAATATCCAAGAAAAAAAAATGAAGATTCTGCTTAGTCACAAGTAATAATTTTCCACAGTCAGCATGAAGTAAACAATTTTTTTCTCGAACCATGTCTTTTTTCTCGCTAAACAATTACTCAGGTACTGAATTATTCAATTATTTTTGAAAACGATAAACCATTGCTAATTCAGATCCGCCGCTACCATAAACGTAGGTCACGTCTAGGCAATCCATTTGAAGAGTGCCTGAATGCAATCGGCCGGACAAAGACCGCGATCATGCGGATCAAAACTCGAGTACGCATTAATTGAACATAAATGGGCGTCGCACTCTGACACGACAGTGGCGCGTTCCGACGTTGTCCGCGTCTATCTTGCGTCAATCACCACGTACGTAATCTGTTACGTATCACCGGTCCTGCCTTGTAGGTTCAATACCAAGTGCGTGTCGTCCGTCTGTCACGCATCACTCTTCACGCCGGACAAATGTGCCCGTTGGCTTCTTATTTTCTCCTCCTTGAATGCGCCGATTTTGCTCGCCCATGAATACCATTATTGAATTCGTATCGAACTGATTCTATCTGACGCGAAATGTATGTTTGTTGCGCAGCGTTTCAATGAATTTCGCGCACCGACGTTCCGCGACATCAAGAAAGAAATATCATCTCGTTAATGCTCGAATGACCGTTTTCTTGTAAATATTAAACGCGAAGGTCTCATTAATGACGGACTGCAATAATAAACGCACAGCTGCAAATGTGAAAGCAATCTTACGTAATCGAAAAAAGAATGATTTTTCGTACTTGATTATAATCATAAATTTCTTACAAAGTCGAGGATTTACTACTCATGGATTTGTTCGTAGACTTGCTTGTATTGTATGGATTTCAAAAATAAACTGAAAAATACTTCTTAAAACTTTTGAGATCCCTAAAGATTGGAAAATTGTTTGATATCTTTACAAAGAAGGTTTACAAATAATAAATGGGATATCTTGAAAATTACTTATGAAAGAGATTAATGTCATAATCACAAAACTAATCAACTCGAATGTCAAAACTTTTTCCTTTATCTAATAGAACTTTTTTCTAAGTTTCAATGAGTGAAGACCCCAACTCGCAAACGTTCTTCCAATCAAGCCAGGAGCTGGGTTCGTGAAACACTATCGTGTGATATAATTTAAATTAAAGTTTTCTTGACAATTCTAATTTTAAAAAGTTCTAACTAACAAATTAATAATTTGTTTAATTTTAATTTTTAGGTGTCCAATTTAGTATTCAATTTGGGGATGGAGTAAAAGCCAAAAATATAGATTTGCATTCATATTATACGTCGTGTGTAAACTGAAGTTTGATACACAGCAATCCGTATAATTAGTAAGACAAGGGAAGAGAATTAAGTAATGACAAAGACTGCAATAGACTGGGATCGACTCGCACGTCGCCTATCCCCACAGCTGCTTATTGTGGTCTTCGTCTTTATCACGTATGCTCTAATGTATTTCTTCCTTTATCAAGATTTAAAAACTGCAAAATATACGAAGTATGTAATTAAAGTAATGGCATTTTAAAGAGCAAACCTCAATACCAGAGACACCATAAATAAGTAAAGTAGAGTATGTTTATCAAAATTAAACAATGATTGTGTATCAAGTTTGAGTTTACCTATTGAAAAGCTGCGAGGAAATGTTATCCCGGCAACTGTTACTGTACTGAAAGTGCTACTTGAGGACGAGATCTGACACAGGATAATCCGATTATGGATCGCATTCTCATTTCAGGTGAACAAGAGGACTGTGTCATTTTAAAATTTTAAAGATTTCTGTAATTGTATTCGCTTGCACCGCAGTTGATCCAGAACTAGAGCATTACAACTTTGCTTTGGAGAGGAACCTGTGATTTTAAAGTCATTCTACAGCTCTTATAGATTTAGCTAAACGACGCTACATACATGTTCCCGAATAGTTGGATCAATTAAATTAATTAAATGCAATTTTTTACACTCCGTTGCCATATTTAAAAAACTTTGATCGGCTATATTTTGGAAACTATAAATTTTTGTAGTATAGGTTTATTCTATTAAACTGATATGTTGTGATTTGTAAATCCATTACTCAACCCAGTCTATTCCCTGATCTCTCTTTTCACAGAGCAATTGTATATTAGCGTATTAATGTTAGAAGAAGGCGAACGCAGTTATCTTTTACTCAGAACTTTAAGCAAATATTGAGTGAAACACCATCTCTGTTCTTAAAGCTTAAAGAAGAACTAAAGTTATGCGTTTTTTTCTTTAACTTTAAGCCTTCAAGCTATTTCAAAACGATATCAGAAAAATCAGTTGGTGCAGCAGTATACCACATAAACAGCTAAAAAGAACTAAAGACGACTTATAAAAGTGCGCTTCAAATTTGTTTTCTTTCTTGACACGTATACATTTCAATATGTACAGTCATGCGCACCTAAAATGGACCTCACTCTTAAAACCTTGTGGTATAAGGCTCACAGAACTGTCAAGTTGTAGCACTTAAGCTGCTGCACACGATTATACAAAGGAAAGTACCACTATGTACTTGATTAAGTTGTAGTGGTTCTTCAACTAACATTATGTGCATGTTTACGCGTGCGTGGAACCCTATTTTCAGCCTAAAGCCCCCCATACACCTGCGAACAAATTGCACAACAGAGGCTCTCGTGCAAACATTTGTATAGTGTATGGTGTTATTTGACGTGCTGTGCAACTAGTTGCAGAAATTCGAAGTTGTTTGAAATTAATTGCACAACGAGTGGCGTATATGGACTTTGTACGACACATTGTGCAGTAATTTTTGAATGAGTTTATTGATTTATAACGTCGTCAGACGGCATGTTTCCGTAGATACACGACAAAAGCAACTGGAGTTTGCAAAATATTGCGTATAGTGACCTTGTTTGCACAACAACTTGTGCAACGTCAGTTTGCGCAATTTGTTCGTAGGTGTATGGGGGGCTTAAAGTAAAATAAAATCAAGTGACTGACCTTGATATGCGTCATTCGATGATAATATAAATTGGAGGATGCCGTAAAACGCTTGAGACAAACTGGACACTGGTGCGGTTTTTCTCCGCTGTGGATTCTTCGATGTGTATTTAGAGATGATGATGTGCTGAAACCTTTTCCGCATACCATGCAGACGTGCGGTTTTTCCCCTGAAAAATTAACGGGAATTTACAATTTAAATCCGAGCACAACATCGAAATCGAGTTGCCTCACCTGTGTGAGTACGCATGTGCCTCTTGAGTAACGACGGTCTATCGAAAGCTTTACTGCAAACGCTGCAGGGCAGGAGGGTGCGTTCTCTTGGTCGGGCTCGGGGGGTTGGTCCCGTATGTTCTGGTAGATCACCTTGTGAGCTTGCGGCTGAACTATCACCCGACACTGATTTTCCTTCGTCTTCGGCGGAAGGGGGTGAACCTGATAGTGCTCTTGATAAAAGCGACATCGATAAGTCCAAAGGTAAATCTGAAATCAATTATCATATTGACAGGGAACGAGAATTTTTTAAGTGTAATTTTAAGGATAAGATGACATAAATACTTTTTAAGCTTTCAGTATCTAAAAAGAACGAGGTTTTATGAGAGAGATCCTTTAGTGCAACAATACTCGAATCAAACAGCGGCTGTAATAAAAACGTGTAATTTATGAGGAGCTGATCCACGATCCTGGCATAGCTTCGCGTCTCGGAATTGCCTGCGTTTATTCACACGCATTCGATGTTAATAACGTGGATTTTAATTCCTAAAACCGAATGACTTTATCAACGTGCCAGCCGGTGATTGATTCCCACTTGCGCTACTTACTATCAATTAACCGCAACAGCACAAGAAACGTCAAATGTTCTCGTCGCACGGCGGCGCGAAACCAGTCTCAACCCGTCAAATCGTAAATCCTAATATAGAATTAATTCCTGAAATGAGACCGCCGCATGCAGGTAGGCAGATGAGGTGGTGCCGTGTATAATTAATTCGAGTGTGCGTGATTACAATACCTAACTTGTCACAAAAACATGCGCGTCCAGACCTTGATATCCCCGACGAATTCGACACGCTGTCTACCTTCCACACAACACTCATTAATATCGTGCCATGATAAAGAATACATTACGATGATGAATGACTCCACTCGAACAGTAGAATCGGAAATTTTGCTCAAACTATCAGACTTATTGTGCGCCTTTGTGCAGCATAATCACTGCCAGTCACATATTAGCACTTGACGAAACAATCATACAATTTAATTGCATGTAAATATGTGAAAGAATTAATGCTAATGAAAGAAGAAAAAGGAAAAGAGATACACGCCATAATTACCATCCATATAAAGTCCTTCAGCAAAATTATATAACGCAGTACTATAAGTTATTAATTACTGCCAATACATGAACAGAAAATTGAAAAGAAACAATACTTTTCATAGATGCGTTAATTTTGAACATTGTTGTCCTATCAATTTAACTTATCGCCTTGTCTGTTATGCTATCGCTTAAGTTAAATCGTGCGTTTGACATTTAGAACTTGTACTCACATGCGTACCTACGAGGAAATGGCGTAAAATTGAAAAAAAAAAGAACTAATGTAACCAAATCACATGCGTACGTATACACACTAGCTGAGTATAGCACGTATTCTTTTACATAAACATTCAATCTTATGTGTATATAATTAGCGTCGGCATTCACAAAGGCAAAATAGCAAAGTTTCAGAAAATTTGCATAAATGCACGGTTCTTTGTACTAAAACACAGACTGTGACATCCAAAACAAATAAGTGAAAATATTTTTAAAAAGATACAAAACTTAAACAATTAACGATAAGGAGGTGATTGATACTTCGGTGTGTTTGTTATGAAACAAAAAAAAAACGTCGACTTGGTTTTACGATGTTTGTAATGAGCTTCGCGGCTTATTAAGAACCTCGTTTTATAACCCCGCCCAAAGCTGCGCCTCAGAAATGAACTTGATAGCACTTCCAGGGCTCAAACACGACAGCAACTCATAAAGACGTGACAGCACATGATGCTACTGAGAAGGTGGAAAATGGAATTATTAAAAAGCCATTAAAATTCCTGCGTTGAACAACAACAAGTCTGCGTAAGGCAAGAATTTGGATTCCAATTTGAACGACTACAAAACACTTGCACTTTTTATACCCGTACAAAAATATTTTTCTAAAATTTAATTTACCTTCTAGAATGGAGTCCATGGTTCGTCTATACAGGGACGTCCTCATCCTAACGAAAAACAACTCTTCCGGCCTTTCGGGTAGATAATAAACGATAAGTTCTGTGTCGGGAGGAATTGGTTTGACGGCCTCATAAACGGGCTCTCCCCTAACTTTGGTGGCGACGAGATTCACTGAGGGGTTAAATGAGTTAGCCACTCGGATGAATCGTACCCAGTTGCAATGGCGCACTTTCCGCGAACCGCTCTCCGAAATTTCATCGTAGCAGCCAAATCGATGACGAATCTGTAACAATAAGGAAAAGTAATCTTATATTCTTTCGAAATTAAAATATTTTCAATTTTTATGGAAAGATTAGACTTGTTTACATCAATCGCATTCTATTCTTAATTTTAAGACTATATTCAATTTCGATATATCTTTGCTTATCATAAATTACTGTAAGATCTGTGGTTTAAGGGGTTGTAAAAAGATCTTATCGAATCAAAAAGGGGGAGGTCAAGTAATAGAAATTTCTGACTCCAAACAAAATTCTACATACAACAATTACCTTTCACTAAAAGTCTCACTCTTTTTACCCAAAATTTTTACAAACCAAAAGAGATGCAAGTAGCAATTTCTTTGTTTTGGCGTCTCTGGAGTTAGTCTGAACATAGCCAGGAACCTCAACATATATGAATTTTGGTTCTTTCTTACCAAACCATTACGTTGTAACTTCGGGATTCTTGAATTTTTCCTCTTGTTCTCTCTCTCTCTCTCATACTTTTTAACTTACAGGGGTCCTAATTATACTTTGAATTTCAATAAAATACTGTACTTTTAGACGATATGTATATATTCAAGTTAAAGAAAAAAAATACATTAACACATTAGGTCTGTTTGTTGTCCTGCACTGGTGTGCTTTTTCGTAAAATACGCTTTCATGCAACCTGAAATGTTTATGTGGTATGTCAGTGTGAATTCGTATGATTCGTGTTGACAGTTCATCAAAGAATTCAGGCTTCATTAAAGCATATTTCGTACACTAGTATACACCAGTGCAGGATAACAAACAGACCTATTAAAACTCTGAAATTGTGACAGTAAATGATACACAAAAATGATATCAAATAAAACAAAACAAAATATAATGTAAAATGACATAAATAATAATTCCAAGAGATAAGGACGGAATTACAATGTATGGAAATGCCATTTGCCGGCATCTGACTGTGCCAATTTATACACATCCAGAAGTGTCAGGTTGTTTCATTAAAACAAATACATTATAGGGACTAACGTAACGTTTATTTCTTTATTTATTGCGAATGTAATGAAGTAATTGAATGACATTTGTTATTAAATTTTATTTTGTTCAGCACACATTTGCACTTTTTGTCGCCACACTGTTTACGGCAGTTACGCAACTGTTCGCAAACTGAATTTTTTACCAATAGGTACAGCCGAAGATGCTAATGTATTCGTTTAAGAAGGCTGAAAAGGAGCAATAATTCTGAGTTTTAAAAATATTAATTAAGTACCTGAAATTAATTCCTTGCATACAATTGTTCCAGGACGCCAGTTGATGTACCAAGTTGGTATGAATCTTCTTTTTCAGATAATACGACAGCTAAAATGTTACGAGGAGCTAGGCGTCCTCTGTCGACATCAGGAATCTTAACCAACACGTTCTGCCCAATTTCAATTCTAGGGTATTTAAAGCAACTTTGTTGTCGCTTGTTTTTTTAAGCTTTTAATACTTTCAGACCGATGTTGATTTATTGATTTTAAGCGGGTTTCATTCTCTTTGAATAAAACATGTAAACTAAGTAAAATTTAATTATTATTTGGATGTTTCTTTAGTTACCTCAATAATTCTACCTCTTCCTCCACATTATCAATTTCTGGCTCATTTATTGGAAACGTTTGTTGTACATCTGTTTCATTTGGTACATTATTGCTACTTATGTCATTATCATTAACACTTCCATCGACATTGTTTTGAAATTCTGAATCCGACTCATCAGATACTACGTCTTCGATATTTCCACCAACACTATTTTGGAGTCTATATATAAATATCGTCCTCAACTTGTAACCTGTCTACAATTTCAAGTGGAAGATTTGAATCATTCAAGCCGTTAATAAGTGGAGTGCCAAACATTGCTTCATACGGAGTACGCTGGATGACTCTATGAAATAAGTAATCTGTTTTTTTAATTGCACAAATTTTAGCCCTTCCGACCATTTGGATGTCTAATTTCTTGCATCCAAGTAACTAAAATATCTCGTGCACTGTCAATTGATCCCTGGCTTTGTGAATAACCGTAGCTTACCATGAATTATTTTCGCCTGAAACATATCGCCAAGACTATTTATTACTAGATTCACAAACTTCTTGGCGTTGCCGCTATGAAGTAAGCAAGGTGCCCCGACAACACAACTTCATCCGCCCTTTTCGTTTTAAGAGCTTTTAGGAACACAGATTTTGTTAAGTGATCTTGGTAATTCATGATAAAGTTATAGGGTCCATCCGGTTCAGTTTGCATATCAATTAAATTAATTTGTCCCCTTTTATTAAATCCTGTGGAAATTATTGGTTTTACTACTAACCCTTTCTGTTTTGTTTTCTTTTTTAATCGCACATAGCACATAATCGTAAATACTCTTCAATGACGCTTCTGGGATCATTACAATACTTCTTAGCAATTTCTTTTTCCATTCCTAATCTCCTTTTATGGTCAGTATCTTTGTGAGCTTTCTCCAAAATACTATGTACCTCGTTAACATCGCAATAATACCTAATAGAAACCACATCATCATTGTTACGTTTTGCAATAATTTTCTCTTTGTCCCCTATTTTTATAATTTCAAATCCATTTAGGCGCCTGTAATCTTGGCAGTTTAGTTTTCCCCGGCTTCTTTCTTTTTCATGCTATCCTTGACTTGGTTTAAGATATTTAAATACTGATCAACGGTCAGTATGGTTGTAAAATTATTACCGCCACTTTTTTCAATCAGTTCAAGAAGTTTGCCTTCAAATATGTGCTTGTCAACCAAATTTTGTTCAGTTTCCATAATTAAAACGATAAATTATTGTATAAAAAAATCACTGAAAAACAAACTGCATGTGGACACTTCACACATAAGGCTATGAGGCTAATGAGGCTAATGAGGCTATGTTGTTCTGATTGGCATCGGCTCATTATGTATATGTACAAATTGGTATAGTCAGATGCCGAATTGTATCATTATTTCGGCTTGTGACATTTCTATTATGGACATAGGGTGATATGCTCAAATATATCGGCCAAGGGCCGAATTCGTCGTCTGTCTCCAACATATACTACAACCAGTGTTTTCAAGTAGGTAGAACTTTAAAATATCTAATATCTCAGTTGGTTAAATAGAAAAAAAGAAACAATTGCTTCGTATTAAGAGTGACTGTTAATAATGAAACTGTTACTTTAAAACAACAAAAAGTATTAAATTACGGCTTCATCTGAATATCTCGGTATGAGTACGTAATAATGATTGCCTGGCAGTTTATGATGCACTTGAAATATGGTTAAATAATGACTTTCCTTCAATCTTCATTAACATGCCAGATTATGCTCCGCTCTGGATGGTTTCTCTTAAGGGAGATGCGTCAGCTTGTTAATGTCAGATTCAAAGTAATCCTGTATTACTTAAAAAGCATATATAAGTTTAGTTTCATGTAATTTTCATTATTTTCACTAATAAAAAAACAGAAAAAAGCATAGTGTAAAATACGCAATAGAATAGAATAAGAATAGAATTATGAATAATTTACAAGACAACAAGTTTGTATGAAATGAATGAAAAAGTATCTCTCTATGATGATATTGCAAAGTAAGAAATTAGATGGTGAAGTAGGTTAAATTATGAAAATAATTTCTATACAAATTAAACAAGATGTGCAAAAAGATCTTGTAATATCTTGCTCTGCTTGGAAGATAAATAAAGAAAGAGGTTGAAAAAAGAAGAAGAAAAGAAAGAGACAGAAACGGTAGCAATTGCAGCTGATAGCGGCAAGTTAAAAGCCATCGGATACTGTAAATGCATGCATGTATGTATTAGTAGCCGAAGAGACAATGGCGGCAAACACAAAGCAGGCCGTGCCGAGTCTGCAGCGGGTTGTCTTGTCGCTGTTATTCCTTCCCGCCCTTACAATTGCATAGCTTACCGCGATTATACACCGTATTATTTTATACCACCGGACGGGAAAAAATGTGATTAATTGATCGGTTAATTCCATATACGAACGCAGGATTTATTCGAATTATTCGTTTTCTGCTCGCTCAATCCCTCTTAATTGGCTTTAATTAATTAACGGCCTCTTACTTACTTATAGATAGTCGTACTTTTGCTTAATAAGTTTATACGAATTCTGCACGGGGATTTTATCGATTGCACCAAAGTCGCGTTATGAAATTTTCCGGTTCAATACCTTGTATTAATATGATTGTCCGTATTTATGGACAAGCTTAAACATAAATTAGATTTAATAAACAATTAAACACTTGTTTCAGTGATTCGCTAACATAAATCTTGCTTAATGGAAATCACTTTGGTATTAAATGTATTTATTTCTAGAATTACTTTATCGGATTTACTTGAAAAAAGTTTCATTATCATTAATAATCACTATATGTCGAGTTAGGATGCATGGTGAGGATCCATCAAGGCACGAAATAGTGTAACTAGTGATTTCAATAAAACCTCGATTTAAAAGACAAGAAATTTCATTTCATCGAGGCCCCATACAGTAGAAGTAATCAATATCAATAAGATAAATCCTGTTCCATAAATTCCCGAAATATTTGCACAGGAAAGACAAGTACAGGTAAATAATTGAAAATGCAGAAAATAATTTGCATCTGGTGAGCAAACGAGCGCGCGCGGAAACTTCAGTGATACATTAGGGCAGTAACTCGTATTCAATAGGAGCTATTATAATTTTATTGTGGCCATCAATAATTTAAAGATTATAAATTTATTTTTAATACGGACACATTAACGATCCAATAAATAATCACATCCGCCGTTGAACTATTACAAGACAACAAATGAATTCATTCAAGAGCCGCCATGGTTCGCGCCATCACATATCACCATGTTCATTAATATATTACATTTATGCTTTCTACAAGAAAGCCCGTCCGAGCTCCTCTCTTTTCCTTAATCGTTTCTGCGGCTAAATCAGACAGAGACACTTCGGAGTGTACGAGAATGAGAACGGACCGAAAGTATATACGAGTCATCTTTAAAGAACCAATCTTGTAATTCGGGACCACTTGTAGAGCTATTAGACTATTTTAGATGCATGTATGCAGTAGCCGCAATGGACCGGAGGAATCGTCGAGGAACTCGTTGGAATGGCCAGTAAAATGTAACTTGGTCGCCTGGATCATTGCTTCAGACTGCTTAAGTATTTATCAATTTCTTTCTGTTGTTTTGTTGATGCGCTAAGTACGAAGAATTTATAGCAATATATTGTATAGTAAATCATTTTGCTACATGTACGTTATAAGATACACACCTATATTATGTTTAATGTGTAGTGTAATGTTTTTTTCATGCGTAACATTTTTCTTTATTGTTGAAATCATTGCAAACTACAGTGCTCGAAGATTTATGTGATTTATTATATGGAATTACTTTTATTATAAAAGTCCCAAAACTTAAAAAGAAGAAAATAAACTTCAAAGATTCCTGTTGATACTAATTTTGAAAAATGATTGATGACATTTATAAATCGATGCAAGTTACCTCAGATGTTTAATTCTGGAAATATTTTCTCATTTGTTTAATATACTTCATCGCTAAAATCATCAAATTTTCTTGAAAAAGCCGTTAACGTATACTGAAACGTTGATATTTCAATCGTTCTATAAATTGTCCAAGAAATAATTTTTTTACATATTTTGATACCTTCTCATGTCTGTTATAAATTTCTCAAACATTACTCAAATAGCTCAGGTAATAAAATAAACTAAAAATCATTGTTGTTATATATTAATAATGAAACTAAATAAATTTGAATGTAATGCGTACCAAAAAGGGCACCAGAATGAAAACGTAAAGCTTATTTTGAGTTTTTTCAGATCTTTAGGGCATCGGATTTAAAAAATAAGTGAAGATATTTGAAAGTTTTTTCGAAAGCGGCATTAATTTAAGTACGCGATGATATCACATATATATCATAATTAAAAAATATACCTGTCCAAAGTGAAAAAGCAGCAGCATTCGCTGGATGCCCCCTAACCAAATACTTACGAATCCCTAGTAAAGAAACCCCTCGATATTTATGACGTGACATCCAAATAATAATAAAAGAACAGGATATTACCTGTGTTGCTAGATCATTAAAAAATCGTCTGGAATCTGGATTGAATGTAGTGCGTCCCTGTCTTACACATCGCCCCTCTTGTTACACCGTCTCTTACACGTGCACCTGTTGGCGCCCGTAGGTTTATTACACTAGCGTTAATTGAGCATCTAGATAAATGAGTGAAGGATCACGCAATTCGTCGTGTCTCTCTCGCTCGTTATAATCGGTTATCGGCTTCTTTCTGTTCAGGGCCGACATTTGCGTGCCTTAAAGTAAATTTCCAGAAGCTGTTGAATATGAGACGACAAATTTTTATTTTCGTACACCTGTCTTCAACTCCTATTCTTTCTAATTTTTAACGGAATTTTTGGTAAATAAATGGAGAACATGCTATAGTCAAAAATGAAAAAGAAAATAATCGCAACTAAGAGTTTCAATGTATATTGCTGATAATGATTTATTACGGAGTTTATGCAAGAGTGCTTCGTCGGACATCTGTGTATAATTTCGCTGAAATTAATTTGTTTTCTGATTTTCTGCGCAGCTCGTTCAGCCATTAAGTACATTCAAACTAATTATCCCAAGTAGCGAAAAGCGTTTACGTTGTCAAAGTCGAGATTTATTTACGCGTAATTAGTCGCTCATAACACGATCATGCTTAATCAAAAACTCCATGATGAGAATTTACTCCAGGAAACGGCCGTAGTTTTTTCCGTCTGATCCACTTCACACTAATTGTTCGTGCGTCTGTTTCCGTCGATTCTTTTAATAGAGTTAAGTGAAGCAATATTATAAAATTTCTTGATTGGGCAGTTTTATTTCTTGATCCTGGCATGAAAATATCTTGAAATGCAAGATGTTAGTTTAGTCTATTTGTTTATTCGCAGTCACGTACAACACCTAATCGTCAACCGCATTAAACGGCCGATAAGAAGACGCAAATAATCACGTGATTACACCCCACTTTAATACTATTCAACAATTTGTGCAAGATGTCAACATAATATAATCATTTTCAAATTGTAGAAAACTTTTGATTGCGTTTCTATTAATAGTTTTACACAACGTGTAGAACTTTATACAACTAAATGTGAAAATAAAATCTTCACAGTCTGTTATAGTAAATTTTTACATAAGGTGTAAAATTTTATACAACAAAGCGTTGAAACTTTATCTTTACACTTACGAGAATTTATTGCAGTATAAAAGCCAAATTAGTATGGAACTTTTTACTCCAAAATGAAGCAATAATTTTTGCGTATAATTTTCAACAATTGTATTATTAATATCTCCACCTCCATTTTACACAATATTGTGTAAAATCTCACTTTGTCATTTCTCTCTGTGTAACGTATTGCTTCTAAACCGAAAACCTCTCAACGTTTTCTTGTATCGTTTGGAAAACGAACATACAGCAATACGTTGAGGTCAACATAAGGCTGTATTTGATACTGTGTAGTGAAAAAATTCAAAATATAACAGATTCAACACTTCATCAATTCAATTCAAATTATTTAATCAACATAGAGAACGTAAAGAACGTAGAGAAAATATTTTCTGTTATAGCATTAAAACAGGTGGAATATATTCAGAAAAGTATATGTCCTTTACCTCAGACCGCATTCACTAACTAAACATGATAGTTCTTGAAGTAGGCATTAAATCCTTAAATATTTGTACCAAAGAGAAGTTTATATTGCTTGCTAATAAAACGTTTCCTCAATGATGAACCAATTTCCGATCGAAAAAATCAATAGGAGTTGTTCGGGTTTGTTTTCTGCCTTATCGTTGACATCTCCCGTTTTCGTAGTTCTAATCTTGTTAATTACTTGTAACAGTACTTTCCTAACGCTTTACAATTTGGTATTGTTCATCTTGCGTGTCGTAACAACGCCGGTTTGAGTACAATCAGATCTGTAGATCAAAATATATGTAGGAATCTGATACAGAAGGCCAAAATCATGACGAATGACAGCGCACTATATATATTCGAGTGTGGCTTTGGCTGCGCCGCTGATACAATTTAAATCCTTATTCCATTATTCTGTCGGGGACATCAGCTCGCGTCCTGTTAGCGGCCTTGATTTATTCGGATTCGGGACCGGCATTGTCTGCATTTCACTTGCTGCGTGCGATGCGATTCGATGCTCCTTATAACAGACGGACTCTTTCAGGCGGCGTAAAAGCCGACCGAGACCGGTATGCCCATTAATGCCATTACGGCCATAATGCCTGTGATTGCCTTTTAAATGCCTCTTATTATTAATCAATTACAATAAACAAAAAAAAAATATTCACAAGACGATTTTTAATTAGAGTGGCAAAACGAAAATAAAAAAAATTGTAACTTTATCGTGTAGTTCCCGTTGAGTTTCGATTTTACCAAATTTCCTTCACCAGTTGTTGATTCTTGGTTGGTAATCTTCATCTTCCATCAATCTTTTTTAAGCAGTCTCTCTCTCTTTCTTGCTTCATCATTCTATTCGTTTCTTGCCCATTTACTTTCACTTGGTTGCACCAATTTCATATCTTAATTTACTTCATCAATCTTATCTTCGCTTTGTCTTTATACCTCGTTTTATCCGACTCTGAGGTTATTTTGACGATAACTTTCTAATTTTCGTAAATAATCTCAACCAATACTATACAATTTTGATAACAGTGGTAACATCCTTACTTCTGCATGTTTGCTATATAGTTTGAGGCTGTCACATTGGTGCAACAATCCCTTGTCCTTAATTGTACTGAATTTTTTGCTACAAGAAATGTTAAACCGATATTGTCTGTATTCTTGGAACCTAATTAACTAAATAACTACATCATCACATAGAGCAATTTTACATCAATATTCTTTCACTTTTGTTACGTTCTCTAATACACGATATAACATAGTGCATAACGTATAAATAATATAAACAATGATTTGCGTCTCCTGAACTTTGTTTATTATTTTATTCCAACCGTTTAAAGAAATAAATTATCTAACCATCAGCCTCATTGTTAACGTCGAGTTACATCGTCAATAAATAAATTTACTCGTTAATTTTAATGATATACACGCATAAAAAGCGCAGAATGTTGTGGAAGTATGCATTATTACATTGCTCGCTCATGTTTCCACAATAAACAATATCACTCGCAGCGAGACTACGCTGCATTTATATAATTCCGATAAATTACCGCGAGCATTAATATACATGCACTTGTTTGATTGCAAATTTGCAAAATTTGAATACGATAATAAGTTAATTATGACTTATTACTGCTATCAGGCGTATAAATTATCTCGCTGAGAGTAATTAGAAAACAAAAAAGTCACTTTAATGAGAGGGAAATTAGTTAGTTACGGCGAAGAATATAACAGCAATCGCACTTGTTTGTAAAATGTTAATAATATGAATCAAAAAAATCACAAATAAATGACATTTATGCACATGTGCAAACAAACGTACACTTGCTTTCAAAAATGCCAGGTATTTCCGCCGAGCGGGTGATTATGGAAGCTGCTGGTAATTTCCTACGTTTTAGAAAATTATGTACAGATTAATTAAGAGCGCTGTTTATATCTAGGTACAGTCATCAATAAAAATTCGCTTTGAATCAATTTGACTAATATAACGCAAATGGATAAATGCAGAAAGCTTTTTCTGAGAATCACAACCATTTCACAATAACAAACTTCTTAAAGAATAACACTGACGACCAATTTTTTTAGCTCGCGATTGTACTCATGCGTTTACAAGTATCAAAACAAGAATTTCGAGTTTGTTTGCAAATATACGTACTTACGTCGCGTTTCACATCTTTCATAATTAAAACGCGCACCACATTTTTGCAAATTTGAATAACGAATCTCCCGCTGAGAGAGCGCTTATCCGAGAGCTTTGTGCTGAAACGTCGAGAATGTAGCGTTTGCATAAAGAGATGCACTAAATCATCAGAGATAACGTTAACGTAAACACCTCAAATATGGTGAGCTGATATCAGGAAGTGAGAGGGTAACGGAATGCGCAAATTACCAAATAGAGAACGCGATTATTTATGAAAATTATAGCTCGTGTGCATGAGTGACCGACACGTAGCGAAGTACGACCGGGGAGTGAATGGGCCTTATTAAAGTAAACGGGAAGCAAATAAAAATCGGTCGATTAATTATATTGTACAAAAAAAAAGCTCGCTGATAGAGGCGATCAATTAGGCAGGCAAAGTGGCGTGTTTATTTCTGAAATATCATGCTCGTAAATCTTCCCTTTGAAGTTAAAAACGCTATTCACGCAAGTTCATTATAAAATTGAAACTTACGATTTTTTATGAAAATGTATAAGTTTCAGTTTTATAATTAACATCTAAACAATATCCATTGTTTTAAATTCACATGAATTAGTTCAATTAGTTAAAATTTTGTTTAATCTTCAATTCTGATGTGTATTTTTGACCTTGAAAAAAGACCCAAGATATTTATTTACCGAAGTCATTATAGATTCAGTGAAAATAGCTCTGTAGTTATTATAATGAGACAAACTTAATGACAAGTATGAGAATTAATTATTATATGTAGAATAATGAGCACGTGTAGAAATTAGAAACACTTAGGTAACATACACATTTGTTTATTCACTTTAAAAACTTTTTGCAAGAATGATAATTCTATCTAACTGGATCTTTATATTTATAATAACTTTTAATAGGAGTATTGTTAAAGTATGAACTATTTTAATTCTATGTTTTTTTCGTTACTTTACTATAAATTATTAATCACTTTAATAAACAAAATATAAGAAAGATTTGAAAAATAAAAAAAGTAAAATGAAAAAGCAAAAAAGTTTTTACAGAGGGCGAACATATTCGACGATTAAATATCAGGGGAAAAAAGATGGCAAATTATCAAATTATTCTTAGGTATTCTACAAGAAGTATTTTTTTCGCACTTTCTTTTCAGTTAGGAATTTTATTTGCTGTTAACAGTAACTAAAACTAAACAAAGTAAAAAATATAGTGGATTTTAATTAAGGAAAAAAATGTAAACATAATTTATTTTTATTTTGACTTGAAAATGTTTTGTGCGGAAAGTAAAAGAAACTTTCAATAAATAAAGAGTACTACCTAGAGAACTATCTAGTAGCAGTACAATAGTATAGGAACAAAATAAAATGAGAAAATAAAAGCAATACTGTATCGACGACAAGCTGTTGAGTTTGGGGAATTAGTTTAACTTAAATATGTACATATCCGTATTTAGTTTTACGGAAAAACTTGAATAAATTTGCTATACTTCTATTAACAATTAGAAGATTTCCATCTCTTTTTATACTTTTATATCTTTATTGCCAAATTTAGAATAATAATTGTTCGGACAGTTCAAAAAACCAGTATGACAGCTTCTTCAGGATAAATAATAAAGTAACCTGAGGAAGCTGCCAGGCTTCAACGAAGCGTTTCCTGAACAAGCCGAGCAATTATTATTATAAATTTTGCGATAATTTTCGATTAATTAGAGGTGTCTATGTCTTTTAGGCCCAGTTGTAAAATTCCAGCTTAACTTTAAGCCAAAGCTTAAACACTTAACAAAAATTGTTAAAATAATCGTTGCTATGGGTTTAAGCTTCAGCTTATATTTAAACAGGCATTACACAACTGGACCTAAGGAAACCAGCGAAAAAATAATCCACGAGGGTCCTGCTCAAATTTATACCGGGTGTCCACTTTGATTACGCACCATAGGAATTTCAGTGCAATTTTTTTATAATTGTAAATTCTTGCTTCCCTTTTGAAGTTATTATTTAATACCAAACGAGTTCTTCTTGTGGCCTTATTTAAATAAAAAATTTATCAGACTCCTTTCCGTGATTTGAATGAATTTAGAAGAATGGGCAACTATTACTTCTTATTAATTTTAAGCAATGTTCGTAGAAGCTTCTAGGGCAGGTTGGCCGCAAACCATTTGGTTTGAACATTTGGTGTAGTACATTAATTTTAAGCAAATATTTTTTAATACAAATTGTGTTTGAAGTCTCTATTTTTCATTACAAAATTTTAAAAATCAATAAAGTTTGCCTGATTGATCAAAACTGTGGTCACTAAAATATCTGCTTATTTAATTTTTTTGTTTTTTAATTTTAAAAGCCCATTTATTCCAAAAATATACTAAAAATAGTCTTAGGCCCGGTATTTCATACAGATTTTAACTTTAAGCTTCGTTTTATCCCCACAGTAATAATTGTAAAAACAATTGTGTCCGTAGAAATAAAACGAAGCTTAAAGTTAAACTCCGAATGAAATACTGGGCTTTAGCTAATGCATAACATAAAGCTACGTATTATGCCGTTTAGTGTTATATGATATTATTCGATAGAACAGGAATTTACAAAAAAAAATTGCATTGAAAACCCTATGGTGCGTAATCAAAGTGAGCACTCGGTATACGCAACCATCTGTTCTGTATTATTCCCAAGCTATGTAATCCTAAATGTAGGATTTGCAGCCATTCGTGACAATTCTCTGGCATTTATTACATAAATCAGAGAGATGCGTTCCCTAGTAAAAGTTATTTTTGAAAAATACAAAATAAAAAGCATACAACATGAAAGGAGTAAAATAAGTACGAAATTAAAACGATACAGAAAATAACTGTTTCTACTTATAGAAAATTCTTTATTATAAATAAATTTAGAACTGCCATCCAATTTATTTAATTTATTATCATGTTTATTATCAATATCAAGTATATAAATAGAAACAAATACATTGATATTGATAAACGTTAAATAGTACATAAAATAGTATTCCTGGTTAATCACTAAAAAGTCGTGTAGAATGAGTCAGCAGCTTTTTGACTTTTGTTTATTTTAATAGGTGCAGGCAGGGAATCATAAAATTTGCAACCACTGAGTAAAGCACCTTTTTGATATAGGGAAGTAGAATGAGAATCTGGTCTAAGATTAAACTTAAACCTGGTGTAATAAGGATGACTGTGACGAGAGAAGAAATCCAGATGTTTATACCTAAAATAGCATAGTTCGTAGATGTAAATAGAAAGTTAATAATTTAAGTGTTATGAAAACTCTCCTACAGCAGTCAAGACATCTAAGACGCGCCAGAATACGAACTGCATATTTTTGCATAACAAATATCCTATCTAAAAGGTTACTGAAACCCCAGTGTGTAATTTCATATCTCATATTCCTATGAAAGTTAGCAAAATAAAGAGTGCGCATCGTCATTTCACTAGAGTATATGTACAGCCAGTAGCCTTAGAGCAAAACGAGAACTGATTACGATTAGTTTGGAATAGACGGAAGTTTATATGAGAATGCCTCTACAAGTGAGGTCTAAAGTTACCCCAAGAAATTTAAGATTTCACCAGATAACGGGATGTTTATATTGTGTAAACCAATTGAATCACTTTCACTGCAAGCAGCATATTTAGAATTCCTAAAAAAAAATACCGAGGTTTCAACCCTCAACTTAAATTTAGACCTCCTAAATTTATTTAGTAGAGTGCGCTATATCGAGAAAACTATTACTAACTATTAGAAACGAAAGTGTAGCTGATGTCTCGTATTAGGTGTCCCAGGTCATTAATAAATATTACCAAAAAGGTAGGTCGACGAATGTACTCCTGATGAACCCCGAAATTGACATCAGCAACTTCTAAAATACTGTTATTATTTACAATTTTTTGCTTAGGATTAGCCAAATAGGAAGCCATACCGATGCATTTTCTCCAGAAGCATATTATGGGCAACCCAGTCAGAAGCTTTTGTCCGATCTATGAAAAGTCCGGGTGCAGGGTATTTTCAAACAACTTTATTAATACGTAAATTGAAAAAGGGCAGAAGTCAGTGTTATCACTCATGAAACCATGTAGGAAAGAAAGAAACGCTAAATTCAATTTAAGGAAACGAATTAATCTGATATTCATTAAGTATTCAGAAATCTTTGAGAAAGATGGTAAAATACTAATAGGTCTATAATTCTATAGCAAATTGGTGTCTGCTCTTTTAGTTTGGAACGATCGGCAAAATGCCTGTGCGAAAAGACAATGTTTTGATGTGAATCAGAGATATTTACAGGATTTAATAAGTTCCTTTGAGACTTGATCATCAACACTTGAAAGGCAATTTTTTAATTTGCTGAAGGCCATTAAGATTTCATTCTCAGGAACTACAGAGGACAAGAAGAATCGACTGTGCATGGAGATATTGATAGAAAAAAATCAGAACCAGTAGAATTATTGGTTGAACCTAAAGTATTCTCAACAACAAAGTAATTAAATTTACTGTATTTCTTTAAACAAGAGCAACGGTTTTACTTCTGGAGTTATCCATTCCGATAATCTACAAGACAATTAAAAAAAGTTGATATAAAATTTTCGAAGGCAGAATTGGGACAATTCTTACTGAAGACCATTCCTCATGGGCCATGCAACTGTAGACTTAGGCCCAGTTTTATAATCGTGGACCAAGGACGGAATAACACACCCACGTCATGCTATTCTGAGAATAATACGTATCCGACTATTGTAAAATCGGGCGTTAGACTTTATAATACGAGTAGAGGATATTGAGCGAACAACATATATATGTATTTTTTTTTCCTTTTAATTGTCGAATTCAAATATAAACGGTTTCCTGTCTTAAAAATACAGATAATAGCTTCCATTAAGTTTGAATATTTCGAACGCCCGAAGGTCTTTGGGCACTAGCTCACGTATTAAAACTCGCATTGCATGTCTGGCACCTAACAGGTGAAGCACAATTTGGTTAATTCAGGTGAGCTAACCGTCGATATCCAGCGAGCGAGCGGTTCTTCGGTAGCACGCATCCCATCTTTGCATTAGCGTGTGCCCGAGGCCAGGATACAACCGATGCGGCTGCCGCTCCGATATAGCGGTTTTTGTTCGGTTTTATTTTATAATAATCACGGCCTGGGTGTGGCTGCCTAGCATGTTGGGAGGCGCTCGTGGTATGAGCTACTGCAGAGGAAGAACACAGGACCGTACTCAAAAGTGTTTCAACATTTATCCCTCCAAATAAAGAAATTTTATTATGAATTTTCCGCGAAGGCCTATTAAATTTAATTGATTTAATACGCATATGGGATAATGGCATTCAATTATACGGCTGCGGTTTAAATAACATAACAATTTGCTGCACAGTTTCACCACGAGCAAACCAAGGAGCAGATGTTTTATTCACACTAACCAACTTATTATCATTTCAAAAGAAACTCGTATATAATTAAAATATTTCCTGTATATTGCTTTAACAAATTGAAAAATTTCTTGTTAATAGTTACCCGTATTTATGCTTTCATCCTACTGGTGGATTAATTTAATAAAAATAAAAAATGTCAACGGGCCAAGATATCTACAATTTTGCAAAAGCAGCAATTAATTAATTTTTAATTTACATAAACAATAATTAAAATAAGTAAAAATAAGATATTTCTTTACCGACCTTAAGCCAGCTTTTTTTCCTTAATTATAAATCCCATTAAATATTCACTTTATATGAAAATAATCCAAAGCCCAATTTCTGTTGAAAATAATGAAAAATGTGATGGTTACAGGTTCTATTTTCGTACTATTTTTGGTAATATAATTTATTCTTCTTTTTTACACTATCCTAAAACTTGATACACCTTTCTCTATTATCATTTTCTATGATAATGTAAAACAGTTTCAAGGTAAACCTCACAGGAAAGATATACGTGCGCTCATGTAAAGTGGTACATACAGTGTTCATTTATTCCGGTAGCATTACCTACAGAAATATTTTGTTTTCGTGAGAGGCATGTCGTAGCACAGAATTGTCACTAGTGTCATTCGTCCTGTCAACTGTCGAGTGAGTGTTTTCGTGTTTGTTTACGTTGTTTGTTGGTTTTATACAAAAATAAGTTATTTTCAGGACTCATTTACTTTACATTTATTTCATTACAAAATGATGTTTACATTAGAGTAGAAAACATTTGTGATTGAAAGCAGTGACGGCTTGTGCATATGAATTTGGGAGTGCTGCCGATGTGCGCTGCGCATTGTTTGCTCTCTGTTCGTCTGTGTTAGACAGAGCTAGCGCTGAGCGAGTATGTCTGCAGCACTCCCAATTTCACTGCACCAGCCGCCGCTGATTGAAAGTCATTCTCGTAATAGTTCAAAAATCGATGGGGCATGGGTATACCGAGTACGAAATTGCTTGGAAGAGTTTAGAGTTGAATTTATCGATGTTATTATTGACCACAAAACACTCGAGGATAACCTGCATTGGTATGTACAGTTGTTTCCGAAGAAAAACAAGAGGTCAACCTCGAAAATGTATTGCCGAGTCATTGAAACTGCGAGACATAATGAAAAATGCTTCTCACAACTCTATCCGTCAACTACCACAACAGATTGAGCTTTCTGTGTTGTTACGCAAAGATGTTCAGCTCTATCCTTACCGTATGACATTGGTGCAAGAATTTCTGGCCGGTGATCGCATACAGAGATTGTCTTTGAATTATCTGTGAATCTTATACAGGGATGGGCAAAAGTCTGAAACCATGCTAATATCGTCTGTACCGTTAGTTCAATTTTTGCGAAAAATTGCATTAACATACAAGACTTCCTGGCGGATCTGATTAGCAAATACTCGTTCGACTGAGACTTCCGGTTTAACCGGAAATGATATCACTTTTGTTTTTTAAATTGTATATTTTTTAAGGTTTCGAAAGAGCTCTCTCTCAGGAATTTAATGATATAAAAAATTAATTCCTGCGATGTTATACTACCACAATAGGCAATTTTTAAAATTTTTCTGTAGGTATTTTTTTATCATGTGAACCATGAAACAAAACTGGAAAATAGAAACTAAAATTGAATAATATTGACAGAGTCAATGTTAATTAACTCGATATGGCTCAATTAACAGAAAAATATATCTATCTAATATATCTCGAAGTGATGTAAGCAAGACTCTGAGAAGATATATATAATTTAACAGGAAGTGTTAGAAATTTAAGTAAAAGCGGACGATTGAATACGAGTACTGCAACTAATAACACTGTTGCTGAGGATATTGCTCTCGAATTGGAAGAATTACCTCAAACATCAACCACAGTTCTGGCGTTAAATCATGGTGTAAGTCGCAGATCGGTTTCGAGAGTACTAAAACTGGAACACTATTATCCTTATAAACTGCAATTGGTACAGGAGCTAGTAGATGATGATAATGACCGCAGGATTGAATTTTGTGAACGAATGATGAAAGAATGTAATAACAATGAACATTTTGTAAATAATTTATTATTTTCCGATGAAGCTACATTTTGTTTAAACGGAACGGTAAATCGTCATAATTATAGATATTGGTCTAATACCAATCCTCATTGGATTCAAGAGGCCCATACTCAACGCCCGCAAAAAGTAATGTTTAAATTGTGATTTTATTTTGATATAATTTTCTGGGTTTTAAGTTATTTATTGTGATATATCAAGAGTTGTGTTTATTATCTACTTACATTTCAATATTCTTTAACTTTTCCTGCAATAATTTGCAATAATTGCAATAATCTGGGCTGGAATTCTGAGAAACCGAATTATTGGTCCATTTTTTATAGAAGGGACAATAACAGGTCAGAAGTATTTAGAACTACTTCGAGACGAAATCATTCCATCTATTGGGAATAATGGACAAGTACCTTTAGATGTTTGGTTTCAACAGGATGGGGCACCTGCGCATTATGAACGTAATGTCCGTAATTTTTGAAATGAAAATTTTCCAAATCGATGGATTGGGCGACGAGGATTTATTGAATGGCCAGCTCGATCTTCTGATCTTAATCCATTGGATTTTTTTCTTTGGAGCCATTTAAAATCAGTGGTTTATACGCGGCGGCCAAGTAATACACAAGAACTTAGACAAAGAATAATTGATGAGATAGAATTGATTCGCCCGGATACTTTGGAACATGATACAAAAGAATTTATTCACAGTCTAGCATACTGCCAGGAAGTGAATGGTTATCATTTCCAACATCTTATTACATAGTTTTCCATTGTTTTTTGATATTTATATTATTTTTTCTTTTGTTTCTTTAAAAACTGTTATTATTTTCTATACAATGTGATTGTCCGCTTTTAGATAGATTTCTAACACTTTCTATTACATTGTATCTTCTTGACATTTTACATTGTATCTTCTTAGAGTATTGCCTACAACACTTCGAGACATAGGGTTACGATCTGGATGAAAATTATTAAATAGATTGCAAACTTCTTGGTATTTTCTTATGCGGTCACCAAAACCAATCATCAATGAATATTTTTACTCACACTTTTTCTGTTAATTGAGTCATGTTGAGTTAATTAACATTACTTAATTTGGGAGTGAGTAGTAATTGTTATTGTATGGTTTATGTCAAACTAACATTTAAAAGTTAGATTATATTTAATTTTAACACTGCGACATAAATTTCCCAAAACAAAACATTTCCACAGGTAATGCTGTAGGTAATGCTACACAGCAAAGTGTGAGTCGTGACTCACCCCCTTGGGGGTCGAGTTAAAGAACTTCCAATTAAAATAGAAGCACTAATAAAACATTTATTTCTGTAAATAAAAATATATCAAACAAAAATAATACCTTGACCCCTTAACTTATATTAAATCTTTTCTTTTCTTGTTTTGGTAAATATTAGACCTAAGTCAACTTACTGCATATCAAAGAATTTAGCAAAAAATCTCTAACAAACAATATACCTAACAATACAATTTTATCTATTCCTAAAAAAAGTTGACATCGTTTGACATAACTCTCTAAAATAAAGCGATACTCTTAGCTATTGGTAGTATTTGTAGAAGGCTCCAGTTCTTTCTAGTACTCTCTCGAATATGATGGAAAGTTTCGGAAACAGGAAAAGCAAAGAAAGAAATTGCCCTACTTGGTAAGGGATGGCGCAAATAACAAATTTCAGTACTTGATAAGAGAGATGAGAGATGATGCTAGCAATGAAGAAAAAATTGAGTTGCTTCGTGATAGATGGCGTCAGCAACAAAGAAACAAACTGAACTACTTGGTAACAGATGTCATTTAGCCGTGATATTGCTATGAATGAAACTAAGTACGACAAGAACGAAATTCTTGCTAAAAGGGGTCCCCCCTTAAAACAGTTTGGGAACCCACTGGCTTAGACGCTTAGACAATGTATTATAAGAATTTGTTAAAATGAAGTTTATATTCCTCACCGTTCTTCTACATAACAAAACGTTCTAATACCATATTAGTAAACTGTATGTACGGACTCCTGTATATAGGTGGACTTTAAATCCAGTTTTAATTTGATATTTCCAGCGCTGATGATATCCGCATAGCGGACGAAACATTTCGTTCGTTCATAAAAGTGTTTACACAGGTGTGGTGAGGGGAACTGATTCGTGCAGTGTACTTTTACTCTACAGGAATAGCGTTGCTGTCATTTAAAGTTTTTAACTGTTACTGTGATGATTAAAAAGTAAAATAAAACAGCGCAAGAAACTACTTTACATATACAAACAATTTATTTACTACGTATTTAAGTCCGTGTTATACTACCCTACTTCTTGTATGTGCAAGATTTGGTTCAATTTCTACGATAAACATTTGGAACAATGCATTTTTGGGCTGCAGATACGGTTTCGAGATAGAACACGTTCTATTTTTCCAGATAGTTTTTGATTTACTGCAGAAATTAAATGATTTAAGAAATAGTACCATAAGCAACTACTTGCATAAGAAATAGGAAAGTATAAAAACAATTTGTAAGCAGGAAACATAACTTATAGATAGCTTTTGTAGATTTACAAATATTGAGGAATTTAGTAATTTTACTTCAGTTTACAATCTTACAAAAACTGAAGGCAACAAACTAACTCTGGCATTTTCTTAAAAAAATGGGAAAACACAAGCATATCGTTTGAAAAGGAAGAAAATGAATTTATACGGTAACTTTTGAAATTTTAATCAATCCATTACTTCCTACTTATTTTCACATTTCTCTAGTTATACATAATATCTCTGTACAGTTTTTCTCATTCAAAGTTATCATTATTAAACTGTTTTTAATTTGTACTTTTCAGTTTCCCATTATTCTTATTCTTACGAAAACATTATTTAGTTTATTACCTATTTCAAATATTTTTTGATACAGATATCATCCTTATATGTACAATGAGGGAAGTTAAATACATAATTCTTCAGCGGGGATTTTTAGTCGCACATATTCAAAATCTAGTTTTTGACATCACATTCAAAAGGATTACTTTTTTCATACGAAAAAGTGAACATTTTATTTAATAAAAAAAACGAGGTTATGAAGTGTACGCTTTTCAGATCTCCTAGAAAATTTTATTTTCTATAATAATTAGGTATCCTGCTCTTAACTGGAAATATGTTTGATAAATTGTCATATATTTGTTGAACTTTTCGATTAGGATGATTGAAAATGGGACCTCACTGAAGTTTCAGAATAATAATTAACAAATTTACTACAAAATAATTTTTAAAGATTAGAAATCGACTTATTTGTTCTGTTAATTTTTCCTCTGCGTAAATTTAGGAATTTAATTAAATTATTTTTTAATGAATCTTTAATTAAGAAAAAATTTCAAAGCTTACTCTTTTATAAGTATAAACGAATACCAAAGCTAATGGCTAGAAAATTGAAAATATTTTTATAAGCTACGATCTCTTTTTATGGACTCATAGAAACCGAATAATTCGTTCGCCGTCATTGATTGAAAAGTTAAATTAATTAAAACTTGACTGTAATCAGGTTTTACTAAACAGGCTTCTGAATACGCGTAGGAGGTCCGAGATAATTATTTTATGCGCTGGAGGCACATAATTAAGTATTATGTCACTGCTAATAAGCATCGTTTTAATAATTATAGTTTTTTTCAATGCTAGGATTAACTTTGTAGTATGTGAATAAAAATTTGGGTAAAATTTCTTTACATCAGAATATACTGAGCAAATCAAAAATTATCTCAATTTTTTGTTTTTTTTTTCATTGTTTCTAATAAATAAAAGAAATTTTTAGTTACTTCGTTTGCTAATAATATTAAATTATAGCAACTCCCGTTAAAAATTGCATTCAATAAAAAATTACAAAACAAAAAGAAACATGTTTTTTACTTTCGATAATATCTGTTACAATAAAATGAAATGGTATAAAAGGTGTTCAATAATCGGTGTTCATTTATGTATTAACAACGAATAAAAATGCCAAAAATTTTGTTCGTCGTGGAAAAAACTGTGCTCGTTAAGAATTCCAAATAAAACACGAAACATCAACAAAAAACACACAGCCTGACACTCTGCAACATGTTACGGCATTATTTATCGCGATCCTGATTACAAAATTACACTTTAATAACTAAATTCGTCCCTGCATAAAATGCCACTTACATCGTAATACTTGCATACCTCAAACAAGTAGTTACGGATACGTTTCTTTCAAACCTAATCATCCGCAGTTATTATTGCCGGCAAAATCGCGCGCTATTAATAAACATATATAAAGTTTATGATTCTGAGAGTTAACAAATTGACAGCTGGCCGCTTGTCCCCGGTTTCCTGCTTGATTTATTTTGCTGCGGCGCGTTTCCGCTCCGAAACCGACTCTCCAAGAAGTTTTAATGACGTTAATTAAAATAATTTTAAATTAGCACCTGCATATTTATTGGCCGTCGCGTTCTTAACTATAATGGTTCTAGTTTTTTTTACTCTTTCTTTTTTAATGAAATTCGGTAGCCGTTCTGTGTTTCAGTAGTAAAATTAGATAACTTTCGGATATGGTCGAAAACTAATTTACTTTTTTTACGAAATCTTTAACGACTTCTAATAAAACAGTATATTTAGTGAAAATTCAAAATATACCGTATTTTTATAATGTTTTATATATAATATATTCTAGATAAAACCAGAAGTTCACATTTTTTTCATTGCCTATTCAAAGTTCTAATTCTATTTTTTTAATTAAGATGGACATTCACATTCAGTGATTTTTGTGCACAAAAAATGTCAGGACCTGAGCAATTCGGTTGCGTGTGCCTATTCACGAGGCAAATCGTTCGGCGATATCAATTAGATTTTTTCTAAGACTAAGGGCCGGTATTATAGCATTAGTTTAAACTGCAGCTTGACAGTTAAACTTCAGATTTTAAGATATTCCCGTTTTATACCTGCCGATGACAACAGCTTCTAAGTTTAAACGTCAATCGGTGGTTGAAGAGAAGCTTAAACTCACTGATAATATAAGTGAGGTTAGTTTGATCGAGTTTTTTTTTCATTTTATTGTCTAATTTGTGTTTAATTTCACACTCATTAGTCTGAAAATATTATACTGATCTGAAGTTTTACCTTTAGATTAAACTGTCATTTTAAACCCATGCTATAATACCGGCCCTTAGGAAATCAAAAAGTTGCCTGGCGATTAAAACATGACTCTCAATCTGACTGCTACCGTCCATTAATGAGGTGATATTTAAGCAATTTCATCAAATAAAATCATCAAAAGCAGTCATTGATATCGCGCGTCAGATTGCTACGTGAATGGGTTCCTTTAGATATTGTCGCAAGTTGCAGACTTTGAAAAGTACTTTGCTTGTGTAAACAAAATTGACGATTTTCGAACACTTCTCTGAATTTACAAGTGGAGCATCCTGTATTTACGACGAAAAGTATTATTTAGGAACACATTGTGCTTTTCTTAAAAAAAAAGAAATAATAATATTTGTATTTACATGAATTCATTAAAATTTTCTACATAGCTTTAGAAAATGAGATCTATTTTCATTAGAATTTTCGATGCTTCCTTTGGAATTTATAAAGAAAAGCATCCAGAAGGAATGCAATCAAAGAAGGAATGCAGTCAAACAAAAACCTTTTGAAAATTAAATGATGAGCGGATAAATAATGCTTTAAATTAAAAAGCGAATTTGATGTTCCTTTCAGAGTCTTCAAGACCCTTATGTGAGTACAAGAATAATTTCAAGGTCGTTAAAAATTATACAAATTGAGCTTTACTGAGTAAAACTCGTTTGGCTGTATGTAACGGGGCGACTGCAAAAAGAGTTTTCGAATTTTGCGTTCTTCACAGGATGAGCTTGCTCTTCGTAAAAACGGTAAAATAATTTCCACTACACTAATACACTTATGGCCAATTTCTTCACTGAGTTTATCCTAAGGTTAATTTAGCTGTCAGTTGAATGTGACGTACAGTTGGCTGTACACAAAGTATGTGTCACATTCTAACCGACCGATAAATTTAACCTTAGAATAAGACGGTGAAGAAATCGGACATTAGTCCAGCGTTTCTCGAGTTATTTCATTTTATGATGATGCTCCATGAATTCGGACGTTTTCCTCTCATGACTTGTTTCAGGTTTTGGAACGTCCTTCCGTAAACCTTTCCATTAATTGTGTAACCCTTTTCCATATATTCAATCCCAAAAAACGGTCGCCGTCAAAAATCCAGAAGCAACTGAGTTTTCGCCTTTTTTGGAGGTGGAAAGCGCTTCCTTATGAATCTATTGCATCGACTCCTGCTTCGTGGCAGGATCCCAATAGAACACCCACGTTTCGTCCCCTCTAATAATTTACGAAAAATAACTCCCATCGTTCTTTAAGCCTACATTGCATAAAAGGGTTAGGCCAGGATTAACTTTAAACTTAAGTTAGATTGTGACACTTCTTATAACGTACAGCATTTTGTGTGTCACATTCTAACTTAGGATTGACTTTAATCCTGGATTAAACTTTTTATACAACGCAGCCAGGGGCTAGTTTTTCAATCACAAGTTAACTTTAACCTTCAGTTTGTTGCCATAGGAATAATTGCTTTCATAATTGTTACTATGGGAATGATATATCGGCCCAGGCGACCAAATGTTCTCGACAATTTTTTTTCCTCACCAGTTTCTGTTCTGATGTAAGGAGTTTTTAGGGATCCAACTTTTTTCATCCCTAAATCTTCTACACAATCTTGTAAACCATATTTTCAGATACTCCAACTTTTTTAGCAAACACTGGGATCTTCATTCTTCGATGTGATAGCAGCAAATCTTCAACGAGAATGATTGTTTCCTCAATTCTTTAGAAAAGCGGTCTTCCTGATCTGGGGTAATCCTGAACTGAATCTAAACTGTTGATACCAAAATTTCATTTGAAAATAAGATGGGCCGTCATTGTTTTACGCCTTGGACATTATTTCATGAGTAAGTTTTGATCCATTTCCCTCATTAGTTAGAAACTTTACTACTGCACTTTACTGCTCGAACAAAATTTCGCGACGATAATTTGACGACCAAGCAACTCTTTAGTTTGATATTTTCATGGTTAGGTAGATCAATTAAAAAACGCCCTCGTACATTAATGAATGTAGTTGTCGTACAATAAAATACTCGAGAACTGAGAATATTCACCAATTTTTGAATAATTAGTAATTTCCGAAGAGGAAAGATGGTCCTTGGTTATCTGACTTGATAAAAGTGGATTTCTTTGTTAACTTAAAAATAATTTACAGGTAAAATCAGATTCATATTTTATTACAAGTAGTTTATTTTATTGTATTTTCATTTCATTTGAAAATAATATGTGGTCTGGTGTTAGTGAGAGTGAAACTGAAGGTACAAGACAAGCGAGGGTGTTTAAGAAAGTGTTAATTTTAATTTGCAATCTTATTTCGAATACAATGGACTCGTTTAGGCTAAGCTCTGCTGTTATTGAACAATTATTACTTGTCATAGACTTTTGACTAGAACAAATGGGAGCCCAGCTCTCAGCGAGAACTCGATTGCTGATATCACTGCATTGGATAGATAATGGTACACAGTATTATGCAATAGTAGATATGCACGATCGTGCAAAATCTACAGTTTGTTATGCAGTTCATTTTGTTGTTAATGCCTTCAATGAAATTAAGTTCACTGGCCTGAAAATGTTGCTAACGTTATACAAAAATTTCATGACATTGTTAAAATAGATACACCAACAGAATATTAAAATCAATTTGTCTTTTGTCATGGAAATCACACAGTTAACTGTTTGGTTGTTTATGAATCTGATTATACGTTACAATATTAGCTATTTTCGTTTCAACGAGTGGAGTATTTTTATAGCTTTGTGCAGGACTGAGTAGAACAGATCTGATCCGTAGAAAAAGATGCTTTTATAATCAGTTATTTCGTGTTTAGCTACTTCTTATGCAATATTCGTCTAGATGTATTCGATAACAAATTAATTAACAGTAAATATTTTATGACATAGATCTTTCCAAATATATGGGTTTTGCAGTGGCTTTTTACGAGAATTTGACGTCAACACTTTACGACCGTTTTTCGGTACTCGCGTCACGTAAAGTGTATACAGGACGTGATGGTTACAAGCGGATCGTTTTCGGGAAATGACGTGATTAAAACCAATTTTCTAAATGCTCGCCGACGCTATAATGCGTAAATTGCACGGAGAGTATAGTTAAATGCCACCGGAGATATAATTTAGAAAGACCGTGCCCCGCCACGAATATTGGAATTAAGTTAATAAATCCCGCGTAAAATTACCGACTACTTTGTAAATGTTCGCCGGAATTTATTGCCGATGCATGACTTCGCCTATAGATTATCAATAAATATGAAAACGAATTATATGTTAATTTCAGATAGCCAAGTAGGGAATCAGGGTAAAACCGGGTGAGATGCCCCGCGGGAAAATGATGCGAATGCTGTAATTGACAAAATGAATAAGTAGCCTCTTATAACTAGACCATTTGCGTAGCTTAGTAGCTAGAACCTTCCAAGGATAATTAATGTAGTAGTATGTCTACGGCATGCGTGCGAGTATGCAGATTAATATTTTCTCTTAAGAACAATGAATCTGATTTAGTACCGGCACTTCATTAAAAATTTACACTCTTTCGTACTTACACGCTGCTTATTTCCAGCAATAAATTCCTGTAAATTGAAGATGTAATTATATTTGCAGAACTAAATTCCTCTCAGCCAATGCTTCGAAAAATACGCTTGACTACTATTCATTTTTCTCTTCTTCTTTTTCAGACTGCGATGAAATTATTTAGATACTATCGGTATTGAAAACTTCACATAAGCTTAGATCGAACTGATACGGGTTACAGAATGCGAAAGGCATTTAAGCTAAATACGGACTTACTATTGAAAATTTTAAATCGATATCAAAAATTTTTTTATATGTAAGACTTAATGATTTAAGATTAAAATAAAATATAAAACAAAATAAGTATCAATGCTAAACCATAATTAAATCGTCAGGCTTCAGTTTGCAACAAAATAAAGTTTTTCTGACAAAGAGTTAATTAAAGTGAATCTGTATATTATTATTGAAAGTTAAATAATTGAAGAAACAGTAAAAAGTGAAAATATTTCTCAAACTTCTTAGCTTGTAATTTATTTACAATAAATGTAAGTGTCTGTAATAAAAGAAGACAAGACAATTTTGCCTCTTCAGTATTTCAATATATTTGAATTGTGAATGACTTATATTGCTCTCATATTTTCATTCTTTCTTTAATTATTTTTTTTTGCTTTTCCTAAAAGCTAAAAATATAAAAACTGGAATGAATACTTGAGAAGCAGGTTTATGAGAAATATCAGATGTCCATTACCAGTTTACGTAGGCATTATCGCAGCAACTATTATGAAAATCTCATTCCCGTTTTGTTGAAACTCGTAAATGCTCGCGGATATCTGTCTACCAACACACTGAAACCTAAAGCTTCAGAATTAATTTAATGAAATATTTCTCGTGGCGCAGATACGTTAGCAGATTGTGAACTATGTCTGATATACGCAGCAGCATACAAAGGACCCTTGGGGAAATTCCTAGGCGTACTTTTCCACGTGTAATAAACTGTATCAGATTCCAGACTACCGATGCATTGATTTTAAGAGCATCCCTTCGGGTGGTATATGAAATTAAGTGTTATCGCGCGTATCTTAATGGAGTAGACGAATTTAACACTTCATAAATTTTGAAAGCGATTGTATGATCTTAAACCAAACAAAAAATTATAATCGTTCAGATAGTTTGTAACACTGTACCAGCAAATGAAATCATACATGTAGGTCCTTATTTAATCACTCTTTTGTGGGACACCTTATATCTTTGATTTTTTTTTACAACATGTTCTATAACTTTTGTACATAATGTAACTTTCCTGAGTAATTAATATCACAGTGGAGTTGGAATTGAATGTGCCACTCCGTATAAAATACTTAAATACTGGAACTTCCGAGCTGATCTAAAAGCTAGAAAAATGCATTGAATACACATTTCACAGTTATAGACATTGGAACGTTTGATAAACAGAAAGGCTTGAATTTGCTGATGATAAAATTGATAACCTGATTCGTCTCTATAAGAAAATAGGTCTGATTAAACTTATGTGGTCTTTATACCAGGCGATCGTCCATTTCAATTTCAACCAACCATCTGTTTAATACGATCTATGTCTTATTCATCATCTTCTATATTCAGTCGCAATTGCCATCCTATGGCGAATCCAACTTATATACTTTACTTTCATACTTTTTACATCATCACCTACCTACACTCATCTATTATCTATAATACAATTATTCTTAGTACCAGCTCTAAGCAGTGAAAGTAGAGCTGTCAGAATAGTTGGTCGACAGATTCAAATAAAACATTAAAAATATCCGTAATTGAAGCGGTCTCTTGTCCTATAAAAATTATCAAATTATAAAACATGTAATTACAATTCATCTGACACTATAAAATTGATACAAATATCGACGTTTCGCTGTTCGTTTGAGAGCTACTTCAGTATAAATAATGTCAAAAATGAGGTATTTAAAATTACAAAGGGTCAACACAAAAACATACTAGGGGGTATTGATATCTACTTTAAAATTATAGCTTTTTCTTCAATCAATCACATCAGTTGAACACTTGCGGCCTCTTCAATTCTTTATAATAATTTTCTACATCTTCGTAAGAACTCTAGGACCTTTCCCGTAAACGAAATCTAAAACGGTTACCATGACAAGAAGTATGATATTTGACAAAGTTTGATGCTAAGAAGCTTAGCCAATTTTGCACCGTGAATCTTTAAAGCAAGAAAGTCAGACGAAATCTGACTTTTGATAAAAGCGGGTATCGATTGACGATTAATAATTTATTTTTGAAAGGGTTGTGCGGCAAGCAAATTTACTTGGATGTGACGTTACATTAAAGGATAATTGTGTTTTATATGGTACCATAAAAATGGGTTGCAAAATTGAAGAGAAGAAGAACAGAATTGAAACTGAACACTGTGGAGAAACACCGGTTACAGTGTCAACTCCAGAAAATGTGATTGCTGTGCATGGCATCATTTTGAAGGACCGTAGAATTGAACTCAAACGTATACCTTAGTAGAGACATTCATCATTTCCTATGTATAGTCGCGAGCGTAGAAAACGGGCCATGTCTTGAAGCTAAAGTGTCCCAAAATCTGGTGTGTGTTCGTATTTTTCAATTTTAGAAAAACGTAAATCATTGAGATGTATTATTATTTTATTATAACATTATAACCTAAGCTGTAAGATGTACAACGTATAATGATGTAAGACGTGCAACTCATAATCATGTTTTGGGCTTGAGAGAAATATCTGCTAAGTGTCCAAAATGCCTCAAAAACGACTCAGGGTGACAACTTCGAAGTTGGTCGCTTTGCCGTCATTTTGAAGAGAATTCTTCTAACTTTTTGGATCAAATTGTAACTGTGGACAAAACAGATCCAGCGCTATGATCTAGAAACGAAAGAGCAATTTTAAAAAATGAGAAAGGAAAAGAAAGAGCGGTCCCACCCGTATCCAAAAAACGGAAAGAAATGTCCTCGCATCGGGTTTATGAGACAAGGACGGGATGTGTATTTTTTATAAGACAAATCCTAGGTTGCATTGCAAAAACTTCGAATTAATTGTCCACCCTTCCTATTCCCCACCTTTAGTCCCTTTAGACTCTTATCTATTTCAGAAACTAAAAGAAAAAAAAACTTATTAAAAGGGCAGAAATAATCATCGAATGAAACAGTACCGTGGAGCAGTGTTTTGCAGACCAAGATAAACAATTTTTTGTGAAGGTTTTTAATACTTTCTGAGCGTTGTACTAAGTGTATAGAGTTAATAGGTGATTATGTGGAATAAATAAAAATTTGTTTTGAATTACAGTAACGTTTTCTGTGTTAGGCTAAAAAGTATAACACACAGTCACGTACACAGGGAAAAATACAGTCAAATGTAACTCCTTTTTAACTCTTTTTGGTAGTTTGGTCCCTGGAGAATATCCATACAAGGTGAAAGATTTAAGGTGGTTACTTTACTCCAAGAAGGAGATAAAATAGGTAATTCCCACTTTTTACAGTGTTGATATTTAATTCGAAAGTACAGTGTTTGTTTTAACTTGAATCTATAAACTGCTTACGGTGTCAGTGTGGTGGAATTTTTTATTTCCTCGGTGTCAAATAATTCCACCTTAATTTTAACTACTTCCAAAAGATAAACTCTATCCCAAGACATTAATTTTTAGTTAGAACTAACAAGAAAACATATATTAATTGCAAATTATGACTAACAATAAATCAAATTGATTTCTGCTTTCAAAATTTAAAATTTACTTCATGCTATTTATTATTTTATACTAAACACGAATTTAAATTCGCCGAATGAACATATAAGCAATAAAAAAATGAATAGTTCCACCTAGTGGGTTTTGTATTTGTCTTGTGATTTCTTCCATACGCAAAATTAGTTAATATTTCAATAATTTAGTTGAATATCACTGTAACTTTCATCTATAACTTTTCTCTGTGCACTGTATACCGCATAGTGATTAGCGTTCTTTATAAATTCTTGGAATTTTCATACAATAACGTCCTCCTAGCTTTAACCTTAAAATAAAGTAATTAGAAAATAATTTCTTATTTTTCTTCTTTCAATACCGTAGGCATTCATCCGATTATTAATTTTTTTTTCAACATTGAGCGTTCGCAAGGTTTAATCTCTCTAACTCAGAGAACATAATTACACATTTGCAACTGAAACAAGTACAATGTTGTTATGAAAGTTAAAGTTACTACGATCTAGAAGAAAATTGAAATATTTCGAAATCTGCGCAACAAATGATAATTACGGCCATAAAACTGATTAATAGCCGCCGCTACGTTTAATTCAATCACATTAATTAGTTTTATTGTCTTTATCTCCTGGTTGGACACGCATAAACAATTAAGGCGGCTAATTGAGCTGCTGAAAAATTAGAGAATAATAAGTATTGCCTTATGGGTTTATAAAACAAGTAATTGCTCTGAGTAACCGTCACCATTCTCCAGCATCTTCGCCGGATTCCTTTTCACGAGCGCAGCAAACATTCACACTGTCCGCGTTCTGCTTGCGGTTCCGTAGCGCCCTGAACTTCGTAAGTGTAAAATTACAGGTGTAAGAATGTAGATTAATTGCCTAGGTAGCTCGTGCATTCGAATCTGTATCGCGTAGCGGTAGCTGACCGTAGCATACCAACCTTTCTCTATTAAACGAACAAAAAATACACTCTCTGATTATAGATGCTATCTCGTATTCCTGTTCTATTAATTATAATTACAATCGTTTTTTCACTCCGCACTTGGATGTCTTTTATTAGAACGGATATTAGCGTATAATCGTCGTTATTTATGTTTTCTGCTTTACAATTTAATGCCACTTAATGCTATCCTTCAAACAGTTCGCTTATCTACGGCTATCTTAAATCCGAATTTACCGTAATGGCCGGTTGTTGTGAAAACACGAAGGACTTGTATTGCTGACCGGTAGATTAATTTCGCTCTCGAGAAACTTAACAACGTAACAGACAGCTTACACTACAATTCATTTCACATTTTCATTCAACTTTTAAACGTACATTTACAATTTTATGAACAAGTAAAAACGAAAATAGTTTTTGTTAAATCCAAGGTAGAGGATAGTAACATAAAATTCCAATTAGCTAACGAAATAAGTAAAGTATATACAGTTCAAAGGATAATCCCTTCGCATAAAGTCATGTAAAGCAATGCAGGGCAAATTGTACTTAAGCTAATTAAAATTGAAGCAAATGTAATTACGACTTAATTACAGGCGTAGCAGTGAATGAAGAGAACGCTCCGCTGAAATATGTACGCTCATGGCCGGCGAGCAATTACTGAAATTATGATTATTAATGCGGAGATCTGCGGATATCCGAAATGAATCTCGTGAAATCGAAGTGAAATGCGACTGCGACGGCACGAACTAATCATACCGCTTGCAGATAAATTTATTATGGCTTTTTCTATTCGTTTCATAGGAACGACCGCGAATATGGAATACGCCGAACTTATAAGCCGATGAAATTGCAACGGTATTAATAAATTCTTGCTAATAACGGTAATGAATGCTGAAGGATAGATGCAAAAATAGTACTTCTAGATTATGCGAAAGTCGTCAGCATACTTTCTAATGGTGTTTACTCGTTTACTTTAACTGGTTAGGTCATTTTTCTTTGTTAAAAAGGTTTAGGATTAAGTTTGCAAAAACTGGAAAAAGTATTTCTTATACAGATTATTTATTTATTTATTTATTTTTATGCTCATAAATAAATTAAAAATAACTTTGGTCCAATTAAAACAATTTCTTAGTTTGTAACAATAGTGACTGTTTGTTTGTTTAGTTGAATTTAATATAAATTAGTTGCCTGTAATGTCCATTTGTTTAAATACCTAGACAGCACAAGACAGTCGATAACAATTCAAGGCGTAATTATTATTGTTTTTTAAACCAAGCTCTAAGTTGTGATTTATAATAAAATAAAAAATTGTTCAGTTCCTTATGGTTTTATACATCAACTAATATTTATTCTCACTTCACCTTACGTAATTTAAATTGATTGCATTAATTTTTAGCGCCGCTCGAAATGTTCAAACTCGCATGTTTTATAAAACTCTCACACATTCGCATACTCTATTATTAGGGGGGCATTCTAATCGGGGTTGCAAGTTACAACTTAATATGATCCAACTTCCGAGCATTATCGAGATTGCACAAAGTCGTATCCTGTTAGCACCGAACATTGCCGAGTTTGCAGCTTCTTACCAGTTGCTAAGGAGGTACCACCGTTGCTAGGTAACAAATCCGATTAGAATTACCCCCTTAGACTCCACACCATTTGCACATATTTATAAGCTGTATTAAAAAAATACTGAAACGCGTCATACAATGATGAATATGGAAAAATCATTTTTGTGAAAACGCGAATCCAAATCTGATACAAAAAATTGCTTTCTAATTATTTATCCAACATATTCGCACTTGATCTTAAATGAATCGCCATGTAATTCCGACTTTAGATATCAAACAAATTAAACCGTACATGTTATTAAATCGGATAAAGTGGACTTGCTCCTGGTCTAGGAAATTTCACTTCAGAGGTGCCTTCAAGAACTGCAAATCCTCCACGAAGGAGTACATCCATCGGAACTGCCTTTAGACTGGTGCGTGTCAGTCTGGTGGTGACCACTGCGCCTTTTAATCGTTACCCTCATATTTGTTTTTCTCAACAAAAATTTGTGTTTCAACATTTGTGTTGACATACCTTGGGATCATAATTTTAATATGCAAAACTTAATTGATGTATGATAAACCACGAACTAAATTACAATTAATACATCAAAATCATAAACAACAACTTTCAAACTTCAAAACTAAAATAACATTGCAATGTGTGCTCCAAGACGCTCCATGCATTTGATAGTTCGGTTTCTCATACTTCCTCGAATATTTCTTAGCATGTCAGGTGCTACTGATTGACAAGCTTGCTTTATTCTTTCTTTCAATTCCTCGACATTTCGCAGTCGTCTATAAGGCATACGCCTTTTGTTTGAAAAATCCCCATAGAAGAAAATCTAGGGAGGGTTAGATCGTGAGATCTTACAGGCCAATAGAAAAGAACTAAATCGTCTTGAGTACCTCTACAAAACCATTTATTGAAAAGTATTATTTAGGTCGAAAAAATGAGGAGGAGCACCAGCCAACTGCAAAATCATGTCGCGTCCTTCAGCAAGCGACGGCATCTGTTTCTAGAAAATGTAGAAAGCCCTGGCCAGTTATGTTTTCATCAAATTAGAGTGATCCAATTAGTCTACCTGCTTTAACTCACAAAACACTGACTTTTTCAGAATACCGGCTACAGCATTCTATCGATCAATCTGGATTCTTTGTGCTCCGATACCGTGAATATTGTGAACTGACTACCCCATTGGTGGTAAAGACTGCCTCATCAGTAAAACAAATTTTCTCTAAGAAATTTCGATCGTTTTCTAAATGGCCCAAAAGTCCTTTACAAAAACCCAAACGACGACAGTTCAAATCTCTTTCCATCAACGAATGAATAAATTTTGGTTTAAAGGGTTTGAGTTTATGCTTTTTGAATACATTTCTGACAAATTTGGTAGTTACGTCTAAATCTCTTTGAAATTTGGAATTTTCTTGAAGAGCCTAGTACCTACAATTCTAGTTCATTATAATTTCCATGCCTCCTCGGTTGTTCAAACTTCTTAAAAAAATTGGGGTCACAATTTTTAAAACTCTTCATTACGGATACAGTAGTTATATGTGAAATAGCCTTATTAGGATGGCTATTATTAAATACTTCAGCAGCTTGCCGTGTTGTCATGTAATTATTCCCAACACTTAATATAATTTCCACCTTTTCTTCGTTACATAGTTTCATTTTAAATTAGATAAACTTAAAGATAATTTAAAGTGACATGATCTTACTGCAAGTAGCATACTTTCAATTTTTTATTTATGGGAGACTGTCCTTTCAAAGGATATGCAGTGCTTAAAATAACTAGTGCAGTAGTTTAGAAGCAAGCAAAACTTTCCTACAAAATCAAATTTTTCGAAAAAAATTAATTATGAATACATTTCTGCTCTTTCATCCAATTGAATAGCTGTAAATTGCGAATGCTTTGATTTAGAACTATAGTTGCTTAATAAAAATGTTTTCTTCTAAGAGATCTATCGAAATATGAAATAAAAAAATTTACATTCCCTTTAAAAAAGCATAAGTTTGGTAGATAATTCACTTATGAAACATGCTGTGTATGTGAAAATTATTTATTGATGTAGTACTCATTATAGTCGATAAGATTTACACAAGATACTTTCCTTTATAATCAATAGTTAAGGAGCTATTGAAGAAATCCATACCAATGATGCGCCCTGTATATAAAATCAACATACTGTAATACCACTAAATTGAGAAAAAAAATTCTCTATCAAACAATATAAAATAAGTTACACATATCCATTAAAAAGAAAGGTGACTATCGTTTGACGTAACAGTTTCAATTCTTAGTTTTTAAGGAGCCTTTTTATATGATGTTTCGCTTATTCAAATCGGACTATAAATAACTGAGGCGTTTTTTTTATCTCACACCCGGTACATGTCACCTACAATATGTATTCACTTTTTCTCTTATAACTTTATAAATGCATATGATATGTTATGTTATAAATATGTATTCTGATACTGTAATTTCAAAATATTATGACATTGGCTTAGTTGTATGTACATATTTTTTTTTTGTAAAAACTCCACAAAATGAAAATAAAATCCGATATACTTTTGCCAGTACGTAATTATCCAGTTTTCATAGCGCTCAAAAACCAGTTCTTATGTTTTAATTATGAATCAAAGTTAAAACTGCGATGGGCGAATTTCTTACCGTTCCTCGATGTATTCACTTTGCGGACCCATTATCATATAAAACGAAAGCGGACATCAAAATTCGTCCCCGTGAGACATCTTCTGCCATTGTCTCGAACAACGGTACCCGCGTTACATTTTGATTAGGTTTTTCTTCGCGCCGGGTAACGCCACTTCGCATCCTTTGGCCCTCCTGGTGTTCACGACCATCTTTAAAAATTCATTACTTACTTCGGAATAGTACTAAACTGTATATGTAAGCGAGTAGGACTTTAAGGAAAACATAAATTGCTGACAGTTACAGATTTTATAGGCCATAAGAAACATCCTGTAGAAATTCAACCGTCAACGGAGGAAATTAAAAATGATCGCCGGTTATCAGTGAATTGTAAATCAACGCCGGTGTTAACTTATTTTATTCTGTTTTAATAACAGTAATGAAACGTGTTTAAAAATTTTATATATGTAGCACGCACGCTGTGATAAAATATGTTAGCGTATGCCACTACAAAAAGGAAATTATTCAAGTTTATTATCGTATTTCTAAACTTCTGCGGATATCCCTCATTCATAATCGTAAATAACGCTTAGATGTTCCTGCATAACGGTAAAAGAACATCCTGCGTTTAGAATGAATGTGTTATATTTTGACGCTAGGCAATTTATTATTAGTTTGGTATGTAAAAAAATTGACCAGCAATTTTTCATGTGCTTATAATCTAAGCCCATTCAAAAAAAAAAGAAAGAAAATAGCACGACCGGTTATTATTAATTAGAAATGGTCCGAGGCACGTAGGTATGTAAGTTTCATACGGCATATGTTTCACTAGCTTAATTGCTTGCGTAAATATTTATTGCACGTTACTTCCTTGATACTAAGATAGAAGTTAATGGGTATGGCTTGGTGAGGTACAGTTATAAAATGTACGATTTTACTACCCTAGTTTTTATCACTGTATGAAATTCCGATCTCTGGTTAATAGGATAATTAAACAGAAAAAAAATCAGTGTTAAGCACCGTACTTGATCTACATAATTTAATATCAATTGTAAAATATATTTTCTCAAACAATAATAGTATTGAAGCTGTTATCTTAGAACTTTTAGGTACAAAAGATGTTTAAAACTCTAAGGGGAATTTGTAGAAGGTTGAATGAAATAAATCCCTTAGGGGGGTCAACTTACACCTAATTTAGGAACGCGAAAAGAAATGTAAAGGAGAAAACAGAAGACAATAAAAAGGAGAAGTGAAGCGATATAATAATCTTGATAGGAATGGTAAGGTCACAGGCTGCGTTAAAATGATCACTCAAGTACTTGGGAGGAATGAGAATACGACGAGTATTGATAAGTACCATATAAAACGCCACGTTATTTCAAAATAAAATTATTTATTCAGTATAATATCCTTGAAGACATACACAGTTAGTAGAACGTCCATAAAGTAATTCAAAGCCCTTAAAAAAATTCTTTCTCTTGGTCTGCAAAACCACACTCAGCGGCATATATGACTTCGACATTTGACGAAGATCTTTTACCTTCCAAATGTTTGTTGAGTTTTGGGAATAATCTGACGGTGCTAAATCTGGAGAATGCGGCGGGTGGTCAATCAATTCAAAACCAATGTCATCAATTTTTTGCAGTGCAACCAATGACTTGTGAGCAGGAGCGTTGTATTGCAAAAAAAAGCTCACCTTTAGCAAGCTCTCCGCGACGTTTTTCCACAATTTTCTTACGTAGGGGAAAGTTGCCTATATTGGAGCGGCTCCTAAATTGGACCACTTCAATTCAATTTAAATTAAAACCAACTAGAAGTATCTATCAGTATTAAAAAAAAATACTTGCAGAAACGTTGTTTAATACAGTACTATCTGAGGTATATGTAGTGCTTACTATCACAAACTCTTTTAAACGGACACTAAGTATTAATAATAATAATTAAAAATAAGTATTAAGTAGTGCTTACTGTTACTGAAGTTTCTAGTTTATTTTTATTTATTCAAAAGTGGTTCAATTTAGGAGTGGGTGCAATATAGGCAACTTTTCCCTAATTTAGTTAACAACTCAGTGTAATATACTCCCGTAATACGTCTACCCCATTCCAAATAATCAGATTTATCCCATCTTTGTCCCAGCCGATTTTTGAACACGATATTTTTTTGAGTCGTGAAAATCAGAATGATTCCACTCTTTGGATTGCTCTTTAATCTGTGGATAATAGTGATGGACTCACGTTTCGTCCATAATAACAAGTTTGATCCAAAAAGTTTGAGGAATCTTCTTCAAAACGGTGGCAGATTTTCTTCGACTTTATCAATCGAACGCGCTCCTGATCAGCATTCAATCATCTCGAAATCTTTTTGGTCGAAAGCTTTCTCATATCCAAGTCGCGAAGACTAGATATGTCGTTTTCAAAAATTCACAGTTCTATTACTAATTGCTTTCCATTTGAGAGGGTAATGTCCCTGGTGCATAGAACCCTGGGCTTTTGAGAGCTCCTTTGAATGTTTGACAAATAGAATACGAAATTTTACGCGCAGAACCAGTTTGATAAATTAAACTTGATTTTTAAGTATTTTCCGTAAAAATTTATCATTTTCAACTATTCAAATTTTCAAATATTAGCACTTTTGCGCCAGAGAAAGATATAACCTCAAAGATAAACAAATTTGTCATTGAAGCTTCACGCCTCTAGTCAAAAGATGGTCCTTAAGGGGAAAGGGGTAGGAATTCGAACGAGACTTGAAGCCTCGTCGCTTTTTTTGAATGGAACAGAGGACGTCGTATCACAAAACAGTTCGGAGCTCTTCAGAAAGGCAAATGGAAATCAACTATTGTTCAACTTATGGATGTCAAACTTTGACAAATTATTTATAAAACATCATAGTTGTAACAATAGCAATCATATTCAATTTTGTCTACTAGAACCTTTCCTGGCCAACTAGATATCAATGCTCCCTCGTATAAGTTTGTTCCATCTGAGAAAGAAATAAACTAGAGTATAGAATAGATCTGAATACTGATCAAATTCAGTATTCAAAAATGCAAAAATGATAACACTTGTAAAAAAATAATTAATCAAGGTAAGCAAGTATTCTACTTTTTTTTAATTATCTAAAATGTGTTTAAAATCGTATTTAGATCAATCCATGCAAGATGATTCGAAAGTGGTGGAACATATTATGCAAACAAGAGGGTCATCTTAGAAAGAAGCAAATGAGATTGCATCAAGCAGTCAAGAATGAAAGCGCTATTTTGCAACGTGATAAGTAAATAATGTAATCATTCTTGGATAATAGAATAAGCTCAATTGGAAATTGCGAGATGAAAAATTATAAAGATTAAACGAACAAAGAAAAAGATAAATTTAAATTTTTCTTATTTTAGAGAAAGTTTTTTTTTTAATAAACGATGACGTCTAATGAAAAGCAATGTAAGCTTTGATAGTCACTCAGAGATCTACCATAATAAGAAAAATTAAAGTATAATTAGTAAAGCCCGGATTTTTAGGCACTTAAAAAGACTGAATTAGGCAGGCAATGTCTACGAAATAGGCGCACTTTTGGGCAGCCTAAAAAAATTTAGGCTTTTCATAATTTCCCCTCTTTCGTCGTTTTATAATAAAAAAATAATATTAACGCTTATTCTAGTTACCTGGTCATTTATTAAGAAATCGGAGAGAGGCTCTTAGGGGCTTATGGAATTGGACAAGTGAATCAAACACACGATTCGCCGTAAGGAATGTATTATAAAAACACGCTTTAAATAGAGACCATATATCGGAGTTTAAGTCAAAAATCCAGACTGTACCTAAGATGGTTTCCTTCCTAATAGAGTAGTTCGAGGACCACTTTACAGCTTTCCCTTTCAGAGTTTTTCTATTTTTCTATGGTGCTCTGGGCGAACGGTCTTCTTTTCGTAACTATCAAATCACCCACTCCAGGAATATTTAAATTGAAATACCCATTTGCAAAAGGAGGTCGATGATAAAGTTAAAGAAGAAACAAAAAATTACAATTTTTAAATTTGAACAAAGATATAAAAATAAAATAATAACTTCTGTTCACAAAAAGGATTCGGCGAACATTTTATAAAAATTACATGAATGTGAAAATTGGAAAAGCAATTAATTTTTCGTATCTTCTCTTCCTGCGGAACTGTACTGTTTACATTATCAAAGACTGAGCCCTTTTTGTAATTTGCGACTGCGAGGTTGCGACATCTGTGCGAGTCCCCCTTTTGGTCCCACTCATTTAAGTCACTGGAGTGACTTAAGTTGTCTATCCTCAGGGAATGGCGAGGTGTTTTTGGACCGGCTCCGCCACCTTGCGTGGGTGAGGTTCTCACTCGCTGTAGGTCTTTATCGCATTGCTTATTTATTTTAACGTATCGCAATGGTCATTTATCGTAAGAAGAGTCAATATTTTGGCTAAAGTTTGTCGCTTGGGGCCCTTATCGCCTAAGATTGTTTTTACTAACAATTAAAGCGTGAAATTCTTTCGTGAATAATCCTGAAGTAATTTTATTTAAATTTAAAAATTTTGAATTTCAATTTTCGGCTGTTTAGCTGAACACGTACAGTATCTTTAAAATGTTTTAGCAAGCCAATAGGTATTTCCACACACACAGAAAACAATTCATAAAAATTAATTATACATTAATTGCCAATTTTAGGCATAAAATAGGAAACAAAAAAACTTGTAGGCGCTTAAGCTATAAAACTAGGCAAGTACTTCAAATAGTGTAAAAATAGGCACTTAGGCACGAAAAAATATACATCTCATTCTAATTAAAATTGTAATATAAATGTTTAAAACTTAATTGCCTATGTTTTTTTGTTAAATAAATAAAATTTTAGGCAATTGCCTAAATATCCGGGCTTTAATAATTAGTAAAAAATTTAATAAAATATGACAAGTGCAATAGTTCAAAGTTGAAACTTGAATTTATGCAACAATGTACTTATAGCAAAAGCGAATGCATCTCAAAGTATGTACAATTTGTTCGAGAGCAATTTTCAGTTTTTGTTTTATCCATTCGTACTCACTATAAACTTACAAAGTGCCATGGCTTAACTACTTTTAAATTGTGTGCATTTAATTTATAAACAATAAAATGTGAATTTTATGGTAATAATAATAATGTCTCCAACCGTTTTATATCAAGTTATAAAAGTAAATGAACTCATCACGGCAGTAAAACTTTTAATATCCCCGCTGTTAAAATACTGTACGCATTTGCTAATTAGTGTATAAAAATTAACTTATATGGCGCATATATTATTGCGGTTTTATATTAGCTTATTTCTCTTTTAACATCCTGCCCACGCTTAATTGATTATATATTTTTACTATTTTATTATTTTCTCTGTCTGGCATCCATACGCTTTTAGTTTTTTTTTTTTTATAGAAATAAATTGGATTATTATCTGTGCAGACATGAGAACTCCAAGAGAGTATCTTTTATTTAGTGGTTTCATTTAAAAAGAAACTATTTGTATTTATACCTATATAAATACAACATTTATAGATGTAAAATCGTAAGGTATTTATATACCTGTTTGAAGGTTCAAAGTAAAACGATGTAGTTGACTAAATTGTTTAGAAATCTAGAAAAACTATGTATCTATGACACATTAGCTTTTCCATATAAACCGGAGGTGTGATTAAATTAGTTTATAATGTCAAACTATTGTTAGCTCTGTATTATTCATATCAACAGTTAATTTCTTAAGAAAAGAAATAAAAAAAACTTACAAATGTGCGAATACCAACCTGGATCGCCCGGTATGAAAGAATTCTTTTAGAAATCCTATTTGCAAAGTGAATGTAAAACAACTAGTTGATAATTTAAAAAACGATTAACCGGAACTGAAAATCTGCAATAGTTATGACGTCTGTCCATACTTTATTCAAAACAGCTTCAACAACTAGCAGATTAATACGTGAGCATATCCATCAAGCGCCGGTGATAAATGAACGTGCGAAGTCGCATTAATCGTCGGTTTAATGTAAATCACATAAAAATTCCGATTTAGATTAATGACTTGTAACTAACGGCGCACGGTCGTTTTAACAAATGTAACTTTGTTTAACTTAGCAGAACCGAAGCGTATATCACGTTCACAGCTGGTTAAAGCTTTAAGCTCGTTTACATGGCCGAGCAAGCGTAGTAGGCCAGGGTCATGCTTAGCTGACCGTGGATTAAGGGTGGGCACTCACTCTCGGCTAAACTGATTACGGTTTTTATTAATCGGACACCGTTCGTGTCGGAGTATAATTGCCATACATTATTATTTATTAGTTGCTTACCCGAAATGTTTTTATACTATGTATTTCATTGCATCAAAAATTTAATGAGTAATACGAATTTCATTATTAAAATAAACTTGTTTAATGAATTCATTTAAGCTAAAAATATTATTATTATTATTCGAAAGCAAACTTTGGACTATCCAGGCGGTCTTAAGCTTCTTTCTAATACTTATTTTATTTTTTAATGTTGAACCTTTGTCTGCTTTTCCTTTTAATTTGATTTGATCTTCTTTAGGTTTACCTTTAGCTTTGCCACTACAATATAGTAATCCGATTCTATATCAGTTCTCTTTTACTTCGTGTATCCATTAACATCCTGCTCTGTATTTCACATATACAAACATTGTATGTATTATATTGATTTTCACTTTCTTATGTGGTAATACAAATCTGCATAACTGTATCCTTTTCCCCATTATTTCTTCAAATCCACAGTTGTCAAAATCAACTTTAGCATTGAGATTGATTAGTTTTGATTGCAATAGAATTCTCGAGCATCCTCTGAACAGCTATTTCGTCACTTTTTGGGGCCTCTTCAGCAGAATAATAGCTCAGGATCTACACTGTAACCTCGCCAAGCTGACCTTTCTACGCGTAAATAAGTTAGATCGATGAGATGTCAGTGGAATTCTCCAGTTATTCCTCCAATTTTCCAGTTATTCCCAAAAAGTGCCGAAATAACTGTCCAGAGAATGCTCGAGGATTCCATTGCAACCAAAACAGACTTGCAACACATTTCTAAATTTTCAAATTTTTAAATTACACTGTAACAGCATTATTTGGGCACTCTTGGCCGTGTGATGGCTTAGTTGGTAGCAAATTAGTTGCTATTTGTCAGTTTTCATATAATTTAGGTCAAAAATCGACCGCGAGATGTCGCGACCTAAACATATTGTACGTATTCATTAGATTATTCAATGTGCTATAAAACGTTTCTTTAAATTCAAGCTATTTGGAGGCTAATATAGTAATAATAATTGGATTAGCTAGGTAGCTTTAGTATTACCTTGATAATTCTGTTATTAATTGAATTCCTTGTTATCAGCGCATCACACACTATGATTGCTATCATGTTATACCTATTTGATAGTGCTTCATTTATTCAAAATATTTTTATTCTATACCTTTCCACTTCGCTGGTCGTTTGTCATAGTTTTCCTTCTTCATTTAGAGTTCGAAACATTTCATGTTGCTCTTTTTACCATTTTATTTTTTCTGCTGTCTTCGTTTCTATATTTGGCCAACCCTGTAACTTTGGATTTATTGCTCTTATTATTACCAAATTACTCGCTGTTATATTCTATTAGTTTCTTGTCTCTGCTACTTCCAGATTCACTTTTATTTTATTCCCTTTCCATTTTACACCATTTACCTATACACATTTTACCAATTTTCACTATTTTTTCTTTATTTTTTTTTTTCAATCACTGCCTTTTCTCTAAGTCGCTCGTTCTTTTGAAGTGCTTTGAAGTGAGATTGTAATTTATTATGTAATACAGTTTGGATTTTACATTGCATAATTTGTTGTTACTTTTTAAAATTTCAATTTCACCGTTAAAATTATTTAGTTAATTTATACACGTTTTATCGTTTGTTTTATATGCGTTTTTAGTTTTTACTTCAACCCAACCCGCTTTCGCTCGCGGTATAAAAAACTTTTTGTATATCTAACTTAAACCACTGATTAAATCAAATTAACTTATTTTTTTTTAGAAAGATTTATATCAACTTTATCAATTCTAGAGAAAATTAATTTCAGTCGCACTTGTTTTATATTACTATGAATCACCGTTGTGTAGGTATACTCGTATTTACAAACATAAAATTTAAGTAATTTTGTCGAAAGAAGATGCCATTTTCCTTTTTCCTTCACTGGAAGTTAATAAACTGAGCTCTTTGCAATCTTAATAGATGTAAAGAGAGAGATATCTTTCATCACTAAAGTTCAATTTAGATTGCATTCAACTAATCAGGATTATGTGTAGTAATAAATAGTTTATTGCATTAACGCAGTTAGCGCCTTCACCAATAATTTAACACTTGTGATTGATTGATTTATATGCAAGATATATTTCTTTAAAGTCCTTGGACAATAATCACTTAACAACTTCTGAAAAATTCTGAAATATCTAAACCTTCGTGCCAGGAAACTCGAAAAAGGACATTTTCGTAAATGCTTTGCTATAAATAACTGGAGATAGCTTTTCTTTTAAATAAACTCGAATAAGATCTAAGATCGATATTCAATTAAACACATTCATATTCATAATTCGATGCCTCTAATATTAGCTTTTAGCTTTTATGATGATATGCTGGAAGTAAACGGGCAAGTGCGTAAACGCCTTAATAGCCGCATTATAGTTTACAAGAAATACACGAACCAGAATTACTATGATTTAAAATGACCACTGCCTCAAAAACAGGTATTTTGTTTTGTGTGTAACGTCTGTGTAATCGTTTATTTCCCCCCGTGTTTAATTAAATCGTGTAGTCGCACGTTTGAATTCTTGGAAGGACAACTGACGGGCAAGGCAATTTAAAAATTTTGATTTCTATAAATCATAAGATAACTACGACGATAAATTACTATAAAAAAAGAAACAAGTTGTAATTACGTGCTTACGTATTTCTAAAATAATGAATTCCATAGTTGTCCTAAATCACTTAAATGAATGAGAGACAATTTAAAATACTTGTAGGTAAACTTGGCTGAAATTTATTCATGAAAATGCGTCTGTTTAAATTCCAATGAGCGTATTAGAAAAGTAAATAAATCGCCAGCAATAATTTACAGTTTCACCGATGGAAGGCTGTGGTGAAAAAGGAAGATGTAAAAGTATCACAGTCCAGCTTGTTATAGTTGACATCGTTAATAACCAAAGGCCCTTCACTTGCACGTGGGCACACTTCCTAGATCATCATCCTATCAAACGGACGCTCTCCGAAGCTTTTTCCTATCTCTCGAGCCGCAGGATTGATAGTCTATTAAGCGCTGCAGCTCTTGCTATTTGTCCACATCATTACATCTTATAATAAATAATAACAGTATTCATCGTAAATTAAATTGCATGAATAACTTTGAGGAAATTTTGTTGCGTTAACCTGCGGCGTAAGTGGCACGATTCTTTTCGTGTGAGTGTCCAGCATTGATTTAATAACTTCGCCGGCGTAAAAGTGAAAAAAAAGTAAAACCGAAGGCATACACATACCTTCATAGAAAGTTACTTTTGTGTTCTTCTTTTTCATTTTATTTAATTCTTTTTTACGCAGGTTTCGCCTCTTCCATTCTAACGCTTTTTTTCATTTTATTTCAAATTTCACTTCTTATTTACGATTACATGCAAGTAATTTATAAATAGACATTTAATATGAATTTATTAAACCTACTTTCGCCGTTCTATAATAATTCACAACCAATTTTCAGATTATATCTTTCTAATTTTGTTCACGTTACGGAAATAATATGAGAATTTCTATTAGTAATGGGGTTTCTATTTTCCAAGCAAAAATATAATCATTTATCCATTTTTTTCTTGATTTTTCTTCTTGATCTCAATATTTTAATACTGCTGGTCATTTTTTGATTTGATCTAAATTAGATTAAACTTTGGCCATTCTGTTTTAAAAACATATTGACCGCGAGTTAATTTAAAAGTAATTAACGTTTCAACTAATTTGGTAAGTGTGAAAAAATTTAAGCGACAAAGGAATATGTAAATTAAAACACATAATATTTAATGACAGCTATGTGAAAAAAAAACAAGGACGTAAGTGACAGCCAATACAGCACAACAAATTATTGGATTAACAAAAAAATCCACTTAGTAAATCATTTTATTCACTCGAACGATGAAAGGACATTTAAGTAACGTTCGCAACTGATAAAGTATAAAATGATAGGCAATTAAAAATTGAATAACGTCAAGTGACGACAAAATTAGGCGCAATTATAATTACTGGTTATTATATGTATAAAAAGCGTGCAATTTAGAATGTGTTTTCTCACATTCAAAATAAATAGTATTCTGGTCTTGACACGTTTACTTAAAACCTTCTATGTATATGTAGAGGTAGACATAAATTTTGATTTCGCAACCGCAACATTAAAAGAACAAAGAACACGTTAAATTACTGTAAAATGTGCATATCAATTCAAATTTTGTTTCGTCTTAATTTCGGAAATAAAATAGTTATAAATGAGAAACAAATGATTTTCAGTAAATAAACAAAAAAAAAAGATAAGTAAAAGGCATTCGTTGTGTAGAGAGTAAAATAAAAATATAACAGAATATGTGACTCAAGAAAAAAAGAAATTTAGAAAGGGGGATAAAGTTCCACGTCCAACTGAATAAGTACTAAACTGATGCATTAAACAAATTTAAAGAATTAGCGATATGCCATATAGTTTTTTTTATTACTGTTGTGACCACTATAAAATAATAAAATGAAAATACTTTATTAGTATTACCTCTTACAGGTTGAATGAAATTGTTTCCGGAAGTAATATCAGCAGAGAAATCATTAACGCGATTCGCTACGTTAATTTTTAACTAATTATTAAATCTCCAAGAGCAAGGCCACCAGACGATCCGAATTGTGGAGATTTTGCTCGGTATGTCATAAAATTTATAAACACCTTACGCCATATAAATAAACATCGACAAGGACATTTGTGAATCCATTCGTTTTTCGAAAGAATGCTTTTAAATAAACAATAATAATAATTCATAAATAAAATTATTCTGCGTTGCAGGAGATTCCTGTTGAAAGATTTTTACTTTAATTTTGAAGGTCAGATTTTATTTACTGGATTATTTGTGCGATATTACCCGTCCACGTTATTGATAGTCATATTTGTCTTAAATTTTTGTTGTTTTAAACAGGTCCTTCATTAGGAGCGAGTATCATCCATTAATGAAACAACGTAGGCGAAAATAAATCCTACAATTATCGAAGGATGCATTTGATCGACTTTACATTAATCAAGATAAAGACGTTCACGAGTAACGAGCGAACATCTCCGTCTCTGTCCGGCCGATCATCCGAGTCAGGTGGACGAGAGAGACGAGATAAGTCGATTAGACTTAAAGATTATTACATTAGCCGTATTAATGCAGCGAACGGAAAAAAAAATACTCGACTGTCAATACGGCTTGTTACACCTGTCAATGGACGAATCGTTTTATATAAAGCTGTTTGTCATGCATATTACGGTGTGGTGGGCGGTGATTTTATACAACTCGTCCATTTCTAAGCCGGTGCACTTGTCTGAATGAAAATAAAGAGCTTAAGTGGCTTAAGAGATTACTCAAAAATTCGTAATGCTTTCATCCACTATTGTGCACTAAATAGTATCTACCTATAATGTAAAATGGGCATTCAAAGGCAGGTGAAGTAACGGAGATACTTGATTTTGCAATTATGAATTATGATTGTACATACGTGAGGCTGGGTTTGTTTTGTTATCCTTGCGCACGAATTATTTATGTTGTACATTTAGCTATCAGCGAACTGATACGAGATACTGCTTTATAATTAAGGCACAAAGTCTGATTTATTATTCTAATGTGGTTACATTAATCTCAGCCTTGGAATATTTTCAAGTATGTGTGTACATATTGTTGGAAAGGATAAAGCAAATTTCATGAATGCTATTAGTCATGCAATTTAATGTAAATTGTTTATGGTTTGCAGAAATGTTGCATTAAAACTACACTGTAACTCGGAAATAGCTAAACACATTTGCGTTAATAACTACATAGTACAATTTGAGCAATCAAAAAAATTTTCGTCGAATTGCAGAGTCCTCAGGTAAAATCAAAAAAGCTAATGGCGAAAGTATCTAATGTTTGACGTTCCTCACTTTGTTTGATTGCTTTATCAAAAGTGACAAAGTAGCTAAAAAATTTCAAAAATTTAATTCTTTCCCTCTCTACAATATTTTACGAAATGTGCAGAGTAATCTTACAATTTATTTTGTTTTGAAAACCACACATAAATCATACAAATCATACTAATAAACAAATGCATTGCCATCTTTATCTTGCCTTGAAAAGCCCGCATTCGTCAGTGAAGAATGATGAGACGAATTCATCAGCTTTATATTGCTGGGATGCCTCCTCTCTGTCACACCTCCAATATGTACTGGATGAAATTCATTGTAACGGACATAACGTCTAGTGGCACCAACACCTGTGGCACCAATACCTGTGGCATCAACACCTGTGGCACCAACACCTGCGGCTTCTTTAAGGGATTCAGCCACAGCGAGACTGATGGCGTCTTTAAGCACCTTAACATCCCCCGTATTTCTCAATCTTCTCCAACTCTCGAGGTTCATCGTCTCTGCTTGTAGAACACAATCTACTTTTTCTGGCAAAACATCACGTCCGTGATCGTAAACAGACGCCAAGCTGATGTCCAAAGCATCGATTGGTATTAACCCATTGAACGGTTTGAAATACGCAGACCTTCTAACGCTGGCCAAAGTATGAGAACAGTTTAGGCGTTGGTAGACCGTTAAACCTCGATGCCAATCCCATCCAACGCATTTCTTAATTTCCTTGCAGGGTGGCTTGAGGATCACTCCTTCTGTGTTTAAATTAGGGAAGCATCCTCTGTTTCTAGTTCTTGTTTCCATTTCGAAATGATGAGTTTTGCTTTACCCACACGTAAAGATTTCACATAGACCACGAATGATAATACTTAAAAAATCTTAAGACTCACTTTAAAGAAAACATTGATAAATATACGTCAGTGTATGACAACTCATGATTTAATTGTATACATAGCTGACTATTGCAAAACAAGTGGAATTCTGCAAACGTGTTGAAATCTTACAAAGTCAAGGCCATCCAAATGTTACAGCAATGACCTCAAAATCAATTCAACTTAAGATAGTTTTTAATAATGTTAAATGTGAATTGATCTCAATGAAATCGAGCGCTCCACCGTTAATCAAAATTTGACAGAAACAAAATTATCAGCAGTGTCAAATACCAAATTCGATTCGATGGGATTAGAAATGCGAATAAATCTATTTCTGCGCGCGAGTCAGTGATGTTTAACATAAATTTACCTTTGGCATTAGCCACAATTGTTTTGAGGCGATTTATCGACAAATTACGTGCTTCCCAGGTTTGTTTCCAATTGGTAATTGCTTGAGCACAGGGAAACTGATTGTTGTTGAATTATTCGCAGACTGCAGTGGTAGTGAAGAACAGGCCGTGGAGCCTCGACCCTTCCCTTTTCAAACTCTGCTTCTACGCGTATATGTTCAGCACTGGACTTTATTACATATTGAAACACATGCGAAAAGGTACCATTGTATCGTTAGCACAGAAGTGCTCTGATGGAGCTCTGAATATCAAGGATAGATGTCTGAGGTAATTTATATTTATCTATAGGCACTATAATAGTATTTGTCATCTTACAATTTATTTTGTTTTGAAAACCACACGTAAATCGTTTATCTTGCCTTGAAAATCCCGCGTTAGTCAGTGAAGAATGATGAGACCAATTCATCAGCTTTATATTGCTGGGATTCCTCCTCTCTGTCACACCTTCAATATGTGCTGGATGAAATTCATTCATGAAATGCACCTTAACATCCCCCGTATTTCTCCAACTGTCGAGGTTCATTGTCTCTGGTTGTAATTAGAACACAAATCATCACGTCCGTAATCGTAAACAGACGCCAAGCTTATGTCCAAAGCATCGGATGGTATTAACCCTTTGAACGGTTTGAAATACGCAGACCTTCTAACGCTGGCCAAAGTATGAGAACCGTTTAGGCGTTGGTAGACCGTTAAACATCCTTTTTCTGTAATTCCTCTTTCCATTTCGAAATGATGAGTTTTGCTTTATCCACATGTAGAGATTTCACATAGACCACGAATGGTAATACTTAAAAAATCTTAAGGCTCACTTTAAAGAAAACATTGGTAAATATACGTCAGCGTATGCCAATTGATGATATAATTAGTTGTACATAGCTGGCTATTGCAAAACGAGTGGAATTCTGCAAATGTGTTGAAATCTTTACAAAGTCAAGGCCATCCAAATGTTACGGCAATGACCTCAAATTAATTCAACTGAATGATTTGATTTCAATGAAATCAAGCGCTCTACCGTTAATCAAAGTTTGACAGAAACAAAATTATCAGCAATGTCAAATACCAAATTTAATTCGATGGGATTAGAAATTCGAATAAATCCATTTCTGCGCGCGAGTCAGTGATGTATACCATCAATTTGCCTGCGGCGTTATTGACCATTGTTTTGAGGCGATTTATCGACAAATTACGTGTTTCCCAGGTTTGTTTCCAATTGGTAATTGCTTGAGCACAGGGAAACTGATTGTTGTTGAATTATTCGCAGACTGCAGTGGTACTGAACAACAGGCCGTGGTACCTCGACACTTCCCTTTTCAAACTCTGCTTCTGCGCGTATATGTTTAGCACTGGACTTTATTATACTTTGAAACACATGCGAAAAGGTACTATCGTATCGTTAGCACAGAAGTGCTCTGATGGAGCTTTTAGTATCAAGGATAGATGTCTGAGGTAATTTATATTTATCCATAGACACTATAATAGTGTTTGCCTCGTCAAAAATAAAATGTTTACAAATGTATACACACCCATAATTAAATTAAATACCAAGAGATTCCCAGATTTTTGAAGCATATTATAATTGAACATCCAAGCTTGCGAATATGCCTTTCCGTCTATGTCAAGCCTAACGTGTACAAATCCATCGCAAAAAGATTTTACAAACACATGCGGTCTAATCGATCTAGAATACCAGAAGCTCATAAAATGTTCAAACTTAGCTACATTCTCTTTCTATTTTTGCATATTAAACGAAGTAAGGCAAGTCGAATACTAGAGCTCTTCTTATAAATGAAGGCAAGCAAAGCGGTTTTGTTTCGAAAGTACCAACGCCTGCATACATTTCTTATGATTATATTTTTCTGTACTGCTTTGTTATGAAGAGACTTACTTACTATTTTTTTTGTTACAATAAATCGTAAATCAATTTCCGGTGCCTTTTAAGGCGATTTTTTTTACTTATCTTATAGATTTCCTTTACTTCTAGATTGGTTGCTTTTAGATGTCACTACTGACGAGCGTTCCAACAAAGACCTACTTACAACTTGTACATATTTCAATCATAGTAATAAGCGGTATCTTTTGCTCCCATAATAAGAGAATGAAATATGAATATTTAGAATTTTCTTGATTGGAGTTTAATCCCAATGAAATATAAACTGTCAACGGCTTTCTATTAATATTTAACAAGAATAATTATTACTTCACGCTGAACAACTTTATCATTAAACACTTTGCGTTTTCTATCCTTTCGATACTAAATGAAATTGGCCTCGATCAAAAAATGACACTGCCTACAGAAATGGTACTTTATAACGTTTCTTTTCGATTTAATTAGTTTAAAATTGTTTACGTGGTAATTTTTCAGGAAGAAATGGTCAGAGCGTGATAAAAAACCATGGTTAGTAAGAAACTTGACGGGAAACAGAGAATCACAGCAGAGGGCCTTGGGATATGTATCATCATTACTATCACCCGACATATCAAATTCTTGCAGCCACCATTTAATATCCAATGACGATTCAGAAAATAATCCTCACATTAGCTGCCACAATTTCAACAACCCCCAACGGAATTCATTCGCAACGAATCCCTACTTCCAGCCCAGAGTGCGTTTCAATCGACCGATTTTTAACAGGATGGCTAGATCATCGTGTTTCTCAAATGCAATGGCTTCGGGTAATCGAAAAGTACCCTGCATAGATATCACAGATGAGACTTCGGATGCTATTAGGCCAACCTCTGCCCGCAGAATAAAAAGGAGGAAGAGAGTATTGCCGAATTACTTGACGCTGAGGAATAGGAGAATCCAGAAAAAAGAGATGAGCGGTGGTGAGAAAATAGTTCGTAAAACCAGAAGTGGTAAGGTGTATGGATGTCATTATACTAAATCTCGGCGTAGAAATTGATTTATGTCTTTGTGTCGTCTATAATAAAGTGTATGTGTCCGATATGTGCAGTCTCTTAAATACACTAGAAAGAAATTTAATTAAAATAGGGAGATATTTAAAGATTTAAGAGAGAATATTTATACTTATTGCATTATACAGGGTGTGTCAAACTTAAATTGAAAAGTTACTCATCTTTCTTTCAATTAATACTTTGATTATAATAATAATCTCCAAATACATTAATCTTTTTATATTTATTTTTAAAAGTTGCTTTAATTAAAACACAAACTGTCAAAATTAAATGAAATTGAAAATGAATGCCAAAGTAAATCTTCTAAACAAATCAAAACAAGAAATAGGTAATAACGAAATTATTTTGTTAGCATAATTATCAGTGATTAACGTCAGATTAAAGCAGATGTTGAAGTTGAGAGCATACTAAAACACTGTTTACCGTTTTTGAAATGATATACATACTTAGAAACGAAGCTCTTAATTGGAAAAAAAATCTTCAGAAGCAACTATTTATTGATGTCGCCTTTTGTAAGAAATTAGTACTCATTGGTTATTCTATTTGATAGTTTTAGAGAAACACATATTATAATGTAAATAAGCAACTTTGATAAATTTTTGGTTTACGTAATATAAATCTCTTTTAATCGTGAGGTTACACCAACTACCTATAGTGGCGCATCAAAACAGAAGTGTTGTCTATACCAATCTCAGCTGCGCATCCATGTACGCAATTAATAACATAAAAAGAAACATGTGTGCTCACTTTCCCATACAGGTACGCGACAAGAAATCTGTTCGATATTTTTCACCGGTTCGGAAAAAAATCGTGGTGTTACACAGTTCGTAACAGAAAAATATTAGTACTAGTCTAAGACACAGGACCTCATGTAGTCATTGTCGTGTCGCGAGTCCTCCGATCTCATGTCCGGTCCGGCAAAAGGGGCTCCCCCCGCGGCTTTGACTGATCGCGGTGGTACGTGTTGGGGCACCGGTAACACGCATCGTCTTCGCGTTAAACGGCCTGCATGCGGACCGAATACACTACTTAAGTGATTTATATAAAAAGCTTAAGTTCCCGGTCATTAGCGGATGGCCGGGTTCACAAGCGAGACGTGCGGGTCACTCACTAATTGAAAAATACGGCATAAGTGATGTGATTAGCACGGGAAATAAATTAACTAAATGTAAGGAGATGGGAACGAATTATTTATGCCGGAGATTAATAAATGTTTCTATCTCGTATAATGGCTTCGATTTTAATTTAGATAAGTTTTTTTACGTGCAGATAAAGCACGCTATTCTGTAATTCTTTTAATGCTTTTTTAATTTTAATCCGTGAACGAGCGTCTGGAAAATAAAGCACATTTCATAAAATAAACATTCTTATATTCAAAATATCGCATTTTCGAGAGTATAGTTTGCAGTTATTGGTAAAACAAACATACAGGGTAACTGCGATTTGTTTTGCAAAAACAACTAGTGGAGGCTGTTAGACTAGCCTATTTCTTGTACAAGATTTGGTTCAATTTCTCAAACAATTTAATTTGTGCAATAAATAGCATCAAAATTTCAAGTGAATTAAAAACTATCTGAAGAAATAGAACGTGTTCTATCTCCAAAGCGTATCTGCAACCAAATCTTGCACAAGAGTCTAGTCTAGTCTAAGAATCTAGTCTAAAACAGCATTTAAAGAATCTTAGGGCCGGTATTTCAATCACAGTTTAACTTTAATCTTCAATTTATTCCCGTAGAAACAATTGTTTTGATAATTGTTACTATGGGAATAAACTGAAGTTTAAACTTAAGCTGTGACTGAAATACCGGGCCTGTGTCACAGATTACGGTAAAAATATAGAAACATTTCTGTGTTTTTTAAGTTTTCAAAATATAATTGATCAAATTTGTACCCAAAAACAAGACACCGCACTCTGTTACGTAGAATGAAAATTCATGCATTCCACACCTGTGTCCAACAAAGTTATATTCTTTTCCGAAGTGGGACCTTGGGGCCAAAAAAATTATTAATCGTACTTAACGCAATTCAGGTACTTTGGTTTAGTTAATCTATACGAATCTTGACACATATCTATCGGCATTAAATTTTGACAACATCATTCTCTTTGATTGAGCGCATACTAATCGTTAATACTCTTCGTTAATACTCTTCGAAATTGCAGTGAGTCAGGTTTGCGTCGCAATATAAGGCTAATAATCATAAACTTAATAACATCGCTTTAAAGCTTTATTTACAAAAATTCGCATTGTATTTCGTAGGCAGCAGACATGTTCAAGTTGTCGCCAAGACAGTTCTAGAATCATCCTCGAACCATCAGGAGCAAGCGCACACTAAAAAAGAGCCTAGTGATTTTAGGGTAAATTTTTAATTCATTGATTAGAATTTTTGTAATTTTTTTTCGTAATCTGTCACATCGCTTCTCTTGCTGGTTTTATTTTGGAGATTATTATTTCATTCACCTTGTATATAACAACCTAATTTCGTTCTTAAAACATACTTCGACAATGTTTTGTTCCGCTTTAAACCAACTGGTTTTCGAAGTAGCATCACTTGACGATGGTTTCGTCTTCTGGTTTATGTCGAGGGTTCATTTCTCAAGCAATGGAGGGCTTGGGTTATCCTTTGGCAGTGACACTCATACAAATTTTCTTTTTTTCCAACTGCAATATTTCTACTGACATTTCATCCTTTTCATTCATACATTTCAGAAAGTTATTTATTTATTTATTTATCTATTTACTGTCTTGCCTCTTACAGGAATTCGGTGCCACCAATATTAATATAGCGTCGGGTTACTGCCAAAACAAGACAACTCCATTTTTGGAACTTTTGAGAAGTCGTCCTTTGACGGTGTAAAATTGCAGTTTAAAATGCATTATTAAGTTGCATTATTTCGGCCACTTGTTTCTCCTGCCTTAACATTTTGTTTTGATTTATATGGTTTTAAAAATGTTGTAAGTATATTTTTTGAGCATTTTTTAATCTAGTGGAACACTTAACTCCGAATTGACAACAAGTGGAGTTAGCTTGTTTTTGCAGTAACCCGACGATAGTTTGTTTTCTTTTACGATAATACCTATTAGTGTCAAAATTGTAGGGTTCCTGTTCGAACCCTGCGTTTAACACTAAATATAGAACTCCAGTTTTTGAAATTTCTTAACATTCAGGTAACAAGTACCAACATGAGAAACATTTGACAGGTATTATAGAAAAAAAAAGTGGAGCATAATAATCATGTCACATCACACAGCGACGTAAAAGTTAAATAATACCAAAATTATATAAATGTCAGAATTATACCAGTATAAGGGTTACAGGTTAACTTTCTAATCTTTGGTTTATTCCCACAGAAAGAATTGTTTTTACATTGTGCATTGTATTAACTAATTAACCTAACAAGAAATATCAAATTTGTCGTCTTGTATCAAAACTGTAAGACACCAACTCATTTATCGAATAATAAGCTTTAGGCCCGGTCTTTTCAGCTCCATTATCTGGCGATTAATTCTCATAGTAACGATTGTGAACGTTACATAAAGTTAACTGGAGATGAAAAGACCGGGCCTTAGTAATTTAATCCACATAAGATCAGCCTTTCTCGAGCAATCAGAGTACATGAACTACTCTCATGTCTAGTAAAAAGTAACTGTATTACTAATAACCATATGTAACTCAACTTAACTTTAAGGGTCACGTAGAATATGACTAAACACAATATCATTGTAACCTAAAAATGTAACATTATAAACACCACTTAGAATACCACCAGAAGGCTCTCGTAGTTTTTCTTTTACAAAAATGTGACTTAGGCGCAGTTGTAGCTTAACTTTAAGCTAAAGCTTTTACAATTGTTGAAATAATCATTGTTAAGGGTTTAAGCTTCAGCTTAAGTTTAAACTAGCATTGTACAACTGGGCCACTTTTTACATTGGGCCATTCATTTATATTGTCGCGTAGAATAGGTAATAAAAGAGTTGGTAATTTATTTTTAGTTAATTAACGAATTAAAATTACGAGAAATGTCTTTAAATTAATTTTTTTTTAACTAAATTATTTTAATTTAATAATCACAATTATTTTAACCATAATTATTCTATGTCCCTTTAAATTATATTTTCATTTAAACTAATAATTTGTTTTATCATTATAATCACTTTAAACATAATTATTCTACGTCCTTATTTAATCACCTTATTTTATTCTAATCCTACTCCATTACTTTAATTTAAACTTTACATTACTTAGGGGTAAAAGGGCCTGGTCCGAGGCGGCCAGCCCAGCGCTAGTGGAGAGCTCACTCGCTTGCTTCGGTTTTCGCGCACTCGTTCACAATACCGACTAAATTAATTATCTTACTAAACTGCTAACTAACTACTTTTAATACTCTTCACTACTTTAATACTGCTCGTCACTAATACCACTACTACTAATACTGCCCTTCACTGATACTACTACTACTACTACTACTGCCCTCGATTCTACCTGCGGGTCGATCTTTTATACATCCCTATCTCTATGTCACAATTGGTTATTTTGATCTGGTGGCTGGGGGTTCGGTTCAAAGTACAAAGTGCATCAGCATCAATTGATCCTTGCCAAATTTGTTTTTCCTAAAGCGTTCTAATTGCCTCGATCTTAATTAGCACATGTAAACAACTCGCTCGCATTCCGCAAAGCTTGCATTCATGCCAGTAAGTGTAACGCGACTTTGATCTACTTCAATGGTTGCTGATTCGGCATAATTTTGAAATGCACATGATTGCAATAATTACGAAATTAATTTAAATTTACTTATGGGGATGGCTCGGCATGATCCTGGGGTGTCGAACCTCTTAGTTGTACGCCCTGCGTCCCAACTACGTCATCCCACCTTGGGTATGACTTAAAACTTTTGATTCTTCCCCATCTCTGCGTTGAGGGTGACATGGCATGTATTGTCAACAAACACTGTTCAAAAGACTAAAATTTTCTTTTGAAAGCAAAGAGTAAGTATGTGAAAGAAAATAGCAATGCACAAATGTGTATGCATTGCAATGGACAAGGAGAACTTTTGAATTAGCATATTTTTTTAAATGTAACAGTGAAAAATGTGCAGTATTTAATTGTTTTGAAATTTTAATATACGCACTTTCTTGAAAAGAAAAAGTTGCGACAAAATGTTCTTCTAGAAAACTCTGGGATATAAAAGGAACGTTTCAGGATTATCTTAAGAGGACTGAAATCTCAAAAGAACTCAAAGATTGAAAAATGGAAAATGTGCTCCTTTCCATTAACTTACTGAATAGAATTAAAATATTCAAACTTTTGCTGCTATTAAAATTTATAAAAGTAGTGGAAGTTTGAATATTTTAATTCTATTCAGTATTACTTTAATTATAGCGGGAACTACATATAATTTGATGTATCATATCCAAAAATTGGTTAAAATGATGATATGTAGTAAAATAATACTTCCCAACTTTCTTTCGATATATGTAATTTTGACGACCGGTTTCTGTTAATAAACCATCATCAGGTCGACAACGTCAAATGCGAAAATTTAATATAAACCACATAATTTGCTGGCGAAGAGGAGAAGAAGCAAAGCCAGCAAATTATGTGGTTTATATTAAATTTTCGTGTTTGACGTTTGCGACCTGATGATGGTTTATTAACCGAAACCGGTCGTCAAAATTATATATATCGAGAGAAAGTTGGGAAGTATTATTTTACTACATATCATACATATAATTTGTTTATCAAAAATACTTTAAATCTTACGGGGCCTACAAAATTCCAAGAAAAATAATGTTCATTTGTTTTTTGTACTGATTTAAAAAGTTTTGAGAATCTTTTCAAATTAAAGTTAAATAGAAATTCGTGAACAAGAATTTACGACACCCTTTGAAAAATAACGACAAATAGCAAAAATGAATTTATTTCAACTCTCATTAAATTTTTTATTTCAAAATATTTAAAAGTAGGCATGTTATAACTTCAATCAGAGAGTAAAAATTCGTTTGAAAATTTGTGGTCAGTGAAAGAACGAAATTATAAGATTTAAATATGATTTACGCTTAATTGAATCATGGTGACCTTAAGTGGACTTATAACAATAAAGTCATATTACCTCCTTCTGGGAATAACAAATTTGGTTGTAACTATGAGAAATTTAAGAATATTTATTTTAAAAATGTATCTTGTAGAAAAAACAATACTGAAAATAAAATAAAATAAAATTTTTAATAAACAATTAAAGACCGATAACAACTCAAGTAGTTTCACTGTTGTTTTTCGATTGACTCCTGTGATTATTATTAATTAATATAAAAATCCAATTCCCTTTAAATTGCTATGACGCGTACGCTCGCTTACAACCGGTAATTTCGCCGTACAAATTTGAATAAACAATGTAAATAAATATAATTTAAGCCGAACAACCGTAATTTATACAATTTGCGATTCAGGAATGCGATTGAGTGCATCGCTATTTTTCAAGCTGCCGTTCATTACAGGACGTAATTGGCAGATAGAGTCCGTCGCATCAATAATGACATATCGTCTGTTTATTATTATAAACATGTGCCATCTACATTAATTAGTGTAGCGTACTTAATTATAGATACTTAGGATAATTATAAACACTGGCGTGTCGGATTTTGCAGCTCTATATGTCTTTATAAACGTAAAAATTGTATTTATTACATATGCAACAACTCGATATTTGTAGTTACATAAGGCACATAAAATATATATAGAAATATTCTGTACTAATTGAACGGATATTAATCTCATCAACGTTCTAAGTTTCATTATTATCTATTTTCTAAAAAGGTCAGTACAGTGTAAGTTATAGCTATATGATTATCAATCAAAGTGAATTAAGGTTTTCATGAAATAATTAGAAATTCGGTGATGGTATAAGGAAAGTAAGTACCTTTCATGGGGTCAGTGCAAAGAAAACCTTTAAAGGGTGAACGAATTGAAAGAGAAAGCTGGTGACCGGAGAGAAGTAAAAGCAACGAAGAAATTAGAGAAAGCACCGACACCGGTGGAAAAGAACCAAAGAAAATTCTAAAATTATCAATAATTGCTCTTCATTATTTAATCGGAATCTGCTTGAATTTCCGCTTACCTACACATTACTTACGCATTATTTTTTTAAATTAATTAATTGGCACGGTAAATTAAAGCCGAGACTTGCGATAAAAACGACACACAAAAAGAAACTGAAGAACAGGATTCCTATTACGAATTTAATTAGAATTCTACTTTGTTGCAGGAAATGATTAACACACTACATGTTGTATGTATACACATATAGTGATGGTAGAATTGTGAACGATGTTTTTTCGTTCAAAAAAAATTACGTAAATGTGTTTCATAATTTGTGAGAAGCGTACATTGTATAAGTTGATTGTTTTTTGTGTTTCCCGAGCGTGACTTTATTTTTGACAGGATTCATTGTTGTTAAGGATCCGTACGGAGATAGACAAGATAATTGCAAACTGTCACATAAAAAATGCTACTACAGTAAATTAAATTAAATTACATTAAATCAGCGACGGGAAATTTAAGATTAATTTGATGCTTTTCCGTAAAATAGATTTTATATACGAGTAGTCTCATACGTAGTCCATGATTTCAGGCTGAATTTAATTTGTTGGATTTGTTTTATTTGTTGGATAGGCAATTCATCAATCTACTTTCTTCTTCTTTTCTTTTCCCAACTTCTCTAACGAACCTTTTCGACAAAACAAATTGTTAATGTGCGATTAATAATATTTCGGTTCTGATTTCTTGTAATACACATCCTTTAGTACATAACAGTACGTATGGCATCGATGATATTAAAGGAAAGGTTGCTATTACAGAGGTATTCTTTCCACAGTTGCTGACTTTGAGCCAAAGTTTCATCAGGCAGTTTACATTTTACCTACTTCTTCCTATTCCTGTCCCAACTTTAGATATAACTAACAGGTTACTTTGTAATTTTGGCGTATCCTAAGTTTTTCGACAATTTCAAATGAGTTCTTGAGGATGTTATTGACAATGACCAGGAGAGTTCTTCGGCAGTGTGTGCTTATTGACAATGACCGGAAGGTCTTAAAAGTGAGTACGGGAATGAACAGAGAGTATATAGGAGTAGTCTTTGTCATAAATATGTTTATAGATTAACTGATGTCAACCACCTGAAGACTTACTTGATGCAATGGTATGGCATGCTATGATATCTAGCCTCTCGTTTCCGTCCGAGATTCCTAAAATATTAATTCTATATCGACCGTAATCTCTGCACTCAGTAATGGTTTGATTTTCGACTACAGGTGGAAGTTTGAAGAAGTCAAATCAATTAAATGTGGAATGAAATGAACTTTAATACCTTTATTCAACGAATAACTTGAAGCGGGTGCACACAACACTTACTTTTCGAATCTTCTCGGGCGTTTTCCCTGAATCGCTGCTTGACCAGCAACCGATCGAACTGATCTTGCCGTTTCTGGAGCCGATTCACTACATTTAATTCACTGTTTGATTGCATTTTTGTTTCTGGTGTGTGGTGATGTAGTCAGGACTCATCCACGGTCAAGAATCTTCTCTTGAAATCAGATGGATTCCTTCCAAACAATCGGCTGAATTTGAAGCTCGAAAAGTTCTTTTAGCCCAATTCAATAAAATATGAATTACTCGTTCACAAGAGATGCCCAAGGCTTCCTCAAATATTTATTTAGCAAGCTGCCAAATCATTAATTTTATTCACAATTTCTGGCATGGTTGCCGTTTTTTAACTCCTATGCGTGATTTATCACTTGTGTGCGTTCGGCAATGCTGGAAATTTGAAACCCAAAGACTCATAGTGGAGAATGAAGCAAAAACAGCATCTAACCTCGATTTGATTTTCTTTAGAGTAGTTGATAAGTTTCGTTTAAAAAGTAATAGTAAGGAGGTGCCTTTCATAATCCATAGCCGCTCAGGGTTTTATAATCAATTTTTTTATACCACGATTCATCAGTTTGGAAATCTAAGATTTGGAAGATACACAAAATCTTTATTTATTCAACATCAATTTTGTCCCTTTCAAAGTAATTTCCATCAGATGTAAATATAGATATATAGGTACTTGTGCCACCGCTTCTTCCAATCAGCGAAGCATTATTCGGAATGGCGTTTAGCTCCTTCAGCGATTCTGTCTTTATCTCCTATGTTGGCGAAACGTTGTCCTCTTATGTTTTTTTTTTTCATCTACGGAAATAAGAAGAAGTCGCAGGGAGCCTGTCCGGCGAAGACGGTGTTGTTTTTAGCCAAAAAATCACGAGTAAGCAGTGAAGTACAGGCAGAAGTATTATCATGGTGCAATTGCCATAAGTTGTTTCGTCACAAATCCGCCCTGGGATGCGTTCGACATTACGCTCGGGGCACGCTCTGAGCAGAAGTCTGAGGGAGAGCGAATGAGTTACAGTACATGTAAGAGTGAGACAAAGGAAGACCCCGAGCGCTTCGAGCGTGATGTCGAATGCACCCCTGGTGGCAAGAACTCATGGTACCTACACTATGCCTTTGAAATCGAAGAAAACAATGAGTAGAACCTTCACATTCGAGGGGTGGCGGCTGCGACCGACTTGATGTTATTATTTCTCCTTCAGAATTCGCTTTACAAACTGAAAAAACGCAGAAAACCCAGTTCGAAGGAGCCGGTATGAATCCGAACACAGTCCGAACCATGATAATTCTATCTCTCACACAGAACTCACACGCACCAGGAGGGGGGGGTCCAACTCGCGTCTAATAGTTGCCCCGCTAAGCGTCAAGTCCATTGAACCACTCGGCTATACAACTACTAAACTTAACGAACTCTTTTCGGTCGTAACTCTTCTCATGGGGACGATTGGCGCTTAGTTTCCACATGGGTTTGTATCACCCGTTTAGCAGGTCTGGGTCATCGTTGACTTCATCAGTAACCCCTGAGCAATGTCTCAGGTTGCAATTCAACAATTTCGGAACAAATTTTGCTGCCACACGTCTCTTGCCCTAAACATCCGAAAGAAATGCTTGGCATGAGCCAAATCATGTGCCAACATCATCAGCAACTTCTCTGGGAGTGATTCAGCGACTATCCATAATCATTTGCTTCACTTTTTCGACGTTATCATCCGTCGTTGATGTACTGAGGCGTACAGAGCGCTCGTCTGCTTTAATGTCTTCACGATCCTCTTGCAAACATTGTAAACTCTTGCAAAACACACAAGTAAACAATCGCCGAGTACGCCGAAAACACGTGTATCCTTTTCGACGGCCAACAATAAAGTAAGTATCCAATATGACTACCAAAGCCAAGATACGTTAGGGACAAGTGTACCAACACAACAAACGAACAATTGTGACATTTGAACTTATACAACCCGTGAAATTCTAATGTTTCCTGTATTTTTTTATCAAATCCCTTATACATAAAAGACAACGTAGATTTTAATCAAAATTTTATTTTATTGAAAGTATGTAATGTCAATTCTTGCCATTTTCTTTTAGAACTATACGAAATAATACCTCTGAAACCTGACTTGAAGATCTGCAACTCTCATCAAGTCATTATCTCATTATTGTATCTCTGTAGGTAGAAATCATATCGGGACAGATTTGGTGAGCGAAGTGACCGTGGAACCATACTACTGAGGAAAACGAGGAAAATTTCTCTTAGAACTTCCATAGAATTTCTTGCTACGTATATGTTACGGTTTTTGAAATATAGTGATTTTTATAAAGTGAATTGCAATAATGTCTGTACTTCTGGAATAATGATTACCAAATTCTGAAGACTAGCTTTGGTAAAATAAAATCTCAAGACAATTTCTGCAATTAAGTTCATGAAAATTTTGCAAATTTTTTAAAAAAATTTAGTCATTTTTCTATTAAGTTAGAAGAAAGGTAGGATATTCTGTATTTATTAATGCACGTAAATATCCTGCGTTAATATTTCCTCAATAACATAAACCAAAAAGCAAATGGTTAAACATGAACCGTTGGCAGCAAGCCATGTAAATATTTAATGCTTTATAGGTATCCGCCGCGTTGCATGCATCATTATTAAATTAATATTCGCGTCGAGCTGAAGGCCGATGACCTTGCTCTAATTTAGCGAGATTTCTTAAGAAAGAAGTGCCCTAAGGTAAGCGAGGAAGTGTGCTCGCTCTCCACATCTAATCAGCAGGAATGCGTTCTCGTCCTGCGGCTCTCGCCTCTCTCTGTTGCTCTCCGTCTCCGTCCGGAGCACGTGCCCAAGATGAAGCTGTTTTTATCTAGCTCCGGGAAGTGCTAATGGCGTATAGAATTTGCTATCGCAAAAACATTGGAAGCTACATATCTACTGTAATTAAATGTAAAACATATTAAACGTTAAAATTCCAATATAAATCTTTCCCGGCCGTTTGTGATTTTATTATTTATTAAATTACCATCTCATTATCCGCACGTCGTATTTATTTTGATTCTGTACATACGTTATGAAATTAATACGCGTCCGTTTTTTCTGGTTTTAACAAGCGCTCGCTGTATATGGACATTTCATTTGGAATTCTCGGTTTCGCTTCGCAGGTTGACTTAAGTTGATACGTCGAATTAGGAAGGACGATGTCTTTTTGCCTTGGCTCTACATATTCATGGGTGTTAAGAAAATTGATTCGTTTTGAAACGCAAAAAACTTAATCTCGAATTATGGATTTATAGCGTTCACAACAAACAGAAGTGTTTGAGCTTTTTCTTCTCAAATCGAAACGGTTAACATAATATTTTTAATTATCCCACATAACTGTTTGCTTCAGCTCCATTGGGTTTCAAATAAATCAAATGCTACGCATAGAACAAATTTGCATACATTTTCTTCAAGAGATACGATACTTCCTAATACAGTCTCATTTAAAATGCATGTTTTTACCGGGTTTATTAATTTAATATCGCTGTAACTTACTTCTCCAGTTTTTTTTTTTTTTTTGTTTTGCGATTAATAAATTAATTTTTTCTACTTTGCGTTCACAATGAACTCATTGTGACACCAAAAACAGTTTCACAATGAAGCTCATTGTGAAACTGTTTTTGGGGAAATTTTAGTCTATTTTTAATTGAAAATATTTAATAGATTTTACAAAATAACTCATTATTTATTTGTTACTTAACAGAATACTCACAATGAAGCTGGATAAGAAAAATTAATAACTTGTTAATGTGACTTTTGATTAAAACGAAAGGTTCTCAGTGTTGCCACGCATTACAACTAAAATTCCCCATATACTAAGGAGATCAAATTTTTGACAGTATTTTTCATATTTTTGTTCAATAAGTGACGCAAAGTAGAAAAAATACTATATTTTACACGTTTCACAAGAGGCATTGTAACACTTGTTCCGTTGGGGCACTCCGAGCTTGCTACGCTTCGCTCGTCGTACCCCAACTCCACTCGTGTTACAATAAGCCTTCTTGTGAAACTCGTAAAATAATATACTATTAAGTTCTGCTTTATATTGTTATATTTTTTTTACATTGTTCGGTCTAGTCATCCTTTTTTATGACTTGTTTTTCATGACCGTTTTATTTCATTCCATTTGTTATAATTTTCTCTTTTACTTCAATCGTTCTATGCTATTTTTACAATATTTAGTCTTTTCCTGTTCACGATCGTCCTTCAGGGCAGTCCTGGTTTTCGAGACGTATTACGGAATAGCGGAAATTAATTTTGTTATTTTTACATGAATAGATTGGTACCCCATCGCAACAATGCCAAATGAGAGAAACAAAAAAATCCATCAGATTTATCCACTTATAAATCTGTTAACTATGAAAACGAGGAAGTAAGGGAGCGTGGGGTAATGAGAGCCTGCGGGCAATAAGAGCCTCCCTGCTTTAAGTATAACTAACAAACGAAAAAAATTGAAATTTGGTGAAGCAGTACTCCTTCCCGCCCAAGAAGCGTGGAATGTCCATTTATCGCAAAAATAATGCGCAGTAATAACATTGAGTATTCGTTTATCTATGCTTTTTTTTAAATTTTCATACCTAAAATATGAATGTAGGTAATGAGAGCCAAGTTATTGTTCCCACAGGTGACTCCTATTATCCTTGGTATCATAAAAGTAATATTTCGTTGCAGATGCAAAGGACTCGTAAAAGAACAACACTGTAAACTAGTTGGATATGTAATTTTTGCACCTAATAGTCCTAATACTTCAAGTACGCTAAAGTACTTTTATTATTGCTTTCGTATTTTTCTCAGTATACATTTTACGTTGTGTATTATTTATTTTATTAACTGTTGCAGTTATTTGTTAAAACAAGTTTATTTAGGCAGCAGTCGGTTTGCCTTCTTTCATGATTCTCATTGCCCCAACATGTGGGCAATAAGAGCCAATTCCATTTTTATTTTAAATGAATACGAGGGCAACACTGAAAATATCTAGAATGCCATGTTTCTAAAAACAAACAAAATTAATTTTTATTTGACAGCCACTTTTTAATGTTTTGCGAGTTGACTGTCGTTTAGTTTGTTCGACTTGCTCTAATAGTTCACCCAAAAATGAATAAGAAGCCCCATCTAAGGCAACAATTTATAATTGGTTCAACGAATTCATAAAATACAGTTGCAGTATCATAATGAACAGTAAATTCAACTATAAACGATATTTTGATATTTTGTAAATAAATCGATGGTGAACTAATTAATTTAATTCGAAATTATTCATATTTTCAAGATTAATAACAATTTTCTTGCGCAATCAGAAGCTCAGATATCACTACTTTCAGGAAGACCTCAGTTCTTTAAGATATTGGAATTTTATATGAAAAATAAAGTTGACAATAAAAAATTTATTTTTCAGAAAGTCGCAAAAAGTCGCAGATTTTGATTACGATATTTAATAAAGCAACATTTTAGGTTTATGATAATGAAAGAAACTTTGCTTGATCTGAGTTGATAGATAACTATCTGTTGCGACAAACGTTTAAAACAAAAGCTATAAAGAAGATCTTTCTTTTGTGTGAATTATATAAAATCGGCAAAGATTTATTTGATTAAAATTACTACGTACCATCAGCTACTGATTGCATATTAATATCTACAAGTAACTTTTTAAATATTTTTAAAATTTAACTCACAATCCGATATCGAAATCGGCAGATCAGATGACGCATTCGTTAGCTAGTTCAAACATACAAGTTTAAACTCCCCTCAATATGAAATATTCAACTCTACTATTTGTCAAATATCTGTTTATTGTAGACAAATATGTGCTTTGTTTATAATGCTCAATAAAGCTTGGCGTTTACAACTTTTTTATTATACAGTTTTGGGCCAGGTTTTTTAAGAAATTCGCCTGTGTGCGACGATGGGTATTGGTATGAATCATCACATTTTACATCAACAGTTAGACGTGAGAAAACTTTGTTGTCGATGGATTCCACATAAACTGATTTCCGATCAAAAAGACCAACGCATTGAATGGTGCAGAGAAACTCAACGGCGGCACTTGAATCTTGGATATATTGTGAAGATTCTGAAAGGAAAAGTCAATCGGCTGAATGGGTCTTTCGAACAGAACCTAAGATTACAAAAGTACGACGAAATCGCAGTGCTGGTAAGAAGATGACTGCTGGTTCCTTTTTCCTAAGACGAGTCATTAGAAGATAGACATACCGTTACTGCCAATTGGTACACAAATGTCTACTTACCGCATTTTTTTTAAGTTTGTGAAAAACGGGCAAAAGAAAAAATAATTTTATATCATGAAAACGCATCGTCCCATACAGCAAAAGTAACAACTGAGTATCTGGATTCCCTAAAAGTCGGCACCAGGAAACCTCCATCATACAGCCCGGACCTAGTAGCTTGTGATTTCGTTTTGTTTCCAAAAATTAAAGATAAAATGCGTGGAATCACTTATTCGACATCAGATAAAGCAGCGGAACATTACAAAAACCTGGTTTCTGAAATGTCTCAGGAAGAGTGCTTTAAAGACTAGTTTCATCGAATGCAAAAATGTATTGATGTTAAAAGGCAATATTTTGAAAAACTATAAAACAATTTTTACTTTTTAAAAACTAATCCTTGTTTGATTTCCTAAAAATGTTCAGTGTCGCCCTCGTATATTTTCATTTCTGTTAATGACAGCAATGATATAGTTACGTCTTTTTAATCGTTTTTCCTTATACGAAGCAGCATAGAATTGTTGAGAGAATACACTTTATATTTTTCAAAATATATTGATTTTTCCTTAAGTGGCTCTCATTCCCCCCGTCGCCCCTACTCCTCAATTTTCTTCATACAACATCATTAAACATCATTTATTTTATTTTCATTATTTCTGATCTACTGTTTATATAATTACATAATAGTTATTTATAGTACTAGTTAGTGTTTTAGAAGGCGTTTAATTTTCAACGTTTTATCCATAAAATCAATTCATTTACAGAGCCAGAATTATCCGAATTAAAAAAGAAAATCTTATATGGAATCTGAATCTCAAAAGTCAGTGAAATTTAGAAATCTATGCCATATGGTTGCTATGACTATGGTTGTGTTCATTATTTTTCCATTCTTCCAATGGCGGTATAAAATTACTTTATTTCACTAGTGAATAATATATACGTTATACAGTGATCGCCAGATAAGTCGGGCCATATGTTTTTTTTTTTTATTAGTAGCAGTAGGAAGATTTAAGTATTCTATAGTTACGTGCCATTATCTCAAACTAAAATTACGCTGTGAGAGTTGGAATATTGTCATATTTATATTTATTTATAGAATACCAAAATCTTCTTACTGCTACTAATTAAAAAAAATATATATAGCCCGATTTATCTGGCGGTCACTGTATAGTAAAATGAAGATAATTATGGACAATTATGAGTTGATAGTGGATACGAGGGGATATTAAAAAATTATCTACCTAAACCATGCAGAAGAAGAGGTGGATAATATAAACATTTTTATTTATAAAAAAATTCCCATTTAAGTCCATCCGCTTGTGCTATCTTTTTTCCAATTGTTCTAATCCACTTGAAAAAAAAAACTCCTCAGAAAATTGTCTACAGCATCTTTTAGATCTTGAGCTAAAGAAAATCGCCTACCTCGCAAGTTCCTTTTAAGTTGTCAGAATAAGTAATAGTCGGAGGGTAGCAGATCTGGACTATATGAAGCGATGGTCTAGTGACGTCATTAAATTTCTTAACTTATCTTGCTTTATGCCCCTTGCAATTGTCATGCAAGAAAAATATTTCTTTAAAGAGCTTCTGAGATCGTTTTTGTTCAAGAGCGTTTCTTAAGTTTTGAAGTGTGCTTTACTAAGCTTCTACATTAATTGTTGAGTCCTTTGGCATACATCAATTAAAAGGATACTCTCACTACTCCAAAAAATCGAAGCCATCAATTTTCTTGCACAACTTTTTGTCCTTTATGCATCTATTGAAAAGATTTTTGTTTTGTCTCTGAGTCCCAAAAAGTGTACCCTAGTTTCAACGCCAGTGATGATAATTTGTGAAAATAATTTTGGATTCGCTTCTAAAGAGGTTAAATTTTGCACAGAAAATTTCTTGCGAAACATTTTATATTTAGCTTAGAAACCCAGCGTGTAAACACTTTTCTAAGGCCTAAGTTTATTCATAAAACTGAAGCTTCAGATATTCCAACTTCTGCAGCAATTGATGACACTTCACTTAACTATTTTTTACCATTTCTGTATTTCGAACTTCTAAGGGCGTTCCACCTGTTGGATCGTCCTAAATGGATTTCCTATCCCAACGAAACTGTTTTGACCAAAACTTGAATTGGAGATATGACGAGCAATTATTGTTATACACTGCCGTCATTCATTTATAGGAATATTCCCTTCTTTAGTCAAAAATTTTATTACACTTTAAAAGTTGAATAATTTTTAATTTATGAGAAATCAACAACTCTTTTGTTTCATGGATAGATAGATAATTATTGAAACTCCCCTCTTAAAGAACTTTAATTTAATTTATACTGAAAAGTAAAAGTCATGCAACATTTTGTTTTATTTATTAAGAGTAGTTCAGTTATAAAATTTCTCCATTTTCTTTTACTTTATTCGCGTTCAATTTTTTTAAACCAGTCGCCAACAAAACGTCCACTACATTCACTGACTTTGTTGGTGTTTCTCTTCTTAAATAAGGTATGATATATATATTTAATTTTAATTTTAATTAATTACACCAGCAGCATGAGTAGTATCTACTTATGAGGGCAAATTGAATTTTCTTGTCTTGAAATTCTTGCAATACGCGTGTCAATAAATAAAGATCTTTACGTGTGACTTTTTCTTCCTTTCTCTGAATTTATTGCGTTTTCGCTTTCAAAAAAACATGTTCCATTCACTTTAAGTATTGCTCTCACATGCCTGAAGTTATATCTATAGGTATTTCATATTAAAATGTTACTTAAATGTTAATTAATTCATCCATCAATTAATTATAGGATTTAATCATAGGGCTAGGGCGAGAATGAGAGTTATTGCAAAATTCGAAACAAGTTTACAGAATTTTCAAAATTTTGTAAATTATTACCTATCTTTTTTTAACATCTTGCAATTCAATGTAAATTGTTCCATTCCCGTTCTCTATAATACGCAGCAAATTTGAATTACATACTCGCAAGGTGTATTCAGTTTGTTCGGTTTTATACGCAAGAAATAACGTTAAACGGTAAATACATTTACTGCGGCGGCATTAAACTTTTATTTCTTTTGAAGGCACCCAGTTCTCCATCGAACAAATTGCTCGGCACGTTTAGACAAGAATTTGAATAAAAAAGCACCTACAAAGCATCGATTTTACATCACTTTCTAACACCATTAGGATATATCGAATTCGATTTAAGTAAAGTAGTCTAGAAGCAATTGGAAGCAGAGATAAAACGAATAGTAAATAAATCTACATAAAATGTCGATGAATTTTCCGATTTTTTAAACGGTCAGCAGTGGTAATTACATTGCCTACCCGCTTATCAAAGAAGTGCGAGGCGTATAATTAAACCTTTTTGATCCCACACCCACTTGCATGCTACCAGGCGCGAATTTTCAGATTTACACAGACGTCTTCGTCGCTTTTGATCTATTGCAGGACAAACGGAAAGAGACAGTAACATTAACGTGTCGGGCTTGTCGTTTTTATTTGTTAACATGTATGCGTTGCTGATAACTGTTAATCACTTCGTTCGAATGCCGCTAATGCAATAACACGGTGCACGGCATCCGGGAAATATCTATCCGACTGTGAAGATGTAATTGTTACTTATAAATATGAAAAATATCGACCGCAGGTATGAAATTGCCGGCCTAGTAAGTAGTATTAATGTCTTCTATTATTTCTCTGACACTACAGATAACAACCTGAATTCAGTTGAACTTGCGAACGCAACCGATGTAAGTAAGCACTTACACAGATGGGATTCCTTAGTAATTCTCTATGGTAGAGTTTTTAATAAAATCTTAAATTTTTAGTTTTCTTTCTAAATTAGCAATTTTAAATTTCTGGAACAATCAAAATAATCTGTAGGGAGCAAATTTTTGATTCACTCGGAGCTTACGATTTAGAATTGATTCTAATCTGTTTTATCTCTTTCTTTATCTTGTCAAATTTACTCTTGGACCTTTTCTCTAGCGGTTCTTAGTTCAAAGAGTATAAAAATAATACAACCATCAAACTTTTAAAAAATTAGCATCTAAATTGAAATAAGAAAATGTCACTTCGATTTATTACTGCGTGCACTTTCTTTTAGATTTCGTATTAAGTGATTAATGAGATGTACCTAGTATCAATGATGCATCGCCGGGAATTAATTATCGTTACCATATTTCGCCATAGTATTCTAATTCTGAACGGCATTTTAAGTGGTAAAAGGCCTAGTAGTGGCACACTTGTCGAACGAGACCGTCCATCAACTTCACCGCGAGGTATTTTCGTATCTGCAGAGTGCAGGTAGAACGCAGGTTATCTACGCCGTAGCTGGAAGTGACCAGCACCTGCTCGATGTCTAATTAATTACCGAGATCATGACTGCACGGGGAGCACTGCGTGATGCTCGTTAACGGACTGCTCGATTTACTTTTTCTTATTCAATCTCTAATAATCCTTAACATTTTTATGATTTTTCCCCAGAAATTCAAAAAGATTCCCAAAAATCAAAAGTTCAACGTCAAATCTTTACCAAAATATCTGAGCTTTATAAAAAAAAGACCACATCACGTGTCTGAATTAAGTATTTGAAAAGATGGTCTTTGAAATTATAATATTCCAAATACTTTCTGGTTCCTTTCACAACTTATTTCTTTTAGTTCTTGCGTTGCACTAATTTATCTTCAAATCATCAAAGTTTTACACAACATATTTTTCCAGAAATATTTTTTTATGAAATTAATTTGTATGACTAAAAAATTCACCATTTAACAAGACTGAGAATGATATACTTGGAAACATTGCTTGCAAATTTTCTTTGGAAACTCTTTCAATTTGTATTATCCATACGTACAGAATGATAATTTAAAAAAAAAAACGTAAGCACAATTAATTATATGTATTTAAACTATTGTTTGCAAACACCAAAATACTGATTTGCGATCAGTCCTAATTGAGTTTATTTGGGCAAAATGTATTGGATGAAGAATGAATGCATGCCGGTGCAAATACACACTTTGCCCATTTGAAACGTTGTTGTTTCATGCTCTAATTTTTGAAAAACATTCCATAAACAAGACTCAAATCAATGATTATATTTTGACAAATTAATACAAAAAAGTCACAATACAAATGAAAGGCTAATTGTGAAAAACATACAAAAATACAAATCATTCAAGGACAACCCCACGACGAAAATGGTCACCTAGACCAGGAAAGTCATCTTTTTTTTAACAAATGGTCAAGTTGAACATAATAATTTTGGACAGTGATGGTTATTAAGCTATGAAACGACCTCCCATCAACTGCGCCATCAACAAACACAAAAAGTCTACGCTTACTGCGCCAACCATTTTTTGGAATTGTAAGAAAATCCAAGCATCTCATAATTAACAAGCCGGAAGTTAAATTCAATGTAACGCGACGGCGTAAAAAATTCGCCCACCTAAACGTTATGTAAGTAAGCGTGACAGCGGCTCGCTTTATCGAAAGCCTTGGCTGAGATGAGACATGTTTGACATTTGCAAATTCGAAGAACTGCAGTGGCATTGATGGGCCGACCTCGTGAATCATAGAGGAATCACATACATATGAAATGCTACGTAATCTGTTATACCTTTGCAAAAATCGTATAAATGGCAATGGCATAGCACGATAGGCATCAGGCAGCTTCTAGCAGTTTGGTCGTGAAGACAGTCAGTGCCCGTCTTGTGGAGTACATCTCCATAAGCTGTGTGTTGATCTCCAAGAAAATCAGTCCATCTCTTTGTATCTAGTACTATGGTTGGGTGAAAATTTAATTATTGATTTCACTATTTTGGCCAGTTTCTATAAACTAACAATTGCTTATTTTAACTATGAGATGCGGTTTTTCTCGTTATAAATTTATTTTGAAATTGTTTTATGTTGTCTCGTAAGTTGTTCTGAAGTAATCTGAAATTGCATTTAAATTTCACATTTGTCTAAGTTTACGATCTCTAGTAATTTGACTAGTGTGTTGCTCGTATGTAATCAGTCTTTTTAAATTTGTCTAAATCAATTTGTAATTGTTTTGCTTACTCAGAATTTATAAATTTTCTCTTTATTTCCAAGTAAATCTCAATTTTAAAAGAAAGAACGTAATTTCGTCAATCCCGAAAAATATATAATGTGTGGCGGGCAAGGGCTGAAATCCCATTCCGTATAAAGAGGGCTCTAATAGCAATATCTGGGTCAAAAGCTCAAACCAGATACCTACAAACAAAGAAATTGCTACTTGGGTCCTTTACGGTCTGATTAAAATTTCAGTAAAAGAGTGAGGAGAAGTGGAAATTGTTGATTTTTTTGGTGTGATTAATTTTGGAAATTAAGACCTAGTTTGGGCATCACAATAGAACTTCTCTCTTACTCTCGTCGAAACACCGAAATATCTAGACGGACATAGTGTCGACGAGGCCTTGTAAAAATTGATAAAACTGTTATCATTATTTTAACCACCCGTCCCTCACAGAATTAACGGCTGATTGGCTAGGATAAAACCATTAATGTATTTTTACAAGTTTTTTTACCGGAAAACCCACTTTTTATGACGTGTAACTGGTCCAAAAACGACGCTTCTTGAGGATTCTGGAGTAATTGTTGCACGACAGCAGAAAAAAACTAGTCTTTCTGGTTTCGTGTTAATTCATGGGGTGCAGCATATACATAGGTGTTTTCGCACCCGCGTCTCATGTTTGTACAAGATTGTGGCGATTCTTGTATGTGAAGAGTGGAAGTTCAGTATCAACATGTGCAAACCTATTCAAAGGCAGTTTCTGAAACATGTCACTTTCTTTTCCAACAAAAACTTCTCTAGTCTGCATAATCACCAAATCTTTAAAAACCAGGAACGAACAAAGGAAATGTCTATCAAAAAATGTTTTGGACTCCACATGACATTTTTATTTAATTTAATAAATCGTTTGTCCAAAACAATACTGTCCAAACCAAAAGTACGATCTCTAAATACTTTTAAACGTAAAACTTTTCTATAAGTGGGGAAATGAAGTGTCAAGGATTTAAGTGAAATGGAAAGGAATAACCCATTTCAAGCTAGCCCATCAGTTCCGTGTCTCCAGACAAACAATATCGAATTTACTTAAACCTTGGAAGCTCAAAGGCTTACGCACAGGTAGACCGCGATTCTATGGTAGATCACGTCTTGTGTGCATCAATCTACATCTTACTGCAACAGAAATAGTGCACGAAATTTCTAGTCCTGATAAACCACTTCCTTTAATCCACACAATTTGAAGACGTTTACAAACTAGAACATTTCATTTATTTCGGCCAAAAATCGCAAAACTCGTCTTCACTGGGAACTGAAAGATGGAGTGACTGACATTTTCTAGTCTGACAAAAGCAAGTACTTGTTGTTTGAAAGGAATCGGCGACCACAAGGCAAAAGATTTCATCCAGGGTAGTAGTAAAGCTATCCACGATGAGGCATGCTTTATGTGAAGTTGCTCTTTTACTCGTGGAATGAGGCAGTGGTTAAGAGTTACATTACTTTCTAGTGACTCTACCTTCTTCTCATATTCCTTAACCTGCGATTCAAGTCCCTGAAGACGTTCATTAATGGCGAATACCATTTTATCCAAAAACTTAGGACTGGTTAGGACTTTCTCCACCACTCTTTGTATGAGTTGTTCACCTCTCTCATTGCCACCGTATCTGGTAACTCTTTCTGAACTCATTTTAAATACTACCGACTAAAAAGTATTAAAAATCGGAGCCGCACGTATACACGTCTAGCTTAAACGGGTACACATCACTCACTACGAGTTTAGTTGTAATTTATCGATTTACCTGCAATTTATGCTAGGATGTGTATACCGTATTAGCACACGATTTGTAGCTTTAAACTATTTCTTCGAATGTGGGAAAGTATTGAACACGGTGTATAAATCCTGGGGAGTCCCTGTTCGACGCATGAACATGTGAATGCCTTTTAATACGCGGTACACGAATGTTGAGGTTGTGACCTTGCTGCCCTATGCGTGTTGTGTATTTAGCGGAGCCATGACGCAACCACGGCATCGTCTTCTTGCTCTTGGTTAATGGCCACACGTCCGTGGTTAATTACCACTCGTGCTGGCCGATCGCCAAAATATTACTTCTAGTTATTTATGCGTTCCCATAATGAATATGCCCTATCACCTCTTTCGTGTTCCACACGGATGAAATATATTGCTTTTACTCCCCGTACAGAACCGGGTTAATGTTATTTTTCACTTGTTAAGTTTAAAGCTCTTTTAAGAAGGTCATTATGTCGTACTGTTAAAAAGAGCACTTAAAAATTAAACGGTCGTTAAATTCGAAGAGGTATTATTTCGTGGATCGTTTAAAAATCTGGGAAATTACTTTACAAGACGTGAAACAAGTGTTTGTTCATAGTAAATGAACAGAAAGAACAATAGATCTTATCTCTATATGAACCGAAGCATAAGTAATAGAAAAATTTTATTATGACAAGTAATTCCTTATCCCTCTTATGCGCCAGTTAACTTTAACCTTCAGTTTATGGTCATAGTAAAAATTGTGAAAACAATTGTCAATAGGGTAATAAATGTATGGAGATTGAATCAATGGAATTTGTAAAATAATTGTCATCTAAAATAACCAAAAAAGAATTATTAAAGAAACAAGTTTTAGATTTTCACATGTTAGGAATAGGAAAATACTTTCTTAAAGAATACCTAAATACTACCATAATAGTAACACCCACTAGAATGAATCACTTTAATTAGGCTCCCGTCTTTTAGTTTTATTCCTCCCGATCTTAATCGACCAATTAACTCATTCGTGGTAATTTACATAAACATAACCACGATTACTTTCGGTATCTTCCATCGGCACGCTATTAAATTTTTTTACGCCAGCTATTAAATACTCTTCCACATTAAAACGTTTACAAGTTATCTGGCGGAGCGTTTCTGAACGTTGTATTTTCAGGATTTTATTAGGTCTATTCGAAATTGCTTAGATAAGTTATATGCACCGGCGATAAATTAAATCTGATGAAATTGTTTACTTGCAGTCAATCCCTGAATTTTTTAATTTACCAAACAGTTAATAAAGTAAGTATGAACGATCGAAGTATGTTCCCTATGTCACGTGTCTATCTTTGAGGTAATGGCTGTGCCTATTCAAAGCAATTTGTTTGTTTACAAGAAAACGTTATTTACGTTCCGTGTTTAAATACATTTACGCCTGTGAGTTTTCTGCAACGCTCATAGATCTTAACACTATGCGCTCATGGAATACAAATGTGGAAGAATAGTTTATACTCTCGTGCTTCTATCAGCAATCCATTAAAGGATAGATCCTTTTTCGTAACGCGCCGTAAGGATATGGCTTGATGAATAACTATATCAGCAGCGGATCTTTCCTTATCTATTATTCGAAGTCGGTTTAATTATTCTCATATGCGATATTATTAGTACTGGTCGAACAGAAATGGAAATGATAAATCATCTGTTCGGAATTTCTTCCAAGCAACGGATTTACGTGAAGCTTTATTCTTAAGATTTTCAGTGTAACTATTAAGTTCTTAGAAAAATAAGTAAAATATTAAAATAAAAGTAAAATATTTAGTACTTCTTGAAGTCAAATTTGATTCGTATTTGAAACAGTTCATCATTTCAATTTTACTTTCGTAAATTTATTTGTCATTGTATGTCGGGTTCCTTTCGAAAGCGCATTTTTGAAGCATCAGGCTCTCATTTTAGGCATAGGATAATAAAACTACAATTCAAAATATGTAGAAGGCAATCGATTCTTTTCAGTTTTACTTTCATCAGAACGTTCATCATTATATACCAATTTTTTTTTACATTAACATCCTTTCAAAACACACATTTCAGATTAGTTTCAGTTAAGCGGTGATTGCGTTGTTGCTGACTTTCATCTAACATCAGTTTACAATTCCGGCGTGTTTAATATATTCTGATACTTGCGCATCGAATGTGCACAGAGAGAAACTCGGCTTTCGTCTGAAAAAGGACTAAAAAATAATGTGGTCATTTTTCGCCCGCTCTTTAATGCAAGCGTCGTCACTTTCATATCAAATGTCACCCGGATTCCGAGCTCCTAGATGACCACAGCCTTGCTTGCTTTCCCTCTAATTGTTACGGTGAATGTGACCTACCATCGCTAACTGCTTCATTCATTCATTACAAGAGCAAAACGAGCCGCGTAGGTAATTCAATGCACTTACCGCGAACATTAAATTAATGATCTTGTGTTTTTTAATAGGTTTCTTGCCTTAAAACGTGTGGAATGAATTTCAAAAAGGACTGCGTTGGAAGCCGGGAAATTAATTAAAAGTAAATTAAAACATTCGTCCTCCGAATGCGATTTAAATTTATAACTTTAGGCGCCCAATCAACTATAGCAACACAAACCATTTACTCTTCCTGTATTTCTTTTACAAAATTCACTCAATTTCAAAACAATTAAAACAGTTTTTATTCAGCTTCTACTCTTTGAACTGATTAATCGATTACTGAAATGAAACAAAAAGAGTTTACAAGTTGTTTCACTTCATGACATGGTTAGTCTCTTGGTTATTTCTTCTACAAATGTTTTCAAAAATAAATCGTCCCGGCAAATAAAATATCAACTCAAATTATACCGAAGATTATTGCAGTCTGATGTGTCATTTGATCATACTTATCTGTATTAGTTAAAACAGATAAGCATCACTTCGACGTGATGTTTCACATTAAAAAAAAAACATTCAATGTACGGCAGAAATATGAACTCAAATCAACATCAAATATTTAAATATGTAAACAATCTGAATTTCAAATGAAATATTAGTATAGACGGTGATTCACTGGATATTGCAATAACGCAACTTTTTTTTAGAAATGTCCAATGGACTTAATAAGTGAATCGGACATTTGATCGATCGCCTAACGATTATGCTAATCGGTGTCTGGATACTTATTATACATTTTTTAATTTAAAACTTTTCATAATTATGAGGATACGTCAAAAAGTTCTAGGTTTTAAAGCTTCTATTTATTTTTTTATTTTACATTAAAAATTAAATAGCATGTGCGTATGTATGTCGATTATTCCTTTGAATTTTGAGAAACGACGGTGATCAATACATTATAAAGTATAGGCATAGAACGGAAGCTCCACTTTTTTCCTTTCTCTTAGATAGAAGAATAATAAATGGATTTAAATGTGTGGAAAATATGCGTGTGCATTTCTAACTTAAAATCAAAACCAAAGCAACCTTGAAACAAGTGACCAAATTATCCACATTTTTACAAAACATTTTCTTTCCATATTACATTAGGTAACTCGTGTCTAAATAAAAACTTGGTCAAAGAGGAAAATTGAAATCAAAAAAACAAATTAAAAATATTGTTATGTTGTTATATAGCTTCTGCGTCACTTCTTTGCCGTTGTTTCATCCTACATTACAGAAGAATATTTTCAAGGCCATTGCTGCTGACCGCTGTTGCTGCTTTGTAGTTATTAACGATAGCAGCAATGGCCTTAAAACAAACAATTGTTCTGTAACGAAATTGAAACGTCAACAAAGAAGAATACAGTGATGCAGTTCTAACAGAAGAGAAGACGAATGACTGCAGAAGCCTCTGACTTAATGGAAGATCTTTTCCAAAATAAAACGTTCCAGAATTCGTCAATATCTCTCAATTCTCAATTAAAATTTAAGGGAATATTTTCACTAAAAAGGAAAAATGGAAAGCACTGAAGGCACGTTTGATGTATTTCACACCAAATTTTCGAAACGGCGATGAAGAACGCTCACAAAGATATTTCTTTTTATAAGCCCCCCCAAAAAAAGTCTGTGCAGAAAAATCATCAGTCTCCTGTGTCCATTTACAGTCTTTCAATGAATATGTGAGACGAATCAACTTAGGAGAGACACGATTTATGTTCCAAAATGCACTTAGTTCAAGAGATGCAATATTTTATACGCAATCTTATTTCAACGTTCAACAAAACTGTTCTTTTAAATGTCTTACAAAATTAAGAAGTAACCATTTAGAATCTACGAGTCCTCGCCGGCCTTTAAGGAGCCTGAAAGTAGTCGTATAAGTGGATCTTAAAAATAAGTACTATCTATCTGTCCTGCATTTTCAGATATAAATCTCTCCTCTACGTAGAAGACTTTTCTTACTTAAGATGAAACCGAAAGCCATTTAGATGAATTTCGATTGTGAGCGAACCGATGTGGTAATTTGATTTGCTGTAACCCAGTTAGACGTTGATAAAATTAAAATAACTGTAAGGTCACTTTTCCATAAGTTTTTTTTTCTGTCATATCATTTCGTCTATTTTTAATAATAATACTTTATTTTTGCGCCCAACAGTACGACCAATATGGACACAAACAACAAAAAGTGTGTGCCTTGCAATTACATGAGTATAAACTAAACAAGTAGGTAATATAATTATATGTATATAAGTGAGTATGAACTATTCTAGTAATAGATTTATATAGTTAAGGCTAAACTTGATAATATGAATTTTTAAAAATAACAAAAATTATCTCGACTTTAATTTAATAAAAATGTCCTCAAAATGCTTATTAGCGTTCTTACACATTTGGTACACAGGACTTCGAACCATCACGTTCGTTCTGCTCCTCGGTATACAGAAAGTATGGCTACTTCTCGTACAAATCCGTGGAATATTAAAATTAATAAATTTCAGTAGATAGGAACAATCTATTTCATTGTGAATCAATTTACACAGAAAAGCTGCATTATTAATTTCTCTCCTAAACTACAAGGATTCCATGTTATGGTGACTTAATAATAAATCATAACTAGTGTTTCTCTCAGGATAAATACCATTCTCCTTAAAACTAACGTATTTTAGCAGACGCCTTTGTGGTAACCAGCAGCTTCCTTCATCTTTTTATATAAAGATGATTCTATTCACGGTGATTCAGAATTGTCTCCCGATATCTTCAGAGTGAATAGAACATCAAATAATAATGTCACCTTTTTATATAATTTTTTTCCAAAAGTCAATAATAAGGGAGTTATAATCCCCTGAAAGAGGGATGAAACGTATTTTTCTTTTGGCAATATCTTTTGGATCCTTTAAGTTGTCAAACTAATATTTGATACTCATATATAAGGCACCTAACTGGGTATTTACAACGTATTTGTCAGATCCTCCCTCCTTTTTAAGGGGTAATTTGAAGGGGTGATCTTCGGTACTGTATAGTAACGTAATGCAATAGGTGTATGCTAACTTTTAAACCTCAATTACTCGAAAACGGTTCAGTTTATCGAAATGCAACAAGAGAGTCTTCTTGTGCCAAATAATCTAAAGAATATTCCCTTCGTAAATTGTTGATGTAATATGTAAAAAATAAAAAATTAGGGATAAAATACCGAAAAGTCGCCCCTTTAAAAAGGAGGGAGGATCTAACAAATACGTTGTAAATGCGCAGTTAGGTGCCTTATACTTGAGTTTAAAATATTAGTTTAATAACTACTAATAAGGATCCAGAAGATATTGCCAATAAAACAACGTTTTTCACCCCCCTTTCAGGGCTTATAACTCCCTTACTATTCACTTTTGGAAAAAAATTTATATAAAAAGGTGACATTATTTTTTAATGACCTTATTCACTCTGAAGATATCGGGAGACAATTCTGAATCACCGTGTATATGTTCTCTGGGGCTTCCGATAGAACCATGTCACTGTATTCTTAGTCGATGTTTCGTTCTTCCTTACAGAACAACTACTTTAGTGTCGTTGCTACTAATTGAGACAATTTTACGAAGCAGTAGCAAGAGAACAGTAAAAGAATAGCTTTGAAAAAGTTCTTCTGTAATGAAGGATGAAATAACACCTTTTAAATTCAGCTCTATAAGGAATCCTGTTTTAGAAATAAAGATGAAGACCATTTTTTAACTACAAAAATGCTTACAACTGAAACTTGTGGATTGTGGCAGTTGTGAACTATTTTTTTTTTAATACTTAAACTTAACTTTTCCATATTTAGGTATTAATATATTTTGGGATGAATACTGTATATTAAAAGAGGAAAAATAATAAAACATGACATTTATGATATCGTTTTCACAAATTGTTAAATTGTGGAGTAGTTCCTAATTATTTAAAAAGTTGAAAATTGCTTATAATTTTTAATAGTCTGGAAATGATGGATGTAACAAGCTGTTGTCGCAATTACACACTTAATCAAAGCAAATGAATAAATTAAGACTGGAGTAATTTAAAAATAATTTTAAAAATGAAGAAATTGTTTTTTTCTAAGTTGTTTGACGCAAGTAAGCATATTTATTATATGGATAAAATTGTCAACGATTTCATGGAATCTATATTTTACAGAAAACAATGTTGCATCAAGTTTTGCATTACTATGCTGATGAATCTAATTCCTAAAATACTTTTAATTTGGACCACACATTGCATACTTACAAGAACAAGTAACAGCGACAAACTTGAAACTATTTCCTTTATCTCAACATTCCGGAGGAAGCAATAATAATTTAGTGTTATTGGTGCTAAAATAAAAGCGTCCATAAAACGACACTAAAGCGACTTTCGTTTTTCAGCGTTTAAGACATTAAAAAAAACAGGAATTTCATGCACGTTACTTAAACAGAAGCAGAACCAACTTAATTATCATAGAAGCATAAATTTATAGGAATTCTTGGCTTTTTTTACTTGCATATTAATTGGTTGTAATACTCTGCCTTATAATTGGTGCTGCCACTGTGTAATTTATTTTATTAAGATGCATAGGTGGCTTAATTTTTAATTAGCGGTCGTGGCGTATTAAATATGACGACCAACTATGTAATTTACCGGCCGCATCTTAATGCTAATGCCTTCGACTTTCGGAGACCTCGACTAATTAGCTGGATTTATATTTACAGGAAATCGAAATGAATAGCGTGAGATACTGGAGGATGAATTAAGCCCCATTAACATTTTAATGGCGGAAATGAGTGTACCTAAGCGTATGCGAATGTGTCTACTAGACAAGGTTAAATTTGATGTGACACCTTTTGCTTAGATCTTAATGTTTCCTTCGTAGCCGTTTTAATGACAAGCGAAGAAAAAAAATTTATGAATATCTAATGTTCTGAAAGTATTAGATAAAGTTACTGATATAAAAACATGAAGCGTTAAAAATGAAAGTGGCGATCGATTCCTTTTAATTATGACGCAAGATCATGCGTTTCTAATTATTAATTTATAAACAGTAAATGACAAAATAAAATTAAATATTTATTTGTTCTGATAAAATTTGAAAAATAGAATATACCGAGCGAACAATAAAAGCGAAAACCACGTGATCTCGCGTTACTCTTATCTTACAATGACAAAAGCGAATACAAGAAATTGAGATATCACGTACCTTCAAATATTGTTATTATATAACAGCATTTACAGTTAGCGCTACAAAATGTTAAGCAGATTAAAAGTTAAATTAACTGTAGTCCTAGACAAAAATTTGAAATTCAAATTGTATGATTTACATGCAACATGCACTTGCTCTACGAATAATATGTCTAAAGTTTCTACGTTTCAAACAGGATTGACGACTTACCGGGGATCCAAGATAATTTTTTTTATATTCACTTAATTGATGGCGCCGTATGATGAATTTTATTCCACGTTAATTTGATTACAACAAATTAACTACAGCCCGTGGGAACCCTACCTTGTAGCAGTTTTCTGAAGAATTGTGATGATGTGAAATTTTTTTGAGTATCTAATGAGATTCTAATAAAAAGCAGAAAATTGGGATTCGATAAATCAAGTTAATTTCATATACCTAATTGGTGTGTATTCATTTTAAAGGAAGTAAAGTAAGTAAGTAAAGTATAAGTACAAAATCTAATAAAGAGAGATAACATTCTATTAAGAATACTGTAGATATTTGCAAAAATTAAGTTTTCTACTCGGTATGTTTTCATTTAAACATACTAATTATACCAAAGAAGCGAAGATGCATTTTTCATATTTCATAGGCTCCAGGAAATTTTGAAAGCTCTATACATCTACAGAGAGAAAGTGTAAAAGATTTATTAAGATTTTTTTAAAATAAGAGTTAAGGCGTTTGAAAGTGCGTTGGTAATTTCAATACTACATTCCTGAAATCAAAACAAGCCTTAAATCTATGAATCAGTTTCATGAAAATTGCACATTCACTAATTTAAATATTTGAGGACTTCCTTAAATACGACAGGTATTCAATAAGTTAATTTTGTACTTATATATTTCTTGATATATTTTTAGATTTTTAGCCCTCAGCCCTCACTGTTTTTAAAACATTATCCGTTCACTTGGTTTCCTCGTCAGAGTAGATTAGTTAGGGTGATATTTTTGTTGGTATCACAATGAAATATAGACGTCAGATGAAACAGTTATGTTTATATTTAATTTCATGGTTATAATTTTAGTACACTGATGGAGACATTGTTGCCAGCTCGAGTGTAATGCATAGGGATAAAACAAACAGATCGAAACAGGTGCTCCTTCGTATTTGGCAACACAGTCAGATCAGTGGTGTGGAATTGTCATAATATTTTTCATGTCAGATTCTGGCTTCTACCAAAATTCATGCCAGCAACTTAACGAAACGAGAACACGGCCTGGCTCTGACGAGAAAATCGAGTGAACGGATAAAATGTATATAAATAAATTTCTTGGAAACATCCTGTACATCTTCAGACGTTTATCATAACATTTATTCTAAAAACTTTATTATTAATGAACATAATTTTGTCACTTATGTCAGATAAAAAAATATATTTTTTATCAATTTCTTAACTATGTAATACGTGTTTATTTTACATGAGTCTCTCATTTTAAAAATGAGTCTCTAAAAAATTATAAATATCGATGTATCACACATCATAAAATAATAAACCAAGGTTTTCTCTTCTTGGCAAATAAGAATATACCAAGTGTTTTTCAATTATTAATTATTAATTTCAAATAAATGATGAGTGATTTATTGTCGTAATTAATTAAATCTTAACAATTTTACGAAGGATGTACCTATTTGCTTACTGAGGTTCTTCATTTTAACTACGTTTAGGTATTTTTTTTTAATTTGTAACTAGTAAGTTACGTTGAAAAGGACGGTGATGCGTAAAGATCGACGATGGTCAAGAAGAATCTGGAGCATCGAGAGCATTGCCCCTACATACACAGATTGCTTTTTACAAAAATATATCCTGTTTAAGCTCCTGGCGATTTTATTTTGAATACGCGGCCGAAATTAGAGTAAAAGAAGATGAGCTTACGCTAACGGGAGGCTGCGAAAGAGGATGGCCGCATTAGAAATGTACCGTGCCCGGTGCGAAACCGTTTCACGGACTTGGTCAGTCAATTTTACTTTGCCTTTGGCTGAATGTACGCTTAAACTGGCACACATTCTATATCAATTATATTTGATAGTTGGAGAAGCCAACGCGTCGTACCACTAAATAGCTGTATAACGTTTCGATATGCATTGAGATTAAATTTTATGGTCATTTGATTACTATGTTCGAGTTGTACGCGAAAAGATGTAACACGGTGGAATACTTTTCGTTATTTGCAGTCGGTTGGTCAAGAACTTGGAATAAGGACGAAGTCATTTCGTTTTAGATTTTAGCGTTTATAGCTTTGAATTTTATTTCCAGTCTCAGTAAGAACTGTTTAATATCTGCGTTTATTTGCCTTGTAACGGTAAAATGTAAACAAATGAAGTAAAACTAATCAAGGTACGATCTAAGAAACCTACGCATTCAGCCGCTAATGAACTTAAGACAATATTGGAAAAAATAAGTACTGAGCAAAATCGTTAAAATCCAAGTAGCTTGAAGCCTGAAAACCTTTAACAGGAAATGATGATTTTCATTTATTTTCAACGCACTTAATTATTTACTTCAAGTTGGCTTAACGAGAAATTCAAATGTTATTGACAGGCCTTATAAAGTCAATGAGCTAGGTTAGCTCAAGAAAAGGAGAAAGTGGATTTCTTTCTGCTGAAATTATTCACTAATTTATAAATGCGAATAAACTGTAAAAGGACAATATCGAGTTCTTCTCAGCATAATAGTACATAATCTAACATCACCTAACTTCAACTTTCAAATACAATAATTCAATAATTAAATGAACACACCAAGTACAGTAATAAATACAGACTTAACCCATCGGTGTGCTGTACAATAATAAATTAGATCGTGCGTTTTTCCCCGAACCTGAAAACCGTGTGCAATTAATCAAAATATTAGCAGCATGCATTTAAAACGGTATCAGATCGGATAGATACGTTATCGTCAGCGTTTATCGGTTTCGGCATTTTTGCGCGAGTGGTAATGAAACGTTGCATGAAATATGAAACAATTTATAACGAACGCTTGAAAACACACTTCATTCACGGAACAGTTACCCGTTCGAGATCGGCGGCGTGACCAAAACACAGCACGATCAAAAACCAACGAGCAGAGGTGCCTCGGAAATTGCCACACTATCACCAGATCGACGTCAATCCATCATCACAGGCCACAACACGAAATAAATTCATTACAGTAAATTCTCGCTCTGTTTAGAACTACCAAACGAAGAGAAAAAGCGTCCAAATACTAGTACGTATATTATGTAGAGTTGCCCCCAAGAATTTTTTCCTTCCGTTATTTGTACTCTGTATGTTTTGCATCCCACGCGACTGCCTCGGAGATATGATCTATAACTATCTAGTCGAAAATTGTTTCCAGTTATGTAGATGATAGTCACACTAGGATGTTTGTTAATGGCCTACATAAAAAAGAATAACGGGCACATTGTTATTTTATAATGTAATATCGATAACATATTTCGTACAAATTGGATTATGTAAGGTGAAGTTGGCGTAATAAATTACATCGCTGTTATACACGTCGTCCTATTTATTTTGAAACTTTTTAGAATGTATTATGTATTAACATTTTTAAGTTGCATCAAAGGTGTACATTAAAATGTACATATTGCTATTTTTAGTTTTGAAGAATGAAAATTGTTGTACCTAACAATATTATTTATATACAGGGTGCCATAATGCGAGGGCTAACACAATGGTGCATATAGAGTCCGCGAATGTAAATGAAAGTGGTCTGCTTCGATAGTTTTTTTGGGAAATTTTTCAAAGAAATTACGATCGGAATACGGTCCTGTTTTGTTTATAAACTCTATACTTCATAGGTAAGCGGATGTGATTCAAAGCGAAGATAATTCGATTGTAAAACGATAATAAAACTGACCTGCTCAACACAATGACACATATTGCTGAGGTCTTTGGACTGCGATTGTTATGTCATTAGTTACAGTGATGTATTTAGCAAGTGTTCGAAATGGCCTCCGTTGCGCATGTCAGGAAAGGCAAGTTCGTATTCAGTATTATACTTTAGCATATCTCCCAAAAAGTTATTGTATATGGTCACCTATCCATTGCTACCGTACGGTCCCTTATTTATGGGACACCCTGTATAAAGTTCATTGGAGTTCATATTAAAATATATGCAATCAAACAAACAAAATGCCTGAGTAAACATGACGAAAATTATAGTCAAAGATGAATATAAAATTCAAGATGAATATTAATGAAAAAAAAATGAAACAAAATCAAAATGTGACTTAACCGTTAATATTGAGTCATTTCTAAGAATTTATTAACTTATAATTACTGGGTTTATAGTGTTTCCCATAATTACCTACATAAATATTTGTTTATGCATGTATTCATCACCGACACCACAAAGATTATGATGTTTCGTCATAAATATGCATGAATCTCGTTATACAAACTTTATTTGCGACTCAGAATATAATTACAATAAAACTATGTTTCCTCTCGTTCTAATCGAAAAACTAAAAAGAGGAAAATCCACCAAATGTATAGAGCAAAAGATAAGGGCTTGCTGATGGTGATCAACAGTAAATTGGTACAAGACTCTAAAGAGAATCTTTTGATTAAGTCATTCTTCTGTGGCAAGCGTTAAGAGTGAGCTTAGGATAAAGCACTTGGTCCTTCTAAATACATACATGTATGGGCTGTTATTCTTCGGTAATGATTTGCTGTTATGTATAAAAATCCAAGGGCAAGTTCACACCGATCAAGAAAGGTACCGACTCAAATTTGCTAGTAGCGACATTTTCGTAAATTTCCCATAACATTTACATTTGTGTTTATCTAATCGCCATTTAAGTTTAGAAGTAGGTATCTCTCATTGCAACTACTTATTGCTTAAATATAAAGCCCAGGAGAGTAACTGCAAATTTTGCATTCAATTTTCTTCATCGTTATAATCTCGTGTTTCCATAATTTCTAAAAGGTGCGTTTCAGTGAATTATCGAAAAATGTACCCATGTAAAAGCATATAATAATGGAATGATTCCAATACATAGATTTTTAAAAATGTAAATTCGAACTGCACCTATACCATCGCAACATTAATTTCCTTTCTTGCGGTCGAAGAGGCGTATTTATTGCTTGATTGTAATTGATGTGGACGTACGAAGTAGTGCAGTGTTAGATTCTGCTCGCGGCTTAGAACGTGCTGTTGAAGAGCTGGTGAAAGAGCGGAAGGCCGCTCCCGACTCCATCGGGTCGGCGCTCCGCGGTGGTCCGCACCTAGAGCTGCTCCAGATGCTAGGAAATGTATTCATACCGCGGGTATACGAGCTGCTGCGTCAAATAATTTGCTGTAAAAAGCTGACGAGTGACTGATGTAAACATTCATTTACTGCAAGTTCAGCGTGCTGTATGTTAATTGATGAATGACTGACTTATTTAGGACTCCTCAACTACTAGTTAAATAAATAAAGAAATATTCTTTCGGAATGTTGACCTGTGTGTATAATTTTTTTTTTACTGAAAGAAAGTTGCCTTAATCATAAGTTCAAATACAAGAATCAAAATCGAGGAAGAGTTTAATGTGACTTATAATACTTCATTTTGTTTTCCCTTCACTCCCCAAATGTATTTTGCTCTTTATTTGTTAATGTTGAACCTACTCTTTGCTTCTCATTTTTTAAATACTCTGTTTTCGATATTGACATTATTGTCATCACTTCTCTTGTCAGTTTATGACTGGATAAGAAATGGAAACAATCGATCATTATTTTTTTTTTTTGCTTCAGGAACTGTGAAGTGAAAGTTAAATTGTACTTATAACAAGCATCTGAATACCAGGTGCTTTTTTTAACAAGTTAAAATGCAATCGCGAATTAATTATAGAACAATCAATCAAATGTAAACTAGTCACAAATACTTGTTAGAGAAAGATATAATATAAATGATTTGTTACGAATTTTTTAAACAAGAGAAACAGTACAATGAAAAACCAAAGTATGATTAATGCCTTAAGAAGTGAAACAATGATTTATTTTTAAAAAACAACTTAGGCAATAAAAATTAACTAATTTAGATTTTATCATATGACAGGAAATGTGGTCGTTAATGAATAAAGAGGCTAAACTAGGATTTAGAAAGATTCAAGAGGGTCTTTAAGAGAATCTTTTAAAAATGCAATGAATAAAATATTCAAGAAATTTGGATGGTCAATATGTGAAATGGAATCGGAAAAAATATCGAGGTCTCTGTCCAAAAAGAAACCGAACTTTTCGAAAATAGGAGAAACTAGTAATAGTAGTACGTTGCATCTTCATGTTGTTAAATGCGGTAATAGTATATTGCGTAACGAGAGTTGTAAAGTTACGCACGGTGGAAAAGTTGCGCATGAGCCGCGCAGCGACGAATGCAAGTAATTCCACAAGTGCGTAATTGCTTTACAACTCGAGTTTAGTACTATACTTACTTTATCTACGACCACAAAAATTAACTTCAAAGTAATGAGCAATGACACTTGCAATTTCGACGACTCTCAATGTAATGTGATGCGGCTACGTAGATCTAACTACAACAGAACATACTCCAATTACTCCGATGATTGAACCAGAGCTTTCAGATCATGGTAGAAAATTTGACATTTGTCACAAGCTTGTTGGGTTATATTTGGCGGTGAAAATCTTGCAGTCCGTCGCGTGTTGTGTTCCAGGAAAAACTTATCGATATTTTCAAGATTATTGTATGTTTGTGATACTGCCTCAGTTTTAATAATGATGCAATGAATGATTGTGTAAACAAAATTAGATCTTCAGTTCAGTCATGATTCTTTTATAGGACAATTTCAAAAGTTGTTGGCAGCATACGAAAATGTTGCCAATTGTTCAAATTGAAATTATATACAGTAATTTCCACAAAATATTCGTCGTTTTCCAGAATATTAACTCGATCTTCTTCATCGTCACTATCATTATAGAAAACCTCCTTTATAACATTCATGACTTAAATTAACATGGCAATTTTGAGGTTATATTAGTTTGACGTTATTTCAAATTTTTACCCAAATTGCTCTAATACGTTGTTACTCTGAGTGCTCGCTGACAACGTGATCAAATATCTACTCTACATCCAGTCGCTCTCCACTCGTTTTGATCTTCAATATGGAGGCAATTCTGGAACGTAGCATTATATACGTCTGTCATTAGAAACGAGTTATACAAAGTGCCAAGAGTGACAGTGTATTTTGACCAAAACGGTTGGAAAATGAGTTTTAAATAAAGAGTTGCAATGGATTTTTTGTGTTAAACTTAGTAAAAGCATATCAAATAGTTCAAATAGCATACGGTGATGAATACTTCTCCCATACTCGCTTATGAATTCTTATCCTATATTCGAGTTAATGGGTGGTTTAAACGATTTGAAAGTGATTGTCAGACGCAGGAGGACGATGAAAAATTAGACCCTCCAAAAACTGAAGTAAACATCCAAAAGGTGCGTGATTTTATTAAAAAAAAAAACCGAAATCCTCCGTGAGAATTAATGAAGATGAATTGTGGATTTAAAAATTAACTGTGTACTTTAGACCGAATTTTGCCTCTCCTGCCTTTGCCACTGGTTGCTTTTGCTCCTCGCTTGGTCATTGTGAGACTGTTTTTAAGCAAGAAGCAAGTTTATGTGACTTCTTTCTCTTCGTCCAACTTCATTTATCGTTGAAAGGAAAGCGATACGGTACGATTGAAAACGTTCAAGCGGCAGTGACGAAAGATCCTCGACTGTCAACAGTATCTCAAAAACCATTATAAAGAAATTCATACTCGTTGAACGTATTATTGTTCATGCCAAATACTGTACCGAAGCTGAAGAAGAGTATATCGATTGAAATAAATTATTTCTAAAATTATATTAACCTGTTTTATTTTATATTAAAAGTTTGGACTCTTTTTGGACAGCTTGTATACAGTGTGTCCCAGATTGAGTAGGCTACCATGTAGGCTACTAGTGAAAATAGAGATTTGGTTAAAGGGGCAATATTTTGCAGTTTTATGTGCTGATTCAGATTCCGTTGAGAAAATTTGAAAATTCCGAATACTACAGATATTATCACAGAAAAACTGAAAATCGCTATTTTCTTTAATGTCCAATAACTTCGCACTTATAAAAAATATGAAAAAATGTTTCGTTACTATGTTTGATAAAATACAGCTGAAAAGACGAAATTCAAGATGGCGGCTGTCAGTAATAAGTAAATAAGTAAAGGCAACCCGCTTACTTGATTAGTAATAAGTAAAGGCAACCCGCTTACTTGATTTAAAATAAAAATATTAAATTTTTTTAATAATTTTTTATTTAGATATGGGTTGTGATACACGGTTGAAACGAGAAAAAAAAAATGCTATTTAATCATACAACAATCTAATATGGCATCTATTTAAAATAAGAAAGTTGCTATCAATATCTTGACAGCCGCCATCTTGAATTTTATCTTAACTGTACTTTCAGCTGTATTTTATCAAACATAGTAACTTTTATACGAAACATTTTTTCATATTTTTTATAATTGCGAAGTTATTGGACATTAAAGAAAATAACGATTTTCAGTTTTTCTGTGATAATATCTGAACTATTCGGAATTTCCAAATTTTCTCAACGGAATCTGAATCAGCTCATGAAACTGCAAAATATTGCCCATTTAACCAAATCTCTATCTTCACTAATAAGAAAGTTACCCATGGTAGCCTACTCAATCTGGGATACACTGTATAAATAAAACTTCAGTGAAGAAACAAGAAGCAAGATCTTGTATCTGAGAATTACTCATACTGCATATCCATTTTAAATTGTGACCTCTTTTTTACTTACGAAACGTAGTTGCGATCTTATGTTTCAGTAAATAAGTCATCTTAGACAATTTTTCTTCTACAATTGTACACTCCTGTACATTGTCTGTAGCGTACACTAAGCTAACTGTAGCACTAAGTTACAGAAAACTGTAATCAATCCTCTGTCCTAACTCCTTTAGAAGGATATTCAGTTACTGATATGAGAATCATTTAAACCAAACCAATACTTTTTTTGAATTCTTAACTAATGTGTGGTCATGAAGTTCTCGTTTATAATTTAATTTAAAAAAATTAACGGTGTAAGTTCTAAAGGAATGTATAGTCGCAATCATAATTCATGACGCTTACAGAAAGCTTACAGAACATCGCATCCATTTTCTTCAAAACTATGAACGTCCAGTACATCCAAATCTTATTAGAGTAAACTAATTCGTACCCCTCAAGAATAGATGCCTATAACTTTACGAAGTTTGAAGTAAAATAAACCGCAACAGCAATAATAAACTCGTTGTTAACAAAGTCAATAATTTTACAAGCAAACAAAAATGCAAAATGACGAATTCTTAAGAAATAAAAGCTTTTCAAAAACACGGAAAAAGTACGATTTAAGATCAATGTTCCAAAATCGTGCCGAACCAGTTTTCGGCCTTTTTGCTTATTTTTTTTCTTCATTTTCTCTTGTTGCCTTTATTGGCTGTCTTTTTTTAACGCTGTTTGTCCTTTTGAAAGTCTTTCTTCTGTTAAGTTCTTAGGTGTGCTTAGGTGTCTTTACTGCAATCAACTTTTCATCTAAATTGTTTTGTATGAATTTTCTGTTAGAATTTGGGTGTCCATAGTTCTCTGGGACAGTTTATTTGAACATGTAAGTATTTGAATCCTCGGAGATATGTTTTCTATGTCAGTGCGAATTGATAAAGCACTATTGCGAGCTATTGGTACGAAACGCCTCTGTGAGTTTAAATTTGCCAAGGAAAATTTTAACAACTGACCGGCGGTAACAGAACCAAAAATAATATTGCATATAGGTGTACTTTTGCACAAAAAAACTTGTTTCATTGTTTTCCTTCACTAGAATTGATGCAAAATCATTATGAGTGACGTAAAACTCTTACTCAAAACTAGTCCAAAAACTTATTTTTTTAAAATTTCCCATAGACTGCCTACACTGCCTACCACAATAACATGGCTAGGTTAAATCATATAGTTCACTGTTATTCACAGTTTGCGCTTATCACCATTACGACTTACGAGAAATTGTGAAAGTACGATTTAGGCGCAGGTACGAATTAGACAAGTTTACCCTACTTAAAATCAGGGAGGTCGTAAATTATTTTTTGCTTGGAAACCACAAATAAAATGTCCACGATAAGTTTTTCTGCATAGGTTATGTCACGAATTATGATTGCGACTGTACATAGAAAGGTACCAAAGGGTTACTATCAGAGTAAAAAGTTCTGAAACCCGAGTTTGAAGGTCTACCTATATCAGATACAGAGAGCATGAATTTATTAAAAATTTTACAATGTATGGATCATATTTTTATGTTCAAAAAATAGGTATACATTTCAATTTTTGATCGAAACCGTTTTGAAAATTTTCTAAAAGACATCGAAACAACACCTACTTTATCACATTTTTTCACAGTAACGCCCGATTTTACAATCGTCGGATAAGCAGTATTCTTAGAATAACGTGACGTAAGTATGGAGGAACATTAAAGGATATTCGGCGAGCAGTTATTTCGTCCTTATTCCACGACTGTGAAACTGGGCCTAAGTAACCTTAAAGTGCACATATTAATTTATTATTTCAATCAAGTCCCAAAGCTGAATAGCTGAATCATTTATTAATTAATCAATTAATTTACCACATTGCTTATTCTATGAATTTATACATATTTGTTAGTTAAGGTTCTCTGCTAAATAATTTGAAACCGAATTATTAAACAAAATAAATCCGTCTCTGGTTAGAATCTGTCTTTAATCAACTTCAAGAGCTCCAGCCAACAAAGCACCGGACCCAAGCACGTTGAACGGGTTTCTCGTCGAGCACATAAAAATTGCCCACATGAATATTCCTAATCAATTTTCATCGAAGCCGCAATTAATCAAATAAAGCGTTTCTTCAAAATTTTCCTTTTATCGCGGCGCAAGATTTACGACACGCGCAAATATTACCATAGCTGACTAACAAAATAATGACTGGCGAATACTTATTTACATAATTAACGCTCGACGATGGTCAATTAAAGTAACTAATTATTTGTTTTTGTGAGAGTCTTTTCCACGCCCGATGTTTTTCTGAATTATACTTCTTCAATAGAAAATCAGAGTATGTAGTAAACAATCGTTGTTAAAGTGAGAAAATATGTGACGACATAACTTCATAATAACTCAATGGAAAAATTCATCCTCATTATTATGATAATCATGAATTTGTTTTACGAGAACTTGATCGACATATTTGGAACAAAAGCATCGTTTCAAAGGCAGTTGCATATAATTTCTGTATAGCACGTTATTAATGCCTATGCATAAAGCGGACATTAAAGCGAAGACTCAGAGTTAGGTGTGGTGTAAGTGCCTCAAGGCAGGCACAGCACACTATGAACGAGTGCACTACTTCCTTATATCCTAGTGTTTACACAAGACTGGCCGCTTATACAGCGTAACTACTGTGAGAAAATTCTGTATTACGCATAAATTTCAACAAAATGGAATTTTATCTTTAGCTGTTTAATTTCTGCAGAATCAAAAAAATATCAGGAGTAACTTTTAATTAGTAATACAAATCTCAAAGTGCAGAAAATAAAAAAAAATTGGTTTCACCCATCCAAACCTTTTTGAGATACGTTTAGGACTAAAAGATGTTATATAGTAAAACCAGAAATTAATTAGAAATACAATTCATGTTCTATATTATGCTTTATTACTTACTATTAGTCACTGCTGATTTTAAGATCATCATGATTCATACCACCTCCTCAAATAAAAATCACATATCCTATGTACTTTTAAGTTTATCACTGAGTTATTTTTTTTACTTTCGCATTGTGTGTAGTGTTTTCCAGAAATTTTTTAATCATAGAATCACGTAATTTTTTTCTTGCAAGATAGATGGGACAAGTTTAAAGATAAATTTTTGTGTAGAGTAAAAATTCTCCTTATACGTAATAGGTACTGAAAGATCACGTGATCTCTCAATCATCCGCCTTCACCCGTGTGTAAAATATGTAATATGCGGATGAATGTGAACGAATAAGAAACGAAATGACCTTCAATCACAATTGCTCGTTCTGTATTAACTCGCAGAATAATTTGAATTGGTGATAAGTGAATCAGTTTATGGCTCGATAATAATTGAAAACGATTGATTATTATTTATTTTTTAAGAAATGAGAAGTGAGAATCGAAATGAAAAGTTAATCCTATCTTAATCTGGCGCTGCTAATGAATCTGTTAACTTCGAAAGGCAATTGTAATGTTCTCTGTTCGTCTACTAGTTCAAGCGCGAACTTATCGTGATAGCGCTGTTAATATTTATTTATAATTGTGTGGCACACATCCTGGGGCAACCGCTACAGTTTCAAAGTAACCTACAAAATATCTATCGACCAGTTCCGCGTGTAAAGCTTCATACATCATTAAAACCACAATGTCGGATAATGAAGTCTTAAAAAGTCGAAAGAAGAACGCAGAAAGAAGTCGACAACAAATGACTCGAAAGCAAGAACCTATTGACGGTTTAGTGGAACACTTACCAACAGACCACAAAACAGTCTTTCATTCGGGATATGTGTCAGCGAAATGAACCATTGATAAATCTCACGACTAAAATGTAGATAATTAACGCCCGGTTATAATTGGATCCAAAGCAGAAAAAATTCTGATGATAAGGACGCAATAGTTCACGCGAGAGTAATCCACGCGGCAATAATAATAAAAAGAAAACGTTACCTGAGAGTTTGGCATTCCTGTCGGCATAAAATTTTTCGGTATGAAACTTAAAAGAATTCCCGGGTGAAAAATTAAAGTGTCAGATATTTTGGAAACAACTTATTCGACGTCCACGATTTTTAAATTACACCCTAAGAAGAGGCGCAGAAAAAGTCGCCCGCCGTCCAGATATAAGAATGCGCAGCCGTTTATTTGCGTTATTTTAGAAAATTATTTTCTGAAAGTGTTCCGAATGGTGTATAATGAAAACTCGTTCGTGCGATAATCATCCGTGCAGTTATACACCTGATGATAATATAATTACATATATTTGTGTTGGCCAGAATACGTGAGCTATAATCGGATTTTTGTTATAAATTCACATTATGAAAGTCTCTTAATAAATACTTCATCAGTTTTTTTTTACATCCCCATTCTAGATTCTTTAATGAATATCGAGACAAATTACTTGCAGATTTGTAATAGGAAAAAACATTATTAGGTTCTACAATTTAAAACAAGGAAAATATTAAAATAATCGCATCATTAAATTATCACCTTAAAAATTGATAAAATTGGCAATTATGATAAAGTGACGTTACAAATCATGATTACAGTTTAATCACAATTAATTTACATATACTCTGACATATGACGGTTGTAACGACAACCAGCGATAGGGTGGGTCTCCTTGAGTAAAAAAGTCACCAGTTATCATTTGACACACATGTAATAGATCACCCTGTATGTTATGAGTTACGATTATGAACCAAATTTTGTTTTCTTACACCGTGCTATTTATTTGTGACGTTTCGTTTACAGTCATTTTATAGTAAAAAATTATAGAGAAAAATTAATAATATTTAACAATATAACTGTAATGTTCAGAGCGCGGCAAAGAACTACCCTCCCTGCTTCTCTTACATACAGATTGAAGACTTTAACTGTGGCCAATAGTGGTTTCATGAAGAGCAACAAAGAACTCTTGAGTCGTAATGCATTAAAAAAATACTGCCCTTACACTTTTGAAACGTGAAAAGTGGGCAACAATGTAGTGAGGATTACGTATTACAGCAAACACAGCAGATATGCGAATGGTAATCAGTGGATTGCAATAGATTCAAAAGCAGCAACAAGTAAATTAATTAAAACACATAAATCAAGCTTTTAAATCTTAGATGCGATGACATCGGCATTAATTATTGTGTATTGTGTGTACAGTCGCAATCATAACTCATGACGCTTGCAGAAAGCTTACAGAACATCGTACCCATCTCCTTCAAAGCTATAAACGTCGAATGCATCCAACTCTTACTACTTAAAAGTGTCCAGAATGTCGAAAATAATTTTTTGCTTGGAAACCACAAATAAAATGTCCATGATGAGTTCTTCTGTAAAGGTTATTTCATGAATTGTAATTCCGATTGTATATCGAAACAAGCACACTGTACCAGCCTCCTTCAACCAATCTCATTATTGCTCTTGATGAAACCATGACCATTGGTTAAAGTGAAAGTCTTCAAACGATAGGTATATCAGCTTTAGTAAGCATGTCCTGTATTTGGAACGACAATACCGTAATGGTATATAAAATTTGTAATATTTTTGCGCTGAAAACTTACCATCTGAAATTCATTTTGCGCGTGATGCAAAATTCAGCAGCTTTAAAAACCTCTGACACCTTAGCCCATTCCTCGAATGCAAAATTAAACAAGGCATTGTCATTGTGCTTGTCATTGCCTGACTGCTTGGATCAGTGGCACAGGTAACAACTTGCGCAGTAAAACCAGCACTTTCCTGACTCACATAAAGAAGTGTCCAAGTGGAATTTTGATGGAAGGACAACATTCCAAACCAGCGACTAAATTGCAGGCATTCACTTCTTACAGTCCTCGCAAATATGAAAGAAACCAAGCCAGGTAAAAAAAGTGGCGGTAAAATGTAAAGACCATAATTTTTTCTGTGGAATAAATAATGTACATACGACTTTTGCATGTATTATGTATCTTTGTTCCACACATTTCATCATGTCTCCCATTTTTTTACTGAAAATAAACTTCGTGGTGGCTTCCGCATTTGCGAGGACTATAATTCTTCTTAGTATGTACCACGACCCATTCAGAAGAGGCAAAAGTAAGCTTGTATTGTGTGAAACCCTTATAGGCAGATGGTGAAGCTACGGGCATTAATTTCATAGGAAAGTGCTTGGAAATTTTGAGCAAAATCTGCGGTAATGGGGAGTTCGTATAAAAATATCAACTCGTGGATGTAAATTAGTGGTTCCCAAACTTACTACGCCCATGGACCCCTTCTCATAGGAAAAACCTGATCATAAACTACAAGTGAAAAACGTAACTCTACACAATTGCATATTAGCAAAATTACAAATTTAACTTTGATGTCTTGAATAGGTCTATGGTCTACTTTGGGAACCACTAATGTAGATGGAAGACCATTTGGTTATCCTGTGATACTGGGCGAATCGAGACGTACTCAAAATCATTACTGTGGATCTGGTACATACTACGAAGGTGTACGAATAAAATATCATTTTAGGTCTTGGGAATAGTTAGTAGAATTTTAATGTGAAACAAAACTTGCTTGTGATTTGTGGACGTTACATTTTATACTAAAACGTGTAGTAGAGAATTTTGGAATAGCAATATCTCGTGCGCCAAAGCCATTGCCTGATTGGAAAGGAGCTACATATCATGTCTACTAAAGCTATGCGTGAAGTTAATGGCATAGCTAAAATTAAAGAGGCTGTTGAAAAATTTACTGCACGACACTAAGATCATTTTGCACTATATGCTGATGAATTTTCTGTGGGCAATGAAAGAAATGTTAGCGTGAGTATATCACCGGAAGTTGAGATCATTTGAAAGAGACTGCCAGATAACGTCTATTAGCAAAGACGATTCAAAAACTCCTATTGTAACAATTTGAAACTAGTCCTTTCGGAAAACAAAAACTTGTTCAATAAAAATGAAAAAGCGATGTGATTTTTACGAAGAGTGATTGTAAGAATGTATTATGTTTTAATTTATCAAAATTACCTCTGAATTTTTTGCCTTTCTCTAACAGCTTTTTGTGTTACATGCAGATTGATGCAATTTTGATATTTAATGGCACGTTTCAACCGGACACTTCCAAATAGAGCGTCCGCGACTGAAAACCTGAACTTCCTACTTTTACCGTAACTAATAAATTCAAAACGCAATACGCATTTTCACTGCATACGTACGAAGATGGAAGGCAAAAATCGAAACCTAATGATAGTTAACTGTTCGAGACATGCACGAACCAGTGATACAAACATCTTACTGCAGAGATTCCGCAAGAGTGATTAATGCTACACCTTAAGTGAAGGTTTACATATTCTCCATCACGGTGGTAATTTATTAACTCGTATTTCCTAAAATATCGGATCGTTGTCGCGTATATGCGGTGCGAAAATATGAAGGGAACGTAGCTAATGAAATAAAAAGGAGGCATAGAGAATGATTTAGCGCCTAGCGTTATTCCGCCTTTTATGTTCGCGTGGTCGTTTTTATTAATTTCCCCGTTACGTTGACATTAACGCACGTAAAAATATAAACAAATTCCCAAGTATGGCTAGTTCCGCGCTTACAAAAACGTTTAATTTAATATCTCGCGGTCGTTACGCAAAACGAAAACCAATAAATATGATAATTAAGCAAATTTAATAGATTTCACACTCGATTTTTATTCAGAAATCCCATTAATAATTTAATCTTATCAAACATTAATTTGACATCGAAGAAAGAAAGTTCCTAGTTTTTTTTTCTATGTCTCTCATGCAAGCAATCAATCAAATCGATCTGCTTATTAATAAGACTACGTTAAAATCCGTTTCATAACCTCAAGTGTTTACGTTTTGAATTCTAATTTAATAAATTTAAATACTGTGCTAGGAAAATTGTTTCTACTTGACAGGTTATGAATGTCGCGTTTCTTGTGGTTTTTTTTTAAGTAAAAACTCTTCATGAGAATTAAACAACGATTTCCACCTCATTGATTTATTAAAGAAAAATTCCCGAAACCAAATTCCACAGTAATAATATTGTTTATTCATTTCGAAATTAATTACCGAAATTATTGTTCGGTGAAATAGATTCTTAGCAGCAGTAATTTTTTACAATTATTGACTGTTGAATAACAATTGTTTCGGCAGATATTTTACGAGCTAGCTACTTAAATTTTTGAGAATTTGGGGATCCCATTCCTTAGAGGCTTAGAGAAAATGATCTTCGCCATAAACGTAAAATAACTAGAGATAATTATTCAATTCTGTTGGTTAATTTATTAGATCATTTGAGTTTTTAATGTTATCAATTGCTATGTGTAAGGTAATGAATAACTCATATTGAAAAGTATGGTAAACTAGAAGAGGTAGAACGAATTCGTAAAATAATTGATATAATTGAAACTCCTTATTGCAGGAGGAATTGGAATATAGATATTCACAAGGCCTTGCCAATATTCCCCGATAAATAAGACTTTTATCATCTATGGTGCCATTTGTTATCATATGACTATTTTTAACCCACTTGTTGTTGCTATTATATTTAATACATTGCATTCTAAAGCAAGCATTCACTACAGTTAGAAGGCACATACTAGTCATAACTTGTAATGAGAGCATCAACTCCCTTCCCTCCTTCGGATTAGATGGATAACAATTATTTATCATAAAAATTTTTATGTGTATATACTTCTTCTATTGTTAGTTCTCTCATGCTGGTTTCTTCTTTATACTCGTTTCCGTGTCTCATTTGTGTGATTATTTTACTAATAATCTTTTACCTTCTTATTTACGAATTCAGTAATACTTCTTTTACTGTATGCCTTTGTTTTTATATTAATAATAATTTATTGAGCTCAAGGATCATCAATCGTGACATAAGCCAAGTCAAATATACACCTAATAATAATGACAAAATAATAAGAACATTATGGACAAACTTTGTATACGTACATTTATATAGTGGACATAACAACTACTTGTCAACAAAGTCTTTAATACTGTAACAGCAGCGCTTAATTAAATAAGTCTTTAAAGAGTTTTTGAAAGATTGCAGCGTTTTGCAACCAGTAACCTGTGAGGGTAGCTTATTGTAATATGATAAACAAGAGTACATTGGAGACTTTTCATATCTGGCCGTGTTGTGCGTTGGAATTGCTAAGGTAGAGCGGCATCGCGTACCATAATTATGAAAATCACCATTAGTTTCGAACTCACTGATATGGCTATATACATATACATAGCATTTGTAGATGTACAAGGAGTAAAACGTCATGATTCTTTGGTTGATAAACGTTGGTTGGCATGAGGTCATACAGCCCATGTCATATATAAGCCTGATAATCCTTTTCTGGGAAATGAACACTCGTGCAGCTTCACAAGAACTACCCCACACAATAATATTGTAGGACATATGGCTGTAGATCATACTGTAATAAACTTGTAGGAGTGCCAATCGATCCAAAACCCGTTTCAGTTTGAGTAGGGCGTAGTAGGCAGTGTGGAGCTTTTTAAAAACACATTCAACCTGTTCAGTGAAGTTAAGTCGTTCGTCAAGAGTAATACCCAGAAATGTTGTATTTAGAGATAATTTAAAGTTTGGGAAGTCTGGTTTTCCTAATTATGTAGAATTGCATACAGACAGTTTTGCTATTATTTAGTATAACTCGATTTCTCGTACACCAAGATTCCATGCTGCTAGTTATATGGATTATTTTCTTTTCCACTTCCCCCACTGCGTCACCGGTCACTAGAAAGGATGTGTCGTCAGCAAAATTGATCAAGAAGCCGTCGGGCACGTGTCTACGGAGTTCGTTTATGAACATCAGGAATAGCAGGGGATCAATTGTTGATCCTTGTGCAACGCCTAGCTGTAAATCTTATACTGATGATTTATTTCCATTTATTTCAACAAAAAGTTTCCTATTTTCAAGGAAAGATATGTGAAGGTTAAGGACATTACCTATTATTCCTAATGCATACATCTTACTTTCAAGCAGTTTTCTGTCGATCAGATCAAACGCTTTTGAGAAGTCGAAGAAAATTCCAACGACCATCTTATGTGCATCGAGGTTTTTTCTAATTTCTTCAATGAAGGTAAAAGTAGCTGTTTCAGGATTCGTGGCATCGCCTATTTTAAATACAGGTACAACCCGTGCTGTTTTCAATATCTCAGGATACTTGCTCTCCTCAACAGCCTTGTTCATTAAAATCGCCAGTGGTGGAGCAATTTTACGTGCTAAATTCTGAACAATTTATGCTGGTTATTACCTACAGTTGTAGCCTGTAGTGGAGGTTGGTGTCCAAAGTTTCTTTCCAGTTCAGAGTTAGCTACTGTTGAAAAATATTTCCCAAATATATTAGCAACTTCAACAGGTTCGGTTATTAAGTCTTCTGAAGCCTCTTCGGTTCTAATTCCAACTTGAGTGTTTTTTCTCCATCTACCAAGACTGTTGTTTACCAATTTCCAAACTGAGCTATTTCTGTTTGTACTCTGCTGCACCAAGTTACTGTAATAATCTTTCTTAGCTTTAATGATGTCAATCTTGTGGAGTTTTTTCAGGAAAATGTATACTTGTTTTAGATTATCATTATTTTTGGCAATATGATACATGTCCTTTAGGAACGCACTAGCCTGCCGGATGTCATCAATTATCCACGATGGGGAGGCAGTCTTACCAATATCAGGTTTCTTTTGCCAGGGATGAGTGATATTGAAGATTTCAATAAATTGTGTAATATAGAATTGAAATGTAGTGTCTGTGTCCCAGTAGATAAGAGAATCACAATTTATGGTATTTAACATTAGTTCCGTGTTCAGCATTCATGGAAATGTATTGCAATTTAACATATTTTTACATGTAGAATTCAAAACATGATAAAAAATATAGCATTCCATTTAAAATAAGCGAGTTGATAGCGACTTCCGGTACAACCGGAAGTGATACAAAGACAATTTTATTTTATTTAAAGAGATCTCTACGGAAAACCCTTGTTCCTTAAATTTCAAATATCTACGTGAACTGCAACCTTGAAAACTTTTAACGAACGGTTTATGTGGATATCCCTGTATACAGATATAACGTTGCCCTCAAATAAGTAATATGAGATTTTGACTTCTTCCACATTTCCTTACATACCTACTAATAGGAAGAATAGTTGAAAACGGAGTAGGAACGTATTTCTTCTATAGCTCCCTTAACTAATTATAAATAAAAATAAAAAAAATTATCACTTATAATGAGGTCCATATTAATAAATTATTGTACAGGGTGTCATGAATCTTGGCGAAACTTTTTATGTAGAACGACGGGAGAGGTGAATGACACTCGATATACAAAAAGAAATTATGATAAAAGTTTTTTAATAAGGGAGATATGAATTTAACTGGAAGGCTTCCGCGGCCATTGTCCATATTAAAATTGGCTTCCGGTTGGAACCGCGTCTCGTTGACTTCTTCTACTGCAGACGTTTCGTTCTCCATTGCAGAAGAACTTCCTCAGTCTCAACGACTAACGAGAAGCAGCAACCATACCACTAGCAGCAGCAGCTCTGAGAAAGTTCTTCTGCAATGAAGAACGAAACGTCGGCAGTGGAAGAAGTCAACATGACGCGGTTCCAACCGGAAGCCAATTCAAACAAGGAAGATATGATTTTTTAAAATGTAGAGGAAAACTTTTGGTTATACTGATTGACACTGAAAATATATACGTAATCATCTCTTTCCCAATTGGTGCACATGCACATGAGGTCATAAACCAGTATACTATCACTCAATATGGAAATATAAATGACACCCATCTCCGTTATTAAAAAAAAAATTTTATTGTATTTTCTTTTTGTAAATCGATTGTAATACAGTCGTTCTATATAAAAAGATTCACCAAGATTAATAACACCCAGTATAATTCATTTTAGGTGATAAATATCGTACAAGATATTTTACTTTATAATGAAAAGTTAAGGAGCTATTGAAGAAATTCTTACCAATGTTGCACCCTGTATAATTTTCTTATACATATAGTATATACAGTGTGCCCACGGATAGGTGATACGAGAGGTATAAATGACCAGAAATTTTCAGATAAAACGCCGTTTAGCAGTTAATCCCTGCTTGTTCTTGAATTTATTCTAATCACACTTTTAATTTTTTAAATCAAGGCATTAGATACACTTTTTGAGGAAGGGTTAACATGTTTTTATCATTGATAATGCAAAACAGGATTCGAAAGTCTAACATGAAATGGAAATGACAAATACGTCAAATCTGTTTTTGTGTCTATTTGATCCGACTAAAAAAATAACAGAAATTTTTTCAAAGTCCAAAACTGTGGAAATTTGTGGATGTAAATGTTAAATGACTACACGTAGGAAAAGTAAGATGAGAATTAAGATTTTCACATACGGCAAAAATTATTCTAAAGAATAAATTTTTTTGAGAAATCAGTAATTAAAAAAGTTTTTCCTCTTTTATCACCTATCCGTGGACACACTATCCAATATTTAAATTTATATAATTTTCAAATAATCATGAAAGCATACTGGACTTTAACGTAAACAAAAACAAACATAAAATGTATGTAGGTCAGGAGATTCCACTCCGAGGAGCACGAGCATCAAAACATTCACATTTTCTAATTTTTTCAAACATCATCACCGGACCGCACCCATCTGCGATCACCTATAATTTAAAGGCAACGCCGATTCAATTTCAATCTCACAAATCGCAATTTCTCTAGGCATTCACCCCAAATAAAGTCCCTGGGCAGTGCAAGGAAAGGCGCGCGAGTACGTAAATAATGAACAGCTTTCGAACGGTGAGCTGTTGCAGATGCTCATTAAAACGAATCTACGCCGGCCGGGGAAAAACGCGGGGCTAATTAATAACACGAGAAGAACAAAACTAAGGCAGAGCTACCAATTAAAATGCGTTCGGACGAAGAGTAAGAGTGACTACTTTCTCCGGCGCGAAGAAAGGTAATTATAACCGGATGAAATGTTAATTGCTCGACTTCAAAGTGGGCATTTGGTTGTAATGCTCATTCTGAACAGAAGAAATTACCACACACAGGTTCCCGAGTAAGTGAGAACCGATTGTCTTTTCGAATTATTATTATTAACATAATAATACTTTCGATTTTAACTAACAATAAGCGAGTCTTTATTTAATTGTTTGGAATTTACAAAACAAATTAGGTACACATATTTATTTGCATTGGTTCTTCTCAGGACAATTACTCCCACAAAAAAAAAACTTACATACATGAGATAATGAAATAAATTTCACTTTTTTTGGGGGGGATTATTAAGTAGCATTCCAAATACTATACAAATATTTTGCTCAAATTTAATTGTACGAGGAAAAATATTTTTTTTAATCATTTGGTCTTTTGCAGGAAGAATACAGATATCAGGAAACAATTTCTTATTCGAATTTAAAAAATTAATTCAAATATTATACTCCTATCATTTAATATTTGACTTAACTAAGCATTACGTGTAAAATAGAAATGTACTCATAGACATTACTTAATATCTATTTTGAAAAAGAATTTTACCTTCTGATGAACACCATTTTTAAGTTCTTCTTTTTTTAAATTGTATATTCATATCACAAACTCTTTTAAACGGACACTAAATGGCGCACAAACACTTAACGTTTCGCAGTCGTTCGACAGCTTCGTCAGAAGTGAAACATTAAGTGTTTGTGCGCCATTTAGTGTCCGTTTAAAAGAGTTTGTGATACAATTTTCATCGGATAAGAACCAGCTTCAATTGTATATTCATACTTTCATAGTAATATTTTATTATATCAAACTTGCCCCTATGTTCGATTTTTAATTGAAGTAGTCATCCAACAAATTTAAATTCAGAAAAAATTCATTTAATTGCCCTCATGTCTACAGACCATAGATACGTACATTTAAAATACAACCATGCGAAACATAATTCCGCGTTAATTGCTTCTTCATAAGAAACTCCGGTTTTTGCGTGCCGGAGCAAAGCAAAAATAAAAGGAGCGCACAGGATAAGCAAAGCTGACTTATGCACGTGCAAGCAAACGCTTACGAAAAGTTCAAAAAAGAACCTAATAAAATTCGAAACGTTCGAGTGAACAGTACGACGATGTTTTAATTTTCATCTAGGAAGTCATGAAACCGAGTTAAAAAGTTCGCGTTTGCACGAGCTGCTCAAACGTGTGCACACGCGCGTTGCTGACATCTGTTGGCCACACAGGGAATCTGCGGCACAGTTTAAATCATTTGACAAACACCGTGATCACGATCGGAAGCTTTCCCGGACCTACCAACGTTCCGCACCATAAGATAAAACCATATTTTATCTCGGACACGTTAAATTATTACCGTGTTTTCTTATTTGTAGAACAGAAAAAATCGCGTTATCCTTTATCCTTCGTCCACCTAAAAAAATCATCAAATGAACAACACTTAACACTATTTTCTTTTCCAGAAAGATTTTAATAAATATTAAGAGATCTTTGATTTTATAATCTGTTAAAATTTGTTGTGAAGTATATAAGGTTATCATCTCCCTTTCTTCTTTCTTTTGATTTTTCAATTTATTAAAGATTGTTTTCATTTGACAATTTTATTTCAAGAAAAAAAACAGAATCAGAACAGAAACTCGTTATCCTTCAGCTTTCTCAGAAGATTATTAAAACTGCAATAAAAAATAAACGAGATATTTGATGATTTGTTTGAGGGCGTATTTGACAAAATGATGATTAATCTAATTTAATTCTATTTTTCAAACAGAACAGAAGAATATCCGAAGGATATTTTAGCCTTTTATATGAATAGATATTTCACGACATAAGTATTTGAATTTGAACGACGTATGTATTTCTGCAAACAAATTGATAAATACGCAGTTTACTTTAATGTTTTTTTTTTTGGCTTCCTTGTGCTGACGAATTTTTTTTTAGATCTGATCTGTGTACATGTAGGTACAGTCATCCGCACCTCTTTTCGCCATTGCATATTAAGCACGTCTTTAAACGTAACATGAGTCTTTTAAGTGCCTTTATAAACCACTATTGGAAATTGTAATAAGAAATAAAAAAATTCAAACCTTTTTTGTACTTATTAACAAATAGTGTGGGATTTTTCCAAGTGTTGTTTTTACGACTGTCGATGACAGATATACAGCAGTGTAGGCTACGCAAATAAGTTTAGATATATAATTGCGATTGGCTGCCTCATATTTATTACAACCGGTAATTTGAATATACGGCTTCTTCGTTATATTTTACCTTGCCATAATGACATTTTGCTTAACTGCCGTCGATTTATACACGCCTGATATTCAAATTTGATCTCCTCGCCCTTCTCATTTCTTCATTAACATATACAAAAGCCGAGCGGCTACTGCACATGCAGCACGGTGAGCATAATTAAAAATAATTAGCAATAAAAGTTACGATGTTCACTAGTAAATTTGAGGCGGTCTGTAATTTAGTGCGAGGCATAGAGTTGACTACAATCGACGTCATGGATTTTAGGCATCTATTATTTCGAGTGGCACGTTTATGGTTTACGTCAATTAAATCATATTTATTGAATTGATACGGAATTAGGAACCGGTCTTTTGAATTTATGTAATTTGCTTTCAGATTGCCTCCACTTACAATACAATACCCATTCAGAACTTATCGATTCTTTTCTGTAATTACACATTTCGGCTTTGCACAAAGCACTTACACTTTAACATTAAGTTCTATAAAAGTGCACAAACATTTTATTCTTTGGATGTTCATCAGGCACTTTTAACAAATTATAAGCAATCAGTAAAATTATAATTTACATCAAATTTATAAGACCCTTTTTAAAAAAGTATTTATTATTCAATTAAGAGCAATAGATTTGAGCCTTGCTTGGAACTGCAAAAATATTAACAAAATGATGGAAATGGAACAAAACATATAACACGATGTAACTATGTGCAATATCGACTTAAAAAAAAAAAGAAAAAGAAATTAAGACACATTTAGGTCCAGTTTTACAATCGTGGAATAAGGACGGAATAACTGTTCGCTGAATATCCTTTAACGTTCCTCCATATCTACGTCACTCCTACGTCACGTTATTCTAAGAATAATCCAACGATTGTAAAATCGGGCCTTAATAATTTAATTGCCAATGTGAATGCCAAACATAACAGCACGTATTTTTTTAATGGTCAGAGAAGTAACCTGTGAGCAACTAAAAATCAGATTAGAGTCGGCGGTGTAAAGAAAAAGTATGTCTGTTACTAACGCGGCATTAGGCTGATCTGACAGTTCACGAATGTATTAGATTAATTAATTCAGTTAATCAAAGACATACATTTTCTTTGCACCGCTGACTCTAATCTGATTTTTAGTTGCTCACAGGTTATAAACAATATTTAAAAATTATTTTATTGCTAAATCCAACCGAATAATTATTTTAAAAAATCTCATTTGAATCTTTATTTTTTATTAAAAGTTCTCTACAGAAATAATAAATATTTAATATCAAATGTTCAATAATAATAAACAGAAATCATATTCCACTGGATTAACTTTAAATAACTATCTGCAATTCCGAAAGAGCTAAAATTGCAAACTTCTCTACGTTTTGCAGTCGGTTGAGAATCTGTCAACTACAAACGAAATTTATAGAAGCTTACCATTTTTAAGCTCTTAAGAAGTTATTATCAAATTGTTATTCCAAAATCTTTGATCAAAAAGTATTATAATTTTAGTTTATTCCACTTTTCAATTTTATATTTAATTTAAGGACAAAACTGTGAACAAGTTGATGTCAACACTTTTACTATTTATATACAACTTCTCTAAAAATTGAACAAAAATTAATATTAAAGAAAATCTGCTTAAATATTATTTATACTTCCCAAGCAACAACATTTCGTTCATTAGACGGTTTATATACGACAGACAGGGATATTTTTGGTAATGGTATATAGAATACCAAAAATATTCATATTTTAATGGTACCCTAGGATATAAATGATACGTTAACTATACGTTTTCATTAAATTGTAATAAAATGTCGCGACTTGCAAAACACATTTATTAAATTACGTCTTATCATGTAGGCGTAGGCCCATAACATACATTTTTCTCATTAAAATTTATAATATAATCTAAAAAAGTATAATGAATGTTTAGATGTAACATTTATTAACAAATATTTATCCAAATTGGTCTTGTGACCCTTGTTACATAGTAAATTTTCTATAAAACTACTAACATTGTATCGCTACATAAGATGAGAGCTTAAAATATGAGTATCTTATAAATTTCGCCGCGAGATATCGCGACCTAAACTGTTGCTCACTGAAGTTGTCGTTTATAAGTCAAAACCGCAGGAACTTTCTTGCCCATTACAAATCATCACAAAATATATAATTACTACAAATGAACAGACACTTGGTAAAGTTGAATTAAATGTCAACATTTCGCTGTACGTTTCACAGCTTCTTTAGAATAAGTTGTAATAATATAAATATATAATTATAATAATTTTATAATTCCAAAATATACGTCTAGTATAAACCATGTATAAACGTTGCGCGTACCCTCTAAATATATATTTTGTGTAAACGTTATATTTATCCCAAAAAGAGACGTTAGTTAGACTGTCACTCATATGTATAAATACTAGTCTATAATATTCTACTTTTATACTAAACTCAAAACGCGTTTTAGACATATTCTATATTTGGTGTGTTATATGGGTTATAATTATTTCTAATTTAAATGATAATTAAACCTGATATTAACAATGAAAAAATTTTAATTCTATTACCAAAACATTTTTTATGTTATCTATCGAGCCATAAAAAAACCCTTTATTTTTCTAAGTAACACTTATTCCATCTGCTTTCCTATTGCCCCATACCCTCAGAAAAGAATTCATTCGGCAACTCTGCAAAGTATTGTTCACCAGCTTCTTTAAGTGCTTCATCAGATGCAAAACGATATGACTTACTTACGCGCAGAAAGATCGTCGCGACAAAATTCATTAATTCATTCATTCCTTCAGCATCCCAGAAAACTGTTGCCATCAGTTTGTCTCCAGAAAATTGTGTTTTGGCCTCTCCTTGGTGGTGGACAGCCTTTACGAACCTACTGCATAGATTCCTGTTTGTGGAACGGGAGGGTCTTAATGATGTACTCAAGTCTTATATCCGATGATAATTCGAGAAAGAAAATGTCTATCCATTTCCAACATGATCAATTTTTGGCCAGGTGTAAACAATCTGTAAATCCAGCATGCAAACACCTTTTTCATACGCAAATCATCATGTAAAATGTTCCGAATACTTGTTTCGGATATACAGACTTCATTGGCGTTAACAGATACTTTTATAGCCCGATCTTGCAGTACTAAATTTTCGACTTTTCGCACCATCTCTTTAGTTGGAGAGTCCAGTGATAGTCCGGCTTTTTATCTACCACATCGAAAGAGTTAATTTGAAAGTAACATGTTCTTCATACACAGCAACCATTCTTTCATAAATAAATAATTTTTGGGCCATTGCCTTCTTTTGTCAGGCTGCGATATTCCAGCTTAGTTTCACTCATTTTGTTAATAAATAAATCTTCCCAAATCTCTATAAACCGCACAAATTAAACACAGCTTAGCACATGTACTCGTAATGCCATGCAGAGAGGCAGGAATGCCTAAATTTAGAATTTGTTCCTATCATGCAGTTTCATCTAATATTTCTAGTAGCTTCCTAGTGATATTCTTGTTGCCAATAGTTACTAGTTGTCTAACAAAGTTTTAGTTACTTGCAAAAAGGCTTTGTTCTTATTTTGTATAATCCCATATTTCAGTGGCATAATCTGTATGTACACAAATTACTATCATAGAGCCAAGTAATTTTGTACTACAATAAGTTATTTAATAATTTCAATGTAAATAAAATTTCTACACAGATTCCTAGTATGCATTAAAGAAAGCAAAAATGTAAACGTATTAAGACATTAAAAAAATGTGTATAAAAATTGCAGCTATTAAATATTATAAGGAAATTCATAAGTGTGAATTCCACTTTACATAAAATTTTCTTACTAGAAATTAACTTCATTAATTGAATTACATAAAAGTTGCCTCCACAGTAACTTTTAAATTGTCCCTTTTTACTAAACTTTCAGCAATTTTTGGTTCTGTTTTACCTATATATAATAATATATATATATGATACAATAATTTCTTGAACTTATTCTTATTCCATGAATCGTACGGAGTAAACATAGTCAGAAATTTTAATTCAACATCGAGAAGTCTTTTACATCTTAAACGCTTATGACTGCACATTTTAAATTGAAAAATGACACACTGACACCCGAAATCGACTTGTTCAGATGCAATTTACGACTACGGTGTAAATAACTCTGTATTTATCCTTTGCCTGAAAATTCGAGGTTCCTATTTGTAAGTAAGATACAGAAGCTGATTATGACAACTGTAAGTTTTCAGGATTCATAATAGATATTAAGGCCCAGGGGCCCAATCCTTGAAATCATTCGACATCATGTCGTATGCGACATGACGTCAAAATGACGCAATTCTCGAACGATTTGTATAGTTTTGTATAAGAGTCTACGTCATTTTGACGTCATGTCGCATACGACATTACTCGAATGATTTCAAGAATTGGGCCCCAGTTGTAACTCGTGGCTAAATAAAAATCTGGTCAAGTAGGCTACGTTTAGTAATTGTGCTATGTAAATGCAATGGATAAAATATCGATCACAACCCACTTGACCAGGTTTTTATTTAGACGCTCGTTACAATTCCAGTTTAACATTAAGCCAAAGCTTAAACCCTTAACGACAATTGTTGAAATAATCGTTGTTATGGATTTAAGTTTCAGCTTAAATTTGAACTGGCATTGTACAACTGGGCCTAAAGGACATGTATTTTTTAACAATAGCAACCAACCATCATACGCAGTTATTACTCGATTAATACTATAACTATTTTACTTTATTTTCTTATACCATGTGTTCAAAAAGTAATTACATAAGGCTTAGTCATAAAAAGCAAAAGTATTGTCTACTGCAAGCTTTAGCTTTAACTGTCGTCACTGTTGTTATCCTAAATTTATTTTGAAAACCAAATTAAGCTACAATTATAATTACTTGTTGAACTCACGGTACTTGAAAATAATTTATTGCTTAAAATATTTAGTATTATTAAAGTAAAGAAGAAAATATAAATAGGCCATATCTACAAGAGATAAAATCTAAAACAGACAAAATGTAAACAAGACATTCAGAACAGAACAACTTATTTTAATTAACGAAGCGTTTGTTGAGTACACAAAGTAATTAACTCGTTTTATTGATAAGTGCTTTTTAAGTTAATTTTTTAGACGAAATTTCTTTTAATTAAATTGATTTGTTTAATTGGCAGTATTAGAGAAATAGAATATCTTATAAGTCACGTGAATTATTTCAGCCTTCTTGGGCTTCATCAGAGATATGTACTAAAAAATTACTTTTTGAAAGTAATTTTTTAGTACATATCTCTGATGAAGCCCAAGAAGGCTGAAATAATTCACGTGACTTATAAGATATTCTATTTCTCTAATACTGCCAATTAAACAAATCAATTTAATTACAATTTCATTTGGCAAGAATTACAGCTGTCAGAAATTTCTTTTATTTAAAACACCCAAATTCTATATCGTTGTTTAAGAGTGGAGTTCCTTTTATATCTTTCAAAATAATTTAACTTACTCACTTTTAACATGTTGTATACAATGGTATAAAATTTGTTAAAGACAAATGTAATTATTTATTACTATTGATGTTAAACGAATCAGTTACATAAAAATGATGTTCCATGATCGATCCTCACTGTATCTCGAACTGACTACAACGATTACAAGGATAACTTAATACATAAAATAAGGTCTGTTCCATTTGACAGAATTTCAAGTTCTGAACGGTTCAAATCATGCGCAGTATGAAATTTATATCCAATTTTGTGCACTGCTCATGCTCAGTACGATTTTGAACGGTTCAGAAGTTGAAATCCTGGCGAATGGGGCGGACCTATAGTAATGTCGATTAAGTTCGAGGAATTTTAATTAAGAATAAACAGTAATAGCTAAGAAAAGTTTTATAAAAGAAAGTCTAACAAAATAAACATCAGCCCATTTTAAACCAAATAAAACATAATAAAATAGCAACAATGCATTCAATAGATTAACAAAAATGAAAATATAAATATTTGAAAACAAAATAGAGTAACATGTTGAAATTGAACTACTGAATGTAGTTTCTTGTCTTCTAACAGTTTATAGAGCAGAATTATAAATAAGTATTAAGACTTTTTAATAGTTGACAACTTTCTCAAAATTTTTGGACTGATGAAAAAACTATGTTATTTGTGATTCACTGTGAAAATTAACATGGATTATAGTGTATAAATTATTCACATATTCAAACGAAAATTCCGTTAACTTTCACGAGAAAAGTCACCGACTTTTCAGCTGCATCAGTTAACAGTCTTTTCAAGATTAATCAATTAAAACAATTCAAACTTTCACACTTCAAGTTAATATTAAAAATAAAACTGATGATGATGAAAATGATAAGATTTCAAACCACACACTAAATTATGAATACAGCAAAAATGTTGCAGAAATGTATTAAAACTTTATATAATATGAACAATTTGTAATTATAACAATTTTGCGGTTTTGTAAACGTAAATTCAAAATCTTCTACTTACTCATTCATAGATAGTTGAACAAATGGAATTCGATAAAACAAAAATGTATGTTCCAAAAAACTGATATTTTGCTTCCAGATTTAAATTCAACAAACTTATAAATTTTTCTGAAAAAATCGAATGATGTTAGTGTAATTTCTCTTGTAAAATATGCAATGGGCACTATTCTTTTTTTATTCTTTATTTCCATGGTAAGGAAAAAATATGCACTCAAATTAACATTATTTCGAAACCCCAGTTTTGTAGATAGTTGAAAAAAATAAAGCCTATACACTTGCAGTACGGGTTACAAGAGTCACCTATCATTGAAAGTTCCAACTAATCTCCACACCATTCCAATTTCAAGTGCCATAAATTTTCGCGGAATAAATTATCCACTGACCTTTGAGTGCAATGTTTAATTTAGCGTAACGCATAAATAATAGTTGAATTTCAAATGTCCTTAAGGATTATTTCGAAAATAAAAGCTGCTTGTGTACTCACGTCATCTTCCTCCAATTGTCCGTAAACCTCGAGCTTATCGAGCCTCATGGTCCCTTGAAAAGGATAACACAGAGTCCCTTGTGAGATAGTATTGTTGGACCAAACGGATACTTCAGGCTCGGTCCGTCGCGAGCCCAAGACAGGGCCACGTACGCAGAGACTGAATTCTTGCGGAATCAGCACGCACGTTTCCATAATTCGATGTTTTTTCGTCCTTCAATCAACCCGATCAACAGTTCCAGAATATATCACAGTTCGTGCATGTCAACAAGGAACGAGTGCAAATAACTTAGTGCAAATGGGAAAAACAGTTGTAAAAGTATTTATAAATTCTAACAAGAAACTTGAACGGCTTTAAACAGACATATAAATGCGTTCGAAACAGAACTCGCGCGTCTTGTTTTCTTTCAGTGGCAAAGAAGCGCGCTTTGAAATTCACACACGCTCACTTTTACAGCGTTAAGCTGACATAAAATAAAATTATTTTTCTAAGCGTTAACTTTTTTCTTTAATTTTTGAATTATTCCTCTTAGGCACAGCTTTATTTTAAATGAGTGATTTTGCGTATGTTATCATCAACAGTGATTTATGTTTGTTATCCTTGGACACGTAATTTAAAATAATTACCAGTCAGTCACTTAGAACAAAAAAAGAATGTTTGGAAAACACTTTCTTACACAAGTTTTTTTTCTGATTTGAAAAGTTTATGGATTAAAAGCAAAATGCTTCACTCGAATAGGAAATGTCTTGTGAAAATTGGAGTCTTTGAGGCACAAAATTGTCACATAAAATTAACACTCCTTTTCGAAAATCAAAGTCGATTCAATGAAGACGCCCGTCTTCAGAGCATTGCAAACGAATGGCGAAAGTTTCGGTCCGGTGATCGTCCGTCATTTAATTTTCGCGAATCACGCGCTCGATCAGGTATCGGTGAGTTACTTGCTGATCTAGTGACCACAGCCTTGCTCGAGTGGCACTGAACTAGCATTGACCCTCAAGACTCTCACTCAACGATAGTCCCCACCCTCAGATACACGTGGTTAACAGGTAGACTGTTCTCGTCTCAAGTTAACAGGTGCAATAGCGACGCCCATACACCAACTCCTTGAGGCCGGGGTTCGTTAGGAAAGACCGTTTTTTATGGGAGATAGTGTAACTGAAATATCAGCTGGACGCTTAATCGGCCTGGAAGGAAGACAAAAGCACCTGTGCACCCAAATCGTCGAAGAGACGGTTACAAAATTTTTCATTTTCCTTCCATTAACGCGTTTTTTAATGTAAACAAACACCTCAACTTATATTCAACTTTACATCGCGAAGGTAAACAAGGGCGTCTAACATGTTTTATGATTGTTTGACAAATACAGAAGGTAGGTCCCAACACTACCACAACTTACAACTTTGAAGAACACCTGATCAATGGTAACATCCAGTTTCTTATACCTATACTATACTAAGCAAATACTTCGCTAGAGTATCACATCGATTAATCATTTCAAGAAAATATTTGCCGAAATACCTTAGACCTCCATAACTAAATCAACCACGTTAATAAAATAAATAAACTTTATCCACTATCACATTATAATTGAGCTTTTATCCACATTTATGAAGCATTTTAAGTGACCTATTATCCAATGGTGGATAATAATAAACAACGTACCACAGCAACCAGTAGGTATGAGGCCTGTCACGTTTCATTTTACGAATACGAATATTTTTTAACTAAATTTCGCTCATTCTGATTCCACAAATGTGGTGATTGTGGATAAAACGTTGTATTGCATGCGTGTTTTAGATGCATTTTATCAACTTAAGAAAATGCTATCTAAAACACTTATACAATAAATAACTATTATCCTTTAATCAGTTCCTAATAACATTGCTTCATCCTCGAAAGTAAGTATTTAAAGAATTTTCCTAGATTTTTTACGTTTATTATAATTCTTTTATTATTTAATAACACCCTACCACAAGTGGTAACTTCACGTTTATCATTATCGTCTTGGGAACTATAATAGATAGAAACAATAATAATAATCAGACAACGAAGCTATTAGATACCATAGTAAAACTGTTCATAATTGATAGAAATTATTTGTAACTGTAACAAAAATTTATAATTTTTTTTAATCATTATCATGTTAAACGCAAAAATTATTTTCGACCTCATCAAAGGCATAAATGCAGAGTTTCACTTTTAAGGTACGAGTAGGAGTAGATCGCTTGTTCTGGCATTGAAATCACCATTTTATTATTAACTTTTGTTAGTAATCCGCACAAGCAAATTTAAAACATGTAAATAAGTTTAAAGAAAAGAAGCAGCCACGTTTGATTTGTTTTCTCTTGAACTTTAATAAGTAGTAATTTTAGTAAGAAAATCTGGAAACTCTTCAATAATTAGATGTTTAAAAACATTTTGATAATAAAGACTTTACTCATCTAATTACGTAGACGCGGATAAAGGTGAACATATGCACACACATCATCAAAACAATTTCCAGATTAACTGAGGTGTATAATCTGAAAAACTTGAAATCTTTTAAATTTGGGTACACGTCATTAATTTGCTCACAAATCTCCGACGCACGTTACACACTTTTGTATTGCTGGGTTAATGTGTGCGATAAGGAGAGCTACAAATGTCTGAGATATTCTAGGCAGGTTCGTATTGATGATTGCAATTAAATCTCTGGGTATTCTCTAAATAGCTATTTCGATTCTAGTTGGGACCTCATCAGCGTGACTCTTTCCGTATTGACCGCTTTGTATATAATGGCTTATGAGCAGCGATGTGATTATATTGCATATACAGTGATTTTTTTAAGTGTGTCCATAGGGATTTACATGTTAAAAATTTGAGGAAGCATTAAAATTATCAATTATGTATGTTATTACAAGTTCCACTCATTTTTCAATAGTATGAAGTGGTTTTTACAAGTGGTAATAAATTAATGTTGCAATAATTGGTTTATCAGTAATCACAGTGACAAATTATTAATAAGGTCAGCCTACATGGATTATATTCGTTCAATAATATTTGTGTCTATTTTCTTCAACTTTTCACAGTAAAATAAAATTAAGGAAAACGTGTTAGGATATTCTAGCAAAGTTCATCTTGTAGTAAATCGTTTAATCTACGACTAAATACAAAAATTTACTTAAAGTTCGTCCCATAACATACATTAACATGAGGTCAAATTTTTAGCATATAAGTCCCTATAGCCACACTTAAAAAAAATTCACTGTATAAGTTGCATCTAACTCAGTAGTAGTTTCAATAAAATTCGCCACAAAGATACAAATGAAGTCATATCAAAATGAGACAAAATGAGACAACTTTTGGGGTGCAGATATGGTTTGAAAATAGAACACGTTCCATTTTTTTAAATTTTTGATACACGTATAATTTAAATTGTCTAACTAATTGAACCAAATCTTGTAGTGCAAGAAATAGGGTAGTGTAAAACGGTCTTTACTGTAATTTTCACTAAGTCAAACTAACTTGATTTATACATATAAAGGTAAATAATTCCAAATCGAATGTAGCAGAGTACATAGTTACAATTCATGTTAAATTTGAAATGTGATTTTGTTTAAACCAAATCAGTGTTTCACTACAACTATTAATAGTTATTTAATTATTGTTAGTGCAAATAAGTCGAGTTATAAACATGTATATATAAAGCAAGAAACAAATTTCTTCTTATTTATTGAATTGCCGAAACCTTTTTTGAATGAACTGTTCTTTGATCGTTGGACATTATTCTTATTTTGCTTTTTATAACATTTATGTATTCAATAACATCAGATTCTCAGAAATTTGTAAATTTAATTAAGTAATAATTATAATGACGCTCATAACGAGCGTCTAAATAAAAACCTGGTCAAGTAGGTTGTGATCGAGACTTTATCAATTGCATTTGCTTAACAGAATTACTAAATGTAGCCTACTTGACAAGGTTTTTATTTAGACACGAGTTATTACATACAGTTAGTTAAATGGATCTTTTTACACACGTCATTGACAAACGGCACTATTAAAACCAATTTTTATATGCAACTATTGTATCTAGGTACCTCACTCGTTAGAATTGAAAAAGGAACATCTTTATACGAATGTTTGTAAAGTAAGCTTTATTACTTGGTTTGAGAGTACTAATGTGTTTCTTATGAAAAAAATCAATGACATGCGTAAAAAGTTTCATTTTACAAACTGTTGGTATATATTTTTTTAATTTGAACCTAAAACGTCATTATTTGTGCATAATATATTAAAATTTTTGAGTCAAAAGTTGAAAAATTGAATTGAATTCTTCGGTATTAATAAATAAAATGTTGTAACAGATATTTTTTACTTCAGCGTAAAATTAATACAATTATTAGCATCTTTAGTTCCGGAAATTTTAAGGGTAAATGAAGACACAAACCCGCACAACATATTAAATCAACCAAATTATTAGTCTTATAATAGCCTCTCGTCCCAACAAGTTTCGGCTTTCGCCATCTTCAGGAGACAAAGAGAAAACAACACAAGTGATCAGCGCAACTCGACTAAACAAGGCAAAAAAGAACATCTAAGATTATAATGGCCCTTTAGGTTAGTTGAATAAATTAACCACATTTCTATGTTTACAAAAATGTTAAATACTATGACAATCTAATTGCGTCAAAATTTTTTTTTTTTTTATTATTATTATTATTATATGCTTTCTTTTTTATGTATTGTAAAATTTTTTGATGTAAAATAATTAAAATGTCCTACAAACGATATCTGTCGTTCATGTTACAACAAGAAAAAGTAAATTTTCCCATGTCATAAAGCACTGCAAGCCAAAATCGATAAAATAAATTAAAAAACTGATTTCATATAAATTATCTGTACCATTATCTAACAAAAACAAAATAAATCTTATTTAATTGACCTTTTGCGCGCTGCACAAAAGAAAATATCTTCAGGTTATACATGTTGTATGAATGGACACAAAAAACTGACCACTTCAATAAATGCGTCTAGAGAAAGAAAAAAAAAAGTTTTAAAAGCTCTCAGCTCGGTAAATGAATGAGTCAAGTGGTATATTGTACTGGTTATAGTGATCTATACACCTGTCTCTTTTGTGCCACAGGTGGGACGTACCCAGGTGGGACCGTAACCAATCACATGGAATAAGTATGTCCTGCCTCCTCCAATCCGGACTTTGCCTCTGACTACATCCCGCGTACAGAAATAATTTGCATACGTATGAGTATTTAATACAAAGTACGAGGTGTTATTTTTTTGCACACGTGCAGTAAATTATATCGATTTGTTTTTATTCCCGTCGTAAATTCTAAGTAAACAGGTATCCGCCGAGCATTTTCTATAATAACACGCTTTTGAAATTAATAAGACCAAGAAACGCGCGAAAAATACGCCTGGAATTTAATTCCGGGATAGATATAGCATTAAGTGCATGGAATACTTTGTTTTGTGTTGCAATAATGCGCTGATTATGCAAAAATACCTCGTCGCTCGTTGCCTTATGAACATGCAAAAACCTATCTGCGCTTAATAACAGAGTGGCTGCAAAAACTGATTACCGACACACGTCATACGTGTCCATTTATTTGATTGAAACTCTAAATGCAAAGGAAATAACAGAAACCTCAAGCAAGTCAGTGTTTATTTGCAAACTTCATTAAGAAGTACAGTTGTGATCTAAAGACATGTGCTGAAGTATTAATTTAAATATGTACTTTCACAAACAATGTCATTCATAAATTCATTCATTCACAAATAAGAGAAGATAGGGAATATGAAGAGTGCATTCAACTTTCTGAAGAAGGAAATTTTTCAAATGTAGTAGGCAGCTAAAACACAACGTTATGACTTTTCGCTTCAAAATACAAGAGAATCTTAAAAAAAGAAAATGTGAATATACTCAAAAGAAAACGGATAACAAATTCAAAATGTACAGAGATTTACTACTTAATGTAATTTTAAAACTAAGCCAAAAATCTGTTGATCATCCAAAAATTCAGGGAATGTAATAGAATTTGATACGATTTAAATATTGCTTAGTCTACCTAAATTAGTTATTTGTTGAAATTTATCATGCATGTACTGTAAAACGAAACATATGCATTGAGGTGGCAGAAAATCAAAAAAACAAACCACGTGGTAGTGCACTTTGATTCATAATATAAGGTGTGTTCGTTTGTTCTGCACTTTTCTATTTATACTTTTTGCATCAACCGCTCCTGAGTGAGTGATATACAGATTCGGTAAATGTTCAACTGGACATCCTGTTATAATGCGTGCGAAGGGAACGCACTAGAAAAATAAAGAGAAAAATTTGAATAATCCCACCCACTTGTTTGCACTTTGCACTACAAATTTGCTATGTCCAGTACCCAAATTTCCGATTCTGTATAATACAGATTCAGTAGACTTTCGATTATCCGAGGTACGGGGGATCGGACCTATTTCAGATAATCGAAATTTCAGTTAAAACAGAGGTTGCGTAAATTAAACCTGTACCTAATACAGGTATTCTAATATATGTTCTATTTGACCAGACTCGACAAACGAATCTGGTGTTAATTGTTACTTTGGGAATACTACGATTGAGTTAAGGCGTCATGAGCCGAGTGCTCGGCACAAATTCCGAGCCGTTTCTTCACGAACCGATACGAAATAGACATCATTTCGGATAATCGGGGGTTTCAAGTAACCGCGTTTCGGATAAAACGGAGAAATATGTTTCGGCATTTGTTTGGGATAACCGGGAATTTACTGTATAATGTATGTAGGAGTGAGAAAAGTAGAGTAAAGGAGTTAAAAGTGTAGAAAGTGCAGAACAAACCTAATATCACAAATATTTTTATTCATTACATACTTATCTAATATCTAAAGAAACACTTGTCAAAACGTGCGAATAATAGGGTTAGTATACAGTTACAGTTAATTGCAAAAAAATCGAGTACATCGAAAATTTTACAGTTTTTTGATAATGTAAATCTGTCTCTTTCGTGGAACTTAAAAAAATCAAAATTTTATTTTCTTCAAACATTTGCTTTTAGTCAAATTATGTAATTTTTACTACAGTCCTTATTGGCCAACCTTCCTCTTCTAATTTAGTTAACCGTGACATCACTTTGACAGCTAACGTGACACTAACACAAACGAATTAAACCAGAGAAAATTAACTGTACTCGATTTTTTTTTAATCGTCTGTACATAAAGCAACGATTTTTAAACAGCTTTAATTTACATAAGTATGCGTAACAAATTTTCCTCGCTTGATGATAGAAGAATTCCTGGTAATTTTATTAATCCCATCTCACTTTTCCCTCTATTATATGCTGGCATTCTTTTTTACAAACTATCGATGTATCCATATAAGAGGGCCAGAAGTGAATAAGCCCTGGAGGAAATCTAAAAATAAATTATCGATAAACAATATTTTTTTGAAATATTTGCGAGGGTAAAAAAATTAATTGTTTCAAGAAATTTATAAAACAATCACCTAAATAACTCAGAAAAAGAACAAATCTACTATTTTGGAAAATATTAACGTAAAATGGAGTTCATACAAAGATTGGTAGGAAGTTGGACAGAAATGGAAAATTTTTTATTTTAGATTTAACAGAAAATTTATTATTTTTGCATCTTTTGAACTCAAAATGTTAAAATTGTAAAAATATCTATACATGATGATTCCTGAATAGACCGATAAAGGAAGAATTGTGAAACAATAGACATCACAGAACTTGGGGGAAATTTTATGTATTTCAGTTTTCTAGAAATAATTAATGAAAATTACCCCCAAAACGTCGTCAACTTGTTTTGCTGATCTATTCAGGATTCACTTGTATACTGGGTGTTTTTTAACTTCATACAAAAAAATGAAGCCAGTGAAAGTTGGCATTAAAAGTGATAGAATGAAGCAGTTTTTGTATAACAATTAAATATTAGAGATAATTAATGTTTTCGGCGAACGATGAAACAGTTTGATAGTCCCTGGTTTATTTTTAATACGTAATTACGTAATCGGAGAAGAATGCCGGTGTGTCAGCGTCGGCTGTTAAAGTGGGTCAGTTACCAGTTCTCACGTGCACGTCGGTCGTCGCAGACAACAGTGTTGAAAACATGGCCGAATTTTCCAGTAGTGTTATTGTTAATTTACGGCGAATATGGTCAAAATGCATTGGCTGCAAAACGTTTGTATGCACAGCGTTACCTATCCAGATTGCCCTTTGCCAAATAGCAGATCCTTTGTGTCAGTTGTGCAGTTTGTTGTTTGCCAAATTTTTCGTAAGTAACAATTATCCGTTCCATTTTCAAAGAGTGCAAGCTCTGATGCCCGCAGATTAGCTCCAACGCATGCGATTTTGTCGGTGGTTACTCCGGAAACAGACGGACAATTCGAACTTTGTTAATAACATTCTCTTCAACGACGAATCAATGTTTACAAGGGATGGTATGTTTAATTTTCACAACATGCATGTGTGGGCAGGTATGTTAAATGGCACTTTAATCGGTATGTTTACGTCTCGCGCAGGGGGGTAGCTTCGAATACTTGTGGGTGAAAGTCACCGTCCGTTGCGTTCTAAACATTTCACAAGGAATTGTCGGATGTCGGCATGAATTTTTTTATTTTTTTTCGGTTTCATTTTGGTGCCTTCGTGAGAATATCTGTTACCAAATACGCCATTAATTTTTTTGTATGAACTTGCAGAACACCCTGTATAGGTAAAAATCCAAAAATAAAAAATCGACTAAAATAAATAGGTACCTTTATTTTTTAATATGCAGGAAAAATGTATTCAGCGTTTCAAGGTGATCTCAAAGGTGTAATCATAGTTTTCTTCTACGAAAGGAGTATTTCATTAATTTCTCAATTCCTTTCGTATGTATTACCTACTTGGATAAGCGTATAATATTTAGAGATTGATTTAGTCACGGATATGATATAAAATACTATCAGACTTGAGAATCACTTACTCGCTACAAATTATGCTCATCGATTGATTGGTGTAACACAATTCCTATTTTGTATATCTGACAACGAAAAAAAATCTAGCACGATTTTAAATAGTATCAAAAGATCGTATTAAAAATCATTAAGGTATGTACAATAATCAGTAATAAAAGTAAATATAATGAGAACAAGTAATAGTATGTATTTATTACACTATAAATAATTCAATCTACACATCCATAAGCCATCGATCATTTTCTACCGTGCATTCAATTAAATTCCTAATTAAAGTAGTCTATGATTTCAATGTTTATTCTCCTAAAGGTTTGTAGCACTGACTGATGAATAATTATTTGTTTGCGTTAAGATAACCCGCAACACTTGTCAAACATGTTTCAAAGCATGAAGCGTTGGGTACGTTTGTGCATTCAAGCTGAAGGAAGCATTATCAGTACCTACTTTTTTAAAGCTTTAGTGTTGCTTAATTAAGTATTTCTCTGGATTTTGCGTTCAATTTACATTTTTTTTAAGTGATGTGATTAAGATGATGTGATTAAGATGCGCACAGAGATTTTAGATTTCTTGTGAAAACCGGAAAATTAAATTACAAAATAAATTAAATCGCCACGTAGATATGCATTTAGAAACAAAAATCTCATCGCCGCTGCATATTCTGTGGCGTTATTGAAGCAATCCGGTCGACGGCAATCAGCTTGCAGCAACCAGATTGCCCGAATATCGACCGTCAGTGGACTCCTTTATTGTATAGTCAGAATTAAAAGTAATGTTTCCCCAATAAAAAGTTAAATTGCGACCTATTCCACTTCTGCCCGCTGTAACGATAGACGCACAGGCAGGCAACGAATTCTTGTCGATGTTTGTTTGGCCGCCTGTTTGTTATGGTGATCAGAATGTATAAAAGCACGCATTTACATTTTATTGGGGAGACGTTACTCTATGCTCCATGGTGAAAGAGAGGCTGCAACTTTATTTTTAAGATCGTCTTGAAATTTGAAATAATTTTTGTCAAATGTCATTTTGGTGACAAAATAAATATTAGGTTGTTCGGAAAAAATGTCGTTTGCTTTTTAATTCGGAATGTTTATATACGTAAGTAGATAAATTTTGATTGGACTGTATAATCACCATTTGCATCAGTGACCTTTTGCCATCTTCCTGCTAGCAGTTGTATTCCACAATGATATCACCCAACTTTTCTGGAATCAAAAAATTCTAAACATAATGCGACATTTTTTTCCGAACAACCTAATATTTGGTCTTTACTCTTAAATCGATTTTATATTTTTGAATCTCTTCTGTACATGATGAAAGGTGTTCAAATTTTGTAAATGACTTTTGAGTTTCAGAACACGTGAATTTTTTTTCTCAGAAATCTGCTTTGAAAAAATTTTACGTATCTGTATGTCCAACTTTCTGCGGGCCACTGTATAACAACAGGTGTTGTATGCAATTATACTGAATTGTAACTAAAATTATTCATAGGTCCAGTGACCTCTGCAAAGCTTTAAAAAAAAGGGAAAATTTGCCACTTGTTAATATTAACATCAGCCATCACAATAGCCTGGAAGTATGCAATTACACATCATGAACATCAACTGATTGATTTATTACTTGCCGAAATTCTGTTCGCTACAGAAAAATTAGTTTTCATAACAATATAACAAATATTAAAGAAACGAATGCCTCCGTTAAATTAACAAACAGCTAACGAAATTTAATAAATTTCACAGTAGGAAAGAGACACTTAGGACCTTTCAATCATTTACGACAACTCTGCACAGTTGTTCCAATCTTCTGAAAAAGTCCAAAAAGGCCGTTTTATATAGGTACAATTTATGATAAAAAATTCATAATAAATATGTAGGTTTCCATTCCGCATAGTTTAAAATTATTTCCAACTAGACGGGGTTGTTCATTAAAAAGTTACAGACCTAATTTATGATATTTTTAAACGAAACACTGTACCTATACATATTTCATTGAGAAAGGATAATAACTCACAAGTTATCAATATTAAGCTTAGAAAATGTGGTATTATTCGAAAGCTAGCAGAAGGGGCTATCCGCACATGCTATAATAAACAGGGTGTTCTATTTGAGAAAATTGACGTCGTATCATTAAAAATGACAATTTAGCAACCGATCGAATATGACCTAATTTTTGCATAAAACTATAAATAATTCAGTAAATATTCAAAATAAGTAAATAAAATGTTATATCACTTTAATAATCTCTTCAAGGGCTAACCAAAACTGCAATAAATAGCGTTCTATTTACACAATCAAAAGTTAGGCCTGTAACTTTTAAATGAACAATCCTGAATAGTAGGAAATAATTTGAAATTATGCGAAATGGAAATCTACACAATTTCTTTTTTTTTTGATAAAATATATATAAAAGGGTATTTTTAGACTTTTTCAGAAGTTTGGGACACCTGTATAATAATCCTACTTGTTTCAACATGTCTGCTGAAAAATCGAAAAATGGTCCTGCGGTGAAACGAAGGGGTTTCTGAGCTCTCATTATGATGAAGAGCACCAACATTGATGTGGATCTATCAAACTCATACCACGGTAATTCATACACAGCGTCGCCAATCTCACGGCTCTGTAAGAATTTGTTGATAAATCATATTTTGCCAAGAAAATAAAATCACATATAACATAAACAAAACGTAATATTTACTTTTTCCATTAGTCTTTGTCCAATAAAGCAGGCTGTACAAACAACTGCCACCCAAGCCAGAGTTACTATTAGGGATCTCGTGTCTCTGGTCTAGAATTGGACAGAAATGTGAATATAAAAATTTTACACTTGTTTACATTTACTGACCAGTAGAAAATCGAAAAGTCCTAGAGCAATAATGAAGCTAGTTTGAAATATAACACTCAAAATGAGAACGCTATAACCATCGAGAACATCGTCGAGTAACCTGAAAGTACAAAATTTTAGTTAATTTGTCAAATCCAAAATCAAAAGACTTACTGCAAAATATGATGATGATATTCTATACAAAATTTCATATGTTGGTGTCTCTCATAATCATTATCGAAGTCAACCGTTTCGGAGATTATCGATTTCAAGTCTTCAAGTTTCAAGTTAATCACCTCCAACATGCTATAAAGCGCACTCCCTGCAGCAGTAGCATTTTCAATAAATAAAGTTAAAATGAAAAGCTCGTATAAAGCAAATATTTCCAAAACCGGAGAGTAGTCAATTTTAAAAGGGTAATGAAGTTCCAAATACAATCCACATATATCATCAATTCCTTTTTCTCGATAGTTAGCTTCGCAATGCTTTTTGAATGCATACCGTTTTAAAACCACCGCCATAGTGCCAAAACGTGCAAACCATTTGTAAATGTTAAATAAGTTGTTGAGTAAATCATTTCTCTTTAGTAAATTTTTCGGTGGTTTATAAACGTCATACGTTTCTAAGTCATCAACTAGTTTTACAATTATATCATGATGCACAACGAATATAAGTACCATCATCAAATTAGTTAGGGCGGTCACTACGACGCTCATACCACCTAATATATGAAAGAAAGAGTAACTTTCTGAAATGTAAATCGTTAGTAAATACAAAAAAAAAACGATTTTTACCATAATATAATTACCTACGCACATTTTATAAAAGTGCAAAAACATTCCCGTAAAAAGCGGAAAAGGAAATATACAGTAGAGACACACAACTTTAAAAATGTATAAGCGATGAGATTCATTTGGTTTTGGCCAAACTTGTCCAGTAGTTAAAGTGTCGAAGTATGCTTGAAATAATTTTACTTTGGCCATGCCTTTTACAACGATCTACTCGCGCCAGTTCTAAATTTCAAATGCCATGCAGTTTTCATTCATTCTAGGTAATAAAAAAAAAGAATACATACTGATTATACCTCGAACATGTATTAAAAAAAATAGCGCAGCCCTGTAACCTAGACAAAATAATTAGATATATCGGAATACATTTCTAAACATAATAAATGGAGAAATGAAACTGAAAAATATAATGAGTAGCCAAGTCCATTATTAACGTAGGTATTAATTTAAATATAAAATAATTAAACAGCAAAATTGAAAATTGTTGTTTAATGGAGATAAATTTTATGTTAGCTTACTAGGTACGTGGTTGAATAAAAAAGATATTGAGAATACAAACATTTGCTTTGTAATTACATTAAAATTAATAATTACAGACCTTTTCTTTTAAATCTGACAGTATATTAAGTACTGATCAGGGGTAAGATATCATTATTGATGTAGGATAACACGTGTTAATGTCTCGTTTCCCAGTATTACTCGAGATCAATAAAATGCTTATCCACGATTTGAAAAGGAATCAGGTTACTCCTAAATTTAAAAAAGATCAGTTTATATTGACAATTGAATTATACAAATGTCCAAACAGTATGTTCTCGGCAATATCTCGATAACTACTGAAGATGCAAAAATATTTATATATATTTTTTTAATTTTAGAGTTCCACATAATAAAATTGTATTCAGCTATACAGAATGAATCGAAATAGTGGTGCCGGATACAACTTTTTTACTGCAAATAGCACACTGTACCTATACACAAATGGAGAAAAAGTTTATCTTATATTTCACAAAAAAAAACTATTGTTTATAAAAAGCTCTGCATGACTTGTAGATCCATAATCACGTACAAAATTTTTAAAAAATTGTCTGGAATACAGGGAAAATAAAAAATAATGATTTGGACGGAGAGCAAAATACGTTCAAACTATAGTGGAGAGCAAAATGTTCAATGAAATTGTGATTAAATAGCAACAAATTATGCACACTTGTAGATTATTGATATTCCCAGATAAAAATAAAAAAATAAACACTTCAGCAATTATTAGATAATTTATTTTTATAAAACATTGATAACCTTCTTTATCAATTTTTATCTGGGAATATCAATCATCTACAAGTGTCCATAATTTTTTGCTATTTAATCACAATTTCAATGAACATTTTGCTCTCCACTACAATTTAAACGTATTTTGCTCTCCGTCCAAATCATTATTTTTTATTTTCTCTGTATTCCAGCCAATTGTTTAAAAATTTTGTACCTGATTATGGATCTACAAGTCATGCAGAGCTTTTTATAAAGAATAGTTTTTTTTGGTGAAATGTAAGATAAACTTTTTCTCCATTTGTATAAAACTTTTTGGGACACACTGTATATATAATGTGAAATTTGTATCGCTCGTAAAATTCTGCGCATTTTCTATATCAAAATGTTAAAATAGTATGTTAAAACCAAGTTACAGAAGGCAGTCTTTCAAGCACAAGTCCGAAATTGGAATGGACGAGTGCTTGAAAAGCCTTCTGTAACGAGTATTTTATACTATTTTTTCTATTTTGCCCCTTTTTAAAGAAAAAAGCGATATTTTAAAATTTAGGGAATTTTGCGGTGGTTGGTGACATTTATTTAACATCATTTAAGTAGCCAGTGGGAAATTCAATTTTAAAGTAAAAAATACAAATGCTCAGCATTATAGACTTGAGCAAACTAACCTGCCCAGCTGCTCCACATCATCATAGTCTGATTGCGCCTCGCTGCCTCGCATAATAAAACCACTGTTGAAAGTAATAATGAATGCACTTCACAAAATCATTGTATCAAATCAGAACATACCAGGCATTAGTATAAATTCTAAAGACACATCCAATGTAATCGTTAACGTTTATAATAATTGCACATTTCGTGGTGGTGATCGTTGAAATTAAATAAAAGTTCTTGATATCGTTTGACATTTGATGTTTATTTCTTACTTGGAATTAGTACTACCAACATTAAATAAATTAATTACACCAATGCCATTAATGCACTCAAATTTTCTATTAAAGCACTCGTTTCGCGTTAATAACTCTGTTACCAACGCAAAATAGAAAAATAAATTTTCTTAAACTGCCTGCCCCATATTTTTCTATCCTAAATTCTTCGTTTAATAGAGTACTTTCATTTTTATCGAGTATATTTTATATCTACAGCTGAAATCAAAAAAATCGGGAAATGTCAAAATAAATCGACACGTTTTTTTCAATATTTTCATAGTGTGAACATGGATTTATTAGAAATAGGTTAAAATTATTTGACGGTATGTCAGTTTATAGGTAAATAGGTAAATTTTTTTGAAAGGTATGTATGTATTGTCAAGTAGACAATTAACTGACAAATTGAACCAAATTTACAACTGGAAAAAAATCATTTCCCGTTTTTTTTTTTAATTCAGCTGTATCTGCAATATTTTTTGAAATTTTTAGATATATTTGAATTAGTTCTTTTAAAACCATGGATAACGGCAAACAATAATAAATACAATCGTCATTTAAAAAACTGATAAAGTGGCAGATTAAAAATTTCTGAAGATTTAGACTGAACCTGCTATCATATCATAGACCGAGAGATAACGAACAGTTTTGAAAAAGTTGTTTTATAACAGCTGAACATTTTTATGAAGATATTTGGTTCATATTTAAAAACGAAATCGACGTCCTGGTTGGACAATTCCGGCGCTAATGCATTCAAAATTTTTAGAAATTAAAAAAAAATTATTATGTTTAGGTGAAGTACATCTCTTGAAATATTTGGTAGAAAAATTTGATAGACGTCCTGATTGGGTTTAAGTTGCTACCAAGCGAATACAAAATAGCAATCTTACCATTACGAGCTATATTCAAAATGTTTTTGAAATTTTTAAAAGTTTTAAGGTAAATTTCTGATCAGAATTGTCCTGGCAGGTCATTGATTTTAGTATTGTAGCACATATGAAACTACCTATCGGCACTTTTGATGTTGTGGGGTCCGATTTTTTATCTTCAACCATTTTGTAAAATGTGTTGCTAAATTATTTGTAGTGAGAAAACAGCTAAACATTAAAATTTATTGCTGATTTTTTATTTTAATTATTTCGCAGAGACTCATATTGTTCTCGATTATCTATTTTTAATAAATCCGTTTTGGGAATTTATTTATTATTCATGCATAAGAAGAAGAAGAAGAAGGAAGAGAAGAAGCGTTTTATTTATATACACTGAGTGCGTTCGAAATCTTTACCTCCGAGAGCGTCTTGGGCGTCTTTCTCACTCACGATTTGTAACATATTTTGCGTCTCACTCGTCCGTTTAAAACGTCTTGTGTTTACATTGTTTCCATGCCAACGGGCGCAGTTTTCACATCCCACTTGTAAGTAGGACGCTTAGAAAGCGCCCGTTGGCATGGAAACAGTGTAAACACAAGTCGTTTTAAAACCGATGAGCGAGACGCAAAATATGTTACAAATCTTGAATGAGAAAGACGCGATTACACGCCCAAGACGCTCACCGAGGTAAAGATTTCGAACGCACTCACTGTGATCAACAATGCGCTACCTTGGAGTTATAAGGTTCTATGTTATGCATGATTGATATATAACATAGAACCTTATAACTCTAAGGCAGCGAATGACTGAAGGTTTATTTCTGGACTATTCAGATATAAATTGATCTAGGAAGTAATAAAACACATTAAACAACCCCAGCAAGTAAAGAAATATCTATTATACATTTACTTACTGACAACCCCAAGAAACAAATTAACGCACGGCGTTGTATGAAAGTTATTAGTTATTATTGTCATCCTAGTAGTGAGAAATCGTCGAAGCTATGACTTTTGCCTTTCGGAAAACTAAATAAGTGATTTGTTCTTTTGAATTTGTCCTACAGTTTGCAACTGCCTACGAGTAAAGAGGAAATAGGAGAGAGAGTCATACTAACAGCAATTTCTTGTCCAAAGTGGTAGCTAAATATGGCCGCTGCATGTCATAAGGTCTGTTCGTTTGTATTGTTCGGAGTTACTCTAAAAGCTGTCAGATGTAGTTTTCAGTCAAATTCGAAGTCTTTCGGTGCGAGATAAACGAATTTGACAGAAAACTACATCTGACAGCTTTTAGAGTAACTCCGAACAATACAAACGAACAGACCTATAGCGTTTTACAAAATTCTGAAATTTAACAAAATATTATCCTTACTTACATTACCCTTGCTGCGTCATTAAACATACAAAAGTAACCTAAATGTCATTTCACTTTTAACTGAAGACTATTTATAATAACATATCAATGTACCGTTTTTATACAGGGTGCTTAAAATTGTTGAAACAGCACGATTTTGCACAATTCAGGGATACCTCAGAGCATGGGAGAAATGTAAAAAAATTCTATCTTATCTCTTTTTTTCTTTTTTACCACCTAATTTCCCCAAGCTCACAGAGCTTGTTGGGGTGGGGTATTGCCATTAAACAATACATATTCAGTCCAAAAAAAAAAATGCCCTCTCAAGCACCAACTACAAAGTGGTCAAAAATCACTGTTTTAGTTGGCAGTGCTGAATTTTATTTTTAAATGGTACAACTGGAATCACTTCCGGTTGTTGAGGGCTTGACACTGACAGCCGTCACTTCGCAAGCGCCATTTGACATTTCAAATTCAAATTAAAACGCTAAATTTTATTCACATAACCTCCCATCTTGTCGCTGTTATGGTTACGTCAAATAAATCAACAGTGCTGCAGTGTTGCAAATACCCGAATAAAAAAATGCTCTTAAGCACCAACTACAAAGTGGTCAAGAATCACTGTTTTAGTTGGCAGTGCTGAATTTTATTTTTAAATGGTACAACTGGAATCACTTCCGGTTGTTGAGGGCTTGACACTGACAGCCGTCACTTCGCAAGCGCCATTTGACATTTCAAATTCAAATTAAAACGCTAAATTTTATTCACATAACCTCCCATCTTGTCGCTGTTATGGTTACGTCAAATAAATCAACAGTGCTGCAGTGTTGCAAATACCCGAATAAAAAAATGCTCTTAATTGTATTGCCAACTCAAACAGTTATTCTTGACCACTTTGTATTTATTTTGTGCTCGGAACACATGTTTCCTCCACTCTTGAATTCTGCCCTAATATTGTATCTACAAGATAACTACCAAACAAATACGTATTATTGACGTCAAATATTTTAATAAAATGCTTAATTAAACAATTTTTGAAATTAATTTTCGGTTTTGTTGTATGTCACACCTTTACAAATACGTTCCCGTAAGTTAAAACTAAAAGATACAAACTAAAATACACACTACCTAAAAGTTAACACAATAAAAAGCAGAACTCAAGTTTGGCTCTTTCAAAATGATTTTGTTTACCTACACATTTTTTCGAAAAGTCTGTAAGTGTAAATAAATGTGAGGATCTAAGTATCACTTGTATAATTGTTTTTATTGTCGGCACGGCGTTGTGTAGAAATTACTATTAATATCCTTATAAATAAATAAAGTAAATAGCTGTTGAGGAATAAGAAATTGATAGTATTTCGGAATATTTTAGATGTAAACCTTCAATTATTGCTGATCATAATGTATAAAATATATACAGGCTGGTCCCGAAATAAGGTGCCAAAAAGAAATCAGTTATAGGAGATGATGAGTAAAACTCATATACAAAAAATTTTTCTAACAAAATTCTTTTCGTGTTTGAGATAAAAATAAATTGAAAATTTGTTGAAACTTTGCTATAAGCTAATGTTAATCGGATTGAAAAGGTAATTCTGGTTGTATGGCAACAATATTTGCAATTCTTTTAGCAACGGTACCTGTAACATCTAAACTCATTAACATTCAGCAAATTTTCAACAAATTATCAATTATTTTTATCTCAAAAACGAAAAGACTTATTAGAAAAAATTTTTGTGTATGAGTTTTACTCATCATCTCCTATAACTGATTTCTTTTTGGCACGTTATTTCGGGACCATCCTATATAGAAGTTAAAGTAGACTGTAGAGTGTGGACTGTAGTTAAAGTAAAAGAATAGCAGTAAATAATTATGTAAATGTCAAGAGTAAAAACAAAATCAAGTTTGATTTCCAGGAAGTCTGCTTCTATCACGCCTATTAAGCTATATCTCACCTCTTATTTTGAATATTGACAGGTGATTGACAGATAGGGTCATTTATATTAACTCAGCCTGTATTTTTATCATGTAGCCTGGTTATGCAACACATTATACACTAGTTGTATTTACACACGCTATGTTGATAAATACCGATACCACCCGATACGTTGGCAAGCCTTACATTGTTACGAAGGTCATTGCTAAATTCACGTTTGTGCGTGATGTATTCGATCAACAAAACTGTCAGCGAAGCAAAAACCATCATTTAATAATTACTGGGAAAAACAAACACTCATAAATATGTAACGCATGGCCAAATACGACACGCAAGTCATAATGTGGAAAATTACGAAGATCAACATCTAACAATAAGAAACTCACTCGTAGGTCTTCAGCTATGTAACCTTGACATTTGTTTATTTACATAATCGAATTTCAGGTAGGAAAAATGGGTTGCGTTAGCAGTAAACCCGATATAAACGACTTGCATCCAAATATATTCCAAGTAATGAACGTCAACGACATGGGACACATAATTAGCCCGGGACAGTTGGAGGTAACAGAAACAGAACTAGTCTTATACCAAAGAGGAAAAGCACCTACCAAATGGCCATTACGTTGCCTAAGAAAGTATGGGTTTGATTCAGAAATTTTTAGTTTTGAATGTGGCAGACGGTGTCCAACGGGTGCTGGCATTTATGCATTCCGTTGTCGCAAAGCCGAACAGCTATTTAATATGTTGCAACAAAACATACAATTAAGAAACTTGAACGACGATAACCCTGTCGGCGTGAATTTAAGCGACTTTCCTGTCCCGTTAACAAGTACCGGCCCATTAGTACATCGCAGAAACCCTTCTCAGCCTGAGAGTTATTTAAATCCAACTTCCGCATCTAGTACAGTCCGAACACACACTTGCTTAAGCCGGCCCGGTTCGATAACGAGCAATGGTCCCGCTAGTCCGCCGGCTACATCACCACCACCTATGAGTGATTTAAATTTAGAACGTAATAACAACAAGAGAGACAGTCTGATTTTGGATCATTCATACACTAACACCTCGTCTTTAATCCAAGAGCCTTTAATGTCACCGTCATACATAAACATCAACCCAACGTCACCGACAGTTGGCGAAAATTACCTTAATATTCCAGAATCTAACTGTCACTTGTACATGAATGTGACGTGTGAAAATGCTTATGTTGTGAATACCAAAGATTTACCAAATATTGATAAACCCCAAGAAGTAGATGTAGAAGATACGAAGCATTGTTATGCCAACATCGATACAGCAGAGCTCGAAAACTTACGACCTTTACCTGGTAGTATTGACTTTTCCCCTCAGAGTATTCCACCAACTCCCACATCACTGTACGCTCCAGTACGGGAGGTTAATTACGCGGAACTTGATCTAGTTCCTGGTAAAAGCAATGCTCCACAACAGCCGCCCGAAAGTCCAAAGAAGCTAAAAAAGAGCTACGTGACCATAGATTTCAACAAAACAAATGCTCTCTCACAGTCGATTAATCCCAGGATGGAAGTGGAGGAGGGAAGTCGGAAAACAAGGCATAATTCTACCATTAGTGATGTGCCAACGAGGCATAGCAACTCTCTTAGCGATTAAAACATCGAAAATGCCAAATATTAATAATTTACATATTACTGGTTGGCATATTTTCTCTGCATCGTTCTAAAAGGCATCCATTCGTTTTTAAAATGGTATTTTTATATTTTTTTTAATGGTAAGTTAGGTATTTATATTTTCCAAGAGTTACCAATTCAATGTCTCCTTTAAAATTCTTATACTAAAAAGAAAAATGCTTTACATCAAGTTAAAAATCTCTCTTCTAAAACTAAAGGACGTTTTATAATATTGATAATATAAGTTTGCTTTTAATTTGTAAGTCGTCATAAACAAAATTTTCAAAGGAATAACAATTATATCTTAATTAGATTGATAACTAAATGAAAGTCCCCAGTCATTAGTCATTAGTTCCTAGTTACAAAATTCTATTAGCTGTAAAACTTTTGGAATTATTTATTGAAAAAGCAGAAAAATTGAAAATTCAGGAAGACAAGTTTCGTCTCCTTGACTCCATCATCAAAGTTTTTATATTTAATGCAGATAGATTTATTGATTTATTTTGACTTACACAAAACAGTGATGTACAATTTTCATGTCTCCTCTCCTTTCAATGTCTCCTTGTTTTGTACTCTGACTTGTTTGATTCGATACTTCAAAACTTCATCCTTCATCCCTTATGATGGTAGGGTCAATTTGCTTATCATCTCTTGTCTCATACTCGGCTTTCTTTTGTGGATGAACTTCTTTCCTACTTACATTTAATTTTGTTTTTTATCAGTTTGTGTTGCTCTCTAATTAAGTGGTCATTTCTGAAGGCCATTTTAAACTACTATATTTCTTGTATTTACAATATCTACACACATAAAAATTTTTGGGATAAAATGTTCTCCTCCTAATTGGTGTTAAAAAATACGAATAGAGTTTTACTTGAAAAGTTGTAAAGCTCATCTCATTTAGTGATATTAAAATCTTTTCCTGATTAAAATGCGTCTAAAAATAGGTGTTAAAAAATTATATATATATATAATACATATACAGAAATAACTACCGCAAGGATAAAATGCTAGTTTTGTAGACCACGTTAACACTTTCTAAAGTTAAACGTTCTAACTCCGTTTATTTTAACACCAAAAACGGATGGACGCGAGGAAACACCAGACGCGAGGGAACTCCAGATTTTTATCTGTGTATAATTAGAATTGAAACAGAAAATTATTGGGTTGTAGACATTGTTCGAACAAAGATTGCGTCTATATGTTTAATGCAATGTAATTTTGATGCAATTTACTGTGATATTGCACAATTTAAATTGAAATGGAACCAAATCTTATACAAGAATATGGAAGACTAAAATAGCCTTAATTTTATTATTAGTTCATTTTATATAAAATTTAAAAAAAAAATAAGTAGGTAATGGTAAGGTGAGATCTACAGCGCTCCAATAGTAAGAAATTTTTTATTTTGTCAAAGTTACAAAATTTTCCCCGTATAATATACATACAGTCTGTTCAATTTGAACCGTTCACCATTGCTAACTTTGTTATTTTTAAAGCTAAAAATTTACATGCACATTTGACAGATGTCATTTGTCACTTAACTAGGCATCTTGATTTTATACATAAACATGACCTACTCATTCGAAAATGATTTCTCGAATTATTTAGTTATTTTGTAAGCAGAGTTAAGAAGTTTTGTTGTCGCTGTAAAGAGAAAGAAAATTTCTACCGAATGAATCACAATAATTACAACATTGCTATTTAAGAAAAGTATGGTCATACAAATATTTTGACAACTAACAGTGCAATTGTTTTACTGATTAGAAATTCATAATCAGCATGAAAATTAGAGAATCTTTGCCCATTTAACCAAATTTCTATTTTTAAAAATAAAAAAGTTAGCAATGGTGAACCTTTCAAATTGAATATCCGATATACATTTCATAGCATAATATTTTACATATACAGGGTGTTTCATAATTATACCGACAAACTGAGAGAAGTTCTAGAAGACACCATAATAAGCACTTTTGACCTATAAACTTATGTCCAGAAATGAGTCGTTTCGACACTATGAAACAGAGAACATGTTTTTTGGCCATTCACTTTATAGTGTGTCCAGACTCAAGAGGAACTACTAGCAAGGCTTGTGACGGTTTGTATGCATGTGCAAGACATTGCAGTAATATTTTGTAGAACCGGTACAGTCGCAGTAATAATTCATGATATATCTTTTACAGAGAAACTTATCGTGGACATTTTATTTATGGTTTCCAAGCAAAGAATAATTTACGATACCGCGGATTGACTTTTCTTCTCTTCTTCTTCGTCGTTAGAGTTTATAGTGTTCGAGTTTAAAACTCTTTTGAAACACCAGTCACAGAATATATTAGGAGTGCCTTGTGGTTTTTTGAATAATAGAAACGTAAAAGAACTCTCGAGCCGGAGTCCCGGCGGGCGGATTGACTTTTAAGTAATAAGATTTGGATGCATTTGACGTTCATAGTTTTGAAGAAAATGAGTATGAAGTTCCGCAAGCTTTCTGTAAACCACATGAATTATAACTGCGACTGTACATCCACAACTCGTCGTATAAATTTAGGCATTGAACAGAATGAGCGTGATTTTCAGAAATTTTTATGAATTTAATCAATTAAATCCTGCAAGTCTGTTTTTCGGACATAAGTTTATTGGCCAAAAGTGCTTATTTTGTCAGTGCTCAGTTTGTCGGTATGATTATGGGACACCCTGTATATTAAATACTCGGAGAAAGCCGAAAATCTTGTAAGTATGACAAATTACTGGCACTGGAGCGCCATAGAATCCACCTTACCAGTTACGGGTTAAGTATCGAACCCAACAGAAATATTAGTATATCGAAAGGAGAAAAGTCTTTTCTTGAATTTTCAGAAATATTTTAAGCTCTTATGTAAATGAAAATTACGAAAAAAATCATTTTTTTTCTTACAAAAATTTCAGTTATTTCTCCAAATAAATGGAAACCTGATATGTACACAATTCTAAAAGTGGGACAGCTCCTTATGTTTCATTTTACCATTCACCACTAACCCTTAGCACTGGATGGCTCTTTCGAGTACAAAGGGTTAATCTTTAAAAATATGAGTTACCTTTATTACTTGGAAACCTGAATTATCAGAGGAATTTTATATTTTTCTTTCCCAAGATAATTTTTCATTAGACAAATAATTAACGTGTGTCCAAAGTTTTGTGATATGCAGATCACTGAAACTAATTATAGAGCAGCTGTGAGCAATCGGCAGAAACAATTTTGTTCAACATACTCAATATATCTTGCCAAAAACTAGCTTTAAGGTCCTATCGTAAGTATTTAAGTTATTCTCGTTTGCCTAATGTATTTGTTTTCGACAAATGAAATATTCAAGTTAACTTCGTAGATTAAGTTCATACCAAAGATTTTCTTAATTAAGAACTTAATTTATCAAGAACTGAATATATTTCTGCATGCTTTTCAAATGTGTGCGTGCCACCTGGTAATATGACAAATAAACTTGCCAATTTTTTGTAAAGTTTACAAATACCAAAGATATTTGATAATTGTTAAATTTAAGACAATGTATAAACAAAGTAATGTATTATTTTAGTATACCATATATCGTACTAAATATAGTTAGTTATTAAATATATTTAATTTTTAATAAATATTTTACACATATTACTTATTTTATTTACAAAATGGTATTTTCAATTTGAAGGTTTAAAGATATTCCTTATAAAGAACTCCTGAACAAGTCTTTCAAGCTAGAGCAGTCACGATTAAATTATGAAATAAACAAACTAATGCCACATTACATTTATTTAATTCAATAATGCTGTGGTTACAAAGTTTAAAAAAAATACTAATACATGTTACTTAAATTATTTAAAATGAATGCATTTATCTTATTTAAAAAATATTTAATAAGATGCCTCCCTTTACTAGTTATTTCGAATCCCCAATGCCTGTTCCAATTCGGCTCTTTTTTGTTGAACCTTAGTGTAAAAATATCGACAGACTGCTTCTTGAGCCCATGGTTGATGGAAGAAATCAGCACGTCTTTCTTCTTCAGGATTTCCAACCACATCGGTCATCGTCTGCAAATTGATAACAATGTTTTATGACAGACATTTCTTTTCTTTTTATCGGTACCTTAAGATCTCTCGTCTGTGAAACAATCCACTTATGAATGAACTGCTGAGGATCCTTTGCAAAGCTCAGGAAAAACTCCCGGTTAGTTTTCAACTGATTTATGGTCTCGACGGTTTCATGTATTTTACTGTCCAGGCCTTGGATTTCTTGCTGACTGGCTGTGCTCAGGAGGAAATTATTCATTTGTGTTTTCAAAGTATCATCAACCTAGAAGTGAACTTTGTAAGGGCTAAGGTCTCAAGTTGAAGATGTGAGTACCTCAACATCAATGTCGTAACAAGCAGTTTGTTTACTTTCTGCTCCGCCTTCCACAGAAATCACGTGATTAATAACGATGGGATCAGGCGGATGAAGTAATGGGTTTAAACGGCTTGGAATTTCTGCAAATTTCATTTTGGGGCAACCGAAGATTTGCTCCAGGTATTTATCACAAACTATGTATTCACGTTCATGAGCATCTTGCAATCTATAACAAATCAAATTTATTAAATAATAATAAGTTTCAATTTAATACCATGATGTTTTTAAATATGTAATATGAATCAATAACTCACATTTTTCTTCTAATAACTTAGTAGATTAACATGAACACAACAGCTTTTTGTTAAATTAAAAATGATCTAAAAGTATTTTAACTAAAAAAATTGTTGCTTTTGAAACAGAGCTTGAAATTTATGAATATTAATAAATTTACCTATGTGTTTTAATGTATTGCCAAAGAGCTGATATAATAACTGGTCTTGTCTGAGTGTGTACTCCTAACAGTCTAGCAAGTCTCGGATCCAACTTAAACTGCAGTGGTTGGTAATCCAACAATAATAAAATCGTACACCTTACATTTTTATCACCAGGTCGTTTCACCTGAAACAATAAATTAGCGCCCAGTGAAACAAAATGTTTGCTTTCATCGAGAATTTGACGAGGTCTGATCAGTAGCAGTATTCATTCAACTAATATTTTTAATTTATTTTGCTTTTTGCTTATCACAACTTACTTGAAATCCATCTGTCTCTTGTGTAGTTAATGTGCGATGCCACTCAACTAAGTGATTGTCAGGACCATATAATTCCTTATCCAATTCGATAACCAATGACTTGAAGAACGAAGAAAATTTCCGTTTAACTTTATTGGGATCATTTTTGTTGTCTTCAAGTAGCCTTCCTTCTACACGTAATTCCCACGAAGCAACAGATCCTTCCTGTCCGGGTCCCTCAGGTCCATCGGCACTTGGTTCTTTGCTTGGATAAAAAGTATTGGAAATAAAAATGCGCAACTTTCTCTTCTGCTTCATCGGTCTCTTCAAGGCTTCTTGAATATCGAGACGTTTCCTCATTATCGTTGCATCTAACTTTCGTTCGAATGCCAACAAATCCATGTAGGCCTGACTCTCTGGTACCAGATCTCTTACTTTCTGTGGTAAAATCTTGTCAGCTAATTTCTTCTTCTTTTTACTGGTACCGTGGGAGTACTCTCTGAAAAATTAAAAATTATAATTTAATGCATAACATGTCTTAATAGCAAGTTCTTAAAAACACGTACGTTTTCTGTTGTTGTAAAGACGTTCTAGTATCAGCAGGTCTTTTAACACCCGGTTGAGGCTGCATCGGTCCTCCCCTCATTTGATTGTAGGGCTGCTGAGGTGGTCTCTGCAGCATAGTTCCACCACTGGTTCCCATATTTGGAGGTGGTGTGAAACCCGTCCGTTGCTAAAATTTTAATAAAACCAAACGAATTTTAACAAAAAATTAATTCAATTGTTAAGAAAGTAATATTTTACCGGAAAACTTTGTCCTGGATACTGACGCATTCCTGTGTTTTGAGGAGGTACGTATCTCTGTGGCGGTGGAACACCGGGTACTTGGGTAGGCACAGGACCAGGGAACCGTTGGGCCATTTTTGTATGGTCGAGAAAACCGATATTTTATGAAGAAAAATGTAAGTTTACAATTTTACAGACACGGACACCATTTTATTAGTATTGTATTACCAACATTACCAATTTTAATCAGTGTTGTTCTCACTAGGGATATTTTGAGTATCAGATTTGGTGACATTTGAGTGCCAAATTTGAATTTTGGATACAGAAATTAGGTTTATTCTGTGTTCGTAGTGTAGTTTGCTGGTAGTTAGTAATTAGTTTGGAATCGAAACAGTCGCCCATCGAATGATCAATTTCGACAGTTGCGTTAAATGTAAAACGTTCATTGGTGCATATTATATAATTATATCCAACGCCAACGATTCCAAACTAGAGTTCTAACTCATAGATAAAGGTAGATGTTCTAACTGCTCTACGAATAGACAAGTGTCTAGCGTCTAGCCGTCAAACTCATAAGTCATAAGCAGATCATAAGTGTCTAGCCGTCAAACATGGAGAAGCAGAAACAACTTCACACGACTTTTAACGAAATTTAAATTAGGCACACATTTAGGGTATGTTTCGTAAGTTTCGTAACCATGGTTACGGTTACACGTGGGTTACACGTTCCGTAAGTAGCCATCACCTGAAAGATTGTCTACTTACGGAATACACTTATCGCCACTCGTCGAGACATTACAGGGTGAATGACAATTGTTCGGATAAAAAAAAACGCATAAGAGAATCGATGTCACAGATTACGGGGAAAATGTTTAAGAACAGTTTATAATTAATTAAAAAATTACTCCAAAATCAAAAAGTCTATTATAATTAAAATAAATTAATATCGAGCTGAAAAAGTATGTCCCAATGTTTATGACGAGCACGTTGCTTGTGGAAGTAAACTTTATTTATAACACAATTAAAATTAAAATGAAAGAAAACTACATACTAGAAATTTTTAACGTGTTAATTTTCTAGTTTACTGATATTTCATTTCTATGTACCTACCTACTCGAAAATTTATTTTCATGGTCAATGGTTTCGATGAATAATTCATTATTGCAGGACATAATCATAAAATAAATTATTTCGGCGTACATTTTTAGCGAAGCACCTTAAAATTCTCTTATCAAAATGTTAATATTGATATCAGCGACTTAATCTTATCAAACAGTAAACTACACAGTTTATTTACGTTTATTGACGATCGAAAATGAGTGAAATTCTCTTAGATTTTGGTACCAAGTGCGTGAAAATATGGAAGTTAAGTAATGAAAGTTCTCTCACCGATTTTACTCAGCTGGGTTCAATACCAAGTCAATTATGGGCGAGCGAAAATGGTAATTATTTTATCGGTGAATACGACGAAACACAAACTGGTGGTGCTTTGCACGAGGGATTTAATTGTAAGTACAGCTACATTTAATTCATTATTTGAAGGATTAATTCCAAAATTGTTTTATAGGTTCATTAGATGTACTTTATAGACTTAAGTATTTTCCGGAAGAGGTAAAGCTGCATATAAGAAACGTTACAGTTGGAGAAAATATATCTTTCCTAGTATGTTCGCCTGAGCTACATTCACGCTATAAAGAAATCTTAAAAATATTTTTGGTTGAATTAATGGATTATATTTTTAAGATTGCAGAAATTGATGCTATTGAAAAACTTTTAGTCTTCCGGTCGAAAACGTTACATGAGGAATTTTTTTCTGAAATACAAACGACATTACTGCCGGTAATGTTCATCAATAAATCTGAAATTTTGGCTCGTTTTTACGGAGTGGAACGAATCGAAAACGAGAAGGCTTTTATAATAATCGATTTAGGCGAGTCACATTGTGATTTTATTATTGCCAGGAAAACCTCGGAAGAATCGATAGCGGAAATAAGTGCAAATTATTGCAAAGTTGGCGGCCAATACATCGACATTCTGATTTATAATAGCATAATATCCGAACTCAAATCCAAAAATTCCGGTGAAATACCCGAGTTGCAAATGAAAGAATGCGAGTTAGCCAAAAAGAAAATTAAAATGGGATCAGTATATGTTAAGTATAGGTACAAATTCAAGCAAAATCCCCCCAGATTTTTATTTCGAACTGACGTGTTCGAAATTCTGTCTATGCCGTATGTAAACAGGGTGATTTCTTTCGTGAAGAAGAATCTGAGAGATTTTGATTTAGATGAAATAAAGCACGTCTTCTTAATAGGTGGTTCTAGTAAAATACCCAAAGTTGAAAGTGAACTTGAAAAAATATTTGGAAGTAAATTGAACGTGGAGCACAGGAAACATTACGAGAAAAACAATAAGCGATTCGATAATTAATCAAATTCGTAATTGTAAATTAATTAAATTTCTTCGGTGCTGCCCTATGGTTTTAATATAATGCAGCATAACTATATGTAATTAGAAACATTATTGTTACAAAATTTGTTACTATTTTCAATAAAATGATTTAAAACTAGCAGGCTTTTTTAAATACTGAGTGTCCCGGGAGGAAAGATCAATACTTCGTGGGGGTCTAGAGTGGGTTATTATAAATCAAAAAGTTTATATAAACAGGTAGTCTTTTATTAATGGTTTCTGAGATAGAGCTATTTGAAATTAAAAATATAAAGTTGCTAAAAAACTTTTCTTCTAAACTCTAAAGTATTAATACTTTAATTAACATTAAATTTGTCAAAAACAAAATCAACATGAAGCGCCAAATTTAAATTATCCTAATTTACTTCATTTTACGAATGAACATAGAAATTGATTTAAAATAAGGAAGGTACGAAATAAAACAACAAATGAATGTATTGAGTTACTGTTTACTGCACAAAATATATTCATCGAACATTCTCATTGCTTACAACGCATATTTGTGTTTACAGGTCATGTTGCAGGTAATCTGTATCAAATAATCATCAATCGAATTTGCACCAAGCATCACCGCGTTCCATTCAGCAAGCCTATCATTTTCATGGTTTATCAAGAAGCAAACAACGAAATTCTTTGACACCCGGTGCAAATTCGTAACAATGTAATGGGAGATGCACTCGGACCACAAATGGCACAGGCGAAGAGCCAAATGTTGGTCCTAACTAATATAATACTGCCACTCAGTATACTCAGTAAAAAAAATTAACACAATTAATTATTAATAACATTTCACTTCAATATACAATATTACTTAAACAGTGATATATAAAAAAGTAAAAATAAAATTTGTACATATTGCACTTTTTTTAATCTAAAAAATATTCTTAGTAGGAATGAGATCTTTCGTTTTAGCAGTAAATAATAGATTTTATAAGTGTTCATAAATTTTCTTTAATCTCGCTCACTTAATTTCCCTTACAATGTCTTTAGAAATAAATTAGTGACTTGTTCAATTCAAATTAATATATGTGCACAAATATTTTCAATTTATCTTCATACTTCTATATCTTTTAGACAAAAAAAATAATAAATATCTAATCAATTAAATGGCGTTTTCAACATCAGATAAGTTATATAAAAATGATTATAACGAATTATTTAAGAAAAAAATTAAATGAGAGAGGATAAGCTTCACCTTGTATACCACAATAAGATTTTTATCAAATCAGAATTCACAGAACTTTTTAATTCTGATAATAATTAGTTAAACGTATGCCAAAACGAAAGATAAGTAACAAGGTCGTAACTTGGTACCTTTATAGAATGGTTGACTAATATCATATTTACAGTATCGTACAAACAATTTACCACATCATTACCACAGACCAAAAATGGTATCGAGCCGGCATGTTTCATGCAGAAAAGACAGAGAACTTGCCGACGTCCGCATTACGTAGTTTCAGTCCCTATAAGATTTTTCTTTGTTCAATTCATTCGGGTTTAAAAAGGTTTTTTCTGAGTTATTTCTTCAGTACATTACTAGTTTGTGTTTGTAAGCTCATAATTAAATTTACTTTTGTAGACAAAATTATTTTAATAATAGTCATTTGGAATAAAAATTGTATACGTGCGCGTAGACATATTTGAAGTATATAATTAATTGCCTTCCCTTTTTAACAATAGAAGAAACAACTAAATAAAATTTACTTACAATTTTCGATTGTAAGATTCATTGAGATAATTGGAGAGAGGTCAGATTTAGTGAACAGGCTATAATCATGTGTAACTAAAAATAGAAAAAGCATGTCTTAAAAATAATTAAAAACTTGTCGTACGTTTGAAACCATAATTGCAATTTTCCAGACAATGCCATAAGTATTTATGTTTAAAATAGGGCAGTAAAGCTTAGAATAAACTCACTGGAACAGAGTGGCCATTATCAATTCCTAAAAGCAAATAATTTGAATTGGCTTATAACCAGAGAGCGGCCAGCTTAGGTTTTTGTTGTAAGAAGTAGGCAGTTTGAAGAAGCCATTTACAAGATGTTGAATGAGCGTGAATAAGTATGTAAATATAAAATAAATGTACAACCTTAAGTAAAAATAATTTAGATTCAATGGCTATGATTTAGACGACCTTAGGTGAAACCTAACGTCATCTGCTCTCTGCTTATAAGTTTCAGACTTAACTGAGGTATTTATTAATTTAATTAATCTGTAATTTCTACAGAATGATGTTAAATTTTTTTATTGAGGATTCTTGGAAAGATATCAGATGAACGATTATTTTATTAAAAGGCTTCAAATAAATCTACGAGTACGTCTAGAATGTACTGAATTGATAACAACTTGTGTCTTGATAGGCAGCATAAACTGTTATTATACTGTGACATCTTTTTGTCTTTTTATTTACCATGTCAGCTAACTTTCACACTTGTACCTTGCTTGCTTCCAGTATCGAATCTGTTTACAATTTTTCGTATATAACAATATTCAATACAAAAAAGTTTGGTTACAATTTTTCTTCGTTCAACATATAGGTACACAATTAAAGGTGCAGTCGCCTTAAGTTTTTATTTTTCCTCTTAAATGTACGTCCACGCAGCTGATCGTCCGTTAAGAATAATTGAAACGAATCACATTTAATGAGCACACTGAACATGTAACGTTTTAACCTGGGCAATGAAATGGCAGTTTGTAAATTTTGGCAGTGTCGAAATACAACGTTTCTCAGAGATTGTGCCTGGAAGGTTTGCAAACTTTTACAAAGTAATACCATTTCTCACACAGAAATTTTGTTGTCGTCCGTGAAACTGCTTGCTCTGAGCAATTCTTGCTTTATGAAATTTCTATTACCGAAGAAAGATTCTGCTAATGAAATTAATAGTATTATTTTGTATCTTCGTTCTCTGACTGCCCCGAAATGGAAACTGCGTGGACGTGTATACATGTAATGATACTAGATAGGGATGATAATACACAATGAGTGTGAGAGAGACAGAGCCACTGCTGGCAGTGTGGTAAGGCGTCGACCACCTGTAAATCATGTTACATCTATTTTCTTCCTGAAGCTTTGTACCATATTTCTTTTTGTACATTTATATATACCTGAAGTTGTATTCAAAATTTACTTTAATATACACAACGTACTTGCAAGTTTTACTTTTTACTGAAAATTGTATTTATACAGAAAAAAGAAACAAACCTACTCAATCATAATTTGTCTAAAAGCGCAATTTTTTTTGGAAATTCGGTTAATTAAGAATGCAAAAACCACTCAAATATCAAAGTCATCGTTGTTGGATTCCAAAAAAAAGAAGCTAAAATGAGAATTTAACTAAAACAGTCTTTCTGATTTACTTTACAGTTTTTGAGATGTTCAGGTTTGTCCAACTTTTTGGTTTCCGAAATTGAAGGTTGTGTTTCTTGCAGAAAACGTTTTGTATATTAAATATATGTCTTCACCATTACAGCAATAATAAGAGGCGCTTGAAAGATTGATATTTGAAAAATAGGTATGGAAATCGCTTCCCATTCAATCAATTTCTAATAAAAATACAATGGTCGACACCAAAATTGAAAAATAACGTTATGTGCTTCCCGAATAAGGCATTAGATGGCGCAAAAAATCTGAGTGAAATAAAAATACATCTGTCTCTTTTATGAAAATATGTATATCTACATTGATGATTATGAAAAATATGTATATATCTAGCAGCAGAAATTTCTAATGCAGAAAACTATATAGTATAAAAAATGAGTAGACTACATCTACTACACATTGAGAATGAAAACATTGAAAGTTTGTAAAGGCAGGAGAGTCTATAAGTGCAGTTATACGTCTCTTTTATTCAGTTTTTAAAGTCCCCTGTTGGGCATTATCAGTATTAGTTCGAGCACTGATTACACCTCACTGTTTTTAGTTAACAATTAACGGACGGTTGCAATTTTTTTTTTTCGTTTCGAAGTACATAGGGAGATTTCCTTCTTGAAAAATTTTCAACTTTACTTCGTTAAATACTCTTTTAAATTACGTTCTAATTTTCTTCGGTAATTTCTAAATTGCACTTCGATAGATCAGATCAGTAAAATTTCCTAATTCCCGCAGTTTCCCAAACTGCTCTTTTGATAATCTCATGTTGCACCTGCCCTCAGTCTGATGATCCGTGTCGTATAGAAGGCACCTCAGTTATATCAGTCCTATCCAGTCTTACCTCTTAAGTAAGCGATACGCCAGATAAAATATTATAAAAGAATGCAGAGCATATACACACATATATAAAACCTATGTATACTTTGATTCATATAATATATATACTAGTCGAACTTTTAATCACTATCATCTAAATAAAACTATGTTCAATAATAACAATGTCTAGTTGCCGTTCTCAAACAATATTTTCAGTTAGTAAAAAAAAAAAAGATTAATTATACATATTTCACAGCCTTCAATTTGGTGGCGAACTCAACAATACGTTTTCCCCATTCTTCGCAACCTCATATCATTTACAACAAAATTATTTACAACCTCTTAGTTCCACTGATGTCGAAATAAAATTTTGCAGAAACTGAATTACCCACGATAGGAACATTTCTATGCTAAATTAATTCCTCTTCATCATGTCATCATCATTCACATTCAAATTGATTGTACCGTTCCAATACGCAGAAGTACAAAAACATCTAATTCTGTAGTAGGTAAAATTTGTGCAATCGCTAATTCCATGTAAGTCTTCTGTTTTGTCTGAATAAAATTCAGGATAACATTTAGGTAGTATCTCAATATCTTCAGGCACATTTGAATCTACGTTAAGTCAATTCTAAAAATTTCTTCCTTTTGACTTACACCGCCTCTTCTTTTTTCCGTTTAACTCATTCGCGTGTGGACATTGCTAATTAATCCATAGGAGACATAGAAAACTTCAAAAAAGCGCTAGGGAAAGTAACGTTGAGTATCCAGACCACCCATCCGGATAATTCTCGTTTGCAGGAACGATCCGGGTCCTCTCCTACTATGTCTTCATGTCCACGTCCCAGATTTCGGCTAGGAATGGCGGTAGCTTTTTGTTTTTTAGCTTGAGGGAGAAGCACATTTCTGAATTCTGATTCCCGAGAGTTCGTAATTCTGTTAAAACTGATAACAACTTTGCAAACACAGTACCGGGTTTCGGCCTCCGTCTGTTGTCTACGTATGCTCTTAACGCTTCCAGGTAGATTTCCTGGATTTTTTCCACCTTCCATCCTTCAATCAGTGCTGGACGTTCTGGAAAATATACATAAAATCTCTCAATTAATCACTTAAAATACCTTTTCCATTCATAATATACACATTTATTTTTTTGCAGAATGACATAGTTACTGATACATATTTTCTTCAATAGTTGTTTAAGTTTTTTGTTTTGCAATTAAATTAAAGAAGAAGTGTCATTCCTTTTTTCTTTCCTTTTTCAGAAACTAAAGAAGCAACATAGAGACATAAAAATAAATTATGTTAAACAAAATATTTGTAATTCCTTTTTGTATATAACTGAAGGTACCTACCAGAGAAAATAACTATGGCGGTAAGTAAGGCATATTCAGCGTTGTCCACTTTCATTTGGTACATGGTCCGACAGAAATGCAACAGGTCTTCAATCGTTTCTCCCATCCCTGCCAGATTGTAACTATCACGAGAATAAGGCTGGTTATTTACGAATAATATCGAGTCCGTATTTACATCGTAACGCCTTGCCATTCGAAACATCATGACCTCACTGGAACATGCCTGAAAACCCACCAAAATATGTTGGAACTCAAGCAAAATAAAAAAATGGAGAATAATTAGAATAGCACCAAGTACCTTCAAGAGAGCAATTTGATCTTCCCTCAGCAACTTGTCGAAACCGGGCAACCTTTTCGCAAACTCCACGATGAGCTGCACGGTGAGTATCGTTATTTCGGTGATATGTCTGAAGCGTACGTCGCACTGATCTTCCCCTTCCATCGGTTGGTTCTAAAAAGAAAAAATGGTCTCATTTGTAATAATTATTCTTTAGACTTTAAGACAAGCTTGTTGGAACATGCTTTAACTTTTAAACTTTTTCAAAATGTAAGCTGAAGATTTTGGGACACTTACAATTATTCGTTTAACATCTTCCTCCGATGGATGCTCGTATTCGTTTTGAAAGTAGACGAGTCGATGTATCAGCTCTTCCTGTTCTGGTGAGATCGGTTTGACACCGTTTATGGGTGAAAGCTTTTCCGAATCCGATAATGGCTGAAAGCAAAAGCTGATAGAACAGTCGGACGAATTTGCTTAAAACGAGAAAAAGAATACAAAATATATATGCATACAAGAAAAAGGAACCAAAATACAAGACGAATTTTTAGTAAAATAATATTCTGTGCAGTCAATAAAAATGAAGTGAGTGATATTCATTACAAAAAAGTGTACTAAATATAAAATAGGATAAGCCAACGTATCTTGCATTAAAGTGACAATCAATTGATTTATAATTGATAGCATGCCTTTGTTTTTGCAATATCTATTTAAAAAATACTCAGAACTGTAACTTTGTTTGTCCTTTTTAAGGCAATTCAAACTTAATAACAGCGAGCAAACAACATGAAGGCGTAACACAATCGATTTCTTCCAGGTATGGTAAAAAAAAGAAAGAAATCAATTTATCGCTGACCACACACATCGTCGATCGAATCGATTACAATATTAGAGTAGGTGTACGTACCTCGGGTTCCACTTTAACGAAATCTGGAGATCCATTCGTGGTACTGTTCGGCTTGTCCTTCTCTTTCTGAGCCTTCTTCTCTTTGCGTTTGACTGCGCACTGCACCTCGGGAACAACGCATTCCGGTCTCATGCCGACGCTGAGGCACTTCTTCAGCCGACACTCTTGACATTTCCTCCTCATGTACATGTCGATCTCGCAGTTGTTTCCGTACTTGCACTGGTACACAGCGTTTTTTGTTATGCTCCGCCGGAAGAAACCTAAAGTACACACACGCATCCTGCTAATCTCAATCTGCGAGTCACAAAGGTGTTGCGAGCTAATTCTCTGAGATTAGATAAAGCTCTAAACGTATTATACCTTTGCATCCTTCGCACGTTAAGGCGTTGTAGTGATATCCGGAGGCTCGATCTCCGCAAACGAGGCATAGTTCTTCCTGCTGTCGTGGTGTGGGACCTTTCTTTTTCTTGGCATCGCAGCTATCCGCGCTGTAGCCGTTTAAACTGCTAGGAGGAGACAGGTCTTCACGCCCTGAAACAAATGAGATACCATTAGATTCAATCGGATACCTATTCTCATTACAGCTGTTCCCTTATATGCACAAATACAATGAGTTATCGATTGACCACAGGCCACTGTAATAAATATTCATTACATCCTACAGTCCTGCACTTCTGTTTCAATTACTTGCATTTGCGCTGCACTGTGTCTTTATTAAAACAAAAACAATATCACACAAGATATCAGATAGCAACAATACAGGAGGTTTCCATGACATAATATAAACCATAGCTTAAGAGCGCGTTGCTAATTCCAACAATAAGCTCTTCTCTAGTGTCAGGGTTTTTGCCTTAAACGAAGCTTTCAAATGTTTCTAAAGGAAGTAGTTAAGAGGATTTATGCCAGGTGACCTCTTCCCCTTTTTCAATCTAAATAAATAAATAAATATTGTTGTTAGTGTATATCCGCTTGCAAACTTTAAAAATTAAAAATATTTGTATATCCGTTATGTTCATATGTTCATAAAACATATTTGACTTAAGCAACACACCCTTAGGCTACGGCGGTTATGTCGTGGGACACCTTGTATAGTAAACTAATAAAAAACTAATTTCTTTTAACAAATTATTTACCTATTAAAGCCTTACTAAATTTTATTCACAATGAGGACTTCCTTAATAAATAAAATTATATCTCGTCCGTTCGTTAAAAAGTTATAAAATTTTTAATTACGTCAGCAATTAATTTACGAGTGTTTGCTTTCCCAAATTTTCTACCTACTTCCAATCAATATTTATTAATGTTTGAAAATAAATGTTGAAATAATCAATTCATATATTAATTAATAATTAAATTCGAAAGTTTAGCAACTTACGGATTTAACGTAGGCGTCACCAAATTTATTACAATCACAGGGAAATATGTTAGTAGGTGTTGCGAACAAGCAATAATTTCAAATTCCTGAAGACCTGCGCCTCGCCGGAAGCTCGCAAAGCATGGCCGCCTTCTTCTTTCGTGCAGCACCGGCTACGTCATGTCCGGCAACGGGTCGCATTTAGAAAGGAACATTATCCATTCGTGATTATTATTGTCGGTGTATTGTATGCAATGCCAAGGTCAAAACCGTTTGTTGAACAGAAGAACTCACTGTAATAATGGTGTTTTCGCTTCAAAATTTTAAGCGTACGTGAGCGAGGTACTCAATCAGCGGAATAAATTATACGGACGCAAATAACAACCGAGCTCACGTCGTTTCTTTGCTTGGAAAAGATTTTTTCAAATAAACGCCTTATAGCTGAAAACGCCCTAATAACAATGTCGAGAGAATGTACCAAAAAATTTATTTCAAAATCACTTGCTTTGTGAATATATTTTTTTTAACAACAGACAACCTTCGTTTATGTAATTTTTTCATTGTAGTATAAATCAGGTTTTATAATTTCATGGTTGTATTTATTTTATTTACAAAATGCCAAGTAATATAAAATTTCACACACAATTAAAAAAAAATGTAGTAAGATTATAAAAGCACAAAAAACTTATCAACAACATTCAAATGATATCAAAAGTGACAAAGTGGACAAACTCGATCTAATGTTGTTTTCTTTTGCTTTTTATAATAATATTCGAAACAAGAAATTTTTGGGGTGCACTACCCTTCAAATGCAAGATCTCAAGTTGAGTGGCCTATTAAGGCTGAGTTTCTCTGTCCTAGTTTAACTTTAAACTCCTGTTTATTTCCATAGGAACAATTGTTTTTATAATTGCTACCATAGGAATAAACAGGAGTTTAAAGTTAAATTAGGACTGCCCTAAGGCAAAGTGATCTTGCAGATGAAAATGTTTTCACTTTTATATCACTTCCGGTTATACCGTAAGTCGCCGTTTACTTTCTTATTTTAAATAGAATGCTATACTTTTTATTGCAAATTCTGATTCTACACATTATTCTAAATAAAAAATGTTAAGGCATTTCTACACCTAAATGTAACCGATTTTGAGATATCTTCAAATTTATTTAAAAAATTGTTTTGGTAAATTTAAGAGAATGTATTTACGCCAATTTCAAATATAAAGATTGAAGTGGCATGTCGTTTGAAAGTATGATGTTCAGGTTTTCAAATCATATCCTAATCATCCCTGAAAAATTCACAGGCTGGTCACAATATGATGTCGAAGCTCATTATGTTTAACTGCCTCAAATTCAATTTTCGCAAATGGAACACCAGGTACATTTTTACATCATCATGAGATACAGAATCAAATGCTACATCGATTGGTACTAGCATTTCCTATACCTATTTCGCTTTTCTTGTTTTCTTGTTATCAGTGATTGTTTATGTAGTAAAATAAAAATTTTCTATTTAAAATCTTTCTATATGCATACATTCGAAACAAACAACCTTCGTGACAAGCTTTAGATATACTTAGAAGAAAGTAGTAAAAAAATTAATAATTTCGTTAAGTGTAGTTTAAGTGATGACTCAATAGAATTGTTATGGGATCGATTAAGCCGTGGAAAATAATGAAAATAAGGAAATCTTTTAGTGAGCTTTAAAAAATATAAAGCCATGCATAAGTATGTAATAAGAAAAATTAAACATTATTAATTTATTAAAGTACGTAGGTAGATACTGATAAAATTTGCATGGAAGGAGTTCAGCCACCAGCAAAAATTATGTTCACAATTACAATACAAAAAGGATAACAACAAAAGAAATATAACTTGTTGGATATTTTCGTATATCAACTGTAGATATAATCTGTTATTGAAATCCAGTTCTTCAAGGGCAATAATTTAGATCCACAATTCAGATTGCAGTGGCGCAATAAACAGAGGCTCCTTTGATTCCTCTCTCTCGATACGTAACGCATACACACACAGCTTTACAAGCAAAGTTATTTATTAAGTTGGACATTGCGATTACACTGAAATTAGTTTCAACATTTGAGGCTGCTCTCGCATACCACCTGACAGCAGCGTTCTCCCATAGAATTTCAGCTTTTATGAAACCAGTTTTTCACTGTACGTTCTCTGTTTATGTTTCTATTATGCGATTCAGCTTCGTTACGTTGCGCCGGTAATTGTAATTCACGATTTGGAATTTCAATTTCAAGATTTATCGATACGCCTAATTTAATAGATAATATGTTGTTGTCCGTCCGCTTCGCTCGAAGAACGGCTCCGTAATGCGTCCCTAATTGCCGTGATGTTAAGGAACTCTCCTTCGCGGAGCAATCGCGTTCGAGATTCAAATAAGAAGACAAACCTTCTTCCATCGGATAAGGGACGTATTAAAATTCTCGACCGTGGCGAGCGAAATCTTATCGGTCGTGAATTAGAAAAATAATTTATGGATTCTGATGTTTTTAATTGACTGGATGGTTTACGAAATAGAAACACGTTGATTGCCTCCATCCAATCAGTGTATCAGTGTACTCCAAGTGAACGAAACTGTACTGTACGTTTTAAGTCGTTTGAAATTGAAGAACTGAGAAAGAAATCCAACTATAAAGTTAATTTTTCCAAAATTATAAAATTAGAAAGTCTTCTCGAGTCCTTCGTCTGTAGACCGACAGACCTTCCAAAATTGGCTTCATTATTGACGTTTTTTGGTTGCTTTAAGCTCCGAACTCTGAAAGTTATGCTTTCGTTCCAGATTTCATTTATACGTATATATTATCTCCTCTTCCCAATTGATGCCTCTCTTCTTCATTACTCCCTTCACCAATGTTTTTCCTGGCATTCTTTTCTCTATATTTTCTAAGTGTCCACGTTTCATATATTTTTCTAGTTATTCTTTTTCTTCCTTTCCAATTACTTTTTTATAGGTTGTATATTCATTGCTCCTCCTTTCACTTCGTCCACCAATGTTTTTCTTGCCTTCTTTTCTCGTCTCTTTCATTTCGTCCACCAATGCTTTTCTTGGCGTTCTCTTGTAATCCATTTTTAACTGTTCATGATTCATATATTTTTCTTGTTATTCCTTTGAAAGGCTTTTTATTCTCGTTGGCTATTACTTGTGTAACGCATGTATCTATTACTTTGATATCATATACAACCCCATTAAATCGAGCCTCTCGTAAGATTTAAAAGAATACTTTGTTTTCATTTATACATTTGTCAATAAAAAATTAAAATATACAGGCTGTTCATAAAAAAACTGTACACCGTTTGGCGGGTGATAGTAGAGGTCAAAACAAGAAAAAAGTTCTAATAAACCCATATCCAATTCTCAATACAGAGTGTCCACGCCACGTGTTCACTCTTCTAGAATTTTTATTTTTTACATAAAATTCGGGAGCGATAAATTAAATAAGAAGTTGAATTTTCCGACATACCACTGGCCACCGCAGGACTTGCGGTTTCGCCGGAAATGATATCAACTTTCTTATTTTAAACGGAAGGGCCTTTATTTTTTTGCATATTTGAAATCTACAGATTATTGTGAGTCCGAATATGTATCACTTGGTAATTTTTTTATTTTTCAGTATGCAAAGCTATGTATGGTGTATTTTCGTTCTAATGCGACCAAGTAATTCGAGAAAGCAACTTCTTCGGTTGCACTTTGGTTTATTAACATTTTTACAGCATGTGAAATTTTCATTAGGTCGTAAATTATTTTTTTTAATGGAACTTATTTAAAAGACACTGTTTATGTCAGACAAATTAATACAGAAGATGAACTTTGGCAGAGAGTTGTAAACGCTTGTCAGCAACTGAAAAATCAAGTTTTGACATTTACATGTCATCCTGTATAATAATTGTTTTTCTATATCTTCTCTAAATTATTTAATTTTTAAGAAAATGTGACAGAAAACATTAGTATTCAAATATCCTTAAACTTTGGTTCCTAATAAAGTCTAATAAGTCAGTACTCCATCTAATTAAGATGCTTTTTTTTTATACAAGGTGATCGATTTTTTTTTTAATTTTTCAAGATAATTTCAAATTTTTCAAGATAATTTCAAAATCTTGCGAAACAAATAAAGAGGTGATATAAAATTGCGAAAATCAAAAATAAGTACGACCTTTCGAATTTAAGAAAGTCAACCATACGTAATATTTTCAAAAATTCAGGAAAAACTATGACAAAATAATCTCTGTTTTATTTACTATCATAAAAATGAAACTAATTAGGTATTATTTTATATTTCTTGTCGCTTTTGTATCGATATACAAAAACAATCTTCAATTCTAAAAAAAAGGAAACCTACCATGTACCATCCTTGTTTGACTTTAGGTGATCGTGAAAACGCGTAGTACTACTTTATTTATGGCTTATAAAATCAACAATATCATACAGATATTGAGCTCAAGTCTCCCGTTTTGCTATATGTTATTTTCGTGTAAACAACTTTCCAAATAGATTAATCCGGATACAATTTGCAACTTCCTAAATGGACACGATGACCCAGAAAGCATTTTATGCTAGACAACGATCTGAAAGAAAGTAAGAGGACGTGTTGATCATTTTGGAAATAAAAGTAGGTATGTTATATAAAAAAAAGGTTAAAAATTAGAAAATCCTATTCACGATGAATAAGTTTTCTAAAAAAAAAATCTACTCCTGATTGGTTACTTCTCAGTCAGCTATCTAGGCACTATGTAAGTAGGTACGTAAGTATCTAGCACAAAAATAATTATGAGATGTAGTGAAAATACGTAAACCCGTGAAACAACTCATGCCTTTTTGAAGAATTTCAAAAATATTTTATATTTTACAGTTTCAAACTTCCAATGTAAAAAAAACTGTACATGTATTTTTTAAAATAAAACCAAAATTATCTTCCTGTAAAAGTTTGATTCTTTTCATTAAATGCATTATGGCGTTAAATTTAGATATCTAGCAATATTCAAGAAAAAGCAGAATAGATGAACCAACGGGATCTATCTCAAACATGATCATTTGATATTATATTCAAAATCACATTCAAAATTTTGTCAAAAATGTCACTGACATGAAATATCGAATTTGATTATTTTTCAAGTACTATAGCATAGGTTCCCAAAGTGGTACCGCCCCCCAGTGGACGCTGAAGCCTTCTAGGGGGCCGGTAGCTGGTAGTCTAGGAGCCGGTGCCGAAATTAATAATACATAACATTAAAATTAATTTGATATAATGGAAGGGCAGTGGTTCCAAAAAGTTTGGCAACTTATGTACTATAGCCTTTCACTTTCTTCAGAAAAGTTGCGTCTAGAAAATTCGATCGTTAAAGAAATTGCCAAGTAGAAAAATTAATCTAAAATGATACAATTGATAATCATTGCCTTCTTGGATAAGTACTACCTCCAGTGTATCTGGTGTGGTTAGTTGAACACCAATTTCTCCGTGCAAGTTGAAGGTAAATTGTAGTGAAAAACGAGGCCGTTCTTCCTCGTCTGCGAAAATTACCGGGTATGTGGCAAGAGTGCGAAGTGAGCGAGGCCGACACCGTGGTGCGGTTATTGCGAAGTATTCTCGACGCTCGGTTCTTATGGTAAGGCAGAACATCGTCATGAGTCAAGGTCGCTCAGTGCCCCCGGTAATTCTACTAGTCGACTAAACAACATATACCTGGTGTCCCCTCCACCCGTGGAAGAGTTCTCGACCAGCGGAGGCCAACAACACATTGATCTAAATACACACTGATCGCTGTCGAAGTCGCCCGCCTGCCCACTCCCACTTGTCCCAAATCCCGAAATGCGGTGTTAATTTGGCCATTTACCATACATATTTGTTTACTGCTCAATTTGCAAACCGTGTCACTGGCATATATCGTCAATATCGCTGACTTTCCTTTCCGATTGATTTATGCTACCTTGCGCTTTCAGCAGCAAAGTAGATACCAATTTGTCAACAAGAACGTTTCTATTTTTCCAATTTCATTTTTCATTGCCAATTCGTAAAAGCAATATATTAAAAAAAAGTGAAATGGTTTCAATAACTTCAATACATTCTAGATATTGGGGATCACGTGAGGAATGTTACTTTCCGCTGTCCTATTCTTAGTTTTCTTCTATACGATGAAGGCATGGAAATTAAAAAAATATATGAGGAACCTTCGATAGGGATTGGAGTAAATGAAAAATGAGATCCCTACATACTTTGTCTCTTTGAAATAGGCACGTCAAAAAGATTCAGCGTGGGTTAATAACGGGAAAGAAACTTGTTGGAGTTCTTTATTTCATATTGTAGTATATATTGTGGTTCTTTTAAGAAAAAAATAGACTTTAAAAAATAAATGAACTGGATTATTTGAATGTATACAAAAAAGACAGAGTATCAGGAGGTATGTAGAAAGGTGGAAGTGACTTCAATCGTGTAGGTCTCGCTAAAATATGTCAAAATGCAAAGCATACTGCCTGGTCGTATGGTCATTTTATTCTGATATTCTCTTAAATGTTTAGATTAACGTACCAGAGGATTTAGGCGCCATTTTTGAATCACCTTATATTTAGAAAGATTCCAAAATCCATCAACCTCAGAACTCTCACACACATTGTTTTTTAATTAATCTACGACAACAAAGGTTAAAAATTTTACATTAAATCTGATCAACATTTTAAATCATTAAAAAGAAAAAGTCTTCTGCTGGGGAATCCAGATTAAACTTGTTTAACTTGGGCACTTCTTAATGTTGTCATATTATTTTTATGAAGATCCTGAGATGTGGAATAGACAAACATTTTTTTACACTAGTATAAATAATTTAGTATCCCCATAAAAAAATAAATATGACGTAATTTCTAATGTTTTACACAATTACAATTCTTTAAATAAAAATGATTCACTGTTGAACATTGTATGTCACACTGGTTAACGTAATGTTAACAACCTGTATTACGTAAATAACACGTACAGAATTTATAGACCTAGATATTGCAATAGGAAAATTGCGAATGTATTATGTAAATTCTTATTTTTGAAATGAATCAAAAATAATTCTATTTTTTTTTTCGCAGATTAAAATATTCAAATTAATGATTAATCTTTCCCAACGGAAGCATAAAAAAAATATTCGCTAAAACATCCTGTGACATTGAACGTGACGTCGAATCGAACATAACAACATTCGAAATCAATCTCTCCAACATTAATAATTATATCAGACGTGGGCGTAGCTGGGACGACCAGCAAACATAAAATTAATTGATTCCCCCAACTCGGTCGCTTTTCACTCGCGTGTTCATAAAAATAAGAGATAATATTGCAATCGTCCACAATTTGTCCATTTTCGTTTAGGACTGTGGGTCGTAGAGGTCACATTGTTGTCCATAGTTAGTTACGAGCTGGACGGGCGCGTGGGTTCTGCAATTAGGGACCTTGGGAGTTAACGTGATATTTTTAAATTAGAATAACATCAGAGATGACTTTATTACTGATTAAACTTGCATAAATTTTACACAAACTGAGGTATTAAGATTAATTCAATTAACTTTCAATTACTAGTTTAAAGCTGACGTTTATTATTTGCAAATCAGGATTACAAGTCCTTCGTTTCGTTTAACCATCACCTGAAGGTGGTTGAACTTGGTCGGTTCCGTATCAAACGTGATCTTGTTTTTAATGTCGCAAATACCTTGTCTTTGCCAAATAGATTTTATCTACTGGTTACAACGAATGCGTAGAATTAAGACACATGAACCGTGGCCAATGTAAACGCTTTAAGTTCATGTAGTTTCATTGTATGCATAGCAAAAAAAAGTATATATTTTATAACTGGTTTTGTAATATTTCAACACACTTTAAGTGTTGGTCATATGTGTACAGCTACAGCCAAAGATAATGTCAGTAGCGAGCTATCCCGCAAGTAATAAATAACAATTCAAAGCCATTCCCTTATTCCACATTTATCAAATATCTGATCATATAAAACCGAAATCCTTTGTAAACACATAAATATTTTTTACCTCGATTAACATACGCCATACAGCGGCAGCGGTTACATTCGAAATGGGTCGCCCAGTGCAGTTTAAAATATGCAACGCACGCTTACATACTTATATTGTTAGTGATATGCAAAGTTGTTTGTGTTCCTTTGTGTGAATATGTAATACAGAGGGAATATATTAAGTATACGAGTATAACATACAATGTATGATGCTAAACAAAACTACCAGTTTTCCTTTTTTTATTAGTATGAATTTCATAAATTAAAATATTTTTATAAATAGGTTAGCAGTACTAACGATTATAGAAGACTGTAGTTTATTAAAACAGAAATAAGTAAAGAAAACGTAAATTACACAGTTTCAAAATGCGAGGCACGTAATAAACATTTAAAATGCAAGATGCGTATTTGGACTGTTGTGCTGTTAGTTTCTGCAAAAAAATTATAATAAAAATATAAAAGGAATGACTTCTGAAATATGTGTTCGCAAAGTTGCTACCAGATGGAGAACGACGTTTTTATAAACGAACAGTTGAAAACGATAAGAACTGAATGATCTTGTATATTGATCGTTCAGTTTTATTTAAAATTTTTCTATTAATTTTTATTACAATGTTCAAAATAATTTTGTAATATAAAAATACTTAAATTAGTAAAAGCCAACGATATTATGTGTCATTATAACTTAATACTGACACTTTAACTCGCATGAATTAAGTAAGAACCTGAATGAATATGGTAAAGTTTTTTTTTTTTTTTAATTAAATAAAGTTATGCTATGGTTGAAAGTTTTTAAAACATGCTTTACACGGACGCAATGCAGTGAACATTGCACATTTGCTTGTAGCTTTATATTTAAGTTATTTCTGAGCAGTTGCAATGAAACATACCAATTTCTGAATGTAAATATTTATGGTGCCTCATATTTGAGTGGTCTTATTGCGGTTAATTAACCATTATTGTTCACATACATTTGCCATTGGGCATGCGCGCGATAGAAATTGCGTCTTGCTACAATACAAATTGCATTGTGTAAAGCGTGCTTTAGTCATTTAAAAATTGACATAGTGAAAAGGAACAATCACATAAGAAAATAGTTAGATATTATTTAGGTTTATAAATGAAAATGACGAAAGCCTGAATCCTTTCAGGTTGGTAACCTCAACCCATAATTAAAGTCTGTTAAATTTTGGGCAAGGAGAGTCTGTTTACACGGAACCCGATGTACTATTAGATAAATTAAGAATTAGTTAATGTTGCCTCTCTAATTACTCGGAGCTTCCACAGTATAATTAGGTAAATGAATAACATTTTGAATAATTCAGTTGAGAAATACTTTCACGAAGGAGAACTTAGGTTTTTCGTCTGGAATATATCGTACATTGTCCCAGATATGGAAAATATTTTATTTTCAATTTTTTTTAAGCGAAAATTTAAAGCCTTTTGTTTTTTTTTTCATGAAGAAAAAGTCGAAATTCTTTTCTTTTCTTATAGCGTTTAATTTATTTTAACGTAAAAGTGAAAATGAAAGGTTTTCTTATATTCAAAAAATCGTCGACTATTTTTTTTTTGTTGTTTTTTACATTTGTAAAGCAATCGATCGGCTTTCGTTTATGTTTTTGACAAAAACCATCATACATAGTTTTTTTTTTTGTAATCTTAACGGTCTTTTAATACTGAGGCCAGTGTTGCCAATTCTAATACGTTTAAGCAGAATATTGATATATTTATATACAGGATGTTATATATCGTCATGTTCAAATTTTGAGAGCATAAAATAGATTCAATTCTAAAACTAAAAACACAAAAGTGGTAGGTCGATCTTTATCTGTTCTGAAGTTACAGGCATTTGAAAGTATAAACAGCAAATAATCAGACTTAACTTCGTAAACCAAATAAAATCTTAATGAATTATATTTTCAAATGATATTTTCAAAATGTCCTCCTCCCTGTTGAATACAAGCTTGTGCTCGTATGCCGATGGATGATGATTGACATTTCTTATTTCACGAATGTTTTCTTGTAACTGTTCAGCAGCATGCTGAATCCTTTCTAACAATTCCTCCCTGGTGTTTGATATAAATTCGAACAATTACGTTGTAAGTTTTAAGTTAGATCGATTTCATTAGACAGCACAAACATCCATGGCCGTGGTGGGATTCCAAACCACACCACCGAGCGACACGATTCACAAAGTCCGCTAGGCTAACCGCTCAGCCACTCAACAGCCCCAGTGACTATATAAGCTGAATATTCAGACTATTCAGGCACTAGTCCTGTGTGAAATGGTTCTGATTGTCATAAATAAGCTTTGTACAGCAACATATGTCACGGTTAAAAGTCTAGTACCATGAGAGCAATAAAGACCCAAGGAATTTCGAATTCTTGTCTTAGATTAAATAAAGATGTAAGCAACACTAAACTTTTAACTATCATGCAGCCTTTTAACCTATATAGTGGTAAGAAAATCCAAGCATCTCATAATGAACAAGCCTAGTACGGAAGTTAAATTCAATGTAACGCGACCGCGAAGGGAATTCGTCCACCTAAAGATTATGTAAGTGAGCGTGGCAGCGGCTCGCTTTATCAAAAGCCTTGGCCGAGATGAGATATGATTGACATTTGCAAATTCGAAGAACTGCAGTGACATTTATGGGGCCGACCTCGTGAATCATGGATATATGAAATGCTACGTAATCTGTTATGACCTTTATAAAAATCGTACAAATGGCAATGGCATAACACGATAGGCATCAGACAGGTTATAGCAGTTTGGTCGTGAAGACAGCTCGTGCCCGTCTAGTAGAATGTATCTCGCAAGCCCGAGGGCGTAATCGATATTTACAGAATGTTCTAGTGTGTGTGGCTGTTCTCCAAAAAAGTCCGTCTGTCTCTGTATCTAATTCTATGGTTGGATGAGAATTTAATTATTATTGATTTGACTATTTTGGCTGTTTTTATAAACTAACATTTGCTTATTTTAATTATGAAATGCTGTTTTTCTCGTGATAAAATTATTTGAATTTGTTTAGCATTGTGTTGTACAATGTTGTTCTGAAGTAATTTATAATTGCATTTAATTTTTGCGTTTGTCTAAAAGGTGCCTTTTAATAGTTTGATTACATTATTATATGCAATCAAATTTAAAATATATTTAAATTGTCTCAATTCTTAATTGATAATACATGATTTTGAGTTATTATCTACTGTTTAGAATTTCGATTCATTAAATTTAATTTAATTCACTAAATTCCTTAATTTGATTTGTAATTGTTTTTACTTATTCTGAATATATTTATTTATATAAATTTTCTCTTTATTTTTCAAGTTATGTCGTTTCTAAGGGAAAGAAAGTAATTTTCGTCATTCGCGAAAAATATATGTGTGGCGGGCAAGGGCTGAAATCTCATTCCGTATAAAGAGGTGGTAATAGCAATATCTGGCTCAAAAGCTCAAATCAGTTACCTACAAACAAAGAAATTGCTGCTTGTGTCCTTTATGGTCTGATTAAAATTTCAGTAAAAGAGTGAGGAGAAGAAGTGGAAATTGTTGATTATTGTGGTGTGATTAATTTTGGAAATTAGTTTGGGCATCACAATAGAACTTTTCTCTCACTCTCGTCGAGATATCTAGAGATATCGACGAGCCCTTGAAAAACATTGATAAAACTGAAAGTAAAGGATAATTCAGTCCCTTTCTGTTATCATTATATTTAACCACCCGTCCCTCACATAGTACATAAAATGTATTAATAAATAATAACAGGCGATCAATATCTTTTCTAATCAAGTGACCTACGGAAATAGGTGTCTTTAATTAGTTCATTATTTCAAATGCCATTTTTTTTTAATTTGTGGTGCTTGCCCAACGGGGTCCTAAGCCAAAGACTTGTCAGGACCTCAGGAGCGGAAGTGTATTTGAGTGCGTGTAAAGTGTTCCATGGCTTTGTTACTTCCAACCTTCTCGCCGTTTAAGGGGAAGCAGTGTCGAATTTTATCCCCAACACCAAAGGGTGCCTGAAGTCGATAACGACCACCCCCGAAAAAAATCCTGAGTGCGGTTCGAACCGACGACCATGCGATTGTAAGGCCAGTCCTTTTACCACTGGACCGTCCAGGCGTTTGAATTACATATATACATTGCATTGCAAAACGATAGGAATGCAATAAAAATAATTCAAATGGCATTTGAAATAATGAACTAAACAAGTATACTATAATTTTTTTCCATAGGTCACTTGATTAGAATAGATATTGATCGCGCGTTACATCAAGCTAACAAAGACAACAGATTCAGATTCCTAAGATACCTTTGACTTTTCATTGCTCTCACAGTTTGTCAAATTGATTAAAATCAAACACACCCGAAAAGGAAATATTTTTAATTTGTGATTATTCTATCAAATTTTTGAATGACTCTGACGACCAGTTTTTTTACCCGCGACTGTGCATGTATACCGAATGCGCAAATCACATTGAAATGTCATTTCTGTACGGTTCTGGATGCATACACAAACCCGATGTTTTATTTCTGAACCTTGTCTTGAGTTTGTACTGGAAATCAAATTGCAGTTCAAAAACGCATTGTTGAGAGAAATAAAGATTAAAGAAGTTATCAGGAGCAGAAGAAGCTGTCAACTGAAAATAAAGCGTTGAGAATATAATTTTTCCTCAAATGTACACTGAATGAGCTTTAATGTAAACATAGAATATGATGTCATTCACACTGACTTGACTATTATGTGACAGCACATATTACTCTATATTAAATCAGAAAATATTAAAGAGTATGTTTGGTTGTTGTTTATTAAGTCGTAATTCAAATCCCTCCAATTCATGCTTAATAAGTCTTTTTATGAACCAGCGGTCTATTTTAATATACAGTAAGTGTCACGCGTCCTGTTAAGCGGGGGAGAAATTTGTAGCTTCAGTGTGATGCAAGGTTTGCTATTGAATATAGCGTTCTAGGCATAAGATTCGTTAAATGATAAATGACTAAAGTCGAGATTAACGTGATTCAAGTGGAGCGAAAATACACGAAGTTGAGGTGTACAGAAATCTTTCTTCTTTGCATCAATTTCTTAATTAATAAATTGAATCATGTAAACCAACAACAGAAAACTTGATTTCAATATTCAAGAGAACGAGCAAATTTTCTTAGGCCCGATTTTACAATCGTCGGATAACCACTATTCTTAGAATAACGTAACGTAAGTGTGACGTAGATATGGAGGAACATTAAGGGATATTCGGCGAACACTTATTCCGTCCTTATTCCGCGATTGTAAAACTGGGTCTTAAAGGTATAGTCGTCCCAGTTTGGTAGCGGTTTTATTGCCCTGCCAAAAAAAAGCGACAGAAAGGCGACCGCAGGCCGGTCTCTTTGAAGATTTTTTTTATAGCAAGATCATAAAACCGATAGAAAACTTGGACAACTATATTCTAAACTTATTTTCACAATATTTTCCAATTTAGAAAGACTTCCTAGTAAAATTAATTTCTTATGGTATTCACCAAAGCAAGATTTCTGTTCAGTTTTATTAATTGCAATTACTTCCAGAATGTTTGCCTACTTGAATGTATAGTCATTTTATGCCGATGAATATTTCTGGTTTAAGTTGTGTCATTTTAAAACCAGTTCCAATATAATATTAAACCCACAATGCAAAAGGAAAAATCTATTTCTTGTTGTGTTTTTAAATTTCGAAGGTGTTTTGGCAAAAGTAACTTTTTTCCCCAAAATAAGGTTTTGAAATTTGAATCGCGTAACTTGTAAGTGAGATTTAATCCAAACAACGAACAAAAAACGAAAAGAAAACTTGTGAGATCATAGTGTAAGCAACGCGGTTTTATTTCTTTTTTACATAAAGAATCGAATTTCGACAATTTTCACACCACAGACTTTAACTAATTGGTTCGTTTCATGTCAGCACACTTTTCACCGACCGATCAAAAGCTTCACCGACCGGCCGTGCGAAAATAAACAGAACGAGCGCGTTTCGTTTTCGTTCCGTTCGGTTTTCCTTTTGTTTTCGGAATAATTAGTTCATTAATTTCGGTCACGCCGGCGGTACGTATAGACAGAGTAATGAATGTTTACGCACGACTTTATATTAATAAATCGCTAACCAAATATGGCAACGTTACACTTTCAAAACGCCAAAGGCGATATTCGCGAAACCAGCCCAGCCGGTTACCAGTACTTGAAAATATATGTCGGTGATATCACTGGTCCCGACGCTGTAGATTTCAATTTTTAATCACCATATATTTTATAAATTTTTGGCTAATGTCTACGCGCAATTTAGAATTTGAATTCATTAGTCAAGGTGTCGGCAGTTAACGTTCTTAAGTAAATTTTTGGTGATTTAGGTGCCACTTTTTGCAAGATCCCAAACAGGAACGACTCGTTTGAATTTCGCCGAATGTTAAGAAGGACGTTCCTTGCCCGACGTTTTAAAATGTCATCGACTCAGGACAACCAGAATATCGACTTGAGGCGTCATAAATTACGTACACGTAACACCAGAAAAATTCTACGCGATGTTTACGTTGTAATGAAGCAATTAAAATTTATTTTGGCGTAGAAATAATTACCAATTACATTCTTTTTGCGACTGTAATTGTGACTGGCGTTTTATACTTTAATTAAATGACAGAGGTGTAATGACTCGTACTCGTCTGCTATAGAATAAAAAATTCTAGGAATTAAAATTAGCTTCGGATTTTTCGCTTTTTTTAAACATCGATTAATTCGATCTGCAAACGTAATAATTTTTGCTGATGCAAACATTTTGAAGTCGAATTTAGAACTTTCCTGTCTCTCAGAGCTTTATCCACAGGCAAACGACAGCAACCTATGAAATTATGTAGGCATTAAAAAAAATTCAAAAAACATTAACTTCGCTTTAAAACTACGATTAAAGTTAGAATATATAAATGCACTTGTTTACAATATATTCGGATTTTCTATGATTTAATGGGCTTGTAATGCTATTTATACCGTGAAGCGTTACGCACCAGACCATCTAATAATTTGTTGCTCCATAGAAGGTGACCTTGATTTTGCTGCAGGCATTGAAACTTTCTGTGGAATGGAATCTCCCTTCTATTTAGTTCTGTAATGGCCGGTGCCGGTCATTTTTTTTAAACTCAATGTTCTGATTTAACAGCTTGACTTGCGTTGTCTGATTACCAAGGTAAAGCGTCGCGTCGTTAAACTACTAATGCACCATATTCTTCATAAACTAAAAGGTGCTGAATTGCTTATGGATTAAAATTGAAATTTTTACGGCTTTTTGATTAAGATAAATTATGGAAAAGTTGTAAATTCTAGCAGGACAGCAGTCAATCAGTTGATTGCTATCCTGCTAAAACTTACAACTTTTCCTTAAGTTCGCAGTCGCGATCAGAAGCCGTTTTAAAGCTAAATTATTATCGCGAACTCAAAGCATCTCATTCTTAGATGGATTATCTTCAGTCAAATGAACAAATTGTAACGAATCTAAGGCTAAATCGGTGCAAACGAGACTAATTTGCAATTGCAAGACTTGTTCTCCAAAAAAACAATGAAAAATAAAGAAGGAACCAAGTACAAGGAAATCTTGACTTGGTTCCTCCTTAAGGGTGTAAATTATTTATGACAAATTGATTTGAAACAAAGCTATTTAAAACGAGGTTACGTTTCTCATTGATAATTGAAATCACCAACCTTCCTCGCTGTAAAAAACGTGAAGTTAAAAATAAAATACGTTTAATTGTATTTACGTAAACTGTAGAGATTACATAATTAACATTACATAAGTAATAGCGATTATGTGCAGCTGTTTCCACGGATTTAACGTGAAATTGGTCGGCAAAATGGTGACGGGTTTGAATAAATTTCGCTGCCCGTGACTTCGCGCGGCAAGTTGAAAGTCATTATCCAGATGTCGTGATTGCGTCATAATAACATTCTAGAAGTCATATTTGTGATGACCTTCATTAGTTTAAATAGGATTTTAGTATTGTACCCGAGCCAACTTGTGGAGATGTGTCGGACGTTCACGTGGGATTCGAAAAGTACGCGGCTCATGCTTTGTGAATGTTATTTGCTTTTTGCCGCCTTCCATCATCATCGTTCCGAACTGAGCTGACAAAAAAACGCGCAGGACTATGTGAAACCGGCTCCGTACATCATCATAATAACAATAATGGTACTTGTACCTCGTCGTGAATATGACGTGTAAGTTAGGGCGTAATTGTAAACGAAGAACGGTAAAAACAGCGTTAGGAGTTATGGCAAAAAAGTAATTTCGTTATTACGCAGAATATTAAAACAACATAAATCAAATAAATAGCTATTGTGGATCCGATTTAAAGGGAGACAGGTTAAAGGTTTTATATCGATCTTGGGAACCATCACAAAGCTGCTTTGAAAGTCATTTAAAATTTATTGTTACATAAATTATTCGCTTTCCGTTATTTCACATGCGCCTGTTTTCACAGAGTTCGATTTAAGATAAGCATGAATTGCACTACTATAAGCAATACCGAAATGATATATGCATACAGTTTGTTAACGCAATAAATCTGGAACAAGAAATTTAATACAATCGGTAAACAATTGTGTATGTCAGTTACACCCTAAATCTTTAGTATCATAGTTGATAATTATAAATACAGTTTTAGAATTTTCGTATATAAAAGGTCATTTATTTATTACGAGGGGATATTAAAATGAAATCTATTTAGCCATGCAAAAAAAAACGAACTGTCATGACAATTGTTTAGCGTCAAGTTGCTGCAACTTTTTAATGAGTATCTGTCAAGTTGCATGTGAATCAAATCATTTTTGTGAAGCCGTAAATGCGCGAAAATGAGTGATTTAAGATCAGCTAAAAATTATGCATGATCGTATTACTGCTGTACATACACGGTGAAAATTCTCCATCATATTTTCAAATAAAATTCCGGTCAAAGCAGAAAGAGTTCCAATGAGGCAGATTATCCATTTGATATGACCCCAAAAATCGACCACCTGTAGAGGCAAGGACCAAAGAAAAAATCAAGAAAGTTGAAGAAATGATGTTAACGTTTCGACGAATCAAATCCCCATTTGGGGATGAATGAACACTTGGCCGCTTTAGCTGGTGACCAATATCTGTTTTCCAAAAATGTAACGGGCGATGAAACGTAGTGTTCCACTGGGAGCCCCCAACAACACAAGATTCAATGCAATGGATGCACAAAGCATCTCCACCACCCAAAAAAGCAAAGACGAAGGGAAGCTGACGGCGACAATTTTTTGTGAAAATTGTTTGGATTAAGTATATGTATGCAGAAGGAGTTTACAATTATCGCAGATATATGCAAAGAAACAATTAAAAATTTTAAAAGTTGCTATACGCAAAAAGAGGCCCTATAATTTTGCCCAAAAATTTTGTTTGCATGAGCTCATATGGCCCACAAAGTTGGGCCGTATGGCACCCCCCTTACAGCCCTAACCTAACTCCGTAATACTTTTACCTCTTTCCTAAGCTGAAGAATTAACAGACGCCACTTTCAAGTTTTTGAGGAGTTACGAAAGCGATTTTTTTAAGAGGGCATCGTGTTATTAGAGTAGCATTGGACTACTCGTAGGTGCGTAACTGTTGTACCTTCATATGTCGAAAAATAATTTTTTTATACAGGTAACTTTAACTCTGGAGCGGAACTTACAAGAACTAGAACCACAAGCTCCGGTTGAACAGATACGAACAAACTTTAGCGACTCTATCTTAACAGCGGCAGAAAACTCGTGTGGATCAACGAGAATCTCGAACTGGAAGGTTCAAAAGTCACACTGGTGGAATGACGAGATCAAGAATGCAGTTAAAGTAAAGGAACAAAGCTGGAAAAAGTATGTAGCCACACAAGAAGACTATGAGAAATACAAAAGGGAAAGGAAGCAAGTTAAGATATTGGTAAAAATAAAGAAAGAAAATGCTGGAAGGAATTCGGAGAAAAAATGAAAACAACAGCCTTTGAAGAAGACCAGAAGCTGTTCTACAGTGTAATAAGAAAAAAAAAGGGCAAGAGATAATAAGACAACCCTGAAAAACATAAACAACGAGAATGGGGATATTATAGTGGAAGAAGATGAAATTATGGACATAAAGAGAGCTTTTGACAGGGTAAAAAGAGTCGATATATATAGACAACCTTACGGAAAAGAGGAGTCGATGAAAGAACAATTATTGGCATAAAGTGTTTGTACAAAAAAAGAGGAGCGCGGTTGGGATGCACCATGAGGAATCCAAATACTTTGTGACGTCGCAAGGGGTGAGACAGGGATCCTGAGCCCCATACTGTTCACAGCAGTTCTTGACGAAGCAGTTAAGGAGGCGAAGAAGCAGGTGAAAGGGTACAACATAGGATATTGGAATATGGAAATGGTACCAATAGCGGAAATTGCCTACGCCGACGACATGGTCCTAGTGGCAAAAGATGAAAGAAACCCTCAATGAAAATGTGAACAGTTACAGTGCAAGTCTGAAGAAAGCTAACATGAATATAAACAGGGATAAGACAAAGACCATGGTGATAAGCAGAGAGAACAAAAACCACAAGATATAGCTGAAAGAGAAAATACTGGAGTAGCAGGAAAGTTTCAAATACTTGGGGGCTACTCTGACGAAAGACTGGAGATTCGATGAGGAGATAAAAAGAAGGAAGGAAGCAACAGGAAGATTATTCAACAGCATCAAGAGTAACTTCATAAACAAAAAAGAGATAAACCAAAACAGAGATCTTTAAAAGGATAACGGCCTCAATATTAATCTACGGGTCGGAAGTATGGTTAACGACAAAGAAACAGAAAGAGAAAATACGAAGTTCAGACATGAGATTTCGCAAGATTGGATAAAGTAAGAAACAGTGAAATAAGACGAAATCTTAAAGTAGAACCCATACAATCTAGAATAGAAGAAGGGCAACTGAGATGGTTGGGGCATGAGGATGGGGAAAGACAAGATGGTGAGAAGAGTGTTCGAAGCCAAACCAATGAAAAGAAAACAGAAAGGAAGACCTAGAAAATGCTGGATAGAGAAGTACGAGAAGCAGCGGAAAAAAGAAACATAAACTGAGAAGGAATTAGAGGACAGGTGCAAGATAGAACGGCGCGGCATGTAGAGAAGCATGGAAAAGAATCCCGTCACACTTTCTATAGTCGTCCAAGTTTTTTATCGGTTTTATGATCTTGCTATAAAAAAATTTCAAAGAGACCGGCATTGAGGTGTCTGTGTCTCCTCTCTGTCGTTCTTTTTATAGCAAGACCATAAAACCGGTACGAAACTGGGACGACTATACGTGTGTGACGGGATTCTCAACTCTTGTTCCACCCGATACCCGTGAGGGTATAAGGGTCAGGATTAAGTAAGTAAGTAAGTAACTTTAACTCACGAGATGTGAGTTCCCTCCTGAAATACAGTGTTGCCAATAGTTTACTTAAATTAACATAAAATTGTCCTCTTCATACCTCTGGGTATCGAAGTTTTCTGTTTATTATTTTACTTTGATAAAGTTGCACCACTCGTTCCTGTTTTTGGTCACTTCCTTTCTTTCGTTCCAAGTTTCTTTTTCCTCTTCTGCAGCATTTTTACAACGCTTTTATTCAACGTTTTTCTTTGCTTTCCTCTCTTGTTTTTACCTTTTAGTCTTTTCATACTATTTTAATTTGAAGAAAGAGATCCTATAATTTCGACCAAAAAACTTTGTTGTTTCACGACATTTGCCTAGTTCATAAGGCTCACAAAGTTGAGGAAGAAATCAACAACTGCGGTTTTGTTGAGTTACGGCAGTCCCTTTGGACTTTAACTTCTTTCCTAAGCTGACGTAAGAACTTTTCTAAGCTGAAGAAACACTATAGAGGACGTCGATTCTTCAGAAGAAGAACTAAAGCACACCGAGCTTCTTAAGGAGTTACCGAAACAATTTCTTTTTTTTTTGGACGGTATTGCGTTATTGGAGAAGCGTTGTACTAAGTATGTAAGTGTTGAAGAGTCATATATCGAAAAATAAAATTTTGTTGTTTTTCTAAATCTTTTCCTTTCTGGTTAGGTAGATTTCATATAAGCTTTGTGCTAAATCAATTATGGCATACTACAAAAAGTTTACCTCAACCCTCTCCAAATTTATATAATTTTTGAAAATCAAATTTTGAATCATTTTAGACAGAACTATTAAATATCAATAAAGTTTCTGAAACGAGCACTGCTTGACTCCTCTAAGTTTTGAGCAAGAATTTTAATTACCCGACTTATTCTATACTTAACAATTGTTTCACTTATTGGTTGTGATTACCTTGTGACAAATCAGAAAATGTAACATAAACATAACATAACATAAACAAGGCATTAAAGAACAATAAATAAAAACTGAAATATTTTCAAACTATGTAAATTAAGGTACCTAACATAATTTGTAAAAGTACCGAACTACATAATTAACAGATTTTGTATTTTGGTATCATTTCACCAAGTATGGTTCATGTATACTTTTCTTTCTTCTACTATTTAGCGGTGCAGTTGGTGATTCTTGTCCCTCACATGCAACTATAAAAATTGAGTTGGATATTTCAAAAAAAGCAAAGTTTCAGTTGAAGATGAAAACAGATTTCTTTCAGATACAGTTCGATACGTCGATTTCGTATGAAACAAATTTCGGCAATGGATCCCCAAATGTTTAAACGCAAAAGTAGAACCGGCGCGACCATTTTAAACAAAATGCCGACCTCTTAAACCCTGTCGTCACCAATCCAGAATGAAATTTGGGTACTATTCTATGATCCTAAAATGAAGAGCAGAAATCGATGGAATGGGAGCACCCTTATTCTCCAAGGTCTAAGAAGAACAACAATATTAATCTAGATTACTGACACATCTACGAGAAAAAATAAAGGAAGAAAGATGTAGAATGTTGGCCAAAGGTGTCCTGTTGTTGCAGGATAATGCGCCTGTATACAAATCATACCACGCCATGAATGCAATTCGCGATTTTGGGTTAGAATTAATACACCATAGACCTGGCTCTCTCAGATTATTTATTATCTTTTACTTCAACTGCAAGAGTTTGGAATGGTCGTAAATTTTCTTCTAATGAGGAGGTTATATGTAGAGGTTGTGGAGGGCTAGTTTGAAAAGCAAGAAGAAATATTTTTCTGAATTTTGTTTGTTTCTATAGTAGACTAAGAATAAGTATATAAAAACCCCTTCAAGTGTAATATGGTTCAGGAATAACTAGGACTAACCCTGAGTCTCGTGCCAAAAAACGTATTGTCTAAACATAGAGTTTAAAAGACTATTGTTCTCACAGCAAAAAAAGAACAGAAATTAGGCTTTGTTCTGTATAAATAAGGTCCGCTATATTTAAAAACGGATTTACTTCGGCGCTAAAAAATGCGTCTCTTAGCAAAGCGTGTCTGTGGCCCTCACGGTCGACAGAACAATCGTGAGAAGGCACAATATCCGTGCAATGAATTTTAATTACGAGCCGAATGAAAAAAGAAATCTCATTCAGAAACTCGTTCGGCAGATCAAGCGAGCGACTTCACTTCCTTTCTAATGCCTCTCTGCCTACCGTCCGGCGAGTTCTCGAAAAATCTATTATTACGCAAGAGATTTCGAATCTAATGGGCCCCGTCGTACGCTGGTAGTTACGTTACCGGCTACGTAATTTAATTAAACGGCGCACAGAGCTTTGTAAAATCCGACAGGATAATTTCCGATCGTGAGATATAATAAATGTGGCAGGACAAAAAATGTTTTGATTGAGCATGTTCAATTAAAAACGTTTTACGAGGTCAGAATTATTTATTTTTCATTTATTAAAATATCTTATAATGAGATTATATTAAGTTGGAATTCAAACGTTCACTTACTGCTGACTGTTTGTTACATACGAGAGCAGGACGAAAAGGGTTACGTTTTGTAAGTTTCTTTCTTTTTCTGGATTTTCGGTAAATTACTGTTCAGTAAGGGTAGCCCCATGTTAGATTGAAAGAAGATTGACCAAATATTTTTGCTACGGTACTTGATGATATGACTTTGGATATACTTTGAATGGTTGTATGAACCGATGCAAGGAGAAACGTGACATATTGCCGGTTAGTGTCCTAATGAACGTCACAGCGACTACACACAAATTAGTATAGATGTTAAAATGAAAAATACAAATTGTTTGCTTTGTTGCAGTGCTCGTTAAACAGAAAAAGCGTCGGTGGATGTCGTCACATGCAAAGAGATTTAAAACCGGCCGAGCATGAAGAATTCGTGAGTGCCCGGATTTAATTTTTTAACGCCGGTAGTTTGTCACCATCGTCGTCGATTGATTGATTTCCGAGGGATGGCAATCTCTTAGGTGCGATACGTGAAACTTCCTGAAACTTCAGCTGGAGCGAACGGTGCTCACGGTCGGTGCGTGATGTTCATTAGGAGGAACCGCGTCATGATTAATATCTTACGTCTAATTATCTCGGCAGCCTTCAACCTGAACTGAAGGTAACGCCATTGTTTCTGGCCGCTTATTATTATTAACAAACAACGACACATGGCAGGTGTTCATTGCTTCATAGTTTCGTTTGTACACGGCGTGTATTAAGTACGTGCGATCTTTTCACTTTTCGCGTGTAAATAGCCGCTGCAATTTAACATTTTGACCTTACGTGTTTGCTTTTCATTTTGTAATGACCAAGTCAGGTTTGTACTTATGTATACATACATGTGCTTGTTACAAATTATTGCGTAACCAGACGTTAAGTAATATTGTCAAATTTTATTCTGCAGGCACTGTACATTTTAAGGACCTAAACCAGTAGTTAGTTATAAGTAGCAACGTTCACTATTAAAAGCTCAAGCTTCTGCTTAATGCTTAATCGATTTTAACAAAGTAAAGTTCGTCCTTTTATTAACATTTACACATTTGTTTTTCTTCAACTTCTTAATATCTCCTAATATTATTGGGTTTCCACTGTAACTAAATGAGATCGCGAACCGGAAGCTAATGCGCCCCAAATACTTGTCACTCAGAGTTTTATTGTTTAGTCATCCATTATGACTTAGATTTTTTTTTCAAATCATATTTTTCAAAATGTGCACTGCAAACAATCATCTATAGAAATAGCTCACCAAAACAACTAAAATGTCACGTGATCCACAGAAGATGACAAAAGTAATGCTAGAAGGGAACGAGGAATATTCACATAAATAAATTAAAGGAGAGAAGAAAGAGCACAATAGAATTTAAACGATTGGTGAGTGAGGGGAATAAGAATACATTCCGAAAGTGGATTGAGAACTTGACACTTTCAGGTATTCTTTATTCTTTCATTATTATTTTTTGAAAAGAAAACAAAGTTCTTTTACCAATTCATGTAACGCAAAATATGCGAGGAAGTTTTCTGTTTTTTTCACTTTACCTTCCATTAAGTATTATGTAAATAGATTAACATTCCTATTTATAGCGCCTATTTCATAACCTCGGCGAGTACATGAAATCACCGTATGAAAAACGATTTCGTTCCAAACTAATTAATAAAAATGAAATAATTATTTTAATTGCTGCATTCTACTGAACGTACCTATGAGTTTTGCAATAGTAATTTTTCATGACATTTTCTTTCCACATGATTTATTTTGTCTAAATGGCAGTATGTAATTTGCGTCTGAATAATTATACACATGCTCGCTTGTGTGCGCTACAGATCGTATAATTTGAGTTATTAACTTTAAAATTGACAAATTAGATTTGAAGCTATTTTTAGAGCAAAGGTTATATATTACATATTTTATTTTAGACCAGTAGGTCTATTGTTTACAAAAATAAATAAATAAAAAAAACAAGCTTTAATAAGCTTAATTAAAGTTGACATTGACTAGTTTTGAATGAGTTATAATTTTGGAAAGAATTGTAGTTAAGTTCGAGCTTTATTTGAAAATGTAACTTCTAGGAAGACGGTCGTCCTCACACAATACGTAAAAGAATAATTTGTTCTGCGGAATCTAACACGAATGGCGAATTTGTTGTGGACTAATTACAGGATGTGACTCAAGGACCTGCCAGCTTTGAAGCAAAAATTACGATTTAGACGCAGTTAATTGACAGTTTGATCTCTACCGTCAGATACATGTATATCACACAATGGATTCGTTCGAAATAGCTTCGGCCGATTTACTGGACGTTATGTAACAATGTGGTGTTACAATCGTATCTACTATAATATAACAGTCGGCGGTTAACAAAGGTTTAAAGCGACGTTTGTTGTTTGCGTTCGTTTATAACGATTTCTAAAAATTGTTCCGATGTAAATAAATTAAATAAGGTTGGCGACCGCATCATAATTTTCTTTTTCATTCAGTAGTGGTATGCATGCAATTTTAAGTTAATTTGAATGATCGAAAACTGTGTACGTCTAATAATTTTGCGTCAGTCAAACTTATCATTTCATTGGTTACAACGATTTTCAACCATATGTTTTATGCAAATAAGTGAACAAATGAACCTTCAAGGTTAATTACCTCGTCCTATCTAATATTAAAATAGTAAGCGAATAATTAACGTCCGAGACGTATAAATAAGGTTTTCAATGAAGGTCGAAACCTGTTGTACTAATAGGACTAGTTTTTAAATTTTCAACCAGTATATGAGCGTAATTTTTGTAATTGTTTATAGGCAGTTCAATACATAACGTGTATACATATGTTACTGATTGTGAGTCGAATACATAACGAGTTCGTAAAAAAATAAGATAACGAGGAATATTCAGAAGCAATTTTCTCATCAAAGAAGCCATAGCAATAAAAAGCCCGAATGTGCAAAAAGCCACAGCGGATGGATGAATCACCATTTTTATTATATTTTAACTTCTCATATATTCGCCATTTCGTCCGTTTTATTTTCCACAAAATTCCGTTGTGTGCAAACAACTTGTACTTTCGAATGGCATTTAATAGAATTTTTGATTGATAAGGAGAGAGGGACCTTAAAAGATTTCCTTTTATGAGTTCGCTCGCTGTTTTATTTGGCTTCGCATCTTTTTTCACGTGCCGCCTTCGTCGCAATAAAAAACCAGAATAATAATAACGTGTTATCCACGAATGCATTGTCCAATTGTCCGCCCAGAAATAACTCTTATTTATTTATTTTATTTTTTTCGATTTCAGGAACCGGCCTCCGACGTTCACCCGCAACGCGTAAAAAGGTGAATATAATGGTTGTTATTGCCGAAACACTGAATGTTTGGAGAATTTCTTGTTTTTGTTGGCAGTGATTGAGTGTTTTTACTTTTTCATTGCTGCTTGCCAATTTTTATTTACCCCAAATACACCAGTTCATTATACATAGAAACGAACGAATAAAGTGTTTTACTTGTATATTCCAAATTAGTTTAATTAACTTTTATAAATGTCATTAAGTGTTTTCAATAGTAAAGAATAACGAAAAAGTTTTAGTTAAAAACAGTATTTGTGATAAAAAGTTTTAAAAGTTTACTGAAATATCATGATCTTAAACGTCAAGCTGTATATGATTGTTGAACTTTTTAGTCAACACAGGAAGCTTCTGGATACTTTTTCCACAGCCGGCGTTTAAAATGAAAAATATGAATCTCGCAAAAAGGAGTGAACAAGAAATTAATGATCCAATTAACTTGCGTCCTATTTGATTCTATTTATTATTCCTCAGTAGGTATAATAAAATAAATTCAATTTCAAAGAAACACCTACCAATGAGTCCTTTCTTTAGAAATGTCGGGGAAAACTTATCCTTGTTTCGGCAATTAATTCAGAGAAAACACCATTCGATATGATACAAATTTATAAGTATGACGCAATTAGGAAGTTCTGATGTGATTCGTTTACGGTTCGATGCGCCACGTGTCCCCGGACGGGGCCATCCGCCCGTAAAGGAACAGGAACTTAAATTTTCCTCGATTTGTCAGGATAATGAGATGTTATGTACGAACGTTTTGTCAAACGGCGTCGTTTAAACTTTGCACTTAGTTTATTAACTTCGTATGCGATACCTTGCGTTCCGCCGGCTAATTGTTCCGTCTACTTTTAATGTCAAAGAAGCGGGACTTGTTTTCTCGAAGTGAACTCGATTTTACGCACGAACGAAGTTATTTAATAACACCACGCACTTCTGAAATGCTACCGGCGAAATTAATAGTGAATGGCAGATTTCGTTACTTATTACTTTTTGCGGAACGTAATTGGTATTTGAGAATCTCAATATTCTTAGTGGTTTGTTTTTGGGCGATCGCGCAATGAGATGCGAGGATGATTTTGCATATTTTATGATGGCTCTTGATATGATGTTGAAGCCCCCCTCAAAAAAAAAGATACACAAACATACAATACGGCGAATTTATGTATAAGCACATTAAAATGCATTACGTGCAAAAGTTTTGCTCTTACTTGATGTTATCTGTAAGTATAAAGCTATAAATAAAAATGATCTCTACCCACATTATCTTATATCTGTAGATACGTATTTCGGCAGTTCGCTGCCATCTTCAGTACACACACTCACAAGTTAAAAGCACTTCACGAAATCTTTGATTGTTCTCCTCACCAAATTCTCACTCGAATATCCACTGGAAATTTGGTGAGGAGAACCAACCAAACTGAATGTATGTGTGTGTGTGTGTGTGTGTACCGAATATGGCAGCCGAAATACGTATCTACAGATATAAAATAATTGTGGATAGAAATCATTTTTATTTATTTCTAAAACCACTGTCTGTCTCTTTTACTATTCCTAGTACAAAATTTTGAAGATAACAAAATAATTTAAAATTTAAATATTCAATATGAGATAATAAATAAATGAGAAAAGAGAAAAAGCGTTATACTTACAAAACATACTTCATACTGAAATCGAATCTGTTAAATTTAATCATAAAACGTAAAATCCTGTCCTAATGTTACAGAAAAACAATAAATTGTGTTTTTTACATCGTCACAGTGAACTTCTAATTATATTAATTAAAATGCGAGACTGCTTGGCATTGGAAGTGCATATATGCATTTACGTCATTTATTGCAACACGAGTATAATACATGCATTTTCCAGGCCAAGCAATGTAAGTTTGTTTAACGTACCAACTCGGTCGATGAAGGTGAACATTTCGGAGAGAACGAACATGTTCTTACCTGAAACAAAAATGAGAAAAAAATAACTTTTTCAAGAAATTCGAAAAAATTCTCGTCATTGGCAATAAGAGTGTCCTTAAATTTATCTATAAGGAGTTGCAAAGCTCAAGTTTTCATAATCAATGTTAAAATTCTCATTAATTCTGAAATTTCATTTCGTTTTATGTCATTTTTATTTGAGTTAAGAGACTTTTTCGTTAATTTTGAATAAATCTTTGGAACAAATTCGTTTTGGCTTCCAAGCAAGTGCAATTAAAATTGCAAAAGGATGATGAATCAGGACCGTGAGATTGTAAACAGCAGTTCACCACATTTCTTGCGCTTGTGCGCGTCATGTTTTTCGATCATTTGCAATTTAAATACGCGAATTTTAATAGTAAGGCAAAGCAATTTTATTATTTATAGTTCCTGCCTCGACGACATGCTGTTCTGTATATGCATGACAAATAAAATTAAGAAAAGAAAAAAACAAAATATAAAAAATTTAAAAATGCCTGGAAGGTATTCGTTCAGATTTATGAGGTATTGATAAAGAACTTTTTTGCACAAGCAATAAATTAAAATCCGATACTAATTCATACAGATATTGTTAAGTCTTAAGTTAATAAGAATTAAAAGTAAAATTGTAATTCAACACTTAACGTCGTGTGTCGAGTTCGACACATTAAACTAGCTTAACTAATTTTTTTTTATATCTGGAAAGTACAACTGCGTAAACAAAGTCAATTATTTATAATCAAGGTTAATCGATGTATAAAGAAGAGGAAAATTTATTAACAAGCTCAACAAGACACTTTTTATTGATACTTTTAGCGATGAGAAAATACGATAGTAAGTAACTCCACGTCTCTGATCTATTTTCTTTTTGGTAATAAGAAATTCAAACTCCACGTCAAATTGCAATTTAATCGGTATCTAAAAATTAATCTTGTCTGCGAAGCATATTCAAAATTAAATGAGCCTCAAAATTTACTGATGTTCACCTTTTGAACTTTCAATTCATTAGATTTTCAAAGAAAGCGTTTTATTTCTCTACTAACTGCTTTCTTCTGTGGCATCTTAAACATGCTTAATAAAGGCCACTTTACAATTTGTCTTGCAGCAAAATGTGCGCAAGCTTATCGGCACATGTATTTGAACAATAACTGTAAATTAACCAATAAGACCACTCGAATATAAGGCACCGTAAATATTTACCTTCAGAACTTGGTATCTTTCATTGCAAATGCTAAGAAATTCCTTGAATGCAATGCCGCCAAAAGAAATGTAACTTTTGTGTGCAACTTTCATTGCTGCAATTAACAGCAAGAAGAAATTGCATATTGCGTGTTACTTAACATTATGGCAAGATATGTTGTAATGCGTGTCTATTTCCAACATAACAAAAATTAAATATTTCAATATTTGAATTTAAAACGTAACCTGCACGGTAAAGCAGTGTTTTTCGTTGTTGAAATGTCATGTTGGCAGTATCAAAAATAATGTTAAAATCCGTTAAAAAACATTCTGAAATGCAATAAAAAAATACAACAGAATGCAAAAAACCTTGCACCAGTCGATCTTAAACTTTCGTTGTGCGCATGCGTCTTGTTGCAATGCAAATTGCATTGTGTAAAGCGGTCTTTACTAAACCCATTTCAGCTTAATCAGCTGACTGAGAAGTTACATAAAATATTATATAGGAGGACATTAATTAAATGAATGCGATTTTCCCCATTTTTAGCCCCTATCCTTAAAATTATAAAAAAATGAAACATATTCATTTATGATCACTTTGATGTTTAAAGATTCGGCACAGGAAGACCTCAACTTATCACGTTTTTGATTTTTTTTGTTTTTGAGAGTATATGTATAGGCTGGATAGGGGAAAGTGTTGTACCTCGGACCAGTCTGTACTTGTCTGTACCGCCGAAAGTTATGTCTTGCCTTAATAATTTCGCACTAATACATAACCTAATTACTAAAAACTTTAAAAATGAGCAAGTTTGTAACTCGGGCCACTTGCAGGCTTGTACTTCGGACCGGACCAAGGTACAATCTCATGTGGAATAAATCTTAAATTTCTTATATTACTTTGTAAACGATTATCAAACTGTTTTATCTTCGTAGATAAATATCCAAAGATGCCACGAAGTAAATCAGGTGTCAAGAGAGCACCTATAATGCAAAAAATTTAGTTACTGCTGCAAATAAATGTATAAGTGGTGAACTTTCAATGAGGGAGGCTGCAAGGCGTTATAATATATCAAACACAACACTGATTAGGCACATTAAATCGTTTAAAGAGTCCGAAGCTCCGGTCTTCCTGGGAACAATACTAACCAAGTGTTTAGTGATGATGAAGAAGCAACATTAAAAAATTATCTACTAACTGCTGCTCGTCTTCATTATGGTTTAACAAAAAAGGAAGTTAGAAATTTAGCATACCAATTTGCTATTGCAAATGGTAAAACCTATCCTAACTGTTGGAATAACGAAAAGACTGCTGGTAAAAAGTGGTTAAGACAAGACACCAAGATTTATCCCTTCGAAAATCTGAGGTTACAAGTTTGGCCAGATCAACGTCTTTCAATAAAGCAAATGTATCAACATTTTTCAAAAATTATAAAGATATTTTATCTCGTGGCAATTTTCCACCTGAAAAAATTTGGAATTGCGATGAGTCCGTGCACGTTCCACCCAAAATTATAGGACCCAAGGGGATTAAACAAATAGGTCAAATGACAAGTGGTGAACGTGGTCAAAATGTAACAATTATTGCAGCCATAAACGCAATCTGGAATCATATGTCACCTATGATGATATTTCCAAGAGTGAATTTCAAAGTGCAAATGCTGAAAGGCTGTCCAGTTCGTACTATCGGAGGTGCCAACCCATCGGGTTGGTCTGAGCAACTGTTTTTACAGTTTCTTCAGCACTTCAAAAAACACGTAAAACCTACGGTTGATGATCCAATAATTTTAATTTTAGATAATCACGACAGCCACGTGAATATAGATATCATTGATTTTTACAAAGAAAGGGGTATACTCATACGAGTCATAAAATGCAACCCTTGGACAGGACAGTGTTTGGACCGATGAAAACTTACTAGAATTCCGCTTGCAGCGAATGGATGCTGATGCATCCTGCCCAACCTATTACAATTTGTGAAATAGCCGAACTTGTTGGCAAGGCATTTCCAAAGGCTTTCAGAAGGGCTTTGAAGTAAGCGGACTCTATCCTGTAAATGAAAAAATATTTTTGGGGAACATGAATTCTTGACATCTTATGTAACTGATCGTCCTTTAATTGACGGAAGTGGCACACGAGCTGAAGGACAACAGGAGAAAGATTGTAATGAAACAGTAGCAACAGACCATTCTGAGTTTGCTTCTTGAATAGTGTCTCTCCAGGCGTTGCTTCATGTAGTGGTATTTCAATCACACCTGTAATGTTGCGTCCGTATCTGAGCGCAAAAATAAAGGAGGACGGCCTAGAGGAAAGTCGCGCATACTCACGGATACGCCGGAAAAAGAAGAAATAGCAGCTCACAGCAAAAGAGGAACTTAAAAGAAACTGGAGCAGTTACCGACGACTATTTATTGCCACAGAGAGACGGAAGAAAAAATCCTAAAAAGAATCTGAACCGGAAGAAGAAGAAGAAGAAGATTCCTTGTCTTGTTTAAGCGACAGAGAAATTTTTAAAGAAAAAAATACAGATTATTTAGACTGTTTTCTTTTGTTTTGTTATGTTAATAATATATGTTTGTGTTCAAATTTATTTCATCTTTCAATTATTTAATACTGACCCAAGGCACACTACAAGGTTGTCCAAGATACACGACTAGTTTGTACCAAGGGTCATCTTGCACAAGTTTATTGAATTTTCATTTTTTATTATACAGGGTGTTTACGGTCTTCTCTGTATCCTCTTAGGAGGCGATAGTTCACCGCTCAGAAGGAGTCGATAAACCTTAAAACACCTTAGTAAAAGTCGCCTCATAAGCGAGATAATAGCTTATTCCTTTTTACATTAAACGATTAATTTATCTTAAACACTGGTAATCTACTACTTAATCAGACAAACAAAAAACATAAAAAGTAATCTTGGGTGGTTGCAAAAAATATTGTTCAATTGTTATTACTTTTGTTTTTTGACACGCAAAGTTGTTATCAGTAATTACTATCACCTTTGTTTGACTGAAAATTTTATTATTTTTACCTTGTTCTTTAAAAGTCGGGATGGCCCATCGATATTCTATACAACATGGTGATAACTTCGAACATATTTTGTAGTGGACAATGCTGATTAAGTAGTAGATTACTAGAATTTAAAACAAATTAACCGTTTAGTGTAATAAATAAAAGATTTATTATCTCGCTTATGAGACGACTTTTACTAAGGCGTTTTAAGGTTTATCGACTTCTTCTGAGGTATACTATCGCCCCCTAAAAGGATATAGAAAAGACCTTAAACACCCTGTATATAAACTATAACATGATCTTTAGTGCAATAAATAACTAGTTAGAAAGCTGGTGTATTTGATGCTCAGGTGATTCTTTCTTTAATCAATTATAAGAAAAGTTTTACAGAAAAATGCAAAAATTGTCCCAAGGTACAACACTTTCCCCTATACCAAATTTAGTGTTACAGCCAGTATCAGCCAGTAAACGGAAAGACAAAAAAATTATTCAAGGAATTGTTGAAAAGAGCTTGGAAAGCTCTACAAGATAGAGCATTTAAAAGTAACCTCTACACAGCAACTCCTCAGAAACTACCCTCAACCCAATTTCTTCAAATAGCACCACTATAGTTTCTTTATTCTTTAATGAAGTACATATTTTAGATTCTAAATTCAACAGTATAAGCAATAGCAATTTTCTGTCAAATTTTAACTGGAAAAAAAATTATGCTTCTGTTCCATTTTTTAATGTTATAGCTAATCTCGTACAAGGCACATACTTAAAACAATAATAGAAGGTAAACAGAACGGAGCAGAAATTCATAAATATTAAATTTTTAATTTTGATGAAAATAATGCCATTTTACGATACCTGTGCCTTTATAAATATTGCAATTTTTTTCGATTAAAATTTAATAGAAAATTATTATTTTTTATACTGTTGTATTTAAAATATAAAATACTTCCATTAAAGAATAAAGAAACTATAGGGGTGCTATTTGAAAAAATGGAGTTGGGGGTAGTTTCTGAGGGGTTGCCGCCCAGAGGTTCTTTTTAAGTACTCTAGCTCTTGTAGAGCTTTCCGAGCCATTTTTAACAAAACCCGAATAATTTTTTTATCTTGTCGTTTCAGGGAGATATTGGCTGTAACACTAAATTTGGAACACCCGGTACATGACGTCTCCAAATATTTGTTAAATAACTAACTTATTTCTTGTTACTTACTAAAAATGTTGTTAATAAAAATAATACTCCTACAGTCGTGTTAAGGATGAAGGTTATTAAATTATTGCTTCAAAATCAGCCGAGTGGAAAATCTGTGGGAACAGCATTACATGTATTCCAGAATAAAAAATGTGCATCATAAAAAGTATGATTAGGATTCTCTTTGAACATTTAATGAATAATCCTATCAGTGAAGGACGAGGAGCTTCTTAATCTGAGGATAAACCATTAACTATGTACATGGTGTTTTGTCTTGTATAGTGACGAGTGGCCTCTTCTAATTCGTACAAGTAATTATGTAATTTGTCACTTTCACAGACATTTCATGTCTTCAATTTACATTTTACATTGAAATAACCAAACAGAATTATCATTAAAAGAAAATTAAAACTTGAAAGTATTATGAATAATTATTAAAGCGAGTTTAAAATTCATTTAACCTTAACGAATTTCACAATCGAATGGATCACTTTCCGTCGACGATGCGTACCGTGTTCCGAGAATCGTTTTCAATGCTGTAGCCTGCGAATCTATTGGTGGAATGCAGCGAGCACTCTATAGTTAGAAACATCTGTGGCGTGTGTAATAGCATTGCAGTTGCATATTGCAGATGTCGATCTTGTTGGCCATGACCATGACATTGCACGACCTCTGTCGAGGCAGGTGCACTTCTACTAGGGCAAATTCTGTTCGGAACTATGCACAACAACTACATTAGGACTACACCCTTTCCTCCCTCGGAGTACTACTTCCAAAACACCCCATTATCGTGTCTTTCCGAAGACGCCGAATTTAATAGAAACATCGCCTGCGATTTTTTCCTTGGCATTCGCCGCATTCTTATTCAAATTTGCGGTTGGAAGACGAGGACGGAAACGTTTCTGTTTCGAGTCTATTTCGTTGTTTGTGCTTGCTCACAGGAACATAATTATCCTCGATTGCGATTACTAATTGCGGCATGCATATTTAAGCCAAGATGAAGACTCATGCCCGTACCTTGATCTACTATCTTTAGAACTGGCCTTGACTGTGACTTACACAATCGACTCTTAGAAAGGCAAGCGGTTATTGACTAACAATAATCTACGTAGATATCTTAGACGTGCGAAAAAAAAAAACTAAATCGGACTAAATTAAGCATGAAAATACCGCGTGTTTAAAATTTTGAGCACTGTTAATATTTAAAAATAGCTAAATATCTTGAAAATAACTGAGGTCTATAGATCGACTTCATGTAGACGAGCAGTTGAAAAGATAACCACAATTTTTTTTTCACTTTGATAGCGGTATGAGATATCTTCTGCAAAACCACACCGTCATCTTTCGAAATGGTTTGCAGAATTGACCACCAAGGTCTTCGGACACGACGCCAGTTTTTGTCTTTCAGATTAATTGCAATCTTTTACGTAAATAACAACAAATTTTCCTTGATGAAACGAAAGATTCCATGAAACCTTCGTTTTTTATGACAACAAAACTAATCAGTGGAATATTTGCATTTGATTGTTTTCTTCTTATTTGAACTCTCGAAAGCTGTTATCGGTTTAATTATTGATTCTTATAAACCTTATTTACCTCTCTTAGGTTGGGTTTCTCAGTTCTACTTTAACTTTAAACTCCTGTTTATTCCCATGGTAGCAATTATAAAAACAATTGTTCCTATGGAAATAAACAGAAGTTTAAATTTAAACTAGGCCTGAGAAACCCAGCGTTAATATTTTATTGCTTTCGTTTAATATAAATGAAGAGATGTGGCTTGATTAATTTTTAAACTCTGTAATTTTTATCGAATAATCTCATAAACGTTATAACGTTAAAGGCTATTGTAATAAATCTTTCTTAGTAGCGCTGAAATTCAGGCGGAATAATTTTGATTTATAAGCAGGGAATTATTGCCAAAAAGAAAGTATGAGTTCATTGGATAAAGGCCAATTCGAAAACGTTCCAAACATAAATACGATGGCGTATTTTTGTGCTATCTACCTAACCGTGAATCTAAAGAGCAAACTAATTATTCAAAACTAGAACTACATGTGCTAAGTTGTGTTTAATTTGTGCGGTCTAGAGATTTGGGGAAAGTTTATTTATGCATATGAGGTGAAGAGTACTATTTGTTTACATTTTTATCTTGATCTGTAAAAGCAATTTATAGTTATCTCATACTTTGAGTTTTCTAAAGAGATGAGCACAAAATACATTTTTTTAGATCACATGACTTACACCACTATGATTCTCAGCACCCCATATAATGGATAGATGTCCTTCGTCCTTAATGATATAAATATGTATTTTTATACTAATTAATGGATAAAATTACGGCCGGTAGTTTTCTCTGTTAAAATTTTCTATCCAATAATCCGCATAGTGCCACAGGCAGTATTTAGTGTTTCTGAAAATATTATATTCCCAAAAAATTTACATCTGGTACCAATTAATCTTCAAAAATGTCTAAAAAAAACCCACAAACACACCTGTTTGATGAAGCGATACCTGCCGTTTATAAAATAACATAAAATTCAAATTTGTCTCGTATCGCATTTTCTGCGAAACTTCGGCATAATGAATTCAAAACCCTCGCATTAATCAAGCCGAACATCTCAATGAATAAATAACAAGAAAAGTTTGGCGTAGCGACGGCCGGCGTCGGAACGGAAGGCGTGGGCGTCGGACGCAGGATGGCATAATAAAACTTCGTAACGAGAAGCTCTGAGCGTCCGTCCTGCTTCACGGAAGCAGGAAGCTGCGAATCACGGCCGATCCGCTGGCGCCGCGGAAGCGTGGCAGAGGGCAGATGCATTTTCGAACACCTGTCGTCGTCGCCGTTGCATAACCAACCTTGAAAAATGCAAAAAGGTGGACACAAATCAGATTTCATTACCAACATATGACAGCTGGCAGGAGGATTAAGTTCACAACAACAAGAAGCACACACGTGGAGTACTAATGAGAACACTTTTACTGGAATTCATCCTGAGTTCCTCCAAAGCAAAGACAACATTAGCAAAACTAATAGGAGTAATAATTTGAATTACTACAATTATTTTATTTAATCAAGAGCACAATTTTTTTAAAATCTGATCGTAGATTATATATATATATAAGAAGTACTTATATACTACATAGTTTCGTTTTCTATGGGCAAGACGATATCGATTGAATAACACAATGGGTATTAACAATAGGTATTTATGCTTCAACAGGCGATATCGAGAGGTATCAATATACAGTAGACGTATCAAATTATCCTCGCGATGGAAAAAGAATCGATAATAACACCGGCAAAGGATCCTGAGCTTACTTACTCTACCTGCAAGTTACACTTAAATACATTTAATATACCGAACTTTAAGTGAGGTTGGCATGAGTTTTCTTTCCAATTTATCATCTTCAATTCATTTGCCTCATCCATCCATTCATACTTACTTCCTAATCTGTCAGGAGAAAAAATTGATGGGCATCTTAATATGAACATACTTAATATCCAGAATCTTTCCAATGAATGAAGCTCGAACTTAATGAATTTATAAACTGTTTTAATTTGAAATTTATAAGGAGAGATTAAAATGCATTCTACCCAGCCATGAGAGTGTTGTCAAGTTGCGTGTGAATCAAATAATTTTTGTGGTTTTTATGTAGCTGGAAACACGCGAAAATGAGTGATTTAAAATTAGAGCATAGAAGCGTGATAAAGTTTTTGACAAAATCAGCCAAAAATTATACACTGCCTGTATATGGTGAAAATTCTCCATCAAATTTCCAAATAAAATTCTTGTCAAAGCAGTTCAAATGGGGCAGACAATCAATTCGAGATGACCCTAAATCAAGAAAGTTGAAGAAATGGTGTTAATGGATCGACGAATCAAAGTTTAGGGTTCAGCTCAAATGAAATAGGAATATGCGAAGCATCCGTTTTAACAATTTTGCATGAATATTTGGGGATGAATAAAGTGCCAGCCCGCTGGATTCCGAGAATCCTGATTCCTGAACAGAAGTTGTGCAGACAAGAAATTTCCGAAGGAAACTCCGCGACTTTAACTCGTGACCAAGATATTCTTTTACAAAATTAATGGATCGACGAATCAAAGTTTCGATTATGTCAAATGATATTTTGACAATTTTGCATGAATACTTGGCAGCTTTAAGTTGTGATCCCCCAACAAAACAAGATTCAATGCAATGGATGCCCAAAGCATCTCAACTACCCAAAAAAGCAAAGACGAAGGGAAACGGACGGCGACAATTTTTTGGGATAATTCTTGGATTAAGTATATGCAGAAGGGGTGTGCAATGTCTACAAAGAAACAATTAAAAATTTAAAAGTTGCTATACGCAAAGAGAGGTCCTATAACTACTTTGTTGCTGCACGACAATTGGCGAGTTCATAAGGCTCACAAAGTTCAGGAGGAAATCAACAACTGCGGTTTTGTTGAGTTACAACACCCCCCTGACAGCCCTAACCTATCTCCGACGGACTATTACCTCTTTCCTAAGCCAGAGAAACACTTTCGAAGACGTCGATTTTCTTCAGATGAAGAACTAACAGACGTCAGCCATTTCTGAGTTTTTTTGAGGAGTTACCGAAAGCATTTTTTGGAAGGTATCGCGTTATTGGAGAAGCCTAACTATTGAAGCGTCATTTGTTGAAAAATATATTTTTTATATAAGTAACTTTAACTCGTTGACGTTGCCTTCTGATTTCCCTCTTCAAATGCAGAGTTATCTGTGGTTTACATAAGATAACATAACATTGTCCTCTTTATATCTCTGGATATTGAGGGCCTTCTGTTTATTACTTAACTTTGATAAAGTTGCGCCACTCTCCTGTTTTTGGTTACTTCCTTTCTCTCGTTCCAAGTTTTTCGCCTCTTTTGCAGTACTTTTACAACGTTTCTCTTTGCCTTCCTCTCTTGTTTTTACCTTGTATTTGGGTTTTGCTTTTCCATACTTTTAACCAAGTACCCGAACCATCTTAATTTGTGCGGTTCCATTTTTTCCAAAGGTGAAGCTACAAGTCGTCTTCTAATTTCAGTGATTTAACGCATTCTCAAATAATGAAGATGTGTGTGTTATAGCTAATTTTCTTTAGTCATGAAGAACGTAAAATTATAGAATATGATTTGTAGAGAAAATTTCATTTTATCCTTAGAAGAATAGTATATCATTCCATTCCATTTTTTTTTCCATCAAGATATTGATGGACCTTTTATTTTAAATTGTTTTCTTGAAGAATTTTATGGGTTACTTCAAATAACAGTTCCGTTTATATCCCACAAACAATATTAAACAACAGATAGATTAATACTTAAGGTCTATTCTTTTGAACTTCAACGGCTGTTTTGCGGTAACCTTGAACGGTTGGAGTCTATGATTTTGTTGGTATGTGCAATACAATTGGATACACTTTATCTTATTCGTAAAGTTAATAATGCACAATTAAAGTTAAGATATAATTGGAAAGAATTACTAAATTCGTTATACAACAAAATTATTAAAAAAATTTGTTTTACTTATTAGTACTTTAGATCCTATATATTTTTATAATAAAACGTATTCTTCAACAGGGTTGCAGTCAAAAGGGCGGTAATTGGTACTCTTTTAAAGTTTAACCGAGCTTTCGGAAAATTTTATTTCCTTTTTCAAGGTTTCTACAAAACATGGCACAAATTAACAAGTTAATCAAGAATACAAATCTTTTACTTACTCCTTAATGAGTAATCAAAGAAGTTAATTTCAAGATAAATGGTAAAAAAATAATGGTGACAAATTAATTTTGACAGTAAAGTTGTTTATTTGGGGCAAAGCAATATGATGTTATAAATTTTTATTTTTAGATCAGGAATTTTTAGAAGCAATTTTGAAATTTAGTAAATATGTGTAAATGCAACTCAGTTTCTCAATGTCTGTTCTTTTATTAATGCCACAAAAAACATGACACATTTCAATAAAAGTTCTTTGAGTCAAATTTTGTTCAATATCAAGTATTTTTATATCTTGAAAATTGATATAATGGTTCTGTTTATTGGCATGTTCAGAAAAAGAGCAAGCAGAAGGTCTGACTCTAATATCACTTTTATGTGACATATATATATGTGACATTCTGGAGTTCTGGGAGTTTGTCCAATATAAACAGAATCACAATCAAGACATGGAATTTCATAAATAGAATTAATTTTTAGTTGCAATGTGAATGTTTTTGTTCTTTATTACTTTCATTAGCCGAGAAGTAAGATTAGGTATAAGTTTTAAGGATTTGAAAACTTTATTACCGTCAATTAACGCCTGAACGGTCCAGTGGTAAGAGGACTGACAAGTCTTTGATTTAGGACCCCGTTGGGCAACCACCACAGATAAAAAAAAATTAAACCTGAATTATTACTAATTTGTGATTGGGGTTCTATTCTTTGCCGAGTATTGAAATTTAATTTATTAAGCATCGTATTCTTTAAAAGAATGTTTTTTAGTTTGTTATCAACACGGAGGGATGAGAGATCTTTTCTATGCGGTTTTTTAATCCTAAAATCATATTAATTTTCATTCTGTATGGGTGAGAGGAATAAAAGTTTATATAACGTCGAGAACTGATGGGTTTAGTATACCAATCTATAATGATTATATTGTTTTGTGAACGTATAACTTTCGTGTCCAAAGAAGGAACACATCTGTCTGTTTCCCTTTCAATGGTAAATTGAATATCAGGATTATAATTATTAAAAACTGTAAAAATCTCATCAATACCTTCTTTAGGAACTAAACAAATAATGTCATCAACATATTTCTTAAGCCAAAGAATTTCAAATGATAACAGTGGTGTGCATTTAATATTATCCATTATATATTGGGCGATAATTGGAGATATATTTGCACCCATAGGTGTTCCAAGGATTTCCTTATAAAAAGTATTGTTGAATTTGAAATAGGTGGAATCAACAAAGAATTTCAATATCATTATCAATTTTTCTTTAGACAAATTGCATACCTAGTTATTTCTTCCCAGTTTTTTTTTTCAATACTTTGCAATACTAATTCCAGAGGTACATTGATAAAAAGTGAAACAATATCTAGTCTAATAATTTCATAATTAATTGGAGCTATTCTGTTATTAGCAAATTCGGAAAACTCAAAGGAATCTTGAACATAATATTCATTACTTATATCATAGGCACTTGTTAATATTTTAGTAAGAAATTGGAATAAGTTATTGTTAGGTGAGTTAATTGAAGATATTATAGGCCCTAAAGACAAAATTGACTTATGCATTTTTGGTAAGCCATAATCTTGGACTACAAGAAGAAGAATTCTTCAGTGATTTAGCTGTCTCTGCATCTATGATATCAGCAGTTTTTAATGCAGAAACAATTTTGTTAGCTTCTTGTTGTAATGTGTTAGTAAGATATCTCTTTAAAATTTGATAATAATTAATATCATTTAATAGGTCTAAAGACTTATTGTTGTAATCTTCTTTATCGAAAGCAACTATTACATTAACTTTATCAGATTGAATTATTATTAAGTTGTTTTCTTTTAAAAAAATTTTACATTCATAATAAACTTGCCTAAGGTCGGATTTAACATTTTGATCCTTATGTAAAAAATTAGTTACTATATTTGTTAAGAGTATCAATTATCGCCCTTTTGACTACAGCCCTGTTGAAGAATACATTTCCTTAACTGATCAGTCGTGATCATACTGCGTATTTTTATAATATATACCCTGCTTCTTTTCGGATAGATGATAATGTTGTCTTTAATCTAGAATAAACCTTTTTTTGTCCACACGAGTCTATTAAGGAAGGCTATGTTTTACAGATTAAATTAAATCGCTATTTTATTTTTTAATTATATGGTAAGGAAAAACCAGATAAATTTATATGACGCGTCTTCCAATTAACAACCAAATATGTCTTAAAAAATTAAATAACTTGCAATTAGTTAATTAAGTCATTAAGGAAGTTGCAATGACTAAAGCTGAATCATCACAACAATTTGCGATCAACCTTGATGTGTTCGAAAAGGAATTCACAACTGATTCCTTTTGGTGTTGATTTTTTTTCTTTCCTTAAACTTACGAGACAAAAGAAAGGGATGGATTTTCTGTGATACCGAATACTTCTGCGAAACGTGAAACTAAAGCAACAGAATTTGGGTTAAGTGTTAAAAAGTCAATACGTGCGCTGCGGTTTTTAGACAAATACGAGCAGCACCCGACTTGTGTGCGTTTTGTAAATATTGTTGAAATCGTAAAACAAAGTGATGTTCTGTTTCAGCTGAAGTTCATTGTACTTTACTCGTGTTTTCCGCTCATGTAGCATTTTTTTTCGCTGAATTTTTCAAATAATAGGTGTCACATTGACAAGCTCGACGTATCCCTTGTTCGACTTTACTTCTGACAAGCTGCGAATGTGAACATGCAACTCATATACATTTGAAATAGTTTGTTTTTGTGTGCGCAAGAGATGTGGTGCCTATACTTTTTTCTGTCAAAATAATTAATGTTTTTGCATTGCGAAAACCAACGAAACTGTATAATTTTAACAACTACAACACCGTTATGTTGGTGGAAAAAAAAGAGCTTGACTAGACATCGAAGACACGGTCCCATCCTATTCATCAAGCTATTCCTGGTATGTTGCCGTCAAGTACCGTGCAATTTATCTTTCGACCCTCATCCAAAACGTCAGATATTAAATTTCGCCACTCCCCGCCAAACTATAAATTTCCGATTCCATTATATTAGCATATGCGGGTCTTTAATTATATAAACATCTACATGCAACGATGACTAACTGCGACTACCACACACACCAGTCTGGGACGAATGTAGGTCAAAGGGGATTTTTTAAAGCCTTAATTCAGGGTTAAGTCCAAACATCTGCCCGATTATTTGCTGGCTCGATTTCTGTAGCCATGGCTAGTTAGTTAGCAGGTGGAACCCGCTTTTTAAACAGAAACTACTGCGTTTGAATGTTAATTTGCTTTTATAATTGTGGTAATAAAGTAGAAGCGAGGAACAGTTGTATGAGTCAATGGGAAAATGGATTGGCTATAGAAGTGTGATTTTTAACAGGAAATATAAAGAATTATTTTAATTAATAGAATTTATGTGAATGCAAACACTATTCTGAATGTATTCTTTCTTATGTATGTATATATTGTTGCTTGGTGTTAGTAGAAGGAAGGCAACTATTTAAATGTTTTAAGGTAAATCTTACTTCAAAATATCAAACTGCATGAAGAACAGTCAAGTGTTACGCAAAAAAATCATATTTAAAATATGAAACGAAACGTTTATAAATAGATAAATCAGACAAAACACTATTTCCATACACCTGGATATCCAGTACCTACGTATATTATTCATAAAAAAATTGTTAATTATAAAATAACATTGGGTACTAATTAAGGAGTATTAAAAGTCATAACTTCCTTTTTCGGTTTCCTTCGATGATATCTAAATAAAATATGTAAACAGAATATATTTATACATAGAATTAAAAACAAATATCCGGAGACTTTTTTAATGGAAAACTTTATTTTGTAGTTGTCGCGTGTAGTACACCGGATCTCATATACAAATTGTTAACAGAGTGAAATTTATAATAACAGAGAACTGGTGAAAGTATTTCAAGGCTTCCAGTAGCGTGCCACATACTTAATCACCTACGATATTAATTATACACTAAAACAGAACCAATACCGATTAGAAACTAACGTAATATGACGTGAGAAGATTCTTAGAAATAAAATTTATCTGCACTCGATTTCTAATTAATTCATTATACATAAGCACCAAGATCCAACATTCTCTTGGATTCACTGCTTCTTTAATTACAAATACAAGCGACACCCCATGATTTTTTTGCTCAATGCGACTTTGTGTTATTAAGTCCACGAATGCTCATGATATATGAGCAGCCTACTTGGAAAACTGAAATTGATTTTCGTAAGAGAAGAACGTTGTTATCTCAAGTCTCTTAACGTTTGTGGCATTTTTAATTCATGAAGGATTTAAAGTTAAATGAGAAATTTCATAAAGCGAAAGTGATTTTTCAGAAAATCTGCAATTTGATTTTGTATTCGGCAATCGTTTAATTTTATTTTACATTATATATTTCGTAACAATTTTTATTTTTATTTCTGCACTAAAAATTGTCAAGATTTATAGGTGCTTTCATCAGTAAACTTTTTACATAGATTTTCAATGAACGAATTATTGTTAGAGACTCAAGAAGGCATAAACTATATAATAAGTACATATCTTTCATTAAAGCCTTCATCTTAAGCTGCGTACACACTTGAGCACGAATGGGAATGAGGCAAGCCGAGGCCGCGCCGCTTTCTCGTAAAGATTCAGGGGCCCAATTCTTGAAATCATTCGACATCATATCGTATGCGACATGACGTCAAAATGACGCAATTCTCGAACGATTTGTATAGTTTTCGCATGACATTTGTCGATTGATTTCAGGAATTGGGCCCCCGGACGAGGACGTATGAAGAAGTATTCGCCTCAGCTTTATATCCTTTCGTTCTCAGTCGCGATTTCAATTTATCTTTGCTCATCCATTTGTTCTGTTGGGTATCATTGATCAATGTGTTTTCTATTCACAGGTTTATTATTTTTTTCTAGATTATACTATTGAGTATTGGTTCATACTGAATGTGTACTCTACTAGATCCCCACTACTATTTTATTTCCCTCACTTCGTTTTCTGCTTCCTCTACAACACACTAAACATTACTTTCAATTTTCAATGAGTATGGGGCCCATCATGTGATCCGTACATAGACAGCAAGCAATCGAAGTATCATGTGGATCTCTTTGTTTGCGTAATAAAGCTCAGGATGTTACTAAACATGCCTTTCAAATTTTGTTGAAATCAATTGGACAATGACATAAAACTGCCAAAGAAATCTTCTCATACTTTCCGCATCTTCTACAGGTATTATGTGATTCAAATCCAAAAATGTTCAGACATCTCTCCAGATGTCATGGTCCTCTGAAAAGCCCCACTATGTCTCGGAGGTCCTTTCGTAGGAGCCTAAATAATTCTTTGTTATGCCTCAGGGCCGTCCAAAAGTTCAAGAATGTCTTCTGGATCGAAGTCGATCTTCTCATTACTCGCGTGGCGTCCAAGGATCCAGCAAAGTAAAACCTTTTGTCCTCTTTGTTCCTCACTTTTACCAAGTGATACTTCATGTTCAGAAAATTCAGATTAAATTTTCCTTCCTTTTCTTCATTCACCATTGCACCATATTTCTACGATATTTTGTTTGCTCTATTTGTTGCTTGTGCTTCTTCTAATTTGTTTTCAATACCTTTCGTCAATTCCAATTGGTAAACATAACCCTTTTTATTTTCTGTTTTATTCTTACGATATGCCAAAATTTTCTGTTATTTTCTCTTCAAATTCTCCTTAGTTTTATTTTTAGCACTTTCTGTTTCATTGATAGCTGGATTTCGTTTAGCCAATCTGTTTTTTACCCTTTCGCCCACTTTTTATCCCAAGCTCAAAGCTTGTCGGGGAGGGGTAGTTTTCTTGTAAAAAAATATTGGCCAATATATTTTAGTTTTCTTGAATCTTCGATGCACATGTTTATTTATTTATTTTATTTGGTTTTATCGGTGTGATTTGTTTGGATTGATATTTGCTGGTTTTTCCTTTATAAACAGAAACACAAAAGCGTTCGTGCGGTTCCTTAGTTATATTTTATTTTTGAAACTAAGCTTTTTACTAGAACTTGTTTCTGGCATAGATACTTGGGTCGGTATTAAGTATTAACCAAGTGCATGTAAATAGGGCCATAGTACATAAATGATCCACTAATGATTGAAGGAAAATGGTCGTTTCAAAACTCCTGTCTGATTTATCTTTAAGGCCCAGTTTTACAATCATGGAATAACTGTTCGCCAAATATCCTTTAATGTTCTTCCATATCTACGTCACATTATTCTACGAATAATGCTTATCCGACGATTATAAAATCGAGTTTTTAACTTTTAATTCTTTACCTTCGCCATGCCTCATTTTGCGCTGAGAAAGGTTTTATCTTTTCAATTGGATTACGTAAATAATTTCATATTTGCGTTGTATTTAATTACTTCAACATTTCCTGTTTCAATCAAAACTCATTCGTTTTTTTTATCTTTGCTTTGACTATTATGACTTCGCTGATTAACATATAATTAAATCCGGTGTTATCCAGTAACACAATGTAAATTAAGTGCAAATTAGATGAAAAAATAATCATCACGCCTTTCCGCATTTTACATTTCAGTAATCAGACTACATGCACAAACGTGATCTTCCATATTGTAACAGCACATACATTACAGTCAGCCCAAACATATAATTAGCGAGATTCTAGGTTAACTACCTTTACTGCGAAAACCTGCGAAAACTGTTTGCCTTGAATGAGTCCTTTTATGCGAGTTAGATAATAAGTTATTAAAAATGACTGTACCAAATGCGTCCGTGAAGAAAAAGAGAAACGCCGTTAATCGTGATCGTACTCCTTTATTACCAACGCCTAGATGTGCATGAGTGTGAATTATGCTAAATGATTATTGACATTCTATTATTCATAGCTGGGGCTTTGCGTTTTCTACGTATTTTATTGTTTTTACGTGGGAAGTCGATAGCTTACCATAATCGAACGCATTATGTGGATGTTCTGAGAACACGAGCGTAGTTGAAAGTTGACCGAAAATAGCTGACAGTGAGTAAATGTTTGTGGAACTTTAAATATGACGAAATACTACATTTTCGAAGATTTGCAAATCTTAGAATATCATCACAATCCGAAGAAGGTAAACGGTCTAAAGCAAAATCCACCGCAAGTCCTGAAATCAGGAAGAAACAAATGATACCAAAAACGAAAATACAGATACACATTTTAAAATTATTTCTTTTGCAGAAATTCAAGATAAACTAACAATGAGTGACTTGTACCGTGCTCAGATGGAGGACGAAGTGCTTCAATACTTTATAAGTTTATGAATAAATAAAACCTGTTCGGAGCTATTTCAATTTCACGGCGCGGAATCACTTAGAGCATAGATTAACATACTCGTTATTTATTGAATAGACATAAAAAAGAGTTAAATTTGTTTACGTATATGACACCGACTTATAGTTTAATGTCTGACTAAAATTTTAACGGTTCGTTCATTTAAAATTTATGGCCAAACATAAAAGAAAAGCAGCTTTAACATTAATTTTAAGGAAGTAAATAGACTAACTATGTAATTGTAACTTTTGTTTACTTGTAAAAACTATGTTCAAGTTTAGCAGCTGAAAAAACGTTGCTTGTTTTCGTAAATGATTGATAATAAAAACATTACATATTCTTGACATTAAGGTGGAGCCATTCACTGTGGCTACAATAACTACTTAGAAAAATCAATATTGAATTCATGCACGTCTGCATTAATGCTTTATGTGTATAATTTTAAATTAAAATTTTAATAGCATTTTTTTATTCTCATAACAATAGAATAATAGAACGAAGGCTAAATATGCACTTGACAAATTTTATACTTTCCTTAAAAAACTATTAAACTATCTAAATTTCAATAGTGTCTGTGGTTTTTGACAAATGAAATTGTTTTTGTTTAATTTAATTTTTTGTTAGAGTATTAGTAATTTTAGAATTTGTTAGAACTTCTTTCCTTAAAGATTCTGTCCTGCTCTTTCTGCATGTTATTTTTACTTATACATAATACGGTTTCTCACTCCTTGAAATTTATGAAATATTGTGAAAATGGTTTGAGTAGCTTTTAGAAAGCTTTCTAATCTACGTTACGCCGTACAGTTTATAACTTTTTCAAGATTAATTCATGAATTGTCAAGGACGTTTAAAAGGAGTAAAATAGTTATGTTATAATCTTAACATAAAAAAAAACATAATGTTTACAAAATTTAAAATACTTTTTCATTTAACATAAGAAAGCATCTTCCGATACAGGAGTATCCATGGTTACATTCCGGACAAACGTCCCTGTTTATTAATTTTTAATTTGATTTAATTTGCAAGATACACAAAGTGTTTACCTACAATTTAAATGACCAATAAACACTTTTATTTAAAAAAAAAATAATAAACGCTACAATTAGGAAATTTGTAACACGTCTCGTGCAGGACGTGCGTGTCCTGCACGTGACGTGTTCGATTAGTTTTAAAATTCAATTGAATTAATGAAAAAAGAAAAAAAAATCAGCGAATACCCGCACATTTTCAAAGAAATAATGGAACTACTAAATAATATAATGAAGTTTTTTCACCGTGTACAGAGTCTCATACACATGGAGGAGATTGAAAGGGTAGCCAACCCTGTATATCAATCAATAAGTAAAAAGTGGCAAAATTTGTACGACACTTTCGATTTACAAGTAACAATAAACGTTTAAGAAGTACGAAAAGGAAAGAAGAATATATACATTATTTTGTGGTACTGCAACAGTTGTTAATTTGTTATACAATGCTTCATTAAAAGTTCATTCATTTCGTCGATTAATTTATACTAAAAGATGTAGATTAAAGCATGACAAAACAAACACGAGCCGTTCTGTAAATGCACGAAAGTCAATCTGAATACCAAATACAAACGAAATTAGTTGCACGCACACCGTCGCGTCGCGTCGTCGAAAAGGTGGTAGGTACAAACATGTCGAAATTTCGGTTGTTCCCCGCCCGGAGTCAAGTACGGTCATGTGCAATTTCTAGAATGAACAACAGAGAGAGAGCGAGCACAACCAACGCAGAATCTGTTCAGCTCACTCGCTTTTCTTTGAGAAAGTTCCGATTCTAGATTCTTGTTGTGCAATCCTGCTCTTGACTCGAAAGTGACACCGATTCGCGCGCTTCGATGTAGGACATAGACGATTATATTTATTATGTTGTTGCTCACTCCTATTGGGGCAAGGCTACAAGTATACATTCTCTGCCTTTAAACTTTGATACTATTACCAACTTGAATTGAACCGAATGCGTATCTTTTTTTTTGTAGGTTAATTATGTTTTAACTACATTACGTAGCTTTAAAATGTTTAACTGATAAACAATTGTTGCCAAGGGAAAAATGTAAGGACAAAACAGAAAACTTGATTTTAAGTAACTTCTAACGTTCAATGTTGGCCAAGAATAATAAAGCTACACCAGCCAGAATTAATTACCCCAGAGTGCCTTTCTTGAAGAAGACTCTCGTATAATAACATATAGAGGAGACTAAAAAGTGTTGCTAGGGGAGTTCAAAGTAAAGATTTTTTTATTAATAAACACAGTAAACTAGGAAGTTACTGCAAGTACTAATTATATACAACTTCTCTTAAAATTTAACAAAAATTAATATTAAAGAAAATCAGCTTAAATATTATTTACACTTATAATTATTTCTAATTTAAATGATAATGAAACCTGATATTAACAATTAAAAAAATTAATTCTATTACGAAAACATTTTTTATGTTATCTATCGAGCCATAAAAAACCCTTTATTTTTCTAAGTAACACTTATTCCATCTTCTTTCCTATTGCCCCATACCCTCAGAAAAGAATTCATTCGGCAACTCTGCAAAGTATTGTTCACCAGCTTCTTTAAGTGCTTCATCAGATGCAAAACGATATCCCTTGAGATGCTTTTTAGAGTTTTTGAATAAAAATAAGTCTTATTGGCCATAAGGTGGATGCCTTAACTCAATGGACCCACAGTAATTAATTATCTGTAAGACTTACTTACGCGCAGGAAAAATTTTTTTTTGCTAATAACAACGTGGGCGTTTTTCCTCTAGAGCAATTTTGAATTGTGTTTCCATGGGCCTTGCCATTTATGTTAGAACGTCGCGACATAATTCATTAAGCAAGATTCCTTCAGCATCCCAGAAAACTGTTGCCATCAGTTTGTCTCCAGAAAATTGTATTTTGGCCTCTCTTTGGTGGTGGAGAGTCTTTACGAACCTACTGCATGGACTCCTGTTTGTAGAACGGGAGGGCCTTAATGATGTACTCAAGTCTTATATCCGATGATAATTCGAGAAAGAAAATGTCTATCCGTTTCCAACATGATCAATTTTTGGCCAGGTGTAAACAATCTGTAAATCCAGCATGCAAACACCTTTTTCATACGCAAATCGTCATGTAAAATGTTCCGAATACTTGTTTCGGATATACAGACTTCATTGGCGTTAACAGAGACTTTTATTGCCCGATCTTCGACTTTTCGCACCATCTCTTTAGTTGGAGCGTCCAGTGATAGTCCGGACTTTGAGTTATCTACCACATCGAAAGAGTTAATTTGAAAATAACATCTTCTTCATACATAGCAACCATTCTTTCATAAATAAATAATTTTTGGGCCATTGCCTTCTTTGGTCAGACTGCGATATTCCAGCTTAATTTCACTCATTTTGTTAATTAATAAATCTTCCCAAATCTCTATAAACCGCACAAATTAAACACAACTTAGCACATGTACTCGTAATGCCATGCAGAGAGGCAAGAATGCCTAAATTTAGAATTTGTTCCTATCATGCAGTTTCATCTAATATTTCTAGTAGCTTCCTAGTGATATTCTTGTTGCCAATAGTTACTAACGAGCGTCTAAATAAAAACCTGGTCAAGTGGGTTGTGATCAAGAATTTATCCATTGCATTTACATAGCAGAATTACTAAATGTAGCCTACTTGACCAGGTTTTTATTTGGACACGAGTTAGTTATCTAACAAAATTTTAGTTACTTGCAAAAAGGTTTTGTTCTTATTTTGTATAATCCCATATTTCAGTGGCATAATCTGCATGTACACAAATTACTATCATAGAGCCAAGTAATTTTGTCCTACAATAATAGGGCCTACTCTGTATAGGAAACATTAAATTTAAAGGGTTGTTAAGTTTTGTTACCATAGTGACAGCCAATCATAAGACTCTATTTTGATTTTAACGTATCCTTAAATTTTAACAGCCTGTTAATAAGTTACAGAATACACCCTAATTAGTTATTTAATAATTTCAATGTAAATAAAATTTCTACAGAGATTCCTAGTATGCATTAAAGAAAGCACAAATGTGAACGTATTAAGACATTAAAAAAGTGTGTATAAAAATTGCAGCTATTAAATATTACAAGGAAATTCATAAGTGTGAATTCCACTTTACATAAAATTTTCTCACTAGAAATTAACTTCATTAATTGAATTAAAAGTTGCCTCCACAGTGACTTTTAAACTGTCCCTTTTTACTAAACTTTCAGCAATTTTTGGTTCTGTTTTACCTATATATAATAATATATATGATACAATAATTTCTTGAACTTATTCTTATTCCATGAATCGTACGGAGTAAACTTAGTCAAACATAGTCAGAATTCAACATCGAGAAGTCTTTTACATCTTAAACGCTTATCACTGCACATTTTCAATTGAAAAATGACACACTGACACCCGAAATCGACTTGCTCAGATGCAATTTACGACTATGGTGTAAATAACTCTGTATTTATCCTTTGCCTGAAAATTCGAGGTTCCTATTTGTAAGTAAGATACAGAAGCAGATTATGACAACTGTAAGTTTTCAGGATTCATAATAGATATTAAGGCCCAGGGGCCCAATCCTTGAAGTCATTCGACATCATGTTGTATGCGACATGACGTCAAAATGAAGCAATTCTCGAACGATTTGTATAGTTTTGTATAAGAGTCTACGTCATTTTGACGTCATGTCGCATACGACATTAGTCGAATGATTTCAAGAATTGGGCCGCAGTTGTAACTCGTGTCTAAATAAAAATCTGGTCAAGTAGGCTACGTTTAGTAATTGTGCTATGTAAATGCAATGGATAAAATATCGATCACAACCCACTTGACCAGGTTTTTATTTAGACGCTCGTTACAATTCCAGTTTAACTTTAAGCCACAGCTTAAACCCTTAACGACAATTGTTTAAGTATTTTGTGGTACTGCAACAGTTGTTAATTTGTTATACAATGCTTCATTAAAAGTTCATTCATTTCGTCGATTAATTTATACTAAAAGATGTAGATTAAAGCATGACAAAACAAACACGAGCCGTTCTGTAAATGCACGAAAGTCAATCTGAATACCAAATACAAACGAAATTAGTTGCACGCACACCGTCGCGTCGCGTCGTCGAAAAGGTGGTAGGTACAAACATGTCGAAATTTCGGTTGTTCCCCGCCCGGAGTCAAGTACGGTCATGTGCAATTTCTAGAATGAACAACAGAGAGAGAGCGAGCACAACCAACGCAGAATCTGTTCAGCTCACTCGCTTTTCTTTGAGAAAGTTCCGATTCTAGATTCTTGTTGTGCAATCCTGCTCTTGACTCGAAAGTGACACCGATTCGCGCGCTTCGATGTAGGACATAGACGATTATATTTATTATGTTGTTGCTCACTCCTATTGGGGCAAGGCTACAAGTATACATTCTCTGCCTTTAAACTTTGATACTATTACCAACTTGAATTGAACCGAATGCGTATCTTTTTTTTTGTAGGTTAATTATGTTTTAACTACATTACGTAGCTTTAAAATGTTTAACTGATAAACAATTGTTGCCAAGGGAAAAATGTAAGGACAAAACAGAAAACTTGATTTTAAGTAACTTCTAACGTTCAATGTTGGCCAAGAATAATAAAGCTACACCAGCCAGAATTAATTACCCCAGAGTGCCTTTCTTGAAGAAGACTCTCGTATAATAACATATAGAGGAGACTAAAAAGTGTTGCTAGGGGAGTTCAAAGTAAAGATTTTTTTATTAATAAACACAGTAAACTAGGAAGTTACTGCAAGTTAGAGTTAAATTAATAACAAGCAATCGTTACCGACTGCAGTATTAAATTACGGTTTAATTTCAAATTTGGGGCATCTAAGAGTTAGCTGAAGAATTAATTAATACAAAATTAGTGGCATAAAACTTACAGGTATTAATCTTTTTCTTTTAATACTCAGAAACTGCTGAGTGCTGTTCATACAATGCGATCGAAAATGATTGAGCGTCCTTGAGAAAATAAATATCCAAAGGTGATGAAAACTACCTTCGGCCTAGCGAATTTTAGCGTTTTTGAATATTTGACAACCAATAGCGTTCCTATGTTGTCCATGGTTTGTTTATTAATTGAGTTTTCTACGAGTTTTTCATATCGAAATTAGTACATATTTTTGAAAGACGCTCAATCATTTTCGATCGCATTGTATTGTTGAGAGCCGGTGACTAATTAAAATAAAACTAGAAAACAAGTTGATGTAGAAATGTACTTAAATGTTAGTTCCTTTAAGTATCAAAGTTAAGGCCCGGTTTCTCAATCACAAGTTAACTTTTCAGTATTAGTAAGTGTTTTGTAAAATAAGTTTGATTAATTAAAAAGATTTCTACCTGCTGCTTTTGCCATTAATTTTTTGTTGGGTACTATTTTAAAATTAAAGTAACAGCAGACTATCAGCATTTGCAAGAAACCGTGAAGAAGCAAGAAACGTGAAAACTATTATTTTATTTCTAATTTTTTATAATTTCAGCGGTAGAAATTTAAACAGCTGTAACTTTCTTGTCACTATTGGGTTTTGGACAAAAACGAATTAAGAAAAAAGCTTTATTTTGATCTTCTCTAGTTATCTTTTCACTTCCTCCTTACAGTCATGAGACACCCTGTATAGAGATTTTGTTGTAATTTCATTTTACATGGTATTAGATGTGTTTTAACTCATTTTAACGATTTAATTCTTTAACTTTGAAATTTATATTTTGCTAAATGTTTTATCACTCGTTAACTTAATCATAAAATAGTGACTGTGGCTTCGTTGTAAAGGTTCGTAAAATACTTTTGTAATTTAACGATTTAATTCAAAATTAAGGAAATCTAACCAACACTATCACCTTTTTATAGTAAATTAAGATTTATACTTTTCATATAAATAGTTACCCCATCAGTAATTATTATTATTTGTAATTAATAGCAAATTGCTAAATAAACGACTTATTATTATTATAAGATATACAAGTATCGAACATGATGCCACTATTGTAAAAACCCTCTGAATTCAGTTAAGTTTTCTTTTTTCTATAGCGAACCTTCACATTTACCATTATTGCATACACAAATTTCGTTTTCATGTGACACATATTTTATGACTTAATTTTTACTTTTTTAAAGAAAATACTTGTAGGAACCTCTTCGATGATCTTACCGTAAGTGACGTAATAAAAAGATACGGCTTAACTTTTTCAAAGTTTTTCTAGCAATCTTGAGCTAACTCCAATGATTCTACTTAATGTCTTCAAGGAAAAAATACTGATTTTTAATTACTTAATAAGCCAGAAGGGGAATTTGATATAAAGTTGAATACTTACATACAATATACGAAATATTAACTAAATTTGTATTACATTTGGTCAAAAATGCCAAAATCTTTTTTTGTGTCTTTTGTATGCTACCCATAACAGCTAGTAGCAATGGCCCTGACTGTTAAATTTTAACAGTCATGGCCACTATTACTAGTAGGTTAACAGATGTACAAAAAATATATTTCTTTACATATTACGTATCAATATTCGAAGTAGGCCATTGCAAGAGCCTAGATTACAAGACTTTTGGGACACAAATCATATTAACTTGTTTATAAACAATACATGTGTCCCGGATCGAGTGTACAAGAGGGGAAAACATTTCATTTTTAATTTAACAAAAAAATGCCAAAGGGAAAACAATGTTTTACAATGAGCATATCTAATCAAAATTTCAGCATTAATACTGTATGTGCAAAAAATCCCAAAATCGATTTAAACTATTAGATTAACCCACCACCCCTCTCAGTACATAATTCAAGTCTACATCGTAGTTCCTTATCTGTTATGGATTTTATGAATCAAATAAAAAAGTCTCCTTGATATATACATTTTGTAAAATTAATTTTTTCTTCCTCTTATAAAATATAAACCCAAACCGGGGACATATTGTAGATATTCAAACCATTTGTGTCAAATTTTAAAAGGTTAGGGTAGTTGTTAGCCGTGTTGGTTGAGTCCGCTGGCAATGGGCTTGGCGCTCGGCTGGGCAACTATTAAGTATGGGTTCGAATCCCCTCCTAGTGCATATGGACTCTATGTAGGAGGTACAGTACTTATGTGTCAGATTGTGTTTCGGATTTGTTAGAAGTAAATCTGAATCTCCTCCTCCTAAACCAGAAGAACAGAAAGTTCAAGTTGAAAGAACTATACAAAAGGAAGAGGTTTTACAAAAATCAGTTCAAGTTGAAGAAACTGGTAAAAAACAAGAAACTCCAACACAGAAACCTCGCGTTTTAGAAAAAGCAGAAGAGCCCGTGAAGAAGAAGGAAGAAGCCCCTCAGATCGCAGAGAAACCAGCCAAGAAACAGAAAACAGTTGCAGAGGATCCAAAAGAAACACCTCCGCCAAAATCAGAAGTTCCTATCAAAACAGAACTAAGTAAAAAAGTAGAAAATCCAAAAGCAACACCCTGACCCTTCTTCAGCATCTCAAATTATGGATCGAGATGATAAGCAAGCATAACTAACCGCCATGAAGAAAGAATTAGACACGCTACAAGAAAACGGAACATGAACCCTAGCACCAAGACTAAATGACAAGAAAATATTAACAAATAGATGGGTTTTCAAGACAAAAGTTAATCCAAACAGGCGAAATTGAAAAGTGCAAAGCCAGACTAGTTGCTCGAGGTCATACGCAAGAATATGGTATCGATTATGAGGAAGTATTTGCACCTGTAGCTAGGTACGAAACAATTCGTACATTATTGGCTGCATCAGTAAATGAAGAGATGCACGTACATCAAATGGATGTTATTTCTACCTATGTGCAAGGCGAATTACATGATGAGGTATACATGGAGCAGCCTGAGATGTTCGTTGAACGTGGACAAGAAGAAAAAGTCTGTAAACTTTTTAAACCATTATACAGTTTGAAGCAATCCGGTCGAGAATGGTACAAGAAACTTGATAATTATATCACGAAAAATGATGGTAAACGCACTATAGTTGATCCGTGTGTCTATGTATTTGGGGAAAATGAAGGCCGTGTTATCATGATTATTTACGTTGACGATTTGATTTTAGCGTCAAAGAAAATCGAGAATCTGGAAATCGTTAAATCCAAAATGAAATGGTGGATCTAGGCCAATTAAGTAACATTCTGGGTATCACAGTACAATGTGATGGACCAACTGGAAAAGTTTGTCTTTCACAGAAGAGATATGTCGAGAAATTAATCGAAAAGTTCAATATGGAACAAGCAAAGACGGTAGCAACTCCAATAGAATCATCTTTGAAGATTACCAAGCAAATGAGCCCAACTACAGAAGAGGAGAGAAATGAAATGAAGAATCGACCATACAGAGAATTAGTAGGTCGTAGTAGTAGTAGTAAGTCGTTTCTGTTCTGATCCAGGCAATGATCATTGGACAATTATTGCGAAACGCGTGTTAAGATATCTTAAAGCAACGTCTCATTACGGCATAACTTATGTCAAAAACGGTGAAAATCTCAAAGGATACACTGACTCGGATTGGGCCGGAGATATTGATGATCGCAAATCATGTTCAGGCAATGTTTTCATCTTGTCTGGAGGACCTATCAGTTGGAAGTCGAAGAAACAAGCATCGGTAACATTGTCAACTATGGAAGCCCAGTACGTAGCGCTTTCTGAAGCATCACGTGAAATTATTTATGTTCGACGACTTTTGACTCACATGGGTTTCGCAAATTATGTAAAGTCTCCGATTAGTGTATTTTGTGATAATCAAAGCGCAATAGATTTGTCAAAGAACGCTGTATTTCATAAACGCAGCAAACATATAGATATCAGCTTCCATTTTTCCAGCGAATTAGTAGAAAATAAAGATATTGTAATTCATTATTTACAAACAAATTCTATGCCTGCTGATATTCTAACAAAATCGCTAACTAAATGTAAACATAATCGTTGCACTGAAATGTTAGGTTTAAATTAGATTGCTAAGACATTTATTTGTATTTAAGTTGTCTTAGAGCACATACCGATAGAAGGGGTGTTAGAAGTAAATCTGAGTGTGTTCATTGACACCATGGCTTATGTGATTAGTTATAATAACATAGTTTGTTTATACATTTGTCAGTACACGTGGTTTACGCGTTTTTGTAATGTTATCGCTTGTTGGCTGAATAAACTAAGTATATAAATCCATAAACCCCCAATTTCCGTCAGGATTCATACCGGCTCCTTCGAATTGGATTTTCTGTGTTTCCTCAGTTTGTAAAGCGAACCGAAGGAGAAATTAACATCTAAGTCGGTCGCAGCCGCCACCCCACCCCGACAAGCTCCGAGCTTGGGGTAATATTGGGTAATTAAGAAAAAGTTCCTTTTTATACAAAATCCATGGTGGTTACATGGTTACGAGTGTAAAAATGTTTCACATTTAGAATAATCTGTCATTAAATCAACAAAAAAGACAGATTTTCTAAATTAATGTTCCATACTATCAGTCGCTTATACAGTTATTAAAACTGCAATGTTGTCTTTATTCGTCATAAGCTTTAGCAACAATGTGTGTTACCACTTGATCTTTTGGCGGAAAGTTGGCGGAAAAAAAAATAGCAAATTTGTTTTGTCCGTAATATGTTCGTCACTTCAAAGCTTCTTTTGTTTTACTGTCTAATATCGATCAGAGTAGGTTGAAACAAATAGATAATATAAATTACTAACAAATTAACCCAGAAAATTGTAAACTGAAATATAATGCATTTTTTCCCCATTAGTTTCTTACCTATGTATTAGTTTTTATTTCAGGTATAAACCGTTAACAAAAAAAAAGGAAACAACATGAAATTCACTTAAATAAAATAAACATAAATCCAAGAACCAAATTCAAAGTAAACCATGCAATTGCAAAAAAAATCAATTATGCCTCTTCTAAAATGCCAATTTGATGATTCATGTTTCATTAATTTAATACGCACTGCAACTGCCTTAAAATTAATTAATTAAGATTAAAACATACAAAACATTAAAAGTTAAATGATAATGCGCGGTATTTCCGTAACAGATTCTACTGTGTATCTATCTACAGATGAACCACGAGAAAAACACAAGTCTTGTTAACTTGGATGATTCATCAGAATATTGAGGAAACTTTTCTAAAATACTCTTGCCTTACGTTCCGTAAATTGAATTGGATTTCTGCTATTAGCGTTATTGTCGAAACGTAACCTTAACGAAAAGAGAGCGTGAGACATATACATTAAGGAATCTTCTTAGATTAATTCCCCAATTATTTATAAAAAAAAACATTTAAGCGTGTTGTTGTAAATATTAAAAAGCATTTGAAAGAAATTTAAAAGTAAATAAATTCTTAGATTCATTAAAAGATGTATTGGTTTCTATGATTATTCTCTATGTAGAAAAAATATTGAAACGCTATGTAAATGAGTACCTATACATTTAGGACGAATTCTAAATTCGATATACTTTAATAACTACAACGTCATACCGAATGTCATCTTATTCTCAAGTACCCAAAATATTCAATTTATAAAATGTCTCATAGCGTTTTCGACTGACTGCTCTAGAGCACTCTCGGAGTATTCTTATCTTATTTTACACTTATGTAATAATCAGGGATAGAGATTGTATTTTGAAAGTGCTCTAGAACGTTATTCCGTGTTAATATGAATGTAATTTCATACTGACTGTCCACCAAATGTCACCATAAATCTGTATACTTATAATTGTCACTCCATCTAGCATCTATCTCGAAGCTTCTGGAAGCTTCGAGAAACAGACCCTAGGTGGTTCGAGAATTGTACTCGAAGGTTCTGGAAAGATGAAACCTGTATAAAGCTAAGTTCACATGCATTGCGGATACGCAAAATTTTTATTGCGGATCGTTTCTAATTGGTTCAAAATTCAAAATGAACCAATTAGAAACGATCCGCAATAAAAATTTTGCGTATCCGCAATGCATGTGAATTTAGCTTAAAATCGGAGCAGGCGCGCGATTTGGATCGGTTCTTATTTAAAGAATGATGTATGTGATGAATTTAATTAATTATTTTTTGATAGAAGAGTGCTACTTTGTGTTAAGCGACTGTAGGCAATTAATTTTTTTAGTTTAATAAACAATATTAATTTGAACTCTGTATTCGTAACGATATTAAGATGTCAGAACTTAAGTTACTTATGGTTCAATTAAATTATTTAAAAAAATAGATATTGCAGTCTGCAACTTAGTAAAACATTAAGTCCTAAGTTTATAAATAAAATTTTAATACAAAACTTACACACAGTAAACATTTGTAATTATTTGGCGTCTCGCCGGTTGGCTGCTTTCTCGTTAAGTAATTCTTCCAAGCTTTTATTTCTGGACATGAGACTTAATTGTTTACCGACAAATAATATTCTATGTAAGTCACGTCCACTTCTTTAGTTTTATTATTATAATGTTTATACTGAACAATTTTGTGCAAAAATGAATCGAAAAGGTAAGCGTGAAGTAACAGCGTCGTCAAATAAATCTCCTGTGACATTGCCAGATTTAAAATTCCTAAATTGCTTCCTGTTTAAAGAAGAAGCAGCAAGAAAAAGTTCATGGCTAGAGATACCCCTTGCATGCAACCGCTTCACATTTTATGTAGACCCTGTAGACATACATAAAAAATATGCTTCTGAATAATACATAATAAATACAGGTAATAATAGTAGGTAGTGTGTATTTAAAAGTACAACATTGATCTAGTGCTTAAAATGAGTTGTACTACAGAAAGGAACAAAAAATTACAAAGATATTTAAGTTCTGCAAATTTCATCGGAATTTAAAACAACATGACCCACATACGAAGCGTTAATTTGAACACGCAAAACTTTTCTACAATAACACATCTTTCGCAACAGGCTACTCACAGATAACAACGGAAAGTTTACGTAGAATGGATTCCATACGATGCGCTTATACGGAAGATTAGTATAACATGAAACTTAAAAATACTGATGATGTAACTGAGTGAAGAAATCTCTGCCAAAAAAAGAAAAAACGCTGAAATTTTCATTACCTGACATTGAACTAGTATCAGATTTAGCGTGATGGTTGTTGGGTGTTCCAATTACGGTGTGTCCCGGAATTCCGAATCCGTTCTGGACGACGGTAAGACTGCGCGCATGATTTTGCGAATTCAAATCAAGGTCCCAGAATTCGACCAAGTCCACATCACCGATATCCGTGGAAGCCAGGGAATTCGCCGGGCTCATAACAAGGGTGGCCGAGGAAGATGTAACCTCGGAGCTACTTTCCTCGGGCGTAACTCTAACAACTTGAAGGCCCGACCATCTGCGCTTCATTGCGTTTTTAGGGAAATTTCGGAAAACAGACACTATTTTGCGCACGACATTCGGCGAGTTATCCGCGGACCGAACGCGAACATAACCGGCAATGTGTTCTGATCTCGCGTTGAAGTCTCTGAATTAATTCGAAATGGGCACAGATAATGAATGGTCTATTAAGTAAACAGACGATCAAAGGTAAACACTGTCACACGCGTTGGACTTTTCGAAATCAAAATCCGACGCGAACGAAAGTTATCGGCTTTTTGCGACGGTTTCGTAAAGTATGTTAATTACGAGCGATACGCCAAAATTTCGTTATTATTTGATGAACACGTGTTTGTTAAATTTATGTAAGTAGCCCAACGAGTGATGAAAGTAGAAAAGTAAGATGGTTCACTCTTCGTGTCGGCCACTAACACTAATGCTTCTCGTGGATGAGGAGGGGTCGGGCCGACTTGTTGTTGTGACGTCATAACAGGTTGTTACCTTGCTTTTCCCCCACTAAAATTCCTCTACCTTTACCTGGCGTTCTCAATACACTGTCATGGCCATCTTATATTCTTTAAATTAATATTTCTGATTTATTAAACAGTTGCGCATATAAAATCCAAGCCACGACGATTTCTAGTAACCGGATTTTCCGGCGAGTTTTTCTTCCAATTACATAAATATATTCGTTTGTTTATTTCATACGCTCTCAAGCATTGACTTCTAGCTCGTAAAATTTTATATCGAACGAGTTCGTTTGCGAACGTAATTATAATATGTAATTATCGGTTGGTTTCTAATGTTATTGTATACTATGTTAATTACGAATCAGTATATGATTTATACTTAATTGTTTGAGGATTCAGGCATTACAATGTTCCGAGCAAATTACAAATGTATAAAAATGAGATTCATGGCAAGCAAAAACTAACTCTCCGAAGGCTATCAAAAATTCGATCACGTGGTTTACTCACTGACATTGAATCAGGAATTCTTCCAGTGTTCTCTATACGGTGTTATTTCTATGACTAATAGTAAGTATAATTAATCAGTAGTAATGACAGGAACTTGTATTTTAATAGTCTAAAATTCACAATAACAAAAAAAACTGTGGCTTTTTTATATAGTTCTAAGATTTTACCATGAACAAATTTTTAGTTTCGACGACGAGGTTATGATTTATTCCATGGGAAATTAAATTTCATTTTATACAACGCGTCCCGAAATGAAACATTTTCTTTTGGAACAAAATTCAAATGCCCATAAAAAAAACTAAGCCTTTCCGACCCTTACAATATAGGTTTTTTTTTCTACCATCACTTTCGTTTGAGCACTTATTTTTGGGACACGTTCAGTGGCGTAACGATTGCATAGCAAGGGGTCTGCAATCGTTACGCCACTGAACGTGTCCCAAAAATAAGTGCTCAAATGAAAGTGGCTTTGGACAAGTAAACTGCGGAAAAGTAATAATATCAACAACACAGACTAGATAGAAAAAGGAAAGATTTTATTGTGGTTTTTTTGACCACGACAAACACCTTTATAAAGTAAATGGCTTTTCTTCTTATATAGAGGGTGTTTAAAAAACATGTTGCGATATTTCACACAGTTATAGATCACATCAATACAAGCATAAAAGTCTTAATAAACGCAGGTTCGCAAATCGACCGTTCTGTCATTTTCTGAGTTTTTGAAATGAAACTTATGTACGCGCAGAAGGCGTTGAATTTTGATAGTAATAACGTGTGTAGCTGTGAGAGTGGATTAATACAAAATTGGTTTCATTTTTATGGAGATTGCTTGCGTAGCTTGGAAGACATGTAAGATCTGCTGTCATTGATTTTAATCAAGATTTTTTAATGATGATAATAATAAATAATCTTTATTAGGCGAAGTCTAGCACAACTGCTGGTCTTTCACTTAACTTAAAATGTATAGAAATCAGACAAATAAAAGGCATTCGAACAACGTATATTTATGTTACGACTACGTTTCGCTAATTTATTAAGTTAAATTTAAATTAAATTAAATTAAATTAAATTAAATTAAAAAATGGTGGACTACCATTAAGTACTCTTTTATGTACAGCAGTACCCATATGAAGCAATCTTCTATTAGACATATTTAGCCAGTTTAAATTGAAGTACATCATGCGCAATTTATTAGTATTTATAATTAAATTATGTTGATTTGATATTTCTAGTAAAGTGGCAAGGTCTGAGTTAATTTCAACCGAAGTTGACTGCACAGCATGCACAGCATCAGCAGAAAAACTGTGCTGAAGCTGTGTATCATCTGTATAAAACTGAAAAACGTAATTTTTAAGAAAGTTTCTGAAATCCGATGTAAATCAGAGGATCTAGAACCAATACTTGCGTTACACTCGATTGTAATGAGGATAATCTGTTCAATACTACTCTTTTGTTTGTGTGTCTGCAAATAATTTTGAGAAAACAAAACAGAATTTAGTACTTATGTTTAGCACAAAGTAATTGATGATTAATCCGGTAGAAAACTTTACTGTAACCAAGACGTATAAATACTGAAGCTATACCATCATCACGAGCTTCAAATATTTCATCAGTTACATTAAAAAATGCAGTTGCAGTAGTATAATGAATCGCTATTAGTTTATATTTAGGTTTTTTACTGAATCCACTGTATCTCGGGAACGGTTGACTTTCGGATCTATGTTTATTAAGACTTCTGTATTTGTTTTGATGAGATCTATAAGTAGGTATCCCAACATATTTTTTAAACCCCTTGTATATGATATATGATTTTCAGTTTGATTGTAAACTCCTTCCCGCCAATTAGTCCGTTATATCGAGATTCTTCTGTATCGTGATCTCTATTATCTCTTACTTCTTTTATTACATGTTAATGTAGCGTGTATTATATTTTTATTCGTAACAACAACAACAACAAAAGAGGGGGGCCCTCCGACCGTGCTTGCGGAAGAGCCCGTTATTTTTAGCTACGCCACTGGACACGTTGTAGAACACAAATAGAATTGGTTACTTAGATATGTCTTCTACAGTATAATATTTTTTTGTAACTATGTACATTACTTTAAATTGATGCGATAAATGTTGAACATATAAAATTAATAATAATTTCAAAAAGGATTTTTTTTCACTGGAAACTTGATGAAGAAACTGTCCTCTGATTTATACGAACCAAAGATTTCATGATGTGCTATTAAATTGTGAGTGTGTGAATGTACTGAGAATGGCAGCTTACCTGCCGGATATAAATTAACTTTGATAAGATATCTATTCTGATTTATTACTTTTAAACCACTGTCTCTTTACTATTCCTAGTTTGGTTAAATTCTGGATTTTTTTGCAAATAGAACATTTATTTAAAATTAGTTAATAGTTTAAATAAATTTGTATTTAATTACATTACGAGTATACCGCAGCTTTTTCTCATTTAATCTAAAGTTTAACGGAATTTTTAAGCGTCCCAGTTCATTTATTTAGCAGTAAATACATGTATTTATACTGCAAGGAAATTAAAGACAAAAACTCTAAACAATTAATTAAAATGAGCTAAATGAATAAAACAGTATCCAATACATAATAAAAACCAGAAGCATGAATTTTACATAAATCAATGCATGCAGATAAATATATGATCATATAGACATGTCTGCTTTTACATTATTTTCTATTTAATGAAATGGAAAATGCAACGAAGGTGTACCGACTTTTGAATGCGTATGGAACTTTAGGGCGTCGAAAAACATACGCACAGGCTTTTTAACAAAGACGTTAACACATGTAAGCTACAATCAAGTTATGTAGTATATGCATATGTATGCAAATACGTAGTAAACGCAAGGACAAAGCAACGCCTGGTTTTTTAGTGTCTCCATTATTCTAATGAGCTGACGAGGAAGAATTCTTCTCGAACGATAAGATGCGTTTCGCTATTACATCACATCACATATCTGCATAGATTTACTTTTAAGAATTCAGCAATACCGAGCGTACCTGCACACACTTAAACGTGTCCGTTTGCTGAAGGTTATCTTTATTCTCCCATGATGAGCACCTACCGGCCTGTTATTTTATCGTAGAAGAAAAGCTTAATTTGCCGTTTCCTATGCGAGTTGAAACCGTAATAAGTTTAGATCTCGTCGCGGTTCGAAGTTGTCGTCCGTGGGTTTCAACTAGGCGAGGAAGTGTTTCTTTTACAACGAACCGGAAACCGAAACACTATTGTGTACACCTACCATGAATATATATTTATATACAGGTGACCCGTGATGCTCGAAGAATAATAATGACGTGCCACTGAGAATAATGGCCATTTTGTAACGCAGCGGTATAAATTATGGAGATTAAAATTTCACGCAAGACGTCGCTTATAAAAAATTCTGATGGGAAATGAGGGTTTACTGGATTTATGTGGGACAAAACTATCTAAGAAGCAAACGTTTGTTATGAGGTTACAAGAAAAATGTTACACATGAAAATAATCTAAAGAAAATTTACGTTAAACATTAAATTTTTAGGCTACATGGCTAATATACACAGAAAATGCTGGCGATTACTAAATTAAAACTGATGTTCAAATTTTAGAGGTCATTCATTCACCAACCTTCATAATTATGATTTTTAATCACACAATAATTCTTTAGGTAAACACCAAGAATGTATAGGTAGTCCTGTTTGTTGTGATATAAGAACAGGTAGCAGCCGAACAAGGTGATCACTAGTGAATCACTAGTTCTGTTTAACAAACCATGAAAATAATTACAGGGAGATTATTCACAAAAATAAATTCTTAAATTAGTTAAGCGGAAGCTAATAAAGAACACACGCATGATGTGTAAAATAATTGTAAAAAAAAATTATACAGCGAGTATACGAGTAGTTCTTTTAGGCCCGATTTTAAAATCGTCGGATAAGCATTATTATTGGTATAACGTGATGTAGGTGTGACGTAGATATGGAGGAACATTAAAGGATATTTGGCGAACAGTTATTCCGTTCTTATTCCACGTTTGTAAAACTGGGCCTTAGTCTCGTTTGGATCTTGTGTAAAGTTATCTTGTACTCGTACAAAACAACTTAATTCTTCTGAAATTAAATGTATTCGAGTGCTGTTCATCTACGATATGATTGAGAGAAACAAAAAAGTTTTGTAGGCCTAAAATTTGTTTGAAAAGCAGTCATGTTGACAACTCATTTATCAATTATCATTTACTGTGTTTGAATAATATCTCACGTCTGACGACTTGAGGTTAAATCTGAAATAAGCTATTCAAATCTTTTTTCAATGCTTAATTTTCAGACGTCTGATCATGAACTTGAACGGTTGAACACTCATAATGATGTGAACCCGAGGCACTTGTAGTTCTGTCTGAATTTTCATTGCAAAACATGAATTTAAATTTGTTACAGAGATTAAAGAATTAAACAGAGGGGAATTGTGCAGAAAATGGAATAGCAATTCTGATTGGCTATGGTTCTAATTAGGGAGTGAATGGGCAGCGACAAACATGAACATTTTGGCGATTTCGAATTCTGTGAATTTAAAATGGGTGAAACCAAATTTGTTTTTAGCTGGAACCCGAAGTAATTTAGATAAATGTAATGTCATTGAAATGCATTTTTACGCAATTGGGGGTTAGAAATAACGAGCTCAGATTCCCTTAATCGATTATCAAATGTGCATGAGGGTTGTTCAGGCAGATTGGGAAATTCCCAGCATTGAGGACGCGAATTAAATAATTACGGGTCTTACCTGACGTTGTGGGTGATTAAATTATGCTAAATTAACATGCGGAATAAATAAGTACAGAAAACAATGATACGAACTTAAAACAATATAAACTAAGCTAATATCTAACAAGAAATATGTTCGTTCATCAGACTAGCGCTGGATTTCACAAACGTCACTTAACTTTAATCACCGATTAAGAATAATCATTCCTCTGGATTTCACAAACGTCACTTAACTTTAATCATCGATTAAGAATAATCATTCCTATACCTTCAACACATGTAACCATGGCAACGTTTACTTTTAACGGATGATTAAATTTAAGTAACGTTTGTGAAATCCACCATTAGGTTTTAATTGAGCAAAACGAATGGTTCAATGAAGAACTAATGGAAATGAGAGAAAATCTACTTATCTAATTAGGAAATATAGAAAACGTAAATACAATGAACAACAAATTGCTAACTCTGACTATAGGGTTTCTTATTAAAAAAAAATAAACATTAGGACTAAACACCATATTATATTATATTTGCCAGGCCCTGACAGATAATTACTGTTTATCGCAGGATGAGATCCTTCAGGAACTCAAAATTGCCAAAAAATTGTCCACAAAAAAGGGGATATCGACAGTTTTTGAAAAACTTATATTAAATCGATGATGAGTTTCACCAACAAACAAGCCTTTACTTGATGAAAATTTATATCCATACTGATTAATAATTAAATCTAAACACATTTTGTTTAATTAATTAATCAAAACACAAGATTCTTAATAGGTGCCAATATGAATTCGTTAAAGGGAGAAGCACCAAGCAGGCAATTATAAATTTTATGGTGAACATTCACTAAACATGGGAAAATTGTGAAACTGTACATGGGGTTCTTATCAAAGCATTGAACAGGGTGTATTGTTGGACAAATTAAGTTACTATGGGTTTCGAGGTTCTCTAATACCCGATTTCTTCATCGCCTTATCTTGAGGTTAAATTTATCTGTCAGTTAGAATGTGACACATAGTATGTGTACGGTCAACTGTACGTCACAATCCAACTGTCAGATAAATTAACCTTAGGTTAAGCATGGTGAAGAAATCGGCCATTAGTTTGATAGAATCGTATTTGAATAATCGATTTTAGAGTGTGGTACATGTTAAAGTACGAGGAAAATAAATAGTGGCATCACCCAGGGCTCTAATCTGGTTCCTTTTTTTTCTTATAGCTAGTAATGACCTGCTATAGAATCTTGATTGTTTTGTATTTTTTTATGTGCATTTCACGAAATATTTGTTTTGAATTATCATTACCATTAACAGTCATCTTTGCTCAAATGCTTATGTTGTTATTTTGTTGCTTTTCCTTCAGCGTATTAACTTCTTTTACTGCTATTTTTAATTTGTTTCCATTTTATAAAGTTATATTACTCGTTTTTTTTTAGTGGCCTTAATTTACCTTCGCAAACTTTCACTTTTTTGTTCACTCTTTTTCATACATTCTGTTTCTTGTTTATCTACACAAATTATATGTTCTTCGTGGATGCAAGAATGTTTGGAATTTTACTGATTATTGTAAAGTTAAAATATTACTTTGATAACTTACTTGTATACAACAATATAATTACAGTGACTTTAGAACATGAAATGTGCTATCAGATTATTAAGCACTCAGAAAACTTTATATCCGTGTATATTATTAATAATGTTAAATTAATTATAAAATACTTGCGCAATATCAAAAATATGAAATACAATATTACATTACTTATTTAAAAAATTTTGGTTTAATTAATGGTCAATAAGAAGATAATACTTGAGCTAAAGTTGCAATATTCTGTGCATTTTTATTACCATAGAAAATTTACTTTCAATAACTCTCCATGCCTTGGGCGTTCTTTATTTAAAAAAATTATAATAATGGTACTTGTTGTTAATGAGCTGTAACTAACATATTTAACTTCTCATAACTGTGCCAAGGTTCGAATACATACTGATTTCCCTATTCTAATACACTCTGATCTTTTACACAACTATTTTAAGAAAAAAAGTGCGTAAAAAGTATGTATTTTATTTAGCATACGTGTAGAAAAAGTTTACTAATTTGAATAGTAACCTGGTCTTAAGACCAATTTGTAGATTAAAAATACTAAAGCACTAATGACGTACCAGATCTTTGTAGAGGTCGAATGTCCTAATGATTGATTCATCTTACCTGAAACAATAAAGAAAAGTGTAAGAAGTTTTATTTATGTAGACAATATTAAGAGAAATCAAACCTGTTACATCTACAGCCAATGGAGTCAAATAACCTTGGCTAACAATAAGATTGAGTTTTGTATTCGCTATTGATGTGAATAGAATTTAATTACAGGAATGTAATTAGATTGGGCTTCTGTCTTTCAATACATCATTCTATTCTAAGTTGATTTTTTAAACGTGCCGCCATATTTCTACCTATATAATTTACAATTCAAGAAAACTCTTACGTAATTTAAGCCGTAGTAAAAATGTCTACCGAGAGGGCAGGTATTTGTTGTAAGTCTATCGGCACATAAATGGTATAATTTCAAGTCGGCCGTCTGACCTTTGACCGATCTGCCGCCACCTGATTATGACCCGCACATGTTGGAGGAGGTCCAAAGGTGTCTGGGTGTATGCGGAGTCTGCAGACAAGTTTTTATAATGTTTCACGATTTCATCATTTTATATGATAATGTAATACAAACGTTTCACTCGTTTCAAACAGGACAAGGCGAAGGACGTAGATAAAGTTCACTGTAAAATTCTTGTGTGTTTGTGTGTGGGAGGCTAGTTACTTAAAAGATCTTTGGAATTAGAAGAGTTACAAAAAAAAAGAAAATTAATTTTGAGGCTGAGATGAGACTAACATAAATGTATGCTGGTTAAAGAGTGTGATTTTGTTTTTCTACGACTGTTTTTGGTTTCACTAAATTCAGAAAATTAAAATAAATAAAACACCAACAACACTTAGAAATAAATAATTTGTTATCTGAAGTTGTAGTTTAAATATTTGTTTTAGAATTGCTACCAGGATGTACAGTGATGTCTAAAAGTAAGGTGACACGAGCATTAAATACTGAAATGTTTAAATTATACGTAATGTAATGTATACAAGAAATTTATAAAGATATAATACAATAGTACACTGTTCCCTGAAAAGATATTGTAAGTTAATTTTGACCATCACTGTACATCTATTAATTTTGACCGTTACCCTATCTGGTGTTGTGTGCAAATGTGTATGCTGCAGAATAATGGCACTTAACAAAAAGAACATCTTCTATTCGAGGTTAAAAAGTTATCGTAAGCGAGACAGTAATATAGAAGAAGCGTTCTACATTAATACCTTTTCTTTTGTAGACTAATTACCGTAGACATACTCATCGTCGACAGGATATTAAAGTTTCTTTGCAGCGTTTAGGTGAATTTGAACAAAGTACGCGAAGGAATTCGGCTTATTCTTCCAAAGAGGGAAATACCAATTCGTCAACCTGTCGTCGCTTTTATCCGTGTGTTGGTAATTCTTCGCCGACGGCGATTAATTTCTATTAATTAAAAGCAGGAAAGTGCCGGAGAGAAGCAAAAATATATTGCGAGATTAATATGTAATTAATGGGGGGCCGGCTATCATAAATTAAAACGTAAAAGTGCGAAGTGAACGTTTTGCGTATACGCCGCCGAGCAAAGTAGGACGACGGTCGTTTTGCAATCCGACAACAATTATTACTGAAATATGATTTGTCACAAGTGCCCCATTTTAAAACGTCAATTAAACAATTATCATGTTTGTTATCGGGCTAGAATGTTCACCGTGTGCGCCTGCTTTTAATGATCTGATTTAATGCCTTAAAAATGGTACGTTTCAGTGTTACAAGAACGGAATTAATTTTCTGCAAATGTTATAAGTACGCGCCGAGTGCCGTTGTGAAATAAATCTTAGCGGCTTTCATAAATAAAATTGCGAAACTGTTAATGAGAGAATGAAATGAGCAAAATCTTCTTTTTGCAGTCGGTCTAACTAATGGCTTGAAAAAGATTTACTTTCGGTTTAGCTAGAAAAATCTGCCGCAGGTGTCGAGATATCTGCTTTTAATATCAAAATGCTTTGCATTTTTCAGCTGACAAATAATATAATTTGAACGTAAAAGAATAATTAATCTGCTTCATTCAAGGATATCGCAAAATTAAAGATTAATACGTCTTTCGCTTCTAATTAAATATAAATTTTTTTTTACAATAATTATTAATATGTCAAGCATACGTAAGCGAACATTTTTTTTTCTATCTACAATGTTATCTGATGTGTTAGTTTGTAAATTTTATTTTAATGATTCAATGATTGTTCTTAATTATTTACATACTTGCTACATTCATTTTGTTATATTTCAGGAGCTGAATATTTTATTTTAAATTTAGTTTTAATGTTTTGGTAAAATTTTGTATCGCGAAAAATCTTTAAAATAGTATATAGTCCATTTATTAATACGAGGCAGTGACGTCATGGACATCAAAATAGCAAAAAAAGCATAAGTTCAAATAGACATTTACAAAAAGGAAATAAGTAAAAACAATTTAGTATTCTTTAGTGTAAATCATGCATATTAAGAACTTTAAAGTCGTTTTAGCGTAAAATTAAATGGGAAAGTACCCAAGAGATAATTTACAACAGAAGCTCCAATTGGTCTACGAGGAAAGAATAAACAGGATGGGGTCATACTAACAGTAGTTTCTTGTCCAAAGTGGTAACTAAATATGGCCGCTGCATGTCATAGGCGCACACAAGAGTTTTACAAAATTCTGGAACATCCACAAATCAACAGTTTGCCATTGTTTATAACATACACTAAGAAAAATAATTTCTTAAAAGTTAACAAAATCTTGTGTTATTATGTTACAATTTTTAAGTTTAGTTACAAATTTGTAATATTTTATATGTCAGTCAGTAAATTATATACCAAAAATCCGCAACATATTGTCGCAGTTTGTAGCATTTTGAATTACTTCATTTATTTGCAAATTTTGACTATTTGTTATAAAGTTACTCGTCTAACATGTTATTTATTGTCTTAAAAATTAATACAAAAAGAACCACAATATGTATGATAAATTTAAAAATATTTTAAAATTATTCGTATAATTCCGGAGAAAAATCTTTGAAGAATTTTATTACGGGCTATTAAAGTAATAGTATATTGTAGACCTGTAGTGATTTTCCAGGCCTCAAGAAGTGGCCAGGCTCGGCTGCGCCTCGCCTGTCCATATCTTCTCTCGGCCTGGAAAACAAGCACTTTACCGCCATGGTTTACACATTATTTTTTTTCCTACACAACATTATAATTAATTTTGTTAATATCACACAAATGTTCTTTTTCTAGAAATAAAAATATCAAAATTGATTTGCTATTAAAATTATTCCTAATAAGAACCTTTAAAAAACAGTGTTGTATGTGAGAGCGTGGCTGAGCGATCTAGGCGCTGGTTTAAGGCATCAGTCTCTTAGGAGGCATGGGTTCGAATCCCACCGCTGCCAAGTTGACTTTTTTTTCTTGATAATTTTAAACCTTTTTAAAACCAAATACCAGTGGAATTAAATAAAAAAACTTACGTTTGTTAATTTTTTGATGTCGATGAGAATGCATTCCAGAAATTATTGTTGCGCCACCTAGTGGTAAAGCTTCGTGAATTATTTTCTCGGCTAGGCATTTATGTTCATTTTGCCGGGCTAGCCGTGGAAACGTTTGCTTTCTTCTCTCTGATGAGGCAATGTTACAAAACTGTGTGATTTCAAAGCTCTCATCGACGCTTGAGACCGTTCGTCACATAAGGTCGGAAAATATCGGCAAGTTTATACAAATGAAATCGAAATAAATATAATATGAAGAATAATTCTCAAACTTTCAACTAAAAGAAAACCTTCAAATATTATTTGATCCAATTACATCCAATTATTAAAATGAAGTTAGCAACATATGGTGATCTTGGGAAGTTACTAGACATCCCAAGATTTTGTTGACAGTTCATGAAAAATGGTTTATCTCATTATAACAGCAATATGATTAAACAATAATTATATCTAAGTAGCGACATCTTTCGATCGCTTGTTGACCTGATATTGCAGTAGGATTGACAAATTGAAGCCAGTTCGCCACATATTATATCCTTTATTAATTAGGTTAGGTTTAGATGTAAGTTTCATGAATGTTCTATGCACGCACTGCTTTTCGTCCTAACCTTCATGTGATAGATGTAAGTATTTATATCAAGCTCACGAAAAGTAGTGTAGGATCAGGATCGGGATCAATCAATATTGATCTCCCTGTACTTACATTACGCTTGGTACGAGACTGAACATCGAAAAATTCCAAAACTAACCTAAAAGTCATTCACTTTTTAACTGAAGTCTATCAATGTATCGTTTGTATTTATACTACTAATCACAGTTGATAATAAACACATAAATTCGTACTACACTCAGATACAAACGCAAAATCCGGCAATTATTTTTCAACAAAGGACGTCAACAAACCACCATATTGCAGAAACTGACCTACTGCAAAGTGGTAACTTCCGTCATATGTAATTGCATTCGTTTCTCGTTGCAATTAGTGAATTAAAAGTATACCAAGACAGATACATTTGCATAAGTGTTTGTTCCTTCAGGATGATTCTTGAATAGTCCGACAAGAGAATGGACGAAAGAAGAGACATCCCAGAATATGGGAAAGGTTTTATGTTTTATGTTAATTAATTATAATAATAATAAATAATTAATGAAATATTGTACCACAAACGAAAATACTTCCTTGGCGAAGAAATAGCGGGAGATGGACGGAATATATACAGTTATAAAAGTGTATTGTAAAGTTTTATAACCGCATTGTAAAAACGTCTTCGTCGATGGTTAACATGACGTAAGGCGTTTGTAAATTTTATGTTATACCGGGCAAAATCTCCACTAATTCAGGTCACTTAATGGCCTTGCTCTTGCAGGCTTCAATAATTAGTTAAAATGTACGTAGCGAATCGAGATACTGTTCAGCACACTGCCAGACTCATACAGGTTTGAAGGATTTATTTTAAATTGAAATTTATTTAATCTATTTGTTTAATTTAAGATCCCGACAATCTTATAACAGAACCATTATTTTTCCCATGTTCTGGGAAATTATTTTTTCGACAGTATTTCTTGTCGATCTATTCAAGAATCACCCTCTATATCAAAAACTGTAATCGGCAGAAATAAATAAACTGAACCAAGAAATCATGCATAATTTACGAAGTGAATGATTTAATATGTCGTTTACAACATGGGAATCATACATTGCTCTCTACAAGTTTACAGAACCTGTAGTCGGTGATGACCGCAATATTTCGTTTTCCGATACAGAAGTGCCTTAGTTGTGGTCTTTTTTCGGTATGCTATAGTGATATGCATAATTTATTTCAGATAAGTAGGGAACTAATACTTCCGGCCATGTATGCTCGGCACCAATGAGTACGCACTGAACCCAACGATCCACTTACGAACGATGAAATTCATTCAGTTCCGAAGAATCAACCAGTTTACACGTGACTATTGTCATAGGTACTTTTTAAACACATAATATGAACTAAAAAAAGTCTCTAACTTACAACCTTCATTTACAAAAGACACAAGAGTCGATAAGAGCTACTAAAACGATGTACCGATGATTTTTGAATTTCGAATAAGTAATAATTTCAAAAAAGAGCTCAATCAATGAAAATCGAAGAGAACTGCAACAAAGATGTTTTAAGCCACTTTCTACTTAAAAAGGTCAAAGCTACAATAACAGCAGTTCTCAAACAATTTATGTGTAGCTCTATGAAAACGAATTTTAAATTTGTGTTTGCATTTGCAATAAATAAATCTACTTTATTATATTCTTCCTTTTATTTTTTACCACATTCACTTTGCAGATTGTTACAAGCAAATATGGGTAGATATTCGCATCTATGGAGACAGTAGTCCTACTAAAATATAATTCGAAACCGTCAAAAGCATGCATTCGTCAAAGTGGTGAACTTGATGACGCTATTGAAACCGGTCATTACTTTGGTGGGCAACTGATTTTGACGGTTTCAAACTAATCAGAACCTCCTAATGGAACAAGCCTAACATGTACATTTTGTAAAGTAAAATTTGGAATGTTGACAGACAGACGTTTTCGAATCATCTACAAAGAACATCATGATAACAAAAAAAAAACACACAGAAGTTGTTCCGAGTCAGAAATTACAGTACAAAGGTACTCATGAGATAAAATTAACATAAAACTCATTGTATTATTATTACAATCATTAATAACGTAATATTATGAAATACATCATCTACTGTACACTAATTAGGACGCTTGTATTCCTTGACATATTATTTTTTTCACCACAATCCGCAGGTGACTAATTTTGCGGTAATGAACTTAAAAACCGGTCGTGTTCAAATCGAAACAGAAACAAAAACAACAACAACGACATGCGGCCGCGCGAAGAATTCCACCGGATTACCATGTGAAATGGCGCTTTGTTCCGATTTTTTCGAATTAAAATTACAAATGCCGCCGAAAAGTGTGAACGCTCTGTAAATAATTCGTGCCTCGATCGGATAATAAAGTGGGATTGTTTGTTTCAAGGTCTTTGGAGCATTCGTTAACCTTTAAAGGTTACAAAAACATTAAACGCCATTCAATTTTCGAACAGCGTGAAGTACACCGATGATGGTTAATTGCGGTGTCTTTCAATTAAAAAGGGTGGTTTTAATGTTAAGAGTTTCGCTGTAATTGCAAAAGAAAAACTACGAAATTTTCGGGCGAGCATCTCGTGAATGAAGTACAAATACCCCCTTTACAACCCTCATAAATTCTTTATTAATTTTTACGATTTTTTAAACCTAACAGTAGTTCTACCTGTTGCTAGTTACAGATATGCTTGTATTGGCTGAACGCCCTTCGAAGGTGTCCGTAAACATCGCCTCATCCCACGGTCGGAATCCCAACGCAACGTCGAATGCCCTGCTACTAGGTATCCAGTTCCGTGTAACGGGATATTTTGTTTACCGGGAGCCTTATTTACACTCTTTCTACGTACGAAAAGGTGTTTTCTCTTAAACAAGTGGCTTACAATGCTAGACAATGAGCTTATATCTTACGTAGCGACCGTAAAAGCAAGCCAGCGGTTGCTGATCGTGCCTATTGTTTGTATCTATGTATACGACTAGCAAACCGATTTCAATTTTTAATCTGAGAAAATATAATTATTAAAATTTTCAGTATCTTCGAAATTCTAGATTCAATGTTAAAATCTGTGCTTCCACGAAAATTTTGCCAGATTTAAAATTTATTAAATAATAAAACTTTTTTTTTGAAGACCTGCTGTTCAAAACCTTAAAATCACCGAAGGATTTTTTGTATCGTTCCGGTGAATAGCATTTTCAAGAAAAATTATTAACAAGTTTTTTTTTTATATAAAAGATTTCTGCTAGGTTTAATTTTTCGATCTGTTACACAATCTTATCGAACAACGCCAAACAAATTCATACGGATTCTGAACTAAACAATAATTTTACTTCAACGGAGAAAACATCTAAATTAGGTTTATCGAAATCTCTGGGAAATGATAAAATTTTAATGTCCTGGTTTCTGAAAAGCAACTTGTAGACTTTATGTAATAAATTTCACTATAAGTTCTAAAAACTGTTCTCGACGAAACTATACATTTATAGATATAACCTACATTGAAGTTATCTGTGCATAGATAACCATATATGGTAATCAGAACTACATTGTAACAGGCAGGAATGTAAAGACCAGAAAGCGGTATAAGTACGTAAAAGAGCTATTGCTACACCTTTCGCACTTCATAAATTTCAATCTCCAATTATCTGTGCTATTTGTTCTCATTAGATTTCTACGATCCTGGCAATTTTATCAGTATATTCACCATTAGAACTATTCAAAACATACAATAGCTTACGCAGTTGATGTTAAATCATAAAGTTATCTCTCAATAGTTACGTCGATCATAGTAAAAAAAAAAACTATCGCACTATCCCAACAATTTCAAGAACTACAATCGTTTCTTTTTCAACAGCATTGTCTATACAATAAAATGAAAAATGAAAATGTTTCTTTCCGCAATACTGTTTTTAACGTTGATACGTATTTGAACCTGTAGTAAGCTGTCCACAATTAAGAAAGCATCAAGCATCCTCAACATATGAATAAATACTTCATCAAATTTTCGGAAATGGATGTATCGATAGTTTTTAAAAGTAAATAGATGAATTATCCTACAGAACGTTTAAGAAGTTTATTACAACAAAATATGCAAGTAGTTCATTCTTGAATAATTCAATCGACAGTTTGAACTCTCAATAGTTGTCCATCACTACATAGTTTGAACATGTTTAAATATTTCAACATTATTTAATTTATTGTAGTCTTGCAGTCTGTTTAGAAACTACGAACAATTTTGAATGTTATTTAATTTTACACTACCTTGCGCGGGAAAATATTTCTATAAAATCTAAATTTCAATCATGTAAATTATTCTTAAAAACTACAATAAGATACGGCAAAAAAATTAAGAAAGCATTAGGTAATGATGCTGTCAATTGCAAGAAAGTAATTGAAGAACCTCTTGCCAAAAGTGAACCAGAACCTGAGCCGATTAGAAATGAAACCAAACTAAGCTTTTCACCATAAATTTGAGTGTGAGAATAACAATGCCAAAAATAGGTAAGATATATTTAAAAAAGGACACACTGCTAGAATATTTACTTACACGGAAAAATACTGAGAAGCAGAAAGCAGAAGTAAGCTTAGAAAACAAGAATCTTTCTTTGGGTCATGTAACTATAATTGTTGATGGAAATAGGGAAAGTTACTGCAAGAAAGGTGAAAAGGTTTACATGAAAAACATTCAACAAAATTTTTTCGTCAAAAATCTGACATTAAGTTGTCGTTTGCCCCCTCTTCGTAATATTATTGCTGAATTTGGAAAGACCTTTTTAAATCAACGCATTTTTAATAGGGATTACTAATGCCCGGTCTTTCAATTATCAGTTAACTTTATCTTTCGGTTTATTCCAACAGTAACAATTGCGATCAAAATTGGAGTTCTATTATTTTTTGCTTTTACTTGTTTTAATCTATGTTGTTTATCTTTTCTTAGATCCTTTAGTACTTTGTAGAATAATTTTTGATTTCCTTTATTGTCTGCTTCCATTTTCTCACCAAACTCCTCCCATGTTTCTTGTTTGGCTTGCAACACAATTTCTTTAACTTTTATGCGTTGCTGTTTATACTCCATGTAGTTCTTATCCGTTTTATGTGTTAGATAATATTTCCATTTTTCTTTTTTAATTTTTACTTGTTCCTTCATTTTAACGCTTCACCATTTAGTTTGTTTCCTTCCTCTAAACAGTACCTTTCTTCCGCATGTTTCTTCTGCTGTTTCCAAAACTACCTCTTTGAAACACTTCCACAATTCCTCCATGCCCATTTGTTCCCATTGTTCGCTATTTCTCTCTAGTTTTTCCTCTACTTGTCTTTCAAATTTAACAAAATGCAAATGGCAGATCAAAAACAGGATGTAATCACTAATCTAAGGATGAAACAATTGAACTGGTTAATAATACGTTCGAAGAGAACAGGGAAAAGAGACGGAAAAGGAAGACCAAAGAAAAGTTGGGAAGAAAGACTTCGGCAAAAAAAAGAGATAAAACTTTATTCGATGTTTCTATATTTCCATTTTGTGTTCTCTGGATGTAAAAACTAGAGAGAATATTTCTCTGGGTTTTCTTGAGCTTTTTGAACTTCCGAATAATGAATTGCTGATAAGGAAGAGCGTAAAAAAGTTTCTAGACGAAATTAGAAAGGTCTTTTTCGGCTTCCAGATGAACCGCGACCAAATTCTTCTTTCTGCCGACGTTTGGTTCTTCTTTGGACTTTCCTCAGGGCTACCCGTAGAGATTTCTAGATAAACTTGAATCTTCCACGGTCACGCCATCTTCTTCTGGCTTGTCCATCTCCTTCTTGCTTCCGAATGTACCGGGCGAAGTGGAAGAAATGGGCTAAAGCATGAAAAGAACAGACATACCTGATGAGAGTACAAAGGATTCGAGAAGAAGAAGATTCATCCTCAGTAGAATTTGATGCAGTTGAGGTTAGAAAGATTGAAAACTTGAACATTATATTACGTCGATTACAGAGGGATTTAAATGGTGTCCAAATAATCACCTATTATTATTATTTAAAATTAAAAATAAAGCAAACTAGTGACTATCTAAAACAGTCTCTTATCAGCTTGTGGAAATTATATTTTTGCATGTTTTACACAGGAGAGTCCAACAATTATTCCACAAAATGTAATTACACGTGACAATTTTCCCAAAAGACTAAACATATTGTCTCTACATATATTTTTTTAAACAATATCCATTATGTGTACGAACCGAAAGAGTATAATAGAAGGCATTATAACTCATGAATGTGACGTCAGGAAAACCATGGTACCGGTTCTGTGCTTCACCAGAGCGAAGCCCAGAGCGTCAAAGCTGAAAACAAAAGTTAGAATATGCAAGTTTAATGTCATTGCTACACTATTTGTACAGCGAAATTGGATCGTTTTATCGGAGTGCATCCATCCACTATTACCATACTTTACTAACTGAGTCGTAAACAAACGGGAGGAAGTAATTTAAAAAGTCGTCGTTATGTAACAACAACAGTTCCCCAGAATTGAATGAATTTAAATGTAAATTTAAATGAGGCAGGCGGCCAACTAACATCGTAAATTAGGCTTGTTACACTGCGGGCTGTGGCGAACAATAATAACAACCACAAGCAGTTAAATCACTCACGAAAATTAGAAGGTATGCTTAACGAAAATTTCGGTCTAGTAAAATCAAATTACAGAAAACTTGAAAGCCCCCAACAGGCACACGTTTTAAGCAGCCGTCAATTATTGACCCAGACTGCCACTATGTAGGTATATCCTAAGATGGATATTTTAAATATTTAACAGTAAAAGCAGCATCTGTTTCTGAGAAGAAAAATATTTCACGGTCGTCCTGGGAGTGTTTTGTGAGGCCGGCGGCCTTTTAAAAGCACACCCTCGGCTGGCCTTGGCCCACTGCAGGTGCAAGGGTAACAACCCTTCGCTCCCAAAACTGTCTTCAGATAAAAGAGACTGGCCAATGATTATTTTTTTTACTCGCGCATCAAAAGGCTTTAAATATAATTCAAGTCGAGTAACAATGCCTGGAGGCATCTATGTAGGTTTTACCTGCTGCGGACGATAGAACTAATTTCAGAATATGCAAATTTGTTCCTTAATTTGAAAAATTCACAGTGTAGATCACGCTTCATAAATATTTACGTGAGCCGCTTTTATTTTTAATCGCCTAAAATGTCGTAGTTTGCATAAAATTGATTCAACTACGATTAGAGTTTGGAGAGAAACGTTATAGAAGGAATTCTGCTCTAAACAGTAAAGAAACGTTACCCAAAATTTCCTACTGTTAAAAATTAAATAATTAATCAATACATGGAAATAAACACCGTTACAAAACGATTCACGTATTTTCATGAACATGAAATCATATTGATGGTCAATGAATCTGTTATACAACTTATTAATGAACTTGATTGAAATAAAGTGAAGCAATAATAAGTTTACTTAATTGTTTAATTATAACTAGATAATACAAAAACCTGTCGTAAAGTTATGCGACGGTTTTTAAGAAAAATAAAATGAAATATTTCTAACGCGGAATTTATTAATTATACTTTCGTAACTACAAGGATGTGAAAATTATTTCTTAGGGAGATAAATTTCAATATAAAACTGTTATACAGGGTGTTACTGAACTTATGTCATTAATTAAAACCACAAATAGAACTCAAGAAAAGAAACTTGGATAAAAACTATTTTTCTTTTTCTTAGAAATCGTTTGAGGGGCACTGGATAAGATTTAAATGTCCCAGGCTGAGCCAGTTTACAACTATTATCCGTCGTCTATGAAGTTATAAAGTAATAAATTCCCGATGAGTTTAAAAACCATGAACGAGCATACATACTTAAGACTGGCCAGGATTTCGTGTTTAATTTGAAAGTAGATAACTTTTGTAAACACTTAAAAGTTTCTAATATTAAGTAGGTATTGTAATTAATTAATCTGTTTTGTATTGATCCCTACTTTATTAGATTACGAAATAGCTTTCAGGGCGAAGCCATAAACTTCTAAACGATTCAATTTAAAATTTTGAGAATGAAAAAATCCGTACAACAAAGACGATCTACAGATGCAGCAGCAACTCGAGTGGAGATATCACAATAGTTTAGATCAAAATAAACAAAAAATGTTGTAAATGTAAATTGGTTTCTTAATGTTCGTCGTTTTCTAGAAACAAAATGAATTTGAAAAATTCACGCCAGTTTCATAAAAATAAATGTTGAATTAAAATTTCGAATTAACTACATTTTTAGGAGAGTTCTTTATGTCTTTATTAGTACTTTAAGTTGTCGCGGAAATTCAGGATCAATATTATCCTCATAAGGATGTGTTCGATTGCGAACGCGTAATTTGTTGAGAGCTGTCGAAGTTAAGGATTTACTTTGCCGCAGCTTACGTCTGTTAATTATTTCGGGTACAGACAATTTAATTTGTTTAGGCCCAGTTGTACAATGCCAGTTAAATTTAAGCTGAAGCTTAAATCCATAGGAACGATTATTTCAACAGTTGTTGTTAAGGGTTTAAGCTTTGGCTGAAAGTTAAGCCGGAATTGTATAAATGGGTTTTAGTTATGTACGGTTTTAGAAATTATTGTATTAATTTCGTCGTAACTTTTTACACTTCATAATACTGAGTTATTCGCAGATGTAAACAGAATATCAAACGAGAGTTACTCGTAGTTGCTGAAACATAATCATGATTTTTCAGTAAATGAGATCGAATTGTCGTTATTTGATAATAATAATTATTTAAAATACTAAAGTTTAACTTTAAGCTAAAGCTTAAATTTAAACTGGCATTGTACAACTGGGCCTAAGTGCCTCATCTATACATCAATGTTATTGGTTCACGAAAGTACAGTAATTAAAACCCGATTATTTAACGATTAAAGTAAGTTGAATACTGTAATGAGCACCTGTTGAAGAGACGTGTAATCAATGTTCTTGCATCTCATATGTTGAAAAAGACGATAAATAAATAATTACACGCCGATTGACAAGTTGGATTCATTTTCGACAATTCCTCGTGTACAATAAAACCTTGACTCCGAGTTCTTCTGAACGCGAGTGATTTATGACATTTTATTGGATATGAATTGTAAAAAGAACTTATAATGAAACAGAGGTTTCAAAACGAAAGAATTCCACGTCTTGTGGTAGGTTAGGTTTTCATTTTTGGGGTAGACCATTGAAATTTGGAGAATTAATCCCTTTTATGATGAGAAACTTACACTTTTAATTAATGACATGTGTTTAATAACACCCTGTATATTTTCAGTTCGGATAGAATTAAATTGTCAAACAAGTTGAAAGTATGTAGTTGATTTGCGCGTCAATTTCTTTTAAAAAAATGTTGAAAGCATAACTTTTCTTTATCGTTTTTTTTTTAATTGACAATAAAATTAATGAAAAGTTTAAGTCGCAACATCCTGCGATCGCTTTTTGCCCTAACATTGCATTAGGGTTGACAAATTGAAGCCAGTTTGCTACATAATAAATCGTCCCTTACAAGGCGATCATGTGTGCTGCAAAAGCATAATAAGTTTTAAAAATTTTGTTGCAAATCGGGTTTGGATTCCTTGAGCTGTACATAGGATGCTCGAGGAATCCACTGCAATCAAGACCAACTTCCAACAAAACTTTTAATAAAATTAACATGAAAGCCAAACAGCCAATATACAGAGCTTTTTAAAGCTAAATTTTCTATCTCGGATGAGGTACATACACTGAATTGGTCTTAAAAAAATTTTCACATGTTCCAAACGACATTTAAAAGCAAGTCGGAAAAAAACGAAAAGAAACCACCTTAACTAACGACGATGGAAAACCGTGACCTTACATTAAGTAACTTGACTTTGCAAGAGCAAAATTAAACCTCTGCAAAGCTCTGAAGATTTAGTGCGCTCGCTCTTACAACGACAATTAGGTCCATTCAGATACGCACCACGTGTGTATTATTATATCTAATTCCACACATTATTTTCTTGCAGCTGGAACAAATTCCTCCGGCAGTAACACACGGCGGAACGAAGCAGTGGAACTAGTATAAAAAATAATCCTGATTCGTTAGGTATTGGGGTTCGCATGAAAAAGAGTTTAAAATTTTACATTTTTAAAAATTTTGGGGATGTCTAAAATATAAAGATTTAAGAAGGAGGCACATTAAGAAAAAACATCTTAGGTATAATATTTTGAAGTTTAGTAGATTTGATATAATTCTCTTTTACATAACTGCGAAGCACTAATAAAGATAAGCACGGAGAAATCTCTTCAACGTAGCACTTTCCGTGTCTTGTATCCAGCTAACCAAGAGAACTTGCACTCCAGTCAAGGCCAACGTCAATAGACCGTTCCACGACTTCATTACTCTGCATTTTCTCTTTCTGTCGCTCGGCGAAGCCGCGTCTTCCTCTCTCTTTTTCTGGCTCCACGGTAATTGTGCTATTCGCGTTATTTCCACGGCTCGCAGGTTCTATTCACGCGGACGTCGTTTTGTAGTAAAGCCTAACTCACAAAATCATCAGCAAGGAAAGAGCGCCTCACAGAGGAACGACTGAAATCGAAAAGACTTGAGAGTCGAGTAGGACGTAATTTCAGGCTTTATATGATTTATTTGTTTACAAGTGTTGCACAAATACTTAGATTAAAATAGGACAAATTTCCTGCATTCATTTATAATTTGAGTCATTTATTTTCCCTGACAGATTGAAGCTCCGGAAAATCGGTGAATTAGAGTAAATTAAAGATCTATTATACTTTATCTTGGGCTTTTAATTCGCTTAAATTTTTAATTAATTTTCAATTCGATTTTGGTTTGGTTGGATGATTACAACGAAAAATTCTATGATTCCTTTTCGATCGTTACGCCTTTGATTTTCACGATTCATCAAAATACTGATTTGAATTAGGAATATCCGAGAAAACCTTCTTTTTAAAGTCCATTACTGTTTTGGCTTCACTGAATTGGTTGAGTTCCTTGGAACTGGGCTTGGCCCAACGTCGGATAACTACAAAAGTGGGTTTGATCGCATCTTAGTAAATACAATCTTTATGAGCACTTTTCTTTGTATTTTCCCAGTTTCTAAGACGTAAGGTGAAGAAGGAAATGTCTTCAATAAGTTGGTTGTAACCGAAAATATTAAACAACTATTCGAGATGCGCAGGCTTCTGAGGCTTTTGATTAAGTGCTCAAGAAAAAAAAAGGTAAAACCACTTTTCCATGTTTGTTAAACAATATCGTGCAATATAAATGGAACGCTTCCTTTTGTGGAGAATAATTTGGAGGAAAAAACTGGGCTGGATACGGGTTTTTATAAGTAAAAGCTTCACCTCCACACCGACGGGTGATCTCCAATCAATTATTGGGATCGAGGCAAGCAGCAGCCTTCTTCATTTTTCAATTGTGGTCCTCGTGGTCGCCTGTTCTGTGCTTTCGTACATAGGAGAAAAGAGTGCAATCCTTTTTGTTGGGCTCATTGCAATGGAGCCCCCAACGTTTGTAATATTGGAGTAACTCGGATGCAGCTCCCTCTGCACGAATGATAGCCGGTTCGTGATGCTTCGCCTTGTTCAAAATGCACAGATCGTGTGCTTTCTGCGAAAGCATTAGTGCCTGCTACGTGATTCTCCGATAAATCTGCCAAATACAAGTTCCAAAGAATTGGGCTGATAATTGCAATGACTTCTTGGATCCAATTGAGTTTAAGTATCGACCAAGGATAGTTACTCCTTACTTGATGTAGTGATTGGGTATTTGCAAGTCTACCAGTTTTGTGGTGAGAGCCCTGTGGTTGATAGAGTCGAGAACCTTCGAAATTTTCTTTAAGTGCGCACAGATGAAATCTGCCGTCCCCATTACTTGTGTGATAGTTCCTTTCCCTTAGTCGAAACCGTGTCTGGAATGATTTTGGTGGTTTCAGGCGAGTCCAGATTATTTTCTCTAGAATTTTGCCCGTGATGCTCAAAAGCTTGAGGGGTCTATACGAGAAAACTTCTGTATGCGGCTTGCCAGATTTATGTAGAAAGGCACATTCGGTTCCATCTGTCTGGGAAGTAGTTGTGCAGAAGACATCAGTTCACTACTTTCAACAGCAATTTTTGTGCATTTCAGGCCTGACCATTTCATAGGACCAGCTTGGATTTTGTCAAGCCCAGGCGTTTCTCATTGTGTCTGAAACTGCTTACAGTTTTGAGCAGTTCTGGCATCTTGTATTACTCTAAAGGCTGATGATGTAGAGTGGTATATTCTGTAGTCTGATTGGCCTCATCACCATTCGAGGTATGCACCAGCGTCGGTAACTTCGTTCTTTACTTTCTTTAAGGCCCGATTTTACAATCGTCGGATAAGCATTATTCTTAGAATAACGTGATGTAGGTGTGACGTAGATATGGAGGAACGTTAAAGGATATTCAGCGCACAGTTATTCCGACCTTATTCCACGATTGTAAAACTGGGCCTAAGTGCTTTTTCCTATACTGCTCCAGTAGTACGATATAAGATACATATTGCTTTGGCTTTCTACGTATTATAACATTTACTATTTTTTTTTCTTTGTATTACCAGAAAATGGTCCTTTCAAGTAGGATATGTTTGTTATAGACAGAGCGCATTTTCGGATTTTTTCGGAACAGCCTATACATAATTCTGGTTACGTAAATTCTTTGTACTAATAGATTAATTTCACGGTGTTCAAGAGCTTTGTTGAACATTGTCCTTTTGTTATAGGTAAGGATTACTAGTCTTATTTGGTTGGTCCCATTTATTCGATTCTCCGTTTATTTAATCAAATTTGCTATCTAGCAAGTACAATGGATTTTCGGATTTTGAAGTTCCTTGGTCTGGAGGTTTGACAACTGTAGCAACTACAGTAATGCTTTCAGAATAATTCCTTTCCTTGGGAAATTCCCAATTTGATTATAAAACTATCTATCAAATACCTTTTGATTTATTCTCGTTCTCAGTTACTCAAATATGAATGCAGTATTCTCAAGCAGGTACCTATCTATAAAAGACAATGTATCCATATCTATAGACTGCTGTGGGCATGAATTAAGGTTAGGGTAAGGGTTATCAATTGTTCAGAATTTTTTCTTCTAAGGATACCAATAATTTACAAATAAAAGATATCTCGTTAGTCGAAAAAAATGTGAAACTTTTACTCTAAAATTAAAAAAAAAAACCAATTTACTCCAATTGGTAAATATTACTGGGGAAATGTATTCGACAATCATACTGGCGAAAGAGTGGCAATAAATCAACAAAACCAAATTATCAGAGGTAAATGCCTCCATTAAATAAGTAACAACTAATTAAATTAAGTATAAACATATAAAGCAGCAATTTCGTTCCAGGAAACACTCAACCACGTATTGTACTTTTTCTATGTTAAATTTACTGCAATTTTCTGAATTATATACACATACAGAAGCAAGAACAATAATCGTTGTCACTTATGTCTTATGAGCAATTAATTTCTTCCCCGCAGCTTCTTTAAAGCTGCTGTTAGGCGTAGAGGTAATTGTTTATGTGTTTATGGAGATGAAAATAATAAAACTTTTACTCGTAGGGATACCAACGGTACATCTTTGAAAGGAACAGATCAATTATTTTCTGTATTTTTCTTTATTTTATTTGTGGTGAATTTTTTCCTGCGCTTGCAATAAATCTGCAAGTTAGTGAATTTTTTTCAGGGAAATAATAGTATTTAAAAAAATATATTATCAATTAATTGCATCTGTTAATACCCTACGTAAAGCTTTATAAGTTTTCTAAAGTCAAACTAACTTTATGGTTATATCACAAAATCTTTTAAACGGACACTAAATGGCGCACAAACACTTTACGTTTCGCTATCGTTTGACAGCTTTTTCCGAAGAAGCTGTCAAATTATCGAAGCTATCGTTGGACAGCTTCTTCGGAATAAGCTGTCCAACGACAACAGCTGTCCTTCTTCGGAAGAAGCTGTCAAACGATAGCGATTTTCATCGGACAAGAACCAGCTTTAATTTATAGTTACACAAAATCATTTCACTTCGGTAACGCATATTTTTTTGAACTTTGTAATGTTGTGGCCTTTTTTTGAATGTGTTCATGAAAGAACGTTTAAAAAATTCAGTATTTTGGTATTCCTATTTCTTCGCCGACTAGGTTTTAAACCAGTTCTAACAATGGTTCAGTTCTTTAATCGTTCTTGCCATCCTCCATCAATGTCTTCTAAATTTTAGTTTGATGTTCTTCTGAAACAATTCCACACTTTCTCTTTTTTCCATAAGTTAAGGAGAAAACAGAATTCTCTCTTTCTCTCAGAACTCAGAATATTGAAAAAATTTGCATTGCATGATTTTAACGAAAAATATATATTCAACTCTTACCAAATGACTAACAAATTTGAAACGCTCGGCAAAATATCTGGTAAATTGTCTATTAAGAAAAAATCCGACCTCGTCGTATTCATGCGCGACCAGTTGGATGTTGTAAAGGTGAGCGCGATTTTACAAGACATTTTCTCATGTAATCAAGCAAATTACTGTCGTTTTTATGCGACCATATAAGACGAGCGCTTCGGAGTAAACGTATCCGTCGCAAACCGGAATATGCGTCAAAAAATGGAAAAGTGGTCGCGGCGGGCAAACAACTCCGGTCAAAAATAGAAACAAGACCGGGACAGTGAGAAAGCGGCAAAGGAGTAGTAAGTGAAGTAAGTAGCCGGGAATGGTTCTAATTTAGTAAACCAGTTCTCTGACCATGTCAAGTGACGCTCTGCTGACTTCTTCACTTGCCGTTACACTCGCCGAGCTTAGCTTGTGAAGCAATCAAGATCATATAAATTACTTAATAGCATTCACTTCACGGGCATTGTCCATGCAGTTTTCAAAATCGCCATCAAAAGACATCCTAGTCACAAATAAACCAAAAAGGAGTTTTCTAAATATGTACATACATGAACTTAGCAGTTAAATACCAAGTCAGGAATAAACGTAATGTAAAGTATGAATATGAAAAAGAAATTAAGGTTACTCTGCTTGGAACAAAGGCAAAATAAAAGAAAGACAAGCGTCAGAAAGTTGTAAAACTTCTTTAACAGGTTTTGTACATGAGAGACGATTAATAACAAATTAAAGGAAGCAACAAATCCCCCTATCATTTTCGTCCTTCCAGTAAAAGATTCATTTTCACAGATTTCAAGCAAACTGGGATGATTTTTTTTGTAAATCTTTTCTCAGTTTTTTCATCATCATTCGTATGTTGATATGTGATATGATTTTGTCGTGGTGAAAATTTAACATTATAAGAAAAATCGTTTTAAGAAACAAAAAAACAAACACTTATTATACTGAGGAATTAACAAAAATTATACTTAATAGTACATCAAATCAGTCTTATAATAATATACTGAGAAGAACCTGTGCGAATTCTGTAGTTATACAGTAGACATGTAGGAGGCGCATAATTTGTGTAAATATTGATTTTATTGAACCCACAATTTACTATGTTGATATAACGGTAACCGTGTAAAAACCAGGTAGGTACGAAGTATTGCAAAAATCCGCTTTCTAATTTACATCGAATTAGAACTCAGGTAAAAATCTAACAAAAAGCGTCGCATTTTCGAGCCGTTACAAAACCGAGACAACTGCACCATTTGTGAATCGTCAACAAACAACCTGACCCAAATTGTTCAGTTCAGTTCGATCTTGCTCGGCGAAGGAAATAACAGAAGAAGAAAAAAAAAGAAACGGCGTGCGTGATTTCGAGACGAATTTTCGAGCGAATCGTATTTCCTCCACCTGTTGGGCCGAAATTCAAGAATAATTGCATTACGTCTGCATGAGGTACCACCGTTATTGGCACGTGCGGATTGCGTAATGAATTCCGGACCTGCCCCAATTTCATGCATGCACGTGCAACAGGAAGCAGCGGGGAAGTGCTCTTTGTCCCAGGTCAGTGCCAATATGTATTTGGGTCATCAACGCGACGGCCTTTGTAGATAAAATTTATGGTTTATTCACGGCAACGAAGAAATATGACATGCAAGGACGAATAAATCTCAGCTTAATTAAAAGGGAAACACAATTAGAAAAGGCAGAGAATTGGAAGCGCGAATTTCTCGTTCTCTTAAATTGACGATCGAGTTTACAAAACGCAGATTTACGATTTCAAATCCTGCTCGAAAGCAAATTTTATTTGCTGCTTAAATTAAATATTTACGAATTGCCGCCCTTTTTCGAGCAATTAAAATTTAAAGACGGCAAATATTTAGTGCGTTTATCTACGTTTTAGCACGAGAGAATTTATTTAGAATTTCTGTTTCTTGAGTCTTCGCTGGGATAAACAGGGACGAAAGCTTTTTATTATATGAAACGCAACTCAAATTACTGAGGCTTATTTCCAAAAGATTTTCTTTGTTTGCAAATGTTTTACATTTAGGGTCTAGCCTAGCTAGTTAGTGGTAACGAAATAATATGTTCTTTACAAAAAAAATAAGTAGAGAAAAATAAATAATTTAAATGAAAATATAAAGGTTTACATTACGCCTTCATTTCCATTAAGTAGATGGTACATCTATAAATTTATTGAACATATTGCTCTTGTTGTGTTCGTCACTTTAGGCGACAATTTAATGCTGTGTTATCTCAGGGTATTTCGGACAATTTTTTTGTTTTTATTTTTACGTTTGCGTTATTTATTTATCGTGTAATGTCACACGTTGGTGAGCCAATTTTATGCTGTGTTATCTCAGGATATTTCGGACGATTCTTTGTTTTTTATGTTAATTCGTTTTTCTAATTTAACGTTATGTTATTTGGGTTCTTTCAGATATTAGCTTTTGTTGTAACTTTTCTCTCGGAGGCTCTTCTTTGGTGACGAATTTTGCAGTGTATTTTGTAGATCAATTTATTTGTTGTGGAGTGTATTTATGCGATATATTCTGAACGTAGATGGCATTCGCGAACGTTCATATTCAAAAATATGTAGTGTCAGTGTTAATGTATGTAATTAATGGAAAAGTCATTAAAATGTGAACAATTTATTAAATAATAATTAATTTTCACAAACTAATTATTAAGCATTAACACGAAGTTCGGTTTTCAGTAAAATTTTATCAGTTCGGTTTTTCGCAAAACCTTTCCATTTACTATAACCACAGATAATTGACGTTTTTGATCTCGGCTAGATGCCGCTACACATCACCACTTCTTAAGGTTACTATATTTAGAAGGTATCGCCATTCATTGCAATTAAAAAGGACGCTATGAAACGCTAAGAAAAAAAAAGGATAGATACATAACAGGTTACCGTTGCTAGGGAGTTTATGAATGAATATGATTAACCCCAAATTAAGAGAGATAAAAAGTTGGCGCTACTTTCTCAATACAGTAACCTTACCACTTCTCCGCCATTTTTGTGTTAAAAAGGTAGGGATACTTATAGCCATAAGCGTGAATAAAACACATTTTTCACTGATTTGACTCCCTTCTTAGCAGCTCGCACCAACAACTGTCAAACACAGGTGTATTTTCATCACCAGTTCTCAGGTTCCACATAATTCCGCCGCGCGGCGTCTCTTTCGTTCAAAGACGCGAATAGATCTCTCCAGATAACCAATGACATAGGAACGAACGGACGCTCTAAAAATAGTAGTGACATCTATTGAGTATTTAACAAAATTCGAAAACTGAACATTTGTCACAAACCATTTGTTAATTCCGAAGCTCAATTGGCTTACTTACCGCCAGATGTTTCTTTTAATAACAGAGAAATAAGTTTAAAGTCAGGCTAAGATGCGAAATTAATTAAACTTTGCATTACACCACTTTAGTTACGGAATTTGTTGACATATTTGTTTACTCGCTTCGCTTCGCTCGTCGCACCCCAACCTCACTCGTGTTACAATAAGCCTTCTTGTGAAACTTGTAAAATAATATACTATTTGTGACCATCTAAATTATTTTCAAAAACAACGACTTGTGTGTGCTTCTTGATTATAAAAAATTGCTACTTCTAGAACGCCGGCATAAATAATTAATTTTTTGAATTATGTAGATCGTACTTGGCTGAAGGAGTGGGAATGGCACACCCACCAATAAATTGAATTTGGAACACTTGCTCCTTTGTTTATTCGTACATTTTAGTATGTACATCTTTTACGATAGGCACATAAATTAAATCTACAGATTCTTGTTTGATTTAAAACGTTCACCAAACTGTTCAGGCCAAACTTTATTTAGAAACCCTGCCGTTTCATACTTCATGCTGAAGGGTCCTCCTCTTTTAAAAAACTTTCGGTATTAACTGTTTATAATTACATGTATTATAGTTTTTATTTACCATTTATTTATTTGAAGCAATCTTTAAAAATCGAAAAACATCAACACTAACTTTTGGTAAACGAAATTATTGTTTCTGAGATTATGTAACTTTTTTCTTTCAATACTATTTAGTTAGACACCTTTCTTATAAATAAGTATCTTTCATACATTGAGATCAAGCAGACGACTGTTCAAACCCGATCTCTATAAATAGAACGACTTTGTAATGAAAATTTTCCCATCCAGAAAAAAAAGTGGTCTCCTGTTATAACAACAAAAAACGCCGTAAACAACAATAGCACATCAACCACGCGACGTTGCCGTGTAATCAGATGGCATTGACATTCCTGAGCGAAGAGGCGATGTCGCAACAGCGTGTGTAGAGCTCGTTCTCTCTGCCCGTCAATGGCGCAGGTGAAAGTCGGATTCCCAACTTTTGTTCGGCTTGGTATGAGCCGGTCTTCAACTCACCGACAAAATGAACACGACCAATATTTGGAAATTAGTTATCTGATTGCCTTGCACAAGATGTTTGAACAGATGTTTGTTGGATTTAGCGTTCAGGGTTACTCATATTTTTTCGATTGTCATGTATGGAGTTTTGTATGACACGAAATAACGAAAAGTTATTAGATTTTATCATCATAAGTATCTAATTATAAATTTTATTCGTCTACCCTTTACATATTGATAATTCATAATTTGCGGACACTATGGAAATAAGAACCATCCATGACACTGCCTGCTATTAAAAACTTTTTGTTTTAATGTTTCTTTATCACTTAAGTATGTACAGACATAAAATAAATAAATAAGTAATAGTCATTGTTTTTTCGAGAGAGAAAAAATAAAATCAAAACAAAGTAAATAATAATTCTTTGTTGATTGCATTTAACAATGTTATTAAGTTGAAATAATATTATTGAGTGAAAATTGTGTTCATAATTATCTGTGTATGTATAGTGTACGTTGTTGGAAGCAAAATTCAAATTAGAGAAATGTATGCTTCCAAAGGTTAAACTTAAGATCCATCACTAAATAAAGCTGTAGCAAAAGATTTTAATAAACGAACCACAGATGACGCTCTAGTTAATTTGTAACGCAAATATGTTTGTAAGACGCTGCTGCGGAGGATCCTTGTTGGTTGCCAAAAATAATAAATACGTTTTTCCTATTATACAAGCAAAAGCAATGATTTCGGACGGATTAGTTTAAAAACGTAAAGTCAATGGAACTGTAATAAAAAAATGTTATTGCTTCTCAGGAGATGACTAGAATTCTAGCAACAATTCATAGTAAGTTAGGTTTTATGTGATTCTGCCAAGATGTCTAGACTTTGCTTTCGTCATTTAACGATAATTTAAAAACAGTATCGTTATAAATAAGAAAATGTCGTTTTTTTTTAAATAAATCTTTAGGTAAATTAAATATCCTTGCCTTCGAAATTTCAGCAAAAAGAAAAAATCATCTTTAGTTCCTGAAAGGTTAATTAATTAATACATAGTAATTTTATTATTAAAAAATAATCGGCACAGGTTAATAATAAATTGAAAAAAGAAAAAACTCTGAAAGGAAATGCTTAGAAATGAAGGAAGTACAAAAAATTAGAACATCTCAAACTTGGACCCGTTTCATATATGTACGTAGCTGACGGTCAGACATTCTTTTAGAAGACACCCTTAATCTTCACATCTTTTAAAAATGTTATGAGTAAAGTTTCACTTTTCACATTAACTTCCTTTCGTCCTCAAAAACCCTTTTTTGTCTGTGATTAGCGCAAAATATTCGAGATATCCTGCATTTGGTAAAGGGGTACACCTACCCATTTTTTTAAAACTATGTGTCAGTATTAAATAATATTATTCTAAGGTGATTAATACTTTTAAAGCTAACCATGTAAAAAGAAAAACAAGTCGCAGTTTTTAACTTCTGATTTGACCTGTAAAGTTAAAAAAAGTTGTTTGTTTCAATTTATGTTACTCTCAAAAAGTCTGATTACAACAACGAAATTAATAATTAATTTAAGAAATAATTTATTCTACTTTGCGTTAAAAAAAATGAGAGACAGTAACTGCAGTAATTTTAATATCAATTTCATCTCTTGTTATTTAAGCTCGCGCTTTAATTTCTTCGGCCAAAGCAGATCAAACGAAAGAGAAATTTACGAGTTCGAACGCCGTAAACTTCTTGAGCACTCAAGCGGGCGCTTTTAAAAACGTTTAATAACGTCCGTTCAGTTTTAAAATTGTACTTTTAATGCGCGTAAATCTGAAATGAGGATGAAGACGAAAGAAAGCCGCTCAGATTTGACGAGCTTAAAAAGCTCAACCAAATATTTATTTTTCCCGTCGCTTACTAACTAAACTAGTTCGTTTGATCGTTTAAATTGAGCTTGAATTTTATTAAATCAGTTCTTATTAATAAATAATTCGAAATTTGATTTTTGCGGTGCGTGGCTGTTTGTAACTTTGTAATCGTTGCGCCATCTGCGAGGGCATCTAAGAATGTGCAGCTTTTGATAAGCGGCGCTAGACGCCGCTCAAGTTCAATTTCCGCCTCGCGACTGCAAGGTCGATTTCGCGCTTCCGTTTAATACCTCTTGCAATTTTATTACGTACAAAAATTGAACTTTCATCAATTAACTGTATTTGTAACTACGGAAAAATGTGTCATTGATAGAATCATTTATTAAAATAGATTTAATATAAATGGAATCTGTCTGCTTGTCTCTTTAATGAGTTATTTTTTTACACACAGGATATAACATATCCGAGTTGCAGATATGTATGTGTTTTTTGAGAGCAGATGTGTTGATGTAATTACGCAATGTTTGTGGGAATTCATAATGGGAATGTCTAGCGAGCGTCAGAATCCATTCGTCCCGAGGATAAAGGACGACAGAATTGTTAGTTTTAATTTCTAACAAACCAGTGCGATAAGTTCAGTTTGCGTATTGTTCCGGGAGAAAAATTATCTCGTTTTGTTTGTTGTAAACAACCGAATTTTATCAACAAATTTGACCTTCCAAATATTTTTTTCCATCTCGTTTGATTACAAATGTATTAGCAAATACGAATTCAATAAAGGTATCAAGATAGAAAGAAAAACATAAATTGAAATCGTACTATTAAAAAAAATACATAGGATTGATATGAATGACAATGGATCTAGAAAACTGCAGCCTTTGTCTTATTTATAATTTAATAATTCTTATTACTTATTCTTTTAAAATAATATGAATTATTTTTTTTATAAAAAAAGATCAAATTATTACTCTTTTTGAAACGTTGAAAAAATTACGAGAAATGGCTTTACAAATTTTCATGGGACAAGAATCCAGTTCAATTTTTTCTGTTATTACATATAATCGTGGCCTTTAAGAAAAAATATATTAAAGCCAAGAGCATTTGATTTGATGCCATTTTCAATTTTCCCAAAATGGACTCCTCTCTCTTCAGTTTTTTTTTCTTATAAAAAAGCTGTACTTAAAGCGTTTTCATGTCCGTTGAAAATTATCAGATAATAATTTGTAACTACATTTAATTACTGATGCAGACCTTCAGTTTTATCGAAACGAATTCACTCTCTTCATTCCTTTTTGATAATAGAAACTGTAATTAAAGCACTTTCTATGCTTCTTGTACCTAATTTCGTATAACTGAAAGATAGGTTGTAAGATCAATTTAAAAGTCGACGTTTCGTTGGCAGTTTCTTCTGAAGAAGACGTCGACTTTTAAATTGATTTTACAATCTTAATAAAAAAATCGTAATAATGGTTTCACCATTTAAAATAAATTTTTTAACATTATTATAGACAAAACGAACACCTTTCGGAAAATTACGTTTTCGTTAATCAAGGAAAATAATTTTATTTTCAAATGTCTTGGATCTTTAATTGCTTCAAATCTGTCCTCTTTATACCTTTAATATTTTGTGTTTCGTAATAGAAACAACAAAAATTAATAATTTATTTTGTAATAATGACATTAATAATTAGTTGGGCCCTGAAGGTGAAAATGTGTGGAGAATGGTTTTAGCATAAAAAATTATTTGAAAATATTATGAAAGCATAATGTTTCTTTTTGTATCCCAATGTTCGTTATTTCTAATTTAATTATTTACTTAATGCAATATGTACTTGAATACAGAAATATTTATATTTGCCTATTGCTTGTTTCAAGTGAGCTGAAATGTCTTTATTATCAGATTTTTTCTAACTCTGTTCTATTATTTTCGGTCTTACTTTAAAGTGTTTAGATTTGTCATTTCTTGTCCATTGCTTCAAGATATTTTTATAAATTAATGCATGAAGCTGTAGTGCACCATAAAAGCAATTTGGAAATTCCAATCCACTTTAATATTGCACTTCGGTTTACTGTTTGGGAACTCCTAGCTTAAATTTGGGTACTTACCTACTTAAAGGCCATAACACTTTCAAGTAAACAGGAACGGTATTTCCAAATTTGCCCCTTCTCGCATTGTTCTCAACGATTGGGAACTCTTGCATTTATTTTTCACGTTTATTTCAAATTCTTACTCCAATTTTTTAAAGAATATTGTTGCAAGTCGGTTTTGATTGCAGAAGATTCCTTGAGCAGCCTCTGTACAGCGCTGTTTCAGACCTAATTGGGCTTTCGTCAGCAGAAGCGCAGCTCCAGAAATTCACTGCAAACCAAACCAACCTATCCTCTATATTCGCCAGTGCGATGTAATAATAATAGAAAGTTTAAAAATCAATAATATTGCGGTTTGCTTGAAACTTTCTTAATCTACTTTTGTGTTCACCTTTTATCTATATTTTAGGCATCCTTCAACACAACCTTTTGTCCTTGATTTAAGAACAGCAAGAATTTATCTTTGCTTTCAAATTTCGTCACTGGTCTTTATGTAAAATTTTTATATTTTTAGACTTAGACTTATCTGTAACATCTTATGTCATAGGTGTCGTGGTAATAATCTTTCTCCATTCTTTTCTGTCCAGTGCTTTCCTCTTTGCGTGGGTCCAGTTGGGTCCTTTAATATGTTTGCCATATTATTGCTTAATTTTTTTTGTCTGCCTTTTCTTCTTTTATTTTCTACGTCCATTTCCCATATTGTTGTCGTTCTATTGTTATCTATCATAACCACATGTCCAAACAATTTTAATTGTTGAAGAATTTCTTTCACTTTTAAAGAACTTCTGATATCCTTATTTCTTAATTTGTCTATTCTTGTCACCCCTGCTATCTTTCTTAGGATCCTCATCTTACAGGCTTGAATTTTGCTTTCTAGTTTATCGTTTAGAACCCAAGATTCACACCCATAAGTTAGCATCGGTGCTAGGATTGTTTGTTTCCTTTGATACTTCTTTTTTGTTGAAGAACGATTTGTATAAACCCTGTAGTTTTACTTATTCGGTTATTAATTTCTCTTTCTATGGCTCCATTCTCATTCGTTATTGCTCCCAAGTACTTCAACTCATCCGTTTCTCTGATACGTTCCCCTTCAATTTCTACCCCGGGTACTTCCTTTTCCTGTGTGATAGACATGATTTCAGTTTTATTTTTATTAATTTTCAACTGATACTCCTTCAACATTTCGGCCCATATTGTTAGTCTATCCCGTAATTATCTTTTGTTCTTTGCTAGCAGTAACATATCATCTGCATACGTTAGCTCATTTATCACCACATACAGCAGTTTTTTAATTCCTAAAGTCATGCCTTTATTTTCACTATTTACTCTAGCAGCTATTACATCCATTAAAGTTATAAAGAGGAGCGAGCTGATTATGCTGCCTTGTCTCACTCCATTCTTAGTTTCAAATGGCTGCGATATTTTATTTCCTGTGCTTATGACGTTACATGTATTTTTGTACTTGCTTTTATAACTTCAATCAAATTTCCAACTTTTCCTTTCGTTTTTAATGCTTTGAATATATCTTCTCTTTGTACACTGTCAAAGGCCTTTTCTAGGTCTGTCCCACATAAGACTGTCCCCTTAAAAAGTAATCTTCATGACAATTCCGACTCACTTCTTCAATTTGGAGTTGAAGTAGATATGCCTGCTCCTGATCCTTGTTAAGGTTACTCGGAAGTATGGTTGTCAACCCTGGGATAAATATTTTATCGTGTTCGCTACCACCCCAATGAGATCGCCTTTCCTTTTTATTGACATTATCGCACACAATCAGTTTGTTAGAGAGTACCTCATTTTCATAAGTCCTTCTTAAGTAACGTAGGCTAAGTCTAATTAAGTATAAATAAAATAATTATAAAAGCTAAACGAGAAAGCTTATTTTTAATCGACATTATGGTAGGGCCAAACCATTATGTCGATCGTTTAGCCAATATTTTGTTGTTAGGATTAAGATAAGAAATATTTTAGCCACACCTGAAAAATTCATAATGTAAAATTCAAAAAATCTTATACTGTTTTTTTTTCTCTCTTTCATGGACGTCCAGACACCGATTACTGAGGAGCAAGGAGCATCAATACTTATTACAAAGATCTGGAGTGGTGAGCGGTTCGAAGACAAAAAGCAATTCCATTTGGAGGTCCTACAAGTGCCTGAATTGGGTATTAAAGAACACCAAGTCACACAATGTCACACGAGGAGAAAAGTGAAATGGAAACATCCACTCCTCACTTGAAAAGTGGCTGCTGAAAGGAAATTCCTTAACCTCTTATCAAGACTGTGAACCGCAGTACTGCCCAGATGGTCTGAGATCATCGTAATGAGAAGCTCTTTGGAAGAATTCGGTGTTAGCCCATAAAATTATAAAATTAATATACTTTGTCAATGCTTGTAAATGTAATTCAATTGTAAGTAACACTTCGTGACAATACTACATACTACTACTTTAATGTTCAAAGTTTTTTCTGTCATCTGGACATCTTAGGACAAATATCCAATCTTGTGTAGGTCGACTCGGCCTAAAACCGGATTGTGTGTCTCTGAGAGTCTTTTCTAATTTTTTCCTAAGTCTGTCTTCCACTACTCTTTCACATATCTTGAATGGTACACACAGTAGTGACATGCCTTTAAAATTGTTGCAGTTCGCATATTCGCCTTTCTTATGTATGGATACTATAATCACTACCGTCCTCCCAACCTTCTGGAAGTGTCTGGTTTTTCCACACTTTGCCTAAAATCATGTGGAGTACCCTGATTCCCTCTTCTCCTAAATGTTTAATCATTTCCGGTGATATTTCATCGATTCCGAGGGCTCTTAAATGCTTCAATTTACTTATGGCTTTTTTAACCTGTTCTATCTGGATATCTTCGTGTAAGTTGTCCACCTCTTGTTTCTTTTATACTTCATTTTCTTGGTTTTCTTCCTTATTAATAACTATGTCACCTGTGTCTGATCCTAGCAAATCCATGAAATACTCTTTCCACCTTTTTCTTCCTCTGTGATTATTTGGCCATTTTTATTTTTTATATTGACTTGACAAACGTTTTCTTTTTTTTCTAAGTGTTCTTAGTGTTGGTATAGCATTTTATTTTTAAATAAGTAAATACAGTGAAAGCTCTCTTAGGCGGACACCGACCGTGACCAGCAAACTGTTCGTCCATTAGAGGTGTCCGCCTAAGAGAGACGCAAATGCATGTAAATTACATAATGGGAGATTAAAAACTGCCCAGCTAAGAGAGGTGTCCGCTATGGGAGCTTTCACTGTATGTGGGTTTCACAGTACAGCCCATAGTACAGCCACATCAATTATGGTCAAGTGACAACACTACCCTATAAAATTTGGTTCAATTTCTTGAATAATTTAAATTATGTGCTATGTAAATGTAAGTGCTTCTGATCGCGACTCCAAACTTAAGGAACCACTTGATTGTCATCCTAGAACAAACACATTAGATTGCAATTGTATCAAAAATTATCTAAAGAAAATAGAACAGGTTCTATCTTAAATCATTTCTGCAGCCCAAAAATTCTTGTTCCAAATATTTATTGTGGAAATTGAACCAAATCTTTGTATGTATGTACAAGAAACGGAATAGTCTAAAACAGCCATTAGAAGGAAGAGATCTAAATCTTTGAATTTTATTCACTGCCACTTAAGTAATCTTATATTAAAAAAAAAACGAAATTATTTATCCTAGAAAAACAATTTTACTTTAACAGTCGGTATTAACTGGATATTTAAGTCATCTTTAAAAAAATGAATTCGAATGTTATTTGTTCTTTAAGTGACACTTGTAGATAGCGATGATGTCACTAGTTTTAAACAATTAACTTGAAGAAAAATGAAGTTGAAATGGGGCAACGGAAACGCTAAAAGCTGAACATGAACTCACTTTATCTATGTATACGAAAATAAAACAAACACCGCGGCAGTCTGAGTTATTTAAAAGTGGCAGCAAGCCACTAATTGTAAACAAGCAGTTTCATTAAATGCAGAAACAACAGCGTGTTTATTCATGGGCTGTAAAAATAAATATGTATCGATCAGAGTGCTGGCGTAAATATAAAATATGGAAATGTACAGTGAACTGCGCAGTATTTTTATAATTTACATTTTAAAACATGTCGGTTGATAAACTTGCCAAGTTCAAGGTTGCGTCTGAGATTGTGTATATGTATGCGAGTGTGTATTTGTGACCGTCATGGGCTCGGTTTTTTGGCAATGAGACGAGTGTTTTATTTATGATAACCTTGCTACAATAATATGTCACCTCGGCCTCTTGCTGTAGCATGTTTGCCGGATAAGACGAGTAGCCTATTTTAAAACTTTCGCGCGGGGTTATCAAATTTATCACCGCATTACGACGAAATGCGGTTAATTTCGTGTTTTCTTTGGAGTGTATTGCCGCCGCTTCCTGCTTTTTGGATCTTTCTACAAATAACATTCATTCAGTATTTCAACATCGCCTATACGTCACAGCTTAGACATTTTTATGGAATGAATTTATTTACTTGAAAGTACGGACATGATTCAGACTAGATAATGACCTTAATACTCTGTTCAAAAGAAAGTGAAGTATTCATCCCTTTTACTCACCATGACGCATGATATCGTACTTACATGCATTTTAGTGATAGTGGCGGAAACACTTCTTTTACTCTACCACCAATAATGAAATCGACGATCAGAAAGTTGTCGGAATAAGTACAATGTAATAATCGCAATTATTTAAATAAAACCGAGATATGTGCAGGCATTGTTCAGGCGTATTAAATTACCGTAACCTTCTCCAACGCCGCATATTTTCAAGTCGCACACTATAAGTGAAATTTATGTTCCTAGATAACACAATTATTAATATTTATTGTTATTATGTGTGAATATTAAAACACCCACAGCTTTTACGTACATAAACGTAGTTATTTTCTGTGTCACGTTTATTGACCATAAATAATTTTCAATAATGTTAGGTCTCGTACGACATTATCTCCATGAATATGTACGACGACACCGATAATGGATTTACAGGTATAACACTAGGCACTCTATAAAGCCTGTGCTATTTATAAAGAAACAATCAGCCATTTTCAATTTTTAAAATACTTTCATTGCAATACACATTTTTAAAGTCTATTATTTAATAAATTTTTATCTTCTTCACCGCATTCCTTGAGTAATTCATACTAAGGGAATAGCTAACACATAATTGTAGCTTTTAGAAGCTTTCATAATTGACAACATTGAGAAATTGAAAGTGGAAAATGAAAGCTTTTTATAATAACAACAACCTCGTACAAAATGCAGAAAAATGTTACAACAAAGGCACCTCAGAAGTAGGTACTTAGTATTCTGCAGGACGTAATCGCAAAGTTACATATTATTTGCAGTAAGGAGTGCCTAATGCAGGATGTGCGTTCAAAGATGGCGACGGCTCCCGAAGAGGTTGTGCATGGCATACCTAAATTATTTGATTCATTGCAAAATACACAGTTGCAATTACATAAGCCATTGACCTTCGGATGTCAAGCATAAAGTTTATTAAAACAACCATAAACGATAAGCATTTGTTTTCGTATAAATTTAAATAATTCCAATTTACAGCCACCTTAAATTGATTACTGATCAACAGTGACGTCGTTGTGAAAACAACAATATATTACAACATACTATAAGTACCTAACTACTAAGAAGTAACATGTAAATGAAGAATATCAATTCTTAACTTTATTAAGGTTTTAATGATTTTATTTTCATCAATTCATATATTTTTTTGATATTTCAGCACCACAAGAGAGTGCGAGTGTGGACCTTGAAATACCCATTTCCTTTTCCTGTTGTTGCCAACACGTATCTAGAAATCATCAAAAAAAAAAAGAATATAAATCTGTATAGGTATATACATACTTGGATATTTTGTATTACGTAAGTTTGAGCATTTTGTAAAACTTATTGTGATGCAATCAGGATTGTTTAGATTAAACGAAGACGGCATTGCGGATGAGAGATAATAGGTTTCATCCAAGTTTCATTTCATTCTAGGTCCTGGCATTTGCATAATTTCAACCTTCATACGGCACAGAGTTAAACTGATACTTACTTTAGTATAATTTTCTCTTTTAATATTTTTGGGGCCCCTCATTGAATAATAGTAACTGTAATTTGCGTTAATTATTACAGTTATATGCATAATTTATTATGCTTCATGTTAATTTCTGTTAGTTTTGCAACTAATATTATTCGAATAACGATCCTTGAGAACATACATTTGGCAACTTGAATATGTTTAAAAGGGATAGCGTTATAGGAGAAAAGGGAAAGGTAATAAGTGACAGATATAGTCCATAAGACCCAGTCCTGCCAATTATAAGTGGAACGCTGAATAGATAAATTGTAAAAGTACAGTTTATTGCTTTCTGGGTGAAATGTCGTACAAGTAATTTTTTTTGATATACCTAATTCCGAAAACAAATTTTCAAAATTTCTGGCTTGCTTTAGCTATACCTACTATTGATTGTCAGTGTAATGGTCTGTTTCCACACTCAAGCAATTTGCGCAAATGGATTTGTGCAAGCATTTGCGCATACGAATTTGCTTCCGCAAATGCATGCAGTTTGCCAGACTTTCTGGTTTGTGCAAGTAAAAAGAATTACTACACATTTTTTTGTTGCAATTCGGTTTTGATTGCAAAGTTAAGTCAAAAAGTGATCGCAGAATGTCGCGATTTAATGCAACGACTTCCTTGTGCAAATTTGTGTACACAAACACATTTGCGCAAATCGCTTGAGCGTGAAGACGGATCTTAAGAAATCGGAAAATTGATTTTTTTAAACTAGAAAATAAATTAAAGTTCCAAACAAAGCCCAAACAAAGGAGACTGTATCCTTTTTCCATTTAAAAAGAAACGGAAATCTTTGTTAAGTAAGAGAGAGAAGAATAGGAGGGAAATTCAACAATCTTGAAGTTATACGAGTACACTGTAACGGTATGGAAACAAAAACGCCAAAATTTACATTACTTAAATAAAGGGGGTTAAGAGCAACTTTTCTTTACCTAATAACTAGATCCAGAGACGCTAAAACAAACGAAAAGCGACTCGGGTCTCTTTCGGTTTGTTAAAAAAAATGGTAAAATAGTTAGAAATTTAGAAAACGTAAACGTCATCATTTTACCTGAAGATGAAAATTTTTTCTATAAGTCAAAAGAGAAAGGTGGAAAAATTTTGACAGATGATAGACTACCAAAGATATTCAATCCTGGGGCAACCTTAATCTCACAAATACGAAAAAAATTAAAAAATAAAAATAAACTCGGTCCAAAACCGCAGGAAAAATTGATCCGAAGACAACAACAAACATCTCTACCGAAGTAGAGGTCAAATCCGAGAAGTGACTTCAGAGTAAAAGTCAAATCGTTAACCACTCGACACGAGTGAAAAGAAAAGAAAAGTCGAAACATACCTGCAGCAACCAAGGTATCCGCGAGAGGTTCTCAACGCCAGACCTACAAAGAGAGAGGGCAAGAAATGCTTTCACGAGATCCAGCATGCTTGAAGTCCCCACACCTGTACGAATCACGAACGAACCCCACACGACTCTTAAGGCCGAGCCGATCGATCAGACCAGGAAAGAAGTAGAGCTGAAGAGAAAGAGAAAATGGCTCCAGCCGATACAGAACCGACAACCTCTCCAGTCGACCGCTGCACTATTCATGGGTCCCTGAGACACAACAGAAAGGATGGTTTTCAACGATGTTGTGAGAAAACTCAGTTCCCTTCAGTCGACTCTTACAACACGCGGGTCTATTGGCTAAAGCTAGCCATACACGTACAGGAAAAAGTCTCCGGGATTTCTTTGGGGATTTCCTCTATCGAACCCTTGGCCACACACGGAGAGACATGACTGTTAAAATCCTCAAGGACGACTGAGCGTCCACCACACACGTTCGTATTCTTTAAAGTGTTGTGATAATTAATTATAAAAGATGTTCAGAAGTTTTCTATAAAACGTGCAAGAAATATGTATTTTTGTTTCATTTTTACCTGTAATGAAAGTATAGCGCAATTCAAGAGCCAAATTCGAAAGCAGATATCATATGGTGATACTTCTTTCTCACTTATCTCATAATTATTGTTGTTGGAGTTTCGTATTCGCCGTGTTCAGAATAGGTCCCTTACTTTTTTCCTTCTTCCTTACTCAGCTGTCTTAAAATGTCTGAGCAGATGTCAGAATTGACTCATGTTTGGTCTGAGAAGGTTTGACGTCTCAATGGAAAAGAGAAGCTTCGTTTTATTTTTAACAATTTCGAAGATTGGGGTGAGTTGGCTTGAAGACTTTTTTTCCATTCTCAACTCTCCTTAGAAGTCAAAACTGACTATGTCTGAGAAGGGCATACTTTCAGGTATCGGTATGAGTTGGAATCAGGATAGCCCCCAACAAGACCTTTGCTTCTTCCTTTCTCAATTGCCTTCAATCATCTCAATTCAAGGCAAAATTGACTATATGACTGGGTTTAGATTGGGCCCGTTAGGTACAAGACCTTTTCTTCTTCATTTTTCAGCTGCCTCCAGTCGACTCAATGAAATCAAAATTGACAAGATTTGAGAAGGTTCATTTTATTTTTAACATGTTTGCGAATTGAGATGGATTGAGTTAACTTCAAGGCTTTATCCTTACTCTGTCGACTGTCTTAAAGTAGAAGTGAGAAGCTTTATCTTTCAAAACATTTTTAAAAGATGAGGTGGATCAGTATCAATAACTGGTCCGTTAGCTTCTTCTAGCCTTAAAACGTCTCCATGGAAGTCAAAATTGATTACCTACCCAAGAGGGTTCATTTTATTTCCAACATTTTTCAGAATTGAGATAATTTGAGTTAGATAAGAAGTGAGTCAACTTCAAGACTTTCTCCTGCTTATTTTTCGACTCTCTGAAAGTAGAAGTGAGAAGTCCTATTTTTTAAAACATTTTTAAAGGATGGGGTGGATTGGTATCAGAATGTGTTCCGTTAGCTCCTTCTTGCATCTTTAATTGCCTTAAAATGTCACAAAGCAAATCAAAGTTGATTGTAAGTCTAAGAGAGTTCGTTTTATTTCCAACATTTTCGAGGATTGGAGTGGGTTGAGATGAGGCAGGTTCAGAACGAGCCACATTACTTTCAAGCCGCTTTCAATTGTCTTGAAATGTCACAGTAGAAGTCAAACTCGACTATATATTGACTTCAAATATTTTCGAGGGTTAGGGGTGTGCTGGATTCAGAATGGGTCTCATCATCTTCAAGACCTTTTGTTTTTCTTTTCTCAAGTACCTCAAGACATCTCAATACAAGTCGAAATTGACTGTATGTCTGTGAAGGTAGGTACATCTTACTTTCAACATTTTTGAGGATTGGGCTGAGTTGAGTTGAGTTAGGTTTAGAATGGCCACTTTGACATCAAAACTTTTTCTTCCTACTTTCTCGACGGTCTCAAAACGTTCAATGGACGTCAAAAGAGGTCGGGAAAATGCGGCCTCAGGGCCAGAAATAATTGAATTTCCTTCCGTATTTTTCGGCCTCTCGCGTCCTCCGTGGCCTCAAGGAAACAGTCACATACGTAAGGAATTCCTCAAGGCTTGGACTGTTCAGGCCAAACCCTGAGGAAATGTATGGGGGCCTTTAGCCGTACCTGCAGGCCAGGAATGTAGCTTTCCAAAGATGACAATAGGATATCTCTGTTTCCTTAAATCGGCTCTTACGACACGCGGATTTGACGTCGGGCCTATTCGGTTGCCGTACCCGCAGACGAGATCGAAAAGTTACGAAAAGTTGATACGTCAGCAAGTAGAAACAAAGACAACGTGCAAAACTAGTTGAAATAAAATTTAGTAAATTGAAGGCTTACACGTTAGACACCAAATCTGCTACCTACCTAGTTGCAAATGTGGAGATTTGTAAAATTTAAGTTAATCTCCCGACTGGCTAGACTCGAAAAGATGGGTATGGGTCGTACGTAAGCCCAAAAGTACCAGGATAGAATTTAATAATAAAATAAAAATCCCCAGTAAAGCACACTTATCTTTATTTGTATTCAAAAGAAACGCAAACACGTGCGACACAGAACCCCGAAGGGGTTAAAACAAGAAATTAAATAAAACAAAAAGATACACAACCAGGTTGTCAAATATAAAATCCTGAAATCCGGATCCGACTTTCGTTTACAAAGTCAACAATAATATCCTACCCTCGCGCAAGAAAATAATTTATGTTAATAACATTTGCTGTTAACATTTATTCTTTTTCCATTAACTTGTCAATAACATTCTTCATAACTTTGTTAATAGCAAATATTTTGCGATCGGTCTGGAGGCGGTCTAGATTAAAGAGTGTTGCTAGCAAAATGTTATTGACATGTTATATTTGGAAACAAAATGTTAGTGACATGTGGATAACATTACTTTACGAGAGATTAAATGACTATTGTGATTTATAGTTTTGAACGCATCTCCCTAATTTGTTAATTTTGTGTTTCTGAGTTCAGTATTTGCACTTTTCAAAGCTCCAAGATGGAATGGTCTAAGGAAAAGAGTATTAAACTATAGAAGCATAGGTACCGTAAGCATTAACGTTTATGGAACCATCAAGTTTCAACTTACAAGGACAGACAAATTTACCATTTAACATGTTCATAACTTTTAGTAACATTGTTGGTAGCAATACCACGAATATTGTTGATAACAGTGTCAATAACATTGTTGCACATTCTTAAAATTCATTACAGCTTATTGTTAGCAACAATGTTAGTAACAATGTTAATCTCAAATTGTTACCTATGTTTCTAGTGCCAATCAAATACATAAATGTTATTCACATATTTGTTCTTAGCATTTTTGCAGTTAACCCTTTCGTTTATAGCTTTCCAAAAGTGCACATTAGTTTCACGATTTTTCAACTTAAAAGTTATGGTAATAATGCACATGTTTTCACTTTGTACATATTCCTGTATATTCCTGTAATATTCCTGTATATTCTTGTAATAGACAAGAACATGTTCAAAGTGAAAACATGGACATTATTACCAAAACTTTAAAGTTGCAACATTGTGAAACGCGAAAGGGTTAACATGTTGTTGTTATGTTTCGGTGTATAGGCACCTTTAGGCATACTGTATACATATATGTAGCGTACGTGGTTCTTAGAATTTATCGATGTTTTGTTATTTTGTGAAAAGTGCGTCCTTTATGTCTTCTTTTGGCATTTAAAAATTCGAAAGCAAATAATTAATGGAGCTTTTTACGAGAAGTGTATTTTACTGAGGCGTACATTGTTTTAGCGCGTTTAAAGTTTGTTTTTCCAAGCCATGTAAAACATAGTCATAAATAATCCGGGCGTTTCTCGAAAACGGATGCATTTCAACTTTATTTTTAAATTCGCCCGCATTCCGGCTTTGGTGCAGCGGCCAAAAGTCGCTTTTTATTTCGGATTTGCAAAAAATTTTTCTGCCACCTCTACTAACTCGTCGCCCAGCTTCTGTTTATGATCGACCACGTAAATAATAATATTTGAGAAGCTGTTTCGCTTGCGTGCAAGCACAAAAATGGATATTCGCGGCACCGGAAGCGCTAGAGGGCGCGACTGAATTCTGTATTCTACGCCGATCCTCAAAAACAAATCTGCGATTTGTCTCCATTAACGTTTAATTTAGACTTCGCGAAAGCAAATAAGTACATAAATTAGAACGTCGGATTTGTTACAAAACGAGACAGTTACAAGCGGCTGTCTTTCTCTGACTAATCTTACCTCCGTAGTTAATATGTTTTAGTTTGAATTATGTGCTACGCGAAATTTCCTCCGTGTTCTATCATCTGAGGAAAATTCACACTTGATACTCATTTGTACTTGTCCACTCAGAACTATTTTTGTCAGGGTCTGTTTACTTCAAATCAGAAAATTTGGCACTTTGTTTTATACCCAATTCTTCTTTCTTAAAGCCACTTAATTATTTCCCTATTAAGTAATCCTTCAATTGCACACGACGAACTCTTCTTATGTGTTCCCGATAAAAGCAATTCTTTGTTCCATTGACCTATTCAATTTCGTTCCATGTTCGAAAGCATCATGCCCATTGTATTTAAATTACATTAGGATTAATATTCAAAGGTTTTATTTTCATCCTACCTTTGTATAATATACAGTTTTGAAAGAATAGGCTCAATATATTTTGCACTGAAATTTAAAAGATTCGTACAGCTTCTGATGCAGTGTATGATTATTTTTATATCTTGTAGATAAGACCATTTACTTTACATTTCAGATTACCTATCTGACTAATAGATTAATGTGGAAACCATTCTATGAGCTCTATTATGCAAGGAGTTAATTACATACTTCAAAAAAAAAAAAACATGCAAATAAAATTAATATAATGCATTTATACATAATTAAAAATAAAAGAAAATAAGATGACCGGAAGCTGTACGTATTTATGAATGCATGCACGCATTCCGGATGTCGGGCATTAATTGCAGTCGTGATGAGGAGCCCCAGTTCCGCCGACTTCGGTTCCGGGCTCCATGCGACCCAGTTTCGACGTCGTCTCTCAGGGGGAGAGCTTCCATTTTTCATTGAGAGCCGTCATCTCTCAAAAGTAGTGCGTCGAGAATTCAATTCAGCCGAAGCAAATTTACATGACCTAGTTTCCTCTGACGTACTACATTTAATTTCTAAATCTATTTCTGCTTCAACAGGTTTACACCCAGATAGCTATTACTATTCTTATTCTTACACGAAAATCAAAATACTTTATATTTAACAAAAGAACAAATAATGAGATTTCATTATTTTTTGAATTAAATCAAATTCAATGTCAAGTTTAAACAATGTCAAGTAGGATGAAGGTGACACTGAATTTGATCTGCTACCTTAAACAGATATTTTGCTTTCTGTAAATTCTTTAAGTATTTGCATCATTTGTACATTAGTAACAGAAGTAAATAGTTTCATTTATACAGAGTGATTCATGGTTCGTGGTTCTGTACTTTCAAAATAACTTTTTCTCTTTTGGAAACGCAGAGTAAAAATTGAATGGGTTGTTGGGGGCTATAATCCTCAGAACTCCTACGACTCCCTGACTCTGTCAAAATAAGACAGTTCTTTTTTAAAATATAGAACCATGGATCACCCTGTATATCTTCAATTGGGTTTCTATAAAATTTCAGTGATTTAGCATTTAGTTAATAGATCGAGAAATTATGTAATAATGTAACAATACATTCAAGTTACATTCATGCGATAAATTTGGCTTTTCAATTTTGAACTGGTAAATTACATTCGACCCTCGTGCGTAGATATAATTTACATACCTCTATATCCCAACCTATCGTGATTGCTACCATGGCGGTTAATTAGTGTGCATTCACGTAATGAATGGCGGGGCGTGGGCTAAACTAAACCACCACCTTTGTTTATTGTGTGTATGTGCTGATACGCAAGGCGTATAATACACCGGAATTACTAATGCGATAAGGTGCAACAGATTATTTGTTTTGTTTCAAGGAACCAGGAGCTAATTATTTTATTGCTTTGAAAAAAAGAATCAATTTTAACTCCGGATTAATTAATCAATATGATAAAGATACAATTAAATGCATCAAAAACAGAAGTAAAGTGTAATTATAGTTCACTTAAGCACTTCAACTTGATGAATCAAAGGAATGCCCTCAAACGAAATATCTAGGGTGTTTGGGGTAACATTTGGAATTCTGTTTCATCAAAAAGCTTTCTGCATATTAAATTTCCTACAGATAATTTTGTTAATTAAACTGTAAAGCTGGAAACATTTTTGTTATATTAAAATGTTCGTGTTACCATATCGAACTAACTACGCAAAACGCAGTCATTATCTTAATCCAAATCTAAGGTAACATTTTTTTATTATTTCATAACATTTACATAAGTAACATCAATGGTTGCAATAGTATTTGCATCAGAGCGCCACGGCGAAATATTACTAAAATTGTGTTCACTTTAGATTTGCCTGTATTACTTTGTCATTAAAATTAGTTAATAATAATAATAACAGTAACGATTATTTTGTGTTTAGTGTGTTTTTTATGAGTGTTGTAAGCCCTCTTTTGTCAACAGTCGACTTGTGGAATCTTCATGAAGGCGACACGTTTTCTTCGTTGCGTTTTTTTTTCACTGAAAGTAGGTATGCGTCCTCTCTCTGTCAAAAAAAATGCTGCGTAGCTTAAGTCAGGAAAAAAAATACGGTCGTCTAATTGAGATCGTAAGCCGTAAGTAATTAAACGATTTTTTAAACATACCAATTGAACTATTTGAAAACAAGAATCAACTACTAATTATTATACTGCTGTACCATGTAAATGTCTACAATATAAAAGCAGAATAATAATCTAGAACAAATAAAGATAAAAATACGAACGAGTCTTGCTTCAAGTAAGCTTTTTCTATTCGAAATCGATATCCTTAAACGGTTATAAGAAAACCGTTGTTGTGGAACGCTTATGTATATATATCATCGAAATGATCACGTATTTCCAAGTTATGCAACATCGATCTCGTCAATTTATGTTAAGTATTAACCGAAAAGCTTATGTTGGGCGTTCACGTGTGTAACGAGCGTATGTAGCCGATGTTCCAGGACATGAATTATGCACGTCGAATCGCTATTCTAATACGGATGTCTGTGTTTGAATAAATCAATACGACGGACGTTCCTCCTGTATATACAAGGTGAAACTTTATTGTTTGAAACGGAGGAGGAGGTCCGAAACGAATGCAAGTCGGCGAATTCAAATAAGCGCCGTCGTCGTCGACTTTGAAAGAAGCAACTCGAGCGTAATGTGGTAGTTTGTATGTCGACGGTGTCATTTTTGCGCTCATCGAAATTTTAAACAGTTCACCCATTTTAAAACATCTTGATTTATACTCGAGTTTCTGAAATAACTAAGGTAATTCAAACTCTGGCTTGAGTAAATGTAGAAAATTATGATTGATTGAATGTGACTTTATTCCGCGTAAATTAATACATTTGTCCTTAAATACCAAAAATTTTCAAACATCCCTAACTATTCAAACACCAATTAATTATATCGTGTAAAATAAGCATAACTCAGACTTCCCAGCTGTTAAATTTGTAATGAAACGAAATTCAGGTGTGTCAAGGTCACATTCCTTTATAGGTTTTTTTTGGCGGAACAATTGTCAGTCACTCTGTATATAAAATTTATTTCTAATTCGATTTTTGTCGATCTAAAAAACGTCAGCAGTTTAAATTAGTTATGCTCATACAAATTTTCAACAAAAAAGTGTTAATGGTTTATTTTAACATTCACAGCAAAGTTCTACAGTATTTTTACTAAAATGATACTTTGGCGGAACAATTGTCAGTCACTCTGTATATAAAATTTATTTCTAATTCGATTTTTGTCGATCTAAAAAACGTCAGCAGTTTAAATTAGTTATGCTCATACAAATTTTCAACAAAAAAGTGTTAATGGTTTATTTTAACATTCACAGCAAAGTCCTACAGTATTTTTACTAAAATGATACTTTGCATTCAAATTTGTTTTGATGTTCCGCCGCAATATTTTTGCCAATAACCAATAAAAACATAAATAAATACAAATTTAAACTATTTCTGTTTGTTCTTTGGTGGTACACCACACAAAGCTCGCAGATTGTTTTTAATTTTCATCACAAAAAAAAGGTACAAAAGCACAAACACGACCGAATTCCCATTTTGTTGCAGCTTTGTCTTTTAGTTGCGGGAGTTTTCATACTCCCTGCTTACATTCTGTAAACTTTACGTCTGTAAATCTGCATTCATTTATATTCACATGAAATTGAGAGATTCTGAACCTTTCTAACCATAGGTAATAAAGAAATTAATTAAAAATATTTTATATTACTTTGTCAGACAAATAATTATAGATAATCCTTCTCCTTAGTCCACCTAAAAGCTCTACAAATGATTTTTCACTCAATAGTGTTCTGTTTCTTAATTCCAAATACAGTCGCAGCTCTATAATTCGAACCTCCATAACTCGAAATTTCTGTAAGTCGAAATTTACTAATGTCCCTGCACACTGTGTATAGCTGAAATCTCGTTCTTTAACTCGAAATTTCTATAACTCGAAGTAATTTTCCGGTCCCTTGAGATTCAAGTTATGGAGCTTCTACTGTATACCATTCTAGTTTCTACTCAAGTATCCTATGTGTTTTTAGTCTTACCTATTAGGGTAGATTACCTAATTTCATTACATAAGGGTGTTGGACAAAAAAAGTGGCACAAATGTTAAGAACAAATACAATTAATATGAAAGAATTATTACAGAACTTCTAAAAGTCGTTTTACACTACCCTAGAAATTGAGCTAGGAGTTGAACAATTTTTAGTCCAAAAAATATTGTCTAGTGTAATACAAGAAATTGCCTCTAAAATGTATATTTTGGAAGCAATTTCGATTTGTGGAAAAATGGAATTTGCAACTTTTCGAAAGCGGCTGTAGTAGTGCGAAGTTGCTATTTTCCGACAAAATGGTTCTTATTTATAAATTTTGTATCTGCATAAAGTGTTGTGTTCAAATTATTTAATTAAACGCTTATAATTTATGTTGTTTGTTCTTGTTTAAACTTTCACGCACACCAGTGGGTAAGATTTTCGCCTCTGATTATTAGAGTTTCACTTTCTGCACGATCTGGTCGATTGGGGACGTCAGCCGGTCGAATTACGTTCAGTTTGTTCAATTGTCTTCTGGCGCCCCTTTATAAGTTTACCACCATAAGTTAACCTGCCCCTTTTCCACTGTTGCTAGCTGGGGCACAGGTGATCGTAGAATCGGCAGAAACTTGTCATCTGGAACCGTGGTAAGTAGAGGCAAGTAAATTTAATTTAAACTTTGGTGACATGCCTCATCAGAAAGAGAACAGCCCTCGTAAAAAGGGTTGCTAATGTGACATGTTGTTTTTTCATGGCTAGATAGATTACTTAAAATTACGCCCTCGTATACACTAATTATTCCATTAGAAGAAAGAATTATATATATTGTCCGTTTACTTAACATACGCACTATCAAACTGACAGTATGTTGGCATCACTGCACACTTGTGACATTTCCCGTTTTATTCATCAGTATTTTTTAATGTATTCAAAATAATTAATACATTGTAGAGAGGTGCTGTTAATTTTCTAACATTAATTATACGCCATACCATATCTAACTTGGCTTTTATCCACAGACTTGTTAGTAACTGAATGTACAAGTACACTCAAAACCATGATTTTTTTTCCAAATTTTGACATTTTGACAGTGCGAATGTCAAGTAAACGGACTACATGTATGTGTGAATCGTAATGTTTTGACGTTATCTATTACCAATTCAAATATTTGCGCAACTATGAAATTCACCTTGTATATTGAATATTGAATACTAGATGTTAAAGAAAAAAAAACGCATTTGGTGATATTAGTTGTATAAATAAAACAAAGAAGAAATTAAATTGCTGTTTAGATTAAAAATTGCATTTATATTTGTTTTCTGCGAAAAAAGAAAAACAGGACGTAGCGAGAAAGATTATTGGAAAGTGAGAACAGTTTCGGTTTTCTTTTTAATTCTGGTCCAAAATAAATTAAAACTTTTTTCAGATGTAGAAAAGTACGAGTATACATAAAACGACATCAATTTCCTGAAGTGTCGGTTAAAAATATGACACGTTCCGTTTCCACGGGTAACATTTTCAATTTACTAAATTCAAGGCTGAGTCGGTTTGACAACGTCGAGTTGCCACTGAAAAGTTAAAACGAATAATTCTGAAATATTCGCGAGAAGAAGAAAATTATAATACGTTCTCTTTCTCGGTCTCATTAGGCCCGTGTTTCGAACGGCGACGATGGAGACATCTGACGTTTACAACGTTCATCAATGACATCCCGGACTCGGCGAAATAAATTACGGGTCGCGGTTTTCTTCCCTGGCGATAGCTGGAAAGCGGCCAATCCGAAATTATGTTTTATTTCGGCGAATTTATGCCGCCCGTTTCAGCGCGTTCGTTGATCAAACGAGACGCCCGGCGGTTTTATGCATTAGCGATGTCCCTCGTTGCAAAACAAAATTAGCTACATAAATTCGCTTTTATCGCCGATATTTTTTACTGAAGATGCGATGCTTTACTTTGTTTGCCTGACGTTAATGCGCCCAAGAAAATTATTTAGTTTCTTTTTTCAGACGTCGTATCTCACACTCGTGCGCTCGAATTTTTCTTTAGTTCTTGTTTTTAGGAACAAAATAACTGTATTGTTAACGACCACCACGCACAGATTTTACACAAAAACCAAAAAATATCATCTAAAGTTAACTAAGTAGCTACTTTTTTTTAAATTTAATACATCTGTATATTTTCTATTAAACATGGACATTACATAAAACAATACATCAAGTCTAGTGATTCTAAAACAGGGACCGTGAACCCCTGAGGTCCATCGGATAAAGGTCGGGAAACCAGAGACTAAAGTTTTAAATAATAGCCACAATTTAAAATTATGCCAAATGACCTTTAGGACAGATTTATTTTGGAAACAAATATTTTAATGTGTCTTTTCTTTTTCTGTACTTGTACACTTTAGTCTTTTTGATATATTTTCATTGCTCTCTGGTTGCTCGTCAGTTTTTCTCTACCCCCCCCCCCTACCGTACGTCATTAGCGTTAACTCATTTCCTACGAATAACTTCTTAAATCCGAGCTTCACATCCTTTTCCAGTTTCTTTTTCTCCTTGGCCTTGGCTCTATTTTGGTTTTGGCTTCTTTCCTTGAAAGATCATCATTTATGGTCTTGTAAGAAAAATCCGAAGCATCTTATAATTATCAAGTGAAGTACGGAAGTTGACTTCAATGCAACCGACCGCGAGAGAAATCCGCCCACATAAAAAATTTTATGTAAGTGACCGTGGCGGCGGCTCGTTTATCAAGAACCTTGCCCTAGATGAGACACGATTGACATTAGCAAATTCTAAGAACTGCAGTGACATTGATAGCCGACCTCGTGCTGAATCACACACATATGGAATGCTACATAATCGGGATTGACCTCAGAAAAACCAAATAAAAGGGTAGCGTGAAAAAGCACAAGGGTCAGACGGCTTCTAGCAGTTTGATCGTAAAGTGCCCGTCTTGCGGAGTACATCTCCGTAAGCCCGAGGGCGTAATCGACATTTACACAATATCTTAGTATATGTGGCTGTTCTCCGAAAAGTCTGTCCGTCTCTGTATCCAGTGCCATGGTTCGGTGAGAAATTTAATTATCAATTTTGCTATTTTGGCTTTATTTTATAAACTAACATTTTCTTAATTCAATTACGAGATGCTGTTCTTCTCGTTCTAAAATTATTTTGAATTTGCGTTATGATGTATCGTATGTTGTTCTGAAGTAACCTAAAATTGCATTTAAATTTCAAATTTGTCCAAATTTGTGATCTCTAGTAATTTGACTAGAGTTGTTTTATGTACGTGATCAATTTTAAAATTGTCTTAATCAATTTACAACTGTTTACTTATTCTTAATATATTTATTTATATAAATTTTCTCTTTATTTTCAAGTCAATGTTATTCTTAAAAGAAAGAACGTAATTTTTCGTTAATCCCGAAAATATATAAGTAGTGGTGGGCAAGGGCTGAAATCTCATTCCGTCTAAAGAGGGCGTTAATAGCAATATCTGGCTTAATAGCTCAAACCAGATACTTACAAACAAAGAAATTGCTACTTAGGTCCTTTACGAAGAAGTAGAAATTGTTGATTATTATCAACAATTTCTACTTGATTATTATCAACAATTTCTACTTCTTCTCCTCACTCTTTTACTGAAACTTTAATCAGTGGTGTGATTAATTTTGGAAATTAATATCTAGTTTGGGCATCACAATAGAACTTCTCTCTTACTCTCGTCGAGATATCTAGACGGATATAGTGTTTCGACGAAGCCATGTACTAAAGTTGATAAAATTGAAAGTAAAAAAAAATTCTTCTGTTAGTGTTATGCCTTATATTTCGAAACGGTTTGGTTTCTTCATCAGAGGCTAACAATTTGCGTCACTGCATGAAAACAGCAAATTACAACAGTAGTTCATCAATTTAAACAGTTATTTGTACCAGAATTAATTGAAAAAACACATTAAAATTGAAAATAAAACGTACGAAACGCGTGATTTTAAGTTAAAACAGTAACATGGCTGACTCAAAGTGCGGGAAGCCCATAAAGTACTTTTTTATTTTTAACCACCCGTCCCTCTTAGTCTTTACTCCAAAGTTTATTTTTATTTTTCATAAACCTATTCTATTCCACTATCTTTTCCATTTCTATTAGGTACATTTCTTACCCTAGTTTTTACTTGTACATACATCAATTTCCAATTCCTCTTCCAAGAAATTTTCCACTGCCTTCTTCAGCATATCTTGTTCATCTGTGTCAATTCTCGGCGCTTGTATTACCACATTATTTTTTCTCTTCTCACTTTCCAGACGCTCCAATCTCCGGTGTATCTCTTCTACTTTTTTTTAACTGACCATTTTCCTTCAACGATTTTGGTTTTTTAAATTTTAAACCCTTGATTTTATTTCTATAATTTTTCGCTCGTTTCCTGCTCGAACTACTATTCTGCTGAAGTGAACCCGAATAGGGCCGAACAGCAGTCCAGGCGTGCGTTCAGAATAAACGCCCGACAAAGTGTCTTTACCCTGGCAGGACGATTGCCCGGACAACAGGCTATTATGAATGCTTTGAAATGAGCTGTCAAAACAGTCAAATAGTGAAGATTGAAATACTGAAAGCGTCCTGAAACCAGAACAATGGATTACATTGTTAGTATTATATGTATAGTATTAGTACCTATTAGTATTAGTTTTATAGGTAAAAAGTTGTTTACCGGACGAAATGGTGCGTTTATTATGAACGGAACAAATTTGTATCTTGAGGTTATTATGAACGCGAGGAGTAAAAAGTTGCATGCCCGACGTTTATTCTGAACGCACCCCTGAGGATGCTCGAGGATTGCATTGCAATCAAAACCAACTTGCAACATATTTTTTAATTTCTTCATGATAATTTTTATTAACTACAATACCTAACATTTACATGTATTGTAGTAAAATACTTTCTCGTTTAAAGGATAATTAAGCCAAACAGCAGTTATTTTTGATACGTGTTTTATAGGTATCTATAAGCACCATATAAAAACATTCATAAGTATCATCCAACATTAATTTACTCAACGTCCGCCCTTTCCAAATAAGTTTATACTAATTTTTGTTAAGCCGGAAACGAAAATGATGCTTGAAACTGTTTCTAAAATAATATATATTTTTAATTTATGGATGACCGAGAAAATATAAATTATTGAGGACATTCAAGGCAGATAATTAAAAGACTTCTTCATGATGGTATACATGAGTCCTGGAAGCACCGCGTCATTAAAAATACATTTCCTACACTCTTATCGAGATACTATTCTAACTATGTACCTGCGAAGCAGTAAATAAGGAGCATGGAGAGCTACTTCAAAAGGATATTGCAAGAATACAGAAATGCTATCAGGATATAAAAAAGTTAGTTCTTCAATATTTGCAGATCATTACTTAAAAGTGCCAAATGTTTATTTTAACGACGATAAGAGACGCAGAAAAATATAAAAGACGAATCAAGAAGTGTCGAGTAGACACAAAAAATTAGAAATTTTCATTCAATTAGAAATCAGCACATTGAAATCTTTCGACGTGAAATAAATATAATGCAGCCAAATTTAAGAAATGATAATATTTAGCATTGTTTTTAATAAAAAAAAGTATATACAGGGTGCGTAAATAGTATTGCACCAAATGGGATTATGTCGAAACGGTTTGACATTTAAATTTGACGTCATATTTTGATATGAGTTTCATTTATTTTGTGCGATTGGTGTTTATCAGAGGCAGCCACCTTGAATTTTTTTTAAATGGCAACCTAGGTTTAGTTTGGTGTCATTTGGCAGGTAATTAATTTAGAAATACAATACGGTATATCATAAGCTTGTTTATTCTAAAATAACGAATAAAATTAAAAAATTAAAGAAATACTTCAAGTGAATAGAACAAAAAATAATGAACAAGAAAATTGAGTTACTTAATTGAAGAAACTGTTCAAATTGTTGTCCATTCACTTCTTGACAATATCTAAGTTTATCAATAAAAGCGTCCAGTGCATTCTGCAGATATGCCCGAGGAATGTTTGTGATCTCAATTTTAATTCGAGCTTCTAATTCATCTAATGTTGTTGGCCTATTACGATACACAACACTTTTCAAATATCCCCAGAAGAAAAAGACCATGGGAGTCATGTCCGGAGACCTAGGAGGCCATTCAATCGGACCCCTTCGTTCAATCCATTGTCATGGGAAATTGTGATTTAAGAATGCACGAACTTGCTGACCGAAATGCGGTGGAGCACCATCTTGGTGATACCAGACATCTGGCTGCGGATTTGTTGAATTTGTTTTAATCTCTTTTAGTTTTGGTACAATTTGATTTTGTAATAGTTCCAAGTAACCCACAGATGTTAATGTACCATGTATAAAGAACGGCCCGATGACGTCTTATTCCACACCAAACGTTAAGTTTTTCTGGAAATTGCGTGTGAGTTTCTAAGTTGACATGGAGATTAGCAGGGTGCCAGTATCTACAGTTATGCCTGTTTACAGAACCATTTAATTTAAATCGTCTGAAAAAACAATGTTTCTTACAAAATTTTGATCAGCTTCAGTTCTTTCTGTCATAATTTCTGCAAATTGAATCCTGCAATCGTCTTCTAAGAGTTCATGAACTAAATGTGGTTTGTAGGGATGATACTTAGACCGCTTTAATATTTTTCTTACTGATCCTTCAGACACATCATGATCTGCTGCAAGTTGCCTGATTGAGGTTTGTGGTGCTTCACGAACATCCAGTAAAATTTGTAATGTAATGTCATCATGTGTTCCTGTTTTCGGTCTTCCGAGAGTTGGACGATTTTTTACACTTTTTAGTTCATCAAATCGTTGCACTGTTCGCGATACTGTAGATCTGCTGATTGGAAGTCTGTTTAGATGACTGTTTGGAAAAGCGATAAAGAGTATTAGAAATTACTACAATTGTTAACAATTGATAACACAGAAATGTTACTTTTGTATTAAATTTTGAATAAGTTGTGTTTATTTACAGCCCTTTGTCCAGAAAATGTTTTCTCTACAAAGTTAATTAGTTAATTAATAAGTTTTTGAATTTATGATATACCGTATTGTATTTCTAAATTAATTACCTGCCAAATGGCACCAAACTAAACCTAGGTTGCCATTTAAAAAAATTCAAGATGGCTGCCTCTGACGAACATCAGTTGCACAAAACAAATGAAACTCATAACAAAATATGGGTATTTATATACAATTTAACCCCACCAAACGTCAAATCTAGATGTCAAACCGTTTCTACATAATCCCATTTGGTGCAATACTATTTACGCACCCTGTATAATAATAATAATAGTAATTTGATTTCCATCCGAATTTATGTACATTCGTCTTTGTCGTAACCACCAATCAGATATTTTTAATGTGAGTTTCAGAGGACATCTATGTTTCGTTTTGTGAATCAAGTTAAATGAAAATCATAGCTTGCGAATAATACGTTTGTAGGAAATATTTTATAGTTTTTCTTTTAGGAAAAAACGTAAACCTTTTGTAAAAGGATTATATGATACGGGGCTGTCGTCATTATTTATGAAAAGATCCAATTTATTTAGAAAAAAAATATTGAATTCCTGTCAAATTTTGCTACAAATATGTATACGTTTTAAAATTAAAATTATTAGCTTTTAAACTATTATTTTCAATATTTCAGCTGCAGCCCCGTGTAGAATATGATGTTTACTATACGTATAAAAAAATCCGAATTAATACAATGAATATCAATTCTGTTATACTGATTCTTTATTGAGTGTGTTTCAGGCGTATATCAGGAAGGAAGTCGGGTGCCTTAACTTCAAGAATTTTCTTGCTGGTAAAAATGTATTCAAATTGAATTAAAACGTTTCTTGGAAGTAAGACTGAATTATTTACAATACATTTGAATCTTTTAACTTTGTTTTATCAAAATTACTTTAGATAAAATAACGTAAAGTGCTGAGCAATTTACTTTTAACTTATATTTAACTTTCTCTAACCCGTTCTTACTTGCAGAAACATGTTATACAGTCTGTAACATAATAATAATTAAAATAAATCTTTCATCACAATTTTGTAATTAAAAATTGGTAAAACAAGAAACCATTTATAAATTTAAAAAACCATCTATTTAAAAAACCATCCTATGACAATATTTAGGTTATGAATCTGTAATTAACTATGAATTTGTAATTAATTGCTAATTTAACTGACTTAATTAAAAGAGAAAGAAAACTTCTCAACAAAGGAAAAGTAACTGATCGACTTGTATAATACTCGCAAACTCGCACTTGTTTGTTGAAAAATTCACATAATTGATGAAATTAAAAGTAACCATTTTATTCAGAGAGATATTAGGGAACTTTTACTTTATTACACTTGCGTAGTCATTTTTGATTTCATTTTGATATTATTTTATCTAATTTCTACGTTGTTAAAAACATATTCTTTCCAACAGTGGAAGAATGAAAGATAAAATTTGCGAATTTAAACACAAATCAATATGATATTTATGCCCGGTTGTACCAACTTTTTAAGCAGAGCTTAAATTTAAGTGGTGTTTAGACTTTGACATTATGTATAGATTTGACAAAATGTTAGTCACATTCTAATTGATACTTAAGTTGAAGTTTCAATGTCAATCAGAATGTATTTGACATTATACTGACCATACGTTAATGTCACATTCTAAACATAACTTAAATTTAAGCTCTGCTTAAAAAGTTGGTGCAACTGGGCATTAGTGATTTATGTTGGAGTAATTCTCAGTGATGAAGGGCCTTAACTTGATCTGAAAATGTAGCGAAGAGGCTCATCTTTAATATGTGCCCTATAATTTATATTCCAACAATAAATAATTAATTAATAATAATTTAAAAATGAATCGAACGATAATAATCATTGGTAAGTAAAGATTAAAAGAAACATACCTATTTTTCCATTGGGACTGTAAGGATCATAGCTTCCATTCGATAACGGGGAAGGATATCCATTACTAATAACGGTATAACTATGTGATGGTGGACCTGGCGAAGGTGTAAGAGGAGGTGCACTACCACTAACGGTTCCTGGACTAGGCGAACTTAACCAGTCGTCGGGTCGCGGTCGTTTCGTTCCGGACGCGTTGCCTAGTGCACTGAAAGGTCCAGGTCCATTTCCGTTGAGTCCATTACTAGAAAGGGCGCCACTAACTAGGTCGTTAGTCGTTATTGTGGCTGAACTACCCGCGAGGGTCGTCACTAAACCGTTGGTCTGTAACGCGGTGGTGTTCGTGAGATTGTTGGTTAAGACACTGGTGCCAGATAAAATGTTGGTCGTGGGGGCGCACGGAGAATGCAGACGCGGCTCGGGCTTCACCTGCAACACATCTTCCCGGTAGATCATCTCGCGCTTCATCTCCATCTTTGCCGGTCTCTACATGAATGGCGGCTGGCTTAGGCGTTGAGAGTTGTTACCGTCGCGGATCGAGGCGCGGCATGCTATCACAATCTGAAACAAGAAAAACAAAAACTTCGTTAAAGAAATCAAAAATACAAAAAGCTCTCTTCCTCAACCTCAAATAACTAGCAATTACGCTATGTTTAATCTAACTAATCTCAGAAACTTGAGAAAAGAATCTATTCGATTTAGAGCTTATAGTTACTAGTTACTTTAGAGTGATTAGATATAATTAATCATAACTTTTGAACAAAAAATGGAGTCAAGTTTCTGATCGTTAGAAATTATCAATGCGGTAGAAAGCAAAACTTACTTTCCGCTTTAAACTTTGTCAATTACGGCGTTCATTAAAACGACGTCCTTAAATGCACAGTCTAGTTGTTACATAGAGTTTTCTCATCTTCTCTATCGCCTGTAATAACGTCAGCCTTAGGGAGTTCTGCAGGAACAATTGACCCGGTTTCGGAACACTATTAGATGCTGCTTTCCACCCACGCTCACCCTTATTAAAGTGGCGTGCTTCCAGCATGTAACGCTTCTTGCTTGCGCCGGGAATTAATTTCGGAAGATATCAACAAGAAGTGCTCATAAAAAAATTCATTTGACAAACTTGAAATAACTTTTTACTGTACTGAATTTCTTTTTTTTTTAATACTTTACAGGTTCTTGGGAATTTCTTAACAATGCTTAACAAATACATGAAAAAATGCAAAAATCTGTAATATTCATAATTTTTATAATAAAATAACAGCAATGTAGATGATTAAAATTTGCAATACTAATAAGAAAAGAAAACGTGGTCAGACTTGAACCTGAGGTATCCGAGCGGAAGCCGGGATACTATGCAATTTGATTTTTTGCCATATTTTGTCTTGGGAACATAAATATCGGCCATATTTGAACTCTGTTAATTTCCTACGGAACAAATGGGGTGGGACACCCCGTATGGTATACATCCAGTGATATTACTCCGGAAAAGTGCAATCAAAAAAACAGTTCTTATGCGACACTTGAGATACGGTGGTTCAAAGATTCGTTCGAGCAAAAGATCCCACATCCGCTGAAGTCGCGTCTGAAGTGGCCGTAATTCAGTGCAAGTGCGCCCGAGAGCTTTCCGACGAGCAGATGCTGAACTAGTTGTGCAATGACGACTTGATGGCGCATTTCAAGTCGCGAATTCGTTCCGCCCTGATTAGACGTCAGAACTTGAGTGCTTTGCATATCAGATAAAATATGCGCGCCGGCAGGCTGGCTGATGCGGTTTGCTTCTTCGCGTCATCGAATCTCGTTCGTATACGTCGGTGGAGATATGCACTGAAATATGGTCTGCAGATAAGTTTAATGATTCGAAAGGCGTCGCCCATTGAAACTTTGCGCATAAAAAGTTTCACGAAGGTTAAATGTCGTACTGGAGCACATCTTGAGAAAGCTCCTAATATCAATTTGGTTAATTTTTTAAACTATTAAGTACACATTATAGTTTTACCTTTAAAATCACGTTTTAAATTTACTACTTAGAAACTGAAATTGACAAAGATAATCGAAATTTTATAACAGTGACATTCTATGATCTATGAACAGTCTGGCCTTAGTAAGATCTTATCTTAAAAACGGAAGACAGACTGTAGGTTTGAGTGGCTGGAAGTCTGATGAGAGAGTGATTAAGGTGGGCGTACCGCTAGGCTCGGTCCTCAGGCCCTTGCTTTTTCTAGTATATATTAACAATCTTCTATTGGCGAACCCCTTGGTACGCGTCAATCTATTCGCGGACGACACAACGTTATCCTCTGATTCTACTAATCTAAAAAAGAAATTGTATAACGGTATTGGTTGCTCTCGATTACTCAAAAGCTTTCGATACTCTGAATCTTGAAATTTTGATATCCTTGCTTAACTACATGGGGTTGTCGAAAGATGCAGTGAAACTGCTTCGTAGCTATATCTCAGAACGTACACAGTGTGTAAAACTTTTAGGTACTGCATCAGCGGAACGACGGGTAAACTCTGGAGTGCCTCAAGGCTCAATCTTAGGACCAATATTATATGGCATTTATGCCAGCTGTTTGCCTGACGCTCTTCAGTATTGTAAGTATCACTTGTATGCCGATGATACGCTCATATATTATTCTTTCCCTTACGAGTACTTAAATTCAGCTGTAACTAAAATAAATACAGATCTCCAAAGTTTACTAAAGATATCGGAATCACATTTTGTAAAAATAAACCCGAGCAAATCTAATGTAATCATTTTTGGAAAAAAAATCTTAATCAGGATCTTAATATAAAAATAGGAAGTATCTTGTTGCCTGTGGTAAAAACTATTAAAGGTCTCGGATAGTGAGGTCAGATTCACAGATCACATGTCTCTTATTCTTCAAAAAGCCTATGGAACCTTAAGAAGACTTTTTTCTAGCAGACATCACAAAGTTAAACTCTTATTATGTGACTCATTGGTCTTGTCATTTTCTAATTATTGTGATACAGTATATCACTCATGCTTAAGAAACATAGATGTTAACAGAATCCAACGTTTACAGAACTCGTGTTTGCGGTTTACTTATGGGATAAGAAAATTTCAGAGAATATCTCACACGTTAAAATGGGCCAACTGGTTGACTATATCGCAGAAAAGATCTTTGCATTCGGCATGCTTTTATTATAAAACTGTAAGATCCAATACACCACCATATTTAAGCTCAAGGATAAGATTTAGAACCGATGTCCACAACATTAATATCAGACGCAAAAATCTAATTGATATTCCTAAACACAATGCTGAGGTTTTTAAAAGATCATTCTCATAAAATGTGGGCAACTACTTGAACGCTATATTATTTGATTGGACATCGATCACATTAAGATCATTCAAAATTCAGTATAGGAAGTTTTTGCTAGGCGAATAATTATAACCATATTGTCAATTTATGAGATCAGCATCTTAAGATAATCTGGTCATGTTACATATATGTAGTTTACATGCATATTTAATCGGTATTGGTTTTTTATGCTGGTGCACACTAGTTAATCATTAATAATTTATTAAAATCTTAAGTTAATTTTTTGTTCTTTTGTTTTTGATTTTGTTTTTCTTTTTTCTCTTTTCTTTCTTTTTGAAGGGGTACAAGGAGGAACAGACGACTCAATGAGTTAATCTGATTGTACTCCTTTTGGCAAAAAAGAATGACATTTATTTATAAGTAACAAATTTATATGTGTCCATGTAATTAACTTTTGCCAATAAAATTATTATTATTATTAAATAAAGCTAGGGAGTCTCAGTCGAAGGCTCGCTGAATAAACCTCAAGATGAGGTTGAAAAAGCTGTGCTGTTTTTGGGGGTTCACATTGATCCTATATTAAGATGGAGCTCTGACATAGACTTTTTAATGGGGAAGCTACGCTCCAATATTTTTGTACTAAGAAACTTGTTTCGCTGTGTGATAGCTGATATCTTGCAGCAGGCTTATTTTTCCTTACGCCACAGTTATATGTAGTTAGTATTCAGCTTGAACATAAATCAGTTAGAGTGGTATGTGTTTGTACAAAATAAGATATTAATTTATTAGAAAATGTTAAGAAAAATTTAAATCTACACGTAACACACCAAAATCTACATTCGCATGACACAAGGATAAAGTATAATTTAGTACCTAGGTACCATAGAGTAATAAGGTGTCACGATGACCCAGGTTGGCTTGCCCTTCGTTTCTATAACAAGGTTCCTGCGGAAATTAAAGATCTTTTTGTCTCTAGATTTAAGGATACGGTTAAGAAATTGCTGATCAGATGAGTTTTTGAACACCACAATGTAAGGACTTAGAAATATAAGAAATTAATTTAATTTGTTACGATGTATATATTTGTAATGTATGTAATTATATTTATTTTATATATATATACTAACTTTGTCGCGATTAAAACTTTTCATTATTTCAAATTTTGTGTATAAATATCAAATAAACATATTAGGATATTATCATTCAGATAATAGGATAATTATGATACAACTGAATGGTCGCTTTGTAAGAAAAACGCTAACGAGTAAATACAACATACAGTACATTTTTTTATTATATGCCGGACGATAAGTCATGTCATTTCGTATATTTTCTTAACTCAGATCTATACAATCGGCATTTAAGAAAAAAATTAACTTTACACGTCAATTTTTTAGCTATCTCCTTTTAGCTTTCGTCAAACGGCTTTGCCTCTCGTAGTCAGAGGTCACGTTGTGTTCTTAATTCAGATTGATCGGACCGACAAATAATAAAAAAATGACGTTTAGTAGCTACGTTATTCTACTTCTTATATCGAATTTTCAGTTACTTATGCCCGGTTGCACTTTTCAAGCAGGGCTTAAATTTAAGTTATGTTTAGAATGTGACATTTACGTATGGTCAGTATAATGTCAAATACAATCTGATTGACATTTAAACTTCAACTTAAGTATCAATTAGATTGTGACTAACATTTTGTTAAATCTATAAATAATGTCATAGTCTAAACATCACTTAAATTTAAGCTCTGCTTAAAAAGTTGGTGCAACCGGGCATTATACTTTCTTGCAAATGTTTTTTTTTAACACAACACATTTAAAGAGCGAGCTATAATGATTGAAAATTGCACATTTACCTACACTTAGAATAATATGCGGACGTAAATAGATAAACCAGCTAGCTTTACAGATGCAATACTAATAGTAATGATGTTTCCATTCGACTGTAAAAGTAGTTTTCAACTAATAATAACAATAACATGTACTGCATGGACTGCCACGTATACAAACAATAGATAAATTCATAAAAAATGTTTCCTTTAATTTTTCTAGAAACTTATAAATTAGTAATGTTAGCAATAGGAAATAATTTAAAAACTATATTTTATGGTTTTGTATTTTTTTTTCTTCAGGAGTTTGTGACACAGTCATTAAATTCGTTTTAAAAATCTAACAATTCGACTTTTTCATTAATTGTATCTTTTATGATATCATAAATGTTTTAAATAAAACAAATATAAGTCGATTTTATTCAAATTCTCACCTTACATAGATTTAAACACAAAACTACTCGAATACTTTGTCTGTCTCACATTCTTAACTTATTACATACTGTTTGTTTTCGCAGATTATTTTCAAAACTATGTATTTTCATTTTTCTTTTAATGAATTTTATACTCAATTTCTTAATACATACTTTTTATTCCTGCAGAAGTTGTTTTATTAAACATAAAAATGTCAATTTAGATGATTTGAAATATCGTATACAGTGACAGCTCTCTTAGGCGGACACCGACCGTGACCAGCAAACTGTCCGTCCATTAGAGGTGGCCGCAAATGCATGTAAATTACATAAATAGGAGATTAAAAACTGTCCAGCTAAGAGAGGTGTCCGGTTAAGAGAGCTATCCGCTATGAGAGTTTTCACTGTACACCTTAAATTGCAAATAGTAATAGAATTTTTACAAGAAAATTTGTCTTTAATTAGATTTTTTAATTTATAGTAACTAATTAATTATTATTATTTTCTTGACTGGTTATATTAATTTAAAAAGGAAATCTTGAATCAACAATCAGTTAATGTTTATTGTTTAAATTACCAAATTAATGTTCTCAAGTGAAAATTCTGTCCTCTGCAAAAATTTAATTTGATTAATTTACTAATTATTGCTTTTTTTATAGTAATATATACAAACGACGTTGAAAACTTTAATGTTATAATATAACCAAATAAACATTCTATAATTGTTGATACAAGATTTTCTTTTTTAAAAAATAGGAACTGGAATTGAAATATGTATTTAGAAAATACAAAGTAAATGGTTACCCCAAAATAATAAAAATACAGTGTAGTCTCTATAACGTGAACGTCCCCTAACATCAACACCCCTAAACGTGAACACCCGGTTTGGGTACTCTACACGTTCTAAACGTGAACCATCTTGGTGTCTAATATTCTAAAACGTGAAGACTGAACAAGAAGTTTAATTCTGCCAATTTTCTTCAAATGAAATTATACGAAAGCAGACTCGACAAAAATAGCATAATTGTTTTGGAGTAGTATTAAAAACGACAGTATACACATTTGCAGACGTGCATCTGCATATGTATGTAATAAAACCGAAACGGTTGGTTTGTCAGCTTTGACGTAACAGCAGTTTTCAGCCAGAAGCTTCCAATCTGTTGCACATTTTTCCGCTTATTACGTAAGTGCATGGGCACATTATTTACAAAGTGCTTCTAAATTTAACTCGTGCATTAGAAACCGCCTCGCATTAATGCGATCAACTCACGTCTCATAATGGCGCGTAAATCACTTCAGACTTTGCGTAAAAGCAGCCAGCCCCTCGCCGTAGTAAAAGCTATACAAATTTACGACAAATTAAATCTGTCTCGTCATTTTTACTGGGAGGGTGCGGGCGCAGTTGGTTGCGAAGCAATTTGCCTGAGAAATGCGCGGCAGTAAAGAATAGACGCAACAATCAGTCACCGTCTCGGAGCTAATAAGTTGTGCAATGCAACCAACACAAGTTGTGACGAGTAGTGTGAGAGGAGTCTAGACTATTTGGGAAGGGTGTTGCCACACAGACCCGATGGGGAGGGCGGCGTGGAACTGCAGGACTATGTCGGCGCAAGGACGAGGTCGTGGAACTGGGAAAGTGAAATCCGCGACGCATAAAAACTTCTCCCTCTCCGTCGACACATCCCCCAACTTTTACTACCCCATGCAGCTTCGCATCCGCAGTAAGCTTACAGGTGATTCTTAACAAAGGTAAACCAATACGTTTTCTATCAAATTTTTGATGAAAAATCGTTGTTTTGAATATGAATTTCTAATTTTATCAAAATTGTTTTAACACCATATCTTTCATTAATTAAAAGTTTTTTCTGCACAGAATGGAACTTGCTTACAGATTTCAACCTTGGTAACGCAACTGGGTACACAAATCAGTTCTCTTCACCACAGGTGTGGTGAGGGGACAAAATCCAAAGATTCTTCCAGCCGAAATGGTGTCGATTTAGTGGCACGAATGTACACCCCATGTGATACAAATGTCATTGTTTATCATCAATTAAACGTTGTTCATTGTCCTGAACAACAATGACACCTGTAACTTATGGTAATACTGCAAATGGTTTAAGCAAAAGTTGTTTATTTTGTACGGGGAATAACAATAAAATACAACAAATATGGGTTTCCGTTTAAGAAACTCAGACGACCTTGACAACGTTTTCGAAGTGACACATAAGTTATTTCCCATTTCCATTCATTTAACTTTTACTTTTTCGCAAACACTTCCTTCATTTCACTTCACTCGCAGTATCAACTTAAATAGTCCAGACTGTATATTGATGTAGTCTTGTGGCAAACCGATCTATCCCTTACGTTTTTGAGGATTTTATCCGCTCTTTAGAATTTTGTGGTATGTTGTACCCAATAATGGTTTGATTGATGAAGAAATAAAAAATTTTAGGAAAATTTCAGGTTGTGAATGTTGTGAGGTCAGGGCAGATTTAGTTTGTTAAAATCTTTTCTTATTTCTACTAGTAATCAGTTCCAGCAATGTCTTTTGCAACCCTTCTTTATGATAGACGAGTGAAGTAAAAGTTGAAAGCAACCCTATAAATCAGAACGAAAAATAAAACTCAGAAAAACATGACAAATTGATAAAGTCATAAAACGACTTTTTTCTATATTGCATTTACGGTCGGATGGCTTTCTTGTTCAAAACGATAAATTACATGTCTCTATTCTATTGGTGACATCTTAAGTGAATCCAAAAGAGCAAGGACAGGAATTTGACAGAAAGTGAATTGGGCTTCTTGCTTATTAAAAATCTGTTAATGACCCACTTCTCTATGACGGAAATTAATATATCCAATGAATCTGTCAAGCTTTTCTCACTCAAAGTGATGCGTTACATGATCCCTCGTTGAAAAATTAGGTATGAGTGATATCCATGTTGTCACAATATGTTACATGGCCTAGTTTCATGGTTGCCGCCATATCATTTTTTATTGCGTTTATCATTTAAATTTAGGGGTAGATTCTTTTATAAATCTCAGTGGAATTTGCTTTTGTTAATAGATAATTCATCTTTGTTTGGTGTACCGCAGAAAAAGGTTCACCCTTTTCTTTTATGTATAAATCCATTCGTTGATCATTTGGTCTAATAATAATTTAGGCTCTAAACATTTTTCAGTTTTCATGACTACGAATGACCTTCGCCCCATTTTAATTACTTACAATTTTCTTAATTATACACTTTGTAATTCAATGTGAAGGGGGAAAACTAAATAAAGAATGTCGTCCTTTAGAACTGAAAAGAGCGACAACATTGGCGAAAAACTCGTTATGTTGCGCATTTGGAGACAATGCGTCTACCTTTCCTGGTGAAACTGTGGCCAGTGGAATGAGGAAACATTTTAATGCAGCGCGCTCGCGGCGTACATCCCGACGCGTCTGGACGCCCTCGCTTTTCGGCCGGATCGATATCCGCAGACACAACACATTTTGCTACCCTTTTTATCAATCGCTCGTCTCTGTCGCGACCACACCATTGTTAGAATTCTATTTGTATTTATAGCACGTCGGCCGCTGAAACGGTGATAAAAAGAAACGCGAACGACGCTGTGGAATTCTCTTTTATCGCGGAGGAGGATCACGTAATAAAAATCGAAACACCTGAATCTTTATTGTTACTACAACCCCCTTATGTAACACAAAATGCCGCCAACAATTAGTGGGAAAAATACGATCAAAGACGTCCAGAAGTCAAAAGATGATCGAGGAATTCACAAAAGGGGGAAATTACCACGAAGCCAAATTCACTTAAGGAAAGTCGGATGACAAAAATCTATTAAAACCAAGATAATTTGAATAAAAAATTAGATAAAATTGCTTTTATGAAAGTGAAATGTAAAAGAGAAAAAGGAATATTCTTTATTATGCAGATGAGGAGGGATGATATCTGAATTTAAATTACGTTTAGTGTCATTCTCTGGCGAATTTAATTATTTTAATTCAAATTACTATTTTATCAACAAATTACAAAAAGTTGCAGCATTCTGCAGTATTTTAGGCACCTCATTATTATTTCTCACGTATTAGTAATGTTGACTTTCAGAATTAATCAAAAAGTATAACAATACTTTATTTCATTTTCACTTTCATAAAAACATAAAACCGCACAAAAAAATGTTAACATTTTAATTAGCGGACAAGATGCTTGTTCTATTCGATTTTTTAAAATATTTTAATTTTAAACGAAGTAAGGAAAGTTTTCGTTACAAAATATGACTTAAACTAGACTTGTTATTAGACGAACGTTTTCATATCAAGTTCTATACAGTGTGTAATCGAGAAAGTTTCACTTGTAAGCACAATTAATAAACAAGAAATGAAGAGAAGTTATGGGAGCAAAGGTCAATATAACTCCGGAAAAATCAACGTTTATTTTTGTTATATAAAAAATGTTTGAGAAGCACTGGATGTGATTATAAATGCCCCAACTGAGCCAAGTTTACTTATTATGTATTAACATGTATTCATTCAAAGAAATAATTAAATACAAACTAACTAATAATAACATTCATTTATTTTCTCAATCATATAGTACATTATTTGTTTACTAAGCACGGACTACCAAGATATAATTATTGTCGATTTTCTAATGAAACAGATGATCGAAGATTACAATACTTTGTTTCATTGATGTAAATTGCTACACTTTTATGAGTAGCAGTTATAAGCTGTAGTAGTGATACATAAAAATTGGCTTATAATTAATTAATTCAGTAATCAACGCGAGTGGATATTTAGAATTTTCTTCCGTTATCGAATTGGGTATGGGCGACATTGACCGAGTGACCGTGAATTTTGCTGGAGCTTTATTGTTTTACGATGTATATATTGTTACCCTAATTCGCAAATGTCGTAACTCCATTTTTACTAATTTTACAGGAGACGATAAAAACCGTAATGACAGTTTACCTATTAACTGTAATTTTGTTGTTGTTGAATTAGGTAATATAATAATACTTTTTTTATTATTTTGAAATGATTCACACACTATTGATTTGATCATATAAACTGACGGACTTGCGATAATTTCTTATTCAAATTATCAAGTACCGGAGTCACGTTGTTTTCTAAAATGGCCTTTAATAATAGAAAACTGTAAGTTTCTGCGGTACAATTTCATTAGTAGGTAGGTTAGTCGTTTGTTAACGAAATAGTGTCAAAATTGAGATTTGACAAGTAGACTTATGACATTTGCGAATTAGGGTAACGATATACATATATGTGTTTATACACTGTACAAGCGCACGTATGTATATCTCATAGACGAGCAGAGATTATCAAACAAACGACGATGCGGTCTTCTGGTAGGTCAGTTTTTTTATTCATGAGTTATACTATTGGTTTTTGCAGAATTAATTTTCTTATGTGATGAAGAATTTACAATATTACTATATTAATCGATTACATCCTGTACAGAGTGTTTGGGATATAAGGTAACAAACATTTTGTGTATGTATGTATCCATTTTAAGAGTCACTGTTTGTGATCTACTGAAATTTCAAAATCTTAAGTTAGCCATGACTTTTGATGTTTAAAGAAAAAATGTTTGACGCTTTTAATTTTAATTTTTGAAGCGAGCCAACGTTTTTGACAATAAATGTCAAAGTCACTAAAGATTAGAAAACAAAAGTGCTTAGCTGCTGCTGCTACTGCGTTTTGAAATTCCAATAGATCACAAACAGTGGCTCTTCAAATTGAAAAAAGTGTTAAGATATAAAAAAAAAATTACTGGAAGAATTATTTCGTCTATTTCTGCATACACAAAAAGTTTGTTACCTTATATCCCAAACATCCTGTATATATTTAACTTCGGGGATGTTCTTGCTGTGCTTAGTTACTTTTAAAAATGTAAATGTGAATCTACAAATTAGTAATTTTACTATCAATGTAATTTAATTTAATTTGTAAAATAATAGAAGAAGTGTCCTCATATTGGTAGGAATAAAATCAAGTATTTGCAAGTATGTAGATCAGATTGGAGACCTATTATTATTATTTTTTAATTAACACCCTTACTTGCTCCAAACTTTTAAAGAAAGCTAGAAACTTAGCATCGCAGATATAGTCAGTTCAGTATGTAAGAAGCATAACCAGTGCAGTGTTAGATACTGTGCAAGACGAAAACGTTTTCGCTTTCACTTGTACCTACAAGTTCAGTTGCATGTAAGGAATTTGTACATTCTTGCATTATTAGTTAGTTAAGTTAAATATACTGTTTCATTCGGTTTCCTGTTATTTTTTTAATCTTCATTATATTATACATCTTTTTCCAATACTCTTTTGGCAAGTCAAAATTTTCACTGTTTGAAGGTAATCGCTTTGTGCTACCTTCAAAAAAATTCTTGAAAGAGGTGAAATTACTCAGAAGAGCATTAAATTTTAAACAAAGTAAAATCAGTTTTAGTATATATATAGTATATAGTATATGTATATTGTGCTTATGGTACACCTGCTCTTATCTAAAAAAATATTATGTACAGTTCATATTTTACTATAAGCAGATCGATCGATAAGTTAAAGAACTTTTATGTAGCTATCTCCTTCTTAACTTTCACTGTCACGTCATTTCGTCGCATATTTTCTTATCTCAGATTTATACGATCAGCATAATATTAAAAAAATTATCTGTATATATAAGGTATACGATGAGAATCTTGTAACACTGCACATAGACGAAAATTATGTGATCAGATAATACATTTCTGAGTTATACACTGAGAACCTTATAAGACTGCACATAGTAATTTATCAGCGGAAGCTTTATTACATTATTATTTCCAAATTTATTTCATTTGCCATGTTACCGTGCGTTATTAGTAATGACACTAGTGATTTTGAATTGTCAGATTGAATTAACTTGATCTTTTGATTTATTGTAAAGTAATGTATACAACCGCCGAAAAAGTAGAAATGTACAATTATTCTGAAATGGAGCCTTGTTGAGAGAATTAATGAATGAAATGCATCAATGAATGCAATGAAATAAACCTTCCTTAATATTTTCTATGTGCAGTTTGAGTAGTAACCATAGCAACGTAATGTTAAAACCCCTATGTGCAATTTTATGACTCAGAAATGTATTATCTGATCACGTAATTTTCGTAATTCAAGATAAAGAATTATAAGAAAATTAAATACTTAAAAGTAATAAAGAACTTACAGTATCCTCTAATCTAATGTATAATAAGCATGTGTAGAATATTCGAAAATTTTTTGTAAAAGACAGATGTTTTTTGTAAATGAATAAATAAAATTTGAAAAGTTGAGTGCAGTAAAATATTTGATACATGTTGAAGAATCAAATGCAATTCCAATTAATGGATTTGAAAAAAATATCAGTAGGAAAAGATGTTTGTTCATTAAGAACTGTTTTGGAAAGTAAATGATATTTCTAAATTTTCTGCTATATCTAATTTGTTTCCTTTTTGAAGATTATATAATAATTTAGTATTTGAGGAAGAATCAAACGTATGTGAACTGTCAATAAGATGATTAGCAAAGCTTGAATCCGATTTATTTAATCGTAATGATCTTAAATGTTCTTTAATACGTGTTTGAAGATTTATTCCTGTTTGTCCAATGTATATCGCTTTACAAGAATCGCATGTTAAAGAATAAACTCCACTTTTTAACAAATTATCAAAAGTATCTTTGTTATTTATTTTGTAATATTTTGTAATAACAAAAGCAGAGTGTTTGTTCGAAAATTATCAGAAATATGGTTATGAAGTATTGAAATGAGAAGAATGAGAAAGACACGGGCACAGAAATAAAGAAGCAAACACGTATACTTCGCCAAAAGTAAGTACCTACTTCGGACTCCATTACGGACTCCTCAATACCATTGAAATTTGACGTACTTTGATAAAAAGCTAAATGCGAAATGTATCATGTCATTAATTAAGCCTTAGACACATATACGCGATCTCGACCACGATCACGATATCTATAGCGATGGCGATCACACGTTCTTTAGTAAATAAATGAGTCCGCACATACTGTTGCGACTTGTTGGCGATAGATTGAAATTGCTTGATCGCCATCGTTATCGTGATCGTTATCGTGGTCGCGATCGCCTATATGTGTTCTTCGCTTTATGTCTAGTTTTAATTTCTAGCGACCTGTGAAAGAAAAGTACCAAGACATCTATAAACAAAAAAGATTGAATAGAAGTTACAACTGTAAACTGTACCAGGAGCTTAAACAATTTATATAAACTAAATAATCACTGAAGTGACAGGCCATATGATAAGGACGACAGAAACAAATCTTTAAAAAAATAATAACTGGGAGACCAAAAGTTTGATACAAGAATGAAATGCACAGTGAAATTGCAATCCTGAAAATCCGAAAGTGGAAAGCAACCGCCACGTTAAAAATAGGGCAGAGTGGAAGAATTATATTATTAAGTAGATCAGAAAACCTACGTATTTTAAAACAAAAACTTGAGTTACAGTCACAGTCAAATCTTCGAGTGTAGGGATAAGGTATACTACATTAAAAAAATCTTTTGTTAATTCTTATCTATAAAGATGATATATGGATACTTTTGCAAATTCTTCTCGTAAACAAAATCGTAATCGGGTGTGAAAGCGTTAAAAAATAATTAGTTAAAAGCCAACGAAACAAATAATTACAGAGCAATTAATTTAATTAAAGCGGAAAAAATCATGACTAGGCAAAATAAGTGAATCAGCTGACCATAAAAACTTGCAATTAGTATTTAATTGTTTAAGGCAATTGACCAAATCAAATGTAAAGATCTTTTTATTACATTCAACCATTTATTAATTATTTCTTTATTTCAAAGTTTTTTTTTTAATTTTCTCCTTTAGCTTCATATTAAATTCATATTAATATATCTACACACTGTTATCCTAAATTAGAAGTATATGTTTTGCTAATAAAGCTATTTAAAATTTATGGCAACAAGTTTTTTTAAATTTGTTGACCTTACTTGAATTTCCTTCAGTTTTCTAGCCTTCGCAAAATCAGAATATTCTTACTTTAAAGACTGTTGGTCGCCAAACGTACATTATTTTTGGTTGAGGTTGTACATAATGGAATTTATACAATAAAGAAATTTATGTAGCTTATATTGTACAGCTTCGAAGTAATATTTCCTTAAAAACAATACCTGATAAGACCGAACATAAATAATAGGCATATTTGCGGTGTTGCTAATTGCGAAAACTTTATCTGCAATATTACGAGCACGCTTTACTTGTTCAAGGTACACGATACTGTTGTGTTTAATGTTTTATTGTTCTTATACAGCCGTGGGTGTGAGCTGAATAGAACGTTACGTAAAGTTTTTAACACTCTGCGCTTAATTCCATGGCTTTGGTTAATTACAGTACGCTTTCGAACAGTTTTCTCCAACGGCAATACTGCAAAATGGCGCCTCTTAAGCCCAATTGCGAAAGATTTGTCCTCAACAATCACAACTTAATCTCTCGTTGCTCTTATGACAAGTAATTATTATGTAGGTACAGTTGAAAGCAAAAATAGTAGACAAGAACGGTTTCCTGTAATTGATCTTTTTCATTTCGTCTTCTATAAAAGGCATTTTAAATGATTTCAAAAAAGTTTTAAGCTTGTCAAATTTTAAATGTCATCTGTGAAGTCGCATTCGAACAGTACCATTCTGAGAAAGAATAACTACAGGAAGCTGTTTCTGTCTATTATTTTTTGCTTTCGATGTAGATTGTAGAATAAGGGCATAAAGGGATTTTATGATTTAAAAAAAAATATTTAGTGGGGCAAATACACCTTGTTTATTTGCAATATTAGTTCGCAGCCTTTAATTTTCTGAAGTTCAACAAAATCTCAATGTCAGTGGAACACACTGAAACATTTTTGTCAAAACACCAATTAGCAGAAGGAAAAGAAAAACAAGTATTAATTCCCTTAATTGCAGAAGACAAACACCGTCAAGAAACTGAAACCTGAAATAGAATCAGGTGCAAACGATCCGTAACCCCATTCAGTATCCTGCTGGCGGCAGTATCGATCAGATCCTGGCTCTCTGGACGACGTCTCCCTTCCCCGTTCACAGGGTGCAGCTGAATCAGCTCCACCGTGACCTCTGAACCCTGCTGAAGGCTGTGACCTAGATATGAGAGCAGAAGCGAATCTTCGTGCGCGTCAAAGGTTATACAGAATTGTAGGCGGGTTCCTTAATGGGAAATGTAGCAGACGAGGTAAAAATAAATCTGTCGTAGATTGAATGCGAGGCGAAGATAGATATGAAAACGAAAGGATTTATACGATTTAATTCATAAAGTGACGATGCCCGCGTTTTCATTAATCATAAATTTATTAAATTTTTAAGGTTTTAATCAATCAATAAAGGTCTATCATTTATAGACGTTGGAAGTTGGATAAATCAAAATAATCAATCAATCAATAAATACCTATCATTTATAATGCTGCGCTACACAACGTGGCTCACCACCTTCATATCACTTGTGCAATAATCACAATCATTTTCATACATTCTACATTATTGCTTACCTACTAAATCAAAAAAAAATTATCTACTATAGTCGTCCAAGTTTTGCATCGGTTTTATGATCTTGCTATAAAAAATTCTTCAAAGAGACCGGCACTGCGGTGTCTGTGTCTCCTCTCTGTCGCTTTTTTTATAGCAAGACCATAAAATCGGTACCAAACTGGGACGACTATACCTACATTCTTTTTTGTTCTAGTTCTAGTCAGTGGCAGTTTTTTTCCAAGAAAAGACGAAACGTCGGCAGAAATAAGAATTTGTAACGCGGTATATCCAGAAGCCAGAAGAAGATGGCCAAAGGCAACGGAAACCTAGAAGCTTATCATTACTAAATTATGTTTATTGATTTAGGTACTCGTTCGAAACTACTGGAGACAATGACACATAAAGTTCTCGAAGCACCGTCTCATTTTAATATATCTAAAATCTTACTTGTTCAAATTTTCTAGGAGATTAAATACTTTTCAAAGACGACCATCACTGCTATATTATTATAATCGATCCTTTCTTCGCATATTGCAGAAAAATTATCAAGTTGTCTAATTGAGAACGACATTTTCGTCTCATCTTTCGAGGGACTCGTGTTCTTCGAAAAACAGAGCTTTGAATGCACAATGGCACTATGAATAAAATTATAATGTTCGTCAAACAGTGTTCAAAAATCTGGCTGGGTCATGAAGACAAAGTTGAAGAAAGCAAACCCTTCCATTCAGGGAAATTATTACGATATTAACGCTTAAGGGTAGAATTTTCTCCAAGAAGTAGATTCCTTTTAGATTTGTGCAGTAATCATAAGCGTTGCTGCCGTCAAGCTTCGCGTATTGATGTTCCAATTTTTTTTTGTTTTCATCGCGAGGTGTATTTACATAAAGTTGAAATTTGCCAACACCGGTTAATCAATCTAATTTGAACTGCTACAAAAAACTACCGCACACGATGGATAAAGAATGGAACGCCCCTTACCCGCATTCAAGCACCCCTTGCGTTTGCAACTCGCAGGTGTGCAACCTTGATCTTATTTACTAATAACATGTGTGTATAACAGTCTTGGTAGAATTTCACATGTACATATAAAATAAGTTTAGATTAAGTTTGTTCTTATCAATCAAAAAGTTATACAGCGTGGGCCAACAGTTCGTGGATGTTATAATGACCTCAATTAAATGATAGCCTAACTAACTTAAAATCACGCCCTACTCCGGTAACAAAAATCGAATGAATGGATAATACGTAAGGCCGTTTCAGGTAGCGCCATCTACTGTGTTGCTGATTTCTCTGCAGATATCAATTTATCAAATCGGAAACCAAACAATCTTCGACTACGAAAGCGGTGGATTGGATTATGTTTTGATGTTGGAAATATTGTCAGCTTTATAGGGCTGGTCTTTCCAACTGCCCGTTAAAGTTATTCGACGAATAACGTGATTCTTCTGAACGGTCGCCTGATTTTTATGAACTGTTTCCATGGTAGTTATCCGTCAGTCAGTTTATTAAGAGATGGAAAGGTCGGGACTTAATCTTGTTTAACTGTCGAAGGTTGTCAGTAGTTTTCTTAGAGTTCGAAAATTTCGTTCGAAATATTGGAACTTTTTTAAACTAGACATGCATTACAATAAATTTGTCTTCAATTGAAGTTCTGATTTTCTATTTGTGAGAAAACCTGTTTTTCAACGAGGATTTTCCAGTCTGATTAAGGAGTTTAAAACATAGACCATTAAAAGAGCAGAGCGCCGGAAAACACCGACAAAATCTTACAAAACGTCCAATAAAATAATCCCGGAAAGTCATAACGAGAATTGCACCAAACATTCTGAGCAAATCACTTAACATATTTCATCCGGAAAGCTTTCTTAACAGCAGCCTTACTTCCAAAAGTAGCTATTCACTCAAGATAATGGAGATATGTGCCGGTGTTTTTTTTTTCAGGGGTGGATTTTAACCAGACACTTGATTGATAACGGTAATGAAAGCGGTGGATGCCGGGGGGTGGTTTCACAACCCCCAGCTTTCATTGGTGGCGCGCGCATCTACTTCATCTGTAGTGCAGTCTGTGACCTGAATACTCTGATTGCAGCGCGCCGTCGCGGCGCCAACTCTGCCCCACGATTCATTTTATATCTCTTTGTCAAGAGTGACATCCTCTTATTGTTTCACTAACATTAGGGATTTGACAAGATTCTTTTCTTAAGAAGAAGACGTGTGTATATGTAACACCCATCTTAACGACAAGATATAAGTTAACCAAATTCAAACTATTTAATTATTAAACTATTATTATTTTACAAAGTTCGTTGAACTATTACAAATTTGCTGTTAAGAGTTCTAAAATAAATTTTGTGCAACACTCTAAAAATTTTGCTTGATTTCTTCACCTGTTCGAAAGGAAACAAATATTTAAAAACATCAGTTAATTCCGTTGACGAGTGTTCTTTGTTGCTTCGAAACTCCTCAGCATTTGTTATCTTCTTATTTGTAAAGGCCGAACAAAAGACGTCAAATAAACAAAGCGAAAACGTTCTAATTTACCTAATGAATAAGTCACTTTTGATTGCAAGTGAAAATATTTGGCAAGTGCATGTGTACGCGTGGAAAATTTCAATGAATGCCAAAACGTGCTGCAAATCTTCTAATTTAAACCAGCACGTTAATATCACCAGTGCGACTGACGTGAACTTAAATTTATGACTAATAATTAACATAATAAATCACTGGGAACGCAGGCAGATATGAGATTAATTAAACTAGCGCTACTAATCGACTTTATTGCTTCCAGTAATTAAATTAATAAACACAGTTAACGATTGCTAATCAATCGCTCACGGATATTACATTTTTAGCAAATCCTTCCTGCATTTGCGCTCTCTAGCTTCGTCAGTTTTTGCCCAATTTGAATCTGAAAAGATCATGGAAAACTTCCTAATACTGTTTTTATTTTTCTATAATTAAAATATTTAATGTATCAGGAGTTTTAACAATTGAGGTCTACTTGGCATTCAACATTTGCATCTAGGCACATTCCCAATTTTGAAATTAAAGTTTAATGAGGCGGTTCTTCCTGTCATCGCTATTTCTAGGTGACCCAAATTTGTTTAGTACTTTACGGAACTCCATTAGAACTACAAAAATGGGGCAAATACGTTTTTCTGAAGCTTGGAAGCTAATCCGCCTTTTCATAAGTAATTTTACTAAGAAAAAGGCAAATAAATGATAAAGAAACATGCGGCATTCCATTAAAAAAATTAGCTATCCTTGTTTGAACATTATCAAGTTTATTAAATTGCCCGTACATACTCTTAGATCACTTGGAATTTTTCTTAACGGTGTAAGTGAAAAAGCGTTTCAAGATGTAAAAAAAACTACAAGTTTCTAACGTCATTTGTTCGGAGGACATTTGCATATATTTGAAGTACTGCAACGGGGATGATTTTTTTTAATGTTGAATAACGCGAAAACAGTTTCTTTAGGATCTACGAGGGATACATAAAACTCACGTGAAAATTCAGTCCGAAATCCGAAAATGTATAAATAACACTGCCCTACTAAATTGTAAGGGGGTACATACACTTTTTTTTAATGAAACTTCAATGCCTAAAATTCTACAGCACTTTCTTTACTTTATGCTAGGTCGGTTTACCCGCATTTACACTGCATGTAAAGGGCTTTCAAAGAAAAAACTTCTCTAGCATGCCATGGAAAAATATATTGTCGAAAACGTATGTCTGTGCATGTGACACAAGAAACAGGGAAACATAACCTTACTTTTGAAGAAAGAAGACTCTTCAGATATTTCAAATGTTGTATTTATAAAAGTTGTGAAAATGTTCATTACGAAAATAATTTAAACATAAACGATTTCTGCTTTAACATGAAAACCATTTCGCAGGATAGTACGACAGAAATTATTTTTTAACAACGCCAAAATGTATCTGTCAGTTGACAACGCAAACATGTTATAAGCTAAGACATGTCTTTTTCGGTCTTTGTCACTTCATGGCACACTGCGAGAAGTTTTTTAATTGAAAACCCGTTATCTTGTTAGATTATGTTTTTACATTCTTTTTTTTAATGAAAATGGCATTAAATTAAACCTAAAAATAGTAAAAATTGAAATCCTGTAAAAAGTGAAAATTTTTAAAGAATCAGAGTCCACAATATCATTCTTTCAAATATTCAAGACATCAAGAAGCTAGAAAAAAAAGAAGATCGAGAAAAAAGATGGTGTTTTGCGAGTTAATTTTGGAAAAAGTAAATAATGATGGGAACTTGATATTGCGAATGTTATTAGTGATGAATGTACGTTTTCATTAAATGCCGAACCAAATTTTCTAAGATCAAAATAAAAATATTCAATACTGAAATGTTGTGTCATTTTTATTGTAAAAGTCAAATATTCCATAGCGAGTGCTACTTTTTAGTATTTTTTTAAATTCTTTTTTGCGTTTTATTTCAGTACCAGAGGATGTTAGAAGAAAACAAATAAAATAATCAACTTCTAATTTTAATTCTGTACAACTTTTATCTCAACTCAATTTTGCTGTAAAATTATTAGGAGAGGAAATAATTGAGAATCCTTATTTTTACACGTAAAATCCTATGTCTATATAATGCCCTAGGATCTAACAATGAGCTAAGAAAATATACGATGAAATGATATGATATGACAAAAGCCGTAAGGCAGTTTCACGAAAGTGAAAGAAGATAGCTATATAAAAGTTCGACTTATCAATCGATCGACATATACCACGCGGTCATTTAAATTTATAATTAGAGTAGGCTATGAATTTTGAATTACATTGGCAACACTCACCGTTGTCAGCTTAATTTGAGTTTGAATTGTCAAAGTGACGCTTCAAAATGTTTAATTTAGAACATAATTTTTTTTTACGGAGAGCTACTTTAAGAATGCCGAACGGCAACAAAATGGGTGAAAGTGTTCCATACAGCGCTGCGTAGATGATTTTCAAAATATATTTTATGATTTTTCTGTTGAATACCCAAAATTGTTTCAACAAATTTACCACTGTTGTATGGAGAAGTTTCGTAATGAAGAGGCTGTTGGTCGAGAAACTGGTAGTGGAGCCCCCAAAAATAGAAAACCTGAAGTTTTGGCGGATGTTGCAGCAAGAATGGAGCAGTCTCCTAAAAAATCTCTCCGCAGGCTGACACAGGAGACTCAACTTTAATATGGAACTGCAAGAAAATATTGAAAAATCTTCATCGATATAAAATAATGGCTGTTCAAGAGCTTTTTCCACGAGATTCTGGTATTAGAATGGAATATTGTCGGTATTGGATTTAACATTTTTCACGGACGAGGCATGGTTCCATCTTTCTGGTTATATAAACAAACAAATCGCCTCTTCATCCGGAGAAAATTGGTAGCAGTCTCGAGAAGGCGCATATTTGGACCTGTCTTTTTTGATGGATATGTCAATGCCGATAGATATCGAAATAATTTACTCGAACCTTTCTTCCAAAATCTTCATGATGATGAACTTTTGCATGGATACTTTCAACAAGATAATGCTACAGCTCACAAGACAAGGCAAACCATGGAACGAATTCACGAATTTTACGATGATCGAGTCGTGCAATTTCCACCGAGAAGTCCTGACCTGACCATTCTAAATTATTTCATTTTTCCATACCTCAAAAACAACGTTTTTCAAAATAGTCCCCAAAATCTTAAAGAACTGCAAAAAGCAATTGCTAATGTATGCAATGGCATTTGAAAATATGAAAAGGCGAATTAACAGGTGCATTGAAGCTGGGGGCGAACACTTTGAACATTTGCTGTGATTGTCAATAATATTGCATTATTTTTTAGAGCTTCATTTCCTTTAAATTAAAACAATTGCACATGAGAACCCTAAACGTCAAAATATTTACATAACCTTTAATTTACACAGCGAGTCGATCGCATGGTATTAACAAAATGAACTGTATTTAAAATTCGAGAAACTTCGCTTTTATTTTTTTCGATAACAGATCAAAAAATCTAAACAATAATAAAAATTAAAACTTCAAAAGTCGTAAAAAAGCAGTAAATATGCGTATGAAATTAAATATGCATAAAACTAACAAAACAGCAAAAACGCATTAAAAAAATATGCGTCAAATAATATCAAATTTTGAATTATATACAGTGTACGAAAAGTTTTACGTTGCTTTTATCCCTCACGAAAAGCATAAAGGTTAGAAATCCGCTCTTTAATTATTAGTATTTTTAATTAATTCTGCAGCTTCAAAAATGTAAAATAAAAATATTTCAGTAAATAAAAGTATGAAAATAATAAATTTCATTTTCAGATCATTTTTAATTTTTGTATTGATTTTAAAAAACATTTCTAATTTATGTATTTCAACAAATAAAAGTAAGAATAAGAAAATATTTTACTATGTGACATTTCTCTTGATTTTACAAAATGTTTGGAATTTATTTATTTACTTATTTAAATAAATAAAAGTACTGTACGAACACATATTATCTATTTTACATTTTATTCTCAACTTTTAACGTTTTGTTCTCGAATTTACATCAAAGTGGAATAGGCACCTTTTCCATTGACCCCTTCAATTGACACGAAGAAATGCTAACTGTCAAGAATTGTTTTTTTTTTAAATTTTAATTTAATTTATCATCATCGTCATTGCTGTTTTAGTTTTCCTATTAAATTAAAAGGGAATTCTTCATCTTCTTCAACTTCTAGAGAATTTCAGATCGAGAAGTTGGCAACACTGTTTTCGATTTAAAGTTATATTTAATTTTCTTTACCCCCGTTTCGACAGTACCTTTCAATATTTAATTTTATATTTCTATTTTTTGTTATGTGCCGGGTGTAAGATAAAAATACGTCTCAAGGCAAAACTCTGTTATTTAGAGTAGAATTTGAATAAGCAAAAAAAAATAACACATAAAATGGCTCCGTAAATACTACAAATTGATAAGACTTGCACTTGTTTTAGTGCCAACTTTTGCGTCAATTTATTTTTCAAATGGTTATGCTCCTTGATAGAGAATTTTATTCGTTCTGTTACATGCAGTAAGTGATTTTGGTCAAATGAAGATTTTATATTTTCTACCATCTTGACAAATGACAATTGACATTACGGAATGTCAGTTGCCAGTTAATTGTAATAAAGGCTGATTTCTTATTTGCAATTTTATGTCTCCTATTAAAAATTAAATTGCACTTTACAAAAGGAAACTTTGATAATCAAAAGGGACTTTTTCGCCAACTTGTAAGGAATTTGGGACTCGAGTGATTGGTGATACTGGTTACGTTTAAAAAAAAGTGTTGCCAACTCTTTGAATTCAATTTTTCTTCTTGTTTTCATTTTGTTAATGCTATTCGATCTTCATGTTCTGTTCTTAAAAAGTTGTCGACTTAGTTGTCGTTACCTGCATAGGGTGTTTCAATGATGATGCACCAAACTTAAGGTACACTTTTCTGATATTACTTGCAATAAAATATCTTAATGCAAGTTTGCAATTTGAACAACTTGAAATTTGCATTAGTTGGATGCATGTTTTTAGAAATACTGTAGCAATTTCAACCTCTGCGCGATTTAAATTATTTTATGAATGACACACAGCTCCAAGAAGGCAAGCGAAATGTTAAGGCAGGTTAAGGATTCCGTTCGCCCTCATCTACTGTGCGTTTTAAAAATATAAGATTCTCCTTTCCCTTCGGTTTTGTCAAAATATGTTCGTTCAAAAAAATTTAAAATTTATAATTTCCTGATATCTACCGACATACCGCGTTTGATGCACCTTCATTGAAACACACATTGAAATTTTCAATCATGTTTTTGTGTCAGGAGCGATTGTTTTTTGTTTCAATATTGTTTTTATTGACAAAATTATTTGTCAGAAAAAAAAATATAACAGTTAGTCCGTCATAAATATTTACTTGTACGAATATACAAAAATATATATGCAAAATATATATGCAAAAGAAAAACACACGGGATCATGAATGCAGCACTAGTAAGTTATGACAAATTGACATAAAAGTTCTTATTTAACCCCTTTTGAAAACTTCATTTCTCCAAAGGTTATCAGAAAGGAGCATTTGATCAATTACTGCTGCCTGCTACGGTTGCAATGAACATGCCAAATTGTAAATTGAAGGAACGTAGAAAACCCAATTAGGAAGAGTCTACGTTATCAGGTTTCTGGCTCAAAATTTCCCAAAATTGTAGAAGATTAAGCTTACAAACAATGTAAGAAGAAAAATTTTACATATGACTCTGAAAATCATAATCAAATCTTTTATACAGGTCATATATTTCAAGAGCTTTCATTACGTTAATTATTTTCCTTATTTTTGTGGATTGCAACATCTAAAAAAAAATGTAAGGAGAAGGACAAGTAATTTCAAATAGTGGTCTGATTTGATGAAGTCTCAAACGTCACCTGGGGAACTGACGTTTCGCAGCAACAACGATCGAGGATTTCCGCCGCCCCAGACCGGAAATACGAAATAGGTCAGACGCTGCTTCCTTTTCTGTCGTTTTTCCTTTACTCGCCGCGATGTAAAATTACGCAGAAACGAACTGCGAGTGCATTCAAGTGAAGGTTATCGATGTTCATTTCCTGTGAAGAATAGAGCGAGGTCACAGGGCCATGACGCACTCGCAGTGCACGGACAGCATCCCGACAGTGGCAACCTCCAACGCAAGGGCACATCTATATAGGGCATTCCAGCCGGGTCACTTTGAAACTGGGACACGGACATACGTATTACCGGGAATGATAACTGTTAAATGTGTGCTTTTAACTGCAATAAGGGGCTTAGAAGTGGAATCGAAGAGATCAACGAGCGAAGGCGACCCTAATTCCATATAATATCGAGCAACTTAAACAATACACTGTAGATTAAAGGAAATCAAATGTAAAAGGACTAATCTCCCAGGTTTAATAAAAATTTATAGAGGTAGGTGTTTGAAAAGTTTTGGGCTTACGCCCGTGATGATGTTCTGAAGCAAAAATTGCTTCGTTATTTATGGTTGCGAACTTGAACCAATATACCTATTCGAAATGAAAAAATTATAGACATTTTTTATTTGGATAATAGTCGTAAGTTTGAAGCAAAGCTTCAACCCCATTTTATTTAATTCTATTTCCTTTATTGATTATTTCTTTTCTGTAATACACAAATATAGATGAGATAAGACTGAACTACATTCAACTTAATATGTCTCCAACTAACTTGGCTGACAAAAAAAAATAAGATACAAAGCCAAGTTAGTCAATTATTCATTCGGCTATCTAGGACACCGAGGAACATAAATTTAGGAACAACTTCGCCGAGATTAGATTCATTTCGTTAAATGTCTCGTCTAGTTTTAATCTGATCTCTAACTGTTTCATCGTGCCATCTACTCTCACTTTCGCCATTGCAGCAAAGTTCTCCACAAGCGCCCGATCCTAGAATAGCGACAGCCTGTATAACCCAGTTCTAAAGCCGGTCGCGTTTCTAAATACGTCACGCACATACATACGTAAGATTTTATCTCAGGCTTCACTGTCATTTTCTATCAGTTCACACTTTCGGCTCTCTAAAAGTGAACCAGTTTCCTTTGACGGTATCTCGAAATAGGCGCTCGGCTTAGGGCAGAACGATAACATAATCTTCAATAACATACGAAAGGCATAATTACGCGAGAGAAAGTCGGTGTGTTGTTACTGGCTTATCTTGATTAATAAACCGTTACCAATTACAGTTACTAACGAATTAATGAAATCGTATGTTACCAATTAGAACACAATCAAAAAGAAAATACTAATGGAATTCACATATTGTAAATTTAGAGCTTGCACAAGCAGGACATTTTAGAGTGCAATTAAGAATCACTTTGAGTTCCCGAACGAAAATAACAATATTTCAAGAGTAAGATATAAACCAGTTACTTTTTAACGACACAGTTTTAGATTCGTATAAAATCTTTTTATTGCGACGGAGCTTTTGCGTTTTTTAGAACTCGAAAGTATATGGATATGGCGAGAAGGTAGTTTATGGGAGAGATAAGCTGTAAATTTGAGGTGGGCGATGGCGCATAGTGCTATGCTTAGGTTAGCGCCGCGGGTGGTCTTAAAATCGTGATAACGTGGGTGTAGTTCTGCACACAAACTAAAACTATAAGAAGAAGAAAAAAAAAGAAGCAGCTTGAAAGGCGCAGCAAACTAAAACAATGGAAACACGTATAGTCACTGATGTAGAGCATGTACAAATTTGCTCTACTCTGGTGCAATGAAATTACACCCTATAATTACGCAGACCAATTTTTAAAACGATTTGAGAATAAAAAATTTAAAAAGCATTTCAATTTTTAATAATAATAATAATCTTTATTGATGCTTAACCATAGGTTTACATACGTCGTATGGCATACGTAAAGAATAAGGTAAATGTAAAGAAGTACATTACAATTAAAAAGTTATGGAACATTTTTAGATTTTTTGATAGTTGTTACTTCAATACAATATTATTGTCATTGTATAAAACAGACACCCACATAGAGCTTATCCATTATTTAAAAATTCCAAACAAAATCATCCTCCAAGACTTCGTTACAACACTTTCATAAATATGTACATATATAATCTAACTTTATATACCCGCAGGTGTAAGGTAATATTTAATTCTAGTTCATTCCATAAATAAACTGGTCTCCAAGTTGCTTTGTTCAATGCTAAGATTTTGGCTCTGTGTCTCTTTCTGCTAGTATTTTGTCCACACTTTCATCCCAATTCTTTCTAGTTCTGCCTGCTGTCCTCCTTTCATGCCTTTCGCCTTCCACACTTGCTTTAATGGTCTCTCCGAGTTCATTCTAGTCATGTATCAGAACCATTTTAGCTGACAATCTTCTATTAATTTTTAATACTGGTTGTGCCTGTAACGGGTCTCTTATTGTTAAATTTCTTACTTTGTATTTTCTTCTGATTTTCACAAATATTTCATTTTTACGCTTTGAGTTCTACTTTTCATGTTGGTTGTAAGAATCCAGCTTCCACTTCCAAATGTAAGGATTGGTACGAACACAGTATTGTAAGCACTAATTTTTCTCTTCATGGAAACCTCTCTTTTGCCAATAAAGAAGTTTTGTTTATTTCTAAGTCTTGGTCTCCTTTGTTATTTCCATTGACTCCCAGGTATTTAAATGTGTGTACCCGTTCTGTGTTGTCTCCAACGAGTTCCAACAGTTGCCATTACTTTAGTTTTCTCTTTATTGATCTCAAGTTTTTAGCAGTCAGTGCTTGATTTCATATTTCAAATTTTTTCCCGAATACCACCAAGTCATCCGCAAAGGCACATTCTTTTATTCCTATAGGTTGCACAGCATATATCTGTGGTCATGACCAAGATGAACAGCACTCGGTAAAGAATTCCATACTCTCTCAAACAAAAAAACTCGCCTAACGTTTCTATATGTACCTAAGTTTATAATAAGAACAGGGAAAAAAACTTTGGAAATACTTTTCAAACAGCAACCATAACTAAGTCCGGATATTTCAGTATCTTGAGTAGTAGGTACATCAATTGGTTCAAAAAAAAAAATTGTAGAAAGATACCAGTCAACACATTCGTTGATTTTGACTGTTATTTATATCACACTCATTACGCTAACGTACTTTTTAAAACAAGTTAACTGTAGATGTCACATAACGAAGCATAAATCTTCCATGGTGGAAGGATGGAGAAAAAGTTAACTATACCTGGATTAATATCATTTCAAATGCTTTGGAGGACTTTCGGGAAGCATTCTTCCAGGCCCAATTTGTTTTATTTGTTTTACACTAGTGCTGTGAGCGAAAAATATCCAAAAGCAGATAGTGTGGACATAAAATCTGAGAATGGTCAAATAAAAATTGGCCTGGGATAGAGAACATTGAGAATGTTCGTGCACTTTTGGAAAACGAATTGCACGTCAGCAAAATCTATCCTCATTTGGTAGATATTGAATTCCAATGACAATTTTTCCCACACTACTGAGAAAACAATTACAGTGAAAGCTCTCTTAGGCGGACACCGACCGTGACCAGCAAACTGTCCACCCATTAGAGGTGTCCGCCTAATAGAGATGCAAATGCATGTAAATTACATAAATGAGGAATTAAAAACTGTCCGGCTAAGAGAGGTGTCCGCTATGGGAGATTTTACTGTAATAAGTTTTATGACGACTAAATCATAAGGTCTGCTGTGATTTGGGACTTGAAGAATGATATATCCCAAATCTGGACACTTTACAGGTCCATCCAGCAATTTGAAGCACTAACGTTGTACAATTCCAGATTAACTTTAAGCCAAAGCTTAAACCCTTAACAGCAATTAATTGTTGAAATAATCGTTGTTATAGGTTTAAACTACAGATTAAATTTGGTACTGGTGTTGTAGAACTGGGTTTAAACAACAAATTAGAAGTATTGTTCGACGTCAGCAAGATATTAACAGAGTTCCAAGGGTCTTGTTGCGGATTGCGGGTAGTGGTCATTTTGCATATCATTTTTAATTAATTAATTTAAAATAAGTAAATAAAACAGCAAACAAAAAGAAGTTAACGCACTGGTAGAACGACGAGATAAAAGAAGAAATAAAGAGGAAAAAACATTTATGGAAAAAGTATTTAGCAAAAAATAAAAACTCAGATGACTACCAGGCATACAAAAACCAAAGAGAAAAGGTGAAAAAGAAAGTAAAAGAGGCCAAGGCAAAGTCATGGGAGGAGTTCGGAGCCAAGATGGAGAAAAACGCTTCAGGAAACGCTAAAATGCTGTACCATGTCTTAAGAGGATTGAGAAGAGGAAAGAAAAATGTAAAAGATGCAGAAGGAGAAATAATTACAGAAGAAAACAAAATAACCAAAAGATGGAAGGAGTATTTCGAAGAGTTACTAAGTAGAGGTCACCTAGAATCTGGAAATATGGATAAAAACGAAGAAGAATACGATGATGAAAAAGGAAAAGATTTAGACGAAGAAGATGGAGCAGAAATAACAAGAGAAGAAATGAATAAAATAGTAAATTAAATCGAAATAGGGAAAGCGCCAGGAATAGATGAAACAAGGCCGGAGATGATCAAACACGTGGGAATCGAAGGGATAACCTTACTACACAAAATGTTGAATTTAGCATGGACAACGCAAACAATACCTAACGAATGGAACACAGCAATAATTACCCCAATACACAAAAAAGGGAATTTAATGATTGTAATAATTACAGGGGCATATCACTACTTCGTATTACCTATAATAGAAGAAAGATTAAAGAAAAAAATCTAAAGAACATTAAGTGATTCGCAGACAGATCGACGCAAAATTAGATATTCGCAACAAAACAACTTACAGAAAAGATAACATCGACTGCTGGTAAAATGTTAGTGGCAGCAATAGATTTTGAAAAAGCGTTTGAGTGTGGACAAAGAGAGGAAATTTGGAAAATTCTAAAAGCAAGAAAAATAAATAAAAAACTGATTGACATAATCAAAACCATATACGGAAAAACAGATAATGTAGTACGAGTGGGAGGAAAACCAACAGAAAGCTTCACAACAGACAGAGGAGTTAGACAGGGAGGGGTTCTTAGCCCCCTGCTGTTTCTCATTGTTATGGACTAAATATCCAAGCAAGTACATGAACCTACATAGGATACAGAAAACTCAGACCAGTTTATATACATAAATGAATTAATATATGCAGACGATTTGTTAATATTCGCCAACAGTGAAGAAAATTTGCAGAGCAAAATTGAAAAATGGAGTAAGGAAGCAGGGAAATATGGACTACCAATAAACATAGAAAGAAACGAAATAATGGAAATAGCAAACCAGACCGAAGACGACGTGCAACTACAAATACAAGGAAAACCAAAAAAAGAGTAAATAAGCTGAAATATTTAGGAACAACTACCAAAGCAGACGGAAAATTAGAAGAAGAAATAAGCAGTAAAATAAGTAAAATGATTGCATTATTCGGTTCACTAAACAGGCCCTTCTTTAAAAAGAGAGAAATAACTATGATAACAAAAATAAAAATCTATGAGTCGTGCCTATGCTTATATAGAAGTGAATCTTGGATTTTAACCGACAGATTAAAACAAAAAATAACGGCATGTGAAATGAAAGTGTTACGGAAAATTGCAGGAGTGTCCAAACTGGATAAAATAAAAAGTAAAACAATAAGAAAGGATCTAAATGTAGTAAGTGTAGTACAAAAAATTGAACAGCAAAAAAACTAAGGTGGTTTGGACACATGGTAAGAATTAAGGAAGATAGGACAGTGAAAATGATATGGGAAGCAGAAACCGAAATGAAGGAAACCCAGAAGAAGAAGGAACGCGGATGTTGCTGAATATTAAAAAGGAGAGGATGAAGCTGGACTCGTGCGAAAGAGTGGGCTAAAGGCAGAAATAATTGGAAGAAAATCACCACCTCTTCACCTATGGTAGAAGAGGTTACGGATAGGTAAGTAATTTAAAATAAAATGTTCTTCTTTCTTTTGCGCTAATGACCCTTCAACTTTTTTTAGATTAGCCTTGATTTGTCAAAAAGGATACAATGTGTATCTACGTTCATTAATCACAGACGTTCATATCTGGCGGATGGAAAATCTCATCAGATTCGTAAAAATTTCAAAAATTTACTTCGAATAGGGAAACTTTTCCAAAAATAAAAAAATGAAATGAGGAAGGTTCAAAGATGCAAAAATGATAACAATATGATCTCCAGCACCCCCCAACATTTTCTTACCATTCATAATAATAAGTATGAAACATTAACGTCGATTTGGATACAACGTTGTTAAAATGGTTAAAGGTTAGTATCTGATTTAGAATCTGCACATATACAAATGCAGTCTTTGTATGAAGCCCGTCCAGTGCAGACAGATGACCTCAATGACTTGGCGTAGGTCATGACGCAGAGTGGCAGGCGCGTTGTTTATTTACACCACATCCTTGCCCCTCAATCCTGTCATGATATTAAATACTATCGCCAACCGCAGGATTGTGTCACCCGCGACTGTGACACCATAACGCCCACCTTTTATCGACCTGATTTATATGTATACGTCATTCCTCCTTTATTATGCACGCGATTTTTACGGATATGTTGAAAATTTGATGGCGTCGGGACGCATTCATGAAAATGCGTTCGCGTAGATAACACGGTAATGTTGTTTTTGATAGATAGGGCCTTATACATGGATTTAGGTCAGATTTGTAATATAAAATTTGCATTTCGTTCAGCTCATACGAGCCAATTTGTTCTAAATGATTTAACTATTTTTTTTAAGTGTGAGAACAAGTTCTATTTTTAAGGACCTCATTGGCGAAATAAATTGCTATCGTTTAATAAACGCTCAAGATTTTAACGTGATAGTAATTTGTAAAGTCACTTTCATACCCCAGTTTGAATACAACTGGACTGCAATGTATGTAAAGTAAAGCTGGAAGAGGACAAACAAATGCGGTTGCCTCATTGTGCTAACTGGATTAGAAATGCACGGTAGCGTTCGTCCCACTCCTCCGCCACAAGCAAATGAGCTTTGCATGAGCCTCTTAAAGTGACCGGGTTCATTAACAATGAACTATTCATTAGTTACGTAACTCTTGTATCTGCTTCTATCTGACATTTAAATTTGCTTTTGTGCACAGTAATTACTCTGCAGGATAATGAGTTGATTGCAGATTCCATCCATCGATTAGTGGAGCTCTAAGCACTTACCCAGCACATTTTGTATTTATTTAGAATGTGCACGTTCGGTAGTCATCTATTGGATTAATCGACCACATGTTATCAAGATCATATCAATTTACTTTTGTATTCATTTATTGGGAAAGAAATCAGAAAGAATACAATTACAAAGAGAATGTAATTCTTAATTGTAAAAAGTAGCTGTTAATTTATTACGTATTAGTGACTGTAATATATCATTCTTCATTGCTATGATGCAAGTCAACGTCATGAATCTCGAGTATGACCTCATCGGAGAAAAAAAGGTCGAATTAAACCAGTTGTTTTCTTAAATATCGTTAGTATATTTAGTAGTTAGAACGACTTCGTCGGCAGAAACTTATTGCCCTACAGAATCATAACAATAGTCTTAAGTTTCCAGAAGCAGCTTCTTCTGGAAAATAATAATAATAATAATAATACTTTATTGTCACTCATCATGTATCAAATGATATGGACATTGTCAATATTAGATATAATTCACCAAAAATGATAAGATTAAGACAGATAAATAAGCGTACGTCACAATTAACACATTAAAAATTATATTACATTACAGTTCATAATTTCAATAGAAACATTAGTCAATGCAAGAAATACTTTGTTTTAGTGTATAAAATTAAATAGAGCATTAGTTATCATAGAATCAAACAGTTATAAACTCATTTACATGATAAAAATTTTTTTCGCATAAAAAGGTTTTAACTAAAATTTTGAAATGTTTTAAGTTCGTGTTTTTAATTGATGTAGGTAGTGCGTTAAAGACCTTTATTGCTTTGTAATGTGCGCCACGTTGATAAAATGTAGATTTATGTTTCGGAATACAGAAAACGTTGCGGTGTCTAGTACTCATAATGTCATATGTATCGGAATTTCGGGGATACAAGTGCTCTTGTTGTTTTATGAAAACGGCCAATTCAAAAATATATAAACTAGCTAGCGGTAATATTCCTAACCGTTTAAATAGAGGTCTACATGGACTATTCAATGGTACTCCACACATGATCATGATGATCCTTTTTTGGAGTACAAATATATTCGTAATGTGGCTGCATGATCCCCAGAATATTAAACCGTAGCGTAATCTAGATTCTACGTATGCAAAATAAAAAGCCTTTAGTGATTCTATTCCCACGTTAAGGTCCGTTTTCACGCTCAAGCAATTTGCGCAAATGTGCTTGTGCACACCAGGAAGTCGTTGCATGAAAACGTATTTTTTTGCTTGCACACGCTAAAAAGTTTAGCAAACTGCATGCATTTGCGCAAGCAAATTTGTATGCGCAAATGCTTGCACAAATCCATTTGCGCAAATTGCTTGAGCGTGAAAACGGACCATTAGATCTTAAGTTGTTTAGAGCAAAGAACGCGGAGCATAACTTCTTACATAAGGTATGGCAGTGCTGTTCCCAGTCAAGTCTGGAGTCCACATGAAGACCTAAAAAATTAACGACACTTGAGGCAGGCAGAGATGAATTTTTGTATTTAACATAAATACTGTAATTAGTTAGTTGTTTTTCGAATGTCAAAACGTTCGTTTTTTTTTCATGTTAAGACGAAGATTATTGCCTACACACCAATCATTCATTTGTTTAACAGTATGAGTGCATGCTTTTGAGATATTGGCTATGCATCCGTCAGAATTAATTACATTCGTGTCATCTGCATATTGAGAAAGTCGGCCACATGTTAATGATAAGGACAGATCATTGACATAAATTAGGAATAATGTTGGTCCTAAAATTGATCCCTGTGGAACTCCACGATGAATAGGTGATTCCAAAGATCGATATGTGTTAATTGTACCATTAGACTCAGATGTCAATGTAACAATTTGACTGCGGTTACTCAGATATGATTGAAACATCTTCAAGGCTATACCACGTACACCGTAGGCTTCCATTTTAGTTAGTAAAATATTATGGTCCAACATATCAAACGCCTTGGAGATATCAAAGAATATTCCCGTTACGTTTTGTTTCTTATCCAAGTTTTCATATATATATGTTAAGGTGTTGTAAATAGCGTCCTTCGTTGATGTGTTACTAATAAACCCGAATTGATTTTTGTTTAATATTTCAAATTTTGACAAATATGAAACCAATCTTATGTTCAAAATCTTTTCAAAGACCTTGCTAAGCGATATGGGCCTGTAATTATTGATATCAGAACTATCACCTTTTTTGTAGATTGGTATAACTTTCCCACACTTTAACTTATCTGGAAAAACGCCTTTATTTATTATGTATACTAACGGCGATGTTATATGATAGCAAATATGTTTGAGTAGAGAACAAGGTACATCATCTATACCCGCGGAATTTTTCGTAGATATTAATTTGATTATACTCTTAATTTTTTCCTTGTTGGTAGGACTCAAAAATATATTATCATTGTACTTAAAGTGAATAGAGGGCATACGATGTTCGTAATTTGTATCTGAAATTATGCTATTGAAGTGATCAGAAAATAACTGAGTTAAAACTTTCTGATCTGTGTTAGAATTTTCAAATGAAGAAATTTTATAGTCAGAAATCTTGTTGGGATTGACTATTTGCTTGACGATGTTCCATGTGGTTTTGGATTTATTAGGGGACGATAATATCTTATTTTCAAAGTATTTTCTTTTAGCCTCTTTTACGGCTCTGTTATAATTTGATTTCTGAATTTTATAGATGTTAAATAAATTGGGTTCGTTAAATCTTTTGCAAAGAGCATGCAAATCTCTTAGATTACAAGCAAGTCTATGAAGTGAATCATTGTACCACGGCAACTTCGAATTTGTATTGGAACCAAGTCGACATTTAACCAATGGAAAGTAAGTATTAAAATATTGCAAGAATGTTTCGTAAAAATAATCGAATGCATCTTTTGCATCATCTGCAGCAAAAACGTTTTCCCAGTCTTCATTGACTAGAGCTGATTGCAAACATACAATATTGTGCGGATCAAACTTCCTTCTGTAGATATTTTTCACTACATCAGAGTTGCAGACGTTCACCTTTTTAAGTGATAGTATTTGATAATAGTGATCGGATATGACTGAGTCGGAGACTTGGCAATTTAAAACATTTACATTTCTACTTACGAATACATTATCAATTAATGTAGATGTCGAGCTTGTGACTCTCGTTGGCTCGGTTACGAAAGGCACAAGATTAAAAGATTCAAATACGTTTAGTATATCTACCGATGCTTTAGAAACTTCTGCAAAATTTATATTGAAATCACCACATACAATTGTTACTGTATTTTTCTGAGTAATGTCTTGAAGTACAGAGAACATTCCTGCAATGAAAGTGTCCATGTTTCCACTAGGAGATCTATAGATGGTAACAACATTATATTTATAATTACCATTTTTAAATTGAGCACATGTATACTCGAAATCCTTTACAAAACATTCTGTCTTACATTTTAATGGGGATATGTTACATTTTTTGCTAGCGAAAATGCAAACGCCTCCACATTTGTGTTCTGATCTACAATAACTATTAACTAAGACATACTCACTAAGGCACATGTATGGGAGTTCGTCATATGACAACCAATGCTCAGTCAAGCAAACAATTTCAGGATAGGATAGTTCATGCAGTAGTCCTTCAAGAGGAGCAGATTTAGATCTTAAACTACGAATGTTCAGATGGAAAATCATTTGGCAAATGATTTACGAACGTTTACAAGCGATGCACTGGAGCACGATTCTTGGATTGATCATTGTTCTGCTTCTTTAAAGAGGCAATAAGTTCCCTCCGACAAAGACGTTCAAATGCTAACGAAAACAACTTGTCTTATTCAACCATTGGATGTATGTATATGGATTTTCCCATGAAATCTCTTGAGGTCATTTGAAAATTATTATTATTTTGCGTCATGGGACGCGTGGTAAAATCCGAACGTTTCGAAAACCCTGTTAAGTTTGCCTTTTCTGTCGACTATGACCCGATCTCCATTTCTATTATTAGTTATTACTTCTGAAAATGAATCCTGCGTTTCCTATTCATAATTCAGTAAACGAAGGCCTAAATAGGTGCAGGTGGTGTGCAGAGTGTCCTAAATTGGATGGTAGTATTCTGTAGGTATCTCAGTTAATTACGATGATCAAAGTCCTAGAAGCTCTTTGTTCATAACGACTTGGAAATATCTGACTTTCGTTTACTTCGTTACACCCAGTATATCAACGTCTCGAATCATACTTGCAATGTACCACTCTTGACAGCCAAGCATCATTGGAACAGTGCGGTATTGAATTAACCTTGTCGAGTGCAAGCAAGCAACGAGCGAGAGAGATTCAGGCGGGCCGCATCAATAACATAATTGTTGGAGAGCAGTGGGCTGTGACGAGGCCAAGGCGGCCTTGGTCGCGATCCGGTCAAGTGGCTGACGTCAGCTGCATGTGCACTGTCCTCACACAGGATGGTGCCACTTAGAGGGTCACACACTCACCCAAACAATTGCATACATCCAGACGATGCGCTAATTCAATCATATGTGACTGGGTTGCAAACTGACGTTCACTCGTTACGTTTCATTGCTATTATCTGTCAATTTATGTTCTGCATAAATCAATAGTCGCTACAGTTTTTTTCCTCCACGTTGCCCTGGTATCGCACTCGCCACATAAATTTGTAATCACAGCACGTGCCGTCTGAAATAGGGTATGTTAATAAGTACTTATTGGTCTAGTATTGATTTTTAATGAACCATCTATTTTGTTTGCCATTTCCGATTTCAGCTGCAAATGGAATTCTAATATTTTATCAATAAAATTCTCTCCTTCTCTTCTAAAAACTCAGAAAATAATACATTCGAGAATCAGTCGATTAAAGTTGAAGATCTGAAGAAAATTACTTTTGAACATAAACAGGTATAGAAGACGGTCGCAGTCGCAGTTGGCAATACATGAATTACCAGCCAATACATACGCCTCCCCAACATGCTTGGGTAAAATATAGGTGTATACAAAAATGTCCAGAAAACTTGAACTGAAACTAAACAATTAACTACAAGATACAAGTTCAAAGTTGAAGATCCTAGTCGGACAGCTGGGTAAAAACCGTTTAGGATGAAAAGTAACTATTCTGACCCCCGAAAATGGGGTTCTTTTTTGATTAAATTTCATTGTGCCTCAGTAGGAATCTCAGTTGGGGGTGGAATGAAAATTCCATAACATTCGTCTTCAGAAAACTCTCCTGGTTTTGGGAAAACAGTTTTTTGTTTCTCCTATAAAATTGCAAATTTAGCCTTTACCGAGTTGTCCTCAATTATTGAGGACCTTGCATCGTGTGTCTGGAAAACATTTATTTACAATAATAAAAATATCAATTAAAAAATATCGATCATCTTAGAGTCTCCTTTTATTTTGCTAAGGGTATTATTGATTTTATTTAGTTTTCAAATTAGAATTTTTGACTTTTTGATGCATAATTTTTCTACTAAATTCTTTTTAAATTTTTACCAGTGTCTAAATTGTAGTTTCATCAAAACGCATTTTTTCGACTTTCTTTTTATTTTTCGTGTTTCGGCGCAAGACAGCGAATCAGCAGATCAATGCTGAATACGCCCGATGACCTGAATCACGATTAACTAGCCAACACTTAAGTGTCGTATTCCTCCAACATTTTAATTATTAAAAAAACATTATTTTCAATACACTGTGTTATGATAACAAAAACATATTTTCCACATTCATATTTTATTTACTTATTTATTTTAAAATACATGCACAGTGTGCAACAAATGTGATTTTCCTATATTATCGATTTTTATTAATTTTCACTGATGCAGAACGCTTCTGCATTCCTTCTAATCAAACTGGGAAAATGCCAGGTGATTGAAATGTATCATTTATGACGTACATCGTGGACAGCGAAGAATAAAGTCGGCTTAAGAATAAAGTGTCCTTATTTTAAAAGATACACGAAAGTACCATAATTTATTACAAGCTACAATAAAATTAAAAAATATAGCCTCCTACCTCAAAAATAAAAAAAAATCACTGTATATTACTAATGACTCTTTATACAAACTACTTAACTAATACTGGTGGGATTCAAGTATTAGCCAAGATAATATGAGTGAAAAAAACTACACTTATTGTCGTTTATAAATTAGTTCATTTGGTTTTGTCTTTCCTTGTTGCAATCATCATTCATCCATTGAAAAATTATAACACATATAAACTAATCGATAACAAACAAAATCCATTTTTTTTTTTAGGGGTGTTAACACATTTTGACAGGCACTGTAGGTCTCTTTTTGTAAATAGATTCAAAAAATGACTTAAGGTAATGGATAATCCTACTAACTTAATCAATTCCAAAAACCTTTTGAAATTCTGAAGTGGAGACTTCTTGGCATTAATAATGCTGGTGTTTTGCAAACAGTGACGTCATAAAACTACGTAATAAACAGCCTTGCGAAACATTAAACGGTTAAATGTAGTCCAGTTATGTTTATTCGACTTTACAGTTTAATTCATTTTAAAACACATCTTAAATTTTTGTTATTTTTTTTTTTTTTTGTATTGATGAAGTTAACAACACATTTTTGAAAAACTTGATGTAATTATCTTATTAAACAGCAGTTTGTCATTACAGTGGTGTTCAGGTTTTTGAAATGTTCACGTTTTGGATACTAATTTGCTTATAATTCATGTGTATAATTTTATTAGACATATTTTTTAGAGTATGAATTGAAAAAACCTCGAATATTCATGAAACAATATTAAACAGTAAAGTCGTTCACGTTTTAGAACAGATGTTTATGTTTAGGGGTGTTCATGTTAAGGGACGTTCATGTTATAGAGACTAGACTGTATAACGTAAGTCACTAAAGCCCCACTTCATAGACGATGACTTAAATTATATATATACATAGAGGCTTCACACCCCTACGTGGAGTATTACCGCTCCGTGCTGGAACTCTCTAGATCATCTTCAGGGTGTGATCAATACCCATCATTTATTCTATCTTCTGACAAATCTTTTTTCATAATCTTCTATACTTTGCTTTGGTCTTCCATTCTTTAATTCCAATCTTTCTTAAGTCTTCTGTCACCTCTGGCAATGACGTTGTTATTGGTCCCCCCTTCTTCTTTTGCAACCAGGATTCCATTCTAATATTGAGAAGATTGTTTTATCAGTGCCTGACCTCCATATATGGCCCAGCCATCTTAGCCTTTGTTCTTTTATCTTCTTTACTATGTCTTCCTTGATCTCTTGCTTTAATTCAAAGTTCATTCTGCTATGGTATTCATTCTCTGATATTCTTATTGGTCCTAGTATCGTTCTCAATATTTTTCTCTCCAATGTTCTAAAGTCTTCTTCTTGTTTTTTTGTCATTGTGATTGTTTCCGTGTCATACAGTATCGTTGGTCTGTATTTATTTACTTTCGTTTTCTTTCGAAATATTTTACTACTTAGCAAGTTTTTGTTTGCCTGATATGCTCTGTTTCTTGCCACGATTCTTTCCTTAATTTCCATTTCTCTGCTCCCATCATTTGATATCGTTACGCCCAGATATTTAAATCTGTTCACTACTTCGAATTTGTATTCTTCTATCCTAGTATGTTGATTCCCCGCTTGTGATTGTCCCCCAATTCGCATAATTTTGGTCTTTTCTACATTAATACTTAATCCAATTTTTCTTCCTTCATTTACAACTTCATTTAACATGTTTTTCAATAATGCTCGGTTTTTTGGCCACTAGAACGACATTATCTGCGTAGGCTATGATTTGAGTTCCACCTGTTCTCACTGTACCCTTGTAAATTCTTCTTAAAACATTGCTAAATTGAATAATGTAGCAGACAAGGAATCTCCTTGCCGTAAATCCTTATTTATTTCAAATTCTTCCGTTTCCCCTTTTTGGGTTTTCACACTCATTTTTGTTCTTTTCATAATCACCTGTATTAACCTTCTTATCTTGATTCCTATTCCTAGTTCTTTTAGTGCGTTTATCAGTTTGTTTCTTTGGATGGAGTCAAAAGCTTGTTTAAAATCAATAAAAAGTAGTTCCATTTCCAGTTGGTTCGCTTGGGCTTTTTCTATTATCTGTTTTACTATGTGAATCGGATCAGTCGTTGATCTTCCTTTGGTGAAACCGTATTGGTATTGTCCTACTAAATTTCTTGTTGTGTTTATTAGTCTTGTTTGTATTAATGATGTCAAAATCTTGTATGCATTATTCAATCCTCTGTTATTCTTACATACTTTTTGGTCTCCTTTCTTGTGTATTGTAATCATTTGTCCCGTTTCCCATTCTTCAGGTATTCTTTCTTCTTCCCATATTTCTTTTTATTAGTAAATACGAATTTTCATGTAATTCTTCTCCACCATATTTTATCAATTCAGCATTTATGTTATCTTTTCCTGGCGTTTCACCGTTGCGACTTTTCATAATAATCTCTTTTACTTCTTCTTTCGTTGGTTCTTCATTTACCATATTTTCTTCTAGGGCTTCACTCTCATCTTCTTCTAACTTAGATATCTCTATATCTGTCAATAAACTTTTGAAATATTTCTTCCATGTTTCCATGTATTGGCTGTCATTTTCAGCTAACTTTCCATCTTCATCTTTAATACCAGTGGTCTTCCTTTTGTATACTTTGTTTTGTTCACTTATTTTCTTATAGTAGCTCTTTGTTATCTTCTATTTGTTTTATCTTATTTTCCATCCAGTCTCTCTTTGTTTTGCGGTTAATTTTCTTTGATTCCTTCCTTAATCTTTTATCTTCTTCTTTGTTTGATCTAATCCATTTTAATCTTGCTTCTGCCTTACTTTTCGTTACTTCTTTACATTTTTCATTGTACCATACTACCTCTGCTCCGTTTACTATTCTTCCTATTGTTCTTCTGTTTCCTTCTGATTTATGTTAGTATTCATTTAACTGTTCTTTTAGTTTTGCGATATATTTCTTTTTAATATTTTCGTTATTTAGTTTTTCTATATCCCACTTCCTGTTTATGTTTTTATTTTTGTTCTGTTTTTTTACTTTTTATTTCAATAGTGCTGTTACCATGAAGTGGTCGGTATCAGCACATGCCCCTCTAAATGTGCGTACGTCTCTAATTGTTGATTGTTTCCTTTTGTTTATTAATATATGATCTATTTGCGTGCATGTTTTCTGATCCGGTGACCTCCATGTTATTTTGTGTCTTTCTGGGTGCTTGTATTTAGTACTGCTTATAGGATGACTTAAATTAGTATTTTTTTTTAATTAGTATTACTAAAAATTAGCAAATTTCAGTCGAACTGGTAAAACAGAAAAAAAAACCCATTTTAAAGGGAGAGAAAAAGAATATCAATTTTGCTGCTTCAACTGCTGAAAAAAAGTACAAGAATAGACAATTCTAGGATGGGTCAATCAAGTGTCAGGAAAAGTTTGACAATATAAACTGTCACAATTGTCGAAATATGGGAAAATGAGTAAAAATTCACGATCAGTACCGTGTACCAATTTTTAGTAATTTTTGAAAATTTGTGAAATTATTTTTCATTTCAAAATGAAGACAGAAAAAAGAAAAAGAAATCTGCCATTTTTTTAAAGATTTATTTCATATTGTATGCGGATTCTTTTTCAGCCACACTTCCAAAAACACCCAGTATATATATTTTTAAGATTTCAGGAGAGTTATAACTTTCAAAACGACTCTAAAGCATTTTATACATTTAAATTTTTCACTGAATTCATTTTCTTAATATGCTTATTTGTATTTGAATAAGTGATGTAAGTGGCAATAATTTAAAAAAATAAATAAAGCACTTTCAAGAAACCATATATTATTTAGCTAAAGGCATATAACATTTTTTACTTTTTTCACTATTTTTTTAATATCATACGGGCCAAGAATTTCATATATGTACATATGCGTACACCTTTCACCTTCACTTTGCAAGGCACTTGAAGGAAAAAGTAAAAAATTTCTGACATTACCACTTGTAGAAAATATGTCTTTTGTATCTTCTGCAATAAAAATAAATATTTAGAATGAAACATTGAAATATTTATTAGGAGAATTGAGGCTGAGTTCAAAATTAACTTTTGCAATTATTTAAATTCAGGTGATTTTTTTTAAACGTACTTCAAGTGCGAAGATCAATCAAACCATCAGTACAACGGAGGCATCTGTAATTGTTTTTAACTTCCATTAACTCTAATAATTGGCAGCGCCGACTTGATCTTCACTTCAAGTGATTGTCCTCGAACGCTACCACACACACTTTTTTTTGTTGCAGCTAATGCACGGTGTAATTACTTAATTTACGCCACTTCAATTTTCTTTATAATGTCATCCATCCCATTATTGTCAGAAACAACAATAGAAAATGACACAATACAGCGCTACATTAGGCGTAATAGATGTTGTTATTAAAGTGTGTTAATGGTACTCGTCCCAGTTCGACATGAACGAACCGTGTCTAATTGCAATTCGGGCTAAATTTTAGAAGGAAATGCAGGACCCTATTGAATGCTCATAACTAGGGACCAGAGTCTTATATTTTACATGCTTGACATTGATCAACTGTGACATTCATTACTTTCAGATTTGGTACAAAACATCATAGTCGCAGATGAAAAATATTTGTCGTGATTTATACGAATATAACAGATGTGTAGGAGCGCTGACGTGATGACGTCAAAATTTGTTGTTCCGATCCCCACTCATAACAAAACTATTTGAAATAATATAAATGATATATGAAGAGGAATTGATATCGTATAATAAAGAAGCAATAATATCTGGAAACAACCTGACGCGAAAATAATTTAACTACCTACTTAAAAATTCCAAAAATTCCTACAATCTATGTGGGCAGTTTACCAAATATAGCTCAAACATTTTCACGACGCAATTTGACTTTAATTAATAAAAAAAAATAGGAATACATTGGATAATGAAAAAAATACTTCACGTACTTTTCATTCATTAAATAGTTATGTTTTTTCAGGCAAAAAAATAATACGATTTGCCATGTTTTGTGTTTTTCAATATTTTTTTTTAATACTGATTATAAATAGTATTTAGGTATACTTACAGTTCAGCAGTCTTTGATTGCAGTCCTGTATGTTCTATCGGAGAACACAAATCTGTAACAAGAGTAACATCTTCAGTAAAGAATAACATTGTGCAGCGGAAACGAATCGTAAACAACCATCGAAAGGAAATTTCCCCGCGCCGATCTATTTTCAGACCTCGCATAACAGTTCAAGTCCTGGAAAACTATCAAAAATTTCGGTATCATCCCAGTTCAAAAACATGTCACCGGGTGTTACAAAATATCCTCTAGGCCCGTCGTATTAATCAAATTGCGCAAGTCGTAGGCTTGCTCGTAGAATGCGGCGCCTCCGAGAAAAACCATAATTTTTGCATGCTTATTTACGCTGAGCCGCCGAGTAAAAGCGCTTTCACTTTTCACTTATATATCGGCGAAAATTGAAGCTTTTACATTAATTAATTTAATTACTAATAATAGGTTCTCAAGTGCGTGAGTATACTAGTATAAATATTTATGTATGCTAATATTTTAATAAGAGTAATAAGTAGGGAGTCTACGTTTAGCTCAGTTTCTTTATGTGCGACACGTTTCTTCCGTGACTTTGACGTTGTAGCGTACGGTCATGGTAAATCAAACTGAGCTAAACGTAGACTATCTAGTAATAAGTGATGTTTGAGGAAATTTAAAATTATGACGATATTTTTATTAGCACACTGCGAGATTTAAAACAGACAGAATATCTTAGACCCTTAGAAGTTTCTTAAACAACCAAAGCTCATGATCTTAAATCAGTAACTATGAAGGCAATCGGTTTTTGAAATATCGATTTTCATATGCACTGGGACACGTTATATCATACCAACATGTAACCCTCTGCTCAATGCAGCCCCCCCGTCCAAAATTTCATGTTGTAAAGAACCCCAAACATTTTTTGATGGATGTTTTTATACTGTTGTACATAACTGTAAGAATTAGACTTTATTTTATTAATACATTTTAATTAATACAGTTTTAAACAAATACACCCAAGTATCAACCGACTGGAATCTTTTTTGACACTATTAATTAAACCTATTTTGGCTCTAAAGAATAAGAAATGAAAATTCTTTAATTAGTTAATTATAAGTGTTGATTTCCGGACTTTCTCGAGGGTGGTAATAAAAAGTTAGTTACATTTATCTTAAAAAAATATATTCAGAATACGAGCTACAATACACAGGCAGGTTGTTTCATTCTATATAAGGCACCGTCACTTTTTTCCCTTAACACATAAATCATAAACACTTAAGCCATGAAAGGAAAACGATTTATTTATTGTCGTACATACATCAGCAACGCTAACTACTAGTTGTAACAGAATAGTTTCTTTTACACTAAACGTTGCATTCTGTAAATAAAATACATGTTATTTAAACAAATGGAATCATAAATGAAAACACGTTTAAATTCAAAATTCTAGTTCCCTCCTGTCTGTCTTCACTTAAAACGATCTTCGTGATTACGATGCAATAAAGCATCAAAAATAAATTCAAGTAAATAAAAATGAAAGACTTATTTTAATTTCCGGTGATAAGCGTGGGTGTTCTACGCAGAGTAAATTATGAAATTTTTGTTGTTTGTTTTTTTTTATAAAACTGATCCACAATGAATTAATTTTCTGTAGTCAAAAAACTCCAAGTCTTCAACAAAGTAAGTTGTGTTAATTATTTTCATTTCTCAATTTTTTAAAGATCCTGTATACAGAACGTGTTATGACTCTATGTTATTTTTGTCCTCTTAATATTTATTTTTAGTCCATATTCTTCTATCGTATCTTTCCATATCTTTAGGTTATTTTGTAAATGCTTTTCGGGGTTAGCCAATATGACCACGTCGTCTGCGAAAGCACACTCAGCTACAGTAGTTTTTTGCAGGTTTCTGTATCCTATTTCTAAGCCTTTAATCTTCGGAGTTACATGCTTGATTATATCATCCATTAGTATTATGAAAAGTATCGGACTTAGTACTCCTCCCTGTCGCAAGCCATCTTCGGTACAGAACTGTTCCGATTCCATGTTATGAGTTCTGACATAGTTTCTGTTTTGTTTATATATATATACTTTTTATTACTTCCGTTAATTTCTTGTCAACCCCTCGTTGCTCCAAACTCTTCCATATTAAATTTCTTGGGGCCCTATCAAAAGTCTTTTGAATGTTTATGAATGCAAGGTACGCCTCTCTTCCTTGTTTTAGTATTTTATCTATAGTTTGCTTCATTGTAAAAATATGTTCTTGGATGCTATGTCCACTCCTGAAACCACTTTGGACCTCGCTAAGTTGTGGTTCTATAATTGAGCGCAATCTGTTCCCCACGATTCTTTCATACACTTTCGCTACCGTGCTGAGTAGTGAAATTCCTCTGTAGTTACTGCAATCCTTCTTATCACCTTTCTTGTGGATGGGCAGGATAACACCTACTTCCCAATCTATTGGTATTTTGCTTTCCTGCCAAGCTTTATTACAAATATTGTATAATACTTCCATTCCTTTCCTTCCCATACATTTGATCATCACTGGGGTTATACCGTCGTGTCCTGGTGCCTTCCTTTTTCTTATTTCTTTGACAGCCTTTTCGACTTCCGCAAACGTTTCTGTGTTATTTGGGTTCGTCTGTTCCTGTGTCTCTTCTACAATCGGTCTTTGGTCGTTCGGATTAAGCAATTCTGAAAAATACTCCTTCCATCTATTCATTATCGCAACATTATCTTTTAAAAGTTGACCATTTTTGCTTTTTATGGTAATTGCTGTATTTTTATTTTTTCCTTTCCTAATTATTTTAGTTATTTTATAGAATAGTTTATGGTTATCTTTACTTGCCTCTTCAATTTTCTTATCAAATTCCTCCTATGCACTCAGTTTAGCTTCCCGGGTAATATTTCTAACTTTTACCATTTTAGTTTTAATCTAAAATCGAAGAGGCTTTTGAATTTTTCTGAATTACAGGGATATCTATTAAAAAGAATTATTTTTCAAGACAGTCAACTACCTTAGGCTCAGTTTTTCAATATTTAGTAAAGTGATTGTTACTTGCCAATGCGATAAATTTAACCTCTTTGGTAAAGTGGTTGTTAAACAAAATCTGTCTTTCAATCTATAAGATTCTGCTTGTTACTTAACAACCAAAATTGTATGTTAACCGTAAGTTGGTCACACTGAAGAATAAAGGTTACTGAACAGCATTTTTGGAAAGTCGAAATCTGTGAATAAATTCCATATCGTTCCAGTAATTCACGTGATCTGGCCGTTGACAAATTACATGTACTCTACTATTCAGGCCCATAGCGTTTGCTAAATCATATATATCATCGTTCGAATCAGACTCGTCAGAAAATATATTTACATTTCCCACGTTATTCATTTTCAATTTTTAAATCAAACACAAAGAAGTAGAATTGTACAGTCGCTTGCGCCAATTTATGTATCCCCTCTACTTGTTACCGCTAACAAGCAAATTTACCGACTGTTACTTTACCTCCTTGTTAAAAGGAATTTATGTCATTGTTAAGACTACCAGTAGATTCATAAACCCATTTTCTGTGCTAATAATCGGATAACGCTAACAGTCACTTTACCAATCGATTGAAAAACCGGGTCTTAAAGCATCATCAAGCTAGCGAAAGCTAAGTTTCAAATTGTGGGAGTAAATAACAGCTTCGATTTCATAAAGGTGCTCTGCGCAGAATAAATTTAAAAAAATGTTCTCGGATAAATAGACTCACTAAAAGTATTCGTGGAAAAACAAAGCCAAGTACTGAAAAATTCAGAACAAAAAATGGAAATAAGTGAAGGCAAAAAGCTCAAGCTATGAAACCGCTGAAGTGATGAAAATTCATGATTCATTGATTTTCGAAAGTTTGCTTATTAGAACAAGTTCCAGTTACATTTTGTTTGTAATGTACAGATGGACTTTTCTCCTTAATAAATTAGAATGTATTTATTCACGTGCTAACATACGAGTTATTTGTGATCGTCAAATATCTAAACGTAAGGAAAGAATTGGAGTTTATAAAACTATAAAAGTTTGCCTAAATTGTTGAAATAAGTAACATAAATAATTAATGCTATTAAATTAATTTATGTAATTTTCTCTTGAATTCTTTGTTTTGATCTTATATCATTCAAAAAGAACAAAATCCAAGAAAAATGTAAAAGAACTGGTTAAAATATTTAAAAGCTATTTTTTTAATATAAGTATGTTAGTATTATGACGCATATAAGCATTCCTAATGTTTATATTTATTTCACCGCAATGACGTTATTAAATATTATTGAATATTATTGAATAATAAATTATGTCGTTTATCGCAATGACATACCTCGTCTTTGTTACATTAAATGGTAATACTTGAATACTTTTACATTATTTTTTATTTATTTTATTTATATTATTATTTTTTGATAAAATTAAAAGTAATAATAATAAACATAAATATTAAACGTAACATTCGTTATTTTGGTATTAAAATGTGTGCTATTTATGTGCCATTTTTAGTACATTCATAATTCTTTTGTTGTCATACTTATCCACTGCCTAGTAGCAAGTATAAACGTCTACAATTGGTCACGAAAGTTATTTCAAATTAGATTTGATAAACAGAAAGTTTTATTCACACTGTATATTTGGGGGCAAGACAAGAATATTTTAAATGAGTTTTTAAGAGAATTTTTTTTTGCATTTCTAAATTTGATCAGTTGACCATAATAAGTAATAAACAAAAAGAACTTGATGAAAATAACCTTTTATCCAAATTTTGGATGATTAATTAGCAGTAACCAAAGTATTTTCAAGTTAACAAAGTCTAGAATTATACAGGGTGTCGCAACAGTGTGTTCTCGGGCCATATCTCCATAACTACTGAAGATACAAAAAAATTTTCAACACAATTTCGTTTTTAATTTAAGAGATCTATAACACAAAATTATTTTCATCTATACAGAGTGAATCAAAACAGTGGTGCCGGACACAAGTTTTTTATTTCAAATGGCATGCCCTACATATGAAACCAAATTTGGATTGCCCATAAAATTCTACACATTTTCTGTATACCATTGCCTATACCTAATCTAACCGTTCTTGACATATTTAACATTTTGTCTAAAAACTGCCATTTGTAGCCACTACTTTATTTATTCATATTTTATTTATTTTTAACTCTAAGAAAAATATTTTTGGTACAGATGTAGTTGATACATAAGCTTATCACAAGCCATTATTAAATATACTTTTGTCGCTACAGGGTGGCCATGGTAATAAACAAAATCTCAGAAATTTCAAAATGACAAAACTCAATTTTCTTAAATAGATGCCCTATATTTTTCTATCCTAAATTCTTCGTTTAATAAAGTACTTTCATATTTGTTAAGTATGTCTTATACCTATCTGAGATATTTTCTGAGATTATTAGATTTATTTGAATTATTTCATTTTTTTTTTTATAATTCATCAATAAAATGCAGAGAAACTAAACTTTATTGAAACTTTATTTAAAACGAGTTATTGTCTAAGGGGGCCGTGAAAAACGGCAAACAAATGAAGCTGTTGACTTTAATAATTAATTTTCAAGTGACAATAATGTACAGGCATTAGTTAGTTCGAAATGAATCCTGAACACAATCCGACACATAAATGTTCCATTTCTCACATAGGACCTATATGTACCAGGAGGGGATTCGAACACACACCTATAATTGCCCGACTAAGCGTCAAGCCCGTTGCCAGCGGATCCAACCAACTTTGGCTATGCAACAATTTAGTAAAGAAATAATTCAATACATCTAAAAATTCATGTCTTAACAAGTTTCCAATAATCTAACACTTTGAAAAATAATTATTAATGTCAACCGGTTCATTGTTTGCCGCGTTTCCACAGCCACCTTAGACAAGTGTTCGTTTTAAAAGAGATAATTCAAATAGATCTGAAAATCTCAGAAAATATCTCAGATAGGTATAAGACAAACTTAACAAAAATGAAAGTACTTTATTAAACGAAGAATTTAGGATAGAAAAATATAGGGTATGCTATTTAAGAAAATTGAGTTCTGTCATTTTGAAATTTTTGAGATTTTACCATGACCACCCTATAGCGATAAAATTATATTTAATAATGGCTTATGATAAGCTTATATATCAACTACATCCGTACCAAAAATCTTTTTCTTAGAGTTAAAAATAAATAAAATATGAATAAATAAAATAGTGGCTGCAAATGGCAGTTTTCAGACAAAGTGTTAAATATCTCAAGAACGGTTAGGTTTAGGTATAGGCAATGGTATACAGAAAATGTGTAGAATTTTATGGGCAATCCAAATTTGGTTTCATATATAGGGCATGCCATTTGAAATAAAAAAGTTGTGTCCGGCACAGAATGAATATGAAAATAATTTTGTCTAGGAGATCTCTTAAATTAAAAAAGAAATTGTGTTGAAAATTTTTTTGTGTCTTCAGTTGTTATGGAGATATGGCCAGAGAACACACACTGTTGGGGCACCCTGTATATACATGAAATATTATGGCATTAATCTCCTTTATCCCATTAAATATATGCACCTGAACGTTCGCGTGCAGATGCAAGTGCAAGAGATCCCCTGCCTGAATACGATCCTGTCCCTCCGGCAATAAACATAAACACATCCAAAAATATTGCTTCGCGTTCGATGTTTACGCATATTTTTAGATTTTAATCTCACTTATGAAACAAAAGTTATGGTTGACACATGCAAGGAGGAATGCCAAGGGATAAATAATAATAAAAAGGATGCACAGAAATACAAAAACAATTTACCTACACGTCTGTGGATCTAAAGACTACGACAAAACCATGGCTTTTTCAAATTGAATTCCCTATAGAATTTTCACTATTAAAACCGATTAGACCTCACGAGACCGGGTGCAGAAAACAATTTTAAGTGTTTAAACGCATGGAGGTGCGTTCACTGCAACGGCGGGACAGACTGCCTTTAGGTCTGGAGGAGGATGCATATGCAGCATGCAGCGACTCAAGGCCAACCGAGATGAATGCGGGGCGCTCGTTTGCATATAGTATAGCGCTGTTCACACTAATTTTAGATGTGTTTACTTGTAATGTTTATGCCCGTTTTAATATAAATAGTGTGGGCCGCGATGAGACTGAAAAAGCTTGAAACGTTAGGATGTAAAACGTAGTGCGTCTCAAGAGATTCCAATCAGAAAGAAAGCCTTCGGAAAAATCAGCATAATGTACAGTGATAGTCGAAAGTTGCGCAATAAACAAAACTGATGGACAATAATAAGCTGTGTTTTATTTATTCGTTAATAAAATGAGTGAAATTAAGGTTGCATAAAGTTTCTGGCAAAAGAAGGGAATGGTCCAAAATTTATTAATGAACGAATGGTTGCTGTGTATGGGGAAGAGGCAACATCTTATTTTCAAGTTAAATTTTGGTATAAACTCTTTTGATGATCCAAAGACCATACGATCCGTAGAGGCTCGAACTTGAAGAGTTGATGCGAGAAGTCGAAAATTTGTTATTATTGCTTCGTATTGCAAGATCGCTGTTATTGTCAATGAAGTCTGTATATCCGAAACAAGTGTCCCTAAATATTTTGCACCACGACTTGGGTATGAGGTAAATGTGGATTCTCAGATTGCTTACACCCTAGCAAAATGTGGTCACAGAAGCAATTGAATTGGCTATATCATTGAGACGCCCCGCCCCCACTAATCAAGAATCTATGTAGTGTGTTCATAAAGGCTCTCCACTACCAAAAAAAGACAAAATATAACTTTCTGGAAAAAGCTGATGGCAACAGTTTTCTGGAATGCTGAAGGAGTCTTGCTTATTGAGTATACCCCAGGGGGGTCTAACATAAATGGGAAGGCCTATAGAAACGCTATCCAAAATTTAAAAACTGGAGGTTTACAGAGCTAAACCCCGACCTAGCTCCACCAGACTGCTTTTCATTCAAAAAGAATAAAGAGAATTTGAAAGTGTATAACTGTTAAAAGGAGTTAAACAGAAAAATAAAGGTTTGTTATGTTAATGTGATACGAAATATACAATATATGTAGTTTAGTGGAACACATAAACTAAAAGTATATTTAAGAAAATGACTAACATAAAAGTTAGCTGTTGTTATTTCACCTCTACATAATTTAAGTGTTTACTGTTATTTAAATAATCTAATTGCAAGTGTAAATTTAAGCAAATCGTGCGGAAAATTTGGGATTTCAACGAAAAACAAAGTGTATTTTCGTAACTGTCTGGCAAAGTACTGACACTTCTAATCCCTTCACATATAACCGAGGATCATTTAATCTGGGGCAAGTTTAACGTTCAATTTTCTCCGAGCGTTGAATCCACTTTCGAATATACGAAACGTTATAGAATATGTGAGCCTTTTCTAATTATAACGTGTGACTCGGTATGTTCACTGCTGTACCAAGTAACACAGCACACATGCATTCAGACAGCGACCGGTCTGTATTTACTCTCTAACCTTGGAGTGATGCATTGCCCCGCTTAGAATATGTTTACTCGGTCTGGCTTCAAACAAATTTACATTTGGATAACGGATGCACACACGTAAGTATAAATCTGTCGATTTCGCGGGATTTCTCGTCGTTTTCTTAAATATTGGCCGAGCAAGTAAAACTGGCCTGCTCTCACGTCTGGTGTTACTGAAAGCTTCGTCGTATTTTATAAGTTGCATTGGCTGCTAACATTCCACGTGTGTCGTTTGCGCGCTCCAACAGAACATAAAACTGGCGCTCAAGGTTGAAGAACGAATTTTTTGAATTCTACTACACATTTGCGGATTCGTCGCAACGTTTCGAATAACGCTGACAAAAAATTCTGCCCGGAAGTATTCCTTTGCTCCAACACTTTTTATTTTTTAAAAGGTGTAACGAAATAATAACTCCAACGATTCTATAAAATAAAAATGATAAATGATAAATTCAAAACTAATTTTTATTGAAGATTGCAATAAAAAGTTTGCACAGTACCAAAAACAATCCTGTCTACGCACAAATTAGTCTGGACATTTGGTAAGGGTTTCCTGTGAAATATGGGCCTTGAGATTTTGGCATAGTTAGTTTCATAGCAGTTTCAACCTTAACCTGGCAAAGTGTAGGGGCCGTCGTCTGGCATTAACCTGGACACTCGTCGAGGATGATGTGATATCATGCACCAGTAATATGACATCACTCTGGATAGCAGTAATGATAAGCGATGTTGGTAAGCAGCTAGCTGAATACCTAACCATCCTCGAACGCAACTGGTAGGACACGGTTGCACCAAAGATTCTGAGAACGTATGCTCAGAAGACAAGGTATTCTAGTATCTACCCGGAGGATGGTTTTTATGAATGCCAAGTACGAAGACGAACATTCTTCTACATGAGTTCTGTCTCTACAGAGTGCTAATAAGTTCAATAGCAAGATCTTAATCAAAAGACGACCGCAAAATAGCTCAAGGACTTTCCAGAAGCAGATTATCTTTAGTCAGACCTAGTTGAAGGAGTGCTTGTCAAAGCAGTGAAAAATGTTATATTGTAATTTCCTTTACAAGCAAGGGATTTGCCTTGAAGGAGTGTTTATCAAAGCAGTGAAAAATGTTATCTTGTAATTTCCCCTACAAGCAAGGGATTTGCCAGAAATATGCAATATACTACTGAATGGTAGCTCGTACCATTGGCTCCGGCAGTCTTGCATATTTCTGGCAAACCGGTTTCTATATAACATTTTTCACTGACTTCAACTTGAGCCTCATCAAAGATAATCTGCTTCGGATAAGTCTCCTTGCGGTCGTCTTCTGATTAGGATCTGGGGTAGCAGGAACACCAATGCTAGAGGTGAGAACTTTCTACAATTCACTATGGCTAATAATCTGAACATACAAATATGGCAACAATCGGCAACAAACTTACCTTTGTAACAGCACAAAGGCAGGAAGTCATAGACTTAACAATTAGCACTTCTTCTGTAAGTAATTTTGTTAAAAACATGTCATCTGATGAGGAGAGCTGCTCAGATCACAGATACATATTGCAGTGATATTTAGTTATCACATGAGCAACTTGTAAATAAATTATAAATTAATTAATAAAACAAAAAGAGAAACATTTAAGAATGAAAGTTTCGATTCAGTTTTTACACAAAATTTCAAAATTAGAGTCGAGCAATAAAAGTAAAAGTAAAATGCAAAATGCCGAAGCTGAAATCCAGTTAAAAGTGTCTTCCCAGGACAGTAAATGGGTGGAAGACAAAATACATCAATCTTCATGGGACGAGCTCTGCGAAATTATGGATAAGCATCACACGAAGACAAAAGGCCCCCTCACGGAAAGATTTTTGCCTGTCAAGGAACAAACTTCTAGAAGGAGAAGACGTCTAGTGTACTTGCAGGACGGCCGTCGTGTTAGGCTGAATGCTATGAAGGTGCAGGACATTCAAGTTGACTACGAACATCTTTTGCGGCAACACCTAAAAACAGAAAAATGTTAGTGTATGCGGCAACACCTAAAAACAGAAAAATGTTAGTGTAGTGTAGTGAAAGACCAAGTGAATGAAAGGCCTGTTTAGTTTCAAAAGTGCAATGCGCCAAAAAAGTTTAATTTTAGTTAACTTCAGAAGAATGTTTGTATATGAAATTTTAGGTTAGGAATTTTTGTAATGATTAATTTTAAGTTTCACAAAGAAAAATACTTACGTTGATGAATGTCGATCAAAGTACGAAAATGATTAAATTAAATTAAGCTACTTACCTGTTAAATTTGTTTGAAAAACAGTAAACATTTTTCCAAATTTCATTAGCGCAAAGAAAGTAAACATGATAGCCAGTCAGGCCAACGTAAGTGTGTCAAACGCCCCAAACAAGGAACGGAAACCAGAGAAATTTGTCACCAGAATTCTTAAGCGCGACGCACGCGTATTCCATTTCAAACAAGTAAGGACTCGATGAAAGAGAATATGGGGGGAGATGATTAAATTCACGCGAGGGAACGTTTAATTCTTGCTCGAACTTCGATGCGTTCACACGTAAAAATTCTGCTAACAAAATTTAATTTTATTATTTGGAAAATTTATTACAAACCAACTTTAAATGTTTCTCGAATCTTAAACAAATAATTTTATGTTCATTAAAAATTATTTAAACTTGGAACTTCTTATTTATTTTATTAAAACATGTTAAAAATTTAAACAAACAATTTTAAAATAGGAAAATAATTTACATTGGCTCGAATGTAAGTTCTCCAAATGTTAAATTATTTAAACAAAGCCAGCAAGAGGATTTTAAAACAATTTTAAAACATCGGAAAGCAAAAGCGTGCAAACAAGGTTGTCTTTCCACTAAGCGAGTGCATTGGTTTGTTTCAACCAAAGGAGAAATTGTTTTCTAGATGTGCAAGCACAGGAAAGCAATTTGAAGTTTGGAAACAAATCATAAGAAAAATAAGTTAATAAACTGAGATCAAACTTTTGAAAAAAGACAAAGGAAAAATTCACCGGGTTTAAAACAAAACAAAAATTCATTATTCATTGCGTTGTCCAAGACATGAACCCAAGCCTCGACAAAAAGAGCAGAATCAGAAAAATTGAGCTAGTACAGGTAAAGTAAATTGTTACTGAAAAGAAAACTAAGAACAACCCGGAAAACACAACAATAATTTTTGGCTTCTCCAACACATTACCAACTCTTTCTACTCCTCGAGTACACAGCAATAATTTTTGGCGCCCAACGTGGGGCCAAAGAACAACAATTCTCTACTCTTCCAACTCCTCCATCACACAGCAATATGTTTTGACATAACTGGCTTAACTCGCGTATAAGACAAACTGTACTGGTCGACAGACCTTTACACCGACACCAGTTTGCCTATTCCACTGGCGAATCTACAAAGGCACTGAGGCAGCACTCCATCATCTCACTTGGAGGATGGAGAACACCCTAGAAAACAAAGAGGTCCTTTTAGCTGTCTTTTTAGACATCGAAGGGGCCTTTGACAATACATCCTTTGACTCGGCCACCTCGGCTCTGAACGATAGAGGAGTGACGAAGATTTGCTGCAAGTGGCTTGACTTCATGCTTTTACACATCACTGCTGGACGACACTTTGGCGGTGCGAGTTGCGGGAGGCTCATCCAAACTGGTGTGGAAATGTCTTATTGTACTCAACAACCTGGCGTAACACAACTGCGTTACGTTATTGTGGGTTCCGGGACACAGGGGCATTTACGGTAATGAACAGGCCGATGAATTAGCCAAGCAAGGTGTGGCTATGGCACATCCTGGCCCCGAACCTGCCTTAGGAATAAATAAAAGCGCTATTCGGGGCTTTATTAGTGACTGGATAAGCGAAGAACACGATAGATACTGGATAAGCAGACCAGGAGCCTATTCCACCAACAAGTTTGAAACCTTGCACTTTGCACTTTCCACTTTGTAAAAACTGAAAATCATTGTTTATTTTGGTTCTACCAACATTTTAGCAGATTATTGAATTAATTTGCTATTTATGAAAAGCATATTAATTTGCAAAGCCATACAATTCAATAACATAATATAACAATAGCAATGTCGAAAAGACAAGGAAACGCTAAGTGCAAAGTGTAAGGTTGCAAAGTTGTTGGTGGAATAGGCCCCAGGACATCGATATAGCAAAACCATCTTTAGAGGTCCTTGCAACACGAGAGCTGAACTGCTGGGTCTGAGCAGGTCGCAACTCAAGATCACCGCAGGATTACTAACAGGACACCTGACTGTTAAGGAGCACCTGTGGAGGATCGGTAAATTTAATGGTGACTTAAATTGCAGACTCTGCTATGGAGAACCGGAGACAGCAATGCACATTCTGTGCAGCTGGCAACCAGTGAAAGACCTGTACCGATTGGTACAGGGGACTTGCCTCAATGACTGGTTGCAATAATAGTACCAGGGTGAGCAAAACAAGCCTGATGGCGGCGGTGCCTCCGGCACATTTCTCGCAAATGGGTCCTGGTGTGAAGGGAAAAAAAAGGATCTTCGCAAGTTTCCGTAATCGTTTTATACATAAATTAAAAATTCATTCTAAGGGGTACGAACTTCACTGACGATGAGCTCGTATGTTCCATATTGCTCAATAGATGCTCGTAAATGTTGATTTCGTCACCCTAATTAGCAAACCTCCTAACTCCAAACTACCATTTTTTTCGGAAATAAAAAAACTGTCATATCAGTTTAATTCGACAAATGCTTTTGTATATTGAATGGTTTTACATACAATGCGCTACTTAATCAATTTATTTTAAGTGTATTAAGTTGTGTGCTCATTACGTTATTACAGTCTTTTTCTTTTGCTTTTCCCCTTTTGTCAATTATGTTTCCGAATATGTCAAATGACTTTCCAATCTGCAGGCCTACTGTACTTTGAACGGACTGGAAAGTCATTTGACAAATTAGGAAACACATTTGACAAAAGAGGAAAAGCAATAGAAAAAGACTGTATAAGGAGGTTAGGAGTTTTTTTTTTTTTTTTTTTCAATTCATCCTCAACAATAGTGGAGTTATCCTGACGTTAGAAACTATAGTGGAGTTGTAGGGTTTGCTTACACGGCATATTTTAGAATGTATTAGTAAATGACGCAAATATCTGCGATAAGGTCAAAAATGGAGGTTTGCTAATTGGGGTGGCGATTTGTAATTTTGATTAATACCTTTATCAAATCGGAAAGCGACGTCCATATGTTAAGCCGTTTACCCTCAGCTCTGCTGATCAGAAAAGAGAGGTACAAGCTCTCATTACTGATGACGGGTTTGTTGGGGTTCCTTTAAATCGGTAAGAGGGGACGCAACTTCCTCACTTCAAGCGATTAATTTAAGTGAGCAAGCGGAAGTGAGGTGAGATTATCTGAATTCTCCAGATTCTCTCTCAAAGTTGTTGGCATATGGCAATAGCCACTCGAGTCCTAGTGGTTCTCGTGTTTACTGCCTGGCAACAAGTTTTCAAAAAACCTGTGGAATTATTTTCAATTTCTTGTGATATTACTACTAAAAATATATTATTATTATTTATTACATAACCGCAAAAAACTGATACTTTTTTAAAATAACACAAGTATTTCACTATTAAATCGAATATGATTATTCGGATAATTATACACGAATTGTTAAATAAAATGCTAAAACCTGATAATAATTAATTTTAAACTAAATTAGCAATTACGAAACAAGACCGCGCACTTACTACAAATTGTTAGGAAGAGATTAAAGCATTACGTAAGAGTGGACCTCCGGATTTGAACGGAAAGGAATTTAATAAGGTTTCTGTTTTCATGCATCGAGTTCTAAGTTGCCTTTGTTAGATTTAATTTTACGTCATCTGTCAAACTGCACCAACTTAACGTGCATACTCACATAAGCTCCAAACTACGAGCAAAATACAAAGCTACTGGTCACATTCTGTTGCAATAGAACGTGAATTCAAATTCAAGGTAATGCACAAATTCTTAAATTACATTTGACAATCATTAAACGCCATAAAGGGTTACAAGTGTATCGAAATCTTCTTCAAGGTGCTTAGTGTTCATTCAGCAAATCTCTTTATGTGCTATATCAAGTGGTCGCACCTGATCAGACTTGAAAAAATTCAAAGTTTTCCACAGAATCAAATTCGGTTTGATCCCTTCAAGGAGAACTTTTCGCTTCACGAACTTGCCAGTATTTTTTTATTCAACTTTTGTGTACTACTCTTTCAGGCAATGACGGAAAAAAAATTACAAAACTTGGAAGGAATGTTCAAAGCTTCAAGACCAATGAAATATCCCTACACATTTACGGCCAAAATTTTTCAATTCCCTTTTAAATTCTACATCAAAAATAATTGGATGTGGAAGTACTATATTTTCGGGTTGCTGTTAAGCCTGCCGGTCTTCTACAAACTCCAACGAATGTCAAAGTCTCCAGACAATGTTGCAAAATGGGCAGAATTGAGAAAAAAGGAAGCAATGGAGCATCACTACCACTAAGTTGAAAGCCTTCATCAACGAGATCAATGAATCCTAATATAATAAACTCTGAATCTGTTTTGCGGTCTTTATTAATGACGTACGCGAGCGCAAAAATATTACTTGGAGGCGCACACGTGCTTTCGTATGTATCTCATTGAATGTATTTCTGGCGTGCATTTGTCGCAAACGGATTGTAAATCATAACCATGACTTCGAGCGTCGCGTACATTTCTGACCTTGCTAATGTCAATCTATTCTCAATGAAATATTAATTTCCAGCCAGACGCAGTTAATCAATACCCACCGCCACGAATGCAATTCGAGCGGTGAAATTTGATTTTCATGAATAACGAGAGTCGTTCGCACGCTACTGCCAAATAGATTTATTTTAAAACTGTTTGTGCCGGTAGCGGTATTTTTGAGTAGGTATTATTTTTCTGACTTTCATTGTTTACATTTAAAATGATTGATCTCGAAGACGTTTCTCTTAAACAAAGAAACACGAGAGAATATACATACGTTAAGTTAATGCAAAAAGTCAGGCTAAGTAAAGAAATCTGTCATAATTCATAATGCATTTTGTAAACGATTTTCACCACTAAGGCCCAGTTTTACAATCGTGAAATAAGGACGCAATAACCGTTCGCCGAATATCCTTTAATGTTCCTCCATATCTACGTCACACCTATGTCCACATTATTTTAAGAATAATGCTTATCCGACGATTGTAAAAATCGGCCTTAAAGATCCAGCTGCACAATTCCAGCTTAACTTTAAGCTAAAGCTTAAACCTTTATCAATTTATTGTTGAAATAATAGCTTGGTACAACTGGGCTTTATATCGGGCATTCGTATGAAAAATGTACCAGTATAAACTGTATTGTCCAGTGGGTAACTGCTAGGGAAGACATCGGGTACCCGGGTACCCGAATACTACCCGTATAATTGTTACCCGGGTATCATTTTTTTTATTCGGGTACCCGTTATTATCCGGGTACATCGAGTACCCGAATAATACCCGTGAAATTATTACTTGGGCATCATTTCTTAACCCGGGTGCCCGTTATTACTCGGGTATATCGGGTACCCGAATGCGATTATTACCCGGGTATCATGTCTTTATCCGAGTACTCGTTATTATCCGTATAATTTGTCAGCACAGAATCTCGGAAAATCATATACTTATCTGTTATTACATGTTGAAAACTTGATTATTTTTAACATTCGGACACTCATGTAAAATTTGTGAATCCGTTTATGTTAAAATAACCAAACTTATACCCGAACTTACCCGGGTACCTGAATTTATACGGGTACCAGTGTCAGATCCGGACCTCAGTTTTACACGGGTACCCGAATTTATACGGGTACCCGAGTTCTCTAGCAGGATATGTCCGTGTATAGCATGCTTTCTACAAAAACTTGATTGATTTAACGAGCAATAATTATTTATTGTTCTAAGACTGGTTTACCTAGTGTTTAAAACTGAAACAATCAGACTTACTTGAAGTACCAGATTATAGTAACTAAACTAATGAGAGTAAAATAAAAACAGAAAACCACCACCAGAAATAATCACAGTAGAGCAAGAGAAGAGAAAAATGCAGAGTGGAAGAATAGAGTTTAAAAAAATATTAAATAACAAGGTAAAAGTCAAAATTTTTGGAAAAAGCAGTAAAAGAGGAAGTAGAATGTATTATGAACAGTAGAACAATGAGGTGCAAAAAAAGGAAACATATACATACATATAAAAATAAGTAAAAGTGAAATATTGAAGACAACTTCAATTAGAAAGGAATAAGAAACTTAAAAAAGAGAGGAAACGAAGTAATCAAAATGAATTCGTTTGCAGTGGAATTGGTGGAAGAAATAGAAGAGTGCACAGACTAAACAGTAAAGGTTATCCTATACATCAACCGACACTGAAAATGTCAAATCAATTATTAAATTTCCACCAAGGAAAATGGATCAAATGGTTAAAGTAAAAGTTAAATTAGAGGAAGGGGAGGTGATGATGAAGGAAGAAGAAAATGTTGTCACCCATAAAGAGATCTGCACAGACTAAACACTAAAAGTATATTCAACAAATGAAATAGCAGCATCATCCAGCAGAGAAGAAGTCAGTTCAATCATTAAGATATTCCGAAAATGAAAAACATTGAAGAAAATGAATTTACTAGCTACATGTTAAACAAAGAGATACATTAGAAGAGAGAAAAGAAAGTGAAAAAGAAGGAAATGATGTTGGATAGATGTATTTGCCCAATCCACAAAGAAAGAGGACGTACAGCTCAACAGGAGCTGAAGACATGGCAGAGGAGAAGTGACTTTTGTATACCGGAAATCCTGTAGAACTAATGAAAATGATACTCCATAATTCACACGTAATTTAATATTACGTAAGGTCTGCGGCAAGGAGATCCGTTATCGTTGTTATTTAAGGAAAGAAGTCAAAGTCCAAGAAGGGGACAATTAAAAGTTTACTCTTATTCGATTGGCAATCGAATCTTTTAATAGCCCCCTTCTTTAACTGCTATGCTGCTGGTTTTCTTAAGTTCACAATCGCGATCAGAAGCACTTTTAATTGTTTAATTATTTAATGCACACGGGAAAAAATATAAACTAAACCGAAATATCAATACCCGACGGACAAAAGAAGCTTAATGGTAACAATCTAAATATGTAGTCTCAAAAAAAGCAACAGAGCGGAAGCTGAAGAAAAAATTGAAACAAATTAAACGGTATTGAAAGAGCAATATAGAAGGATGCAGGAAACAAAATTTTAATTGGTCCCAAAACTAGGAATACAAGTTCTAAGGAGAAGTGTTTCATTGCTTCAGGGCAACTGTAATAAATGAGGGAGAGGAAAGAGTGGGCCACAGAAGAAAATTACTGGGAAAAGATGGTGTCTGATAGGGTTAGAGCAAGTGCGGGAACTAGAAGTATTCCAAGCAGCCTAGAGGTATACCCATGAAGCAATTATAAGAACAAGAAGTTTCTATAAGCGAATTATGAAAAATTAATCAAAGAAAACAATGAATTTTGGTTATAAGAATCTTTGGACAAGAGAAGTAGAAGAGTAGTGGAGATGTACTAATGAAAAACTGCTACGACATGAACAAAAGCCAAAAAATTATAACGTAGAGTCTCAAGAGATGAAACACCAGATTACTAATTAACAAGAAACTAACAAGCAGTTCTGAACAAAAAAAACTATATAAAACACAGTCATTACATTTTAGTGACTATGTTTTACAGAATTTGATTGACTGAAACAGCATTTTCTAGATCTTTGAATGTTTTTGGACATCCAACTCCAAGACAACATTCAATAGTTTGAAACTCAATCCATTTTTTTTAACATTGGAGATAAAGCTGCCTTTAAATCAACCGAAACGTTAAAGGTCTTAGAGACCAACCTTCATCTAATTTGGACAAATAACACTTAACCATTATTAAAAAAGTACAAAAAAGCTCGTACATACTCGTAATGGTACATATAAAAAGCAAAGCAAAGGTACCGTCAATGAACAAAAGGGAACCCGATTACCTGAGAAAATTAAAAGTCAAATTTAGATGGTAAAAGTGGAATTATCAGAAGGTCCAGTTTGAATTTGTTCGTATTAACCTTATAAGTTTTCTGAGTCCACAAATTTGGGAAAACATACATAGCATGCCATCATATTCACGAACCGTGTGTGAAACTTCTGATCACATGAATTTTTATGAAAATTTGAAAGAAGAATTATTACATGCTGACGCTCTCAGGACAACTACAAACGAAATTAATAATAAAAGTCCAAGACAAAAATCAACGACACAGTCATAAATATTTAGCGGGGGTTAGTTTCACATAACTTCAGTTCGTAAATTTATCAGGGCCTCCCATCTGCCGTTCCATACATCACTTCGTTGGCCAGCCAACGTGCGCTTATGAAGACGACTAAAACCTCTGTTGCGAACTGACAGAGCATGGCGAGCTTTCTGCAAGACGATGTTACTTTCCGATGATGACCTGACCTACGTCAACTGCCTCCGTGCTGAGGAACACACCGCTCTTCTCAACGTGCAATCAACTCGGCAATTACTTTAACTTACGACCGTAAAAATAGTGCCCTCGAGCTTCGCTATTTGCGCTCTTCGAATTCCATCTCTATTTATAATGCGAGCCTCTCGTAGTATTTATACATTCCAGATGCACTCCATAAATGAGGTTACAAGATCGTTCTTGACTTTCTTTGATATTATTCAACCTAGAGAGAAAATCAACCTTTACCTTGTTCCATATGTAGGGTTACCAGGCTTTACGATTTTTTAAAGATTTGAACAGTTGTCCCGGTGTCCACCGACAAGACATCGATTCGTCCGGAATTTGATTTATTTCAATTCTGTAAATTACGTATTGCACCATCCAACCCCAACCAGATGTCTTGGTGTTTTCTGGGAGGCATTCGACGTCATACACTTTTCCAGTCTCCACTATTATTGTGTTATTTGATGAGGTATCGTCTGTTTGTTTTTAGTAATACAAATAAATTATACCACAGCTCTCTCCCCCTTATTCCGTACGTGCACGTGCAAACCTAGTTACGCTTTGTTTTCTTTTTCAGAACTATTGTATATTACTTCAATTCCCTGAAATGCAGAGGTATAGAGAGCAATAATAACTGAAGGTCACATGGTCTCTCATTCTCTTGTTTGTAATTCTAGATATCTTACAAGAACGATTCCTAACGAACAAGAGACCAGCTTATCTTTACTTAATCTTCGTGGTCTTCAGTTATTATCTGGTTATCAGTATGTGGTCTTCTATCCGAAACCCATCTAGTAATTTGATCGTGTTTCGAATGCCTTATCCACATATACTTTGAATAAGTAATTTGGAAGAGGATATGGTATCGTCCACAGTTAAATAAGATATACAGAGGGTTGATAGTGTTATGACGCTCTAACTACCAAACTTCAAACTCCACATAAAACTTCCTCTCTGATGTTGTCAACAATCCACAAAAAAAAGGGGGCAAATGGAATGTTTATGAACTCTTACTTAAAGTGCATCTTAATGATGCGTCTGTGTTTTCTAAATAACACAGTACTTTGTAAATTCTGTTCGTTTCGACGTCGCCGTCTTTATCTAAATTAAACTTTATGCGCACGACGTCTCTAAGTCGGCAACTGCAATTTGAAGTGCCCCGCCTCGCTTACATTTCGAATGTAAATGCGTTCCGCGAGGTCTTGACGGCGCATATTTGTACTTTGTGCGCGTTCTGAACGTCTTCCATTGTATCCCGGTTACTTCCAATAAAAACACGACGTGCCTACGAACATCCGATGAAATAAAAGAGACGGCCGAAGGGTGAGGGTTAGAACAAAGCACGCATTGTGCATTTGCTTGCACCGAATGCGCATCCCTTTGCTGCTGCCTTTCAAGGCCTTCAAATACATATTCATCGTGTAACTGGGGCAGTTTTTCACGATCCTTTGATTCTTTTATCGTTCTTGTTTGTCGTCGACCTTCAAAAGTTTTCTGCATAGAATTTATTGCTAGATTAATTTACATGTTATGAAGTAGGTATTGTGCTTCTTAGACATACGACATCAATTTGTACAACATATTTTCATTTGACGACATAGTTGTTGAACTTTTGGTAAGGTACTTATGTGACTGGTGTTGTATTCCTACAAAGAATTTCAGTAGCAAGAATCCAAATGAAAGCTCAGGAAGTAAAACCCTTTTAACATTGCAAAATCTACGATCAATTAATCACAAAGGTTTACATTATTTCGTCCCACAATATATTCTCGTGCAACTAACGGTTACAAAGAAATCCGGTCTCCTATTTCATTTCCCTTATAAAGCCGCTGTTTGCTTAATATTTCTGCACAGCGCGTATTACCTGTATGTAAATTGCCCATTATTAATGTTTTAGAAAGTCGCTTTTTTTCCGAAACGCGCAAGTATTAATATGGGCACTTTTCCATTTTTACGTTTTAGGTCGAACGCCTACTACAACCTCATTATTCAGCGATGATTGATGGTCGGGGCATGGTTGGGGCTTTGTCGTTTCCAGGCACCGGCCATATGCATGCGGACACATAAACTCCGCATACAGAAAATTAATATTAATCTGACGTGCTGTTCTCACTTAAATGCTAATTGTGTTGGGAAAGGCTCTTATAGATTTTCCGAATTTTTTGTAACACTAAAACGTCAACGTATTGGATAATTTATCTAGAATAAATGCAGAATATGAATAGAGACGATCAACTTCAAATAATCTGCACTTATTTCTTCCAGTTTATTAAAAGTATGCATTTATGAATAAACAATTATCCATTCCAATGGAAAGTAGCCCAGGTAACACGAATCCTAAAACCCGATAGAAGTCCAAAAAATATTGGACTATATCAGCTACCAGCCTTTTGCCACTCACCTCCAAACTGTTTGAAAAACTACTTCTCTCAGCGAATGCATTATGTAATTAATAAAGTAAATGAAGACCTGAAAAGTATGAGATACTGTTCTGCTGTTTTCCTCGTTGTAGGTCAAGCTTTTGACAAGGTCTCATATAAGGGTTTATTATTTAAACTTCAGCCTTTTGCTACTCATCTCCAAACTGTTTGAAAAACTGTTTCTCTCAGCAAATACATTAAGTAATTATTAAAATAAATAAAGACCTGAAAAATATGAGATACTGCTCTGTTGTTTTCCTCGTTGTAGGTCAAGCTGTTGATAAGGTCTTATATAAGAGTTTATTATTTAAACTTCAGCCTTTTGCCATTCTTCCTGTCTCCTAAATCAAGTTCTGTAAGTAATTTATTTACTTTCCTACCTTCTGATTCTTTAAATTCTTTTGTTAGTTTGGTCTTGAGATCGGTAAAAGGTGTCGCAGTAATTGGTTTCATTAGGAAATCGGAAATCAACTCGGCAACGTCTGTTTCCAAATTTCCGTCTACATAGTTGAACTTGGTAATTTCACCGATGATTCCAACTTCAATTTGCAAAAATCAAACCTGCACATTTTTTCGTCAAATCAGACACACGGGCCATTTGACGTTTGATGTTATCGTGTTATTCTCGTTCATGTTCTGTCGGGGTCACCAATTAATTGTAACAAACAGGGCAAGTTACAATCTTAGTTTACTGAATACTATTCACTCCTGGTGCAACTGTCGCTAACGATAGGAGAAATCCAACTACAGGTTCGGAAACTCTGAAGAAAAATTTACACAGTGGCTAAGAAAATTGAAGATCGAAATTAACGATAACAAGTCAATAAAAGACTACCCTGGAAAAGGCATGCTCATAATACTAAAAGTTGTAATGCTTTCGTACTTTGTTTTGTTTATTTCGTCGTTTACTTCGTTATTCGTCACGGAAGGCAGTATTTTAATTTGTGTGTTTTGTTTGTGAGCTGGTTTCTTATTTCTTATTATAGTCTCTTTGTTCCTGCTCGTACTCACATGCGCCCAGTGTTTCGTTTGTACTTGTGTAATATTTCTCGTTAATGTGGCTTGTTCCCGTTCGTATTCACATGAGCTCAAGAACTCGATCTATTATATAAATAAATAGAAATAAGCGCACTAACACATTTTTGTGAATCGCAATCGAGAATCGAACTCGAGTCTTCTACTTTCGCGGCAGATGCTCTGACCATTGAGCTAAAGCGACATCGAGTTCAGTTATCGTCTAATACAAGGTTTCTATAAATGATTCTAACATCGCATTACCTCTGATAAACTAATGACCATGTGCCACTAACCACCGATACTGAACACAGCCATTGGTAACGTCATCGATTTTAATTCTTAAATAATCAAACATCTTTTTCAGAAGCTGATTTGGTGCAACATCATCAATTTAAGGAATAAGTTGTAAACTCAATCAAATTGAAACATTTGATACTGGTGTTGTGTTTTATCAATAATGGTTTATTTAAAAGTCTCAAGTTTATGACAGTGTTGACACTGACATTTCTCAGATAGTAGAATACACATTCAAAAGGAGGTGGAATATCCAACGCAATATTCAATGCCTACTTTGATATTAGAATCATTTATAGAAACGCTGTATAAATTAGAATAGGATGGTAAATTTTTGATATTGCCTTTAAGCAGGACAAACATTGTAAATAAATTAATTAAATAAGGAGATTGTTAGATTGTTGTTTCTATTTATTTATATATTATTCGCTAACAATCTCCTTATTTAATTAATTTTTTCGATCTTTTATATTGATTAGAAATATATTATGTTGCTTTCGTGTGTATCTAACTTTTTTTTATTAATGCGGTCTTATTCCCGTTCATCCTCGACTTCGAGATCTCGATCTTTTATTATTACCTACTAAGAAATATTTTATCATGACCCTTTTGTGTAAGTGTAATTTTTTTATTTCTTATGTTAATAAAAGTCATTCTTCCCCGTTTATTATCTTTTCCAGTACTCGTATTTACGCGCCACATAGCCGCGAATGTTTTCTGACGTATAATTGTGCATGTGGATAGCAAATTCGCAACTATGCTGCTGCATCAATAAGCTACCACGCACGAGATGGCCAAATTGTTACTGCAAGTCGGCTGGATTGCAATGGGGCCCTCGAGCAACCTCGTATTTACTTTAATAATAAAATGTTGTTCTTTACTATTCAAAAGTCACAGTAAGTATGAATGTTTTATCTTGAAGAACAATTTGAAAATGAATGCTGATTAGAGAACCGAAGTCAGAATGGTAATTAATTTAATTTTGAAAATCACAACGAAAATTTAGTTTAATGTTATTCAATGCCTTCGCTTTATTTTACTTAACTCCCTCCTCTAACACAACACAACACTTGAACACGTTATACATATAGGTCTTTTCAATATTTTGATATTTTTTTAGGTTTTTGTCTAATAGTCCTCTCTCGTCTTCACCCGAACTGGTCTCCCATCTTCTAGATATCTAGATGTATCACCCTAAGGCCTGGTTTATCAAACACAAGTTCACTTTAAGTTAAAATTAACCTTCAGTTAATTACCATAACAACAATTGTCTTCATAGTAGTTACTATGGGAACAAACTGAAAGTTAGAGTTAACTTGTGATTGATAAACCTAAGTTTTCGTCTGATGTTCGACTCGGTCATTTACTCGCTTCTTGAGAACACGAATAAATTTTATAATTATGGTGAGTATTCTTTGAACGTTTTAATGAAGATGTTGTAGTAGTTAATTTGTGGCCCCAAATGTGTGTTGGAATGCTGCGACCTCTTCTCTGGCATCCCACGGAAATGGGTTTTGGTGTAGTAGTGGTGTTGTTTGAAAGTTGAAGAATCTCCTGATGTCCTACTTCATCGGTGATGGTTTAAATTAGAACGGGGGATGTTTTCTTCTTATTGCCGCTTGTGCATTTACTACGGTTGGTGGAAATTAAACTTTGGGCTCTCATTCTGGTACATAATATCACAGCAATATGGAATCGAATTCTAAGGAACGGCCTTCCATTCCAATGTTGAAATTATCCAGAATTAATTCAAACAAACATAAATTCTGTCAAGTTTGCTTGTATGATAGTCAGCAGAACGTTCAGTAGATTCACAGTTGCTATTTTATAGAGTATTCATCATGCTGATTGTTAACATACCAGCAACTGATGTCCCAAATTGACAACATCTTTTACAAAATGGCTAAGGGGATCATTCTAATCGGGGTTGCAAGTTACAATATGGTATGATCCTACTTCCGACCATTATCGAGTCTACACAACGTCGTATCTTGTTACCACCAAACATTGCCGTAATTGAAGCTTCTTACCGGTTGCTAAGGATGTACCACCGTTGGCTAGGTTGCAAATCCGATTAGAATGACCCAAAAATGTACCGAAAATTAATTTGTCTTCGTTAAACTCTGTAACTAATTATAAATTTGTAAATAAGCAAGGTGTAAGTAGTGAGTTATATTATGAGAAAACCCTGACCGCAACTACAGGTATCACCAACTTGAGTGGCAGTCAAACAACTCTCATTTAATTGTTTGTTAAGCATTTCAAGTAAGTTTGCAATTACTTGAAGAAGAAACCAGAGATAACAGACTGTTGACTGTATTGTGAAATCAGCTTCAGTCATTTCTGTCAAACCTAAATGTGAATTTTTGAAGAAAAATTTTCATAATGTAACCAATCTTGATTACAAAAAATACTGTAACGAAGCACTAATTGATCTGATTATGGTAGTAAAGCGGTTGTAATTAAAGGAGTTTACAGTGTTGTAGTTGCTTGCGTAGGAGACAATATTTCACCTGAGTTATTTACATTTCGTTAAGCATTGCGTGCAGTACACCCATTTCAGTCGTTCCCAGACGCTTTTATGTAGCAGAGTCTAGATGACCTTCTCACACCATTTTTATGCGCGACCGATTACCATTTTCATTTAAAGGTCACTGGTTCCAATGAAATACTTCCACTTGATCTAAAGATCACGTCTTCACCTCTTTCGATTAAAGCTCCGCGGCGCGCTATGAAAACTGCCTTTGTTGGGTAATTTATATGTCAGGTCTTTCGCTATAACGCAAGACAAAGATGTATGTGAGCGCGGAATTGAATTACGAGGATGGCGAATCGATAAACTTATTTCCAAATAATATATTTCGAAAACCTATTCCATCGCCGTGACGATTAAAAATCGATACCTAACTAAAAGCTCGCGCTTGATCATTATAACGCAAGGCTAAAATACAGAAAAAAGTTCAATGTTCCATTTGTTAATAAATCAAAGTAGCAATAGAACGAACTTGTACGAGCCTTAACCCTTACTCTTATTATAACACATAGGAGTATGATATTTCACAGTCTAAATTAAACAGAATATTAATTGGTTTATGAATCAAGCTCAGTGTAGGAGATCCATTTCTTTTTTTGGCTTCTTTCAGAGAAATTAGACGTTTTTATGATTTTTTCCCAGATTTTATTTAATATTAGAGCTTTGCTCCTTTTCTGACGTAGTTACCGCAAAATGAATCACTTTCTTACTTGACCAGTGAAAACAGCTACTATTAGGATGATTCATAAACACATGAGATACTTCATGCCCCAAAACACTTTACACGTTCAAATTTGCATTAAGCTAAACTGACAAACGAGTTCAAATTTCAACATTTTTGTTTTTATTAACAGACCCCTCGTGGTTCCAGTATTACATATCTCTCGTGAAGGAAACTTTGGCAAACACAATATGCGGTTCAAACTATGTCTTCCGCATATATTATACGAGGGAGATACCACATTAGAATGAAAAAAGAAACCTGAAATGTCTAGGTGGAGCAAAAAAAGTGAATCGCTCGTTCCAGAGCTGCTTGGCGGTGCATTCAAACAAACTGTTCCTGTTTCCTTTAGCGTTCTATCGCATTGTATGAAGACGGTTGCATGCCGGATGCATTCCTCTTAGATTAGATAGGACTGTGTGTCTCGTCTCGTCTGATAAAACAGGAAGCCTCAATAAGCTGTTCTCCAATCGTGGCGAGCCTTGAACAACTACTGTCAATAGCAGGAATTACTAGGTCATCACCGAGCGTTTCAACTATTCCATTAATATTTTTAACTCTGTCGGGTTATTTTTATTCTCAACGCACGGCAGAATGATGGATATAGACATGTACATACAACCTACAAAGAAGTTCACTGCAGCACGATTATTTACGTGCGGTATCTTTTTACGATGGCGTAAATATGAATTATTTCGAGAGCGTGACGCCTAAAAATCTTTTGCAAAAGGAGGAGGCGGTTGAAACGAACGGCAAAAGCGTGCATAATGCAAGGCTATCAGAGTTTCCGAACTTATTGATTTCGTTCCGTGGCGGTTGCACTTCAAATTTATGGCCGCTAATCCTGAAACGCTGCCAAGAATACTTTTCGCGTCATGCCACAACTGCAAGTTTAAGTTTCAAAAAGTGAAACATAAGAAACAGGCGTTCACTAAGTTGAAAGCAAAATTTATATTATTTTAAGTCTTATTATTCACGAGGCCTAAATTAGAACACGTTTCTCATACAAACATTATTTGTTTCGGCCCAATTCATATTCATTTCGAAGTTAGGTCATTCTCAAGAACTTGTGTTGAGACCCTACCAATTTATAAAGAAAAACAAACTTCGATAAAAAATACCTACTAACTTATACTCGTAGACTCTTCCCGGATGCTTTGTCAATTTTGTTTAAAACACCCTGTAAACAAATTAAAATTTTATAATACTTCTTGTGTTTGATTCAATAAGACAAGATGTTTACTTATTTATTTTTCTTTTTGTTTCCTTCTGCTTTGTTTGTATTGATGTGGCACACTTAAAATATATGTTCCCTACTTTTTCGTCCATAAATAACTTCGAGATTCCGAATTCCTCGACAAAAACGTATCACTTCAGAATCAGTAAACAAAACATAAAAAAGTAAATTCAGCTTCTTTTGATGTAGATATGTTCGCAGATGCAGTCAGAGATTATGGCTTAACTTTCTAAAAACAATGTCGAATAAATCTGCCTCGAAGATTAACATCACCTTTTTATTATACATATGCTTCTCAGAGGAATGCAAAACCAAAAGCAAAATTTATTAGTTAATTTTCTTACATGTTGCTTTAAAAACAGAACACTTGCTTACATTCGCAAAGCAATTAAATACCATATACACATGTACACAGGCACACGACGAAACATTAATCTTTCATAATATTCCTTCGTAGTTTCAGCTTCGGGACCTTATTAACAAATTGCACGTTCCTGCAATAATTATCCTGCAATTGCCTGCTAATTAATGACTAATGTTCTCCATTCATTACTGTCCAATAAATATATTTCAATTATCTGCATTCTAATTATTAATGCTTGGCCGTAACCGGCGTTGTTAATGGTTAGAATGTGTGGGAATTGTATCCCCGCCTGCGTTCTTTTTCAGTTCGCAAACTGAAACTGCAAAAGCGAATTAATTTACCGGTTTACTAACATTCATTTTGCTCCGGCTTAGACATTGGAACGCAGGTTATTATGCATACGCTTAATTCATTCCTAAGCCAGAAATTCTTTATTTTCTGTAAAAATTTCTTATCACAGAGTTCGAGTGCGCAAAAGTTATATTTGCATCCAGAGTAATTCTGAAGAACATTCACAAGCAAAAGATTTTAACGGAAATGGCGTCTTATTCTTATTGAAAATTTAAATTTGTAAATCATCAGTTACAGAAAGAAAAGGAAAAATAATTACCCATCAGTTTAATTTAATGGCGTTCCCAGAAGTGAAAATCATTCTGTACATTTCAATCGCTAAGCAGAATACTCAAGAAGGTATTGACTGATGAATACACTTGTGGAAAATGGAAATAAAGGTAACTGCCAACCACAAGAGGATTTAATTCGAATTGATTAAAATGATTTTTATACCAAATAAATTTCACAGTTGTCAAAAACTTAAGTTTTTAAAATTAGAATATCAGACACAATTTTCATTGTATTGAAACGGTCGCGAATTTGTATATAAAACAAATAAGCATGTTATTGATGTAACTAAAATTGTTACGCATACTTGCAATTAAGGTTATTGTCACGGTAGTCGAAAATTGTTTTGAAAATGATAAATCACAAACAAATGTACATCTATTTGAAACTGAAGGCAAGTTGCCGGCCGGAAAGAAGGCGTAGGATCATTCAATGACCATTTAACAAGCACGAAAGGCCATAAATCCTATCGCACTTGAGATCGTTCATTGGACTTTGAAAGGATTGTCACATAAATTTTGGGCCACGAAAGTTTCGGGTACGAGTCTGCTATTCTTTAAAAGTTGCAATTCGATACGCATAAGTAAACGTAAGATAATACAGCATTGAAAGGGACACTTGCAAAAGGCAGGAAATAATAAAAACGTCAACTATGTCGAAATTTAGTAGAAGCAGACGTTAAAGACGCGGAGCCCTTCAGGGTGGCATGTTTTGGAAAGTTAGAAAAACACTTCGTGAAACGCGGAGGCGTGTTTCTTCTAAACACAGGACGCGATCCGATTGGTCAAAGTATATTTTGCATTTGTTTTCGGGTCAAAGGAAGGGGCAGTAATTAGGGGCAGTTGAAAGATGAATTTGAAAATGAGAAAGAGATAGCCACGCGCTTTCAAGACGGTCAGTCGTATCTATTTTGCGGGGCAACTTGCTTTGAGTTACTTACTGATTTCTTTAATTATTTTCACTAGAGGGTATAAATTAATTAATCCGTCCGGTTAAAATTAACAGTGATTTTGAGAGGCAATTAAAATAAAATTAAAATATCACGGTCTTGGCGCGAAATCTAATCCGCGAAGTGAATCTAAAATAAGGTGTTGTGCGTGAATCTGGATTGTTATTCCGCGGCACGGAGCTAGGTAATTTGCTCTAATTTGTATCTTATTCGTTACATAATTGGTGGTATTAGATGATTAAATTTTCATAATCTATAAATTTCAGTACTTACTTGGTTTGGGAAATTTATTCTTAGTCTTAATTTGCATCCGAACCAAAGTCAAAGTAAATCAGTGGCATCCACTGTAGTGGCATTGCTTGACCATTGTTATATAAATTATTAACTAGTTTGTTGGCGTTTCTGTAATTTAAATCGACCAGGGCTGTCAGCCGACGTTTCCAATTTATCGTGCAATTCACCTACAGGGTACTTTGTAAAATTAGTGAATCCTTTTCGGTATTCTCTGGCAAATTGGAAACACGCAAGCAACGTGTTTTTCGATTTGCGCAGTGAAATCGATTGTTTCATACCACTGGTCTAAGGCAAGTTCAGATCTGCCACTAAAACCCAGTGTGACCAGCACAGATTAATTACCTAAATCAAGGCCAATCAGTTGTATTACTAGGGCAGTAAAATTAAGAGGTCAAACCAATTCTGAATCACGTAATCAGTGCCATCTTCTCAGCCGAGTTTCCATCACACTCTGTGTGTGGACCAAGGTGTAGTCTTTGTCGGGAGATCTGTAGTTAATTAGAAGGGATCTGCTGCGAGACCGTAAGGCCATAACTACACATAGTAGAGTGTCATAAAAAACGGTCAAAATATTCCATCGCGTACAGGTTAGATCTTCGTCGAACAACGCAATCAGAGGTTAATTAATAAAGCCAGAGGCATTGACCCTGCACCTCAAAATAGCGAAAGTAGCGGTCGAGCTAGTCTCCCCACTTCGTAGCGTTAGTAGGTTATCAAAAATCGGGTTCCCGCCTCCAAGGGAGGCTCCCCTGAAAAACGAGCGATTGCTATTGATTTTCTCACAGATCGATCGCCTGGGTTGCATTTTGTATCACATACTTCCCCAGTATCTGATTAATTAATCCCCTACATTCATTAAGTAAGTACACTGTAGGCACAACGCCGCTGTGCACTGGTTGATATACAGAGCGGGTCTTAGAGTACGATTAAAGTGTTAAACACGAGTACCAAGATAACGTAATTTTGGAAACAAATTAATTATTCATTTAAATTGAATAGTCAGTACACAAATATTGTTTGGGACAAGCATAAAAACAACCCACCAGTTGTGTAATTGGAATTAGGTAGTTCGTCACGATATCCGAACGAGAAAACCGTTAAACGAATTCTACTGTATTTCTTATACGAGTGTAAATTTTTTGGTGTTTCCTTGTATGTTAATATAAAAAACGGGGTTTTTTATACTCAGATTTTCAGGCTGCATAGCGCCTGAAAAACGGAGTTTTTCCCCTTAATTTGCAATAAATAAATTAATTAAAGTTAAGTCCGCATTTTTATTTTTATGTTAAGTATCCAATTCCTGCTATCTCAGATTTATATCCGCTGCACCGGGACCAAAGAACGGGGCACAAGTGGGTCCGTTCGCATTAGAGATCACGAGCCATTTTAATTCTTGAAAATAGTTCAGAAATATCAACAAAAGTAACTCGGAGGATTTCCTTGAAGGCTGGCGCCTGACATAAATTTATTGTAGTTATTATTGCATGGTATAGGGGCCCCGTAGTCTCAGGTAGCAATTCGTCTGGCCAGAGTGTCTGGAACAATAGAACTGACCTTCTTTGCCTTCCTGGAAATTTGCCGAGTTACCCCGAGAATAAATACGCGTTAAATTCTTGCAGACGATAATCTTTCAGTTGCCTGTAAATTAACTTGCTAATCAATTAAATTTGTTTATCTGTTTGGATTCATTTTATTACTTATTTAGTTGTCCATAAAGACAACAAACAATAGTAGCACCTCGGCGTGTTACATAATAAGTAAAATTTTGGTGCCGCGACCAGGATTCCGGTTTTGATTTAAAGTAGACGGAGTAATAACTTTGAGATAGTGGGAAATGACGGGACGCGGAAAAAAGATATACAGTAGAGGAAGTCGCGCGCGGGCGGTCGCGGAAAAGACCGGTACGGATCGCGAAACCGCGAAGCAAACGAGTAGTGCCGGCGCCGAAATCGATGCACCGGGGACGAGCGTCGCGACGCCTGACACTATGCAGCGTTACGAAGGGACAACGGAACAGGTGCCACGATGGTTCACCAGTTGGACGGAACAACAACAGGAACTAATGTCGGGAGTTTTGGCGGCCTTGCAGAGCATCGTCAGCGAGCGGCAGCCAGGAGAGACGACATCATCTGCGGCGAGCAGCTCCACGTCCGAAGTCTCGACGGTTCAAGAGCGCGGTTCTTCAGCGTCAAGTCAGGTAAGAAATGTACCTGTGGGCTGTCGGAATACGATCGAAGCCGTGTCGAACTCGTCGGGGCCATGCGCAATTTCAGGGGTACAATCAAGGTCGTTGCTTCAATTAACTATTAGGAAGCCGATTTTCAAAGGGGAAGCGAATGCGGATCCATACAGATTTTTACGGCAATTAGAGGGCTATTTTCGAAGAGTAGGAATTCCCGAGGGAGAAAAACTAATAACCGCAGAAGAAAGTTTGTTAGGATCGGCTTATTATTGGAGCCAAATTTACAAAGGGAAGTGGCAAAATTACGCGGATTTTAAAACGGACTTCCTAAAAACGTATTGGTCCGAACAGAAGCAACTCGAGGTCCTACGCGAAATAATCAGCGCCCAATGGGAACCTCGCGGGATATATACGATGTTAGAACATTTCTCGTATTACGTAAGCCAGGCAAAACTTTTAACGACACAGCGAGCGGAGACAGTATTGGTGAACGATTTAATGCGCCACTTTCCCCACACACTGCAATCTCTTTGGCAGATGAGCGGCAGGAACACCATACAGGAAGCAGCCGAGTTCCTGAGAAGACAGGATGATTTACTGGCACAATTAGGATCAACAGGGGGGCCTGCAAGAGAGGAGAGAAGATATCGAGGACGAGGAGCGCGAGCGAATTGGCGTTACACGCCTTACGGAGACGATGAACTCGGTCAGGAAAACTGAGCAAGGCGAGTCGAAAGGCCGATCGCTTCGCCGTAGATGACGCAAGGAAGGCCGCTGTTGTGGAAATGAATCACGTGACAAGGAAAGGCGAGTCAAACGGGATTAACAAGGGCTTTGAATTACTCGTGAAATTAGGCTGGAAACCGTTCCAAGGACTAGGGAAATATCATCAGGGAATCATAGCACCAATTATACAAGCAGGGCAAACACATTTACAGGGTGTTGGTTTTTCAGGCGATTCGGGTTGCGAATTATTGCGTTACAGTGAATTAATTAGGCCAGGTGAACCGTTGGAAGCCACGGGTGCAGATTGTTTCCAGATTTTGTCGTTACAGCGTGGGCCACGGTTTATTTCTAGCGGAGAGGAAGAAAATCATAGGGTCATCCCAGCGATCACTATCAAGGCCAACGGAGGAGTCGAAATTGTGGCGCTAATTGACACCGGAAGCGAGGTCACCTGTGTCTCTGAAGAAACCTACGATAAACTCATCAAGGCAGGGGTTACCGTCCCAATACTACCTGTTAAAGCAACACAATTAAAGGGGGCAGTTGGACAGAGAAGTATTCGCGTCAACGTGCAAGCGCTTATCTCCTTGGATATTAGTGGAACCGAAATACGAACGGCTTGTTTGGTTGTTAAGAATTTGATCAAACAGATGATCATCGGCGATGATTGGCTGAACCGCCACAAAGCGAAGGTTGATTTCGAAGAAGGCGTACTTGAATTTACATACGAAGAACGCCGACATCAAGTACAGCTCACTGAGCGTATAGAGGTGGTTGAAAGAGCGGGGGCGTGTGGCGACCCCTGCGAGCCGGAGGGAGAACGTGTTGACACGAATGTAATGCTGGTTGCAGAGGAACACTACGAAGGCAACGAGGTTATACAGGACAAGATAAAGGATTGTATTCTAGCGGAAACCGAGAAAAATCAGTTAAGCTGCTTGCTTTTAGAATTTAATTCGGTCTTTGCAAAAATACCAGGGCTGACGCACTTGTATACGCACGAGATCTTAATGCAGGACGAGACGCCCTTCATGAAGCGCTCGTATCCCGTACCATACGCGTTAAGGCCAGCTGTAGACGATGAAATTAAGAAGATGTTAGAGCTACAAATTATACAACGTGAAGCATCACCTTATTCGAGTCCGATTGTTGTCGTAAAGAAAAAGGACTCCACGGTGCGGCTTTGTCTAGATGCAAGACAGTTAAATGAGAAGATGGTGGCAGATCGCGAAAGTCCTACTCCAAGTGAAGAGTTAATACGCCGTTTTAACAATGTGAGATGTTTTTCGTCATTAGATTTGCGCTCGTCGTATTGGCAGATACCGTTGCATGCAAACAGTAGGAAGTACACGGCTTTTCTCTATAACGGAAGGAGCTACACGTTTAGGGTATTGCCATTCGGATTAAAGACAGCGGTCGCCAGTTTCAGTCGCTGCATGGATTTGGTTTTAGGGCCGGAAGTAAGGGAGTTCACGGTGAATTACGTGGATGATTTATTGATAGCGTCACCGGACTTTAGAACACATTTAGAACACTTGCGGGCAGTCTTGACAAAGCTGCGAGATGCTAATTTAACCGTGAACTTAGAAAAGTCGTGTTTTATACAAAAAGAGATCAAGTTTCTAGGGCACATTTTATCAACAAACGGAATACGGCCGGATCCAGAGAAAATCGAAGCAATTCTGAAATTCCCAGCGCCGACACGTGTTAAGCAGCTACGAGCGTTCCTAGGATTATGCAATTACTATCGACAATTCCAGCGAGATTATAGCGAGCATACGCGGCCTATAAGACAGCTATTGAAGACAGGAGTCAGATGGAAGTGGGGAAGCGAAGAAGAGTCTAATTTTCAACACATCAAGGAGTTGTTTTTACATTGCGTAATGTTGCGGCACCCGAGATGGGATCAACCGTTTATTTTACAGACGGATAGTTCCGGATTTGGAATAGGTAGCGCATTATGCCAGGAAAAGGACGGAGGAGAGCTGGGGGTCATCGCTTTCGCCAGCCGATCCCTGAATACAGCGGAAGTGAACTATACCACGACAGAGAAGGAACTGCTAGCGATAATTTTTTCTTTACAGAAGTTCCGCACTTACTTAATGAACGCGAGGGTGATTATTTATAGTGACCATCACGCATTACAGTTTCTAAAACAGTGCCGTTTGTTGAGTGAGCGTTTGACAAGATGGGTACTGATGCTGCAAGCTTTTGATTTCGAAGTGCGCCACATCAAAGGACAAGAAAATGTTGTAGCGGATACCTTGTCGCGGTTTCCGATTGGGCCCTCAACAGCAGGTGAACAAGGACATCCGGCGCCAATAATTGCGACACTGGCGACTACTGAAAAGCCAGAGCTACGGAGAAGATTAATGAATATCGGGGAGTTACAGGCGAACGATGAATATCTCGGGGAAATTTATGTACAAGATGACGAAGAAAGAAAGGCAGGATATGAAATGTACGACGGGGTTCTACTGTACAACTGTCGGTTTACGCAGGCGAAATTAGTGGCGGTGCCGCGAAGTTTGATTGTCGAGTTAGTACAACACTTTCATGAAGCGTATGGGCATTTCGGACCCGGGAAAGTATTTCATGCAATGCGTACATTGTTTTTCTGGAGGAAAATGCGGCACTCAATCAGGAAAGTTCTGCGAAGCTGTGACAACTGCCAGCGGAATAAACACCTGAATAAAAATTTTGCGGGGGAATTCCAGCCAATAATTGCAGAACGAGTCGGTGAATTGATGTCAGTCGATTTCTACGGGCCATTGCCACGAGCGCGTGCCGGGGCGGTGTATCTGTTGGTGACGATTGACGTATTCTCCAAATTTGTCCAATTATACGCTATGAAGAGGGCGAATGCAAGCACGGCTGCACGTAAAATCTTAGAGGAATCCCGAATTAGGCCAGAACGTATTCTTAGTGATAATGGTACTCAATTTACTTCGCGGCTGTGGAAACAAAGGATGGCCACAGCTGGAATTCAAGTACAATATACATCCGTCAGACATCCAGCTTCAAATCCAGTCGAGCGTGTTATGAGGGAGATTGGACGGTTTTTCCGGGCATTTTGCTCAAGAAGACATACAGGTTGGATTGATCACTTAGAAAAATTACAAACGTGTTTGAATTCGCTACCACACGATTCCACGGGATTTGCACCTGTAACAATTGCATTCGGGGAAGAACCAGAGTTACCCTATAGAGCGGTAATCCGCCGGATTAACCCATTTGTTTTAAATCAGGATATACATCGCGTGCGTGAGATAGTTAAACAAAACACACGGCATATGGCGCAACTGCGGGGGCGGCAGCAAACGAGTTTCCAACAGCCATTCGACGAAGGCGACTTTGTGCTAATTCGAACTAACCCCATTTCCGTGCTCGCCGACCGGATAAGTCAAAAGTTCTGTAACCTCTATGAGGGTCCATATGTTATCCGACGGAAAATACATATCAACGCCTACCTGCTCGAGAACCACGCCGGCGTCCGACGGGGAATTTTTAACGCGTCTAGCCTCCGACCATACTACACATATACCGGACTAGATTAAAGGGTTAATGAGCAAACACCACTGTTACAGATGGGGACCCTAAAATTTCGTAACAACAAGTGAAAGTGTTTATATGGGATTGCAGGAAGTCATCGACCCACGGATAATTACGGTCAGTGGCACAGACTGCTATTGACACACTGTCTGGGGTTTCTGGGAAGGTTTATGGCGGGGTAACTGGCCCAGCCGTCTGGTATTTATGAGGGTACGGATAATACGTCATTATCATCTGATTATTATGAAACGGCAAACAGCGAACTCGAGTATTAAGTGAGTGGAAATATTTGTACGTGATTAAAGAGTGTTGCATTAACAGGTATCGGATTAGTCGGGGGTGTTGTTGCGAAATTACTTCAATGGATACCGGTGTAATTTATGAGCTAATTAGTGATGGGAGATTTTACAAGCGTTTCCGAATGGTGCATATATATTTAGTTTAACGGTGAATTATGGTGTGATATTAAATGAATTATTGTGTGAGATTAATTAATTAAGGAAAATTTTAGTGGTAGTGATGGATTAATTTAGTTAACGGTGTCCATGGGTTTTCTCGGGGCGCTTCAATTTGACGGTGTCAAGGTCAGGTGCGTGCGGAATTATTAATGCGACAATGTTATTAAGGATGTAATTCCGGGAAGTTAAGGTGGCTTTACCGTGGCATGCTAATGCGCTAGCGGGAATTAGTGTCATGAGATATTACACGTGATTAGTGACGGTGAGTTATCAACTCAAGGTGTTGGGGTGGGATAATTAAAACTTAGGGAATCTTAGTGGAAGTTTAGTGAGTGACATCGACACGAAGGTTTTTTTTTAGGCCGTATACGGAATTAGCAAACTAAATAGTGAGTGCGGAAGTGAGTGAGCAAATTAGCCAGGTATTGAAGGGATAGTTAGCGATTAAGGTGTGATTAAAGAGTCCGTGGGTGTTGAATTAATTAGGATTTAGCGTAGGTGCGAGTTGGTGATTAATAAGAAGTGATTATCAAGATAGTTATTAATCAGTAGGTGACAGTGGAATGTCAAGTGGCTTCGATTAAGTAAGAGCAGTCTATATGTTCCGTTAGAGTGTCCACCGGTCTAGCTGGTTCAACAACTGGGGGCGTCTGGAACACGGAAGTGTTGGGATTGCATAAGCTCGGGATTTTTCTTGTTCTTTTCCTCTCTTTTCCTTTAGTGTGTTGAAGTGGGGTGGTTCTTAGTGGTTTGGAGGAAATTGTTAGTTGAGGTTGGTTTTCATTGGCCAAGACGAGTTCGATCGGTTAGCGTTCCGCGGTACGCCGGTGTATTTCTGCCCTGGCGAGGGGGTGCCAAGTGTTCGTGGGCGCTCCCATATCAAGGGAAAGCTGGAAAATGCTCATTTCGACGGAGCAATTGCGCTAATTTCCAGCGGGGGCGAGTGAAACGGTCGCGAATTTGTATATAAAACAAATAAGCATGTTATTGATGTAACTAAAATTGTTACGCATACTTGCAATTAAGGTTATTGTCACGGTAGTCGAAAATTGTTTTGAAAATGATAAATCACAAACAAATGTACATCTATTTGAAACTGAAGGCAAGTTGCCGGCCGGAAAGAAGGCGTAGGATCATTCAATGACCATTTAACAAGCACGAAAGGCCATAAATCCTATCGCACTTGAGATCGTTCATTGGACTTTGAAAGGATTGTCACATAAATTTTGGGCCACGAAAGTTTCGGGTACGAGTCTGCTATTCTTTAAAAGTTGCAATTCGATACGCATAAGTAAACGTAAGATAATACAGCATTGAAAGGGACACTTGCAAAAGGCAGGAAATAATAAAAACGTCAACTATGTCGAAATTTAGTAGAAGCAGACGTTAAAGACGCGGAGCCCTTCAGGGTGGCATGTTTTGGAAAGTTAGAAAAACACTTCGTGAAACGCGGAGGCGTGTTTCTTCTAAACACAGGACGCGATCCGATTGGTCAAAGTATATTTTGCATTTGTTTTCGGGTCAAAGGAAGGGGCAGTAATTAGGGGCAGTTGAAAGATGAATTTGAAAATGAGAAAGAGATAGCCACGCGCTTTCAAGACGGTCAGTCGTATCTATTTTGCGGGGCAACTTGCTTTGAGTTACTTACTGATTTCTTTAATTATTTTCACTAGAGGGTATAAATTAATTAATCCGTCCGGTTAAAATTAACAGTGATTTTGAGAGGCAATTAAAATAAAATTAAAATATCACGGTCTTGGCGCGAAATCTAATCCGCGAAGTGAATCTAAAATAAGGTGTTGTGCGTGAATCTGGATTGTTATTCCGCGGCACGGAGCTAGGTAATTTGCTCTAATTTGTATCTTATTCGTTACATAATTGGTGGTATTAGATGATTAAATTTTCATAATCTATAAATTTCAGTACTTACTTGGTTTGGGAAATTTATTCTTAGTCTTAATTTGCATCCGAACCAAAGTCAAAGTAAATCAGTGGCATCCACTGTAGTGGCATTGCTTGACCATTGTTATATAAATTATTAACTAGTTTGTTGGCGTTTCTGTAATTTAAATCGACCAGGGCTGTCAGCCGACGTTTCCAATTTATCGTGCAATTCACCTACAGGGTACTTTGTAAAATTAGTGAATCCTTTTCGGTATTCTCTGGCAAATTGGAAACACGCAAGCAACGTGTTTTTCGATTTGCGCAGTGAAATCGATTGTTTCATACCACTGGTCTAAGGCAAGTTCAGATCTGCCACTAAAACCCAGTGTGACCAGCACAGATTAATTACCTAAATCAAGGCCAATCAGTTGTATTACTAGGGCAGTAAAATTAAGAGGTCAAACCAATTCTGAATCACGTAATCAGTGCCATCTTCTCAGCCGAGTTTCCATCACACTCTGTGTGTGGACCAAGGTGTAGTCTTTGTCGGGAGATCTGTAGTTAATTAGAAGGGATCTGCTGCGAGACCGTAAGGCCATAACTACACATAGTAGAGTGTCATAAAAAACGGTCAAAATATTCCATCGCGTACAGGTTAGATCTTCGTCGAACAACGCAATCAGAGGTTAATTAATAAAGCCAGAGGCATTGACCCTGCACCTCAAAATAGCGAAAGTAGCGGTCGAGCTAGTCTCCCCACTTCGTAGCGTTAGTAGGTTATCAAAAATCGGGTTCCCGCCTCCAAGGGAGGCTCCCCTGAAAAACGAGCGATTGCTATTGATTTTCTCACAGATCGATCGCCTGGGTTGCATTTTGTATCACATACTTCCCCAGTATCTGATTAATTAATCCCCTACATTCATTAAGTAAGTACACTGTAGGCACAACGCCGCTGTGCACTGGTTGATATACAGAGCGGGTCTTAGAGTACGATTAAAGTGTTAAACACGAGTACCAAGATAACGTAATTTTGGAAACAAATTAATTATTCATTTAAATTGAATAGTCAGTACACAAATATTGTTTGGGACAAGCATAAAAACAACCCACCAGTTGTGTAATTGGAATTAGGTAGTTCGTCACGATATCCGAACGAGAAAACCGTTAAACGAATTCTACTGTATTTCTTATACGAGTGTAAATTTTTTGGTGTTTCCTTGTATGTTAATATAAAAAACGGGGTTTTTTATACTCAGATTTTCAGGCTGCATAGCGCCTGAAAAACGGAGTTTTTCCCCTTAATTTGCAATAAATAAATTAATTAAAGTTAAGTCCGCATTTTTATTTTTATGTTAAGTATCCAATTCCTGCTATCTCAGATTTATATCCGCTGCACCGGGACCAAAGAACGGGGCACAAGTGGGTCCGTTCGCATTAGAGATCACGAGCCATTTTAATTCTTGAAAATAGTTCAGAAATATCAACAAAAGTAACTCGGAGGATTTCCTTGAAGGCTGGCGCCTGACATAAATTTATTGTAGTTATTATTGCATGGTATAGGGGCCCCGTAGTCTCAGGTAGCAATTCGTCTGGCCAGAGTGTCTGGAACAATAGAACTGACCTTCTTTGCCTTCCTGGAAATTTGCCGAGTTACCCCGAGAATAAATACGCGTTAAATTCTTGCAGACGATAATCTTTCAGTTGCCTGTAAATTAACTTGCTAATCAATTAAATTTGTTTATCTGTTTGGATTCATTTTATTACTTATTTAGTTGTCCATAAAGACAACAAACAATAGTAGCACCTCGGCGTGTTACAGTATGTTAATTAAATATCTAGGCCAGCACACACTTAAACATACATACACATACATATTTATTACACCTCTCACATTTAAAATGTAAAATGAGAATTACCAAAAAAAAAGTCTTAATATGAGCTTTCAACGCAATAAACAGAAACTATTAACGATATCAGTAGTACATAATCAATACAGATTGGACTAGATAATAATTACCAATAAACATGTTATTTCGCATTAAATAACAGCCCATATTTAACACATTTGAGAAGTCCAAACTCAATTTAAATACGCTAATCACCGTACCAGCGTAATAAGACATTTAACATTCCAGTCTTCGTAATGTGTTGTCCTGAATACTTTCAACCAACAGCAATAAATATATATTATATTCGTGCACTGCTGTTCAGTAAATGTCAAACAGAAACCGTAATTACGAGTTGCAGAGAGAAAAATCACTAAATTTATTAAAATTACTCAATAATGTGACTGGCATATGGGTTATTGCTTGAAGCCCAAAAACATCTGGCAAAGGAAAACCGACGATTTGTCAAGACCTTGAAAGAGGTCTTCGTTCACACACCTATTTTACTACCTCACCGCATGACTTCATGCTGAAAAAGGAGGAGAAAGTTCATTAAAAATGCGACGTTTTAGTAGTGTACGTTCACTCGCGTTATAATAACCAGTTAAAATATGCCGTCATCTCCTTAGTGGTGAGATAGATAAACACGTTAGTTCAAATCATAAATCATATAAATTGGACCATAAATAATCATCTACTCTAAACAAACTACATTCGGATAATTAGAATCCGGAGAGATAAAATAAGCGGCAAGAAAAGCCTGTATTTCGCACAAGACGAGCACGGTTTTAAGCACGGAAAGGAATTTTGATTTATTATTGTGGAATTATTTGCCATTTTGATGAAATGACCTGCAACAAAAGGTTTCTGGTAACTATCCAGTGAAAACAAAAAAAAAACTAAAATTTACATTCCTTAATAAAAGCTGTAGTAATTAAATTTTAAGAACGCAGACAATTTTGAATTTCTTTCGGGACACCTAACTCTTGTTATACAGAGGGTTCCTCGTTTGAATTGGCTTTCTGTTGAAACCGGGTCACGTTGATTTCTTCTACTGCCGAAATTTCGTTCTCCATTGCAGAAGAACTTTCTCAGGGCTCCTGCTGCTTCTCGTTAGTCGCTGATACTATCAACTGTCAGTCTCAACGACTAACGAGAAGCAGCAACAACACCAGCAGCAGCAACAGTTGCTCTGAGGAAGTTCTAAACGTCTGTAGTAGAAGAAATCAACGTGACGCGGTTCCAACCGGAAGCCAATTCAAACATGGATGATGGCCGCGGAAGCCTTCAAATTAAATTCAAAGGATTCCTCCTTAGGTGGCGGACGGGGATTGTCTCAAATGTTCATAATAAGCAAATGTGGAACAAAGGGGAGTTGCTCCGAGGTAACGGAGTTATATCCACTACTCACTTCTGAAACACGAAAGATTCAGAGGATAGCAAACAGCCTCTAAACAGGACGGACGAAACTTTCAAAAATAGATCAACACAAAATTCTTAGGCCTAAAATTAGAACGCAGAACACACTGACAAGAAAGGAAGAAAAGATGTCAACAAGAAAGGGGGGAAAACGTATATAAAGAGAGAAAGAAAATAATCAAATGTAATTGAATACGAGGGATACCTTTTTAGTTTTTACAAAAACAAGGAAAGGTACAAATCGTTTTATTGCTTTTCAAAATATTCGCCTTTAAGTTTTATACACTTTTACATGCGTTCGAACCAATTCTCGAAACATTTTTTCCATTCTGAAGCTGGTATCTCTAAAACATGGTTTTTGAAGGCTTCAACAGCTTCTTAAGGTGATGAAAATCGCTGTTCACGCATTTTTTGTTTGACATTCGGGAACACAAAGAAGTTATTAGGCGATAAATCAAGTGAATACGGGCAATGAGACATTAATTCAATGTTTTTCTCCTTCAAGTAATCAATCGTTAAACGTGCTGTGTGAGAACTGGCATTGTCATGATGAAGGATGATGCGACGTTTTCGGTTGTTTTTCCTGATTTCATCGATGACTTCTGCCAAACAAATTGTTGAATACCATTCAGCATTAACTGTTCTTCGATCCTCTAAAGGAATGGTTGCGACATGTCCAGTACAACCAAAAAAACAAGCAATCATTTGCTTGGAAGTGCTTCGTGAACGAACAAGTTTTGTTGGATTTGGTTCATCTTGGAACAGCCAAACAGTTGATTGCTGCTTAGTTTCCGGCTCGTACGTATATATCCAAGTTTCGTCACCTGTTACGATGTTGTATACGGATTTTGCAGTTCCTCGGCCGAATTTCTTGAGCATTTCCTTACACCAATTGACACGAGCCTTTTTCTGAGCTTCGGTCAAATTATGCGGAATCCATCGGGAGCAGATGTTTTTCACGCCTAAATGTTCATGCAAAATCGAATGTACTGCAGTCTTCGATATGCCTAAGAATGCCTCTGTCTCACGGTAAGTCACATGGCGATCCTCTTCAATCATGTTGCGCACAGCATCGATGCTTTTTGGAACAACAACCGATTTTGGTCGTCTTTCACGAAATTCATCACTGACGAAAGCACGACCACGACGAAATTCTGCAAAGCAGTTGTAAACTGTCTTTTCTGATGGGGTTTCATTACCAAAAGTTGAACGAAGCGATTCGAGGCATTGTTGTTGAGTTAAGCCTTTACTAAAATCATAAAAAATCATCCAACGAAAACCTTCACGTGAAATTTCCATTTTTCTACAAAATTCCTTTTTTTAAACGCTCACTGTAAACAAACTAATCCGCCGATTTCTGAGCTGTTTCTGTTTTAACAATAACAATTTGTCAAATTTTACGAAAATAGTCACGTCACATCTCAATAGCGCCATTTGTAAAAACTTAAAAAGGCGGCCCTCGTAGTAAAATTCGAAAAGGACTCAAAAATTTTCAGGAACTAAGAAAAACTGATTACTCTCCGAACTGCACATATAAAAAATCTGATTTGTTATAGCATCATCAATATCAGCTCCTTTGGCAAAAAAAATATGAATCAAAACCTCACTCCAAAAAAATAAAAATCGGAGATGAGCCAGTTTCGAATTTTACTATTCGATTAAGAAGACAGTTGGTAAATGTACAGGAAATTAACTTTGGATCCTATGCCACTAGGACCGGCCTTGGAATCGCATGGTCGTCGGTTGGAACCGCACTCGGGATTTTTCTCGGGGGTGGTCGGTATCGACTTCAGACACCCTTCAGTGTTGGGGATAAAATTCGACACTGCTTCCCCTTAAAACGGCGAGAAGGTTGGAAGTAACAAAGCCATGGAACACTTTACACACACTCAAATACACTCCCGCTCCTGAGGTCCTGACAAGTCTTTGACTTAGGATCCCGTTGGGCAACCACCACAGATTAAAAAAAAATATGTTTTTAAAAGTTGTCTGGAAAATAGAATAATAATAACTAATAATTCATTGTTGCTATTATGATTGGAACTTAAAATATTAGAAAAGCATTTCAAATAGCAGGGCATAACTCAGAAATGGCAATTTTTTATCATGTTTTATCTAAAAAGGAGATCAGGAATCTCGTCTCGTCTAAAATAAAAAAAAAGAGCGTGCATCAGCGGTTGCCATTTTTGCGAAACTAGGACACGAGTTAAAAATATGAGCTCAGGAGGAAAATAACAGCGAATAACAATGTATTATTTTTGACTGTTCCAGAACTTTTGAATTATGGGAATGGCTTTAATACACCGCGGCGCTTCCAACTTTTGAACGTTAATATTATGAAATATCACCTGTTTGTTCCTGAATGAATGTAATGTACAGACGCATTTTACTTTGTGTGTGTATCAACATCAATAACAAAAACAGACAAACAATATATCGTAATTGTAAACATTTTTTTTATGTTGAAAGTGCGACGCAAATATAAAAATTAATTACGACTTCAGAAGTGTAATTAAATAAAAACTAAAATAAAGTATTCTATTATTTATGCTCAGGTGAATTCTTCCATTAAATTTATTAACGGCCTGTAATAAAATTCCCTAATGAAATTTAATGAAGGTTATTTGTAATTTTATTAACTCATTTGTATTATTTGTAAATATTTTTATGGTTTCTGCTTTTTAACGAAGCCCTAAAAGGAATATTCAAGGTAAGTCATTCAAAGCAACTTTATTATTATTACACTCATTATGACATCATTGTTTCAAATACTGTCTATAAGAATGAAACAAGTTATTTAAAGATGATTTTATACAAACTTTTATTAATCAGACATTTCGTCTTTTTTCACTCTCAGCTATGTAAATAAAATTTATGTAATACTCTTTTTATTTATATTAAAACTATGTAAATATTAAAAAAAAAGCAAAACACAATTAATTTTAATTATTATAATAATTTATGTATTTATTTCGGATCATGTTTTTAATCATGTCCCATACCGCTTTTAACCCGTGGCATTTAAACAATTCATGTTGATACCAAAAAAATTCGTGTACATATTACAATAAAAACTTGATTTAATGCGAGATATGACCGAAACTGGATACACATGAGTCTCAGTCTGATAAAAATGTGGAGTCGTTTAACTGATAAAAAAAATGATTTAATTAAAGCGCACGAAAGTTAAGTTTCCGCCGCCTTATCAACTAATGCATTAAAGTAGGTTATCAGCGTGACCTAAAATTAACAATACTCACATAAATAGCTAGGACTTATTCCTGCGCATTATAGTCCTTAGATACAGCTAAATTTTCCACTAATTAATTAATCAGAAAATGACTGTTAATAACGTTTACATATTTAAAGTCATCAAAACAAAAAATGCATTAAAACTCGATTATCGTCCAGACAAAACATTGCAAGCCACATATTCATAGTATATTTAAAATAGATTTTTGGCACATCATCGTTTAAGTTGCAATTAACGCACAAATGGGACCTCAGTTATGTGGAATAAACAATGTGTGTCAAAAATCTTTCAATTCTAGGCGTAAAGATGTCTCAGTTTGAATAATATCTAATAATTAAAATAAGTTTCGGCAACTTTTTGAATGCTCGTTATATTTCAGGGAATTTACATTAAAAATGTTTTCTCTTCCGAGTAGCATAACATGAATGTTGATTCTCTTTCCTCTCCTACGCTTTAGTTTGTGTGTTCTAGAAACATTCTTCGGATCTCATTTATCACAGCTTTTCCTTTTTTTTTTGGTAACATGTACAGTTGCGAATCCTCTTATATTAATTCCTTCTCCTTTTCTTTTTCTAGTGTCCTGATGGTTAAACTTAATTGTTATCAATTTCCAATTTTGCTTCTTTTTAATTATTGTATTTTTTTTCTCGGGCAAATACAATCTCTTTCCTCCATTTTAAAATTCAATAGTTTCCTTTAATTCAACTGGGGAAATGCAGTTTCTGCTTGTTTTGAACGATTTTGCTAAGATTTAAACGAATGCGAAAAATCAAGCATCAATCACTCTTTTTGACCGTACTAGGATTTTCTTGTTATTTCTTTTTAGTCTTTCTTTCAAAATTTCATTAGCTTATTAGGTACATCTGAGACATCTGTAAGGAAATTTTGCATCCCTTCTTGCTCTGCTTTGAGATGTTTGTCCAGCATTGTCCTGGATGCTTCAATTTCCTATGAACTTGCCTTAAATCGTACCTATACTTCCCTACTTGATATCTTTTTACGGTCTCCTTCTTCTCGTGCATCATAACTAGTTTAAAGTCATTGAAAATATTCGCTTCCTTTCTCTACGAATTTTGCTGCAAGTTGGCCTCCGAGCATCCTCTGTATAGCACTATTTCGGACCTAATAATTGGGGCCTCATCAGCGGAAGAGAATACCATTGCAATCCCGCTGGCCAACAAAACTTTACGCAAAGATAGCGCGTAATAGCAAATACATCGATCCTTTTTCTATGTCATTACCACAGCACTATTAGGGCTATTAAGTCCTAGAATTACACAACAAGCATGGAAGAACAATAGCAAATAGCACCTGAAATGAATTTTTAAGAAAAGCAAAGAATCGCTACATAAATGGAAAAATACAAGCAACTGGGTGTGGACGCACATTCAGGATGGAACAAAATACTACAAGAAGAAAACTTCAATAGACTGGGAGCGCAGGAAAGGAGCAGAATAGGTAGACCAAGAAGAATAGAATAAAAGAAATGAAGACATTAAATATTAAAAGGCATTAAAGACACCTATTCATTTAGAGACAAAAGAGGAAAGGGATAAGTAAGTGAGCAAGGGACGAATAGGTAAAAATAGAACCAGCGTGTAATTATTGAAATGGAGCCTTAAAGGTTTAACTAAAAAGAGAAAAATATTCTCTTCGCTTTTACTTTTCTTTTCGTCTTACTAAGCTAAAACTCTTTCTCTGTTTATACCCTTCAATATTTCTTTAGATTGTACAGATAATTCTAACATATTAAATTTTAATAATTACAGAACCGAGCTGGTTGGATTCCTCTGGAATACGATTAATGTCGAGATACCTATTAGTTCTAAAGGGGATATAAAAATGTCATGGCTTGGGTTATATTCGGTTTCATATAGACCATAGGTTCTCAAACTAATATCGTCTACCGCCCACTTTGAGATTCAATTATTTTCTAGCGCCCCCTAAAATTTTTAACTTTACCACATCTTAAAAATCACAATCGCAATGATTACTTTAATAATTTTTGTTAAATTATAGCCTGCCACATATGAGTTTTATTTTGTTTCCCCCAATTTTCTCTGTGCCCTTTACCGCCCCCCTGTAGGCCTCTAGCGCCCACAAGGGGACGTTATCGCCAACTTTGAGAAAGACTGATATAGACTCTTTTGAACCAGGTTTCCCAAAGTTGTGAAGCGATTATTGAAGGACGACAAGCATCTAGTAAGCTGACTGCAGCCGCAGCGGGTATTAACAAGAATAATTAAGACAAACACCACCGTGTGTTTAGAACCTCGAACAGGGGTGTTAAAAAAGTGTTGTACGTATGTATAAATATCAATAGCATTTAGGGATAAAATAATTTCGTGTCGGTGGACGCTCATGTTATGATTATAAATGTTATCGTGGCTCTCGCTAACGCCAAGCTAATTATTTAACGTCTCGGTTAACGGGTTTTCCGTGAGTAAATGGAGCCGATATTAATTATGCCATTATGTAGCCGCGGAGGAAACAGCGACATTGAAAATTGGAAGTGGTAGATTAAAAAACTGCGGAAAAATTATGCAATTACGGCCCATCACGTTCGTGCCGGCAATGAGCGTTGACGGTCACACTTAATGATACTGTATTCGGTAATGATACGTTCTGAATTTGTACAAGAATTGGGCGTGTCTGTACATTTATAGTGGCGTAATAAAGTTACATTGTGTATATACAGAGAGGTATGCAAGTATTGTACGACTACATACAAACTTCAAAGTAATTTGTAGTAATATTTTAATATATGATGAGAATTTAATTAGTTTTCCTTCTTTGAAGTGTCGCACTTTATTTATTACAACTCAACTCTTATATTTTTTCACCACCTCCCTTTTTCCATTTCTTAGTTCACGAAAAAATAATTTGTTATATAAGATCCCCGTTCAAATAAAAAGAAGCAATAAATTTCTCTCACACCGACGAAGCGCGAACTGTAATTAAGAACATAATTTCTTGCACAGCTGTATGCCTAACCTGCGGTGTAATTAAAGGTGTAGCTTTTACATCACGCTGTAATTACACAAGCGGCGGGTAGCGGAATATAAAACCCCTATCACTCCCTCCGTTCCTACGGGCAAACACCAGTTCAAGGTCCACACTTTTACTTTCGATGTTTGCACGTGCTACGTTTTTGATTTAATAATGCGCAGGCAGGATCAGAGAACGCCTGAAAACTATAATTACGCCTCGTTCTGTTCGGTCGCACGCAAGAAGAAAAGAACATTAAATGGGCGCGATTTTGCTATTTGTTCTGCCGAAATATTGCGGAAACGCGGCGGGGCTACAACGACTTGGCTTTGTGCTTCTGAATTTCACTCGAGGAATTAACATCTGAAACCAAATCCTGGGCCTGACGTGTATATACCCGACATTCATCAAGAGAACGATGGTGTGAATTACACTACCATTATTTTCTTTTAAATGTGAAGGAAAAGCTCAAAAATGCTAAAATTACAACTACACGACTTATGTTAATGACTTAAATTATAATAGTCAACAAACAATTTAATTTCCGGGATAGAAAAAGTAAGTAAAAAAAATAAACGGATTTTAAAGATAGCAAGGATATAGGACTATACGGTACTAGGTATGCCCGAATATCGAGTACCAACTGAGTGGCCAAGCCTTTATTGGCTTCGACCAGTTTAACAGCAGTCCAGGAAGGTCCCCCTCATCAACCTCTAAAGGAGTTAAGTAATCAAAGTTACGGAATACATTAAAAAAGCCAATCAGATTCAAACAATAGATGACATCGACATGGATATCGAAACTCCAAGGGAATCACCAAAAATTAAAAATCTGAAGCAGCCAGTGAAGCTTAAACCTCTGGTAACAGATTTGATTTACTTGTGCCCAACGACTTAAGACTTACAACACAGATAAGGACAAAACCGAAGACACTAAGATACAACTAAACCAAACAAAAACTCATCCCCCAAGAATCCCTCCAGTAAACTTAAGACTGAAAAGGCAATTGGGAAGAACTCAGGTCTGCAGTCGATCATAAAATTTTGAAAAGTACAAAAAGTGAAAGAATAAAAATAGCACCCAGTAGCACAGAGTACTGCATCACACATTCAGACTGAATACCATTCGTTTTGTTCACTACCATATTAGAGAAAAATAAATATTTTTCATGGGAAACTTCCAAGCAATCAAGAACAAACTTCTGCCCATAAAATATTGCTCCCTACATTCACACAATAATTATATCTTGAATGAGAAATAAAATAGAACAAAAAGTCAAGATAATAAAAACCTCCGAAATTGTGGTGGTCTCCGAAAGTGCGATAAATAAAAAAAAAACAAACACACACATAAAGAAAACTGTTAAGAACTCTCTTCGCCCACAGGAATTCGATATTTTTAACTTATGAAGTGTCCGTTTTATTGTTTTATAGCTATCGATGCCTTTTCGTAAGTAAATTAAGCAGCAGCCAGGAATTTACGACGCAGCAATAAACACAACGACGAAAATACAATAAAATTTCGAAAGTTCAGCAGAACATGCCCATTGCATTCACTTAAATAATTATTAATTAAAGTAATTAAGTTTTTTGTTAATGACCGTGAAACCGAAATGATAAAAGCGGGATCAATAAAACATCTTCCGTGCCACTGATGTGACCTGGTTTTATATTATAATACGCGTCGTTACTTTCTCCTTTCTTCATTAATTATTTTAAGCATTCGTGTCATCTTCGCTTCTCCATTTTCATATAAGTTCTTATACAATTTGTCGGAGCGGAAGTGAATTAAACTAATTAGCTTGCGTCAAATTAAATGAAAACTTCTGCACGAGTGTCACGTGATGATTCATCTGGTTGTATTGTATCATTTTAGGGTTTATTTAACAAAATTATTTCAAAATTAGTTTTTTGAAATGAAATGGCTATTAAACAAAGCAATTATAAAGAAATGCACCAATTAAAACAAGATAGGAAAACTTTTAAACTACATGTTCCATCTTTGAAGATCTAAAGCAGAAAAAAAGAAGAATTAGGGTAACATTCTCAGAATTTGAAAATTCTTCATCGACATGTTCACTTACTATAGGGTTAATAAAATAACAATTCACACTGTATATACACCGTTTTAATAGATCGCTTTTAGTACTGGCTAGCAAATTTAATTTGGTACGATTGCTTAAAGCTTTTTAAGCAAGCGAAGTTACACATCACTTTCTAAATCATTCGATTCTGTTGCAAATTCATTGCAAATTCAGCTCCGCTCATTTACAAGTGTAACATCAGCAATGTTTATTATAGAAGCACAGTGGCGTAACCATTGGTTGCAAAACATGCAATTCGGGCAAAAAATTATACACGTACACATAACATTATATGATTAACAATTTAATCTTGTTATATGAATCATATCGGAGTAACGAAATAATTAGAGGCCAGAAAAATCAAATGCAAGTATCTATTAGCGTTATACAAAGAATGAGTCCGTAGCCTTTTTTAATACCTATAGATACAGCTCTGAAGCTATTGTAACATCGACAGCTTCTACCATATAAGCTGTTCAGGATTAAGTTTTATTTATTTATGATCTGCTACTAACGTATGGTCCCAAAGTTTTCGGAAAATCTTTAGATGGTTTGTATTTGTACGAAATAACATTTAATCAACTTGTCGCTGGAAATGCAACGTCACAATTAACTCGTTTTAAATATGACAATTTAGTTTTTTCAATCTGGTTCAGCAAAATGCCTTATAAGCTAGATATTCGTAAAGGAATTTACAATCTAGTTGGACGAATGCCTAAGCGTAACATAGAACAAAATATTTCTCTATCAACAATTTATCAGACCATAAAAGAACGTGAAGAGGCTATACCCTGCGTTAATTTGCCCAAAAGTGGTCGACCAAAAGTTTTGAGCCACGTGAGGACTGATTGAAGCCGTTAAAGATAAAGTTGGGGTTTCACAGCGCAAACTATCTCGAAGATTCGGTGTTTCAAAGACCACTGTTTTTAGAACAATTTCCAGAAATGACGTGGTGTTTCGAAAAAGAAGAAAGACACAGATACCAAAATATACCCTGGCCCAATTAGAAAGAATTCCTAGATGTTGTCGTGCAATAAGGCGCATCCATTTTGTTAATAAATTAATTACAATGGATGATGAGAAAAATTTCACTTTGTCCCATTCGGAGATGAAAGGAAACGATGGTTTTTATACCGACGACATAGAAAACACACCAGACCATGTCAAACTCAAAGTCCAAATTTGAGGATAAAGTTTTAGTGTGATGTGCCATTTCTGAGGTCGAATTTATCTCACAGCCGCGTTAGAGGCACAACTTTATATTCAAAGATGCCTCTTTAAATTGCTTCATTTTATAAATACGCATCATGCCAATGGTCATATAATATTTTGGCCTTATCTAGCTTCATGCTATTATGCAAGACTAACTAGAGACTGGTATAACGCAAACAACATAGACTTTTCTCCTAAATTAGACAATTCTCCTAATGTACCTCAGGCTCGGCTAACAGAGGATTTTTGGTCAATATTGTCCAGAGAAGTGTACGATAAGGGATGGGAAGCTGTAAATGAAGACTAATTACGAGGTCGCATTTTTCAAAAAATTCGAGAAATCGATCCTGCTGTTGTCCAGAGAATGATGGGACAAGTCAGAAGAAAAGTGAGGACTATTGAAGAGAATGGCCCACTATCAATAATTTAAATATTAAGTATTTACTGCTGTATTTATTGTTAATTGTTGTAACATTTAGTTTAAAAAGTAAAAGAGTTTTGAAAAAGTTATCAGCATTTAATTTTAAACTTTGTTTCTTCTGGTTCTTTCCAGGAATGTTGGAATTTTGTTTCTGTAGTCTTTAGTTTTTTTTTTTTTTGAAAAGATTAGAAATGTACCTGTAAATTCTCAATCCATGTAACATAGATAGCGTGGGACTGATCCGGTTCTACCTTCCTAACCGTCATTCTTGCCAATCATTCCCGTTTTTCCGTCATGGTTCTTGTTACGCCACATTCCAGCTTTCTCTTTTTACTAACGTCTAGAAGACATCTTTAATTTTCATTCTTAATTATCGTTTATTAAATTATACAAAAATTATAAACTGATTGGATCAAACCAGTGGGATTACATTCGAGTACTAGTACGTATGCTTTTGCCATCTCCTTTGCTCTCGTTGTTCTCTTCCTCCATAGATTTTTAAAATTTGAATGTCGTTTCCATCCTGTTTAGCCTTGAACTCGGTTACAATGAGCTTCCCAAAGCTTGACATCCTGCTGAAGACAGTGTCTCTCCTTTAAATAACTAATTGTACGTAGACCTGGCAGCCAGAGTTTCGCCCTTCAACTCAGTGAACAACTTGCACAATCGAAGGATTCCTCCAGTAAAACCTTCAATGGAAACACCTCGGGTTTCAAATTATTTTGATCACTCTCACATGCACATTGAAGCGGTTGCTGGCGTATTCCGCCTAATAAATGTTAGATAAATGTTAATGTCCCTGTCATTAAAATCCGTATCGAAACTAAAATATTAGAATAGCTAGGCACATAGTTGAAAGGCCCAGAAAGCGGTTTCGAAGATTTAATTGGGATTCATCAGTGAGATGCAATTTCAGGATCTTTCTTCTATGTCCTCTCTAGGTACTTTATCCTGAGTTCAATTCACAAACATGTGGTCTCCCTGGCACGTAAATATCCACCGTTAACAAAAATAAAAACTTTGGTTAGCCGAGTAATGTATACACTGATTAATAGCCGTAACATCCATTTCCACACACATCTCACTAATGAGAGCCAATATCATCGTGCCACACCTATCCGTTACAAGTGGAGTCTTCACTGTCTTCATCATCTTTTTACTTGCAATGGATACTTACATGTTGGGAGTCGTTGGTGTTTGTGGAGTGTCTTTCATAACCTTGCTGCTTCAAATGTTTTCTTTAAGCAGAGGACAATAAATTCGGTTACCAATTTTGATCCAAATTAATAATAGCCGTAGTAACATCCATTTCCACACACATCTTACTAATGAGAGCCAATATCATCGTGCCACACCTATCCGATACAAGTGGAGTCTTCACTGTCTTCATCATCTTTTTACTTGCAATGGATACTTACATGTTGGTAGTCGTTGGTGTTTGTGGAGTGTCTTTCATAACCTTGCTGCTTCAAATGTTTTCTTTAAGCAGAGGACAATAAATTCGGTTACCAATTTTGATCCAAATTTGGTGCGGCTAGTTACTCTTATACAAATGCGTTTAATTGTATCGATATAAACTGTTTTTACACCATTTACCAGAAGAAGGATATTCTGTAAGATGATAAGAATCAGGTTGTTCATTTAATCGTTGTTTATGTGTATAATTAGGGGGAAAATGTGCAAAAATATTTTGGGAACTTTTAAAATTTGATGTAACGCCACTGTAAAAGCACAAAACGCATTCACCTTTACTCAGCAATAAAATAAAATACGACTTAGCTGTAGGAGCTTATCTGTAAACGTTGATTGCAGAAACTGCGAAATAAATTCACCGCAACCGCACAATCATCGACGTAAAAAAAAATCTCCGCATATGGCTAGGTGTGACTGTGCTGATGGGAAAGGAGTATTGAATTTCGAGAGGCAGCCAGCCCGGTTATTGGGTCACACGTTGGCCCCGTTTTCACTGCGGCCCAGCCCGGTAGCGGTACTGACCTGGCCGTGTAACGGTGTGTGAAAGTGAGCCCGGTGCTGTAGAGAAGTCGTCTGCTGCACGCCTGGCCGCTTGCTTTTGGATGTGGGTCCGTTACGCAAGACGTCGTCGTGTGCGTGTGTCGGGGACGACCACTTCGACGTCTCACTGAAAACTCGAGGAGAGATCCAGGATAATTCACTTTTGTTTAGAAATTAGAAATTCTTTTATTTTCTTTTTTCTTTTCAACTTTTCAACACAAAATATACATTATATTCTTTTATTTTAATGTTGTTATTTTTTTTTTCTTGTAGGATACTTATAGAATTCTCGTCCATACGCACCTTCTCTAAAGACCTCAATCTGTCAGTTACTCAAGATTTTCAAGTTTTTAAAAATTTCCAAACGCAGCATCCTATTGATGAGAATCAATAAAGTTTCTAACCGCTCCCAGGATTCGTGTCCTCAAAATTCACCTTTCAAATTGTATGTACTCGTCAAATGACAATGTGCAAGATACTGAAGAGGGGTCTACTTGTTTTCTCTAAGTAAACAAATTCAGTTACATTCAACATCCGTCTCTTATAACTAAAAAAAGAATGTAAAATTTCTATTTGTTATTATCTTCCCATTGCTTGCAACATAATTGCAACTTACAAGGCAATAAGAACACAACACATATACAAACTTATCAAATTACTGTTATACAAAGTTACATGTTGAAAGTAAATCAGTCTTTACAATGTAATAGATCGTGTTTGTAAAACACATCGTATCTAAATGGCAATATTTTGGTAAACAATCCCGATAAGATAACGCAACCTAACACCGTTAGAAGCAACACTAAAGTCTTGCAATTTATTCACTTAAACGAACACAAAGTTACGTTAATCGAGTGCATGTAACAGAGGCATAAGCTGGTTCAATTTCCACCCACGGAGTTGAGTATGTGCACTTAAATGCACACACACGCGAGTTGACCCAAAGCTGTTAGAACAGGAAGATAACGATCCTACGCCTAGTGCGAAGCTCCACGTGTAGTATATTGCGTCAACCCATCTACATAATAACTCATTAGGAGCGCACGCGTTGGACGAAATGCGACGATATTGGTCTCACTAGGCCAAAAGGTCGACGACTCGCCCGTATCAGCTGTTTATTATCCGAGCGGCGTCCTTGTCCACCATTCAGGATACCTCAAATGTCGGCCTGCACCTGCCAATTTTTGGTCGCTAAGGCTGTTCACCTTTTCGGATATTTATAGCCAGCAGGCATCGTTTCACTTTTAGTTCCGATATTAGGCAAGGTGGGATCATTTGCTTGCTTGCTTGCTTGCTTACCTCGTTGGAAAAATTCACGTTCCTAATCTATGAACGCGTGACAAAAAGACGTAATACTTTATTTGCGGAGTCGTTAAACTATTTCAGCAAAGCCTACATGTTGGACGATGTTACAATAAAAATAGTCTTTTAATTCCTGAAATGACAGTCACTTCCTCTGTATTTATTTTCCTGGCGACCGGCTTGACGCCCTTATGAATAGTGGCACAGTGATGCGTGCATAATTACAACGTTACCACTGAAAGGATTTACCAGACCATGGGTTATGTAATCTAATTGTTAAAGGACTGTAAGCAAGTGATAAGCTGTCTCGGGTTCTTAATTGAGTTGTTGGGATTGTGTCGCACAATCAATAAATGAAACATGGGAGATCATCTTAATCCATCTTCGGTAGTCACATTAACAAAGTTGCCTTCCACTTTTCGTTCATAATAGTAAATCTATTGTGCAAAAATAGCACTATGAAATCTTTTGCTTGTTGCCATATGCAAGAGAAGAGTCGACAATACGCACTATCAGAATTGACAGTGGAAGCATGAGCAATTCTTTAACTTCTGTTATTACAAAGCAATTTCAGACACTCATCAGTATCACATTCATCGTAGGTACAAATTGAAATATCAAGTGCCCACAATTTTCCTCCACGTGAAGCATTAAATCCAAATGAATCTCGCAATCAAATTTAGGCCCAATTTTACAAACGTAGAGAACAGAATACTATTCGCCGAATATCCTTTAATCTTCCTCCATATCTACGTCACGTTATTCCAAGAATAGTGTTACTTACAGTATCCCTTAAAGCCACTCGAACTTGTTCTAATTTCGTTCAATTTCAGTCGGGACAAATTTATTCATCTTTTCTTTATGTTCCGGTTGATCTGTTAATGATTCAAGTTTCAATAACGACGAGAGCTTGTTATATAAAGCGATAGAATTACACGAATAAGTTAGCAATAAACATGTAATTGATTTGTGCCGTCGTTAATTGGATCAATTAACATGCACCACAAATGCAGTTGAACAGAAATGATTTCGTTTGAGCTTTGCGAAACACATGACAATTATTCGATATAATTGGAATTAACTCTGAGTTATCTACTTATTACGTATTTTAATTAAAATCTAGAATCGTTCCTGCTACGTTTAAAAAATGATTGTGATTTAAAACAGACATACTGAACTAAAAATAATTTGTCATCCTTTGAATTCTTAAAAGTTGAGTATCTAAAACGGGAAGACAAAACTGCCAAGAGTCATTTATGTCACTACTTGCTTCTACAAAAAAAAATCTCTTTTCATGATTTTGCCATTCTATACAAATTAGAAGTTTGGCTACTAATTTACTAATTAACTAAATAAGCAGAAGAAAATGAATTAATTCCTTTTGACAATGCCGACATCATCTAACACAAACATGGACTTGACGTTCATACTTATATGTAAGTACTTTCTTCAAAAAATTTACTTTATACGTAGTTAATTAGTTTGAATTTCTCCTCGACATTATTCTAAAATCTCACACTCTCTCCCCTCTGTACAAATAAAAGCAATTGGAAACATATTGATTCCGATCACGCGATATATTTCTCTTACCTGAGCGGCCTCAATTTTCACTCAAAATTATCTCTCCGTTAATCCATTGATGACCCCAATATAAAAATAGCCTAAAATTAGATAACAGCCAGATAATATAATACATTTCGATGTTTATTTCTGATGTGCCAGTTATATCCAGTAAATTCACTGAAGTGATCTTTATCATAGGTCCTCATAAGAAATTAAGCTTTGAAGTAAAGTCGTCCAAGTTTTGTATCGGTTTTATGATTTTGCTATAAAAAACAGCTTCAAAGAGACCGGCACTGCGGTCGCCTATCTTTCGCTTTTTTAGGCAAGGCCATAAAACCGATACAAAACTGGGACGACTATACAGTACAATCTCTGTCCTCGTGGAGAAAAAATAAACGAATATAAATTATATACTATAAAACATCCAGGTTATAAATGAAAGTGAAAACACTGTCGACTGCTAATGTATTTAACAAAGCTAGGGAAATGTTGAAGATTTACAGTTTATGATTACCCGCAAAGAAACTTTCGAGATTCCATAAAACTCACACGTAAGAAAATTTAATGAAGTTGTATCTAAACAGGAGATTTATTTCTGGCTGTTAAACGAACAGGAAAAGAACCAACAGATTTATTTGCAATTAATTCTCGAAGACAGAAAAAATTAAATAACTGTGTAGTGTAGAAATACAGCAAGGATTTTTTTTTTAATTATTATACATACTTGTAAAATTGTTCTTTTTTTTAATTTTGTGGAATATGGTTTTGGTTTTGCATAAACGTATCGATTTTAATTTAAGACCAAAAGGTAGTGGAAATTAAGGACATAAAGTATTTTTAACATTCTATGGCCATATGCAGCGAATAAATTAACTCAGTTTAACTTTAAACCGTCACTTATGGCCCTGTGCATCCAACAAATTAACTCAACTTAACTTTAAGCGTCACTTAGAATGTTACTTCGGCCCAGTTGTACATTGTCAGTTTAAATTTATGCTAAACAATAATTATTTCAACAATTGTCATTAAGGCCCAATTGTACAATGCCAGTTTAATTTGAAGATGAAGCTTAAACACATAGTAATGATTATTTTAACAATTGTCGTTAAGAGTTTCAGCTTTGGCTTAAAGTTAAGCTGGAATTGTATACAATTAAGCCTCACATGTTGTGAAACTTCAAAGCTCATCACTTAAATTTAAACTGAGTTCGCTTTTCAGTGCAAACGGCCATTAGTCAAGTAGTCTTCCATGTTCAATTTGATTTGATTTCTTTTGAGTTGCTTGAAAACACCAAGTGCTTTTTTTTTAATTTCGTTGAACAGATCCCCAACACCGACTATTGCCATTTATTCGAAATTTTTAAATATTGAGAAACATATCAAGATCTTTTGCTTAATAAAAAATATTAAGTAATAAAATGAAGATGACATTGGCCGTAAAAATGAAAGAATTAGAAAGAATGCTAATAAGCGAAACAAAATGTTTTATAAATATGTAACAACAAAAACTTAAAATATATTTTTCCAAAGTTAGAGCCGAAAAACTACAGAAAAACGTGAAAACTTTTTTTTTAAGTAGTAATGGAAGAAATATTGAGGAAGAAAGAAACAGCAATCGAAGTGCCACAGAATATAAAGCAAGGAATGTATCAGTTAATTAAAAAAATATGGACAGAAGAATGACTTGCCAGAAAGTGGCTCAGTACTATTACATTATTAAAAAGAAAAAGTTTTACAAGACGCAGTAGCAGATTCATAACAGAAAGAAATGGACAGAGAATATAAAGTAGGTAGATTTTGAAAAGGACAATCAGAATTTTGGGAAAGAAAATGTGGAGAAATTTATCGGAAAAGGTAAAAAAGAAACAAATAAAGAGTATAGATGTATACTAGGGATTATTGTGATCAAGACATGGCAGAAAAATGTCGAAGTCGTGGCAAATGAGAAGAACGACGAGGAAAGAAGAGGAAGACCAGTTATATGGTTAGTCCAAATAATTTTTTGACAAGCCGAGATGTCTGAAAATGCAGCCATTACTTTGACATATCAGTTTGATTTAACCTTTCGTTTTAAATTTTAGATAAGTTTTCATTCCTGAACAAAGAATTTTGCAGTAAAAAAGTAAATGGGTAATTAACATTCAATGCCAATGCTGGTTTAGGAAAATTTCCAAGAATATTCGTCCTCCTAGGTTGTATGTTGAAAGTTTCCGAACGCCTCCTTTTATCAAAAGGTTTCGACATACGATTTAAGTTGGTACAGCATATTCCTCTAAAAACTGGTAAAAAAAAAACAGATTTTTGCACTGGCCCATCTTTCCACGAGCACAGAATTCTTTTGGCTGCCACTCGATGGTAACAACCAGAAGCTCCTGGTTTTGAGAAACCCGTGAATAAGTGCCCACAGGTGGACGTAAATTAGAAACTTTATTCGTTTCATTTCTCTTCCAATTTGTAACTTCCTGACTAATTTTCCTTCTGCATTAATAGTGAATTGGTTTAAAAGAAATCGTCAAATATTAATATAAATTAACCTACTACGGGTTACAGGTTGTGTTTCCGAAACAATTTAAATGGCAAGTTGTATTCTTAAAATGATTGGGAGTAAAGTTGTTTTGACAGTGACTCGCAGAACAAGAAAAGAATTTAACAAACAAAGTAATTAGTAAGTCTAGTAGAAAAAAAAAGATATTCTCCGTAAATAAATATTTATTTTCAGATACAACTGATATCTCAAATAAAAACAAGATAAAATCAGTTGTATAGTTGAAAATCACTACTACCATGTACAATGATTTTTTTAAGTCGCAACGCTGAACTTTCTGCGAGTTTAATTTAAGATGAACGCAGAGTGGTCATTCCAGACCTCAACAAACACATACTAATTTCGCCAATTAACAAGTAAGCCTTTGGCGGTAGGTATAATTTTGCTATTCCTTTCGCAACCACATACCTAATTTAATAAGATCCATACAAACTTAAATGGACCTTTCGAAAGTGTAATTAGTATCATCCCGTAGAATTTCTCGACAATCTCATAAATTCAGAGCTGCACATACGCACACACGTATGAACACACAAGACGCATAATTAACTGTGGAAATATTTACGTACGTACCTGCTGGAGGAGAATTGCGCAGTTCTGAGCCGTCAATGACGAATCGCATATTTTAGAGGACTCTACCGAAGCTCTTTAACGAACAAAGCAAATTTAAGTCAATGCCAAACAGGTCGCACCGACATTTTGTTTGTCACCTGCCTTATCACCTGCGTTTACATACGTCGGAATACGAACTGAAAAATACACCAGTAACCTAAATATTTATAGATAAAACGAGGAGAGATGTGCCGTTGATACTGGTATTCATGTGTGATATTTCGGGTTAATAACTTCTCTAATGTTATCTTAACCCAAATAAACTTATCGGAATTTTTTCGTCACCCGCGCAGTGATAAAGACGAGCGAAGCTCAAGAGCGTGATTACGTTAATGACGCTAATGAAAAATACCTTTGTATTTTTTAATAGTACATGTGTATGACAGAATTAAAAGTAGTATCATCCCAATCAAACGTTAATGCATAGCTTTAGACATTCTGGTCACCCATAACAAGCAGGCGGTCAAGAAAATCTTTCAACAAGAATTCGATGGGAGCCTGTCCGCTTATCCGCCTACCCGTCACAGCGATCAGGCCGCAATTTAGCTTTTAATTCGGGAGACATTACTTTTAATTCTAACTGTACCTAAGCGTGATATTAAAAAAATGCACTCGTAAATAAAAATAGATACATCAAGTTCTCCAATTCTTATTTTATTGCAATAGAAATTATCCGCGTCATAATCAGTATTGAAGTTTATCTATTTTCTGAAACTCGTTTTTTATTACTGAAATTTGAAGTCGAAAGCACAGCACTTTTGAGAAGAATTGAAACTCATCATAACTTCAAATTATTTATAATTAAAGCTGGTTCTTGTCCGATGAAAATTGTATCACAATACGAAACGTTAAGTGTTTGTGCGCCATTTAGTGTCCGTTTAAAAGAGTTTGTGATTCAAATTATTTGTTGTTGTTTCAAATGAAGTCCTCAATGTCACAGATTAAATGACGTTGCATCCAAATAGAACTGCACTGCAGCAAAAAATAGTTTCAATTAGACTTGGTCGCTGAAGTTTATTCTTCGCGAAATCTGACGGTTGCAAAAGTAAGCCATGTAATATTACGATTGGACCTGTGCATGTCAAACTAGGTCGCATACAGCATATTAAAAGTTACGACTTTGTTTTGTCTCTCGTACCAGCAGATAATAAATAGCACTGTAATAACTGGACGCATTTTTGTGTTCAAAATTGAAAACAAATTTTATTTTGGTAAAAGAATTTGTTGACAAGGTCGTTCATCGAGCGGCCAGTTGCATCCAAACATAGGAAGAATTGTTACTAAGGGTATAAACTGAAGATAAGTTAAACTGTGACTGAAATAATGGGCCTTAGAATATGAGTGGAATATGACTCCCACAGTGTTGTGTAACCTCAAATGTCACATTATAAAGATTATTTAATTTGAAGTTTTGCTCAAGTTTGGATGCAACTGGCTTCTCGTCAATCCTTAGTTTATTCCCATAGGAACAATTGTTACTATGGGTATAAACTGAAGATTAAACTGTGACTGAAATCCCGGGCCTAAGTGACTCTTAAAGTAAAGTTGAACGTAAGTGTTTGGTGCAACTGGTCCTTATCCAGTCATAACTTTTCGGGTAATGAACTTTATAAAAATAATAATGCCTCATCTACCTAATAATATATTTGCTCCTTTTAGTTATCTTCAATCTTAGATATAACTTGTCAAAATTAATATGGGACAACTGGTGTAAAGCCGCTGATTCTCTTTTATTATTTTAGATGATTAAGTTCAACGCCACGGTTCTCCCAATTCTTTTCTCTTGGTGGACTATAAATCAATCAGCTATTATAAGCATCTAGTGGAAACTCCACTATATTTCTTCTTTTCTGTTCAGTATTTTCTTTTTACACTTGTGTATTTCAATCAAACTTGTGCCCATAAATTTATTGGTTATATATGTGCGTTGATGAGTCTTCTTTTTCTATTGCTATCTCAAGTTGATACATACTTATTTTTTCTTGCAAAGTATATTATGATTAAGTTTTCGAAAGTTTACATAATTTTACTACATTAATCTTAAATATCCAATTAAAGTTAATGACTGATAGGTAAAAACTACAATAAAAATACCATATCGCGATTATTCTATAATTAATTACGAGTTTCCATAATTTATTAAACAAATTTCTAAGACCTTTAGCATTCGTTTTTAACTAGACATGCACGAAAGGTAAGAAAAAAAAACAGGATTTAAATTATTACACAAATCAGTTCTCAGCGAGATTTAGAGTGAATGAAAATTTTCTAATTTAGTAACGCGTGAATTTTTTAAATTTGCAAAACTTTCTGTTGGAAACGACTAACATACGCTCATAAAATTATTTTTACTACATCTTTTCAATTACCTATTAAATAACGTGGTGTCACAGGCCGTAATCCTGAATCACGCCAACTCTTCACCCTTCGCCCATAAATTACTGCATACTTTACTGCCGAGGGGCAGATGGTTGGTAACATAGCAAAGCGGTTTTAACAAACACTGCAAGAAAAAATGAATTCTCCGTAATTTCTTGAGAAAAGATCGAAGGAAGGGTAAAGGAAATTCTTCTCATCTTTATTTTTTGTCATAAAGAAATATTTGAAATTTATGTTTGGCGTACAAAGGCTTTGGCACGATTGTCAAAAGGATTTTAAACAAATAGTAATGGAGGTTAAATTCTGCAAAAATAGATATTTCTTGGAAGGACCTACTCAAAAAACAAGTTGAAAGAAAGAGACAAAATCTGGCTGTATCACCAAAATCTAAGAATTGAAGTATGGCCAAAGTAATTAGGGAATAGTAAATAATTATTTATTACATTCAGGACACAAACTTAAATCTTCAAAATTAGGGAATAATTTGTAGATAAACAATTCGTGTATTGCTGTTGCTTAAAAAGTATACTCCAAGAGTTTTTGTCAGAGAAAAATAAGAAAGACACTCCTCCACAATCTTATTAATTTCATGCCATCGCTGTATTCTAAGCAAGCACCTAAGATCTCCGAAAATGTAAATTCAAATTTTTCTCTTGACGTTAATATGAACAATCCTTGAATCCCATTTTGCTAGTATGTTATTATTTACTTATTCTACAAAATTAATTTTTCGAAGGATGCCAGGATAAAAAAAAATCGAAGATACCTTATTAATTCATTATTAAACTGACTTAGGTCCGGTCTTTTCATCTCCAGTTAACTTTATCTGACAGTTTGTTCCCACAGTAACAATTGTGATCACAATCGTTACTATGGAAATTAATCGCCGGATAAAGTTAATTGGCGATGAAAAGTCCGGACCTTATTCCAAGTTTTTATTGAGTTTATCTTAAAAAATAAAAGATTCGATTTCTACAGTAGATATAAAATGAAATCATGTTTATTTTGAAATTCGTTTCGCTTTTTATGAACATAATTCACCGTGAATAACGAATTGGGTCTTGCACCAAATAATATATGCGCAATCACGCAAGATTTATCCTCATGATCAAGTGAAACGGGACAGCTGCATTCCCGTTTCCATTCCCATTGCTATAAAGTGACATGCACACAGTTAACCTTGTCACACCTTGGCTTGTACCAGTCATTCAGACCGTCCGATCAAGTTGATGCAAATACGTTCTGCATGAAAATCCTGCCCCCCGCAGAGCGAGACGGTACCAAGAAGACGGAGACACGGTTGTAAATAATCCGCCATTAATTTATTGTGGTTTAAAGTTGGTCTCTAAACGTGGGCAATATGTTGAGGTTTAAGCGATAAGAACCGGTCTGGACTACTACCAATTAAAGACTTTACTCCTAATTATGACCCGACGGGTAATTTGTGTCGTGAGGCTGCGATGTTTAGTTAGGAGATAGACGATAATATCGAAGATAATTTATGTTGTAAACTAATGAAACCCCTTTATGGAGTCGTTCTGAGAAAGAAGTTGGTGGAACTGGAGATTTTTAATGATGACTATTTTCTATTAATAAACAATTAGAAAATGGACGAAAATCTACTCCATTGGTTACTATAACTAACCCACTTTCTTACTCCTACTATATTATACTTATTGAAAGTATCAAATTTGTATTGTAAGGTTTTAAGGTAAAAACTAATAAATGTTAATTTTAAACTAAAAAAAAGTGAACCTGTACATATAAGTCGAGTCTACCAAATTGAAAAGAGTCGATTGAAAAACGAAACTAAAAAAGCTCTCCAACTTACAGTGGGCGTGATGTATGTTCCGCCGTCAGGTCAACAAAATCGCGGATTATTACTCATGTATTATTCACCGGCGCTATTTGGTTCTACTTTTGATTTATGGCGTTTTGAAATATCTTTCATATAAACGCGGGTTTTATAGGTATCGAGTCCAGACTTCGGCAACATAAATCACATTACGTTTTCTGGGCGATTTCGATTTGTTGCACATTGTGATCTTGATACGTCTAGATGGCAATTGACGTGTTTGATAACTTTATACCATATTTTGCAATATGCTCGGCCGTCGTATTCCATGTTTTTCCAAAAGTCCATCGAAATATATTTTGATATCTTTGCTCAATCACATTTAAAAATATACTCAGCAGGACGATTACTAAAAATTTATATATCGTATGAAATTCACAGTTTCCTTCAGGAAAAATTGTGTGAGTATATCGCGTAAAAATTTTATGGTATCGTGGTTGTTAGCGTGTGGTTTCCGTACGTCGTCACTGTTAGTATTTTATTTACGAATGATGGGATGAATGAATGGAACGATAACACGCCGGCTCACGTTTAAGCGTAATTTGTCATTCGGTTTAAGTTTAATGTTCCTATTACTCGTAATGGAATTTATAAATCCTTCCCGGGATCCACTAGGTTAGTGGCTCATCGTTCATTAGGTGTCTAAATTTATTATGTTTTGAGACTTTCATGAACCGACTTATAATAAATTCATTAAAATTGTTATTTCAAATACAGTAAGTTTTTGTTTTTATTTTATTAAAGTAAGCAAAATAATAATGCTCAATACGTAAAGATCAATATAATTAAACGGTCTAGTTATGAGAGATATTGGCTTGATCTTTTCTTGTCTCTACACTTTTTTTTAATTTGTCGCAATCACGTCGCAATTCATTTAGTAAAGTATCATGCAATCCAATGAATTTCAGATTAGAATATGGTATGGATTAAGAGAGGGTGTCGTTACTTTATCATAAATCCAGAAATGTACAGTTATCGCCGAAAAAAACTGGTACAGCGTCGAAAATCTAGTGACATGAATTTACAAATTTTAAGCTGTGTGCTTTGAACTTTCTTACTCTTCTAATCATTAAAATTTCTGTGGAATGTAATCGTATATTGTCAATTATTACAACAAAATTAATTAATTAATTAAATTAGCTGCAGTAAAATAAATAAATAAACAAACTACAGTAAAATAAATACATAATTGGTAACAATAAAGAGTAAGGTATACAAATAGCATTAATATTTTGTAATTTCACCATTATTTCTTATTACTTACCGTAAACGATTTGGCATAGAAATGGTTAGCTAAACTATGTATTCAGGTGTTAAATTATTCCATGATTCAACAATTCTTCGACTTAGCTCCTCTGCTGTTTGTGGTCGAAAATTTGCAGAATACAATGTCTTAGTTAAAAAGCCCCAAACATTTTCAATTGGGTTAATATCCGGACTTCTGGCAGGCCAGGGTAAAGTTTCAATGCGATTTTCATTTAGCCATTCTGTAATAATTCTGGCTTTGTGGACGGGGCAGTTGTCGTGCTGAAACAAAAAATTGTTTCCATACACTTGTGTAACAGACGGAAGCAGTATATTTTGAAGCAATCTTCTGTAAACTTTCTGTAAATACCTGGACCACGTGCCCCAATCCATGCCCACAGATTAACTGAAAATCGTCCGCTTCGATTTGTTTTTTGCACATGTTCATTATGTCGGCAATTTGTTGGTCTATAAACTCTTATCCGACTGTTATAGCTCGACTGATAGGTTTTCTCATCAGAGAAAATGACATTGTTCCAAAATTCTGGGTCCATTTCTGCGTATCTAATCTGCTTTGCTTATTCGTCTCAGTAAGAAAAACGTTTTTCGCAGCCCAGCGATTCTTCAAATTTGAAACTTGAATTCGTTTTAACGCAGTTCTGTGTGAAGCCGGGAAATTTGTTACTTCTTTTGCTGTAAAAGCAGTTGCAAATGGATTATTCTCAAGAAAGTTTATTAAAGCAATATCTTCTTCATCAGTGGATGACTTAGGCCGACCAGACCCTTCCTTTCTTTGAACATTTCCGTTGCGTTCCCAAATTTTCTTTATTCTCACCACTGTCGTTTTACTAATATTAAATTCCTCAGCCCTTTTCGAATTCATTTAAATGTCGTGGCATCTTCTCTTTTACAAATTGTAAGTAATTTAACAATAGTATATTGATTTATAAGTTTAGAAAAGTGACAGTTTTCCAGTGAGTGTAAATGTTTAAATTCACGAGTGAGCGTTAGCTCACGAGTGGATCAAATTTACACGAACATGGAAGTTCACTTTTTTAACGTGTAGATCATGCTATTTTTTCGTGTAGTTGACGAAAATAACGCTAAAATTATGAGAGTGTCGACAAATAATAATAATACATCAAGGTTTGTCAAGCATTTGTTGATATAGTAACAAAACATCAATCTGTGACATCAATCAATCAATCTTCGACCTCTGATACGTCAAAATGAATGAAAAAAAGTGTTGCTAACGGAAACGTGAAGAAAAGTGTTGCTAACAAGTCCCACTTCTCTTCACGATTTATGATTAAACATTGTGTCACTTTTCTGTCAAGTACACGAAAAAAATAGTTTATCAAAATGTCAAAACATGCCAAGTGACACACACTAGTTTAAGTTTTCTGGTTTCTATGATAATAAATCCAATTTAAGGGAAAAATTCGGTGTACCAGATTTTTTCGGCGATAACTGTACATCTAAAGTCAGTATGATAGGTGACCTAAAATTTAATAAACAAGGCAAAGAATTGTGAAATTATGAAACACATCTTTCAGTTATTCTTTCCATTAGCACATTCAGATTATCAACGGGGGTTTTAAGAATTGAATTTTTTAGATAGGACCAAAGAGAAAAATTCAGTGGCGTCAAGTCACGGGATCTTGGAGGACAAATGTTTGGCATATTTTTACTAATTATCCTGCCATCGAAAAATTCACGTCATAAATCCAAAATAGTCCTGGCAACATAAACTGTTGTTATTTCCTGTTGGTAGTACCCTTCCTGAAGTTCGACATCGTGTAATTCATTCACAAAAGGAAGTAATATTACGATATCGTTTACCTGTTAATATACCTTGAAAGAAAATTGTCCCTATCAGCCTCCTTCTGCTTAAACCTATCCAATAACTCCACAATAATAATATACTATTTTTTCTACTTTGCGTCACTTATTGAACAAAAATATGAAAAATATTGGATCTTTTTAGTATATGGAGAATTTTAGTTGTAATGCGTGGCAACACTGAAAACCTTTCGTTTTAATCAAAAGTCACATTAACAAGTTATTAATTTTTCTTATCCAGCTTCATTCATTTTTCCCGCTTTAAACTGAAAAAATCCCTTTTTAATACAAAAACTATCTGAAAGAATACATGTTCTTTTTATGCCTATTTAATGTTCCGTATTTACTTCAAGTCTGGTCCAATCCGGTCTGCTTGTTTTTTAAACTGCTTCTCACATACCCATGGAGCTTAGGCTGCCACTTCCTATTCTATATCGATTTTTCGTTTTTATGTCTGTCACCATTGAAAACATTCCCTCAACTTTCACATAGTTTTATACTAAGGCTGCCAACTTACCTAAATTAGGAAATGAGTAGAAAAATATCGCAATAGGAATGAGGTAAAGTAATTAACTGCTTAACTGACTATAATTTTTTAAAATAATATCCAATAGAATAGGGAAAAATTCCGGTTTTTTATAGTATTTTTCTCTTTCGTCTTAAAATTCTTACAAATCGGAAAATTTACCTCCAGTTGGCAACACTGATCAAGCTGCAGGATATGATGAATAATATCCATTGGATTTTAAAAGGAACAATAAAATATCTATTTAATACCGTTGAAAAAATTCTAATTCTTAAATGATATTACAGTGGAAATTATGTACTAGCAACAATTAGTTGCTGCTTCTGAAAAATTACTGATTCCACGTAATCTACAATTCCTTAGTGACCACTACCCAAGTTAAGAACGCAAGAGCAGTATTCTTTTTTCTCTTTTTAACGTACTGCAAGTCGCATGCTCTTTGTTACCCTTCATAAAACCACTATTGCCTAAAGTTAAAGTCCTCAATCTGTAGAAGTACAGTTTATAAAAATAAAATAATTACATTTCTCTTTAATTATTAAGCAGATTACCTTAAATTTGTCCACGTCAAGCTAATCTTCTTTATAATAACGAAATCATGATTTGATTAATTACATATTTACAAATTAATTAAATAAGGAGATTGTTAACGAATAATATATAATCAAATAGAAATAAGCACTAACAAATTTTGGCGGAAAAGTTTTTGCCGCCGCAATCGAGAATCGAACTCGAGCTTCTGCTTTCGCGGCAGATTTGGTCAGAGCATCTGCCGCGAAAGCAGAAGACTCGAGTTCGATTCTCGATTGCGGCGGAAAAATTTTTCCGCCAAAATTTCTATTTAATTATAAATACATATTTTCCTATAAACAGGTTTGTCGACAAAAACAGTTTAAAATGACAATTCGTCTACTTGTTTACGTATTTAATAACAACCTTCTGAAAAACTGAAAAGACGTTCGGCACGCCTTATTCTATAATTATTGTATTTTTTAAATTAATAGATAAATTAAAATAAAAAAAAATCTCGTCAACTCCAATTCGCTTCTATGAAGATTTATTTAATTGGAAACTTTTTACTATCTTCTGTAGAGGGTAAAATGTAAATTACCATACGAAATAGTTACAAAAAAAATAGTTTTTAGGGTCTGTATGAATTAATATAATTTGTAGAAAAGAGATCGATGCAGGTGGCAACGAGATTGAGGCAGGAGGGGCTCAATTGTTTCGGACTAGTTCGTCCATCTCTATTTAACCTTGCAATTATAAAAATGCAACAAATAATAAGTAATAATAAATAATAAATTTAACTAATAAGACTCAAGTATTATTTAGCGCTCAATATGGTAAATTAATTGAAATATTTGAAATACAATGTATGCAGTCACTTTAAAAAGAATTCAACTACTACCAAAAAAATTAAATTTAACGTAAATAGTAAAGATCAATAAAATGTAAAATTTTTAACAAATTCGGCTTCTCTATTTTTGAGATACAGACCTTCAAAGTCAGGGTTTAGAACTTTTTACTCCGAACTTACTAATAAGAGACAAATGAAAGGATTATTTTTACATTTACAATGTAACACATTTCTATAAAAAACTACAAATCTTAATAAAACACAAACACTAACAAATATTGAAAGATTGTTGAGTTTCTGAATCAGTATTAAAAACATTACTCAAAAACACGTTAGATACCTACTTGTTTCTATCCAGCCTTTAATAAATAATCGTTTATTTAGGCTTGTTGAGGAATACCTATTTTGAATCATTTTTTTCATATTAGTATTCACCGTCGTAGCCGACAGAACGTGACGAACAATTTAAATTCCGACTGATATATTTACAATTTATAATTGAATTCGCGCAGAATTGAATTTAATGGGAAATTGACGATTACGTAAATAAAAAAATTTCCTTCGTAAAGTACGCATTAAAAATACATGATTATTTTTTTTCTGGTGTACTTGTTTGTTGTTAAACCAAGGAATCTAAAAGAACAATAAAAATCGCTGACATTAATAAATGTAGTTTATCTGGAACGCTTTAAGCAGAGAATATATTTTTATAATCCAAGTCAACAGTGCGAGGGTCACTGATACCATGTGAAAATATACACATATCTATGCGCAAACATACTGAATATATCGTGATAATGAAATGCATATGGCCATTGTGTATTTATCTTGGAGAGTTTACATGTATTCTTAGAAAATATACCGTAGCAAGTGCAGGGCGTCTTATTGAAATTTATTTCACTAAACGCCTTAATGTATTACTGAATTGGCAAACGCAAGGTGCGGTTAATTCGAGAATATCAATGCGATTCACTGTAAATACTAAAAACAAAAAAAAATTATGCCATGATTAACGTGACCGATTTAATATTCTTACCTGTAAGCTAATTCGAGGTCTCCCTACGTAATTTTTATTATTCCTCAGAGGAGATTGAGAAGAACGAACGCACTTTAATTTAACGAGTCCCAGTCGAAACACGTATGTTTACGTAACGACAGTTCGTGACAGCACTTACAATATCGAAACTTTTGTTTGAGAGGATTATTTCCACTACGCAAGATGTGTATAAATATGTATCTATAATAATTGTATGCCTCTACGTCATGCGAATATTTACATAATTTAATAAAGATGGTAGTAGCGAGAAAGACTGGCGGGTATAGACGGGCGGTCCTTCCTCAAGAGTCACTTACGATGGCTACAGAATTAATCGATTCTCTATTGCACTAATTCGCAAGCTAAACACTACGAGGTTAGACACTAAATTGTTTCGAGGACCACTTCGGGATTTCAACGGGGTAAAGTTTGGTGGGGTAGTTTCTTTGTGGTCAGCTCGCCATCGCTAGCACACTTTACCATCAATTAACGCCGCTCGTCCATCAATCTGAAACAAAAACAACATTGAAACAGTTTCACAAATTTGAAACATTAGTATTTATTATGAATTAAATATTACGGCAATAAAAATAAACTCAGCTCAGCTTATTGATTACGTGAAACATTTATAACATTGAGAATATGCAGGCTTTAACACTTACAATTTTCTCTTATTTTATTTATAGATTAAATAATTTTTCAAATTACACCAACGTAATGTAAAAAAACTTAACTTCTTACGATAACCTATTGAAAAACTGGTCAAGTAAAACCATTGATCAATTTATCATTATAAGCCCAATTGTACAATTCCAGCTTAACTTTAAACCAAAGTTCAAGCCCTTAACAACAATTGAATCAGTCAATGCAGAAAGAGCAATTGTTGAAATAATCGTTGTTATGGGTTTGAACTTCAGATTATATTCAAACTGGCTTTCTTAGTCTAAATTCATATTCACTCAGTACTTCATGATATGAAGTAAGTATGAACTGCTTCTATTGACTAATAAAATATTTAAGCGTCATAAATCCATTCCAACTTCGCGACATAACTGTCTTTTTTGTATATTCTTCTGTATATTAATAATAATAATAATAATAATAATAAAAAGTCTTTATTTTTTACTGGCGAAGTTCAGCATACTGCTGTTCTACCACTTAACCAGTAACTGCAAATGAATACATAACATGGTATTAATACAAATTAGTAAAACTGAATATAAATTGAATCTAAACTAGAAATGAATTGAAATAAAGTGCTCAATATCTACTGTACTGAAATTTTTTTTAAAAGAACTTATCGGTAGCAGTCTCAGCTCTCGTGGTATTGTAAATCTTGGAAGAAAAATACGAAAATGACCTTTCAAATAAAACTAAATTATGTGAGGGAATATCAAATCCACTAGTCCGCCTCAAATTCTTACTATGAAGTGATTTCCTAGGTATTAATAAACAGTTAAGATAAGGCGGTAAGGAGGTAATACACACTTTGTGAATTAATGTGGTAATGTGGAGTAATCTTCGGTTACACATATTCAACCAATTCACATTTTTAAGCTTATATGTAACATGCTCCCATTTCCTGAGTCCGAAAATAAAACGAATACAAGAATTCTGCATTCGTTGAATTCTCTGACTAGTTGCAACATCAATACAAGGGCCATAGACAGCATCACAGTAATTAAAATTCGATAACACTAAGGAATCACATAACTGCACTTTTAACTTAAATGATAAAAAATGACGATTCATATATAAACCTTTCAAACAACAATATGATTTCTGCACTACTTTGTTTACATATGAAGTAAATCTCAAATTTTTATCCAAAATAATACCTAAATTTTTTACTTCATCATAAAAAGATACTTTAGCATCATTAATGAATATATTCATGCTATCTATGGCCCTCAGCCGATCTTTGGCATTACCGAATACCACAGCAGATGATTTTAGTGCATTCACACATAAACAATGATCACTTGATATTGACATCAATCGTTTAAGATCATCATTAATTAAACCCTCAGCTAATTTTAGATCTGGTGTTTTAAAACTATAATACAGTTGAGTATCATCCGCGTAAAAGTGGGATGTACATGACTTAATTTTAGTATGAATTTAGTATAATCAATACAGTTTCTATATTTAAATTTTCAATTTTCCTTTCAAGTGTCCGTTGATACTTCTTAACTTCTTCCTTCATTCGTTCTGCTTCGCGGTCTGTTATTTCTTGTAGTCAAGTGGTTGTCTCTTCTTTTAGACTTGCTGCAAGTGTGGCCGTGTCATCAGAAAGCGTAACTATTTTTACATTCATTTCATTGAAATCCCTAGAGGCGTACCAACAGGTGAACAATATAAAAATAAATTACAGTTGGTTATCCACTTACTCATCTATATTTAGTTCATGATTTCAGATTTCTATACTTATTCAACTCATCTATCAAACTCAAAAAAAAGGGTTTTACCCTTATCTTCTTTACCCTTACAATTTCTGCGTTTCATTTACTTTGTGCCGTTAGCTTTTCTTCTCCCGTACTTACAAACTCTAGTTTTTGATCTTTTTTCATTGTTCTCTCGTTGCTTTTCCGTTTTTCTCTACCCGTACTGTACTTCAATTTTGTGATCTCCACATCTTTTTCTATTTTTTTTTCCTCCTTGGCTTTGGCTGTAATTGGACTTTGTACATCCCAATCTTTCCTTGAAACATCATCATTTATGAAGATGCTCGGATCCTCTTTATTCCTCAGTTTATATTTACCACCTTTTCCATGCCTATTAGGCAGATTTTTTGCCCTAATTTAACCACTGTTTCCACTTGCACATTAATTTCCAATTCCTCTTCCAAGAAATTTTCCTGTGCCTTCTTCAGCATATCTTGATCGTCTGTGTCCATTCTCAGCCCTTGTACTACCACACTATTTCTTCTTTTCTGACTTTCGAAACGTCCCAACCTCTGATCTACCTCATCTACTCTCTTTTTTAATTGACCATTGTCTTTCGACAACTTTTCGTTCTTACATTTCAACTCCTTGATTTCCTTTCTATATCTGTTTGCTCTCCCCTCATTTCCTTCTCGAGCTTTTCTTTTGCTGATGAGGTCTCCACAGCTGTCCAAAGGATGTTCCAGGATTCCATTGCATTACAAAATTTCTTTTTATTTAACATACCATATGTATTACAATTTATCTTAAAATGCTTATCGAAAGATCTAACGATTGCTTCATGAGGCCTTTAGCTAGCATGTTTGGATGCACTTCTAGTCTATCTCTATATCTTTCGATGTGCTTTTTCATTCGTCTTTGACGAGCTACACTTGTAGATCTCGATGGATAGTCTTGTTGGTAAAAAACCATTGTGCTTGGATTATCATTCTAAGAATTTTTGACAGAAATCTCTGTAGGATTTCGACATTTGAATTGCGGGCGGTTCCCCACAGTTCAATTCCACATGCCCATGTGGGTTTCAGAATGGATTTATACAGCAACAATTTGCTTTCTGGGGAAAGTTCAAATTTTGGTCCAATCATCCAAAAAAAAAAAATCTCAATTTATGGCCCAACTGCTTTCGTTTGAAGAATATGTGTTTTCTTCAAGTTCATCGCTTACCTAGATGAATTCCGAGGTATTTAGTATCATAGCTTCGTGGAATTTGTTTTTCGTTTAAGATTACTGGGGGACAAGTTTCTCTGCAGGAGGCAAATGTTATGTGCACTGACTTATTTTCATTAGTTTTGATTTTCCAAATTTTCCGCCATTTTTGGACGTTGTTTAAGTTGTTTTGAAGAATTTTTGAAGAGGTCGTTGCATTTTTATTTGACGCTAGAAAGGCTGTATCATCTGCAAAGGTCACAATTGATGTACCAGGTGTTGTTGGCAAGTCAAACGTATATGAGAAATAATATCGGTTCCAGGACACTCCCGTGCAGAACTCCTGCTTATATAATAATATGCAGGTCTGAGTAATCGTTTTCGATACAGGTTAACGGTACCAGAGCGAGCACAAAAAGCCTAAGTGGCTGCAGTGCCTCCGGTGCAATCATGCAGACGGGATCTGATCATGGAAGAAAAAAAATCATTCTCGAAGTTGACTCTAAAGTATCTGTTGTCGATATCCGATCTCAAGACTGTATAATATAATTAACTGGGAGATTGCAAGTTTATGTAATAGCCCCTTGTCGAAAGCCTGTCTCATATCGAGAAATACTGCGGAGCAGTATCTCTTGTTTTTGAAGTCATCGCGTATCTGATTGACTACTCTATGTATCGAGTCCTCAACAAAAAAAGATGACTCGAGGTACTTCAACAAGAAAGTACCCCGAGTCAGCTTTGGAAAGAAAAGTACTTATCGTAGATAGAACTGTACGTGCTGTGATTATCGCAAGAACGGTCAAAGTTGGAAATTTAGGTTATGCGAAGGAACTGGAGTCAGACAATTTATTTTAATATATTCTTTTCAGAGCGAAGACATTACTTTCTGGCGTTGGCTACTTCCACCAACGAATATGTGTGTCGTTCATCAATTAAAAGCTAGATCTCGTCTACAAACGAATATTTTGAGGTTAATATTTATTCATTTCTGACATATAAGGCTAATTCGAGGTACGTTTTTATTAAAGTTCCGATACTTGTTGTTGATAGTTGAATGACTTTGTCTAAACCTGAATTGATACGACGATTTTCTTCTATGACTGGCAGGAGTTCAGAGAGGAATACCGTTTCAAAAACTTTGACGATTGGTAATAGGCTAATACTTAGGCTAGCCTTAGGCCGATAGGACCTAACATCTTCTGAGCTTTTTTTCAGGTTTTTAAATGAGTCATTTGTGAAACTCTCCATTGGGTAATGACTAGTTCCGATTACAGCATTGAATAGTTGTGTTAAAAGTAGTATACTTTTATCCGGTAATTCTTGTAAGACTTTACCAGTGATAATGTCGTATCCAAGTGCTTTCTTTGGATCGATCGATTTCATGACATTGTTAACTTGAGTCTTGGTAAAATTTTAAAGTGATAGGTCCACTTTGTAAGCTTCACATTTACTTGTTCTTCAAGGTCGGATTCTCCCAAATTCGGGTGGTACAGGGATTTGTGGAGTTTTTAACAATTTGGTGTCCTTCCATAAAGAATATTCTATTTCCTTGGCTGGTTCAAGAGTTAAATTTATAAATGTACATTTTTTTAAAGTACTCAAAGTAGATCCCATCCCTTCCTTCATCTTCTTCTATTTTAGAATGATAGAAATTATTTTCGTCATTATAAAAGTATATTGCCAAGAAATTAATAATTTCTGTGCTCCCCGATTTCCAATTTGGCCGAGCAACCGCACGTGTACCTTTTTATATTTTCTGCCATAAATTACGGGCAAGTTTCTATATCTTATTTCTAATCCGCTTAGCTCGATATTGATGGGCCCACAATTTAAATGCATATTAGATCGGGAGCGTGACACCAATAACAACCAAGACACGTGACCTTTATCATGTTGCTTCGAAGCAATTTCCACAACGCTGATTTTGATATATCGTGTGTAGTTCACGTCGTATTCCCAAACTGTCATATTACGAACGCTAGACTTCGGAAATACCGCAAAAAATTAAAAAAAGTATAACGGCACCATGATGCAAACAAGTTTTGAATCTGGGCTTACGCAGATGTAATAAATCAGACTCTTTCCGTAATTATGTTTCGTATGTCACCCGGTCCATTAAAAAAAAAATGTCGCGGCACCTTTCCGCAAAATTGGCAAACCTGCTAGAAGGTATAAATTAAAGGCATCAGCTGTTCTTTTTTTAATATCCGTGGAATAAATATTTGTGCTAATTTTGACAACAGAATGGTTTTCCGTCCTTCTCTCTTTGGTATTCCCTTCAAAATAACGTGTTTAGAAATCGTTCTGTTCAAGATATTCCTACATCACGACTACATCAATAAAGTACTGTCAATGTTAATGTGGGTTATGAGAAGTGTTTCAGAATCACTTGGGGAATCGTAGGCGAATCGAAACAATCTGCAGTTCTATGTCATCACATGAATAGATTCAGGCCAAACGGATCGTAATTAATCGTCCGTTTATTCCAAGGAAGAATTCATTTGATTCCGTTCATTCGAACGAGCGGCTTTAAGTGCGGTTGTAAGTTGTAACGCAAACGAGGAGATTCTCTCGTTCGATGAGCCTTCTTCAAGATGATAGGCCAGTGTTTGTATTGTAATGTTGGGGAAGAAGTGTGGGTCGTTGGTGTATCACCTACGTCAACAAGGCTAATCTAGGTCATCGCTTCGATCGAGGCCATGCGGGCGTACTTGCCATTTAAAAACACACTTACTATCAATTTACGTTGTGTTATGCGGGAGGGATACAGGGGCTGTCATTTAGACTAATGGTTTTTAAATTAAACGTAATTTTTAAATTGACGCGGCTCAAACAAGAATCCGTAAACTCGATGACTTTATTAGTAGATAAGCGGCGTTGTCGTTGCATTCTTGTAACATGACATTAAAATAAAAAATCTTCACCATATAAGGTGTGGTTCAGAAAAAAAGTATCTAGTAGTTGGCATCCCTTTTGCCTAGGGATTCAACTTTTTAAATGTTTGTACTTTCAAAGTAAATACCTATTAGCACAGATTTAAAATAAGCAAATAATTACAAATCTACAACAGATTTTAAGGATAATCAACTTTAGATCCTGAAATAAAACTATTAGTTACAAATTATTTCTTTGACATTTATCGGCATATTAATCTACCACAAATGTTTAAATACCTAAACGTTAAAATAAAACCAATTAATTCTGCCTGTAACTCTGATTACTGCATTAGTCGACGTACATAATCTACGCCAACAAATTTCTTTGTGTGTACAATTCAGGCGTGTAACGGCAGACACAACAGCGACTGCATAACGAACAATGCAATAAATTTGACGAGACAGAGTGCATGCCAAATATGCATGGGATCGGGTGTGTTGTTAGGCTAGACACAACATATTCTAGTGTTCACAATTCAATGACACGACTGCGTGGCAACTTCGGGCCTGCACTTTTTATGTTGTCTCTCGACAACAACAAACATATCCAAAATCTAATCTTCGTCATTGTGCAATGAGTCAGTCATTCATTGTGTAAACAATAAACATGTTGTCACTTTGGAGTGGTTATGAGTCGATTCATAAATTCGAAAAAACTTGATTTCATATTTTTCCAATCGAGCTTTATCTCATGGGACAGCTGCGGAAATAATAAAAGCTCCACTATTTTATTTCAAGACATGAAACAGTACGTATAAAATTTAGTAATAAATCAAAACAAATCCTTATTTTTTATCAAAATAATAAAACAGTAAATATAATACTGTTCTAATACTGAACTTTCAAGAACGTCACGTGTTCAAATAACAAAATACAACTCGCAGAAGAAAATTGAATTAACATTTCCTGAGAGTATCGTACTTCCGTATAATTTAGAAATACAGTATCCAGTCGAATAAGTTTCACTTACTGTATCCACTATTAATAAACAAGAAAAGAAGCGAAGTTATGACATACGTATGGGGCAAAGGTCAATAATAACTCCGCGCTTACTTTTACTTTATACGAGAAACGTTTGAGAAGCACTGTATGTGATTTAAACGTCCCCAACTGAGCGAAGTTTGCTATTACGTGCAATAAATGATACAGTAGTATCCCGCAGATGTAATACAATCAACGCTGAGGCAGATCATTTATTATTTTCGTACGAAAGAATACGGAGACTATAAAATTTAAAGCGAAAGCATTAGATGGCGCTAAATATTTTTGTTGCGTGAAAGTTATTTAAAAAAAATTAAAGATGGATTACTCTGAGAAATAAAGGATCTACAACTTAAAAAGATGGCGATATGCAAAAATAACGCCCTCAATACTGAAATATTTTAAGAAACAGTGAAATAAAATTAGGTAATGCATAATTCAATAAATCGCGTTGATGACGAGTGACGAAACGAATATTTTCATAAAAGCTCGTTAGATGGCGCTGTTGAGAGTACAACGTGATTAGCAATTAACAAATGACATTACAACAATTGATAACTGCTTAACAAACAAACAACAAATGCCTTTAAATTGCCTTTAAACGAAAAAAATTAAAAACGTTCATTGAAAGGTTAAGAAGAACGCAAGAAAACGTATTGATGATGAGGCGAATACTTGCTCAAAAGCTCAATAGGTGGCGCTACTACAGTCTGCTAACAATGATTAATAAATATTATTTTCATTTGCCTTTAAAGAAAAAAAAAATGAAAAATCAGTCAAAAGTAAACTGACCATACGTCGCGTCGGGACATTCCCGATTTTTAACAATTTGTCTGTCGACCTATTTTTTTGGAAATATACTTTTTGCCAGTCTAGAGCAAAAAATTTAAAGATTTCAATTAACCTTAAAAAAATTCACTCATATATTTATTTACATTAATGTTGTTCATTAAATTTCTAAAGTTCATATGAGTGTATTTTTCCTTATGTTTACAGATGTTTATGGGAAAATGCTATTCTTAAAATTTTACTTGTTTGCTAAAATTTAGTTTTTTGAACAATTTTTTTAAATTTTGTCTCGTCTTACGAAAATTAAAATCTGGTCACCTTAGTTAAAAGATGATTAAAGTAAGTATTCGTCTCATCAGAGGGCGTTGATGTGATGAATTCTTACTTGCACAGAAGATCGATAGATAGCGCTGTTGATGTTGATAATAAAATCGTAGCAACAATTAACAAACATTATTATAACAATTTTCATTGTCTTTTAAGAGATAAAATGAAAAACTTCAGTTAAAAGTTCGATAAACGGCGCTGTTGATACCACAATGTGATTAACAATTAACAAATGTTTTATTGCTTTTTAAGAGAAAAAGACAAGAATAGAACATTAGTTGAAAGGTAATGCAAAACTTAAGAAAGTGCGTAAATGATGAATGATGAGATGAAAACTTTCATAGAAGCTCGATATATGGCGGTTGTTGTTAATTTAATGTGGCTAACAATTAACAGGTGCTATTATTTTTAAAGAAACAATAACGTTTCTCTGACGCGAGAAAAAAAATTAAAAAGCAATTGTCATTAAGAAATAAAATAAATAACAGAACTACAGTCAAGAAAAAAAACACCAGATGGTGACGTAACTTCCTACGAAAAATAACGCTCTCGAAAAAGTTAACGCAAAACCGCCTTAATTATTAGATGATTACTTCGTGAAAGCTTAATAGATAGTGTTGTTGGTAATATATTGTGATTAACAATGTTTGAACATGTCGCTGTGATATTTTGTGATATTGTGAGTTTTGACCTGAACTTTATAATACAGGCTGTCTTTTAATTTCATGCAAAAAATGAAACCAGTGAAAGTTGACATTCAAAGTGATAGAATGAAGCAGTTTTTGTATAACAATTGATTAATAAATATTAGAGATAATAAATGTTTTCGGCGAACTATGAAACAGTTTGATAGTCCCTGGCTTATTTTTATTACGTAATTACGTAATCGGAGAAACATACGTGTCAGCATCGGCTGTTTAAGTAGACCAGTTCTCAAGTGCAGTTCATCGCAGATAACAGCGTTGAAAACATGGCCGAATTTTCTAATAGTGATTTTGTGACCCTTTGTGACCTTTTGTGACCCGCATCGTATTATGAACGCGGTACAAGAGATTTTATAACTTGTAGAAGAAAATCCTTCGATAAGTGTGCGGAATATTGCCAGACAATTGCATATAAGTCACACTTAGTTGTTTGGCGAATTATTCGTGAGGAAAAATTATACCCGTTCTATTTTCAAAGAGTGAATTTTGTTAATAACATGGTATGCTTAATTTTCACAACATGCATGTGTGGGCAAGTATGTTAAACGGCACTTTAATCGGTATGTTTACGTCTCGCGCAGGGAGGGAACTTCGAACACTTATTGTGGGTGAAGGTCACCATCCGTTGCGTCTAGCGGTTCTAAACATTTCACAAGGAAGTGCCGGATGTCGGTATGAATTTTTTTATATATTTTGTTTTCGTTTTAATTTTGGTGCATTCGTGAGAATATATGTTTCCCAATACGCCATTAATCTTTTTGCACGAACTGGATAACACCCTGTATAATATTGAAGCTAGTGGTACGTAAGCAATAAAAAATTAATAATGAAACATTTACATTCTAATTTTTTATTAGAATTTAAGTAATAGGAAAGCAGTTTTTATATCTGAACTAGACCTTGACATTTTCAGAATTAATTCTCTTATGTGATGAAGAACGTAGGTACAGCATTAATAAGTGAAACTTATTTGATTACACTCTGTATATTAAAATATCTGCTTCATAAAGAAAATTGTAACGCAAGTCGTCAGGAAGGTAAAATGAAAAATTAAGTTTTTCAGGAGAATTTTAAGAAATCCTAATTTTGCACAAGAATAAAACAAAAAACTTATAAATGAAATTTGAATTACAAGAATTACAAGATTAATAAATGAAGAAAAAATAAAGCGACTTACAATATTTTGTTGATAATTCTGAAGAAGCTATCACTGACAGTGAGAGGACTTTGAAAGTTACTAATTATAAGTTATGAAGCTATTCGTGGCAAGTTATTAAAACATTTATTTTTTTGCTACTTTTATTTCATCTTTTAATAATAATTCTCAAGTTAGTTTTCGTTTTCTTCTTGTTATTTATTTTACATCGTCGTTTATTTGACGTCGTCCAAAATTAATAGAAACAAAACATCGATGATTGGTACATTCAAATCAATCTGTAATCACAGAAATATAATTAAACTGTTAGAAATCTATGAAATTTACATACACGTCAGGGATTAGAAAAAACATTTACACATCACTCAAGTTTCAGATTGACGTACAAATTTTAATGTATTATAAAAATCGAATCAATCAGTTAAAAGCATGAGCATTTAAACAGCTTTTTTTTTCTATAAAATATGTATATGCGTCAATAAAAGATTTCTCAGGATACTGCAACTTTCCCATTCGGTGACGTCTTTACATGATTTATACAAAAAAATGTATTCGGGTAAGTAGGTATTAGCCAATCACGCATTCGAAGAACAATTTTCCATATGAATACGTAATCATTATTCTAAATCAGAGACAGAAAAAGCAGATTAGCAAGAAGTGCGTCAGAAACTTTCGAATATTCAGCAGCACGTGGAGACTCACTCCGCAAATAGCAAAACCAGGTGTGGTTTTTTAATGTCCCCAGGTTAGATGATTGCATGTGCTTGGAAAGGCCTGCACCTACCATCTGTTTCGTTTTCTCTAAATTATTCACGATTCTGAAACAATGCAGGCAATTAAAACGCAAGACACAATCGATAATCCTATAAAGGTTGGCTATCAGTTCAGAAGGATAGGCGGAAAATTACAGAATCATTTACGAAATTAATGACCAAGGTAGAATAAACAAATATATATGTGGAATGTCATTTCTTATAAACATGTGTAATATCTCTTTTGGTCTTTTCCAATTAGAAGACACGAAACACAAACAATTTACCTAATGGTATAATTCCAATAATGTTATATAATAACTGGAAGGAAACGAGCAATTACGTTTTCCCAAATGGTGCACCTCAATTTCACATCTACAGTTCACGTAAATTACTTAAAATGGCTTCCTCCCTCAGGTCTTTTGCAAAGGAGAATCAACGTAAGTTATTAAAAAAACTTCATATTTCTCTATGAATATCATGAAAACTTGGACTTCCTAAAAGTGGGAACAAATTCGTGAATTACAAGTTCCGCTAAAACAAACTCACCGGGAAGAGTTAATTTTAATGAGGAAGAAATTAAAATCGAAAAAAGAAAAGTGTTCGTAATTAAAGCAGTCTCTGTTTGCCGCCGGTCAACAAATGCCCCTGCTGCCTCATCGTTTCCTGCGCGTACCAATCGACGAAGAGTGAAATTCGAAATTAAGGTCAAACACGACGGGAGTACAACACCGGAATGGTAATGGCCAAGTTTCTAATCGCTCATCTTGAATTAAACAATTAGGTCAATTATCTCCTGCGATAAAAAGTGACAAGGAAACGTATCAGGTTGCATGTCGAAGGTATATCGTGACTGACATAACAGATTTTGTGTGCTGATGATATTACTACAATAATTTTTCACCTTGGCGCAGTCAAATAACTCACATTTCGAAATTTAATTTATATTTTGTATTTTATAAATCAGATATTTCGACTTAATTATCCTTCTATTAACTTCTCTTTGTTTTCTTTTCTAAGAAAAAAACTGATTTATCTGAAATTGTAATTAAATTGTTAAAATGGAATCAATTTCAAAATGCACAACCTTAAGTAAAAAATAAGTAATAAACGAAAGGATTAAAAACACGGAACACTTTTAGCAGTCAAGGTCAATTGTAAAAGTCGTTCGCTAACAATACAAAAGAAACACATACCTACTGACGAAAGAAAGTTATGGAGTGGACCTCAACTTCTAAAAGTGATCCGTGTGTTTTGATCCTAACACCAGTACAGCGAATACAATTTGATACACTGTGTATATTATATTTGATACAAATTGTTTAAGAAAATTTAAAGTCACTATTTAAATTGATGCAAATAACATTAGACATATTATTATACATACAATGTTCCTCTAAGCATAAAGCCAAAATTACATAAATAATGACAAGTTAATTAAGAAAGAGGCACAAATACAAAAGTGTGTGTTTTTAAGTAATAGTTCGACTGATATACGAGTACAATATAATTTCAAGGAGATGTTTCAATAACATTGAGAAAGAATTATATAAATTGCTAATATACTACGTCAACAAAACTTTTAAATTGATGGAATTACTTGTATACTTAGGGAGTTTTTGTATTCAAAAAGTATTTTAATTTAGACAGGATTACAGATTCATTTCATATCCATAATGTTGCCCGACGAATTATGGCAGAAACATGCAGTTGTTACAATGTTAATGCTTCTTCAAGAATTGACTAAATTTGTATTATACTCAAAACTTAACTCCACTAAAAAAAATATTGCTAAAGTTACTGAATTTTAAACCTATAGTTTCTATTAAAGAAGTCTAATTTTGACAAAGTTATTAACGCGAAGCAAAATGTCAGTTATAAAGCAATTTAAAAGGTGTTCGGAAAATTTTATTATAAAATTGTTTCTTGTTTGCTTGTTATAGACAAATACATGAAAAACATCATAATTTTTTAGAAATCTTGCAGAATATGGGTTTTAATACAACATAACACTTAATAATAACAAATTTTTAATATTTAAGGTAGGGTTAAAAGTACATAAAAACGAACAATGTGAAAATCATTTATAATAATTAAATGCATAATCTTTTGATTAATTAGAAATGCAATAATTTATGTTACGTTAAACATTGTTTTCATTCAAACGAATAAATAAACATTCACGTATGTTATAAAATTCTATTGAAAACGTTCAAATTGCTTTACATTTATTTCTTCTGAAAAAAACTGCACTTCATTAGTAACGTTAACCTATTTTCAAATCACGTATGCGTACATACATACCGAATCATTTCATTATTCCATTATTAACGTTCCACTATCTACGATTGCTTTTTGGGTTACTGTTAAAAACAGCCACTAGATATTTGAAATTCGAAATGGAATTAACTGCATACATTAGTAACGTTGTCAAGTTTAACGTTCCCTTTTTGCCTCGTATTTCCCTTTGTATGTTGAAACTATCAAACTAGTGCTGGGTTTCATAAAAGTCGATTAAATTTAATCATTGATTAAGAATAATCATTCCTATACTTTCAGCACATGTAGCCAACGTTTACTATTAACTCGTGATTAAATTTAAGTAACGTTTGTGAAATCCACCATTAGAGAATTAATTTTTGCTATTTTGGGACCCTTATGGAAAATAGAAAAGGAAATACCTGAAGCTTTGTATCAATTTCTGGGACACCCTGTACATCGTTTGACATTGTTATTAAATTGTTCAGTAGTTTAAATACCTCTTGATTAATTTTTTGAAGTACTTATAGGCCAAGAAATCACTTTGATTTCTTTGCATAGGAAATTTCCGTACGAAATATACAGTGAGTTTAAAAGTAATAGAAAAAGTTCCGATGCACATGTATCTTTCTAACCATCTTTCGTTTTAGCAAATAATTATTATACTTCTGAGAATAAACTAAACTGGACCACTAAGTTACCTGGACACAAATTGGCACACTTGCAACATTCTATAAAACGTAAAGCTAAAATATGTTATATAAAAAATAAGAAAAAACAAGACGAAAACACTATTTAGTTAACTAATCTATTGATTTATTACATATTATTAAATCAGCATCAATTTTCAACACTCGATAACTTCATAACCAGAGTATTCAGAGGAAACCAGTCCTATAATTTTCTGTACAGTTTTTTTAAGTAGAATTGCGTGAATATTTGTCAGAGATTGTATTGAAAGCAGAAGAAAAATCAAGAGTAATTTGGGAACTCGCCATCAACAATTATTAATTAATTCTCTTGCACTACATATTTAGATGGTATTATTATTCGTTCATTTGACCTTCTTTCCTTACAGCGATACTGAATGGATAAACATATGGGATTACATTAAGCGAGACACACACTGAGGCGTTGCAGTAGCGTTTGCGATGACGGTAGCGGTCACAACCGTTCACATGCGAGCGATCACAGTAAAGTTACGTAAATTCTTTGGCAGATCTATCTTGTCGCATGTATGTGAATGGTTTTCATCGCCACCGCTATCGCAACCGCCTCAGTGTGTGTCCCGCTTTATGCAACCAGTTTATAGAACTGCAACTCAACTCCTGCAAGTTATGTGGAATCGTATAGGAAACAGTTTCCAAAATAATTAAGAATTTCTAATCTTCCTAAGAAAATGTACGTCTAATTAAATTTTTTTTCCCAAATGTGAATGCTGTAAGCAATTTGAGTATATCACAGAAAAAATACGTCAGGATTCAGGATTCTATCAATGTATGCGGGGAAAATGACAATGTAAAGCGAATGCTACAAGCTAGTAGAAGATTTTTCAAACATAATTATTTCCAATATATCCTAAAACCCCAATTTGTAAACAATCGACAAGTAATGAGGGACAAAATTTAAAGACTATTAACACTCGAAACGATGTGGTGACAGTAGCATGACTATAATACAAATTGTTTAGAAACTTTATCTTTATTAATATTAATATGCCACCAATAAATCCGTTGTTAGGGAAATATGTTATCTACCTATCTATGAGAAAAAACCACGTATCACATTGACAACCCTTTATTTTTCTACGTAACTCCCTCCAACACTTATTCCATCTTCCATGAAATTGTCTCATGCCCTCAGAAAAAAATTCCTTCGGCAATTCTGCAAAATATCGTTCAATAGCTTCTTTAAGTGCTTCATCAGATGCAAGACGCTTTCCCCTGAGGTGCTTTTTTTAAATTTTTGAATAAAAAGAAGTCTGACGGAGCTAGGTCAGGGCCATAAGGTGGGGATCCTTAACTCTGTGATTCCACATTCGTTTATTATCTGCTGGACTTCGTTTGTCTTATGAACCCGATAATTGTCGTGCAGAGAGCAAGTTTTTTTTTTATGAAATAAGAAGGTGGACGGTTTCCTTAAGGGCAGTTTTTAAATTTTGAATTGTGTTTCCATAGACCTGACCTCTCCATTTATGTTAGACCCCATCGGCGTGCATTCAATAAGCAAGGCTCCTTCAGCAAACTGTTGTCATCACTTTCTTCTTTCCAGGAAATTGTATTTTGGCTTTCCCTTGGTGGTGAAGATTCTTTATAAACCCACAGCATGGATTCCTGTTTAATGAGAGGGTCACAGTGATATATCCAAGTCTCATTCCCGGCGATAATTCGAGAGGGAAAATTTCTGCCCCTTTCCATCGTAGCCAAATTTTCTTTTCTGGCTAGTTTTTGCTTTGGTAAGCAATCGGAATCCACCATGCAGATACCTTCTTCATACCCAAATCATCATAAACTACTTGCCAATAAAAATGCACCACACAGAAGGAGTCTAGTTACAGGGTCGAAATTTTTACCAAATAACTGTTCACGTTTTTGGAGTCGATGATAGAAACGTCAGAATTAAAGAACGAAAAACCTCGTTTTTTAGGGTTGTCTTTAAAAAAAGGATTTTTTTCTGCTTTGTCAAAACAGTCTGTATTTTCTGCGAAAGCATAAAGTGTTGATCTTTAGTAATGCCCAGAATTGCGAGAAGACAGCATTTTCAGCAACTGTCCGACTTTGAAAGGGGGCGAATTGTCGGCATACATGAACCGAGTTTCTCGTTTCATGAAATAGCGCGGCCTTTAAACCGAAGCCATTCTGCGGTGCTTCGAGCAAGGACATCATGGTCTGAGGAAGGCATCTATTCAAGACCGTCGACCAGAAAGTGGGCGAGAGATAGCTTTCGCCCTTCAGCTGCAAATGGAGTGGATTGGATAAAGGATCCAAGACAAAGGGTGTCTATTCGAACCACCAGTATTGCATCGTTTGGTCTTCATTCTATCGGCCGTGTCGACGCCTTCCACTAACACAATTGTATAAGGAAGTCAGGTTTCAATGGCGTCAAGAAAGGCAGCAATGGGTCACTGAATGTGATCAAGTCATCTTGATTTTGTCTGTGGCAAAATGACCTTCGAGTAAAGGTGAGAAGGTTCCATGGAGAGAGACGCAATGTAGAGTCTGCTGCATGAGACCACGAAGCTACTGGGTGTTATGGTATGGGGTTGCATAGGCATCGGGTACAGGTTCCCTTTGGTATTCATCAGAGACAGATTGCATAGATATATCGACGAGATCTTGAGATCCATTTTGTTACCTTTGATAAACGAACACTTTGGGATAGTTTTACATCAAGATAATGCCCGACCCCATATCGCACAAGTTTGTTGAAACTTTTTGCAAGAGAGGTAGAAATTCTTCCTTGGCCAGCTCGTTCTCCGGATTTGATAGAACATGTGTGGGATATCATGGATCGACGTTTAAGACGTATTCCTCAACGAGCAGGAGGAGCCGCGTCGTCACCTACAGCAAGCTTGTGGTGAGATACCTCAAGAAGACATCGATCATCTTATTCGGAGCATGCCTCGGCGAGTTAAAGAAAGTATTGTTAACCGTGGCCACGTAATATATTATTAAATTTTTTTCCTTCATTTCTGTTATTTTTTTTCCAATTACTTCTTTATCTAAGAGGCACTGTGCATAAACTGTGAACATTTTATTTTTGTAACTTGACTCCTTCTTGGTGGTCCATTTTTATTGGCAAAATTATCAGGGCACTTGCTTCGGATATAGGCAACAACAGAGACCTTGCAGTACCTTTTTTTTTACTTTTCGCACCACCTCTTCAGTTCGAGTTTTCACGGATCATCGCTAATTGATTCTTTACTTCATCGAAAGAGTTTATACCAAAATTTAACTTAAAAAGAAGATGCATCTTTCCCATACATCGCAAGCATTCTTTCATAAATCATTTTTGGGCCATGGCCTTCTTTATGTCATAGCAATGTTCCACCTTAATTTCACTCACTTTATTAGTTTCCCAAATTAAACACAACCTAGCACATGCACTTGTAAATAATGTTAGAACTATTTTTTTAATAATTGAGTTGATATCATTGCTTTTTTATTTAATGGCTAAGTAGATGACATAAAAATATGCCCTCGTATATGATGTTTAGATTTAAAAAGTATGTTGATTCTTCAACCCATTTTTAAGAGTATCTTCTGTTACGTAAAACCCATCATTCGTATTTCGGATTTGCGCATTGAAATTAGAAAGAAACGTGTAGGTCGATTGAGCAAAAGTTGAAATTGCGAAAGCCGCGAGAATTTGAACATTCAGCGGCGAACTATGCAATTGACAAAATGACACTGACGCACAACTTCGCTGATTCATTTCGTCTACGAAAATAAAACCGCACCGTCTGAAAATAAACGAACGAAAAGCTCGTTGCAAAACGACGCGAGCAAATTTCAGATAAGAGCTTGCACGTTTACCGACCGACGCAATTTTCATCCGCCTGCGTTCGCGTAATCTTACGTAACGATCGTCTGCATTTTTCCTGCGTCTGCACGGTTTCCTTTCATATCTCACGTACGATATCTCGTTCGGTTCGGCCCTGGATGCGGCCAAGGAATAAACAGGTCGCGGTATAAATAGCGACAGCGGTCGATATTCTCGCCTACGAAGGCTCTTCTTCAATGAAGAATGAATTACTGTCCCATTTTTGGATTATTATTCATAGATTAACAAACACTGGAAACTTCATTAAAATAATAATGATTTTATCGAACTGAAAATTTTAGCCGGCGCGGCACTCAAAACACGAACCCATCCGCGTTTTCGTGTGCGTTGGCGTGGAATTATTTTGGTGCACATTAAATTAGATTGGGAATTGTGTAACCTCCTCGTTTCTCGGAGTAACGTACTACGCAACCATTGATCAAATTTAGGCAGGGATTTTTATTTTTTCTTAAACATCCCCCGTTCATATTTTGAACGCTCGCTCTGAAATAATCCGGTGAATTATGTCTGACCTGGTTTTGTTTACGAGTAATGTAACGAAGTCTTCTGCAAGTCTAATAATAAGATCGGAAAAATTCGTTTCCTGCCACATGCATGTTGCATGTCTGCAATGAAAAACTCAAAGATACTCAATTTATACGATCACGCAAGTAAGAAACGAATTTTAAAAATTTTCCTATAGGAAAAAATCAAAGAACAAAGTGCTTGGAAAAAAGCCAAAAATATTTGGCTTCTGAATCATTTTAATGGCATGCTTTTTTAAATGTTAATGAAATAGAGTTTCTAAAACGTAAATAGAATCGAACCCTCATGTAAAACCGATTGAATGAAGAGTACTGATCAGATGAATCAATGTGGAAAGGTAAATGAATAATACGCTCCCTGTATTTTGAATCTGTTTGCAATGCAAACACGAAGAGCAAATTTAGGAAATAATATCTTTTATCAACATTTCTATAACCGAAGCGAAACTGGTTTAAGTTCTTTTTTTAATCATATCAGCAGCAATGGCACCATGTGACCTAAAAGATGTAGAACTTACAAGAATAGCAGGATGTCAAGATTTGGATAGCCATATCCAAAATTCCAAATGACCCTCCATAGAATATCCGCAATTAGCAATAATGGACATGTTTCTGTTTTTCAGAAAAGGACCAATTCCTCAGGTATAGAATTCTAGTGATCTGAAGGTGGTTTTGACTTGATTTAAGTTAGTTTTTGTTTTTTCAGGGAGGGAGTCAATGAGAGGTAACAAATGGGAATCGGATGGAACATAATCAGGTGGATGAACCAAAGATTATCAATTCCGTTCATTCTTTGCAGGGTCGCATTGGTAACATGCGGTTTAGTCTTCTCTTATTGTAAGACAACCCCAGACTAGGAAAGCCGTCTTTTTTAATAAATGGTGAAGATAATAATAATTTTGGACAATGACGGTTGTTGAGCTATGAAACGATCCCCAGTGGATTATCCCACTGCACCATCATCAAACACATTGGTGCCAATTCGTAATTCATGTTTTGGAATTAACGGCTAGGGAAAAGCCACTGATGTATATTTACAGTATTGTTATTGGAAACCCACTTTTCATCACATGTAACAATATGGTATAAAAACGACGCTTCTTGATGACACTGGAGCAATTGTTGCCCAACAACAAAAAATTAGTTATTCTGATTTTACGTTGATTCATAGGGTGCACTTGCATCTCATGTTCGAACAAGGTTGTGACGATTTTTGTCTAAAAGAGTGGCAGTTCAAGATCAGTACGTACATTCAAAGGTAATTCTGAAACATGTCACTTTCTTTTTCAAGGAAAACTTCTCTGGCCTATACAGCGTGTAATCGAATAAGTTTCACATATTAACACTGTAAGTTCTTCGTCATATAAGGAAATTGATTCTGCAAATATCAATGTTCTTGCTCGAAAATAAAAAACTGAGCTGCCACAAGAGCGTATCGCCTTTTGTTTGAAAACCTCTGCTCGTTCGTCAGTGCGTCTGCGATTTTTATAGACGCATCGTAAAACGATAAATTCCGCAAATGTCACGGTCACTGGGTTAGTGTCGCCCGCAATATAATTTGAAACGGAATCTTCGAACATCTGTTTCATTAAATAATCCACAATAATTACATCGTGATATTTCACACTTTGTAAACAAATAACAGACTATGTGATATAATTTGTTAATTTCTTATGTTAAAATAATGAATGTAAGTTATAAGTACATAAGAAACAAATTGGTGACAGGAGAATTTTGCGGATGCGAATTTTTTTTCGGTCCTGTCAAATAAATAAATGCATTGACTGCACTAAATACAAATGTTTAGTTTAACGGTTTCCCTAAGTTTTGAGAACATTCTTAAATCATTTACTGTAATAAAGCAATTAGGTGCGATTTTATCGCTCGAGATTAACAGTACGATCATTTATTGTTTAATTCACGTATAAATTTCTATTTGCTTTCAGAATATTAAATGATAAAGAACGTCTAATAATTAAAAAAGCAAATTTCATCACAACACTTGCAACTATCGTAATCAGCTGACACTGTGAACAGGCGTACACACAGTATCTCCGCGATCTTTCGGAATTTTTTTTGCTTAGTCTGAACGTAATAATAATAAAGAATCATAAATTAAGGGATGATAAGTTCGGCGCTTTTTGTTCCAATAATATTTTTAATGTGACCTTTATTGAATTAATTGTTTTTTACTTGTTGTTAGATAAGATTCATGATTACTGTTTTATTTCTAATTAAGGAAATAAAATTATTATGTAAACATAATTTTGTGAAAAATCTGCATATCTATAACTTGTATATTAATTTAAAAAACAGCTGGGAATCTCCGTATTCTTTCGTACGAAAGTAATAAATGACCTGCCTCAACGTTTATTGTATCGCATCTGTGGGTTTACTGCTCTCATTTATTGTGTATAATAGTAAATTTCGCTCAGCCGTTCGGACCGTCCAGGGCTTTAAATCAAAGCCAGCGGTTCTCAAATGTTTTATGTAAAAACTAAACATATATTTTTTCGGAGTTATTATTGACATTTTTTTCAAACGTATGTCGTAACTTCGCTTCTTTTCTTTTGTATTAGTTGTGGTTACAATATGTGAAACTTATTCGATTACACGCTGTATAAACAATTTCAAAAATCAGGAACGAACAAAAGAAACACCTACGAGAAAATTTTTTCGACTCTACATGACAACGTACTTTTTTAATTTAATAAATCGTTTGTCAAAAATACGCACTGCCCAACCCAAAAGTATGATCTCTATATAAATACTTTTAAAAGCAATACTTTTCTATGTGAGAAAACGAAGTGCCGCGAATTTAAGTGAAAATGAGCAGAAGGCTGGCCTGTCGACAAGGAATAAACCATTCCAAGCTAGCCCAATGGTTCCATGTCTCCAGACACATCAAATCGAATTTACTTAAACCGGTGAATTCGGCGACCATAAAGCAAAAGATTTCATCCAAGGTAAGTACCAGTTATCCACGATGAGGCATTGATTGTTCTTTTGTTCATGAAATGATGAAGTGGTTAAGAGTTAAGGAAACGTCTGGCAATCAAATGTGCTAAATTAAAAAAAACGCAACTTAAAGAAGAATGAAGGAAGACACTTCAAGTTACGATTGATAACCTAATTGACTCTTTGCATATCGAAGTATTTTGATAACACAGTCATCAAATCTGAATGAGCACGCAATCACATTATAAAATTGCAAGAAGCAGTGCAACGATGAAGAAAGATATTGAAAGCGTAGATGAGGAAAAAGACAGAAACAAGGGATGGTAAGAATGGATCCATTCTCAACAAAATGCACAATACTTTATTAAATATTGACAAACGAACGCAAAAAATATAAGTAAGTTAGAATACGTATATACAAAGTTACCAAAAAGTAGAATAAAGGGCAAAGTATTGAAACAAACTGAACAATAGAAAGGCTGAGGAAAGAAGAGATAGACAAAATACAAAAGACTAGAAGACAGTTACAGAATAAATCAACAAGAAATCGAAAGAAATGGAGATCAATGCTTAAGTCTTCACTGTCTGAGGAGCATTAAAGAGCTTGTTTTAATTTTTATTTTAATTAATTAAATTAATTAATTAATTAGTTCTAATTGGCTCTTCTTTGTGAAGTACCTTCATCGAAAAAGTAAATAAATCGAAGCATAAAGCATAACAGTACGATTATCTGAAAATTTAATTCCTTGAATACAGAAACGAAATTATCTTTTAAGATTTGCATTAAAACAAACCATATGTGTTTGATCTGGCGTTGTCATTATGAAAAACAACTCCCTTTCTATTGATCAATTCTGGTCGCTTTACATGAATTGATCGTTTTAATCGCCTTAGTTATTGGCAGTGGAGATCAGAGTCTATCGTTGCCTGACGGCAGCAGCTTATAATAGACGATTTACTTCCAATCACACCAGACACACAGCATCACTTTCTTTGACGTTAATCTTGCAAAGCCTGTGGTGCCTCATCCATCTCGCTTCTTTCTCGAACATTATTGTCGTGCGTTATCTACTTTTCATCGTCCGTTCAAAAAGCTCGATTCGTTGCGATTCGCAAATGGAAATATGGCCCATTAAATGTTTTACCCCCAAATATTGTGGATCCAACTTTACGCAAACACCCCAAAACGGTTGTATGATTAATATTTAGCTCTCTCGCTATGTTGCAGTTGCTTACATGACAATTTTCTTCAATTTTTTGGAAGATTCGTCGACATTTCCCACAATAGGCCGACCAGGAAAAGGTGCGTCTTTGATTACAAAATTTCCATCTCGAAATCAACGATCAGTTAGAGCATCATCTCCATAAATACGACAAACTGTTTTATGGGCTTGCGTATCCTTAATTAAAAGCTTTCCAAAGATGTGTAATACTGTTATATCACAAAATAACCGATGTCCAAAAGTCGACCTAATGTTCTTCTATCGGTAATTTATAAGAAGAATTTTTTCCTAACCTAATATTTCTCTTTTTTATTTGGCAACATTATTTAACGTCCTCTTTCTTTCGCTTTTCGCAGGAATGCTGCTTCAGTGTCTTACGGCAATCATCATTCCAGACAATTTTCAATGTACGTTATAGCTGGGTCTAAGGGGGTCATTCTAAGCGGATTCGCGACCTAGCAACGGTGGTACCTCCATAGCAACTGGTAAGAAGCTACAATCTCGGCAATGTTCGGTGGTAACGGGATACGACGTTGTGCAATTTCGATAATGCTCGGAAGTAGGATCATACCAAGTTGTAACTTGCAACTCCGATTAGAATGACCCCCTAAGTCATTATGCAGCACAAGCACCCTGGTATGCAACTCGACTTCCAGAGTCGGCTAGGCTGACCGCTAAGCCACTTGGTGACCTCAATCGCCCCTTTATTTTTAAAATTTTATGTGAAGAACCTATCCTCAAATTAGCGTATTCCAAAACATCCCCATATTGTGCTTTCGTATACTACCTATCGTTAGTCAAAACCCCAATCACTTAAAACAAGTTCAGTTAGGAAATAAAAACCAAACAAGGTATTCTTCTTTTACAATTGTAAATACACATCAACTTAGGAATTTTACCGTAAATTTTCAGAAAAGTTGTAATCAGTTTTAATTAACTTTTAAAGACTAGAGAATTTCTGTTTGATTTTGTTAGTTACTTTAATAAAAAAATTCATCCCAAAAAGAATCGATGAATGTTGTAGCGGCGCCATGTTAACAGGAGATTGAAACAGAGAAGCAAGGCAGAGTCAGCAAGCAGAGAGAAGGGAGAAATGGGTCAAATAGTGCAGCGAAGCCGCTCTCGGTTGCAGGCTGTATTAAGATACAACTCCCCCTCTCTTTCCCCAGACACGCATCCTGACCCGCAATTCGACGTAGCCTACGCACGCACTACTGTAGTTCTCCTCTTCCAACGCACAGGCTCTCTTCAGGATTTCACTTTCAATCGTTATTTCTGGATACAATGCACATGCGTTGGGTTATTCGATCCGTCTGGATGAGCCGAAAGAAATTCCAATCATGTTTTTATGTCTTTTCTGTAAACATTTCTGGGCTTTAGAATAATATACTTTATACCGAGGATTCAATCTTTTTCGCTGTATTTTATAAAATAACTTTGAAAATAGCATGTGGATTCTGGATACAATTTCCTTAGAATATCATTACATGATTTGTGATACTTTAAATGTTTTAATACTTCCAATAATAATAATAATAATGTTCTCAACTTTGATTTGATTTGGTTCAATTTCTACAAACTAATACAAGAAATTTTTGAACTGCAGATATGGTTTAGAGATAGAACATGTTCTATTTTTTTTTCAAATTTAAGATTTGATACAATTTACTGCACAAATTAAATTATTTAAGAAATTGAACCAAATTTTGTATAAGAAATAGGGTAGTATAACAATTAATCATAAAACAGAAAAAAATATTAAAAATAAATAATAGATTTAACGGTTATACAAGCGGGTTCGCAATAACTTCAAAACTTCTGGAAGTGATGTTGCACTGTTTAAGGCTGAAAGGTCCTGTAATATTTTAATTCCTCCGTTACCAAAATAAAGACTTTTCTTTCAGAAAGAATGTTTCTAAATGGTGAACAATTCGTAAGTATCAAAAACCCTTCCCTTTTTTTTGAGAAAATCGAAAACCGCGCCGTTATAAAATTCTGTACGGAAGAAGGAAATAGAGCCCATCTGATGGGACATCTACTGTGTATACGGTGAATCTTCACCTTCTTACAAGTACCTGAAATTTTGTTACAAACAGCTTAAGTGGGGATAATACTAGTAGATAGTTGAAGCTCACTTAGGGGTTAGAGATGATAGGTGAAGCTTAGGGATGATAGGTAAACGTGAGCTCGAGGTGCATGCCCAGAATGTTGTCTCCCTTCGACAAACAACGACCAGTTGACAATGAGATAAAACCACGATATACCTCTTTGACCCTGAGAGTAAAGGGTAGTCAATGCAGAATTCTCGACCATCAAGAAATTCAATGTTCAACCGACGGCAGGCAAAGTAATGGCTACGATTTTCTGGGACTCCAAGGCTAAAGTAAAGGGTGCCTACTACTGTGAGCTGTTGAGAAAGTTGCAGGAATTCGTCAACAGTCCTGCTAAATCAGGAGAAAAATCTGCTTTTACGCGTGACAATGCACCAATACTCAAAGGCTCAGTTGTTCGAGAATTATCGATGGTCCAGATTTGGCTCCCTATGACCATTTTGTTTTTAAAACAGAAAAAAGCCCCGAGGGCAACGACTTTTGACGCTGAAGAACTGAAGTGGAAAGTGCACGAGTTTTTCGCAGACTAACGAAATGCCTTTTTTTAAGGTGAATATTCATTAATATCCAGATGTAAAGTGTAGTGAGCCAATGACTGGGTTCAATCACACTTTGATCTTTCCTTTCCTTGTCTACATCTAAAAGAAAATGCACGTGGAGCTCTGTTTCCAATTTGGCATATGCGTTACACATGAAATAGTTCCCCCACATAATGTATATGATGTCTATATTAAAAAAAAAATTGGAACACCCTTATACCCCGCCTTCATTTGTAATTCTATTAATTAAATTAAGTTGGGTAATTTGTTATTCAAATCTAGGATAATGATTGTTTTGTTAAAACATAAATGGGACTTCCGTCGGAAAATATTGTCCCATGAGTTTTTCCTTAATTTAAAACACGTAATACGTTTTGAAGCAGCCTAAAATAAAAACGAAATAAATTCAAATTTATTGAATGACTGAAAAAGAAGAGCAAATTAAAATCCAATAACTTGCAATTTCAAGTTTCAATTATAAAAGTTAGCAAAGCAAACGTTATAATCCTATTAAAAGTAGATTAATTATTAATGAATAAATTTTAACTAAAGTGGCCCTGAAAATTACGATTGTATTAAAAGAATTGCATATACTTCAAAAGATTTTTTCATTTTAGCGTGTAGTCGACACCCATACATCTCTTTGAAAATCTCTTTCAGATACACTCCAGTTCTTTCAGTCATGTATATATATGTTCGTTCTACTTTTGTCACATTTGCTTCGTTTATTCCATGGATGTCTGTTATACGTTATAGCACAGGCTTTCATAACTTTGTAACTTCAGGCTCTATCGCCATATGTTTTAGCTACCAGTTATTTTCCTTGACGTTTTATTTCGATTAGGTTTAGTAATCTCTTTGTGAAAAATGTTTTCACTGTAGACACTACGTGGACGAGTATATCTATTTTGCCTCCGTACTTTGTTGTACCAGATGATCTCTTAAATCTATCTTACACTGTTTAAGGCAGCTGCTTCCAAGCCCAATACAAAACGTTTCTTCCTCAATTTTCTGCGCATTCTTAACAACAAATGACGCTTCAATGAAATGAAATAAGTTAGAATGTCGATAATTATAAAAGAATCTTTTATGGATTTTACCTGTCTTACGTCTTTGTCAAAACTAAAATATAATATCAATCTTTTATATTTGAGCTTTGACGTAAACGCAGACAAGAAAAATTATAGAATTACATTAATTTAATGCCTACAAATGGGGCTACATTGTGTACCTTTTATTAGAAAGAAAATCAATAACCTTGCCTGAATGGAAAACAAGCAAATTAACATTTAACGCAGCTCGATATAACGAAATAATCGATAGAATGGCAACGTCCTGTGTATATACATTTAGAACGTGTTCTGACATAATTCCTCGCCAGCGTGGGCTACAATTTCCGATCAAGGAGGTCATAGTAGGTCATGACCAACGCAGAACGAACACACGGCAACCAACGCAACCACCACCATACCACCACCCAAGGTGTATCGAACCGCAGGTGAGTAGTAGGTACTTTACAACATTTGACCGTCGGCGTCGGTGATAGCGACTATTTTTTTCCATGTTCACACGCACAGATACACACGCGAGTGCTAAAGCTTCCGGTTTTTGATGGAAGTATTTATTTTGGTCCGAATGTTTCCGGATTTTGTTTATTAATGGCTAAAATCCCTATTTTTCATTCAAATTTAGAGAACAAACTAATTTTTACTGAAGGCGACATAAATTCATTGAAGTAATGGCCGAACGATGATGAATCATCAACAAACAGATGTTATGACAAGTTATGACATAATAAATTTATGTTCACACATTACAACATCTTTTTACCACAGAGAACAAACGCAAATACATAATTTTACATCAGCACTTACACCGACAGTTAAGCTTTCAAGAAGTTTCTTTTTTTATTTCTTGACAATTCGAACAGTCTTGTAACAACTTTTTCATTATTTGCGGCTTAAATGATCGTCCATTTTTCTGCATCTTAAATTACTTTCATTTTATTTTCTGAAATCGAGTTTTAAAACATGATTTAAAAAAAACTTTAGAGAATTATTTCAGTAACTTTTTTCCCTTATTGACGAATTTTTAATCTGCCACTTTATACGGGCACAAAAACAGAATTCAATAAAAAAAAGTGTCAACTTACTTTCACGCTGGAATACCACCGCCTTTATGACGAAGGAGGAAACTTTTTCAAAGTAGCACGTAATTTTATACGTCTGAATGGATCCTTTTACTTCTTCCAAGAGAAGAGCCTCCACTGATACATTACTTTTGCTTTTTTAAAGCTTGAACGCTGCGACTTCTGGCCGTAAAGAACTCACTGAGTTATTTATGCAGCTGGTAGTATCAGATTCAAGAGAACAAGAAACTTATTTACTTACTTACTTCTCTCGCATTTCGGTGCCACCAATTAACAATGCCACCAGAAATATTTTAGTAGCATAATAAAACTTATGCAGCACGCGAAATCCAGGACATTTACATCATACATTTTTTTTTTCAAATTTGCTTCGTGAACGGAACACTTGTGATTTACAGTGTGGACGAATAAGTACGTGACAAAATTTCTTCACGCCATATACATGAGATGTCACTTCTTTATTTGGGAAAGTAACTTGGCAGCAAACAAGAACTACTATGCAATGCATAAGAAACTTATTCAGCATAAAGAAATGTCGAGGAAACCAAGACAACGGTATATAAACAATCTACAAATCAACGAATTTAACCAAAGGCAAGAAAAATAATCCAAGCAGCAGAAATGAAGTATAATACAAAAATAGTAGGAACAAGATGAATACGAAAATTATACGAAAGGAGCTAGGCATTAAATCAACAGAAAAATAATACAAGAGAAAAAATTAAGCTGGTAGAGACGCCTGGTAAGCATGGATGGGGAAAGAGAAACAAGTCAAGAACATCTGGGAGGCGAAACCTTTGGGGAAAAACAAAAGAGGAAGACCCAAAGGAAAGTGGAATAGCACAATAGAATACTAAGAGGGAAAGGATAAAACTGAAACTCAGCGAAAGAAATGGCAACAAATAGGAAGAAATTTGTAAAAGGGCAATACATAATATAAAATGTAATTAATTAAGGAATCCTCGACGCCCTATGGGTATATATTAGGAAAACGATTATGTATGCATGTACAAAATTATTCTTATTCTTCTTCTTAGTATAACTTTCTTTATTGTGATCGGGTACCACTTCGCCATTATTCCACTATTCATCATCCAAGCGATTTCTATGCCAACACAAACAGGTATAGCTGATCATTTAAGATTTGGGTAGAAAATCGAATTTTCAAAAACAAAAATTTGCAAGGGTTCGAAAATATTGATATTGATCTGAATCATAAATTATGATCGAAAAATACCTTTGTTTGGCATTTTACTTTTGGGGTATTGAAATTAAGAGGTTGTCCTAAGCTCTTGAAAAATTATAAGTCTCATTCTTTGACATGTATGTCACTTATGTCAAAATATTGCTTTAAATACGATGTTATTTTTACTTTTTTCTTTCTCCTATATCCTAAAGCCCCCCATACACCTGCGAACAAATTCCGCAACAGAGGCTGTCGTGCAAACATTTGTATAGTGTATGGTGTTGTTTGACGTGCTGTGCAACTAGTTGCAGAGATTCAAAGTTGTTTGAAATTAATTGCACAACGAGTGGCGTTGTGCAACTATTGCGTCATGTATGGGCTTTCTACGACACATTGTGCAGTAATTTTTGAATGAGTTCATTGATTTATACCGTCGTCGGACGGCATGTTTCCGTAGGTACACAACAAAAGCAAGTGGAGTTTGCATAATGTTGTGTATAGTGTATGGGTGATAGTGTATGAGTGACCTTGCTTGCACAACAACTTGTGCAACATCAGTTTGCTCAATTTGTTCGCAGGTATATGGGGGGCTTAAGTACCCTCACGGGTGTCGGATAGTTGTGGGTTCTGTGTCTTTTATCCATTTCTTCCATCTTTTACGGTCTTGTGTCATTTTCTTCATTTCTTCTAGTGTTTTCCCCCTACTTCTCCCCAGTGCTTCTATGTACTTCATCCATGTAAGTCGCGGTCTTCCTCTTTTCCGTTTCTTAGTTTCTTTAGCTTCCAGTACCTTTTTCAGTTTTTTTCAGGTTTCCTATTTCTTCCATCCATATGTTTATCAGCTTTTGCATTTTATTTTTATTACCAGATATAAGCACTAGGTCATCTGCATATAGTAGGCTGTCCATTAATTGGTCTCATATTCCTATATCCCACTGTGGTTTGCAATAGCTCCGTTCTTTGTCTTGTATTTTTTAGAAGTATATCCATTACCACTATGAACAGGTATGGGCTTAAACTATCTCCCTGTTTTATTCCTTTTTTAATATTGTATTGTTCTGATCTATTGCCATTTATTTGTACTTTTACTCGTGTATCTTCTTAGATTGCTCCAGGCAGTTTTCTATTACTTGTCTTTGTATGGAATCAAAAGCTGCCTTCAAATCAATGAATGCAAGGATTAATTCTTTTTTTCTTTCGATTCTTCTTTCTATTAGTTATCTTATTGTCTATTATCTGCCTTTTCTCTCTAAATGCTCCAGTTTATCTTCTATTTGCAGCTTTGATTTGTTTTGCACTATTTTTGTATATACTTTGTATGTCACTGGTGATAGACATATTGGAGTGTAATTATCACATTGAGTCTTGTCACCTTTTTTGTTGTTGATGTTATTTACAAAAAATAAAAATTGCGCTTTAAAAGACATTTTATTGTTACATTATGCTTTCAATAAATAAGTATTTTTTTTACTCCGCCGCTGGTTAGTTAACTGGTTTAAATAAAAAAAAATCTAACATACTGGCACGAAACTTATGACGCAGTTGTACGCGGCCATTAACTCTAAAATGTATATTTTATCAATATAATTAAACTTGACCTTGAGGTTAATGTTTTTTTGTTCGACTGCGGTTATAACTACTGTTCGTTCTCCAATAACGTAGAAGTTTTGACGACTGAAAAACCGCTAACTGGTGGCACGTAGGAGTTGGCTGCATGCTAATTTGAGGTGTTATTGATTAGGTCATCCTGACAAAGAAATTACGTTCAAACTACAATTTTAGTTTACAGTAGTCGTTAAATTCTTTCAGTAATAAACAAATTTTTATTTTTTAACAAAATCAAAGAAATTAAAACGAAACATCATTGTTTAGAGTCTAGTAGACCTTAATATAATGGAAAATGTAAATTATACGAAACTATGACATACAGTGAAGTCTCGTTAATGTGAGGATTCGTAAGTACGATATAATATTATTTCACCATTTATACTGCAACAATTGACGTGGATATTTACAATGATTTATTTTTTTGCGTAGAAATTTTAAAAAGAAATGCAGATCCATGTGATACAAATTTATTCATTGATGGATGCTACGTTACAATTAAAGAAATCCAAAGAACCAGACCTTCAATGAGAAAAAATGAGTAAGTGAAAAAATATTGTATAAATGGGAGAAAAATAACAACTGATAAATTGAAGAAAGTTAATATCTTATAGGCCTTAATGCTGTTACTCTATTGGAAAGATTCATTATCAAATTATTGAGAAAGTCCTGAGGTATGAATTCCCAAATTGCTTGCAACGATCTGGACAATTGCTGGTTAAACTGCCTAGACATCTCGGCCCAAACATGCTCAATGCAATTCAGGTCTGCTGAACAGGGTGACCACTCCATTCCAGTAATCCCATAATGTCCTATCCGCTCATCTAGAATTCTTGCACGGTGAGGACGTGCATTATCATCAATAAAAACAAATCCATCACCTATTGCAGCAGCAAATGGCACTATTACCGGCTCTATAAACCTGTCGCGATATCTTATGGCAGTCATTGTTTCGTTAATTAAAACCAGCAGGTCAGTACGGCCATCAAAACATATGCCTCCCACACAAACTGATCCTTCACCAAAAAGTGTGGTTGATGCCATTACATTTTCAACGTGTCGTTGTACTCTTTCTCTCCATACCATTGTTCGACCATCAGACGTGTACAAATACAATCTCGATTCGTCGGTAAAGCGGCAATGCCTCCAATTTTGAAAATTTCTACCCAACGATGTCTACATGCACGTTGATCCGCCATCAACCATGGGTCTGCAGCTCGCGTCTTCTTACGCGTAAATTACATGCATGCAACAACTTTCTTCTAACATTTTGACAAAAAATTCTCTTCCAGTAGCTTGCCTAAAGAAGCTGTTAATTCTTGAAGTTTTGTTCGATTTCTTGTTGCAGTCAGGACTATCAAACGGTCTTGGGCATGGGTTGTGGCTCGTTCTCGACCTCAACCATGGGTTTACGCTGGAGATCCAGTTGCTAAGTAGCGATTCCATGCTCGATTTACGATACTTTGCGACATATTCAGCCGGTTAACGACTTCTTCCTGTGGCAAACCTTCATCGATCCAACGCACTATTTGCTCGAGTTGCACTGTTTCCAAACGTCGTAAAGGCATAATTTCCATTGTAATGTTGCTAAAAATAATAGTGTCTTCGATACAAGTAATTCTGTTAAAGTTACATTTTGGAGCCATTTTCCTACCTTTTTTTTGGTAAAGCGATAACAGCAAAAAGCAATTAAAAAACTTGCACAAAGTATTTGCTATAAAACAGTAGTAGTAGTAGTGCGAGACAGTATACAGTGCGAACCATTTAACAACACTTTTGAATGTACATTTCAGTATAATTATCCACTTCAATTGTTGAACAGTGTATATCCGGTATTTTGAAATATCAATGTATCGAATATATCGCTTTCGATACTATATGTATAGAAAACAATGTAGACGTTTTCGTACCTATAAAACTTTTGTAGTTTATATGGTTTTTGTAGATTTTGAAGATTCTTTGGACTAAAATAACTTGGCAAACTAATTTATATGCAGCGAGCTATTTATACATACATACATTTAAAATAAAAACCTATTTGAATAGTTTAAAAGGTTTTGCGGTGCTTAAAACCGTGGTATTTCCCCAGCTACTACATCAGATAAACATCTAATGCTTGTTCGTAACAAGGTATGAACAAAAAGTACTCCACACGGTTGTTTTACGCAAAAGTTATATATTCTTGCAAAGGTATTTTACGCCGACCCAACCATTGTTGAACTATGTATTATATAACATTTTCACAATGTATCAACGACTACAAGGTTTAAAAAATACATTCTACTTTATTATTGCATTACAGAGAAAGCGTTGATGATTACGAGCATATTACCTGTTTTGAAAACATCGTTTTACGGATAGAATCTTGATATGAATAATTCAGTTTGGTGCCCCAGATAAAAATAAAACACGCGCACTCTACCTACAGGTACCGCACAATTTACTTTTTATTTCACAATCTTCGATATGGGCTTATTTTTAGGTGGTCGCAGGAAACATATCGGCTGCATTTTTTCGTCTCCAAAAATACATTTTCCGGGCCGTATTTTAAAAATATTTTTATACGGCGTATTATTTTCACCGCTTCGCGAGCGGGTATTTCTGTTCGCAGCCGAAAGAAACGAATTTTTGTGGCAGGCAATAAGTGGGACAAAATCTCGCTACAGAATTTCACCGCACTTATGAAACTGCTCCATTTCACGCGGCAAGAAACGAGAATTTCTCGAAGGCATTTCGAAATCGAATCTGTACTCTCCAGAGTAAATATTAAACTCGGAGGATCACTGTGATAACAACATGCGTGCGAGTATTTATTTATAATCTCATGTCATGCCTGATATTTTGCGCAGACTATTTTCATTTGCTTTTTCAACCTTGGCGTTTTAGACGTACTTGTTGTCGTCAGAACAAGTAGTCACGGTCGGTCAATATAAGCTACTCAATGTGTTATAAACATCATGGTGATATGAAAGTGCGGTACGTTCAACTGGAAACGCAAATATACATGTGTTTATACAACCATCAAATACAAATTTTGTCAATGTTTTCTAACTATCTAACTTATAAGTACAAGGCGCTCTTAATTTTAATTTTACAAAAGTAATATAAAAATATTCAAAAAGAATCAATTCGAAAAGTACAGGTGTGGAAACAAAATTTCAGACATCAATGACTTCACCAACACAAAAGTGTGAAACTGTCTTACAAACAAATAACCTCAGTTTAGGTTTCGCAGAATGTAAATGCATGCGGCTTCAGTAGCAAATATAATCTGAACATTCATTTGACCGACAATTATAATTCTAACTTTATTATAGTAAGATACGGCTGATACAGTATCATATAATATAATCGATGCCTGACAGAAAATAAGCTTCAAAATTTAATTTCCTAACGTCAGTCAAAATGATAATAAAGGCTGGTTTACATCAAATCATGTTTTTCACTTTTACGTCAGTGGACTGACGAAATAGTGCCCAAATTGTATATTTTTTTAAAGAATAGATACTGTTTGATTAAAATATACCAGTATTGTTTAATAAATATGATACAAAGATGTGTTTATGATACATTAAATGTGTACTAATCCCAAAAACAAAACAGTCAGTTACGCCCTTCAGGCTTCGGACGGCAGTGGTATTGGTGTCCGAAATCTTCTGGTCGTGACTGTACATGTTACTAATATTAAAAAACTTTTATTTATACTGTAGTGATAGTGATTTATTCATAACACGAAAATATATAGCTGAAATTGTCATTTGAAATTGTCAAACAGCCAAACACTATAAACCGTGTTAGGTAATAGACTGGACACCTTCAAATCACGTATTGAGAACACTCTGTACAATAAAAAAGCCTTTACATTAGAGGATGCTGCGGCTTTCGTTTTCCAGGAAAAAATTCAAACAAAAATCGATAAAAATTGTTTCGAAACCACTGATTTTCTTATCTATTGTTACACCCACGTGCCGAACGCCATCCCTGGGCGATCCCTGGCCATAAATTCCCAGATGGTTTATTGTTTTACGACAAGCAAATAACGCACGTTCAGTCTCTCAACAGATTTCGGAGTGTGCGGGTTAGTGTCAGGGTCAGAGTCAGCTTACACAAATAGCGAAATTGTTGACATTATTCTAACGTACGGAGAATGTAGGTGCAATGCACGTGCTGCAGAGCGTAGATATCACCAGCGTCGTACACCGAATAATTATTGCAGTTATGCAACGGGCAAGACGCTGCAAGAGACATCAGCTTTAATAGGCCCTCGCTCCGTAAGTGCCTACTATCAGCGGTTCTCAATTTTGCATTTTTTCAAAATGTCTCGAAAATTCATCATAACTAGGCTTTGATACCCTTAGTTGATAGTTTGATAACCCTTTAGTTAAAATCCATGTTTGACTGCTGCAAGTGATTTTTGGTAGGAATACTGTTTTATACATCTTAACTTTAGTAGTTTTTGAAATTAGTTTGTTCCTCACGACGCTCTTGGAAACTGCTTGGAAGTAGCGGTTGGCAGTGCCCAAACGGTAATTCAGCTCTTCTTCAATGTCCCCATTTTAGCTTATTGTAGCACCAAGGTATTTGTGGGAATTTACCTGTTCAAGCCTCACTCCGTGCAGCTCAACATCCAGTTTTACTTATTTTCATCCTTATTCTATTTAAGCTGGTAAGCCAACTAGTATTCTTTTGAAGTTTTTGCTAAGAATCTGCAAAAAGGAGAAGCTCATCTGCAAATGCAAGAGCAACAATTTTCAGCTGGCGAAGTTGATAGTTCCCCAAAATGTATCTTTTTGTGACCTTATTTATCTTTTTCATAATCTCACCAAACTACTCAGAACTCTCCCTTGCCTGACTCCGATTTCAGAAGTAAAATTTTGTAAATGTACCTACTTTGCCAATTCTGACAATGTTGCTTCTTATAGCCTGTACCATTCCTTAATCTACATTATTTTTTTCTAGTGTACTTCATAGTTCACATCTTGGCAATGTTTCATGTCTATAAAAGCTAGGAACATTGAACCATCTTTTCTCAGTACCTTTTCAATTAATTGTCAAACAATGAAAACTTGGTCCTGCGTGCTTCTCCCCTCCCTCAAACCACACTGTTCGTCTTCTAGATTGTCCACTGTACACTCACTCTCATTCGTCTCTCGAGAATCCTTTCGTATACTTTTCCAAGTACACTAAACAGGGAGATACGTCTGTAGTTTTCACAATCCTTTTTTGCACCTTTTGTGTGTAGCGGAAATATAATCGCAGTTTCCCATATTTTTGAATACATTTTTCATTCCAAAATAAGTTCAATAGTTTTAGAAGTACATTCTTGCCTTTTTCCTTTAGGTACCTATTTAATCATTGCTGGTTGTATCCAGTCCACTCAGCTTCCCCTGTCTTAATCAGCGTCATTGCATCTTCTAATTCCTGCATTGTAATCGGGGTTTATATAAAATAGTGCTAAAATTAAAGCGTGTGAGAGTTATTTTCTCCTTTTCTGTTGACATGCTGCGACGAAGTAATTAAGCAAACCTGGTTACAACAAGTTACTCAATTGATCTAAATATCTGTATATGTATACTGGAAATAGAAAAAGTGATTGCACGATTGTACTTTTTTTGTTTCTTTTTTGCACCACACAAAATAAGCATTCCGATCGTCTTAATACGGGTAGTTACAAACGGACCAATTTTAACAGTCAACCCAAAATTTTGTTCGTAAATGGTCGATATTGTAAAACACCTGCAAACAAATCGATATCAACCACCACAACTGAAAGTAGTCTATACGTTTTGGCCCTTAAGTGAAATAGGTACACTCAAAAGTAGTAACAAGCAACAATTTTCAATTGGTAAAAGCGATGTGCAATGCAAAAGCAAATAGTCTAATGAGGAATTTTACTAGACCATAAAATTTTATGATAACGACTAAAAGGGATAAAATTCGATTTACTGGAACACTTTCTAATTGCTCTCGATAAATCTTCTTTAACTCGGCCGTTTATTTCTCACATACGTCAGTCTCTAGGACAATAAAACTACACAATTAATGGTAAGGTATCCTTCTCACTCATAAAACTTATAAGCGCCAGCCCATAATCATATTTTACGAGATAATTAAGATTTAAATTTTTTACTTTTGCAGAAGCATGGAAGCGCAAGTTAATAAATCCAAAAGCTGTGACAACGGCGACTACTAAATCACAGGAACACGTTTTGACGGTATCGGGGAATGTCGACTGTCATATTGGACGTGTCTGGAATTCCTAAAAGTGTAAAATTAGTACTGCGATATGCACCTATGTACATATATTGTTTAAGTTATCTAAAATAATCCGATAAAGTAAACTGCCTTCGCTTATTGCAAGTTTAACCTGTGAGCAACTAAAAATCAGATTAGAGCAGGCGGTTCAAAGAAAATGTATGTCTGTGATTAAATGAAAAGTCAATAAATTTCACAGCGCACGAATGTATTACATTAATTAATTCAGTTAATCACAGACATACATTTTCTTTGCACCGCCTACTCTAATCTGATTTTTATTTGCTCACTTTTTACATGCTACTTTAATTTACGTTAATTTATCAAAAACCGCGTTACTTCCTGATTTTATTATATTTTCTATCTTATCTACAATTTTGCAATATTTTAATCGCACGACCTATTTATTGCTAGTTGCAAAAATTAAACAAATCTCTAGAGTCCACTAAATCAAACAAAGTAGCATATTAAAATTTTACCGATTCTGTAAACTTTTATAACTTTTGCTTATGAATGAATTAACATCTTAATTGAATGTTTACTATCGGCTCTATTTTTTACTTGAAGTTTTGTATTTTACATGTAACAAAAATAAATTCAAGCACCTTAAAAATAACAATACTATAATTTCTTTTTATAATACTACTAGATATTAAAAAATACTTTTCTTTTCATTTTTCTCCATGAAATTGTTTAGATACTTTCACATCATAAACACACGTATTTAGTTGAAATATTGCAATCTACGTGCTATAAAATAACATGAGTGACGTGAACTTAACTTTCTAAATCGAAACAGACGCTGAGATTTAACTACCGTAAAAGAAAATTGTTTATAATAAAATATAACTGCCTCCTTATTGAAAATTATTTTTTCTCCCAAACAGGTGTAAGGGTAATTCCTTTTATTTTTTAATAATATTATTTATCAATTTTGTATATAAAGAAAATTCAATACCTAATGGTTATTTATGTATTAAGTATTGTTAAGTATGTATGTTATTTATGCATTAGGAGATTATAGACCGAGAGTATGTTCAAAGCAAGGCGCGAAGTGGAGTGCTTTTAAATGCTCGGGGGCTATTATCTACAATTACATACTCGTGGTACATACAAAATTTTATTTTATTTTGAGCAAAATTTATGGATTCAATATTTTTATATCGTTTGCGAGTGACGTATGTACTATTGCTATCATAAAAAAACAGGACAAGATTTTTTGAGCTGTGCAAAACTGCTACCGACCACAAATATAAAATTATTTGAAATTGTCAATCATTTCTAATGTAAATTTTGTTTTAAAAGCTAGGATAGCTGTTTGCATAGAAAAGGGTGACACAGTTAGACAAATTGCTCAGAATTTCAGCGTTAACAAAAACACAGTTACTGACTTGACAGAAAAGTAAGATTCAATATAATAAAATAATGGAAATGCATGGCTACTGGATTGAAAAGTTGTCCTAGTTTTTTATTATATCGAAAGTACATGTTATTTCCGTAAAATAGTTATATAGGTTCTTTGCGTTACTATAGGTTTGTTAATGTTACTAGTTACTACGGGTTTGTTTACTTCAAAGCCCTTGGGCATATTATTCCCACAATTGCCCAAAATAAAATAACTTCTTTAGCTTTTTAAAAAGTCACACACAGTTAATTCTTGATTAATAATAAAGTATATCAATATCAAAATAGAAAACGTCTTCTTTATATATGTAAATACACCTTTCTGATAATGACTTTTAATTGAAATTTAGAGGTGGATTTTCCGAATATAAACACTTATGAGTTGTAGTTCGACGAGAAGTGACCCATCCTATTTAATTTTAATTTTAATGATCTTTCATTAGATAAAACGCGGAACGAGGATTTTCCGAATCCGAATGTCTGATCAAAAGTCCACAAACTGTAAACAAAATGTGTGGCATTCTTTCCGTGACCCCTGAGCAAGTGCACCAAAAGCCTGATAGCACAAAAATTATCAGCACACCAGGCGACAAGAAGGCAAGGCAGGCACTTACTTTATCAGCGAGTGAAAACACTAAAACTCTGAGGAGATTGAAGGTCCCCGTTGTTTACTCGGTTTATCAAACTTCAAACAAAAATCACATTCTACGGAGCCCTAAGTTACGCTTTTTTGAATATATCATAAATTAAATTTATATTGTGACATGCGGCAAAATAATTATCAAAATTGGGTAACAAAGTTTTCTAGTATTTATTATTTAATGACGAATACAAGTGGAATGATGAAAATTGTCACATTGATAAACAACCTTTACAGCTGTTGAAAACGAACCGGCTATTTTAAATTCGTACACAAGGAAATAAATTATGTACATTGGTAAACATGAAGGACGTTCTTAAATAATAAATACCGCAAAGATAAAACTAATAAAATCGTTACTCCTACAATGACAATTCTTAATCGTTAAAACAATTTATTACCGTTTTTTTATTTTATTTATACCAGACTGTAAAAAAAATATTATAATAGAAACTATACATGGGTAATTATAAATATTGATGAGAATAGTAATAACATACATACAGTATGAGCGAAAATAAATGAAGACTGTTTGAATTTCCCGCGTCTGTATGTAGGGGTTTTTATTCTTTGTTTGTGACCTTTGTGAAAAGTATTCAACCAAAACGTTTTTAATTAAAATATTTCATATTTGAAATATCATTTCCTTGATTGATTGAATGCATAATTATATTAACCTCGTCACCACGTTTATGTCCCAGTTTCTGAAAGGCGGAAAATTTAAACTGTCTTCAATAATTCTCGTTCATACTGTACATAAGATATTCCAGTAAACAGAAGTGAGCAGAAAAATATTTACGGCAATGACTTGCGGATGATTCATCTGAGCTATTATAAAAATCTGATGTCCTTGGTTACTTTTCCGACTTCTTCTGTTGATATGCTTGAGACCGTGTCCTACTCTTTCTTACGAGATCGTTTCTTCTTGCTCCACTTTCTATGATTTCTAATTTCACCCCTGTTCTGATTTTATTGATCCAATGGATCTTTACCATCACGTCATCAATGCATGTTAGAATAAAATGCATATGTTCTTCAACTCATCTCTGTTTAATAGAACAGGATAAAGACAAATGAGAATGAAAATAGTTGTCAATTCGGACGTATAAAATTGATGACGTGATGGTAGGTAAAGATCCATTGGATCAATAGTAAGTATTCTGTACCGCTTATGACCAGAACGTTATCATGGTCGCCAACTTTGTCTTTCTTGTTTCTCATGATTTCAGCTTCAAACCAATGTATGTTGCTTTCCTCCTTTCTACTTTACCGAAGAAGGTTTGCTTTTGTGCAGTGACTACCACCTCTCTTTTATGTCATTAATTAATTTGATCATTTCCAAAATTGATTTATCCACTAGACTGTTGCCCCCCTTTTTTTTTTACTTTCCTGGCTTTGCCTTTTGGTAACTGCTCCGAATCAATCGTGATTTCTTTCAAAAGTTTTGGGGAGTCAAGAATATGATATTTGATATTAATTGATATCAAAAATATTTTTGGCATTCAAATTTTTACTTAACTCACCAAAGAGTCTGTGAATATTTCTGCATTTATTTCTATACTCCGGCCACCGAACGCACGGAGCAATACAGCTGCGTGATGTACACGTGATTGTCGTTTTTGTGAACCCGATTTACACTAGACTACAGTGTAATTCGTCTTTTACTTATTTTTAACAGATTTACTTTATTATTAATCTTCACGAGAAAGATATCCATCCGTTAGTAATTCTATTGAAAATGTCTTTTCATATTTTAAAAGCTAACCCAATACTGCATCCACGGTTTTGCTTCTGTTTGGTGTAAATACGTCTTTCCGTGTTCTTGCCATGAGGATAATGCGTGATCACTCCGTCTGTTCGGTGGCCGAAGTATAAATCCAAATTTCTAATCTAGAATTGTACCTTTTGCTTTAGTTAAAGTTTGCAGCCTTATCAGATATATACAGGATGTCCCAGCCTTCCGAGGAAGTAGGAAAATGACACTTCATGTATATTTTACCCTGCAAATTTTTTTAAAACTTTGGATAATATCAAAAGCACGTTTTTATGTATACATTTTCTCAAGTTTTTTACTCTGCTTACGTATCGCATTTTTTATAGAAGTTTAGGTTTGAATCTTATTCCTCGAGACTTTTTTTTTGTTAAAAAATGGTCTAAGGACAGAATGTTACCGCGATATAACCATTTTCCATGCGTCTTTAGTTATTGCAAATAGTTTAAAAAAATGCTTTTTTCATTGCAACTAAAACTATTTCATTATTGATATAATATTATGTATGATACCATTCGAACGACTATCATGGCAACAAAGCAGAAAGCTGTCATTTTTATCATAACTTAAAATATTTATTAACAATTACACTACGTAGTAATGAAAAAATAGATTTACGATAGAGAATTATTTAACCCTCGAATACTTACATCTAGACTTGGCCCTCGGTTATAATCATAGAGCGGATGGCTTTAGGTACAACTTAAGGTCGTCCGCCTACTTCTGATATCAAAGACCTAAAACTGGCTACTCTCTGCTTATGTGCTTATAATAGTAGATATCTCTACCTTGGTCTAGTCTATTGTACATTATTTTAAATTTTAATTTCAAAATTCTATAATAATAATGTCGATGAGTCATTTGAAATATGCATATATGCATATATTTATTTTTCTATTACCTCTTTTATAGTCATACGTGTAATCTGCCTAGACATGAGAACTTTCGAAGCAGAAAAAAATAAATTAAATAAAGTGTGCTAGGGGGGACAAAGAAACCTTGATTCGATTCTATAATTGACAAACTCCCAGGACGCAGGAAAGTTTAATCCAAGGTCTACATCCAACCACATGTCGGACCTTGAGAAGGACCTTGATCTAGCTCTGTGCAACCACATTACTCACTCTTGTATGACCATGATAAAATAATGTACCGAGAATTCAATGTTTTTTCAGTCCTGGGATGTTAAGGAATGTGAAAAGCGTGAAACCTTTAGCTTCTTTAATACAATTGGCACACCAAGCAATCAATTAAATTATACTATAACATATTTAGAGGAATTTTAAACTAAGACATGCTTTTAGATTTCCGTAGCCGACTAGAAGTGAAGGAATTTTTGAAATATCTTGATAATTGTAACGGCTGTAATAAAGTAAGTATATTTTTAATTAAAAACGATCGTGTTGTGTCTACTAAGCTAAATTTATTTTCCGAGGGGTGAACGTTCACGACTTATACGAATCCCTTTGAAGGCCTTTCACTCCCGCGAATTGGATTTTACTCTTTTACTTCTTCCGTTTGGTCCGATGAACCAAAGCAGACTCAATTATCAAAGACAGCAAAAATAATTGAGTTAAATCTGGGATGCACAGCGCCCAGAAGTAATCCTTTATTCGGAAACATCTGTAACCTTGACATTCACCCCACTCGGTGACTGTTCCCCTAACACACCGCCATCGCACATGTCTGCATTGTATCTCGACCGGAAACTTTTCGCCGTTCCTGACACGCAATCGCTCAAAACAACTATGTGCGTTCCTTTATCTTTATTTCCTGCAATGCATTTCCTTTTGACGTGTGTTTCAAGCCCAGTTTACACTTTTCTCCTATCTCTCCTATCTGACTTCCATTAACATGAGAAAACATGGAAATAGTTTCAGAAAGTTAAGTAGAATAATTCCGACAATTTTTATGGTAAGTGGCATTTGATTACCCTCAAATTTTAAAAACATAAATTTGAATAAATTTTCGTTGATTTCCAGCTGACGCACCTGGTAAACATATTAGAAATTAAACTAACTTTTTATAGACGATAAAATTTAATGATTATTAAACATAAACTAAAATAGTGAAAGTGAGCAAAATACACAAACCAAATCTGTTTGGGTTCATGAAATTACAAATTCAAAAACCTCCCGCGCGCAGCTCCAGACTGTATCCTACGGAGTTCCATAAAAACGACACGCACTTTTAATAAATAATCAAGGAAATTGATCAATCTCGCCCCAGGTATTTTTGCATATAAATTTCGTAGGCAGAGGTCGGATTACCATAAAAATTCCGGGAAACTCACCCCAAGCGGTGGGGTAACGAGCTATTTGTGCAGCACACTAATTGAGAGGCATGTGGAGGACGACTAAAGTGAAAGCTAATTATGATTTACCCCTTTTGCGCCGATAACGAAGGCACTATGCAAGCCTCGTTATTAGCTAATAAATACGCTGCGGTAGGATATTTCACCAGACGAGAAAAGAAAATGCGTTTCATAACTATTCTGAAACAAAGAACAAATTACGGCAACACTATTCAAACACTTTTTTAAGCATTTCGGATTGGCTTATTAACTTGTTTTTGATTTCTTGGTAAACTTGTTTTAATGAGCAAGAACTATCTACTTTTGTATCAGTACCATAATTTTATAATGAAACTCCTGCTTATACTCAAATGTGTACCTGTTGCACTAATTTGAGATTTTTTCCTGGATAATTAGCACTACGCACAATATTAACTAACATGTTTTTTATAAACTGTCCAGACGCTCGTACATGTTCGCCAGTATGAACGCAGCGATCTCTGCACCTATGCTCGTGCTATCATAAAAAATACTAAAATTATTCATTTATCATTTAATTAGAACCTTGTTCGAAGAAAACTTGTACACCAATTTCATCATAACTTGTCAACGAACAGTTTAAAAATCATATAAACCCCAAGTACTGAAGTTGCTGTTAAACGATAGGGAAGCGAGAAACAATGTAGAATTTGTAATCAAGAGAGAGACATGAATTCTTGTCTTCTTGAATTCTTTGACCTCGTACATCCAATGAAATAATAAATATAGTAATAAGAAGTATAAAAATTTGCCATGAGTGTTGCCAACTTGTAGCATCTTGTTCTCCTTCTACCCCTGTAAATTCGCTTTGATTCCACATCCTTCAAATGTTGGCGTACATGTACGCTACGAAGACTGCCTTTCCTGTTTAAGAGTTTGAAAAGATCGACTGCATACATGTTCGCAGATGTGTCTACATCTAGATACCCCTTTTCAAGCCTGATTATTAGATTAGATTCTTATCCTTTAGTTTAACATTATTAACAGGATAGAAGCTTATTTAAAAAAATGATATTTCCTCGAATGATCGCCATCTACTTTTATTACGGATCAGAACGAATTCGCTTTTTGTTCAATATTGCTAGTACGAATTTTCAAATCTAATAAACGTGTATGCGATAAATTCATACACATTAAATTCCTGTGTGTTTTCAAGTTATAATTTCCAGTTACCGCTTAGCAAATATTGTCGCTAAAAACGCCACGTTACAATTTCATTAATTACAAACTTTTCCGCGAAGTTCTCCTCGGGTTCTTTTTTCACATTAAATGTAAATATGAAATATCTAATTTCGCTTTCAACTTGGTAATTAAATTTCAATTCAAATTTAATTTCACGTTGAAGTTAACTTCTAATGAGAGACGTCAGTTTTCCTACTTAATATGTGGGAGTGGCAGTCAAATTCACAAGGAAATTAAATTCAGCGGTTCTAATACCTAAAGAGTTAGTTGATTTTAGATAAAAAAAATTGGAATTCTCTATTAGGTAGCTAAAGCAGGAAAATGTTTTCAAGTCACAAGAATTTTAGAAGCAATCATTTTGTTATGTACATATGGGGAAGAAGAGGCCACGCACTTTAACATAAAATATGTACAGCGCCTTTCAAATGTATTAAACCACCAAAATAAAGCTCTGGTCTTCAGAGGTGTTGCAATAAGGTTCATTTTCAACCTGCTTTATTGCGAATCGGACGAATTCATTTGGAATTCATTCATTCATCCCCCTTGGCTACAGTCATCACTTTAAAAATTCAAATTAACAAGAAAAATTAAAACTTACGCCATTTAAAAGTCTACATAATCATTTGTCTTGAAACCAATCATGTTTTTCACAATTCTTCACAAAAGGAAATCATCTCCAAATTAATCAAGGTAGACTTCGTGAAATGCTTTTTTCGGAAGAAGAAAGAAAATTAAGTTATTACCACGAAACAAAGTCCAATAGACACTGAAGAATCTTTCATAGCATTTCTATTTCCTCTGTCAAATATCACACTTCCTCACCACATCTCTTCCTCGATCGTCTTACTTTATTTCTGTTAATATCTTGTTCTTTCTTTGTAATTGCTCTAAGAAACGATTCTCTTTCATACGGCTCTTTTTGGTCTGTTTGATTTACACTTGTTATTATTTCTAAACTAGGTACTTACTGTCTTCTCGTGTTCACGTCTGTATATCATATTTTTGACATGACTAATTAAGGAATTGATGATGAAGTATAGAGAATCAGAACTATTGAATAATTGACTCTGTGGCTATGCTAAATTAATTACCTCATTCAGTTATTATATTTAACTGAGAACTCAGTATCTTATCTTAGTCCTTTCTTTGTCTCGGATGTGAAGATTTCGCTTTGCTTTTCACAACCTTTATCGTATTTATCAAAATCTGGCTCATTTCTCGCCTTTCAATATTTTCCCACATATTTTATTATTATTTAGTAAGGCCATTACAATAAAGGGTAGAAGAAAACGAAGGGCAAAAATCGTGTCATTATCAACTGCAAATCTCCCCATAATCATTTGACAATTAATGACCAAATCTAGAGAATTGTTGAAAATAGATTTTGTATCGAATTTCGCTTTCCTTTCTTAAAATAATTTCTACTAGCTGCCTCATTGTAAGAATTAAATCTTGCGTGTTCTGAAGCAATATGGTGTTTCGTCGAATATTGTTTCTCATTTATCTCTTATCTTTGTTTCTTTATGGTACTCTTGATATTCCTTATTATTGTCATTAAAATTATGTGATTATCATCTAAACTTCTTTAACATTCAGTAATTTCATCCTTTCCCTCCATTGCATTTTTTTGGTTACTAATTGGTAAACCTTTACTTTAAACAATTATAAACACAAAATTTATTTTACTGGCATACTTTTATTCAAAAATTACTTATTTTGTTTTGTTATAGACGTTTTTGATATTGTCAGTGTTAAACATAAGTAAAAAAAAAACATCCATTAAATAGCAAACATAATAGTAACCATAATTTACATAATTAACAAACAACTTATTTGAAGAACCACTTAAAATATTACTGTAGTAATTATGTTCATTCCGATGAAGTAAAAAATGCGACCTTGGTCACGACTTCCTTATAAATTTATAAGGATCGTTTACATACCATACGATTCATTTTGAGCTGAAAACGTGTACGCTAATGTCGTACGTACTTCTAAAAGCCTGGTCTACACGTAACGTTTTGTCGTCAGTCTTGCATAATCGTACCAGATTTGTCAAACAAAGTACTACGTGTAGACGGAAGTCGGGTGTTTTGCATGAACTGAGGTTTAAAGCCTGGTCTACACGTAACGTTTCGTCGTCAATCTTGCATAATCATGCCAGATTTGTCAAACAAAATACTACGTTGGACAGCAGTTGAACGTTTTGCATGAACTGAGGTTTGACAAAACTTGCAAAAGATTGACGGGCTGGAGCTTTGTGTACAAGCAAGACGGCAGACGAGTCAGTGCATTTAGACATGCGTCAGTCTAATCGGACGACAAAACGTTACGTGTAGACCAGGCTTTTAAAGTCTTCTAAACATTCTCCTGACCAGAAAACAAAATGCGTCAGATTTAGCGAATAAGCAGACGGCTTTATATTATATTTTTATAGCATAATATAGTGCATTTCCATAGTAAGTGGTGAAAAATTGGTGGACCTAGTCTATGGTACGTTATAGAGTTGTTAGTTGTCATTTCGTAATTTTATTATGCTTCAAGAAAGCATAAAAAAAAACATTTTTCTGAGTATCTGTGAACAGAGCAGTGTGCTGCAATTTTTCAATATCCGGTATAAAAAGCGTGCTCTATGTAATTTAATGTTATATTCATGAAAGTTTCAACTCTAAATCTACAATTTATACTTTTGATAAATATCAACGAAGAACTATTATTTCTAAGTCACCTACAGAAAATTAAGTTGAATCAGTAAGTACTTATAGGTCAAAAAAAATTTTGACTCTCGTGAATTTTATGGAACACATATACATATTTCATTTCTTACTGTTTTTCCTTTAAGTAAGCCTGGGAAAATTAAAGTTTGAAATGTATTTTGTGCTAAAGGTTTCGGGCATAAACCTAGCCAAGCAGTTGACTGACACTAACGAAAGAAAAACTACTTTAAAAAGTACTAAGCATTGGAAAGTTAATGACAGAGACACGAATAATTTTCAAATAAACGTTTTGACGATTCTATTCGAAAGCATTCGAAAATTATACGTTGGATATAGCGTATGATGATCATACGCTCAAGATACATCCGATCATACTATGATCTCATCTTTCTCACTCACGGTTTTTAACCTATTTTGCATCTCGCTCATCCGTTTAAAAAATCTTGTGTTTATATTATTTCCATGACAACAAGCGATCTTTTCACACCCTATTTAAATGGGGGATGTGAAAAGATCGCCAGTTGTCATGGAAATTGTTGGGTTGCGTATTTCTCAAAATAGGTCAAGGACGCAACAAGATATCGCTTGACTCATAGTTTTTATTTTATGAAAGCTGAGTATTACATAAATACGTTATTAATTAAATTATTCAAAATAATGACAGTTATTTTTAAGATCTGAATCTTGTTGATTGCTTCTATTTTCTTTTTCTTCCAGTTGTCGTGATTCTGTAGGTAGAAATATGCCTCATATAACAACAGAAATAATATAAACACAAGATTTTTTTAAACGGATGAGCACAAGATAGAGTGAGAAAGATGAGATCATAAGCTCCAGATGCATCCGACGCATAATTCTCGAACGCAACATGTCTTACTCTGAATTCATAGACAATAACGAACTATCACAGAGTGAGCAGATTCAACTGATTAGGGTTGGTATCAAAGAGATCCCTAGATGGAAGAAAAACTGTTCTACTTTTGCATGCCTAATTATCTAAACTCTATTTACATTTGTTATTTTGGCCCTTTAGCTTGTGTTTTAAATCATTTGTAACTGTCTTTTCAAAGACTAAATTACAAACTTTAACTAGGCATGCAAACTGTAAAACACAAATTTTCTTCCATGTAGAATTCTAAGAGGACCTTTTTTATACCAACCCCGTTCAGATAAATCTGCTCACTATGTATTATTAGTATTGTTACATAATATGGTAATAAATACACAGAACATTTACATTCTTCCAAAAATAATCAAAATTATATTTAATTTAAAAGAATACAGGGTGTCCCAAATTTAGCGTAACCAGCCAATATCTCCCTTAAACAGCAAGATAAAAAAAATTATTCAGATTTGTTGAAAATGGCTTGGGAAGCTCTACAAGACAGAGTACTTAAAAGTAACCTATAGGCAGCAACCCCTCAGAAACTACCCCCAACTCCATTTTTTTTTAATAGCACCCCTATAGTTTCTTTGTTCTTTAATGAAGTATTTTAGATTTTAAATACAACAGTATAAGTAATGTTGGCTGTAACACTACGTTTGGGACACCAGGTATAACTCGAGGCTTGTGTATACAGAACTCACATAGCAAAAATGAAATTAAATTTTGAAATATAGTTATTACTGCAGGGAATACACAGATTTGGTTTCAAGTGTGGAAAAAAATAAAATAGTCAGTAACCCACTATTAAATTATAATGCACAAGGCGTTGCATTTTAAATGACATATTACTAAACTTTTACATAAATTTATTTAAATCAAATTTGAAAAAAATATATTTTATTAAACTATGTACAACAAAGGAATTTTTATTATATTAAAATTTCTAATTTAATTGCGTAATTAAATAATATTTAATATACAGGGGGTTGTATTTTTCAGACGTAAAAATTTTGTCCAAATTAAAATTTATTTTTTCATTTTTAAAAACGTTAGAAAAATAATGTCTAGAATTTATGTATTATATGTAATTTAGAAAATTCTATTTAAATTAAAAAAAAAAATTTCGTAGAACACTAACAAAGAAGAACTTCTGAGCACATGAAAGAACTTCTTTGTTGCATGAATCAAAAACGAAAGCGCCGTCTGCGTCAACGATTAGATTGCCGCTAAAAAGCCGGGGAGCTCCGGGTAATTTAAATGGTATGTGTTTACGATTGGAACATGTCAACCATGTCCCCTTTTATTTAAACAAACTGAAAACCAAACAAACGGGAGCACACATGGAAAGTGTTACAAATACATAACCGGTAACGTAAACAAACTATAAAAAAAGCGACCGGTTTATTTAAGTCCGGGCAAGAGGAGGAATTCTCAAACGTATTGAAACGACCGTGACTTTGAATGAGCATTATTTCAATTAGGTCAATTCGTAATTCACCTCAATTACGATTTGGAAACATACCTAATCCAATAAGAATTTAGAAATCCAATGAGAGAAAACATGATTGGGGGGGTTTTATTGAAATAGAGCTAGGTTGCGTTCGTGCCCGTGTAATGGAAACCCTAGACAGTGAAGCACAAACGAATTTCAAGTTCAGAAACGCAGCATTCTAAACATAGAAACATAAACTGCTGCACCACATGACCGAGTTGATAAGCATTGAGAGCGGCGACCTACTAAATATAAAATGCAATTTTCCTCACCCGAAACGGTTACTTATATTAATCCATTGAGACGCGTCCGAATTATTACCATTCACACACTTACTGTACATAAATTTGCACTGCTATGTACTCCTATAAGTAAATAAACGCATATGCAATGGAAAAAACAACAAACAACCGCACACGACGAAGTTTCACGACAAACTAATTCGTTGCGCACGAACGTATCGCGCAATGTTAATGTAATGGTGGACGGACATGCGCCTTCTCCGGCGTCGTACGAAAATGTCAACATTATTATTGTAAATCCTGGCGATGCATTCTCATAATCAAGGATCAATAGAATAACGCTCATCGCGTGTCGCGATGTATATGACCAAATGGAATCTGGGACGACATAATTATCGATCCGCTTCTGCTACTTACTTATACGGAAGAAACTTTTTGTTTCGTTCTTCTCTCAACAGAAAAGATTCCTTACATTACATTCAAAGAAACCCGGCACTTCAAAGATATCAAGTACTCTTTGTTGTACTATAGAAATGAAGACGCTTTTCGTTACTGAAGAAGTACTCTTCACGAAACTTGTCCCATCAATCTTATTCATGCGCTAAAATTTAATCACTTTGTATATTATCTATATTTTTAAATGCAATTTTCTGCACTATTACAAACTCGTTTATTGCTTTAATTTCGAATGAATAGATAAAAGCAAGCATAAGCTTTTCTTTGTAAAAAATAAAGCAAATCCTTTTATTTAAAGTTGGTTCTTGTCCGACGAAAATTGTATCACAAAATCTTTAAGCCGGACACTAAATAGCGCACAGAACACTTAACGTTTCGCCGTTGTTCGACAGCTTCGTCAGAAGTGAAAAATATAAACCTGTTGTCAAAATAAATAAATAGAATATAGATCTGTCAATTTTTTAACATTTATTATGTTTAAAAAAAAAATCAAGTTACTTTTTCAGTTTCCGTTGACAACCTTGTTTATTTTGACAACAGGTTTATATTTTTCACTTTTGACGAAGCTGTCGAACGACGGCGAAACGCTAAGTGTTTTGTGCGCTATTTAGTGTCCGGTTTAAAGATTTTGTGATACAAATCCGTTACAGACGAACTTCCTCAGGGCTGCTGCTGCTGAGACGAATCTTAACAGCACTAACTAGACATTACCGAACATATGTCCATGAGAACTTTTTTTCTTATTTTGGTCTAAATAACACATTCTAAAAGTTTGATGGTGATATTTCTTGTTTATTTATGTACTCTTATTTTTGTTTTTATGATTGGGAATTCTATTTTTTAATAATTTTTCTTACTATAAGGGTTTGTGAAGGTGCTCTTTAAAAATTTGTATCAAGTTGTCTCATTTTTTTCGTTTATCAGTTGAATGCCCCTTTCTTATTTCCTAGAGTTAACACCAAGCTTTATTATTTGCCAAAGTTTCATTGCTAACATCAAATGAATAATTCATTGCTTATTCATTATTAATAGTTACTTATTTATCAGTGGCAATAAAACACTTATTGTGTAATTTGTAATTTTCCTGAAATAATTGTGCACATTTGATGATCACAGTGATTTCTTAAATATTCTTCATTCGCTGAAGATCGACAACGATTTGTTACACGAAAATTTCAAAAATTCTGTGTGCGCATGTACGTAATTCCACCATAAGAAAAAATAAATTTGTGATTGGAATCGGCCGTGATCGTTGTAACAGTTGGTAAAACATTACTTACCATCAAATTTGAGTAACCGTTATTTTTATCAAATTTTCATTCTCTCACTGAAAGTTGCTCTTGAAAATGCTACGAAATAAAAATAAATGGTGAATAAATTTCGTTCATTTTTTCGCAGGTTTCTTTTGCTTTCTACTAGGCTTTGAGTTCAAAACATTTTTTAATCCGTCTTATTCTTTGCACTTCATGAAACCTTTGATGTCGTGAAGATGAAGAAATTCTTTTCCCGTTATACGAAAATTATCGTTAGAAAAACAGCAGCAAATTTCGCACTCTAGTGAAAAATGCAAATGATCTCATTCACGATACAGCATTGACGGTTACGTTGAATGAAAACTCATGCAGGTGTATCTAATAAATAAATAAAATATTACGTAGATTGTCCGTAATAATTAGGTAGTACTCGAACATAAATATAATAATATTAATAATAATAATAATAATGTAATAAAATAGTAGCCCTTTCATTAAAGTGAAACATTTCTCGGCGATGGATTGCAGGTAAAATGAAGCGTTTTACACTTTCGCAAGAAATCGATATGCTTAAGCGATTCCTTGTGAGCTGTGTAGGTATAAGTATAATACATAAGTCAAAAACAGAGAAAAAAATGATGTATTTTTAATGACTTAAAATGCCTGCCCCACGATCCATTACTAAAAGATTTTTAACTTAAATTTGACCCATTGGTAAAAGAAAGGTTCGCCATCCTGTTATAGATCATCCTATTTTTTGTACAAGTTATATTCTGTTTCATAAACATTTTAAATTGTGCAGTGTATCACACAGTCAATTGTATCAAAAATTAGATTGAATCAAAAAGTTTCTAAAAAACAATAGAATGTGTTCTGGATTACTCTATTTTTTTTTGTTCTATTTCTTCAACAATTTCTATTGTGTCACACAGTAAATTGTATCAAAAATTTGATTGAATTTTGACAACAATGGTGAAGGGGTCAGAGAGCGCGATTCATATCACTGGTTTAGTTTTGTTTTTTCAGACTTTCAGAGGGGGGCGATTCTGTAGAAATAAATCATTTGAAGAGTGAAAACGACTAGTAATCTTGTCACCAAATTTTAAATTTAATTTACTTGCCTCTTACTTACCATGGTTCGGATGACAAGCTTCTGCCGATGCTAACGTATCAGCTGAGCCCCAGCTAGCAACAGTGAAGAAAGGAGCGGGTTAATCAAAGGTGGTAAACTTATTAAGGGCGCCAGAAGACAATTATTCTTCAGCTAATTCGCAATTCGATCAGTCGACGTCTCCAATCGACCAAATCGTGCAGAAAGTTAAATCAATAATAAATCAGAGGCGAGACTTTACTCACTGGTGTGCGTGAAAGTTTAAACAAGAACACACAACATAAATTATAAGCGTTTAATTAAACAATTCGAACACACAACACATTACACAATTACAAGAGGTTGCTTATTCACTAATAAAGCGCATAAAGAGGCCTTAATTCGCTCTTAAAAATGCAGGTGCAATAAATTTAAATGGTTACCTCGCCACCGATATCTGTCAGTGTACCGTCTTTGCCATGAAGTTGGCTGTCACTACGCTATCTAGTGGTTCTGTCCGAGACGATGACTGGTTTGCAGCAAAATGGCGGACCCACGCTACTCGCAGAACGGCAAACTACAGCAGGAGTTTGTCGTGGCACCAAAACTCAATACAAACGGGAAACCCTCGCGTGAAAGCTTGCGGGATTACATAAGCCTGCGCTGAAACTTGCGCCCAAACAGAAAAGCCTGAATGTAAAAGGAAAAGGTTTCGTTAGCAGCCATTTTGATACACCCGCCATTGCACTTTTGCATTACCTCGGCTAATACGTTCCAGGGCTTGGAATTGGAGTTAAAATGACCTCCAAATGTGTTCGAAGGTATTACGTGATCATCCGGCACAGCCGCAAATGGGTTATTCCTCCCGAAGAGCGAAAACTTCGATAATTTTACTATGCACATAAAACACGTCTAACTTGTAACACACTTCGAACAAGAAAAGGCTCTCAACAAGGCGAATTTGTAGCAGGCGAAGGTTGCTAGGATACGACACCGAAAAACAGTCACGTGGCGTATCACAGGAATGAGCGTTGAGTAGTAAAGAGAAGGGAGGCAGGGTGGCCAACTGTGTTCAAACGCAGTTGAATGATGCTGTATCGCCACGATGTTGTGGCGGCAATTTTGAACGTAACAACCTGAATAAAAGCACAAGCAAAACCTTCTACTTTCAAGTGCCAAGCAAATACTTTTAGAGTAAAGGTTTTGCTTAAGGTCTAAACAGTATTTTGTATGAATAAAAGAGATGTTTTACTTAAAAGCATTTCCTTCAAAATAAATGCATCTAGTCAGATGTAGACTCACGTGCAAGCAATAAATTTAATTTCGTTTTTTATTGTTTAGTCATGGCTGAAATAGGACAATTATGAAAAGTTAAATATTATAAACTGCGTTCTTCAACACAAGTTAACGATTTCAAGAGTTTATTGCGGTTTTAACATAATTAAAAAATGATCTCTTCCCACAATTATTTTATATCCGTAGGTGCGTATTTCGGCAGCTACGCTGCCACCCACCTTCAGGATGCACACACTTACAAGTTGAAAGCACTTCATGAAATTTTTGGTTGGTTTAGACCAAAGAATATTCCCACCAGAACATCAGGAGAACATTTCTTGGTTCGGTTCGAAGAAGGAAATTTAGAGCGATTAGCTATTATTTTCTAGGAACTACTAAGAAACGCGAGACGGTGCACTTTCTTCTGTACATAAAATGAAAATTTTTTTAGGATATTTAGTTGATCCCGGTTTCCAGAAAGATATAGGCGAAGAACTTAAGTGTAGAACAATCAACGGTGTCAAGAACTGTGTGTAATGTTATTAAGATAGTTGCTCCTGGGCTCTATTCCTGAAAAGTATGAAAATGGAGTAGTAATTATTAGTTACAAGTTCCTTTTTTTTGAAATATGGAGCTTTAAAATCGTTTTCCTCAAAGGAAAAGTGCTTGGTAATATTAGTATTATCAGCACTTCTCTCTGAGTAAGACAATTTTAAAGCTCCTTAGTTAAAAAAAGTAATTTGTAACTACATAATAATTACTACTCCATACTTTTCAGGAATAGGCCCCAGCTGGTTACTGGATTAAATTTCTTCAATTACCAAATTCTATCATGGAAGCTAAGGAGCTACGTCAAACTAGATACAGTTTCCCAGCCGCGATTGGTGTGATTGACTGTACACAAGTAGAGATAGACAAACCAAGACTCCACGGATATGAGTACATTAATCGAAAAAAAAAGACTTACAGTAAATATGCAAGCAACTTTTGTTGCAAGATGCATGTTCACAAGTGTTGACTATAGTTGACCCGTGTCCGTTCATAATAGCAGGAATTGGAAGAATTCGGACTTGCACCAGATTATGGCGAGAACAATACTATACTTCTTGGTGATGAGCGTACGGCCTTTGCTTATGGTTCCATTTCGCCATGCCGATGATGCTATTAAAATAAGCTTTAACAAACTATTAAAAGACGAAAGGGTCATAATAGAGCAATAATGCAAGTTAAAAAGCAGATAAGTAAGAACATGCAGGTTCTAAGTGTAGCACAAATGTGTGTCCGAGCTTGGGCAAGAGCATGAAGGTTTTAAGTGTGGCACAAATGTGTGCCAGAGCTTGGTATGCAGAAAAAGTTTTAACCTGTATATTCTAAATGTTTTATTCTTTTACATAGAGCATTTGCTTGCTAGTATAAGACAATCATTATTCATACCAAATGAAGGAAATGCTTTTACTTCTACCTTAGGCTTATAAGCATATGCTTCACTTTTTTTCATACAGCATTCAAGGGGCATTGTCTTTTCATTGAATGTAATGATACTAATCTAATGATTGAGGAGACAACATGTAAACTAGGGTTTTTTCTTTTAATTTCATTGTAAGGTAACTTATAACAAAGCGTTAAATTCTGTTAACTGCCAAATAATGCATAATTAACTTAAAGGGGAATTTAACAGACCATTAGCTCTTAACAGTGGTTGGTGAATACAGTTTTCGTATTTAACAGTCTATTAGTAGCTTAACTGACCTTTAAACATGTAACTGAGGAATGGTGAAAACGGCCATAAGCCTCTTTACATTGGAGATAACATTGTTAATAGCAATGTTGTTAACAAATCTTAAGAACAGAGACAAAAAATGTTAGGATACTTCTGTTACCAACATTGTTGACGACATTTGCGATTAACATGTGAAGAAATGTTACTAATATGTTGATAATAATTTTTGTTAAATTACATTTTTCATTAACGTGTTAATAATAATATTCTTCATAACTTTGTTAGTAGCAAATATTTTGCGATCGACCTAATCTAGCTCTAAATCAAAGAGTGTTGCTAGTAAAATGTTATTGAAATGTTATATTCGGAAACAAGATGTTAGTAACGTGTGGATAACATTTCGTTACTTTCCGAGAGATTAAAAGCACTGTCGAATTTGTTGTGATTTATTTATTTTGAACGTACCTCCCTGGTTTGTCACTTGTTAGTCTTCAAGATGGACTGGTCTCGAAAACAGTATTGAACTTATAGAAGATTACCGTAAGCATGAATGTTTGTAGAACCACCAAGGACAGACAAATTTACCAACAAATTCATAACTTTCAGTAATATTGTTGATAGCATCATCAGTAATACTGTTGTCAGTGTCAATGACATTGTTTTAACAAAGTTAATAACATTGTTTTACATCCTTGAAATTCCTTACAGCGTTTTGTTAGTAACAATGTTAAGAGTAATGTAAATACATATCAAATTATTCTCTACGTTTCCAGTGCTAATCAAATGAATGTTATTTATATACTTGTTACTAGCATTTTTACTATCAACATGTTTTTGTTATAATCACCTTAATATTGTTGATACTGTTATTGTCAGCACTGTTGTCAGTAACATTGTTCTAACAATGTTATCTTTTTGTGTTAGTAACAATGTAAATATCAAATTATTATCTGCGTTTCCAGTGATAATCAAATGAATGTCATTTACATATTTGTCATGTCATTTCGTCGTATATATTCTTAACTCACAATCAGATCTATACGATTGGCATATAATAAAAAATGAGCTTCATTTATCTGGAAATCTAAAAAGCATGTGATTATATGGATGTGTTTATTATATTAACAAGGAACATACGTATGCATATAAAATCAAAATTTCAAATTTTATATTACAAGATTAGATTGGTGACCAGCTAAATGCAGGATACTTAAAATACTAAGGACCAAAAAATACCGAGTCTCGTTTAAAATATGATTTTCTTTCGTGCAATGTTCGCGTTAAAATCTAATCGATTAACATATACAGATTTAAGTGCATGTTAACCCCGTTATTTTGATTTATTATACTTGGCTTACTACTTTCAATCTTTTACTTTTAAAATTAACATTTGTTTTTGCCTCATTTTATGATTACAGATCGAAATAGCTGCAACTTTCAAGATAATTAAATCGTAGTAATATGTTATGGTGGTGCTTTGTAATAACTGAAGCAGTTAGAGATGTTATCCTAGACAATTTCGTGCAATGAATCACAAGAGGCAACAAACATAATGAGAAAAAAATTATCACTGATAAAAAGACATCCCTTGCGCTATCCACATATACTATCATTCGTTTAAGGTAGTTGAAGAATCCTTTTGCTAAATCTAATCAAGGATAGTAGATATAAAGCATATATTATTGCTTTATTTGTTCATTGTTATAATAATGATTAATTAAATTGATTTTTAAGTTGTCTTTCCTTTAAATTTTTTATTATTTTAGTGTATCGGATTTCAATTAAATTATGTGTTTTCTAATTGAACTCATTTCATCCAAATCTTCCTGCCTTTATTCCCTCCATGATGGTCCATTAGTATCCCCTTTATTCCATATTTCCACGTTAATTTCACTCGTTTTATTAAGAAGTAAACCTTGCCAGATCTCTATAAACTTATTAATTAATATATGAATACGTAAATAATGTTCAAAGAGTTGTTTATCAGTTACTCGCAATTATAAATACAGTTATGTCGTTTTAATTAATATTTAAAGAAAATACATCGTGAAACAACGAATAAAATGGTGTTGTCAAACCCACTGGACATTTATTAATCGATCTGACGATGTAACCGTGAACTTAGTTTTTTTTTTTTTTTAATAATTAGCGTTGAAATTTTATCGCTTAATAGACAACGTAACAACGTATCAAATAAACAACATCACTTAAAATATTTCTTGAATAAATGACGCAATTATTAACTGACGCTTGCCGATTTTATTAATGAAAATTTATTTGCTTGCATTTTAACTTTTACAGGTGAATGCGTTCAGATTATTCTAATAAATTAATACTATGTAATTGACCTTAATAACCACTAGTAAAGTATTCCGCAGAGCGTGTTTCTCTCAAACTCAAGGATGTCCAGTTTTTATTAACTATTTTTGCCTGACGAATTAATAATACATCTGAAATATTTTTGCCCAATTAAGACCTGTGGTTTACCACCAAATTTTCAAAGAAAATAATAGTGTTCTTTAAATATGAGGCAAGAACTTACACTGTCGTAAGTACAATAAATAAAAAATGAAGTAAACTAAACTAGAATAATGCTAACACTGTTCGAAAAATAAACATTTAACTGTCCAAAGCAAGAAGTTTTAAAAAAATAATTTTTTCGCAAACGCATATAAATATACGACGATTTACTTTATAGAAAACGTTATAATATTTTTGTACACAGGAACAATAACCAACAAAAAAATAACAAACTTATGTGTGTATGTGGCAATGAAAAAATAGTTTTGCAGTTTTCTTTACTGAAGGAAAATTAAATAAGATTCGTTTAGTAAGCGCATTTCAAACCACAAAACCATGTGAATACAAATGGTTAAATAATATGTAAGTTTAAACACAAATTTTAAGAGCTCCGTTGCATGCAAAGTTTTAAATTAATGATTTTGATTTAGCTATAGATTGTTAATTTTTTTTTTACAAACTTGTCAATGTAACTATCAATTACATTTATTGATTTACTGGTCATAACCCATTTTACTACAAAAAAAAATGAATACAAATAAAATATCTACTTATCTTAAACTGTAAACTCAATCAGGAACTTTCCAAGAACCTGGTACTTCTTATGATGAAGCATCGCTCGCCGGCGCTTAGTGTGCCCTCAGCTGCATATCAGTGATCAGGAAACCCTAAAACAAGAATGACCTGTTTATAATTCTGCCAACTTCGTGCTTATTCTTATCAGTTTTTGATGAGCTCTCGATAGGAGGACATTCCTTTAACAAAAAGGAACGAGCGAAGTAACAGAGCAAATAGAGAACTTTGAAATATTTTAAATATTATAACCCGTTTGTGGAAAGTAAATGAAATTATTTTAATAGGAACATAATCTTAGCAACTAGGGAAAGCTGTGGGACCAGTAAAACAAGTAACTTATACACAAAAAGAAGTAAGTGGTGGACACCGGAAATACAACAGAAGGTGAAACAAAAGAAGCAACAATGGAAAAACTATTTAAAATCCCAACAGGAAGACGATTATAAATAAACAAATAGAGAAGTTAAACAATTAGTTAAGGACTAACTGTCTGTTGGACAGAGTTTGGTAACAAAATGAAGGAACAATACAAAGAAAACCAGAAAGTATTTTACAGTACACTAAAGCAACTCCGACAAAAGAAACCACCTACATTACTAAACTTAAACGATAAAAAAGGACATACTCGTACACTAACAGAAGATAAAGATATTATGGAAAGGTTGAAGCAATACCTTGAAGAACTGATGGAAACAAAAAAGATAACCAGGTACGGAAAACAATGCAATTAGAAAATGAGGAAATGGCACTAGCCATTGGCAAACTAAAGCTAGGAAAAGCAACAGGGCAAGATGGGATAACATCAGAAATTTAGAAATATATGGGACAAGAAGCACAGGAAGGTTCAAGGATTTACTAAACCAAATCCTTAGTACAAAAGAACTCCAAGAAGTCCCACAGGACTGGAACACCAGTATTATATTTCCATTATATAAAAAAGGTTCGAATACTTAGGTACCATAATAGAGGCAAATGGGAAACTAGATGTTAAAATATTAGAGAGAGTAAACAAACAGGGAACCTATTCAAGCAAATAAGAAAGAAATTTTTAGCACATAAAAACATACCAAACGAAGTGAAAGTGCAAGTAGTTAAAAAAGTTGCAGTACCAATGCTTATTATACGGATGCGAATCATGGGCGCTAACTAGCAGTCTAGAAAGTAGAATAAATGCAACCGAAATGAGTTTTCTAAGGAAAATACATCAATTAGGAACAAAACCAATACAAGATGTTATAGAAGAGAGGCAATTAGGATGGCTGGGGCATATTCACCGAATGGATAATACGAGAGTGGTAAAGGAAATATACAATGCAAGAGCACAGGGTATTAACGGAAGGGGAAGACCCAGAAAAACATGGGAGGAAGCGTGAAAAAAGCTACCATGGAGGAACTAGCTCAAGATAGGAAGCAGTGGAAACAGCTATACAAAGCAAGAGTTAGTAACTCACCAAGCAACTCAACTCAATAGTCTTACACCGAAAGGTAGACAAGACTAAAGGCTAAGTAAGTAAGTAAGTAAAAAAGGTAATGCAAGTGAATGCAGTAATTATAGAGGAATCTTCCTAACGAGCATACCAGGAGAATTTTTCACGAGAATAATAGAATTTTGGCTAAGAGAAAAATTAGAAGACGCAACATGGATTCCGAAGAGGTAGAAGTACTCAAGATTTAATATTCACATTGAGACAAATAGAGGAAAAATTACTAAAAAAAAAAGGAGAAGTACACTTTGTTTTCATCGACCTGAAAAAAGCTTTCGATAGGGTAAATCGAGACGACGCGACGTCTGGGATTGCTAAAGGAAAAGGGGGGTAGAGAAGGAGTTGATTGAAATAGTTAAAGCCCCATACAAAACCAACATAAGCAAGGTAAGAACACATAATGACGAATCGAATGAATTTACATCAAACATTGGACTGAAACAAGGATGCGTGCTTAGTCCACTGCTATTTTCAATAGTGGTGGACGAAGCCATAAGAAAATGCAAAGAGAGATGCGAAAATATGAAAGTAGGGACCTGGAGAATGAAAACAATTCAAATGCAAGAAATAGTATTCGCAGATCACATGGTGATTGTAGCAGATTCTGAAGAAAAATTGAAACACAACATAGAAGAATACCAAAGAGAACTAAAACTAATAAATATGGAAATAAATACAAGCAAGACCAAAACAATGATAATGGCCAACAAAGAAAAAGAACATAAAATATAAATAAACGGACAAACACTAGAACAACTTTAGAGCTATTTACAATTATCTGGGAACAACGATAGAATACAACCCTAAAGTAGACAAAGAAATCACAGAGAGAGTGGGAAAGGGAGGAAGTTTACTTAACATGCTTAAAAATACGTTCTTTGGAAAAAAAGGGATACCAAAAGAGATCAAAATCCAGGTATATCAGAAAGTGGCAAGACCTTCCTTAATCTGTTCTCAGAATCCTGGAGTATACCAAAAGTAAAGTAAAAGCTACGGAGATGAGATTTTTAAGAAAAATACAAGGGGTCTCTAGAATGGATAAGATAAGAAATAAGAAACACGACAATAACGGATGACCTGAAAGTAAAACCGATAGAGAATGTGATAGAAGAAAGACAATTAAGTGGTTAGGACACTTACATAGAATGAAGGATAATAGAATAGCCAAAGAAATATATGAAGCCAGAACGCAAGGAAGAAACAAAGTAGGAAGACCAGAACTGAGATGGGAAGAACAAGTCAGAAAAACGCGGAATTTGCTGGTACGAAGTAAAAACATTAGCACAGGACAAAAATGCATGGAAAAGAAAAATTAAAAGTATATAAGATTTAATGTAAATTCGTAACTATACTACTCAAAAAATAAAAGTATTCATTCCTGTAGGTACATATAAACTCGATTAAATGTAAATTAATTTTAAGCAAAGCAATAAATAATTAATATAACAGAAATGAATAAAAGAGTTTCTCTGTTATATAGAACATATTACTGAATATGAAAAGTTTTAAGGATGTGAAAAGTTAGTATATGCAAAAGTCTATAAAATATCAACTTTTTGGCTTGAATTCAAATAGAGGGAGTTTTAATTTGTGTATATGAAATTAGTAAAGTGCATCTGTTCACAATTTGTTCCTATACAAACCAGGCAACGTAAGTTGTGATAATGGATGTATGTGTTGTTATATACTAAAGTAATTATTGTAATTATGAGCTAAAGCGGCCACAAAAATAATTCTTTTTTTTTAATTTACCGGTCGTACGAGCAGTCAAGTTCTCTTTACGTGTCCTTTCTGTTTCTCTGACCTTGAAAGCCCGCCAAGCTCGTGGCGTAAAAAAACTTGGCGCGCGAAACTGCATTTACGCGATCTTTAGCAGCAAACATACTCACCGACTTTTTTCCTCGCAAAGAAACCGACAGCGACGGATACATGCCGTTATTTCCGGCGCAAATCCGAATTATTTATTTAAGGCAGAAGGTGAGCGGATTCCTCTTCTACAATTTAAAACACAAGCGGTTTGCGCGGTGTGTTATTTTAAATTTATGCGAATTTTTCGGTGGAAATTCTTAATTCGCGCGGCGTTTTACAATCCCGATAACGAAATTATCGAATATTTTTAGACGCGCGCGTAATATTTACATTTCATGTTTGAGATGTAAAGGTTCAACACCTTTGCGATATTGGCAGCAAAGTAAATAGAATCACCGGCTGAAAATACACGTTGTCTTATTTTTTATTAGAGCAATATCTGAAAATAACACTGACCTTTATTTCTGATGCCGTTAACTTATTTTAATGTGTATTTTGCTACAACTTGTTTACGTAGTTAGACCAGTCAACAGAGGCGCATGTTATATTTTTAAAATGCCCTGCACTTAAAAATCTTTTAATATTCAAGGAGAACATGAAATGTCAAAAAAATATATCATCTACATATGCCAGAGAAGGCTGAATTTACAGGACTGATACAGATTTAACTGCAAATATCAAACAAAATTAAAAAGAACATATCTTAAGATGATTTATATTTAAGATTTCTTTTCCAAAACAGAGATTTAATAATAACTAAAGCCCGGATTTTTGGGGACCATAAATCGTAATTTAATTTAAAAAATCCAGACAGTATATAAGACGGTTTCCTACTTGATAGGATAGCTTTCCCTTTAAGGGTTTTTCTATTTCTCTAAGGGGCTCTAGGTGTCTAGGTGAAGGGTCTCCTTTTCGTACGCTATCACTTCAACCATACCAGGAATATTTAAATTGGAATATCCATTCGCACAAAAGGAGGACGATAAAGTTAAAGAAGAAGCAAAAATGACAATTTTTAAATTTAAACAAATATTTATAAATAAAATAGTATGGGGGACATTTCTGACCACGAAAAGGGTTCGACGAACAAACATTACATGAATGTGATACGAAAATTGGAAACGCAAGCGTTCGCGAAAATGATTTGAATCTTCTCTCCCTGCAGAACCATATTGTTTTCATTTTCAAAACAAGATCCCCTTTTGTAATTTCCGACTAGGAGGTGGCGGCATCTGTGCGAGTACCCCTTTTGGTCCCGCTTATTTAGGTCACCGGAGTGACTTAAGTTGCCTACCCTCAAAGGATGCGAGGTATTTTTGGACCGGCTTCGCTCCTTTGCGTGGGTAAGATTCTCAGCGCTGAGGGTCGTTACCCCGTGTCTTATTTACTTTAACTTTTACTTTAATGGCCACTCATCGTAAGGAGAATCAGTATTTTGCTGAACACGTTCAATGTCTTTAAAATGTTTTAGCAAACAAATACGTATTTCCCCACACACTTCATAAAAATTAGTTATACAGTAATTACCCATTTTAAATATAAAATAGGCAACAGAAAAAAACAACTAAATTCGATGTTTAAAAAAGATTAATTTATGTTGCCAAAGAATTACTCTTCTAATCGAAATACACCAGTTTTTTTTTTTTCTTTCGATAGTAAGCCATTCTTTTTTGATTCAGCATCCATATAAACGAAACAATTCTAAATCGATTTGAATTTTCATTATCAGAAAGTCCCCCGCTGACCGAACATAAACATTCGATCTTAACCTTGCTTCTCAAGGTGAGCATCAATAGCCGAGCTGTGTATTCGCAAAATAAAAAAATAAAGTGCGCCGAAATACTTTTATTTATCCTGCGGTGTTGAAATTCAAGTCTTCTTGTGCTAGGTGACACAACGATGTAAACAAGTCATTTGTTCGCCTTGTTTGCGTGCATCTCGGTGGGCGTCGGTTCGCGACTTGCCTTTTACGAGCACTGCTTCGACCTTGCCCTGTCCGCATCTTTTTCGGTCCTGCAGGAACAAACTAACCTTGAATAGGAAGATTAACATAATCTACTTTATTGGATTCTTTTTTCCTTCTTTGTCACATCGCGCAATGAGATTTCGGGATTTTGAAAATTCTGATCTCATCTAGGTAATCAAATGGAAAATATCATTTCTTGAATTGACATTGTTGTTCATGATGAAAGCAAAGCAGAAGAAAAGACGAGTACCATTCCAATATAGTTTTCTTCTCTGAATTATGAAATTTGAATCAGTTCTGGCAGTTTTTAAGAACTTTATTAAAAAGTTTTCTTCGTTCCATTTTTCAACAACTTCAACAATTGTTCTTTAGTTTCATCTGTATTCTGATTGTGATTGCATGAGTTTGGCAACGTAGAAATTTCCACCACCTCTATGAAAGAGATCGAATTGTTAGGTTAGGTGGGGAAAATCCCAAACCATCTCAATTGAAACCAATCCACTGTATGAGATGTTATCAAGCATGAAGTGAAGATGACCAAAGCATCGTAGGAGAAGAACAGGAGCTCGAAGATGAATAAATAAAGGGGTCTCTACACATTAGGGATCTTTTACGAGTATTACATTAACTGCTGATTAACGGTTTGCTGTGGAAGATCGTCTTGTAATTTTTCAAACGGTGTACCGTCGCACAAAGTTATGTTGATGAAGTGCTTGAATCTGATGTTCTTCCATATTTACAACTGTCGGAAACTTTTCTTTTTCGACAAGACAATGCACGACGCAAGATGATCTCTGAACTTGTTTGAAGCAGCTCCAGATCTTTTTCCCATAGAACCTGTATGAGACATGATGGGGAGAAGATTGATGAACCTTCAGCAGTCGCTGGATTCCCTCCGGCATGAATTGCTTGGGACAGTTATTATCCTTTGATTATTCAAACTTTTCTGCCACATTTGGTTAAAAAATTCCTACTCTTTTCTAGTATTTTGTTGTCAACATTTAATTTCCTGAAACTTCAATTCCATAATTTTTAAGACTTTAAATTAGATTATTTGATATGAAGTGACTTTATTATTTTATTTTTATGTGGAAATCAATTTCTTTATGATAGATAAGATAAATGAAATATGAATTAAACAGGACGTATTAACTTATCCCACACATTCCCGTTACAAAGTATCATAAGGTTGAAACTTTAAAACATAAAAATGATCATCTCGACTGAGATTAAATATTGCACGGGCATAAGGTAAACATAACCCCAGTAGTTATGTGCAGCAGTAACTTATACTTAAGACGATACGTAGGAATTCAGAAGCCCCGAAGGTAGGAGAACAGTACGCATCAACATTGATATAAGTCCGTAATATTGGTAATAATAGGAATCGGTTGGCCTCTCCTCAATAATGGGTTGTATATACCTACACAGGTACTTGATATATCCTTCGTACGCGGTATTATTAAACATGGTATGTGAAGAAATAATCGCAAATTATTTATATTATAATTTTTTTATTGTTTTGGCTGCACCTATTATAACTGCTATGGTTTGAGATAGTAAATGCCGTGTAGGTCTTCAGAATTTATCATTCCAAAAAAAAAAAAAAAAAGATTTTAATGTAGGAAGCGAAATTCGAAAAGTTTTCGATTTTTGGATTTAAATTACCGAGAAAATATCCATGTAACTAATAGCGTTTTCGATTGACCGCACTAGTGCGCACTCAGAATATCTTCATCTCGTGTTATTCCATGAAGTTAAAAGAAAATGCAAATACACTGAGTGCAACCGGTGCACGTGAATCGAAAACGCTGTAATTAATAGCGATTCAGATTCATTGCGCTGAAACACTCTCAGAGTTCCTCCATCTCTTTTCATTACATGAGGTTAAAACAAGATGTGAATACACTGAAAGTGCACCAGAGCAATAAATCGAAAACACCATTAAATTTTGGTTGTGGTATACGGTTGCATTAACAATGTGACCACGCAGCAGTACGTAATGGAAACTCATATACATATCTCCAAACGCTGGAAAGTTAAATTTCTCAACAAGGTAGTGCATGTTCCCACGTGTCAAGGTCTTTTTTAAACACTTTTGAACAAACTCATGTTAATTTTTGCCACCTAGATCTCCAAGTTGTTCCCCATGGAACACTTCTACATAGAACAGGGTCGATAGAAGATTACCTATCTAAGCAATCTGGGGTACCTACAACAGACCCGTGTAGCATGGGTCAATTTATAGTTAATAAGAAAATCAAGAAATCCTGTACTTTTTCTTTTAAACCGTAATCATTTATTACTTTTTAATATTTTTCCGAATACGAAGATAACAAGCCTTCCCTACTTTTGTTCAGTTCCTCCTATTTGTATTTGTGCCAGTTCCCTTTTTTTCCTTCTTACATGTATATAATCTCGAGGCAACCCTCGCTTTCTGGCTTGTTCTCCTACCCCAATTTTTTTTTTTTTCGTTACTTTGACCCTTCCGAAAATATTTGCTTTTTCTTGTTCACTATCCTGGTATCTATACAAGCCTATGGATCTAATTATCAAAAGTTTTACATTGCTCCATATGCTTTATTTTCTTTTAATTGCCTATTATTAATTTGCTTTTCCGACTTGTTTGTTGTAGTTCCCAGTTAAATCAACCTATTTACTTTTCTCGAAACTGTATTTTTTACTTTCTCCTTTCTTATATTGATATTCTTCGTCCTTCCTTTTCAAGTAGGTACTTTGCTTTTCCCTGGTTGGCATGTAATCTGCATTCATCTACCTTATTTTGTAATAGCCTAAATGTCCTTGTCATTTCTGTTGTTTTTATCGTTAACAGTCAACTTGTATAAAATCATCAAGGTCAGACTAACCTAAATGACCGATCTTACCAATTAGCTTGATGATCTTGTTCAAGTTAACTCAGCCTTTATGTCATCTTATAATCCACTAGTAGACATTTGCAAAACAGTAAAAGATTCCTCGAACACTCCCTAAATAAAAAGCGTGTATTTATTCCGCATGACAATGTTAAAATAAAGTTGGTGAACATCAAGAGGATTCCTTTGTTATTTACCCTGGCGCATTATGGTTAACCTTGTTCTTGCAGCTTTATTTTTCTCTTTAAGATTAACTCACCTATTATTTTATTATTATTATTCCGGATGCCTAGATATTTCACAGTTTAGGTGCAGACTTGTTATAGTGAAAGTTGAAATACATGAACATGATATTTTATACGCAACATCTTAGATACCTTTTATCTTCTTTATTCACTGGTCACAAGATTCAGACTACTTTACACATACGAGGCGAAATTTAAAAATTATGTTTTTCCATTTAAATCCACACACTTGTGCCACTTTCTTTCCAGTTTTTCTAACCCACGCTTTCGGTGTAGCTCCGCAAAAAATTGACTGCAGCATCTTTTAAATCCTGATCCGAAGAAACTCGTCTTCCTCGCAGGTTCTTTTGAGTTGTCGAAGTAGGTAACAATCGGAGGAAGCCTATATGGAAGATGGTCAGGTTCAATAAAGCCACCGGCGTCAATAACTTCCTTAACACTTCTTTTTTATCATTCCATCATTTTTATTCAAGAGCTTTTTTTAAGCTTTAAAGTGTACTTCGGTAAGCTTCTGCGTTAATTGTTGAGCTGTTTGGCATATATTCAATTAGAAGGATACCCTCACTATCCCAAAGAATCGTAGCCATCAATTTTCCGTGCCTTTTTCGGGGGTGGGGAGCCTTTACGCATCCATTGCATAGACTCTTGTTTTGTCTCTGGGTCCCAAAAATGTACACAAGTTTCATCGCCAGTGATAATTTGTGAAAATAGGTTTGGATAAGGGCTAAGGGATCTGCAGGAGGTGTCTAAAATACAAACTAAAGAGTTTAGCAATTCAAGAAACTAAACAACAAGGAATTTTTACACCGAACTGGAAAATTATGTTTTCTTTAATAGTAGAGAACAAAATAGGATATTTGGGACAGGTTTTCTGGTTTGCAAAAAATAAAAGATATTATCACAAAATTTGTAGCTATAAATGGGAAAATGTGTTATCTGCAAATGAAAAGCACAGAAACAAGTATTAATATTCTTAACGTACACGCGCCAACGGAAGAAAAATCGGAGGAAGATAAGCAAGCTCTTTATGAAAAGATGGAAGATTTATACGATGGATTAACGCAAGATGATTTCAATATAATAATCGGAGATTTAAATGCAAAAGCAGGCAAAGAAGAGGCGTATAGACCAACAATAGGCAAATACAACAAGCACGAAGTATCCAATGACAACGGATTGGGTTGGCCGCTAGTAAGAAGTGTGTAATTATGAGTACTTGCTTCAAGCATAAGAAAATTCATAAAGGAACCTGTGAGGCGCCAAATGGGAGAACTGTAAACCAAATAGATCACGTTGTAGTACAAGACTGTCATAAGAAGTATATTAAGAATATAAAAGCTTGCAGGGGAGCAGAAATGGATACAGACCACAGACTGGTAAGAATCAAAGTCAACATAAACGTTGTAAAGAAAAACAAGAAATTTAGACAAATGGACAAAAAGGTTAACGTAGAAGCATTACAAACAACAAAAACAAAACGATTATACCAAAAGAAAATAAAAGAAGCTGGCAGTGAATAAACTAGAAACCGTGATAAAAGGAGCAGCTGAGGAAGTTTTAAGGCAACGAAAAAAGAGTAACCGAAAAGGTTGGTTCAATGAGGAGTGTAAAGACTGCAGGAGGAAAGTTGAAGAAGCTAGGCAAAAAATGTTACAAACGAATAAGGCAGAGGATATAGAAAAATACAGGCTACAGAAAAGAAGAACTAAATGTATATATAGAAAGAACAGAAGAGCATATATGGAAAATAGGATGAAAAACTTGGACGATTATTACAAAAGAAGGGAAATAAGAAATTTTTACCAAGAAATAAAAAGCAGCAAAACGCAAAACAAAGGACTCTATTTTGCAAGGACACCGCAGGAAATTTAGTGGGTGATGAGAACGAGGCGATAAAACTTTGGAAAATATATTTTGAAGAAATTTTGATAGCCAAGGATGATCCAGTAACAGGAGAAAGTGTAGTAAATTATAAGCATAAGGCAGAGGCCGACTTTCAAGTTCCGGTTCCAACTAGAACGGAGATTTCAGAAGTAATTATGCACTTAAAATCGGAAAAAGCGCAGGAGAAAACGGGATTACAGCGGAACTAATTAAAAAAGGGGGAGACCTACTAATAAACGTAGTGCACTTACTAATCGAACTCATATGGCAACAAGAAGAAATTCCCGAAGAATGGAAAGTATCGTCATAGTACCACCGCATAAGAAGGGAGACAAGGCTGAATGCAAAAATTATAGAGGAATTGCCCTACTAGATGTAACGTACAAAGTCTTCGCGACAGTATTACGAAACAGGCTTCAAAGCTGCGCTGATATTGTAGTGGGAGATTACCAAGCGGGATTTCGGAAAAATCGTTCAGTTACAGACCGAATTATAATATAACCATACATTGTCTATTTATCGACTTCCAAAGGGCGTATGACTCTATAATAAGAGAGAAGCTTTATGAGGCAATGGCGGAATTGCAGATACCAAACAAAATAATAAGACTGGTTAGGATAACATTGGCAAGCATAAAGCAAGCAAGATAAAGGTAAATGATTTGTTTTCGGGCCACTTTAATGTGAGTCTGGGATTAAGACAAGGAGATCCTCTCTCGACCACATTATATTATTTTAGAGAAAGTAATCTGAGATAAATAGGTCAGGTACAATTCTAAACAAATGTCATCAATGTTTAGCTTATGCGAACGATATTGTTATCTTGGCAACAACAAGAAAGGAGCTTTTGCGCGTGGTAAAAATTTTAGAGGCTCAAGCTAGACAAATAGGCTTACAGATAAACGAGGGAAAAACTAAATTTATGCAGATGAACTGTAAAAGAAATTGAAATTAGTTTAGTAGCAAACAGGAAAATGGAGATTGAAAAAGTTCACGGTTTTAGTTATCTAGGAGTGTGGCTAACGGAAGACGGAAATAAAACTTCGGAAATTAATGCTAGAATTATAAAAGGAGATAAATGTGCAGGCGCGATGAATAAGTTCCTAAGGTCAAAGATAATTTCGAGAATAACAAAAGTGCGTATGTACAAAACGATAATAAGACCTACCGTTACTTATGGATGTGAAACTTGGATTTTAAACAAACTTGAAGCACAAAAGTTGGAGATATGGGAAAGAAGAATACTAAGAAAAATTTTCGGAGGAAAACGAATAGGAGACATGTGGGAAAGAAGAGGCAACCAGGAATTGATGCAACTGTACGAGGATGTACCCATCACGGATTATATAAGAGGCCAACGTGTAAGATGGTTGAGTCACGTTCACAGAATGGAGGACAGCAGGACGGTAAAAAATGTCTTAAATATGGAACCGCTTTTGACCAGGAGAAGAGGAAGACCAAGAACAAGATTACTACAATCAGTGACCAAGGATTTAAGGGCGAAGGGGGTACGCAATTGGAGGGAGAAGGCACAAGATCGGGAACGGTGGAAGGACATTGGGCCTAAAGGCCTGTAAATGCTTCTATATATATAGGTTTGGATACACCTATAAAGAGGCTAAATTTTGAGCTGAAATTTTCTCGCGACACAATTTTTGTTTTGGCGTCAACAGCTTAGGAACTCAGCAGGCAGATACTTTGCTAAGGCCAAAATCTAAATCTAACCAAATGCTTGCTGTATCTAAGGGCAATATTCTTAGAAATGAAACTTCAGATATTCTAACTTCTGAAGCCATTGATGACACTTTCAGACGTCGGTCGTTCATCACTAAATCCTCAACTTTTCTTACCATTTCTGTATTTCGAACTCCTAAAGGTCTTCCACCTACTTTGACGAAACTACTTTGACCAAAATTTGACTTGAAGATAGAAAGGACAATCATGGTTGGTTATGCACTGCCAATATTCTCTCATGAATATTTTTAGGAGTATTCCCTTCTTTAGTCAAAAATTCTATTATACTTCGATCACGCATTTTCCACTTTTAGAGGTTTAATAATCCTATTTTTTTTTCTTAATCAAATGAGCTATGTCATAGCTATGTCAAAAACTTGTCAAATCATAGCTCTTAAAAATCAACAACAAGGCTCTTTCGTTTCATGGGTATAGTAAACCAAAAAATTGAATTTGGAAAAGTATTATTTAATGTCTTTGTTTTTTAAATTATTAACCATCTTTTTTAACGATAATTTTCTCTATTTTTTTCCTTGGTCAAATGCGGTAGACAATTAAAAAGACCGACTGACAATTAAAATCTTTTTATGTTTGCAAGAGTATCACATTGTGTATTAAGTCATTTGTCTGATGAGATTTATGTTCTGATGTTCCGCTCATACTTGCAAAATAAGTATTCAGCAAGCATTTCGTTACCGCGGCTAAATATAACAGAGGTTATTATAGTGTGCACTGTTGATGTTGGCAACTCTGGCATTATGGTGATATTAACATCCCGTATTCAGTTATCTCCTCAACTATTTATGCAAGTTCATGTCTATGTTAATGATATGCGGGTTAGGCAATGCATATCGACGTTGTATCTTTTATATAAGTATGCAGGTGAAGGTAAAATAAGTCGTGATAACAGGCGCATTACGTGAGGAACGAGCGAGCCCGATCAAAGTATTATTATTACCATTATTATTTCGCGGGCAATAAAATAATGTCGGGAAAGAAATCGTTTTATTGCGGGTCGAATGCACCGATCATGTTCACCGTGCAGGCCTTCATTTACATTGCCTTTAATGACCAATAAATCGAGAATTTACATTTTAAGGACGTTTCAGATGAAGAAAATCGTGTTTCTGCTCGATACGGTGCAATTTAATTGCTGCGATGATTTATTCCCGCTGACTGCGAGGCATGTCAGATTACCATTTGTACGTTTGATGCACAAAAATGCAACATCTGCTCGTATACCTTACGGCCAAACATCAACTGCAACGTAAAAATTCTACGAGAAGTTCGTTTTCACAAAAAGACAAAAAGCTACTGAGTTAACGGAGTTTTGAAATTAGATGTAATTTTAAGAGTGAGCTTTCAGCCAGAACTACCTGTTTAACGTAAGATATTCAAAACTTTTCACCAGTTTCTATTCTAGCTGCTTAAAACCAACGTGAAGCTATGCAGAAGCTATCGTTCATATCATATACATACAAAACACGCAACTTATATGTATAAGTTTGAACTTAAGCGGCGACAAGAAATTAATTACTTTCTGAACTTCGTTGATTTATTAATGTCATCACTGCAAACGTTAAACAAGATATAAAACTAATAAAACGAGTGAAACTTCCCTGTCAAGTAAAGCGAGTAAGAACACCGAGGAAAATTTCTCTCCACATGACAGACAAGGACGCTAACACTAAGCTCGAAGGAATTAAGAGATAGGCGAAAGCAATGCAGAATCTCCATAAGAACAAACTTGTTTCATGTTCACTTTTTTAAACGTAAAGAAGCAGTGTTAATTAAGAGATTTGGTTTGAATTTTGAAGAAGTGAAAAGTGAACGTTATAAAAAAGGCTGCATTAAAATAAATAACCATTTCAATATTTTAAATAGATCTTGACCTTGTAAAAACTATGAGAGGCTTCTGAAAACGGTGATGCAACTTCCTGATTCCTGTTTCGTAACAAAAGATTGCCCACGGATCAGTATCAAGTATCAAGGATAAACTGTGGCAGCCTTCCGGAAATTCCTAACGTCCACTGAAACATGTTAGTATATTATCGAATAGGTCAATAAGCAGCGACGGATTGGGTTAGTATATTACTTAAACGAGAGCTTCCGCAGTCTAGAGATTTTACAACAAAGCATAGAACGAAAAAAGAAAACCAGTTCCACAATGGACTAGATTTATTAACATTTGCAGAGATCGCGTGTCCACCTTCGCCACGAAAGGAATGTCAACGTTCTCTATAATGGTGTTTATAGTTTTTGCATTGTGTAAATTTTTATTAATAAAACCAAAGCAAGTCGAGCTGGCCCGAAATGTAAATGCAAGTTAATGACGTGAGTCACACCATGTCCTTATTTCTGGAAAAAATAAAAAATGTCGCAGAATTCTACTTGTTGAATTTCTCTGTGTTAAAGACATTGAATTACTGAACCTTACCAATTGCACTGTGAGTCATACCAATGACTGTAATAAAAAGTTTGAACTTTGGTTTTTATTTATTAGAGGTGCATTCACATAATACTAAACAACTTGCTCAACATTTTTATTAAATTTTGCTCATAATATTTCTTTTCTATCGGCCATAAATTAAGCTAAGTTTCCACATGCAAGGATTATTGGCGCCAACAACGTGCCAGTTTAGTGGTGCCATAATTACTGGCACCAGCAGTTGTTTCCACATAAAGAACAAATTATGAATTGGCGTTAATAATAAAAATGGCGTCAACTGATGTACTGCGTGCAGGTATCAACGTGGTTATACACATTTGTGCCTTGGAGCTTCACAAATTATTGACAAAAAAGAAACGGAAACTTAATGCTTCATGTCTTTGGTTTCTATCTTTGTATGCTGGAATTTTATGATTCCACAGACATGGATATTGCTCATATGCCTCCAAGAACTGTGTTATTTTTTCAGTCGTCCATTTTTTTGATGCTTTTGGCATTTATACGGCACAACTTTAGTATCAATACGTATACTTTCTGTTTACAAACACTACTACTGGCGCCAAAAAGTACAACTGTGATGAACTTCACTGGCGCATTGATTATTGGCGACAATTTACTGGCGCCAGCAGATTTTCGATGTTTCCATATGCAACTAAACTGGCACCACTCGACTGGCGCCAGTAATCCTTGCATATGGAAACTTAGCTTTTAGAAACCAACAATTGTCGATATCTAAAATATTACTTTATTCTAGCAATGTAAACGTGTCTGCCTATAAATATCTTCCTTGAAAAACCAACCATTTACAATAATTCGTAACATACTAAAGTCATTTGTCAAGTCAAATCACTGAAATTTATAAATTTCTATGTTGTTTCAATGAAGTTTCAATGAAGTCTCCCTTCCAATGAAATTTATAAGTAATAAAAGAAAACAAAAAAAAAACTTTTTCAATCCAAAAAAAAGTTTATTAGCTTTCTCCTTAAAATAAGCGAAGTTTTTATGTACAACTTTCCCAGTAGTTTCAAGAAATCATAAATCCGTACTCAAAACGCTATTATTATATGGAGTTTCTGAGAATTTCTGTTTTTAAATGACGCACGTTTTTAGTGTCGTCGAAAATCTCCTAACATTCGTCTTTTGCCAAAACAATTTATTACATCTCATTTGAATTTATAGAAAATGCTTAGCGTTGAACTTATTTGCATAATAGAACGTTAAATGACTTGTCAGTGTGTCTGTTTCTTTCTTTTTTTTAATCGACGAGATATATGTGCTGATAAACTACTTCAAAGTGACCCTGTTTCAACACACGTGAACAATTTACTCTTTTAATATTCTCATTAAAACGGTAATGTATTTATTTCTGCATTAAACTTTTTCCCAATACTTTTTCTCCATGTAGCAGCTGAGTTCGAAAAATTGTCCTCCTATTATCGTCCTATTACCAAATAATTATGAAAGAAGATTGTATATAATAATTGTATGCAATAGTTCAGACAATCGTAAAAGTCGCTAATATTAAATTTCTTTGGGTTTCTAAATGCTTGAGCGTTGATCGCAAAGGAATAAAAATTGTATGTTCATTCAGTCTGTATCCGTTCTGAAGAAAATATTGACTTCTTGATCGTTGTTGTTTTATTACTATGGATGAAACTTAGGGTATTTCTACAACTCAGAAACAAAACAGCAGTGCGATACACATTATTAAATCCTATCAACAAAATTAATTTGAGAGTAAAAGAGTCCAATTTCCAATGTGTATCAGCAAGAAAGAACATCATCTCTCGTTGACACACTGAAAAAAATAACTGTTCGGTCAACTAAAAACACGTTCAATTAACAATATTTTTCGTTTACCTATTAGCAATCACGCGTGGTCATTGAACCAACAGCCAAAAATGTTAAATATTTTAGATTGAATCAACTCAATATTTTGTTTGAGGCAAAAATTCCAGTTGCTAAATATTTTATTTGTCTGAACGCTGTTAGGGAATTAAAATTATATTTTTGATATATTTAAAGCAATTTTTCAGTACGGCTAATAAAAGCGTAAAGTCTAGACTATCGTTTCGGTAAACATCAATTAAATGTTCACCTCTTTGCGATAGTGCCAAAGTAAGTTAACCCTTCAACCTTCGGTGAGGTGACAAGAGGAGCTGAACAAACCTCTCAATGAATTTTATAATGTCCACCAATTTAAACGATCAAAAGTTACATTTTCTACTCACCAGAACTAAAACAAATCTTTATTGACAATGCAAATCCACATCCCTGATGAAGACATCGCCTGGATCGGCGATTTCAACAAACAAGCCGATTTGTAAGGATCGACAGGAACGAGATCAAAACGTTATGGATTATTTTAAAACACCAAAGTCTACTACCTACCTGAGGGTCAGCAAATGTGCGAGTAACTTTGACGTTTCTCCAGCACCGCTCGGCTAAGCTTTTGGAGATGGGAGGGTTCGACGACAAAGCAAAAGGTGGGCAAAGTGAATAAAATAAAAATCACCCGCTGAACACACTTGTTTTTATTTAAAAACGCTCAAAATAGTTAACGGATAGGAAAATAATTTACAAGTATCGAGTGCGATCCAATAAAAAGAACACGAAATGTAATTAAGTAAACTAACAAGTTAGATTTTATCTGATCAGCAGATCTGCTCTTCGTTTACAATCAACGCTTAAGGTGATTAAAGAAATTCACTTGATTAACAACTAACAACTAAATGAGAATAAAAATAACAACGCCGCGGAAAGGTGAATCAACACAAGTAATTAAAATTAATTGGAGTAATTCCGACCTTGTAACCAGAATCCGGCGTAATGACAGACAGCTGTCAACAGTGAGGGAGCGCCTCCAACGGAGGTAAGTGCAGTCAATCACGTACTTCAACGCAGAAGTTACGTCACCAAGTAGCATCGAGTCAACGGGTCAGGTCCACTTTCACGGGCGGAGGGTGAGCCGTGTTGCCGGAGGTTCAACTATTTTCAAACTCCGATTCCCGCCCTTTTTCTCCACTCAAAAAGATTTGCCAAGGTTTTCTCTGATGGGTAAAATTACCACTGGAAGCCTAATAGAAGAGAGTGATACGCGTTACTGATAGAACATTCGCACAAAATGGCCAGCAAGACATACCTGTTTCTTATCCCAGAAGCAGGTTTTAGAGAAGCTTTTCAACGAGCTTGAATTTCACTCGGCGTGCTTTAACAAATCTTCAGCTCCCATCTCCTTCATGTCTGTCATCCATTGCCTTTTCGATCCACCACACTCGTTCTTTCCTCTTTCTGGTACCCTTCATAATATCTTTTCCAACAATTTCAAACTTAGTATTTTAACTAGGATATACTGGGCTCCTTCTTATTAGTTCTACTTCTCCCATTTTGGTCTCTTTTTGCACCTCTGAGAATTTTTCTTAGATTTTTGTAATTTTTACTATGTTTAAAGTTTAGGTTTCGCAACCTAATGAATAGTAGGTTTTACTATTGTTTTATAAATTCTGAATTTTGCTGCTCTAGAATATTCTTGGAATCGAACTCTTTTAGAATAGTTCTTCCTGATAGTTAAGTACAAACATTTTCGCTACATTATATGTAACGCATTCCATCACGGATACATTGCATAGTGTTCAAGAAAGCTTCTAATTTTATACAGAGTGTTACTGAACTTGTTAATTAAAACCACAAATAGTACTCAAGAAAAGAAAAGGCATTTTACTCTCTTTGCCCTTTGCTTTGTCGTAATCTTGCTGAATGTGTTTTTAACTCCATTTATTTTGTTTTGTTCGCATTCATAGATGCTTTCCGTGTTCTTATATTATTAGTATGTCATATCAAACTCATTTGTTAAAAAAATCTTTCATTTTCGCTTTATATAGTTTCTCTTTTATTACGGAATCGTACGTCTGCCTAAATACTGAAGTATAAGGTACATACATACAATCCTACATTCTGTTCTTGTATAGAAAAAGACGCCAGGCCAAGTCTTCCTTACAGAACGATATAAGATACTAAAAGAAAACAAATTTATAAAATTTTTCGGATATAAGAAAATGTCGTGTAAAATGTAATTTAGTGACACTATGATTAAATGCAATTATTTTTAATGGCTCAAATTAACGATTAACTTTATGTGAAATGTTGTGCGTTCGGGCGGCAAGAGGCAGAGGCGGCCTCGTTCATTTTTCTTCTTGTTTTCAGCCGGCCACGTCGGATTTAGTTTGCATCGGACGAACCTTGGTAGGTTGGGTAGGTCGAATGGGTCGTGCATCGTGATAGTGTTGCCAAGAACGGGTTAAGATCGTGACTTTCATTACTTAGTGACGTCATATTGTGTTGCATCGCCCCACCACATCCGCGTATTGTAATAACAACTTTAGTATGTGAAAACCTTTGATGAGAAACATGTTTGTAGAACGCCCTTTGCTACTTTGAAATACAGAGCAACAAATTTACTACTACCATGAACTTCATATATTTAAATTCTTTTACATTTTACTGGCTATCACTACATTAAAATATTATAATATGTATTTTAAATCGTTAGATATTTATCTAAAATTTTGTTAATTTGTATGTAAGTGACAATTACAATTTACTGACAATATACATACATTAACATGTACTTGTTTTATTTATTGATTATTGTAACGTGAGTGAATATAACATTAACAAGCCAAGATGTAAGGTACATATTTGATTTGAATTACGTACCAAATTTTGCAAACTAGTTACGAATACTCAAATTGCTTCTGAAATTCGCATTTCGTCCTATTCGCCACCTAATTACAAACGAATACTACCCTGGTGCTACACTTTAAACGACCTTGTTCACTGATTACCAATTTAAATATTAGTTAGCACGCGGAGAGTTGCACATGAAAACACGTTTAATGAAAGATAACTGGTAAACAAGCAGATGCAGTCGGCACTGACCTATTTCAGCCGGTGTTGATAATTGTTAAGTGTATACGTGTCGTCGATTGTGCAATCAGTTATCATGAACTATACAACATTTTTGTAATAAAAAGTAACAAAATTTCGATTGATGACTGAAAATCATCAGCTCCAGACAGAACATATTCGTTTTTCTTTGAATTCTAGGATGAATATTTATTAGTTTATTTAAAGTAAGGTCAGGAGTTCTATTGAAAACATGAATACAATAATCCTCCTCGCGGTGATGGGACGTGAGAAATTTAAATATTAATCCACTATCTTTTATTCATTATCGAACGTTTTAAGCTAAACCAATAATCAACTACTGATATGTAGCCTCCTACATTGTGAGAATTCGAAGACATGGATTCAATAACAGTGACAATTTTTACTTTCAAGTTTCAACAAACCTTTTTCTAATTTTTGATATAAAGTAATGTTAAAATGAGTTTTAAACTTAAAATATTTAATGGACATTTAAGTAGCGACATCTTCCGATCGCTTGTTGACCTGATATTGCAGTAGGATTGACAAATTGAAGCCCGTTCGCCACATAAGAAGTCATCCCAATGCAAGGCGGCCATGTGCCTGCTCGGGGAATCCGCTGCAATCAAAACCGATTTGCACAAAAATTTTTAAAATATTTAAATAATCAAAAAACAGCAAATAAATAAATTGATATTGTTTAAAAATTAAAAGCAACACTGCTGTTTTTCTCGTGTTTTATGTAATTAGACAATTAAAGCTTACAATCTGTTGAAAGGTGTTCATATTTTTGAACTAATAGTAATGCAAGGTATTTTCAGGACTACGGATCATTTCTAAATTTATGCTTAAACATCAGCACTATATTTACATGGACAATGAAAAATATGTAATGAAAATGTTTTTATAAATAGCATTTGGTTTTGAGTAGGTAACAAGCGCCACCAAGCAATTAATTTTATATATTACTGTAATTTTTTAGTATATGTATACGGGGGATCCAGCAACAGAATTGAATAGGTTTTGATAGGTTATATCATATCGTAAGAAAGACAAAATTTCGAAGACACATATGGTACAACCTTCTGTATACTGATGTATACTGTTTTCAAAACTATCAACAATACACAACAATTTTTGGTACCTAACGTGGCAGCAGGAGAAAAGAAAACGTGCAACCCAAATGACAGCAATATGTACTTCAGTAAGTAGCTTTAAGTAAGCTTAAATAGCTTTCTTCTTTTTTTACAGGTTTCTTTTTGGTATCTCTGCAAGCGCCAATAAAAATTAAGCAAGTATGTTAAAAATGGTTTCGAAAAATCACAAACGTTACTATGGATTCCCGAATTCCTATCGCCAAAGAAATTCGTCAACGTGCTCCGAAGTAAATGAGAAAATTTAAAAGACCTGAGCAAAATTCAAAAGAAAATACCCTCATGTAAGGAAGCTTTTTTATTCTCATATTCCATGCAATGAAAAGCTTACTTTCCAAATATATTCGGCGGATGAAATCTCATAGTCATCACCGCCTGCAAGTTCTTACTCGGCGACGACTAAAGCTCTTCAAAAAGCCCAATATTTTTACGGCGTCTTTTCTATTGCCACCGAAAAAAATTAACATCATTTAAAATTATGTAATCCGGCAATTAAGCAACACACAAACAGAAATAAAGGCTCACCAAAACTCGGATCAAACGTTAATCGTAAATCGTGTGGATAAATTATGAATATTCCTCAAAAAGAAATCTTTGTTTATTATTTTATACAAAAGTTGCAAGTATGGGCAGACGAGTTTTAAAATAAATAACCAAACGTCTAGCTGATCTCATTATTGTCCTTGGCATAGGATACATACTTTGTATTTAAATAGAATTAATCACAAAGTATTTTCTTATAGACTACAGAATAGAACAGATTATGGTAGGGCGCAGTAACTTTTTTGTCATTAACATAAACATTTTCTTACCTACATACATATACATATACAAACATCATCAACCCCATCAATTAAATAGTTCATGATTTGTAAAATCGACGTAGAATTTTATTTTAAAAAAATTACCTTCAACAAGTGTTTTCGAAAAAGAAAATATTAACAAATGCGTCGTGAATTTTAGTTTCAGAAGGGAGCCAACCCGTTTCGTCCCCTCCTCCCTCGCCAGTATAAATATGAGTAATAACTGGTGCGCCCAAAAATAGCACCAAGGTTACATTTGAGCAAAATCTTGTGCGTTTGCTGATTCGAGCGTAAAACTTCTGTATTTATTAAAGAAAGTAATTACTCATTAATTTTAATCGCGGCCGGAATTTTTCTTGCATACTTCGTTTTACTGCGCCGTAAATGATCCTTTTGGCGGACATTATTCGCATTACGTAGCAGGCGGATTGCATTTTACGTCGGATATTTTTTAAGGGGACGCGGACGGGTTCTTGCTGATGATAAGTCGAGTAATGAGATCATAACATTGTCGTGGTATTGTTCGAGAACCGCGTTCCCATGGAACAATGCGATTTTGAAGCGTTTCAGGTGTTTGTATTTGCGCAAAATTGTTTTCGTTTAGCGGATATTCAATTAGAGTGTCGCTAGTTGCGATAGTTTATGTCTTAATGAGCGCCGTGCTTTTACAAGCAAACGATGGAAAGAAATAATCATAAATGATGCTTTTTTTGTAGCTACTTTTTAGTCAAGACTAAAGACAGGAAAGATATAATTATACAAAATTTGAACCGAAAACAACGTGACCTTTTATGATACTTAATTAAACCATCGCGAGAAATCTAGCAAAATCATCTGAATATGATACAAATAAACAAATTTGGTGCAGTCAAATTAAAACAAGGTTAGACTCTTTTAAAATTAGAAGAATCCGCACAATGAATCGATATTGATGACATTGCCTATGTGAAAACAGAGATTCACACAACGTAGGTAGTAATCGATAATGGATTAATGAAATTGAAACAAAGTGTAAATTCCCAAAAGAGTTAAAGTAAATTTTCTTGTTGTTTCTACAAGAAACTTTGAACTTCACCAGCAGCCGATGAAACCGAATTTCATTTGGGGAATTGTTTTCTTTAACTCCGAGCCGAAAGCTGGGAATTTTTAGCGGAACGAGGTAATCTGCTAGTGGAATTAAATAACTTGAGTAACTTTAAAGTCTTGTTTGCTTTACTCCGCCGGCCTGTTTTTCTTGCCGGAAAATTTAAGTATCGTGTGATGTTCTGTAAACAGCGAGAGGCGGAGATTTAACTTTGAAAATCGATCACGATATTGTGCGCGTTTTAAATTTAGAAGCGTGTGGGCTATTCCGATTTACATTTTCAATTTTGTTGGCAACATATGGTACGTAAATTAAAAAAGGGACATAGGACATAAATTTTTAAGGAAGAAATTTACTTTATTAGTGCGATATCATTTCAACGAAACCTATTAATAAGGAATGATTAACTTTGTTTATATTATGTTATCTACAACGATTTAGTGCATATAATGAAAAATTATTAAAATGACTCATCCTTATCGAAACTGTCTCAGTCAAAATCAATAAAATAAAAATAAGATATTATAAAAACCAAATGCATATGAAAAGCAGCCGACTGGTTCGTTATCGGTAGATAACCCACTCGGAACCGATGATGATAACAGGTCATCGCACGACCCTGTTCCATCGTTTTCACAAAATGCACAGGATGCAGTGATTACTATAGCAAACAGGATTTATAATTATTGGAAAACGTGCAGAGCGACGTTAAAATTTTCGCGAAATTAACGAGCCCCTGTCAATTACACGTTATTATATTTAGTAGTTCTACGCAAATAATGCGCTCGATATTTAATTTATTGCACGCGATCGCCGAACAATCGGCTAGTTATTTGTCATACAGAAAATGATTGATGAACAGATGAGGCAATTTAAAAACTGACCTTCAAACGAGATTGAAACCAGTCTTCCAAGCGGAGCTAATTAGAACAAAAATATGTTGCGTCGTATAATCATTTCCGTAGGATGACAAAAACCATCTGTAAAATTATATGTTTGTCCACTTTTGCTGTTATTTACGTTGCAGAATACTGGACGGTTTGCCAAATTGCACAAAAATTGTCACCTTTACTACGTGATTTGAATAAGCTGTGCGTTTGCGGATTATTTTTGACAAAATATTTATTTTTCAAGAGATCTCCTATAATAAAATTGTATATATAAAGTAGATATTTCTTGTTTTTTCTTGAACACTACAAAAGTAGTACCTATTTCATTTAAATATGTACTTACAGTTACTAAGGAAGATACGTATAATAATCAAAGAAACTAGCTAAAGATGTATCCTCACATTGCGTTCCGGCCGCAAGTCGCAATGCGATCGTGGAAACTCGCAAGAAGAATGTAGGCGGAGTTTAATTATTTCGCATGCGCTAGTGCGGTTTAGTTAAATTCGGCTCGCGAATGTACGATGACTTGCTAGACCGAAGCGAAACCGAAGCAGTCCCTCACATTCTTGTTACCTACTTTTTTAGGCTTCCAACAGAAAAAAAAATGTCGTTAAGACGGAAATTAGAATGAAGGCAAAATTAATACTAAGTATTTTGAAAAAAAATCTGTTGCCGAGAAACACTTGGACATCTAAGGTAATTGTGTAAGTACGATTACATAAGTATAGGTAATGCAAAAATATTTACAAAATTGGTCTATACCTAGAATTAAGTTACCTTTTCAGAACTGCAATAAGTAAACCTTTTTATCCAACAACGCAAAATTTATATTTAATTAGGATTCTCTAAAAGTAAATTTTTGTTTGTTCCAAAGATAAGAGGTAAAATTTTCCTTAAAGTATTATCTTATCAAATCTAATTATGTTAGTAGGACTTGTCTGTTAAATTCTGTGATTAAATATATTCATGCAAAGTACATAAAGTTAAAATTGAAAGTCATTGGATTAAAACAAAATGTGATCCAGACGGAGCACTATTAAATAATGTATAATCATCGAGGATATAAAATAAAGTTATAGTTATAAAATAAAGCTTATTTCATTTAGAATATTAACATTTAAAACCAGTACACAAATTAAAAAGAAAGTATAAATCTATAAAAATTCTACATGTTATTGAAAAAGTTAAAAAAAATTACTTTGTAAATATGTACATACATATATTCATCACAGTATTAAATTAAAATTATTTTAATGTAAGTCTTTTGAAACTTTCTTGCATTATTGAAGATCGTACTTTTTTATCTTTCCATTTATTGTTAATCACTTCCTTACAAATCACCGGGTATATGAAATTTAATTTAATTTATAAATAATAACTACCATTCATCCATTTAAAATATGTTTACAAGTTGGCATTAATCGGTGTTCAGCATTAATTCTTAGAAAACAGGGGCGATCTAAATTCCTTAATGACTTTCAAATATCAAACTTCATCGAACTTCAACTAATTGTCGACAGGATATAATTTTAAAGGATTTAATTATTGTTTATTTCTCCGGCTAAGAGAAAATTAGTCCATGATACGTTAGTTAATAGTACACTTTCTAAAAACTACGCAATTACCAGTACCAGTAAATGCATCAGATTAGATTATTAACGTCATTAAATTATTTCCAATTTTGCGTTTTAATAATAATTATCCTAACAAACGAAATTATTTAACTTTAACTATTTCTGAATTTAAGACGGAAGACCGGGAAATTTTCATCGGAAACAACGAGATTTAATTATATTAAATTACAATTTCAATTAAAAGTTTACCCTATCCATATTTAACTTAGTTTAAATTTAAACAGACAAACTTAAAGGCATTTTAATGAAACAGTGAAACAATTCGACACGAGGCGCCCAGACGAAACCACTAAAACTAAAACCCGAAGCTTAAAATAATTTATCCGCGCTTAATTTCCGATCAATATTAAATATAGTTGACTTCCAGACATCCCGGGGCACACCTAGATAACAGACAAAGATACGGTGTACCATGTTTACTAAAGCACAACAATAAACAACGACCCAGACTCGTGATGATAAGATTGCAACGCCGGGCCGTGATACCACTGATCTATTTATTCAACAATGCACATTATTGTATATACAATATAAATTACTGTTTAGGTGTTTTGTCATATTGTTAACAAATATTGCATATCTGAACACGTTATTAGACGGAGTGGATGTTAGAAACAAATCACTAATTTAGATTTAATTAATTAGAAAAGAGGAATTATTTTTTGCCTGTTTTTAAAAATTGCTATTTGTTTAATAAAATTAAATATTTCCAGGCGGGAATTGCATCTGTCAGTCTTCATTCTAAGTTTGTTGTCAGCATTCGAGTAGAACTTGCAGTTTCCCAACTAATGTTACAATACTTCGATGCAGAGAAATGAATGTGACAAAAGCGCAAAAGAAGTTTCAAGCGAAAAGCGAATGTTGAAATCAGCATGTCTAAATTCTTGGAATAATAAAAGTATTAACTAGAATTTGACTCTGGGGTTTATTCTGAATTTACTTTGCTAGATGGCACCAAACCTGGAAGCAACCGAGAAGCAACTTGACGCGAAATCACAGATGTGAAAAGATTTATACAGGAAGTCAAGTTAGTTTAATACTTATCATGTTTTAAAATATTTTTCAAAATTTCAGGATACATTTGTTACGTTACCTCAGCTAGTAGGAGCAAAATCATTGAATACTTGAATAATGTATCTTTCCTCTTAGGCAATTTTGGGTAGACTATCAATTTTCCTTATTTTGAAACTATAGTACAGTAATGTTTGGGTATAACGAACTCCAAGGGACCTGAAAATTTGTTGGGTATAATCGGCCGTTCACTAAAAATGTCCTCTGTATATGGATTTTTTTTAATTACGTATGTAGTTAAAAAAATGCTTGTTCGGCTTCAATTGCACATTCATTAACAAACGACTCATCATTAAGTAATTCTGAAGTCGGCAAGTCATACATATTTTCTAAATCTATTTCACTGATTAATTCGTATTTTTACTCCAAACCAGATTATCCTTTACTTCTTCTTTTTCCTCGCGAAACCACTGGACTAATGGCAGATCGTCATCTGCATTAAAGTCTTTGTCCAAGTCCGCCTTTTGGAAACAATCTTTAATTGTGCTAGCGGTTATTCTTTTCCAATCCATCTTTTTTTATAGAGGTTTCGAGAAAACATCGTCAACGGAACCCAATATCAGATGTGTTGGATTCGCCCTGTCTTTATCGCCTATTTCTTAGGTCTTTGACAAGGGCGCCTACCAACTAAACTCCTTATCCTCTCTTATAGCTGCTAATTCCTGGAATCCGCCGTTAAGCATTGCATCAGGAATTTCACACTGTCCGCTGTCGTGTATTTGAGTCTAGATAATAGTGGATATTTGTCATGTCCTTGGTTTGATTTTTATTGTGCAAGCCTTTTACTGCCGCACAATAAGCCTTCTGAGCTCTATTTCATCTCGGGCCTTGGTTTGCTTAATCGTCCTGAGCATGTCTGTTACACAGTTCCGGTGCCTCTCACTTCTTCATAGGATTTCCACTAAGTTTTCAGTGGAGACTATAGTTCCATATTTCCTATAGGCTTCCTCACGTGTGCTTCTCCTTCTACTGCAGTCATGCTCTGGCATGTCTATCTCTTGCCGATTTTATTCGGATAATTGGCGAATACCCCGTGTCCTGTCATGGCTTGAGTGATGTGGTGGTCTACGTCTCTGTATTTTCAGTTACACCACTTGCTAATATCTTTGATGAAGATCTTGATCCATCCTTCGTACATGTCCCAAGCCCTTTGCCATCTCACCAACAAGAGTTCTCGAGTCTCAGCGGAGGGTTTTCTGCTCTCTTCATAGTGCAATCTAGATTCTTCTGCTTTTAGTTTAATCAGTGGGATAGCGGCGATCGCTAGGATAGCCTCTTGAGAGACCGCTCTATATGCAGAAGTGACTCTTATGGTCATCTTTCTGTTTTTCGACTTGAGACGTCCCTCGTAGTGGCCGCTGTCCATATAGGCGCCGCGTATAAAATGATGTACCTAGTACCTTTCTCTTTTTGGACCTAGGTCAGCCTATGTTTGGTATTAGCCTGGACAGCGCCGTGAGGGTTTTGCTGGCTTTCTCATATGTTTTTTTGACATGGGAGGTAATCTTCAGGTCTCGGTCGAGGTATACGTCCAGAAACTTTGTTTCATTCTTGCTTTCAACTTCTGTTTCTTCAAAGTTTATGCTTAGGTGCCTTAGTTTCCTGGGACCCGCCAAGATAATCATCTCGGTCTTTTTGCTGGCCAACTTCAACGCATTTCGCCTTTTCTTCAAGCATAGTGGCCGTCTTGGCCGTGATAACTATCGCCAGGTCGTCGGCGTATGCAATTATATTGACTCCTTGTCCCATATTAACCATCTAAAACTGTGACTTTGAACACCAGTTATCATCCATACGCCAGTTATTATCAGACGAGTCACGAAAATCTTTGAATAATGCGGCTTGTGTAAGTAAATAATTCCTTGGTCTACAGGTTGCTTAACTGCCGTACAATTTGGCGATAAAGATTGTAAATCCATTTCAGATTTTATACCAGGGGATGTGCACTACTGTTGCCTACGAAAAGGAGAATATTTCAATTTTTTTTTTCTAATTCTTCATCCCATTTTCTTAGTTCCTCTTCGAATAGTTGCGACGTTATCCAAGCTTTCCTTTACTTTTGTAGTTCACAGGTAGCGAAGTGCAATTCTTAAAACGTCTACTATTTTTGATTTCCCCACAACCAAAAGCTTTCTTTCCTCTGTTCCTGTCACATTGGCACATACAAAAACTGTTAAACACTCTTTGTTCTTATGTTTACCTTCAACATGGCGTTCGGTATAATTTTGTAAAATAAATCAGTTTCATCTGCATTGAAGATATTATTTTTATCATAGTTGCCACCTATTGCTGACCATACCGTTTTGATCTAAGATTACGCGTTTTCCTTGGAAGCACCCGTATTAATTCTATGACGTTTTTTTTTTTTAATGACTGTCTATCCAACAAGCAAATGGTGCTTCGTCGGGTTTTGCTGCTAATCTGACAAACTCCTCTGCTTATGTGTGTAGAATGGAAGTTCATAAGGGTGCGTTTTGGCTTCTATCTTAGGAAAACCATTTTAAAAGAACAGCTTCTACCTCCGGCACTTTCATCGACTTCCTGCACCTCTTCACTTTAGACACATTTAAATTAAGGTTCTTTCATCTCTTTTCTTTCAAGTACTAGCTGAAACAATCAACTTTGGAAGGTTAAATGATTTGCCAGAATATGCAATGCTGTGCCCATTTTCTATTTCTGTTATTACTTTAATTTTTTCTTCATTTATGATAGCTTTTCGCTTTGGTGGTGTCATGATTTACGTGACCTGGTTGGCTACAACCTATAACCGAGAAGACCCGTTAAAAAAGCAAACGAAAATTAATGACGTATAGGTGTATGACAATTTGACTAGATTCAATTGTATTATAATTTCACGTGTTCAAAATAAAGAAATTTGCTGGAAAATAATTGATACTCCTAAATTATTATTATTATTATTAATAATATCTTTGGCGCAGCAAATAGGATTAAACTATATATTTCTTTTCTAAAAATACGAAAAAGATCAGATTTTTTTTATTCTTGTGAATTTTCTTCGGCTATGATTTAATTTTCCACACGAATTTCATTTAAAATTTTGTGTTTATTTGAAAATGCATTTTAGAAGTTCATACTTCAGTTACAAATAAATAGCTGTTTTCAATAAGCAGAGTGGCGCAGTGGAAGCGTGCTGGGCCCATAACCCAGAGGTCCGTGGATCGAAACCACGCTCTGCTAGCAACTTTTTTTTGTAACTTTAAACCTCTAAGGCTGGGTTGCACAAAAGATTTAAGCCAGGATTAAATTTAAACCTAATTAGAACGTTGCAGGCAATATGCTGTACGTCATAATGTATGTCACATTCTAACTCAAGCTTTAATTTAATCCATGCTTAAATCTTTTATATCACAAACTCTTTTAAACATGTGTCCGTTTAAAAGAGTTTGTGATACAATTTTCATCGGACAAGAACCAGCTTTAATTAACTTAAATCTTTTGTGTAACCCAGCCCAAATAAGCAAATATAAGGTGCTTTCGTTCGTGCCAATGATTACTAATAATAAAAACTGGATTCACTTTGTGTACATTTATTCGTAACTTTCTTCCGTTCATTTTATGAAATATGAGGGATATGAGTTTCGTTCCTTCGTTTTTTGTAGAATCAATTCATAAAAGTTACAAATAAATGTACACAAAGTTAATCCAGTTTTTATGATTAGTAATCATTGGCACGAACGAAAGCACCTGTAAATAACCGCGTAACCCTATAACTTCTAAGATGTGACTTAGAAACGAGAAAGCCACATTAAAAACATACAAGTATTTAAAAATGAGTAGGTACAACTTCGTGTCATAAATAAAAAAAATAGTGTAGCAAATTTAAGCTAGTCACGTCAAATCAATAGTCAATATCAAATACCTTATTAGTTATTAAATACAAATAACTTAAATTAAATGCGATTTTGTTTAAAAAAATCTAATACAGAAGGTTATACAATCACGTTAAAATTAAAAAATATATTGTGTTTGAAAAAATCCACAAATTTTAGAATGCGTAAAAAGAACTTCATTATTGATCTTATGAAATGAATTCATAATTGTTAAGATTTTAAATGTGTATACCTACCGAAATATTTCGTCCAAATTGCAGCTTTCTGTTATTCTAAAAATCATAGCCGTACAACCCCTTGAACATGAATCGCGCAAAATTAAAAAAAAAATAAGTAAAACATGGAGAAAGTCCAATTTACTCGATTTAATAACGTGTACGGTTTCATTTGTTTGACAACTAAAATCAGAACTGCATGGCAATTCATTTAAAATCAAGCACGAATATGTGGGCTAAAGATTTAGAAAGCTATTTTTTGTATGAGAATTTAATTCAGTTATCACAAAAAAATGTTGTTCTATTTTCATCGTTGTATGACGCGTTGAAGTTTTTTTAACACAGCTTATAGGAAACATGCACATGCGAAGCCAGCGCCACCAATGACCACATTGTGCATTAGTGGTATGAAAATACGTGTTGTTTCCAATTATTATTGTACATTTGAACTTGAATATTGTAATGTATCTCTTTACCAGGAAGCTCAAGTTTTATGTACTACAATCGTAAATTGTCATAAGAGTGATATTATTCTTATGCAATGAGTCTCAAGAAATATTTTCATATCACTAATACACAAATCACCACGCCAGGCGGCGCTGAACGCAAAGATGTGCTAGAGTGCCTTTAATAAAGGTGAAGACATACGTGAAGCCAATTTTTATTGGTCGCAAGCGATTTTCAACCTTATTTACCAAGGTCGGTAGCCATTTTCGTGCTAGAAATGGGCATGTTTCAGAATTTGGTCTACCGGTTTAATTTCTCAACCACCGGAGCATTCCAAACTTCACTGGTTGTATATTTAATATTGCGTTGGTAGGAGCCCTGGTTTAATATACCGATTACATTCGGTGAATTGTGAAATGGACTATGTGTAGTGGTGAAATGTCGACGGTTGTATATTTAGTGATGCGTTGGTAGGGGTCCCGGTTTAATATACCGATTACATTCGGTGAATTGTGAAATGGCCTATATGGACGTCCACGGATATTTTGAGGTTAGTAATTGTTTTTTGGTTTTTGAGGTAGGTTAATTAAATTAGTTAAACTTAATTATTCAGTTTGTATGTATATACAATCCGTCTGCTTTTTATTTGAAATACGGCTTTGTAGTTACAGAAAGAAAATAGTAACGATAAACCGGTTGGCTAATTTGAACCATCACCACCTAATTTTGAACTTCCCTCCTATCCCTTCCCATTTAGCACAAAAATGGCGCTTATGTCTTCACTCTTATTAAAGGCACTCTAATAACGTTTTCGATTCACCTGCACCGGTTGCACTCAGTGTATTTGCGTCTTCTTTTAACCTCATGCAATAATATGAGATGAAGATACTCTGAGTGCGCACTAGGGCGATCAATCGAAAACGCTATAAGATGTGCATGGCACTTATAAATAGGAGCAACTTTAAACTAGGGTGCTAGAGTCTAGCAAAATACATTGGGTTTCTATTGACACTAAAAATTAATGAACGCGAAGCAATTACATTACGCAAGGTGAAGTGATAATAAACATTAGTTTGTTGTTTAGAAATTGTTAATAAAGATCTCAAATTAGTTAGTAGTTACAGACACGTCAACAAATTTCCTTTTAAAATATTCTTAAATACTTAATTGTAAAATGTTATCTCATCACACAATAAATAATTAATAAAATGTATATATTCAAATAGGATAGCAATGTTCTTTAATGCAATAAATTACTTTACTTTTCATAATAAGAATTTACAGCATAGTACCTAGGTACCTACTTAAAATCAGAGATAGATTTTATAATAACAACGGCATACAAATGTAAATGTTTATTGAGTAAGAAAATAAGAAAAACATTAGTTATAAATGACACTATTGTTTATTTGCCTGTGACTGTAATTTGTAAAGCTAAAATTTTGAAATAGTTTATAAATAAATACTTGTGTTTTATATATAACAACTCGGAAAGTTATTAACAAGTCAGGATGGCCGAGCGGTCTAAGGCGCTGCGTTCAGGTCGCAGTCCACTCTGTGGGCGTGGGTTCGAATCCCACTTCTGACAGCTGATTTTTTGCTTTTTTTAGTTTTGTTTTAACATCATATAAATAAGTAAATAAATTTCGTGATTAAAAACTCTTATCTAATGAATACTCTTCTGGACAAAATTAAGGGACCACCAAATAAAATTGAAATGACTTTTCACATGTCATACCTAAATTGACGTTTATTAAACACAGTTTAGTGTGCCCTGAAATCAACTAAACTGTAAGGAAAACTTGGATTTACATATTTATTCGTTTCATTAAATTTCGTTATCTTGTTTTAAATTTATTTTGTATTTTATAATATAATTTTATAATTTTATAACTTGAAGATTCTTTTAGACGTTTCTCTACAACTTTTCGAATATAGGTGTAAAGTGATCATCCTCGGAAGACCCTGAAATTCAGAATCATTAAGACATTATTTTTAATTCCGAGGGTGACTTTAAATTGGACCACTTAATATAATACAGTATGATCGAATCAAAGTTTGCGATGAAATTGACTGAAAAAAAATTATGTTGGCAACACCGCCAACGATTATTCTTTTCGATCATAATTTGACATTTAATGATTAAGATTCCATTTCGCAACTTTTCCCCCTTTTAAAAGTAACTTTCGATATGAATCTTTTGTGTTCTGTGTCTTTTCACAATTTACGTAAAGATGCAGTGCCTTTTGTATCGCCAAGTCAGTTGTTATTGTTTAAAAAACAATTTAAATTGTCATTAACATTATACTTTTTTTGTCTAGAAACTTGAACAAGTTTGAATACTACAATCTAGTATCTAAATTCAAGGTTGTTTTAAATATTAGTTCATAAACCGATCGCTGGCGTCGTAGTGGAGAAAGTTTAAACGTGGAACAAAACTGCCAACATACAAAATTAAAGAGAAGTTAAATGCTCAAAAATGAGTCTTTATAAAAGAAAGCAAACCAGATTTCAGAAAATTTCAAAAATTCTGCAAATTTATTATTTACAAAAATAAAATGAGAAACCTAGAATTTGGAGTCAGGACTGGTTATTGCGGAGATGCATTGAGGTTATATTTTCAATCACAGTTATGTTTATCTTTTAGGGTGTAGGTAATACTGCGAAGTGTACTTATGCGCAAGTCTAGTTTGTAAACTTTGACGAAAAATAGGTTGAGAACTAATTTGGAAATAAGTTTCTAGACGTTTCTAGTATGAAAACTTGGATGACTTTTTTCTGATTTACATTATTCAAGTTAGTTCTAGTATTGAACTTGTCAAAGTTTCTAGACGAAAAACGTATAATGTAAAACAGCCTAAGACTTTAAAGAAATGGACACAAAAGCTAAATATGTATTGCTTTTGATTGCTTCGTATACAGTACGTGTAATTTTTAATCCAGTCAGTGAAAACCAACCGCTCCAGTAAATGCAGCGCTGCCCCACTCTAAGTAAACATCTTGTATCAAATAGTAATTTACTTATACAGGAATACAGGAGAAATGCTCTTTCGTGTATGTATTATCGAGTATTTCCGGACAAAAATTGTGACAACGACAACGGGCAGTCAATCTGATTGGTGATAACAATACGCCACGCCTTTCGCTACGCCAACACCATTGTGTGATTTATTTCCCCACGTATTTTGCTGCGCCAATGTAAAGAGATAACTGTTTCAAAGTCATAGAAACTACTCGGCAAAGATCAAACGAGCCGACACGGAGTGCCTTCTCTTGGATAACAACTCTGCTTGCACCATTTAGTTCCATACATTGTAATACATAACGGCATTTTTAATTTAATTTTGGCTGAATAGAGTAAAAATTACATGATTTGTACACATAAAATGTAAATACATTTTACTAAATTCTCGTAAGTTATGTCCAATTAAAAAGTAACTGTACTGCAGGTAACATCTATGTGTTATTTAAAAAAATTAAGTTTAGTATAGATGTTAGTGTTAGTTATTTAAAGAAAAAATAAACAAAATGCTCATTTTTCAAAAAAAGAAAAGAAAAACAGAATGCATACAGTTTTTATGTAAATTATTGAATTTTAAAAGCAGATAAAAACATTCTTTTTGAATAGTTAAAAATAAACTTTGCTTTAATTTATTTCTAAAAGCATATTTTAGTTAGAAAGAAAACAGCTAATATTTTGAGTTAATCGTAAAGCAATTACATTAAAAAAAAACTAAATTCTTAGAAAAACGTCAGTATTTTCAAACATCAAAGCGAGCATGCACTACCATGATTGATTATTAAAAATAAACGCAGACGTCCTAATCTTTTTTAAGACATTCTGAAAATTATTTAAAAAAATAATTCACGTTTCATAGATGAATGTTCTAAATGAAGTACACTTTGTATTTTGGCAACAAACGGATGACATCAGTCATATGTACCATTGCTAGATAAATATTTGTTACGGCAGATTTTCTCTATTTAACTAGGAGTTTCTGGCTTATGCGATTTCGTACTAAAAATATAAAATTATAATAAAATATCGGTACAATCAATGAGCCGAAGGCTGTGTTGGAACAGAATGGTGGTTCCATAAAATATTAATTTTTTTCGTATGCTGTTTTAATTCTGGCATTGAAGAGCATTTCAATATGCTAAAATTTTGACAATTCAGCCTACTTTATAAAGCAACCGTACCAATTATTTATCTCGCAATAGTACATAAATCGTGCACATAGGCGAACGTAAACAAATGCGTAATTTTTTCCATCGCTGCCTTGTGCACTATAGAGAACTGTCGAACGATATTCTCGAACAGACGGTGTGCGTAGTAACGATGGCCTCGGCCTATAATTTGCTTATCGAGGTCTGGAATATTCGGCAGTGGCCCTGGCTAGACGGTAATGACATTGACCTGCCTGCCGACGCCCTCGACGCTGCATCATTGATTACAACGGGCGCCGCCTCCACCCGTAACGTTTTCGCGACGTCCTTGGTTGAGGTCGCATACCCTGCACCCGTATCTCCGTCTGCATCTGGAACTTGTGGAAATTGATAACTTACACTACCAGGAATGTTATCGATGTTTTTGCATTTCGTTTTGTTATCAGTTTGCAATATTTTTTTTATATGTTGGCGATTATGAAATTTTATTGGAAAAAAATCCGTTCGGAAATGTAAAAATAATTTTTCTGAGAATTCGTATCGATAAAGTTACACAATTGTAGAACGTAAAGTACAAATATAATCTTAAACACCAAACAATAACGATTTGTAGAATTAAAATCGAATTCTATCAAATTTTTCTACCTACGTTTTTCAGAATTAGAAATAAGGGTCAATCGAAACAAACAAAATAGTTTAATTTCATTGAATGTCTCTATGATACTCGTTCAGCAGTCACTCAAGAATCCAAGAAGGAGGTTGTGCTACAATAAAAATAATTATTATTTATACATATTTAGATTTTGAAATTACGAAAATTCTTTCCTATAAAATAATGTTTGTATTCAGCTAAAGAAACGAACGCAATAAATTGGGCGAAGCCACTGTTTTTACTCATTGTAAACAAATAAGAACAACAATACTATAAATATATTGACCAGGTCGTAAAAAGTAATAACTCACATAGGACTAGTAAAACGAGACGTGCATGGAATAATGACAAAAGGGCGGCGGGAGTAGAAAGGGCGAGCCGTTAAGGCAATGACCATGACGCTGTTGCATTTCCAAGGACGACCCGTCGCGACGCCAGACGTCATTCACCTGGATGCAAGCTATAAAAGCTGGGCGGCCTGGGAGTGTTGGCACGCAAATTACGATTTATTCTAATATGATTATTCGTAATGTGTTTGTTGTAATAAAAGTAAATATGTATTTCGATTTGTGTTGTTAATGCACATACACGTATTCTATTGTAATTTTGTAGAGGTTTAATTAATCGAAAAGTAATAATTCGATTCATGAAAGTATGTTTATTGAATACGAATCTGTAGAAAAAGTTGCATATATCCCAGTCCGATAACTAACGAATAAAAATAAAGAATGGATTTTACAATATCAGTTCTTATACTAATTAGTTGAGCTTCATAATTTTAGTTGTATATATTGAGTTCCATTCTAAACGGAAGCAAGAAACGAGTGACGACATTTATTACTAGCAATAGCATGAAGAAACATAAAGAAACATTTGGTAACAATCGGTTTCTAAAAAAGGTGGAAGATCAATAAGAAAGTCCTTGTTGTTTCAGTGTGGACATTGCTTAGCGTGTGGAAGGAAAAGTAATAATTGCCTTTATAAATTAAAAAAAGAAACATTTGTTGAACACAGAAGAATACCTAGAGAAAATCGAATATTATAGAATCCACAAAATATTTAGGCATAAGAGTTGCATAAACAAGAGCGCAGCTTTCAACATTTACATTTTTAATTAAAAAATGAAATGTCGTTAAGAAACGATTACTTTTCCTAATTAAAATACTTTAAATTTTATCTTTTTATTCTTCTTCTTCTCTTTATTCTTCTTCTTGCCCGCGAGGCAGATTATAAGTAGTAAGTAAGTAGTAATAGTAAGTTAGTTCTAAATAGTATTTCTCTCCTTTTCATTTATTTTTCCATTTCTTTTTGCCTCTCGCCATTTGCTTAATTTTTTTCTGCTCTATTATTCTCTGAAACAATTGATCCAATTAAAAAAAAAGTTGTTTTAACAAGGACCATTAAAATATTTCATCTTTTACTGCCTTATTAATTATATATTGTTGTCACTCTTTTATAATATTAACGATAAATAGAAAGTATCTTAAACAAATTCTGAGAGCAAAATATACGTCAAATATTTTCTGGAAATGTTCACACATATTTATATTAAAGTAATTCTAAAAATAAATAACTGTATAATCAAAGATATCTTTTTCTTTTTGTTTATGAAATCCAATTTCTTTGCGAGAGATTTAAGCGTTGGTCAATACAATGACGACCGTTGTTTGTTGGAATATAATTGGAAATTATTGATTCCAAAATATCCAATTACAAGAATCAGGTCTAAGAGACCAACGTAATTCACGAGAGGATATTTCGCTGTCTGGGAAAACTAGCGTCAGGATGTTTGTTTTGTCGGCGAAATAATTGATTCTAATTGAAAGACGTAATTCGATAACTTACTTGGGCTAATAAAGCAAAATGGTTGTGGCAAGAAATTACACTAACAACAATTAAGTCTACAATACCTCACTCGATTTCCAAGAAATTACGAGTAATTCTAATTAACACAAATGCTGACGGTGCTTTGTTCATTAGAGTTTTCAAGATTTTGTTCAAGATTAAAATTTAAGTTCAAAACGTATAGGTAAGTTTAAGTTCAAGACGTATGGGAATTTTGCTTGAGGAACAAAATACTACACATTTAAATTAAAGGTACGCCTACTTTGCCTTAAAATAAAATAATTCATATTATTTATTACCATGGATAATACAGGTACTATAATATGTATAAGTACTAGTTGACAGAAGTATCTTTCCGAAAAGTAATAAGACTGTGCTTATTAGGCTCAGTTTAGCACAATGTTATTGCTTTTCGGAAGGATACTTTTGTCAACCAGTATACTTAAAGGACTATTCGTTGAATAATAACTATTCGCCGAATAACATTCTAACATTCTTCCATGTCTACGTCACGTTATTCCAAGAATATGTTATACTCAGTTTAATCGACAATTGTAGTATCGGACCTTAAATAATATTTTATACAAGCTTAATGTCTAGCAATGAATAGAGAAAAAATTGCAGGCAGCCATTTATACACTTCTGTAGTGATGTATGTGTGAAAACTCTAGGTATAATGATAGTAAACAATAGTATATTATTTTACAAGTTTCACAAGAAAGCTTATTTTAACACGAGTGGGGTTGCCCCACGGAACGAGAACGGAACGAGTGTTACAATGCCTCTTGTGAAATATACTATTTTTTCTACTTTGCGTCACTTATTGAACAAAAATATGAAAAATACTGACAAAAATTGGATCTCTTTAGTATATGGAGAATTTTAGTTGTAATGCGTGGCAACACTGACAACCCCTTCGTTTTAAACAAAAATCACATTGGCAAGTTATTAATTTTTCTTATCGAGCTTCATTGTGAGTATTCTGTTCAATAACAAATAAATAATGAATTATTTTGTAAAATCTATTAAGTATTTTCAATTAAAAATTGGCTAAAATTTCCTCAATTTGGTGTCATAATGAATTCATTGTGAACGCAAAGTAAAAAAAAATAATTGTTTATATGGAACATCAAGACACCAGCAAAACTTATGATTTCTTTAAAGATTTTTAAATGACATTTAATATTCTACTTCTCTTGAGTAAAATTGGAAACGATTTCAGAAAATCAATATTAGGAAGATTATTAAGGAAGGAAGAAATAATTAAAAACATTTTTATACATTTTATTTTTAAGTTTCTACGACTTGCAATAACCGCTGTAAATTTGACATTAATCAAAATTAATTTCAAATTGCACATTGTTAAATAAATCACATGCTTTCTACGCATCGATTAAATAAATAAAATAAATTAATCCAGTTTAATATATTTGGATAAGTTGTGATTTCAAAGATCATGTTAATATAAACATATCAAATGCAATCAATTCAAATAAAAATGAGTTTTGGAACGTACAGGGTTGTTTTTTCTATTTTGAACGGTACCTACACATTTTATTATTAGACATATCAAAAAATGTTAAATACAAAAGTCTTAGGGATTTACCTCAACCGCCAGAATTTGCTATAAAAAGAAACAAATGACAATCGGAAACATAACAAATGAATATAAACTTTGTTATTTTAAATGGAACACCCAGTATATTTTGTACAATTAAGAAAGATACTTTTCTCCTAATTCCAAAAATATGTAGTTTGTCTATTTTTGGTTTCATACTTTTTGTGATATTTAAGTTTGAAATTATTATTGTTTTGGTATATTTTTATTAATTTATTTTATACAATATGTTAATTTCTCTTAGATGTTGGTGTTTTGACTTATAAAATGACTTTTAATTAGTATAACACTCCTCACACATAATAAACTTCTTATTAATCAAAGTACAGGCAGGTTAATTTTAAACTTAAATATCGCAAGAAGTATGAAATCAAATATAGACAAACTACATATTTTTGGAATTAGGAAATAAATGTCTTTCATAATTCGAGAAAATATACATAGTGTTCCATTTAAAATAACAAAGTTGATACTCATTTATTAGGTGTCCAATCATCATTTGTTTCTTTTTTTAATAAATTCTGGCGGTTTAGGTAAATTCCTAAAACTTTTGTATTTAACATTTTCTTGTATGTCTAATAATAAAATCTGTAGGTACCGTTCAAAATATAAACAAAATCCCTGTACATACGATGACATCAGAAATAATTTCACGTGACCAATTTGAATTAATTGTTTTCTCAGAAGTGGCGACATAAGAAAAATGAAGTCGCTGTTTCAAATTAACGTTTATTGTCATTCGTAGCTGTAGGTGTTCTCTTGTGTTTAACCAAACATTCCCAGATGCTGATATAAATTACGATGCCTCTGTAAATCGCAAGCATTATACATTATACATTATACACAGCACTTCATTAGCTGCTTTCTTTCGCTGAAAAGTTTGACTCATGATTCGAATAATTTTTCGTTACCCGCTCTGGATCTGAATGCATTTCAATCCAGACGGATCGTAAAATTGGAAGATTGAAAGGGGAAATGGGATTGAAACTTCACGAAGACCCATTTGCAAGAGAGCATCCATCTTTAAATCTAAACGCGTTATGTTGCGTTTGGATCAAACGAAAGAAAGCAGTTATTGTCACCAACAAAGTATAATGTGTTGCCTATACGGCCGGGTCACGTGGGTTGAAATTATTTCTGATGTCCCTGTACAAATATTATTCAGACAATAGTTCTGTTGTGAAACAGAAATATTTTCGTATATTTTCAATACGATTGTTTAACATTGTCATAGAAAATGATTACAGAAAAAAGTAAATCAAGTTTTAGGACAGTGTAAAAAGTAAATTATTTTATCAAAAAATAGTACAGAAGTATTTGTGTCCGTTTCATCACATTTTTGTTAACACTTTTTTTGGACTATTTTTTCGTGGCAAAAAAATAGTATAGTGTAAAACAAGCTTTATAGGTATTAACCAGCGTTGTGCAGTGTAATTCATGTCAATTCTTTACTCAATTTTTCACATGTAAATTATTAATCCTTTCGCTCAGTTTAATGTTTACGTCAAGAATATAAAAACTCTAAAGAACGTATTTTTGGTCCATATAAGTAGAGTACGAAAAAAATTGCGAATTGATACCATATTAAAATATTTAGGCCCAGTTGTACAATTCGAATTTAACGTTAAACCAAAGCTTAAACCCTTCACAGTAACAGTGTTGTAATGGCAGTTGCCATAGGTTTAAGCTTCGCTTAAAGTTAAACTCGAATTGTACAACTGGCCCTTAGAGTCAATCTGAGCATCAGGAAATTATTAAAAAATTGTACGTTATAATTTATTTTTTCCACTACTAGTACTATGGCCTGTCATTTTGACATGTGTTAAATAAGGTAATAATAATTTTATACCGGTAAATAATTTTATTATTTACCGGTAAATAATGAACATCAATGTTACGTACGCTTTCAGGTACAAATCTTTTGATTTTTCAGGCAGTAGATTGTTTGCCACTTGTCCGGCAATTTCCCGCATTTCAGGTGGCGTACAATTTAAATCGCCGTACATCGTTTACCGTAGGGTCAAATACCCAGTGAATAAACAATTAAGACAATTTTTTATTTTCTGGCCGCTGCAAGACGTCATATTATTGCTGCGGTAGTTAAAGAATATAAAATAAGAATGTTTTGACATTAAAAATTGTAATGAGCCAGAAAAAATCATCTTAACAATGTAACTTTTCTTACTTTTAACAGTTTTTCCGAAAAGTGCTCAAAAACCCAGTGAATGAACAGGCCAATTCTTTAAATGAGTTTCGTTGTTTTCACAGAAATATACGTCTCTGTTCGGACTATTCATTCACTGGATTGTGTTCACTCACTGGTGAACTTACCCTACTTACTTTATTTAATTGACGATTTGGCAAAAAGATCGACGTAATGTTTGTGACAAATTAAAAAATTTAAATCAACTGTCATATCGGTAATACAGAAAACTGTAAACCTTTCGTAATTTGAAATAAATATTTGTTCAAATTAAAATTATCATTTGCACTAGTAGTGGAAAAAATAGTATATACACCACGGTAGAGAAGTCTTATAACCCTCGGCCCTAAGGGCCTCGGGATGTAATCATACCCTCGGGTTATAACACTAGACTTATATACTATTTTAATTCTGTCTTTATTTATTTTTCGTAAATCTATATTTATTGATATACTTTACGAGTAACAAAGTAAGTTTTTACATAATTATTTGTATTCCTTGTAAATATTACCCTATTGCCATTAAATTAATTAATTCTTTACATAGTTTACATTCTTTACATTGTCTACATTCTTTACATTGTCTACATTCTTTATATTGTCTGCATTCTTTACGTTGGTTACATTCTTTACATTGTCTACATTCTTTACATAGTCTACACTCTTTACATTGTCTACCACAGCTATGCAACTAAAAACTTTCTGTCGTAATAACGGCTTCTGGTAATTATTTGTTCATAGATACCAGGAAAAATAATACAAAAAATCCATCACATCAGGTTTTTTTTTTGTAATACGAAATTAAAGGTCTTATCTCTATAGGGTTATTCACGCAAAGGATTCATTAAAAGTTTTCAAGGAAGAAATGTAGATAGAAATTTGAAATTTACGAAGCAGAGATATTTCAAAAGGATCTTTTCAAATAAAACAAAACTGACTTCAAGACACTTCCGCTTATACAGGATCCGCTTATTTTAAATAGCATGCTACAGTTTTCGATACATTTTTGAATTGTGGGACTAATGAAGCAATTTGTGAAGACTTTACCGAAACAAGTATTTGAGACCAAAATTCTCAATACTCAGGTATCTGACGCTAAAGTAAAAAAAGGCATATTTACTGGACCAGATATACGAAAATTGATAAAAGATAAAAATTTTGTGTCAACAATAACTGATACAGAAAAACAAGCAAGGAAAACTTTTGCAAATGTGGTTGAAATTTTTTTAGGAAGTGACAACTATCATGTAGAAATTGTTGAAAATATGTTAAATAAATTTGAAAAACTTGAGTGTCGTATGAGTCTAAAGGTACATTTTTTTACATTCGCACTTCGACTATTTCCCAGACAATTTGGGAACATTTAGTAAAGGGTAAGGTGAAAGATTCCACCAAGATATCAAAGATATGAAAAAGAGGTACCAATGGAGGTGAAATGTTAACATGCTAGCTAATTATTGTTGGATGCTAAAGAAGGATGGATATGAACATATGAGAAAAAGTTTGAAAAGATCCTTGTAACACCGGAATTAACTAATCGCTGGGTAGTTATTTGTAATTTAGATTTAAGAGGTATTTCATATTTATATTTAAGGATAGCTTTCAACTTTGTATTTTATTGCACCAATTTAATATGTATTTTTAATAAATAAATAAAAATATTTCTTTACCCGTAAATGCTGGTATTAACACGGCAAAATAAACTAGTAAATTAACGCCTTTATGTGATTCAAATTATTATTATTATTTTAAGAAAGGTATTTTACTCAATGCAAGGGTTTTTTTCTTATATATTTTTTTTTTTGGACTGTATTGCTTTTCATATAATGACCGAAACCGACACATTTGTATTGTTATTATTATTAGAAACCGAAATTACTATTTTTTTAATGATTAAAATTCAGGACTTTTGTTTCTAAACTACTGTCCGAAAATGTTACTTATTTTTATCCTAATTATATAAATTATATTTATTATATTTTCACATACTTACTTCCTTGCTTCTTTATTAAGGTTGCCTTGTAATTAGAATGTTTTTCTATTAGGCAATAAAGACTATTGTTATTATAAGTTTAAACTTTTGAAATGAATCTTAGAAATAAACTCAAATTGTAATGTACATAAATAAAGGGGCCCTGCTAGGATGTAAAGCAAATCGCCTTCGACATACCTGCTTTCTTAAGGTTCACATTTTGTAATGATTAAAGCGAAATAATTGAATTCGTTACAGTTGTGACAAAGTTTTATATTGTGAAAGGGATATAACTTTAAATAGGTTTTTATACGATAATGAAGATGGTGGTTACCTACTTTGCATTATTTTTTAATAAGTATTACATATTGTATTATTTCCATTAAAACATACATTTCATTTTATAAAACCAGGTTTACATAACGAAATGTTCTCAACTTTGGTAAAAGAATTCTTAAAAATAAAATGACAGCTGTAGTTCTTGCCAATTGTCACAATTTGCTGTTTTGACTGATGAAGCTAATACGTTTCCTTTCATTTTTGCAAAATATTAGACAGTTTTTCAAAAAGTTTCCTTTCAGGGTTTGTTTTTGGGATTTTGGAAATTCAAAAATATGTAAGTTTATAATTTAATTATTATCCTTTCAAAAAGTAATTTTTAGTACATATCTCTGACGAGGCCCAATAAGGCCGAAATAATTCACGTGATTTATAAGATATTCTTTCTCTAATACTGTCAATTTAATTTAATTCAATCAATTTAATTTAAAAATAAAATGTTTATCAAATTGATATATTCGTCCATTAATGGTTCAAGTGTTTATTATATTTAGGAAGGGACGTTTCAAACGATTTTATATCTCAAATAAAACGTTAATACTTTTGATATATCGATGGCGAAGGGTTTTTGGAAAAATGATCTTTTTTGTTTTGTCAGTTGGAAGGATTATACAGTAAGATTTATAGCTTTTCAGTAGCTTCAGTGGCTTTGAATAAACGCCAACACAACTACTAATTAAAATTAATAAATCTTGAACGAAGTAAATGACTACAGAATTATTTTTTCATTCGTAGAACAAAAGCTACTCTACTGTAGGGATAATAAATCCGCATATACATATTTTCAAAATATTATAGTGCTCTCTCTGAGTAAGCATTCAGTATCATATAATAACGAAGTAAACATGAATTAATAAAACGTGAGAAAATATTTCTGAATTATTTTCTGGTTGCGTTTATTTCTAAATCATTCGCTCCTTGGTTATTGGTACAGCAAATACTTTCCTTTGAAACGAACACTCACGTCGTATTGGAAAAGTAGTACGTACGTTGATTTATAGCCCAGCAACCTGTTTTGAATTCATGTAATGTCGCACTTAGTTATATAACGTCACGTAAATGTGTAAACCGAACGTCATCGGTCACTCTTCAAAAATTTCACTTTCTCTTCCCGCCAACACAAGATTGAAACTCTTGTTATAGAGAGGGCTGAAGAATATCTTAAAGAAAAAATTAAAAATCAATAAACATGAGTTATATAAATGCTTGTGCTTGTTTTTTCTAAATTAGTTTTTTAATTATTGAGACATTGTCATCAGGCAATGAAAGATTTTAGTTTTAAAGGTAAACTAAAAACAGCAGATAAGTACATGGAAGATAGAATGTGATCTGGTTGATTATTATTCTCGAAATGGGTCGAGGTAAAATCAATTAAATTCTTAAATCTACAAAAATAAACAACTTAAATTCGTTTTACATCAACAGAGTCTTTCGTATATCTTTTTAAAATACGAGTTTAATTATTACTATTTTAAATAATTGAGTATAATTGATAAGTATCTTCAGAGAAATTTCTAAATTAATAAACTGTTGTTTATAATACAGTAAATAGAATTCAATATATCACTAAAATTAATCACAAATGTTTTTTTTTGGTGTGGAAACTCATCAAATTTTAAAACTTCAAGAATAAAAAAGTGATTTCTCTTTCCTGTTTCTCTTTTCGGCTTGGGCTTCTATCATAATCCACTTGGTTTCCAAAAATTTCTTTTATTATTATTCCTCGATAATAAACTATTTGTTTATTACTCTTTGTTGTAATCAAATTCAATGTAATACCCAACCTGAAATTTGTGAAAATAAACAAAGACGAAAATAAAATGTACCTAATCATAAATATGTTAATGAAATAACAAAGAATATAAACATTTCCTCGATAAATCTCTCGGCAATTTATTCCCGTCGAAAATTCCGGAGCAAATGTGGGACAAAGTGCGGCGTCGAGCAGTCGGAGGTTAGTTGCATCCGAGTAGCTTTTTCCACGAGGACTCTATTAACCCCGTTTCGACGTCCTCTAATAATAGCTGGTGCTTCCCTTGCGACCACTTAATTTAACTAAGTAAACGTGTACTACATTACAAACCTGTTTTCCCCGAAATTAAATCAAAGCCAAAAGAGTAAGATCACGGTAGAGAGTAGGTGTTCACATTAACCATAATATCCTCTTTATCAAATTAATTTATTTTTAGTTTTGTAACTCACTTTCCGGATGTGCCTCGTAAGTACCACATGGATCTTCGATGCACGCAAATGCAAAACGAAAGGAGGAAGTGTGTGTTTTGAGTTTAATAATCCGTTCTCTTGGACAATAAATGCTGGAGAAGAGGTGGGTTTTTCGACTGGAAATTCTGCCCCATTACGTCAGCGTTTTCTCCATCTCGACGGGTCATCACGTTTTATCTCTCTACGCTTTCTATGGAGTGTGGAGCATTTCTCCTTCTTCAAAGAATTCACACATTTTAGAGTCTTTAGTAAAAACGCAACTAATGCTAACTAATTACCAGTAAAATATGAGCAGTTAAGTCTTAATTTTGAGAAATAACTTTTTCTCATTCGAGAAGATGTTAAAATCGATGAAAATAAAACCTCACGTTTGTTTTACTAATTTGAATATAAATGCTATTTACTTATTTACGTTTGTTAAATAACAACCTCAGTATATATTTGCCAACTAGTCTAGAATTCCACAAGAAAGTCTTTGGACATGTTTTATGGTGCCTGTGAAACGGACAAGTAATTCTCTTGCTTACACTTTCGTTATTCCCAAGATAAAAGCTCGAAAAGTTAGGTCTGATGCTCACGTAGGACGTCTAACTTTGTCGGAAGTAGTTATAAAGAAAATTTACTATCACAATAAAAATGGCAACGTTTTCTTGTAAATAAAATTATGGTAAATAAAATTCAATTCAAGTTTACCTGTTGTCTTGGATTAACTTAAATCATCTAATGCCGAAAAACAGGAATACATATAGTTTCATGTCTCAAAAGAAAAATATAATCTCCCGATTTTGATGAAACTTCGTACCTACATAAGTATATTGAAAACCACGTTCCGTTGCTGCCAAAATTCGCTTTGAAGTACCAAATTTCATCAAAATCGAGAGGGGAAACGTGAGGTACATGTCTTGTTAGATATAGGTACCTATCTTTAAATGGACTTAGCATTCTAATTCTGCGGATAATTTTAAGATACGTATGTACCTGGTTGCAAATTTGTTGAGCGAGCAGATTAAGTTAGGATCCCAATTGCCGGCTATCTCAGCGGGATGGATCGGGATTATACGTAACCCTCAAAACAAAAGTTGAATTTAAAAATAAAATAAAGGTCACCAGTATTGCACACTTGTCTTTATTGAGGTGATGATTGCTCACGTCAAAGAAATATAAGTTAAACCAAACGGGTTTAAATGTTCAACTAAATAAACTATTAAGAAGTTAAGTAAAATTGAAGTACGAAGCACAGATCCGTTTTTCGCTCACAACCAATGGTTAAAAATCAATTCAAACTAAAATTATAAAAGAAAAGAAAAGCTCCGACCTTTAGGTGCAAGTGTATCAGCTACACCAACGTCCTTCGAATATCGAACGTCCGGGAGGTAGCGTTCAGTATGTCACTCCGTGATTTTGGAGAACCAGTTCCCTCTTCCGACAATTTTGCCAAGAAACGGGTTATTGGTCGCTAAATCGACAGACCGAAGATGGACGCAACGAAAGACACAAGGTCCAAGGACAACGCAGCCAGGTAAAGCCAAGGCTCCAATAAAATTCGATTTAAAAGTCCCGGAGCGAACCTCCGTTTAAAGACCTCCGGTAAAACGTCCGAAAAAAAAGCCTAGATAAGTGATCGAAAAACAATACGTGTTACGACTTGAACTGTGTACAAAGTTACCTTTATAAATCCTACCTGATTGTCTGCAGAAATCAGTCTTGGAAAAGCCCGGAAGAAAGCCTTTTGTTGCTCATAACGCACTTCTCAAAAATCGGAGTAAAATCTCCGTTCAAACTTCACTTTAAACGAAACAGTTTGATGAATTTCTCAACATGGCAGAAGAGCCCAAACACACGAGGCATACACTAAGCGAGGAGCAACAAGACTTGGCGGGGTCGTTCACAAGTGGATAAACACAAGAGAAGTTGTTAAGAGAGATAGCAGAATTACGCAGGGGAGTGAGTGAAACAGAACAACTCCGTGTGGCGGAAATTATTGCACTTGTCTACTTCTGTACAACATTTTTCAATCTTGCGAAATTAAAGAAAACCAGTAATGTATTTTCAATTCCCACAATATACCGGATGATTCGGAAAGCTAATCATAATTTTGCATCCCTAACAAAAATTCTTGCAATACTTAAGACATTCCGTTTAAAATAAAGATATCAAATAGAGTTCTGATAAACTAGAACAGCCTGTATATTTCAAAATCATTGTGAGCTCTGTGGGCTGTAAATCTGTGAATTTTTTGTATAAACATATTTTATGTCTTCAATGGAATCAGATTTATTGAGAAAATCCGTTTAGGTGTCACACACAGTACAATATAATACATAAATAATTAAATATTTATTTTTTGAATATTCACTAAACTGTCACATTTTTTATCTTGTCATAATCTCATCATTAAATTTAGTTGCAATTAATTTAATTGTTAATTGTAATTAATTTTCTATGACAATTTAAAAGAATAATATCAAACAACGTCATGATTGGCCCATTTTAAGATAATATGATGTTTGATGTTTATTGGATCACAATTGATGAAAAATATCAGAAACTGCTTTATTTTTATTTATTTATTTATTTATTACGGCTTGGGTTCATAAATGGACATAGCTAGGTTGTATTTTAGACAAAAACTCAACTGGAAGAACAAAGTCTGTCTGTAATGGTCTTAATGAAGAAAGGGCAAGAAATTCAATCATCTCCTTAAAAAGAAAGTGGTAAGAGGACCGGCCTTGCAATCGCATGGTCGTCGATTAGAACCGCACTCGGGATTTTTCTCGTGGGTGGTCAGGCACCCTTCAGTGTTGGGGATAAAATTCGACACTACTTCCCCTTAAACGGCGAGATGGTTGGAAGTAACCAGAAGTAACAAAGCCATGGAACACTTTACACACACTCAAATACACCACTCCCGCTCATGAGGTCCTGACAAGTCTTTGACTTAGGACCCCGTTGGGCAACCACCACAGATAAAAAAAAAACATGTTGCCGTCCTTAATTTGTCAGACCAAATCGAAAAATATCTTCTATGAGTGAATTTTGTCGTCTTTTTCATACCAGTCACCATGGTATCGAAAAAACATCTTTTTATAAGTGACGAGGCAGAACAAGAGATTCATCCTGAGATTCACCATCTCAATCTCATCTCATTTTTTCAGTTCATATTCAGAAAATACTCGAAGACTGATCTCCACTGGTCGTTTCTCACTTTAGTCGCTCATCTCTCAAGTTATTTATGAATACCGAAGTAAAATTGAGACTGACTGGCTCTTTCCAAATCTAGTCTATCTTGAGACGAGATTGAGACGGACATTAGACGGCCTCATCTAAATTTCTGAATTCGGGCGTTACTGTGCCATTTCCTCTTCTGGAATAATCGAGACTGTACTTTTTTGAAGAAAACTGTCAGAGAGTAACGGTTACTGCTGCCCACTACGTTGCAGATATTCTTTTTACCACAAATTCGAAAAGAAATTAGGGACGATTGGTTTCAACAAGTCATTCTGCAAGAATGGTAACATTCCTTGGCCAGCGAGATCTCCTGATCTTTCAGCTCTAGATTTTTTTTGTGGGTTATTTGAAACTAAAAATATTTGTGAATAAACCCACAAATCCAGAAGAAGTCAAAACGAACGTAAAAAATTAAATCTATGCTATCAACGGTATGGCACGTCCTTCAAAATGTTATGACAAATCACGATGTATTGACGACAATGGCGATCCTTTGCAAAACACCATATTCCGGACATACTGCCATTTTTCCAATTTAGGAATAAATAATATAGATTCTTTTGTCTTTAGTCAATGAATTTGCTGCTTACCTGGAGGCCAGCAAATTGTGCGACGGAGTGACGTTTCTCCAGCACCGCTCGGCTAAGCTCTTGAAGATGGGAGGTTCGACGTAACCCCAAAGCAAAAGGTGGGCGAAGTGAATAGAATCTGAGCACACTTGTTTTTACTTAAAATGCTCAAAGATTTGATAAAAATAATAAACAGGTGTTCAATTTACAAAATTAAATATGACCTAGACGAACACGTAAGTAAATAAATAATCTGACAAGTTAAAATTTTTCCGACTAACAGATCTGTTCTTCGTTTACAATTAACGTTTAAAGTGATTAAAGAAATGTACTTGGTCAACAACTAAATGAGAATAAAAATTACAACACCGCGGAAGGTGAATCAAAACAAAAGGGTAATTAAAAAAAATAGGAGTAATAATTAGAGTAATTCCGACCTTGTAATCAGGATACGGCGTAATGACAATCAGCCGGCAACAGTGAGGGCGTGCCCTCCAATGACGGTAAGTGTAGACAGTCAATGACGTATTTCGACGTAGGTGTTACGTCATCCAACGGCGTCGCTTCTGCAGATCGGTCGAATCCACTTTCACGAACGAACGGTGGACCGGGATGCCGGGGGTTTTATACGTTTCAAACTCCAATTCCGGCCTTTTCTCTCCACCCAAGGAATGACGATTTTCTCGGCCAAGGTAAAAACTATCACTTGAAGCTAGAACTTGAAGCTTAATGGAAGAGAGAGACATGCGTTACTCACGGGGATCAATTGCACAAAATGGCCAACAAAACATATCTGTTCGTTTTCACAAATGCAGGCCTTCGGAAAGCTGTTTAACGAGCTTGTAAGTCACTCGGCGTGCCTTAGCAAATCTCGGAGAAAATCCGTTTCACGTTTCATTCCATGAAAGAAACACAAAGATTGAGGATACAAATAAAGAATGATCGCGAGACGAGCACGACGTACCCTTCCACTATCGCTACGACGAAACTCGTTACAAATGAAATCAGTTTTAGCCGGGCGACAGAATGAAATGGAGATATACGGTAGGTCTAAATAACAGCGTATTTTATTTTCTGATGAAATATTGTGAAACATCGTGAAATATGGCGGTCGGGCGGCAGGGCCCTGTACTAGGCTTAAATACATACTTTATTGCACTTAAAGTACAAATGTTATGTTTATGTCTTCTTCTCATGAACAAATTCTAGTTAAACCTTTCGGATCAACCTTGGGTTTCATTATTGTGGTAACATTCCAATGTTTTCCCTGTTTTACTTTTCTGCATTCTATTTTCCTCCACTTCTTCTTCGTGATTTTGTTCAACTGCGTGTTTATTATTTTGACTTTTCAACTTTTGCCTGACACATAGTTGAGTCTTAATAATGTCTGTCTCGTTGTTACTTTTGTAATCGAGCAGTTAGCATTAGAAGCACTTGGAAAATCGTTTATGGGGGCAGCTTTTTCTATGTCTGGCAAGTTAAAGCATCTACTGGCACTTTAATTTTCCTTGAATGTTATACTTCAATGCTTGAACCAGTACGATGTTTTACCACCATAGCAATCTGTATCTAGACCTGGGTACAACTGCTCAACCGCCTTACTTATGGCGTTTTCGACTGACTGGTCCAGAGCCCTCTGAGAGTATCTCCATCCTCTGTTATTGTTATTACATGAGGTTAAAAGAAGATGGAGATACTCTGAGAGTGCTCTAGAGCAGTCAGTCGAAAACGCTATTAATGTGATTGATAATATTTTGACAGCAACTGTCAGGATCCTCCTTGACTTCAGTAAGGCATTTGATACGATTAACCACAACACGTTGCTAGAAAATTGCGGATGATGTGATCTCATTTTGTTCTCTTCTTATTTAACAAATCGTTCGCAGAAAGTAATAATTACAAGAGGAATTTATCTAGAATTAAGAACCACTCAGTGGTCCCGCAAGGCTCCATTTTAGAGCCGTTACTCTACACAATATATACTTGCAGTTTTAATAAATATATGAAACATTGCATTCACCACATCTAGCAGATGATATTCAACTTCTTTATTCCTTCTCTTCTATGACTTAGATTTTCAATGATGATTTAGCTAACTTAAAAACAAACTCACTTCAAATTAATGCAACCAAATCAGTAGCATTTCTTTTCAACAAAAGTTTACGGCCAATTGATGTACAATCACAATAATTAGCCATGATATAACCTTTACAGAAAAACTCATCGTGGACATTTTATTTCTGGTTGCTAAGCAAAAAAACTACTTACGACATCCCGGATTCACTTTTAAGGGATGTAGTCGACGTTCATAGTTTTTAAGGAGATGGATAGGATGTCCTGTAAGCTTTCTGTAAGCATTAGTTATTGTGATTGTACGTCTTGTTTTAAATGTCGCTTCTCTTAAGTTCGTGGATGAAACTAAAAAACCTAGGTTTAATACTAGACCCTAAATTGAGATTTAACAGCAATATCTCTCGGTGTATTTGTACTAACTACCTATTTAACCGAAGTATTTATTTAAAAAAATAGTTCTAGTGGTTTTGAAAGATCATTATCACCAATATGTAGGTACATTGAATGGCGTCTGTCAAGATCACAAACTGCTTCTCAGTTTTAGGTTTAAAAAGAAAATTTATCTTTAACGTCTACTCGATATAAAAGTCGATGAAAAGAAACGTAAATGGAAAAAGTGTTTTCTCTCCTCCTCTTTTTTGTTCTCATTTGCTTATGATTTGTTAACATGCTAGTTGTATCAACAAAAGGTTGAGTGTAAGAGTGCCCCGACTTAGATTCCCACATCTTTGTTTTATTTGAACCTAAACTATTGATATGTTCAAACTGGTGATGGGAATAAATACTATTATTATTAAAAAGTCAGAATTTTTAAGAAAATCATCCTGGTCTTTACTCACAAATTCATTTTGGCTTTCAAAGTATTTTGATGTTAAACTTCATTTTTGGCAGTGGACTGTTCTTATCAAGCTTAAACTAGGCTTAATATAATTAACTAATTACATCGAATGTTATCGGTAATCTAGCAGCAATTGTGGGTAAAATACTCCTAGATTCGAAAGCTATTTTAGCAAGTTGTTGGAATGTTAGTGACTTCCATATAGAATTCTTGGAAACGTTAATAATTTCTTTGCTACAAATGATGTTTGTTTACGAAAGTAGCCACACAAAGAGCTCCTGTAAAACAAACACTACGCAAGAAATATTCATAAGTCTACTAATCGATCGCATAATAACAATAATTTCCTAACAAAGATTTCATTGCGACAATTAAACAAATATGAATATAAGCAGAAGCTCACGCCAGGAATACTAAAAGCCGTGTCAGGCCGCGGTTATTGCAGCCGGGCCCAGTTAGTCACTTTGTTGCTCGTATTGTTGCGCAACGTCATTTTTCCGGGCAATAAAATAATAATCAAAAACATATTTGTATGTGATAGCATCTTCCGCATAATTACCTTGATACACAATGGACGTTGCTGATATGTGGTGCGCGATTATTTTTTTTATGTGTCATCGCTCGTCCATTTAAGGATACCGAATGATTTTATCACTTAATACCCCACGGGGTCAATTGGTGTATTTTATAGTTTCTAGAGATGAAAAATTGAAAAACTTCAACTGAGAACGAGCGAAGCTTTACAGAAAGGTTACGGGCCGGAACAAAGAAACGAACGAAAGTTTGTTTAATTTATTGTCGTAAACTTGGATGAAAATTGTGTTTACTAAAAACTAGTCAAGATAAAAGCTTTTTCTTTTGTCTTATATTTAAGTAGAACAATTTTATATGAATACTATTATAAAACGTAATTACAGAATTGTTCTATAAAATGGCTACCGCAATTTAGATGAAACCGGAAGATACAGCTAATTACGTTTGGAACAACAAGCCCAGCAACAGTATGAAACCAGTTCTGAAGCGCCGGGGTGGTTTCTAGAAATCGGGACCTGCACAACAATGCCTGAGGTAGGTGGTAACTTTTGTTATTTATCGAGACCCTTAAGGGCAGGTACGGAGAAAAATGCGGACTCATTAAACTGGAGGTACCTGAATAGAATTCAACTGTCACGTTCGAATTTGGACTTTTGAAATGAAGAATATTCTGGCCCGACCGTTTCACATTTTAATACTAAACATAGAAGAATTTTTTACGATTGCTTTCCAGAAAGAACGCTTTCGATTTTACTGTAGTCATGTGGAAACGTAGAAAATAGACTTGCATAAGACTCGCCAGCACGGATAGTAAAATAGAAATAATAACTCGGTTTCATAATCGTTTCCGGACTTTATTTAATAACGGTGCTTTTAATATTAATAATACAGTGTGAAACAGAACAGAAAATATTATTACGCTCTCTTTGAAAGCCTGTCTGCGAGTCGTTTTGTACTTATTACTATACATCCTCACATGTGATATTTACAACTACTAAAAAAAGAGCTTGAATTTTTAACTAATTCAAACTATGTATTTTAAATTACAATGAAACAAAACTTAGAAATTAAAAGGAACGATATCGACAATAATTTAAGTAGACCAAGGAGCCAAATGTAATTCCCGTAACTACTGAGCACAGGGAAATCGTTCATACGTGCTTAATTATTTCTTGAGCAATTATTAATGAGCACGAATGTGTGCAAATTGAGAGCCTTTTTGAATTTGTTACATAACTTTAAGGCATAAACTACTTTCTCTGGCCAGAAAAACCGTTGTTTCATAACCAATATCATACAGAAGCTGGTGATCTCCGTGGTGATTACGTTGATGACATTATAAAAACTATTCGGACCCAGTGTTACGTGAAAGTGCACAAAAAATGAATTGAAACTTGTGTAATTTAGGGGATAAATATAATGTTGTACTCAGAATTGCTATGAATACGAGTATAGAACACGTTCTCGATAAAATTGTACAGTATGCATTCATCGATTCACTGAAAAAATAAAAAATAAAATCGTAATTTACTCAAATTTTCAGAAATAATTTAATGTAGGTAATTTATTTTCCATAAATCTCATTTCATTATTGTAGTAAAAAACCAGTAAAACAACAATTAATTAATTCGAAGATAAAAGTTAATGTTAACTTATAATTAGTGAAAGTTTATTTTATTCAAATTTCATGTTTGTTTTCCAAGAGGAACACCAACGCAATAAAATCATCTGTACTAATAACTTCAAACATGCGCTATGGCAAATTAGAGAGTTTGCAAGTATAATGTGATATTTGATTATGCAAATAACTATAAAAGTGTATGTATATTTATTATGCAGTGGTTGAGTGCAATTATATTCTGCGGAATGTGTTTGAGTTCGATAAAAAAAATGTTTTCGACTTTTCAAAAATTACTAACTACTCCACTTTTTTGTCTTTTGAAACAATGAATGGAAATGCAAATATTTTTTTTTAATTCTTAATCCTCGTTTCATTATTGTACCAAACAACCAGTAAAATAACAATTAATTAATTCAAAGTTAAAGGTTAATGTTAACTTGGCGAAAGTTTCACATAAATATTGTGGAATCTAAAAGCAATTACCAACAGTTTAAATCGCGACATCTCACACCCTATTTTTCACCTAAAATATATTGCAGTAACTTTCGGTTATTTTAGTAAACTAACAAAGAAAATGTACTTTAGACCCGTATACAGTGGGCTGCCTCAAGGACTAGTGCAGGTCCCAATCTTGTTTATCATTTATATTAACGATTTATCTAAATACATATTGTTACACAAAATCTTTTAACCGGACACTAAATCTCGCACTATACACTTAACGTTTCACCGTCGTTCGACAGCTTCGTCAGAAGTGAATAATATTTTTCACTTCTGACGAAGCTGTCGAACAACAGTGAAACGTTAAGTGTATAGTGCGAGATTTAGTGTCCGGTTAAAAGATTTTGTGATACAAATTTCATCGGACAAGAATCAACTTTAAACATATTGTTACGTTATTCGTTATTGAGAAATCAAGTTGTTTATTTTTCAATAACGTACGTATTCGCCTATAACATGAAATTCTTTCAGGTTCAGGGCGTAATCTTTTTCTTCTGTTTTAATTTAACAAAATCTATGAACACTTTTGGGTCCTTTGCACGTTCATAGATAATTTCTTATGCTCAAAAATAAATTAAAAATAACTCTGCTCAAATTAAAATTCTTTATTAACAATTTCTTTAAGGGCAACAAACAAAAATGAATTTAATATAAACTAAGTTCCTGTAATGGCCATTTGTTTAAGTACGTAAATCACAGAACAGTTGAAAACAATTGAACGCGTAATTACTATTGTTATTTACGAAAGAAAGTACTAAATCGTTTATTTAAAGTATTAATAATTTATAAAATAATAAAGGTGAGTTGCTCCATTTGATAGTAGTGACCAAAATTAAATACGAAGTTTGGAGATGTGTCAAGGTCACTAAATAATTAACAAATCTAATTCATAAATTTAGTAATCATCCGACATGTTTCGGTTGCAGGCAGGAACCATCATCAGGGGGCTACAATTTAAAGAGAAAAGCCACATAATACAGATGACCAACAAAAACATTTTTTGTGTAACATACCTTAGTTCCTAAGTATTTAAATCATAATTAGATTAACAAATTTTGTGAAAGAAATGCACTGGTTGCAACAGAATTGTTGAACAAATTAAAAATAATGTAAAAGGGACAACACTACATGTTAAAAGTACTGAAGCACATGTTCGACTAGTTGAGGAACTTAAATAAAGACAAAATGGAGTAACAAAGCAGTATTGATACCCTCAGATAACAAAATTGACAGTAATTACAACCTAAGCAATACAAAGGTGATTAATAAGAAAGAGGATCAACAGTAAGATTATGTATCACAAATTCTTTGAAACGGACACTGAATATGCGCACTAACACTTAACGTTTCGCCGTCGTTCGCAGCTTCATATAAACAACTTGTTTATATTTTTTCACTTCTGACGAAGCTGTCAAACGACGGCGAAACGTTAAGTGTTAGTGCGCATATTCAGTGTCCGTTTCAAAGAATTTATGATACAATTTTGATCGGACAAGAACCTGCTTGAAGTAAGATTATGAATAATAATAAGAAAAAAATTTTAAATTAGTAAAATTATCTACGGAACCAATTGATGAGCTTAAAGAAACCTTCCTGTTGGCCTGTTAACTGATCGTTCAAAATGTTATATAACTATTACTATTTTTATGTAAGAAAATTTCCAAATTTTCGGCAATATTCAAAAGGTTGCCTTTATTGAAGTTGTGTAATATTTTAACATTGTCAGAAGGAGAGAAATTGTGAGATGTTTCAATTAAATGATTTGCAAAGTTAGAGCCAGTTTTGTTCTTCTTGAAAGATCTAATATGTTCAGAAATAGGTGTTCTCAAGTTACGACCTGTTTGGCATACGTATATGGAATTACAGGAGTTACACGAGATAGAGTAAACCCCACTTTGTTTTAAAGGATCAATTTTATCTTCAGTACGTGAAAGGGCAAATTTAAGATTCTTTCTGTTAGAAAAGGCAATTTTGAAATCAGAGTTGGAGAAGTATTGTTTGATTTGTTGAGAGATGTATCCTAAATAAGGAATCACCAGGTAATGAAATTCACTATTAGGTGTCCTAGCAGTAAAAGCCAGAGCCATTGTAACTTGAGTTAAGCTAAAGAACAAATTACTAATTATGTTTAAAGAAAATTCATTGTTATAAGCAATTTAAAGGATGACATTAATTTCATAGATAAAATCAGAGTGTGAAGAAAAAATAGCCAGTTTATGCTGCAATGAATGATTAGAAGAATAGGGGATACAAATATCACTGTAGGTGATGTAGGTATTTAGTGACCTTGACACATCTCCAAACTTCGTATTAATAATTTGTTCAGTTCCTTACGGTTCCTTTCCAACTTTAAAACACGGCGTGCTTTAATCGCCCTTTTTCGCACGCTTTTTAGTTTTAAAAACAAGGATTTTGATTCAGGTATAATAAAAAAACATCAATTACTTTTTCAGTTTCTATTGACAACCTTGTTTATATTTTTTCCCTTCTGAAGAAGCTATCAAACGATAGCGAAACATAAAGTGTTAGTGTGCATATTTAGTGTCCGTTTAAAAAATTTCGTGATAAAATAACATAGTATAAAGAGTGCATTAAATAAGTGGTCATATTTTGCAAGTGTGGTTAAAAACGAGTTCATATGAATTTTTCAACAAATTAATCCTTATCTCCTATACCAGTGGGGGGTAGAGAAATTTTTATAGTTTGCCACATCTGGAAAGGTAATAATGACTTGTTGCATGAAAACCTGTAAATTAACAGCAAATTACAAAGTCATAATTTGCCACCATGACAATAAGCACTAAAACTTTTACGACTAATATCTTGATATCATTATACAGTGACATTCATAAAGTTCGTAACAAACGGGAAATTTTTTTATTATTGATTTTTTGGAAAAGTTTTTATTGGGGTTAGTTTGTGCATCAATCAAAATGAAAATCAAGGTATTCACATCAACGCCAAAAATGAAAAATTGCGGTAGTTCGAAAAGTATTCATGTCTTCTTCAAGATTTGTTGTACGCAAATAAAATTAAGTATAATTAACAAGCTAGACGCCTTAAAAAAGTATTTTACAACAATTACAATTACAAGCAAAAATCACGTTTATTTGAAATTTTACTTTATTTTGTCATAATATTAAGATTTTCTTACAAAGTAGTGAAAATTAAATGTTGTCTCATTCTTTGATCTGCGTTCATTAAAAAACATACCAATAACATAAAAATATTTTTTCAGATAAGATGTATTTTCAGGAAATATTGAAAATTCGCGTTAAAAAACACGTCTTTGTTACATTACACTTTAATAAATAAAAATAATGTGTTTCCGTTTATTTTTGATGTAATTTAAAAGATAAAAGTGTAAGTGTGACTTTTTCGAGCAAGAATGTTGTCTATAGTAGATTAATTGCTTATTTTTGATCTTATTAAAACATGCAAATTTTAAGCCCAATAAATGAAAAGTGGTGTTGCGTAATAACGGTAGCCATGAAATCTGCTGTTTGAAAAATTTTCCAATAAACGTCAACCAAGTATATCGGTTCGTTTGCTGCTATTTCTAACTTTTTAAAGTTAATGTTTTGTGTTTCTGGTTAAAGATGCCAGTAAAATTGTCTCAGCAAGAAAAAATCGAGATAGTTTTGATTGTAGGAGACAATTATAAAACCTACAGAGATGCCGCTCAAATATTCAATAGAAGACATCCTGATAAGTTAATTACGTACGTAACGGTAGGAAGAATTGTTTCTAAATTCAAAACAACCGGCTCTGTTGCAAACCTTTTTAAGAAGCCACATGAGCATTGGATGACTAATAATCAGACAGAATTTGAAGTTGTACAGAGTGTTATTGAAACTCCAAAAATTTCAATTTCCAAATTACGCGATAATTTGAATTTATCTGGTAGTTCTATTCAAAGAATATTAAAGAAAAATAAATTCAAACCCTATAAACCGAAATTTGTCCATACACTTAAAGACTCCCGTATGTATTTTTCATTTTGGCTGCAGGGACAAATTGAAGAGGATCATTCGTTTACAAAATTTATATTATTCAGTGATGAGTCGACTTTTAGTTCAAATGGAGTTATTTCATCGCAAAATTGTAGATGGTGGGCAGACAACAATCCCCATTTTACAATTGAGACAAACGATCAGTATTCATTTAAAGTAAACGTCTGGTGCGGCATTTTTAATAATAGGATTATTGGCCCGTTTTTCTTCAGAGAAAATTTAACAGCTGAAAGATATCTACAATTTTTAAATAATGAGTTTTTTATGTGTTGGAAAATTTTACTTTAGAAGAAAGGCAAAAGATTTACTTTCAACAAGACGGAGCACCCTGTCATAGTACCTTGCCCGTAAGAAACTGGCTGGATAGATTATTTCCAAATAGGTGGATAGGGCGGTTTTCGGAAATACCATGACCTGCGCGCTCACCGGATCTTACCCCGTGTGATTTTTTTAATGGGGATTTTTGAAAAATAATGTTTATAAACACAGACCTTTTCGAGATATTCCGCACTTGGAAGACACTATTCGGCAGTGTGCAACTGAAATACCTCGAGAGTACCTCATAAACGTTCAAAGAGAATTATATGCAAGAACTATTTTATGCATAGAAAGGGGAGGTAGACACATTGAAATATAAAATTTACTCATGTTTGTCACTGTTTTATAATCTTCAATTTGCTTTCTTCTTTGTTGTTATTAAATAAAAAGTTATTTATTTATTTAAGACGAAAAGTGAAGTTTTAAGGAACGAACAAGTTGTTTACAATCGTGGCAATTAGCCGAGGCTATAATTACTTATTTCCTGAAAATACATCTTATCTGAAATAATATTTTTATGTTATTGGTATGTTTTTTAATGAACACAGATCAAAGAATGAGACAACATTTAATTTTCACTACTTTGTAAGAAAATCTTAATATTATGACAAAATAAAGTAAAATTTCAAATAAACGTGATTTTTGCTTGTAATTGTTGTAAAATACTTTTTTAAGGCGTTAATTATATAGCTTGTTAATTATACTTAATTTTATTTGCGTACAACAAATCTTGAAGAAGACATGAATACTTTTCGAACTACTGCAATTTTTCATTTTTGGCGACTTAGATTTTTCAAGTTTCCAACCAAATTATGAATGATGAAGTTGATGTGAATACCTTGATTTTCATTTTGATTGATGCACAAACTAACCCCAATAAAAACTTTTCCAAAAAATCAATAATAAAAAAATTTCCCGTTTGTTACGAACTTTATGAAAGTCACTGTATATATTTGTAGACAACGATTTATAGGAACATTTTGATTTCATGCAAAAAAGTATGAGGGATGGATAAAGCATTAATACAAGAGATGAAAAAATTGGGACCTGCACTCGTCCTTGCAGCACCCTACAACAAATACATTCTTCAGTTCTCCATAGAATAGAATATTTGAATTATTTGACACTGATAATACTGATTGTAAAGTTATTAGGATTGTTAAGAGTTATGGATTGCACTATACTATTAGCACGTTAAATATTTTATGAGTTTCAAGTAATTTGGCTTATTCTATACATTTTATGAACTGTTGCCTCATTTTGTTCACTAATTAAGTGCATTTCTTATTAAGTTTCTAATACCGAAAGAATTTCTAGAGAGTTCTAGAAGCTAAAAAGAAGGGTGTATGTGTTTGTTTGCAGTCATGCAATAAATGTATTAGTAAATGTAACATCAGAAGGCCCGAAACACTTATCCATTTGGCGTAATAAGGAAGGGCCCATCACTCTTGGTCCGAGTGGGGCTTCGTACTTCTTGCCACAGTTAATACGTAACAGTGCAGAAAGTGGCTTGAAACCGTTCAGCTAGGCTACCAGTTAACTGAAGAGATCGGCGTCGTACTATCAGAACCGCGCGCGAGTGAAAGACGTAACAACGGATCCGGAAATGCGAGGCGCGCAATTTCGTGACTTACACCGATCGACTCTAGTAGAAAATTATACCCGTTTTCAATTGTACGCTTTACGGATTAAGTTGGCTCAGGAAATTTAACGCGAACGTGTCGGGTTACCTTTTTCTTTTTTCTTTTTTTTTGACGATGAAATCGCGTCTGACGAGCGTAAACGGTCAATTGAAAACGTAATTGAAATTGTTAGTTCCTACTTCAATAAAGCGACTTAAATCCGTACTCTATCCAATTTATTTCCCCGAAGGGTGAATATTTACCAATTTAATCTAACAGAAAAATCTGGTGAATGTACAATTAAAATTTAATAAGTTTTATATCTGTGAAAGTTAACGGCGACAAGTGTTCTTTTTGCATTGTAAAGGATAATTTTGAGCATTAAAAGGTAAGTACTGCTGCGTTTATAAATCTATCAATGCGTTTTTTTTTCGAGGAAAATATTTCGGTGTCTATTTAGAATAAGTGAGGCGAAAGCTCCGTTCTTTTGTGTTTGTTTTTGCGTGCTTTTTCGTTCTCATAACTTAGATATCACCAAGTGAATGAGTAGGCATTCCGAAACGTTCGCGCACAAAGTAAATCACTGAAACCCTTGGCTTTATATCTGTACCAAATATTTTGCTTCACATTCTCATATAACATAGGTCCTGATGCTGGAAAGATTTATGAATGAAGGAATGCGAATCACGTAAATATGGAAACGCAGGCCATGGAAACGAAATAGAAAATCAATAATCTTTTAAATTAATAGAAAAATTATAAGGAAAATAATATCGAATGAACAAGATTGTATTTTTTAAACCAATAAATAAATTCGTTCGTTAAATTTAATTCAGTAACGTGATGAATTATGCAACGCTTTTTGCAAAGTAATTAAAAACCACAAATGCAATAATGTTCAGAGTTAAGTAGGTACAGTTGTTAATAAAATATGATACTACCGTGAATAAATAATTACATATATTCTGTAATAATTAAAGAATTCTTTTTTATTGAAAGTTTGTGTAACAAATTTCAAATATTATTAACAGCGAAAAATTGATTAAGCGTATACAAGGTGTATACATAAAAATTCAATTTCTTAAATTTAATGTATTATTAAATTATTAAAAGTATTAGTAATAACCAGACTGCAGCGTTCGCCAGGACATTTCAGAGCCGGACTTGTTTAATTTCATGCGCACATTTAAGTTTATAAAATATGAGATTATGAGTTTTCCGATAATATTCCAGACGGTTTTTATTACACTCATAAAAAAACATAATTTACGAATATAAAGCGCCCGCCGACCTCTTAATAACTCGTAAATTGATCAAGGTGACATCATGACAGAAACTTATAAATAAGAATTGTAGTTAATAATTGTTCATACACGACTACTTATCAGATTACTATACAAAAATGTGTTTGTTGTAAATAGCTTTTTGAATGATTAAATTAAATTCTTAATCATTATCATTAATATAATACGTGTTAATAGATTTAGATAATTAAATTTTATTTCTTATATCATAGAACTTCAGTTTAGTTATTCATACACACACTAAAATCAATAATGCACTCTTCTCGAGTTACCCGACATCAACGCAATGTCTATGTCCGCCGTCGCCGCCGTATCTTAAATTTCTTATCATGAACTGTGACTATGACATGACTAGCGGGTCGGGATGTTAATGTAATATTAAATTATTAAAACAATTTCTTTAGTCGAGAAATATTTTAAAATACATCGCCTTTTTATTGTGTTTTGTAAACTTGTGGGCATGAGATGAAACAAGTCCGGCTCTGAAATGTCCTAACAAACGCCACAGTTTGGTAATAATACAGTTTGACGTCTTTATAATTTTAATTAATAATTTTTCTAAAATACAGAAATTTGAAAGATTAATATTTGGCAGAAATGTATAAATTTTATTACTAAATCCTTTAATTATTTCATTCATTAATGTTTCATTAATAAATTAAAATATTTGGATTGCGTATCACAAAATAAAATTCAAAAATTCTTATAGCAGATCCATCAGCGCAACTTCTTGAGTTTTAATATGTATTTTTTTTGTTACAAAGAAGCTTAGTATTTGAAGGTAAATATAAAAAGTAGGTATATGTATTTTGAAATTAAATTAAAATATGTATATTTTGAATATTTTTTTGAAGATTTAATTATGTTTTAGTTTTACAGCTTGAAAAACTTATTGTTTATACGAACGTTTAAATATCATCGAATCGCTAATATTAAGACCGATTTACACTACCCTATTTCTTGTAGTAAACGACAAGATTTAATTCAATTTCTTAAATAATTTAATATTTAATTTATGCAGCAAACTGTATCAACATTTAAATTAAATTAAATACTAGCAAGAAAAATAGAGTGTGTTCTATCTCCTAACTGTATTAGTGTTATATAATTTCAATTGCGAGGAAAACATGTTCTATTCTTTAAAAGTATGTAAACATTTCTATTTGAGATTACAATTAATTTATATAAATTATAAAAAAATAATCACTTTCAATTTAGTGAATTTAATACTACATATTTTATTAGAAATTTCAATGGTAAGGCATAAAATTAAGTATTTTATCATTTCAAATTCAATTTGTCAAAATCGATTCTTCTGTTTCTTATTTTATTAAGATTATATAAAAATGATATTTATATGAATGCTTGAAACTATTCCAACATTTATGTACTTAGAAGTTAATAAAAGAAGTAAATAACGGCTTAGCTGGCAAGGAAAAGTAACTGTCGACGTACGTTTCGGTCTTATTAGACCTCATCAGGACAGTGTAACCAAGGTGCAAGGCGTTGACACTTGGAGATAGAAAACAATAAATGAAGCAACTGACCAGGAGACCGAATGCACATTTTTTCTGGCATTAACCCTTCCGTTTTTTTTTTGTAACCTTTGTGTAACACTCTAGTAAGAGATTTATTATTATTATATCATACTGTTATTAAACTGTAAAAAAGTGAGAAATTCGTAGATGGAAGCATTTCAGGAGTTCGTAGTCCTAATATTCTTAGCAGAAAAATGTTTAAAACCAATCTGATGTATAATTTCTCAAAATGAATTTTCCAATTCAGAGGTTCATCCAAATGGAGACTTAACTTAGCTTTACGGACCTTGATGAGGTAATAAATACCTCTGTTACTTGAAATTATTATTTTTTGCATTTTTTCCATATTTAATTTTAAGTTACTTACCATAAACTGTACATGCCTTGTAAATTCTTGTGTGATTCGTAAAAAGGATAAACTGAGCTGGCGATAAGTGATGTACAGTATTATTAATATAAATATGAAATTCTTAATTATATTTAGAGGAAACAGGGATTAACGGTTTCAATAAAACTTCTAATAATGGTCGATATTTCGTAATATTTTATTACTTCGTCAGCACTAACATTAATTATATAATAATAATAAAATTAATACATTTTGAAAATATTAACTTGAATTTTGAGGTATTTATTTATTTATTGTGAAATATCGACCATTATTAGAAGTTTTATTGAAGCCGTTAATCCCCGTTTCCTCTAAATATATTTAAGAAATTATTAAGAAAGACGGCAATATTTCCCTACTTTTATAAATATGAACACTAACGATCCTAGAACTGAACCTTAGGGCACTCCATACTTAAGTGTTTTTTTTTTAATTTCTGTCCCTGATGGGTTACGTTTTCTATTTGCTAGATATAAGTTTTTATTAAATTTAAGCAGCATAACACTGCAATTAGCTTCAGTCAAATCGCATAAAATGGCAGTTGTGATTTTGTCTTCTTGAAAATTAGTGACTGTGTTACCGAAAACTGAAAGCATTGCTTTTGTAGCATTTGAATATTTATGGAAACCAAATTGGTTGCTACCTACCTGAAGGACAGGAAATTGTGCGAGTACATTCAATGATCTTCAACACCGCCGCCGCCGGTTAAACTCTTAGAGAAGGAGGGAAAAAGAAGGCAAAGGAGGGAAAAATTAAATTAAATAAAAGTCACCAGCTGAGCACCCTTGTTTTTATTTGAAATGCTCAAAAATGTAATAAAATAAAGTACGACCCAGAAGGGGTCACAAAGCGTTGGACAAGAAATAAATAAACTTGTAATCACTCTATAATTAATTAAAACTTTGTCCGAGAAACAGATCTGTTTATCGTTTACAGAAAAAGCTTAAAGTAAATATCTAAAGTCAGTTTATTAAAATTGAATTAACGCAACACAGCGTTTAAACGACGCAAACGAATAAATAAATAAAATATTTCCGACCTTATAAGCAAAATCCACGTTTAGATAATCAACTGTTAATAGTGGGGTGGAAGAATCCAAGTGAGATCCATCCAGCGGAGGACAATGCGTCCAATGACGTAAAACGTTGTTAACTTTTACCTGACAAGGGGTGGACCGTGATGCCAGGAATTTTAGCAGCTACGACTCCGATTACGGCTTTTTCTTCCACACAAAAGGTCGTTGTTAAGTGTCAGAAAGAGGGGGTATGACTACCATTGGAAGCCTAAGTAGTAAAGGAAAGATACGCGTTACAAACTGAAAATACACACAAAGTTGCCGATAAAACCTGCCTGTTCTTTTGTCCCAGGAACAGGCTTAGAGAAGCTTATAAAGAGCTTGAATTTTCTTGGCGTGCACTCAAGCAAATCTCGGAGTAAATTCCGTTTGAGGGGCCCAATTCTTGAAATCATTCGACATCATGTCGTATGCGACATGACGTCAAAATGACGCAATTCTCGAACGACTTGTATAGTTTTGTGTGAGAGTCTACGTCATCTTTTTTATTATTATTATTATTATTATTATTATTATTATTATTATTATTTTGACGTCATGTCGCACACGACATTTGTCGAGTGATTTCAAGAATTAGGCCCCAGGCTTCAATCAAAAGATTCACATGAAAATAAGCTCAAAAATCGTAATCACACACAAACAATAGATGCGCACGCCGAGTAATCTTCCACAGCAAAGAGTGCGACGCGGTCAGAACGCGTTCTGTCCAACTACGCTGGGGCGGGGGTCGTTACGAGATGAACTCAGTTTTAACCGGGCGAAAGAGTGAAATGGAGTAATACCGTAGAGCTTAGGTAGTGGCGTATGGTTTTCTGTTTTGTAATATTGCCGGCTTTTGTAATATTGTCGAATTTCAGCTAATTCATTGAGGCAGAATTGTTGAAACCACAATTTTAAAATTTTATAACTTTTACTTTAATCATAATTTTTTCAATTATATGACAAGGACAGTGACGTTATCTTTATTGCGTTAAACAAGCCAAACTAACAAACAAAACGCAGGTGTGTGCGTTTTCATTGAACAAAAGTGTGTACATACAATAACTGGCCACACTATAGCTTACCTCTCCCATCGGAATTGCGTCTGAGATTATGCTGAATGCATATTTATTTACGACATTATTCTGGAATTAAATCGGACTTGCTTGTGGAAATGTGATCAGTTTCAATGTACCTGGTGATGGCGCCTTAGTGGAATCCTGCCTTTACGGTATCTGCTCGATGACACACATCTACAGACATAAATAATACCGTAATTACATGTAAAACCAATTGCAAGTACAAAATCACGAACGCCGGTCCGATAAAGAAAGTTAGACGTCACTTTCAACCGCTTCAGGTTTGTTTCTCCGACACATAAATTTCTATACCTCTTCAAAGTTCATTGGTGTCATCATCAATGAAGATATTAAATGTTCATTTGCTAAAATGCGTACCTACGCTTAAGATACGTTCGAACGTTGTACATATAGAGTGCGAGAGAGAGAGATCCAGTGTTGTAAAAGAATGAACCGTCGCCATAATACCTGATCGTTTCTATAGACATGCAAAAATTTAAGTTTAAAGATCATATTTCCTTATATATTATGCGAGAAGAAAGTATTCGCGTGAAACTGGGAAAGCTGCCTGGGAAAAACCTCGGAAGCGAGATTGCATGTTGAAATACGTTCCAGCGAAAATTATTGAACTCATTATAAACAGACAACTTTTCATCAATTTGTTTTTTAATTAAAAATTCTGACGTAAGAAACCAGTTACTTGCTGCAAACAGTATCACACATGATACAATTTCATCTTGAGGTTTAGCTTACCACTTGACCAATTTATTCACTAGGTACTTAGAGTGATTGAGTAATATCAAGCTCTACTTCTGTTTGCATGTAGTGAGGTCAACCAATCAGTATCGAATGTAAGAAAAAATCTGATTTTAAAATTCACGTACATAGGTACTTACATGTAGGAGATCGGATAATAAAATAATGAATCTTAATGCTGTAACTTTATTTATTTGTGTAATACAGAAAATTAATGAAGAAGTTGTTTCTTTCTGAATTTATACAAAGCTGCATATGAGTTGCCATTTTTCATGACATTAAATGTTTGAGTGTTTGAGAAACGAACACTTTTCGAATCTAGTAGGTATTAAGAAATTCATATCACGTTCTTTAATTTTTCTAATTTTAATATCGCGCCATCTTTTTTCTTGTATCGTACTCCAACTATCTATTGAAGTACCCGGAAACACTTAGATATCTTACGCAGCAACCCTATCTTACATAAACGAAAGTGAAAGTTTTTTTTTGGAGAATCTTGTACACACGTGTCTTAACAACTCATGAATAAATATCCACAGTATTACTTCAGTCCCGTTTACAACATAAATACTAGCCGATTCCATCCTTAAAAATGCCGAGTATTCAGACGCAGGTATATTTACACCCTCCTGAGCCACAGTCAACAAGGTCGTGTTTGATGATAACACAAAGACTTCAACCTACTTTTGAAACTGAACTGGAAGTGAAATATTTGTCGATATGTGGAACACTTCCTTTGTTATTACTGCCACAGACGGATATGTCATCAATCATAATAGTACACACATGTTTACATCGCAACTTGTTACGAAAAAACTTCTCTTTACCAGAAAAGGAAGAATGAAACTTATTTCAAGCAAAGTTCCGGAACTGTCGACGGCTCTCAAGGAATTGAATTTTAAAACTCGATTATTCATTGTGAGGACTGAATAATGTGCTATTAAATTGTTCATTTAGCTGTTTACATTACCGCACTAATTAGCGAAAGCGACAGTAACGATACAAAGGAGTAACGGTGTTATCTTCGGTTTAATTTGTCTCTCGTTCCTGCAAAGCGAAGAATTTGGTGGAGTGAGCGTCTTTCCGGAATATTTCCGTCAATAATTTTCTCGTTTTAACTTTCACTGACGTAGTTCGTATTCATCTAATTTAAACATAAATTCAATGACTTGAGGACGGACTTATATTCGCTATGTTCAATGATTAATTAATATTAATTTAGGAATTAGGAGTCTGAGTTGTAAATAGCTTATAATAATTAAGAGAATCTAAGGCTGGGTTGCACAAAACACTTAAGCCAGGATTAAATTGAAGCCCAAGTTAGATGTGACAAACAATATGTCCGTCATAACGTGTGCCACATTCTAAGTTAGGCTTAAATTTAATCCTGGCTTAAATGTTTTGTGCAACCCAGCCTTAGGGTATTATGATAAGATTATATTAAATTTGAAAGATCGTTTTGAAGTTTTGATTGCTCAAGCTAACAAACTGCTGTGATACATTGTGGTGGATCTCTTTTATATTTCACAGTATCACTATAAACACTACACAGAGAGTTTAAAAGTGTTCGGTATTTTTAATTTCTTTATTTCTTCTGTATCCTACATTTATTCTAAAAGTAATTTGTGTTAAAAAATTTAATCCCTAATTGTCTAAAGATAACAAATTATGGTAATTCGGAAATAATCGATATTTAACTCTGTTTAATTTAGTCTAGAACTCTTGTTCTATGTTGAAATATTTTATTAGTCATGATAGTTCGGAAGAGTCTGACATTTTCCTTCTTTTGTTCGAAATTCCTCTCACACTATATTAAATTATGTAAAAATAATCTAAATATGACGAAATGCAAACAGGATTTCTATAGAGGTCTTGCAAGAGAAGAAACACGCATTTTCCTAATATTTAATAATCCCGAAAAAATACGTTAATAGAATTTGGAAAAGATTGCTGAAGATCGTTAAAAAGCTAGTGATATTTTCCTTTTTTCTTTCGAAACTCTTTTAATTATATTTTGGGCAAAGTTAAATGAAGTAAAAGTATCAATAAATGTGATAGACACAGATAGAATTAATAAAGAAAATAAGGGAAAAAAAAATGCTGAGAAACTGCATGAATCAAATGAGATCTTGAAAAATGAGGGGGAAAAATATCTAGGATATCTCCTGATATCTCCACTTCTATTTAATATGGTATTGAAATAGGGCAATCTAAAGGTGTCAGAAAATAGATTTAAAACTGCAGCTTATGCGGATAATATTAGTTTATTGGCTGAGGACTTTAAGAAAGTAGATTCTTAGAAGGTTCGCAAACCTTAAGCTGATGAAAGCAAGTTTAGGTACAGCATATATGTCTTTTTGTCTTTAACCTTTGGCCTATCTTGGGTATAAAGCCTTTGAAGAAGTTGAATCATCTCTTATATTTCCTTTCCAAGAGTCTCCCCTTTTCCTGTCTGAGACGATCTTCATTATTTCTCCCATTTTTCTTACTTCTCACTCTGGCTTTCTCTGTCTTTCCTCATATATTGTTCTTGTTATTCGTTTTCTTTTTTCGTCCTTTGCACATGACCAAATAATCTCAATGGATTCCCTTATAGTTACGATCTCTGTTTAAATGTTCCATTTTCATGAATGTTTTCATTAGCACCTTCTGTAATTTTTTTTCCATACAAATTCTAACCTTAAAACGGCTTCTGATCGCGACTGCGAACTTAAGGAACAGTTGTAAGTTCTAGAAGGATAGCAGTCAACTGCAGGATAGCAATTTGACTGCTATCCCGTTAGAGCTTACAACTATTCCAAATTCTAACTTATACATTATTAATATTGGAGTGACCTTTTTTTTAAAACTTTACTGTTTTCTGCTTTTTCGAGGAAAGCTTTTTGTACTTTTGAATGTTTTTTTTCTTCTTATTTAGTCATATATTTTTCTCCACTTGTTCTAGTTTCCTAGTCGACATTTTCAATCCTTATTTTATGTTATTCCACAATTTTAGATTCATTGTTTCGTCTTTGACTTTATTTTCACGGAAGCTCTTAGCTAAGTTTTTATTTAACATGCTCTCATCTTTAGCTCTCATGACTAGTTTTTGGTAAATGGAGAGAAAACGAAGGTAATAAAAACGAAGATAATGAAAGTCAGTTAAAGATAAAAGAATGTCAAACCATATGAACCTGAAGGATTTCGATGAGGTCAATCAGGAATTGTAATCATGAGTGGTAAGTGGAAAAAGATGGACAGGTGCTCTCAATAAGCTGCTTTCGTTCAAACCAATCATGGAATAAATGATTAGGTGAACAGAATCATATGCTCACCCAATATTGATCAAAACACATCAAATCGGTAATGTTTCTAGGTTACGTTTTTGTGATCAAATCATACAAAATCACACATAATTTGTGATTATCCAAATTGTAATCATGATCGCTTAATCGGAGGTGGGAGAGAAAGTAATCACAGAGAACGAACACGCAGAATTGTGATCAGGATTACATGATTAGTAATCACGGGTATAAGCGAAAACACCTGAAGTAGTTAAAGTCTAAAATACGTCGAGGCAGTTAAAACATGAATATAAAACACTGTTACAAAACAGTCATATTTGGGAGTAGGACAGAAAGTACGGCATGAAAAATCAAAAGTGGCTATCTTTTATTTTATTTTTTTAATCTGTGGTGGTTGCCCAACGGGGGTCCTAAGTCAAAGACCTGTCAGGACCTCAGGAGAGGGAGTGTATTTAAGTGTGTGTAAAGTGTCCCATGGCTTTGTTACTTCCAAACCTCCTCGCTGTTTAAGGGGAAGCAGTGTCGAATTTTATCGCCAACAGTGAAGGGTACCTGAAGTCGATAGCGACCACCCCCGAGGAAAATCCCGAGTGCGGTTCGAACCGACAACCAGGCGATTCCAAGCCCTTACCACTGAATCGTTCAGGCGTTAATGTTAATGTTTATGAACAAAATATTGCGACGAATTTTAGATCTGACTAAAAATCAATACGAAATTCGCGCTTGTAGACAAAAGAGAAATTTCAGTTAGCGAAAGCATTAATTCGATCAAAGTGATTGAACACGTCATATGAAGTGACAACCACAATCCAGGATAGAAGACATTGAAGAACGGACGAGAGGATGGTGTGACGGTTTAAGGTGATCAATAACGAAATGAAGAGAGAATTCCCTCAAAATCGAATTTTTACATTACAATTCGCCTTTCGTTATTTAATGCTATTTTTGTTCACTGTGATTACCTGCCGGTTATGGATAAGACCACGCATTTACAATTTACTTACTGACTGACTGTACATACAACTTAATAAATAGAAATATAACTGAATCCAGTTCGACCACATAAAACGTTAATTTTACGCCACCTGCCAATTTACTCTTACAAAATTGTTTAAAAAATTCTTCCTTGATTTGAAACAATAAAATAGAATTTGCATAAATAATCAACAGAACCGTTTTTAGTTCACTTTCACTTCGGTAATATTTACAAAATTTCCGGCAGATCTCTCAGCATTTTTATAAATAAATATGATACCTCGGTAGAAATCGCGCAAATGAGGTCGTAACACAGATAAATTCGCCAACGAAATATTTCGACGATATTAAAATTAATACAGTTATGTTATAATAAACTATTTTATTACAAGTTAAATAATAATTTCGAAACTTTAATTCTTCTCTTTAGTTTCGTTAGCAAGCGGAGTGCAAAGTGCTTTACAATTAATAAAAGATGTTTCACTTCAAAAATGATATCGTTCTTGTCAAATTCTGTTTTGGACAACGTAGATTAAGTACACTTTAATAGTATTAAGCAGAGTCAAAATAAATTAAAATCTGAAAGGACTATGAAATTACTGTATCATTATTTTTCTTTGAATTATCGGAATACGAAAAAATTGAGGAAATAAACGTTATTTATATTACGCAACACTCTGTATAATATAATACGAAACATTTAAACAGGAAGAAAACCTCTTTTGCCTACAAGGCAGTTCTCAATTTCCCAGAAGGTAGATAAAGTTTCGAGTAAAGTTGAAAGACAATAAATTGTTGATTGACTTGAATATTAAAATTGTATGATTTGGTTAAATATTTAAGAAAGTACATTTTATAAATATGTAGGAACATAAAATGTAATTTAATGTATTAATTGTATAAAGTATTTCATTTCGTAAGTACACTGAGAAAGAAAAGTAATGTCTCCCCAATTTTTAATCATGATCTAAAAGGCAAACAAACTTTTACATTTATAGGGGAGATTACTTTTCTTTCTCAGTGTACAACAATATAATTTATGTTAGTAAAAACGTTAACATGTTGAAACATTCTCTTTATCAGTGGAACAATTAGATGTGAAACAATAATCATATCTACTGACATTTTACATTTCCTTTAGTGCCTTTTCAGTTTCCACAATTTTTCCATTAACTTTTTTCAATTTATCACTACTATTTAATGCTTAAGACTTCCTTCCGTCTTAGAAAGGTTCGTTTTTTTTCTCTGCTGCTTTATGTATTACGTTGTCTTGCTTCGTTTATCTTTATCCTCGCGGTTTTTTTAATAGTCATACTGCAACTTTAATTTGATTAATGTTACGTTATTAAATTGACTAGAGAAATTACCATCCTGTTTTTCTTTCGCACGTTGATTGAAGAAAGTCGATTCGTTACAGCGAACAAAGGAAGTGCGCCCAACTATGTAATTACGTTACACTCATATTCTCTACCATTTATCTACCTTCCCCCTTTAAGTCAAAAAAGGTTTCATAATTACCTACCATCCGATTTTAAAATATTTAAATTAAATCCGACTTGCGCATACATAAATAAAATAAATATTAACATTTAAGTGAAAATGAAAATACAACAGAAACCCGTTCGTCACACAAAAATGAGCATGATGCAAAATGTGGCTCTCACAAACGATGAGCATGAAAAGACGACAGGAATCATGTCAAGGTCCGTCATTGATAATTGGCCTCCATCACGGTCATCAGCTGAGCATCAGATAATTGGTCTTGAATATTTTAAACACAAATATTGGAATGCATGTAAATGTGTCAGACAGTTCTATTTTCGGATTCTTTTAATCGAATAGTGATAATGTTTCTATTTGCTAATGAAATCAAACACTATTTGGAATACTTTTTAACGTATCTAATCTTTAAATACATGTTTGTACATAGTTTCACAATACTATATTCTTATACCTATACAGCTTCTATTTGCTGAAAAATTAAATGAATAATACTTTCATATTTTAAACAGTGTTTGTATCTATTGCTGAGAACCAAAAAGACGCCAGTGCAGTGCGTGCTTTAGGCTATCGTAGTTATGAAATCAATTTATTTAGAAGTTTAGATTTTAATTTCAACAGACGTGTTCGACCATACAAATTAATTTTCGATTATTGTTTAGGTTAAGTTCCGTTTTGGTTTAAATTTCTATTTCCATATATTACTCATTATAGGCCGAAGGTGCAATCAACCAAGAAATACGTTATTAGAAAGCTATCCCCTTTCAGTTAAATTTATATGTCACTATTTATTTGTGCAGAAACGTCGTAGAGCGAGGGTGCGATCCGATCCTTATTATAAACTTTGTTTTTTTGTTCAGGTCTCGCGACCAACCCCAATGCCTTTATTCTGATTATGTACGAGTAAATGCACTCATTAATTATGAAACTATAAGTGTTCCTTTCCCAGCTAAACAAGCAGAGACTAGATTTACACTTCTGACGAACAACACGTATCGTCTATTGGAAGTATCGTAGATTACTGTACATACTAGTCACATTACTTTTAATAAAGTTAATTGGTAGTAATCTCGGTCGAAAAATTACAACACTATTTATAGCTAAACTTATAAACTAAAGTGCATAAACATGAGAACATGAGTAATGTTTTTGAAGTGAAATTTTAATGGACCATAGCATTTGTAAAATATCGATTATTCAGATTAAATAAACCGTAGGCACTATACAATTGTTCTAAACTATTTCGATTAGCTACTGCATTTATGATTCCATTGATTTATTATTTTTAACATTCTACAAATTTCTAATCTAATCACTGATTATTGTGTTTCGAGGATGCAATAATAATAAATCTTGATAACACAGATGAACACGGTGAGTAAACCCAGTTAATCGGTCTTGTAAATATTTACTTGATGAAATAATACCGTTAAAAATTCATCACCGCAAACAAGCCGAGGAAATATCAGACGTGAAGGCGAAAGTAAAAATTATTGAAAAGAAAAAAAATGGAAAGCCACAGTTGCTTTGTTGGTCAATTCGCTCTCGTTTGTATCCTTGTTAGATTTTTCTTGTTTCTTTGGAAAAGTGACTGGCAAAGCCTTGACTTCAACAACTGCGTTGTCTTGAGAACTTATATATCTCTCGTGTTACCATTACGTATTTTATGCACATGCTGCAATTATTAAATTACTGCCTTGAAAGGAGGGCGTTTTTCACTGAAACTGAAATGATCAAGAAGCGAGAGGTTTCGCAATTTAATCCATGCGTGGACCGGTCGATTGATGAAACCATTTCAAGGGCAATTTTCAGAAATTCGTGTCACAGTCACGCAGTGTTTTACGTATTTAATAATAATTGTCCAAATATTTAGGTCAGACTCAGTTATAAAAGTTTATTAAAAAATTGGCTGTATGAGAGATTAAGATAATGAAATAAGCTAATTATAAATAATAGTATGACTAATAATAAAATATAGAGTTAATTCTAACACTTTTTCAACTCCTTTTCGGTGTTCCCTCGCGTGCGTCCGTTTTTAGTGTAAAAATAAACGGAGTTAAGACGTTTAGCTTTAAAAAGTGTTAACGTTGTCTTCTGAGGTAGTAGTTTGTATCCCTAAAAGAGTTAGTATTATCCAGTAAGTGTCATTCATTTCTATCCTTAAGGAAGTTTAATATTTTCAAGAAAATGAAAGAATCTCTACTGTTGGGGCAGTCACTTGTATCTTAACTTGTATTTTAACTACTCCAAAGACAGGAACATACTTTTTTCAATATTGCATCTGTTACAGAGATTTCCTTATACCTATACCTCAAGATGTAAAGCTTTACGAAATAAGTGTTAGACATGTATATATCCCAATAATTTTTATGTGTGTACATCTTTTGTGGAAAAATTAGAAGTGTAACCTCCTATTCATGATACAAACCATTTTCATGTTATTGCCTTGGCTTAGTCTGTATAATAAATATAGACTATCTTAGAAATTATTATTCAAATGAAGATGGAAGGAATAATTTCATATTTTACTTTCATTTCCATATTTCTTTTTATCCTTTTAACGTCAAAGCGTTTTATTTCGCTCCGACAAATAAAAATTCTTTAATTTTTGTTTTTCTGGGTTAACAACTTTTACAACTTTACAAAGAACGAGGAGTATACAATTTTTAATTAAACCTTTCTAGCCCGAAGACGTATCTGGCGAGTTAAAAGTCCCACGCCAAAGAGGAAGTCTCCTCTAATATTCTTCGTTCATTAAAGACGAAGCAATTTCGAGTGCCATTTGAATAAACGCAGACTTGTACTTTCATCAGACATTGTTTATTTAAGGCCGACGCGATCGCTCGTGTTTAAAACTAAATTATTAATTTTCTCGCTGTTTCCTGAATTTCACCGAATATTACGAGCACGACGTCGCCTCGCTGCTGTCTGTTTTTATAAGAAGTTTCTGGGTCAGATAAAACGCTGGAGTTAATTTGAAAGTTGTCAGCTTAGAAATTAAAATTTTTGTTAACAATTTTGTTACAGCTGTTGTGCAAATAGGTTAACTAAATATTACTCAGTTCTTAATAAATGAAATGCACACTTTGAATCACATTATATGAGTTACAGAACTTTTATTCTGACAAGCATAAGAAATTGTCAAGTTATTTCACAACGTACTTCAAGATTATTAGCTTGTAACTATTTATTTAAGAAATTATCTAAGAGTTTGTGTAATTTTTATTATGAAAATAATAATGTACTAGAGTGACAGAAATGTGCAATTTTATAATGCTTTAGAACAAATAATTTTCACTGAAATGATAGTAGGTCAAAACTATTCCGAAGAGTAACTCACCGCCTAAAAGCACGATTAAGATAACCGTGTAATAACTTCAAGTACGTATTTAAATTTCCCCGAAATGCTGGGTGGTAGAATTGACGAGTCTTTTGTGTGATAATTTTACCCAGTGACACACTAATGGATAATTTTTGTAAACGAGAGTTTAACCTAAAAAAAAAAACCTTACAATTAGTAGCATTTACATATAATGATGGTGTAAAGCTCTCTCGTCTAATAGCTTTTAAGACAAATAAGGAATTTTAAGGAATATTAACGCTTTCCTGAAATAAGGAATTTTAAGTATTATGCCTCAAAGAACTTATTTCTTCAAACCTGACATTACTTAAAGCTAAGATGCATTTTATGATTACGATTTTAGTTTATTCACTTATAAGAAGTATGAAATTGAATGTTAAATTTCTAGTTTATTTATTATAATTAAAGAGTTTCTAGTTAAACCGCTTTGTGATAAACGATTGGCTAGATAGGTATTCACAGCTTCTTCAAGATTATTTATTATATGTAATTAATTAAATTGGAATATACTGCTTGTGAGGATGTGCCTACGTGAAGATCGTCATATAGGACACAAAAATATTTCCAAAAACCTTCCATTTAGATCATCACGCGTCGTTAAGTAATTTTCTAAATAGGAATGTATTTTTAGTTAAGGTATTGGATAAATATTTGAACCGTCTCAAGCATGTTTAACGTACTCCTGCTGCTAAAAAATAATTAATTATAAGTTATGTAAGTTAAATAACAGGAGAAGAAGTGTGATCACATTTTGTCACACCTTGGGAGTGTGAAATGTCTGCCGATTTGCAAATGCAAGAGAAAAGTAATTAAATTAAGAACTGAACAAGAACAAAACATAATCTTTTCTTTGTAAAATAAAAAAAAAACTTGAATTAAGTCAGATTTTCAAAGTAAATTTAAATTAAAACAAAACTCATTTTTTTAAATAAATGATTTTTATTTTTTTAATGAAACTAATATTTTTTATTTTTACAATTATTATAATACATGTTTTCACTATATAACAAGTATATCCTTACTATGCATTTTCCACTTCAGAACTATTAAGAGATCAAAAATTAAGATTTCCGAAATACATATTTACTTTTCAATTGACAGCTTACGTTGTAATTGCATTATCTAATGTTTGTTGTATTAAGTGAAGTGCATACCTACACATACGTGCGAGTTAATCAAAACATAACTATTAACTTTGAAAAATCTCTGTCTACGAAGAATAAAGAATCAAATCAATTTATTATTATCTAGTTTATGATATTTTTCCTAGAAGTGTAAGTTGCCATAAACAAACAGGGTGATTCTTCAATAGACTGAACAAGAAAAAATTGTTGGAAGAACATAGGAAACATTTTGTGTATTTTAGTTTTCCAGAAATAATTAAGTATTTCGCTTTTGTACACCCTTGAAAACGTAGTTGATTTTAATGAATCTCATAGCAGTTAATACGACGCATTCATCAACAGCTGTGGAACTGTTCACGGTCAAGTTTCACGACTGAACAACTCTGATTCTTTGCGTAACACCATAAACATTTATTGCAAGCCTCGTCTTATGCCTTATAGACGTAACATGCAATTAGGGTAAATTTTTAATTAATTATTTGTATAGAATTTTTTTAACACTTTCCCCCTGTTCTGGGAAGTCTCTTCTTTCGTTAGCATTTTTGTATAATACTTAAAAGATGTAATTTGCTGTTATACATTTTCTTATATTTCAGTTCTTTTAATTGAAATGACTAGTATCTACAATGTTTAAAAATTATGAGTTAACGATTTCCTAGTGAGTGTTAATTTCATTTTAGTTGATTAGTTGATAACTCTCACTCTTACAGCTATTACACCGGTAGGTAATACTTTTCTGAATCAAAAACAAATAAATAACTTATAATACAGATTCGTTTGTGTAACAAGCTTACGATCAAGTCAAGTTGAAAATTAATTATACTGCTTTCCTGCACTCGTGAAATGTATGTATTATTGATCCCTTCACATTCAAATTGGTTGATACCAAACGGCGTGCAAATTGGCTGTTTAAGTTATGGAATTTATTTTTCCATATATTGCAAGAGCGATTGACAGCAAAAATAAAACATAATCTAATGAATGACCCTGATATATATTTTTTTAAATCAAAAACAGTCCCAGCAATATGTTGCCCCCCTGTCTGTCTGATTAATAAGTAATTTATGCGACTTTCAGAAAAGTTCCTACAAGCGTTTCAGAAATCGAGCTAAAGTTTCACGAGAATTACTAACGACATAAATATGTATTAGATTATTTTGTACGATTAATTATTGCAAAAAATAGCTTATTATTGCGTTGCCGTTCGGGCAAGTCATTTACATGATGGTGATTGTTGCTGCACATGTAAGCATTCCGATAAAAATAAAATCTACTTTTACTTTTGTACGTACGTTTCTGAATCTTAAGTTTTACTTCATTATACAAACATGTACGGTTCGTTTAGTTTTAATCTGGAAATGTGGGCGTACATTTATACGCCCACATTTCCCACCTGAAGTCAAAGTGATTATTTGCCACTTTATAATTAAGAAGCGAAACAATTGGGAAACGTCATCATAAGATAACATAAGATGAAGTAGAAAAAAGAAACTCTAGAAGAAACAAAAAAAAAATGAAAACATCCAGGAGAAATACAAGACAAAAAAGGAAATGACCAAATTAAAAAAGAACACACTAGTGTCGTAGCCAAAATTATTTTAACGAATGAGTTAGCTTGTAATTTAAAATGCTTAATAAATATCTGTATATCAGGGGATGTTTGTTTATGTTTTGACGATAAACCTAGCCGAGGGAACGTAAAATATTAAGAGGAGAGGAAGGACAGTCTTCTCGTGAATGCAAAGTGAGAACGGTCGGTAAACGGCGTAACGAATTGTGTTACGCGTCGAAGTGACGGGATGTGTGACCTAGAGGGTGGCTGGAGAGTATTGGCCTAAGAAGGCAATGTTCTGGCAGAAGTAGTATCGCGGTATACCCTGTTTATTTTATTGGCAATGCGAGATGAGGATCATGCGATGAGGTGGAGTTATTCTGATATAGCGAATATCGTCCTGATGCCGCTGATCCGGGGCATTGCAGGGGGTCATACCGTTCACCAGTTTACGATATCGTGCGTGACTTGTCGCAGTGGTCAGCACCGCTGATGAAGTGCACGATGTGGGCAAGACAATCAGCTGGGATTCCGATTCATTGTGAATGGGATTTCAGTTGGTTGTATTCCTGACCTGGGCCAAGCATTGTGCTCCGGAAGGGTCTAACATGACATGATGTTCACTGGACTGGAAACGGAATGTGTTGACACTTACGCGGTCAGTGATATCAATTGATCCTAAGAACGTAAGCTTAGGAGGCAAGGTATGCTAATATCCATCGGGAGGGTGGGTTTCCGAATTACAGGTGAATGTGGGGTTAATACATGCGAAGATAAGAAGTCAACGTCCAAGGATAACTTCCGTAGTGTCCATTATCAATGTGAGGGAATGGTTGCTACTAGATGCACCGTTGGATTTCCGCGGGCGCGCGCAGGCCCCCCAGTGAGCATTTGATGTATTTTCGGACATCCGATGTAAATCGCATTGTTTGTTGTATGTCTATCCGTTTCTCACGATGCATCGTATGCGCGATGAGCGAGATGAAGAGAGGGAGAGAGAAAACTAAAATGGACTAACCAGCGAACGGGGGTTTATCAGAACGAGGTATGCTCTGTTTAACGTTATTACTATTTTGACCCAAATGTACGAAAAAAAAACGCTCCAACACTAGAACAGAAATAAATATGGCGGTGGAAGAATTCTGCTAAAATTAACACGATATAGTATTGACTGTGGAGAATATCAAAAGATTGTAAAACAGAAGACCACCGGGTGGTAAATAAAATGTTAAAATGCAAGATTAAAAACTATGAGGACGTTTAATTCTCAGACAACAAAGATATACTTTCCTATTGGATAAACCTCATCTCCAGGCAGTACACTCTGATTTTACTAACGAAGCTTTGGTTGGGTAGCCGATGATGAAAGAAAATATGAGAATGACCTTATCCAAATCATCGGACTATTAAGTCTTTAAATGTAAACTTTGTAAGAGAAGACATTCGACGGTTTTGTCTAGAATTTGTAAAAGTAATGGATAGGGAGTGACTTTAAATATGTGGATTTGAAGACTTCACGCTTGGATTAACCGCAGACTAAATAGGAGAAAATATTAATTTACCTTCAGTATGCGTGACTAGAGACCATGCGTGCATGCATCTAACAACATAATAAATTATGTTAAATCACTTAATGCGACAAGAAAATTTGTCTCATCCGGATCTTCACTCGTGACGTCATAGTTCCTAAGATGAATGAACTCGCTAATTACATTACCGAAAAAAAATTCACTCTATGTGTCTGTGTGTGAACGTGAACGTGAACGTACATACATAAAACATACATATAATAAATACTAAATGACGTAACTGTAAAACAAACATTGATTTTTAGCATGTTACTTAGCACCTTTTTTATTAGATTATGCAACAAAAAAAAACGTAATAGAGAGAAGCAGGTCTTGCCGTTAAACTTGTTTCTTAACAAATATGTGTCTCGAAATTTACCTTGTTTTTCTATATCGGTTTATGCCTTTAGGCTTTAGGTTAGCACATTGCAAAAAAAAAAAACTTTATCTTTTTTTGCTTTTTTATAATGATGCATATAACGATGCTTAACCTCATTAAGTCACTTGAGTGCTTGTAATATTTCATTATTACAAGGTTCAAATTAATAAAGCTAAGTACTGTTTTTATACATTTTTATAATATTTCCCTTTTAATCTTTCGAATGTATAAGATCAATTAATTCTCAAAGAAACTGACTGAAGAAAAAACTATACTAACACCAATAATTGACCAACGAACGAGAGACAATCCGAAAAAAATTAGAGAGAAAGAAGTGTCGAAGGAAGAGATTAAAGTGAGATATGTTAAATGTCAACATTTGAAATGCTAGGATATCTATAAAGAAGAGAGGATTCCACCCAAATGACATAGATATTAAAAATCTAAAAATGGCTGTGGTATGAAAATAAAGACAATTCAGGAGAAGCTGCCAGAATGAAATGAAAGAGGACTTAAAAAAGATCAGAGTAATGTATACCATGAAAACAGCGATCAAGGCGAGCAACCACTAGTAGCATACCGAATGTTTCTTTGAAACTTGAAAAAAGGGTAGAGACATTATAAAATAAAGGATAAAATAAAACGTAAGCTTTTACTTATACGCAAAGTCACCTACGCCTCTCTTACTTTCCGGGGGAGAGGATGTAAGTGCACGCTATATTTTCAACTAAAAACGAAACGTATGGTATACCCAAAACAGATAAAAATATTGAGACTCTCCAAGTTAAAATAATTTGCTCTAAACATTCCCAAAAAATGACATGTAATAAAGTTATCTTTTGAGATGATTAATTCTGATTTGAGTTTAATTAGGAGTTAAGTAGTCTCGCGTAAAATGATGCTGTTAACCTTGATGCTCTAATTGCTACGTCTACATGTGCTTGATGTGTAATGTTATTTAACTGTGCATCTTATAATTATTTATCTTGGGTGTGCTAGAAATTGAGTTAAATAGAACTCGACTTTCGAAGAAGCAGTTTTACGTAGACTATTAAGATGTCATTCAAACAGATGTTAGAGATTTACTTTGGTATTATGAACATGAACATTTTTGCAGTGTTTAATTCAAAAGGCAAACTTACAAATTAGTAGTTTACTTATTAACACTAATGTAGTAATGAATTACTAATTACTCAGATATTTTTGAAATTTGATCTTTTATAGGCCTATACAGTCTATGTACTACTATGTAACTTCTCGAATTACTTTTATTTATTACATAGTATTTCAAATTTAAATGTAAGTATAAATGCTATCGACCAGTTGTCCATCACTAGTTTTGTTCTGTCTGGATTGATAGATTCATTTAGTTTGTTTTCAGGTTTCACTGATGTGACTTTTAAAACTGAACATTTTGGAAAAATTGAAACTTTTTAAATTTGTAATTAATATATCTCCCGAATGAAATTTAATTTTGGATAAGAATCCACAGATTCGAAAAGAATTATAAAGCTAATATCCGTAACACATTCGATTATCTATTCTGGGAGGCCAGTAACTGATGAAATTATCGCATGCAGTGAATAGCGATTACCCGGATTGTTTGGCCGATTGCTGCGTTAAAGGAATACAAAACGTCCTGTTTGTTACTCAAGGATCTGCGATTGCCGGCAATTCGTTGCACGCTATTACGTGGGCAGCTGGCGAACAGTAAAAGCGATCCAATCGTTCGCTGGAACTGGACAATGTAGGTTACGAATTTTCCAGCTTCTACTTTCCACCGCAAACGGTGTTATGTAACTGCAACATTTAAATAAGACCGCCAACTACAGAATGCTATTTTCGAAAGAAATTAAATCGCCATAATATAATTTTAAAAAGTTTACAATATCTTAGGTGATTATATGACATATTACAATTAAGATTTATTTGAATAATTTTTAATTTTTTTATACCTAGTTATTTATTTTGATTATTGATCCAGGCTATAAAGGAAGAGTTCAACAAAATTCTTTAAATGGATTGATTACGTTGGCGTTTCAATTGGCAGAGAAAAGGAAGCGAAACAAGGCAATTAGTGAAGGCGCCTTAAAAATACTTTCACCGACTTCTGCGAATACCCATGTCGAAGGACTGACTGACTGCACAAACAAAATTCCAATTGATTTTTTTCCCCGGAAGAAATTTCTTTAAATTTCCTTCCAAAATAGTTTTCGATCTCTCAAACTGAAAACGCTGCTTGCAACAAAGTAAATAATCTGCTGCAACTTATGTACTAGTCGTGAAACTTAATGTCGCATATGTCCTCGATTAAATTATTTCGTCAATAATTATTGGATAATTCAGTGGTTTCACTTATCTAAACTACACGTTACGCAAACCACCGACGGCAATAAGTTCGTTGACTTCGTCATTTTTGCCTGCGGCAAGGTGATTTTTGTTACTGCAGAATCTGTAGGTGCATTTGAATGCATTTGAGTGCACGGTCGTAATTAATTTAAACGAGCTTCTTCAGAGAGCCTCGACAGTGATCGAGCTAACGCTTATAGAAGGTACGTGAGGTAAACAGTGACCTACATCGAAGACCCACTGACTTAGAAGACACCTGTCGGAAAGACACAGCGGAAAGACACAGCGGAATGCGAAGACGAAGACACTCTGGAGAAATTTTGAGGTGCATGAGAAACACCTTTTATTCGTAATTGTATCGCTCAGTTGAACAAATTAGTATTTAACGACAAGGTAATTGACTCAGACTCAGCGAATTATTCAGATGAAAGTTATCATCATTACAGTCACTTTTTTAAAAGTCATGTTGATGTCAATATTAAATAACGACTTCCTCTTTCGTCTTTATCAAGTCAAGATACGTATGTATATGTTTCACTTTTCCTCATTGCAAATACTTTTTTGATTTCCGTATAGAAACATGTGCCTTTCAGTTTTGTTAATAATTAATAATCTAGAAATAATATCAAAATCTTTTGTGTGTCAAAACACTTTGTTTCTATTTATCTATTTCTTCCTCCGTACAGTTACGTATATTCAAACGCTTGATATTCTATTGGTTTTTACTTTTAATAGTTTCCTATAATATTCACAAATTTATTTAAATGATGAAAAAATGCAGTTTTTTTATTTTAAATTGAGTTGAGGTTCATGTTTTCAGTTTATACAAATCTAGCAATTAAGTTTTAACATCAGCAGACGTATAAAAATGTGTACATATGTACATTTGGATTTCACTTTCTGCTAATACAATAATAAATGAAGAACACGTTAGTAAAAGTTTGTGGTAAAAATATCCAAGCAAATCACGTACCTAAGTATAACTATTTTAATTTACGTTTCACTTTTCTTCTACAGTCATTACCGGAGAGCGGCCAGTTTTAGGTTTCTGATAGCAGAAATAGGCGGTTTACCTTGAATAAGTCAATTACAAGATGTGTGTGAACAAGAAAATATAAAATAAATGTACATGACTTAATAAAAATAATTTTGATTCAATCGTTACGGTTTGGATGATCTTAGGCAAAACCTAATGTCATCCACTCTCTGGTCATTACTTATACATTCCACAAGTTTATATATCACACGTTTCTGTGTACATTTACTTGTTGTCTGTTTCAAAATCAAAAAACCACCAACCTCGCAATTTACTCCGTGGATACAACTGGCAACGCTGCTGCATGTACTTGCTAGTGACAAATTTAGGGGGAAGAAAATTTCAACTCTACAATTTAAAAGATTTTTGTGCTTTCGCGACATCATAAGATTTAGGGCAAATTAAATGTTTTATGATATTTCAAATTTTGACGCAAAAGTACTGACGCGTATAAACTACGTACAACGACAATGTGAATTACCAACTAAAATATATGTATCTGGGAATTTTGTTTTTTGGCAACATAATTCAACAGATTGTGGTTTTTTTAATTTTGCAACAGACAATATGCAGATGCGTAGTTTATTGATTTATATTATGTATGTACCTATACTTATATGGATAACGTCGTTTTTCATTTTAATTTTATAACACTCCTTAATTTTCTGCATAATAATTTTATGGCACCATTAATTTTGCTATAAGTAACTTAATGCATGACAGATGAGTACGTCATGACAATCGACTTGTAAATATCGTAAACCGAAAAATATTTGCAGTTTTACGTTAAGACTGTTAAGACGTTAAAGAAGTCAATATCGACCACAGTCGAAAGTTTCTTGCTGGCCCGTGTATTTTGGCCGTTAATAAAATGAAGATCTTTGACTTATTTGAATTTTGCAGTTCTTGTTATATTGTTAAATAAATACGAAGAAATGTAATTCGTATTTAAATGCAAACTAATTTAAATAGGATGATGTTAGACAAAGAGCAATTTAATATTCCATACAGTCATAACGACATTGAAACCGTATATGCATACTCACATTATTTTTAATTGCATGTTTCCTAATCTGATCATATCGATATAATCAAATGTGATTAAATTTTTTTCAAAGTAAAAGCTAGGAACTAATACAACATTATTTTATAGATTGTTTTAAGTGTTTGTTGTTTGAGTAATTGGGATTTTCTTATTAAGTGCCAAAGATTAACCTTTTTTTCTAAAAGATTAATCATTAGGTTTAATAAGATTCCTGAAACTAGAAAAAAATTAGAGCTTGATACAAACTTGATAGATTATACAAAGATAAACAAGTGTGTGTACAGTTGGTAATTAGATGCAAACTCGAGAATAAAACAAATATTTTATTTAAACTGGTAATTTGTTTAGCTATGCAACATCTCGTTAACCTAATTAGATTCAGTCATGAAATATATGCACCTGCTATAAATCAGTGCGCTAATTAAATCGACTGTAATTTGGCTTAATCACAATTGTAGCCAAATTAACTACATTAAATTAATCCAACGTTCTTCACCGGATGTAACTTATTTAGAATTACTGGACTGAGAATTTTAAATAAAAGTATGCCATCAAGTTTTTAGGCTAAAATTTTCAAGAAAAAAAATCATCAGGACAACACGAAAAAAATTGTTCATACTTTAAACATGTAAGTCTAAATAAATATTTCGAATCAGGTTTAAAATTCGTGTTAGTTACGTTTAAAATTCCTAACGTCTTATTGATTAATATATATTTTTCGCATACGAGATACGCAAATCCTCGGACAATTTATAGCAAATTAAAACGTGTACGCAGATTTTACTAAGAAGGAATTTCTTTGCAGATGGGAGTTAAATGCGTGGACGAACTCCTGAACAAAGCCTTTTTCCGTCTGGGTCTCTTCATCGGAAAACATCCCGGCTATTTCATCATCGTGCCCGTTCTCCTCACGTTGTTCCTAATCACCGGATTCCAACGCCTTCAGAACAACATAGACCCGGAGTATCTATTCAGTCCGGTGAATGGCGACGGAAAAATGGAGAGGGCCATAGCGGAAAAGTTCTTCAAAGTTAACTACACTAACCGATTTAACGTAGCAAGGATCACGAGGGCAGGTAACGTTACCATGTATTTCATGCGAAAATGAGTGGGCCATTTGCTGTTAATCGTATGGGGGTCAGTGGAGCAACTCGGACTGGTTTCAAGTACGCCAAAATTTAGTTTTTAACGTGCGGTTCACGTAATTGGATAGCTCGTCATTTGCATTCGAAAACCGTGCCGATGAAGATTGTTAATGGTTAAGAGGAAAAATGAAACAAAACTTTCTAAAACTGACTCGAATTTAAATTCGGGAAAAAAATGAAACTGGTTTAATTGAGGACAACTTAAATTGAACATTTATTTGAAACTTTTTTTTTAATATGACAACGTCTAAATAAATTATTTTCTTGAGTATCTGCTGTATACAATATTTATCAAACTTTTTTTTAATTAAAGGGTTTAATCTTATAGAGTTTTCGATTCACTGCCTTATAGAATACTTTCAGAAGAGTTCCTTGAAGGTGGAATAAATAAATAATTAACGTAATCTAATATCATCTTTACACCGTTTAGTTATTTCATTCCTTTCAGAGGCCTTTGGGTGTTATAAAATTATAATCAGCAATTTCCTAGAAGATCATTTCAAACATGTCGTTCATTCAGAAAACTAAATAAATACAAATTATAATATTATGTAAGAGAAAGCTAAAGAAGATATCTTGAATAATTTACTTCCTAGAATATACGCAAAATATTCGTTAAAATTTCATAACGTCGCGTCAGTCTTAAAAAAAATTAACTAAAATTTACATCAGCTAAATAAATCAAAGCCTGTTACGTACTTGAGGTCGTAAATATTCAAATTAATTCTGTCTAAAATTATGCGGTCAATTTTAATTTAGAGAACATGGCTGAGTTAATTATGAATTAATTTTTTTTTTCTTTTTTCTTTGAAGGCCGTTTCGGAAGAGTCATAGTCACGTCCAAAGACGGCGAGAGAAACATGCTGAGGACCGAAATATGGAAGGAACTTCGGCTGCTCGACGACATCATCCAAAACTCGACGGTATTCTACGACGACGAATATTTCACGTACAAGGATATTTGCGCCAAGTGGAATACCGAATGCTTTCAGAACGATATCCTGAATTTAGATTTCATAATGGACGAGGTAAGCAATAAATGTACCGACAAATTATGCGCAAAGTTTCCAAAATATATGTGTGTTACGATAACAAAGTCCGCAGCGCTGCAAAAGGAATTTCGTCACTTTCACAAATTGCGTTTAGTTAACCTGAAATCATACGAAATTCGAAAGTAGGTGACAAAATAAATAAGTATTAAAATTTTATAGAAATGAATAATTATTAACATTCCTGGATTTAAGAATAAGTAATGTTAACATTTCAAAATTTAAATGTTTTATGGAATCATATTTCTTTTTGTTTTTTTTTTTTAATTTTTTCTACAAGAGTATTTACCTACAGTATAACAGTATGTATATTTTTTTTTCAATTTTGCAGAATAAAAATATTAGAAACTAAAGAATAGAAGAATTAAATAATGCTTATTAATATTAACAGAATTGGTTCGAGAACGTTAATTAAAATAATGGACATTTAAGTAGCGACATCTTTCGATCGCTTGTTGACCTGATATTGCAGTAGGATTAATTAATTAATTAAAATGTTAATTTTATTATAGGTGCTATTTATGAAAAGGTAAAGAAGCATTTTGAGATATGAAATTATCCTTTTATTACATTATACTTATAAGTAATCTTTGGAATTCGCTCGATGCAGCTTCTTAACATTTCAGTTTCAGTAATCGATTGTCCTTGGCCTTTAATTTAGGATCTTGGGGTTGTGACCTAATTTATTACTTAGTTTATCAAAATATCTACTGAAATATTAGTAGTACCTATTGCAGTTATGATTTTGTTTATTCACAACTGAATACTTCATTTCCAATTTTTAGTATAAATGTTATTTTCATTTTGACGAAGTCTCTTTTGAAATATAAGAAAAGTTATTATTACAATCACCCAGCAAAAGTTTTAGTATTATAAAATTGACGTTTAAAAAAGTGTCCACTTTTTTTGGCCGCGACTGTAGTATAGTAGTACTGTATGTTTTATTTATCAATTCCAATTTATTATTACATTCCTTATTAACTTAGAGGTCGGTCTTTTTAATTATTGTTCTTCATTTTCTACTATAGTAAAACTACGTCGTTAATTCATGTTATTCTTGACATATATATCCACGTCAATTATCCTTAAAATTTCAGTAAATAATTCAGCGATTCACTTTGTTTTATTTATGCCTTTTTTTTACAATCAGGGCCGCCGTAAGCGGGCTAAATTAATCCACAATATCATTTTGGTTTTGCCAAGTTTAGGAGTTGTTTTTAATTCTTAAATTTTTCTTAAGTTCTTAAATTCTTAACTTTTTAAGTAAGTGATTTGTCTGTGATTGATTACAACAATTTATTTGACAGCTTGTCAGTTTGACTTAACTTCGGGGTTTGTAATAACAACATATGGTTCAAAAAATATCAAATCTCAGGTGGAAGTAAGAAGAAAAAACTCAAGTCCAATAACGTTTTCGGTTGACTGTTCTACAGCACTCTCAGAGTATTATCATCTTATTTTATCCCGATGTAATAATAAGGGACGAAGAGTGCTCTGGAGCAGTCAATCAAAAACGTTATTAGCTTAAAATAGACCCAATGTAAAACAACCTAAAATAAACACGTATACGCAAAAACACTATTTCAGGGTAAGGTAACAAACTTCTTGTGTATGCAGAAATAGACGAAATAAAACTTTTCTTCCAGTAATGTTTTTCGTATGTCTTAACATTTTTTTCAAATTTGAAGAGCGAGTGTTTGTGATCTATTGGAATTTCAAAACGTAGTAGCCACCGCAGCTAAGCACTTTTGTTTTCTAATCTTTAAAAAAATCGTAGTTATTTTGACGTTTAATGTCAAAAACGTTAGCTCGCTTCAAAAATTAAAATTAAACGTGTCAAAATGTTTTTCTTTAAACGTCAAAGTCTTGGGTAACTTTAAATGTTGAAATTCCAGTAGATCACAAACAGTCGCTCTTAAAATTAAAAAAATTGTTACTGGAAAATGGTAAGGCGGAAAAAAGTTACTGGAAGAAAAGTTTTATTTCGTCTATTTCTGCCACACAAAAAGTTTGTTACCTTATATCTCAAACACTCTGTACAATGATTAATTTACAACATCATTGATTGAAAACAAATTCACTTCAAAACATTTTTGAACTATTTTTGGTCGAGTTCGGTGAATGGTCAAACTGCACAAAATCGTCAAGCCAACGGTCAAAGTAAATCACTTGACCAATCAGCGTTTGAGAAGATTGAACACGTGGTTGATCTGACCAGTTTGACCTCAGAAATAATGTCACGTTAGCAAAAAATTGTATAAGTATTAACTGATAAGTCAAGGATATATATAAGAATAATGTCATCTTAGAGAATCGAGGACGCTGAGTTCGAATTACAAGTCTGTTTCTGGGTAACGGCTTTTTTATAGACTAGAGACACCATTTTGGTACGCCTTTTTTGCAGACAAATTAAGTTCTTTTATCGAAGTAAGGAACAAGAGCTAGCGCTGGTGCCTATTAGGATGAGGATCCGAGGTTCGATTCCTTCTGCTTTCTGTTTTTTTTTTTTTAAGAACGACTTTGAACAAAATACAAACACTAGTGCTCCAAAAAAGCCATTACGCAGAAACTGACGGAAACAGATCCGGACTCAGCGTCTTCGATTCCCTAAGATGGCATTATGCACTTTTGCGATTCCCACCTTGACTCCGTGCACCCTCCTTGTAAGATATGAAATTATATTCCGTGGCCATCCGAAGTTTGAAATGTATCGAATCATCTGTTCCATCTGAACCATCCGTCCTACGAGCCCTGCGCCAAAAGTATTCGCCTACCTCTCTTTGGTAAAGAAAGAGACAGTTAATTAGTTACTCAGTTTCGAGAATAATAATAATAAATAAACACAAATTTATATAATTTTAAATAAAATTTTGATATGTAAATTCTAATAATGATTTTATTGTCAAAACCAGCCTACACCAGCTAGGCGAATACTTTTGACGCAGCGCTCGTATATAACGCGTGATCAATATCTTTTCTAAGCAAGTGATCTATGGAAAAAAATTATGTTTTTGTTTGGTTCATTATTTCAAATGCCATTTGACTTATTTTTATTGCATTCCTGTCGTTTTGTATAGGAAGGCAATATAAATATGTAATTCAAGTGGTATTCGAAATAATCAACTAGTCAAAGACACATGATTTTATTTCCATAGGTCACTTGATTAGAAAAGATATTGATCACGCGTTAGAAGTTTACGTTCTCAAAAGAAAGCTCTCACCCATGAATGTCATTTTTGTAATTCGGGTAGATCTGTGCTGATATAAAAGGGTTCCTAACAAAATTCCCTGACTTGGATTACATACTGTCTGTAACGTTTATATAAAAGTATAAATTTATAATATAAAAGTGTAATAGTTAAAATCATTTTTAGTTTGTTATTTATGTATGGTATTATCACTTCTACTCCTAATAAAATCTTTTATTTTCACTGTTGAAAGAGATGTGCATGATTTGAACTTTCACGCAGGCACCAGATCACCTAACGGCGACCCTGTCTACAATTATAGGTTCTGAGAATTCCTCATAACTTCTGACTTTCACCTTGATATACAGGATGTCCCGTAAATAAGGGGCCATAATGCGAGGGCTAACATAATGGTGCATATAGAGTCTGCGAATGTAAATGAAAGTGGTCTGCTTCGGTAATTTTTTTTCGGAAATTTTTCAAAGAAATTACGATCGGAATACGGTCCTGTTTTGCTTATAAACTCTATACGTCGTAGGTAAGCGGATGTGATTCAAAGCGAAGAAAATTCGATAATAAAACTGATCTGCTCGACATAATGACACATATTGCTAAGGTCTTTTGGACTGCGATTGTTATGTCATTAGTTATCGTGATGTCTATAGCAAGTGTTCGAAATGCCCTCCGTTGCGCAGGTCAGGGAAGGCAAGTTCGTACTCAGCATCTCTCCCAAACGATGCTGTTTTCGTAATTTTATTAGAAGAAAAAAAGTTATTGTATATGGTTACCTATCCATTGCTACCGTATGGCCCCTTATTTATGGGACATCCTGTATAACAGACGTCTTTTATAATTCCTGTAATTTTTTTAAAGAACCTGCCTGCGGTAACAGATTTCCAAAGCGTACATGTTTATTTGGTTTCTACTGAACGCTTTTTGCAAAGCATTAATAAATATTTCTGTTGAACTCTGTGACCCGTTATGTTTGTTGATCATTGCATAATCATTATTGATATAATTCTTAATTGTTTTTTTTTGCAGAAGAATGATATGACTTAGTTTTGATATTATTACTGCGGCTAGAAAAGAGAGAGAGAGAGAATTAATACATCTGTGATCTTTCTATAGTCAGTCATACATATACGCGTGAAAAATTTATTAAGCAAGAAGAAATTATGATAATTGTTATTTATTGATATCATTGAATATTTAGATAAGTAACAATCTATCAAAACTATTTTTAAAGTCTTTGGTATTTATCAACTACATAAGTATCTTAATTATTATGAAATAAATTTAGACACTGTTCATTGTTATCAATCAGGAAATTAGAAAGTTCAAGTCAAATCTATACTACCCTCGTAATATGAAGTTCTATAACATTGAAAATCACGAAACAATGTTTTTCATAGAGAGACAAGTTACTTAATTACAATCTATTTCGTTAACACTTCATCCAATAAAATAAATTGGAGTAATCAATTTACTGTTGCATTTTATTAACAGAAATAATTATTGTAAGTTATCCTGTTACGTGTATTAAATTTTCTATTTATATATTTTAATGATGTTTTTATAATTATAATAAAACAACTTTTTTTAAAAAATACTTCAGGTATTTGCAACTGTATTTATTTACGACGACTATAAACTAACTTAGTAACAATTTCGTCTTAATTTATAAACTACATATGCGTCGGATTTCTCAATTAACGGTAGATGCAACATCACTGACCGCTTAATCGCGAATTTTCAAATAAGCAACTACAGTTTCAGTGCCTACGATTTTCCACTACATTCGGCAAAAGACCTACTTTCACCTACAGTACGTTAAAATTTATTTATAAACGGTTACGCATTTCGTATTGGGTAATAATTTCTTAAATTTAACCAATTATCACTTAATTGCTTGAGCAATGTACCTACACATATTTTATAGTTCTAGAATTACTACTAATGCTTCGGTCATAATGACAGTTTAAACTACTATAAAGTTTACAACAAAATTATTTATGGAAATAATAATATCGGTACTAATTTTTAAAAAATTTGGTAATAGGTAGTAATTGTTTCAATATTAATTAAGGTAATTGTACTTAAAAATTTTAAAACACGAAACACTCGTTTAATACAGAATGATGGTATTTCAAGCTTTAAATAATTATTATGTTGGCAGTTATTCTGCAAAGATCTGTATCAGTAACTGTAATTGGAATCATCAGTATATCATTAATTAGAATATAAATTATTCATTAACCATCTGGTTTCGTAAGATTTTGAGGTCAAAAAACACAACTTGCGTTACTTGTTTACCGCATTTAATTTACAATGTTGAAACGATGACCTATCTCAAAGTTATTGCGCTCGTCACAATGTAAATAAAAGTATTGCTATAATTATTATTTTAGATTGGGTAGCTTAAATACACATTGAAATTTAATACTTATTTCCGGTTAATTGTATTTTTATTCGTATAAATCTAGTAAAAAATGTTTTATTAATTTTAATCTCTGTTAATGTTTAAAAAGAATCTATTCTATTTTAGATTTTTTTAATGAACTCTGCGACTTCTTTTTTCTTAAATTTTTTATAAGTAGAAGCAAAAAATTATGATTTTCTTTTAATTTCAGATAGAAAGTGGTGAACTTAATCTGACGTTTCCATTAATGTTCAACCCTGTGACTTGGGATGCCCATGCTTTTCCAGTGTTCTTCGGTGGAACTGAAGTCAGTGAAGATGGACTTATAATCAGCGTTCCGTCTGTGCAACTCGTTTACTTTGCTAATGTGGATACGAAAAAATTACGTGACAAGTAAGTTAATAAAAACCAAATTCCAAGTGTGTAAATCTAAATTACTGAACGAATTATTATATTTTAAATTTAGCATCAAAAAAATTAAATAGGATTTGGTTCTTTATTTAACATATTTTAACTGAAACTGGTTACGTTAGGAAATTTTTATTAATTTATTAATTTATACAGAACAAGGTAATTATGCCGTAATTTGCTCTTAAAAGCTATTCCCCACCTTTTTCATTAATAAATAATAAGAAATTAAAAAAATAAGTAACAAATCACTCTCTAATTAACATTTGACTGTATGGTTCGACAGCATCTTCAAGATTGTGTAAATTTTCAACGGGCAAGAAACTTCTTTAATTAAAAAAATCCTTCTTTTCGAATTAAATTTTCGATAACTAACTACCTACCTAATTTTAATTTAAACTCATTTACCTCTATAAAGTAAAATAAAAATAAAAAACAGAGAGTAACTTAAATTATTCGTAGTGAAACTCTGAATAATTTAATTTAAATACACGGAAATACATATAACGTAAAAGAATTAAAATAATTTTGAAGTCACACCTCTAATAAAATAGGTACCAACAAAAGCTTTTAATTACATCACAAAAGACGACAACAAATATAATAAAGAGTAGAAACCGCATACTTCCTCACAATTACTTGATCCTCAACGTTCCTATTACTATTACCAAACCAGAAGTATTTACCACATGAAAACAAATCAAAATAAGATCATCGTTAATAACACTATTAACAAGTTCACAGGGTGATTCTTGAATAGACCAACAGAAAATATTGACGAGAGAAGAGACTTCCTAGAAAATAGTAAAAATGTTTAAAATGTTGTGCTTAAAATGCATTACGGGTGTCCTAAACAGTAACGCGATTCGCTATGTACATTTTTAACTAATTATTGATTCTCGGGAGAGCAAAGCTCCTGGGCGATCGGAAAGGTGCCCGGATTTTGCCCGGTATATCATAAAATTTATAAATGCCTTACATCATGTAAGCATCAACAAAGACTTTGTGAGGCCCGGTTTTTTCACCTCCAGTTAACTTTATCTTTATTTATTTCGTTCATCGCCTACTATTTGTTCACCATGAAAGTATCGTCGTTTAGGATAAAATATTTCTGGAAAACTAAAATACATAAAATTTTTAACATTTTTCCACGTTCTGTGTTGTCTATTCCTTCAACATTTTTTATTTGTCGGTCTATTCAAGAATCACTGTCTAAGTATCAATATAAATATCCTTTGAGAACCTGTACAGACAAGTACAGTCAAGGACTGTTAAAAGAAAATAAAAAATAAAACAGTGCCAAACTCTACATAGTAATTTCTACTTTGCATTAATGCCAATCATCGGAATTTGCTTGGTACTTGGAATATAACTTACTTCATGGGAAGTAGCTTTTTTGATGTCGTCAATATTGGGTTCTCTTTGTTGATACGGAACTCCTGTCAAGTAGGTGCATCATAAAATGGTATATAAATGCCATTTTTTTTATTATATGCCGATCGGTTCAATTTGAGTTAAGAATACGTGACCTCCATGAAAGTTAAAAGGAGATAACTACATGTATAAAAATTCTTCAACTTATACTTACATATTTCTACGTTGTTCGTTATTGAGAAATTAATTTGTTTACTCTTCAATAACGTACATATTTGTCTATAAAAATGAAATTCTTAATCATAATCTTTTTCTTTTAATAAAATCTATGAATGCAAGTTCGCATATTATTTCTTATGCTCATAAATAAATTAAAAATAACTCTGTTCAAATTAAAATTCTTTATTAACATTTTCTTTAAATGCAACAGTGATTGTTTGTTGTTTAAATGGATTTAATATAAACTAAGTTCCTGTAAGGACCATTCGTTTAAATACTACGTGTATCACAAAACAGTCGAAAACAACTGAAGGCGTAATTATTATTGCTGTTTTAAAAAGCAAGTTCAAGAATGTATATTCATAACAATTAAATAAATAATCTGTTCAGTGTCTTATGGTTTTCTACTTCAACTAATATTTATTATCACTTCAACTTGTATAATTTAATTGATTCGCGTTCTTTAAATTATAGTGTCAATAGTGTTCAAATCCGTGTATTTTGCTGGACTACACCCCAATTGAACGCCGCTCGTGTTTATAAACTGTCTTTAAAAGAAACTGTAACGCGTCATACAATGATGAATATGCACCAATTTTTTGTGATAACGCGAATTAAATTTTGATATAAAAAATTACTTTCTTATTCTTAATCTCACATACTCGTGCTTGATCTTAAATGAATCGCCATGTAATTCTGATTTTAGTTGACAAACAAATGAAACCGTACATGTTGTTAAATCGCCTAAATTGGGTCTGAGAAGTCTGACTTCGGAGGTGCCTTCAAAGAACTGCCAATACTCTACGATGTTGTAGCATCGGAACTGCTTTTAGATTGGTGTGTGTGTGTGTGTCAGTCTGGTGATGGCGATTCCATCTTTTAATCATTCCCCTCATGTTTGTTTTTCTTAACAAAAATTTGTGTTTCAGTAATAGCAACATTTTTGAAAATTTTTGAAATATCTTGGGATCATAATTTTTTCTTTAAATATGCAAAACTTAATTGATGTATGATGAATCCCGAACTAAATTACAATATACATCAAAATCATAAATACAAATATATAACAATTTGCAAATTTCAAAACCAAAATAACATAGCAATATGTATAATAAAAAAAATGACGTGTATTTCTTATTCCTAACTCCTAGTCAGAGTATTACTTCTAAGCTTTTATTTACGGATATAGAACTTAGACTGGATTTCAGAATTACAGCAGCCCTAATATAATATGGCAAATTACACGCTCATACAGGGTATTTTTTTAATATATGACAATCGATCGATTGATAACCCTAAGAATTTTTATATGTATAGTTATCTCATTCTAGTTTTCGTAAAACAGTTTTTGCCTCTCGCAGTCACAGAGATCATGTTGTATTCTAAACTGAGATTGATCAAACCGGCAAATAATAAAAAAATTACGTAGGTATATATAAACAATATTTTGATAAAAATTGGTATTTTGATTTCACAAAATAACCCTACAGATCTATGCAGCCTGTCCATTTTACACGTGCGTGGGTCTACAAATATAAAACTTTAATTACGTTAATCTGTGTTAAATTTGCTTTTGAGTCACAAATGTATGGAGGGTGCATATGCGGGGACGCAACTATCCCGCCATCATAAGTAACGTTTTGCTAATCAGATCTATTGTAGATAGGATTAGCGCATTTGTTGCAGCACAATTGAATGTTTGTGACATATCTATGGCCCTTACGGTAACTCTAATTATTTATATGTATATGTCAAATTTATGTCCTTAATCTTATGATGATGATAATTTGGTGAATTAATAGAACCATATCATTAATAGATTAATAGTTATTAATTTCTCTAGAACAAAAAGTTGAGCTCTAAAGTATGAACAAGTTGTTTACTTGCGAACTGCTCCAAAGACACTTTTCGTTCCAAGTAAATACAAAATTTTATTTCATACTGTTAAAGTAGTGTAAAAATAATTATTTTACACAAATAATCCGTAATAAGTACGCGATGGAATTGTTTACACACGACAAGCGAATTAAAGTCACGTCACGTTTTAGTTTATTACGATGATTTCGACAGCTTCGTCAGAACGTTCTGACGAAGCTGTCGAACGACTGCGAAACGTTAAGTGTTTGTGCGCCATTTAGTGTCCGTTTAAAAGAGTTTGTGATACAATTTTCATCGGACAAGAACCAGCTTTAATTAATGATGATTTTATTGTACTAGGACTTTAAAATTAAATGTTAAAGTACTAGGGCTTTAAAGATGTATTTTTGTACTATAAACAAACATCACTTTAGAAACGAATACAATTAAATTAATCCAGAGATCATTTAATTTCAATCATTTCCAAGCATTGCAAATGCTATGCAGTAAGTGAAAGCCCTCAAACTTCATTCATTAATCTCCTTTTTGCGTTGCAGAGGTTCCGCCTGGGAAGATATGTTCTTAGACGCAGTCGGCCAGGCGCAAGATAATGGAACGTTCAAACACATAAGAATCGCTAGATTCGCATCGAGGACCCTCGATCACGAATTCGAGAAAAACACTCGTTCCGTAATTCCCTACTTCGCGTCCACGTTTGCTACCATGGCGCTGTTTTCGATAAGTACGTGCTCAACCTTATCAAATTTATTAGCTCTTGTTCGGACAAACGGGCCACCCTCTCTCTTCTTGATGCAATGATTACATTTCCCTTTCAAAATTTATTTTCATATCTTTTGCAGTCACGTGTATGATGACGGATTGGGTTCGATCGAAGCCTTGGCTTGGACTTTTGGGTAATCTTAGCGCTGCTATGGCGACGTTATCAGCGTTTGGTTTATGCATGTACGCGGGGGTTGATTTTATTGGCATTAATTTGGCAGCACCTTTTCTGATGATTGGTAAATTGAATTCATGGACAAGTTTCCACAGGGAAGCCTCATTATGATGATTTTAGGTATTGGAATCGATGATACTTTTGTGATGTTAGCCGCGTGGAGAAGAACCCCAATCAAAAATTCTGTCCCTGACAGAATGGCCCACATGTTAAGCGAAGCTGCCGTCTCGATTACCATAACGTCAGTGACTGACATGGTCAGTTTCTTCATTGGAATGATGAGCCCCTTTCCTAGTGTTACAATATTCTGCATTTATTCTGGTAAGTTATTTATAATTTACCAAAATATAAAACGTGACTATAACGTCCTTTTCGTAGGCGTTGCCACCATTCTTACGTTCTTCTGGCACCTGACCTTCTTTGCTGGATGCGTCGCTATTTCCGGGTATTGCGAAAAGAAGAACCTTCATTCGGTGCTATGTTTCAAGGTGCACCCCGTTTCAAAATCGCGTAAGTATTAAATTAACCACAGCGTTCCTGGAAGGTCCTAATGATACGTTTTCGATTCAATGCTCTACAGAACCCTCTTATGACATGTTTAGTGTATTGTTAAAAGTTTTCAACTTCGTTATATTTCGACTATAACGACAAGCTTACTAAACATCATTTACTAAATTATACTTCGCGTTCATGCACATACGTCAATAGTAAAATGAGTTTGTTACATGCAATTACGATAGGTTTACAGTCGTGCACCTACTTTCTCTTAAGTAATTCGCTTTTCCCCAAAAATAACAACAATCAACTTCCACTTCTATTATAATACTTAATAACTTGATATAGATTTAGATGTTCTTAATTTCTTTTTTTATTTTGAATTGAAGGCTTCATACTTTAAAATATAATTAATTTCGATTGCGGTAATTACGATTATTGCAGTGAATTACCGACGGCGGTGGAATTTACGACGACTTTCTCTGTGACATAATAACTCAATGTCCGGAACAATGAACTACTTCCCTATTCCGTTAAAGGCTATATTGGTCGTGATGATGATCGTAATCCAGCCAATTCGTTTATGTTACGCAATCAACCCCCAGGAAAAAGTTTCTACTCGATGGAACAAATGGGACAAAACAATTTACAAACTTTATTTTTCTTCTCTCCCAAATTTTACCATTTTAAAGCTTGACATAGGACTTTGAAAAACCAAAAAACCATTTAGTTCTCTGTAGTTACTAATTTGATGACTTAGTCCATCTAATTTTGGAAATTATTTTTTCTTTTCAGAGAATCGTTCATGGCTTTACAGAGCATTTTGTAGTGGAGGTGTAAACCCAGAAGACATCAACAACCCTATAGATAATCAAGAACACGGCTTAATGGTCTTCTTCAGAGATTATTTCGCCACATTTCTAAACAACAGCTGCGTCAAAGTTTTCGTGATACTAATTTTCGGGTTGTACCTCGTTGGGGGTGGTTATGGCGTAACGCGTATCGAAGAGGGCCTGGAAAGGCGCAAGGTCGCCCAAAAAGGATCCTACGCGATCGAGTTCTTCGACAGAGAAGACGATTATTTCCGAGAATTTCCCTACAGGTACTCCCTCTCTTATTTTTATTTCAAATTGTAAAAATTTAATTTTCACCTAATTTTAGGATACAAGTCATCGTCGAAGGCGAATACGATTATTCCGATCCGAAAGTCCAATTCCTGGTGGAAAATATAACCCAAACGTTCGAAAATACTTCGTTCGTTTCAAATCCACTTTACACGGAGTCTTGGCTGAGGAGCTTCATCCAATACGTCGAAAGAAATGAAGATTATCTTAACATAACGATCAAAACGCCTGAGACTTTCATCGCAGCTTTGAAAGAGGTAAGTTTTGCGACAGAGTGGTCAATGTAGACTACAATTTTAATTTGGTTTTAGTTATGGTTGTTTCCGGCTAATCCGTTTTCTTTGGACGTAAAATTCGATGAGAAAGGAGAGAAAATTGTGGGAATGAGGTTCCTCATCCAAGCCGTTAATATATCTGGTACAGAACATGAAAAAGAGATGGTTAGGGCCCTCAGAAAGATCTGTCGGGAATCCCCCCTCAATGTTACCGTTTTCCATCCGTACTTCGTATTTTTTGATCAGGTAGGTATATATTCATTTATTATAAAGAATTTTGTAAGCGAAATGTTTTATTTATTTTTCTTTTTTTCAGTTTGAATTGGTTCGCCCTCTCTCCATACAAAACATGATAATTGGGGCGGTGGTTATGATGATCATATCTTTCATCTTCATCCCCAACATACTGTGCTCTCTGTGGGTGGCTTTCAGCATCATCTCCATCGAAACCGGAGTCATAGGCTACATGGCCTTATGGAAAGTCAACCTGGACTCCATATCAATGATCAACTTAATCATGTGCATCGGATTCAGCGTGGACTTCACGGCTCACATTTGCTACGCGTACATGTCATCAAAGGCGACAACACCCAACGAACGCGTTAAAGAATCCCTGTACGCCCTAGGACTCCCCATCTTCCAAGGTTCCGTCAGCACAATCCTGGGAATGGTCGCCCTCTTACTAGCTGACAACTACATATTTTCCGTTTTCTTCAAAATGGTGTTTTTAGTGGTTTTTTTCGGGGCGATGCACGGATTGTTTTTACTTCCGGTGCTCCTGTCGATATTCGGACCGGGTTCTTGCACGAGTCCTTCGAAAGAGAACGAGCTGAAGATGTCTTCGATCGAAAAAGCTCTGCCACATCCTTATTGCATTCCGCATCCTCAGTTCACTTTAAACGCCACGCTTTTATCGGGGAATCTCAAAAATCCAAATCTGCCGATCGCAGACAAGCAGAAGAAATATAAATGCTTTGGTGGCGGTGGTGAAAATGACAAAGACCTCGGGTTGGGTACATCAGAAGAAAACTCGAGTGAATCGAGCTCGAATAAATCAAATAATTCCAATAAGAAGCAAATGCTAGCCGATGAAATGACCGAACGAATGTACAGGGAACGCTGGAGACGTAGTTCCAACGCTGAATTTCCTCCTACCTGCGAGTTTCATTCATCACAGGTACTCGATATCTACGGAAACGACTCCGAGAAAGAATGGTACAAACGAAAAGAAAGATACGAGGCGAATAGTAGAAAGTTCTATGAAACTAAGCCCGGTGATGAAATACGGGAGAGACATCTTAACGAGCACAGGCACAGGCGAAGGTTTTCGCCCCCTGAGCAAAGGTATTTCAAGACACCAGCCCTCGCCAGGTCCAGTTCATATCACAACATGCAGCATCCTAAATATGTACAGGAGTTGAGATTTCCGTGAAAGTTATTTTAGTAATTTTGAGTTTAATTAAGAGTGCAAAAAGTTGTCCTACTTTATGATTGAAAGAGTTGCAAGGAAAGCACAAACGCCTTAAAATGTATTTAAATAAAATCATACTGCTTTAATACTTAAGGGCTTGTAATATAACGTAATATCTGATGTTTTGTTAATAACTATAATAGAAACGATGGGAGAGGAAGTCATTTAACCAGTGATATTCTAGTTTAACATTTTGAGGTGTTTAAGCAGCTTTTTTTATAATGTGAATCTGAAGATGATCTGAAGTGCGTAACGTTAAGAACTATGTGAATGTGCAAATTTCAGTTGTAATAAATAAACTTAAACCCTAACTATAGGCTCGATATGCTCAATAAATTATTAAGATTATAATTTTGTACAGTGCAGTAGTGATTTTACAGTAAAATATTTCAATTGAGAATTGCTTTTTTTATTGATGTAGTTAAAATAATTTTGTTGCCAAAGTTTAAACAGTATACTTGTCTTTATGTGTATTCATGAATTACAAATTAATACAATTTAATAAACAATTAATTGAAGATTTATTAACTATGATTAAAAAAATTTAAAAAAATTGAGAATTTAAGAATTTCAAAGCAACACACAAGTAAAACTTGAGACAATTTTAGAAACTTAAATAATCCTAGAATTACAAAAATATTTAAGAATACTTTACAGTACGATTGCCTAAATATTATAAAAATTTTGAGAAACTCTCTAAGTAGGAACTGATTTAAATTTCGCGCCCGGTTCTGTTTGTGTAGAGGTCCTCCTTTCACGAGATGCTAAATGCCACTGGAAGCTCCTTTGATTGCGCATGCGCATAACCTGTTGCAAACACGCTAGTAGATATTTAAAATTTAAATAATTGCCAAATAACAAAACTAATTTAAAATTCAGATAAAAATACAATTCCATATAAATTTTTACGCTTAAAAATTTATAAAGGTTATATTGCAATGTTTACAATAACTTCAGAAATAAAAATATGTATAAAATTATAATGGAATGTTAGTGTTAGATAAATATATTATTTTATTTCTGAAACAGTATAAATAAACACATAATAATTCACATGTTAGTAAATACTATCCATAGTTTTCGTATTTTTAACAATGCTGAAAAGAGTTCAAATTTTTAACCACAAACAAGAAAGTTTAAAAAGAAAATGAAAAATATTTCATATAATACTAAATCCCGTAAACTTTTATCAAAAATATGCATGATCATGAATTAAATTGTTTGAAATATATTGTTGTGGTGTTTCATTTAGTACGTTACTAAAACTTTTCTTCTCTTTCTTATTTGGTTTTTTATATCCACTTTGATAGTTCCTTTTTCATTGTGTAGAAAAAAATCGTAACGTGAGGTGATATGTTTTTATTAGATGGCTCTTCGCTGTTTCCTTCAAAAATGCATGTACCATTTATTTTTGGTAAATCAACCAAGTTATTTAAAACATTTAAGTGCATGTGAATTTCCGAAACAGTTGAATCATTTAAATTATTTAAATTTTGAATTCTGTAATTTCATAAATGTTTCAGTTTCAGATATATATTACTCATTAAAATACTATGTACTACCATTAATGGTGCTATTCAGAACACAAATTTAAGCAACTTTAACTCTTTAATACTTTAGACTTTAAGATTTAAAGAATTAAAGTGAAAATGCGATTCTGGACGATACTTTTAACTGTTTTCTTTTCTTCTGCCTGGATAGCTAGTGCTGACACAAAACTCCCTGTTTCTTCAACTGTCCGATTTTCAACCTCACAAATATTTTGTTTTTGAACATTCATTATTACTGTCAGTGTTGTAACAGATACATTTTTCAAAGTATCTAGATTCAGATACAGATACTTACCCTAATTTGTAACTCGTTACAGTTACATATACTTCTGTTTTAAAAGTAACTAGATCCAGATACAGATATAGTATAAATGTATCTAGATACCTTTCAGATACTTTTAGATACATACATAAATGTGTTACATTATAATAAAAATAATAATTTCAATAAAAAAAACTGACAAGGTAACAAAGTTTGAAACTGATAAATGTCAAACAGAAAGAACAATTATTGACGTTTTATGACATTAACAAAATTACACTGAAGAGTAGTATATACAAGACATCAAATCAAACATCAAACAAATTCACAAGTTCAAGTAGATTACGTTGCATATATTCTTCAACTAAATATGGCTCCAAAGTTTTATAGTAGTCAATATAATTTATAACAGAATCTATAAACAGCATGGAGAATTTCATCATAAATATAATATGTATTTCCGCGCGAAAACTTCTACTGCCTGTACTCAGTTGAGCAGATAGCATTTACGGTTCTCGTGCAGCATTTGTGATTGGCTCATTCAAAATTATAGCCAATTACAAATGCTGCACGCTGGCTGTAATTTTGAATGAGCCAACCACAAATGCCAATTACAAATGCTGCACGCTGGCTGTAATTTTGAATGAGCCAATCACAAATGCTGCACGAGAACCGTAAAACACTATCCGCTTAGCTGAGTAGGTAGCTTTATTGATTTATCCGTTGTGGAAGTTTATTATAAAAGGATATTGCATAATATAAAGATTTTTCCATTAACGTTTAGCCTGTGTATTGGAAAACTGTACTTTTAGTTTCTTGTAACATAATGTGAGATGGCATTTTTATTTTTATTTAAAAAATGTATCTGTGTATCTAATTGCTCAGATGCATACATAAATGTAACTAAATACAGTTACAGATACTAAGTACTACAATGTAACTAGTTACAGATACAGATACACTGAAAGTATCTAGATACTGTATCTAAATACTTGTAACTAGATATGTTACAACACTGATTACTGTGTATAATGGATATGAAAATATTTTTTCGCACATACGACAAACTACAGCCAATTTTATATAAGAATGAAACTCAAATAAACACAAACCAAAAACGTTAACGTTTAAACTCTTCAAAGGCATTGCAAATGCAGTTGCAACTTCAGTTAACATGTGGTTTACTTCAATCAGATTTGAACAACAGATTCGAACGTTTCCAGCGATCTACGCGCATGCGCAGTAAGAAGAGCTTCCAGTGGCATTTAGCAACTCATCTCCTTTCGCGAACATTCTCGTACTATCTGGCGCTCATGTCGAAACTTTTCGAATCATCGAGATACTAGATGGCGTGACAACTTATAAAAATTAGATAAAAATATGGTTTCACAGAATGCAACAATAATTATATTAATCGCACAGTTAGGTTGGTAAAACATTTCGTAGTTGAGAAAATCATTAACAAAAACTAAAATTATTTTAAAATAAATAAACATAAAATTGTTGGATCACATCAATTTCCTTATAATAATAATTATAAGAAAACTGTGACCTTGAAAACAAAAAGTAAAAGATAAAGATGCTGCAAGATTTTGAAAACATAACTTCTTTGTGCAGACCTTGCGTAAACCGCTTGTTATCAGCTTTTTAAAATGATGCGACAATTTTAACAGCCTAGGTCAGAAAAGGTCCTTTTTGCGGACTGCTTATAGCGCATTTAAATTTTAAAAAAAGAGGGAGTCTAATTTGTTTAATTATTACCTCTCGAACGCTCTTTCTAAAAAATTCTTTTTACATTTCGACTTTCACTGATTGTGAGTTTGTAGAGATTCCAAAAATCTTTCTTTTTTGTTTCTGGTTTCCCCAAAATTCGTCAAATTCGCTTTCTCTTTTATTTTTCTCGTTTCTTTATTTTTTTATCTTCCACTAAATTTTCTTTTTAAATGGCCCATCTTTCGTTTTCATTATTAAAAAAAAAAAATTATTCAACTCTTGGAAGCACCGTTCACTGCAATTTGTAAATACAGTCGCATCTCTATAACTCGAACCTACACAACTCGAAATTTTCTGTAAATCGAAAATTACTGACTGATGTCCCTGCACATTGTGTATAACTGAAATCTCTTTCTTTAACTCGAAATTTCTAACTCGAAGTAATTTTCCGGTCCCTTGAAATTCGAGTTATGGAGATTCCACTGTACATATATTTTTAGTAGGGTTGTAAAATGTCCGGACAATTATTTTTTGGACAGGACACGAATTTAAATGTCAGACACTGTCCTGACACTTATGACATAAAATTTCAAAATGAAAATCAACTTCGAATTTTTTTAATGCAGATAAAGAACTTTTTCAAAAATATGCCGCTCCTATATTGTACTTTTAGCAAACAGAATGAAAATTCGAAAATAGTATATTATTATACAAGTTTCACAAGAAGGCTTGTTGTAACACAAGTGGCCCAACGGAACGAGTGTTACAATGCCTCTTGTGAAACGTGTATAATATACTATTTTTTCTACTTTGCGTCACTTATTGAACAAAAATATGAAAAATATTGGATCTTCTTAGTATATGGGGAATTTTAGTTGTAATGCGTGGCAACACTGAAACCCTTTCGTTTTAATCAAAAGTCACATTAACAAGTTATTAATTTTTTCTACTTTGCGTTCACAATGGATTCATTGTGACACCAAAAACAGTTTCACAATGAAGCTCATTGTGACACTGTTTTTGGGGAAATTTTAGTCATTTTTAATTGAAAATATTTAATAGATTTTACAAAATAGCTCAGTATTTATTTGTTACTTAACAATATACTCACAATGAAGCTGGATAAGAAAAATTAATAACTTGTTAATGTGACTTTTGATTAAAACGAAAGGTTTTCAGTGTTGCCACGCATTACAACTAAAATTCCCCATATACTAAGAAGATCCAATATTTTTCATATTTTTGTTCAATAAGTGACGCAAAGTAGAAAAAATAGTATATTATACACGTTTCACAAGAGGCATTGTAACACTCGTTCCGTTGGGGCACTCCTAGCTCGCTACACTTCGCTAGTCGTACCCCAACCCCACTCGTGTTACAATAACCCTTCTTGTGAAACTTGTATAATAATATACTATTTCTTATCCAGCTTCATTGTGAGTATATTGTTAAGTAACAAATAAATACTGAGTTATTTTGTAAAATCTATTAAATATTTTCAATTAAAAATGACTAAAATTTCCCCAAAAACAGTGTCACAATGAGCTTCATTGTGAAACTGTTTTTGGTGTCACAATGAGATCATTTTGAACGCAAAGTAGAAAAAATCTATTAAAATGACTAAAATTTCCCCAAAAACAGTGTCACAATGAGCTTCATTGTGAAACTGTTTTTGGTGTCACAATGAATCCATTGTGAACGCAAAGTAGAAAAACAAATATTATAAAAATATATTGCACACAAACTGTAACTACCTTTTGCCAGCACCTTGTCACATTTCATATTACAGATATTAGTGGGAAAAGGTAAACAAATGCGCAACGTTTTTAAAATTAATGCGGATTCACATGTCACAGACAGTAGCCATGACACTTTGATGACAAATAGTATTTGTCCTGTCCAGACAATTGTCAATTTTGAAATTTGTCCGAAAGACATTTACACTCACTCACAACACTATAATTTTTGTACTTGAATACTATATATGTGAGCTATGTATGACAAGTCCTAATTGGGACCAATAAATATGATTTTGATTATGGATTTTTTTTTCTATTTGGTCTATGGTTTCTTTTTTTTCGTAAACCTTTCTTTTTCTGGTTTCTTCATTCTTGAGTTTTCTCTTCTGTAACGCCAATGATTTTTCTTCTTTTTGTTATCATGCTTCTTTTTCTTCATTCGTTTTCATTAACATTATTTTCAAAACAATTACTCATATTTTTTAAAATTCAACTTTTGTTATAAAACTATTCTTTTTGTTTTGTCATGAGGGTGAGTGTGAGTGTGAGGATACAGTGAGGGTATTTGTAGGTTTTAAAATCTCTAAAAAAATACAAAAATAAAAATAAAATAATAACAAATGAAGTTTTTTTTTAAGATAAAATCTATATTTTTGAAATTTAATTTCATCGACCTATTAGCATAATGATAGGGAAGTAATTTATCAAAATTAATAAAAATTTAAAAGAAAAAATTTTGCGCAAAATAAAAATTCCCATTTTAGTTGTACAGAAATTTAACGGATTTTATAAATAGAAAATCACATTAACTGATGATAAAAATGTAAAAAATTCAACAAAATGTAAAACAAAATAAATCAGTACATTTAGAAATCAAATAAAAATATGAAATGATGAAGTGAAGAACTTAAGAAAGTTCAAAAATAGTTCTTAAATGCCATGTTTCATAGTGTTTGCTTTCAATAACTACTTAACATTTGGAAATGAGTAAAAGGTCAATTAGAAAAAACTTATGTAACTAGTCTGTTACATTAGGTATAGGAGCTATTTTAAATTAAACTCAGGCCCAAGTGTATGAAAGAAATGATATAAATCAAACGTTTTCATTTTAACAACTAAATGTTTAATTAAGTCATACTGCTTCATACTTACAAACAGCAACAATACCTTAACAACTAATAGAATATTACATAAATAATCAAATTTAGCTTTCGATACATTCAAAAATATTTTTAAAAAGTTAAATGTCGCTTTACACATAAATCAAGTTGCTAGAAAATTATTTCTTTCAGACTACGTGTAAAAATAAAAATGTTACTGGGATGAATGGCAATATAAAATTCTTCTCTATCAGAAATAACTATTGACAAAGTATGAGGGGGTTTTTATTTTAATTATGTACAATAACTCGTTACAAAATATAACTATGGATTTGCTATGATTAAAAAATGATTGAAAAGGTCCTTAAATTACATTTTTCTTTTATTAACTATATAACATAGGAAAGGATGATCAATTTAAATAATTAATTTTTAAAGCTGGAATATACTAGAAAGATGCAGATATTTCAAAGAGGCATTCATTATAGATTGTAGTAATAATGCGATTACAAATTTAAAAAAATAAAGCAAGAGAATATAGAGTACATGTATTAAACATTTAATAATAAACCAGCACCGACTAGCTTTGGTTAACAATTATATTTATTTTACAACATAACGTGAATAATAAACATTAATTCTTTCTAGTAAATTCCTGGCCTTAAGAAACCTAATAATCCATATCATGAATAAGATTTTATTTGTTCATATGGTCAATATATAATACTGGAAACTTACCATATAAAACATACACGAACGTAGTTAAACAAAAGATCTGAATATGAATAAAAAATATAAACAAAAAGAAACTAAAAATAAGTTATGAAGTCTCAACGAAATATGTGCCAGTTCACACACTCTTCTGCATCAACTTTTCACAAAAATCTTTTATTTCTTCTGAACTGTAACGATTTTTAATAAACTCGAGTAAATCCTCTTGAGGTAACTTTCCCAATGAATCTTCAGTGGTCAGGTCACTTTCAATTGCTTCATCGCTTGTCTGCAAATAAAACAGTTTAAAATAAACTCAAACTTAATATTGCCAAACAAACCTGAGCTGTTTCTTTATTACTTGTACACTGATTTTCTTCATCGAACGTTTGTGTTTCAACATCAATTTTAAGCTGTTTACTAATAGCTGCAACTTCTTTAAAAGTTTCATCAAAGTTATACACTGATTCCTCAAATTCTTTTAACTTCTGTCCTTTTAACTTCCGATTGTACACCGTCAGAGCATGCACCACGTGCGATACTTCAGGTACTCTAATGCTCAAACCATATATTTCATATTTATTCATTTTTGCCAACTGACCTACGGAATGTATATTCCTTTTACGAAATTGACGAGCGGTTTTATTTGTGGCGAACATCTTCAATATAGGTTGTATCGAATCTTTACAGTCTACCAAATCTGGAAAAATGCAACCGTCTTCTTCTTTCAACGACAATTCATTGCTTTGTTTGGTTTCATCATCATCTGCATACAATGAATAAAAGGCCTCCAAAGCATCCATCACTTTAATTAACTTTGGATTTTCCAAAAATTCCAGCTGGTTCACCTGTGCACCATTCAACTTGGCCAAGTCACCTACAGTCGTTACGTTAACTGAATGAAACTGTTCCAACAAATCATCCTTTCCGAGTATGGCCGTTATTTCTTTAATGTCGTTGTTGCAGCTTGTCAACAGAGGATAAATTGGCTCTGCCTTCATCAAATTCAGACCTGAAATTAAAGAAAACGAAGTATCATTACTTTCTTCATCCTTATCCAAGCAATATGGCTTGAGAGGTATCTTCTTAAACGTCTTCTTGAAATTCGGCTTATTTTCGTCTTCTTCCTTGAAGAATATTTTCTGACTAGTAATTGGAGGATCACTGAAGTTAACTCTCTTTCGCTAAAAAAAATAAAAATGATTACATGAATTACAAATCCGAATTCTTTCTCACTTTTGGGTGAGGAGATGAACCCTCTTCGATAACATCAGAAGCTTTCCTCTTCAAAATGCTGCTACCGGGAATGGCCAACGGACTCGGAATTTCTTTGGTAAATGCTAAAATTTCATCTTCAACGATTTCTGAATCGCTTTCGTTATCTAAAGTGGGCACTTTCACTTCCTCTCCACAGTTCATCATCATTTTTCTGATTCTTTCGGTCGATGGGGATGATATCCTAATGGGATTAATCCTTTTAACGCTTTGAACGGCAGGGTTTGATAATTTGAAAGAAGCGGAAGAACCTGGCACAAGATTTAACAATCTCGCTGACCTCGAACTCGGTTGCTTAACAATCTCTTCTTTCTTTGTTGGTGTTGTTGGTTCTTCCATAATGCTGCATGAAGTTGCATCACTATCACTTTCTTCTTTACGTGTTCTAATAGGTGAAATATCCGAAGTATTGCTGAAGAGTTCCGAATTCCTCACAGGAGTGTCCTCACAAACAGGTGAACTGGGTAAGTCTTCTTTCCTTGGACTGTCGAAACCAGTTGGCAATGCATCTATATTGATGTGTTTCAAACCAACTGTGCCTGGACGAGTTTCATTTCTCACTGTTAAACGGTCGACGTCAACGTTTTCACTTGGATCACATGTTTCGGTGTCTTTACATTCAGAGTCCAATCGCAACGAAGGTAAACTCTCTTCATCGCAAGTGTTTGTCAAATGCCCAGCAGTTGGAGATTTTATTTTAGTTCTGGAACTTTTGTTTGGTGATTCGAAATCTGAATTCACCGAATCATCCTTCTGTTGTAATTTAAAATCGTATTCACTTGATTCATCAAAACCAGATTTATCAAGTCTTTCCTCTTCAGTTACGTTCATAGCCTCTAAAGTATCTGATAATTCTTGCGCCCTGTTCACATGTGATGGTTCACCTAAGGTGAGTTGCGGACTTCTATTTTTTGTAATACTATTCACAACCTCTTTAATTTCATAATTCAACTGTTCACTTTCCTTCTTGAAAATATCGTCTTTAGGGTTTTCCAATTTAACAGTCGTCTTTTTTAAAATGCTTTCACAAGCTGCAGAAGATGCTTGACTGCTTTCTATAATGTCTTGGGATTCTGGACTTACAATTCTTGATGGTTTGATGTCGTCTGTTTTTTCCTGTTTAATCAAACTCAACCTTTGTCTTTTGCGTGGTTTTTCTTCAGGCGACTGCGTTTGCTTTTTCCGCCTAGAATTTTTCTTTCTTCCACTTTCTCCATCTGTTGCACTCTCATCGGTTTCCGTTAGATAAAGACTGTCGTTTCTGTTTTCCTTAATCAACACAGTTTGCCTGATACTTCTAGTTCTAATTCGTCTTCGAGCATAAATATTCTCTTCAGGTACGGCTAGAGACCTGGTCAGTTTATTCTCATGTTTAAGTCTCAACACATCTTTATCCATGTCTTCGCGAAGCCTGCGTGTACTTTTCGTTTTAATCGGGCTGAAAGATGACTTTTCGTATGTTTTCCTCTTTTTCTGTGTGGTTTTATCTTTCAAATCTTGACCCTCAGGTTTCTTCTTGCTGAATATATCAGGAACCGTCATACTGTCAAGAAATTTATTTATCGTCAGCTGTATTTCTTGATCTAGTTTCAAATCAGAACTTTTCTTCTTTGGCTCTTTGCCTTTTTTTTCAACCGATTTCTCATACTTTCTAACTGCCGGTTTCTCAATTTTCGACCGTTTCACTCTCTCTCTTTTAATTTCCTTCGACTTATGTGCCTCATCTGTATGATCTGCCCGCTTGTATCCGTCAATCTCTTCTAATTGAAGTGGATCAACGGCTTCCTGCTTGTTGACGGAGGTTAAAGACGATAGATTTTCAGTGTCTCCATCTTCCTGGTTGACGGAATTCTCTAGCTTGTCGAGCAATCGAGTTCTTCTTTGCCTGACAGGTGTGACAATTGGAGATTTCTTCAAATCCTGTTGTTGTTTCTTTTTGGGATTAACTCGTTTGGAGATTTTTGGGCTACTTGATTTCTGAACGTCTTCATTTTCTTCTTCATTAACTTTAACTTTTTGATAACATGATGTTGAAGTGGTCATTGCATTTTCATCTTCTTCCACAGACTGAACAGCGCATATGGTCAATAATGAGTCCATTTCTTTTGAATCCTCTTCAGTTAGGGCAAGAGCTTCAACACGTTCAGTTTCTTTGTTAGATTCAGTCGTAACGTGGTCGGTTTTAATTTCCTCACCTTCAACAATTTGAGAGACGTCATCAGTTTTTTCTTCAATTTTAGTTGTTTCTGAATCGATTTGTTCGTTAGTAGAATTAGCCACTTCTATGCTATTATTCGTTTCTGGTATGTCCTGGTCTTCTTCTGAAGTTTGTGGATTTTCATTAGATGTAACATCATCAGGCTCTTTAATTTCTGATTCATTACCTTCAGATTTTTTATTTATTTCTGTTGATGAGTTGTTTGTAATAATCTGAGATGCAGAAGTTTCAAAAAGATCTTCAGAATATTGTTCAGTCTCTTGATTAGATTTTTCTTTCTCTGATTTATTTTCAAGATCTCTCAAGTTATCATTACTGTCTGAGATTTTTATAATTTCAATTTCTTCGTTAGGAATGTCATTTTCAGTATTCAGAGTTGAACTGGTTTCATGAATGTTTTCAGTAGACTCAATATTCTCAACCAATTCTTCTGTAACAGTTTCCAACTCACTTTTCTCTGAAGATAAATCAGGCTGAGTATCTTCGATGATAAATTTCTCAGTATTAACATCTTTCTTAGATGTGCTTTCAATACTTGGAAAATCATCTAAAGGTTTTCCGATATCTTCGAAACTCTCATCCATTAACAATACATCGTTAAAAGAACTTCCCACCACATCGCTGTTTTCTTTCAAATTTTTATCGATTTTCAAAATCTCATCGTCCAATTGCTTCAAGATTTGACATTCATTGATGAGGGAATCAGCAATTTCTTCTTCGTATGAACCAAAGTTCTTGGAATTTTCTTTGGACTCAGTCGCTTCATTTTCTTCAGGTTTAAAAACAGACTCCAAGCTAATCTCGGTCGATTTTTGTTTCTCGCTCTCTTTAAGCGTTTTTTTAAATCTGCTGTGCATATTTTCTATTTTCTTCTTCTTCAAAATGACGGACCCTCTCTTTTTTCTTAGACTCATTCTAAACAGACTTTTGTTTTTCTGAGCGGCGCTCGATTGAATTTCTTCCGCCTGAGAACTGTCGTAGCTTAAACTGCGTCGGTTTCTTTTAACTGGCGATTTATGTAAATCGTGCAGCAAATTATCAATGTCAGAGCTCTGTTCGATTTCATCGATTTCAGAACTCACAAAATCAAATACGCTGAGGTCAGGGCACTTTACAGACTGATCAAAATCCAACACTTTCTTTGATTTCTCCGAGACGTCCTGTTTTTCATAGGCAGATATTTGTGTTTGCTTAGAAGACATCAAGTTGTTTAGTTCGTCGTTATTTTCGGATTCCAAGGTCACGCTCTGATTGAAACCGACAAATAAATCGGCACCCAAAAATTTCTCATCGATGCAGACGTTAGTTTCAGCAAAAGAACTCATGATATCGTTTTCTGGTTTTTTGTTGACTTCCTGAGATTCGCTGCTTGCACCAAAGTCCAAAACTTCAAAGTCCAATTCAACTTCTTTGTTTGCATCAAAATGATTTGACTCTGACTTCTCTTCAACTTTACTTTCGTCATTCACATTATCATCAATTTCTTTCAAGTCCTGCGATGTCACACACGTGACATCGGGATCTGGTTTATCAAGAGATACATTTGATTTTTCATTGTCAACGCTATTAGATTCAAGAAGTGGAAGTTTATCAACGTCTAAGATCTCTCTTTGAAAATCGTCAGTTTTTAAAATTTCTGCTGCTTTGTTAGTTTCTGATTTATTTTCATTATTTGATGTATTCTTATTATCCTCGCTCTTCACATTTTGTAATAAATTAGTACTTGCACTGTTTTGTGAAGATTCCATGGAGTTACTGCTTTGACTCTGCGTCAAATCCTGATACAAAGCAGGTATGTCATCCCTTCGCTTTTTCATAACCTCCCTCTGATGCTCGCTCATTTTAGCCTTGTCTATTTTCACTTCTTTGTTGATAAATACGAAGTCCTTATCATCGTCTTCAACCATTTTATTGCTCTTGGTGAATTTGGGCATTGCATTCGCTATCCTGAGTGCTCTCGGACTCGGTGAGGCTTTGTTCAATTGGCTACCCCTAACTCGAACTGGTGACTCAATATTTTGCCCGAAAAGTCTCAGCACATTTGCCGGGGATTTGGGTGAGCCACCAGTTGCCATGTTTGCTATTCGAGCGCTCCTTGTGGACAATACGGGTTGGGGAAATGAATTCTTCACTTGCTTGGGTGATTTTGATTTTTCTAGCATCGAGAGTAGAAAAGCCGCATCCTTAGCCACCAATATATTTGCATTTGTTACCAGATTTCCAATTACTTTGTGTAAGGAGTTGTGCAAGTTCTGTTTCACCTCTTCGTTTATTTTAGAAAAATAGATTTTTAGAACCGGCAAAATTTCAAACACCTACAAACTATATTATTAAACCAATTTCATGTTACGTGACATTATTAAATATACCTGATGGGGTTGTAAAATATTGATGACACAGTTACACAACTTTTCCAAAACTAACTCGTCACTCGTTTCAAGCAACGAAATGAATTCTACAATTTTTTTCACCACAGACACAAGCGATACCACTCTTGCTTTTGGTGTGCAGGGATTTTTTAAACACTCGGATATCACGCTCAGTAAAAGTGCAACTGAAAATGGAATGCTTTCTTTACATAATAAATTAAAACAGTCACACTTACTATATTTCTTATTTCCTTTATCATCTGCCAGCAACTGTACAGAAATTTGTAAAAATTCCACTATATTTAAAATCAAATCAGGAGCTTCCTTAAGAATTACTTCACAGTCTTGAAGGACACTTTCCTTAAATGATGAAGATATTGCAGTCACTTCCAAAAGAATGCTTTTCCACGTGTCCATAATTTTCTACAACATAATATAAATAATTATATTAAAACAAAACAAAATGAAACGTAACTCACATCTTTAGGATCACAGGGAAATATGTACTTCACTATCCATGTCATGAAAAACCTGGCGTTTTGCTCAAATTCTTGGAAACTGTCTCGCGGTGTTTTGCAAATTGCAAGCAAAACTTCAGAAAACTGCAACCACATCTCTAAAGACAATATACACTCCTTTTTCTTATGAAAAGTATTTTTAAGCAACGTGCAAACGTTCTCAAAATATGTGAGCTTATCGTTCACACTTGTGCCGTATTTTACAAGAGCAACAATTGGAGTAATCCTGCAAGAACAATTTTATTTGGGGCAGGTGATTACCGTTACTAAAATAAAATTACCTATTCATACTCATTTCACTCTGATGACGTAAGAGAATTTCCACGACGGGAAATATAATAATCTGATTTACGACAGTCATATCGCAGATTGGTTTTTTAAAAGAGGTGAAGACTTCAAAAATAGGTTTTATAATGTTGTCAAAATATTCGGGCTGTGTTAAGCTTTTCTAAAATGAAAATAATCCAAATCACAGGTTTCAATAAAAAAACATGGCATAACTCACCTTCAACAAGTGTTTAATTTGAGCAAACGCTTTTTTTAAAACATTTTCTTTGTGTTTCTCACTCAAATTTTTGATGATATTAAACAGAGATTCCCACATACACTTCACTTTCTGTAAATAAACCAAAAAAGTGCTGATCTGTTAACCACTGTTAATTATAAAATAATACTACAGAAAATAAAAAGTTATTTTTTTTTGTGCACCAATTTTAAGCAAATCACTTGAATTCTACTTACAACATCTCTGTTATTTTTCCTTTCCCACTGCAGTAGCCTTTCACAGCAAACACCAATCGAGTTTATTATAAGATAATCAAAGTTTACAAAATTGGATGCAGTAACAATTGGTTTATCAAACTTGAAACTGTCTGATTTTATGCAGCTCCGCTCATGACAGCAGTGTCCTAAAACATAACTTACTTGTTGAAATAATTAAATATTTTTGAATTGTTTCAGTGCATACCAATTAGTTTCATCAAAATGTCGGTTCGTTTGGGCCACGTTTTAAGCGCTTCATTTTGAAGAGGCGTTAAGTCTTCGATCTTGCTAGGGCTTAAAGGCCCAAAGCAATAATCCAAATAATCGGTTAAATAAATCAACGCTTTCTGTTGCAGTGCTTCGATGAAATGCGACCAAACCTCGAATCTCTTGCAAACAACAGACTCGTGCTTCGACAATTTGATCTTCAATGGCTTTACAAGTAATTTCAACTGTTTGTTACTACACAAATAATCATGATCGAGATTACAATTGTCTATCAATACCTAAAACATAAATGAATTTATTTACTGACCAGATATTTTGTTGTTGTTTTTGAAATTACCTTCCAGCATTCATAGGCCATCAACCTGTCATCGATCGTCCTCGTTTTAAAACCAGCTTCGATATTACGTAGAATGCTGTTTGTTAATTCAATTTCAGAATGTAGCAATTTGCCACAGTAATTCATCACGAAAATAGACAACTGATAAAAAACTGAGTTGCCTTGCTGTCGTAAAGTATCAATAACTGGTATGTAACTAAAAAGGACACCGTAATTAATGAATTGGTGATGCACTAAAAGTAGATGGAGTACCTTCCTTTAAATAAGCCACCAATCTCTTTCTGCTTGTCTCGAGACAAACTAATTAGAGGGTATTTCTCTTTGGTATTGAAGGCAAATTTGATCAACTTTTGTCTGATGTCATCGTCATCACTTAAAAATATACTGTTAATAACGTTATTGAGAATGAATTTGTAAAACGTTTCGGTAGGAACGTCCACTGAAGCAAGGAAAATTGACTGCAACAACTGCAAAGGGATATTAAAGTTTCATTTGTAAATAAATAAAGAAAAATAAATTATTCTTTTTTTTTAATTTTGATACACCAAAGTACAAAATATTCTACTATTGCAAGATATTAGAAATGTAGTGTTTTAAATAGAGTATTCTGAATGTTTTTCGATTTTTAAACTCTACTATCAAAACTCTGCCCAAGTCTATACTTTGAAGGTAAAATTACAACAATTATGACAGATAGAGTAAGATTACTCTAAGAGACTGTAATGCTGCATTCATCTGAAGACTATAATAACTTTGTCATTTATTGTCTACGCAATTTATTATTATTTTATTATGTCATAGTCAGCATAGGCAGCAGAGCTGGTAAGAGCTGAGATTACTCTTAATCATACAGAAAGCTGCAAGTGCATGAAACATTGGATATTATAACTTATTTAGTAAAGATTTTTGGGTAGCAATAAATTTGTCTAATTCACGTTTGAATTCACTCAATGTGGCCGAGGTGACAACACTGGAAGGTAATTTGTTCCATTCCGTTACAACTCGATTTGTGAAGAAGTGTTTTCTGGGATTAGATGACCATCTCTCTTGCGTAAGCTTGAACTCGTGGTCTCTTAGGTGGGTGTTAAAGTTTTTTAATAGTAGTTGGCTCAAATTACACGTGTAAAACCCACAGAGGATTTTGTATACTTCAATTAAGTCTCCTCTAAGTCTTCTTTCATATAATGATGTCAGGTGCAAGCGGATGAGGCGTTCATGGTACGGAGAATTGCGAAGCGTTGCTGGTAATTTAATTGCCCTACGCTGCACCTTTTCAAGAAGTTCAATCTCCTTGGAGAAGTAAAGATTCCACATACTGTGACCATACTCCAATATAGGTCTAATATATGTTTTATAGATGGCGAGAAAACGATTTCAGATATTCTAGGAAATGTTTTTATTATCACAAAGATTAGCTCATTAGCTTTCTTCGCAAACTCTGCTATATGGGTATCTCACTTTAGTGTTTCAGTCACTGTAACTTCAAGGTCCTTTTGGAAGTCTACATCTTTCACCAGAATTCCAATGATGTAGTACTGAATTTTGGGATTATTTCTTCTCTATGTGCAGCACGGTACACTTGTCGAGATTGAGCGGTCCAGGAGAAAATACGCCTGAGGTCATCATTAATGTTGCAGCAGAAGTTATTTGGAAAGCCTGTTAGCTTAGTATCATCGGCGAATAGTGCACATGTGCTACTCAGATGCTCTGGAAGGTCATTTATATACAGCAAGAATAGGAGAGGTCCAAGAACTGAGCCTTGCGGAACTCCACTAAAACATCATAAGTTGTGGAATAGTTGTTCAAGATTCTCGCTCTATAGGTTCTGCAAGTCAGGAAATTCTTGATCCAACAGAGAAGATTGTCCCTTATTCCGACACTTTCAAGTTTGAACAATAAACGCTGAATGGGTACTTTATCAAATGCTTTTTGAAAGTCCATCGATAGGATCACCCATATCGAAGCTAAATACTGGACAATTACTATAAGGTCTACATTCTGATTCTTCTTCTTTGTGACATCTGATTTAACAACTTCTTTCAATCTTTTATTCACAATGCATTCAATTCAGATTAAAGTTGCATCAATTGCTAACGGAAAACAAACAGTACTGCCACAAGTCAAATACATGGTTACAAATTATTTATTTGGCAGAATCATCTTTTCAAAATTTTCGGCATGTGATCTAGTATAGGTAACCTTAAAAGATCAAATGATGTCCTGATCGAGGTGGCAAAACAATGGGATCATATTTGAAGATTAAGAGATTTTTTTAAAATTTTTTATCATATAGTGAAGAAATATAAGATGGTTCCTGTTCTAAATATTTTTACACATCTTGCAGAAAGCATTAGTGAGACTTATCCATAACATGAACAGATATTTTTTGTATTTAAGAAAGACTTGTTATATTGTATCTGTATACTTTACATGTACACCCTGTTTTGCACTTTAAGTGATTCCTATCAGAATCTTCTTCCATAATATCCGAATTTTATCACAACTGAAGATTTGTTTTGGAAGACATCCTTTCTCGGTAATCGATTCCGTCAATTGAAGCAACATAGCAGATTGTAGATCACCAATACAACTTTTTTTTTTTTTAATTTATGTTTCCTGTTTAAACCTATTTGTAAAACATGAATCTAATACAACTATCTAATGCAACAAATCTTCTTCAATTGGACTACTCATGTTTGCATCCACAAATTATATCTTAACTACCTAAATACTTTTACAAAATGACATGTAGTAGCACTAGCAATAACAACATGAATTTATTTTTCTCGTTTTCACAATTTCTTGTATAGTAGATTCATTTTCATTTTGCATCCTCCCTATTAAATGGATGATGCTTTAGCACATTTCTAGAATTCTTTTTCAGACCGTGGTCTGTCATGATTACTTTAAGCAACAAGTACAGAATTTTAGTAAATTACACTTTAAGAGGCAATGTAAGTACTAATATATAAACTGATTTCTTTTTTAAATAGAAACCCATTATACTTATTTGACATTAAATTGAAAAAAAAAAACAACAGTTTAGCTGAAATTTAAGCAACGGTTATAATCAAGGCACCAGAAGTTCGTATAAAACGTTATAGATGTTGCCCCTCGAAACAGACGGCTCACGGTGCAGGTTCGTTACAGGCAAATGTTTGAAACTAAAGCCGCCTTAGAGGCAGCATAGCGCTCAGAAACACATCACAAGCCGCCGAGCTGTGTTGCTCATTCAGTAGTGGGGCGAGTTTATACATTTATCCCTGGCCCTGGTTACTTGACCTTGAAGATGTAGCTTAATTCCAATTTCTTCAAATGCTTGAAGCTCATAATTGGAAAACATGTTAATTTGATCGAGTTATTGCCAATTTGAAACAAATAAATTATATCTAACTAAAATCCCTATCTCCTGCTATCATGAATGGATAAAAGGTCACTTTAAATTTAAATATGACTTTAATTAACCATGCTATTTAACTAACTAAACTAACCTCTTCTCTTTTATTTGGGTCCACTTGTTTCAATAGTATTGCGAGAGATTCTAAACAGCCTTCTTTAATAAGAAAGCTGTACAGGGGAAGAGTGCATTCCTTAACGCAAATGTCCTTAACATCACTGTAAATAACTTTCACAAAATCGTCCGTTATACTTCGAAACGTTCGCAACAACAAAACCCAGGTGGTAAGCGCAGACTTCTTCACGTCGGTGCTTTCGCTGTTCAGGTGCAACTTAATCAACGAGATCAAATCATCCTTCACGTTTTCGCTCAACTGATCGCTTTTCTGTTCAATGCACTCCTGTATTTTCTCATAGGTCTTAATCGTACTTTGGACATCGTTGTTTGTGTTCAGGGTGTGCATCAGGTTTTCAATGTCATGTATGAGGGCCATTTCGGTTACACCGGCGGACCTGAAGAGGAAAAGTTTGGATAACTTCGTGAAGGTAAATAAGGTCGCGTTTAAAAGCAAACACAAACATGGATGGTGGATGTTTAACTCTTACTTACTTTCGAAGCCGGGCCGTTTACATAAATCGGGCCAAAATAATTGACCGCTCAAGAAGTAAAGTTGAGCGTAGGCTTTTCCGGAGAAGAAAATTTTTCAAACATTTTGTTTTATAACGTCTCGCTTGTTGACAGAATCTACGCGGGTTGCACTGTCAAAAATATAACCAAAAATGAAACAATTTGAGTACGTTCAGAATTAAGGATAGTTATCAAATTTTAAATGATCAATAATTTATATTAATTTTAAAGAAAATAACTTCGATTTTTATTTATTTTCAAAATATGCCTTTATTAATATTTAAACTGTATAATGAATTACACATACTGTCATCTGTCATATATGTATTATTTCTTTTTTTTATTGTTGACAATTGCGCCATCTGCATTAAGCGTTAATAAATTTTATATAAATTTAATTGCATGAAAAGGGAGATGCATAGTTAATTCTTATTTTCCTCTCTTAAACTGCTTTTTTGTTCAAGAATGTTTTCTAAGGTGTAATTAAATATTCATACCCTGGATTTGATAATGAGTGTAACCTTCAGATTTGTGGGCAATAATCCATTACGCACTAAAACCGCCGTAAAGCAAAGTTTTCGCTTCCCGCCCGCGGATTTCACTCAAGGATAGTTTGAGCCGGTTATATTTTTTCGGCTGCGGCGATTCGATGCTATCGAGAGTCGTAAACATCGGCCGGCTATTTATATGCGGAATAATTATGACGCACTCGTCGTCGGTCAAATCGGTTGGCTAAAAAAAAAAAATTGTGAAAATCATAGTTCACAGATAATAAAATGTTGCTCCAGCACATACAATCAAACGGAATAATATTTTTCTTTACTTTAGCACACTCTAACTGATTATTTATTTAATAAAACGAATTTCATAGTGTTCACAACTGTGAAGTTGGACAGGCGATCAGAGGTACCAATCTCAGTTTTACGTGCATTAAAGAAATTCTCGTTTATGAATAATTGTTCCGATAAAAGAAATTGTAAGCAAATTTATCAATTCAACAGAAAACAATTAATGAAAATGGTTCATACAAGTTTACAACAGATGTCAAATTTAACCTAACTAAAAGTATTAGGTTATGTTCATTTAATTTTTTTCTTAATTATGAGCGCAAATACATCTTGTTATTGATATTTATTTAAAATTATCATGAAGATGTGCGCTGAAGCTTTCGATGCTTGGCTCTCTTTATTCAATGAAAATGCAGCAGTTGCATGGACAGTTGAGAGAAAGGAACTTCGAAATGCTGCAATGCTTTTGAACATATTGGATTCAGAACTTAAAGGTAAGCTGCGTATTTAATTAGTGCAGTGTCTAATGTGCTACTGCTATTTAATAGAAATACATAAAGCCGTTAGCGATGAATTTTGCATGTGGCAAGAAAAACTGAATTCCATTCAAGATTTAAAAAGGTGTTCACAATGTAATCAAGTGTACGTACAAACACATTTACGAGCCCAGAATCATATCGTTTGGCCTATTTTACATTTTACACATAACTTTTTAAATAATTTAATACGTTCACTATCCAATGATCCATATGTGGTTCATGCCGCTCTTGAACCACAAGTCCGTGACTCATATGTGGGTCAGAATCATGGTTCTCATTTCTAAAAATGTATTACTTGGACGTGAGAATAATAACCATCTGTTTTTCAAGGGACTCAAGAAGACCATTTGAAGAAAAATTATTGAGATATCTGATACTGTTCTGGTTCAAATAATTTTAAGAGTCGCGTGACCCATATATGGGGCTGGAAAATCTTTGTGGCGAACATATAGCGATGTAAATGAAATTATTATATGGACAGTTAAAATGTTAATTTAATTTATAGACATTTATTATTGCAAAAACTGTTTGAAATATTGTTGCAAACCTTGAAAATTATGATTAAGAGACATTAATCTGAAATAATTCTTTAGGTTTGTAAAACAAAATTAGTTAAAACGTGACTTGTAAAATCCTAACTTGGGCCAAATCATATGATTCTGGGCTCGTATACTTTAGAATTTCAATTCAATAAGATTTGCTCTATTTTTAGTTCATCACAGCCAAAGAAGAGCTTTTCACAAGAACAAAAAGGTAAAGATTTTTAAGATCTGTTCGTTTGTATTGCTTGGAGTTACTCTAAAAGTTGTCAAATGTAGTTTTCAATCTAATTCAAAGTTTCTTTGATGCGAGAGAAACGAATTTGACTGAAAACTACATCTTACAACTTTTAGAGTAACTCCGAACAGTACAAACGAACAGACCTTTAGATGAATGAATCAGGTAACCAAAAAAGTTTTTGTTTAATAATTAAATGAAAAAGTAGAAGTATTACTAATTCATGGTCAACAAAAAACAGTTTTATTATTCAAAAATTCAAATGCATTTGTAGCTACCATTGTTCGTGTGAAGTCTCACTTACTGGATTTAGATAAAGGGAGGCCGTGGAAAGCAAAAAGTATAGCGCTAAATAACTCAATACATAAAAATCGGCTATAGAATTTCGAATAACTTCCTTAATTCTTTTTGTAGGTCTGCCACTTCTTCTTTTCTTTGTCCATACTATCAGTCTTTTGGACTAAATTTACTATATTTTGCCTTTCATGGCAAACCTTTATCTAAAATTTTAAAAATCATACGGTATAAGTAATTACCCAGTAGCGTCACTTAAACGTCGGTGTTAAGAAAAGCCGCCATACTGTTTGATACCCTTATGGAAATGTAATGCAATTTGCAAATCGGTAGTTATCAAACAAAATGGCAAATGTGACAGTTATACTCGGGTGACGCTACGGTGCAGATTCTTATAATACTTTGTCAGTGACAATACTCACTGACTTTGTCATTTATTTTTCTGTCATTGCAATAAATCAAGCTATTTTGGAGAATGATTAATTTAACATTTCGAATATGATATTAAAAATATTTCATTTAAAACAATCAAACCACTTAAACCTAAGGGAGCTATAACGAGTCTTCAATAAAAACCTATCTGCATAAATTAGTATATAGAAATTTCATTCTACAAAAAAAAGTTGCTACATTTTAAAAAAACAAAAACTTTTTTTGGTCACCGTGTAAAGTATGATCACAGAGTTCACACAAATTCACTTTTAGAAAATAGAAAACCAGAAAATTACTACCCAATAGTAGGAATAGAACCACTGCATGGTAGAAACAACCAAAATCAGGCTTCCTCAAATACAGACGCTTTTCTAAAATCAACTGGTGAAAGTGAAATTGAATTATTAAAACAATACACAGATAGATCTCCACAGCAAGAAAAAAAAATTACAGACGAAACATCCACCAGTCCGAAAATTAACAAATCTCGCAAATTTTCCAGACTAAAACGACCACGTGACATTACTAATAGTTATTCGTTGTTAGATGTAACTAGAACTCCGAAAGTAACACCAGAAATTGTTATCTGTGATAGCTTCATCAGTACGCCTGATAAAACATGTAAAGAGAATGAAACAGAAACAACTATAATAGATGTGACTCCTGAACCGCCCCATGAAACTAAAAGAATCAAGCATAGTAAGGTTGGAAATTTGTTGAACCAAAAAAAGAAATTTAAAGGACAGAAAAACAACAAAGTAACTTCGAATTCTACATTAACGCAAATTTTCTCAAACGTTGCAGCAAGTACTAAAAATGAAGAAAGTATAAAGTAAGTTGTCAAAATATTTTACTACTTTAATTAATTACACAATATATAAAAATATATCTAATACAGGGTGACTATTAATTAACCCGACAAAATGAAACTAAATAATAAGCGATGTCCGAGAGTATGGGAAAAACATTAAAAAATTCTTTCTACTTTAGTTTTCGAGAAATAATTAGCCCCAAAATTTTTATAATATTCTTTCCCAGGCTTTGAGATGAACGTTGAAATGAGCGTTGAAACGTGCATTTATAATAGCTCACCATAAAGGTGGCAAAAGTAATCGAGAAATTGCCAAAGAACTGAAATTATTCTATAAAATTATGGGTGCCCAAATACTTATGAGCGGTAGTGTATGTCCTTATGTTTGTAGAATGTGTTAGCAACTCTCATATTATTTTCCCTACAGAAATATAATTCCCATTTCTGTTTCCTCATATTTTCCGACTGGATAGTCTTTTTCTTCACTATAACCAAACCTTCCATTCAAATCTCCAATTATCATGATTCTATCACTGACCTTATCCACTTAACATCCTGTAACATTTCCCAAAATAAATCTTTCAGTTGCTCTGATTCATTTTCCGACGGCTCATAACAAATAAAAAGTTTAAACTTTTGGGATATTTCTTTAATTAATTATAAATTGTTCACAAGAATTTTTTAAACATTTTTCCCGTAATCTGTGACACCTATTCTCTTGTGCGTTTTTTTTTCGGTACAATTATTATTCACACTGTATGTATGTAATAATATTTTGTATACACAAGGATATTTCATTATCCATATTAAGTTGAAAAAATGTATACTGAGTATATAACTAACTAGTACCTATGTAGTCTATAATAATAAGTAAAATATTTATCTTGTAATAAACAGATTAATACTAAATTACTGTCGGAGTTTTTTTGATCCCAGCAATAATTCAAAATCACTCTTTATAGGGATACATTTTACTTAAGAAAGATTTAGTAGTTATTGAATATTTTTTTACTTTAATACCTCATTTTTTCAGGAAAGATGACGATTTGACTTATTGCCCAATTATCAACATAGAATCATGTGGGAAATATATTGAACAAAAACAAGATTCAAATCTTGACGATACATCAAAAAAGTAAATTATCTTATATAGTTTCATACCATGAAATTAATTAAAGGTCATTCTAAGAAATTAACATAAATTTGATGTTTTTATTTTAGATATGGTAGTGATACTGATTTGACTTATTGTCCAACTAGTGATACTAATTTAATAGATACGGTAACAAAAGCTTGCCTTTCCAAACCTCAAGGTGAAGGAAAACCCAATTGCAACACTCCTACAAAGGAAACACTGCAACAGTAAATGTGTAAAGCGAGAACAAGAATATGAAACGTTAACTTTCTTTTTCTAGGCAGGTGGTGAAGACGCCGTGCAAGTCTAAAATTCCTTTTAAATTTAAAATGAAACCGGTTCGAGGAAAAGAAAGATTGAAATTGGAGGGTTGGGACTGTGAAGAATGCAAAAAAGTTAGTTTGAGTTTTTAGTTTTTGTGATGAATACATTTTTTTTTTTCAGTTTTATGAAGGTATGGGAGAGAATGTTCATGAAGCAAAGGATTTAATGAATAAATGTTCACGACATAGAAGTAAATTTAAACCTGAAGATTATACTGTACCTGGTAAATCATATTATAGACTTCCAAGCTATTAAATAACTATTGTTAAATGTTATTATATTTATAGGTTTTTGGGATTTGAATTTTACACCAACTCAACAAACGGAAGAAAATGAGTCGACTATTTTCCATTTTTAATAAGCCGAAGCCGGTGAAATTGCGCAACGCTAAGAAAATGACGATCTCGTACTTTCTCACTTCTTATCTTACGTTTCATTTGCACTATAAAGTGAAGATCGTTATTGACCTATCAAATTGAAATAATATTTTAGTTCTCCAGTTCAGTTTGATATGTGTGTCTATTTAATGTATTGATTATTCAAAGTTTATTTTCGAATTATATGCTCCGTCAATTTTTTATTATGTTTAAATGTAAATAATGTGCCACAACTTTCTACAGGAATTATTCTAGAATATTCTTTTTTTATGAGAAAATGTATATTTCAATATGTAAAGTAAATATTTATAATTAGCAACTATTTTTAAATTTTCCAAAAAACATTGCAGTTGCAAATAAGTAATAAATAAAAGTCTATTTTATTTAGTATTTTTATAATTGTTTAGTAAAATATTTACATTGTCTTCAAACTTAAAACTACTTTCTGATTTTTGACGTAGACTTAATTTGAGAATTTGTACTACATCACAATCACATCTATCCAAATCAGTCGTCAAATCCTGTACATTTGCAACTGAAACGAAATATTGTAAAAGTTCTACAAAACAAGATACGTCTTCTTTTAATAATTGAATAATATTACATAAGCACACAAAGATGTCACTGTTGTATGATATACTTAATACAGGAAAAATTATGGTAAAAGCTTCTACATAAAATTTGAAATTTTCATTCAAAGGTAGTAAATTGTTTTTCCTAGAAAAATGTGAAAATATTTGAGAAAATACAGTGATTAGTTTGCTTGAGTGCTTCTTGACGGCGCTTAACAGTCGATCGTTTTCTGAAATGTTAATGTATGCACAGAGATTTAAAATAATTTCCATAAGATATGTTAAAACAGTATGTTGATCTGCCTCCCACTCGCACTCATCTAAACCATCATCTTCACTTCCAGTCCTTGAAACCGTAATATAAGCATTAATTGAAGAGTTTAAAGTTGCACCCCTTATTAAGTTTTCTTCCAACTTTGCATCAACTGTTATTTTTGAGACCACATCTAACGTTAACATCAATAATTCCTTATTTGTTGAATTAGTTAAGATAAAATTTATTTTATCTATCACATCTGCAGTTATGAAGTGCAATGACTGATTTTTAAAAGACAGAGCTTTAATAAAACGCATTATTTGTATTAAAATTAAATGATCGTCGGTATTTAGCCAGCCTAAAATAACTTCGATTTCTTCTGTTTTAATTTCTAGGGGGCTCTCAGAGCAAACTATGTTGGCTAAAATTCCGACGACAATTTCAACGAACCGAGGCTCATTGTATTTCAAAAGTCCTGTACAAGCCAAAGATGGAAAAGACAGTTTATACAAATATTCACAGACGTCTTTCTCCACTGTCATGTCCCAGAGGAAACACAGATCTTCCTCGACTTTTTCATTCCAAGTCATATCGCTCAAATACAGAAGCGTTTTGATCACAAACGATTCGCTGTACATTGTATCACCAATTGCATCACCACGTAATTTTGTTATCGTATCCTTGTCTATCTCATCCGAGTTTATGTTACTTCTTACACTTACAGGAGGAGTCAAATTAGATTCTTCTTGTTCAGTGTCCTCTTTGTGGTCATCTTCCTTGAGTTTGCAATGCATGATTTCAGGAGATTCACTATTTGCGGAAATTTGGTTTTGATCCATATTTTAGTACTTTTACATTAGTAATTTGTTAATAAGTATTTTAACATCATACGACAAATTATAACATTATGAGATTTTTATAGGTTAACACATCGAATTATGATCGAATTCAGTGTTGCCAGATGTTGAAAAATAATTGCGGTAGATTGGACCTAATAGGGTGCGTTTCATTTGCACGCTCACACGCTTTAAGCGCTCACGCTTGTAAGCGCTGTTTTCTGTTGTTTCCTTTGGCGTTTAGTCGCTTAAGCCGTTATACGCAAAGGTGTTTCTTTTGACTTTTGTTCGCACAACGAATTCATAACCTTAAAAATATAATTTTAGTAGTGAAATTGATCCATTCATAGCTGCTGCAGCTGTTTCTGAAGTGTAATGTTTGTTTATAATCTGACTATGATTAGCTGATCTTCTCATACACGTCTCATACGTTCCGTTAGGGGCATAAGCCCTTACGCTTTTGCTGCCCTACCTCCATGGAATAAGCAATTGTGAGCGAAAACTATGACGTCATATGACGTTATCATTTCGTCAGCTGGCGCTTTGTAAGCGTTTGCAAACCCAAACGGAATGGTTTAAGCAACGCTTATTAGCGCTCAAAGCATTTAAGCGCGCAAATGAAACGCACCCATAATAATAAACATGGTAGATCTGAACTAAAAAGCGGTAGAATTTCAAATATTTATATAAATAATTAATTTTTTATTTTGTTTTGTTTTCTTTTTTGTAATGTTTTAAGATGACCGTAGGGAATAAAATAACTCCATAGTCTTCATGTAAACTGTGGAACAAAAGTATGGACACCTCTAAAGGCAATTTTTGGCGACATACCGGTATCATTGTGTTACAACACTTTTAACATACCGCTCCATTTTAGCGAATGATACCATTGGCGGAGAGCAATAGTATGACGTATAATATGACGCAGTTAAAATACTTACTGCATCGCAGTGTTGCCAATGTGGTGGATTTTCCACTAGATCTGGTGGTTCGGAACCTTCGTTTAGCGACAGGTTTTCTCCTTTCGCGGTTAGTGGAATTTTTGGTGGTTCTCTTCATGTAACTATTTCGCATTATAAAAATTAAAGCTCATTTTTTTAGTTTCTAAAGACTAACTTTTTCTTCTCGTATGTATTTCAGTGATTTTTATAAACGTATTTGTGTAGGCATTTTCGTTAATTAATTGTTTGTCATGTATCATGACAAACAAACTTACAAATGTCATGTCACTTTTGGTCACAGGTTACAACTCACAACAGTCACAGTCAGACCGTATCACATAATATACTCAGTTAATCAGTTTTTGCTAATTGCGGATTTGATCTTTCTGGTAAATTAAATGGCTAAGCATACTTGACGTAGATTAAAAATTATCCTTATATTGCATACTGCAGATTCGGCAATGTCAAGACCAAGACCACAGTATACATAGAAATTTCGTTAAGTATGGTTGAAAGATCCTACTTTGAAAGACTGGATAACTGTTAAACTGATGAAAAAGAATAAAAAATCGTTATTATTTGCCAAACAATGTAATTTTGAAGATTTTAGTGGAAATCTGGTAGTTTCTATACATTGTTCACGACCTATTTAGACTCTAGAGGGCCATGCTTTTTTTTCGTTAAGTTACGTACATGGATTTTGATAGAACTCAAAATGTGACAAATGTAAAATTCTGACACTTTAACGTCAGTCCCATCGACTATATTGCTTCTTATACTCTACGTTGGCATGAAGAAAGTAAAATAATAGCATTAAAACAAATAAATTACTTGTGACTTTGTAATACTAAGTCAAAATGCTCAAAATCATCAATATTTTTTTGTGTCAGTTTTCAAAAATATAACCATCAAATTAAAATGGAACATATTCACTTGGAAGTACCAACAAAAGTGTCACCCTAACATGGCCTACTCTGAGTCTAAAAAGATCGTGAATGGATTATACCGAGTGACTTTTAATGATTGAGACTTATTTTATTAGATTGGCAACACTTTTCAATTTTTATGTTGGTGTGCTGGATTTTCAAATTCAAAATATAGATTTAGGTTAGTGCACTAGATTGTCAAACTCAAATAAATTCGTTTATTGTCGAATCAAGAAAACCAAATAAATAAGATACTTAATTATCACAATTTATTACCAAAATGGTTTTGAGCACAGAATAAAATACATTTTTAGTAATGGCTTATTTTCGAAGCGGAGTACAAAATGAAAATGGGCACATTCAGCAGACCCGAAAGTTGTGTAACTGTTGAACAAATTTCTGCTGAATGCGACCTCATGAGGTTGATGAGTTGGAGGGTTCGCCATTTTTTGTAGCGTAACTTCTCCGCTACCTGACTGGAACATGTTACGATGAGTGAACTTCATTCAGCAGAAATAAGTGTTCAGTCTCAACTGTTGGATCAGGAACTGTTACTGATATGTTCTGCTGAATCAGCCCAATAGTAATTGAATTTATTCACAGCAGCATACCTATGACGATTTCATTGAAATATACCCTGAACAACAAATTGAGTTTAGTCTTTTTTCACAACACTGTTTTAGAATAGCCGTCCTCCATTTACAACAAACACGAATCGATTCAAATTCACTTAAAAATCATTGATTGCATTCCATCTAGTTATTCAGTTGGCGACCAATGATAAGGAAGTGATTGAATTTCCCCTCCCGCCCACCGTACTGATCAAGCTGGTTTTCTAAATCAGTTATCAGTTTCATGTGATTTCATACGTATTTTGAGGTTATGTTAATTTTAGTTCCAAAACATCATTCCTTTTATGAGTCTCTCTATTCACTTTAAGTCAGTTCAGTTCAAAATCGGTTAATAAATGAACGTTTCTTGCAAACCGGTAATGTAAAAAAAAGGAAAATTCACTGATCGCCCCACTATAATAACACTCGATATTGTACAAAATGTTAATGATACTGCATAACAGAATCCTCATGTTTCCTATACAAATCCACTTGGAAGATCTTGAAAAAACACCTTCATTTCCAATCATATAAATTTTCAATGGTTCGACAACTTCACCCACTCGATTTTCTTCAATAAATTCAGTTTTGTCAGTGGTATAACAATAATCTGCTAAATAATAGTGACCAACAAGATACAACTTTCTTTGCTGATAAAGCCTGGTTTCATCTCTCTGAGTTTATCAATTCACAAAATTTCAGGACTTGGTCGGAACATAACCCTTTAATGTGATTGATGTAAAGGCACTACATCCACTTAAAATTGGTGTTTGGGTGGCAATGTCTTGGAGAATTATTGGACCAATATTCTTCCGAGAAACAACCCCTATAGATATCAGAGACTTATGTTGGATACATTTATAAACCAGTTAGATGACACTGAATTAGCAAATGGCTACTTTCAACAAGATTCCGCCACTGCTCACACAGCACGAACCACAATAAATTATTTAGAGGAGTTTTTCCCAGGATGTTTAATCAGTGCTGGTTGGTGGCCTAATTGCTCTAATATTCAATTAAATCCGGACTTCTTACTTCCTTATTTCAATAATTTGGTATTCAGAATACGTATTAAACAATTTGGAAGAATTGCAGCAGGCAACTGCAAATATCGGACAACCTAAAACGTTAATAATGTCTTCAATAACATATCTCAAAGGATTCGGTACTGCTTACGCAAATGGGGCTTGATGATTTGCTCTAATATTCAATTAAATTTGAACTTCTTATTTCCTCATTTCAATAATGTGATGTTCAGAATACGTATTAAACAATTTGGATGAATTGTGCAGCTGGCAATTGAAGAGGCAATTGCAAATATCAGACAACCTAAAACGTTAATAATGTCTTCAATAACTTATCTCAAAGGATTCGGTGCTGCTTACGCAAAGGGGGCTAACATTTCCAGGTCTTGAATAATAATAATAATCTGTTAAACAGTTTTCATCATCAATGTAAACATCAACTCTAACCTATAGCTACGCATTCCCGCAAAATTAACGAACTTTCAAGTAATGCCAATTCCTCAGTGTTCCCAATATACTAATTTGCTTCAATCATTAAAAGTCACTCGGTATATCACTAATTGGTGGGAGACTGCTTTCCATAGTTGGCAACACAGGTTTATGAATGAATTTGATTAACCCCAAATTACAAGAGATAGAAAGTTGGCGCTACCTTCTCGATACAGTAACCTTAGAAAGAGATAAGGTTACTGTATAGACTTGAGTTACTTGGGTCGCATAATTTTCGAATGCAGAACAAATAACCAGGTTTAATATATTAACGCTTTTCCAAGGACCTGACTGCTCCGACTGAATTTCTGAAAACGCCTTTAGTGAGCAGCAGAAACTGGTCACCAAATCCTATTCTCCAATACGAAACTTCTAGGCCTATGTTCTAGGCTTCTAGCCCGCTCAGTAAGCAGATTAGACGAGAAACGAATGTTAGCATGACCAACGGTAATGACTCTCCCCAGTAAAATTTCATGGATGTTTCAGATAAACTTGTTTTAAAATTATGAAATTAAGAACCTAGTTAAACTGCAACAGTTTGAAAATAAATTTGATTCATTTAAGAGAAGAAACATCACGTGAAGCCGTGAAGTGAAAGGGAAAGTATTATTTTAATGTTGGTGTTGGTCCATTGGTCGTGTTAACGGAGCACCAAACATAACCTTAATTGTTTGAAAGAAAAACCCGCCAAAACTAGTCTCAAGTATTTGGTGATATTTTTTTGGTATTTACGGATTTTAATAATATGAAAACTGTCGAATTTAAAGAAGAAACTCTACCCGATTTGCTTCCCTTGTATTACAAAAGGTTATTTCCGTATGGAGCTTTCTTCAGGTGGCTTAGTTATGGTAAGACCGATTTTGGCAGATGAAATGAAAAACTTTTAATCGCATAATTTGTAGGCGACGAATCCTATTTTTCTAAAAGGGAAATGTCGTTTACATTGCGAGGTGATGTATACATAAGGTACATGTCGTTTTACAGCGTACAAGAATTAATGCAAGAAATGCAAAAGCACAATCCCGTTAAAATTGATATCGGTGCTGTGTACACATGTGCCCCAGTTGAACGAAGAAAATATAAAGTATTTACACCTGTAGAAAAGGAGTTGGTTTTTGATATTGACATGACAGATTACGATGAGGTCAGAACCTGCTGTTCCGGTGCTGACGTTTGCGTTAAATGTTGGAAGTTTATGGTGATTGCTTGTAAAGTCTTGGATGCGGCGTTGCGAGAGGATTTCGGCTTCGAACATTTACTCTGGGTGTTCTCAGGGCGTAGAGGCGTTCACTGTTGGGTTTGCGATAAAACCGTCAAAGGGCTTAATGACACAGAGAGGTCAGCAATTGCCGAGTACTTACAGATTATAACCGGAGGTGCACAAAGTACAAGGAAGGTATTTTTACCAGGGGAGAAAGTACATCATTCCATTAGAAGAGCTTTGCAAATTATAAATCCATATTTTATTGATATGATGATCAAAGAACAAGATATTTTAGGCACGGATAAGGGTTTAAAGACATTTTTATCTATGATAGATGATGAAACGGTGAGAAAAAGTTTCGAAAGTATAATGTTGAAAGTTAAGAATTCTGAAGAGAGGTGGAATGAATTTAATGCACATTTGGACTCATTATTACAAAAGGTATACCTACAGGATTACAAAGAAACATTGAAAGTGATAGAAAATTTACTTTCTTTTGTTGTTAATAAATGTAAAAAAAATTATCCATCTGTTTTTCCATCTGGAAGGAAATTGGAAAAATTTAACAAAAACATTCATTAAAAAATTACTTGGAAATTTTTTTTGCATTTGCAAATACCCATTGCCTTCAATAGATTATTTTTTATAACCAATAAATTGCTCAGTTTTTCTCTATCTATGAATGTTCCTTTATATTTATTTTACATTGTTCAAGTATTTAATGATTACAGCAACAAATCCCGAAAAATATGAGAAATTTAAAAGAAGAATTGATGATATATTATACCTATCCCAGATTAGACATAAATGTAACAAAGGGCTTAAACCATTTACTGAAAGCACCATTTTGTGTTCATCCAAAATCAGGGAAAATATCTGTGCCTTTTTCTGCGAAAGTCGTCGACAAATTTAATCCAAATTTGGTCCCAACAATCACGTAGGATTCATTTTACATAAAAAAATTGTATTTATTGCAAACGAAATTTTTCAGTCTTCTTGCCGATGAAATTAATGAGTTTGATGCCACTACTAAAAAACAAGATGAAGCTTTTGAAGATGGAACACAAGAAGTAACTTCTTCCACCACCACCACTACAAAAGTTAGAGATTATAAGAAGACCAGCCTGTTAAAACCTATGAATATATTTGAAGAATTTATTCGTACTATGGAGAGAAGTGTGAATGCAGAAAGTTTAGATTTTTAACTCTAGAAATAACAAATATTAATAAAATTACTTATTAAAAGCAAATTTTCAATACATACCCTTTATTTGCAATATGATTTTTATATGTTGCAAGTATGCAATAACATTTATTAATCATCTAATCAAAATTAACAAACGATAATAAAATTTTGTAATAATAAAATACATTTATAACATGAGATATGCCTTACTTAGGTACATATAGGCTACTATATATTTTGGTCATAATTTTTCCACATGAAATTGTTATTGTACGGGTTAAATTGACATTCACATCTTTAACTTTGCTTCTATACAAATATTTTATGAAGTGACTGTCACTTAATATCTTATTTGGTTTACTAACACGTAGAGATCGGGTGATATAATGGATGTTTGCCGTCATTAGGCAGATATATGACGTGAAGTCAGTACAAATAATTTAATTTAAACACCAGTTTGACGCTAAAACGTACATACAAGATTAAATAACTCGTTGCTATATTGTTCTCACAAACACTGATTATATTGGTGTTCAATTTAAAAACTCTCGTCACACATATCTATATGGTGTTAGTATTCTAAGCAAAATTGTTTTCACTAAATTGTTTACACGAATTTAATCACAGAAATCTCACAGCAAAATATACAGCAGTGAATTAGAATTTGTAAAGTTCTAACAGTAATTATGTCATACATTTCAATAAGTTCCTGCACATAATAAATTTGCAGTGTCATTCAGTCTTGATGAATTGCAATTTACATGCTGCAAAAAATTAGCAACTTTCACCTATTATAAACGTTTCTAATGACCTTTAAAACATGACATTGAATTTATAATAAATATGTATATCTGTACTGTTTAATTGTCGGAGATTTTCAAATTATTTTTAAGAGGCAAGCTTAGAATAAAAGTTGCTTAAAAGATTATATCAATTATGTGCTGAGATTGTGCGTTTTACTGACTTATTGTTTTGCCTTCGTGAATCTTCAGTTTTCACTAACAGTTTATAAAAAAAGGGATTATGATAATCGTAAACGCATTGAAATGGTTTTTCAGCTTAGGTCAAAATTCAATTTACTAAATGCTTAATCCATCGGTGCGCTTTCAAGTATTGCATGGCACACACGGAGGTGCTTTAGTCTGTTCTCTCACGTAATCCTGAACGTTAAATCTATTGGGATCGTGCTGGCCACTTTGACGAAATTTTAGTTCTCTGGAAAAAGGAAAGAAATTTAGAGTGAATCACAGTTATTACTCCTATTAATTAATTGAAGAAAATTCGAACGCACCTAGCAACCGCGAGAAATGCTAGATCAACATTCTGGCCACTTTTTGCAGACGTCTCCATGAAGGCCACATTGTATTCTCTTGCTAATCTTTCACCGTCTTCTCTTCGAACTTCCCTGTTTGGGCCACAGTCCGCTTTGTTTCCTGGCAAAGAACAAACACAATTTTAATATGTACATATTTTGAAAAAAAAAATATGTACATATCTAATTGTATCATTAAATGTTTGAAAATTTTGTTGGAAATAATAAACAAAGCAGAGCTTGTGAATGACACGTGTGGCATTCAATTGAAAATATTGTGAATGTCGAAGACTATAGAAATATGCATAAACATGTCCTCGAAAACGTGGACAATCGCGAAAACGATTTACTCCGATATAAGAGTAAACAACCTGTGTATCTCTGCAGTCCACGTGCGGGAAAAAAAAACTATTTAAAATTTTTGTCAAACAACTTACCCAACAGCATAATTACGACGTCATCCTGGGCGTATTCGCGGATTTCTCCCAGCCAAGCTCTAATGTTATCAAAACTCGTTTTATTTGTTACGTCGTACAGTAGCAGTAAAGCTAAAATAGTTAATGTTATGGCATGTTTTTTAATGTTATTTTTAAAGGGCAAATTTTTTGAACGTACCATGAGCATCTCTGTAGTATGCGTGGGTGACGCTCCTGAAGCGTTCTTGGCCGGCGGTGTCCCAAATTTGAAGTTTCACTCTGGTTTGGTCCACAGTTACTACTTTATTCTACACAGAGAAATGTATCAGCATTTTTATACATTCTATTGTTTTAGCAAAATGCAAAATGTTTCAGAGAAATAAAGTTCTAAAATATGTTTCAGAAAATAAAATTTCAAAATGTGTGAAATAAAGACAGTAATAAATAAATAATAAAACATAGTAATGATGAATAAGTACCTAGTTCACAAGTAATTAAAAACACTGATTAAGGTTGTAATAGTATAATGAGGCTTGTAAATTACTTTATAATTTATGTTAATTAATAGGCAGTTTAGAAAATTTTGAATACATATCTAACACAAGTAGAAAAAATAATGAGATAATTTTTAGAAAATTGTATAGAAAATAAATGAGAATGATTTTTTAAGCAAATTATATATATACAGGGTGATTCTTGATTAGATGACCAAAACATGCAATAAACGTTTATGGTGTGACGCAGAGAATCGTCGTTCACGTTCACTCGTAAAACTTGACCTTCAATTAATAGCACACAATTGATGATGAATGCGTAGTACAAGTGTATTAACTACTAGTAGATTAATTAAAATTGATGGGCAAGATTATAAATGGAATCTCGAGAGCAGAAAACTAGAGGAGTGTCATAGTCACACTACCAAAAAACGAATAAGACTAACTAAAACAGGTGAGAAGAAGACGACCAAAGCAATGAACAAGGACATGAGTATGAAAGCAAGAGAAGAAAAGGAGCAAACTGCGCAGAAAAAGGCAAGCAGAGAAAGGAAAAGGAAAGAAAATAAAGAAAAACACACATGAAGTATTGGAGCAAATAAAAAGGAAAGATGGATTACAAAAATGGGAACGTGGAATACACGAGGCATAAGCGGGAAGGAACGTGAACCAACACAAAAATTGGAAAAGGCGAACATAGAGTTTACCGGAATCACAAAGACGAAGAAAAAGAGATCAGGGATGTTGGAAATGGAGAGAGGATACTAGTTGATATGGTCGGAAGTAAACGAAGATGAACATGCAAGGGCCGGAGTGGCACTAGTAATAAAGTAAATAATAATGAATAATGAAAAGAGTGAATCAAGAAAGCTTCGTAAGTGAAAGAATTCTGTCAAAAAACAGCAGAGAGGGAGCAGAAGACCACACAATAATAGTAGCACACGGATCGACCGAAGACGCAAAACATACAGAGTTACAGATGGAAATGGACAAAAATCGAAACAAAGTAATAATAATGGGAGACCTAAACGGCAGAGTAGGCAACAACAATAAAGGAGTAGAGGGATATATGGGGAAACAGGGAGAAAAAGGTAGAAATAGAAATGGATCATTGCTAACACATACTTTAAACACAAAGATATACACAAATACACGAGGGAAGTCAGAAGCCGTAAAGATCGATGATGGACTATTTTTTGCTAAGCAGGGAACTGAACAATAGAATTAAAGACATCAAAGTCAACAGAAGTTTAGAGATAGGAAGCGACCATTACATGCTTGTCATGAGATGGCAAAACAAAAGAAGGCAAGAGAAAGAAAAAAGACACATCGTAAAACGAAAGATCAGATGTTACAGGCTGAAGGAACCGTTGGTCAGGCTAGAATACCAAGAACATGTGGAGCGGAACTTACAAGAATTAGACCCACAAGCTCCGGTTGAACAGTTAAGGTAGGCGGCCACTGAACACGAAACTAAGTTTTTTGAAAATTAGATCCAACGTAATCTCACGCGGAAGTGGCAACTGAAGCTAAGGGAAGCGAAATTAGACTAGCAAAGATATAAAACAATGTTTATCTTCGCTCGGTTGCCTCGTCCATGTAAGATTACGTTGGATCTAATTTTCAAAAAACTTAGTTTCGTTTAGCGCGCAGTGGCCCGTCGCCTTTATGGACAAACTTTAGAGACTCTATCTTAACAGCGGCAGAGAAATCGTGTGGATCAAAGAGAATCTCGAATAGAAAGGTTCAAAGGTGACATTGGTGGAATGATGAGATCAAGAATGCAGTTAAAGTAAAGAAACAATGTTGGAAAAAGTATATAGCCACACAAACACAAGAAGACTACGAGAAATACAAAAGGATACAAGAGGAAGCAAGTTAAGATACTGGGTAAAAATAAAGAAAAAAAAATGGAATTCGGAGAAAAAATCAAATCAGCCTTTGAAGAAAACCACAAGCTGTTCTACAGTGTAATAAGAAAAAAAAACACCAAGAAATAATAAGAACCCTGAAAAACATAAACAACGAGAATGGGGACATTATAGTGGAAAAAGGTGAAATTATGGAAAGGTGGAGAAGATATTTTATGAATCTACTGGAGGGGGAGGAGACAGCATTCAGAACAATAAAACCTGGAAAAGCCCCGGGATGTGACAGCATAACGGCTGCTATGGTAAAGGCAGGAGAGAATCAGCTGTTGAAACCTATGCATTTAATCATGAACAAGATCCTCAACTCAAGCACAGCACCAACAGACTGGCAAACAGGCATTATCGTACCATTACACAAGAAGGAGGACACTAAGGAATGTAAACATTACAGAGGGATTACACTACTCAGCTTAATAGTAAAAATGTACGCCAGAATAATGGAAAAAAGAGTACGACAAACATTAGAAGAAACATTGGAAGACACTCAGTTTGGATTCAGATAATTTTCATCATAAGGTAATTAATCGAGAAAATAATGGAAAGAAGAGAGGGGCTTCACCTCTGTTTCATAGACATAGAGAAAGCTTTCAACAGGGTAAAGGAGTCAATATATGGGCAATCTTATGGAAAAGAGGAGTCGACGAAAGAACAATTAGTGGCATAAAGTGTTTGTACAAAACAACGAGGAGCGCGGTTAGGATCCACAATGAGGAATCCAAACACTTTGTGACGACGCAAAGGGTTGCATCCTAAGCCCCATATTGTTCACAGCAGTTCTTGACGAAGCAGTTAAGGAAGCGAAGAAGCAGGTGAAAGAATACAACATAGGATATTGGAATATGGAAATGGTACGAATACCGGAAACTGCCTACGCCGACCACATGGTCCTAGTGGCAAAAGATGAAAAAACCCTCAATGAAAATGTGAACAGATACAGTACAAGTCTGAAGAAAGCTAACATGAATATAAACAGGGAAAAGACAAAGACCATGGTGATAAGCCGATAGAACAAAAACCACAAGATATACTTGAAAGAGAAAAAACTGAGGCTGGTGGAAAGTTTCAAATACTTGGGGACTACTCTGACGAAAGACGGGAGATTCGATGAGGAGATAAAAAGAAGGAAGGAAGATTCTTCAACAGCATCAAGAGTAACTTCACAAACAAAAAGAGATACCCAAACAAACCAAGAGTTCTTTAAAAGGATAGCGGCCCCAATATTTCTACGGGTCGGAAGTGTGGTCAATGACAAAGAAAGAGAAAGAGAAAATACAAAGTTCAGAAATGAGATTCCTCAGAAGAATAGATAACAAGGCAAGATTAGATAAAATAAGAAACAGTGAAATAAGACGAAATCTGAACCCATACAATCCAGAATAGAAGAAGGGCATTGAGATAGCTGGCGCACGTTATAAGGATGGGGAAAGACAAGATGGTGAGAAGATTGTTCGAAGCCAAATCAATGAAAAGAAAACAGAAAGGAAGACCTAGAAAATGCTGGATGGAGAAAGTACGAGAAGTGGCGGAAAAAAGAAACATAAACTGGGAAGGAATTAGAGGACAGGTGCAAGATAGAACGGCATGGAGAGAAGCATGAAAAAGAATCCCGACACACACGTAGAAACTCAACTCTTGTTCCACCCGACACCCGTGGGAGTATAAGGGTCAGGATTAAGTAAGTAAGATTAATTAAAATCAAAGATGTAAACTTGCGGACAAAAAAACTGACTCACTCTTTTTTTGTATTGTAAATTGGCTTTCGATCTGTCAACGTACCTAGTAAATGATTAGAGACGTCATATTGTGTCGCATTTAATTTGCTGCCTTGAATAATGGTCTACTTAAATGAAGTTCAACTTACGTGTGTCGTCACTAATACAGAGGTGAAGGGAAAACTAGAATAGAAATGTAACACGACATTTAGTATAACCTTAAAAACTGCAAGGCTGGTACACAGTATGTAAATATAATCAAAACGTCATTAAATTTCAATGTGACGGGTCACTTTTTTTGACCGCAAGTTTACAAAACCGAAATACATACATCGAAGCGAACAATAATTTACGGCAGGTAATTCCGTCGCTTTAAAAAATAACACACCGAACGCACGTATTTAATTGTGTTAGACTTGGTACAAATTTGTGTTAAATTGTTTTTTTTTTTAAATTATTTTATACAATTTGTGTGGAATAATTTACTTCAGATGATTTGCATGCGTTTGTCAAGTAAATAACTTGGAATTCGTATTTAGCTGATCATGTCAATAACGTTTAAAGGTCAAGTTCACGCCCGACGCCGCGCCGTAACAGTCATAAAACTATAAGAAACTTCCATGACTGTATTTATTTCATTCATCTGGTGCTCTTACATATTAAATCATAGAGCATAGAATTCATAGGGTCTTTTTTAAAATACACAAACATACAAGGGCGTATAAATAAATAACTAACGTAACTTTAGAAATTGTCTATCATTACTTGATTTTTATAATGTTTGATTTTTGAAACAATTAAAGGCGTCTGTTAGTTGTCACTTGACACAGCTTATCAGTTGCTCACCCGGAAATCAATGCCGACTGTAGAGATGAAGTTTCCGGCAAGGAAGAGCCCGTCTCGAAATCGAACTAGCAGGCACGTCTTCCCCACACTTGAATCTCCTAACAGCATAACCTGGTGCAGTCATTACGATACAGTTTTCGCAAATTTATTTATTTTTTGATATAATCACGATACCTTTCCGGAATAATCATAAAATTCCGTCTCGTCCCTCTTGATTGAAGGCCTGCGTGTATGGACAGAGCCATTTGTTTGTTCTGGCACAATTGGTCTGTACTTCTTCACACTCTGACCGTTATCGAAATCGTCGTAAATCCGCTGAGGTTTCACTCGCACGACACGTCTGTAGTTTTCTTGCTCGTTAATCATTTTTACGAATTTTCCCACCCGGATTGGAAGTTAGGTGCGGAAAATGTCGCGGCACGTTTCGCTTTTAAGGAAATGTTTAACGACGGCGAAGTTTTTGATAAGGACTGCATTATCTGCGCGGTAAAAAATTCACTTTCAAGGACGAGGAAACGTAAACTCATAATATGTAAAACTGAATGTGTCTTTTAATTGGATCATATAAAACTAAAGTTTCTTATACAATGTCTGATTTGGCAATTTATTTCATATTAATAGGTATGTACCGTAAGGAGAAAGATGAAATAATTCAGCAAATTGGATAAACCAGAGTAGCCAATAGTGGTTCCGCTCAATTATCTGGAACCGTTAGAAAATACAGCCTGGAGAAAAGTCTGAAACACTTTAAATATAAGCTAAAATATTTCCTTTTTGCAAAAACGTTCGAATACTGCAAAAAAATGAAAACATAATTTGATTTTTTCAGCATTTGCTTTTAGTGGAATCTTTAGTGATTATTTAAGCAAACGCCTATTGGCAATTGAAAGATTTTTTTTTGAAATAAACGCTATTTAAAAATAATGAATTTGTAATAAAAAACAGAAATTTCTATAAGAAGTAAAATAATCTTTGCATTCACAAAAGAAAAAAGTTAAAAAAGAATTTTACACCGAAATCTGAGGAAATTGAAAGATAAGATGAAAAAACAAACTGAGATATCTTTTGCAATAATTAACAATTTTTCCGCTCTTTAAAACTTATATTTACTTTTTTATTTTTAATGAGCGTCAATTTCGAATAGCATTAAAAATAATTAGTATACCATCTCTGGAGTTTTATAAATACATTAATTTTCACAAAAGAATTGTTTGCTTAACATAAATAAAAAGACTTGCCCGTGTATATTCACGAAAAAAGTGCAGAAATAAATACAAGCAAGTCCAAGTAGAAAAAATGGTATATTTTTTCATCCATAGAAGTGTGAATAAAAAAAGAAAAGAAAAGGGAAACAACAAAATATTTTTCTTTTGCGTTCTTACGTACGAATAAGACTAAAACACTAACTTCAAACACATTTTATAAAATTTTTAATCACGTGTAAGAATAGAATTAAAATAGAGTTCTGTTATCAGCACTAAACTCATAAATTTCACGCACTCGGCACAGGAAACCGTTTGTATTAATAAACTGGAAACACATTCGGTAGCCGATATACATATCTGTATATTAAAGAATATCAATAAATTTCGATCGAACAAAACATCCGAGCACTGAACATAAATAGAAATCAATTAATTCCGATCGCGAATTTTTCCGGCGCAAATTTTTCCGAATGTCGCGATGCAGACAATTGTCGAGCACGAAATCGCTGTTAATAAGCTCTTTGATTTCCAGCTGAGGTTCTGTATACAAGCTCCCGTGTTTCCATGGCTACTACGTTTGTATCATCCCTCTCCGAATTAACGACTTGTTTGCTCTGCTCACTAATTATCACGAGTTTTGCACTTGCAGATTTCCCCAAATTTATTCTGCACTGGATTTTGTAAATTTATTATAATTTCAATTGCTAATAATATAACCGCGGTAGCAAGTAAATGCAAGTTTATGATTACATCCAAACGAAAATAAAAAAAAGCTCGGTCAATAACATCAAAGGAGTTTTTTTACAAAAGTGAATCTGTTGGCTAAATGAATAGAAGACTTCTTTTCAAAGTTAAAATTACATGAAATTGATTGTAACCTGGAAATGCTGCCTAAGGAACGATTATTTATTTAAAATGTACTTACATTGTAAATTTTAATTTGGCATTTTAAAAAAGATGCAAAAAGGATATGATGAAATTTTAGACGGTCAACAAAGTAAAGGATAATGCTAAATATTATAAAATAATTTTGTTTCATTTTTAAGAGTACTGAAATATTTGAAATACAGTAAAACTCGGATATAACGGGGGCTCAAGGAACCACACTTATTGCTCGTTATAAATGAAAAAAATATATGCATTGTGTGATATATATTATGAACACCAAAGGAATCTGGGACAACTCTACACCTGCATTTTTGAGTTTATTTCATAAACTAATAAGTTTGAATACAACTTTAAACAATCCGTTTTGCTAGTTCTATGGTAACACAAAAAATACACAAAAGTAAACAAAGGAATAATTTTTTTTAACAATTAATTCGTTGTATTTAAATTTTTTGTGGGACATAGTACTATCACAGTCTACATACAGTCTTGTCACTGGCGCTAGTTTCACGTACAAAATTCTTGGAAATTCGTAGTTTGGTTTACCGGCTTGGTTCGGGCAACTTCAAACACTGCAAGACTTTAAATTTAAATTGTTTGCGCCACGTAAGAATCAACGCACGGAAGAATGCGCAGTGGTTGCATTGAAGACACAAAGATCAAAGGTACCGACGCCAAGAACAGACTGTGTAAACTGTGGTACTATATCAAACAAAAATATATTTTCCAATTTTTTGATATTATGCTCGTTATATGCAAGGTAAAACAAAAAAAATACAAAATTGGCCTTTATAAGCAAGTGCTCGTTTTAAACAAATATTTATGTATGTAATTTACCATATCAAGAAACGGGACTTTTCAATTTCCTCGCTATATCCGAGTTCTCGTTATAACCAGTGCTCGTTACAAGCAAGTTTCACTGTATGTATAAAAATAAAATCTTTATCTTTTTTTTTAAATAAATTTTGTTATGCCTGGTATGATAAAGCATTCTTTAAACTCTTGTTATGTAATACAGGGTGTAATTGATTAAGTTTCACTTATTAATACTCTAAGTTCTACATCACGTAAAAGGATTAATTCACAAGAGCACATCATCTGTTGTTTGAAAATCTGTGCTTCTTCGTGAGATATACGTACGGCGAATGCGGTTTTATAAACACATCGTAAAACAATAAAGCTCCAGCAAAATTCACTGTCACTGGGACAATGTCGCCTATAAGTAATTCGATAACGGAAGAAATTTCTAAATATCCACTCGCCTTGATTACTGAATTAATTGATTCTAAGCCAACTTTTACGTATTCTTAATACAAACTTAATATAAACTGTTTCACTAGATAATCGACAATATTTACATCACGACATTCCATACTTTTAAACACACTAAAGGCCGGTATTATAGCAAGAGTTTAAAAGTGCAGTTTAGGCTAAAGGTAAAATCTAGAGTAGGCGGTACAAAGAAAATGTATGTGTGTGATTAAATAAAAAGTCAACAAATTTGACAGCCCATGAATGTATTACATTAATTAATTCAGTTAATCACAGACATTGCACCGTTTACTCTAATCTGATTTTTTTTGCTCACTTTTTATTAACAGTAAGTTCTCTTCAACCACCGATTGTCGTTTAAACTTAGAACAGAAGGTAGGTATAAAACGGGGATATCTTAAAATCTGAAGTTTAACTGCCAAACTGCAGTTTAAATTAATGCTATAATACTCTTTGGCTGGGTTTCTCAGTCCTAGTTTAACTTCTAAACTCATGTTTATTCCCACGGTAGCAATTATAAAAACAATTGTTCCTATGGATATAACAAGAGTTTAAAGTTAAGCTGGAACTGAGAAACCCAGCCTCTGTGATTGATAAATCGGCCATAAGGGGATCATTTTAATCGGAGTTATAAGTTACAACTTGGTATGATCCTACTTCCGAGCCCCTTAGGGCCGGTATTATAACATTAGTTTAAACTGCAGTTTGACAGTTAAACTTCAGATTTTAAGATATTCCCGTTTTATACCTGTCGATGACAACAGGTTCTAAGTTTAAACGTCAATCGGTGGTTGAAGAGAACCTTAAACTTACTGTTAATATAAGTGAGGTGAGTTTGATCGAGTTTTTTTCATTTTATTGTCTAATTTGTGTTTAATTTCACACTCACTAGTCTGAAAATATTATACTGATCTGAAGTTTTACCGTTAGATTAAACTGTCATTTTAAACCCATGCTATAATACCGGCCCTTAGGGAGTCATTCTAATCGGATTTGCAACCTAGCAACGGTGGTTTATACCTCATTAGCAACTGGTAAGAACCTTCAATTTCGGCAATGTTCGGTGGTAACAAGATACAACATTGCGCAGTCTCGTAATGCTCAGAAGTAGGATCATACCAAGTTGTAACTTGTAACCCCAATTAGAATGACCCCCTAAAGGGTCGGTACTTTCGTCACTGGTTAACTTTAATCTTTGGTTTATTCCCACATAAACAATTGTCTTTACAATTGTAGGCATGAGAATAAACCAAAGGTTAAAGTTAATCAGTGATGAAAGCACCGGCCCTTAGTGTCCTAATTTGTTAAATAATTAAAAAAGAATGAATGTTATTATTACTTAGTTTGCAATGAGTGACCTGCATACTCAGACAATATAATTTATTTATTTCTTTGAATGAGTACACGTTAACTTGCACTGTCTTTGTTTATGTAGTCTGCCTTAACTTTTATTGTATAATCTGCGGGTATACTGCCCTATCATTTATTGCTCGTAGTAGTAAACTTCGCTCAACTGGAGCATTTAAATCACATCCAATTGTTCTCAAACGTTTTTTGTAAAAAGTAACCACAGATTTTTCTAGTGTTATTATTGACCTTTGCCCCTTACGTATGCCATAACGTCGCTTCTTTTCTTGTGTATTAATTGTAGCAGTTACTGTAAGTGAAACTTATTCGATTACACACTGTATAAGCCTTTGCTAAATTCTAATTTTTTGTTATTAAAAAAAAATGAGATTTCCGCTGTTTTTCTGTTATTACGAGGTGTGTAAATAAAGTAATGAGACTGAAAGCGTAACGCTCCACCCGGCAACACTGTGGGCTTGTCTTTTAGGGGGGGTGATAGGTCAACATCCAATGCGCCTTCAGTATAAGCAACGATCATATCAACATTCAACATGATGAGTTTCAACTCCCTAGCGTTACTAGGTGATCCACATCGAATTTTTTTGTAAAATTGTTTTTTCTAGAGCGTTCCGAAAATGAGTGATAGCAATTTCGAGCAACGTTGTGCCATAAAGTTTTCCAAAACTTCAGCAGGCGTATAGAGAGAACGTTTTGTCGAGGGCCCAGGTTTTCAAGTGGTTTAAGGCATTTTCGAAAGGCCGAGAATTGATTGAAGACGAACCTCGTACTGAAAGGCGAACGAAAGAGAACTGATCATAATGTCGATAGAATCCGCTCTGACCGTCAGTTAACAACGAAAATGATTGGGGATGATTTTGATTTTCCGAACGCACTAGAAAAAATAATTTTACAAAAAAAAAATACTACGGATCACCTAAAGACGCTAGGGAGTTGAAACTCATACTTGCTCATACTGAAGCGCATTGGATGTTGACCTGTAAACCCTCTAATCTAATGGCAGTTTTACACTATGACATTTTTGATCTAAAATCTGTTACAAAGTGAGTGAGAAGTGCCAATTTAACCAATCAAAATTCACTGTGGTAGCCTATCTCTCTCACTTTGTAATAGAAATTGTTATCAAATTTAACAAATGTAAAACGGGCTTTAAAGACAAGCTTCTCACAGTGTTGCCGCGTGGAACGTTACGCTTCCAGTCTCAGTACTTTGTTTACACACCTCGTATGTATTGTGAAAGGTTGAAAGTTTTAATTTGATTTATGCGTACTATTTTATACGGACAAAGTGATAATGGTGGGAAGTCAGTCTATCTCAATTCTATGTATACCTAATTAAAAACTTTGGCATCATCAAACTTTGGTTTGTTATATAAGCAAGTTTATTCTTATTTTTCGTTTTTTAAAATTGATTATTTAATTTTTATAACTAGAAATATAGAGAAGAAAATAAATTACAGTACAAGCGCATACTTTTTCTCTATAATTTTACCAGCATATCTAAGTGATCAAAACAAAAAAAATTAGATACTGAGGCATGAGTTTATTGTTTCATTAAAACTTACTAAAACATAAATGGAGGGAGCGATTCTAATGAAATTACTGGAAAGAAACTTTTGCTGAAAGTAATTCTAACTTTAGGGTGTAATTGCGTTCTGAAAGTAGACGGACTGAGTTATCACGTTAGTGAAATTAACGACTTTTTTGTCACGTAAATAAATAAATAATTCAAAAATGTGATTATTGTTTGATTTATAGTTTAACGTCGTGCAAGAATGAAGGATTTTTTTCTATACTAAATAGACAGTCATTATTTTAATAAATTATAAAGGTGAATAATATAAATTTAACCAAACTTGACAATCGTTCGTCAAAAGTAAAATAGGTAAAATATGAAATGTTAAATTTTGTTAAATACAGGGTGTATTACAACCTCCCACAAATATTCACAATATGATAAGTACTAATTTATTATAGTAGCATTTTCCTCTTAACTTTCTGATTATTGAGTGTTGAAATTTGATGATAACTTAATAAGGTGCGATAAATAAAACCCGATATCGTCAAAAGTATATAAAAACGCAAATAGGTTAATTAACTAAATAGTGTTTTCTCCTTCTTTTTCCCTGGTTTATTTATCATTTGCATTTTATTGAAGCAAATTCTTCTTGTATAAAATAAGGGTAACGACGGCCACACTTTGAATAATCCTTTGACAGGTAAACAAATAAATCACTACAACACGAAAACATTTCTAAGCTCTAGTATTAACTTTCTCTTGCATTTTAATCAGTCAAGTTTTACGACTCTCTGCGTAACACCATAAACATTTATTGCATGCTTTTAAAGCTGGAGACTTTTGGTTTGCGTCTTATGCATGCATGTCGGGTAAATTTTACATTTTTCCCATGTTCTGGCAAGTCTCTTCTTTCGTTTTTATTTTTTGTCGGGCAAGCAGTTAGAATTGTTTTGAATGTAATATTTGATACATCATATATTCAACGGTGCAGATAAAACATGGTAATTGGAAATATCTTTCCTAACATACACGTCGATCATATTTCTCCTCCAATAAATTCCATCTTTTTTTAATCAAATACATATAAGATGAACTCACCGTGAAACCAATTCCTACGGTCGCCGAGAAATTTCCCGACTGAAATTTTCCCGTATCGAATTTCACGAGCAGGGAAGTTTTCCCCACACCACTGTCTCCCAGTAAGATTGTCTGAAAATACATTAAATTTTACGACGCGCCCCCAAGCTCCATTCGTTAACTTTATAATATTTTTACGGCGTATTCCGCGAAAACGCTCACCTTATGCACGGTTTGTTCCGAGTCTTCGATAATATCGGTTTCACATAGGCGTAACACCTCATCCGGTGGCTTGTAGTCCCTGTAGCCAGTGGGTGAGGGTGTGTTGCAATGCTTTGTCTCTTGGACCTTCAACCTGGGGTGATCTTCTATGGCTTCGAAAACGTCATCGTCCATACTGTCGTCTGCTGCCATATTTACCACCTTCCAAAATTTTTTTTTATGAAATACATAATACATAGGTAAAAACATAGGAGTTGGATAACAAAGTACAAATGGAGTGATAGTCCTAAGAAGAGTTAAAGATTACAGAGAGAAGATTGGATTGGAAACGTTGGTGTAAGAAAACGGGGGAAGATGCCGAACTTCTCGGTGAACCAATCTGCTGTTTGCTTTGTGTTGCAGATACAGAAATAGATTTCCAATAATAGCCCTGCACTATAATTGTATTGAACCAATAAACGTGGGCAGTCTAAAGAGGTCATATGTAGCTACATAGTAAACAAAACATGGAAAGAAGTTTGCGTTGTGTCGGTAAAGTAAAGAATGATGCTCAGACAAAGGAATGTTTTAAATGTGAACTATAAAACACACTAAACTGTCATTATTAAAGTAATGAGTAAAGCACGGATTTAGGTGCATCAGTCATCTTTTTAGACGCATCTAAGTCCGTGCTTTAGTAATGAGATAAAGAGAAAGTTTTTGGAAACTTAATTTAACTTTGAGAATGATTGCATGGCAACTGAAATGTGCGTTGTTTTAATAACAAAAATATGTGGAAAGAGTGCTCTGTATAGAATAATATGAATTTAATAAAAAGTAAAGCAAACAGAACGGAAGTTTGCCATAAACTTTCAATTTTCTTTTCGCTGGGTGGAATACAAGCTTCGAATTGGAACAGAATTAGAAAAGGATTATTGTTAGAAATTATTTTCCTAATAGAAATTTGAGAAACTCTTTTTTACGATGTTGTGCTGTAATTATTATTCATGCGAATAATTTCGCCTTCTGCCTTTTTTACCGCATAACGATAATCAAATACGTATATCTTTTTTAATAAATAAAACCAAAATAATCCTCGAGATAAATTTTTTAATAACAGATAACGTCTGCCTTCGTTAATTAAAATCGAAATCTCCGCAATGTGGACACAGAATATTCCGATTGAAATTAAGCGGTCCGAATCGATAAAGTGAGTGCGGCGGGGCCTTATCATGAATTGAACAACGTAAAATTAAATTTACCTGCTGCTGATAATAAAGAATTCTTGGTGGGCCCTGTGACGAGCATATGTGCGGGTTCCTCCCCCCCGGGTTCTAAATTTATGAATGTCAGTCGATTGCGAATGAGACACGTCGTGATAACTCGCCCCGAACCATCGCGATCACACTGTCCATCACTTGCTGCTTTCAAATGTGCGAATTTGGGTTGAAGAAGAATGCCGCACTGACACACTGCCGAAGAATTTTTCAGGTGGCAGCCATGTTAACCCCGATAAGGACTATCCAGGACGACACAGGATCAATGAACACCCACGCTTGGTTATTTTCAAGCATATCGTACGTTTTCATGTCGCAACGCGCGCTTTGTTGCTATTATTCGTGACCTCGGCTACTTCATGATTACTTTTAATTTCACCGTTTTTCTTTTTGTAATATTTATTTAGAGAAGACTTTTGTATTCTAGACAATAGATGAAAGAACACGACGAGAGCAATCAAAAAATAAAAGTTGAAAGTTTCTCGAAATGTTCGAATTTTATTCATTTTTTCGTTAATGAGTTAAAATAGTCGAATTTGCATACGATTAATAATGAAAGTGGCTCTCAGAACGGATTCTACTAAATCCACACGTGATATCGAAAACAAATATATCTAATTAAGTGTTTATGAAGAATGCCAGGAATGGAACTCGTGATTGGTTACAGCAAACGGGCCCCTCGTCCTCCAAGTGGTGACTTGTTTACTAGGATACGCGTTGAACTTTTTTGCAAATAAAATTCTTAGTAACGAGTGTCTAAATAAAAATCTGGTCAAGTAGGTTGTGGTCGAAAATTTATCCACTGCATGTATGTCGCTTCTAAGTTCAACGGCTAACCTTTCAAGTGTAACGTCAAAATTGATACTGAATTATCATTTCCGTGTTAAAAGTGATTTTGCCGTAAAAGACGTGAAAACGTGAAATTTAAAAACGTTTATTATAAAATATGCTGAATATGCCCACCCCCTTCTTGGTAACATTTAATAATTCTGTTTTTAATTCCATTAACAACATTTTGCAGTAAATCCGGAGAGTTGTTGATTTCTTGACACTTATCAAATATACGTTCTCTGAGATCGTTCAGTTTGTCGAAATAATGCCACACTTCGATTTAGACACTCTAGAAATTGTTTATAATCAAAAACAATTTCTGGGAACTGGACAAGGAATTCCTCCAAACAGTCTTGAATTGAATAGGACCAGACACCGTTAATTTTGCGACCGTTTCGAAAGTAACTTTCAATCATAAATGTCTTTTCTTCAATTGAAAAGGGCATTTTTTAGTAGTTTGTGAAAAGAAAAACTATTTTGAATGCAAAATCACTTTGACGTTACACTTGAAAGCTTAGCCGTTGAATTTAGAAACGACATGCATGCAACGAAAAAATTTTCGACCACAACCTACTTGACCAGATTTTTATTTAGACACTCGTTATAATTTGTTGACAAAATAGAATTCAAATCTCGTTATATTTTAATTCTTTTTCATTTAGTCTTAACTTTTTCACTTGAAATTTTGTTACAAAATTCATTGAATAAGAAATCAGTGTATCATGCAAATACAAACAAGACGAGAAGACAAAGGTTATAAATAATTAACATACAGATATCACGTCTAACGTCTGGGTGGATTTTTATTTTTATTGTTACTATGGTCTGAATTACCGCATTAAAATAAGTTGTTATTCAATATATGTATGTACTTTCTTTCAGATATGTAGATTTAACAATAAGTTATTCAAGAAACTTCCAACTATGAAGTTCAGTCGGTGTTTGGAATATGAACGTACGTTTCCACCGCAGGGCAGAAAATACAAAAACAGAAAAGTCGCAAGTCACTACAGCTATTCACTATTCATGAATTATGAATATTATTATAAAAATGCCTTTTGTTTACTGCGAAAAGAAATGTCAGATATAAATTGAGGAAAATAATTTTAATTTTCAATTGCCACTAAACCGAATGCACGGTTGAAGAGTTCGAAAACTAAATAATTTCCGAAGAATTTCTTTTAAATTTTGAATTCAACTTAAAAAAAGAATAAGAAAATAACAATTGTAAAATAACACATTATTATTAAAAACTGCGTTTTTTGCGAGTCACTATCAGGTGATTGGCCACTTTCGCATATTTTAATGGATGATGAAGTATGGCTACAAATTAAATATATGACGTAAATAATAAACATATAAACAGGTAAATAAATAAACAAACAAACAAACATATGCTTGAATACAACGTTTGAAGTGACTATATATAGTTATACCATTTCTTTAAAAAAAATCCTATAAGTCATGTTCCTAAAGTGGTAAAGTGTCCTAAAAGTGTAGCACTTAATTGAAATACTTTCTTGTTGATATAAAAACCAGAAGGATCATAGGTAATGACATCCCGAAGGATTGCAGATCTTTCTGTACTCTGACTCAGTTAATGTATAAAATATAGGCTTAAAAGAAGATCCCTAAATAATCCCTAATTCTCAAAGGAGAATTAGTTCAAAATAGAAAATATAGAAATTAGAACAATGAACTATACATAAAGGCCAAACATTTTTCAGCAGATTATAATTGAAACTAAATTTAAGAGAAAAGGAATGATAAGAAATGGTCAAACCTTCAATGTTCCTTAATAGTAATAAAATTTATGGTGTTTTATTCGAAATTTTATTATGTAAGTTTCGTTGGCCGATGAAAAAACTTTTACTTAAAATTATTTCCCGATAATCTATTAATTGTTTTTCCCTTTTCGAATTGCAAATGTTGCAAATTTGTTGTGTGCGAGCGAATAAATTAAAATGTAAATTTTTCCTGATCGCCTTGGCCGTCATTGCTCGAAGAACTTAATTATTAATTTATGTATTTATCAGAGATTATAAAAAGGACCAAAAGAAACCTGATTCATATTCACAGCCACGCGGTACTCGCAAGTAAATCGAGACAAAATGGTAAGATCTTTTACTGAACACTTCTTGAAATTTAAAAATTTCCTTTTCAGACGTCGTACGACGATAAAGGACCTAAAGTAAGTAGAGAATCATTGTCGATAAAGAACTTAACTTAAAAAATTGCAGCCTGAATTTGGGAGGTTCCTTGCTTTTGATCATTTGACTTTTTACGTTGGCAACGCAAAGCAGGTATGCATACATTCATTTGTAGAATTAATATTTGTTTTTCAACAAAAAAGTTCTTTTTAGGCAGCAAGTTATTACGTGACACGGTTAGGTTTTGAGCCTTTGGGTTATAGAGGCCTAGAAACTGGAAGCAGGAAGTTTGCTTATCATGCAGTCAAACAAAATAGGGTGAGTTTCTTGGAACGTTAAACACCTATGTGTGTATCATGTTTATTTTAATAACTTTTTTTAAAGTGATTTTAGGACGCTACTTTTTTTGTTAATTAAATTACACTTTAGAATGTTGTTACATTTATTTCAGATTGTTTTCGTATTTGCATCAACTTACGAACCACACGAAGAAGAAGTTGGATATCACTTAATGAAGCACGGAGATGGAGTAAAAGACGTTGCTTTCGCGGTCGAAGATTTAGACAACATCATCTTGGTACCCACACATATCAACAATTACCGTCCACTATGAAATAAAATAAATATTTCAATTTTCAGAGGGCAAAGGAAAAGGGCGCCAAAATAATTCGTGACATCTGGGAAGAATCTGATTTTAATGGTAGAGTCAGATTCGCAACCATACAAACTGTAAGTTGCTACAACTGAACCAGTTTAACATAAAAAAATGCAAATAATTTTTACTTCCTCAGTATGGTGATACAACTCATACATTAATCGATAGGAGTCTTTATACTGGCTTATTTTTACCCGGATATGTTAACGTTCCACAAGACAAGTTAGCAACGAAATTGTAAGAAGTTCTTAATTAGTTTTTGAATGTTGCCTGAAACTTCTGTTAACATTTCAGGCCGGCGATCAAATTAGATTTCATAGACCACGTCGTGGGTAATCAACCAGATCTGCAAATGGAATCGATAGCTAAATGGTAATCTAAATTGCACCCATGAAAACAATAATACAGCAATTTACTTACTTAGGTACGAAACTGTTCTTCAATTCCATCGGTTTTGGTCTGTCGATGACTCACAAGTTCACACTCAATATTCTTCCTTACGCTCAATTGTGATGAGCAATTGGGAGGAAAATGTAAAGGTAGAACAAAAATACAATCCATATTTTAGTCGTCGGTCTACAATCTTTTTTCGTTAGATGCCAATTAACGAACCGGCTAAGGGCAAAAAGAAAAGTCAAATCGAAGAGTACGTTGAGTATTATGGTGGTGCAGGAGTTCAACACATTGCGCTCAATACGCAAGATATTATTTCAGCCGTATGTAAATTTATATTTGTAAGAAACTCGGGTAATCACACACGTTTGGCATTACAGGTTAGAAACTTGAAAGAAAGAGGAACTGAATTTTTACAGGTGCCTGATAGTTACTACGATTTAATACGGGAGAGATTAAAGTCGAGTAAAGTTAAAGTCGCCGAAGAATTAGATGTCTTACAGGTCGGTACTTTAAAAGTTGCCAGTAATAATAATGAGAATTTTCTGCTTTAGGAACTTAAAATACTAATAGATTACGATGAAGATGGCTATTTGCTCCAGATTTTTACTAAAAACATGCAGGATAGGCCAACTTTATTTTTGGAAGTAATTCAAAGACGAAACCATAATGTAAGTGAAGGATGGGGTTGAGAATTGGTTGTAATTTTATTTAGAATTTTTGTTTATTTTTTAGGGTTTTGGAGCTGGAAACTTCAAATCTTTGTTTGAAGCCATAGAACTGGAACAAGCGAAAAGAGGAAACCTGTAAAGAAATGTACATACTTTCAAATTCGTTTCGTGTCTCGTATTGATATTTGTTATTCGTTTTTTGCATTACGCATTTTTCGTTTAAATATATAAACTATTCACAAAAATTAGGCTTTTTATTTGCTATAATCGTTTTCAAAAAAATCTGCGAAGTCATCGGTTACAAATAAAAGTTATTAAACCTATTGGTATCAGTCAAAGGTTACGTGCTATAGTTCAGTAGACTTTTAATATAATGCGTTATTTACAGAAAAATTGTTTTGAATCAGACATATATAATTTATGTGCATTGTGTATTGTTAGGATTTTGCGTTCCAAAGTATAAACGACTCACGCTTCAAAATGACTTGAATATACATATAAGCAAATATTAGCAAAGTCGCGAAAATCTTAGGGGTGGATAAGGCTCCTATCACGTGCCTAGATCAGGATGTATAATATTGCGTTTTTCCTTAAACATCTACATTAAATCCTTAAATTCTGGTTGTCATTATTATTCAAACATTAGCGATAAACTGAATAAACGAAATAAAGAAAACCGACTAATTAAATGCAAGGGAATGGTAACGCGTAATATTGGGCCATAAAAAATGCCAAAATGTTTATGAAGGTCACGTTGCTTTATATACAATATACAACTTTATATACAATACAATTTAAATTAAACTTAATGAATAATACTAGGAATTAACACGGAGATTTGAATTGTTCTCGTGTTGTAGTGATTTATTTGTCATTAGCTGTACATTTCCTCAACTGTTGCAAGTGGTAGGTGTTTCTGAATATAAGTCTTCTACATTTTCTCTTTTAATTTATCCTAATAAAATTTTAAATAAATGATTTTAGCAAATAATCAATTATTTTGTTTTTGTCCCTTTTACGCTTTCTCTAAGCTAAGTATAGCACACTCTAAGCATTCTAACATAACAATTAAAAGTATAATCAATAATGACTTTTATGTCGTTTGTTGTTAGAAAAAATCTACTTTCTTATAGAATACCATGATTGCATTGCCCGACCACTAGTCACCCATTTCCTCGGCTACTAAAAGTTGTTCGTGTATTGAAACCCTTATTATTATTTCTAATTAACTTATTTAATTTTCTGAATCAGTTTTTCTTTGGTCGTCTGAAGGTTACAAAAGCTAAAAATAGTGTTGCTTAAAGGTGAATGATCATTGATCAACAAGCAGCACACTAAAGAAACTCTAATCAGGGATAGGGGCGGCCTGAATTAAGTAATTTCTTACAATAAAATTGGACGTGCTGTTTCTATTGCGGCGAGAAGTACAAATTTTTATTTTTCATGCTTTGAGGTTTATAGAAAATGCAAAGAAACTTTTTTAAAATGTTACAAGATTCAGCTTCATCATTTTCAGTTGCATTTTTTTTCTAACTTTGTTTGAAATATTTAGGCTCCCAAAGTAGTTTCTGTTTATCTGATGTGGAATAAAATTTACTTTTACTTTGAATTTGAAAACCAATCTTATTACCTATATATTATTAATTGCTTTACGTGAATTTTTGTTAATGAATACACACAAACCGATTTACTTTATAATTTTTTGAGGAAACAGAAAAATCAATTCAAAATCAAAAATATTTTATTTGAACAAAAATATAAAAAGTCAGTTAATGTTTGTTTTATTTCTTCACAACGTTGGAGATCATTCTTCTAGGCTTCAAACCAATAACTCCAAGTCATTATATATGTCAGTCCAATCGGTTTCAGTATTAACCAAATTAAACCATAGTAAAATGCTATTTGTAAAACTTTGTCTAGCACGCACAATCTAAACAAATTTAGATAAAGTAAATAATTCTTCGAATTAGGTATTCATGAACTTACACACGTATTAGAATCTTACTTATCAAATTACTCTCTGGACTTTCTTTGAAGCAGTATTTTTTGGCTCCAAAAAACGCGTTTTCCAAGTAACCGTCCACGTTGATCTCTTCCATATTCGTCACGATAAAGCTTTCTCGCTCACTGGGATCCAAATAAGCGTCTAATTTCATGGTATTTTCATTTGTAAATGTAAAATTTTTTAAAGCAAAATATGCTAGAAGTTTTAAGCCGACATTTAGTCTATTGTGAATGTTTACCATACTAAAAAAAAATCTGATGTTAGTATAATAAAAAATGATGTGCCATCATGAATTACTTACAATGGTTTCTGGAGAAATAAAATTAATAAAAAATCTATTATGTACGCCGGAAGCATATGAAAGAATAACACCTTAACTTTGTGTACCAATAAGGACTTGGTGCCACTGCCACCAGGGTACCACAACATTCGTTTAAAAGGATACTTCATCGCCATTTTGCGAAATTTCTCCACCGCTTCGTCCCAAGACATTTTCACGATGTTACCCTGTGTGATATTGTAAATGGGAGTTTCTGTGAAACTGAAATGTAGTACTTGTTAGAACGTGTGATCGAATGAAACACATTTGAGCTGCTACTTTTCGGTGGCTCTAATGCAAGCCATTATCAATAAGGCATTGATTGCTAGATCTACAGGGATAACTTGAGGATAGGTATCGCTATCTACCAAAATACTTCGCAGAACTCCTTTTCCAGCAGCGGCCATCAGGCCTGTAGGACCATTGAAGCTATCAATCCAGCCTGGCACAGGTTCGCTGTAAGACGGAATAACTAGAAAAGTTTTAAATTTACTTCCATTAATATTTTAGGATGTATGAGTGTTATTACCAATGGAAGGTCTGCCGATACTGACAGGCAACTTTTTCCCCATGTCGCAAGCAACAATTTCTGCTAAACGTTTGCTAAATGTGTAAGTATTCGGATGTGGTTTAAGAATACTGTAAAAATAGTCATTGGCTTTAACAATTAAGTATATGATTACTAAACTTTTACCTTTCTTGTACAGCTTTTAAACTTTCATCGTCCATCCATTCGACCATATCAATAATCTTGTAAGGATCTAGTTTGACCTTATATACTTTCTCTTCCATATATTCTATATCCACATTGCAATAAGCAGTCGATAAGTGCACTATAGCCTGAAAATATACAGGTGTCCCAATTAGACAAATATCACCTTGGAAACACAAATTCACAAAAAAAAATTGTTAGAAAATGACATTTCAAAATTTGGACGATGTATTAATTTGCTTCTTAGAAGACGTAATGTACATATTTTCGGATTATCACCTTATTTTTGAACTTCACTTTCGAACTGTATCTAAAATATTATTTGCCAAGCATGGATTAATTCATGTGAAAGTTAGAGTTAGTTCCTTACTTGAAGGTTTTTCATTTCCGTGCACAAGTTCAGTATTTTCTGTGTACTCAGAGTGTTTAATGTGATCGCTTCTTTGAGGTTTAGGTTCATACGAATTGACGCCGCTAAATGAAATACGACAGAGACTTCGTCGATTAGTTTCTGCCTGTCTTCGACCGAGAGACCCAAATTTTCTTTCGTGATGTCCCCGTGTATTGCCACTAGCTTTTTAAAATTCTCCGGGTCTAAGTTATTAAAGGTAAAAGGCTAAAAATAAATACATTGCCTCTGTATATCAAAAATTAAAGTTGTACTTACTAAAGTAGAAGTTAAAGTACGAATTCTATCATCTGGTTTAATTCCTCTTTTTTCTCGCAGTAATACATAAATTCTTCTAATGCCTGGCAGAGATCGTACCATCTTCTCTAGGAGTACTTTGCCCATGAAACCAGTACCCCCGGTCACCAAGACGGTGCGCCCGTAATAGAATTTGGTGATCGACGTCATTTTATGTATCTAAAATATGAATGTCTTCTATTTCAAATGTTATTAAGTCAAGCGCTTTCAGCAGAAGTCATTTAAAATGTCTGGTTATGATTTTAAGTAAAAATGATAATATGCCCGTATTTAAATGGTTATAGATGTTTCAAAAAGAAATTTGGATGATCGAAATTCTTAAGAAGTCAACTCACACGTTAAAGTTCATTTTTTGTCGATAAATCGGGGCTTAATGGTATTCAATTAGCTGTTGCAGGAATTCGTGAACTACGTACAAACTTCTATTAGATTTAAATTTAACTTATTAATAAGTATAAATACAGCTCCGGAGCCCCTAAGAAATGTATTATTAATTTGTTGTTTCAAATTACCTGATTAATCCACCCCTAATGTTATGTCCATAACTATTAAGTCAACCTGTACGTAGGTACTTATAATGTTTTACTTTATAATTGATTTAGAAAAATAATTTCGATTTTACAGTTAAATTGTAGAAACTTTTTTACTTACCTGCTTGTGTCCGAAATATTTTGTCGAGTACGAGTACGGTTTTATATCCTATTAACTCTGTTAGGGACTGTACCTACTTGCAGTGTCATACAACGACAATCGTCGCCTTAATCGTAACAATCGCACGTATGTTGAATTAACCTATGATTTTGAATTAATCTTTGTATGGTAATTACCTACGTATGATTTTACCTATAATGTATGGATAGGCTACAGTTTTCCATACTTCAGCAAATTATTGTTACACATAACACGGTTTCGATTGGAGTCGCATCAACATAGTAATTAATATTAATTTTCAGAGGATCTTAAAAAATTATTATTTTAAATAACTATGCTTTTTTAACTGCTGTATTTTTTGTTGCTGGTATATTGTAGGAAATCATTTTTTATATGGTAGGTATTATTATTAATAATATTTCTCTTTGTAACGCACTTGCGATATAATTTTCCGATCACCATTTAAATCGCTATCTAATCAACGTTTCGCTGTGGTTGACATTTTGAAAAGGTTGTCAATCTTTGCATGCAGAATTATATCATAAAGTTGATGGACAACTATTTCAATAATGTTTACAAAAAGAAATTTATTTTAGAAATTTAGAAAATAAATGAGACTTGTTGAAACAAAACCGTGCTTCTATTTTGTAAATGAGGGGTTTGGAAAAATGAAATAATGTTTCAAATGTATCACATTTTATTTGTACTACGTTTACTCGATGCTAACATTATCTTTTAATTTACTGCCAAAAGTCAAAACCAAATCACAGTTTTATAAGTCTGCCAGAATGTGCAATACCTAGCTTGTTTTTTTAATATCTCCAGGAGAGTACAAGGTATTTAAAAGTGTATAACATCAGCCAAATTATTCCATATCCAAGCAGTCCTCTTCCTAAATATTCGACGCAGAACATTCTGAAACAGAACTTTTTAGTGTCCAAAATTTTTTAAAATCTCATAGTTAATTATAAAAATTTTCAAACATTTTGCTTCGTTCTTTATACGAGGGATGTACAATATTTATTGCTCCCATTATACTCAACCATTGTATTCCTTCTGAACTCCACCATCTTTCATGAAGAAATCTTGATCCTGGTTTCTGATTAATGAAGAATTCCCGCGCTGCTGTCGTAACCGTGTAATCGGTATCAAATTTTGACTCTAGAGATTTCTTCGTTTTGGGAATAAACAAAAGTCAGCATCTAAACCAGAAGAGCGGAATGAATGATCCGTTATTTGAAATCAGAAATCGGGAAATGTATTCTGCGAAATCAAGTTCGTGTGTACGGACGTTGATAACTTAAATTTAAGATCTACTTAAAAAGTTGGTGCAACCGGGCATTAGTGTTCGTTCTAGTTAACTTACTAATTTTCTAAATAAGTTTTCCTTTGGTTGTCTGAAGGTTACAAAAGCTAAAAATAGTGTTGCTTAAAGGTGAATAATCAGCAAGCAACACACTAAAGAAACTCTAATAAGGGACCGGGGTGGCCTCAATTAATTAATTTCTTCCAATAAAATTGACGTGCTGTTTCTATTGTGGCGAGGAGTGGGTACAAATTTTTATTTTTCATGCTTTGGGGTTTATAGAAAGTATAATAATTTGAAAATTTTTAAAAATGTTATAAGAGGGAAGAAGGGTGTTCATCATTTTCAGTTGCATTTTTCTCTAACTTTGAAATATTTATGCTCCCAAAGTAGTTTCTATTTATTTGACGTAAAATAAAATTTACTTTGAATTTGAAAACCAATCTTATTGCCTACTATTAATTGCTTTACGTGAGTTTTGGTTAATGAATACACACAAACCGATTTACTTTATAATTTTTTGAGGAAAAAGAAAAATCACTGATGTTCCCAGTAGACAAAATAATATCACAGCAATGTGAATATGATGTGCAAATCATCCTTATTTTTGTCGAATTAACATCACAGTAACATACATAACACGGTTAATGACCGCTTAATGTGACAAAATTGGAGGATGTGTTATAGATGAAGCAAATGTAACGTCATTATGCACATCAAAACCGCATAACATCCACGTAGAAGTAATGAAGTAATGTTCAGGTACACGAATTCCTCTGCAATTTGCTGATTCTGAAACTGCAAATAACATGTCCTGTGGTGGCGAACTTATCTTCGTACAAGAAAAAGTACGTTACTAAAACAAAAGTAAATGTTATATGCAGTTTTAGAATCAGCAAATTGCAGAGAAATACGTTTACCTGAAGCTTTGTATACATTTTCATCAGTACAGGACGTTTGGAAATATAATATAGGTATATATTCGTACGCTATATATAAGATGTTATCCATAAAAGAGCATATTATTAATATCTTTATTAAAGACATAAAAATATACACAAATAAAAACACAATTCAGTACGTAAGTATATAAAATAATTTTTTAATTCTGTATCTGATCTGAAAAGGAAAAACCTGGCATAATTAAAATTCTTTGTCATAATTATTGTAAATTTTCCTTTTCTCTTTAGTCGTTGGCTGGCATAACGCAACCAGTCTTTCAATGATTCCTCATATAAAGAATCTATACACATTGGGAAATTCGTTTTTACTGCACCTTAAACAAGATAAAAATTGTAATTTGTGAAAAAAAATATTTGTATAGGTACTAAACACTTCAAAAACCGGTTTCAAAAGTGTTTGGTATTTTTTTTTTGAGTTACGCAGTTTACAAATAAGTTTTTTTATAAAGTGTTTAGTATAGAAATGTATCGTTCTGCGCCATAAACATATGTATCATTATAAAACATGCATAAAATATAGATAAAAAGAAATAAAATTTATTTATTAATTATAAACATATACCTCATATGCGTTGTTCTGTTCCATTTTCGTTAATATTCTACAATTGAAAACAAATAAGGAGTAATAAAAATAAGTACATACTTACGCACTTTCTAGGATTGCACAATATCACACCACAATATTCTATCACCCGTCTACATTCAAACCTGTGGCACGATTCAAACGCAATATACGAAAACGAAAGTGCGAAACACCTACAAAAGAATTTAAACCAGTAAAACCCCGTTCACAATGACTTAACGTAACAAAATTAATCACTTAATAAAAGTTGGAAGCACTGTTAAAAATGTAAGCGTACTAATTGGCTAATTCTATTAATTTACGTTTCTTGAGTTGACAATTTCTAATTTTAGGTTAACTCTGTTAAGTACATACAATCAATCAATAGCGTTCTAAAACAGGATAGTGAGTGTAGCCTTTGAGTCCTCGAGTTGAGCAAAAGAATTTTATCCTTTATTAACCAAGACAACCACTAACAACTTGCAAATACTTGCGCATGCAAAGAACAAAAAATTCCTTCATGGTGAACACATAAATTAACACTCTAATTTCCTTAATTTAATTTTGTTACGTTAAGTCATTGTGAACGGGCTTTTAATCATACAATACCCTCACCCTCACAGAATAAACGCATTCGGAGAACGCAGTGGCTGGGGAGTTGGTGCCTTCGCATCAACAGCAAAAATACACAAACCCAAGTCATACTTTGAAAGAGTATGCAATGTTGCCACAATGTTACAAACATGTGTACTTTTTGATAATATTGACATTGCATCTTTGTGTAATTGATGTTATATAATTTTATGATATAAAATTAAAATTACCAGTGCCGGCTCTAGAAGCTTTGGCGCCCCGATGCAATAGGTGTTTCAGCGCCCCATTATATTTTTTTATCTGAATTTGGATTCATTGTTATCTGAATTTGGATTCATTGAAATGATTTATTACTTTCATGAATAATTATAATAGGTACAGGAGTAGTGTTGCTACAGGCGTTCGAAGCCAATCCTTTAAAGATTTTACATCGATGTATCAAACTTGCATGTATGGTTGCCTACCATCACTTTGCTAGGCGTTTCGTAAGGTCCGCGTCGAAGTGTACAGAAGTTGCCTATTTGTAAGACGCAGGAATCATTTTTTTTTTAGATTGAAAATAATTTTTACTGAGGTTCGAACTCCGAACCCGTCGTTTTCTGGTCGTTCATCTAAATAACGACTGTGAAGCCAGTTCAGCGAGTTATGTTCGATTTTCGGAAGTCACAATTTTTTAATTTTTAATTAATTAATTTTTTTCCGATTGCGAAGACTGTTCGAAATATTTGAAATTTCTTAACAGATTAATAATCAGCATGAAATTTGGCAACTTTGCCTCCATTTAACCAATTTTATGTCTCTTATTATAAGCAAGGTGCTTCTCTCGAATTTCAAAAATAGAAATGAAATAGTTATAGGGGTGCGAATACCAAACTTATTTCTTTATTTTTATAATTTTAGTACGATTAGGTGATTGTTAGATTTCATGAAGTGCTTCTAACTTGTCAGTGTGTGTATTGAAGATGAAACGCGCTGCCGAAATACGTATCTACAGATATAAAATAATTGTGGGCAGAGATTATTTTTTAATTATGTAAACATCCCCGTACAATTTTGATTTTGAGCGCCCTTCACGCGAGGCGCCCCGATGCGACGCATCGCTTGCTTACCGTGTTGAGCCGCACTGAAAATCACATAGACATCAAAGAAAAACATCCCAAATGACTTAAATACAACATTTTGTGATGTCCCCGTGATGTTTAGTGTTTACTGGGTTAGGAATATTTTATTAGAACAAAAATATAAAAAGTCAATTCATGTTTGTTTCATTCTTCTAGGCTTCAAACCAATAACTCCAAGTCATTATATATGTCAGTCCAATCGGTTTCAGTATTAACCAAATTAAACCATAGTAAAATGCTATTTGTAAAACTTTGTCTAGCACGCACAATCTAAACAAATTTAGATAAAGTAAATAATTCTTTGAATTAAGAATTCATAAACTTACACACGTATTAGAATCTTACTTATCAAATTACTCTCTGGATTTTCTTTGAAGCAGTATTTTTTGGCTCCAAAAAACGCGTTTTCCAAGTAACCGTCCACGTCGATCTCTTGGATACTCGCCACGACAAAGCTTTCTCGCTCACTGGGATCCAAGTAAGCGTCTAATTTGACGGCATTTTCATTTGTAAATGTAAAATTTTTTAAAGCGAAATATGCTAGAAGTTTTAAGCCGACATTTAGTCTATTTTGAATGTTTACCATGCTAAAAAAATCTGGAGTTAGTATAATGGAAAATGATGTGCTATCATCAATTACTTACAATGGTTTCTGGAGAAATAAAATTAATAAAAAATCTATTATGTATGCCGGAAGCATATGAAACAATAACACCTTAACTTTGTGTACCAATAAGGATTTGGTGCCACTGCCACCAGGGTACCACAACATTCGTTTAAAAGGATACTTCATCGCCATTGTGCGAAATTTCTCCACCGCCTCGTTCCAAGACATTTTCACGATGTTACCCTGTGTGATATTGTAAATTGGAGTTTCTGTGAAACTAAAATGTAGTACTTGTTAGAACGAGTGATCGAATGAAACACATTTGAGCTGCTACTTTTCGGTGGCTCTAATGCAAGCCATTATCAGTAAGGCATTGATTGCTAGATCTACAGGGATAACTTGAGGATAGGTATCGCTATCTACCAAAATACTTCGCAGAACTCCTTTCCCAGCAGCGGCCATGAGGCCTGTAGGACCATTGAAGTTATCAATCCAGCCTGGTACAGGTTCACTGTAAGAGGGAATAACTAGAAAAGTTTTAAATTTACTTCCATTAATATTTTAGGATATACGGGTGTTATTACCAATGGAAGGTCTGCCGATACTGACAGGCAACTTTTTCCCCATGTCGCAAGCAACAATTTCTGCTAAACGTTTGCTAAATGTATAAGTATTCGGATGGGGTTTAAGAATACTGTAAAAATAGTCATTGGCTTTAACAATTAAGTATATGATTACTAAACTTTTACCTTTCTTGTACAGCTTTTAAACTTTCATCGTCCATCCATTCGACCATATCAATAATCTTGTAAGGATCTAGTTTGACCTTATATACTTTCTCTTCCATATATTCTATATCCACATTGCAATAAGCAGTCGATAAATGCACTACAGCCTGAAAATATACAGAGTGTCCCGATTATAGTAAGACAAATATTACCTTGGAAACACAAATTTCCACAAAAAAAAATTTTAGAAAATGACATTTCAAAATACATAAAAATTAGGACGCTGTATTAATTTGCTACTTAGAAGACGTAATGTACATAATGTATTTGTATATTTTCGGATTATCGCCTTATTTTTGAACTATATCCAAAATATTATTTGCCAAGCATGGATTAATTCGTGTGAAAGTTAGAGTTAGTTCCTTACTTGAAGGTTTTTCATTTCCGTGCACAAATTCAGTATCTTCTGTGTACTCAGAGTGTTTAATGTGATCGCATCTTTGAGGTTTAAGTCCATACGTATTGACGCCGCTAAATGAAATACAACAGAGACTTCGTCGATTAGTTTCTGCCTGTCTTCGACCGAGAGACCCAAATTTTCTTTCGTGATGTCCCCGTGTATTGCCAGTAGCTTTTTAAAATTCTCCGGGTCTAAGTTATTAAAGGTAAATGGCTAAAAATAAATACATTGCCTCTGTATATCAAAAATTAAAGTTGCACTTACTAAAGTAGAAGTTAAAGTACGAATTCTATCATCTGGTTTAATTCCTCTTTTTTCTCGCAGTAATATATAAATTCTTCTAATGCCTGGCAGAGATCGTACCATCTTCTCTAGGAGTACTTTTCCCATGAAACCAGTACCCCCGGTCACCAAGACGGTGCGCCCGTAATAAAATTTGGTGATCGACGTCATTTTATGTATCTAAAATCTGAATGGTCTTCTATTTCAAATGTTATTAAGTCAAGCGCTTTCAGCAGAAGTTTGTGGATATGATTTTAAGTAAAAATGATAATTTACCCGTATGGGTATATGGTTATAGATGCTTTAGAATGAAATTTGGATGATGGAAATTCTTAAGAAGTCAACTCACAAGTTAAAGTTAATTTTTTGTCTATAAATCGGGGCTTAATGATATTCATTTAGCTATATCAGGAATTCCTGAACTACCTACAAACTTCTATTAGATTTAAATTTAAGTTATTAATTATTAATAATTACAAATGCAGCTCCGAAGCCTCTAACAAACGTAGTATTTATTTTTTGCTTCCAATTACTTGATTAATCTACCCCTAATGTTATGTGCATAATTGTTAAGTCACCCTGTACGTACTTATAATATTTTGCTTCATAATTAATAATAATAATAATAATAATAATAATTTTTATTGACCATAAATACGAGAAGTATAAGTACAAAAAAAATACAATTATGCAAATTTATGGTCATTGGAACTTGGATCAGCGCCCATATAAATGGGAGCTGTTCTTCCTCCAAGACCCAACCATGAAACGTATTCCTAATAATAGGTGCAAATTTTACAACAAGTGATAAACGTATTACCAAATTCACTATCAAACAAAAAAATACAGAAATTAATTAAAATTCAGACAATCACGCGATTTCAAGAAGGACATTATTTGATGTTTAGAAATTTAGAAGCAGCATGCACATCAGTCCTTGACCATTAGTAATTGATTTAAGGAAATAATTTCGATTTTACAATTAAATTGTAGAAACGTTTTTACTTACCTGCTTGTGTCCAAAAATATTCTGTCTAGGACGAGTACTGTTTTATATCCTATTCACTCTATTTGGGACTGTACTACTTGCAGTGTCATGCAACGACAATTGTTCGCCTTAATCGTAACAATCGCACATATATTGAATTAACCTATGACTTTGAAGTAATCTTTGTATGGTAATTACGTACGACTTTACCTATAATTTATGGATATGCTACAGTTTTCGATACTTCAGCAAATTATTGTTACACATAATGCGGATTCGATCGGAGTCGCATCAGCATAGTAATTAATATTAATTTTCAGAGGATCTTAAAAAAGAGTTCGTATTATTTTAAATAACTATGTTTTTTTAACTGCTGTATTTTTTGTTGCTGGTATATTGTAGAAAATCATTTTTTATATAGCATTATTATTAATAATATTTCTCTCTGTAACACACTTGCTATATAATTTTCTCATCACATCATAAATGGCTGTCTAATCAACGTTTTGTTGTTTGTGGTTGACATTTTGAAGAGGTTGTCAATCTTTGCATGCAGAATTATATCATAAAGTTTATGGACAACTATTTCAATAATATTTATAAAAAGAAATCTATTTTAGTATTTTTTGGTATACTAAATGAGACTTGTTGAAACAAAACCGTGCTTCTATTCTATAAATGAGGGATTCGGAAAAATGAAATGATGTTTTAAATGTATCACATTTATTTGTACTACGTTTACTCGATGCTAACATTATCTTTTAATTCACTGCCAAAAGCCAAAACCAAATCACAGTTTTATAAGTCTGCCAGAATGTGCAATACCTAGCTCGTTTTTCCAATATCTCCAAGAGAGTAAATGCCTTACATTAAAAGTGTATAACATCAGCCAAATTGCCCCATATCCGAGGAGTCCTCTTCCTAAATATTCGACGCAAAACATTCTGGAAGAAAACAGATCTTTTTAGTGTCCAAAATTTTCTAAAATGTCATAATTAATTATAAAAATTTTTGCTTAATCAGATTCACTTTGCTTCATTCTTTATATGAGAATGTACAATATCTATTGTTCGCCCATTATAATCCCTATGTACTCAACCATTGTATTCCATTTGTACTCAACCATCTTTCATGAAGAAGTCTTGATCTTGGTTTCCGATTAATGAAGAATTCCCGCACTATTATCGTAACCGTGTCATCGCTATAAAATTTTGGCTCTAGAGATTTCTTCGTTTTTGGAATAAATACAAGTCTGCATCTAAACCAGGTTCATGTATAAGGGTGTCCCAGCGAGTCCTTTCATTAGAAGTTTATGGGGTTCTGGCCAAAATAGAAACTTGAACATTTAGAATTAGATACAAGTGATTGCGTTCTCTTCAGCCAAAATATTTTCAGATGTCTAGCACTGTATATTTTGTTAAAACAAAAGTTCTCTTTCTTTAATATACTCTGAAGTTGTTAAATAATATTGTTCAGTAATTGTGACACTATGTTCCAAGTAGGTAATCAATTTTCGGTGCTTCAAAAAATGGTGGCCATAAGCTTTCTCGCAGAGACCGTATCGATGTTTGTGAGGAGGCGAAGATCATTGATGGTGCTTCCTCATACTGTATTACTTTGAATCTGGAATGAAATGGTGAAGTCACGTTTCGTCTACTATCAATAAACGGCGAAGAAAATTTTAGAGATTGAATCTAAAGAGTTCATTCAGCATCATTTCATTAGAGACATCTGACATAGTTTTGTGATCAAATCAGTACGTCTTGTGATTAATCGACGATCGTCTCTTGCTATTCTTTTTGCACTATCTTGTTGCAGAATTAAGTCGACCACCGCCTTTTCTTTGTTGGCAAGTTGAATCTGAACCTTCGGGATCAATTTTTAACAATGTGAGAGTATCATTCCTAAGCCCTTCAATTATGTCTTCTTGATTTACATATTTCGGCGAAATATGAAAGTTCACTTTTCTTTATTTTCATAGATCTTGACGGAAACGCCACTTTAAAGTTACCTAAGAATTACTATCTTGTAGGTACTTGTGTACCGTAGTCCGGAGTGTATTCGAACACAACTTTTGAATTCGAACGTTTGTGGTTTTTGAAGTTTCGCGTGATTTTTTAGAACCTTAATGGTATACTTACATGTAAAGTATAATTCTATCATAAAATATGTCATTCAAACTCTCGTGAATGTAGAATTTTCTGGCTCCCAAGACAAAATCTAGTAAATACGCATCCATGTCAAAAGTTTTGTCTAGAAAATAGAACCTTTCCAAATCTTCTGACGTAAGGGCAGCTTTCATCTTCATTAATTCTGCGGTAGAGAAATTCCAGGTGTTCATAGTGAACGGCTCTAAAATATCGATGATATTGTTCATTTTCTTCTGAAGTCGAACCACGCTGAAATTCAAGTGAAGACAATTTAATTAGTTTATCTACTGGGCGAAGTAACTTACTATTGCTTCCTCCTGAAGACGAAACGGAAAAAGTCAATCACATAGGCGGGAAACATATGAAATAGCAAAGCTATTATGTTGTGGTACCATCGAATTGTGGTTCCTTTACAAACTGGATACCAGAAGAAATGTTTGTACGGATATTTTATTGCGATCTCTTTAACCCTTTCGCATATATCTCCCCAAGTGGCTTTAGAAATATTGCCTTGAGTCAAATTGAATGTAGGTGTTTCGTTAAACCTAAAACATATTACCGAATAACACGTTTCAACCCTAAATGCAGGTTTGTTGAAACAACCCTTTCTGACTAGTTCGCAACCTTACAATTATTTGCTTGTGTTTTGAACTTGTTAGGGACTGCCATTGAAACAAACCATTCAAACACTTACTGGAAAGCAGTTCTGTACCATCCACACACTATCATATTGTTTATTGCAACATCAACGGGAATTATCTGAGGTATTGAATTCGAATCCATCATCAACGATCTAAGAACTCCTTTGCCTGTTGCAAGAATCAAGCCAACAGCACCGTTCGAGTTGTCTACCCATCCAGGACTTGGTTCCTTCAACGCTGGTGTAACTGAAATGCAATTTTATATCCTAGGTTTACAAACAAGGTAATTTATTACCTATCGAAGGCCGACAGATTGAAATAGGTAGTGTATTGCCCATGTTCCACACGATATTTTCCCCGAGCTTTTTGCTAAATATGTAATTATTGGGATGAGGTTTTATAATACTACAACGAACATTAAAAAAAAGTAAAACAATACGTGGTACTTATGTACAGGAACGAACTACCTGTCCTGTATTTTATCCAAGGTTTCTTCCTCCATTCTTTGAACCAAATCGATTACTTTAAGCGGATTTGCTCCTCCAGATTTGCAAGCTTTTACCTCGGAACGATTGACGCAAAATGCCGTTGACAAGTGTACTACGGACTAAAAGCTTTGTGTCTCTGATTGATAATGAGCAAGATTATGTAATAGGGTAATAGGTACACACCAATAAATTTTTCATGTCGAGGCATAGATTGAGAAGTCTCAAGGTTGAGACTGCGTTTTGTGCGACGGCTTCTTTCAGGCTTATGTTCATTCGTAAGGATGCGGCCAAGTGGAAGACTACAGAGACTTCTTTAATTAAAGTGTCTCTGTCTTTATCGGATAATCCTAAGTTGTCTTGGCAAACATCTCCGTGTATGGCCACCAATTTGCGAAAATCGTTTTCGCTTAGGTGTAGAGTAAAAGGCTGTAAGAATACAGCTGCTGTTATTGTAGTTTTATAAATGTGATATATTTTAAATATTGTAAATATTGCGGCAAGAATTCTATTGGGACTTACAATTAGACTTTAATTTTTTCCTCAAACTTTAGAGTCATAATCGCTTTTAGCCCAGTGTGCATCAATGTATTATGGTATTCTTGGAAATTTTCTTATAAATTAGAAACTTACAGGCTTACTTGTGATATCTTGAAGTCGTTCGGAAGCAGTCATGTTCTTGCTTGGTCTTAGCAGCACAAAAATCTGTTTAATTTCTGGCAAGGAGCGCAGCAGCTTTTCCAGAAGGACCTTCCCCATGAAACCCGTTCCTCCAGTAACCAGTATCGACTTTCCTCGATAAAATTCTGTTATAGGAGACATCTTTTATTTTTGTGTGCTAAAAAAGTCCACAAGTTTCTGGAAAATAAATCTATTCAAAAAATATATTTTTTAAAAATTTCTGTAGGTATCATATAGTATTGGGAGTGTTTTATTAGTAAATGCACAAAAATTTCCATAATATGTCAACATGTACTATCTTTAATTTATTTTCGCCCAGTCCCCACAACCCATGAAAGCTCATGAAAAAATGCTAATTTTTGACGTCCAGTCCACTCAGTCTTAAGCAACAGTACATAAACAACAACGATTGACTATACAGATGGCATAACAGTAAGCAACAGTTTCTTCAATAGATTCTTGGCCTACAATTGAGATTGCAGTGGAGTTCTCGAGCTACTCTTCTACTGCCGAAACAGAGGATGCTCGAGGAATCAATTGCAATCAAAATCGACTTGCTATAAATTTCAAAATAACAGTAAGACTAAGAAGCACTGAAGGGAATGTAGTACATACATTCTACAATAATAATATAATAGTAATAATGTTAGATGATCCAGAATAAAATTTAAGAAAACCGAAATTGTGATATTTTAAAAACTTAAATAAGAAAGAGTTATTACAATAATGTAAAACTGAACCTTTGATGAGTAAACTGAACCTTTACTTAAGTATATATCATCTATTATGTAAATTAATATTTTATAAAGTTATTTAAAAATTAACTGATTAGTCTTTTATTAGGAAAAAAACTAATTTGATTAAGAAAATACCTTTTTGTTGTATGTCGAATCAACGCTACTCAAGAAGACACCAAATTAAGACTAAAATGAAAAATATGAATTACAATCAAAATGAGATTTTTCTTGTAGATGCACTTGTCATGAAGACGCTAATAAACTGACAGTAAAATATTAGAAAACATCAATGGAACTCAAGGCTAAAAATCTGATTTTTATACATTAACGAAGTAGTTACGTCAAAAAAATTATTCATAACTGTTTAAAAACAAACATTTTAAACACCTTTGCTTTATTGCTTTTTTTTTTCTTTTTGCTAAAAACTTGTTCTATGCTTACGTTAAACTTGTGAGTTTTTGCAAAAATTACGAAATGAATAATTGAAATAATTTTTAAAGACATTTGAAAGAAGTTGCATGAGATATCTTGGAAAATACGACTGACTTTTTTCAATATTAATTATTCATTAACTTGTAACTGGCACTGTTAAAAATGAATAAAAATGTTAAAAAATTCTGTACAACAATTTACAATTAATTAAAAATTTACCCGAAATGATGTTACGTCCGTGTAAAAAGAGACAAAAATCAATTTAGAGTAGACGGTGCAATATCTGTGATTAACTGAATTAATGAATGTAATACATTCATGGACTGTCAAATTTATTGACCTTTTATTTAATCACAGACATACATTTTCTTTGTATCGCCCACTCTAATCTGATTTTTATTTGCTCACCGTTTATAAACAAGAACCAAAAGTTTACATCTTTAAAAGTGTGCAAAAAACGTTTATGGTGTTACGCAGAGAATCAGAGTCGTTCAGTCGTAAAACTTCATCGCGAATTAATAACACACAGTCGCACAGCTGATGAAAAATTTGTTGTACAAGTGTTTTAACTGCTATGGGATTAATTAAAATCATTACGTTTTCGAAGGCGTACAAATGTGAAATACTTACATCGGAGCGAATAATAATTTACGATAGGTAATTCGTCTTTTTCTCATTGAACGGCGTACACAAAACGAAATTATAATATTTAAGAGCCAAACAGATTACGATTATGTTTACTGATTATAATGTTTTAAATTTTGGCTGTCATCACCATTTCTTTGTTATTATTCAAACACCAGCGATCAACCGAATAAACGATATAAAGAAAACCGACTGATTAAAATGCAAGGAAAGATTAACGCGTAATACTGGTCCATAAAGATAAGAGATAAAAAGAAATGTTTATGACGTATACGTTGCTAATGGGTATAAGCTTTATTTACAATACAATTTAAATTAAAATCAAAGAAAAATACTAGGAATTATTAACAAGGAGATTTGAATTTTTTTCGGGCTGTAATGATTTATTTGTTTACCTATCAAAGATTGTATAAAGTAAGTGAGGCCCATTTGTCAAGTAAATATCTTGGAGCTGGTCACGTCAATTTCGTTTAAAGGTCAAGTTAACGCCCAACGCCGTACCGTAACAATCATAAAAGTGTAAAACACATTATGATTATATTTATTTCGTTCATCTGCTGTTCTTTCTTAACCACGTCATTTTCGGACTAATTCGTTAATTTTATTTCTGGAAAATTGAAATACTGAAATTTTTCCCAGGTTTCGTCATTTTTTGTCGGTTTATTTAAAAATCACCCTGTACATAAATATTTATGATTTTAAGGAAAAGGGATCTCCAAATGTAACATGAATATCTTGAAATAAAGATTACAACCAATTCGTCAATTATTTTATTGCTTCATAGAAGAATATTTGGATTAAAGTATTTTTCATAAGAGAAGAGCTCTGCATCATAAATAAAATGCGTCTGGTGTTGCATCATCAGACATAAGAGGCGTAACTCCATCCTTTTTTCTCATTCACCGTTAACAAAGAAGTAATACCGTTATAATTGTCGGTTGTAACTTCGGTGATTGATGACGCAGACCATTATTTAATGGATTGTGATGGAAAATCGAAATACTCAGAATTTTCATAAATTCACAATTAACTTGATTGTGAGTACATAATAAAAATATCACTTTCCGACGTGACCTTGAAAAAAGTCATTATCTATTTTGTCTTCCTTGTTTCTAAACAGTCTCAGGTTTATAAGTAGGTGAACTCTTATTATTACTTTTTTCAAAATGTTTTTTTCCGTTTCATCGAAACAAGTCATCAAACATCGTCTCAAACTTTGAAGCAGGTCTATGAATTTTTTCACATGATTAATGTATTCTCTTGAAAGCAATAAAAAAGTCTTGCCATTTTAATAATTAATTCTAATATTCTTATGCATTATTCACTGGATTGTAAACCCCATTTTCATCTGACCTCGGAAGATACAGTTAAACATAAATACTCTTATTATTTAAGTAGTAAATTATGTTATTATTTTGTGTAGAACAACACTTACTTAAGCAGCTTATAGGTATAAATATATTAATATTTTCCAAGATATCTTTGTTGATCCAAAATTAGTTAATATTACCCTAATCAAAAATGAAGTTACGTAAATCGAGTGTAAGTACATAATATTATCTAATGATAAATGTGAGACGAGTATCAAAAAGATTGCAAGTGTAATCAGCTTATTTTTTCCGAATTGTTTATTCAATGGGCGAATAAATAATTAATCAACTTTCATATATTGTAAAAACTAATTGTTCGAAAGTTAATGCTTAGAAAAAATAAATATTTACTTACAAGAGATTACTACTTAATAGCAATTACGTGTAGCAGATAATGTTAACAACTAGGTCACGAATTTATTCTGTCTTTACAAGCATTGTGCACCGCCACGATCACCAAAATTATTAATAACATTCTTTAATCACGAGAAACTCACGTTTTCAACGATGCACGAGATGTGAGGACCAAAACAGAACGGGTGTCCTTGTAATTAAAAATTTAGTTAATATAATGCATATTGCTTCGGTCGAGATTAATTCTGAAATATGCTGAAAGTGGGAGTATATTATTCCGTATTAATTACACTTTATATTCCAGTGACAAATTCCAGAAAATGGTTTATTTTTAAGAAGCCAAACATTATGTTATTTATGTTACTTCTCTAATTTGATATATTGTGATAACAGTTGACCTTGCTTAAAAAAATGGAAACTTCTTCTTGCAATTTCTTTCGTATTATGCAGCAGCTTTATACCACATACTATAAATAATATTATTATTAAAAAAAATATTTAACTTAATTAACCTTAATATAAGTATAAGTGTCTTCTTTTTAATTTTCTGTACCTCAAGTTCAAATTAAGAAAGCATAATACCATTTTCTTTAATAAAAAAAATCACTACAGTTTTCTACCTTAAGTACAGAATAAGAAACATTAGCAAGAACAATTAACAGTAATAAGAAAAATCACAAGATTATTTTTTAAAAGTTAGTACTGAGAAATGTGATAACGTCAGACGTGGTATGCAAATGATAAATTACATAATATTTTATGACTGACCTTAAAGTAATTTGTTAGCCTTTCCTTGAACGATACAAACACTCTATATCTTTACAAAGATAAACAGTACTAATATGCTTATTCAGGTGCAACTTAAACATTATTCGTCTTCTCTTGACTAAGGTGTAGAAAAAACGAGCACGCTGCTTTATGGAAGGAAACGGACTCTTGTTTTTAAACGGTTTCTCCCTATCAAGCTGATAAGAGAAGTAATTACTATTAACTGTTATAAGTGTGATTAGAAAATTATTGCTTTCTCTTTTTTAAAATCATTTTATTGAACGCTCTTTTTAACGAGTCGTTGATTCCAAAACAGACTTTCTTTTGGTTAAGTGCACTTAAACGAGTAAGGCCCAAATTCAGAAACGCCACTTGAGTGAAGTGCACACTCAACTCTGAGTAAAAAAGTGAACAACTAATTTATAAGATGAATAAACTTGACGAGTTTTTCGCAAAAACCCTTAATAATAGTTTTTTGATTTAGGTATTGTTCCTGTTCAAAAATATGTTGAAACACATGGACCTGTATATGTAGACATCAGAATTTAAAATAGTAGGACATTCATGCTACAATAACGTTGAACTAATTCATACCTGAAATTTGTTTATGAAGCAATGAGACTTACAGAATAAAAATATTTATTACTATTACATTTACAGTACATATTATCTACAAATATGCGCAATATGTTCATCTAAATAATATACAATATGTTCTTCAAAATAGTTTCCTGCACTGACGAAGATGTAGGTCGCACAATGTCGAAACGTTGACGACTTTTCTGAAAACGCTGCTGAAAATCTTCAAGTGATAATAAAACTTCGAATCATTTAAGGATTGACGTTAGTAAAATTTGAGCAAGTGACACTAAGTACATACAGTTCAGAGTTGCAAAAATTATTGTAGATAAATTTTTGAAGAACTCAAGAGCTAGTTCAGTCGATTAATGGTGTCTAGACCTTTCCTGATAATACTGTATTACATAACGGAGTCCCTCAGGTGTATATTTTAGGACTTATCTTATTTTTGTCAATGATTTGCGAAGTTACATTAAAAGAGGATCTAACAAAACGTTATTATCAACACAAATGGTTAAGTATATGTTGATGATTCAAATTTTTCTTAGTTCTTTTACACCCTTGTACCCTCTGTAATTTTTGAGAATCTATTAAATACTTAAACGTCAATAGTTTTTTTTTTTTTGACATTCAGTGATGTTATGAAATTGTGTTAATGGCAACTATACCACTGGCTAAGATACTTTTAATAATCCTGTATACCGGATAACTGACAATTGTTTCGCCAAAAAAAAAAAACCAGTTTTTAAAACATGTAATATACAGGGTTTAACTGTATTTCAGCATTTCAGCCATGTATTAATATTGGTAGATTGTTTACAATAAAAAAGATTCCTTTCCAAATCTCAATAATCTGAAAAAAAGAAACGTCTCCTGTTTTTTTTTTTTTTTTTGGAAGAAATTAAACATGTCAGTTTTCATAAAACGTCCTTGTAACGTTGCATTCCTACTGAACCGTAGACGTAATGAGAAATAAAGAGGAGTATAATATATCTAGCGTAGATTTTACATGAGCATGATTTCATTACATACAGGGTCGCTTTTAAGTAAGGAAACGGTCGATTAATTCTTAAAGTAAGATAGCTAGCAAAAAATGTTAAATACAAAAGTTTTAGGGCTTTAAAAAATCTATTTCACTAAAGAAGAATTAAGTATACAATTTCTTTTTAGAATTTTGAGAAGAACTGAGATATCGCATAATATACAGGGAGTTCCATTTAAAAAAAGTAACTTTGTTTCCCTACGACTTTTTGACTGACCCTGCATACTTAATTCTCCTTTATTATAATAGATTTTTTAAAGCCCTAAAACTTTTGTATTTAACATTTTTCGCTAGCTATGTTACTTTAAGAATTAATCGACCGTTTCCATACATACCCTGTATAAGTGGTTCACTAATTACTAACATGGGAGCATTTAGCAAGCCATACACAGGTTTTCATAAATGCAAGTTCTGGCATTCTTTATCATCTGCTGAGTGAGAGATTTATCCACAGCGGTTAAGCAAGTTCCTTTTAAATGTTGAGCTTACAACAATTTTCAAACAGTTTACGTCTCTTTTGTTTGAAATCATCATTAAGAGGATTCATATTTATTTCAGAAGTTTAAACTTTAACCTACAAAATTGAATAGAAACGTCAAATATTATTTTTAACATTCCCAAAGCCTTTGCAGGTGGTCTTACTTGTTTGAATATCATACAGTATTTGAAATTTTGAAGTCTATCGCTGGACGAACCTTATATTCAAGATTTTTACTTTTTATTTCACAGGAACATTTAATAACTTGAGGCTAATTCAACACCTAATTATTACTGACAATTACAGAATCTCGTAATAAAATTATTAAGTTCTCTGCAATGTATGTAAATATTAGTACAGTATCTGTTATCGGGGCTTATTATTTACTTTTGCCGGATGAGGTAAATAGTCTTGCTATTATCTAATAGCCTGTACAATATTGAATTTATGAAAATATGTGATTAAAAAGTTACAGTTTTTCTAACAAATTTATTTAACTAAGGGCAGAGATATCCATCTCTGAATAAACTGGTTAATAGTGATTAAACGAATAACTACCATGGAAACAATTCATAAAAATTCAATCAACAATTCAGAAAAATCAAGCTATTCATCGAATAACTTTAATAGGAGATTGATATCTCGACCCTAACATAATTAATATAATTTTGAAGATCCGATTGACGTCGAATACTTCCAATATTCTCGAGATAAGAGATAAGATACGTTGAATAAATACAGGATGAACTACAGAACCGCCCATCCTAATGCTATTCGTCCTAATCCTCCAAGCACATTAATCTGAAAAAGAAAATCAAGTTATTTCTTGAAATAGTTATTTTTTCTACTACAAATAATCAATATTGAATAACTCACAATCTAAGTAAGATGGTCTTTAGGTGGTCTGCACGTACAGATAATTTTTTACTATATCTGACGAATTGACGTGACATGATAAAAACCGAAAGCCTGTTTTACGAAAGATAAAAGGAGATAGCTATATAAAAGTTCTTTGACTTATCGATCGATCGATCGGCATACAGTAAAAAAATGAACTGTATTTTTTATTTGGTATAGTTTCACAAAGTGTCATATAATCCATTCACAAAACTCCCGGTGACGTTTAAATTTTCAATATGAAAATGTAAACGTCACCGGGAGTTTTGTGAATGGACTATAGTATTCATTACTCACAAAATTGGGCATATCTTAGTATTTTTTTCTACAAATGCATAATCACTTTCGGTGTATTACTTTCTGGAAGAAAAGATTATGGAAGCTTTTCCCTCGAGCAGAATTTTCTGGCGCCAAAAAAGCAATCGCGTACTTACATACATCTACAATTTCTTCGAATAGATAAAACTAGATAGACAGATTTCAAAATGCTGAAAAATAAATAAACTTTGTTTCGCCCTCGCTCTGGCCTTGTTCTGATGAACAAGTTTCTTGAAAATGGTGAAAGCCCAAAGCGGTTGGGACACAATAAGTGAAAAATACTTTAAAACACGAAATTAAAATACCTACAAGTATAAAAATGTATTTATTACTTCTGTTCCATTCGATTTAAGGTATTCTCATCCAACATCCAGGTATTGAATCAAATCGATGACTTTCAAAGGCTCTAGATCCATTCTGTAAATCTTTTCTTCCATGTAATCGATTTCAATGTTACAGTATGCCGTTGATAAATGGACTACAGACTGAAAATTTTATTAAGCGGTTGGATGACTTTAGAAAATTTCTATAATAAGAATAAAATTAATTGAAATTGTATTCATAATAATATAATACACATTTGTCTATGAAAGGTTGTACCGGGTGTCCCAACGGTGTGTATTTCTTCTGTGGAGCCTGTAGAAATAACAAGTAGAAAAAAAGAGATTAAGAAAGTTATACTAGACATCACGCGGCACATTTTAAAATTATTTTTAACTATACAGTGTTCCAAAAGATAGTGGTGTATAAAGAAAGAATTTTTTTAAATAGAACACCCCGCATACTTTTACAAATTTAGATGTTCCGCGGAGAGCTGATTACAACAATATAAATATATATAGGTTTCACTCAGTTATTTTCGTAAGAAAAAATTTTTTTCTTCGAAAATTCCTTAAAAATTTACAAATTTTGAACTCATGTTTCTGGCTATGGTGATGACACAGACTTACGAAAATATAACAAAATATTCTTAAGACTTTGGACTTTATGAAAATATGAAAAAAGTTAAAATATCTTTTAGCATTATACAGGACAAACAGCACTCAGTATCTCATTTTTTTTAAATGGAATGACCTATTTTTTATTTCAGAAAATGGTAGTTCTTAAACTTAGCTTTCTACTGATACCAGGTTATATACTTATATTTCTAGCATTTCTTTCATTAGAAACTTGTTTTTACTACTATTTGAACAATTTATAATTTTTGTATAGTAAATGAGCAAAAAGTAAATCCCAGAGTGTATTTATATCACACCTGAAGAAACGTCCAGGTCTACACATTTAACGTTTTACAATACTCACAACTCACTGTATAGTTGAAAATAATTTTAAAATGTGCCGCGTGATGTCTAGTATAACTTTCTTAATCTTTTTTTCTCTACTTGTCATTCCTATAGACACCACAGAAGAAATATACACCCGGTACATAAATAAAGCATAATATTTCTTATATTCGAATTAAGTATTTATTGCAGATAGATGCCGCTTCATACAATATGATCATGGAAGAAGGTAACGTTTTCCTTGGGTACGACTACTGTCGTGTTCTTGATGCTATCGAGGTGCGCAGATGTTATAAGTGCTGTAGGTTTAATCACTTTGCGAACAAATGCACCAATGATATTGTCTGTCCTCGCTGTTCTGATAATCATCCTGTCAAAGAATGCAAATCTCAAATCTTGAAATGCATTCAAATTGATGTGAATCATGCTTCTTCGGACTTGTAATCTTGCACAGCTTATCGTGATTCTCTTGCTAAATTAAAATCAGGTATTTTAGTAACTAAATAGCAATTAACTTTACCAGAGCCTAATACTTACAACTGTTTGGATGTCCGGGATACTACTTCCTCTGCTGAAACAATTCCAAAAGGTGTTCCTTCTTATCATGCACTATCCATGTATTATCAGAATGTAAAGAGTTCTTGCAACTAAAACTCAGGAGCTGTTGAACGCATCAACTGCCTCATCTCATGCACTTATTTGTTTAACAGAAATTTGGCTCCACGATGGCAAACTTGATTCTGAATTATTTCTTGCAGAGAAGTATATTTTATTTCGAAGTAATCGGAATTTTTCTTATACTAATCTTAAAAAGGGCGGAGGTGTTTTAGTTGCAGTTGATCGCGTCTTGAATGTTTCGAAATTCGACTTTTCCACATGAATTCTGCTCTATAGATATCAGTTCGAGTTAGTTTCTCCACTTTTGTTATAATAATTATACATGTAGGTACCACCCTCTACAACATTGACATCTTACAAAGCTTTATTTAATCAATATAATAGTATATATAATCAGTATAATGGCATAAAATCAACTGAATTCGTAGCAACTTCAGGAGTCCCACAAGGCTCTGTACTTTGGCCACTGTTATTCATTATTTTCGTCAATGATATTATTAAGGATGTTGGGGTTCGTTGCCTTATGCATGCAGATGATATTAAATTATTTTCGCAAGTGGATAATCCTCTGGACTGTCTTAATGTGTAAACTGCTTTGAATAGTATTTGTCAATGGTGTTCATCTAATGAGTTATCTCTAAATCCATCAAAATGTTCTGTTATCTCCTTTAGTAGTCGGAAAAATTTATTCTTTCATAATTATATAATTAACGATGAAACTATCAATCGCTGTGATAATATTAAAGATTTAGGAGTCACATTTGACTATAAATTGACATTCATTCGCCACATTAATAACGTTAATAATGGAGAAACTCGTTATCTTTCAATCCGACCCTTCCTACATAATCAGGCAGACTGCATATTTTTACAAAATTTTTCTGCTCGACATTGAATTACGATATTTTCAATAATTTGGAGAGCCATGGTCGTCTTGGTATCTGATTCTTTTGTTTAAATAAATTATTTGAAAGTATCTACGTCATTAGCTACCCATGAGATCATTAGTCACGCCATTAGATATCCCAGAGATTTGATAATAAAATCAGAATAAACAAGGCGAAATAAAAAAAGTTCCAAAATAAAAAAACGAAATAATGAGAAGAACGAACATTAAATATCTTCACTTTTTGACATAGTTCTCCTCAACTGTGACAATTTAATTTGTACAGGTTGCGTAACTTATTTAAAATTAAACCATTTTGTTTTGAAGTTATTATTATACCACCTTTGCCAAAAGTCAAAAATCCCACTGAATTACAGCACTTACGTCCAATTAGTATTCTGCCAACAATGTCAAAAATATTTGACAAAGTTCTTGAAATGCAACTTCGTGAATATCTTAATTTAAATAATATTTTGCCTCCTATACAGTCAGGTTTCAGACCGTTACATAGTTGTACGAAAGCTTTGCTTAACATTACGGATGATATTTTAAGAGCGGCTGACGCAGGCTTAGATACGATTTTAGTTTTATTGGACTACAGTAAGGCCTTTGATTGCATTAACCACGAAGTACTACTATCAATTTTACATTTTATAGGTTTGTTTGACAATGCTTGTCTCTTGTTTAAGAATTACCTTATTGATCGTACGCAGAAAGTAATGGTTGATGGTTGATAATCTCAAGAAATTGTAATTTTTAGTGGTGTGCCACAAGGATCGATATTGGGACCGCTTCTGTTTACATTATATACAGCCAATTTTGCATCACAGTTAAGGTCTTGTTCTTTACACATGTATGCTGATGACACGCAATTATATTTTATATCTTTTAAACACACAGAACGGGAAATAGCTTGTAAATTAATAAATGAAGATTTACACTCTCTAGTAAATGCTTCACACGAACATTCATTAATCATAAACCCTCTTAAATCTGCCTGCATGTTGTTAAGTAAGAAAGGTACATCAGATGGCCTCACTATAAAAATCAATAATTCTCCTCTTTCTTTTGTGAAAGTAGTAAAAAACTTGGGGCTTATGATTGATACTAATTTGCGATTCAAAGAACATATATCAAGCTGCTTAGGAAAGTCGTATGCGGCGCTTAAATTAATATATGCTAATAGAAATATGTTACCCAGTAAAGTTAAAATGCTACTTTGTGATTCCTTGGTTCTATCTAATTTTAATTTTGCTGATGTCGTATACGGTCCCTGCATTGACAGTGATACAAGCAGAAGAATACAAGTAGTACAAAATACATGCTTAAGGCTAATTTTTGGTATTCGTAGAAGACAAAGAATAACACATAAATTGTTAGATACGAACTGGCTAAATATGAAGGATGGGAGAACTCTGCATTCTGGTTGTCTGTTTCACAAAATTATACAGAATGGGTACCCAAAATGTCTGTATAACAAAATATCATTTAGAACTGACGTGCATCATGTAAATATTAGGAATAACGGGCTTTTGACGCCTCCACTGCATAGAACGACCATGTTCGAAAGATCCTACAGTTACAACATCGTGCTCATTTATAACTCTATACCCCAAAGTATAAAAGTTTTGTCAGTTAAAAAATTTCGTTCGCAATTTTTCAAAATACTTTTCAATAAATAGATTTCAGTCAAAGTTTAAAATTCTTCTCAGAACTGTTAAAGTTTAACAATAAATACTAGTGTCCTCTCAGAGGAATTAAATTTATTTGGAGGATGATTTATTCTAGAATACAAAATATTGTCATGCTTGTAGCGACTAGTTTACTAGTAATTTATTTAGGTATGTGCTATGTATTACATTACCTTTTAGTTATAAATTTGTTAGGTTGAGTGTAAGAGCAGAGAATTATTACATAATTAATCTGAATTCCACCTTTTCAATGCTGCTTACTGTTTACTTTAAATTTGTAGATGTGATTGAAAATAAAGTCATTATTATTATTATTATTATTATTATAAGAGCAACTTTTGGAGGTTGACAGCAAAAATATTTTGGTAATAGTCGTTAACAACGCAACTAAACGCAATTAAATGTTTCTTTTGGTGAATTCGACGGTTAGAAGTTGTTTGTTTATAGTGGTTCTTAAGCTCTTCATGTGGACCAAACATCATTCTTTTGCAGTATTTGGAACAGTATGAAATCCGTCGAAACAAGTATAAGAAATACAGAATAGTCTAACCCAACATAACCACCCTCATTTTCCAAAAACGTCTTGGTTTTGAACTTGTCGTTTGAACTTTGAACTTTTGTCGTGGAAGTTTTATGAGTGCGGGTGGTGACGAAGAGCACCATTCTATGTATGATTGATCGATTTTTGAAACCTATTTGAAACACCAAAACTCATCCCCAGTCACAAATAAAACAAAAAAGTTGTTAGAGTCACTGTTAGGAACGACTATGAAACCAAGGTGTTGTTCACATTGCAGTATTCGTAGTTGCCTACAAAACCCAACCATGTAAGTATGCGTTTAAAAAAAAAGCGTTTCTAAACTCGTATGAATGGACTCATCACTACGTCAAAGTCGATGGGGGTTAAATCTAAAACTATCTGTTTGTTTCTTTCATGATTCGTATTGTCCTCAGTCTTGTATTTTTTTGTTCCACCATATACATTTAATAGGTTAATAGTACAAGTTAACAGGTTACTGAAATTAAAACGATTACATCAAGATTTTAGAATTTTTGAAGGACTTTGAGACGAACTTTTAACTTTCTAATGAAAGTGCTTGCCTAATCAATGCCTCCGCCTAAAAGTAAAATTCTTTAAGAAACTTAAGTCGATTTCCTTGTAATCGTATTCCATTTCTAACTCGTCGACTTTCAATTCGTATCCATTTCCCTTTTTGTTGGCATCATCCGAGGGATTATTAGTTGATTCGTTGATTGCCGATGGCAAAATTTTTAATTTTGTATCTAAGTCGTGGATAAACCTTTTTTCTGAATTTACTTCCACAGGGTTAACACCAACTTGCATCCGATCTGCGTTAGTACGAAGCAAATTGTCACCTACCCCTGCTCGGCTTTTATTAGTCCCCATAACCACGCTCTCGTTTTTTGGTAGAAGCAAGTAAATGTAATTAACCTTCGGCTTAATGGTGTTTTGTTCGGATGAATGGGGACGTAGAATAATTTGGGGCCTCGATTTTAGTTTTGTAAAATCAATGTGTATTGAATTATCCAAAGTTTCAAGCTCGGATGATGATTCCTTTTCTAGATACCTCTGGAATTCAGAAAGTTTTTGAAATTGGAGAGGATTGGTTTTAACGTCGAGTTCCAAAGCACGGTTTAAATCTGTGCCAAGTTGTTGTGAATTGTCCGGGTTTATTTCGACTTCCTCTTGAATTCTTGAAGGGCAAAGTAAACTTTTCGATTGCTCATGAAATTGTATTAAAGGGTGAAGTGTACGTTTTCTGTTTGCAGCAGGTTTTCCTACTTTTTCCGGCGTGTTGACTCTCAACTGAATCATCTCTTTTAAAATACCTTTTTCAGATTCAACATCACGTTCACCTGTCTGTATTAAATAGGGCTCCAAATTAGATTTTGATTCTTGTACGTGGTTCTGTTTGATCACATGGCTAATGGAAGAACTAAATTTAGTTTCTTCGGATGTTTCTTCAGCAGAAGAAGGATTTATCAGTATAAATGGATTGTCAATTCGTGTTCGTTCTTCTGTATATTCCACGGAAGACGGATTTACATTAGTTTCAAAAAATAAAGATGATGCGCACGGGTTTCCATCTTTTTGTAATATGAAAGCTTCGTTCGATAAGAATGTTCTGCTGATGAAAAAACCTAAAATAATTGTTTTAATTAATTCAATCTTATTAAAAATGACTGCAGCCGCATACATTTAACTAACTAAGGAAAATTAAATTCTTATTTCTGCATGAAAAAAGTTACTCAAGGGCTTCTAATTGATTCAATATTTATGTAATACGTACATAAAAGGTGTATGAATATCCTCATCGTTTCACTTTACAAAGTAATTGAACGTTAAATACTGAAAATAGTTAACCAGTTTAGTCGAACAATGTGCACTCGTTTACATGATTAAACAATATTAGTTAAAAGGAAATGCGGTGCCATTGTCTGTGGAAGTTGCTTCGTAAATAATTGGCATATAATTTCGTAAATAACACATAATGTAATGTGTTTTCATATCGTGACATTGCAATATTTTTAACGTTAAAGTCCTGTCTCACAATCAGTAGGTATAATCATTCATTCTATACAAGTCTAGTTTCTCAGTACCTAATTGAAGTGCCTACTAAAATATTAATGAGTAATTAGAATCCTTGCTTTAAAAATATCCTTTTTAACGAAACAAAAAATCCTTTATATTGAAAGAAACGACTTTTTTTATCGAGTTATCCTTAGCAATAATTTCATCTGTGTATATCTGAAATAGCTGTACACGTAAGCAAGAAATTATTGAAATTAATTGATTAATTATTATTTTTTTAAAGACATCATTTATATGATGCGCATCAGTAATTTCCTTTAAATTTTCCGCAAAAAAATTAATTAATATGTGCAGTGGTCAAGTATAATAATCGTTGTTTAATGTCAGTAAATATTATTCTATTTTCTACTGTTAATTATTGCACACAAAAATACTCGTAAATCATCTCAATTGCGCGCGAGTTAATATCATGGAAAGTTTTTCACACCTTTCTACGCAGTAAGGTAATGCTGAAAAGGGTAATGAAGGATTAATTTGGATTAGTTCAAAACCATGAGATTTTCTTTGATAAACTATTTTCAAAATAGTTTTTGAAGTTATTAAGATTAAATCTGAATCATGTTATCCTGTGTTTTTAAAGAATAACTAAAGTAAAATCTACTTCTTATCTGAGATCCAACGTTCTACTTTTTCTGACATTACTGACATCGAATCTTTTAAAATTTATTTAACCAACTATCCTTCATATCTCAGGCATTTTTTAAAGTAGAAAATATATTTCCTACTAAACAATCTGTTTTTTCTCATTAGAAAAAAAAGGCAATGGTCCAGCCTATTTTTTTATGGTGTTCAATTGATGTTTTACATGACAATTATTTAGCATATTCATTTTAACCACTTGTTAAGATCAAAAATAACAAAAGTAAACTGAAGTGTTTGAATCCTTTATTTATTACCTATTCTAAAAACATGTCCATTTTAAAGATATCTACTTTACAGAAGTGTAATATATTTCTACAATTGAGAAAAAGAAATGACAAAACAGTAAAGCAAATTTCACGAATAAAATTACTCGCCCTTTACAAGAACACAAACTATAAATATTTATCTAATAAATCCAGAATTTGTTCCATTCATCCAGTAGTTAAAACCAGGAATATTTGTCACCCCAAAACAATTCAAAATCCACCTCGTTATGAAATACGATATTAAAACTTTCGTAAATATATCCAAACAGTAAAGGCTGAAATCAAATGTACTTATGTTTTACTGGAAATTAAAACCTTAAAAATAAATGTGCACTTACAATTTTAGGTGTACTCGGCAAAATGGTATCGTCTTTGGATTTTCCTTGACGCAAAATGACCGAGCACCGAAAAGGCAAGCCTCTATGTATTCATCCACGTCATATTTTGATTTTAGTATGGCAAAATGTTCGAGGTCTTCTTTAGAAAAATTTTTGTCCAACGAATCCAGATTGTTGGTTTTGAAATGCCAGTCTCTAAGCGTGAAATATTCTAACAAATGCAAACCCAAACTTATTCGATTTTGTACCCGTACCATGCTATAACAACAAAGTATTAAAGGATTTTGCTTTATAATCTTCATTCCGTACTTACAAACGTTTCTGGCCGAATATAAACAGTAGAAAATCAATGAAATAAGCTGGTAAGTAATGGCAGAAGATTATGATTAAATTGTGAAGGAAGCGATTCGTAGTTGGGTTTCCTCCTGGATACCAAATCGTCCACTCGAAGGGATACTTGCTTATAATTTTCTTTCCTTTGTCGAGTACCTCACCCCAGGTGAGTTTAGCAGAGTTCGAAGTTATGTTATAAACTGGTGTTTCATTGAAACTGTTAATATAAGTTAACACATTGTCAAAGAGTTGATTAATTATATCTCTTACCCACCTTTCAGTATCTCTTTTCCATGCTATCGTAATTAAGGCATTTATAGATAAGTCAACCGGTGCAACATTCGCATAGGCGCTAGTGTTACACATCATTGTTCTTAGCACACCTTTGCCTGCGGCAACGAAAACCCCAATTGGTCCATTTAATGAATCAACCCAACCTGGTATTGGGTCATGCAAAGTTGGAAGAACTGAAAAAGGAGTTATAGGAATAAAAACATCCAAAGTTACAATAGTTTCCTGAAAGAAAGTTCTATACTGTTTAGTATTTTTTTTTTGCTGTGAAACTTGAAACACATAACTAGAGGAAAATATGTCTAACTAGAAAATTATTTTGAGACTGGTTGGAACAGATACAGAATGTATGGTACAAATATGTAATTATTTTGTGGTCAGCCACATATAATTTCCTTACTATACGAAAACTATTAATTATAAAGGAGAAGATATCCTCTCTTCATTTTCGATCTTAGATTCAACTGTAATAGATCTTCGGTGCAGATTCCGTTCTATGCGATTCAAATAAATTATTTGAAACCCCAAAGGGAAAAACGATTATTCTTCTTCTTCATCTAAATAGTTAAAATCAATGTTCATTGTTATCCTCAAATCAAATGTTTAGGCGTATGCTGATCTCTATTACTGCCAGCTAGATAAGCCACATTTTGAAACTAATTCGTTCAAAGTGTCAAAATGTGGATTGCAAGACAAGTTACTTCAAAACCAAACTATTTTAAAATAAACAATGGCATAGAAAATAATTAAATAAAATATAATTAGATATTCTATTGGTTCAAATTAAGTGTAAAAGACACGAAGAAATTTTTTGAAATCTAATGTTTTTACGACTTAAAGTTCGATTACCGATTTGAATACCACTTTTAAAACAGCATTTTAATAAAGAATAGGACAGCAAAATATTTACCTACTATAATTCGAATATTTAACTTGAAGATTAAATTTATTTTTGCTTTCAACTACTTCACAAATATCTAAAGAAGTATTAGCTCTTGGTATAAAAAATGTATTGTCAATCTTCCACTAATGTACATAGATTAGGAATGAGTAAACAATAATCTTTTTTTATTCATTGACGTGAGTACATTAATGCTATTGATTATTTGCTTACTTCCTATTTGACAGAATGATTATTAAATATAAATAACTTACCTATTGAAGGTCTTGCGATGGAAATAGGTAAAACTTTGCCCATGTCATTAGCCACAACTTCCGCTAATCTTTTTGAAAAAATATAAGAATTAGGATGTGGTTCCATTAATCTGAAACCAAGTAGATTTTAATGGAGGCAAGGGTAGTTAATTTTTTTAATATAAATACGTTTTTTCTATAGCCTCTATTTCATCCTTAGTTTTTGTCTGAACCAACTTCATCACTTCATACGGATCTTTGGTTGAAGCATAAACTTTTTCTTCCAGTACTTCGATATCACAGTGACAGAAAGCCGTCGAAAGATGAACGAACGACTACAACAGATATCGATAAATTCACTGTTTTTTTTTTTATTTTAAATTAAAAATTACCTTCAATTTTTTAAATTCGCGGCATATCTCTAATAACCTCAAAGTTCCTAAAGTGTTTTGTATGACTGCGTCTTTAACAGGGGCTTCCAGTCTTAATGTGGCTGCCATATGAAATACAACAGAGACATTGTCGGCCAAAATTTTTCTATCTTCATTTGAAATACCCAAGTTTTCTAAACTCATGTCGGAGTTGATTGGAATAAGCTTTTCTAATGCGTCTTTATTCATACTAAGTAGTGGTTCAAATAACTGTGTTTATAAAATATAAAAAAATTAGAAATATAACTGATATTGTTTTATTAAAACATGTATACCATTTTTAACGGCAATTGTTAGGACAAAGAAAGAAATATTTGGTGAAAACGACGACTACAACAACCAGTTGTGGAGGTAGGCGTCGCGTGAGTCAACCCCTTTCTATTGCAACACGCTCATTACGTTGTATTTCCTTCTTTGTCTTACCATTTAAACACGGATTGCTGTGTATCTTTTAAATAGAAAATTCAAAATATTTTGCAGAAAACCTACGGGTAATTTGGACATTGCTCCAATCCTTGCGTATGTTGTCGACTCTCGTTTGGGTCTCATTAATAAATAAATATTTTTTATGTTTGGCAAAGCTCTTAGCAGTTTTTCTACTAAGACCTTGCCCATAAAACCAGTTCCACCAGTAATTAGGATGCTCTTGTCTGCATACCAGTCCTGGATAGATTTCGTCATGTCTAAAATTAATTAGGTATTCATTATTAGCACATACATTTTACAATGTGTAAATATAAGTTAGTACTTTCGTTGCCTAACACCTCATACGTAAAGAGGAAAAAATCTTTACTGGATTATTACATTGCTATTAACAAAATGGTTGTATAGATATTTTGACCACAGTAACTAATAAATAAATGTTTTATAATATGTAAAAAAATTCTAAAGGTATACCTACAGGGTTACAACTAATTAAAGGCCCAACATGGAATCCCGTAAACTATAAGAGATACAAAAAGGTTAAATTACAAGAAAGTTGCGGTACCTACTTTGGGGTCTATAAAAAATTCAAAAAAGACCTCTTCTCTTTTCATTTATTTCTGAAACATCTTCAAAAAACTGAAAATCCTCAATTTCGAATTTATTGAATATTTTATTTATTTATGAAGATAAAATCATAAAACTCGGTAATTTTATTTTAAATTCTATAGGCAATCTATACAATCAGAAGAAATAGACTAGGATTGACAGTTTCGAACATACGACTATTTGTATCTGTTATAGTTTGCATGATATAGTTTTATTTATAATTTTTATAAATATTTTTGTGTTACCAATTAAGTAATTTATAACTCTACAATTTTAGTTTAAATTTTAGTTTCTTTTAAGAAATATAAATTATACAAATAAAATTTTTATGTAATTTTTATTACACTGTTATCACAACGATTTTAGTAGATACAACAGTAATAGTAAGTTAACGTATGAAAATCAATTATGCAGTAAAGTTTTAAAATGGAAAACAAATTACCTATTTCTTTTTAAATAACTTGCAGTTCACTCACAGTCAGGAAGGCAACCTCACTTTAAATAACAAATAGTTCCGTGTGGTGTCGGTGCTTTTATAACGACAGTCTAGTTTGAAGAAATATCTCTTTGTAAAAATTTCAAGGTCGGCAAGTTCATTATCAATACACGTAAGTTACTTTTTGCAACTGAAAAAGTCGAATTAATTGGCAGTGTCAGTTTATAAACAGGTAACAGTTTAAATTTTTATCGAATTTTCTTTACTTTTTCTCCACATTGTATGTGTATATGTGTGTATTTAGTTTCATGTATACATATATGTAAATGACAAGCGGCGTCTTGGCTTAACATATTTATTTATTTTTTGTAACGACCGGTTTTTCGTCTTCTATAATTATATAATAAATTTGTTGAAACCGGGCGTTATAAAAAACTAAATAAATATGTTGGACCAAGACACCGATGTTCAATTACATATTAATTATTTAATAATTAAAAGCAACAAAAGTAATGGAGGATTACATCAACTACATTTAATTTCAATAACGTGAAAAAAAAACTCTTGAAGCACGAGACAATTTTTTTATTTATTTATAAAAAATTGTCTGCTGTTTCAAGAGTTCTTTTTCAAGGATCTATGAAGTTTTAATTTCAATTGCAATTCAAATTAGGGTAAATGGGATGAATTGCGGTTCTTGGGGTAATACCGGTCACCTGATACTACTAACTTGAAAACATTTTTGAAAATTGTGCGTCACAATAGAACTTCAACATTGCTTACTGAACAATTTATTGGTAGCAATGTCAGCCGATTACATAGAGGCAAGTGAAAAGCCGTAAGATACAATAATTAGCTTTAACGTTGTTTGTTATTACGTATTATAACAGATCTCAAAGGTTTTATATCTTTTGCAATTAATGAATAGTAAATCTTCTTAGCTCCATTTAGTACAGAATTTTATGTAATTTCGATTTCTAGACGTAGAACTTTCATAACTTTTTCTACTCAGATACAGTCGATTCATATTCTATATTTTATATATGGGGGTAATTATGCCAATGGTTTGGGGGTAATGTCGGCCTGCCAATATTATCCTAAAACTTATGTCGCATGCAAATTTCAAATATTGCATTTCTTGTCAGACAAGCCCCGTAAATGCAGAGTGTTCCGTAAGATACTCGCAATATTTGGAGAAGGTATTCAGGGGACTAAAATAAAAAGAAATGCATATCGGCGTATTCCGCTAAAGTAAATGTAACCATTACTTATTACTAATAAGTAATTTTAATGTCAATATTTGTCGCAAAATTTCTGTTGTTTTGCAATATTTGGTTTTTCATAGATTCATTAAAATCCAAAATTTCACAATCCCATATCTTGAAAACCATTGAGAATTGGACCTGGGTTTATTAGAATTTTTTTCTTGTTTTGGTCTCTACTATCACCTGTCAACGTGTGTAGGGTTTTTTATTAACACCTTATATATTAATAGCCCAGACTTCTTTTATTAGATAGATTTAGTAATAAAACAAAAAATAAAAAATTCTGACTAGCAATTTCTAAAAAACCTTAGGGGAGCCGTCATTCACCCCCATTTACCCTACGTATCATAACATTATTAATTGGGCATTTAAATGTTTCTAATAAAATTAAGTTTAATTTGGTAACTGAAAAAATTTCCTGTGCTTTTAACTGAACTTACCAATTTAACGTGTTTCCTAATTACTGTACGCTAATTTTGTTTTGATTTGTGCAGCTTTCACAAAAAGTATGTGAATGCGCAAAAGAAATCGCAAGGTAACTAACGGCATTTAAATGATTGCAAAATTATTATGTTCAAATGAGTTTAAAGTGAAATTAGTTTACTGCTTGTGACTGATTTGTAAACATGCAGTAACTTATTTATAAATTAGTCCTTGGGGATAAAATAATTCCTGAATTTGCTTTGACCGATTTAATAAAAAATAGATATACAGAATCATCCACGGTGAGTGGTTTAAAAATTATACCTAACAAGATGTTCAATATTTGTATACGTACACAGTGTTATGACATGTTATGTTAAGATTTGTTAAGAGATACATACGAAGTTGCGAAGTTGGTTAAATTGAGGTTGTGTACTTTTGTCCAAATCAATATCTGCAAACAAATTTCACTTACTTTTTATTTCAAGGTAAAAAAGTAGGATAAACAGTTTTTAGAGAAAAAAAAATAATAATAAAAAATAATAAATAATAAATAATAAAAATTTTTGGAATTTGTTTGCAGATTATCACTTAAGGTCGGTACATTCCGGACGGGCATGGGCGTCCTATGATTTATAAACTTTTTAATAGGTATATTGCAATATTATTTTATGTTTAGCTCATACACAGTATTAATATTATTGCTTTACCATAATGGCTTCCTTTTATTATAAATTTGAATACAAAAGGTGCCATAAAATATCAATGAATTAATTTATCTTAAAACGTTCCCTCGTGTAACGCTCAGGAAAGCTGCTGTGAACTCATTTCTTTTTTGCGCTTAAACAATCGCACTGCAATATGTCACGTATATTTCATTTAATTGGGAGCCTCACTTTCATCGGTCTGCATTAGTCATTTTTTCTCGTAATCGTTATCTCGTAGTTGAGACTAATGTGTGTGTCCCAAGTTAGTGTCCCAATTACAGTGTGTCCCAAAAAGTTTTATACAAATGGAGAAAAAGTTTATCTTACATTTCACAAAAAAAAAACTATTAAATTTAAATTTGACTCAAGATGGCGGATAAAGACGCCAAATTTTTACGCCGTACCTCGTTTCTTAACACTTTGAGGGATTCTAAATAATTGAACTCGGCGTTTTTAATTGTTATAATCTTAGTAGGCTGGTTTCAACAAAGACCGACAACTTTTTTGTTTGTTTCTATTAACTATCAACTCTTGCTGAAATATTTTGACAGTTGCAGCCGCATAAAGAGAAAGAAAGATAGAACGAGCATCCTCTCAGTGTCGCAAAGATTACAACAGACGCACAATTGAAACGAATTACTATTATTAGCTTTAAGTGTCACTTTTTCCTTAAGTCTACCTTGAGATTTGTCTGTGCATACGGGCACAGATACGGGCATTAATCTATTAAGCGTCCACCAGATTACCGCTTACAAAGTAAACGCTGAGAAAGCTAAGCGTAAGCAGCTTATCTCCGGTGAACGCATCCAATATCGCGATTATGATATTTTTAACCTCTTTGATTCCATATTGGGGTTCTTACGTAAATTTCGTCGATAAATTTCTTTATATCCATATTAAAACAAGCTAATCGGCTTCAAAATGCAAACTGATTTGTCTTTACTAGCATGGCTCGGACACGCTCGGACCGTCCTCGCTCGGACTCGCTCGGACCGTCCTCGCTCGGCTAAGCGTTCAGTATGAACACCGCCATTTAGAATATAAATCAATTTTGCAAATTCTTGTTTGTACGTGACTAGTTACTTTGATTTTATAGAAAATGGAAACCATGAAGCAACACTTACGTGTACCTAGTGATGATCCAACACAATCACAAATAAGAGATTAAGGTAATGGGTAATGTTATGGAAGATAACAGCATGTATGGAAGACTAAAATTTTCATTGAATATGTTGTAATAGTATATTAAAATATACTATTGTTTTTACTTTGCGTCACTTATTGAACAAAAATATGAAAAATACTGTCAGAAATTGGATCTCGTTAGTATATGGAGAATTTTAGTTGTAATGCGTGGCAACACTGACAAGTTATTAATTTTTCTTATCCAGCTTCATTGTGAATACTCTGTTAAATAACAAATAAATAATGAATAATGAATTATTTTGTAAAATCTATTAAATATTTTCAATTAAAAATCGACTAAAATTTCCCCCAAAAACTGTTTCACAATGAGCTTCATTGTGAAACTGTCACAATGAATTCATTGTGAACGCAAAGTAGAGAAAGAATATTTTGTATGAAAAAGCATATCTACTGTTTTCTTTTCATACTGAACAAAGAAGAAACAGAAACAAATTATGCTTATTTATTAAATGCGCAATGTAACAAAAATATGAACCAACCTATTATAAATGTTGACATGTGTATTTGTGCTAAACAAAAATAGCAACTGATGCTCTGGATACTAGACGTTTCCTAAGTGTATAGTTATTTAAGTTATAGATAATTTTTATGTTATATTAGCTTTCGTAATTCAAAATGAACAACATGAGTAATGTTCTAAGTTCTTCAAATTGGTTTCATAGTTTGATTATGTTTTTCACCTAAAACATTAGTTTTTGACGTTAACATTTTGAATAATTGCAATTTAAGATAAAATGATCTGAATAAAAATAATGTTTCTAATATACATCAGACTGATGACGACTTGCTTTATATGTACAGAGTGTACATTAATGATTGAAAGGCGTTTGAATTTGGCGCGTTGTCGAATTAGTAATTTTCGTCTTGCAAGATTGGTATTCATACTGGATATGATGACTTGATGTTGAATTTGGTCAGTAGCGTGCCTGTGGTGTATTGTTTACATTTTGATTTCCTTAAGTTATTATTATTGAGTTAGTATTACATTTTTTTTGCCGTCAGACATTTTTTATTGGTAAGTACAGCCGTATAACAGGAAATAAAAGTACACACGAACGTTTTTAGGTTAGCGATGGTTTTCACGGACCTGCACAATAAATTTATTGTGGAGGCGTATTTTCGGTCGGGGATACGCAATGAACAAGACATGTGAAATTATTCTTATCAAAGCTGAAGTGGTATTCATATATGATTGCTTTATGCATAACGATGTACATAATTAACAAACGTAAAATAATTTCTAATCACTAATAAATTGTTTTAATAATATATGATTATATGTACCGCACTTGGTAAAACAGAATAGTAAGCAGTACCAACTTTGCAAATAATCTAATGGGCGGGAAATTGAAACACCTTTCAATCATTAATGTACACTCTGTATAATACAAAGGCTGTCAAAATTGTAAATGTGTTGTTTTATAAAAATATAGTATTAATAATCACTTTTTAAAAATTTATTCGTATAAATAAAATAAAAATTCAAAAGCAATTTACATACCTGGATACCCTGCAACCTTCATTACACGTTTTAGTACCTGTTTTGTTCTCAGAGGGCGCTTACACGGTCAATGGTCATAGATAAATGTAAATACATAACATACGACATACGAAACCTGTCGATCGAGTTTTAACGATACCACATATTCTCGTTGACTGTAATAATGCCGGATCCACACGCTGGGCGAAGTCTGGAAAACCTTAGCCAACGTGAACGTGTAGCCGTTAACTTTGTCTTAATTGGCTTCGACTGGGCCAAGTTTGCCTGCGTTCGCCTGGGTGTCGGTAAAAAGCGACAAATCAAGGAATTCGAGCGTTGTTGGCCAATCAACACACTTGTGCCGTCCACACGTTTGTGCGTGTTTGTCGCATAAAATAACTACTCAACTCGGTACAGTATACAAACTGTTGCTTGCTGGAGGTTATACAGTGAGCCTCTAAAGTATGGAATAAAATTTGTAATTTCTTTATTTTTGACATTTCTAAAAAACGCTCGGACAGGTAAATTTTGTTTTTAAAAAGCACACATTTTCAAATGAAAATAAATTTTTGACAGTCATTTGTTTTCGAGTAATGACGTCAGCGACATAGCAACCCCCAATTTTTTTCTTGGTTCTGATAGCTCATTGAATTCTTTATCCAACTATCCAACCACATCAACAATTTATTATGTGTTATAGGAAAAAAATTGAGAAAAAAATTATTGAAAATGAATGAATCATCTACTACCTACAAATGAAGTAGGCGTGACATTTTCAACAAAATCAAAATGATACCTACAATAAAATAAAACTTGTCATTCTTGTCATTTAAACAAAGTCTTTTCAAGTCGAGTAATCATGGTTCATCATTTAATCGAAAATTAAATTACTGCTATTATTTATTGACCACCATGTGGATAGCATATTTGTACGCAAATAATAGGGCAAATGTTCGGACAAATATTTCGGCAAATATATGGGCCAACGTGTAGATCCGCAGTGAAAACTTATTCCATTCGAACATCAACTTTTTATTCCTAAAGTTATGATTTCATGTCATTTGATCTAATTGCTACCGATTTTCGTAAATTTGCCGACGATTTGATTTCTGATTCACTTCTATCGTTGTAGCGTTCACGATATCGTCTCGAACGATACGATTGAATCGTGAAACGAGAATCCCTGGGCTGGTCAATGCTCAATGGTTTTAGCTGTGGTTCTAACACCTACTTGTCCGTTCTTTCCTCGGATTCGTATATTCTTTACAGCTGATGTTTGAGACCGTGTTCAGGTAACAGGTAATCCTTGCACTGTCATCGATCGCGTTCAGACAGAAAAATAGTTGCAGCGCTGCAGCACAGCGTAAAAGTTTCAGCGCTTTAACTTACCTGAACTGGTTCTCAGTTGTAGAGGTTATGAATTCATTATGCTGTAATGCAGCGCTGCAATGTATCATATCAGGACCACGCTTGAATAATGGCGGCCGCTTGAAGAAAGTACTTTAAACAATCGCGGCGTTCAGGTAACCGCAGCACTGCAGTGCTTTAATAAAGCCTAAACCTGAACGAGGTGTCATATAACCCCATTGGCCGCGTTCAGGTAACTGCAGCAGCTGAGTTGCTGACTAAGCAATTGTTTGTGATTGGTTCAAATTAAAGTAATAGCCAATCACAAACGATTGCTTAGTAAGCAACTCAGCTGCTGCAGTTACCTAAACGCGGCCATGGTTTGTAGCGTTTTTTTTATGCGGTCGCCATTAAATCTAGTCAACAGTTGCTTAACTGTTGGGTCCGTTGAATGCGCCCTATTTCTTCTGCAGATTCGTAGTAATTTTGATTATTCGTTAGGGTTTTTCACATTTTGTGATTGGTGCTCCTGCGAGAAATGTGCGCATGCGTTTGACAGATTACGATGGGTCGATCTTGGTATGGCGGTTTGTGCATCTTGCTTTTGCTAAAATGTAATAAGTAAACTAAATCTGTGCAACAAACACGCTAAGTTTTAGTGATCAGTGTCTAAATTATACAGGTGTTTACGTCAAAGACATTTACAAATGTTGAAGCAACTGCAAATCGGACTCAGAGCGTTTTTACTGCTCGCATCCAGAGTTTGGACATGTTTGTGTTATATGATAAAAAAGCAAAGTAGAGCTGTGAGTATCACAAAAATCTAATCTAAATTAATAATACTTAATTAAGCTTGTTAATATTTTACATAAATCTGAGTGTTTTGACAGATTGACATTTGCAAAAGATAAGATAAATATTGACAGAGTAATTTATTGCACAAAATTTCGTGTTGCTCTGTGCTTGAATATTTATATTCATCTGTCAAAGGCAAGGTTATAAAGTAAGAATTTTCTACATTTATATTTTGGCACAATCTTACTTGGCCTGGTGCCATTTGAAATTTTGTATGATTTCATTCGTTTCTAATACACAACTCGTGTTCCTCGCATTTACAGATTATCCAACATCAGTCTGTTAAATACGACATATTCCCACTGTCACCCTTATCACGACATAGGCTTAGTAAGTATGATTGTTTGTAACGGCATACGTAAATAAAGTTGGATTGAACATTTTTCCGCTCATTTTTAGGTATAGTAAAGCGGAAGGTACTCGTGTTGGATTTAGATGAAACATTGATACACTCATTCCATGATGGCGTGGTGAGACAGACAGTTCGTCCGGGCACGCCGCCGGATTTTGTGTTAAAAGTTGTGATAGATCGTCATCCAGTCAGGTTTTTCGTGCACAAACGACCCCACGTCGACTTCTTCCTTGATATTGTGTCTCAGTGGTATGAGTTAGTGGTATTCACCGCTAGTATGGAAATATATGGTGCAGCTGTTGCCGACAGACTTGATGCAGGTCGCGGTATATTACAAAGAAGGTTTTATAGGCAGCATTGCACACCAGACTTAGGGTCTTACACTAAAGATCTCAGTGCAATTTGCAATGACTTATCGAGTGTGTTTATACTTGATAATAGCCCCGGAGCATATCGAGCATATCCAGGTGAGTATCATTGTTATTACTATTAAGCTATTAGGCAATGGCAAAGATTAGGGGTGCCAGCCATCGTACGAACATCTGCACACTTTATGCAGTGTTGCCAAATGTAGTTTTTTTTTTGCTTGAAATGTGGGAAAATTAAAAAACGATAGTAGTTATTCGCGGCCATTAGAAAAAATGAAGTTGGCTCTGGAAAAACAAAAACGAATCGGTCTAGAAACAAAGTAGATTCGGTATTCAATCAAGCGTAAAAAGTTGCTTCAGGAATGTTTTCACAGATTTTGAAAAAATCAAATAAAGAAGTTATGTCCGATTTTCAAAAATCGCAATTTTTCGTTTTTCTTCGATTGTGCAGAAACCGTGCGAGATATTTCAAATTTCTTAACAGATTATTAATCAGCATGGAATTTGGCAACTTTGCCTCCATTTAACCGATTCTCTATCTTTTATAATAAGCGAGATCCCCATGCTGGCCCTCGAATTTCAATCAGCCTGTATAATTATAAATCTATTCTCCACTTTTCTTTTTTTTTAGATAATGCAATACCAATAAAATCCTGGTTTTCGGATCCCACCGATATAGCATTGTTGAATCTACTTCCAGTTTTGGACGCGTTAAGGTTTACAGCCGATGTGAGATCAGTTTTATCACGGAACCTACATCTCCATCGCCTCTGGTAGACGCAGGTTAGTGTGTGCGTAGACAGTGTTTTGTAATCCCCCCCATGTATTACAGCCAAGGCCTGAAACAAGACAATGACGTGAATGGTCGCCGTGAGGGGCCCTTGAGCATGTACTCAAAGTTTGAGAACGCAGACATAAAAGCGCTTGAATCTTTAACTGATCCGTTTGGCATGATCATGAAAGGAAACTCTGTACAGAGTGAATCTGTTCAGTTTGAAGATCAAATTAAAGCTTTTAATAACGTTAAATATGACTGAAGTGATTTGTTTTAAAGATAACCAGTTTTTTTTGCCTCAAATGAAATTGTATGGACGATCATGTTTGTAATTGTCTGTTTTGTTTGCTTTCATATTTCTGTTATTTTATTGTTTGTTTTCTTCAAAATATACGTGTTTATTTTATTTTTGCAAAGTTTTCTGACTGTGTTGTAATTAATCGATGAAATCATTCAGGGCAGGTTGTACGTAACTTCGTCGGTCCAACATCTTGGCTTTGAATCCTGTGGCCTGAAGATACAAACGCAATTTGAGACTTGGGCCGAGTTAGTAGGACTAACACGTACATTGCTAGGAATACATGTACACTACTGTTTGTTACAAAACCTGTTCAGTTCAAAGTGATAGTTTTGAATTTACGTGTCGGCGGAGTGCAGCAAGAGCGTTTTTAATTTATTTATTTTAGTTTTTTTTTATGTGTTCGTATTCGACAGAATTTGCTTAAGTTTTGATCTTATTGTTTTGGTGAGAATGTACATTACAGGGCACATTTAAGTTTTAATTGTTTTTTGACGAAGACTTGTTTACTAAATATTGTTGCTCTAGAACATAGTTTAACTTGATTGTGTCCAATTTAGTACATAATTATTTTCTGCACAAATTAGTACGACACATACTAATTTGTTTTAAGAACCAAAGAACATTCTTAATGATTGTGTGGTAGGTAATTAATGCCACTTATTTGTTTTTCTGTTTTTATTATTAGTTGTTGTGTCGTTTTGTATTGCTTTATACATTATAATGGGGAGAAGAGCAGAAACACTACCTGATTAAAAAAAAAAAATACTATGCGTGCTGTACATACATTGAGCATGAAGAAAATTATCGAGATTAAACTAGTGTAATTTTGTAAGTATTAGGATGTAATTGCTAGAAAAATACACACACAGTTATTTTCTGTATCAGAAAATATAACCAGCATTATTTAGGTTGTAAGTAGGTAGTTATTAAAAGAATTAGAGTAACTTTTAAAGAGGAAATAGAATTGTAATTTACATTTTGATGTCGTGTAATAATACTACGAGGACATTAATTTGTACTCTAATCTCTAATGTAAATATTTGTAGATTATTGAATTATAAAATACCTGTTGAACACTCACTCAAGGGAGGAAAAAATGGGAGAATGAGATTGTGACTTAAGAAAAAAAATATTTATTTCTTTTTTTTATATTTTAAATTATTTTTTTAGTAATGAAGCACAATATCTAGAGAGAAAAATATTTAAGTTTGAATAAGCTAAATTATTTATTTTTACATGTGATAATGAAAGTATTACTAAACAGATTATCCTTGATTTATAACAATTAATAAATTTAAGATTAAGAAGACTTTTCTTATCAAACCATTGAAATTATATATGGGGCAGTCATTCTCCTACACACAAACAACGTGTATTTTGTAAATAAATTCGTAGTTGTGTATTTATTATATTAATAGATGGATGTAAATGTATATATTTAATGTACTTATTGTTTCTTTTTTGTCCTCCTACTGTTTAAAAATAGAACATTTATCACATATCATTTTTAGTTTTTACGTTCCTATAAAAATTTGTTCCTGTATTAATTTTTTTGTAACAGTGATTAATCTCATTAACTAACGGCATTATTTTTAAGATCTAAAACAGAAAAAAAAACGTATTTGTAACCTAGCTGCAAGTTACATATGTTGAACCAAAAAAATTCAGTTTTCGAGTTAAAAAAATGCTTTAAGGACCTAATAAATAAAGCACGGATTTAGATGCACTTTTTAGGTTATGAGTAGAGGCCGGACTTTAGGTGAAATGCCTCAGGGTTTTAAAGATATCTCTTCGTTTCGACTCATTTGACTCTATTTCTAATGAAATGAAGAGGTATCTTTAAAAAAATCTTTAAAACTTTAAGGGCCGTTTTAATAATAGAACTTTAAATTTAAAGTGACTTTAACCTATAAAAATACATTAGTTTTCCTATGCTTAAATTAAAGTCTCCTTTAGCACTACTATGAAAACGGCCCTAAGAACTAAACAAAGACATTTTACCTAAAATCTGGCCTCTAGTCATGAGTCATCTTTTTAGACGGGCGTGTTGATCTATAAATGGATGTAAATCCGTGCTTTGCTAATAAGGAAACATTGCCTGACTGGTCCCATTTAGAACTTTTAAAAAATTAATTTTGATGTCTACCAATTTCTTCTTAATTTAGTAGACCTATTAATAGTTGAAAGAAAAAAATGAATATAATAGATTTATATTTTCCCTTTAGTTGTTGAGTTTGAAGGAAAATATTCTCTCTGTATGTTTAAGAACTCCTAAGTTGTATATGTATATTATTTTGATACCAAAATTTTCTATTCTATAATATTTGTCGCCTGAAAGTTAGACTTGTAAAGAAAAACAAAACTGTAAATACTACTGTAATTTTTGTAAAGTCGAAGGGTTTCGTTCATTTCTTTTGTACTTTTTAAAGATAGAGAAGACAACAGTGTTGATACAATAACTTTATTCATTCGTTGACTAATAGAATTTGATAGCAAATATCTTGATACTTATGTACCTAATGAGTGATGTTTTATCAATAAATTATTTGAATTGCTCGTTTTATTTATGTACTGCCTCGAATAAAAGTCACAAAATACAATTAGAGTAGAATCTATTTATTTTAAATATTAATTGATTACATAGTTTAGGTAATGTGCTTGTTTGGATAAAATATGGTATTTACAATGTAAATAATGAAACAAAAATTGTACTTAACAATTTTAAAGCTCGTTAAGAGATTGGATTTTCAATGCGTTCTTTTGATACTTCTGGAATTTTACAGTAATCGGTTTGCAGTGGGAGATAAGAGTTGAAAGCTACAGAACATAAGAGTGCCACGCAATGAGAAATTACATTGTCTGATAGTATATCTTATCTAAAATTTGAAATGTACAATTCTTACTGTCCAAACTGTTCAAGACAGTAATACAACTAAGAAGAAACGAAGAAAAGAATGGCGTATAGAAGAAGAAAACAAACAATATATATATAACTATATATATACTGTTTTAAACAGTCTGGTCCAACAAATTCATCATATATTCACAAATATACATCCGTCACCATGTATTAAATACTAGGGGATGATGTCGCATTCAAAAACAGGATGCTTACATCGATAACAATAAACAACTGCAAATTTATTATATACATCGACAAAAAAGCGTAACTTGATTGGTCAATGATATAAAAATAACTGTATACTAACATGCTAGGTTCCGCCATCTACAATAACAATTCAAAAATTCAGAAACGTGATCACTAAAATTGTCATGTAAGAAAATATCTTTTCTTTTTGTATTGTTACCGTAGATTCTCTTCATTCAATCTGTGAGTTTATCGTAAATTTTCAATCACCTGTATTGCAAGGAAAAGTAACGAAAACTTAATTAAAGTCTACAACCGTAAATACTGATTGATGTAGTAAAAAAAAAAAAACAGAATAAACTAAATTATGTATTTGTATAGTGTATGGGTATATTTCTTTACAATGGTGATTGAATATGGTGATAAATACAAAAGAATGTACACACAAAACAATTATATGGAACGGGAGGGGGAGAGGGGGGATGGGGACAAATACGGTACTCATCTGTTGCGATATATTCACACTTCAGGTGATATTCCGTCAACAACAAAGACTATCTACAAACTAAAATAGTTCATATTTTCATATTTAATCATCATACTTTGGACATGTCTACCTACATTTTTTTTTCAAGGGAGATACATGCATTTACAGAGCATGATTAACAAATTTTTATTATACATTGTTATACTAGGATTATAAGTGTCACTGTAGTATACCTAACATGTCATGAAATCGTATTGCTTTCGACCAATACAACCTCATATCAATGCTTCCAATTTTATTTATATATACAGATCATAACTTTGCCGCCTTCTCTCCTTTCGCCTATATAAACACGCCTTCTCACTTTGCAGTTGCTCTTCCTATTCGAATTTTATAACTATCATTTCTCTTTTATCAGTATTGCTACAATTCAATGAATATAAAACTTGCAGCTTTTATACTACGCTAATATTTATTTAACAGTTGAAAATGTTTGTGATTGATTTTGATTTGTAGCCACCCAAGTTGTAAATACATCTCTGAAAAAGAAAAAAAAATTAATTATATTTCAGCACTATTGAATATGGATTTTAGTTAATAGTTTCATTGTTTCTGAAGAATAATTTACACGAATGTGTTGATTATAGTTTAATGTTAACGTTTACTTTTGGAAGGTGCCTTCAATACATTTCATACTTTTAATTTCAAAAAGCTTTAAATGACTTTAAAAATCAAGGATTAAAACTTACCGGCAATGACTAACAACACATTCATTGCTACAGTACTCATCTTCCCATTCCGCATTAGATATGGCAGGATTAGGACATCCGTGACGTATACAAGAATTTGGGGGACGCATCTGTCCCTGACCGGCAGTCTGCTGGACAGAGGTGGGAACAGATGGGGCAGGGGCTGATACAGGGGGGGAACTTGAAACCATGGGTGGTGGACTCACGTGCTGTTGCATGTGTGGAGCAACTGGTAATTGCTGCTGTTGAGATACCTGCAAGTAACATTTTTGAGCATTACAGTAAATCAGTTAATCAAAATAAAAAAAAAATACCTGCTGCATGTAACTGTTATTATGCTGTTGCATGTGGGGCATATTCAAATGATTTGGCACGTGTCCCATGGGTGATTGTACCATGCTTTGATGCTGCTGTTGTCCGGCGTTCATGTTGTTCATCATAGGTTTCTTATTTGCCATTGATTGAGTTGGGGGTGTGGGGGCTGAGCTCATCGGGGGAGATGGGTGTGGATTCTGTGGTGAATAGCCACCATATTGAGCACCGGCATTGTAGTTGCTATAACCACCGTATATGCCTTCTCCTTCGCCAGCTCCCTTTGAGACCAGACTTGCCCTGTATGCCGCTAATGCTTTTAGATAGTCTTTTTTTGCTAATTCGGTTTTTCTTTTATATACCTGTTGGGAAACATAAAGGAAATTATTATTTTGAAAAGTCTGTGCAATTGTTTTGTTATTGGATTACATGATCAGATAGTGATTAGCAATTATTAATAGATTTGTGAGGTTTTTGAAAAGTCAAAATAATCAAAAAAATGCAGTGTTTTCTTGATATACCAGTTATTATAAAAAAATGCTTTATTATAAAAGTATTCTTAATTTAAAGAGAAAGTTATACAGAAATTCAGGCTGGTTTACACGGGTAGAGTGGTAATGGAGCAAGTACTTGATAGAGTAGAGTAACTCTACCCGTAAAACCGAACAGTAGAAGAGAGTAGCGAGTAGAGTGCATAGTAGGTAGTAGAGTAGAGTAACTAGCAACATGTGGCAGAGTAACTTTACTCTACTACCACAACTAGCGTCAATATGTCCACTCGCGTGCTCGGTTCTGGGATTCGTAGAGTAGAGTAGGTAGGATAGTGACGACACACTATACTAGCATCAGTACTATACTGACTGTGACCAGTTCCAGAGGTGAAACGGTGGAGAGGACGGTAGAGTTCACTCTACTTGCTACTCTACTCTACCCGCAACTATCCGCGTGTAAACCAGCCTTTACCGGTAGAGTTATTCTACTCTATCAAGTACTTGCCTCATTACTGTACCCGTGTAAACCTGCCTTTAGAAATTTAGCGCTATGACAAAAGACGTTCGAATTCCAATCGAATTTCGACTTTCTTCTTCATAAAAAATAGAACACAATCAACTGTGAGATCAATTTAGGTAGAATAATCGTGTTCTCTTCCTCGGAAAGACACAAAAAAATAAATAAATAAACAAAATGGATTTATTGGTAAAATAATGTAAGTTTCGATTATTGCTTTTTTTGTTCCAAAAATGGGCAGGAATCCGATCGTTTTTCATTTTCCACAAATTGCCAAAAACAATGCTTTTTCATTGCTAATTATTTTATGGAAGATATCACCACAAAATGATCGAATCAATTGAAATAATTATTTATTATTATCGTAATGGTTAGTTAATGTTAAAAGTTTTGGTTTTAAATAAACCTTAAATAAAATTTCGTTTATTTTTTGGGTATCCGTCGTTCAATTGTTTTTTGTGAATATCTATGGCAAATTCTACAACTTCTTTTACCTTTTTTTCTTTCTAAATTCACAAATAAAAAAATTAAATAGGAATTATTTTATAGACACCTTCTACATTATTAGTTTTATTATATTATATGTAGTCCCATTAGAATTTAATTTAGAATCGAAAAACGTAATAATATACAGGTTGTTCCATTTAAAAAAAACCTAAGTTTAGTTTATATCTCGTTTATCCGACCATCAATTGTTTTTCTGTGAGCACACAGAGAAACTTTGAATTAGTCCCCTATAAGTTTTGTATTAAACATTTTTTTTCTAGAATCAAAAATAAAAGAGTTAAAGGGGGTAGGAATTCTCGCGTAGTCACCCTGTACTGCCGTACTCAGATCTTTTCAATTGTACAGAAAACGGTACCGAACGCAGCCTTATCGCAACCTTGCATTGTGACGACTTTGCTAGCCGGATAAAAGTAAAATGTCGTTATAATAAATTTGGCAACATTGCATACGTTGTGTAAATCATTTATCAATTTACAGTAATGTAAAATGAACATTGCATAATTAATTCTCGGAATTCTTAGAATTGTAAGATAGGTACATAAAGTCCGAGTAATACAAAAAGAAAATTGTAAACAACTTGGCAACGCGCTGACAATTTTAGGTTATGTTACTTGAACTTGGTTATGTTGTTTATTACGTATAATTGTTGTTTAATTTCCAATTTTAAATTTAATTACTTTAAATTTTAAAAATACATAGGTACTTATAATAAAAACTACTTACACTTTTGTGTTCCGAATCTAAGGCATCCCACATGGACGCAACGATCTTCGAAACCTCGCCGAAACTTGCGTTGGGATTTTGGCCCTTAATGGCAGCTTGAGTATCACGGAAAAACAACGCGTATGCAGAGACGGGCCTGTAACAACACAAAACAACACGAAAATAAGCAGAATTCGAAAATGTTTGCAAACGCAAACAGTACTTGTTAGGTTTCTTCATCATGGACCTTTTTATACCAAAACGCCAACGGTTATTTCCTCAATACCTTCTACGTAAGGGCTATAATCACAACGGCATTTATGGGGTGCAGGTAGCGGAGACTCACCCCTAAGCCCCTAATATTAATTCAAAAAACGAGATGTCACCTAAATTAGTACTCTGTAGCTTATTCTTTGTAAGAGGAAGAGGTTCGTTTGTACACTGATGTTGCTTTTGTTTTAAATGCGCGCACATCTGTACTTGAGCAATTCTGCCATGAAACTGCCTCCAAGAAGTTTAATGTCGTATAACTCTGCGTAATATAATATGAAATGAAATATTTGATACATGATAAAGAGCTTGCAATAATAACCTGCCGAATGGGCGTCGTGAAAGATAAAATCTTATCATGGTGTTCGCTTTCGCAAGTAAGGTACTATTATTTTTTCCAAGGGAAGCTTTTCTTGTTTTAAAACATTTCAATCGATTAAGTGAAAATGTAAAACTGAAAACGTAATGCTCTATTAACTCTCAACTGAAAATTTATGGAAAATAACATATTTAATTTTATCTTGAAGCGTAAGTCTGTACTTCACTCACGTTTTAAGAATGTAGCGTTGAAAAGAATAGGACAACATTTTCCGTCTTGTGATTGGTTGAAATTCGCCGCAAGTTTACAACTGAAGTGAAGTTGACTCTTTTGTATATGAATTTAATATTCCCGAAATCAAAGTAGGCGACCTCTGCTGGTACCATCGAAAGGGTGAAAAACATTTCACGGATTGGTTTAACATTGAAAACATCAGAAAACATGCACCACCAATCAAACTTAGCAACTGCAATGTTGTTCACCCTTTTATCGACCATTTTGCGATTAACAGAGACCTCTCGCGTTGACAATTAAGTCGCGAATACAGTGTACGCCAAAAAGTCGGCATCAAACGGGAAACATTTTTATTTCTGATTTCTCGAAAAAACATTTTACGGCAATAATATGTGCTTGTCTGAAAACCTAGGTATTTAGCCCCTATTAGGTATACCGAGTGATTTTTACTTAGTTAGAAAATAGCGTTTTTCGAAATTGTCAAAATCCTAAAATTGTTACTTCTTGGAAATTAATCAACATATCAACGAGATTCTTTTATCGTGTATTAGTTTTAGCTTACTGAACAATCTCAAGGCCAGAAAATAACGTTTTTTTTTCTTTAACTTCCGCAAAAATTGAATTTTTAAATTTTTGAACTTTTCACAAAATTTCACATATCAAAACTTAATTTTAAATTTCAAATAATTTTGGTTGAAAACTTTAAAAATTTATAATTGGAGAGAAAATAGAGAAAGGTATTTATTCCTTTAGATAAGTCCCGTCACCCCAGTAGCCCTTGGATGTGTAAGGGTACGTCTTTTCTTAGAAAATTGAATGACGTTTATAATTTATAGGTATATGTGTCACATTAGAATTAGAATTCGACAATATGAAACGACGTGTAAATCTTTGCCGTCAGCAAATGGGCACCATTTTCAACAACTTACTTTTATGAATATGCTTTAACATTGGAATTTTTCGTTAATATACACGTTTCTTTAGCCTGTAGCGTTTTGATATGACGTGTCGATTGATTAAATAGACATGTCATTCTGATTAATCAATTACTTTAAGAAAAGACACGCGTTCACACTTCCAAAGCCTACTGGGGTGACGGGACTTCATGATAACATATTATTACATTATTTTTGTTGTGTTAAAATTCAGTAGCTATGCGTTTCCTTTATTTTATTCTTTTGAACTTTACTTTATTGTTAAGTCAGTAACTGCATTTTTGTTAACGCCGAAATTCTGAGCAATTTGTCTGATTGTGACACCCTCTTCTATGCAAGCAATTTATCCTATGCTACAGCTTTGAAAATAACATTTAGGCTATAAATTCATAACACGAATTCTTTCTTATTTTATTTTAAAGTTTGACATGTGCTTTCTTATATCATTTACATTGGCCAATGTAAATGATATAAGAAAGCACATGTCAAACTTTCGTGTTATGAATTCGTGCTAATACGAAATTGAATGTAAATGTAGCCTTACTTTAGGCATGCCTGACAGCGACAATTTCAAATTACGATCGATAGCAGTTTTACACAGCTTAAAAAATCTTGTTTCTTATGTCAGCAATGGTACCTAATACCTATACCATGAATTGCTGCTTTATCTAACTCACTTGACGTTTTACTGAAAATGACATTGGACCTTTTGCATCAAGTTACAGAAAAAATATTAGCTGAGTTCTCTTGCATACTTAAATTAAGTCATCAACCACCGAAGTAACAACCGATAAATATTTCAGTATTATTTCTTTGTTAACGGTGTAGGAGAAAAAAGGATGGATCATGCAACACCAGACGCGTTTTATTTATGAAAAATTCTATAGTACTCCAACAGTATTTAGGTTTCGTGTTAATAATAAACAATGCCCAAATATCAAACTTGCGAAAATAATTCGAGGAAGGTAAGATTCTTATTAATTTTTTTTTCTCATGTTGAAAATGTGTCAAAATCTCCCTGCTTAACAGTTTAGCATATGCAACCAACTATGCATACTCCTTATGAAGTTTTCAATATGGAGTCGTATGTGCTAACACAATACAATAAAGAGACCTTGATTGTTATTTATGATTTATGTAGTTTTAGCTGGTCGTTTATTTTGTTGTTAGTATTTCAAATCTTTTAAATTTACAATTCTTGGTCGTTCAGCGCAGGATGACATTGACCTACTATCCCGTTGTTACGTAACGTGTAGTTAACAGCTGGTCTTGAAGAGTAAAATCGATATTTTTATGGAATTTAGCAGTCGCTAGAAGAGCAGCGTGAATTGAAAACTGACAGATTTTCGCCAAAATGTGTATAATAACTAAAGCAGCGGATCGCCTTAAGTGCGCTTAACTATTTTGTTTGTTATTTAATTAATGAATTTAAATTTTATGAAAGAGTACTTGTACACGGCCTAAACTACACGAGCATTTTTCCCTTGCGTAAGCGTAAGCGGAATCTGTACGACGTTTTCTCCATTGCGTTTTGTAGGTAGGCGTTCTCTCAGCCCAAACAATGCTGCGTAGCTTACGCAAGAAAAAAAAAACCGCTCGTCCGGTTTAGAACTGCAAGCAAATAAACGAGTTTTTAAATATGTACACTAATTAAATTATTGGAAACAAGAATTAAGATAAACTACTAATTATATAAGAGACGATGGTGTTTAAATTGCTGGGAATATTTGGAAATCGCCACAGCATGCGATGATCACTTTTCCAAGGAGTCGCTTAAAATATCCATCGCTGAGAATTTTTTTTTAATTAAAGGGCTTGACGATCAGACGAATTTAGTTCGTCATTTGAGGATAACTTACAACATTACAGCTGATCGTAAAAACTTCCTCAGAGTTGTGAAGGCCGCCGCAAGCTGATGAATACAACAATAACACTTTATTATTATTAGATACAATTACGTAATGCATTAGATTGCATTCAACGTAACTGCCAGTGCCGTTCTATGATTTTGAGTATAATTTTCAGTTGCAATTTTCTCAAAAAACCAGTAGCTTTTGGTTAAGCACACATTAACTTAATCTTATGGTAATTTATTAAAGGTTTCAAGCCACAACTATTAGAATCACGTTGTTCCGTGATCATCTTCCAAAAACAACGAATTCCGAGCGAAATTTTAATCAGAAGGTACGATTAAAGAAATTTTAAGTTTCAAATGAGTATATTTTATATTTTATATGCATTAATATATTTACGAATTCAATTACATATTCATCATATTATGAATTATTGTTTGGCAGTTAAAGTTCTCTTCTTCACTAGTACTGTCATTGTCAGTTCTAAATGATGATCATTTTAAAATTTATATTATTACAGGTTATATGAGTAGAAGCGTTTTAATAAGATGAAAGCAAATAGTGTTGAATTGATTTGAAGTACATGCTTTACAGTACTCTGACACTGAGCATATTTATTTTTGTGTATTCATATGTATTTGTATAGCCAGACTCTGGCATTCATTTTGAGAATAATAGTCGAAAAGTACACACATGCAGCTGAAAAGAAGGTTATTAAAAGAAGTGAATGCATTCAGCAAACGTAAAACTGAAATAACGGCTGCAATATAACACGGCGAAATATACTTTTAATTCTTTTAATTCCGAAAGGAAATGAGATGGAAGCAATGCGCATTAGATTAGGAACAATTAATCATACGTTATTTTCCGAAAGATTTAAAAAAGAAATTTATTATGATTGCATTCCTAAAGAATTCCATTATACTTCGCACAATAAAGATAAAACATGTTACAAAATTAAAGCTATCAATATTTCAAAGTAGAGGAATACATAGTATGTAAAAGAAAATTGCAACAATAAATCTGCTGTTACAACTTGCGCACGGCGAATGTTGGGCTTTATGGCCCATATAACCACCTCTCCTCCGCGATACAACTGGGAAAATGGCATCTCAACATTTTAATACCGTTTAATAGGCGAACTAAAATCAATATACCTTATTATAGTTTTGTACTTTAAATATGCATAAATCACTTCGTACTTGTCATGTTTAATAACTGGAATTCTAAATTGATTTATGGTTTCTCGTTAAAGAAAATGTCATGCGGACTATAATCAGCACAAAATTGGTTTTATGGTAACTCAACCTACATTCAATAAGAATCAAAATTTCGGCCACGCTAATTTACATACGATTCACATGTTAAAAAATACGAGGAACTTTTTAAATTAATTCAAGTAATAATTTGGAAAATTCCTTAGAATAGTGAAAGTATAATGTATTTATATTTTGCAAGAATTTCGTTTGTGCATCTTTTGTACAAAAAGTTAAATTAATTATGTATTTTCAATTGTTAATTAGTTAATAAAATCGATCGGCCAAAACTCAGAAATAGCATAAATCGATAGATTTGAATATTCTCTTTCATATTTTGCAAGAAATTCATTTATGCAACATTTGTACAAAAAGTTATGTGCTATTGTATTTAACGTCTCTTAAGTGCGTGACATTATATGAGGCTTTCCATTTAAATTAAGAAAGTTAGTATCGACTTCCGGTAGAACCGGAAGTACGCTATGATGGATCTTGTAATATTTAAATAGTTCGTTATCGATTATTACCATGTGCAAATTTTCCACGATCTATAAGGCGTAGTTTCCAATATATTCTAATAGGCCACTCACCGTGAATATTCTTGCATCTTAGTGTTAAATCATAGTTGAGCATTTAGAAGTTCTTGAAATATTTGGCGAATAAATATTATTACGTATTTAAATACAGAAGAATTTATTATTATATGGTGAGAATGAAAAAGCTCTCAGCTACAATGTAATGCAATTTATCAGAATTTGGATCCATCTCGTATTTCACTATAAATAATACTGGTTTCTTATTTTTTACAGAATAAAAAAAAGTACATTTTACAGTAATAGCTACTTTTAGTGTGAAAACATTCTTTTCTATTTACTTCCATCAGCTTTGTATAACAATAAGCGTTACATTAAGGAGTAATCAATAATACAGGGTCTATTTTAAATCGAGCATTCAGTGCAAAGAGAAAGAGAGAGAGAAAGGCAGAAAGAGGGAGAGATCACTTTTAAATATACATAAATAAAGCAGAAATATTGAAAATTCATGTAATGCATCAGGGTAATTGACAATCGGCTGCGTTATTTTAAATTTTTAAGGGATCGAAATAAATTACGTTTCCCTGTTTCGGAAAGTTTAGATAAATGCACTCGGAAAAATAAAACTCCGGGCAGTCGTCGTTTTTTAAATCGAACGCAGACTCCTCTCCGACGAATAAATATTACATTTTACAGATAACATTAAGTTCAAGAAATGTTTTCTCTTCTTGCCGAGATTATCGGCTAAACAAACCCTGCGCCGACGAGAATTTATCTCGGGGATTATCATTCCGGTGAAATTTATTTTAAGGAGATGAATCATAAAATTCATTTACAATTTGAAAGAAAAAAAATGTTTGTATTAACAGGTATTAGTTGTGGAAAGATACGTTAAAAATACTTACTTTTGTGGTTCATTAGGATCTCTCTTCTTCTTCTTTTTCTGGACTTTCGGCTTTTTCTGGGCTTTCGTTGGTCCCAAATCAGCAGGCTCCGGCGACGGTCGTTTAACTCCCGTTATCTGAAATCAAACCGTGTCATGAAAACAGTATAACAAAGTTTGAATGCAAATAAGATCGTTATATTTTAAAAAGTTCTGATGTGATTAATTATAAATCTGTATCAACAATGTTATATTTATTTTTATACATACATCATGAAATCGTAGTAAGTTCTGTAATCGTAATGTAAAATAATTTAAAAACAGAAACTGTAGATAGATACGTAAAGAAAACGGAAGCATACATCTCATATGAAGCATGAATAGTTAGTTTCACGGTCAATTTTGTATCGTTTGCCTGCTGTGTCAGGCTGGGGTCTTAAGGCCTTAAGGTTTATGATTTTGTTGCTTTGAATCGCAAGTCACGACGAGAATGTTGCTCGTCGGAGCGTTTAATAACAATTATATTTATTAGTATTTCGTAACGTACCGAATCTGTTCTATAATTATTGAATTCGAATTGAATTATAAATTTAATTACCGGTTAAATTAAATGAGGATTTAATAAATTTATAGCATCGGTCCATTCATTACGTGCACTGTAAATTGAATATTTAATTGGAAATAGTAGTAGAAATTAAACCAGTAATTCAAGAATAATTATGTTATAAACTGCGAACGCGTTCAAAAATATTCATATAATTAAATTTATCTGTAAATGAAACGAATTAATGGTCAATAAAACGGTGTCAGATGCTGGCCAGTGCATTCTAATTCAATTAAATCACCGGCTTTCATTAGAAAATTGTTGTTGTTAATTAGATTTGTACTTGCTCAACATTTCACGAAAATAAATGACAGACATACATGAGAGAGAGAAACTACTCAAAGTTAATTAAAAAAAAATTAGAAACGCAACTTATAGAGTAGAGTACAAAGCCTTATTTTATTCCATATTATTCATATTGTATATAATACAATTGATCGAAATTTTGAGCTTTTTTCTTCTTTAGTTTTTTATTTGTTTACTTTTAATATACGAGTGGAAAACTTACCACGGCAGGATGAGGTGTACTATCATCACTATCTTCGCTAGTAGTGGGTTCTTGACCAGGAGGAGCTGGAGGACTGTTACCTCGTCCTTGTGGGTGTTGTGGAGACGTTCCGTATTGCCCTCTAGCTCCAGGGGGATGCCCCATCATCATTTGTTGTTGATGCTGTTGTTGCTGTTGCTGCTGTTGAATCATCAACAACTGATTATTATGTTGTTGGCCATAGTTAGGCTGCGGACTGTGATACGAAGGATTGACCATTCCATGATCTGGTCCGGAGAGATAAAGCGGCTGTTGATAACCCCCCGTAGGATCGTGCATACCCATACTATCCTGTTGTTGATTCATCTGCTGCATATTCATTTGTTGTTGCTGTTGGTAGTTCTGCAAGCTTTGTTGATCATTGGGTGCTCCGTGCTGTTGCTGAGGATTTATAGCTGGAATATCGAATTCCTCGTCGCCGAAGCTTGGCGTGTGGAATGTCTGAAACGAAATAAAACTATTGCAATTTAAACTCTCTTGAACACAATCTAAGGAAATGAAACTGCAAGTTTCGAACTGAATAAAACTTCTCAAACAAATTTCTTTGGTGGAATTTGTTCCGGAACTTTCAGACGTGTTTGGGAATGTTTTATTATTTTTTAAATTCGAGGAAATTTCATTCCGGAACTTGCGAGAAGTCTTTTAAGTTTTTAAACAGCTTTTTTTCCTCCTAGTTGCTTCAACAAATACATTACCGCGCAATTTTTGATTAAATAAATTTCCCTGAACTTTGTAATGCACTATTCCTCTAAGTTCAAACACACAAGAAAATTAATACTAACTTGTTTTAGGAGCAACATAATAATTTCATAATTTTCTTTAGCTGCGACCTTCCCATGATACTGAACAAATAGTTAATGGTCTTTCTGAGTTGTAATCTTTACCGAGAAAATATAATCAAAATGTAAATAACACTTAATCAAATTATAAACACCGTAAACTGCCTAGCTCGATTTAATTTGGCCGGAAGTTTTTATTCTCATGCTGATATGAAAAACATGCTCTGCTGTAAACGAAAAGATAATTCCAATTATAAATAATAATAATAATTGGTGCATATAAACATCCAGTTTAGATAAAGCGATTTCGCATTAAACTTTGATCGAATATCAAACAAATTCAATCGATTTTGTTATTAAACATGTATGTTAGATGAGAAGTTAAAGTTATTTTAGCTTAATTCTTAATAATATGTTGGTTGCATTTCCAAGGAATTTATAATTAAATTTTGATTTTAAATTCAAATCGTGTCATGCATTATTTAAGGTCCACATAAAGCACCAAATTTTTTTAAAAAATTGCACGAAAGATTTGAATCGAATTTGAAAATCATTTACATTTTAAAATCGTTTGTTGTTAAAATTATTTTAAGAAATGGAAAACAGTTAAAAACTAAAATTCGATTAAAGTAAAGTATTTGACTAATCGCATATTATTCATTTATTTACAGTTGAATAGAACAAATATTCAAGTACGAAATAAATTTAGAAAGTGAACCTCAAGAATAACAAATCAAATTAAAGGAAAATTAAGTGTTCTTTTTATTCTTATTATAATAATTGTATTCACTTATTACAAAAGTAACAAACGAGCTAGTTTAATCTAGATTTCGTGTGAGTCACTAATTAATTAAATTTGTTTATTGCAAATGATCTAATCCACTGAGCATATACCCGTGATTCATCGACTAATGGTTTGTTCAATTAGTGGCCTATTTAAATATGACTTAAATGATATTTTTATTGAACGCATTACATATTTGGTTAATAACTAGCTGATCACGTTTGTCATATTTGAGAATGGTCAAAATCTTTTGTTTCTATAAATTAATATTTATTAAGAGATTTTACTTTCAGGCGCTTTTTGTTAATAGTAAAACGTAAGTAAAATTTCTTCTTAATTAAGAAATTCCAACAATATTTCTCGGATAATTTCAGCAGACTCTAATAACATTCCCAATTACATGGATTAATTTTACGAGAGAACACTTCACAGTCAATAACGTCCAAGGAAGAAAGAAATCGCTCAGAATTTTCTTTGGCAAATACTCAATTATCCACACACGTAATCGATTCAATGTTATTACCCTTGAAAATTGTATAGATCTGAAATTAGTTGAAAAGATTACGGCTTTTACAAAGTCCTATGAGTGTTCTAAAGTTTTTAAGCTACTTATCCAAAAAAAGTGATTCTGTAACATAGTATAATAATATCAGAATTTGGGAAAATAAAGTTTTCCAATTCTACTTTAGTTTGTTGTTCGGGTAGGTCTTGTGTGAAGTTTATTTAAAAACAACATTTGAAATTTGATAGATCGAGCTGTTAATAGCATGTTTACTGCTGATCACATAATTAAAATGTATACAGAAAATTATTTAACAAAAAGCAACATCATTAATATTTCCGTTTTGTTGAGGTCGGTGCAATTATTTTTGCTAATGATGTGCTGATTATGAATCGTCGAAATAGAAACGTAAACAACTTTTTTATTTTCAACTGGGCATTAATCTAATGGAGTTTTGAAATTTTCGTGCGTTTCTCGTTATTTAAATAACTTTCCTTTTTTGTAACTTACTTTCACATTGTGTGGAGAATAAAGAATGACAAGCAATAAGCTATTGAAATATCACGATTAATAATTAAATTTTTATCTGGTTCTGGGATCGCGTTGAAAAAGCGCGCCTTTCTCAAGTTTAATGAAGGGCTTGTAAAAGTAATCGCTAAACTCTGGCTAAATGTTTAATAATCCCCTCGGATAATTAACGACCGCAAACAAGATTCAGCAAATTATTCATCACATTTAATTAGTGAAAATAATAAATTTTGGCAAGTGTAATAAAAATGAGTAAGAGCTGATTTATAATGTTCATATAATTCTTCTTTATTTTCATACAAAGTTATGGGCTATATTTCTTGGCTGCCAAATAAATTACATCCAACGGGTATTCAGCTCAACTCTATTAAAGTTACTTCGGTAGGTCACCGTCGTGGCGCTGCTGTCGGTCGATTTTCAGGTTGAATTTCAGCCGCCGCGAATGAATTTTGATTGGCCAACTTAAATGCATACAAGAAAACACACTTTGCTTTATACACTTTTCCCGAAGTTTTTCACTGAGAAAATGATCCTTGAATAAATAATCCGGCGATTTGCTCGCAGTCTTCGTTAATCGTTCGACGAGACACTTTTTTTAATTTAAAAAAATAAAAATAAAATCGTTGTTTAAATTAATCAATAATATTCAAACGAACCCAACATTTAAAATCGCGGGGAAACGCAACGGTTTATATAAATTATTATCGGTAAGAACACAATGTGAGAAGTTAATAAAATATTGACTTTGTTACCCTTGGCACACTTACGTATTAATTAAGAATGAAGAACAAAGTTAATGGCGGTTCTTGCTTCAAAAATTTATAACGTTTAAATGTAGGCCGCATATTATTTTTAAATTTTTAATATTAATTACCTTTCTGATTACATTCACTCAGTTTTGCGTATTATTTGAAAAACTAATTCAGTATTCTGCAAATATTTCCTGTTTGAAAGCTACAAATATAATTTTTGTTTAAATATTGACGTTGAACACGTGTACTGTTTTTAAATTATTTATTCTATGCGTTAAGTATCATTTATTTTTCGAATCAAAAATTAGTTTGATTGAAAACCTTGACATTGAAAAACATGTGTAAATTTCTATTATTATAAGTTATGTATTTACTTTATGTGTTACTGTTGAAAGTACATAAGTTAAAAATATTGTTAAACATGGTGAAGATTGCATTTCCTTATCGTTTCGAAGCTAACGGAAAAAATTAATTCCATGCCATCGGTTTTTTCTGTTCTCAAGAGCATAACATTCATTGATTTATGCAATGGGTCATTACGGCTTGTATATTTTGCAGGTTACAGTTATATTCTTTAGCTGTAATTAACGTTAATTGCTGTAATTTTAATCTCATGTTCACGGCAAGCATTAATTTTCCCGAAAGTATTATTACAGTTATTCAAGTAACGAAAAAATGTAAACGAGCGTTATGATTTGATTTTAACAATTATACGTAGCCACCGGCAATGTATGAAGAGAAACGTGATCTCTTATTCTTCCGTATATTATTTAACATTAAAATGATGAAGAAGAAGAATTTGTGACTTTCAGTTCAATCACTGTCATCGGTTGATTTGTGTTAAGCCGGACTCAGACGACTGGTGTACTTGGCCAATATTTGTTAATGGCGTATACTTGCCATGCCGTGTGAGTGGATTACTTGTACAATTATTTGTCACTGGTGAGTACTGGTCAATTTCCCATTGTCTGTCGGTAAAAATGGCACAAGTCAAAGGGATTACAATTATTGGTCGACTTGACAAGTGCATACTTGTGGTTGCGCTCACACGAGTTGTTAATATAATTGTGTATTGCTTTACAACTACTATTCATTCTGTATTGATAAGCGGAGAGAGAAGGTAAAATGTTTATTAATAATTATAAAAAAATTAAATGGAGTGATCTAATGAAGTGGTACTTGAATTTCTTGATTTTTTTACTTTTAAATAATATCCACAAATTACTACTAAAAAAGCTGCACAAGGGACAACATTTTCAGAATAACCGCTATCTATTTCTTCTATCTATTCCGCCAACATTGTATAAATTCGCTGGCGTATTTAAAAAAAAATTGTACACGTCGTGTGAGCGCCTTTGCGTAAAATGGCCTTTATGAGCTGGTACATTTGCCAAGTATACCAATATTGGTATATTCGCCAAGTACACCAGTCGTCTGAGTCCGGCTTTATACAAGATGACAACGATTCAAATGCAGATATTTCAAAATTAACAAAAAATATTAGAAATACAGTTTCCCAAAGATCACCGTTTTCGAGTGATTATTGAAATAATTATGACATAATTCTTTATAATTTCCAACATCAAGTTGTATTCGTTCGAAAACTAGCAGACCCTTGCCATATTTTCTCTTGGGAAGATAAAAATCTCCCAACATGTTCTCCTTCAAACATAATTATTAAATTCTACGGACAAGAAAAAAGAACCTAATTATGTTCGGCTTTTACTGCTCTTATTGCAATTCTAGAAAATTAAATATGAATATATAACGGCATGTTATACGGTTCCATCAATTCTAGAAAGTACTTTCACGCTTGAGATGGGCAAAACATAGAAAACGTACTCATAGACAACTAATTTACTTTCAGTCAATATAAAATACAATGTAGTTAGTTACAAAGCATACAAATATGTCGAATAAAATTAGAATATGCAAATTTAAACATTTGAGATATTTCTGAAACGCTTTAAAATAAGCTTGTATGATTTATGGACGTTCGGAAATATTTCTGTGATATTTTTTTTTACATTCAATAAATAGAATACAAGAACAACAAACACGTTCAGATGCCTTGTGCACAATAATTAAACACAGTCCAAAACTACCATTTTTCTTATTCGCTTTAAATTTAATTTCTGTGCTAAATATTTGAATTAAAAATATACTTTGTTAATTTTGAACATTATGAATCCTAGATGGAATTAAAAGAAAATGTATTACCTACAGCGAAATCTTGTAATTAGTGTGCAGGTTTACCGTTTCTTTTGCTTCACTCAGGCATGTACGCAGGTATGTGCTCGAGAAGGGAAGATGTTAACCACCGCCGAAGTAATTTTCTCAGTATAAAGCTCGAGGAGATGTTAGATACGTAGGTCACCTTGATTTGGCCGTTGACCTTTCGCCTTTCTGTCATATCAATCATCGACCGGTGCAGTAAAGAATTATGTGATGCTCTTCTAAATTGAATTCGAGTTCGGATTTGTCTTGCACTCGTCACTACCTTCGAGTAGAGATACTCGGTGTGTGTGGTCTTTACATCAAGTCTGCTTTGACTTTTGACACCGCGTTAATTCAAGCAAGCTAATAATTTTCATACGTACGTCATTAGTAGTAGCTTTAATATTCCCAGCATATGTTGGAGTGTATATGAAAGAGGAGAGATTATAAACATGATCGTAAAATTAATGCATCACTGTGTTATTTTCTATACAACGTATAGGAGAACTCACATTTGTGCTTTAATTAAGACTCGTTTCAAACGAGCTTTATAATTCAATTATGTTATGTTATTCCGTCAGTAGTTTATTATTACATGGAAATTATCGTACATACCCAGAGAAAACTTCTATGAATTTATTCAATATTTTCAGTCTCAAATTTTATAGAAAAAGCACTTTATTTAAAAAATATAAATGAAAAAGCATCAATAATTTGATTTTCGACATCAAAATTAAACTGTATTTTGTATGTCATAATGTCATTCGTGGATAACGTCTTCCTAAATTCACGATGTAGAAGATTCTAAAATAATTCTTTGTGGGTCAGAGTGTTCAATATTTAAGTAATTTTTAATGCCTTCTTTTAGATTTAGAACATTAAAAAGAGGGAGTAGACTTTGAAGTTTTCAACCTCAATTTGCTAGGTGCTATCACAGATACTAAATCTTTCCAAAGAGCCAATGAGACAGGAACGAAAATAGTTTGCGCAAGCAAGTAACATCTATCGAGTATTGGCTTATTTACCGCCAGATGTCTCTTTTAAATTATAGAGAAATAAGTGTAAAGTGGGGTTAAGATGCGATAATATGACGTACAGTTAATTCTCCTTTTAAACTTTGCATGAGATCACTTAGTTATAGAATTTGTCTACACGTTACTTATATTTACAGGTTTCGTTTTTCCTAAGGTACTAAATCAACATACTTCGTGTACACATTTAGTGATTTTTTATATCTATCCTTGTCGCACATTCCTGTCATCTAGGGATAAAAAACAGTTGGAAATATTATTTGAAGTGACGTTTGTCAAAGTTACTGTCAGTGGTTAAGAAAATTGAGCTTAAATATCGCATCCCAAACTTTTATCGCATGACATTTAATGATTCCGCCCTTTTCGTAAAAGAAACATTCTGCATTTCTCAAAATAACAACTTTTTGATTGGTAAATAACTAACTAGACATAACCTAACACACTTTTAAATTGAAACCAGTGACATTGCGGTAAACAGAATTCCCTAAAACTGTTGTCTTCCTTATTGCACTTGCGACAATTATATTTGTTATCTTTGTTTCTCAATCCTCTCACGAGAGGAATGGGATCGCGTTACCTGTACTGAGTGTTGATTTAGTACCTTAGTTTTTCCACTGTGCTAGCGCCACCACGTATTTGGTGAGCTAGCTCCAAACTAACACCGAGTTTAGATCCAAATTGGGGCGTCAGATTTAAAACATTTGATGAGCCATCTGTTAAACTGTATTATCTGTGGTAGCATTAAACTTGATGTAAATGTAAAATTTAAATAACTTAGTTTTCGTAAAGAATCAAATACAGTTATCAATTTTGTCTTTGACCTGCAGTGGTAAGTAAGTGACTGACGGGGCTCCTTTCAACATAAAGTTTACTTAAATATAGTAATTTACTCCTACCGTTATGCTTGACCCAAAGTGTACGTGTTTTTCAGAATAATTTGTACTTAAATCGTTTCGAGTTGCAGTTATTACTACTTTCACCAATTTCTTTAATAATGCACATAACTTTTCATAATTATTTCCGTAATGCAGCCGGCTGTAAACAATTTCTAATTCATAAATTATTACCTGCATGCTAAACGATTTAAGAGGGAAATAAACTAAAATAATACTCAAGTCCTTTTTTTCTGTTTGTTTCACTGTAAGTACGGTTTTGAGTTGAGCGGTTACATAAATGAGCAAAACTCGACGAACATAATTAAATTTAGCGCTTTTAATGAAGTACAAAAAACTGCCGTTTACTTTGTTACAGCGACGTGCATTAATTTCTTTTTCCTTCTTTTAGTCGACATCTCGAATCACGGGGAACGTCAAAAAGATAAATGACCGGTACACATAACGCCATTTACGACCACAAGTCTTCTAAATTTAGATTCATTTAACGACAAGTGGATATAATGTAAGTGCGTGGCGGTAATTAAAGCAAATAAGGTTAATCAAATGTGGCTTTTACGTCTTGCTATTTTTATAACTCTTACGCACTGCAACAAAAATTGTTCAGCGACTTCGAACGACGTAGATATCTTGAACATGTAATTTGTGTTATGAAATACTTGACATTTAATATTAAATTTACCTCACATCTAACGCATTAACTTTCATCTAATTGTACTGGTTTAGGAAAAAAAGGTAAACCAAAGAAGCTGCTATCTTCTTTATATGAAAAGTTCAATTTCGACTTAAATGAAATTATATTCATTAACGATGACAACTAATTACATTTACTTTGACCCATTCCAAAGTAACATACAATCAGAAATATTTTATAATTATTTAAAGCAGGCTTTACTTACACGATGCAATTTGTATTGTAGCAAGACGCAATCTTTATCGTGCGCATGCGCATTGGCAAATGTGTGAATAATAATTGTTAATTAACCGCAATAAGACCACTCAAATATGAGACACCATAAATATTTACAATCAGAAACTGGTACCTTTCATTGCAACCACTCAGAAATAGCTTAAATATAAAGTCGCGAGCAAATGTAATTTTTATGTGCAATGTTCATTGCATTTCCTGCTTTACACCATGTCAAATCTTTTTAAATTTTATTTTGGGTGTTTATCATTATATTTGGGTGAGTAAATACATATAATGTCAGAAGCAAGTTAATCTATGTAATCTATCTAATATTTGTTAACGGTGAAAATAATATTTTGAGGAATTTAAACAAGGATTAAAAACAGTAACCTTCATTGACATTCCAGATAAAGATCCTAGTGTAAACTTCAACTCAGAATTATTTAAATTAGCGTCGTTTATTTTTTGTTCATGCAAAAAAAAAACAAGTAATAAAAAATCATTAGCTTAATGTATTTTCATAATTGATGAGTATCGTTTAATGCTGTAATAAATAAATTTAAAATTATCAAATTTATTTGTAATAAACAGAATTACTATCGCTTTATGTTCATTTAAAAGAGAAAGTTAGAAATCGCATATTTTTACCCGTACATAATTATTAATTTCAAAACAATTAATTTATTATAATTTATTATTAATAAATATTTCTTTTAAGCAGTGACAAGTTATATGTTTCTAAGAAATTATTAAAATAGAGACAGGCATTACCTGATCGCCCATGTCGTATCCGTTGCTTTGAAAGTTCGATTGGGGAATACTGAGAGACAAGTCGACGTTTTCAGATCTCTGCAACAAAAATAAATTTAATTAAATGCCGCCCGAGCACCTCACATAATTGTATCTCATTAACATTTAGATGAAAACAGTTTAAAACAAACAGCCATCCAGATTCTTAAGTGACGACGATTGCTGAGACAAAAATAACTCTCAAGCAAAATACATAAACGATTAAGGATAATTTGAACTCATCATTGTATGTTCTCCAATTTATTTAATTTCATTAAATGAAAATTAAATTATCTAGAACAGAATAAAACTGGCCCAGTTTAGAAAAATTCAGGCAAAGAAAAAAATAACAAACCGAAAATTCGGAGTGAATAATTACGTGACAAGAAAATTAGCAATTTAATTCAATACTCTCCCGGATTATTGAAGAGATATAGCACTGCTAACCGGATTACAATCTATTTTAGTTTGATGAATGAAATTAAAACGCAACGAAGTGACAAAACAGCACTAATGCCATGTACCCGTGCTAACTAGCCCAGTGCAAAGCAGTATTTGTGTTTCGCGTTTTAACGCAAATTAGTAATAACGAGATGAATAGTTGCCAGTTTCAAAGATGTTCATTTACCGGTTTGTTATAATCTATAATCACAATAAGTCGTTTATACAGTAGGTAATTCATTACGTTAAGAATTTGCAAAAATAATTATAAACGCGTAACAAATTCGAACATTAAATAAGGCAGATATACGTTATGTGTAGAACATTAATTTTATATACATGAAACTGTAAATAGACAAGATAACGCTAATAAAGCACGTTTATGTGTTTGCAAAAAAAAGATGAACATAAGTTTTTCTAATATATTAAAGTTTATACGAGCTACTTTACATTCTCTCAAAACAAGCAAATACAATTTTTTTTTATCTCCTAATAAAAATGCAAACAAATATTATTCTTGGTGAATGGCGCTCCTATTTTTACCATGATCTTTGGTTATATAAATAAATAAATTAAATGTCGCTTTCGAAAATTAATTCCGCATAAAATAAAACTTATCGAATATAAATAATATTAACGAAATCCTTGACCAATATATTGTTCTGAATTTCACTTTTAAGTACTTTCATTAATATACAAATTGTTTATTTGATAAGCATGACAGAGCTTCTTTAAAAACTTCTTGCACAATCGCTTTTGAATTAAAATAGAATGTTTTCTATCTTTGTTTTATTCCTTAAGTACAAAAATTAATTGAAAGGTTCCAGGAAAATAAATGTTAGAAAAATTCTTTACTTTCTAATGCCACTAGAAGTTTGAGTTGAAATTGATCAAACACCCTGTACAACCAATTAAAATTCGAAAAGCATCTTTTTAAAGTTGATTGAAAATTGTTTGACATATTGTGCTTCTCAGTTTCAAACTATGTACACATAATATTTGCTTTTTTAATTAAAAACTTCTGGACGCTTCGAATGAACGAGTGATTTCATTACTGTGTAGAACAAAATTGAATTTTCCAAGACAAAAAAATGCAATTTATCACAATAAGTTTCCGTTATAAAACGTAATTTACGAAGTTTGTAATAAAACACGAGCACGTATTTGATTTCACTTGATAACGAACATCAAAAGGCTCAGGTAAAAACTTCGATGTTGTTTTAGGTGTATTATTTTTCGATCGTTTTTCTATAGTTGTCTTTTCCTCGCCAAACACATTCTAATTTTAATTAACAATATGTTTTCAGGACTCCTTCAAATAAAAACAAATAAACGCAGAGTTTGAACAATGAAAGATTAAAAGTAAACACGGTCTCGTAGTTTCGAATACAATGCCTAGGTTCAGTGTTGCGAAACTTCCCATCGACTCTCTGCCTCCTTCAGTTAACTTCCAACGAGTAATAAAGAGAGAGATGGCGGTACTGCCGAGCAGAGCGAAAAAATCCGCGTAACACAACCCTCTCTCTATTCAAATAAAAACGGTGCATCATTTCAGGGCATGAAACAATTAATAATACTGTTAAAATATAGAATGCAGCAGCAGTTGAAACAGTAGGTCCGACTTTTATTTATCCTGTGTTCTCTTGTACGGCAGAAATTAAAAATCTAAATAAAACATAACGAGCGTTCTTTTGTTTTTTTTATTATATCGTAGGATCGCGACTGCCCATTGTTTCTGAATTTATTACAACGACTCGCAAAAAACTGCCATTGTTAGCATAACTTTTTTTAATGAAAAATTGATGCCTGAAACAAAAACACCGAACGATTGCCGCCCGACATAAATTAAAGTTTTCACTGTATTTCAATTTGTAATGCCGTTTTTCGCAAGGCGAACGCTGTTATTTCAGTTTTAACTTTCACGGTAATCTATTTTGAAATTATAAATACCATCAATACTGTATTTTAAACGTACCCCTTGTTATTGTAATCAAATGACAATATCAGTCTGTAAATATATGGCTGCGATTTTTCAACAATGGTTGAGGTAGAAATATTATGAAGAACATATTTTTATTATTAAAAACAAAAAGAACTGATTTTATTCATAATACACTCATCAAAATTGTCTAGGGGACAAACGTAAGAAGTATGCTTGCGTACATTAATCAAAATTTTGCGCAAATATAGCTAACAGAGCTCTAATGTGGCAACCTTAGGATCAAGTTGGCGATGTTTAGCTTTGTCTCCGTAATGAAATGAGAGTTAGCTTATGATATTTGTTTCGAAATGTTGTTTGTGCTCTGAATACGTTTTACATTAATTTACTTGATGTTTGTCTGAGAGGATTAGAAGTTGAGATTTATAGTGCTTTTGGAATTAATAAAGATGGAGAGACGGCATCTTAGTCGTGAAATTCAGTTAAGAGCTGTAGGCATGATACAGAATGGTATGACTATTCGAAATGTGGCGGAGGCTGTAAATTCTACAAAAAGTACCATCGGTCGCTTGTGGCAGCGTTATGGAGAAAGTGGTGATGTAAAAGAAAGACATCTTGGCCCCACCAGAAAAACAAATGCTGTACAGGATAGATTTCTTCGCATGGAAGTACTTCGTAATCGAAATCTTACGGCCAACCAACTAAAAATGAAGCTCCAAAATGTCCATCACATAGGTGTCAGTGATCGAAATTGTAAGAAACAGGTTACATGAGAATGAACTCCATGCTCGACGTCCGGTTAGGGTTCCTGTGCTATCGCGTGGCAATCGCGCACGAAGATTAGAATGGGCTGAAGAACACGTCAATTGGCAAGAACAAGATTGGGATCATGTGCTCTTTACTGATGAATCCAGGTTCGGTTTGAGGCCAGATTCTAGACGGCTGAAGGTGTGGAGAAGACCTGGAAACGAAAACCGTTTGGCAACTGTTCAGGAAGTGGAGCGGTACCAAGGGGGAACTGTGATGGTTTGGGCTGGAGTTGGAATTGACCGTAGAACAGACCTCGTTTTTGTGGAAGGCTCTTTAACAGCTAACGCGTATCGGGACACAATTCTACAACCTGTTATCCTTCCACAGGCAGAACAAGTCGGGGGACAGTTTTTACTTATGCACGACAATGCTCGACCACATGTTGCGAGAACAGTTAGAAATTTTTTGGATGAGCAAAATATTGCAGTATTACCGTGGCCTGCGCAATCCCCCGACTTAAATCCAATAGCGCACGTGTGGGATGTGCTACAAAGACGTATCCAGAATCATGGCATGGTGTTTCAAACAAAGCAGGAGCTGTCACACTGTTTACGAGACCAGTGGCAACAAATTGATCAAAATGATATAAACAATTTAATTAGAAGTATGCCCAATAGGTGTCGTGCTGTGATTAACGCCAGAGGTGGCCATACACTGCATTAAATGTGAAATCTTTCATTTTCGTTCCGATTTCGTTATAATTTTTAAATTATAAATTTGCTTTATGTTTGTTGAACACCCTATATAACAAAACTATGGTAACTTCGTTGTGGTTTATGCTAAAAATAAAAGTTTCTTCTTCAACTTTACAATTTATTTCAAGATTTTGTCATAGTACTTCCACTATTTGCAACAGCGTTTATTTTTAGACGTGTCCCCTAGACCATTTTGATGAGTGTATAATTTAATATGGATGGTTCATCGCAAAAATCGAATTCTTTTAGAATGATATCAAATATCGACAAATTCAAAAAAGTATCTACTCAATATTTGGGAGTTAATCGTTACTGATAAAAATTATTGTTATTACTACTATGTTGGAAGTCAATTACCACACTTCGTACACACATGTCGTATAAACGATTAATTAAAGTTGAATTTTCTGAATTCTTTAGAGTTAAGCTTACACTATAGACTATTGTTAAACAACCAATTAAATCTACACATTTAATTTCGATTCTTTGTATTATCACACGATAGAATTAGATTCTCTTAATTGCAACTAATAAATATTTAATGGCGATTATCATTAAACGAAATATCCACTTACATGGATTAGCATGTAATTTTCAATTTTAGATTTAGTTTTGCTTCAATCCATACAACTGTTCTACAACACGTGTTTTCTTTTTATTACTCGTTTATGTTCGTGTCAATACTTAAACAGATTTTTGTTAGTTAAAAAAAATTAAATTGTGTATTGATACTATTTATTTATTTATTTAGGTAGTTGCAAAGTTTAAATGAGCCAGAAATTTAGAACTAAAAATTTAATCATACCATTTACGATGTTGGAAGAGTAAAAGTAACGTACGCAATTTCTTCTTTGTTATTAATAATGCACATATATGGAGTGTTAATTAGTAAAATAAAAGTTAACTCTTGCGAAAGTTTCCATTCCATTAGAAGCAAATGTACATTTTCACTTCGGGATTGAAAAAAAAAATTATACATAAAACGTTTCCAACGCGCGAGCTCTAATTTAATATTATTACAGCAATTTAATTTCCATCTTATCGTATTTAATTAAGCACAAAGTTTGATCATAAATGAAAACGAGAAGAATTTAAAAATGCTGAATTACAACAAAAATTAATTTCAACTTTTTAATTAAATTTTAGAGTCTCCCGGGGAAAAGTCGCGTTGTAAATCCACTAACTTATTTAATATCTCTATGCACTGGCCCTATTTTTTATTTTTATTTTTCTGTTAGTATTAAAAAGTGTTTTTATTTTATATCAACGTTCCGTTCGTTCCAACTCGGCTAACGGATGTGAATGCAAACACGTTTGCGCTTTTTTCAACTTTACACCTTTTGTGTTAATAATAATTGACATTTGCGTTGCATATACATACATGCATGCGCGCAACTACGTTGTTAATTACAAGTGAAATAAACTTTGACCTTTTTCAGTAGGCACTTTGCAGAAAACTATTGTTTATTTCACAACCATAAATTTAGTTTTCCGAGGAAGAATATTTGAAAACTAAATAAAAGGTATGAACAATTACTTAAAATATTTAATATTATCACACTTATTGTATTATGTGAATATGTGTTATTGGCGATTAACAACAGTCGAAAGTAGAAACTACTGAAGTGAATAAGATACTCTTGGAAGACGATTAAAAAAAAAAACTAGAAATAATCTACATTGTTGCCTAATAATGGTTGCAATATATCAGTCGGAAATAAGCCGGCGAAATGTTAAACGTCTCGCCCCAATTACTTATAAAACATGTTCTTGTACGGTAGAACACCGTGAATATCAGTGCACATGCTAAACTGTCAATGTACACCGAAAGGTCGTCCGTAATTTTCCGGAATCGACTCTGCGATTTATAATGGGACCTTTATTACGTAACGAACCTGAAAATTACCAGTAAATACCAGGAAGTATAAACTTTTATGTTTTTTCCTGAATAATTGTACGTGTGGAAATAAATCCTGGTGTGGGCTATATAATTGAAAACGAAAGAAGCAAATATGTTCCTATATTATTACTTTACATTGAACTTGTCTTCTTTTGTCCACATAAGAGAAGAAAAGAGTCTTTTAGGTTCACTGTATTGTCCTTCTTTCAGTTTGCTTTAGTAAGACATTCTTTAATATTAGATACCCTTTCCTACATTTTTTCTATTTTATACTCCTATTTAATTTGTCTTTCAACATCCATGTGAGAAGTAAAAAAAGCTTTTAACATGAAAATTATAATAGATTCGTTTGTATCTGTACGTAATTTGTTTTCTTTCATCAATATGAGAAGAAAAATATTTTTTTAAGCTCATTGCTGGCGACCCGTGTTCTCTTTCCTTCAGTTTGTTTTAGCATCATATTCTTTAATAAGAAAATTTTAAATTAAATGTATCAATTGTAAGCAGTATCTCCAGGAATTATGAATCCAAGCTGGTAAATGGAGAAAATAAAGTAGAAAGCGTAAGGAAGATAAAAAGGGGTTTGCGACAAGAAGATGATCGCAAACCCCTTTTTATCTTCCTTACATTACTCTTAAAAAGTGATAAGAGCCAACATGAGAGATATGACAGTAACTGGAAACATTCAGATATTAGACTCTGAAGATGACTGTTATAGCTTCGGTATAGATGGACTGTATAAATTTCACTGATGAACAAATGCGCAGTCGCTGTTCTTGCCCGCAGCTCTATCGTGTTAAGCACGTGTTAAGTTAGTTGCCCATGTTACCAACTTACACGTTTAAAAATTCACTACCATGACAAACACAGAACACTAAGTAGAAAAGAACAATAAAAGAATGTTTGAAAGCCCAATCAAGAACACGAAGTCGATATGAGGCTGAGGTTAAATCGAGCAAGTTGAAAGATGAACGTAACTGTTATGATCTATGTAGAAGAATCGTGGAACTCCATAAAACTAAGTTACAAAAGAATTTAAGGGAATTGCCGTGTTCAGATTATTGGGAAAAGAGTGGATTGGATTGGCATTCCATAGTTCAGGCAAAATTCAATATTAAGGCAGAATTTAACTGATGCCAGAAGATTGGGGTAGATTAAAAGAGCATGAAAGAGAGAAAAATAAAATGTTCTCATATCTAAGGTATGATGGACATGGCTAGTTGAAAAGCATGGGAAGTATGTAAGGTGAAACGTTAAAATGAAGCGCAGTAATCAGTCAGATTTAGTCAATGAGGAATCAGCCAATTTGAGACAGCTTCGCGTTTCTTGGCTGACACTTCATTGGCTAGTATCCCTCACCAGGTAGATTTCGTGCCCGCCCTATGTTTCACTTACACATTAAATTCGAAGTTAAAAGAGTGAATTAAAAAAAATTACAGTCGGAAGATCTAAACTTGGATACATAGATTAGGTTAAATACTCTACGAAAGCTACTGGTGTAATTATTTGGGGTAGTAATAAGCTTACTAGACTCATTGTGGATACTGTGCCACAGATGGTGATTGTTCAAGATTCCTTAACTCTTGTTCTTTCTATTTTTCAACTATCGCACTTTCTGTTCGAGTGCCTAGGTTTGGATTCTATTGGATTTTATCCTTCTTCGCGTCGACGAACTTGTAGTTTTGGTCCAAAATTTTCTTTTCCTATTTCGATTTGGCTTTCTCATCGCTGCTGCTTCCACACTTTGTATAAAGCATTCTTCCTTTTCTATTCAGACTAATTCTTGTCTTAGATAATTATACTTATTATATCCACTTCAGCGTAGTACTCTCTTTATTTTTGATTTACTCTTGTTACTGCGTCTTTTTACCCTTTCTTCGCAATATTTGTCTTGTTTTCTCAAGATACTTCTGATCTTAATATTGTTCTGTATCTACAATAGTACATTTGTTGCCTCCGAAAATATCTTACTTTATATCATTTTCAATTATTCCATTTTGATCTGCTCTGCACTTATTATTGCTTCATTAATCTGACCACTGTCAATATCCTTAGGAATTGAATACAACGCCAATGTGGTTGTCCACTCTTGCCACTTTTTTTTATCTCTCAGATAATTTTTTACTTAAGTCTTAGGCTGCGTTGTATAAAAGGTTTAAGCTAGGATTAATTTTAATCATAAGTTAGAATGTGACACTTGTTATGAGGTACAACATCTTGTGTATCACATTCTAACTTATCATTAACTTTAAGCCTGGCTTAAAGCTTTTATACAACGCAGCCTTAATCATTCGAATGTCTTATGTAGTGTGTAAATCTTGTCTTTTTGGCTTCTCATTCTTATTTAGAGAAGATCATTTGCTCCTAGATAGTTATTCTATTTTTTCTTGTAGGTTTATCTTTACACCATGCTTGATACTCTTGGAATCTCATTTCCCACTTTTTGTATGGTGTAGATTTTCGCTGAGTTTTTAATGTTTATGTTTAACCTTTTTTCTTCTACAAGATTTGATTCAATTTCTTGGACAATTTAAATTATATAATAAATTGTATCAAAAATTTAATTGAATCGAGTTATCTGAAAAAATAGAACCTGCATCCAAAAAATTCTTTGTTCCAAATATGTATTCTAGAAATTGAACCAAATCGTGCATAAGAATATTAAGATTCTTTTTGAGTTTAATTTTATAACTTTGGATTAGAGAATAGTATTAGAGGTTGAGATAATAAGGGTTAATTCAAAAAAGATTGTAATATAAATTCTTGTGGATTGAATACCTTTATTGTTTGCAAGATTTGTTGTACAAGAAATAGGGTAGTCTAAAACAGACTTAATCATACTTTTTATCAATCTAATCAGTACTTAAATTCCTTGTTGGACGGGTGGGTACAATTGTATGGTATAAAAGCACTTGTAGTTAATAATAATTCATTTCCAGTTTTATTAATGATTGTCTAGAATTCTTGGGATTGATCGAATCACTACATCCACAACGTATCGTTTGGCATGACACTGAACGGATGTAATAATACATCTCGTATAAAGCAAAAGAAAATAAATTCAAAACAAAAATCAAAAGAAATTTGTAACTTCGAAGGAGCGTATTATGTATCTCAAAGAATATAATCAGAGGCCTGCACAAAGCGCCGCAAAGGAACAAGGATACTTTAATCCCTTTAATATATGTATGTATCCGAAGCCTAAGGCCTGTGCATGTGAAACGAATAATAATAATTCACGCGACCTTCAATAACTAGGATACAAAATGAGTTCGCGTTTTCACGTTTATTTTCAGGAAAAAATAAAACGAGCCCTGCATATTAAATATGGAAAATAAAACGTAACGAACTGGCGAAAATTTCAGGATAAAGCGGAAATTACTAGCAATCGGTGAAAAGGAAATTCAAACTAAAATCGGAATTTCATAATCTAAAATTTCAATCGGAATAATGGAATTTTGTGTGATTTGTGCTTTATCGAAACATTCAATCAGAAGTAGTTTTAAAAAAATCGATAGTCATGTTTGCGTTACTAGGCGAAGTTATTTACATTTTTATTACATAGCGCGGGTATAAGGGCCCCCGCTCCTCTCGTTCTTTAATGGAAAATTCCTGCGATCAAAATAGAAAAGAATTTTTTCGGAACGTCGAATTTACCAGACAAAGATTGAAAACTACAAGTAAATAAAACGATATTATTTATACGTGAAAGAAACACCAAATGCTTTACAGTATAAAGCGCAAAATTGATGTATATTTCAGCTATGAATTGAACGTGAATAATGAAATTCTCAAGGAAGCAAACAAGGATTTACGAAATCCGATTAGAAGAGAGATAGAAACCCAGAGAGAAATACAGAAATACAAAGATCATTTGCACGGCCTCATTATGTGAACTTAATGCGGTTTTACCGTATGTACTCGACTAAACTTCAATTACTGTAATTTATAGAGAAACTGGAGGAACTGGAAAACATAATTAAATACTAACAAACAGAAATTAATTAAACTATTTACATTGTATACGAATTCAATTTATTTATTCAAATTTGAGAATAATTGTTATGTCTGAACGTATTACGGAACAAAGTTTAACGCCGCCGAAAATACATGCAAATTACTTCATTTTGTGTTCGGAACGGGGGAAGTGAAATCTATTTAAAGTTGTGACTGAAAATTTGAAAATCTGATGAATATATTAATTTGAACCATTTGTTCAGATATCAATTGTGAATTAATTTGCCTAATCGTATCAGACAAATTTGGTCGACTTTAATTACTTAAAAAAAAATTCTACTGCTAATATAATCAATATAATTATGTAATATCACACAAGTGTTTATGGAATTGTTATTAACAAGAGTGAATGTAGCTATTATTATCAAAAAAAGTAAGGACTTTAAAGACATTCTGTTTTAAAATTGAAGATATTTTGTCTGTGCAGAAATAAAGCTTCATTATCGTACAATGTGACTCATTTAGTTTGTTTATTTTCTCTTGGAAATCATTGTCAGAATGAATTGCAAAATTATGTGAGAATATTTTTTGAGCAACCGGTACTTCAAGTCGAATTATTCTTTTTTTAAATACCGATCTTAGTTAACATTGTAAACTTCTTGTGTCTCATAAAAGTGACTCTTTACAGTTTATAATTTACTAATGTTAGTTTGCTATCGAGTAACCTTTGTAAACGAGTAAACTTTGGAGCACGAAATCAACTGCGAAATAATTCCAATTCAATTATCAATCTTTCTAGGTGGAAAATGAATAAATAATAAAGAACGTTTAAAGCAACTTTTTATAATTCAATGAATATAATGTTTCTCGATAATTAAAGTTACACTTTATTCAGGTGTAGACAGAAAATTCTTAATGAATTTCAATTTTAGATTTTTCAGTTTCGAGAAGTAATTATAGCTGCACAATGACATGACACCTAAAATATAATTAAGAATTCATTTTTGAGTTTTTAATTAGCATTGAATTGAAAGTTTGGCGACCTTTCGTATCATCATCATTTTCAAATCGATTAAAATCAAGTTGCAACGAGACATTCGTAGAATTCGACATTTGATTTGCCCGAATACAGAAACGAACTTGAATATTGTATGTCACGTGACAAATTTCAATATAACATGCACCTGCACCTGCAGTCAATTGTTTTATAATTGACGAGGCAATGCATATGATGTTGGCCTATACACGTTGATGCATATTATTATTTATTATTACTTTAATACTAAACCTGCACTTAAATTTATTTCCCAACAATGACTAACGTATAATTACGCTAAGCTCAACGATAAAAATAATTAGACAAATTGCTTGATTATAAGTGACCGAAGAAAAATGGTTTCGCTATACGTTTAATATTTAAATTGAATTTAATGGCCCTCGGAAACTTTACTACGGATTAAATTGTATTGGCTGCTACAAAAATCCTCTTATAACAGATAGCGCTGTCAGGCAACTAACTTTACAGCTATTTTAATTGCACTTGTTTGTTTTATTGTGACAAGTTTTTCTCAGCGGTGTATCATGTTCGGTTCTAAATAACTAAAATAAATTACATTAAGGGAACATGAAATACGGAAATCTGTTTCAACGATGTAGCCTCGAGGGTTAATACAAGTTTTGACTACGTCACCGTGCCTGTTCTATATTTTTATCTCGACAGAAATAAATCAATTCATCTCCGAGCACATATTTTATATCTTTTCTTTGTTTTGCCGCTTTCTATATAATGCAATTCTTATTGAATTCCTCGATAATAAATCAAACCTACATTCCTTATACTTTAGGAGAAATATAAAACAAATAAAAGTCATATATCAGGGAATTTGTTATAACAGAACTGAAAGGAACGATAAATAAACACGCGCTGCAATAAAGTAACTGACGTGAAATACATTAGAGGCAGGAATAAAAATAAAACGCGCTTAAAAGAAAAAGTCGTCACACAATTACGCATACAGAAGAGGACATGTTTTTGCTACAGGCAATAACTTTCACGGAGAAGAATAATGTCGACATGTTAAATTAAAAGACATTACATTGGGTTATTTTCCTGTCGTAAATCTTTCTATATGAGTGTTTTCGTTGCAATAAAGCCCTGTAAACTTTAAGTTAAGCTTTACTGCTTTTATGTTTGTGATTCATTACACGAAATGCTATAAAATCATAGCATTCGATTCTGATCAATGTTTATTTTCCTCCAAGATCATGGCTTTAACCTACTTAATTCTTTACAACTCGAAACATAATTTTCAAAACATAGAATCCATTTTTTGCAAAGATAGTGGAAGAAATACTGATACCCAATTGTGTAGCATATGTAATAAAATAAAAAATTTGTGCAAATCGGTATTGATTACATGGGATGACTTATTATGTAGCGAACTGGCTTCAATTTGTCAACCCTACTGCAATGTCAGGTCAAAAAGCAATCGCAGGATGTTGCTGCTTAAATTTTTAATAAAATAAAATAAGGTCAGAATTCATGCAATTAAACGTTACTAAATAAAAGCTAACGATATCATTAGCGTGTTTTTTTACAGGAAATTCCAGATCATCACGTAAAGAACATTTCCAAAACTATTTATGGGATAAGAAATATGTATGAACAGTATCAGTGGAACTCAAGGGAGTTAATAAAGTTCGTTCTAAAATAACAGTTTCCCCATTTCCTTTATTGATGGAGTCCTGGAGTTGTCAAACCTTTGGAACTACACACATATCCAACACCTATGTTTATATTCGACGAATACGTCTGTTCGTTCCATTTCTTACAGGAAGGAATTCCGCTATACCATTTTATTTTCTATGTCTTTATAGAAATATAATTTGATTTGATGCATCCACGTTACCTTTTACAATTTTTAAGTCGAATCGTTAGGCTCAAGCTAGTTTCCAGGTTACACAATTAACCCTAAAAAGATGGGGTTAGTAGATTCGTTCTAAAATAAGAGTATCAATATTTCCTTTATTGATGGAGTTCTGGATTTATCCAAATCTTCGGAACCACACAAATATCCAGCATTTGTGAGTATATTTGATGAATTCGTCTGATTCATTTCTTAAGGGAAGAAAGAAATGCAGCTTTTTTATACCTTTATAGCAACAAAATTTCAACTGATGCGTCTGTCTTACTTTTTAAAACTTTTTGGTCGAATCTCCAGCCTAAAGCTAGTTCGTTCCCATCAACTCTAAAAAGATGTAGTTGATAGTTCTATAAGTCAATTGAAATGAATTTAATTTAAACTACGTTCTACAAAATTACTATTCGAATATAGTTAAAGATCCTAAATCGTTAAGTCCACTCAGACTTAGTAAAAGAAACTGAATTTAGCATAATATTTGATTATATTTTCATATCTAAATTAATGTAACATTTTGGCATAATTTTAGTATTAGCGTCTGTAATTCTGATTAATTCCGCGTTCCTATCACTTACAAACAACAGTAAAATTTAATAAAAGAAAAAAGCAACGAAAGGGTGTCATTTCAAGAAGATGAAAACCATTTAAAAACTCAGAATAGAACATTGATTGCGAATAAGCATTTGTAAGAAAATTTTGGTTACATGTAGAATAGCACGAGCCGAGGCTTTGATTGTTTGATTAATTGTTTTCCTTCACCGTCTTCCTATCAACGAAGCTTTAGCTTTTTATCTGATAATTCCCAACATCTTTAAGCCCCCAATTTTCAATCATTCGTTCGGTCTTCCTTTTTTTTATTTTGATCGATTATATTTGCTGATGTACTTCTTGCTCTAGTTTCTGGCTGAACCGCATCACAGTTTTCCCTTTTTTGCCGTCGTTTCGTCCTTTCTTATATAAAGACTGAAATTGAGCCCACGGAAATGCAGCAGCAGCAGCACGAACAGCAATAGCATAGCGGCAAGAAGAACAGCAACAGCAGTCCTGAAGGAGTCCTTTTGTAAGAAAGGAGAATTGTGACGCGGTATAACCGAAAACCAGAAAAAGACGAATGGCCGTGGAAGCCTTCATGTTAAATTACTGGTATACTTTTGGTAGGTATGTTTTTGACATTCTAGTTATGTGTGCCAGTCATTAGAGCTTTAGGAAATGTTTTCCATATTTCTACTACTTTTTGTTCAGTCTTATTTAAGTCTACTTGTCACTCACATATGTGACTATTGGCATAGACAATAGATCTTTCCAGAAAGCCAAAGATATAGGAACGAATGGACGCTCTAAAAATAGTTTGCGCAAACGAGTGACATCTATTGAGTATTTAACAAATTCGAAAACTGTACGTTTGTCACAAACCATTTGTTAATTCCGAAGCTCACTTGGCTTATTTACCGCCAAATTACAGAGAAATAAATGTAAAGTGGGGTTAGGAAGCGAAAATGTGACGTCGGTTATAATATGCTGTTAATTCTCTTTTTAAACTTGCAGCATACCACTTATTGTTAGTTATAGAATTTGTCTACATGTTACTTACTCGTATATTTACAGGTTTCGTTTTTCCACTCTGCTATAATAAAATAGCGCTACCACGTATTTGGTGAGCTAGCTCCAAACTAACACCGAATTTAGCTCCAAATTGGGGCGACAAATGTAAACCATTTGATGAGCCATCTGCTAAGCTCTATTATCTGTGGTAAGTATTGGTAATGTTACCGTCATGTATACTCGTATCTTTGATCAGGAAATATTTCGGTTTTTTATTAATTTAATCAACTTATTGTTGAGGAAGAAGATGCATTCGCTTTGTCATTACCATCACCACTGAATAAAAATTATTTTTACGGAATCTTTTGCATTTCGTTTATATTTACTTATTCACATTCATATTCAATATCTTGTAAATGACATATTCGAGGCAAGCTACCTACTTATGATATTAAAAACCTGGAACTGGCCACTCTCTGATCATTACTATTGGATTTGTCTCTTAATATCTGATTTTCATGTGAAACTTCATACAAAGTTCTTACATACCGTGATTTTATTTTAATATGAAACATTGCTTGCTGTTCATATTACTATGGAAACTAATTCCAATTTTTAAAATGTCGTTGCATGATCGTCGTCGTTAGGGTTTCTAATGTCATGTCAAATCAAATTTGTCCATTTTAATTTGGAACATCCGTCAGGTGAAGAAAGTTAGTGAAAATGTATCAGGAAGAATTACCCTTGGACAAGTAACTAATGCAATTAACAACTTTTATAATCGTTTAGGATATTGCATGGAGGTAAATCAATACATTTTTGAAAACTTGTTGTGGAGTTTGTTTTGAATTAAAGAATTTCTGTTTTCCTTATGTTTTATGTTATCTAATGTAATTGAAAGAGTCGCTATTATTTTGTAGTACAAGTATATCAAAATCACTAATAACAGAACAGATTCATGACAGCTGTCATCTATGTTCTATTTTAAAAAGGTCAGTTTAATTTACAAATTGTAAATGTTGCTATGGATTCTCAGATTCGTATGTAACAGCATGTTTTGTGTTAAAAAAATTCAAAGTTCAAATTCATACACTTTCTGTTTTTTGTTTTTACCATTATTGTTAACTGCTCTCTTAGTTTATGTATTTAGTTTGTTTTGTTAATGTCTCATTTATATCTTCTACTAGCCTCCTTTTGCTCTAGTTTACTCCTAATTAGGATTAACAGGTCATCTAGTGTTCTCTGTTAAATGAATTTTAACCTATTAATGTTTGTATTTCGTTTGGTTTTCTCTAAGAACCAGATTGAATAATATCAAAGATAGTGGCGGATCTTACACTTTTGTTGTCTATTTTCACTTATTCTCTGCCTTGTATAATGTTCATTGCATCCAGTCCAAAATCACAATGTTTCGTGTCCAATCTTACAAACGCATATATTTACATATTTCTATTATGTTAATTGAAAGATAATGAAGACGCTTCAAAAACACCAAACCACAGACACTTTAAGGTAAACTATTTTGTTGCCTACCGTCGAAGAATAATTTATTTATATAATAGTAAAAAGTCAAATAATTTCCGAACTTATAATAATAACCGTACTTGTTCTGAAAGTACGAGGTTGTTTGATGTTGAAAATTAATTTGAAATTACAAAACGGTTATTCACTGTGTTTGTTTAATTTTCTGCATTTCAATTTGTTAGTGAGTGGAAGGTTTTCAATAATAACAGGAAAATTGAGAAAGTATGCTGCTTTTACGAGTTTAATGGAATTTGGTGGTAAGTTAAGTGTTGACTGTAAAACGATTGATCACGTCTAGCAACTGCAGTTGCTAATATGTGTACAAAGGTCAAATAAAACGGAGTTCAATAAACGCCGTAACCTCGAATAAATAATTATAAATTCACCTCATTTTAAAGTAATGCTATGCTAGGTTAACGTACGTATTCTGATATACATACAAAACTAGCACGATTAGTATTTTAATGTCCTTAATTTCGGAGGAGAACACACGTCATTAAAATTATTACGTTACGTAGAATTAGAATTATCACATTTCCTGCATTTGAAAAAGTGCTTCTTGGAAGTAATTTTTTATATTTATTATGAGTTTTCTTGCGCCATGCTTTTAAAAATATTTAGCCGGCCGTAAAAACTTATTTAATTAATTCTACACTTACATTATTAGTTCGTTCCTAGAAGACATTTCATAATGAATTTTATTTTTCATGTAATATGGAAAGGAAATAATAACAATAATGAAAAAAGGCGAGTCCAAGCAATTATCTCTTCTTGTACATCTTATTTTATAAATAAAAGTGGCAATCACCCTATCTCTACACCACATTGTACCCTCCTACCAATTACGTTAATTTTCAAAACCTTCCAAGCTATGATTTAAATTCCATTCTCTATTGTGAGCTCACAAGTACTTATTACAAGATGTAATCATAGTACTCACACAACATAAAAAAATAATTGTGGGCTGTGAGGTTCATTGTAACCGGTATTAACTAAAATAATACTTCTAACTTGTTTATTTTCGACATCAAACAACTTCATACGTTCGTTTGAAAGTACACACAATCGATTGCGGTTTTAATAAACGCATTTTCGACCTATTCGCACCATTCATCGTCGAAACCGTTAGAATATTTACAGTGTGTGTGCCTAAGAGGAACAACTGTTTGTCTTGACAATGCATAAATTACTATTCCGTATATGTACCGAGGATAGGGGAACCCTACTATTCATGCTTGATGCAAATTACAATTATTATTAATTAATCGACTACTCGATATCCTTAGATACTGTTTCAGCCTTGCCTTACATTTACATTCATTATAAAAACTAAATATCCCATGACAACTTATGACCCCCCAAGGTTTTATACAGAACTGAGTCAACAGTGAAGTTGAGTTTGTTAAAATACATACATGGGAAATAATTCTAGTCACTGGGAAGACATATACTTAAAAGTGTACACAGACGCACGTACACGTTCGCGAGAATGTATGTAGACTTGATCATTTCAAACTCTTTAACAGGAAGAAGAAGTACAGAAGTTCGTGGCGTATGTATATCGAATGACAAAATTATTAAAGCAACATCATTGAGCTATGGTCTTTTGATGTATTTCAGTTTCGCGCCTTTCGGTCGATTACCTTTGGCAAGTGGTACACATGTACGCAAGCTATGTATGTATGTGTGTACCTTGGTCATGAATACCGACATACACTTTTACACACAATTATTTTTATATTTAAAAAACGCGCAACTTTTTTTTTGTAGGTACGCTGTTTTTATTACCTGGCGTATATGTCTGCGAACTTGTACGCGCGTGTAGGTAAATTTATAGAAAATAAAGCTGATTTGAACTGTGTTGCCACATCAAAACGTCAATTCCCTAAAGATAGAATGTTAACAAACACTACATTTTTATTGTCACATATTCTTTTCATATGGAAAAAATGTATGGAAAACAGTTTCGTGTTAAAACGATCCTAATAATGATTTAGCCGAACTATTTTATTTTACAACGCAATAAATAAAAATTTATGAATACGGTTGGACCGAATATAATCGTATCCATAAATTTTATTTAAAAAGTTATAATAGCGACACCGCAAAAAACGCAAATAACGGGGGTTAATTTAAAAGTCAGAATTTATTTATTGCGGCCGCCCTATTTCATTTTTATGGTTTTAAACGTGAAATGTACGACATTTTTCACCCGCTTATTATATACAATTGTACTAAGCGCAATTGAATCTTGTAAAACAAGGTTTTACAGAATGGACCGCGAACAAAAATAATAAAAATGGAACTTTCTCTTCGACGGAAACTCGACTGCACTCCTCGGCTCGGAAAATGTATTCAGGAACTGAATCTATTATTTAAATTTATGAAGATTTAGAAGTATTCTAAAGAACAATGTATAAAGTTGGTAAATATAATTATTAACTTGCATATTTTAATAACATTTACATCTTATTTCAGCTTCGTACAACTTCGCTTAATCACATCTGAAACTCGCTATAACCAAAGGCAAAAACTTATACATCATTCATGTAATAAAGGAAACAAAACAACGGAACCTTGGGTTCTATACAACGTGATATGCGAAACGGCACAGAAATTAATTAGTAAAGAAACAACGGTTCATGGAGAATGAATATTTCAAGCACTCACAATTACGAACGTAAAAGTACTTTTCAAGAAAACGTCTTCTCTAGTGATTTGTACAGTTTTAAAAATGAATTTTCTTATTCCTAAAGTAACAAGAATAATTAGATTTAAAACAGAGTGTTCTGGATGGTTTCCAATATCTCTTAAACTCTCTGAAAGTACTTATACTTTACTAACGTTCCTAATACTCGTTTTCAGTAGCACGAAATGTCTTTTATTTTAGTCAAATTGTACTTCCTAATTTTGTCTTAAATTGAATTAATAAGAGTACGACTGTGTTACACCAACGTCATCAACGTCGTTGTTAATTAATCCTAGATTAAACACATGCAGGATTTTCTTTGCTTTAATTCGATTAATGAATTATTATATTCATTAGCAACAGTATGATTTCATCTGCATATATGTACCGAGTGACTTTTAATGATTGAGACTTATTTTATTAGATTGGCAACACTTTTCAATTTTTATGTTGGTGTGCTGGATTTTCAAATTCAAAATATAGATTTAGGTTAATGCACTAGATTGTCAAACTCAAATAAATTCGTTTATTGTCGAATCAAGAAAACCAAATAAATAAGATATTTAATTATCACAATTTATTACCAAAATGGTTTTGAGCACAGAATAAAATATATTTTTAGTAATGGCTTATTTTCGAAGCGGAGTACAAAATGAAAATGGGCACATTCAGCAGACCCGAAAGTTGTGCAACTGTTGAACAAATTTCTGCTGAATGCGACCTCATGAGGTTGATGAGTTGGAGGGTTCGCCATTTTTTGTAGCGTAACTTCTCCGCTACCTGACTGGAACATGTTACGATGAGTGAACTTCATTCAGCAGAAATAAGTGTTCAGTCTCAACTGTTGGATCAGGAACTGTTACTGATATGTTCTGCTGAATCAGCCCAATAGTAATTGAATTTATTCACAGCAGCATGCCTATGACGATTTCATTGAAATATACCCTGAACAACAAATTGAGTTTAGTCTTTTTTCACAACACTGTTTTAGAATAGCCGTCCTCCATTTACAACAAACACGAATCGATTCAAATTCACTTAAAAATCATTGATTGCATTCCATTTAGTTATTCAGTTGGCGACCAGTGATAAGGAAGTGATTGAATTTCCCCTCCCGCACACCGTACTGATCAAGCTGGTTTTCTAAATCAGTTATCAGTTTCATGTGATTTCATACGTATTTTGAGGTTATGTTAATTTTAGTTCCAAAACATCATTCCTTTTATGAGTCTCTCTATTCACTTTAAAGTCAGTTCAGTTCAAAATCGGTTAATAAATGAACGTTTCTTGCAAACCGGTAATGTAAAAAAAGGAAAATTCACTGATCGCCCCACTATAATAACACTCGATATTGTACAAAATGTTAATGATACTGCATAACAGAATCCTCATGTTTCCTATACGAATCCACTCGGAAGATCTTGAAAAAACACCTTCATTTCCAATCATACAAATTTTCAATGGTTCGACAACTTCACCCACTCGACTTTCTTCAATACATTCAGTTTTGTCAGTGGTATAACAATAATCTGCTAAATAATAGTGACCAACAAGATACAACTTTCTTTGCTGATAAAGCCTGGTTTCATCTCTCTGGGTTTATCAATTCACAAAATTTCAGGACTTGGTCGGAACATAACCCTTTAATGTGATTGATGTAAAGGCACTACATCCACTTAAAATTGGTGTTTGGGTGGCAATGTCTTGGAGAATTATTGGACCAATATTCTTCCGGGAAACAACCCCTATAGATATCAGATACTTATATTGGATACATTTATAAACCAGTTAGACGACACTGAATTAGCAAATGGCTACTTTCAACAAGATTCCGCCACTGCTCACACAGCACGAACCACAATAAATTATTTAGAGGAGTTTTTCCCAGGATGTTTAATCAGTGCTGGTTGGTGGCCTAATTGCTCTAATATTCAATTAAATCCGGACTTCTTACTTCCTTATTTCAATAATTTGGTATTCAGAATACGTATTAAACAATTTGGAAGAATTGCAGCAGGCAACTGCAAATATCGGACAACCTAAAACGTTAATAATGTCTTCAATAACATATCTCAAAGGATTCGGTACTGCTTACGCAAATGGGGCTTGATGATTTGCTCTAATATTCAATTAAATTTGAACTTCTTATTTCCTCATTTCAATAATGTGATGTTCAGAATACGTATTAAACAATTTGGATGAATTGTGCAGCTGGCAATTGAAGAGGCAATTGCAAATATCAGACAACCTAAAACGTTAATAATGTCTTCAATAACTTATCTCAAAGGATTCGGTGCTGCTTACGCAAAGGGGGCTAACATTTCCAGGTCTTGAATAATAATAATAATAATAATAATCTGTTAAACAGTTTTCATCATCAATGTAAACATCAACTCTAACCTATAGCTACGCATTCCCGCAAAATTAACGAACTTTCAAGTAATGCCAATTCCTCAGTGTTCCCAACATACTAATTTGCTTCAATCATTAAAAGTCACTCGGTATTTAACTATATAGATTTTCATTACTTTTAATGTTTGTGTAAGGAACCTAATTTCATCATCTTCGAGTGGTTATACAAGAGCGGATCAATAATTATTTTCTTTAGAGAGAAGCGAACAATTTAAAGGTTTGTATAATCCAGTGAAAGGTTAATACAATTTGTATATAAATGAAGAGGTTTATACCACTCTCGTAGCTGCAGCATTGAATATTAAATCTGAATGTACACAATCTAAATTTGATTAATGTAAATGGGCTCGATATTAATTTAATTGGTCATTAAGTTAAACAAGCAGAATAACATATAATAAAAATACTTGAAAATACATTGAACTCTTCTACGAATTAAATTCATAATTAACACGGATAACGAAGTTACATGTATAAAAAGAAACACGCAAGGAATTCCAAAAATCTCAATTAATTCGTTTTAAAAGTGCTGTTTTTATAAATATTAACATCCGAAATCTTTTTTTAGACGTGTTTACATAAATATTAATAAAGCGCTCGCGGAAAAAATAGATAATTAGGCCATTCTTTACATAATATATGTTAATCTAGATAAACGTTTATTTTAGTATTAGCACATCCCTACCAATTTTCTTATTTGCTTTCGATTAGATATTTTTATTTGACATTTATTTTGAAAGAATATGTTACCAATTAACACACGCCCGTTATTAAACCAGTTTGCTCTTTTCTGTGCGTTGACATCATTACGTTAATTGAAAATAAAATTTCAACCGAGTCAACAGCAGAGTGCGTCTTTGTTGACGACGGCCGAGAGCTGCTTCGGAAGTGCCCTTTGTTGAGCTCAATTCACGAATGGATATTATGTTTATGTTCGTTAGTTTCGTTCTTTTATTATCAATTTGTGTCAAGATGCAAATTTGATTGGAGTTTCCTGTCGCTTTAACGCTTAATTTAATCAATCGGGATACTATACTCATGGATTCAATTAGTTCTAAGTTGCTTTAAATTATAGCTCCTCGAGACGACGCTATTACATTATGATGGAAGCTTCCGACTTTCAAGATGAAAGCATTCCATTTTTAGATGTTATTGCTTAAGTACGCAGTCAATATTTGTAATAAGATCATTAACATAATCGGAAAACTAATATTCAAAACAAAACATTTTTCTACTCAAACACATCCGCCTTTAGCAAATTAAGGTCGATTCACACTACACGACATACACAACACCATTAATTCAGGGAATTAAGGTCAATTTATACTGTGCGACATGAATGAAAAGACAACGTGCCTTTCACTTATTCATAATTAACAAGCATACCAACCGTCAGTGTAACTTTCTAAGTAAATATTATTTATTTTAGTGGTCAATCTAAAAAAAGCTATCAGTTAAGAATGATGGAAAACAAGAACGTCAAGAATGTTGCTCGGTGTAAATGGGACTTTAAATTCCTATTTAATTCAGACCGCTGCGAACGTACGAACACGTTAACAAAAATTTGTGAATGGAAACTGCTATATCAACTTCACCTACGTTCTGTTGATACACTTTTGTGTAAGCTGTGCGTTAAGCAGCTGATCTGTGCTAATTAAATTACCTTAGATTTAAATGTTAAACACTCGAACATAACGTCCATCGCTACAGTTTAATAAACTTTCATGACTTTCAGTTCATCCAAATAATAAATTAACTTCGAGGTATTCTCAGGCTGACAGATAATTTTAATTTTAGTTTATTCCCAGAGTAACAATTCTCTTTGGTTTCTTTTGTACATTAATTATTATTATGTTGAAAAGGAATACAAAGTTTAGAAAATTCACAAAATTTCGATATTTTGCTTCATTTTTCGTTAACTATTTGAAAATATTCAGGACACTGTACCACTCTGTTGCTTAAATATACAGTTCTAGAATTCCACGGAAGACGAAAGTCGAGATTACACTTGAATCACCTTGTATAATAATAACCCAAAGATTTCAACTTTTTTCTTTTATGCAACACATATTAAATCAAAAAGAAAAGGCGAAGCCAATCTACAAATTTTATTCGTGACAAACACGACCGCGGTTTCGTCCAATTTAGGACATTATCAAGCGTATAAGAGTAAAAATGATGGCTTCTGCACGTGCTTAACACTAGGCCTTTAAATTTTACCCTTTTATACTTGATAATGTCCTAAATTGTACGAAACCGATCGCGATCGTGTTTGTCACGAATAAAAGTTGCACATTGGCTTCGCCTTTTCTTTTTGATTTAATCATTTAATCTACAACAGCATGGAGTACCTCATTAAGTACACATTAATTATGTATTTTGATTACTGCGCGAAAAAATATAAGTTCAATTGATGTTGATAATAAACTATAAGTTTTAAATCTAGAACTTCCTGTTTTCATTTTAGATTAGATCCTATTAAGGATTATGACATGTTATTAATTGCATAAATCAATTATTTACAAACTTTGAATTTGTTAAACAAAACAAACAATATTTTTGTGTACACTTCCGTTCAAAAAACACATGTACGTATCACAATTATGATTATATTTATAGAATGTGGTAGGTTATTGAGAACATTGAAATATCTCAGAGTAAAATTATCGTTGTAATAAATACTTCATATGTACCGTTTCAGAGAGCAATTATAAATTCTAAAAATTCAAAATTCTATGTATTTTATCATCTTAGTGTTTTTAAATTTGAATGATTAATAATTCTCGAGATCAAAGTTCCATCTGATAAAAATATTTTATGATGCACACGCTCGGCAAGTTTCTGAATAAATATTTATAATTTGCTGGTGTTATTAATACTGTTATTAATATAATCAACATATGGAGAGCTTTCAAACGAAGGTTGAACAATGCTGTTTTGAAATATTATATAACATAATCTGAACTAAAAATAAAATGAAACAGTCATGATTTTAAATTTACTCAAAAACACGAATTACATTACCGTCGGTTAATAATTAAACGTATTTTTTTTTCGGAATTACGTTTAATCGGCCGCAAAATACTTTCAAATGCAGCCCCGTAATAAAATTAAACCCGATTCCGTGATTAATTGTGCTGGGCGAGCAGCTAGTATCAACATACATATAATTAAAACAATGAATTCTGTTGTTAATTAAATTTTAATGAGTAATATATCTTACAAAATAATTACATGCAGATAAACGATATGTGTAATTGGATAGGTCTGAAGAGAAAGTTGCCGTACTGCTTTGTCTTAATTAAAATCTATCAAAACTCGAATGTAAAAAAAAATTTAATAGACGAAGCTAATTTAAAATCTAATAAATAATGACAACTATAATTTTCACTCTGTGCTTTTTCGTTCCACAAAGAGAATGTTGCCCGTTTTATTTTATCTAGGTAAACATTTATTAAGCATTTAAATTACCGTGTTCATGTTGTATCGTGTTAGATATTAATTCTCCATTTGAAAAAGAAAAAGGAAAATTTATGTGTGTAAGTATGTTAATCACTTAACCGGATTTCTTGCTTGTCTATTATTGATTACATCAGAATAGATACATATTTAATTATAAAATCATTTTGAATAACAGATAATTACGTAACGAGATGATTAATTAAAAATTAAATGCAAAATTGCTTGGATGTGTTTTTTTTTTGCAGTACATGAATAAAAGGTGCTTTATTCAATAAATAATGATAAAACGACGATTTCATTTATGTAAGAGTTGAAACGAACTTCTGTTAATTAAATTCAATTAATTTCACATTAAAATACAACATCCGAACAAAAATAGAAATAAACTAGAAAAAAAAAACTGCGTATAAAATAAATTTACATAAATTGTGTTTTGCCTTGATATTGTTGTAAATCCTGTTTTTCAAAATCCATATTAATTCCATAAAACGCGTGTGATTTAAAACCGAACGTGTACTGAAGTAATACACGTAACTTAATAAACTGTAAATGCTGGGAAATAAATTTTCCTGTTCGGACAAATTTACTGTTACAAATAAAATGCTGTTATTTTAATTAGAAAATTTATTTATAACTATAATTTGGCTTGTTCATTATATTATAATTTATAGAGTATTTAGCAATGAAATTAATGTTGTGGAATGAGTTATAGGCTGAAATTTATGGATCCGGGAAAATCTCATTAAGAATGAAGTTGTTGGGTTTGTTTGGGGAAAGGAAGAGGAGGGGGGGGGTGAGGTTCTCGTGGGGTAAGTTACTCCGCGCTCGGGGAGACTTCTATACACACAGAACATTTATTCCTCTCATGTTACGTGATCGATATTGTTACATTTGTTAATCTAAAATAACGACGCAAAGTTTAACTTCGTTACGTTTCACAGCGTAACTCCGTTACAGTTGTAATTGTTATTTATTTTGAAATCTGTATATAACTTTAAATTATATTAATTTGTTTGGTCAATTACTGTCGTTCCATTTACTCCTCGTACTGTTTCAAAAATATTTTTATGGCACGATGTCCCATATATTTTTTAAAGCCGAGCAATATTTCATTCTTTTTATTATTCCAAGTATAAAACTGGTTGCCACGAATTAATGAATTGCATATTCTCGATACCTTACCTTCGGAATCTACTACAATCAGAGGGGAGCCCTACCTGAAATACAAACAAAATTCTGTTACATTAAGAGATTGCTAAGTCTAAGTGATTAAATAAATTTTAGTGAAAATATAACATGAAATTTATCTATAGATAAAAGTTTGTTTTATCATTAATTCTATATATCAACCGTCAGAGTTGTTTGTATAACAAAAAGAGAAAACGTAGAGAATATTTCGTTTCCGTTTGGAACAAAGTACACTCCATAAACAGTATAACAATTTACGTTTTACATAAACGTTCGCATGCATTCCAGATTTAATGCACTGGCAACATGTGCGTGTTTATGTATTATATATTGTATACAAACAATGCGACTCTTGTGAGAATAAAACATGCACTTGAAAAAAGCTCTTGCGCTATTGTCTCTTCGCCGATATAAAACAGAACGAAGGGCGTGGACAATAGTACAACACTTGCTGTCAATCATTTCAGTTCAATGAATGGATTATGTACGGACATAAACATTATGTAAATAACATACTGAAAGCTACATATACACGTCTTGTGCATGAGGTTATTCACAACACGTTGGCTATAAACGCGAACTATTTTTAGGTTTACACCGACGAAACTCACTCACTGAAATACGTTCCTTACCTTGGAGGAAAAAAAAACGCTCGGTTTTCGTTTTATAGAAAACGCAATCGTTACTTTCGTGCTTCTAATGAAATGGACTTTTTAATTAAAAAAATTAAATTCGCTTCTTCTTAAAGTTTTATATTTTGTTTCTCATAAGTTGATTATGAATTGCGAAACTGATGCTAAAGAAATCTCTTAACAGGATTAAATGTACTTCTTTGAAACTTTACAATTACAGAGAACAATAGCCAAGCCCCGTCTTTTACTTATTGCAAACCATTAATACACATTCCATACTAAAATTGTTTGCTCTAATTCAAATTGACTCGCCTAAACACTATCGATAAGATTTCCGTAAACAATTAATCCCCAAAGGAAGAACATATCACAACGTTCAATTCAGCACAATATTGGTAAAGGGTTAAAAAAATATGAAATTATGTTATGCAAAAGATACTCACTCATTCGGTTATGAGGATGAGGTATGTTTTCAACTTAAAATGAAACATACGCTATATAGTGATTCTGGTGAATTACAGTACTTGCTACTGTAGTCACTACAACTTGACAGAAAGTGAACGAAGACAATTGGATACAGAAATTGGCTGAAGTAGGTCCTTTTGCTTCCAAATTTTTAAAAATAACGAATAAACGGAGACCTTTTGTTCACAATTTCTTCTAGTAAATGTTCTTGGCATTTCCAAATGAATATAGATGTTTTGTTGTTTTAGTTCAAAATCGAGGGTCTCCTTTAGACTTGGAGCTCCAAGTTTATGCTCTTTAGATGTATGAGTGCATACCCGACAGAGAACAGTATGTTCTGTGATGAAACGAACTTCTAACCAAAAAACTAAAATCAGGGACATGCAAAGGAACAATCTAGTTAGTAAAGATTTGCAAGGATGACGTTTCAAAGGCGACACAAGTAGAGATAAAAGTTGATAAAAGAATTATCGAGAAGTTCCTTTCTGACAGAGGAAACAGGCAAACGTGAGAGGAATGTAAAACAATAAAATATGGACATACGAAAGAAAAAAGAATGAAATTAATACATCGAGGAAATGGTGCAGGATATGATTTTAAGATGGTGAAAGTTGAAACTGAAAGCTGAAGGAATTAGAAACATTGGACGATTTATAAGGATTTGAAGGAAAAACTTAAATCTAAACTAAACAGAATATGTATAGAGGAGAAAGGAGTAGATTTTTAATCTAACCAGAATGAGAAAAAGTAAAATTATTGAACGATTCAGAAAAATTTCAAACTCGACAGAATAAGAGGAACTGATAAAGAAATGGGTTTCTAGAAGATGAGTTGTTAATATAGGCCAATTTAAAAACGATCAGTAAAATCGAAAAAGGAACGATCTCGTTATACTAACAGAAGGAAAGTTTTTTTCTTGACTGAAGAAATTGAACTCATAGAGATCATCTCAAGCAATTCAAATTTTGAAAGGAAACGTAAATCAAAATCTTCTTGCATTATTTACCAAATTATTGGCCAAAAAATTGATCTTTCATTAAGGAAGCATTCACAGGTCCTTTAGACCCATAGCTTGCCAATGTCTTCTCTGTTTTGCTTGTGTTCTCCAGTCCATTATTCCGTTCTCGATTAGGTCTCTTTCCACCGCTTGCATCATCTGGTCTTCAGGTGCACCTTTGTTTTAGTAACCAATGGGGTTACGTTTAAGATTTTCTTCACTTATTGGTCCTCTTTTTACCTTTCTATTAATCGTCTGATGGGATTTCATCTCTGTTTTAGATTGGTCTCTCTAAGTAGTTGAAATGACTGTGGTAGTAGCTACTCTAACCCCGTGGATATTGCTTGTTTCAGCTGTGACACTGTCAATATTTTCCTTACTCAGAATCTTCTACTTGGCGACCAGTACAGTACTAGTACAGTAAAACGATTAGAAGGCGTAAGAGAGTATTTAACGATCTTACAAAACAAGGGCTAAGGAGCAACAGAAACAAAACTAAGACCAGATCATTTCCAACTCTAAGAGCAATCCAGTGGTTCTATGTATACTGTACAAAGTCAACAATTAGTTTTAAGACTTCACCCTCATGAACGTTTCGCTTCATTATTTAACGACCATTAGGGTCTTTGGTGCTCAGAATCACTTTGACGTCCATCAAGATTTGCACAGTTCAGCTGGGCAGCTTAACCTTAGCCCTAAGCACCTTAACCTTTGGGCTTCTATAACTTAAGGGATTGTTGGTTCTCTGACCTGTTGTTGTTTCTTCTCTCCCTATTCTTTTTCCGCCAAATATTTTCCTTAACATCTTCCTCTTCCGGATTTCCAGCTTTTCCCTTTTCTTGTTATTTATGGCCTCATGTTTCGCATCCATAATCCACAGTCGATTTGAGAACTGTTTTATGGTTTTCTCTATTATAGGCCGTTCCCGAAATATCTTTTGACTTCAGTAATGTGTTTAAGGCTCCTGTAGATCTATCTTCTTTGATTATCCTTGCTATAACCTCAGCAGTGCTGTCTCCATTTTCAGTTAGCCAAGCTCCCAAATATGGAAACCCTTCTTTCCTCGTTCTTTTCTATTTCTACATCTTTTTGTGATTCTTTCTTGGCCCTTATATGTATGTGCTTTACTTTACTTTCATTAATTGCCAGATCGGCTTTTCCGGCATGGACTTCATGGGATTTTCTTGCTATTTCTAATTCCCTTTCTGGTTTACTGTGCGTACGCTAAAGATTGGTAGCTTATATTTAACCTGCACAGTTTATATTACAAATATAAAAAAATAGATTTACTTGAAAATAATTGATGCAACACAACATATTTCGAAGTTTCAATATTTAATTTCGCATACCTTTTTATTTTTAATTAATTAATTTATACTTGTTCTTCTAATTAAGCACATAATTAAATTTATAAGTAATTTTGTATTTTACATTTTCAGTTAATTGATGTTAAACTTAATTAAAAATCGTTAAGTTATCCCTTTTCAATGATTAAAGCAAGTCATTAACAATATTAATGTATATCAAAGTATTTTATGTAATTTGAAATGTTCTATACAATTTACGACGTGGCAAATAAAACATAGATGAATAATATTTATTAACAAAGAATTATCTTAACCATTTCAAAATCGATTATATCATAGACGTGATTGAGTAACTCCCTTTAAATAACAATGAAACAATCTATTAATTTTTGAAACAAACAAAAAGTGAGAGCAGGAAGTTGTATTGTTGCACTAATTTACTATTAACGTTCGGTATGGTAAGTTAGAAATATTTTTACTTACATGTATGAAAGTATCTTTGACTGGCAGCAATTACAAACACGCCGTATAAAAATACCGTTGTTTTTACGAATGCATTTGCAATACGAACAACGAGGCCTTGATCTTAGCAAATTACTGCTACAAACCATTAAGTTTAATGACTACTAATGGCATAAGAGGACTGCCATTAAACGTTGTGAAAGAACCAGTCAACTTATCAAATTAGCAATTAATAAAAAAATTATAATAATAGAAAGATAAGCAATTAAAACGTGTAGACGTACAACACGAGGTTGAGTTGTTTTAAAGGTGGAATATATTTGGTCTTTCATGCGCCATCATACATTTAGGTAATCTTATCTTGTTGGGCGTTAAAGAAAAAACGAAAATGTAAAAGAGGACAGCAACAAGAGATGATTGCTTGTATACATATTTATAAATACACAGCTCAGAACGATGGTTATCACAAAGAATATAATATAAATAGAGGTTTTTTTAAAGGTTATAAAATGTTTTTATTATTTCGCCCGTGGCAAGTGTAATAACTTTGTAGAACGGAAGAATGGCGCAGAGGTCGAAGTAAGGTCAGTTAAAGTTGATACTTTCATGGGAATCGTAATGTTTATATTAAGTTGACATTTCCTAATTCTGTGAATGTTCTAAATGTTTTACGTAACCACACGAGCAAGGTGAATTCGTTTTAAATGGTTTCAAGTCGAGCTAAATGGAATATTTTACGTATTCTATTTTTATTCTGATTTTACTATTTGGTGTTTCAAACTATCACAAAATTTAGTAATGATCACAGATTTGATGATACGGCTGTGCTTTTAGTAAAATTTAGACCTCCCCGAATTGTATGACTTGCCTGAACATATCTGCAATTCAAATAATTGCATTTAATGCATAAGTTTCCGTATTATACAACGACTGGAGGTTACTTGGTAAACTTAAACCGTAGTAACTGCGAGTTCCATTTCCAACACATTTGACTTTGGATCTATTTTAAATGCACGCTTATCACAAATACATACTACATATCATACGCCGAGTACTTTACGAAACAGTAAGATAAACCATGTCTTTGATGTAGTTTACTTACCATAATATTACCGACGTTCAGTTCAAAGCATAATCAGATACGTATTCGTCAAAATTGTTAACATTTCAATTTAATTTACAATACAATGAATAAACAAATAAGATAGAATACAGGATGTTTATCCTAATACAAATATTTAAATAGCAGTTTGCAGATAACTATAAATTACAACGAATAAAATTTATTCCAAATGTTCAATTCATTCTACTTTTTCAAACCTACATAGTTCTGCTAGTAAAATATATTTTTGTATAAATTTTAGCATGTGGACAAATACATACAGCGTTGGTTTTGCTTCTATAATATAACTTCCAAAAACGTCACGAACAGAACATTTGAAAGTATAGCTCGGCTTAACCGCGTTCGCATTTAATGGCAACCAAGAAAGAAAAAAAAATTACAGCGAAATAATTAAAATTAAATATGACTAATACAGTTATGCATTTCTCTGAAAAACAAAACAAACTAACTAAACGTAATTTGTAGGCAGATACGCGGACAGCGTTTCACGCTCAAAATAGCGCGGCGTAAAATAAAGCAATTAAAATCTCGTAATTAAAGCGTCTTTTTATTAAATTCGGGGCATTAATTTCGTTATTTCGTCATTTATTATGCCCATTTTAAATTAGACATTCTCGCTTTACGGACGCATTAAATAAATATAGGCTCTGTATTATACTGCCAAGATAAAAAGAAATTGGAATGCGTTCTTTTTATTACTACTTAAGACTATGGAATTATTTTTAATAATTTCATTTAAAAAAATGTATAATTCTAATACTGAACAGAAATATGTATATACAAACCCCTGCTATACAGTTTGTTTCATTGAAACTAGGAAAAAGGTGGAGATTTATCTATGTCATAAAACTAATGATGCAAAACGTTAGATTTCCGTTCTGTAGCCAAGCTTTACAGCTTCTTTTCACAGCTATGTCTAAGACTGTTTATGGATAAGTTAAAAATTATAATTGCTAGTAATTTTACACATTCTGACCATGAAAAAATTGTCAATGACATGCGACCAATTAAAGGCTGGGTCCCGAGTACTTCTGCAGAAAAATGTTGACAATGCCCAGATGGTCTTAAGAGAAGTTCTTTAGTAAAGTGTCTATTCTGCAATTAGCAATGCCAAATCTCATCACGTGCTGATGAAGAACTCCCTTACAAACGAAGACTTCTGTTGATCATTTCCACACCCATATTTTTTAAGACCTTCTGGTCAATATTAACACACACAGCTCACATTGCTGCTTAAGACCTTCAGGTTATTGTCGACACTACATAAGTTATAGTTTTGGAACATTTACTTACTCACTTAATCCTAAAGCCTTTCTACCATTGCGGGTGTCAGGCTGACGTGAGTTGAGTTGGGTGTTCTTTTCCAAATCTCCTTCCATTGTCTCCTATCTCGTGTTTTCTATTGCAATTCTCGCTACTCTACTCACCTTTTTTCAACTGCTGCTTTTACTACTTCCGTCCATGTTCCTCTGGGTCTCCCCTTCTTTTCCTTTTTGTATGTTCTTGCTTCCTACACTTTTTTTACCATTCTATTTTCAATTGTCCCTTGCTCTATTATATGTTCTACTAGCTTTGACTTCAAGTTTTCCCTGAAGGTGCTGTTTCTTATCCTGTCTTTCCTTGTTTTACCCTCTATCTTTCTTATGAATCTCATTTCCGTACTTTGCATCTTAGTTTTATGTTCTCTGAACCATACGGCAGGATTGGAATGGCAACTTTTTTAAATACTTCCACTTTTATTTCATTTGGTATTTCTTTCTTTCCTAAAAAATGGTCTTAACAGCGTTGAAGAATCTTCCCGCCGACCCTGTTCTTTCCTCAATTTCCCGTTATGCAAGAGTACCGAGCCTAGATATTTGTTCTAACTTTGCTTCATCTAAGTTGATCTGATATGCCCTTTTGTTCCTTGCCACCACCATGGTTTTTGTTTTCTGCTTGTTTAATCTCATATTGTTTCTCTCCAGAGTGTCTTTGTATATTTTCAGTTTTCTCATGTTTGGCGATTATGACTATGTCGTCTCTACGTTATTTTCGATATTTCTATCCTTTTCATCTTTCAGTGACCGACTTCGTAACACTTCACCTGATTCCTGGTGTTTTTGATTACCTCGTCCAAGATCAATGTAAACAGCGAGGGGCTAAGTATACATCCTTGTCGTATGCCTTTGGTGGTTTCAAACGTTCTTGTCTTACATAGTTCTTTGTTTTCCTGTATAGTGCTTTCACGCCCTGTATTAGTTTATCTTCTATGCGTCGGTCTCTTAGGATTCTCCTTGTATCCTCTCTCGCTCTACTCTGTCGAAAGCTTTTTCTAGATCTATGAAACATAGATGTATCTCGCCATCTCATTTCGACTAACTGTCTAATTGCAAAATTTGCATCCATAGTTCCCCTGTTTGCTCTAAATCCCTGTTGTGAATCTTCTATTGTTGTGTCAAGTTTTTGTCTTAATCTATTTTCCAAAATTCTTGCGTATAGTTTACCTACTGCGCTTAATAAAGTAATGCCTCTGTAGTTGTTACAGTCCTTCGTGTTTCCTTTCTTATGTATTGGAGTTATAATTCCTATTAATCAGACTTCCGTTGCCTCTCCTGTATTTAATACTTTGTTGAAGATTTCTTTCAGTTTCTTGGATATTTGTTCCTCTCCCGCTTTTAACATATCTCCCGTTATTTGATCATGCCCTGGAGCTTTACCTAACTTTAGTTTCTTAAATGCTACTTGTATTTCTTCTGCTGTTATGTCTTCTTCTGGCTGTGGTATTGTTTTTCTTTTTGTTTTAATATCTTGTGTCGCGATTATGTCTGTTCCTTCCAATAAGTTTTTAAAATATTGTCTCAACTCTTCCATTATTTCTTCTTCTTCTGAGAGTATTTAATTTCCTTCATTTTTTATGTTAATAACTTTTCCTGGCATTTTTAATCGTCCCGAAGGACAATATTTGGTTCTCGTAGTACGCCGTTTTCATTTTTTCGCCGAACTCTGCCCAGGACTTCTGTTTTTCTTTCTTCACCAGTTTTTTAACCTCTTTTCTATTATTCTTATACCTTTCGTAATCTCTTTGTGTTTTACTATTTAAATATTTTCCCCAGCTCAGTTTCTTATTATGGATTGCGTCTTTAATGTTCTCTGACCACCATTGCGTCCTCTTGGTTTGTGTGTTCTTTATCCTTGCAGTTCCAAATATATTTTCTGCTGACTCTTGAAATTTGCCCACAGTTGTTCAATCGTTTCTTTTCTCGCTGTTTTGTTCCAACATTTTTTGGTATTTTAGCTTGAATTGGGGTTCTCTTAGTTTATGGCATCTTATTTTTTTGTTGACAATCTTCCTTTTTTGTCCATCTTACCATGCCAATTTCTGGGCCTCTTCCGACTTTTACATCTTTTATCTTTTTCCACATATTTCTGCTGATTAGGAAATAATCTATTATAGATTTTTCATTCCTGCTAGCTACTTCTCTTGTTATTTTGTGTATTTCTTTGTGTTCAAAATGTGAGCTGGCGATTATTAGTTCGTTTTCTCTGCAGAAGTTTATTAATCTGTCTTCATTTGTGTTTCTCACAGATTCTCCTTGTTTTCCTAAGCACAACTCTATTCCTTTGTTATTGCTTCCCACTCTTCCATTTAAGTCCCCCATTATTATTATGTTACAGTTACTGTCGTCTAATCGCTCTTGTAATTGTTCGAAAGATTTGCCTTTCTCTTCTTTTTTCCCATCTTCGTTCGGATCATATGCAACTACAACTAGATATTCTTCATTTTCTTTACCTTCTTTTAACAAGTGTCTAAATAAAAACCTGGTCAAGTGGATTGTGATCGAGACTTCTTCCATTGCATTTACATAGCAGAATTACTAAATGTAGCCTACTTGACCAGGTTTTTATTTAGACACGAGTTATATTTATGGTGAGTTGCTTATTCTGAACTCCGCTCATTCCTACAATATTTAATTTATTTAGTTACTATTATACTTTATAAAGACATTTATTATTATTATTATTAGTATTCTTTCACTAAAAAATTTTTCATTTTTAGCAAACTTCAGTTTATCTTCTCTTACTATTAACGCTATTCCGGCTCTTGCATGCTCTTCTTTTTTAACTTCTGACCATACCATCCAATAATCGTCTTCCAGCCTATTAATTCCATGTCCCTTCTTTTTTTGCTTCGGTTATATCTAAATAGTCCAAACTCATTGATTGTAATTCTGTTGCTAATTCTTTTTGCTTCCCTATGATGCTTTCTACATTCCATGTTTCAATTTTTTTGTAGTTCTTCACTTTATCAGGTTCGATACTTATTTCTTGCTTATTATTTGTTTTTCCCTTTTCCTTACCCGTTGTCCTCATTCTCGCCAGGGCCGTGGTTTCGTTTAAGTGTTTCTTTAGTTTTTTTGAATTATTTCTGCGGTTCATTGTTTCCAGATTTTGGAACATAAATTGTTTAAATAAGACGTTGAGTCACTTTAACAACAATTACCGGATTTCAACTTGATCATACCAGTAGATTACAAAAAAAATGCTTCGTTTAGAAACTCTTGTGCTAGTTTACAGAAATATTAACGTATAATTCTGAAAGAGTAAGTACGAAGTGAAAAGAGGTGGTTAATACTGTTAATTATTTCTGGCAAGATTTTTCCATGACAATTTTTCTCAGAAATAACAATAGTTATTACACTGCCTGTAATAAGTAGAATATTGCGCAGGAAATGAACATTAATTAATAATAAGTAAATGAAATAAACTTTCAAATATCCATTTGCATAGATCCTGGCACAATTTACGAATGCAAAACAACGCCGAGTTATTTTTCTCCTTTCTACAATTGCACGTCAAATCTTGAATCACCGTCTCTAATTCTTTCTGTGTATGGAAACCACGTTCGAAATTACAATCGGTTTTCTGCAGGCAGTAAAGTTGTTTCCATCTCAATTTTTTATCGAGTATTTAGCTTTAATTTTTTTCCAAGTTAGCTATTGGTTTTCCAAAATTCTATTTGCGAATATTTTTCTTAAGTTATTCATTTTTGCTGGGCTAAGTTGTTCCCCATTTCCAATGATTTTGGTCATATTTCAGTATCATACAGAAGCACAGGCATCTTTGCGTTTATTACGTTCAATCTTGTCCGGTTTTGATCTTCCTTTTGTTCCCGTTATTATTATTAACTTCAAATAATAAATAAATAAAAAATAAATAAATTTCAGTATCTTTCTTTGGCGTCCTCAAATGACTACATTCTTCTTGGTTTACCATATAGGAATGTGAACTTTATTAATCTCCTTTCATTGATCATTTGGGTTTCGCTTTCTTTTGTTGTCCTCCAGTTGACTTTCTTTTAACTTCAGCTCAATTAATTTGGCAATTTTTTTTTAACTATTTCTGAAGAATGAAGAATACTGTCCTTTAGTTTGTTCTATTTTATCTTGTATCCCTTTTTGTGCAAGTCAATTGAAAATATCGTGAACATTTTTTAACATTCATTTAAAAGAATTAAATATCATTTATTGGATTTTCTGTATGTCTGCAGTAATAATGATGTAAGAATAATTAAATTAATGTTATTGTCACTTCAGGAATTTCATTAACTGCGTCGTACATTCTGGCACACCTATGCAGTGTAGCAAAAATTCATTATTAAAAAATTAATAAGAGGATTTGACGACAAACAATAATTGAGCTACATGAAGATTATAATAATATTTAATGAAGCGAAAAATGTATGTATATAATCTGCCTGATGAAGTCGGCAATTTAAATTTTTTTTTTACATCCCATGTCATGATATATCTATGTAAATGAAGGACGCTGACGTAAAAATAAACAAAACAAGGAAGCAAAAATTTATAATAATTAAATTTCACGTTTCAGTTTAAGGTTTCAGTTAGCATCGGAGAAGATGATGTATGTGGTTCACGCATGACTGTGTACTTTTAGCGACATAAAAGGCTCAAAGTGTGAATACATGTCTCTGACTTGGAATCTATTAATAAATGATAGACGTGGGTGGTGGTTTAAACATGAAACATGTGACAAATCACACGCTCGAAAACATCAGCTCGCTTGCACGTTATTCCACCTGAAATTTCTTGAATCAGGAACAACATTCAATTAGCATAAGAGAGTGTATGGTTGGAAAAAATTATTTGCATAATAAATAAGCAAAATCGAACCTGAGCACAAAATGATTTATGATCTTAATTAATATTTAAATTTATTACATTATTTTGTTACACCTAGTACAACTAAATGAGTTAAGTTACGATTTGTTGCAGCTAATATAACACATTCGAATATTTGTGCGGTTTGCAACATTGTGTTTATGACTAATGCAGAAATGTTTTTCTTATGAAACATCACAATGCACATATAGTTCCCCAATAATAATCGCTAGGAATGTAATATTATCCCATTGCGGTATTCATTTTACCCTCCACTCATCTAAGGGCTCTCACTCCCCTAAGAGAGTAACCACTCAACCGCGTTTGTAATCCAGCAAATTTAACAACAAAGTTCTTAAGATCTTAATAATATTCTGAATTTAAACTAGTGTGTAAGTATTTGGTTTACGGATTGTATTAACAGTTTCGAAAAGTTTTCTCAGTTTCCATTGTAAGAAGGAACTCGGAATTTCGGGTAAGTTTTATTATAAAGTAAACTTTAGTAATTATCGGAGTAACTTTGCTGATTTTATTATACAATTTTCTTTCTTAAATGAACTTCTTTTATGTCCAACTTTTTTAATAAAAAGCCAAGCGTAGCATTGTGTTATTTGAACGAGTTTTTAGTTGTTTCGTTTATCACTTCAAAACCTTTCGCATTTATTTATTAAAGAAAACTTTCAAACATTTGCGTGTTTGTCGTTGATACGAAAAGAAATAGAACTCACGATATTTATATATATTTTATAATAAATCAAGAAGTTGTCCTTTTTTTACGATAAATTTTTGGTTAAAAAATAAGTTTTAAAATCCAAAATAATATAACTTTATCTATTTAAATTTTGTTATCGTTGTTTTTTTGGAACATTTCAAAAAACTAATTTGCATATTTATATGAAATATATTGTTATATAAATACATTCAGAATGATGCAGTTCCGTCAAGCAACAGTCATGAGTTCGATTCTCTCTGGTTCATGTGGATTCTATGTGGAAACTAGACTTTTTACGGTCGAATTATTATCGACTAGGTCTTCCTCAAAGTCTCCATCTTGCGAGTGATTAAAATGTGTAAGCAAAAATGTATAGGCGAATAAGATTTTGAAATTAAGATCAAAGTTGTGAACGTCCAATTGATTAAACTTTTGAGTTGTACTGTACTAAAAAAGTGAACGTCAGTTAAATTCAAGGTTATTTCTTATAATACAAAGTATCCCTTTTTATCCTGCATAAATCATTCAAAAAGTCATTGACTCAACTCGACAAGTTCAAGTAAATCATAAAAAATATTCGATTCAATGTTAAACAGCAAAAGTAATTTTTGTTTCCACTGACATATACATATTTGAATAGAGAATTGTTAATTGACTGAAATCTATTGTCCCGCGAAGTCGCATTGTTATAAATTATAACTCTATAAAATTACAATGCAACATGGCAACAATTATTCACGGGGATATCTTATTAAAATTCTGCATATTTCCCCATTGTGAATTCTGAAGAGGTCATCAAATAATCATAATAGTAAGTCGATCGTTTCTTACATGCAAAACTAACTCACGTTTGTGCATTATTACAGTAATTAGAGAACAATAACAGCCCGTGATTCAATTTAGATTCGCTTTATGTTTCCAGTACGTAGCTTGTTTACAGAGCACATGTTTTCGTTGTGCAACAATAGAAGTAGAAATCTTTTCAAATTCGACCGTTTTCTTTCTCCTTAATGCGCTGTTTATCCTGCGCGGTAATTATCAACGTTTATTTACGAAGCCAGCGTAAATCTATTTTGCGAAACGTTGTAAAACAAATACATCAATATTTACCTAAGGAGAAATTATAACTTTAGTCTATAATCTTGAGTTATAACTGACTGTAAGTACGTATTCAATTTGCATAGAAGATAGGATCCGGGGGTTTCGGGGACGTTTAAACTTGGGGGAAACTTGAGAGTTGTGGGCCGCTTTTAAACCAGATATTCTAAAACTGTTTCTACAATTACGCATAAGTAAGTTTCCGGAATTATTAAATGACAACTCATTATTTTATTCTAAATGAAGTCGAGCATTAAAGCCGTATGTTTATTATGAATGTGTTAGAATATAGTAAAAGTTGACTGTTTCTTGCAAATCAAGTTTTTCCAGTTTCAACAACGATTAATGCAGCTAGCTAGTTTTTTGTACAGTCTTAAACGCTGTCAACAGAATGCGGAACGAAAAAAATACATAAATTATAGTTTACTGTTTAATGACGTAACACATGTAATTATAAATTAATACACTTTCTAACGTTAGATAATAGGAAATTTTATTTTTTTTTTACTTTGCTGCCGCACGGACACGTTGAAAGTCACCTGAATGAATTTTTAAACATTAACTTCAGTGACTTATGAAAGCCGTAATGACTTTCAAATTTATTAATAATCACTGACCTATATAATGTTATGGAAATTGCTCTTACTGAGAATTACATGAAACCTTTTTTTTTTCAAGGGGAACGTACTAATAATACAGAACTTATTATTTATAAATTAACTTGATATCGAATGTATTCTTGGTATGTTTAAATTAAAAAAAGGTTGCGTCTTTTAAATTTTAATGGATAATGATAGGCCCTATACTGTTTGAGGACCGTTGGATATACTAACACTCGACTTGGGGGAAAGAAGTGAAAGCAAAGACGACGGGGTAGAAAATAAAGGATTAACATAATTGAAATAAACATGGCAGTGAGAGAGGCCGGATCAAATTTAATTAAGTATACTTGGCAGATCTGATAATTCCGCGAAACATTTTAAAATTTATTGTTATTTATAAAGCAATCCACTTCTCATAACTCGGCGCACGAAATTGTAAAAGTTCCGAAACTTCTGAAGAAAACCATAATTCACACAAGTTCCAAGTTCTTATTTGCGATTTTAAACTCCTCGTAGACATAATTAAACTTCAAAAGTGATTACAAAGTTAACTTTGACAACTAAGTTTAATGAATGTTTTTAATCTTCCTGTTTCTTTGTGATAATTTTCGTCGAATTTTAATGCACACACATTTGCTTCTCTGCTTCTCGCAAATTACGGCCGAGTTAGGTAACAATAATCTGCGACTCTAAGCAAAATTGAATTGCCGTATCTCTAACTACACTTGCTTACTTATTATCTGCAAGTTATAATTACGGACAAAGCGTTGCCGCCATCTTATGATTTAAATTGCCATGTACAACATTCTCATTTACCATCTTCTTACAAAGGACAAAGAAACATGAAGTGCAAATATTATCAAAGTCTAAACATATGTTTACTTTACAACCCTTTTCAGAGAATTTGAATAATGACAAGGTTATATGAGAAACCCCATACTTTAAAAAATACAATATTTTTCATCAATAGTACAATTTTTTCTTAAATTTAAATCTCCCGATCGCGTCTCCTGAAGGTATAACGAAGGAGTGGTTTAGAGTATTCTTTCTTTCAGTTATATTAATATAACAGAAAGACTACGACAGGTTTCTGGGAATTCTGTCAAATTTACTGATATAGCCTCATGTTCATAATCGCAATCGTTTTCCCTTTCAAATTGACGTTTTCTTTATAAATTCAAGATTCACGTTCATTTACGAGCATATGTCAAACTGTCAACGTAACGACAGTAAAATAACAAAGTCAATTAATAACGGAATTGAAAATTTAAAATAAACAAAGATTGATCGTTCCTGCTTGCGAAATAATTTATGCAGAAATTACTTCACACATTTATTTAGCAAATATTCTATGGTGAAATAAATAAATAAATAGAAAACTATAATTTACGCATGATTAACAAATATGTTACTTTCAAGATTGCGCAATGTGTTCTGTTGTCACACGCCGTAGATTTAACATTGGCCATAAAAATGAAACGTTACGTACTTAAAATCAAAAAAGAAAAGCCAAATGATCTGTAATGAATATTAAATAATTTTGCACAACATATCTCAAGATGTAGTAAGAAGTCTTAGCCAATTATTTAAAAAGAACAAAATCAAAAGGAACAATTTCTTAATCCGTCCAATTTAAAAATCAGATACCTGCAACTTTCCACGTTAGGAATGTTAACAATCTTAATGTCCGATCGTTGGACAATTCAAGTAACTATTTCAACGATATTTATTTACTTATTTCTTTTTTCGAGAATACATATTTCATTACATGTTGTTACATAAAAGCAATAAATGCCATAAAAATAAACTGTAAATTGCACAATTGAAAGCGATCGAGCGCATTTAACGCATGTTATTGTTTATTTAATTAAAATTATGAAACATGCATTATCTGAGTTGGCATTTCGATTGATCAAACTGAAAGGGAAAGCGAACCAGTTTATTTGAAACCGAATAGAAAGTAACGCGTGATTGATTCTCAATTGTAGTAGGTAACACGTTTTAACGGCGTTTGTTTCTTTTTCGGTTCGCTTTAAGGGAGAGGATGAAAACGGAAAAGGCAGGGGATCGGGAGACAGGAAGGGCCTGGACTACAAAACCCCGAAACGTAAGTCGAAAGAAATAAATATGACGGAATTAAAATTCATGAAGTTATAAATATAAATAAATGGATTAAATGGGGACACAAAGTCAACGTAATTAAAACCATAATGAATATTAATGCAGTTCATTTTATAAAGAACGAGAAATCCCCAGGGGTTTATTTCTACTCTCTACTTTTACTGTTACGAACGATTGTATTTTATTATTATTATCATTTTGCAAATGTGTCTAAATTCAAATCTTTGAGTGATTTATACAGGCAGACAAAATCTAATAAATAATTGTCTGTGTTAGGACGAAACATTTTTAATTATACATAATATTAAATTTCACAACTTTCAAACCTTCAGTAAGTAACTGGTACATAACACCAGTTGTAAACAGGAAAACGTTTAAACGGGAAACTCGCTGAAACTCGCAAGTAAATAATACTGGCGTTCCCTAAAGAATTATGCAGTTTCAACGGCTAGTTAGAATTTGTGACCGAAGGCTATTAATATTAATGATTCGAATTAAATTCAGTCAACAGAACAACTGGAATTTACTACATCTAAGGAAAACATTGATTCTCTCTCTGACACTGTTAGTCGTAAGTCATAAACTTCGATTTAATTTTTATTAGATGTTGTAGTTAATTGTAAAAATGAAATATACTCTGAACAAATGCGAAAAATTATAGACTATGCTAGAGAAAGGATGCTTCTGATAGAGTTTACTTTACTTACAAGACTACAAGACATTAAACTAAAAAATATATAAGATATTGAAGTTGATGTCTCAAAAAAGACATTTCACAAGAAAATGTTAGGAAATAAAACAAATAAAACTGCAGCTGATACGTTGAATAGATGAGGACTACAAAACAAATACAAAAAGTCTAAGCCGATAAGCGAACGCTATTTTCTAAATTACATTTTAAGAGCCATATTTATTGTCAGATCCCCTGACAAAACGCCTCTTCCTCGCAGCACCAGCTGCAATCACAGACAAACTGTCACCGCGGGGGTTTGATGACATCGCAACTAAATCATAGAACTCTATGCCATACTACAATTTGTCTGAGAGAGTCACGCTCGTCATGATGGATGGACTCGGATGGCTAAAACCTACATTATTACATACATTAGGATTACTGAATTAAGTAAAGACGTATGATTTATCTTTCCTTCGTACGGCAGTTACTCACTTACCCAGTCAAACCTTAAAGATAATCTTTCGCTAAAGGAACAAAACTAAAAAGAACACAGTATATTACGAGCAAGATTAGGTTGTACACAAGAATTTAGCTTGAAGCGCTCTGAAAAAGTATTCATGAAACCAGGTCTAAGAATAAAACATAAGGTCACAGCTACAGTTGCTAAGGCTACTATCGATTGTATTGTAAACAGAAAATATCGATTCAAAATCTGGTTATATTCGAAGGCAAGGAAATATTTTCGTTCGACGAAAACTGTAAATAACAGAATCGTGTATTGAATAAAATGATCCGAAGCTATATAAGCAGACGTAATATTTAAATCGAACGGTCTTTCAAATATGTTAATAATAAATCAACTCTGCGAGGCTCTCTCCTTGAAATATAATCATTTTGCTTCTCCAAGTTAAAAGATTCGTCTTACTCGTTTTACATTTCTTTGTAACGGCTTCCATTCAGTGTGATTCAATAATCTGACTTGACGTTCCCCTCTAATTGAAAATTGCTCGAATTGCTTTCAAAAGAAACCCACCCCAATCGTATTAAACTTGATGCAAATGAAATACTAGGTATTAGAATTTTTATCGTTTAGAAATATGATTAAATGAGCTTATTATGCGCTGAGAATTTACATTTATATTATGCTCCATCGATGTAACGGAATTTAAAATTCATCCGGGAGGAAAATGAAAAACACCGACATAAGCCTGGGATGGTGGATTCTCCCTGTCGATCTCAGAGGAATCGTCGTTTTCAAGCTGTACAACTAAGATAACATTTTATAAGGATCTTGAAGCGAGTTTACTTGTGCATGTTTGATCATTATTGATGTGTTTGTAAACATTTTCTTCTCTGCATGAATAAAAAATTTCAAATGAGGTCAAATTATATTTCATTGGAACGACCTCAACACAATTTTGTTTCTTTTCCTTCGAGATATAAATATAAAACATGGTTTGTTACAAAATATAAAAAATACTGTACATATTAGTATTCTGTTTACATGGCTGAAAAATTTCTTCCTAAAAATTTGCGATCATTAGCTAGCCATACACCACTATTCATTCATGCCATTCTTTCTTTCGACAATCTTTCCCTTCAAGAATCTGAAATGAAACAAATCCTGTTCCAACCAACTAACACAAACTGAATCTTGGAAATAGTGGAAGTATAAACAAGTCTATATGTCGGTCAGGAACGTCGGAACATCCCTAACATGATTCCCGAAGGAAGTAAGAATGTTAGCTAGTCATCTCGTACTTCACTAACACACGTTCTTTCTTTCGCGATTGCACTTTCCGGCGGGAATGAATACTCGTGTATGGTTAGCTATTATTGTTGCTTATTCACCTGCAATTTTTAAAATTTATTAGAAGTTTTAGTATTATTAAATTCTTCGAAAAATACACATTTAAATTCAAATTGGCTGTCTGCTGAAAAAAATATTCTAAAATTTGAAACGGAATGAGATGGGTGGACAAACTGATAGGTTGTCGTAACCGAAATATTTGTCAAAAGACACTTTTAATATATGGCCATTTGCTGTGTCAGTTTTAGCACTGCTTAGAGATGTCAATTTGCAAAATTTAAGAGAAACCATAAATTCAGAAAATAAGGACTTATCTAAAGATATAAAAATTTAAAGTAATGTCAACTTTAATTCGCTCACAGAGTAAAGAATAGATAGATAGAGGTATATCAGTTCCAGTTTGCGGACTTACCTATCTCTTGTAAAGGAAGGGATTTAACTCCATGCATGATCGATTTTGCCCTATATAATACTTTGGATATAAATATGCAGACTCAAAAAAGTTTTAATTCTTTGCTTTACCTGCTTTTCTTTTAATTAACATACTTAATTTTTTTGTTGTTTGTAAATGTTTAATTTTTTAAAAAGAAAGAAGACAATAAAAAGTTGTCAAAGTTCAAGTTCACACTGTTTACGTTGGTCATACGAAAATGGTGTCAACTTACCCCTTTGCGCTTCAATAAATAAATATGGGTTGTATTCTCTTTTTCGCCTTCGTTATTCCATTGTTTTAATAATCAAATAATCTATATATTAAAATAAATTTGCTGTAACAAAGATATAAATCAAAATGGATCTCGTTTAAAAAATAGATGAAAGTTATATTGCCAATTTTATCACACGGTCAATTTGGAGTAGATTTACTTTAAAAAATGCAATAAAAAAGGAGAAACAATAAAAAGAACAAAATAATTAATGCGAAAAAATAAAATAACAAGTGCAACAAAGACTATTCAAATAAATTTATATTTCAGAGAAAGTTTTTCTCTTCTTTTCTTCTTTCGAATTAAATTCTTTTATAAATGTAATTTTCTACACTTTTTGTCCAGTGTTACAAAGTAATTCAGGTGTAATTTTGATAAGTTCAACAATCGATGGGAATCAGAAAATAATAAACAATGTCCAAACAAGAAAAATGGCATCGAATTTTAACTCAGAAAGGGAAAGAGCAAATGTCTTCATATTTAATATAATTCCTTACTTAATCAAATAGCATTATTGAGTGATACAATTAAAACAAGCCTTATAAGGAGTGTTACTTTTATGTAACTTGAAACCCAACCGACTTTTTATGTGCGCCCCTCTGGTTTTATTTGACCTTACATTGCATTGCTGAGAGATTTCCCTAAAATGTTACCAGAACATACAAGAGAAAATAATTAAGTAATAACTTTTTAATGAAAAATGTAGTGAATAGGGAAAACTATCATCACTGCAGATCCCAGAAGAAATCAAATACCCTTCTTCCTCTTCATTAATTTGTATACAAGCACTATACCGTCTGTTTCACTAAAACTTGAGACGACAGACTATATCAAGGTCATAAGACGTACTGCGGCATTTACAACTAAAATAAATTAATACTATTCTTACTGGTGAAGTTTTTATCCGAAATAATCATAATTACTATTGACAGTTTAAACTAAGGTAGTTGTTGTAACCTTCCTGATGCAAGCAACTAATTGTGTGGGTGTCCATATATGGCGTCCCCTTCCTTACTTCTTATAACCTCTCTGGGCTATATTTACAAAATGAAAGATATAAAACGAAACGTTCTTTTGATTACTACTTCGCTGCATATTCTAAAGACAAGGTTCATATACATATAAGGGCTGGTATTATAAAAGTGGAGTTTACGTAAACTGTATAAAATCGGTGGAATGATAATAATCCTCCATTTTCAGACTAATGAGTGTGAAATTAAAGACAAGTTAGATAATAAAATGAGGAAAACTCGATCAAAACTAACCTCACATATATTAAGAGTATGTTTAATCTTTTCTTCAACCGCTGATTATCGTTTAAACTTAGAAGCTGTTGTCATCGGCAGATATAAAACGGGAATATCTTAAAATCTGAAGTTTAACTGCCAAACTGCAGTTTAAACTAATACTATAACACCGGCCCTAAGTCAAATGATTTAAGAAAAGCGCTCGCAAAATATATGCGTATCTTTTCGACTTAAAATGAAACATATGGTATGCTTGAATTGCTATTGACAGTAATTTACAATACTTTCCAATTGCGTTTAAAGGTATGAGAAGGGGGTATCTAATAGAGAGAAGTAAATAGAATAAATTATCGTCATTAAAGTTACAACGTTAATGAGAGAGATTTGTAAAGATTCAAGAAGTAAATGAATGATTCAAGACAATTAAACTATCTAGTGTACACAGCGTTCGGAGGAGTAGAAGAAAACAGAATTACATCAAAATAATCCTTGAAGATATCGGTAGCTTTCTTTTAGTTTTAGTTTAGTTTTAGTTTAATTTGATTTCGTATTGCTAGTACACAAAAACTGGCTTTGAACACAGTTTAAAGTATACACAGATCTGTCTCTTGTAACATGTAAATTTTAAGTGATGAATAAATTTCATAAGAAAGTGAACGAGATGCCGATTCTAAGAAAGAAACTTTTAGACTCGAAGACGTATAGAATTTTTCTTAAACATTAAAAATATTTCGTTTGAAATACAAATATAATCTCAATATATTTACAAGAATTCGAATTATATACAGCAATTAGTTAAAGATAGGAGGTCCTTACATACAGAAAAATTTTAATTTAATTTAATATCTGTTTCTTGTTAGTTCTAACTAAAAATTAATGTATTTTTCGCTTTTTCGGATAGACGATCATTTTCTGGAAGTAGTTAAAATTAAGGTGGAATTATTTGACTCCAAGGAAATGAAAAATTCCACCACACTAACACCGTAAGTAGTTAAGCTTCACATACTCGACTTTTACATACATAAAGTGGAAGTATATATCGAAATTTGTTAAACAACTTTGTAGAAGTTGTTACAATTTTTCGTGATGATATGACATCTTTAAGCAAAGAGTTAAAATAATCTTAAAACTTGTTTGAACACCTGTTTCTCAGCGCACGCGTGTTACATCTGTGATTATGGAACAAATACTGTATTTTCTTTACTTTATCTCCTTTATCTCCTTCTTGGAGTTAAGAAAAGTAACTACTTTAAATTTAACTTAACACCTTGCACGTATGGTCTCCAGGGAACTGCCAAAATGAATTAAATAGGAGTTAGATTTGACTGCGTATTTTTCCCTGCGTAGGTGTTAATATTTCATCCGGAGTTGAAAAATTAAAAATAATTAATCAGCAGTGGACGATATTGTCAAGCATAATCTGTACACGTTTATTAGAAGTCTAATTACTCGCATAATCAGTTTTCATGAATGGTTTAATTGATACTAATAAAATACTGTCAGAACAAAGAAAATAACATCAATAAATATTTTATGCATGTCAAAGTGAATTAATATTTTAATTATGTATATTCAAGTCCATAATACAAAAAACGCAACCTCTTGAAACACAAATGATTTAAACACGATTGTTCAATTTCATTATATATAATATTTAAACTCATAAATTATGATTTCAGCAGACATAAAAGCAATGGCCAACGAACGCCTGTAGCTAGAAAATTAACAGATAAAACTTTGAAAGTCGTTATTTAATGTAGGAACTGTACATTTTCTTCCCCTTAACACTTGTAATACACCGTGCTAGTCTACCATTAGTAATAAATCAGTACATAATTGGATTCGGGAACGATAGGAAAACTACCACTGCGCTCCACAAACAAGAACACGTTGTTTCCTTTCACCCAGTACTGCCAACCACGAGCGAAACAAAGACGCAGATATGCGCACGTACGCGAAGCTCTCTATTCATGACTTTAAAATTAAGCTAACCTTTATTATGTCTTTTTAACCCTTTAAATAAAGCAATTGTTAAATTAATCCACTTTGCTTTTGTAATTAAACTTTTTTCCTCCAAGTTGCAACTCAATTTATTTGTAATTACTTTGCTTAAAAAAATAAACGAAGTAATTTATTAAATAAATTGAATATAACAAGTAAGACGCCTCTTTTTTTTTAGTGAACTAGGTCAGTTGCTGCAGCAAGCAACTATTAAACGTGTGTGTAGATGCCACTTTAAGAAGTCAATTAAATTGATTGTGCCATAGAAATAGAAATGGATAAACCTATTACGGCGTTTTTTTTTATCGAGCCGTTACATAGCGGTAAACGCTATTAATATTCTAAAAACAGTGCTGTTATATAGTAAGTAGTAAGTGAAGTGCATTTTTATACTTGCCCATCGAAACAAGCATAAATAAGCCTCTGGTGTATGGCCTGTATAAACAATGTGTGCGTTTCTTTTCCGTCGTTAATTGCCTGACTTACTCTCTCTTTGTTGTACACAAATTTCTACAAGGCTACTGTGTAGTTGTCAATCAAGCACTGTCAATTATAACACTTTATGAACTTCTAGTTTCAAACATTTTTAGTATGTTTCTGGCCCAGGATATGCCATTAGATTGACTCAAGCAATAAATCACTTTAAAGAGTACATTATTCATCGTTAATGCAACCAAGTATATCGTAATTGGCTTTACGAATTTATACTTTTTATTTCGCTGCTCTGGCTTTCTTGTTGATTAATTAAACCAGTGAGTGTACAACAGCCTGGTTCAATTTCCGATTCCATATACGGCAGATCATTCTCATTTGAGAAATAATGAAGATGTATAAATTAGGACGAAGTTTCGTAAGCCAGTAAACAGAATAGGGAGTTTTACATTTCTTAATAATGCAGAAAGACAAACTAACTAATTTGTAATACGGATACAGTTTCCTATATTTGGATTTAAAATTATTAGAAAGCAACATTTAATTTCTCTTTTAATTTACAAACATATAATTTTTTTTTAATTACAAAATATTCAAATAATTACATAGTTGACTATGTGAGAGAAACTTGTGAGTAAAATAAACAAAGTATATAATTATGGAAGTTTTTGTTCGAAACTTTTTTCTGGCAAAACTCATTTCACTATCAGACATGAATGTTACGTTAGAAGTTAACTTGGTATCTTAATTACTATTGTGTATATTTTTAAGTATTTTTAAAAGAATAGTTTTAAAATTAATTATTTATTCGATTTTTTTAAATTCAGAAATCAATTCTGAGAAGGCTATTTAGTGCTAAGGTTTAATTCCAACGCAAAATAAAAAAACTAACGTCACGAATGTTCATAAATTCATAAAACTGTATTTCTCACAATTTAAGAAATTCGAAAATATCTCTTGCTTGAAAAAGCCTGAATGAGATCTCCGTCTCCCAAGCTTCATTGACTTCATTAATGTCTCACGTTTTATTTATAACAAATTCTTGTCCTCCCTTTTTCTGAACAGAAATATAATTGATTAAATTGAACTCTGTTAAATGATCCTTACTGCAAGTGGAACTTAATTAATTTATATTTTTCTTACGAAGCATCAGCATTAGTAATTATGTGTCTAGCAACAATTTATTTAAAATAAAATAAATAAATAAAATTATTCAAATATTGGCTAATGGGGTATTTATAAACATTTTTTCAAAATAATTCTGTATTTACACATCCCACATAATTAAAACATAATAAGTAATTTCCATCGAGTTCTATAAAAAGTATTAAAAGCACATACTTTACGCATTTAATATTTCCAAAAAAAAATATTTTTTAATTACCTAATTAAATTTGAATGACGCTTATAATATGATTTTTGAAGTTCCACAACACTGTTATATTCTAAGTGAGGCTTAAAGTTATGCTGAGTTAATTTGTTCGGTGCATACGGCCACAAGGAAACAAATTATCCTTAAAATAGAAATATCGTTTGTTTTATTTCTTTTCTATTATTCTCCCAAATAGAGTGGGCCTATTAAAAGTTTTCGAGGAAGGGAATATATAAGAATTCTGAAAATTAGTACACTGCCCTAGGGGAAAGCGATCTTTCAGATTAAAATATTTTCACTTTTATATCACTTCCGGTTATACCGGAAGTCGCTGTTAACTTTCTTATTTTAAACGGAATGCTATACTTTTTATTACAAATTCTGATTCTACACATTATTTTAAATAAAAAATGTTAAGGCTTCCCTATACCTAAATGTAACCGATTTTGAGATATCTTCAAATTTATTTAAAAAATTGTTTTGGTAACCTTTCATTTAAGACAATGTATTTACGCCAATTTCAAATTTAAAGATTGAAGTTACATGTCGTTTAAAAGTATAATGTTCAGACTTTCAAATCATATCCTAATTATCCCTGCAAAATTCATAGGCTGGTCACAATATGGTGTCGAAGGCCAATATGTTTAACTGCCCAAAACTCAATTTTCGTAAATGGAACACTCTGTATATTTTTATATCAAGAGATACAGAATCAAATTCTACATCGATTGGGATTAGCATTCCCTATACCTATATCTTTTAGTTTTCTTGTTTATCAATGATTGTTTATTTTATTATCTGTTAATTAATGGAAGGAATGCACTTATTCGTAGCAAGCTTTGAAAAAAGACGCAGATACGAGGGCCGCCTTTTAAGTTTTTACAAATGACTACTAGATGGCGCTATTGAGATGTGACGTGGCTATTTTCGTAAAATTTGACATTTGTTATTGTTAAAACAGAAGTAGCTCAGAAATCGGCCCATTAGTTTGTTTACAGTGAGCGTTTAAAAAAAGCAATTTTGTAGAAAAAAGGAAATTTCACGTGAAGGTTTTCGTTGGATGATTTTTTATGATTTTAGTAAAGGCTTAACTCAACAACAATGCCTCGAATCGCTTCGTTCAACTTTTGGTAATGAAGCTCCATCAGAAAAGACAGTTTACAACTGGTTTGCAGAATTTCGTCGTGGTCGTGCTTTCGTCAGTGATGAGTTTCGTGAAGGTCGACCAAAATCGGTTGTTGTTCCAAAAAACATCGATGCTGTGCGCAACATGATTGAAGAGGATCGCCATGTGACTTATCGTGAGATAGAGGCATTCTTAGGCATATCGAAGACTGCAGTACATTCGATTTTGCATGAACATTTAGGCGTGAAAAAGATCTGCTCCCGATGGATTCCTCATAATTTGACCGAAGCTCAGAAAAAGGCTCGTGTCAATTGGTGTAAGGAAATGCTCAAGAAATTCGGCCGAGGAACTGCAAAATCCGTATACAACATCGTAACAGGTGACGAAACTTGGATATATTCGTACGAGCCGGAAACTAAGCAGCAATCAATTGTTTAGGTGTTCCAAGATGAACCAAATCCAACAAAAGTTGTTCGTTCACGAAGCACTTCCAAGGAAATGATTGCTTGTTTCTTTGGTTGTACTGGACATGTCGCAACCATTCCTTTAGAGGATCGAAGAACAGTTAATGCTGAATGGTATACAACAATTTGTTTGCCAGAAGTCATCAATGAAATCAGGAAAAACAACCGAAAACGTCGCATCATCCTTCATCATGACAATGCCAGTTCTCACACAGCACTTTAACAGTTGATTATTTGAAGGAGAAAAACATTGAATTAATGTCTCATTGCCCGTATTCACCTAATTTATCGCCTAACGACTTCTTTGTATTCCCGAATGTCAAACAAAAAATGCGTGGGCAGCGATTTTCATCACCTCAAGAAGCTGTTGAAGCCTTCAAAAACCATGTTTTAGAGATACCACTTTCGGAATGGAAAAAATGTTTCGAGAATTGGTTCGAACGCATGCAAAAGTGTATAAAACTTAAAGGCGAATATTTTGAAAAGCAATAAAACGATTTGTACCAAAAAAAAATTTTCTTTCCTTGTTTTTGTAAAAACTAAAAAGGTATCCCTCGTATTGAACTGTTACTTTTTAAGAAATAAATAATTGCTAACGATAACATTATTTTGACGTACATCATAGAATAATGCTATTATGTAAATTCCTACCGTAAGTTTACCATATTCATAAACGAGCGTCTTTGAAAATTAAGCATGCTTTCAAAAACAATTCTTTTGTCAATTTAACGTTTTTATTAAACAACAAAAGCAATAGGTTACAATTGGTAAAGTGGTAAAAATAATAATGAATAATTTTATTTATTCTAATAAACAGTTTATTTTACATTCAAAGAGAGTGCAATAAAATGGTTACGAGCAAAAAAATTTAATGAAAAGTATCCGCTGTTACCGCTAATGACTTAAAAAAAATATATAGAAGATTTGAGCGTAATTTTTAAGAAGTCTGACCAAAGAAAACTTCATCTGCTCCTGTAACTGGCAATGAAGCAAAATAAATTTCTGTATTAGCATTCGTCGAAACTTATTTGTTTATTTCTACTTATCTCTTAATGGTATAACTCAATAAATATTTTTATTTTGTCGACACTTACTGCGAAAAATTTCGATAATTCTAGCAAAATATGCCGTTGTAATAAACAATTATTGATAACAAGGAAACTAAAAGAAATAGGTATAGGGAATGCTAATATCAATCGATGTAGAATTTGATTCTGTATCTCATGATGTAAAAATATACAGTGTGTTCCATTTACGAAAATTGAGTTTTGGGCAGTTATACATAATGACTTTCGACACATAAGCATTACCCTATGAATTTTTCAGGAATAATTAGGATATGATTTGAAAGTCTGAACATTATACTTTTAAACGACATGTCACTTCAATCTTTAAATTTGAAATTGGCGCAAATACATTGTCTTAAATGAAAGGTCACCAAAACAATTTTTTAAATAAATTTGAAGATATCTCAAAATCGGTTACATTTAGGTGTAGGGAAGCCTTAACATTGTTTATTTAGAATAATGTGTAGAATCAGAATTTGTAATAAAAAGTATTACATTCCATTTAAACTAAGAAAGTTGACGGCGACTTCTGGTATAACCGGAAGTGATATAAAAGAGAAAATATTTTAATCTGAAAGATCGCTTTCCCTTAGGGCAGTATACTAATTTTCAGAGTATTTGTGTATTCCCTTCCCCGAAAACTTTTAATAGGCTACTCTATTTGGGAGACCCTGTATATTATGCCAATTTTTCCTCCTTCTTGTTATAAGAGATTAAATCTCATTTTATATTTTCTATAAAACGTTTACAATAATTGGTTTCAGAATTCTTTTGTATTAAAATTTTAAATCAATAGTTTTTCAAATGTTTGTTAAAAATATCGACTTACTTGTTTGCGCTGTCTAATAAATAATATAATATATAACGCAGAGGTAATTTAAATTTTTATGCAAGCAGTTTACGTAATGATGCAATTTTCTAAAAAGTTGCAGAATGATGTTTACAATTAATTTTAATGAAGCAGTTTCTACAATGCAACTAGTTTTAACACAAACAAAATTTTCTTGCTCTATAACTACATTAATTAGTAATAATACAATTTTTCTTAGAATGTATTAAAAAGACTCGTGTAATATAGAGCTAAAATGTCATTTAATAATTTAACCGTTTTTGATATGAAGCTTTTTCACGAAATTTAAAAAAATAAATAAATAAAAAGCCCAAAGTAAATATGTAGATGATAAGTTATCACATAATTATGTAACCATCATTTCGATTAGATTCATTTATTTAGATTTTTAATCATTATCAGCGCAATAAAATTTATATTTGTGTCCAAATCAAATAAATGTTTTCGCATATATATAAACGAACGTATTTGCGCATAAATTGGTTTTCTATTCGATTAAATTTGATGTGGAATACGTTATTAACATACAGATACATTTCTGGACAATTATCGGCGAAAATAAATTCGCCGAATTAATGGCGTTATTTTCGAAAATATCAAAGCTGAATAACATTTGATGTACGTTTTGATTTTACGCTATCATAATAAATTAATAATTTATTTAATGATATGTATAATTCACGTTTCAGTATTTTCCGAGGCGTAACACAAACATACATATTTATTTTTGTTATAAATAAAACTAATTTACTTTTATTTATTAAATTTTAACAATATTCAATAATACACTTACAGGACTTGAAGGTTATTATTCACTTCAGTGGACGTACCTGAAACATAAAAGAAAGAAACAGTAAAATAAATTTTCCATGAAATAATAAGTAAAGATACAAGATAATAAACGAACGTAGAATAACATTACAAAATTGATTTTTAAGGGGTATCCAGACGCGCAGACACGTTTGGGGTCACGTAGTACACGGAATCAAGAAATTCAATAGACAATCTTTTTCAGATTTTTAAATTGGAAAGATCTGAGCGTAAAATCGAAACGAACTTGTATGGATGTGTAGATATTACTTTTTGCATTAATTAAAAATTTATTGCTAAAATTAGCAGAAATGTTTAGGATGCAGTAAATTGTGTCTTTTTATGGTAAATTATTTAATGCGAGGAGGACGTAGTTTAGATCCGGGTTATCTATTAAGTTTCTTTTCTGAATTTTAATAACTGAAAACAGTGTTGCAAAACAGCATCGTAACTAACTTTATGCCAGAGCGGTGAACGTCTTCTTTGATGCAAATTCACAGTCCTTTATTGTCTTTTTATTCCGTTTTTATCTCCGAGTACTTTCCACGGCAATTTTTCCGTAATGCATCTTGAATCAACTGCAGAAGTTATTTTTATATTTTCAGAATCTTCATCGTTTACGTCCCTCCGTGAAATGAGTTCTGCGCGCCCCGTTTCGGAGGTAAAACTTTGGCCATAAGTACTTTTATAATGTATATGAAGCCCGTAAAACTTCGTTTGGTTTACATTGTCTAATTTAACTTTTAAAACTCCTCATACAAAAAGATGAAATTATTTCGAAACAAACGTAATTTTCGCGAACAATGAGAATTTACAATTGAATGTAATTCTGCCCGAGTTTAAAGCTTTTATGTTGGAAATGACGACCAACTTTAACTTGAATTTCTGCTGCGATTAAAGATATTGTGAAAGCTCTCGTGCACTTATAGTTTCTCTTGTAATAACAAACTTGCTTTTAATGCAATTAAGAGATTTCCATTTGAATTTCATTTTATTAGAACTTGTATTGCAATATTTTAAGTACGTCGTCGAAATAATTTAAACCATGCTAGTAGCCGGAGTAATATATATAAATCTAAGTTTAATTAATTTTGCTCCACCGAGTTTAATACACTTGAAAACAACAATAAGTAATATCATGCTAACGATAATATATTATACATAATAACACGATGCTAAAATCATAAAGCAAGTTATAGAACTCACGCAAAACTCTGATTTAATACCAAATTACTTTCCAACAAGGAAATATTACTTTCTACAAGTATTTTACAACAACTTACTATAATAATAAAACTAATCAACACATTAAAAATAATACAATTAAAAGTACATAAAATTTACTCAGTTTAAATTAGGTATTAGATAAACATAGAACAGTTATAGTAAATATTCTATAATACGTTCCAAAATATACAAATACATACGAGTTTCATAAACATACATATTATTGCGTAATAACAATGCCAAAAACTTTCTCTCGTATAACCGTATGCGTAAGCGTTTAGCGTTGTTTAAATGCTTCCAACGGCACTAATAAATAACAAATATTGTTAGGCGAAGTGCTAAAACACGTGTTATTTAAATTAAGAAATAGCCAAGTAGGAAACAACAGTTCCAGCTAATTAGTCCATTCTGAAAAGGTGTTAATGAGCAATCAATTTTATGCAGCAATAAAATTTAAAAACCTTAAATGCACGTTCATTTTTGTTTGTATGCGTACAAATAAATTCGTAACAGCTCATCTCGTTAGGAATTGCTGCGGTTAGTAGTTACATTACGCCACATAAATAATAAATAACAGTACAGTGATTAACGGTGAGTAGTGAAGTAAAAAATTTATTTATAAAGTGTGATTAAAATCAGTTAATATGGTTGTTGAAAGTCTAATGAACTCTCTCCTATCTCTACACAAAGAGTATCAAATAATTAAAGACTGGATTGGAATGTAAGTACAGGTGATTACCTCACGGTTAAAGCAAGGTATAAATATCAGGAAATTTTAAATTGTTAAATAAAACCGTTAATTACCGCTTGAAAGGACATCACTCATTCCCTGATCATTCAGAATATGTTGCAAGTAATGTGACAAAATATTATTTATTAACTTTCATCTTTAAAGGTATCTAAATTAGTTTTGAATTTACAAATAAATTCTAGTTTAAAGTGATTATATGCATATCTCGTCAATGTCAAAAAATTAAAAGGATGATAAATCGATAAAAAGTAATGTGTGAAGAAATATCACAATTACATTCTTTTTTTTATGGGGACTCGTTTCAAATGCACTTGGAAGTACTTTACAGAATATTCTTACTCATGTAGTTATTGTAATTTACATTTAAGGAACATGAGCAAACAAAGTAGATTTGGATGTAGAATTTAGAAGTTTATTCCTAATTCAATTGAGGGGGCAAGTCTTCTGTGGAAGAATCCTCAGAAAAACGAAATAAAGAAAAACACATGTGATTAAATGATAAAATAATCGTGAATTACATCTGCATATGAAAGGAGCAAAGGCAAAATTACAGGAGGAACGAATTATAAGGAAATGTAATAAAGAAATTAAAAAAAAGCTTGTGTGTTAAGATATGGAAGTGCTATACAAAAGTTCTCGAAACAGAGTGATGCTCAGAGGTCTTCAAAGATACTTTGGCCCGCCCTCATCTGTATGTAGTCTTCGAAAATCTCTAAAATGGCTTCATTCCAACGTAATTCTAAGAAGCCCTCCCAAACAACACTTCCTTTTGACAAGTATTGACAGGTTTTGAACTCATAATAAAAATGTAGCACAAACGAACTGTTCTTTTTACCGTGGCAAGATTTCCGTTACTTTTGAGAATTTCAGGAATTGAAAAAAAAGGCAAAAATCCAAAGGGTATAGAGATATCAGTGCCCTCCTCTTTCACTCTTAAATCGCGTGAGCATTATTGACAAGAATATGATAAACAGAAATAGTCAAAAATTCTATACTTTTTCCAATTTTTATATAACATAATAATCACTGGATTAAAATAAAGAATGACAATGAAGGTGTACAACATTAAACTCACAATAGCTGCTTTCTTTCGTTTGATCCAAACGTAACATTACGCGTTTGGATTCAAAGATGGATGTTCTCTTGCAAATGTACTCTTCGTGAAATTTCAATCCGGATCCCCTTTCAATCTTCCTATTTTCACGATTCTTTTGGATTCAAATGCATTCATATCTGGTGAGTTCTGTTGCAACAATCTCGATCCAGAGTGGGCAACCAAAAACTATTCGAATCACGATTGAAACTATTTAAATCACGATTCAAACTTTTCGGCCAAAGAAAACAGCTAGAGACTACATTCATATTTCAATAGCTAAGCTGTCATCATCAGTGCACAAATGAACACTTCATGGAATCTTTGGCTGGTAAAACCGAAGGATATTCTCCTCAGCACATCACCAGCGAAAGTGGATATTCTCTTTGCCAGTCATGAAGTGCCTTAGCTGTTGAAATACATAATATCTACATTAAAATAATTCTGTGGGTTGAAACATTTAAATTTAAATTTTATTTTATTTGCCTGCAGTATAGTTTCAAAGTTCAGATTATGTAAACAGAGTTTCTCTTACTGTTGGTCATTCGAAATTTATGGCAGACTGACGTTTTTACCGTATTCTTGGAGTTTGGACAACACCTAACAGGATTGGTTATTAATCTGTGTTCGTTTCTCCCTCTACTGTCTAAGTTTCAAGGTTGTGCAACGTTCAATACAACAGTAGCCTTCGTTAAAAGCAGACCGTGCACTTGAACTCTGTTGAAAGTGTGAAAGGTCGGGCCTTTAACCAGGCGTACTGCAAGGGGGGTTTTGACAACACTTTGTGGATGCATAAAAAAGATTTGAAATGTGGAAGAATGGCCAGCACACAAACCGCTGCCTATCCAAAGGTTTTTGGCGAAGTATGGGATTATCGTATTAGAACATACATACTACTCACCTACTCTAACTCCATGTGAGCTTTTTCTATTCCGTAGGATCAAATTTGTGCTAAAAGAAACCAGATTTGAGTACCTTGATGTCGTGAAGAAAAAAGCGACGAGCTCTTGAAAGTCCTTTCAGAATAGGACCTGCAACATTGTTTCCAACAGTGGACAATTCGATAGAGCGGTGAGGGACCTGATTGAAGGGGATAACATGTCAATCGAGCAATTTTTATGACATCAGTCCTCATATTTTATTGTCATACCTTGTGTTCCAAGTATTTTTTTTTAATTTGCATGAAGAGTTAAAAAATATCATCAAACCACTCAAACACATAAAATTATAATTTTGAATACATGAAATCAACTTAAACATTATTTATCCTCAACAAATACAGGCTCAATGTCATACAATTATAAACGAACAATAAATTCGTTTTTTTTTTAATACAAAGTTAAAACAGCTTAAGCTACACGCAAATACAAATATCACAAATTTTTATATTATCTCTCGCGGTACAACCTTTGTTTGCCTTAAGATAAAACTATATGTTGTACATGTAATAAATAAATCAAAAATGTCATGTGTAAATAGATGTTACAGTGAAGCAAGTCTATTATATCAGCTTTATAATAATAATGAAAATTCTAAAATATTTCCATTTTGCTTTGCATAAATTTAATTTTTGTGTTCCTTTGTGCGCAGATATCATGATCTGATATGAAATGAAATAACTCGTTTCATATGTGCAAACACTCTCGATGCATTGTTAACAATACGATTCAAATTGTTATGATCGTAAATAAACAATAAAAACTTTTACATTGAAGCAAAATATTTATAAAATTTTTTTTTTGATCTTGTTTACCTCTGGACAATTTGTGAGGCAAAATCGGGCGCATCTATTTTATTATTCGTCGAATAAATGAATGGATAACGACATAAACTGGTGAATAAAGTAGCGAAAAAAGACGAAAACTTTCAGCATGAATATGAAATGACGCTACTTATGAAACAAGTACCTAAATAAAAATAAAGTTTGAAAAAGTCGATTTGAATAGAACATACATTATTGATCTTGAAGGCGAGTTGCCATTGTAAGCAGTCCTTTGTTTCTCATCAGATCAAGGAGCTGCATAATAATGGCGCAGCTTCCAACGGCAACTCGTCCAATAAATTACAAACACACTCACACATACACGAACGAGACATTTTCTTATTAAGGGTGAACTGAATTTCGTAAAAGATAAAATGAATGAAATCATTGGAAATTTGCCGGCATGTGGCCCGTAATTTACAAATAAATCATAATGTTACTGTATCTTTTTACTCTGGCGAATTATTTGAATAACACGGGAGAGCGAAAATATGGCCGCGGATTGTTCGCGTTTTACTGCAGCGAAAATATTTGTGAAATATTTATCATAAAGTGCAATTCGATGTTAACGCTCTTTTTATTGCCTCTGTTGAATTGCGAGTAATTTAAACGCTGTTTCGTAATCACGAATGTCTTTCATCTTCTTAAAACTTCGCCATTTGCATCTTTAATATTTACCAGTAATAAAAAAAAACTGCGTGCAATGAATTTAATGCACGCAGCATTTTATCTGTGGCAGCCAATAAATTAATAAAATTACCTTGTCTTACTATCAAAATTACTTACATTACCTATACTTATTTTAATTAGGTCCGGTAAAAATTGTAATACTTTGTAGTTACATTTTAATGTTGTACAATAATTGAAAGTCAAAGATTCGCATTCTCTTTTTAAAAATTATCCAAACTGCTATGCTTTTAAAATATTCGTTAATTAGATGAATCGTGTAAAGTTTCACTAATTAAAATTGTATAACTTTAAACAGCAATTACAGATTCAACGAAGTTAATTAAGGTTCATATACTATATATTTGCAGAATAGTTGCAATATTTGAAACTGAATTTAATTAATTAATCTTGAAATTGAGGAGACAAAAGCTTACTACATCTAAAACTAGTAATTTTAAAGTCTAACAGTAAAACATACTTTAGGGTGGGTTGCATAAAAGATTTAAGCCAGGGTTAAATTTAAGTCTAAGTTAGAATGTGTTACTGTTACGACATATAGCATATTGTGTGTCACTTTCTAAGGTAGGCTTAAATTTAATCCTGGCTTAAATCTTTTATGCAACCCAGCCTTAGGTTTTAAAGAAGTAGGAAACTCAGAAGTCTTTTTTGTCTTTTTTGGTAACCAAAAGTATAAACAAGGTCAGGAAATTGAATGAAAATCGTTACAATTTTTTTAAACGTTCTAATTTATCTCAATATATTTTCTTCTATATTTTGCTTGCGAACTGTCACACAAAACAATTTGCACACGGTTTATGTTTCTTTATTTTTTACCTGTTGAGGGTGAATGAAATAAACGATATACGTCAAGGTAGAAGGAAATCTAAGCGTGTTGCAGCCAACGTATATATAAAATATAAATTTAGTTTATGGACGACAAAGTGTGAATCATAAGCACCGATGCGACATAGAGAACATCATTCATTCTCCGTCAACACTCACTTGTACATTCACAAATTGTATCCTAGAAAGTCAACTCGTTTGTACAGTATAAACAAAGAATTACATTAACGTTCGCTGTTCACAAAACTTGTTTCAACAAAAAAAAAAGTATGAAGAAATCTGGCAACAATTATCTTTCATATGAATGAAGCTAAATCCAGAATAGAAGGGAATTGTGGTAGTAGGAAAAACGAAAAATCTAAGTTAGTGGACAAGTGAACTTCCCATAAAGATGATAAAAATGTTATAAAAGAACTGACCACTTTAACTGTATATGTATCTTTTACAGTTACCTAATTAAATTCCTAAGAACGAAGAGGATGAAAGTGATGTCAATTAACAGCAGCTCTCAATACACCAAATTCTAAATTATATTATTTTTTATGTGTACAAGATAAACAACATTGAGCAGATGACAATAAAGGCAATGACTTTATTTACTTATTTATTTGTAAATTATACTTAATAATGTGATAAATTTTTTTATTCCATTTTGTAGAATACGTTTATTTCGGAAATTACAATCCATGTTATTACAACAATACTTTTATTATTTTATATAGCTTATCCATTCACTAATGTTACAACTTCCTTTCAACTTCACTCAAGTGATTAATATATTTTTATTTCAGGAATTGGAGCAGAACAACAAATTGATTATTGCTTTTTAAGGATTATTGTCACTCACAACTTACTACAAGGCTTGTACCGTAAGTAATGCTCCCTTAAATGAATAAAACTTGCACAATATTTATGCAAACCATAAGCTACAAAACTCTATTTTTCAACATAATCTCCTTTCTTTTCAAAATCCATTTTTATGTCTTCCAATGATAAACTTTGTTCATTGAGTTAAACAAGTGGAAATCCAACAGGGTTGAATCGGGACTGAAAGCTGGTTGGAGCATAACTTACCATCTGAGTTTCCGTATTGACCCAAGTGTGGCAAACATGGTGTGGGGTTTTGCATTGTCGTGGTATATGACAATGTTATGCAAATTTTTGTTTGGTCTTTTCTTTCTGATGGCTTTAGTAAGCTTTTGTAACGTTGGTGTGTACTGCTGAGGGCTGACTGTTTAGAGTGGTGTCCGGTTCAAGATATTCAACAAAAATAACACCCTGAGGATCCCAGAAGAAAGTTGCTACAACCTTCCCCACAGAAGTTAGCTTTTAATTTTTGCTGCTACTTCTCGATAGTCGTTGAGACATGTTTCATCTCCTTGTTGAAAAAAGATGTTCCTGGAGAGAGATTATGAGATCAGAGCAAGTCTCATTATTATTTCCTTGAATTCTTGGGTTAACTGCACATATCTTAAAATCTGCAAGTCTTCTCTTTTTTTTTGTATTTGCTTTGCGCAGCAATGCTGCTTGTCTTACGGCCGTAAGCCATTCCATACAATTACGAAGTAGGTATATGTTTAAGCTGGGTCTTAACCTTTAAACAGCACAAACATCCATGGCTAATGGTAGGATTCGAACCTACGCCGCCGAGCGACACGACTTTCCAAGTCGGCTGGGCTTGACCGCTAAGTCACTCGGCGACCCTCTCCAAGGCTTCTCCACAACATTGTGTCCACATCCCAAAGCATTAACAATATTCCGAACCATCACGTCAATCTTCATGAATCATTGCATCGGTGTCCAGCTCTGTTTCATCTGTTTCAACAGTCTTCCGGTCTTCCCGGTCGTGGTCTATCAAAAATATCGGTTTCACCTACCCTAAATTTGTTTGGGCATATACGAATTGGTTCCTGTTTACCTGCTTTAATCCGCAGTCCTAAAATTTAGATGTACGAATTGGTTCTCAAAGATGGTCGAGTTGGTTCCCGCGTGTTTAATCCTCTTAGGTAGTGAACTTGACACTGTAAGTGTTATAAATTGAAAATGCTCTGGGCAAAATTTATTCTATGGATAAATCTTGCTGGTTCTGATTAAGAAGTGTTTTATTTGAATGCGTTATTATGAGTAAGTGTTAACAAAATTTTAAGTGAAAAGGGAAAGCCTCTTTTGGTGGTGGAAAATTATACATTTAATTTTCACAAGCAACTCGCAAATGGGGTGCAATGGAGAAATTTGTACAAAAAGAACATGTAAGGCTTTCTTGAAAGCAGAGCGCGATATTGCAATTGAACATAATAACGAACATAATCATCAGAGTGTGGATGAGTGTGTGTTAAATCGAAAATCCGTAAGCAACAGTTTAAAAAGAAAAGCTGCAGAAAATCTGACTGAGCGTCCATCGAAAATAATTCATTGAAATTTCGAAGAGGAGACATTGAGCCCATTACCTGTGACGATATCGAAAACATAAGAAGAAATAAGCACGAAGATCAGTAATTCCCAAATTGCCAGAAAGTATTACTGAACTGTACAGCAAAAAAACTATGCATAACAAACGATTTTTAGATTAAGAACGAACGATTATTACCTGTGAGACTAGAAGGGATCGGGAACCAATTCGACTATCCCTTAGGAACGAACTTGACAATTACTTGGGGTATTAGACGGGATCGGGAACCAACTCCGATTTGTTTACCCATCTACGCACTTTGCTGATATCAATTGTTGAATTACCGTACACTTTTAAAGCCTTTCATGAATTTCTGAAGCTCAGAAACCTTCTTTTTTCAAAACTTCCATCATAGCTCTGTCCATATTAAAAATAGTTTTAAAGACCTAACAACCTGACAGTTTAATTCATAAATGACATAAGGAAACATGAAGTGAGTTTTACAGATCAACAGGCAACAATTACAGTACAAGCCACAATTGTTCCAGAGGTAGACTTTTATTACTAAATCGTCTTCTGCAAGGATTACTTCGCATTTTGGAGAAAATAGCGAGCACCTAGTATAGTTACTAGAACTAATAGTATTACAAGCTTATTTAAATCCTTGTATAATCATCAAGAAACTACTCAATATTATGTTTCCTGTAGTATGGGCTCATAGCTGTTTCATCAAAAATAATTTACTGTAATATTTAATCGTCGCGTTATTCGCAATCTTTTAATTCTTGGATTATACCTATAAATAATATATTATTTAAGATTTTTTTCACCTAATGTAGTTCTTACTGAAAAAATTTTACTTATGGTATCAGATGCCGCCCCTTACATGGTTAAAGCCGGGCAACAACTTAAAACAATTTATCCAAATTTAGTCCACGTGAGTTGTTTAGCTCATGGATGTAACAGAGTAGCTGAACATATTAGATGTGAATTTTCTGATGTAAATGTACTAATTAGAACCGTTAAAAAAGTATTTGTTAAAAGTCCTTTACGAGTTCAGTTGTACAGGGAAAAATTGCCGAATGTACCTTTACCTCCCGAACCAGTGTTGACTAGGTGGGGCACTTGGTTGGAAGCGGCAATCTTTTATGCTGAACATTTCGTAGCAATTAAGGAATTGCTTTTAGAGTTTAATGCCCAAGACAGTGCTGCTATTGCAAAGGCACAAAATATTGTAACAAAAACTTCATTGGCAAATCAACTAACCTTCATCAAAACGCATTACAGTTTTATAGTAAAATAAATAGTAAATATAGTAATAGAATCCGTTGAAATTGTTAAAGAATTTAAAGAGAATATTTCGAAAGTTCCAGGTAAAATCGGTAATTCAGTAAATAAAAAATGTTTATCCGTTTTAGAAAAAAACAGCGGCTTCAAAACCCTTGAGGAAATTTACGAAATTTTGAATGGAAACTTTGAAATTGAGTTAGGTGTAGAATTTTCAGCTGTCAGTCACATTAAATATGCCCCAATTACCTCCGTAGATGTTGAAAGGAGCTTTTCAACTTATAAAAACATTTTGTCAGATAAAAGGTAAAATTTCCGGGTAGAGAACTTGGAAAAATACATTGTCGTAAATTATAATCGAAGATTTTTTTAGTCTTGTTATAATTTACTTAATAATATACATACTTCCCCATTTGTATCAGCTTTTGTAAATAAATTGTATAAAAAATAATATGGTTTTTATTCGAATGACAATGCCCATAAAACACACTAGATCAGAATAGCAAAATTATAGTTTTACAAAATGTGCATTATTTGAATTTTTACATCTATCTTGCGCATATTTCGTCATTTGTAGTGCATATATACTCGTATGTGCATATTTCGTCATTTTTTAGTGCATATATATGCGCATATTTCATCAAAATTGCTCGCATATAAATCCGCTCTCTGGTTATCATGAATCCAACAGATCATAATTTTGTAAACACATTTCTACATTAATGTTCAGTTTTCAAAACCTAACTGGGTGAATTATTCTTGAACAAAAGAAACATCTTAATATTTATGAATGCTTTGGAAATACATTCTAATTCAATTATGAAAACTCTCTTATCTTCAAAACAATCTTTCTTGACTTAATTGTACCAAAAGAAAAGAAAACGGAACTGAAATCGAAATAGAAACGAATACGTTCTTCAATCGTGTGTTGAGTGTTTCAGCTTCTAATAAAATTATTATAATTATATTATGATAACTTGTTTTCTTTAGAACGGAAACGCAAAAAAAAGGATCACAAACAATAATTTTATAAGCGACTGTACTTATCAATTTCCTTATCTATAATATTCATTTTAATTTAGTGTTTCTACTTTTCTAATCCGTAATTTATTATTTATAGTTAGACGTTAGAGCGAAATTATATCCTGCTCCGTGACAATATTAAGAACCGGTTTTCTTGTTTATGGGAGACTTAACTTCATTTCCGTTTATGATCTTTCTTAAATATGGAGAAGAAAATATTAACTTTTTACCTTGTGCATACCGTAAATGGCGAAGTAAAACATTTCGTTTAAAAATAAGCTTCTTCAGTAGTTGTGTTAAGCAAGCGGTGAAGAAACGTTTAGGTGGACGACCTTGTCGAAAACTCTGTACACATTTCAATACAACATTTAAATTTCAACACGATTAACATTTAAATGACATGCAAATAAAAAAAATGAAATAAATTAGTCTACATAATTTATGGTTGTTTAAATTGGTATTATTATAGTTTATCACACTATTAAACGTTTTAATTAAGTATAATTAAAAGTCAAGGACGTGCTCGTTTTATATTCCATGTGAATTGCTGCAGGAATTCGTATCAGAAAGAAAAAAGCATTATTTTTAGATCGTCTGTAATTACACGAGAATGTTTACAATTACATTAATTTTACTTTACTGCATATTTATTACAGGCGAATAAGGCTCAAACGATTACAAGTTATTTAGATAGTTTTTTTTTGCGTAGCGTTTCTTACATCACTTCATCTAATTGAGTGGAAAATTTTTTAGAATTTCGGTTTTTGTACCCGTTAAAGGTTACCACACCAATACAATTACTTGGCTGTACAAATAACAAACTTATCTTAACAATTTATCACAACATTGTACACTAACAATAGTGGTATTTGGAATTACTAACGAACACTTTTAAACATGGCAAAGATTATTAATAACAAGATACGTTTTTAAATGGTCTTTATAATTGGGAATCTGCATATGCGAGTTTAATCTTTAAAGAAGCGTTTATAGTCTTGAATAACTTGAATTTAAATCCGCAGTTTTTAATTAAATGAAGCAGACGAGTAAACATTTACATACTAACTACATGTACGAGTTCTTTGATTCTGCAAGGCTTCTGTTATAAGTAAGCGACATAAAAGGACATCTCATCCTTAATGGAAAGTTGCAATTATAAATGACTCTTTGGACATATGTAGGAAGGAAAAATTTGTTATTTATTAATTGTAAAGCCATTCAGTACAATGTTAACGAATCATTTTCATCGAAGATGCATTGTGTTTCAAAGTAAGCTTTCGCATAATGATACATGATTCAATAACGACGGTTATCAATCATATTTACATTGACGTATTATCAAATATAATGACGTTCTGTCAGGTCTGAAAATAAATTAATTTTTACACAAGTCCTTGCAGTGCCGAGGGAATACGAAGTCGGCTTTCTTTTTTAAATCAAAACTCAAATACGTTTTTTGATTGATTTATTCAACAACTGAAAGTAGTAGGAAACATATATGTTATGTATGTATATTTTTTAAAACTAGGTCTGAGATTGTTACTTCTTCGTCCCTAAGGTGTAGTCTTTTGTTTGATGTTCTTGTAGGACCGGATTCCTCGAGATTCAAGGTCACGCAGCGGAGTCTTAAATTCAGGCGTGTAATGCCTTTTTTTTAATTATGTTATTAAAAATCTATCTGATAAAAACCAATTATAAGCATGAATTTAATTCTGGAACGTCGTCCCGTGATTTTGTTATTAATATTTATGACTGCGCTCGCCTTAATTTCAGATGGAAGATATACTTTTGTAAATTATGTTTACATTGTTTCTTTTACAAGAGATAAGAGTTTCAGAGCGAGAGATACATTGTCTAAATTTGCTACAGTTCGCAACAAGTGCTGCTCGTATCTTGCTTTGTTAAATAAACAACTAAGAGAGAAAGATAAAGAAGCGATAAGCTCAACATTACGTAAAGCAAATTCATTATCATTACAATAAAGTGAACTACCATATTTTTATTCCAAGAGTAACTTCAATTATATACTTGCTTGTTAAGTTGAAGAAAGACAAAGAAATTTAACAATATCATTTATAAAGCTTAATCAAAAACACGAAAATATAAATGTACACTACTGATAGAAATTAATGATTAATTTAAACATGTCGAGTTGGAAGAACGCTCATATTACATCCCATAAATTTAATTAAAATAGATACATTTTAGAAACGATCATATTTGCTCTTGCGTTTTCTCAGGAACACATAAATTTTCAATTTCAACTTCCTGGAAATGACTTTCTCTAAAACAACATAAAAATCACGACCTTAAGAAAAGCGTGCTTATTACAAATACACCTGTAATTTGTTATTTACATAATGGCATCTTCGAGTGAAAGGAAATTAAATTCTAAACAAGAAGAAATACGAGTACATTTGTTGAAAACAAATTCCTTACTTAAATCGTAGGCAAAATTAAATGAAGATGTGCGTCGTGTATTGAGCGTGGGAAAAAATTTGGAAAGTCTCACGATTTACTGTTGCTGAAAAAAAGAGGTAATTACTTATGCCACTGTATATTTAAAACGCAATTAATAAGAACAAGATAACACCAACAGCAAAAAACGTTGATATGAAATAAATCACTTTGGCTTTGGTGTTAATGATCTAATTACGTAAGAGTTTTTTTCTGATTAGATTTGAGAATGTTATGCCCAAATTTAACGTACAGTAAAAAAAAAAACAACATTAATGCTGAGAAACTCCATCTTTAATTAAAATTTTATTCTTAATAGTTTTTATACAATTCTAAGGATGATTTTGGTTAACTTTTTTCATATATGAATTTCTCGAATAATATATTCAATAACTTTCATATGAAGAATTCGATATTAATTTAACCAGCAACAATTTTCAAATAAACTATTATTAAATACACATAAATGAATAACAAATGAATTCCTAGCAAGTAAGAAAGAAATGAATTTTAACTATTTTTTTACAGTCAGAATTTACATTATAATAGGTTTGGGTTAGGGGCCACGGCCGTCCACACGATTTTTTTAACAATGCGCCCGCCACAGCTCATTTTTTCAACAGGAAATAAAGGGTCGGCTATGTTGACTGTTAGTTTTATATTTAATTTCGAGGCTCGACTTAAAACTCACGGTATAATTTCACGCCGCAAAAAAACTCCATTACTCATTTTCTTACGCTGGAATAAATACACGTTCCGGCTGATTGGTTTGTCATACCGCAATTACTTTATTTATTCTTCGACTAATAAACAAAAACAAAAATTGAGTTATTCAAATTTTTTTATTGTTCGGGCAGTACCATCAATCAAGGCGTTTTAATTTTCGATCGATAACATTTTCTATTATTATAGTTATTAGGAGTTGTTTCGCCGTGTTTTTTTTTTTGACGAAGTCGCTTTTAAAAGGAAATGTGTAATCAAGATTGTTCGGACTGGTATAGAATTAAAGCTAATGTCAGGTGAAACATGTTTTAATCAGTATCTAAAGAATTACTTACCAATGTGAAGGTAAGTATGTCTATCGTGTAATGGGAATACAAATCGAAGAGTTCAGAGTACTTGACGCAATTTCTGACAAATACATTTACTTTCTACCCAATTTTTTTTAACTAATTCTATGCCAAATTACTCCACAAAACATAGCATGATGACTGAGTTATTAGGAGTATTTGCTAGTTAAACTTGATTCTAATTTCGTGCACTATTATTTCAGGGAAAACGAACGGTGAATCGTGACCATCGACAGTGATTCGTGAGTTTATTCGTTTGCATAAAAATAGGTATCTGTTAGAAACAGCAAAAGTGAGCATCGGCATAAGAAGGAAACAAGCACATTATTACGTAAGCTAACCTCATTCAAACAAAGCAATAACTAAAAAATATACAGAAAAATATACAGGAAACGTGAAGGATAAATCATACAGAGATGCGAAAAAGAAGTTAATTTTATTGTTTTTTTTTTTATAATGGAAGATTGTAACAGTAAATATTGAGCTAGCAATCTTTTACAAAAATGTATTTATTACATTTCCTGTAGTCTTTTTTTTTAGCATCACACTGGCAACCAGTTATAACATTGTAAGAATTTGTACTACAAGTAGTATTTTTGTAATTCTACAAAATGTAGTGGAAATCGTGTAAAAAATATTTGTTTTTCGTGTAGTTGACAGAAAAGTGACACAATGTTTAATCATAAATCGTGAAGAAAAGTGGGACTTGTCTTGTTAGCAACACTTTTCTTCACGTTTCCGTTAGAAACACTTTTTTTCATTCATTTTGACGTATCAGTGGTCGAAGATTGACTGATTGATGTTTTGTTACTATGTCAACAAATGCTTGACATACCTTGATATATTAGGTCTGTTCCAAGCACGCTTTGTGACCGTTTCAAAACCGTCACAAGCATGCATTCATCAAAGTTTTACACTCGACAAAGTTGTCAACATCGATCATTATTTCGGTGGGCAACTGATTATGACGGTTTCTTGAACGGTCAGAAAGCGTGGTTGGAACAGAGCTATTATTATTATTCGTCGTCACTCTCATAATTTTAGCGATATTTTCGTCAACTACACGAAAAAATAGCATGATCTACACCAGATCTACGTTAGAAAAGTGAATTTCCATGTCCGTATAAATTTGATCCACTCATGAGCTAACGCTCACTCGTGAATTCAAACATTTACACTGACTGGAAAAGTGTCACATTTCTAAACTTCTAAATCAATATACAATTTTTTTTCGCCTATCTACACATTGAAATGGATCTCCACCACGTATCGGCCAAATCAGTCAAACTGTAAGAATTTTACTTGCATTTATGTGCTCTTATCGATGCACTCCATTAAAAAAAAATTCCTGAGAAAAAAGCATTAAACACAAGTGTTTTGGGATACTATTGCTGACCTATTTTGGGAAGTATGAAGTTCTTAAGAAAGTATGTTTGAAGGCGACTATAATAAGCCACTAAACTCAATTTTCATTATTTACGTTACGTTAATTTTTTTGCGAATAGAGCAACGTTTATTTAAATGTTATAAAGTTATAGTTAAAAAAAATAGCACGTTATTTTAAAGAAAAAACATTCTGTACTGTTTATAGCAAAACGTAGAAAATTCTAGAAATGTTGAAGGGTGTTTCTTAAAACATTTTAACCGATAATGTACACAAAAGCTCAAAATTGAACTGATAAATGAATACTATCAAGTAACAAGTTTGAGGAGCATATATTTTTTTTATAATCTCTCAAATAACGTCTTAAAAAACCTTCGTTCGGTAAAGACTTAGGCTGCGTTTAGTTCATGGGCGACGTTGTCGATTTCGTTTAGTCCGTAGTTATTTTACGTTGTCTGACTAATCAACTGAGTGGTCGCGGTGGTCGTGATGTGAGATGCGACCATTAGGCAACTACGGTAGGTATGAGTTCCGTTTAGAAAACAGTCCGCCCGAGCTCGTTAAACTTTGACGGTTCGTCTATCAACTAAACGCAGCCTTAATTGTTCTGCAGTCTCATAGTCAATAAATTTTTTCATACTAAAGAAATACATACATATACCCATTGAGATAATGATTCTTTTACAATAACTTATCACAAAATGCTGTATAAGAAAACCTGAGTTCCTACATTATTTACTAAATAATAATAAATTAAATTGATACTTTCCTGACTTTTCTTGAACTCATATGATGGTTTTATAACAACGTATAATAGGGACCTTTTCTATGGAACATCACATATTAAATATCTCTCGATATAATACTGACTGTATTTTACAGTGTAACAAATTTATATTGACTTTCTGAAGCACCCTATAATTCAACACCATTTTCAGTTCCTAAAGTAAATTTTCTCAGAACAATAAATACGTAGTACTAAGAGTAACTTAAATTAGGTCATTAATCCATATATCTAGAACGATGTATGTATATAAACTTAATTGCATTTTAATTTTAAACTAGTATATGTATACACAACAGCAATAAAGACATTATAAAATAATAGAAACAATAACAACTTCAGAACTGGCATTATAATTTTTTTTAAAGAACTTCATCTGAAGAATTTTCCCTTTCTTGAAGATTTCTTTTATTTTACTTTTTTTGAACAAGTTCACACATGATTCCAAAAACTTTTTTACATTACTATATTATTATTATCTATAAATAACTAAAAAGTCGAACTACTGTTCCAAACACGCAAACACCCATCTCCACACGGTTATATGAATGTGATTACTAAAGCAAGGATTTTGGTGCATTTTTAGGTCATGAATCATTACTCCACGAACTAAAAATGCACCTAAATCCGTGCCTCAGGCCAGTATTACACTATAAAAGAACTTTGACAAGATTTTTTATAAAAGATATTTTATAAAAAATATGAAAGTGTAATGGGCAATATTTTATAAAAGATTGCCTGTTACACACTCATATTTTTTTATAAAATATCTTTTATAAAAGATCTTTGTCAAACATCTTTTATAGTGTAATACTGGCCTTAGTAATTGCAAACTCAGATTAGCAATTACACTGAAATACATAACATCACTTGCATATAAGTGTGTCAAACGAAAAGGGTATGTTGGGTGCAGTTCATGGTGAAAATTATACCATTTTTCAAAATTCATTGAACTGTTGAAGGCAAGTTTCAATTCAAATTCATGTTAGTCAATGACAATTACAACACAAAGTAGACAAACGGAAAACTGCCAACAACGAAGAAAAACTCGAATTTGTTATTTTTGTTAATACAAGAGAAAATATTTAAAGTTGGTTCTTGTCCGATGAAAATTGTATTACAAAATCTTTTAACCGGACACTAAATAGTGCACAAACGATGGCGAAACGTTAAGTGTTTGTGCGCTATTTAGTTTATATTAATCGCGAACTCTTTGTACTTATGCAGTATGAGCGAAAATGGTTGAAGACAGTTTGAATGCCCCGCGTCTCTATCTAGTGATTTTATCCTTTGTGTGGGATCTTTGTGAAAAATAATGATAACAATTTTTTTTTGAGAAAGAAATTCTCAATCATTTTCGCTCACACTGTATAATGCAAGTTCCAACTGTAAATAAATCAGAAATAAAGCAATAACATTGAAAATAACATTAATTCGGAACTACAACACTGTAATGGGGTACAAAAAAAGATTAAATAAGAAAACCATCAATAAAATAACAACTTAGAATTTCATTCTAATCTGACACACACCAAATTGGTGATTTTAGTTAACGAACTTGATTACCAAATACCTTCAGGAATGTTTTTGTAAATACAAAATTTATGTTTGCTTTAAAAATTGGTAAGCATCCTTAATTACATTAATTTGCATACATTGATGGAATAAATTTGTATTTGCAAGGTTATTTAATTAATTTTAAGAAATCGATGGACATTAAATAATCTTTTATTCGCAATTCAATTTTTATCTATTTTTGGAACATCATTAGCATTAGCATTTGTGTTTATTGTATCTGCAAGTAATTATTTTGTAGCCATAAATGCACTATGTATTTAAATTATGTTCTACTAATAATTAAAAAAGAGACTCATGGGGTCATTATTTTTAATGTTCTGTTAGCTAATATTGTGTAAGAAAAGTTTAACTTTTTAATTATTTAAATACAATAAATAGTGAAGTGTTTTGATACAGTTACGTCGAAAACGAATTGCTACTTTGTTGGCATCGGCAAGCCATGGAATTCATAACATATGTTGCGCTCATAAATACAAATATTTAAATTTGATTAGATAATAAATATGAAATTGAAGTAGTAAAACACATAGTTGGCAATACATTTGCTCCGTCTATCTCGCACACCCCCCAACAAGAATCGCAGTTGGTATGAGTGCCACGTCCGCAATTGACGAGGCCTTGGATCTGTTCAGCATATAAAATCGTCAATTTGGTAAAAATACAACCCCTCATACCTATAAATAACCTACGAAATAAATTAAACGATTTTTTCTACGGTGATTTTATTTTCTCGTTTCAATAATAAAAGAGAAAGAGTTCTTTTTTTTTTGTATCGTCTTCTTGTTTTATTTATTTTTTCATGCCGTAGTAAAGTTTTAGTTTCTATTGGTTTTATTATGGCTGCGTTTGAGTACCTTTTTTTTTCTGTTTTAACGACGAGGTCCATGACCCGAGCTTCGGGCTGAACATTGTACTACAACCACCTATGACCTCGCATTCCTCTCTACCTGTTCTTCTACATTATTTTACTTCTAACTCCGTACTGCGTTCGAGTAATGATAGTCTGATTGAAATTATGTTTAATGATTGATTATGTCTATACTTTTGTGTGGGTTTAGCTTTTGTTGCGTTGTGTGTATTTTATCTGTTTCTGTATTTGAACAGGTGTCGTCGAGTAATGTGTTACATTTATTTACGCGTTACGAGTGCGCGCTCGTTAAAATTTCCGTAATTATTTCCAGCGCTTTTTATATTTTCTGAACGTTACTCTCTCTGCTGTTGCTGCTGCTGCTGCTGTTACATATTTTAATTAAAATAATTGTTATAAATAACACGTTTTCGCGTAATCATCTCATTTATTTGTTGATGCAATTAAGACCATAAATAAAAACTTCAGGCATGCCTTATGTTACGCAAGTAATTTCATTTATTAAATAATGAGTGCATTAACTTCGCTACTAATCAGAACGGGTATAGAAGAAAATGTTCTTTTATAATGTATACTGGAAACAGTAATTTCAAAACCTAATCTTATATTGCAAATCTTTAAATAATACGTTATTGTTCGACACGTGTTTCAAAATTACAAGGTCTTCCACCTGTTTAAATCACAATTTTTTTTATTCCAGTAAATGAAAGTGATGTGTTATTTACTTTGATACCAGTAAATTTTTTGTCTTGATACATAGGTTGTACATATATGGCATTTAAACTTGAAGGCAGGGTTTGAAGATATATATCATGATATATATCAGGATTTTTATGTTTGATATATATCAGGATATTTATTATTCACAATTTAAAATTGACAGAGTAAGTACAAGTATTATAGCTATTATGAAATATTATAAAAAAGCAAAATAAATTAGCTTTAATATTCAAATATATGAATCCAGAAGTTCCAAAAAAGCGAAATTTAAACTGGATGTGGGAAGATGGCAAACATTTTGGCGACGACCAAAACAATTATTCTGAATTCATGTTGAGCTTAGCTTGTTTATTAATTTTGTTTGAGCCTGATACTGTTTTATCATGACAAAAATATGTAATAAGACGAACGGACAACTTTATTTGTAAACAATTACAAATTGAAAAATTGAATTATTGATTTATATTTTGATATACAGCGTGTAATCGAATAAGTTTCACATATTAATACTGTAAGTTCTTCATCATATAAGGAATTGATTCTGCAAATATCAATGTTCTTGCTCGAAAATAAAAAAACTGTCCTACCACAAGAGCGTATCGCGTTTTGTTTGAAAACCTCTGCTCGTTCGTCAGTGCGTCTGCGATTTTTATAGACGCATCGTAAAACGATAAATTCCGCAAATGTCACGGTCACTGGGTTAGTGTCGCCCGCAATATAATTTGAAACGGAATCTTTGAACATCTGTTTCATTAAATAATCCACAATAATTACATCGTGATATTTCACACTTTGTAAACAAATAACACACTATGTGATATAATTTATTAATTTCTTATGTTAAAATAATGAATGTAAGTTATAAGTACATTGATAAGAAACAAATTGGTGACAGGAGAATTTTGCGGATTCGAACTTTTTTTCGGTCCCGTCAAATAAATAAATGCATTGACTGCACTAAATACAAATGTTTAGTTTAACCGTTTCCCTAAGTTTTGAGAACATTCTTAAATCATTTACTGTAATAAAGCAACACTTGCAACTATCGTAATCCGCTGACACTGTGAACAGGCATAAACACAGTATCTCCGCGATTTTTCCAAATTTTTTTTGCTTAGTCTGAACGTAATAATAATAAAGAATCATAAATTAAGGGATGATAAGTTCGGCGCTTTTTGTTCCAATAATACTTTTAATGTGACCTTTATTGAATTAATTGTTGCCTTTTTTTTTACTTATTGTTAGATAGGATTCATGATTACTGTTTTATTTTTAATTAAGGAAATAAAATTATTATGTAAACATTATTTTGTGAAAAATCTGTATATCTATTACTTAAATATTAATTTAAAAAACAGCTGGGAATCTTTCGTACGAAAGTAATAAATGACCTGCCTCAACGTTTATTGTATGGCATCTGCGGGTTTACTGCTCTCATTTATTGCGTATAATAGTAAATTTCGCTCAGCCGTTCGGGCCGTCCGGGGCTTTAAATCAAAGCCAGCGGTTCTCAAACGTTTTATGTAAAAACTAAACATATATTTTTTCGGAGTTATTATTGACATTTTTTCAAACGTATGTCGTAACTTCGCTTCTTTTCTTTTGTATTAGTTGTGGTTACAATATGTGAAACTTATTCGATTACACGCTGTTCAATCGAAGAGGATAACTCATTTTCACTTATCATTTCAATTTTAGAGTAAATATTGCTTACATTTGGAAAAATTTAGTATAAGAGGATGAATTTTATTAACACAGGAAAGAGAAAAAGAATATCTCAAAATAGATTCCACTGAATATACAGGGTGTTCTATTACGTAATAGTCACAGCTGTTTGTTGAGGATATACAAGCATTTTTAATTAAAAGTTTGTAAATGGATATACACTAAGAATAGTATTTATTTATACAGATTGGAAGAGGGTCACCTAATCTAAATCCTCTTGACTACTTCCTTTGGGGATATCTGAAAAGCCTCGTTTAAACCAGACTAGAAAAGAGCTTATTGTTAGAATTATCAGCGTTACAGGTACTATTCGTGCTGATCACAATACTCTTGCTAGAGTTACTTCTTCTATTATCAGGACAGCTAAAATATGCATACGAAAATTAGGTGGATACTTTGAGCAACTTTTAACTCTTTCCTCAGTATGTTTATCAAGTTATTTTAATTCAATTTAAAAAAAAAGTAACTCTTCTTTGTCTTAAAATTGCTATAGCTTCATTATGATTAAGTCTACAGCATATGTTCATTAGACATTTTTGACTAAAATGACGTAAGCAACACACCTCTAAGCTGTGGCCGTTATGTCGCGGGACACCCTGTATAATTCATTTAATAAACCAAAATTAAGTAGTTCAAATTATTTTTAAAAATGTAAAAATTCTATTATCAGTCACGTTTATAAGTCGAATAAGCAAGTGAAATAGAATTTATATACGCAAGTGAAAGCTCTCATGAAACGTATAAGGAAACAAGACCAAACGAGCAGAAATTTCAAAAGGTGCGATTTTATAAAAAAAAACATTGTTATTTTATACTTTCTTTAGTCATTTGTGGACATACCTACATATACATATAATTTACAGAGTCAGATTCTTAACCCATTAAATTCCAATGTTACGTGTACGTCGTTGTTACATATTACAGCTTCACTAACAACATAATTAGCGAATTGTTAACAAACATCACGTAACGAAATATTCACATGACACTTTCACACTTTACATAAAAGTCAAAGGTAACGGCCAAAGATTTATTTAACCAAATACAACAAATAACAATTTGCACGCAAATCTGGTTGACGTGTGCCCTGTGTTTATTGTATTTAATACTTTTAGTATTTTATCATTTTTTTTAACTTTTAGTTTATGATGAGATACTGTTTGTAAATTAAGTAATTCAAATTATTTTTTAAATATATTTTTGGCACAATTATAAATAATTTAAGGACTTGTAATCCTTTTCACAGGATTTATTTTGCCAACTAGCACGTATCTACACATTAGGGATGCAATCAATCAAATGTCATCGTCATCACTACATTTGGCATATTCCGAGTGATATGTGGGAACCACAAAGTGCTTTACTCGGTGCCATCTCATCAGCATTTTAATTAAGCAGCAAGTGTAGTCATTACAATTAAGGCGTTTCATTTATTTATTAAAGTACATGAATAACAAAATAACACAGTGGAATAAAAAATGAAGGCGTTTAATTTTTTCCGTTTCGCTTAACATTCACAACTAATTTTTCTAACTTACGTAAGTTATGCCAGTCAGACTGTGAACTAAAAATGAAACGAAGTACGTTTGGGCTCCTTATTTTTTTATATTGAGTAAGCAACAACGAAAAAATTTGTGCATCACATAAACAGTACAGAACTCAAAGTGCAGTGGCAGTTCATTGGCAGTTACATGGTTTGTAAACAACATCTCAAATTTTAGTTATGTTACCTTTAAATGTAAACGAAACTTTATAAATGCAGTTGTAATTTAAACTGTCGATGAGACGACACCGAGTGGAGGACTCATTCAAAGACGTCAGACGTGAACGGATCATAATGTACCTGATCTAAAATAATTCTTTTAAGTAGAAGTTAAGTTTCTTCATTTAATTATTTCAATTTTTAAAATTCTGTTCCGTTGTAAACAAGCATTTTACAAATTTTATTATCATAATTTTTTTCCTAGTACTGCCTTGGATTTAAGTTCATAAAATACTTTATAGCTTCCACACCGAATTCCTTTGGGTGGATACATACATAAACATTTCCTGCAAGAATGTGGTATGAGTCATTAAATAAATATGTTTACGGTATATATTTAAATTTGGCAATAATCGAAACAAATCTTATTTGTGTTTACAAAATAGAAGAGTGGTAACCACCTAGCTCAATGTATCACATTTCGGTGTATTTTTTCTTCTTCAATTAAGAGTATTTCAAGAACTGTAAAATAAACGAGTTTACTTGCGAGTTTTTCGTAACAAGAAAATGTTACGTTTGAATCTGAAAGACTTCAAGGTAACTGTAAAGTCAGGATGAGGCGAGCATTCTAGTCATAAGAAACGATAATGACGTGCTACATTCTTAATTTGCAATAAATATAAATTTAATAGAGTACGTGAGAGTGATTTTCCGCAGCTCCTGTTATATTTAATCCACTTAGGTGCTTGATTTATTAGAAGTTCTGTTAGCAAACTGCTCTTAAGCAAGAAGAAAACGATTCGCATAAAAACCAGTCTTAAGCACGTTAATTTCATATTCCTCGTTAATTACGCTCAATTACATAAATAATCGAACGCATTAAGTCAGCGCGAGTGTGTAGCCTTATGAATAACACAAGTAGATGTTCTGTTCTCTGCTCTGTTGTCCGTGCATTAATGAATTAATCAAAAGGAAACGATTAATCAGTCCTATTGAGGTAAAATGACCAACCATCTGCCGTCCACGTTTATTAAATTCCAAGGATTTTTCTCGTATTCTTTCTCTGTAAAACAAACAGTCGTTGAAAATTTACAGAGAAGAAAAAACAACTTCGAGATTTATGTTTACTTAAACGTGAATGTCTTCTGATAAATATTTATCTTCTTAATGTATTGCCAGTAATAATTTACTTTTGCTGGCAAAGACTTAAGTTTGCTTTGGGTGATAATGTAATAGGTACTCTACAGTTCTAAGATCTTCATCATTAACATATTACAGTTATCGCCGAAAAATATTTACATTTTGAATTTACAGATACCTCAAAGGACGAACATTTACTTCATTATTTGTTTACTTAAATCTATGAAGTTACGAAAAACGTATTTATGTGTTGTAGCTTTTTTTAGTTCTATATTTATACATGTATTAAATTTCATTTGATTGTTGATTTTTAGAAAATTAAAAACATCTTATAAAGGCCCTTGTTTTTCATTGCCTCAAAAAATAAATAAATAGAATTGAAATTAAATATTTAAGTACTACTAAAATAAAAGCTTCCAACTTCTCTTTCTGTATAAGCAATAAATATTGGTAGGTAGCAAAATGAAAAAAAAGCTGATGTTATTTGGAAAATGAGTAATTATTTTAGAAGTATCGACGTGAAACAGATAAAGCATTATCGAAGATGATTGATGATGCAATAGAAAGACCGTATAATTATATAAAATTAAACACGAAAAACTCGAAGAAACAAGTTCCCTCCCACTTAAACAACATGTCGACACGATTGCAGGTCAATGGTCACTTAAATTATTATTTTCCCATAACACTGGCCGGTAGGAACGCAGGCAGAAAAAACAAGCATAATGAACCCGAATGAAATTTTATAAATAGAAATCGAGGGACGGCGGCTGAAGGAAGAAGAAAAAAAAACGGCCAGAATCTGCATGCTACAATTTAAAGAGGGGAACGTGACAACGACGTAATAAAGCAGGCGAGATAAATTATTCATAAGCGATGTCACTCAAAATATATTACAATGGATCCTAGACAATTGCAGTAAACGTAAACAAAACATTTATGTATGTATGTATGTATGCGTTTTGTGAAAATGTAACTACTAACTTTCAGCGAGCACCCTATAAGGAGAAACTGCTATTTCAAGAATTCACGTTATTTATTTCGATAGCGATCTGGAACTCTGAGTTATTAAAGCTCGTTTAATTTCATCTTCGGATAAGAAACTTTAACAATATATTAGTTTATCTTTATATCTTCCTATTGTGCACACGAAATGTAATATATCTTTTTCAAACATTACAACTCCGATAAAGCGTGTAATTAATCTTTTTTTATAAGATATTCATGAATACTAATGACGCTATAATTTACATTATGAACACAGTCTTACCGTTTCATTAAAATATGGGGCGCACGGTAATATGTATAATGCAAAGCGAATTAACGTAAAAAGTTACATTTTTATTTAATACGAGGGGAGTTTTTTATGTTATCTACCTAGCTATGAAAACAATATGCTATCGGGACAATTTTCTTATGCCAAGTATCCGTGACATTTTATAATGTCATCTTGAAATTTGGTTCCAATCGCTTACCAATTGCAATTTTTAAAGAAGTGAACGTGAGTGATCTGAAACCTGAACATAGAAGCGTCATAAAATTTCTATCGAAAGAAGGCAATGGTCCGAAGAACATTCATGAGAAGGCGACTGTCCTATTCCCAAGTCAAATATTGGTGCAAATAGTTAAAATGGGGCAAGGAATCCATTCATGATGATCCAAAAGTGTGGAAGACCTTTGGAAGCACGAACTGAAGAAATCATCAACACTAGTTGAAGATTTGGTGTTGATTGACTGCCGAGTAAAACTGTCAGTTATTGCTAGAGAAATAGGAATATCAGAAACGAGTGTTTTTAAAATTTTACACGAAGATTTGGGAATAAGCAAAGTGTCGGCACGATGGATTCCCAAGCTGCTCAGTCCCGAACAAAAACTTTGCAGACGAAAAATTTGACTGCTTTATCCTAAGATGAAGACTTCTTCTATAGAATTGCAACTGGAGATGAGACCTGGGTACACCATTTCCCGCGAAAGAAGAGTCCATGCAATGGGTTCATAAGGGCTGTCCTCCACTGAAGAAGGCAAAGACGCAATTTTCCGAGGGAAAAGTAATGGGCACACTTTTCTGGGACTAACTAACTAGGGGTTATAATCACATTATTTTTTGTACACATACATCGTAGTATTAAATTTTTTCAAAAAACTTTTTCAGTTTTTCACATTCATCGCTATTTTCTTTGCTTTGCAAGTCACCCTTACTCATATTACAAGTTTGTACATTATTTCACCGATTAAATTATTCAACGTTTTGCTACACTCATTAGCAACTTCCTCAGATGTAGCGAAACGTTGAAAAGTTAGAGATTTTAAAAGTTCTTACACAAAATGATTGATCAATTTATTCTATAACTTTTGAACGGACTAGAATTTACATCAATTTTTGTTTCGTTACTATTTTTCCTATTACTTTGTCTCAAATCTCCTAGGACTTTCCTCTTTTCTTTTTGAATAAAGTTTTGGCTTCTAATATCCTTTTTACACTCCATTTACGAAGAAATTGACAAGGAGCGTCATGTAGTTTGACTGCTCAGATATTTCGTTGGTCTCTGACAAGTTGAATGCACTAGGTATAAGAGGAACAATCTTGGACTGGATCGAATCTTATCTATCTACGCGCAAGTTATGTGTAAAAGTACCTTCCCTTCTGAATACGACATAAACTGTGGGAGTTTCCTAGGGGTCTGTGCTGGGACCATTAATCTTGTTACTTTTTGTTAATGATTTAACGAAGTAGGTAAGAGCTGAAAAAATCACTATGTTTGCGGGCGATAATTCTACGATGGTGTCAGCTGGGACTCCATGAGGAACTTCACCAGAAAATATCAGTTTGCGTACATGGTGTTTGAAAAGTAAATTAATCCTCAACGGCGACAAAACCTTAATAATAAGCTGCTCATTGCAAAAGAATACTTGCAGGATAACATCAACATTATTTCCTTCTAGACTTTACTCTTAGAACTAAGATAATTTAGTTAGTTGATAAGTACATCCACGTCAATGGCGTTGTATAAAGATGATTGGTCGATTGATTTTTGTTGGAATGCTATTGTTCATCCTCAGTATACTAACTGCGTCTGTTCGAAAAAGTTTGGCTGTGGATACTGTTTTCAATATTCTTCTCTTATTCTTATTAAACTTTTCTCCGTGACTTATTTAACGCTTCTTACTTGTTACTTCTCTTTACTCGTCTGAATATCTTGTTCTTTTGCTTTTTGTTGTGTGTTATCGCATCGCCCATATCCAAATTCACCTAAGAGTGTAACAAAAATACTGTAATGATTTGCCGACAGCAGCCGGCGTCAGTCTGTCTCTTGCGTCATCGCCGACGCGCCTTAGACCAGAAACTTCGGTCGCTCCGATATCACGTCAGCGGGGGAATCAACCCTAGACATTCCGTCGCGCACTCGAATGTTCGAGATAAACAACCCCGGCTTATAAAACACGCGGCCGGTGAATGGAAGGGAATTCAGCGTTGGAAAGTTCGGCGTTAAAGTTCGTGTTGCATTTTAGCTCGGCTGTTAAAATAAATTACGTATAAGTTTGTAAATAAATTATTGTTAAGTTAGTGCTAATCCGTTTGCTTTTAAATAAATTAGTTATTAACTATTTCGTGTTTTATTTAAAAATAAAAATTAATAGAACCCGTAAAATCGTTACAATACGAATAATCACTGCTTTACAAACGTATTTTGCTCATGAAATAGAAGAAAAAAGTTGATATACTCGTAAACGTATGAGTGGTTCTCATGTTACAATCACGTTTATCTATCTTCGTGACGTCTTTAATCCTTCATAGTACTTCAACTTGCCCGTCTGAATCCTTGCTCCTTTGTTATTGTCATCGTCCAAATCCTAATCCACCTTATGAGGATTCGTCCATGCCGGATGTACCAAAAATGCGGATCGCTGCTTCACCACCATCGAACAGAAAGAAAAAGTTAATATACTCGCAAACATATGAATCGTTTTCCTGTTACAATCATATTCATGTTGAAACTACCTTTCTTCGTGATGTATTTAACACTTCTTAGTTTCATGAGTATTTCATTTTGTTCGCCTGAGCTCTTTTATTATTACATTATCACACAAATCGACATTCACCTATGAGGGTTGGCCTATATAGGGTGTAATGAAAATGCAGACTTTTGCTTCAGAAACATATTGTACTCATCGCAGTGAAGAAAACGTTGATATACTCGTAAGCTGGTAAGTGGTCAGGAAACATCTAGGCAATAGTTATCTTAAAAGCTGCAGGAAACCTGTGCCATAACTAGTCAGGTGACTAAATTTAAATTTGTAAAAGTATAAGGAAAAGGGAAGCAACGCTTACTCTGGCATTTTGAATTAAAATAACTTTTATTTCAACATGAACATGAAAATGACTGACTTTTGAATATCTATTTACAACTGTTACAACGGCCACATTTTTGTCTTAAAAAGTATTTTTGTTGTTTATTGTATTGCACTGTACTTTTACAACCATTTCTCTAGAAGAAATACAATATCAAAGAAAATTGGTCAGGCTTTCAAAAAGAAAAAACAAAAATTAATAAGCACAAATTTAAAGAGACTTCAGTTACATTTATATTATACTGAACAACTACACGAAACATTTAGTCCTTGACATAGTTTCTGCGACATAATACTTCCTTGTATTATATAAAAAAACCGTTTTATATAATCGATGCAGATGTCGTCGTAAAACAAATTGTTTATGGTAATTAACAAGCGTTTGCTTTGACAACAATTTGTTACTGCTTTGTTTATTAGGCGCGACATAATACGCCTTGTTCCCTTAATTTACAAATCAAATCACCGGCACGGCGATCCAGATAAATGCTTCGTATGGAAATGGCGTTTCGTCGATTCGGTCAATTTACACCTCATCAATAAAAACAACGACCGGACCGGACCATACCGACTCGAAGCTGAATGAGTTTAATATTCTGTGCACATGTCAATTTGTTTACCTTATTTCGCAGTTGAATTTAGTTAAGCAAAATATCGACAAAGGTAAAAAAAAAACAATAACTAACGACAAACATTTTCTCTGTAGGTACGTATGTATATACCAATAGTGCTCTAAAAGTATTCAAATAGGCTAGTTATACATATTTGTCTGAATATAACTTGCACGATTCTATTGTATGCTAATTAGTATATTTGAATAAAACATAATTGTTAATAACAACATTAGTAATAATTAATAAATAATTTTAGTCATTTACTTCTAGACTTTCGTTTTTGAATAATAAGAAGAAATACCTTGTTATTTATCCATCTAAAGAATTTAATACGATCAGCTTTAAACTGCTCCCAAACGACTGAAATATTGCTCATAATGCGATTTCAATAATTTATTGCGGTAGAATTATTACTGTCAGATATTTAAGGTCTTCAGGCCCACAGTATATAATCCTTTTTGATGCGAAACGTTTGATGTCTGGTTTCAGCATGAAAATTAGACCCATTCGAAGCACAGTTACAATCAACATCAAAGTATTATAACAACAATAAAATTTATAAAACCAAATCTATTTTTTGTGTTTGAAGACTTCAACATACCAGTGAGTTTTTCAATCGCTTAATTACAGCGCAGAAATTTTACGCTGTGGTTAAAGTATGCCTTAATGCAAACACGTAAAACAAAGAATTACATTCCAGGTACTGTTGTCACCAGTTGTTGCCATTTGAACATGCATTTTACGTGCATGTGTCGGTGATTCAACCCGAGGTATTTTTTAAATTATTTCCTTTAAGAAACAAACAGTAATTACAAGGTTAAACTGCGGTCTGACAAGAAAAAAGTAATGATTTTCACATAATGTACGGCAGTTCTTAAAACTGAAAGAAATAAACTAGATTCTTGACGAACAAAAAATCGAAAAAGCTTTCCATTCATGGCCTGGCTTTTATTCGATGAAATAAAGGCATTATTATCTCATATACGATGCAATTCGTATAACTTTCTATATTAATTTTGCACAGAAAGTTGTTGCCGAAACAGCCCGGAAGTGATTCTAAACGCAAATAGCCTGTGCCAGGGATTTATTTTTTAACGTGGTACCAATGTATCATTTCTCTTCTCAGATACGAACAAGGAGAAAGTTCGCCGGATAATAACTGTGCTTAAGGATTTTCACATAATTTACGAAGTAGCACGCAATTAATTGCCATTAGACGGCAAACCTGAAATGAAAATAATAAATACATATCAACACAGACGTAAACCGTTTCAAAGTAACACTTCAACAGCATAGGTTATAAATAACAGTTCTTACTAAAGCATCTGTACAATACAAAATAATAAGAAAGCACAGGTTTAGCAGTATCTGTAAATATTAATGAATGTAAATGCAAAAATATGTATATTTAAATTTTTATACTTTTTGTTTTCAATACTTTATAAAATTGCCACATCAATTATTTCAAGCTGTATGACACAATGATGAGACCAGTCCCTTTGAACCCGATTCTTTGAATGAAAACCAGAATATAAAAGGAGTTGCTTTTTTAACCAATTACTTTATTCAAACGGTTACATACAAAATATTGACGTTAATTGATTATAAAAGATGTTCAAGTTGTTCGTCATTGACAAAGTGCAATCCGATGAGAAAGTCTTATTATTCATTAAAAGTGTTTAAATCAGACATGAAGGTGATTTGTCTTGAAATTTTTCTTATAGAACCCTACAATATTTTTATACGGGCCATAAATAGCAAAAAAAATACATTATGATGACGTTACAGTTCGAAATTATGACATCAGAAGGAAAAAAAAAAGGGGAAACGTCAATTTGTGGCAAATAATCAGCTTTTTACTTTCGTTTGAAACTTTCGTTTGAAACTTTCCTTTGTAAAACTTCTAATAACTGCTCTACTAACGATGTTCTTTGTTTTTTATTCACCCTGTAGTGTATGATTACATAATTTTTAGCTTTCTTAATTCCAGTTCACGGATTTACGTCTGACTCCACTCATCACATTTTATTCCCTGTCCCCCCCTTAACCAAGTTGGATGCGTTGGTTTTCGTACCCGTCTGAATTTGCTTCTTTTTTGTTTATTTAAGTTTCTTATTTACTAGAGCCCAATATTTTTCCACTCAATGTAGCTCAGAACAATTTGATGGATTGCTTTTACGTGCAAAAATTGAAGGCCATAACTTCAAACAAGTCTAGTGCCAAAAACCATTAAGTGAATTATTAGGTATAATAGGTACCACGCATGCGCCGTTTTCAGGCGTTTTTAACTTTTTCTCAATTACAAGACGTCAACAATAGCTAATGGATGAACACACTTAGGGCCAAACTCCGAAACATCGCTCATACTCAACTCACACTCAAATTGACGGTTTGATGTTAATTTGAAATTCAGAAACGCTTTCATTTTCATTTTAATGAATTTTTTTAACTTTGTAGATCGTAAATCACTGACGATCAAAAATACCTATACCGACTATAACTTGATCATACGAGGAAATATAAAAGCATTTCCGAATTTCAAAGAACATCGAACGTCAAGTTTGAGTGTGAGTTGAGAGTTGAGTTAAACTTTAGACCTTTTTGACTCTAATGTCTGTATTCTTAGTGCTTCCTCGAGGCTTCCTTCAGTAAGGAACCCCTTAGAATGTGAGTTATTTAATGCGACTGCCGTACTACAATCCCATTCTAAGCGGTTCCTCTTTCAAGGAAGCACTATGAATACGGACATAAGGCCCAGTTATACAATGCCAGTTTAATTTTAAGCCAAAGCTGAAACCCTTAACAACAATTGTTGAAATAATCATTGTCATGGGTTTAAGCTTCAGCTTAAATTTAAACTGGCATTGTATAACTCGGCTTAAAGGCCGTATGCACGGAACACTTAAGTTGAGTTTAAATTTGAGTGACGTTTATAATATGACATTTGATGTTTTACAACATTGTGTCAGTCACAATGTAAGTGACGCTTAAAGTTAAACTGAGTTAACGAAACGAAGTTCAAAGTTAAATCATGATGACCTAATTTTCTGATATACGAGTATACGAGTATGTAGAAACAGCCATCCACGTTACGTTTATTAATTTTTCAACTATTTTCTGACACATATACCCTTGCCAAATATTACTGGGGTTGTAGACTCATTTGGTGAAAAATCTCGTTATTCCCATTTCTACAATTTAGACTCTTTTGTAGTTATGGTTACTCCATTATAGTCGTACCATTGCATAACCCGTTTGGAATAGTGGCATGGTGCAAAATGGGCCAGAAGGCCAAAGGTTTGTTGTGGCTCTTGACAATAAGTGTCTTTGCAGACATTCCTTAACCCAGATATGCCTATTGTCCTTTTAAAAAGACACTTTACAGGGTTTCGCTTATTAATTTCTTAGAATGCTTTGATCAGCAGTTTCGAGATGACGTTTTTACTGTGTGTTCTAGAAACGGTAGTTTTGAACTGTATTCAATAGTTTTTGGAAGAAATCTTTTTATTTTCGTGCAATAAACTTATTAAGTACGGCATTTCTGAGACATGTCAGTTCCCGTGGACCTCAGTTGATTGGATAAGTGTTATTTTGGATATATACTTTTTTTTATTGTCAAATATTGTAATTAAATTTACGAAAGCGTATTAATAACGTATAATTATCGCAATTATCAGAAAAATTTATAAAATCATTTTTATACTTGTTAAAACATGACTGTCCTTTTTAAAGGACAGTGGGCATATACAGGGTGAATCCCTATTTTCGATAACTCATGTATAGAAAGAGGTAGGAACTCTTTCCTTTCACGAGAGTTTCTACGTATTAGGAACTGTAATCTACAATTATTTTGATACATACAGGGTGTTCCGTAAAATAATGGCAGCATACAGCAGGATTTTTTTAAATATAACATTCTATTCAAATCATATCATATTTTCTTATATAAAGACGTAACTTTTGTTTAAAAAAATGGCGCTTTGTGTCATTTCTTATTACTTGGTTCTGATGGTTCAAAATGCTTGGCAGTATCACAGATTGCAAAACAGAACGTTAGATCAATTGGATTTTAGAAGAAGAACAAGATTTGATAACAAAAACAATTTGTAGCATTATAGAAAAAGCAAACTAGATGCAGAGTGTGCCATAAAAAGGTTAAAACGAAGTGCGTTAAGTGTGATAAGGTAGTTCTACATGTTGATTGCTTTATTTCGTACCATACCTACTAAGTAGTGCTTGCTATATTTTTCCTTTACTCCATTTTTCTTTTATTACATTTTTTAACTGTCTTATAAATATAAAAATTCGTAATATTTGTTAGCGCTCATTCTCAATGGACGTAAACTTAAGAATTATATTTAAAGTTGGTTCTTGTCCGATGAATTATATAAAAGAATTATATAAAAATAGTACATATTTAAATGTAAATTTTCGGTATGTTTGTCAATTCATTTTATATACATATATACTACAAAAGGACTGAGACTGATTATTATTTAACATTACAAGAGACTAATTGACGTATGAATTGACAAACATACCGAAAATTTACATTTATGTATCCACTATGTTTATGCAATCCTTATTTTACGACCATTGTGAATAAGCGCTTATTTTCATAAAGATACGATATGTGCCCATTGTCCTTTTAAAAGTACACCCAATTTTAGGTACTTGGAGATTTGTGGCATCAAAATTTTTATATCTATCATAAACTTATAGCATATCTAAACAATTTATGAAATGAAAAACAAAATTTGAAAAATAGAATAATTCGGGCATATCTGGGTTAAGGTAAATATCAATATTAATGGTGGCTGGAGCTCTTTCCGCCACATGTGCAAATTGTCTTCCAAACCAAATATTTTTTTAGGGAATTTCGATTTGTTGTGGAACACTTTCCCGTATAATGCCAGCTCATAAGTCTCATCATCCATCACTATGCAATGTGTTTCATCAAAATTTGGGTGTAAAGTTTTTGTAGTCGGGTTTTCGCAGTGACATTTTGTTTTTCATTCTCAATTTGAAACCGTTTGCACTTCAACAACGTTCAACCCAGCTAATTTTTTCCTCATTTACACGTACAACGAAGCGACATTACTTTGTTTGTTACTGTTCGTAGTGAAATGTCAGGTTCCTCTTAAAAATCACATTTTTCTCAGTTTTTCTCGATTAGCACCACTTTTCAGCGTTCTTTTGATACTTTGCTGCTTCTCAACACGCGCCAACAGTTGATTTCGGAATATTTTTCACAATCTTGATATTTCTCTTCTAGAAAAACTTGAATTCTCAAAATGAGTGTGCACAATTTCTTTGGAACTTGGCCTTGAATAGTATGAAAATTCAATTGGTCAAAAAAATTAAAGTCGTTGTTAGGACAAAGCCAGCTTAGAATTAAAAAAGTACAGTGATGTCCGGTTATAACGAACATCTTCTATTATTAGATGAGGTTTAAAACAAGATGAGAATACTCTGAGAGTGAGTGCTCTAGAGCAGTCAGTAGAAAACGCTATCAACGAAGCGGAACAAATTTTATCGTGTAGGTCTGTTTGTTATCCTGAACTGGTGAACGTTTTAATGCAACTTGAAATGTTTGCGTGGTATGTCAGTATGCATGTGTATGATTCATATTGACACATTATCAAAGAATTTAGGCTTCATTAAAGCATATTTCGTAAAAAAAAGTGTACACCAGTACGGGATAACAAACAGACCTATTAATATTCTTTGTTGTTGTCACTCTTGTTTTTAGGTCGTCCCATATCAGGTACACACCTCGATCAACCTAGGTTTCCCACTGCTTCCTCTTCTTTTCATCTACTTCTTTATCATCTTTTCTGTTTTACGGTTCAGAAGCTAATATTGTAAAAAATGAGTTTGCTTAATTACATTTCAGGTATACACCTACATATAAGGCTCTTAATTTAGATACATAGATGATTATTAAGAACCTAATGGAAGACTTGAACTCACAATTCTCTTTCTTGCTGTTCAAGGGGACGCTGATAGCTTCTGGAATGGCAAGTAACTGTCTTTATTGCTTCAGCTGCTACTTAAAGATGGCACTTTGTAAAGACTTATCCACAAATAACTATATATTGAATTCTTGAATTCTTATCTCCACAATTTGGATACATTGGCAATTTAGGTAGATGTACAGTAATTAAAGGAAATGAATGAATTTGAGAAACCCAACTGGGAATTAAGCCGGGAGAGATTCGACAAAAAAAAAGGCAGCAAAGAGAAATTCGAACGATCCCGGAAGATAAATGGGCGTAGTTGCGTTAAAGTACACTGACAGTAGAATTACGGCGAGCGTAAATAAACACGCGGAGGTGTAAAAAAAGGCCCCGACGTAAACAAGGCAAAACAAAATACGAAGAGCCGTCAAGTTCAGTGCGGCAGAGTAAAGAACCCAAATCACAGCAGTTTGTAGAACGTTCAAGTGAACAGGCTAGGCGTGTCGAGACATCCGACACCTGTTATGCGAGCTGTCAGCGCCGGTGGCGAGCGGAGGCGGACAGCGGTCGCGTGCCAAGAGACGGAGGCGGCTCCGGTCGCTCGTCCGCCTAACTCCGGAGGTCCCAACGACTCAATCGATTGCGACAACTACAACCTGCACTTGCCGATGTTACACCGGAGATTACGTAAAATCGTTAGTGTGTGTGTGTGTGCTGCAAATTGCTCTTGTCTATTACTTGCAAGCCCCCGAACGTTTAAAGGCATCTACACACGTGTAGGCAAGCTTGCAGACTTGCTTGAAACACTAATTCTGATTATTCTGATGCACACTCAACTTGATATTATTCCACTGATTGGCATAAAAGTGCTTCTGAGTGATCGAAAGGGGACCTTCGATCTAAAGCCATTAAAGAATAATTAAAAGGCTTTTGTGGACCGAAAAAAGTTCATAAACCACAGCATTATATACGACAGAAAAAAGTATTATTCGCGGCATTAATAAATATAATTTCTTTGTAGCGTTGATTAGGCATCTACACACGTGTAGGCAAGCTTGCAGACTTGCTTGAAACACTAATTCTGATTATTCTGATGCACACTCAACTTGATATTATTCCACTGATTGGCAACCCTCACGAACGAATAGATTCGAAGTGAAATCTACGAGAAATTTATAGACTTTATTATTTAGGGTTTATTCACTCCATGGGTTGTAAACTAAAGTTACTTGTTATTGCATAAAGGACATGCTACTATTCACCCTTTTGCATCAATCATGAAAAAAAAAATTTTTTTCACATGTATTAATTAAGTGTTCAAACATGTCTGCGACCGTTTCTACGTGTGTATACTTCACCCAGGGAAGTACGACACAAAGCCGCCGTATTACAGTAACGAGCGCATTAAAAGCAATTTACTAGAGTTTTGTTAGTACTTAACACTTTGTGTTAGACATTTGAAATAAAAAAAAATAGACGTGGAGAACTGAGCTTCAACTTCGCCGAGCTACACATTCCCATAAACTCGTTTTCGAGTTTTAACTGTAAATACCACAAACAACACAACTATTCAGAGAAACACAATACGTATTATAAAAGGAAACAAAAGCTGGAAACCAATCAGTTCGAATATTTCTGGTTAATGCTTATCTGCGGAATCATAAAATTATTGGGTATTTTGCAAATCAATTTTTCGCGAACAAACCTATTCAAAGAAAAAAGTATTCTGCAAACATATAAAGCAGATATTTCTTTAAGTAACAGATAGATTGGTTTGCGCACACATTGTTTTAGATAGCAACATATCGCTGTTGTAAAGTCAATGTGAACATTTTTATTTTTTAAGTACAGATAAAGTACTGCTTGTAAACAGATAACAATTAAATAATTAATCTCAAAAAGCTAAGGAATCGTAACACATCTCACACAAATCATATTAAAGGTTTTTATGTGTCCCATAAATAACGAAACGCCAGGAAATCGTGCAGTTACACATAATTGTAAATAAATAGCTAATGATGTTTATCTAATATCTTTGTGCTTTAAATAAATTTTCACCAAGCGGAAACTTTAACTTCCGTTCCCATAGGAAAACAATACCTTTAACGTTCACACTGAATTCATAGGTAAATGTTAATAATGATTTTACTTAGCGAACATAAAGCAATTTAGATAATACATAAGTATGAAAGAATAAACAATATTTATCTTGAAGATATTACTGACGCCACACAATTCGGATAAATAAATAAATAAATAAAATATTTATTAGTATAAACTGCATATTTTAAAAAATATTGTGTATGTAATCGTTGAATTGTCCTAAAACTATTTCTCAACATAAAAAATAATTGATTTTAATATTAGCCGAAAGAATAAAAACAAACTGCATTACTTTCTCTTAATTTCCTTCGAATTAATCAAGACAATTAGTTCTTTCATTCAAATACGTACAATAACACACACAGCTGTAATTAACTTCGATAATAAGCAAATGACACCATTAAGCATTACGCGTTCAATAAAATTTAATATAAACATTAGAGACTAACTAATGGTAATGACACTATAATTCCAGTCTGGCGATAAACAGAATTAATTAAATTAACAAATATATATACGGTTTCAACATTTGTACTTATCATCTATAATTATATCGTTGAAAATGCACATAATTACGTCCGAGCTAATTTAAAGCATAGATTTATTTGCGAGTTACAATGACGTTTTCGCTACATTATTACTATAATATTCGTTGGCATAGAACATTCACTCAGCTTTGCTATGCATATGACATGTACAGAAATCATATGTCCTACTGCGAAGCTGAGCCAACTGAACGTAATTCATAAACAATAGAAGACGTCGTTGATCCGCAGTTTAGTTATTACGAACGAACGAAGGAAAAAATATGATAATAGAAATAGGATAATCATCGAATATAAATATGAAATATTCATAAATACAAACCAAACAGTGGTGTCTCAGAAATGGACATAAAGCTTCAAGTAAACGTATTTCGTTCTATACAGGGTGAAATCAATTAAGTCCCACATACTGTAACCAGTATTAATACACAAGAAAAGAAGCGAAGTTAACACAAACGTTTGGGAAAAATGTCAATAACAACTCCGGAAAAATATACTGTTAGATTTTACATAAAAGTTTGAGAAGCGCCAGCTTAGATTTGAAGCACTGGCTGAGCGGAGTTTACTAATATACGCAATAAATCATAGGGCAGTAAACCCGAAGATGCAATATAATAAACGCTGAGGTCAGGTCATTTATTACTTTCTTACGAAAGCTATTTCTTAAATTAATATTTACGTAATAGAAATGCAAACCATTGATGTTTGCAGAATTAATTCCTTATGTGATGTAAAACTTATTCGTTTACACCCTGTATGTCACATTTTTAATGTAATCGATCTTGAAAGTTCGAAGTATTTAATATCAAAACCCTATATATCGAGTTCAGGAATTTTTTACTTTTGATAAGCGAGTGAACCAAGAAGATTTCTTTTTTAATTCCCTGTAAAATAAGGGATTTTTAATTTAATTTTTAAAAATATGAATCGAATACATACATTTCTTTATCAAATGGAAACCAACAACTGCCAAGTCGTGTTTGTGCAATTAAAGCAAATAATAAATAACTAGGACGTTATGCAAGTAAATTAAAGAGAAAGTTCAAAGAAGAAGTGCTCAATTTTAATGATCACAAAACGTAAAAGTACGCAAACAAACGGAGAGGAACTCTGCAACCTTCGACAACAATTTGAAGATTTTTATTCCGCCGTTCGACGTTAATGCCACCATTAAAATTCATTGTCTGTTCCTATCGACTATATGAAGTGAAAATATATCTCAGGAACGTGTAATGAATAAATAAAGGTCCTCGTATCCTTTGCCAGCTATCGGGAGAGAAATTGGAAGGTTAGTTTCCGAACGGTCCGCTCACGGCGCTCTACGTACCACGTTCATGGCAACTGCGATAAAGTGAACAATAGTCAAACTCCATCAATAAAGATTAATTTTGGCGATTATCTCACAATGCTTTTCCATTACCGGTCATAATTATATAACTCCAGAAATGCGTTCTTATTATTGTTATGGGCCAGATTAAATTTTCCTAATTTATAGTTACCATTAATGCATAATATTGGTCGTTATACCAGATTAACTATCCAATAAGATATTATGGGTGCAATAAAGTAATTGCGTTATTATGTCTTCTAATTAGGTTACTACCAAACTTTAACGGCCGCCAGTTTGTTATTCGGAACGACCCTGATGTTGCTGCATTCATCACGAATTCCTCCCTGCAGTGTGAAAAATCAACCGCCGCGCCAATTGGGATTCTACTTAAATGTTTAAATATAGTTTATCTATTGCTCCGAAAATGTGTGTCACGTAATTAAACGGGCGGCAAACATGACGAATTTGCATTGCAAATTATGACTTGGTTAAAAATAGCATGAGTGTTTAAAAGTATGGTTACAAACACTACTGACATTTAACAAGTTTCAGTTCAACAGTTTATAAATTGTTGCTAAACCAAGATAATTGAAATAAAATTGTTTAATTACTGTCTGCGCATAGCTTATATTTTTTTAAAATTTACTTGATACGTTCTGATTATTTATGGTTACATAATTGACTGGGTTTTTTCTTACTATTGGTTTTGTCCTTCGGAAGATTTTTTGTATTTACAATTGAAAGACATATGGCGTTCTTTTTTTTAGAATACTCTGCACATGTTCTTCTTTATTTCTTAAATTAAAATTAAAATGACTTACCTAGGCTAAAGGTACTAAATGCTTCCATTCATTCTAATTGTAGTAAAATTTATTTGCCAACAGATTATTCCATCATATTCTAATTTTGATTTTTTAATAGAAATCTAAAAGTACAAATCATCCATAATTGAGCTTTCGAAGCAACAGCAGAGATGAATATTTACTTAATTTATAAGCTTAACTTCGTGTTGATTTTCAGGATATTTGATAATCATAATATCTTAAATAAATACATTCAAATATTGCATCATGATATTAATCAGTGAAAAAATAGCAAAACCGGTAATAGTCTGACACCTCACTTTTGTAATTCTTAAAAACGTTGTATAAGCAGAGGTTGGTACATTTTTTTTATATTTATTTCTAGGCAAGCGCCAATTATATGCGTTATAAAATAACGTTATAAGTTATAAGTAAGCCAAACAAAAGTGCTTTTGTATTTCATCTTTCTCAATGGCAGCAGCGTTCGTTCATTATGTTATTGTGTACATTGTACACATTATATCGATATAATGTTTTTGGGTGGTTCAAATTTCGAGAAACAAAATATGTTACGTGCTCTCACCCGGCTTGATTCTATATGTGTGCTATTTTTAGATAACATAAGCTATATAATTTTATGGATACCGAGAATAAAATTAATAAAAGATTAAGAAAAGATTAATATTTACTTAATTTATAAGCTTAACTTTGTGTTGATTTTCAGGATATTTGATAATCATAATATCTTAAATAAATACATTCAAATATTGCATCATGATATTAGTCAGTGAAAAAATAGCAAAACCGGTAATAATCTGACACCTCACTTTCGTAATTCTTAAAAACGTTGTATAAGCAGAGGTTGGTACATTTTTTTATATTTATTTGTAGGCAAGCGCCAATTATATGCGTTATAAAATAATGTTATAAATTATAAGTAAGCCAAACAAAAGTGCTTTTGTATTTCATCTTTCTCAATGGCAGTAGCGTTCGTTCACTATGTTATTGTGTACACTGTACACATTATATCGATATAATATTTTGGGTGGTTCAAATTCCGAGAAACAAAATATGTTACGTGCTCTCACCCGGCTTGATTTTATACATATGTATGCTATTTTTAGATAACATAAGCTATATAATTTTATGGATACCGAGAATAAGATTAATTAGTTTTGTTGATAACGAGTTCATTCAGTCAATCCGTCTTACAAATATTATTAAATTATTTCAACGATTACACATTTGATTATATTTAAGTATAAATCGGAAAAGTACTGTTATATAACAAGTACAAACTTTCCAAATCATTAAAAAGATAGCCTTAAGATAAGCAGCATACAAAGTTTTAAATATGTTTATTTACGACGTACGTGTAGTGTACAGTTGGCTTTGGTAGGATGCCATTAAATGTTTTTATTCCCACGTGTACATGTCAGAAATATTTTAAATTCCGTTCCTCATTAATTCGAAATCATTAAAATAAAATATTTTTCATAACGAATTGATATTGACCATACACACACTCAGTTGGTCATCGAGTCCACTACTTCATAAACAAGAAGTGCCTTTATTTGCATTTTAATCTAGCGAATATCCGCAGCTGGAAATTTTATTTCTTCGATTATTATGTTAAGCGATATTAAATGTCATGTTTGTTATACAAAGTTGCAATCACCTACATACATCCACGTCGGCCAAGAAAAAGCGACCGTGGAATTTGAAATCCGGTTTTCATATAAAGTCGTCGAGATTAAGATCTAGTTCTGAACGCTTTAAATTAGAAACCTCTGTTTCATTATTTTCGAAACGAGAATATTTTAAACGACGTACTCAGTCAACCCGGGATTTGATTAATTTACTGCCTCACAAACTTTCTTTATCTGGTAATTATTCAAGATTAATGAATCCATTTCTTGCCCGAGATGTATATTAATTACCAAAGACACAGAAATCATTTCTCATTGTGACGTCACAATGTACGTTTCCTATTTGTGTAACAAAGGAAACTTTTCAACTGAAGACAATGTAGTTGGTGTACTATTGGACTACAACTCCCCTGGAATCTCATCATTCATCGTGAATATTAAGAGATTTAAATGATTTGTTAACAAAAAACTGTATTTGAATTAACTTGTTTACATCAAACTTTTGTCACTTACACAAAGCTTACCTTAAACAAAAAAATCAATTAAATAGAATTTTGTTTACGAAAACACATTACAGTTCTTTTAATTCAACCGTTCATTTCTTTCATGCAAATTTTAAAAATGATTTTTCACAAACTTTTTTTAACAACTCTTGTATGTTCAATAAAAAAAGGACTCTTAATTCTTACCTTTATGTTTAAATTAGTAATAAATGTATGTCGTTATTAAATAATATTCAAAAGTAGTCTCACTTCAAAATACTTTCTACTTAATACTGACACAAAAACATTTTTTTTAAAAGAAAATAATTAAAGGAAACAAAGAAGTCTGATCCATTTGAAATGTTATGTGAAGTATGGAATTACATTCAATTCTATTCAAGGTAGTTCAGCCATTGTTAATTAAAATAACCTTCAACAAAATTTTATTATAAACTAGTACTCAACACACGTATCATTAAAAAAAAAAAAGAAATAATGCAATGTTATTATATAAAACAGTATTTTCATTAATCCACCGATCAATTCTTGACCTTCTCACGCAGATTGAAGGACGCCTTAATTCAATAATAAGGATATTTTTTTCGAGTGAAAACATAAAAGTTCTTCTGACTGATCGAAAGGGGGCTTCGATCGAAAGCCATTAAAGAATAATTAAAAGGCTTTTGTGGGCCGAAAAAAGTTCATAAACCACAGTTGATTTATCATCGCATTATATACGACAGAAAAAAGTATTATTCACGGCATTAATAAATAGAATTTCTTTGTAGCGTTGATTAGGTAATTGAAAATTTCTATACCTGTTGTGTGTACACGAGAAGGAATAAAAAAGAACGTGGCCTAAATTGCTCAAAGCAGGTTTTATAAATTTTCTGTAAGACCAGTTCCTTATAACAACTGTTAACTACATAAAATATGGCCTCTCACTAACCTACTTGGAGTCATTTACATAATTACTGCCAACTTTATTATTGATTAAATTTATATCCGCATTCTGTTATGAATAGTTAAAACACAATACACATAAATAAAAAAAATGGGTTGTAGATTACAGGATTTAATTACGAGATAAGAACTGCAAATAAATAAAACAATAATCGTTTCTATTAATATCAAATTGTTCTTGTTATAAAAATGCAATCAATTAAAAAAGGCTTCTTTTTGCACATCATAAAGACCAATGGAGTGAAAAATGTGTCTGAAAATAATATGAGCATGTATGTCTTCAAGTCAGAACTACAGTTGTTTAAATCAAATTCGAAAACAGTTATAATTTGTGATGTCATTCTTAGTTAATATTTATTTATAAAGTGTTAATAAGTTTACAAGGTTTTTAATTTAAAGACGTTGTTCTATCACAATTTAAGCAAGAAAAAGATAATTTCGGTTCGTTCTCTCCATTATATTTATTACGTGTAAGTGAAAAAAAAGAGAGCCATTAGTTAAGAACAAACAATTAACGTCTATTATATTACCAACACGCCAGCCGTAAAATGCGATTACGCCGACGTAATAACAATAAATAAACAAAACTACCTGTGGTGTAAAGTTATAAAAGATAAGAAATATCTGATAGCAACAAATCCGGCTTCATTAACATCATACTTTACAACCCTTTAAAGGCACATAACAAGGGTTGAACAGGCTGTAAAGCAATCTTGGTTAATGGGGTGAGGAGGTAACTGAATGCCCGCGCCAGATGGGGTGACCTGGCATCAGGTCCGATCTGATTATGGAATCCAATGAGCTGGACTAAGCGTCGGCACATGCACGGTCCCCATCTGCGGTCGGTCGGGTGGTCTCTTGTCCGCACTGTTGCGTTTTTCGCTGGCTTAAATTACAACCGCGATTAACCTGTTAACGGCTCATTATTCAATAATCAAATTTAATGCTATTTACATCTACCCCAAAAATTTCACGAACAAAATTAAACCCGTAGGCACAAAAATATCACTACATACTCAATCTTAAAAACTATCAGTCCAAATCAATTTTAAATATCATTTTATTTAGTAGTAAAAAAGTAGAGTAACGAAAACTATCTGGGAAAGATATCAACATTCATTTTATAACATAAACATATGTTGTAATTAGAGCTGAGTCATTAAAGGAATATTATTTTCTCTTTTTTTTTACAATTTGGTCAATGTATTTAACTTGCATTTACAAGATATACTTGCAGTCATAAAAGAGCGTATTTTTGCAAAGTGGAACACTGACACACATACTTGTATAGTAAAATAAAACTAATGGTTAAGCAGTATCCTGAAGTTTTGGAGACACATCTAATCCCTTAAAAATATTTTGCAACTATTAAAGATAAAATGCAGATGTTTATGATTTAAAGCCCGTTCACAATGACTTAACGTAACGAAATTAAATTAAGGAAATTAGAGTGTTAATTTATGTGTTCACAATGATGGCATTTTTTGTTCTTTGCATGCGCAAGTATTTGCAAATTTTAGTGATTGTCTAGGTTAATAAAGGATAAAATTCTTTTGCTCAACTCCAGGACTCAAAGACTACACTCACTATACTGTTTTAGTACGCTGTTGTTTGAATGTACTTAATAGAGTTAACCAAAAAAGGAAGTTGTCAACTTAAGAAAAGTAAATTAATAGAATTAGCCAATTAGTACGCTTACATTTCTAACAGTGTTTCCAACTTTTATTAAGTGATTAATTTTGTTACGTTAAGTCATTGTGAACGGGGTTTAAGTGTTCAATGTATTTTAAACTTAAGAATGTATAATTATTTTCAAAATATTATTAAATATTAGGTATAAATTAGATTTCGATTAACTAACGATTTCTATGCACAATGTAACCAAAGTTACAACCACATTATTGCTAATTTTGATATTACTAGAGCCACGAGGTCTTTCAAGATGGTAAAAGTGAACAGTTTCTGCTCAGGAATACTGTTTATCAGAAACAGTGCAATGCGCACAATGCATTTTGCATTTTTGAAAATTGGAAACCCTATACATATACTCTGCGTAAAATTAAAAAAAACAAACAAACTCTATTTATGAGTAATTTATTCATTAAATTACACCAGAGATAACATTGTTAATAGCAATGTTATTAACAAATCTTAAAGACTGAGTCAGAAAATGTTAGGATCAAGATTGTTGACGACATTTGCGATCAACATGTGAAGAAATACCGAAGAAACAAGTATGAAAATAATATTCGTTTCATTAGTACTGAAAACGTAGATAATCCCTTTTATTCTGTAACTCATATTTTGATTCAGACACAAAACATTTCCATGTACTGGTTGGTCAAAATATATCACTTAATGATTGTCCTTATTTAACGATGTCGCTATGAGTTACAGAATAAGGGGGAATAGCTTGTTACTAACAAAAAGCTGTAATAACTTTCAAGGATGTATAACAATGACATTAACGTTGTTAGAACAATGCTATTGACAGTGTTATCAACAATAAGACTGATTTTGGTATCAACAATGTTACCGAAAGTGTTGGAAAATTTGATTATTTCTCGGTTATTTTGTTGTTGTGGAGTGCATTGTGTATCATGTTTATACAAGTTGCTAATGCTGCTGCGTGTGTGATAATTTTCGGTAACACTCAATAATACAAAGACTCAAGAGAACCTGGATTCGACCTTATCTGCAAGGTAGAGACGCAAAAAGTGGATATATTTTAATTCAAAATTTGAAAAAGGGCGAGAAGAAAATTACTAACAAATTAGGGAAAGTAACGAAATATTACTAACAGTTTGTTTCCAAAATAAAACTTGTCAGTAACATTTTGCCAGCCAATACTCTTTGATGTAGACCGCCTGCAGACGAACGCAAAATATTTCCTACTAACAAAATTAAGAAGAGTGTTATTAACACGTTAATGAAAAAAAAATAATAAACGTTAAGAGCAAATGTTATTAATAGAAATTATTATCAACATGTCAACAACATTTCTTCGGTATTACTTCGTATTTATGACATTTCGCAAATGACGTCAACTACATCGATAACAGAGGTATCCTAACATTTCTTGTCCGAGTTTTTAAGATTTGTTAACAACATTGCTATTAAAATGTTATCTACGGTGTAAAGAAATTCTCTACCAAAATAATGCAAGTCAGAATACAATATCTAAATGCAACTATGCAAGTATGTAATATCGCTGTTCCGGTGGAATAGTGACAACTGTAACTTTTTCAGAAGAGACAAAAATCTAACGAATTTGTTGAACTGCTACCATAACTCTAAATGAAAAGTTATACACCGTGTCCACATTTCGATGCTCACCATTGGTATCTCGGTTATTAGAAAACATAGAGCAACGGTTAAATGGGGAATGTTTTGCAGAATTCAATACTCGTGACAGATCTCATTTCAAATTCACCATAACTTTTTTAAATTTTAAGATAATTTTAAAAAACCAAAATTTGCCAATTTCAATGTTCCTCAATAACTCGATAACACCTAATGTGATCTCTTCGAAAGTTTTACAATGTTCAGACACTTTTTTAAGACAAAGATTTTGATATAAACAGAAACCCCCGATTGTCATTTGTTTTCAAGTTATTATGCTAACTTTTGTTTTTCATGTGGCAACCATATTGGATTCTTGCTTAGTTAGATAGTCTTTAAAAAGAGCTTTTCAACGATGTATAACACACCCGAAAAATTTTTATTTGTAGGGGAGATATTAACAAAAACATGAATTAATTTCTAATATGAAATTAGTAGGCTATGAAATTAAACAACAATAAGGAATGAAAGCTTAAATAAATGCTAAGTAATACTGTAAAATAATGCTCGTGAAACTGGAATTCCAAAATCGTTTGTTCACAAAACCTTGAAGAAAACCAAATACCACCTTTACAACAATTAATTATAAAGGTTTAAACGATAATGACTATCAATGAAGATTACAGTTTAGTAGGTGGGACTTACGAAAATGTGAAGATGATCCTAAATTTCCTAGGAAAATACCCTGGACAGATGAAACACGATTTACCAATTGCGGAGTATTCAATAGGCATAATTATCATTGGTCTACTGAAAATCCACATTTGGTAAATCAAAAATTTTGAATCAAGTTTGATTTGGTTTTAATGTCTGGTGCGGTTTAATTGGTATGCAATTTTGTTTATATATTTTTTTTGTTTTTGAGTTTAGTTTCATTTTAGATAATGACTTACTAGGTCCTTTCATATTTGATTACAGTTTAAACTGGTAACAGATATGTGGAGCTACTAACAAACGAGATAATACCTGCTTTGAGAGAAATTATTAAACTGAGAACATGCTAAACATTTGGTTCCAGCAAGATGGTTGCCCGGCCCATAACACTCGTGACGTAAAACATTTCTTGAGAGAAAACTTTAATGAGAGAATGCTTTCAAATAATGGACCAGTGGAATGGCCTGTGAGATAACCCGATCTTACCCCCCTTGACTTTTATTTATGGTGGATGTACTAAGATCATTAAACGGACACACACTACGTAGAGTTCGTAATTCTGTTAGAATAAAATGCCAAAAGTATATGGAACAGAATGGTCATCATATTGAACAGTTTCTTTGTAAATCTGAGCTTTTAGTACTCCTTCTTTACTTTTTACTTTTATGACTTTTCTTATCGTTTCGTATTTGGTTTTCAGTATTATTTAGCATATCTTTAATCTTTCATTTCTTATTGTTGCTTAATTTCAGAGCCTACTAATTTCATATTAGAAATTAATTTATATTTTTGTTAATATCTCTCCTATAAATAAAATTTTTTCGGGTATGTTATACATCGTTGAAAAGCTCTTTTTAATGACTATCTAACTAAGCAAAAATCCAATATGGCTGCCATATGAAAAACAAAAGTTAGCACTAATAACTTGAAAACAAATGACAATCGGGGGTTTCTGTTTATATCAAAAGCTTTGTCTTAAAAAAGTGTCTGAACATTGTAAAGCTTTAGAAGAAATCACTTTAGGTGTTATCGAGTTATTGAGAAACATTGATATCGGCAAATTTTGGTTTTTTCAAATTATCTTAAAATTTAAATAAGTTATGGTGAATTTGAAATGAGATCTGTCACGAGTATTGAATTCTGCAAAACATTCCCCATTTAACCGTTGCTCTATGTCTTCTAATAAGCGAGATACCAATAGTGAGCATTGAAATATGGACACAGTGTATATATATATATATATAATAAAAAACCTTGATACCCGTAGGTGTAAGGTAGCATTAATTTATGCCAATCTTTCTTCATAGACAAACTTTGCCCACTGTCTTTTGTTTCGTGCCAACTTCTTCGCTCCTTCCCACGTTTTTCCCCTCTTTTCCAAAATTGTTACCATATCGCTATCCCAACTCTTCCTCTCAATCTTCGGGCGCTCACTTTCGCTTCCCATATGTTTTTCGTTGGCCTACTATCTTCCAATCTTGTTAAGTGTCCGAACCATTTCAGTTTCTGCTCTTCAATTCTAGCCAAGATTGGCTCAAGTTCCAGTTCTTCTCTTACTGACTCATTTCTTATACGATCTCTTCTTGCTACTCCCTTTACTCTCCTTAGGTACCTCATTTCCATTGGCTTGTATCCTACTACTCTGTGTGTTGGAGAGTATCCAGCTTTCAGATTCGTAGGTCAATATCCGTCTATACACGGTTTTATCCAGTCAGTTTTGTTTTTCTACTGATTTCTTTCTTTCCTAAAAACGTTCTAGACAACGAACGGTACAATCGTCCTGCATTATTAATTCTGTCGCTTATTTCTGTGTCTTCCTTCCCATCTCTGTGTATATTTACTCCCAGGTATTTGAATAAGTCTACTTGCTCAATTTCTTCTTGATTTATTTCTAGCTTTATTTGTTTGTTTTCTCTACCTGTTACTAGTACCTTAGTCTTCGCTGTATTTACTTTCATGTTCTTCTCCGTTAATTCTTCCATCCATACTGCAATATTGTCTCTTAGGTCTTTTTCACTTGGTGCACAGATCATTAGATCGTCTGCAAAGGCACACTCTGACAACTCTATTGGTTTTAGTTTATTGTATCCTATGTGCGTCCTTTTTACCTTTCTTCTAGTGGCTTTTATTACGTCGTCCATAATTATTATAAACAGTTGAGGACTCAATTCGCCTCCTTGCCGTAGTCCATCCGTTATTTCAAATTTCCGGGATTTCAAATTGTTTTTCCTGACATAACAGCTATTCTTGTCATACATACTCTTTATTCTTTGCCTTAATGTGAAGGGGACACCTCTCTCTGCTAAACTATTCCATAGTAATTTCTGCGGCACCCTGTCAAACGCCTTTTCTATGTCAATAAAAGCCATATACACTTCGGTAGCTTTAACCCTCGTCTTCTCTATTATTTGCTTAATTACAAAGATGTGATCTTGTACACTGTGCCCCTTCCTAAAGCCGCACTGAGACTCGTCTATCTGTCGTTCACCTATTTCTCTTAGCCTTTTTTCTAATAGGATTTCATACATTTTGGAGACAATGCTAAACAATGTAATACCTCTGTAGTTTGAACAATTTCTCGTGTCTCCTTTTTTGTGTATGGGCATTATCACCCCAATTCTCCAGTCGTCTGGGACTTGTGCTGTAGTCCATGCTTAATTAAAGACCTCTAGCAGTAATACTCTTCCTTGTCTTCCCAAGTTTATTATAATTTCTGGTGTTATCCTGTCGTGTCCTCCAGACTTTCCTCTTTTGATCTTTGCAATAACTGAAAAGTTATGCATTTAAAAATTCCGAGTTTATTGGTCGAAGGTACGTTGGTTTAAAGAGTGTAGAGTCCAATAAAATTAATCTACAAACTTAACTCAAAATGTGAAAAATTTGCATTTGCGTCATTATTCCACCGGAACAGCGATATGTTGAACAATGTCCGGAACAAGTTTGGAATCTTCTTACCTTAAGTTTCTTAGAATCCTGTCCACATTAACTTTATACACTATTCATGTAATGCCATATTTGATTATTACAATGTGATCGAAAATGATTGAGCGTCCTTGAGAAAATAAATACTCAAAGGTGATCATAACCACCTTCGGCCTAGTTTTGAATGCTCAAGGTCAGGTGACAATCAATAGCGTTCGTGTGTTGTACATGGTTTGTTTATTAATTGAGTTTTCTACGAGTTTTTCATATCGAAATTAGTACATATTTTTGAAGGACGTTCAATCATTTTCGATCGCATTGTATTTTATTAAAACGCAGGAATGTTATAAAATACATTCTCTGTTGTGTGTGGCAGGTCGTACAAACCGCCAACTATCTTAGAACTGGTCTTTGTAGTACCCCTCTGGTAATTACAATTAAACAGAACTAGAAATTGCATTTCCTTAATTATAAAAGCATGGTAGTAAAGCTTGAAAGTCATAGAAAAAGCAAAAGTTTATTATTTGACAAACAAGCAACCCCTCCGGGTCTGTTTTAAATTATACTCGAAAAAATTTAACAAACAACTCACATTTAACTATACAAGATGATTTTCTGGAAACGAATCATTATTTAAGACTGAAAACCCACTGTATATGTAATTATCTTCGATAAATAAATACTGTATCAATGTTTTAAATGCAAAATGCATAACATTTTATTACCACTTTTGTTACTTGGTTAGTGTATAATACACTGAAATTATTGTACTAAATAAACTGACAAGAGTATAAAATTTTATAACTGTACATAAATCACCTTTATAATGCTTTAAATACTGTCAATTTCTGTAGAATTTTATTATTTTACTACATTTATTCACTGACAAAGCAACAAATCGTAAAATTTTATAATTCGAAGTAAATTAACTTACGCATTTTATATGTATACTTTCTTTTTATTTTACTGACGAAGCAACGAAATCAGTTCGAAAACACATTTTATTTAGGTATTAGACTTATTTGTATCAACCTATTAACCTAAATGTATTAAGGACAATATATTTACACTTATTGATTAATACTGTACCTTTGGAGTTTTGCTAATTTATTCACTTGTTAGTACTAATTAATTTTTTTATTGATAGAACAAAAAGAAATACGTTCAAAATATTTTCTGTTAACTTTGAAGTTTACAATTAATAAGTTCTTTTTTTAGCTTCGGTCTCATTTTTATATAATGATTTCTTGTCCTCCCACGTTCCGAAGTTTCAGATGCGTGTTATTCAAATAGAAAGTGTTTCGACAAACATTTTATTTCGTCGTAAGAACGGAAATACATCGGGATACAGCAACTTCGAATAAGTTATTGTTTTTCATTTAAACTTTAATATATAGCTTTGAGACTGAATCAATGTACTTTTTACAGAACGTTTGCTTTTCTTTAATTTACTGACGTAATAGGTAAATCATAAATAGATGGAATAAGTTCAACAATTTTAATATTTTATTATAAATCCCAATACTGCAAAATAGAATAGATACCGAAACCGTTTCTTATCATTTAGTAATTGTATTTTATTTTTATTAGTTTTCTATTTTAGGCAAAACTACTTTTACCGCTGACATAATCAAGACATTATTTAGAACACGGATAAAAATAAATGGCAAGAAATTATGTTTCATTACTTCGAATTATACATGAATTCCGCCGCTTGGTTTGCATCATCCCAGTTTTCCCTAAGAATATCTGCGCTATTTACATGTAATTTCAAACCTTCTCAGGTTTATATTTATTTAGTCTGAGAGCACGCTTGTAACAGGATTCTTTTCCTATCAGTGTCAAGTAAGATCATTGCAACTTCGCCTCTCATGCACACCGAGGTATTTCTGACATACTCGATAAGAAACTGTTGCACAATAAGGTGATAAAATACACTTAACAGAGTGCAATCGACTACATAATAACATACGTTACTTTACATTTTACTTACCTAGGAGCTGATGTTTAATTACTAAATTTATGATTTCGAACAACCAACTGTAACTAATTACCTACTTTATAAGTATAGCGGACATTAAATGAAAGTCAGTTGTAAAGCATTTATTAATTAATTATTTTAGTATTTAATTAATGAATTATAATTGTAATTGCAAAATTGGGAACATAGTACATCTAGTATTTGATTTATCATAGATTATTTGAAGGCTATGTGCTGCAAAGATGGTTTGGAAAAGATGGAACACGTTCTATTTTTTCAAATAGTTTTTGATTCATTTTAATGTTTGATTCAGTTTACTATATAGTTTAAATAGTAAAGAAATTGAACCAAATCTTGTATGTACAAGAAATAGGGTAGTGTAAAATGGCCGTAAGACTATTAAATTGAAAAATTATTTGCAGTTACATTTAATTAATTTTAATCTCAAATTAATTTGGATTGACTGATGACTGTGAACGATGCGGAAGTGTTTTTTTATGAAATGAAATATACCAAAACACATTAAGTATTAACTGAGTATATTCAGGTCCATAACACGACAGTATAATACAAACGAAATCTGTTTCGTTTACGTATCCTAACATAAACTTTTCCGGCGTTACACACAAACATCTGTAAAGTCAAAAATAATGTAATTCCGGGTACATTACAATGGAGCTAAAAATAGTCGAACGAAACAAGCCATAAAATAAAATATTTAATGCAGATAATAACACGAATTTAATTAAAACTTACAATAAATAAACAGTTTTAAGGGGCCATAAAAACGTTTAACGGCGGCCGTATTAAAATATAACATGACGTTTTTATGCGTATCCAATAATAATTCTTTCCAAGGAGTTGTGATTTTTCTCCGTCGGAAGAGATAAATTCAGCGCAGGGAAAACACGCCGTTTAATTTATGGTAATTGCTTTTGTTGGATCTCTTTAAGGTGTATAATTACAGGTAGATATGGATTGTAAATAACCAGAATGTTAACTGCGATCAGATAAGAATTAAAAAATAAACAGTGGAAGATGGTAGAACCGAATGCCGGCTCGGACGTACCGACGGAAAACTGCCTTTGCCTACAAAGAAATATAAGCGCAACGTCTTTCGTGCGTTCTTACTATTCAAGGCCTGAAGAACGAAGAAGAACGACGAATAAAAAAAAACGTTCGTAGACATTATATAAACCCGTTCTTGGACTATTTGTAAAGAATGAAAGCATAAAAAAACCTTAAACTGGTTATAATAGCTGATTTTACCATAGACTATTCGAAATAATGTAATATGAAACTCAATACTGCTTCGCTAAGAATTTACCATTCCTAATTTTTAAATAAGTCTTTTTTCTTTGTATGAGAACTCAATTTTCTGTTTAAACGAGATTTTTTTAACTCGAGTATTTGCTACTTTAATGAACGGAACGACTTATAGCGTTTTCGACTGACTACCCTAGAGGACTCTCAGAGTAGAATAACATGGGATTTAGATACTCTCAGAGTGCTCGGGAGCAGTGAGTCGAAAACGCAATTAGTTATACGAAAAAGTTAAAGCAATCGAAAACAAAATGGATTCAGAATAGACCATGATCCAGTTTCTGAAATAACTTTCAACATTGAACGTTTTCTGCTCCAACTCGTCGTACATTTTGAATCGATTAAAATGTCATTGTTAAGTGCAGCTATTAAATTCGACATTCAATGTTCATGGCCTACCCTGAATCATATTATTTTCGATGGCGTGGTATTTTTTCACAGATCTATAAGTTACTAAAAGGGATAGTCATTTTACGGTACAAATTATAGGAATTTAGACCCAAACAAATACTAACAACGATAGTCAGTGTCGAGCAACGTTGTCGTTGAAAAAGTCTTGCCGAAAGCGAGTTGCATTGCTGATGGAACTAGTCAATGAGAACAAAAAAAATTCGTTGTACGTTTGACAGCTTTTTCAGGATAAATACCTATAAAGAAGCTGTCAAAGATACAGCAAAGCCTCGACATTTACATTGAATTTAGAACTGTTCATTCCAATTATAATTAGAAATTTTAAGATAATTTTCAACGGACAAGAAAATGCTGTAAGAAAAACTTTCGATACTCTGCTCGTCCAAAGCTTTAGGGAAAAAACAGACCAATATAACGAGGCTCTATTTGTTGTACAAGATTTGGTTCAATTTCTTGAACAATTTAAATTACCTACATAGTAAATTGTATCAAAAATGAAATTGAATCAAAAAGTAAATGAAAAAATAGAACGCGTTCTATGTCCAAAACGTATCTGTAGCGCAGCCCAAAAATTTTATTATAGAAATTGTGCCAAATCTTGAACAAGAAATAGGAGAGTCTAAAACAACCTTAAGTGAGTAATCGACCATCATTCTATAAACACTCGTTTTAGCACGTGGCCTAAAAATCCCCAGAATTTTTAAAATAAACAAACATTGATAAAATAACAACACAATTTGGAGTGATTTCAACTTGACGATGTTTGTATTTCACAAGATTTCTCGTCATCGTTAACCACACAATTAAAATTGATCAAAATAATTGCTATTTCTTTTCTTAGAAAAACACTCTCATAAGAAGAATAAAACCTTTTAAAAAGGTTCATAAAGGTCAAAGCTCCAGCTGTATAAAACAGTACATGTGTTCGTTGCGCAAGCATCAACATAAAATAAACTCGGGAAGTTTTATGCGTTCAAGTAACCGTTGTTATAACAATTTGGGTGACGTCAGCAATTCATGCTCAACTTACGTGGCCAGGAACTTCGGCAAAGTTACATGTGTGTACGGGCATAAATTATGATAAATTTTCCGTGCCAGTTGTCATGTCAGGTCATGATTGATTCTCCCTCAGATACACAAATTTTTGGTTTCGCGCTGTAAAATGCGCTTTAGAGTAAATTAAACGTCAGAGCCGGTTAGATTGATTGTGCTATTGTAGTTCCTCCTCGCATGCGCTTTCTCTTACAATAGATTTGTTTTGTTAATTATAAATGAAACACGAGGGGAGATTCGTGTGTATTTAATGACGAATTAAGACAATGAATCTACTTTGGAAAATCGAAAGTATCATTTATACCTATATTCATAAAAGAAACACGAGGATGAACAAGGATTCTAACTCATACTTTATACCACATATGTATTTATGTTATCGAAATCTATAAAAATATAATTTTATAAATATTCTGATGATGGACTTTATGTTAGCCGAAACTAGTTTAGCCTGTATCAAATTTTGTGTAGAATAAAAGGACTTCACAATTTTTCAAAGTTTTTACTTTTATATTCATTTGAGTCTACATTAAAAATGTAATGATTTTCGCGTAGGAAAAAAAAATAAAGTCAAATTTGAATAACCATGAAAACTAAAATTATTCATATATGTACGTATACTCTTTAATTTACAAAATTTATGATTTGTGCGTTAGAGTTAACCTTCCCAGCAGTTTTTTTAAAGAACAAAAGTAAGTTTCGTAATTCCAATAAATTGCAGCAATAGGTACACCTAATTATTTGATATATTAAAAGTAATTTTCAACGTTCTAACTGATGTTATTAACGTTGAATATGAATAAACACGTTTCATGGTCATTTCCAACGAAGAGATAAACTCACAAGAACGCTTAACGTGCTTAAATGAATGTTATCTCTTTAGATACGTCTTATCTATGTTCGTGTGTGTAACCAACTGATCTCAAAAATTAAGGAAGGTTTGAGAAACTCAAACACTTGAATAACATTTTTCTGAGTTCAAGCAGTTTGGTTTTAACGATATGAAGCAAATCAAACAAAATGCAAGATTGAGTCCAATTTGAACGTTTTATGAATGGGTACGATAGTTAATCTAATCGAACGTGATGCAATAAATTAAAAACCAATTAGGCGGCCACATCTCCTCCAGTATAATTAACAATTAATGAAATGTTCCAATAAATAAATAAGTCAATTTGCATAAAATCGAATAAGGCTCTTAATATTAACGAAAGCCCGATACAATTATATGATAAGGGATCTAGCCTTCTTCGTCTAACTTATTAACTAAAAGTCCATCAACCCGAGCCTGGAAAGCACTTAATGTAAATTGCCAAATAGCTAAAAAGTCCTGCTGAAACTTTACTCATAACATCAATCTAAACTTTAGCGAACTCGATCAGTTTCAGCAAAGACAGACAGAGACGGCGATGTTTTACTCGCTCAATACATAAAAAAATCAATAGGAGAGCTCCGTTTCATAATTTAGATAATTTCGTTGCAGTACCATATTTATTCGATCCCTTTTGTTTTTGCAATTTAAGTAATTTGTGCCTTGCAGACATAACGATTGTAATATACTGCGCGTACACCATACATTTGGTATCCATATTGGAAATGAAACGGACTACTTTCCAGTGGGGGAACGTAATATATTCAACAAAGTGCACTTACAAAGCTAATTGGTACCAGTTTATAGAAAGAAACCATTGTGCATGCACTCATAAATCTGTCGAATGTTTCAGATTTTGAAATTCAATAATGGAACATTGCCAACCTCGGCTTTTAACTAGTGCTTGTAGTTAGCTGATGCATTTATATAACATAAATCAATGCAACTAAAGAATTTTTACAACCGGGACTTTGTAAACGAAGCCAGTTAAAATAAGTAATATCAGATTTAGACATTGACTGGCACATAAAGCTGCTTTCTTGTTTCATTTAAGGACATATAATTCAATTTTTTGTAGCAATTAAAATACTTTTCATTGCGGTAGAAGCTGTCCCTTTTTAAATAAGTTCATATAATTATTGGATATGTTTAATCTGTGAAACTTAACAAATATATATACTTACAACATAAATTGACAGCGTTTATTAATCGTATTATATCGACGCCTGAATAATGTTTTATTTTGCTAAAGATGGTATCCTATGAGAGTTTGAATTAAATCAATACTTTCTTCCCAGTCATGACATTGCATTTACAGTTGTACAATTCTAGCTTAACTTTAAGTCAATGTTTAAACCCTTAATAATTGTTAAAATAATTCTTGTTATTGGTTTAGCTTCAGTTTAAATTTAAACTGGCATTGTATAACTGGGCTTAAGGGCCGTATGCACGGAACACTTAAGTTGAGTTTAAATTTGAGTGACGTTTATAATATGACATTTGATGTTTTACAACATTGTGTGATGAACTTCTGATATGATTCATTTTCCTCTTTGGTTTTTCTATTTTAATCAGAAGAAAATCTGATTTCATGATTTCCTTACCATTTATTTAAACAATCGTAGTAGTGTAACAAGTAGAATATATTAACAACACAATCGAGAACAGCTCTTGTTTTTTATGTGAAAACATCAACATTGCATACAGTTTCAATATTATTTTTTATCGTATTTCTCAGGTTTAGTCTTTCGTGAATGTATTTCGTACCTAGTTCTCATCCGATGATTGATGTTCATGCTCATGATGTTCATTTAATGAGTTTTTCCCATACTAGTTGACTTCATTTATTTAAACCTTATGTGCTAAATACTCTGTGTTACCTGATTGCAACTTCTAAAAATAAGCAGGTTTGTCAAAAAGCTTTTATTCAGGAAAAAATAATTTTGACTCATTGCTAATTTCTGAAAGCACGGAGCACTTTCAATAGAAACAAAATAAACGGTAGCGATTAAGGAAAATCATAAGAAAATTAACAGAATTTGGTAAAAACTTGTAAAGTGCACGACGTCGAAAAAAATTTATATTTCGGTGAGCAGGTTACATATAAAACTGAAAAAATAGAGGAAGCAGAGAAGGGAATAATAGCTTTAGGAATCATGTTATCCAAGTAAATTACGAGGGGAGTAACTGGATTTTATAAATTTCTGAATGAGAACACTGAACAATATCTAAACTTCATAATAATCAAGATACTTATATAATTGATAAATACCAAAGACTAATGGCCGATTTCTTCACCATGTTTAACCTAAGGTTAATTTATCTAACAGTTGGAATGTGACGTACAGTTGGCCGTACACATACTGTGTGACACATTCTAACTGACAGATAAATTTAATAACCTCAAGATAAGGCGATGAAGAAATCGGGCATTAGTTGTTTCCAAAAATATTGATAATCGGTATTAAACACGTTTGTCGGTGATGTACCGAGTTCTGCTGCACCGCGAATTATGATTAAATTTTTATGTACGAACTATTACCGCAAATAATATTACCGTATGAAATGGCACCACTCAAATTTATCGCCACCAAACAAATTAAAAGCTGTACCGTCAGCAAGCAACGTGATGGGTACGGTATTTTTGGATATTCACGGTCAAATTTTAACATTTTTCTTAAAGACTATAAATTCAAAGTTAAGACATCTTAGCAGGTACTTGGGACGCAAGAAATTTATGTCAAATGAGTAGGTAATAGAAACGGTGCAAAATTGGCTTTGCAGACAACCAAAATAATTTTTTTTCTGTCGGTATTTGCAAGTTGCAAGTTATTTTGAAAAATAAAATTTGATTAATAAAGTTACTATTAGAGAGCGGATTTCTAGCTTTTATGCTTTTCGTGAGGGATGAAAGCAACGCCAAATTTTCCATACACTGTAACTAATTCAAAATTTGACATTATCTGACGCATATTTTTTTATGCTTTTTCGCTATTTTGTTAGTTTGATGCATATTTAATGTTGTACGCTTTTTTACGTCTTATCAAGCAGTGTTGTAAAATATCTAGATACTCGTACTTTCAGTGTATCTCATTACAGCTTTGTTTTGGTTATTATTTCAGAACGATTCTCGAACTGTGTAGAACTGGTTGCGCTTGAGCGTTCAATTCTAGAACAGTTCTGTTTTAGTTCTGGTACTGAATAAACCAAAACAGAAGTTAGAGTACATCTTACCTACTTGTAATAAACTACCTTGTAAATAAAAATACTATGTTAATTTTAACTCTACTCACATATACTGGATTAGTTATTGAATAATCCAAGTATAATCAGTGCACAATTCAAAATTATATTTTAGGCAAATGTATTTTATAAAAACATTTCTATTATTTTTTCTTAATTATATGAATAGTTAATTATATGAAGCTTATTTTGATTTATATAATACAGCAATGCTGACTGCATAAGATTTGCGCACGTACGAACTCGGAATGCCATATCAGTTCCTAGTAAAAGGTAGGAACTGCTGTAACTGTTCTAGAACGGTTCTGGAACAGTTCCAGAAATTAACCAAAACAGCGAATTGTTAGTTCGGAACTGATTCTGAACGAACCAAAACACTAAAAGCATAATACGCATGTGCGAACAGTTTCAGAACAGTACAAAACAAACGAAACAAAGAAGAACCAAAACAAAGCTAATGTAACTAGTTACATTACAGTACTTGATATCTGTAACTGTATTTAGTTACATTTATGCATGAATCTGATCATTTAGATACACAGATTCATTTTTTAAATAAAAATAAAATTTCTTATTTCAATTTGGTTTCTGCGCATATTCATTTTTTAATACCAGAACGCTCGAACGTTTTTCATTCGTCGATATGGTTGCGATTATGTCAAGTCAGGTGACCGTAGTGACTGATCGCAATAATATATTTACCAAAATTCATGGTCAAATATTAAAAAATAACAGAGTAACAAATTTTGCTATATTTTAACGATTAATTGTCACTATCTCGAAAACCATAAACTTTAGATCAATAAAACCCTATGTTATCTTCATCCACTCAGCCTAAACTATTATAATCGTGCAATAATATACAGGGTGCTTAAAAAATGGCGAAACAGTGACATTCTGCACTAGTCAGGGACACCCTCTAAGCATGGGAGAAATGTTAAAAAAAACCTGCCTTATGTTTATGTTTCTGTCAACTGATATTAAACAATACATATTCAGTTAACGTAAATTCATACGTAACTAAATGCAATTACTTACCAAATTAACAGCTAGGTGGCCAGATCATTTTGATGATAATTTTTATGAAAACATATACTATTTATTGGTTTTAAATAAAAATTATTTTTGAACATCATTTTAAATATGTCTTCCACTATAAAAATTGTTGAAATATTGAGAATTGGTAAAAATTTCAAATTCCAATCTTGTAACCTCCCATATCTTTAAAGAATCACGAGATAGAACATTTTTCCCATGCTCAGAGGGTGTCCCTGAATAGTACAGAATGGCGCTATACTATTAAAAAAATATAAGTTAGGATTGCCAGACTCTTACGGGACAGTCTGTACATGTTTGAATAATTTTAAATTGTGTATCTAACCGATATGTATGTTAATGCATACACAGATTTTAAAAATATTGATCAGTAACGCCAGGGCCGCGCCACCCATAAGGGCAAGACGGGCAGTGCCCTGGGGCACCTATTAGGTGACCATACACCAGCATTCATTCATGTCATTCTTTCCTTCGACTCTCTTTCTCCTGTATTAATGTATTAGTGGGTTAGAACAGGATTTGTTTCGTTTCAATTTCTTGAATGGAAAGAGTGTCGAAGGAAAGAATGACATGAATGAATGCTGGTGTATGGTCACCTATTAACACACGTTCCTCCCTTCACGATTGCACTTTCCTGCGGGATTGAACGCTCGTGTATGCTTAGCTAATGAATGCTGGTGTATGCCTAGCTTTTGTTTTATAAACTGTGTTCTTTGACATTATTATATTGTTATTATTTATGCTTCAATTTAAGTCACCATAGGGAGTAACAATTATTGTATAAAATCTATTGTACATTTTTGAGATAAGGAGGGGTGAAATTGTATTTCTTGCCCAGGGGCGCATCCAAGGCTAGGCGCGGCCCTGAGTAACGCCAGAATTTTCCCATCATGCACTGTTAGCCCCCCCCCTGTATATATACATGTATGTATCTAGATTAGTAATGGGTGAAAATAGTATTCGAATGAAAATAGTATCACATTTTCGCCTTTCACTAAATAAGGATTTTTTCAATGTTTGTTTCAAATAAAGTTTCTTGTCGCAGTGTACTTCACATTTGTAATACATATATGTATGGATTGAATATATGTATAATCTTTATGAGTCCAGATTTTTTCATCGAATTTATATTTATATCTTCGTCATTATTTGGGTTTTCATTTTTTACGTTTCCAAACAATCATATTAAACTGTATACTGTATACAATTAGTGTCGCGTGCCTATAGTCACATCGTCAATGTTCGTTTAGACGGGTGGAGAGAGAGAATAGATGTACCGCAATCGGGAGTACTATAGCTTCAGTCAATGTTGCCAACTTAGCTCTTTTAGGGCTACACTTTTTTGTAAAATTTAGCTCTACAAATAGCACCCTTAAAGCAAATTTTTGGATTATTTTATTACTTTTCTATTTATTTATCTTTCCTAAAGCACAACATTTTACACATCCCATAAAGTGATCTATTTTTTGTTAATTTTTTAAGAAGTTATTTTTTTATAGTTACCAACGTATTTTGTTAAATAATTACAGTTTGTCAATTTTTGACAAAATCGTATCTATTTAGCCCTAAACCACACATATCTAGCTTTATTTTGGTTAGTGTATAGCTCTCAACGAAATACAGAGTTGGCAACACTGGCTTTAGTGTGATGCGATATAAGTGAGGCGACGGCTAAAGTTCACTAAGTTGAGATATCTGACCATAAAGTCGTAACACGTTCTGTATACTATAAAGTTGAGCAATGTTGTAGAAACGAAAAAATACAATTTTTTAAATAAATTAACTAAGTAGTTCTTACATCATAAATAAGAAATATTATCAACTGCAATTTACTGATCTGATTAACATTTGTACTTTTTGTACACCTTAAAAAACACTTTTTTTAAGTTTAGTATAATATAACTCACAGACTACAAATTTTTATATTAATATTTGCATAATGTTTATCATAATATGATTAGCACCTTTTAATAACAAAAAAAGTCCAAGAACAAATTTTTGCGTTTCGAACATAGATTACAGAAGTGCTTACTAATATAAATTAATTAAACAGTAGTTTGACTATGTATTAAAGATTTGCGAGATTTCAAAGTTGATATACTACGTACTTTTTACTACATTTTCTAAATGAAAAATTAAAAATTAACAGTTAAAGTCGCGACATCTTGCGGACGATTTGCGACCTAAAACTGATTATGTGAGAAATTAAATTAAAAAAATACATTTTCTAAACGTAACATTCAGGAAACGTGAAAGCGACGGATAATATTAAAAGTAAAAAAAAGTACAAATTGAACAAAAATAAAAACAATAACAAATAAAAATGAAGTAATAGAAACAATTATGTAAATATCTTCGCATTAACCACAAATTGATGGCTGAATTATTTATTTAGGTTCCGGTTAAATAACAGACCACGAGTTTACGTTAATAAACTTTTCGAATCAAAAGTGGAGCGCGAAGTGTACCGGAAACATAAAAATGTTCCCAGTTTTTATAGTTAATTATTACCACTCTTTTCAACGTTGAACCACACACTTAAATCGTTGAAAACTTAACAAGAAACATGAGTGTTCCTGTTATTATTAAAATGAAAACACTCGTTATTTCTTTCTCATGAAGAATATACATAAAAAAATGAGTTCACGGTAATAATTTCGTTAAGGTCGAACAAAAGTGCATTTAATATTCGTTGTAGGTACGAAAACTAATAAAATGTGTCGTCAACAAATTAAAGAAATCAATTATAATATAATTGAACATCTATCATAGTTCCTGAAAATATTTAAGTAATTAAAAACATTCATTGAAAAAATGAAGTTGAACTAGTGCATTAATTTTAGTGTCATGACTGTAACTTTCGTGCTGAAACACTTGTAAGTAAACGCGAGTTTCTTATTTATGAAAGCAAAAGAACGAGTACTCCGGTGAAAGCAGGTATCACAATAATTGCAATTAAAAAAATGAAAGAACGTTACATAAAAATGCAGAATTTTTTCCACTAAGTAAACGACCAGTTGTTTTTCTCGCGATAGTAATTTCCAATTTTTGTCCAAAGAGTTTCCGGTTTTAGACTTTAAAGGAATTATTATCAAAGTAACTTTCATTTCTCATATTACTAGTTTCTAGTTGTATTTATTTTCACAAATCACTGTATAAAATGAAAAAATCTTGTCCATACTTACTAAATACAGAGAGTAACTTATTTCCTAGCGAGGCATTTAAAACGGAATGAATACCGGCCCTTGTGTTAATAATTGGTTTGTTTGTTCTGTTTTTAAAGCAATAACGTAATAAAAATACTTTCTAAAAAGCAACTTCCAAGGTTTAAGTGGTTATCTGTTGAACCGTTCACTTCATAAAAGTGTACGACGAAACTCTTCTTCGGACGAAATTTAGAACCGAAAAAATTAATAGCCGGAAACATCGACTACAGATAAACGACGTTTATTTATGGCGAAGTGCTGACACAAAACGTAAATAATAGGTGGATAATGGCACTTGGTGTCCTTGCCAACATACGAATTCAATTTTGTGGTCAGACAAAACACTCTTAAAAATTTTAGTTAAACTACTTTCGTAGCAAAACAAATTACACATATCAACGAAAATTTATTGTGAACACTACTTGTTTTTTAGGTAATCAAGCTTTAATGTTAAAGTATTCCAAGTACAAAACAAACATTTTTTTGTTGATAATTAAATAAGTTCCGAAAGCAGTTGGACACGTGTCCGAGACCTCACAAACTTTTTTATTATAAGTAATTTCTGAACCAATCATGTTGCGTATTTGCGATGTAAAGTTTATTGATGGATATTTTATTTTAAACATTTATCAAAGCGTCACTTATTAATGCCTACATAATTATCACAAAAGAAGTAAAGTCTATTTTTCCGCACTGATTCAAATCAAAAATGAATCAACGATTAATAGGGAGTGATGATGGCAGACTTCCTCCATCTTTTCTTCTAATATCTTATTTAAGTCATTAAAGCCCTCTCCTAAATAGAATTATAAAAAAAAAAAACAGAGACAAATTTTTCCTGTGCTGTTTCGAAAAGCATTCTATAATAGACTATTACTTCGTAGAACGTTTTTATAATATTCTAACAGGAATAAGAATTACGGAATTAATATTTAAAGTATTATTTTGGGCGATTATATATTATTATCGTTTTATTATCTTAACTTCTCATTTTCTTGACTAAAATAGCTTCCAGCTATTATCCTATTTACGCTTTAGCAAACTTAATGATTTCCGAGTCACAAAACCATACAAAACTATGAAATTTCACAATATTTCAATATATGAAAGCATCGAGAATGAAAATCGTCTGGTCATGTTCCGTCGCACGGCGAGTTGTGACTGTGTATATACAGGGGTTAATCAAAAAGTTTATGTGGTTGATTTAAATTAACTCGAAATAATTTGGCGTGTGTAATTTGAGACTATGTCGAAACAATAAAGGACTTAAATCTCATATTAAAAAACAAAAAAATAATGCATATTTACTTAGCAAATCAAGAAATGATCAAAAAAGTTTTAGCTAAAAAAAGAATTTATTTGAGATTCTTAAAGTAAAGCATTTTGAAATAAGAATTATAAAAGAATCTTCCGTATGTGATCAATTCTACATCTTCTGTTCTTTATTTTATTATTATTATTTTTTTTTTTAGAAAATAGATTTATTTCCGCTTTGATTTTTTCGAAATTAGTAGCCAATTCCAATTAAAAAAAAATGTTAAAAAAATATAGTAAAATAAGCTCTACCTTGTATAAATACTGATCAAACATTCTGCAAACATCTACATCGGTGCCGACGCAGTAAGTTGCCTCCATATTCTCACAAAAACCGTTGAGGGTGTTGATGGATGCCACGATGGGCCGTAAATGTTCCAGGTTGTATGTGTGGTAGTCCAGGGCAAAGAAAAAATAATAATCAAGATAAATAGGCAAGTAATGTCACAACACTGAAGTCAGCACAGTCACAGAATTCCAATGCGGAAAAAAGTCTTCAAAAGCTGGATCCGGTAAAGTCCGGTCGCGTGGTCACGTTAGGCATGTTTCCGGATGCACGGAGTCAACGTGTAAGCACTGATGCAGCGCGGAACGAAATAGCGCGTACGGAACGCCGACCCCTCCCGAGAATTGGCCGCCCCACCGAGATGCGCAGAACCGGACTGAAATTCGACAGGCCCGCGTCGATTTAAATCTCAAAAATCCATGAAAAACGAATAAATAATACACCCCCCTCTATTTAAGTTATATACGATGTAATCATATTGCCGTTTGACTTGTTTTGTTCCGGGGGCATATTGCAAAAAATGAAATAAAACTTTTTGATTAAGGATACCTATTCTTAATTGAATCGCTCATTTGCTTTTCCACTTACAATTAGTTAATGTCAATTGCCCACAGCTTTTAATTCGACTGTTACACTCTGGCCAAAATGTAAATCATCTTCGATCATTTCTGTCACACAGTATCTAAAAATTCATGCTACTCTTAAAAATTCATGTCAGCAATTAATAAAAAATCCATGAGATGATTATTTATAGTTTGTTGTCGAATAGAATTCCAACTGTCCTGCTTCACAGTATAAATAAATTACATTTATATTAAATCAGAAACGACTTCCATATATATTTACAACATCATCATTTCTTAACAATTTTTATTTATACTCGAGGTAATAAAGATAATTCTATAAATAAATTTGTGAACTTGTTGTTGACGTGGAAACGATGTTCGGGCAATAAATAGGTAAACAACTTTCAAAAGCATGGATTATACACTTTCTGAGTAGCACATAATATTGGTATGGATTAATTTTAAAATAAAATGTAATTATCAGTTAATTGAAAGACTGAAATGAGACAGCCTTAACATTAGTTAAAAATTTCCACAGACTTTTCCCCCCAAATAATTACGACCAACCATTGTGATGTACACTAATTTCATTTCTAATGAATTCAAAACTTCAATTCAATCAATCAATCAATTTATGTTTTACCATGACGTTCGTTAAATACGGTTTATGGGTGTTTTTGCTTTGGAGAACGTTAAAGCAACGCTGCTTAATGTCCCATTAAGTAATGGTATTTTAATTACGAGATTATTTCAAAAATTGAAACACCATATGTTCGGTGTGTTTTGACCTTTTTAGATTACTTATTGATCATGAAAATCAATGACTGATCACTTCAAAAAAGAAATGGGTCATGGTGAAGTTATTTTTGATCGTTGGTAGAAACAGTTATGTCTTGTTGTCTAAAAGAAAGACATGTCCGCAATGTTTTACGTAATATAGCGAAATAGTAATAATTAGTTGTCGTCTGAAGGTCAGCGATGTTCATTTAGAATTGCCAAATCGACTCACATGTGATAACGGGTTTTTAATTAAAAAACTTCTCGCAGTGTGCCATGAAATGACAAAGACCGAAAAAGGCACGTCTTAGCTTATAACACGTTTGCGTTGTCAACTGACAGATACATTTGGGCGTTGTTAAAATTTAATTTCTGTCGTACTGTCCTGTGAAATGGTTTTCATGTTAAAGCAGAAGTCGTTTCTGTTTAAATGAACATTTTCATAAATACAACATATGAAATATCTGAAGAGTCTTCTTTCTTCAAAAGTAAGGTTATATTTCCCTATTACTTATGCCACATGCGCAGACATACGTTTTCGACATCATATTTTTCCATGACATGCCAGAGAAGTTCTTTATTTGAAAGTCCTTTGTGAGGATTTTACCTGTATTTGACGGTCGAATGGATTTTCTAAATAATTAAATATTCAACGAGACTGACAGTGATGTTTTTCGCGAAATTGATGAAATGTTTAATCATGATAAAACGACTTTAACCTGGTCGCAATCACAGTTAAACAAAACTTGACTTTTCTTCGCAGTCTCTCGTAGTTATACAGCATCATGTACACATAACCCATAACAAGACATCCTTTATTTATTACGATTAACTTTGCTTACTTCAACTTCAGCAAATGATGACCTTTTTGAAAGAATTTTTCTTTGTCATAAACAGATAGTTACACTCGTATAATACTCACCTCAAGGTGCGTCCAAACATATGACGTATCCGATCATGATCGGAAGATCGGATATGATACGCAAGAATGATGCACTCACACTTAACTGCGTTTTGTATCCGTTTTGATATATCCGTGTGTGCGTTTACTTTCCGACTTGATGCAGCTGTATGACTATTCGACGTTGCACGTTTGTCACTGTGAAATTAGCTGCTGCTACCTATCCATCCAGTCTTTGATGTTTCGGCGAAATTCCGGCTTCAAGTGTGACGTAGTTGTATCGTATCCGCGTTTCAAATGATATACGGGGATGCGTCATGGCAACACGTCCACACTTGGCTAATCATGATACACGACCACGATCGGATACGCGGATACGATACATGTTTAGACGCACCTTAACTGTTAAAATCGCTCCTTATACTGAGAATGGAAAACGACACGAAGATCTCGATTGGTAATCTTCATACAGACCAGAAAAGTGAGGAAATCAACACATTTTTAAATTAGTATTCTTCTATAATCCCAATTTTGTAATTAAACAAAAAAGGTTACTCTTTTATCAAAATAAAATTAAAGTTAGAATTAAGAAGTGTAGAAACCATTTGAGGTAAGGATGACTGTATATGCCAGTAATCCTTGAAAAAGAAATCACAGAAATTACAGACGATTAATCGACAAACGCACGGTATAGACTGGTACGGACCAATCGCTGGTTGCCGCTATTTCTTTCTTCGTATGACATTATCATTGTCTGTGGTTGTACACGATCTGATTTGAAACTCCATAGGCAATGGGCAGTTCAGCATAGAATTTATTCCGGGTGTCTGCATATCGGTTGTTATATTTGACATTGCTTCGATTTTATATCTATTTATATATCCTCATGAAATTAGTCTTAATGGAAATAGCATAATACATACAACGAATACATGGCGGTACTTGAAAGAAGATCACTGTTTTGTTGGGAAATTTGCCGATCTTAGTGTAAACAGTTCACAATACAACACATCTTAGAATCTACAAAACTCATAAACTAAATAATTTGTCTTACTACTACTTATTATTATTACTTACTTATTAGTGTTAAAAAAAGTTAGGGCCAGAAAAATATTCTAATACATTGACTTCTTTAAATTTTGTAAAATAGGTGAAGTAACTCTAGTAGATTAGTAGATTGCGAAACAGGTATTGACTACATGAAGCGAAAACTGAATTGGGAAGCAAAGCTGCAGATTTACAAATGGGAGTACATAATGCTGATGTAAAAAAATTATTTAAAAAAAAATATAAGCACAATGTTATTAAAGATATCTTCATAGGAAGCAGAAAAATATTGGTTCACTGGAAGTAGAACCGTAGAAGAAATATCAAAGGTATTAATTAAACGTTATTGTAGTGAAGATTAATTAATGGACATGACCTTTGTATGTGAGGCGCAAACAACAGATAACAAAGATATGTGGAAAAGTGAATTGAATTTGACAGCAACAAACTGACTAAATTGGTACAGCCACCTGAGGTGTGTATTAACCCGAATATCAATAACTCAAAAGGTAAATTTTCTATTATCCTATTTTTGAGCTTCCTTGCCTTCATTGCAAAAATTGTGAAAACACAAATAAAATTAGTATAGATGTATAATGTTGTTTAATGTGTCATAACAGGTGCGATGTGATTATCAATTATTTATATTGCAAGTAGTTTACAGTCCATTGAAATTTGTCAAGCATTTATAAATTAAGGCTTTAAAGCTTGCCAAAGCTCCATGGCTTACTATGAGGTTCTGCTGACGTTTTGGTAGAACTTCTTCGGGCTTCTGATCTTCTTGCTGTAGTCGCTGCTGCCATTTTGTAGAGACTGTTTGATTTATTGAGAGAGGAGGAATATCAAACAAACAACCATCAATCTTCACTAAGTGGCAGCAGCGAGAAGAACAGTAAGCCCTGAAGAAGTTCTTCTGTAACGAAAACGAAACGCTGCGTTAGCAGAAGAACAACTTGGTATGCGGTTCCACCGGAAGCCAAGTAGAAGACCGTTTTATGTTTTCTAATAAATTTGAATAAAAATAGTTTTCACATAAGAAATTATTTTCGAATCTACCTTCAAAATAGAATGATAAATAATTTGTTTAGACTACAGGAACAAAAACATTTCCAATTAACATTGTCAAAAATGTTGTGAAAGTACTTTAAGTACCCAGAAAGATTCAACATAGAAAACGTGATGGAAGATGACAGAAAACTATCCATTGGATTAAATAAGTTGAATTCTATTTTGAATATTATGTATACAGGATGTCTCATGACGTATGGAGGAGACTGAAAGAATAAAAATTTTATTTTGATCTCCCCTTAGCTATCCTTTCTTGTAATTCGCTTTTGTCCAAAACCCAATAACAATAGCTACTAACTTTCATGTTACTACTTTTTTATTAATTTTTTTAACTACACGTTGTCCAAGTAGATCTTAGATACCCCAAATTTGAATTTAAAAAGTAATTTATTACTAGTTAGTGACAATTGCTTGTTAATTAATTTAACTTAAACTTGCTGAAACTTTTTAGTTATTGAGTTTTATTAAAAGTTTATTTAAGAATAGTCTCCCCCGTACGTTTTATTAGCAGTAAGCCTGACATTTGAATTTCAATATGTAGGTAATTATCAATGACCAACCAATCGGCCACCCGTGCACTAAATGATTAATGATCACACCGTAACGTGCGATCAAACGAATCCAATTGGCATAGGTTATGACTTATGACAACCAGAAAGTATTTCTTCGAATAAATTAGTAAAACAGCAGTCACGACATCATACAAATGTGTTCGCTGTGACATGACTTTGACCCTTGAGAGGCCACTCAGGATGAATTTACTTTGCCTCGCTATGTAAAAACAAATTCATACAATGTGATTAACTGAGGCCGCCTTTTTATCCATACTCTATTGTTTCTTAATGCTGAAATGTTAAGAAAGGAATCAAATCCTAAAAGCACGTAACGCTCGTGCACTAATCTACGATTACCGATTTTCTTGGTAATTAATCGGGAATGGTAAATATTTCTTCCCCCGTATCCTGGTATGGTAACATATGGTAACGATGCTGGCTTTAAATTAATGGAAGATACTAAAGTCATTTATGAAAATATGGCATTGAAATTGCAAGGAAAGACCATACATTTCTATTACAATACAAACAAAAAAAGTTAAGTGGCTTAAAAAAAGGGTTTCGCACAAAATGTCGACTGTTTATGATGAATGGCTCAATTGCTGTTCGATTACGCGGTTATGCAATTCGTGTGAATGAATTGGGCAGAAAATTCGAAAATATTGTTCGAAAATATTAATGAAGCCTATTAAAGCGTTCACTGAAATAATTTCGACGTGTCGTGTCGGGTTAAAATTTCGACGGAATTTAACCCTACCCATAATGTCTGTTTGAAAAGAACTAAGTGCTTTTTGATTGCATTTTCTTCAGTGTGATTGAATACACTTCGAATGGGGTCAATTTTAAGGTTCAAAAAAGTACTTAGGGTAGAACAGCCCGAAAAGCATCAGGTGATATTTACAATGAGTAATTTCTTCGTCAAATTGCTTTTTTTTGGAAAAACTTTGCCTTTTAAAACTTGTCATCCAACTACGTGTCTAGTGAATGAATGGAAGATTAATTGTTGATCGAATCTCATTCATCAGTGAGACCGTCATTAGTGATGCGTATGGCCGTGGTTGTTCGCCGAAGCGGCGATAGTAAAAGACGCGAACGAGCAGAGATTAGTCGGTGTTAATTGTCGCAGTGTGAATGGAGATGTCCCGTGGCGTGTCAGCGCGCGGCGAGCGTTACGAGCGTGACGTCCCTGTTCGCGTGGCTCGGAAGCGCCGTGGGGATCGTAGCCGGAAATGGGCAGACATCGGTTAGGTTGGTAAGCCACGCGCCCGCTACGTGTTGATACACTTGTTCTTGTACGGGACGACGCCAGCCGCCGTCGCCGCCGCCGCCACCGCCGTCCTCGGCTCGAACATCTTACTGACTCTGATCCCTTACGGCTTGTTTACTAGCCGCCTTTATCGGAAAAAGCTTCATGTCGATACTCAAAAGACCGCTTTTTGTTGGGCATTTCGCTCTATTTGTGATTCCATCCGTTCACGAGCTTTTTTTTATTGGACTTTTTCGCTTTCTTATGCTCAGAAATCTTCAATCTTTTACACCTCTTACAATTTCGTGCCTCATCAACATCTTCATATTCATGTTACTCTTTTTCAATGAAAATGTAAACATGTTTACTTTAACACTCAAAATGCCGTAACCATTAAAAATCTGAAATGTTTGAACTTATACACCGTGTCCACAGAATATGGAATATGTTATATACTGCAAAAAATACGCGTTACATCAAAAAACCCAGGTAAATTTTTGAGTTTTCTTGCGGATCCTATTACATGATTAAAATTTTAATTTCGCTTGTCATTTGTTATTAGTGACGTCATTGACAATTTTTTTAAATGGCATGACTAGGTTTCATTTATTTCAAAGAAAGCACACTACTTTACTCTTTACAATGGTATCCTACTTTTGAAGTTTACATTCTTTTTTCACGTGAAATAGAAATGTTTACACCTTGTCCCAAAAGCATGGAATATAGTAGATACCTACTTTAATAAATTTGCATTAATCAAGAAATATTTCAAATAAAAGTTGTTTGACATTTAGTTTTCTATCATGAAACAGTAGCCAATCGATATCTTTTTCACAGACAAAAGCACAACGAGTAACAAGTAAATATTTTTAATTGATAAGGTACCCCCACATTATACTCATTTGACAGAGATTTTTCGATGATATAAAACTATTATTTTATCCTTCATCAATTTTGAGAAAACAGTAAACAGTAAACAATGTAACAAATTTACATGATTCTTGGAATAATAAATGAAATCTTCAAACGAGGGTCACAATCAATAGAAAAAATCCAACTGCCGCTCATAAACTACAAAAGATGTTCGAATTGTATTCCATTTACTGCTAGACAATGATAAACTCGATTTTCAAATCCATTAATGACATTATCAGTCATTTCTGGTGTGATAGCTCTCATCTCTGTTCTTATGCTATCTTTTAAGATTTCAATGTTTTCTGGTTTATTTGTGTATACTCTGTCTTTAAGATAGCTCCAAAGGAAAAAGTCTAACGTGTTTAAATCAGGTGAACAAGCTGGCCATTCTATTGCACCTCCTCTTCCTATCCATCGATTGGCAAAGATAACATTCAGAAAATGACGGACGTTAATACCGAAATGAGGAGGAGCCCCGTCCTGCTGCAACCAAATTCTGTTATGAGGTATATCCGGATCTGCTTCGTTTGGATATAAAATAGCTAAAGCAGGAACTAATTCATATCTCAAAAAGTCTAAATAAGTTTCTGCAGTTAGACTGCAAAAAAGAAGGGTCCCAAGATTCGATTTCGAATAATTCCTGCCCAAACATTGATTTTTTGCTGGTATTGAGTATGTCCTTCTACATACCAGCAAGGATTTTGTGAAGCCCAGTAACGTCTGTTTTGTTTGTTTAATTTTCCATTCAAACAAAACGTTGCTTCATCTGTGAAAAGAATATTTTTGTGAAAATTTCTATCTGCTTCAAGTCGATGCGTTATGTTTTCACAAAATTCAATTCGTCGTTCAAAGTTATCTTCAAATAATTCTTGAACAACGCAGGGTCGATACGCATGCCACTTTTCTTTTTTTATGACTTTAATGTACAGTTGACTTCTTTAAGTTATGATTTCGAGCAATTTGTCGAATAGAAATATGAGGATTCTCTACTACAGCTAACATAACGTTTTCACGATTTTCATTATTTTCAGGTAAATTTCTTACTGTTTTCGGCAAGTCTTTGACAGTACCGGTCATTTCAAACTTTTGCAAGATTTTACTAAGAGTAGACTGGGAAATATGATGCTCGGGGTATACGTTATTAAATAAATTGCAAACTTCTTCCTGTCGTCTTCTTCTGCCTCCATATCCCAACATCATCAATATTTCAATTCGATGCTTTTCAGATAAATGCGCCATAAGTTTTATTACTTTCGTGCTTCTTTAAATCTTCCAAATCACAAGCGTAACTTTAAGTTCAAGTACCACTCTGACATTTAGAAGAATGCAAATGTTTTGATAAATAAGAAGGTTCAGTAGTGCCTTAACATGGATGACTAGAATACTTTCGTGAAAAACTTCAAAAGTAGGATACCATTGTAAAGAGTAAAGTAGTGTGCTTTCTTTGAAATAAATGAAACCTAGTTATGCCATTTAAAAAAATTGTCAATGACGGCGCTAATGACAAATGACAAGCGAAATTAAAATTTTAATCATGTCATAGGATCCGCAAGAAAAATCAAATATTTACCTGTTTCAGGTTTTTTTGATGTAACGCGTATTTTTTGCAGTATATAACATATTCCATATTCTGTGGATACGGTGATGTATGTATATTCCAGAAGAAGCATTCTTTTATAATGTCAGAAGTGAGAGTTGCTGAAATTTATTGTACAGAAGAATGTTCGTTTCAATTACCATGTAAGTTAGTTGCTACCAGATTACTTTAAATTATAGAGGAACATTCTCTTAGTTTTAAAACAGATTCACAGTTTTGGTTTCCATCAAAAAATTTCCATTCAAGATAAATCTAAATATAACAACAAAAATCAAAGCATTGAGACTGCCATGTGTTGGCTATGCAGCAGACAAATGTATGGGCTTCGTATGAAGCGCAGAGTAAATTTGCCTTCGTACAGATGATCAAACACATGCATCGACGATTCTATTGTCACGTTTGGAAAAATTATTAATATTTAGCACACAAGAAGTTATTTATTTACTTCACTTATTTCGTAAACAAAATTTCTATTAGTTTGAGTGCATTACAAGATGCCTAATTCCGCCTAATAACTTAGTTCACTGAACCCGTCTGAAAAATGCATCAACAACACAATCTAATCCTTTAGAGCCAGAAGAGAATTTAATTTTGATTTCGTAAAATAAGAGGAGTATTTGATAAATAAGGTACCTAGCAGTGAAGGGGTGGAATAACGAAAGGACCTTTCGTTCCTTTTCAATATAATCTCGTTCGAGTTCTATACACTTTTTACATTTGGATATTAACGAATATATACCATTAAAATAAATTATTATTTTTGTAGATCTGCGAAAAACTTGTTCACTTCCCACTTCAGTTCCTTGCCGTCAAGAAATCGTTTCCCTCGTAGCTTTTTTTCTAAACAGAAAATTGTCTAAATCTGGAATAATTACATTTAACTACTCGAAGTCTAAAACCTTCAAAGATTCTCGAACAACTAAGGTGCCATGCATTGTCAAGCAAAAGCAGAAGCTTCTCTCCTGATTTTACAGGACGGTTTTCTTTGATGGAATCTTAATAGGCGCCCTCCAGTGTGGACTTGTGGGGAAAAGTAACTAAGAAAACCGTGGCCTTTACTTTGCCCGGTCTTGGTTGAACCTTGACTTTCTTTGGTGGTGGATAGTCCTTGTGTTTCCACTGCCTGGACTCCTGTTCACTCTTTAAGGTCAATGCGGTGAATCTAAGTTTCATCAAAAATTGCCGAGTACTTTCACAACAACTTTCGTCGTTGTTTGAGGAAGCGAGACGACATTTTGAGCACCCACTTCACGCTCACTTTTATCATCCCTAAGTGTTCGTGATCTAATGTTTCAAATGGCTGCTAAATCCTAATTCGTCGATTTTTCAATAACACTGTCTCTACTTTTTTAAAGTTTTCTGCAGTGGCCGACCACTGTAAGGGGCATTTTCTAAAGAATATCTTTCCCACGTAAACTGTTTGGATCAACATTTCACGGTCTTGTTAGAAAGAGAAGATTCTACGTACACATAGACATCGTGTCATGTATCTGTTTCGGCGTATTGCTTTCTTTTGTGAGCAATTTCATGTGTTCGATTTTAACTATAATTCAAAGTTAATCAAATGCACTAACCTAAGAAAAGTAAAGCCTGAGTACTAATCGTAGGCAATGTGAAAACGTGCGATGAAGGACAAGCTGCATAAGCTTATAGAGAGAGATGAGAAATTCGTGTGTGGGACAAGAGATCAATTGAGAGAAGAATAAAAGATGAAAGATGAAGATGGAGAGAGGGAATAGACAAGGACCACGACACAATAGTGTTTCTTGGTTTATTTTTTGTCGAAGTTAAGCCATAAATTAAAATAATCTTCTTAGCTATGAGCTAAATTAGATCGACCAATGTAAAGACACATGTCCACAGTATTGATCGTGGACTATGCCCTTTCTGTATTGACCGATTCAACGAACTAACACAGACGGACGAAGATAACAGTAGGAAAGGCAAAGAAATGAGTTGGGGGAAGTAGATTAAATGGAAGGAGGGAGGATAGAGGAAAAAGAGGGAATAGACGACGAACATGCAGAAGGAACAGAAAATGACGGCGCAATACAAAGAAGATTAATTTATTCGTTGATGGCCTGGTGGTCCACAGGCTTGCACGTGGGTTCATTTCCCAATTGGTTCTTCAATGAAAAGCGTAAATGTCTTCTTCTCGGATAGGAAGTAAAGCCATAGGCCCCATGTCCCCAACGGGGGCGTGGAATTCTCCTGAATTCAATTCAATTCTAGTAGGGTTGGTCACATGACCTTAGTATTTGGAATCCAAAAGTACGGGGAGTATTCCACGACTCGATACCTCGCTGCGTTTGTTGTTTTTGTTGATCCACAAAAATAAAGCGAGATCTATGTATTGTTGAACTTTTTACCAAAATAAATGTGTTCAAATCATTGCATATGATTTGCAAACAAGCTAACAAGACATTCAAGAAACTCCAAAGTATTTATAATCTTGAATTAATAATGTAACCTTTCTGCATTCCTTTTTCATGATAAAGACAAGGTTAATGAACCAATTACATTAAATTTTTTATTGAAAACTTTAATTAAAAATTTGTTTGTTAATGAAGTACTCTATGAGAATCTAATAGATCTAGTAAATGTAGAGAATCTGTAGAAAGAGCAATTTATAGTTTCATTGTCATTTCAATTTCACATGCGAAGATGTAGCATCCAGTTTTAATTTATTTAGCTTTGGTTTTCTCTATCTAGATTTTATTACCGTCGAAAATAGCAGAGACAATAACAGAAAATAAGCCAGTATATTATTTAACTGTACTCAAGAACTCAGTTTGGGACTCAGGTCTTAATAGACCTGTAGAATATCTCAATTACTTGAAAGAAGTAAACATGGATTAAATAATATTTTCTCTAAGTATAAGATCACATGTATTTGGTTTAAAAATATTATTAAGTTAACCATAAAGTTTCTATTGTAAGTCTAGCATAATCGAAGTCTAAATCTAACTGAACAGCATTAGCGACAACACTAAGCCAAGACACCACAAGATTTTTACTATCAATAAAATTATCCAAAATTTCTGCAGTCCTACACGGGTGCAAAGTCAAAAACGGCCTTAGCAGCACAGGATGATCCATCTGAGTCAAAGTCGAATACATGTCTTCCGAGTCCAAGAAATTCAGACGTTTCCAGCACTCGTTCATGGTCAGTATAGTGCCGTTTTGACGCCAGGCGTTAAGGCAGAGCATGGGCGTGGAATAAGACAAGCTAAACACGACGTGATACTCGATCACAACACATTCATTCCAGCCTTCCAAGAATTTTTGCTTGGTGAGGTAAGTCTCGTATTCATTTTCGGAACTGTGTAAGACCCAACTGTCGTGGAGCCTATTTGATAAAGCTGCAATGTCTTGTATGCATCTCAGGAAGGTCTCCCATGTTAGTTGCATTTTGTACTTGAAAACGCAAAGAAAAGTTCAGGATTAGTACCTAATTTGTTGTACGTTTTGGTACGAGCCCTCTCCATTAATTAAGAGTACCACAGGTCAAATTTTTCTTTGGAAAATATAAAACATTCAAAAAATAAGTTGCCTTCAATTTGGACGCTTTTTTTCTGATAAACCAGAAAATCTTCCTTTCAAGAACTTATTCACAATTAAGTTTAATTTTGAACTTCTGTCATGAAGATGTTTTTGGACTTAAAACGTTAGTTAATATGTTCTTACAGAAAAGGTTATCAGTATTTTAACACATCCATAAGCTTCCTATTACTTTTCTAATTCTTTCGTGCAAACTAAAGGATTTTCTTTCGTAAGGACGATGTAATTGACGATGTAATTGATTCACTATATTTTAATCGTAACCACAAATGATTTATCATTTTGAGAATTTAAGAATAATGATAATAAGATTTATTATTACACTTTTTGTCAGCCCAAACAAAGAGGAAAAGACACAAAAAAAAGATGTGCCTAAGGCACTACCTATCTGTTGCACAATTAGATTATGAAAAATGTGGAGCGTTGTTTAATGGAGAACCTTCGTACGTCTAATAAAAGTAACATGTATCTTTTTTTTTTGGTAAATAACAAATTGAGCAAATATTTAACTGAAGCTTTATTATAAGACCGTCTATTTTGGGAGAATTTTGAGGGATTAGTAACCGTTCGTCATACAAAGAGGTATTAATAACATACACGTAATATTATCAACAAAAAAAATAACGGTTTTTTCCAACGTTTTTAATCTTTCATTAAACGATGTTTTTATTAAGAAATTAAGCATCGTTTAATTTTATCGCAAGTTTCAACATAAAATGGCAGTTCTCCAACTCACAAAATGTTCCTAAACTAGTTATCGCCCGCTGTGAAGTTAGTTTAAATACACTGTGAAAATAATTTTTCGCAAGTGTAAAATAAGCAAAGTAACTCCATTTACATTTACAGAAGTTATAATACTCGGTTATACATAGCTGCTCTTAAGAATTAGGAATTACATTGGGGAAGAATACGTAAAATTGAATTCCGTTTCATGAATATTGTACCTGCACTAATATAAAAACAGTTTAGTTAAATTTATTGATATCACATATATTTGCTTTCTTTCTCGGAATGTTTATCAATAAATTTCTGCTCTACCTACAGCAAGTAAGATAAGAGATAAGGTGCAACAAACGAGAGGGAGTTTTCAAGGAAATTTCAAACCATGACCTCATTACGCAAACAGTTATTTATTCACGTTTGTTTTCTCATATTTTTAAAAATGATTATATTTCGTTCATTTTACGTACCTTTCGTTTTCAATTTCTTTGGTACGTAAATCTTTTGTGAACTGCCGTTCTATTTAGGTTTATTTGCACTCCTTGTCTCTTATAAATACACATTCAAACTGTTATTCTAACAACACTATTTATAATATTTCCAGTTAGTCAGTTTTTATGACTGAATGATGGCATGCTATACTTTTCTATGCTCTGTTAAAATTTTCTTTGGTGATATGACCATCATTTGAATTTATGCAAAATTTGTGATAATAAATGATTGAATTATATGAAAATTTACCTTATAACGAGCATTTAAAAAGTCAGTAACCATGGCAAGTGAAATGTGCGTCTTTACTACTTGCTATACAATGTACAGTCAGAATTTGAAGTAAATGTATCCTCAATAAATGCGAGGTTGTAACCATTCTGATCACTATAACAAGCAGATGGCCAAGCAAATATGGACAAGAATTCGATGCGTATCTGTCCGCTTGTCCGTCTACTCGTTGTAGTGATCGAAAGTGATTAGGTCACAATTTATCTTTTTGAAGACAGAGTCAACTATAAATGGGCATAACTTTTTATACAAATGTGTCACAAACGAATATCTTGCAAAATATGAAAGAGAACATTCAAATCTATCGCTTTATGGTACTTCTGAGTTTTGGCCGATCGATTTTATTGATTAATTTTCGGTTGAAAACGGACGCTCTCACGACTTCAGATATTCAAGACAACGTCAGCTATAAATGCACATAATTTTTTATGCAAAATTTTGAAATTTTGTTGCTGGAGGTTTGTTGCTAACTTCTCACCGGTCGCGAATTGACTCTGAAGTTATATAAAATTAGGTTTCTGAATATTAAATCTCATGAATTGAGAAGGATAGGATAAGTTAAAGGATGGTTAACGTTCCAATAAAATCTCGTTCATTCTCTTCTGGATCTCGTTCTGGTGGTAATCAGAGATTATCACCCACCACCTAGATTCAGAAGAAGATAAGTGAAACTTCATTGATCATACGTTAATTACCTTCCACAATCTGAAACGTTTACAATTACTTAAATCAGCGAATTAAATTAGAAACTGATACTCGAGATATTTACTCTACGAATTGTAGAGTCGCGTTGTTGTTACGTTTTGAAGTGACAACAATGGAGCATCCAGCAGAAGCTCTCTCTATTATTTATTTTGGTCACGTTAAGGTATCTTCACTATTAGCTAGCGAGTGCTCCCTCTGAGTAACCCTATAACGACCGTCTACATTTTAAGGTTCAAACAATATGGATTAAATTTGCAAATAATTGAAGAACATACACGACTCAAAAATGATTAGGGATGTCTTAATTTTGTACTTATTAAAAATTCATTGGAACAAGTAGGTGTCACTCGCACATTTACATCAATGTCCATTAAGAAATAAAGTTTTGTTTTGCGATTTGTCAACATAATCTTCATTTTCAATAGAAAGATATCTGACAATAGGTTAATTTCGCAATTCTTTTTGCAACAAAGGGAGAGCGACAAGTTAATATTGCAGAGATATTGGGATGTTCCCGCTTCCAAGAAACCGGAAATGCTACTAGAGGACCGGGTAGTGAGTCCTCTCGTATTACGACACCTTCGGCAAGAACAATTTTTAATAATTAATGTCAGAATGTGCCCATTTTCTACTGTTAGTCATTTGCAGCAGGAACTTCAGCTTGTGGAAGGTCTAATGGTCAATTTCTTCACCTCCTTATCTTAAGGTTAAATTTATCTGTTAGTTAGAATGTAACACACACAAAGTATGTATAGAGCCATTTGTATGTCACATTCTAAGTAACAGATAAATTTAACCTTAAGATAAGGCGGTGAAGAAATTGGCCATAAGTATGTCTGACCAAACAGTAAAAATCGGGGACATGAGGAAGGATTGGCAACATATCATTCTCTAAGATGCTCAGCTAGAACTCAAGTGCATCGAAGGAAGCTTAAGACTCCTGGGGATGATTTTAGCTCAGAAACGATAGCAGTCGTCAGAGGGTATATCGTAATGCAGGATATCGTACACTACCGCAATATATACCCGTCCAATTACCTCTTATCGTGGTATGGATCTCTTGGTTAACGTACTGACCTCCATATTATTGAGAGAAACCTTACAGGTGAATGGTATGCCCAAGATACGTGTTAAATCGGGCCAACAACGTTGGTCGAAAAACGCTGATTTTTCGTTGACGATAACGCCAGGCCACATCATACCCGCGTTGTTCAAAATGCAATTAGAGAAGAAGAAATTAATCATCTACTTCTTCCACAAGTTTCACCTGATTCCAATGTAATTGACCACGTATGTATGGATATCTCTATTCATTTTTTAATAGTTTGTTTGAACAATCGAAACAAGGAAAGTACTGACTGTATTTTTCATTTTCTAGTAAGTAGAGAATGCTGTGATGAGTCTAAATACACGAATAACTTTCAGTAGTCGAAATTGGTACTCTTTTCGATGCTTGTGGTTTTTAGTGGTCGAAGAAAGTTGTTTACTGTGGCTTAACGAGAACAGTGATAGAAGTCACAGCGACTGAAGGGTTAATGTGTCAGTTGCTGAGGAAGGACTTTGTGTGTTAAAGAAAGATCGATTTGAGTAAAAAATGTCTGCACTGCCCATTAGTGTTCGACCGCTACTGCTAAAAGTGGTCTAAAATGAATTGTTAATTGAATAACATGCATTTCTAAAATTTTCGTTTATAGCTACAAGTTGTATCATTATTAAAATGGTTGTTTTGAAGTGCTCTTCGAAGGAACTTAAAATTGTCTTGTTTTTCAAAATTGCACATTAAGCTTGTAATATAACCAACTGTGCATAAAAAAGTTTTCTGTTTTCCATATTTTTTCAAAACATTTCAAAGAAGGAAGTTCAGATCGCTCTCTCCCTCTTTCGTATATTTTGTCTTGAAACAATCTATGTATGTTTGTGTTATGGATTACAGAACATTTAAGTCCTTTGAATTTCTTGTTGTATAAATTACTATGTATTCGTTTTTAGTTAACATACAAGAACTCGTTAATAGGTAAAATTTAATTTCAGTGCTCGCTGTCATCATATCAGCGAGATAGAACGGGGCAAGGAAAGTCCATTACATGAATCCTACCTTGTTTAATTTCGAAAGCAATTAAACCTCGGTCAATTATCCTGAGGGTGTATTTAAGTCAACATTACATGTGCCGGTAGTAAAAAAATAATAATTCCTTTTGGATTCGGATCGTGACAAAGAATTCGTTTTTACTTACCACGCTCGGGAGGGTGTAATCGTGTTCGTCGGGTTCCGGAGCAGACAAGTGGTCTGCAAAAAAAATCTGACGTTAAACATTATCTGGGGTGAGATTAGAGTAATTGTTATGACGGTTGTAATTCGCGTGCGGGCGGGCGCGTGTCGAGCATCGGTCCCGTGCGTGCCGTGATTCGTGTTGGGAATTCCCCGGAAAAGCGACAGAACCGACGATCATCCACCGGGCTAGGCCCGGAGTGTTCATCAGGTGCTAGATGTCTTTAGATAGCAATTGGCACGATGACATCGAGCATAATGGCTGTATTTGCGTACGGGCTCCCCACCGCGCGGAAACACAACGCCAATGAAAACCATCTTTTCCCGTCGCGTCCCGCGCAGTGTTTTCTCTTCATTTCGACATGGCGCGCGCAACATACCGAGCTATTACAGTAAGAAAACAGACATATAAAACTGAGAGCGGGTTAGGGGTTGAGGGACGTAAAAATCAATATCCCCGGGGCTGCTAAATCACGCTTATCAAGAGCACTTTTACCCCCCGGAACCCGCGGCCAACAGAATACAACCCCCTCCCCACCTCACTACAAAACATTCAATTTGAACGTCAAGTTAAAACGAAATGGATTTTGCAGCAGGCCGAGAGAATGAGATTTAGATTTCAAATTTCATTTCAATAGAGCTGTGAATGTTTCTGACTGGAATGGGGGTGTTTATAGTCCTCCCTTACGGAGGCCGGCCACAACCGCGGAACAGGTACACGATCCAGACAGATCTCCGACAATACTACTACGAATGGAAACCGCAAAAAATCGATATCCTCTTGCCTACACTATGGGGAAGACCCCGTCTTCTTAAGGAAGTGAAATTACACCGTCAGCTTAAAAGTTCATTGCGAATTCAACCGTGTGATCTTTTATTATGGGATTACACCAGAACGCCCGGATTTATACAAATGCAGCTCATGCATAAAATTGCCGGAGATATTGTAACAATTTGTATGATAATGGCAAGAAATTTATAAATAGCAAATAATCATATCATTAAATAAATATGTATATTCGCCAAATAAATATGTATTTTCGCCAATCTCTCTCATGATAAGAATAAAACTGGCAACACAACAGCAATAACAATTTGCAGAAAGAATGTAAATACGATAAATTTTTATAACACATTAAGATAATCCAGAACCTTTTTTTGTAATTAATTACCATAATAATGACAGATAAGTAATACATACAGTGTGTCCCAAAAAGTTTTATACAAATGGAGAAAAAGTTTATCTTACATTTCACAAAAAAAACTACTCTTTATAAAAAGCTCTGCATGACTTGTAGATCCATAATCAGGTACAAAATTTTTAAAAAATTGGCTGGAATACAGGGAAAATAAAAAATAATGATTTGGACGGAGAGCAAAATACGTTCAAACTGTAGTGGAGAGCAAAATGTTCATTGAAATTGTGATTAAATAGCAAAAAAATATGCACACTTGTAGATTATTGATATTCCCAGATAAAAATTAAAAAATAAACACTTCAGCAATTGTCGGTAATCCCGCGAATGTAGCGAGCCCGATTGTGAGGTTATGTAAATACATTATTTTTATGATGAAAAGAAATTACTTGCCTGACACGCAGAAATAAAAAGGAAGGTATTCCTTCGATAATCGTAAAAAAAAATGATAAAATTCAATGGTTGTCAACTCTGCTTTTAATTTTAGTTTAATTTACTAGTTTAATTTACTGCCGACAGATGGTGCTGTTTATTTTTTTGTTTGTTTAGTAGGTTTGTTCCAGCAGCAATTTCTGGCTAGTCCAAAACCGTCGAAAGCGTGCGTTCATCAAAGTTGTGTATTTGATTGCGCTGTTAAAATCGATCATTTCTTCGATGAGCAACTAATTCTGACGGTTGCGAAACTGCTGTTGAAAATTCGTTCTTTTTTACGTCGATAGATGGCGCACTTTCTTTGTGATTCATGCAATTAATAATATACTCTAGTGCAATCGTAAGATAACAGATGGCGCTTTTTATTTATTTAGGATAAGTATCTGGTATCTGTTAAATAGTGCTTTTTATTTTAAAAATTGAAATTGTGTGTATCGGGAAAAAAATCTTTTGCATGTCTAGAGATGGTGCGCCTTTTTCAATTACTCTTTAAATAGAGAGAATTTATACCGCAGCGCAGGCATAAAATTAAATCAAAATTTCGTGGCATTCTTTCCTCGGTTCTCAACCGAACTTTTAGTTCACATTATGCGTCGACAGATGGCGCTCCTCAGTTACTTAAAATCAATATCTATGAAATGGTGCTTTTTTATTTTATTTTATTTTTATTGAAACTTTGTAAGATGTATTGGATTTTTTTCTTTTGGATAAAAATATACATATTTTTTAAAGTTTTAATTCTTTTGCATGTCGATAGATGGCGCGATTTTTTCAATTCTTCTTTAAATACAGAATTTACTCCATCAATAGGACAATGCAGGACAAGTAATTTATTATTATTTGTTTTAAGACCGAATTTCTTCATTTATGAAAAAAAAAATTATTTCGCAACTTACTAATCTATTATGTATAAAAAAATTGTGAAAAATAACAATTACATATTTCTTTTTTATGTCGATAGATGATGATGCATTTTCTTTGAGATTGTTTCTTCAATAATCGGTAAAAAAAATTACAAAATGCAACCGTTCTCAACCCAGCTTTTGGTTTACATTACGCGCCTACAGATGGCGCTCCTTATTTATTTTAAAATAGGGTAATTTAAGATATGTTTATGAATATATTTTTTGATAGAAAATATATTTTTGAAAGTTTTAGTTTTTTTGCATGTCGATAGATGGCATGATTTGTTCAATATCGTTCTTTACATACAGAATTTATTCCATCAATAGGAAATTGTAGGACAAGTAATTTATTATTATTTAACGCTTTCTTCATTCATAAAAAATTAAATTCACAGTAATTGTGTTATCAATTTTTATCTGGGAATATCAATAATCTACAAGTGTGCATAATTTTTTGCTATTTAATCACACTTTCATTGAACATTTTGCTCTCCACTACAGTTTGAACGTATTTTGCTCCCCGTCCAAATCATTATTTTTTATTTTCCCTGTATTCCAGCCAATTTTAAAAAAAAATTGTACCTGATTATGGATCTACAAGTCATGCAGAGCTTTTTATAAACAATAGTTTTTTTTGTGAAATGTAAGATAAACTTTTTCTCCATTTGTATAAAACTTTTTGGGACACACTGTATATAAAATGTTACTCCTGGACCAAGGCATTTGGCACACGCAAAGATCAATTAAATACGATCAAAAAAGGATACGAAACAACCGAAAAGGACCTAAAATCCTTTAAAAATAACTAAATTTCTATGCACCCCAAAAGTATCCAAATATCTATAGACCACCAAAAAACACAGTGCGACAAAAAAAAATTTTAATTTGCAAACCCAAATCAGACTATCTGATGTGATTTCGGAGGCTTCCAATTTATCAAAAATGTTTGTCGTTAAACCATAGCACGTCAATTTTTTTTTGTAGATCAAATCTAAATTAGCTTATTTCAAGCTGTTTTCGAAGCTTTATTAAAAATTTAAATGCCGTAGTTACAGCAACAGAAGTCACCAGTTGGGTGCATACTTTAGTAAAATTTTCCGAGGAAGACGATGGACCCATTCCCACATCCCTCATATTTACCGAAAACCCCATTTCGGGAAAAACAACTCCAAAAATAGCGAAAATTTCCAAAGAGGGGTTTGGAAGTGATTTGGGGGCTCGGGAGTGTGTCCAATGTGTTCCTGGGAAAATTTAGCTATGGTATAGCTTATAAAAAGTAATACATGCCTTGAAGATTTTTAACGAAATTTCATTGGAAAGGGCTGAAAACACACTAGTATTTTTTTGCCAATATTATTTAAGAAAAATAAAACGAACACGTTTTTATTATTTTATTATGTTGGTTATCATTTAATTCCAAGACCCAAGACAAATCGGCATCGGCATCGTTATTTTTATAAATGATAAAAAATTTCGGCAGAAGAAATCATTTAAAAGGACGTATACAAGGCTAGTCAAACGTTCAACACTCATTTTAAAAACTCCCAAAGCGTTTGCTTGAGAGACATCATAGGGAAAAGCAATTAATAAAATCCGGAATAACAGGAAGAGAAAAAGAAGTTACGAAAAGAAATCATCAAGGGAGTAGCAGTTTCTCTTAAGTAGATATAATTTTAATTCTCTCTTGAAGAAATTGACATTAGCGACTTTTTTAATATTTATAGGCAGGGCATTGAAAAATTTGCAGCAATTAAAAAAAGCACCCTTTTGGTAAAGCGAGGTAGAGTGAGAGCTTGGTCTGAGATTATGCTTATGCCTAGTTGGATAGGAGTGAGTGGCAGAATTTTGCTTGAAAAGGTCAGGATGTTTGTAAGCAAAACAGCAGAGTTCGTATATGTATGTGGAATAAACCGTTAATATCTTAAGTTCAATGAAAGATTGTCTACAGGATTCACGTCGTTTTAGATTGGCCAAAATGCGAATCGCATATTTTTGTAGAATAAAGACTCTATCTATATGTCTACTAGAACCCCAATGTATAATTCCATATCTCATATAAGAATGTACATTAGCAAAATATAAAGTGCGAATCGTAGTTTGATTACAATGACTAGTTAGTAGTCTCAAAGCAAAGCAGGAACTGCTTAGCTTAGAGCAGAGAGAATTTATATGAGAGAACCATTGTAAGTGACAGTCCAAATTCAAACCAAGGAGCTTAATTTCATCAGAAAGAGGAACCTTCATATTATGCATACTATTTGAGATATAGTCATTAGGTAAAGTTGTCCTAGCATTTCTGAAAAAGACTAGGGATGTTTTATCATTGTTAATGCATAATTTATTTTTTGGCATCCAAAGTTTTATTCTGTTAAATATATCAAGGGCAGCCTGAGCCGCGTTAGTGAAATTATTTCCTGTTACCAGTATATTAGTATCGTCTGCATAGCAGACTAAAGAGCAATCAAAATCTCGCAGGTAGTATCGCAGGTCATTAACAAAAATAATAAATAGAGTGGGTCCAAGAATGGAACCTTGAGGAACATTTTCGATTTCAGAGATATTATTATTAATTTTGACTCTTTGTTTGCGGTTAGTTAAATAAGAAGTGAGTAGAAGTAGAAAATTTCCTCTAATACCATATCTGAACAGTTTTTCCAATAGTAGTTTGTGGTCAACACAATCGAAGGCTTTCGTGAGGTCAATGAAAAGCCCAAGTGCAGATTTGTTTTTGGTCCAGCGTATTAATAACTTTATCAATAAAATGAAAAAGAGCCGATTCTGTATCTTTATGCCTAATAAAGCCATGTTGAAAGTCAAGAAAGGTGTTATTTCTTTTTGAGAAAATGAATTAACCTAGCATTGATAATAGATTCGAAGATCCTTGCGAAGGAAGTTAAGATACTAATGTGTCTATAGTTTGATATCAAATTGATATCTCCCTTTTTATGTAATGGTTTGATTAGCCCAATCTTCAAACGATCAGGAAAGTCACCAGTGTGAAGAGACAAATTTATAATATGTGTCAAAGGTTTAACAATAAAAAATTTGCAGGATTTAATAAGTGAATTGGAAACTTCATCATCACCAATAGACAAGGAATTCTTTAAATTGTTAATTGCCAATAAGACTTCGTTCTCAGAGACAGCGGAAGAGAAAAAAGACTGACTTTGCTTAGGGACGTTGGCAACAAGAAAGTCAGAGTCAGGGGATTCATTATTAAAAACTAAAGTATTTTCAGCAATAGAGGAGAAAAAATTATTAAATTTATTAACTAAGACATGGTCAGGAATTAAAGATCCTTCCTCTTTCAGCGAACATACTGCTACTTTGATATCACTTCCGGTTTAACCGGAAATGACATTCATTTTGTTATTTTAAATGGAACACCCCGCATATTTTTCCATGTTTCGATAATACTCTTCAAGAACTTTTCGAAAAGTACCCACCTATCGAAAAATGTGTTTAAGAAAAATGAAATGAATACATATTCTTCTTTGAATAATTTTATTTGCGTTGATCGTCGCTTAAATCTAAAAGCCAACACAAATCGGCAAGCATAGCGTCTATTCTTTTCCCATTATAACGCTCCTCAAAAGGTAGTGTTACTTGGTGAAAACGTTCATCGATTCAGTAGCCTGTTGGCGTAAAAAATAATCGATATGATGATGCAAAATATGAATCTTTTACGACATGTGAACATTAATACATATTTTCATTTTTAAAGTTGGTTTTTGTCCGATCACAAAATCTTCAAACCGGACACTAAACGACGGCGAAACGTTAAGTGTTTTGTGCGCTATTAATTAATATTTTCAAAAGAACCCATCATATTATCCACTAATTCACATGCATTTTCAACACGATTTTTTCCTAACACTTTTTCATTCACAGCCTTGATTGCTTGCCATGCTTTCAACTCGTTCCTATTGAGTTTTGCGTCAAATTCCTCATCTTTTTCTATTCGTCTGATATCTGGCCCATTAAGCATGCCTGAAAATTACATAAGCGTATCTTAAATTTACAAATGATAAATAATTTCGATAAAAGAACTTTTTAAAAGGACATATACGGGTTTTTTGACTCGCCAGCACAAATTCAGGGGATGAATCTATGTATGTACAGTCAGTAAGGATTAAGAAAACTATCCCCACTGGATGTAAACTGCTGTTTATTGAAATGTACCAACAGTTGTTGGTCGTCATATTTTGACAATTTATTTATTGAATGTGTTCGTTATATGTTATCAAAATCTCTAAATTTATATTCGCGGAGTATGTTGACATGCACTTAGTTTTTGATGATTGTCTAGTAAATGCGAAAGGAGCGATTTTTTCCAATTTTTTTTATACTGGGCCTTAGGTTCACCCAATCGGAAACAAAAATTATCCATAACTCAATGACATAGATCTAATGTAATTTTTCGCATTTCATTGCCAATTTTTTCTTTCAATGCGATCAGTGTCTGGAATATCTACGTATGCACCTTCGATATGAGGTGACCCCGTAGCAATAAATCCGCAGTCGTCAAATTCAAGATTTTGGGAGGCCAATTGAAGCCTCCTCGCTTTGAGAGAAAAAAAAACCCTCTAATCACTTCCACTGATAAATTGGCGGTGGTTCATCCTGTTGGAACTAAGCATCTCAGTTATAACTATCAAAATGGTCCAACTGTAATCGAAGAAAATCGTCGGTGACGGTATTTGCTCTATCGTTCCCATCCTCAAAAAATTATGGACCAATGAAGCCAGATGGAGACATTGCGGCCCATACAATATTTTGAGTCTGAGTAACGGTTTATGATCCAATACAAACAATCTTGCAAATGAAAATGTGCCTCACACTAAACAAAACATTATTGAAAATTGCAATATTTTCTTCCATCTCCTGCTTGCATTGGTAGATGCGTGAATCAGTTGAAACTTATAAGGATAACAGAGAATGGTATGCACTAGTTTTTGAACAAGCAGCCACTGAAAACGAAATCTGCACTAAAAATTCCAAATCATTTCTAAGAGAGTAAACACAAACCACATATTGCAAAAATTAAATCACGCAATAAATTCATAGCTTTAAAACTTACGCTTAAATACCAATAAAAGTAACGTCGAGCTTTTATGATCACTTAAATGGGATTTCAGCATTAAAACCTTCCAATTTAATTTGTGTAGGAATTAATCGAAATTTGAGTTTAGATTTACTTACTACACAAACTATCGTCTGAAATGTACGACAACAATAAACTTAACGACTTGTTTCCAATTGACAAATCTGAGTAAATATTATTTAATTAATTTATTAACGAGACACTTTTCGCAGTTCTTCGATAATAATAGTAAAATAAAAACAAACTAAGAAGTATTTCATTCAAGAGGTAATAATATTGTAGATAAAACACGACGTTTGAAACTTAGACAGGTCTTGGTAAGGACATTTTAATGGATTATATGAAATAATGTGATCATTGAGAAGAGAAGTTTTCAAACATGGCGGCCTCGTTCAATACTTCAGTTCCATAAAATGTGTAAGTATAAATCTCGATGACAAAAACATGAGTACATAATATTCCATCTGCTTCATACGCAGTCAGATAATAGAATATCAATCGTTGCCTATAAAATACAACACATGGTAAGGATAAGAAGAAAAAGACAAATAATATCCAACGATGGTTTGCACGACCTCTTCGCCGATATATCAAAATTCAATCACACAATTTTTCCTGTTCGCGAAGTTTTGCATGAATTTTTCTATTCGATTTTTGTAAAACGCAAATCTATGTTTATACAAGAGCTTATTTGCGGGGTGGAACTTGCTGATTTACGAGGGGGTGAGGAAATACTCGAACCCACTCAAAGCATTAGCAACTTTGGCAATATTTTATCTACTTAAGCTAACTTGTTTACTTTTATTCCGATACACAAGAAATTTCATTCTTAACTGAACAGAGAGCTCTGTAATATTTCATAAAATAAGAAAACGCAATCTCGACGAAATTTATTAAAATTCCAGAGCGGAAATCACACACAAATAATATTGTCGTTTATGTTTACGAATGCTTTCAAAGAACGACTTATTTCGAAATGTATTTATTTCTTTTCTTTGAACTAAATGTAACTCGCATATATTGAATTTTTAGTTGTTCATGTTAACAATACACCAATAGTAAAAACTTCAAAGGAAACGAACCATTGTTTCGCATTTTTATATACGCATATCTATATGATCTCTTTATGAAAGGTTGTTCTTACATATATGACACATCAGAAATAAGAATAACGTAATTTTATAATTTCTTGTTAGTAAGTTTAGATAGATAATTAATTTCCTACTTCCGGAGATTAATTAAAAATGATTTAACGGGGCATTCACTTTTGAGATCATTAAAAACATTGAGTTTCAAGAACAGTTCATTTGCAAATTTTATATGAATTATTAGAAATTCATTTTATGTATATTTATGTCCATCACGTTCTCGAATGTACATTTATTACGTATACACTAACATCAACTTCATTAACATCATTGAATCTAAGGATAATTCAATTCTCATGAATATATATATATGTATAATTAATCAATTTTAAATTCTAAGGAAGTCGCCGTACTTTGAACTGAAAAATTATTTTGCAGAAACATTTTTATGTTGTTGATTAATCAGATTGGGATTTATTTGGATCCAACATGAAATAAATAAACAACTACACAAAAATCAAACAAAATAAATTAATTAACTAATTTAAATAATATAATTTTTTGCATTGTACATGTAGGCAGAGAATCAAACGATTTTTTTAAGTCGGCCTGGCTTTTGTAATTTTATATACACACATCTACAGAGTGTAATCGATTAGTAATGGAAACAATTTCGAAAATTAATATTAGTTTTGAAAATTACGAAAAAAAGCAGCTTTACAACATTTGCTAGTTTCACCAACCGCAACCGTGCAATAAATTCAAACATCAATTTTCACATGATTTTTTTAAACGCAAATTTTACATTTTGAAATTATTTTTGTTTAGACAAAAGTAAAATATCTCTCGATTCGATATATTCAAACAAATTCGGCATGCCCGTTGAATTAAAAGAAGAGATTAAGAATTCATTTACATTTTCGTCGTGTAGCTGCCTGCCACAAGGCTCGTTTTGTCCGGGTGTTATTACATTTTGAAGCGATCGAACGATTTCGAATTCCACTTAATATTCCCGACTGAAGTTAATGAAAATATTTAATGACCTATTTAATCTGGCTAATGAAATTCCTACGGACGGAAAAAAGGACGAAAAGAAAGAGCGCGCAGTAAATCAACTTTATCTTAATATTCGAAATGATTGCTCGTTATGAATCGGCCGTAACATCGGGTATACACATACAATCACATATTGTGAGTGTCTTATCTGCCATTAAAGAGAAGAATTCCGTGGCCCGCACAAATTCGAACAAAAACGATAAAAACCTGAGTTACTGCAAATTGACGCGCCAATCGAACGTAACTCGTAACCGAATGTAATGTAGTTCTTTCGAATCATGTTTTGCATTTTGTTCCAAAGTTATATCTGATACTCTTGCAATATTTCATGTACGAGCATTTTGTCTGGATGTTATACTTGACTGTAATATCCAAGAATTTAATATTTAAATGAAATACGTAAGTTATTGCATTCTGAATTTCTATGAGCATATCGGAGACGTATGCATATATTCTTCCTTTCTTAATCTCGAAATGCGTTCGCCGTTATTGAGTACCGTCAAATTTTCTGACGTTACGTTTCACAGTCAAAAGAAAAAAGAAAACGAAACTACTCTGCCGTGAATCATAAAATACACGATGATTCATACGAAACGGTTTCGAAATACAATATAACCTTCTAGGATATTAAGTGCGAAACTATGAAATCATTTCAATTAAGCGTTTGATTGATATTAATGCCACTACATCATCCTTGCTTCAAAGGCATTCGTTTTAAATTAATTTTCAATTGAAATACTAAAACAAATAACACTTTCTGATTTAATTGTTTCTATAAAATAACTGATCATTAAATTCAAGGAAGCAACCAGATGAAGATGAATTCACAACAAATTAGAATAAAAATAGAATAAAAGTGTTTACTTGAGATCACAGAAAAAAGGCTATGGTAAAAGTAAAAGGTCTAAAAGGACAAGTGGAAGTGAAAGTAGTTAATTTAGTAGAGATTAGCAATCTTTTCAGAAAGTAAAAAAACGATTTGTAAAAGAAATTAAAACAAGCTCGCACGATAAAAAATATGTAACCATAACAAAATTGAAAAATGTTAACCTCTAATTAGATGTTTAAAACCCGCCTCAATGTTTGATTATTTTCGAACTTCACTCTTTTAACGTTTGATTAAGGATAAACACAAAAATTTTGATATCTTAGCAGCACCGATATATTACACAGTTCAACACAATTTCAGAATTCTATCAATAATCAACGATGAGAAGGTTAGAAAAATAACATAACATTTCTTTATAGTAAGTATTCACTCTCATTGAAGACACAGAGGTATTATAGCACATAAATTTGGACACGTGACATCATCATTCAGTGATTTAAATTCGTTTGCGTATAAGTGATTCTCAAATATACTTTTTTTTAGGTGAGACTTTCCAACCTATTCCATTCTAGACGGTATTTTATTTTACGTTTTAGGGTATGCGATTGAAAACACAAACAACTTTTCATTAAATTACTTGTTTTTGAAATTAGAAAATATTGAATTTTTTTTAAAATAATACTCCTAATTAATTATGTGTTTGACTTCGGCTTAACTTTATGCGGAAAAATGAAGAAATCGAAAAAGGTTAACTAAAGAAATAATTTCTCGTCGTGGAGAGAAAAATGTTAAGGATAATGTACAGAAGAAGTTAGTAAAATACTGAAATAAAGAAGTACAAACTAAACGGGAAAAACTACACATTAAACTTAAGTTAAGAAAATATAGAAAAGAAGACGAAAGAAATAATACACTGACACGTAGCACTTACACAGTTTGTCAGTCTTACTTCCAAAACGGTAAGACATTTGGCCCGTATTCTCATCTTAAGATTAAGGACGGGTTTAACTAAGCCGTGATTACAATAAACAAGAAACGATATAGCTCTATGTCAATTTAATGTGTAAGAAAGTGACGGACGAGTGTTGCCATGGGAGATAAACACGTTATCAAATTAATCAATTAATACGGGCCATTGTGATTACACAAACAACCTGGACGGCATGTCTTAGCTTAAGTGAAAAGTATGTCATTGCACTCCTTCATGCTGCTTTAGAGTAAAGCTAAGACATACCGTCCAAATTCCATGGCAAGAGTTGATAAAAAATGATCCGGTATAATTGTATCACAGATGTTATTATAATCTTAATGACTCCTAGAAATCGAAAAATATTTCGAAGAAAAACTTCAAGACCCCAATTCTCAGATAAATCAGGCCAATGATAAATAAGTTGCATAAACATGTGAAAGTATTTATTCACAATCTTTTAAGAGTAAATAATGTCGTTCTTTCTTCTAATTATTATAGTTGTAATCGTCATACTGTTTCGTTTCAAAAAATTAAAAAGAAATATTTAAACGTTTGGTACTAAAAAGTAGGAAATAATTCTAAGGAGAAAAAAATCAGTGTCATTCACTTAACATAAGGGATTGTAAGACACATTTTATAAATAATTATAGCTATTTACTAATCCATTAGAGATCTAATTTCTGATGAAATTAAGAAACCGATACAAGCGAGCAAAAAGAGATACAGAAATACCAGGCACTTAAGAAATTGCGTTTTAAACAGTTTCTATAGTGTTACAACACCATTAATTACACGTGCTTTTTATTTAATTGAATGTCAGATTTATTAATTGTAATTTATTGATATTTGAGAACATATCCGAGTGTTACAAAATAACCAGATTATTGAGTAAATGGTCCGTAATACGCGCGGTGTTGCATTGCATAAACCTTTTTTTAAAGCGGTATTAAATATTTTGTCTTGCACGTTGTTACGGATATATTCACGTAAAGTAGCAAAAATTGAAATGTAAGTGCATGGATGGGGTGGCGTTGCTTTTTACGGGGTATATGTAATGCGTACTTTGTATTCTGAACGAACCCGTCCCCAAATGGGAAAATATTATTTTCTTACATCACTTTCTGGGTAATAAGATGTCTCTATTCCTGACGTATGGTATGTATGTAGTATGTTTGTTCTCTTGACGTTGCCATTTCGTTCACTTTAATTAATGCCTAACTTTCTGTTCTTTTTGATTGGTTATTGTAATTTATCCTTTGTTCAAAACACGCCAAGTAATGACATCATTTCTTAAGTAGAACGATTGTGTTTTAAATCGTTTAATAACAACTTTCCAAGTCAACCGGTTCTTAATAATATACACTCGTGGCATTTTTATATTTTGTAACGTAATAACATTTTCAATAATTTTTTTTCCACGTATCCTTAGCGCTTTAGTTATTTACGGGGAACGTGGATAAAAATAAACGACGTCTGCATTAAATTTTTAACTTTATTATTATGGCACGGAATTATAATTGAGGATTATAATGTCAAATTAATGTTTTCCTTTTTTAATATTTATCTTGTACATTAATTATGGATTATTAGCGTCAGCGTATTGACTCAAAAATCTATAACATATTTAATAACAGGATCTGAATGTTAAGTTACTTGATTTTTATTTGTACAGCATCGTTCTTTATTATGATACAATGTGACCGTCTCGTTTTAAAAAGATTCTTGAACCTACTTTATACGAGACTATAATTATTTAATTAAAGAAATGGACGAGCAATGAGGCACACATGTTAAATTAAAGTTTCCATCAAAATTGATGTGAATGGTTGAGGAAGTAAATATTTTTTCAGCTCACTAATTACAAAATTCAACGGACGGCTAAAGCCACGAATAATAAAACATTCCTTCACAATTAAGTTCGGGAAAAAATTATTCTCACGTAATATTTAACATCATCCATCACTGTAAATCGACAGTACTTCCAACGTACTTAATTATCGTCACTAATAATAAACAGTTTCTTATTACGTTCTTTTTTACAAATTGCTTTCATGTGTTTTAATTTATTATAATTTTTATTTTTTTTTTAAGTATATGCTATGTATACTGAGAATCAAAAGTAATGTCTTCTCTATTTAATGTAAAATTGTGGCCTAATCTCTTCTGACCATGGACAAGCAAATGAGCAAGCAGATAAACAAACACAAAATAAAAACATTAAATAAAGTGTTTCTTTACCGTTTATATCGCGATTTAAACACAGGAGGACTGAGGACACATTACCTTTAACAAACAATCAAGTGTAAAATTTTTCCTTAGTGAATACACGCATTAATCAATTAATTGTAAAGATAATTACTAAACAAGTTATGATAACATTGCAATTGATGCAAATGAAAGAGGGTCTCTCACATTATTATTTCCGCATCTTATATTTAAAATGAATTGTAAAGACAAATTCCGAACACAATACAAAACGTCGTAATTAATTAGAATTTATGTACATAATAGTATTTTCCTGTTATTTCAAAGGCAAATGTAATTCAGATTCAAACATTGCAATATAAATAATGATTTACGTATTCAGCAGCCCGGAATTTCAAACCCATTTAAAGTACGCACAACTTATTCTATTTACATTACATTATTTCTTGTGCAACTTTGCCAGAACTTCACCAGTATTTTCCAATTTTCCTACTCACCACTCTCCTTCTGCCTCATATGTATTTTTCAATCTTCTACATACCTTTAGATATTAAACAGTCTATCTTATTTTCCCTGCCAAGAAATTTCATTATTCTGTATGATGATATATTTCCATACATTTTGTTCCGGCTCAAACCTTCTTTCTCTCTCTCTCTCTTTCGTACTTTACGTGAGCGATTTCCTCTCTTCTCTTCCTACTTTTCCTTTAAACTTTATTGATATTCCGACGAACACGAAAACATTAAAACGTAAGTGGAAATATAAAAACTTTATTAATTTTCCTGCGGTATAAATCGCATTCGAAACTTTGTAATACGGTAAAAAAATATTTGTAACTAGCAGTGCAGAACGAGTTCAGTCGTTCGTTAACGAAGTATTATGCAGACGTACTTTAATTAGAAAAAGTTTCATTCAATGCAAACATATTTAAAAAATATGTATTTCGTTTTAAAATAAAACTTCCTTTGTAAAGATCGATGCAATTTAATATACACTAGGAAATAGAAAAATTTACGTAAATAAAACTAATTTGATCATGAAAATAGAATTGGAAATGAATACCTCTTTGTTTCATACTTTGTTTAATCTAATCCGAACATCATTTACATTGATTATTAAGGAATGACATAAATATACATATTATATGTATACTTTTTAAAAGAATTTATAAAGAAAAGATTTAATTACAAAATACGAAAATGTTCAAACATTTTCTCCATTAAGTCTTCAAACATTCAAGTTTGTTTAATTCGAAGTTTCGAAATATTAATTAATTTTTAAAACCGCACAAAGCAGACATTAATTTATTTTTAATCAGTAAACAGACGTTTCCGTAACAGGGGTTGTATTCAACTGATAGATTTATGTTTTTATTTATCTTTTAAATGCATATAATTAAGTTCCTTATTCTCCTGCGTCTTCCTATTATGAAACTTTTAATTACGTCAGATTAAGATCTTATCCTTCGATACTTTTAAAGTCCATTTGACAGTTTACAAATCCCTCCGGGCCGATATATTTATATTTCGTGTTTATTTTCCAGTGACTTTCTCCGGTCGGTCCTTCGAATAAAACGAAGTCCGATGTTCCGTGCTGTGGGCTGCTGCTTTTAGGGAAAGGTCACATAAACAATTGAAATGAACATCCCCGAGTTTATAGTTTTTGTGCGGTGCGGGCGAAAATATTTAGGCTTTATTGCGTTTTGTAGTTTATGTCAAAAGATGTCGAACGTCGTAAAATCGATAACAAAGAACAACCATGTCAGTAAAATCTACATGTAGGTCGCCGACCGTTGACTTACTTTTCTTCTTTGGAAGTGCAATAGCCACCATGTTTTCATTATTATGCCGTTACTGGCTCCTGTTATTAATTTAATTATGTTGAGATATTGATGATACTTATTTTGTAATTTTATTTCGTATTGCTGTACGTGGTAGGTTTAATTAAAAACAAAATGATCAATTACTCTAAAGTTGATTAAATTTACAAATATAAGGTATTAATACAAATTGATAAAAATGTGCAGTTTGGTTTGGCCGCTTTACAAATGTTATATGTACACGTATAATCCTAATTAGGATCGAGTAATTCCATCATGAAATTAATTAGACATTAATCCTGCCATCATACTTCATTAAACATGTTTGCCTTAATCAGGTAGTCGCTTTATGAAAATCAATTTAACTCAGTTCTATTTAAAACAAAATCAAGCTAAAAAAATTGGAAAAATTTGAGTAGAAATAAATAATTAAGCATCTTAAATAGCTGTTTATAATTTTTATTTAATTTAATTTTTTTCAATAAAAATATTAATATCGAAAAACCGTTTTCATATGTAACTTTCTAAAACCTATTAGACAACGTCTTATTCCATAAAGTTAGAGTTAAATTATTACAAAAACAATCATTTTAATTGTAAATTTAAATGCCACGCATATATTTAATAAATAAAGGTACTGAACGTTAAGAGAAATAAGTGTTTACGTAATCACAGGCGATTAAACATTTGAAATATTAATTAGAGAAAGTGTAATAAATACTATGCAATGGCATGAAAGTATTTTTATTTGTTATTTATTTAAAAGTGTCCACAAATTTATTATTTTTATTTAAATAATGATGTGAAATCAAGAAAAAAAGACACAAATTACATCAAATTAGAAACTCTCGTACTACCATCAGTTTTAATGGTTGTCTTACTTGAATAATATTTCCCATTGTATTGTATTCTACTATTATAGGAAAAGCAAATTAATTTATTTCCTTAAATTTCTTAATTAAATGTGTACCTTTATTTAAAGTGCACAGTAAAATTGAATTTATCTAATATTCCAATGCCGTTAATATACAGGATGTCTTCTAGCATACGTAGGAGATTAAAAGGGTTGCTAGGAGATAAGTAAAGCTTTTTTCATAATAAACTTTCAATAAAAACTTAATAGCTGGAAAGTTACAGTAAGTTAAAGTTAAATCAATTAACGACCAATGGTTACTAAGTGTAGCACTAAATTACTTTTTAGATTCAAATTTGGGATATCTAATAGTTAGTTGAACAATGTTTTGTTAACCTTCCAGTAGTCGCGCCACTATTTGTAACATATTTAGTCGCGTGGGATATCTTTGTATCCCAGGCATTTATTATAACATTATTTCGATCAATTTCATAGAAATGCTTTCCTGTAACATAAAAATAAGTAATGTATTTTATAATACATAAAGGAAAAGTATAAATTAGCAGATATTAACAAATAAAGAGAACGAGAAACAAATCTGCAAACTCGACCTTTCATATAGACTGACTTAGTGCAAAGCAAATTTTCCATCGTTCTCTTTATGAAGTATGTGACCGTACATGCCTAAATAACATGTGAAAAAATGTTACATACAAAGGCACCTGGAATATTGGCACATCCCTAACAAAAAAAAAATTAATAAAGTGTTGGTGACTCAAGATTCTATACATATTGCAGTGATATCTAGACACTTCCAGATTTTAGCTTTTATTGCAAATTTTCTCTTTCTGACCCCACGTTGGTGAAGCCAATTTTATGCTGTGTTAAGCCCCGGCTTGGATATTTGCTTTATTTTCTTTTGTGTATTAATTTATTGCTCTGTTTTCTCACAGTAATTTGTTTTTTTTTTCTACTTCTATTTTGTTTATTGTTATTCTTATTTGCTTTCTTACTTCGTTGTATACTGCGACGGCCCCTGCTCCGACGATGTAATTTGTAGTGTATCTCGTAAACTGATTCTTGCTCGTACAGTGTATTTGTTATGTGATAAATTTTGGATGTAGATGGCACTCACGAGCCTTCACATTCAAAATTATCTGTGTCACTGCGTGTGTGGGTGAATAAATAAGAAGATATTTCGTAAAATAAAACGGAAAACTACAATTTATTAATTCAATTTCAAAAAGTTGCACAAACAAATTTATATCATAAAGAAGTTCGAAGTTTTAAAGAGGCGAAGTTTATACGTTGGGTCGGTTTTTCACAAAACCACCAATATACCTTACTTATATTAGGTTCCGAAACGCGACCGGGTGCCTTCACCTAAAGTAGCTACACGGCGTCCTCACTTATTCAATTTCCGAACTCTTACTACCTACAGTTTCCTTCTAACATCCGGGCCGTCATGACATTATTAAGTAAATTTTTCTAATTATTATAATTCCAAGCTTAATTTCTATGCATTTACATTTCAAAAATTCTAAATAATTTATTTATAATAAACATGTAATTTTAAGTTGCTTATTTCTAAAAATATTTACATAAACTTAAAATATTCGAAAAAACATTCTGGAATTCAATAGTTTCACAAACAAACCCCCTAAAACACATTTAATACATTACTCTCAATTTACTTTATTACTTACAAAATTATTTCGTTATAAAAATTTAAAAAAATATTACGTGCTGCTCATAAACACCGCAATATGACTCTACCATCATATTAAAAAATGTCTAGTGGGAAGGTCCTGACAACTTCATACATTTGTACCCTACGCGAGCACTCGAGGATTAAGAAGATTAATAAAAAATTAGTAACAAAAGTTAGGGCTATTTAATTTTTTCTTTTAATGTCCACAAACTGCTGTTCATATTGTTGAGAGCCGCTGACTAATTAAAATATAACTAGAAAACAAGTTGTAGAAATTTAGCCAAATGTCAGTTCCTTTAAGTGTTTAAGTGTCAAAGTTAAGACTCGGTTTCTTAATTACGAATTAACTTTATTCCTATAGTAACAATTATGGAAACGATAGCTCCTATGCATTGAAATGCAGAGTCAACATTTTGAATACTTTCGTGAATGTTTTGGTTTTGATAAATTCAGGGTTAATTTCATGATAAAATTGCATTTTGTAAAATAAGTTTTATTAATTAAAACGATTTCTACGTGCTGCTTTTGCCATTTACTTGAAAACGTGTAAACTATTGCATTATTTAAAATTTTTCCTTATTTAATTTCATCGGTAGTCAATAAGTAGAAGTAAATTTATAAGAAATTTAAATTGCAGTAACTTTCCTGTTATTGATTTTAGAACAAAAGCGAATTAAGAAAGAAAACCTTTATTTTGATCTTCCCTAGCTTCCTTTTAATCTCCTCCATACATTATGAGACACGCTGTATACATTTTTTGAATAATGACAAACCTAGATATAAAATGTACATAAATCAAAATTTATAGTTTCTTAACTTAATAAAAAATTCTTCTTCTTCTTGTGTTAACTATTACTGCTGTTGTTCCAAAATTTTGAAGCAATAAATAATTAATTGATACAGAAATATAACGGGTGTTTTTTTTTTAATTTGGCGGTGATGAGGTGCTTATTGTGAACACAATTTGGAATATTTGTTGTAAATTTTATTTTCTTATTGTCTTTTTTCGTTTGTTAGAACAGATCACATACTTCTCGTCTTTTTTTCGCATGTATCGTATAGATCTCATTCTAGTATTGTCTTTTCGAAAGCAAGGCTAGGTATGGCAAGTTCAAATGTCAAATTAACAACTATAATTTTGATGATGGTTCATAAATAAATTTTATAGCATTATCAAAAATATGCACATATTGTTTGTGTGGATAAATCTCATGCAAGCGAATCCTATATTCCGTTCACGTATTGAAAGTTGATTAAATTTAAAGATAATGTACAAGGGTTCCCTTTATTTATGGCTCGTAGGTGTCCATATTCATTTAAAAAAAGGGGAGCCCCATTAAATTTATTGCTCTAAATAAAAGAGAACAAAAGGAATAATGAAACGAAAAAGCGAGAAAAACAAGCGAAACTTGTTAAATTGCACATTTCAAGTCGAAATTCCTTGCGTTGATGATATGTTGCGATTTTCTCAGTTCATGAGATATATAACATGTCGTCGTATATCATCCGCATATAACTATCCAAGTTTTGTAGGCTCATAAAATCATTTTATGTCCGTTTTTACATATTTACTGCCCATTATTTAATACAACTTTTATTCCTCTTTTTGACACATAAATAAACGTTTTACAACATTCGAACATTGCTGCAGACAGTAACAAAGTGTCAGAAACAAAAAGCTTTTCGAGCTTATTTACTGTTGCTCTTTGCGCACCAGCAATACGCGCACTACGGAATTTTATTATAAACAAACATTTACTCTGTAATTCACTATGGAATATCAACACGAATTTTAAATATTTCAAGTTCCTCGAGAAACAACCTACGCTTGTTTATAAACCGGTAAGATAAAGTGTGCCCCATTAGTCAGGAAAAGAAAGATTAAAAGATGTTGCACGATTTATTTCTGGACTGCTTATAAGTAAAATTAATTTAAATTAATTTCTACACTTTACATATCTGAATTAAAAATAATAATTTTCCAGATTTACGTGGCAATAAATTCATTTTAATCTTTAATTCAAGCCATTCTAGATTTTTATCTTCTAGCTTTATATTTACATGTCATACTTTAGATTATTATAATGAGGGGTAGGACAAAGAAATGTTGCTCATTGGAATTACAATATAATATGAATAGATAAGAAAAACAAAACGCGTTGATTTCGTGATAAACCTTAACATTATAATTAAACTCTACGTATACACGTACGCAGCTGTAATATAAAAAGGTTGCTTTGAAGTTTAATAAATTTTATTTGATGTTCTTTGAGATATTGCTAGTAAAACCTTAAACCTTAAAAATCCGTGATTGTTTCTGTAATAAAAAAACTTCATCCCGTGGAATGATCCATCATGATAAACAGTGATGATTTGATGCATAACTTATTTTAACAACAAATACTTTGTGATATTCCATAATTTTGTGCATTGTCAGTTAACACGCAATAATTTTAGTTTTTATACTTCCTTTAAAAGGATGCATGTCTCTAAGAAAAGTGCAAATGACCTACACAGGTCTAAAAATATATAACAATTTACAGAACCATATTAAGGATAGTCGCAGTCTTAGCAACTTTCAAAAACGTCCTAAAAGATTTCTTAATTCAACGCTGCGTCTACTCCCTTCAAGAATGTCTTTGATATCAGCCGTGTACATGACTGTGTTCTGGTCTTACTTAAGCTTTTAACATTACACTAAATTGTTTTTGACGAACCCTTCATTTTAAGGCTAACACTAATTTTAGTCAATAAATTTTGGTTTTAATACATAGTGAATGTACAATCCTCGCAAATACGAGCCAAATCGTACGAAAAATGTGAAGATCATAATTCTTTTAAAATAGTTTTTGGAATAAATAATGCGCATCTTTTATAGGTATTATGTACCTCTGCCTCCCATATTTCGTCACGTCCTCTTTTTTTAAAATTTAAAATAAAGTTTGTGCGTTGGTATCTTCCGCATTTGTGCTTACTATACAGCTCGCGGATGCTTCCTAAGACCGACCACACATCAACAATCTTATGATGGTGTGTTATAGGCTTACCTATAAAGCGAACACAGTTAATTTATACTTGATGAGGTGCTCGGTAAATACGACCGTAAGTCGTCTGCCTTCCGAATACAGAACGAAACGTAGGTTTGACACTAGCAGATATACGTTTACTGTATATACGTCCAAACTGTATCATGTTTTCTCTTTGTAAAAAAAGCTATGGGTATTATTTCGTTATAAAGGGAGGGATACTCGATAAATTTAATTTTCCAAAGAATATTACTTTTTGATTTAAAACAAGTGTCTCAAACCTTCAATATACTTTATACGATAATAAATTATTATTAATCCGAAACATATTGATGTCACTCTTTCCACCCGCATCATGTCTAACACATTTAATCTCAGATGTGCACTGTCAATGTTATGAAAATCTCATCAATCTCAGAGCTTCGGCTCGCTCATGAATATTTTTTACAAGATAAAGATACGAGCAAGCCAAGTGCGCTTTCCGATGGAGCCCGGCGAACGAAAATAGAAGAGGGAAGTAAATGAAAGAGAAATAACGGAACGTGTCCGCTAAATAATAAAAAAGAGCGCAATTTAAACGAGATGAGTAAAAACGAAATAATATCGCGTACAATTTATCCGACTGCGGATATATTTTATCCGGAACCCTTCTAAAATATTTACGCGCGATCTTATGAGGTGTATATTTTACAGCTATTTAAATTTAATGTGACATTAAAATTAGTAACGTTGCCTGGAATACCTTATGTGGAAAAATTATTGTAATTGGAGTACACGGGAATATTTTAATTTCTTGCTCGTTTCATTTTACTTTTCTGGTATTTTATGTTCAAATTACATCTTTAACTTTAGTAATATATGTTGATTTAAAAAGAAACGAGGAGAAAAGCTACGCTACTAATTTAGAAAATAAAATGTAATCAAACGAGCAACTCAGAACATTTTCCACTTCATTTAGTAAAATAGAAACTTTTTTCTTCAAGAATAATTGCAATTCTTTTTAATTAAAGCCGCGTAAATGTCACAGAAAACCGTTCACTGAAAAACGACAAGCGTAATTGCAATAATTAAAACAGCAATTTAAAACTAATTATACGCATAAATTAATTGTATTATTCGACGTTATTTGGAGCAGATAATTTATTAAATCTCGGTTCTCGTAAATATTATGAAGAAAAAAATCTGCATAAACACACGATCAATCAAAGCTAAAAATAAGCGTTTACATAAAGCATAATTATAGACTTATTAACATAATTTAAAGTAATTACTAAAAGATCTGGAAAGTGAAAAATTTATTTAATTTCTTTTGAAATAGCTGGTGCTAACTAATTGCCCGTCACTATATTAATTCAGCGACTTACGTAATTCAGAGAATATTCATTATTTTTTTATATCGTTTTTCTTCTTATTTGCACACAACGAAATGCTTTTAGAATTTTATTGGAAGTACTTTTACGATTGCTTTTTATCTGCAGGTTTTAATTCGATATAAAATTCATAAAACGAGTTGGAATTACATTCATGTAGGAGCGGGTACAGAGAAAGCTGCTACGTTGTGAAACAGAGTTATAAAGTTTATAAACAAGTCTAACGGTCACGAACTGAAAGTAGTGTAAAATGTAGTACACATATTTATTTTCCTAATATGGGAGTCTTGAAAAATATATCTTACATATTAGATGTCTTAAACAACTTAATGCACGTTTCAAAATTATACAGGATCTGTTAAGTATTTCAGAGCCTATCAGAATATTGAATATTTTAGCATAATTTCACTTATCTTTTAGTGTACATAAAAAAAGATATTCCTTCAAATCACGAAACGAGTTTAAACCCATTAGATATGACAATGTTAGTAGAATTATTTTGATTAAAATCTAATAGACGACGTACAATGTTTAGGTGCTTTGCAACTACATGATTTTAAAAATTTTTGTCTTTTTTATCGTTTGTACAAGTACTTGGCATTTCAATTTGTTGTGTATGTCACATTTTATCTACAAGTGTCAATACCACGGCACGTTTAAAATAAATAAGGAAAAGATAACCAATATATTTTATATCGATCAGCTGTATTCTAGATAAATTTAATAGCGTTTTATGGCTACGACTGACCGAATAGAAAAGAATTCTTAAGAAGGCAGCAGTCAAAGACTAACAAAACTAAGAATCCAAACAAGCTTTTGAAAATTTGGTTTCCTTCTTCAAGATTTTATTGATATATTTTTTTTTATTTACACTATCTGGCCCCAAGGAGTATCGACCGCTTAGGAATTTAGACAATAAATGCTGTTAATTCGAGGTCTGAGGAGATTAAAAAACCTTTATTATTATAGCCTGAGACCGAAATACCTCGAATTAACACCCTTTATCGTTTATAATTAACTATGACATCTCTATTAATACTGCTAATTGAATTTTTCTTGTAAATTTTCACAGTTAAAGGCAAGAAGGAAATAAATAATTATTTACATTATACAGGGTACTGTCACGGATTACAAGAAAAGGTTTAATAAATTCCAGTTAATGAATTACAATGAAATCATGTTACGACAATTACACTGGTCATCACTAATCTTGCCACACGAATTCTGGTAGGTAATCGTGTTTTGACTACCTACTCTCAATATGAGACTGCATTTATTTTTTTTCAATCACCCTCAGTTTTCTTGTGATAAGGTTTTAGGATTATAGCGACAAACGCAAAGGAACAGACACGAAGAAAAAGTAATTAAACTGTTTGTCTCTTTATAAATTCAAGTTGTGTTAGTTTTAATTCATTATTGTGATTGTGTGAATATGTCGAGAAGGTGCTTTAACGATTCTAACCTTTTTTGTTATATTTGTGGTGAACTGACTTTCAAAAAACAAGGGCGAAATTTTACAGATTTTATTTTAAAGATTTATTGCGAGTATTTTGGTTTTTCGGTGGCTCACCAAGACAAAACTTGGGTTCCACATATTCGTTGCATAACGTTTTAGAAAAATCAGCATGGAAATACTTCAAGAACGTGGTTGTAAATTTTTTGGGTAACCAGAAGAGTGACAGTTATAGAGCTTTTATTGGCTTTGGGTTGCAATATGCCGCTTAAGATTCATTTTTTGGACTCACATCTGGACATTTTTCCTGAAAATTTGGGGGCTGTAAGCGATGAGTACGGCGAAAGGTTCCCTCAGGACATTTCAAAGATGGAAAAACGTTATCAGGGCTGGTGGAACCCAAGAATGTTGGCCGACTACTGCTCGACGATCAAAAGGGACCAATCGGAAGCTAAATATTCCAGAAAATCATAAATCATAAGTTTCTAATGTACATTTTTCATATATGTTTTTGGACAACCATGATTTTTTAAAGATATATCATATTTCTTTAGCAAACAAAACTCATGGGTGATAAAAATTTTAAAACTGCTTATTTTTATTCACAACAACCTATATTAATAAAAAACCCAAAAAAAGTTCGTGTGGCACGACGAAGCTTAAATTTTGTTAACGAGTGATTATTACTCTCGTCCAGCACAGTGTGAATCACAGTTTTTATTGCGTAACGAAGTTATCAGCCGGTCCTGAAGAATAAAATCGGTTATTTTTTACGCAAATAAGTATTCGTCAGGAAATCAGCAAGAGTGGTGATATCAGAATTTGCAAGCAATAATGTGCGTCAAGATACCTATAAATTAACTAAAGTAATAGGATCACCTTAAATAGTATTAATTATTTAGTATTTGTTATTTTATTAGTAAATTTTACGAGGATTCTCCAATAAGGGTACTTGTATGGCCTAAATTACACAAGCGTTTTTCCTTCCGTTTTCCCAAGCCATCGATGTGGCTTTATCAGAGTGAGATGTAGTCAAATTTCAACCCCAGAAGGGAGATATAAGAAACACTTCGAAGACCAGATTTGCGGATTGATCTACGCAGACAACAATTGACAGAATTTGAAATCACGAGCTTCACCGTTCCCAACAACAACATCAATAGCCTCTTGCAAACTACGATTGTAGGGTTACAGACGAGGTCATCTATGTACAATATTCGGTTATAGCCCAATTCGCTGCCAATAGAAATGAGGTTGTGCTGAGATTACAATTGGAATTGGAATTAGATTGGAATGCCATTTTCCAGAGGGGACCTAGAGTCGGGAACATTACCAATGCGTACCCTAAACTTACGAATCTGGAGAAAGTCTCTTCAATACACCAAACCTTCAAGATGTGTCAAACGCTTTTTCACAGTGAGGTGCCATCTTCTAAAAAGGGCATCTTGGATGGCATTCTCAAGACTTTAGCTAAACAACAAGCGAGAGAAACAGGGCAATAATTAAAAGCTGTTAGAGAATCCTTTCTCCCTCAGTTAATGGCCTCACCCCAAACAGCAGGCCTTTTTAACACAACATGTTGAAGTACACTCCGCGTCATCTAATTAACCTCAAACAATTTTTTCATTATTTTTCGGCGACAATTGATTTTTATGAGGTAATTTTACCATTACTAACTTTATTAGTTTATTGAAATTACTACTATCTAAAATATCTAGTGAGAATTTGAAGGAATTAATACATTTTGAGGAATGTTTACTAAATTTGACTATTGCATTGCGACAAGTGATTGACCTCAGCTCTAAAATAAAATTAAAAGTGGAACTTAACTATTTTATTTAACAATGCAACTACAATTAATAATGAATATGAGATCCATTCTTATTAATAACTTCAAATATTCTACTTGGCAGTGAACGATACAGTGAATCTAATAACATTTGTGGAATATTGCCCCATGCTTCTTCGATTGCGTTAGTTAAAGCTTCAATGTTATTATACTGTGTCGCCCATCCTCGTAAATCTTACGTACCAACCAGCCCCATAGATTTTCAATAATATTTAAGTCGGGAGAAATGCTAGGCCAGTCCAAAATCTGAATATTTTCTTCCCTAAACCATTCTTGCATGATCCCTGCTCTGTGAAGTGGGGCGAGATCTTGTTGAAATATCCATTCTTCATTTTCCATAATATCACTAATTAGTGGTTTTGCTATGGTAAGAAGTTGTCTGTACATCTGGGCGGTTTGTCTGCCTTGTAAAACCTCTAAATGCACTGGTCCATTAGAAGAGATGGTCCCCCATATCATTACACTTCCTTCTCTATTTTGACGGCGAACTAAATACTTTTTTCTTTTCTTAAATCGTGAAAATTGTAAGAAAAACCATCTGGGCCATCTAAACAAAATCTTTTTTCGTCAGTGAAAATTACTTTTTTCCATTGATCAATCCAGTTCATATTGTTTCTGGCAAAATCTAATTTTGCCTGTTTGTGGCGTGCAGTTAGCAATGGTTTTTTTTGTAAACGACGTCGTTTGAGGTGTTGGCAACTTTTTATTATCCTCTGAATAGTTCTCACATTTGCAGTGCTACCAACAGCGTGCTTTATTTTCCTTGCTGTAAGAGTGGAATTAGAAGCTTCGCGTAGAATGTTGCGCCTTTTCCTTTCGGTAGTTGCCGTTTTCACCCCACCAGCATAGTTTTTCCCATAATTTTCCATATTATTTACCCAATTGTTTACAACTCGAGGACTTCTATTAATTTTTCTTGCAATGTCCCTATTAGAGTAGCCTTCTTCTAATGTTGGATTGATTCGGCCTTTACTTGATGAAAATTTATATCCATATTGATTAATTAATTAAACAAAATGTGTTTAGATGTTCACAGTTTATTACTTAACACATAACAATTGTTTCAGTACACAGTACCTTCGTCAGATGTGAGCTTAAACTAACTAACATAAATGTAAAACAACATGCCTATATGGACTACCTGCTTCAAAAATAACCGACTAAATTCTGTGAAATGTGTGAATGAGAGAAAACAGATGTTTACTAGTAGAATAAATTTAATAAGGGTGAACTATTTGTTTCCGTTTGATCATTTAGCAAAAAGTTAGAATTTTTAAGTTTATTGATTTCCAATGATTCGAGCAAATTTAATCTTTTACCTCTATTTTCTATGTGCATTATTTTGAATTCAAAATTAGAGAGGTGGTTATTGTGTATTAAATGGTTTGCAAAAGTCGAGTCTATTTTATTTTAATGAATGAATTTCTGTGTTCAGTTATACGCTTTGTAAATTATCTTCCTGCTTGACCTATATATACCTTTGGGCACGTATTGCAGAATAACTTATATACTCCTGATTTATTACTGGTTGCCACTTTGTCTTTATTATTTTTGATATATCTTGATATAGTATTGTTAGTTTTGAACGCTACTTGAATGTTTTGTTTCTTTAGAAATTTGTTAATTTTAAGTGTAGGCTGCCCAAGATATGTGATAGTTTAAAATTTATTAGAAATGTTGTATTTTATAATTGGGTAGACATTCGAAATAGCTCTCTGGAATAACTTTTTGGATAAAATATTACGGATAATTAATGGGTTGTAATTATTGTTGTATGCTATTTGTTTTATCACATTTAGTTCTATCTCAAATTTTTTTTTTGTCATTGGAATGCTAATTAATCTATGGATCATACTATTATATGCTGCTATTTTATGTTGGTACGGATGTGTAGAACTGTTGTGTATCGTAATATCTGTGTATGTTTCTTTGCGATAAATTGAAAAGTCAAATTTATTATTGATTCTTTTTATAGTTAAATCTAAGAAGTTAATGCTATTGTTAGTTTCTGTTTCGATTGTAAATTTAATCCTGTTATGTAATGAATTAATGTAATCTAAGAATGTGTTCTGTTGTCTAACTGAAACAATTGTTATGTGTTAAGTAATAAACTGTGAAAATCTAAACACACTTTGTTTAATTAATTAATCAATATAGCCTTCTTCTTTTAAAATTTTAATTTTTCCAATTTCTTCAGCAGTTAGTCTTTTTCCAGCACCCATTTTTACAATTTGACTGATTGTGACTGATGCCTACTAGATATTAAGTTCAATAATGAAAATGACGTTTGTTCGTAATGGTAACTTGATATTTCAGTTTCAAAATTTAAAAGAATATAAGTGAGGTCAACCATTTGTCGCACTTGTATCAGTATTTTTGTGAAAAATATTTATAATGAAAGTTTATAACGTATTATAATATTCTACAATATTTTGTTTAATTTTATTCTGCCTATATTTAAAACCAAGACCCACCCTTATTAAAAAAACTAACAAAAAGTGTAAAATCTGACTAGAGGTTAATCAGTTGTCGCGGAGTGTATGTCAACAATTTAAGGAGAGCCACTTCAAGAAGGTTGTGAAAAGAGAAATATGCAGTCGCTGAGCTAGAGTGATCTGGCTCGAGGTCCAGACTAGCTTCACTAGTTTCTTAGGTTAACTGGAAAGAAGAAGAACAGTTTACAGTTCTGCGAAGGCTTCAGCAATCTGTGCCGGATTTGGTACCGCCATATCAGCGGTCACTCGCAGATTTGGGGTCCCATTACAGCTGCCATAGGTTTCCAAATTTCACCTAGAGTTACTGTAGAGTTATTGGAGGATACATACCGCTCCCTACAGGATCTTTTAGCCTGCAGGATAGCACGACAGCAAGCGGTGCGAAGCCTACAGTTGGCACCGGACGAAAAACGTTAAGTTCTCGTTTTTGTCGCAGAGATAGCTGTCTTATTTTTTCAGACTACCAAGGAATCGATAACCTCTTGGTGTGGGGGATAGAGGAGCCTGCCGTTATATCCAAAGCAGAGTACATCTGTTCAAGATGTTGGTCAGCGTCCTATCTGAATGAAGATCCGGCAATTTAAGTTCTAACTTACATCTTTACTTATCTGCTTGTTGCAACAGCCAACGTTCAGCAGTTCCTTGAAGATTTCTGGCAGTATGTGTCGAAATTATTATAGGAAACTGACCACTTCCATAAAGATCGTTAACAACATCCCAACTGACTAGTACAAGAAGGCAGGGAAAAAGTGTATATCATGAGAAGAAAAACTGCATGACCTTGAATTGAAATACGTGCCCTTTCTAGTATTCTTAAGTCCATATCCGCTGTGTCTACAGGAAACGCCGAGGAATCTGACATACCAAACGTTCTAGTTACTCAAACAACAGTTACAAACAATGACTTTGATGGGGGAGAAGGTAGGAACGACAACGGCTTGAAGGTTTGTGTCCAGAAAAATAGACCGATTCGGGATATCTTCCGTCCTCACGCCTGCTCGCCACTACATCACTTCAGAAGTACTCTAACCCTTCAGATAAAACTCTTCAACCGAAGTAAAATGAGACTCCCACAGAGAAAAGCAGAAGGGGAAGAAATTTGGTAACATCAGTTTCAATTCACATAAACTTTTCCGGCAACCATTGCAAATCCACTGGGCGAGATTATTCATGACTTATTTATTTTTCTCAGACGGCCTTCCTCCCATTCTGTTTTTCTCTCTCGGTGGCATGCTGAAATTGTGGATAACCACATTTCAGGAATCTCAGATTCATCCCGACACTAGCGACTGCTTTCTTTTCTTATCTTTAATAGGAGAAGTAAGGTGGTACCGAAATGGAGACCGTCTCTTTCCACATCTGAAGCCAGAGAAAAGGCTTCCTACTATCCCTAGAGAAGAATGTAAATTAGAAGAAAGGGAAATTATATTTAAAATTGGAAAAGATTTCGCTGACAATCTTTTCAATTTCTAGTGCAACAGTGACTGGCAATTTCGTGGTGGCAGCAATAGAACTATATGTATATGGTTGATTGGAGAGAACAGGTGGCTATAAATAGCTTTGACTCTTCCTTCGCCTCAAAGTATGAAATTTTCTTAGTGGTCTTGAACACCTAAATTGCTACCTCCTCTTTATACTTAGGAGAATTCCTAGAAGTTGATCGGTGTTGACCACTACAATTGACACAGAAAGAGAACCAAACAGTCAGTACCCTCATGTTCCTCAGCTTTGCAGAAACACACATTCAAACTTTGACAAAATACAGACGACTTTCAACTGGAATATCCTACCCATAACTTTTTTTTAAGCAGATTAGTGGCGGATTTCACAAACGTTACTTAAATTTAATCACCCGTTAAAAGTAAACGCTGCAATGGTTACATATGTTGAAGGTATAGGAATGATTATTGTTAATCGATGATTAAAGTTAAGTGACAATCCAGCATAGGAGTGTCACAATGTGTTTGGCAGAGTGAACCATTTCTCTATTCCGTCGGATTTCCGTCAATTTCTTCTGCTATGAGACCCTCCCGAATTTGCTCAAGCGAACAAATAAGAAAATAAGAACAAGTTACAATGCTCTCTAAATCAGCAAAACAAACCGTAATAAATAGCATTGACCTTTTTCATAAGATATTGAGTATCTTATGCAGATAGGAAAGGTAAAAAATAAAAATAATTTGGATTGATTCTATAGGTACTATAAAATATGCACGTTTGTATTTAATTCTAATTTAATAAACGTATACAATGTCTTGATTCATTTAGTTTTTCTGAAGAAGCAATGATTCTTTTATAGAATAAAGTTCTAAAATTCGTTTTAATTGACAAAATTGCATTTAATATTTATGGGCAATTTTGTATGTGCAGTTTATCTTAAAACTAAAGTCGATTGGAAGTTTTATTTGATTGGAACAAATTTTATGTAAAGATTGAAGGCATGTAATAAAACTTGCAACACTTTAAAACACAATATAAATTCAAAGTGACAGAAAATGAAGAAATTCTCGTATATTTATGTGCGTGTTGCTAGGTTATATATTATAAATAACAGTATTGGAATATTTAAGTGACTTCTAAGATATCGACAACATTTTTCGGAAGTTCTAAGCACAAGGAAGGAAACTCATCTTAGAGCAGACAATGCACGGAATGTATAATAAAGAAGACTTTGAGATATGGGATGTTTTACATCAGTTAAATTACATATCGAGTTCGAAAGTACGCGCAGCTTCACTCAAAATATATTAAAATGCTGACTGGGGAAATAACTATTGGATAATTTGAAAACTTTTTTAATAAATCTTCTAAGGTATTATTAATTTCTGTAATTTAGCACAACCGTGAACGTTTTGCTGCGCATATTTCTCGTAAACTTTCTCAGTTTAATAAGCAAAGCAAATTTCAAAATACGTTCGAGGTAAATTAATGTGTAAGTACTACTGTTATTCCGATATCATTTACAAAACAAGTTTTATTTTTGTTTAATTTACTCCATTTTTTTTACGAAGAATGAATAAAATTGAAAGAATTTTCGTATTGCTTGTTTGTAAACATTTGTTTGTTATTAAATTAGCAACTACACATTTAGTATTCTTTAAAAAGAAAATGCCTCATAACAAATCTGTTTCAGCTTAGGACATGCATTTTCAAATCTTTGTTGAAAGGTAGGTATTAACACTAGAAAGAAATATTTTTGTCACGTAATAAATGTACTTCATAACATCAGCAATGTATCACGTAGCAGAATGTGTCAGACAATCAAAAATGAAGAAGAATCAAATAAAGCCACTGCCCTTAGGAGGTGCAACGACATAAAATATTCGGCACATTTGTTTTTCAGTTGATAACGTATCATTTTTTCTATATTTTTCACTTCCTTGTCCTCAACTTACACAACATTGCAGTTTCTGTTAGCACATAAAAAAATATCGCGTTTTTAAAAACATAGCATTACGTGCAACAATAAAACCTCAAACTTTGTTTTTGCGTATGTTCATGTCCATCAAAAATATGTATTTTAAGAAAGCGTATTAATAGACCGATAATAAATACGTGTATTTTCATGTTTCTTGCTTGAGAAAAACAATGCGTCAGTTTCGCTGTCGAAGATTTTCTCAAAATCCTGCCAATAAAAACACGACAGTGCGCCGCCGGATTTTTCGACACAATAAAACTCGATACGCAATCACGCGTGAAATTAAAGTAATTTTCTTATAGAAGATAATGCTTGTTCTAATTTGTGCCCGGAGTGTGTTAGATTACAACAGAATATTAAATTAGTTTGCCCTTATGTACAACCTTCACCTACATTCACCTAATATATTTAAGGTTACGTAATATAACGTATAGCGACTGCGATCTGCTATAAATCACTAAATTTCCTTTGTCTAAAGCATTAAATAATAAATAGGATTTAATCTCGGCGATAACGAGTTTGCTGGAAAGCATACATATTTGTTAAAAGTAACAATCGAGTAAGGAACAGGAAGTTAAATGAACTACGTCAATTTATTGACTATCGATATGTGATTTAAGTGATGTGTTAAATTATAAAACATTTTTTTGCACTTCTCATTGCATTTCTTGTTATAAATAAAAGCGCAATTAGAAAGTTGCTCTTATTTATTTGCTGAGATCCCACTGCACTGTTAGTATTGATACAATGTGGAAACCCTTTTCATCTGGATATTCTTTTCCCCTGAACATTATTTCCCATTGCTTGGACATCTTGATACTTTTGGTTGAGCATATTTGTTTATAGAGACAATTTTCTTTTCCTACTGACGTAAAAATGAGCAAATATAAAATTGAAAAAAAAAATTGTATGTGTGCGAATCGACTATTAACCATTAATGTTTAGAAAATTTGAGAAATCTTCTTTATACTGATGTCCATTACAGAGAAAAAAAAAATCGCAATTGCTGCAACAATCTAGAAAGTAAAAACTGACGAACATACTAAAAATACTTCGTAACTAAAATATTTAACTTTCTCGCCTGAAGAAATCCTTTTAATAACAGTAAAAGTAATGTTCATACTTATTGACTACATATACATTTTAATAATTAACAAGTTAAAATATAACTGAACAAAGAAGTTAGTCATTCTTTTTTCAACGCAGAATAAAAAATTACTTTAAACTGACTACTACAGTTTATGAGAAAAATGAGAACAAACGGCCTATTTAAGAAAATTGCTTAACTGATAGTATAAATTACAGAAATCTGACGAAACAATCGCTACATAAACGTAAAGACTTGTTAATAAATAAGGAAATGATTGTTTGTGCACGTTAGTTTGTATTTGACACAATTACAACTTTTGATCATGTTTTGCTTTCACTGCACTTGCGTAACGACATTTCTAAATAAAGCAATACTTTTACATGTAATAATTTTAAACGTATTCATACAACGGTTATTGCGGTCACAACTGTAATAATATATCTCCTATTGTAAAACGAAATAGAAATTATCTATCTTCTATCAAAGAAAAAAGTGAACAAAAGTAAATAAGCAATAGTAAATCTTACTCGCTTTTTGCTCTTTAAATTTTTCAATTCAAACTGGAAATAGTCTGAAAGCATTTATGTGCGTTTTAAATAAAAAAAGCTTTTTCACCGTTGGCTAAGAATGCTATCTCGTTCTGACATCGTAATAGTTACTATTTTGAGAGGCTTGCTATAAGAAATTATAATACATTTCCATTGCGTGCGTCTAAAAATAAATACTCAAGGTTGGAAAAACAATAGAATTTAAGATGGTATGCATACAGGCCATTAGCAACTTAATTTAATACTTAGCATGCTAATTCAAAGTAGTTTTCGAATTAAGTCAGGCAATTTGTAAATTGTTAAAATGGCTGTTTAGCATTCTTTCAACGTAACTTCTCCATACAACTATTTCATTTATTACTGCGTATTTTTTGGTCTTTATGAATAATTTCCAATGAGTCACTTTAATAAACTCGTCATGTTGTAAATTGTGCGGTAGTAACACAACACGTACTATACCAAACAGTAGGGCAGTGAAACTTGTGGACAAGTGTAGGTTTACCGGATAAATCATTGCGGACGTGTCTACGACCCGCCTTTCAGAATTCCCACGTACTGAATTACGATTCTAACACTATCATGTCTTACATTTCACACCCCTTTTAATATAATTTGTATTATACAACAGGCAAGAATCGAATTAACATTTAATTCCTACTTCAAATTAGATGAGCAAATCGATATAAAATTTGCTTGCGTTGATTCCAACAACATAGGTACCTACTAGCATAAAACAAACGAAAACTAGTTCTAAATGAAATAATAAAATCGTAATTCAAACTTTCATTTTGATGAAGGATGCGCTTGGTAATTGGACTCAGAGACTCATTTCATATGTGGATGATGAAATGAGATTGGCAAGATTGGTTATGAATTGTGCAATTCGCATTGTAAATGGAAAGTACGAAACAATATTTCAGTTTTCAAGACGAGCTGAAGTTTGATGTTTTCAGGTCACTTAATTAGCTTATTCAAAAAAAATCAATCTCTCACAGAGTTATAGAGACCAATCAGACCACAAAATTCGTAAGTCATCAGCAATTAATTCACAGATCTATTTTAACTAATGTTATTCAAATCAATTCATTAAAAGAATCAATCATTTAGGAGTAATTTGAAATTAACCTGATTTAAAATAATATAGTTTTGATTCACTTCCGAGACTTTTACAATCATCTATATGCTGAAGAAAATCATGTATTAAATATCAACAGTTGTCACAACTTTGTAAAAAGAGAGAATTGCAAGTATACAAGAAATTGCGATGAACAGACGAATGTGAAGAAGGCGTTCTCGGTGTTGGCAATAACAGATTATCTTCAAATTTTCTAGTCTATCAGAGCAATAAGAGGGCAATTTTATGTTTATGGTGGTATTTTATGTTTATGGTGGTGCTGTAGGACTATCCTTGATGTCCCTTGGTACCATCCCATCGAGCTTATAAGTTTGAATGGTACATGGAAGGATGGCTAAGATAAATGGTGGCGGAATGCTTCCTGAACCTTTATTTTTTCTTACTAAGACATCATCCCAATAATATTTTCTAAAAATACCTCACTAGGATAAAGACACGAAGGTACATGAACAAATCGAAAATTGCATCTCCATTTGTATTATCTCTGACAATTTTTGGTCTGATCTTTTCATAAGTGTTACTTGGTCTTATTTCACTCCTCCAGACAACTCCAGATGATCTTGAACAACCTTCTTTATAAAAAAACCTCGAATACCTCTACTGCATTAACTGCATTAGTTTAATGCCGCATCCAGACGACATGGTCAACGTCAGCCAATGTTGGTGAATGCCTTGGCAACAAAATTTTTAACCAACGTCGGGCAAGTTTACCATTTGCATATTGCCTGTCCACATGATTGGATTTGCTTGTCGAACTTCAAAGATCAAAAAGTTCGGCCAATGTGTAGCGAATAGCTACCAACAATAGCTTACTCATTTATGTCAATAAAAGAATCAAATTTACTCTTGAATCCTTAACTGTTGCATGCACAAGAAACTTTGAGACGATTTTTCACGTTTATGGTGCAAGGCTCGTTTTACATAAAATTTTGTGTTCTCATTTTAGATTTCTTGACAATACAATTCTAATAACCCCAAGCAGACCCTAAGCAGACCGAAAATTGCAAGAATTTAAAGCACTTTTTAATTTGGATCCGTTTAATATCCGTGCTTAAAAAATTGATATTTTTCATAGTAGCCATGAAATATTTAATATTAATATTTAATTCTTATAAGTACGGATATTAAACGGATCTAAACTAAAAATGCAATTATTGCAATTTTCGATCTCCTTAGGCTAAATTGGGGTTATTAGAATTGCATTACCAAGAAGTCAAAAATGATAACACAAAATTTTATGTAAGAAAAGCCTTGCACCAGAAACGTAAAAAATCGTGTCCAATTTTCTTGTGCATGCAACAGTTAAGAACCCAAGAGTAAATTTAATTCTTCTAAATATTTTTTATGGATATAAATGAGTAAGCTAACTACTCCTAAGAGTTAAACACCAAATGCCCATTTATCGCGTCACATCTTAAACAAAACCGAAAAAATTCAAAATCTTCTTTTTTTCGAGATATTATACCGCAGAAAATTTTGTCTGAGTACCAAGCAATACTCCAATAATTTTGACTCACGTAATAAACTTGCCAATATAATCTTGTGATCTAGTTAAAAAGTTAAAAGAAAAAAAAATAATTTAAATACAAACGGCAGCGTGGGGATTTAAAAACTATATCACGAAATTACAAATGTATTTAGAAAATCCAATTTTCTGACATTTTATTTCACCCTAATATCACTTTACTGGATGAGAAAAGATCATGAATAATGTACCTGCAGATACATACATATTATTTACTAAGCCAATTTCCTTATTTCAAACAGTATTCATGTTTTAATGTGTAAAATTAAAAGTGCTTCAATTCTATGTTAAAAACCGATTAATTAGTAGCGTAGTTGACAATCTCAACATTAGTGTTAATGCGAAATTTGAATTAATTTTTTTTTGCATAGAATGAATCAATCACATGTCTACATAATAAGTTCTTAAAATCTAAATACATACAAAGTTTGATTCCGAAAACTTGGGTCAAGGTAATCAAGCTATGCAAGATCAGTTTTACACTACTCCGCTTTACACTACTCTTTTTCTTGTACAAATTTTCGTTAAATTCCTTGAACAATTTAAACTGTATCAAAAATTCAATAGAATTAAAAATTATCTGAAAAATAGAACGTGTTCTATCTCCAAATCAAGCATTTCTTGTAGAAATTGAACCAAATCTTATACAAGAAATACGGTAGTCTAAAATGGCCTTAGTATTATATTGGTGATAAAAAATAAATACTGTAGTAAACCTTAATTTTATTTTAGTTTTTAAATTTGTTGCAAGGCGGTTTTGATTGCAATTGGTTCTTAATTTTAATAATAATATTTATAACAGTACTTAGTTTCTGTATATGATTGGATTAAAAACTTATTGTGAACTAGATTTAGAATTCTATTTTATATTCATAGTTTATTAAGTTATCTTTCCTTTTCGAGAGTTCAAGTCATATATGACACACATAATTACGTTCTCAGCAGTTCTTTCAGTGATTCAGATTTTACTCATTTATGCTTTATACTAGCAAGACAAATATAGTGTTGAAAATTGAGCTTGTACTAGAGTACATAGATGTTTGGTTCATTTTCTTAAATAATTTAAGTCGTACTGCATCACACAGTAAATTGTAACAAAAATTAGATTGAATTAAAGATTGTCTGAAAAAATAGAACGTGTTCTATATGCATTTCCAAACGGTCAAAAATTTCTTGTTCCAAATATTGTTGCTGAAATTGAATCAAATCTCGTACAAGAAAAGTTGAAACAATATTTGATGACGTTTAGATTACGTGAATCAATCTATATAAAATAACTTAATGTTTTAACTTTTTTCTAAACATATAACATGCGTTCAAACATACGGCCAATTCTCTACTGAAATGTGATTTTTTTTAAAAGATAATTTTAATCTGCTCTGGATGACATATTGATATAAAACCTAAAGCTTAATAAGGCAGTTCACATGCCATTCGGAACATAGTGCAATTATCTTCTTTTTTAATGTCACTTTGTATAAGTAAATATTTTGTGTTTTATCCACAATTTTTCACCAAAATAAAAGTATTGTCATAAATGTATCATGCGTTCAAAAACTCCTACGTTTGAAGTTGGCGTTCGTTTGGTAAAAGTATGTCGATGCTGTAGGTAGTCATAACCAACTTTATTTAACGTTTTGATATAAGAAAGGACATACCTACCGTGTTTCTTGCCCTCAAATCTTGGCCCACTCCAAACGTGGTAGTTTTTGAATGCATCGTACTATAATGTAAAGGGTTGTCATTTCATATTAACTGCATTAGGTAAGTGTTTGTGAATTTAATACAAATAAATTTCAACTTCACAATTTATTCTAACCTTATGTTACCCTACAAAATGGTTTTCCCATTAGAGCAGAAACAATTTACGGTTCAATCTCCTTAACGTTTTTCTAATCTACAATATTGTTTGTAATTAGCGAAAGTTGTGATTACTCTGCACTCTGAGTGCTAATTTTTTGTTAACTGTTTTCTTCTTTTTTAGTTTCATCTCTACAATTCTTATTTTAGTTCATATTCCTCCCAAAATTGCAATTAAAATTAACAAAAGATGATGCAGGTATAAAAAGGAAAAACCATTTTTAGACAAATCTTTTAAGTTTCCAACATTTCCAAGTAGCATACGAACTACGCCAAATCAGGAATTCCAATGCAATTTTTTATAATTGTAAATTTCTGCTTCCCTTTTGAAGTTACTGTTAAAAAAGCACCATATTGAATACATGCTTGTTGATCCACGATGGTCTGCATGTTCCCCGGATTTAATACCAAATGATTTGTTCTTAAAATAAAAAAATTCGGACTCCTTTTCGCGATTTGAATGAGTTGAGAGGTAGAACCATGGAAGAATGGGCAACTATTATTTCTACAATGTTAAACAATGTTCGTAGAAGCTTCTAGGGCAGGTTGTCCGCAAACGGCGAATTATTTGAACATTTCGTGTAGTACCCATTAATTTATAAGTAAATATTTTTCAATACAAATTACGTTTGAAGTCTCTATTTTTCAATAAAAAATTTTAAAAAGTTTGCCTGCTTGATCAACACTGTGGAATATAAAAATATTTGCTTCTTTAATTTTTTCTTTTTTAATTTTGAAATTCCCATTTATTCGAAAAACATACTAAAAATAGTCTTAGCCAATGCATAACACAAAGCTACGTTTTATGCCGTTTAGTGCTTTATGATATATTCGATAGAAGAGCAGGAATTTGCAGTTAAAACAATTACATTGAAATCCCTATGGTGCGTAATCAAAGTGGACACCCGGTATATAATCGTACATTATATAAAATAATAATATCTGTATGATTTGAGTAAAAGTACAAACTCTGAACAGTCTAAAACAGCTTCTTCTTGCACAATTCCTTTTAAGTCATTTTACCATATTTTAAATTACGAAATAGTTTTTAATGTAAAGCAGTCTTTAAAACAGCTGATTGGTTTAAAACAACTTTGTATAGCAACGAAGTAAATAAACAATTCCGCTAGCGAATGACATTGAACAAAAAGTGAATTAAGGCAAACAAAATTCACAAAATTTCCCCAGAAATCTCCAAATTCAGATTATGCAGTTGACATAACTCGAAATAAATATTGATACAATCCAGCTTGGAAAGTAGTTCTTCCTTTATTGACCACATTGTACTTGCTTCTTGAGGTTGTTTCATGCGTTTTATTACTTCTTATATCAACTTCTAACTGAATAGTCCACTCGCAAACTTTCAGTCATTGTTGGATCACAGTTATTAATGCTTGTATTATACGTCAAACTAGGTCAATACAAACTGTGACTGCACATTTATTTGAATACATATTATATTTTATTATAATACGTGTTTAATTTTAAATTTTTGGTCTTAGTAATCATGTACGAAAAAGTTAAGAACCGCTGACACAAGCCTTTTAAATTCATTTCAAAAATAAATTGTCCCTGCGACACGTACGATGAATAATTTAAGGATTATGTGGAGAAAAACATACGGGGCCTAAAATTTGCATCTGAATGGAGAAGTTAATGCGTCGCTCTTACGGAAGGCGGTATTTTTATACTTACGTAAAGTTAACAACGTTCATTTACGTCGTTGGTGTATAACGGACACGTCTGAAGCACGTAATCGCCAAGCGACGGCACGTATAAATGCCCCTGTTAAAACGCTTTGCGAGAAGAAAGTGTCGAATTCGTGTGGTCTAGAGCGTGTGAATTAAAAATGCAGCCTTGAGCACGTCCTTGACATTCGGTTCTTGATAGGAAATAAGGTCAGTGAGTAAGTCGGGTCTCGGGTCAGGGCCTGATCGTTGACCTAGGGGATTCCCCGTTTATCCTGCCATTTTCACCCATTCCATGCCTTCGAGTCACCGCCGTCTGCTCGACGCTCGCCTTCCTGCCTGCCGCCGCCTCGCTATCTGCTCACAACGACTAGAACAGTGTGGGATTTTATCTGGAAGCGGAAAACCCTCAAGTGATCGTTTTAGTATCCTGTTAAAATGCCGCTCTTGTTTCTGTTCTTTGCCTTCGCACAAAAACAGAACGGGGCATTTTCACTCTTCATTCATATTTCCCTTGACCGTTTCTAGTTTACAAACACGCGTCTATTTCCACCTGCCAAAAAAACTCCAAGTCATACATGGCATAATGATGAATTAAAAATCATCATTTTGAGCGTACCCAATGTTTAAGAAATAAAATGGCAGCACAAATTAACTTTCGGCTTACGAAATTATACGACGAACGACTTGGGTGGGCTCAATGACTACGTTATAATTGAGTTTAGTAATAGAATGCACCTTTTTAAGAGATTATAGTTCGTTCAGCCAAAGAAGGTGCAAATCATCTTATAGGAAAAAACATAACAGCTTAAAACGAACACCGAGAATATTGTTCTGTAAATCATTGAAATTTATTAATGATGACTTAAAGTTGTAAAACGTTTATGGGAGCCGTCTTGCTGACTTCCAACTATTTTACCACTGAAGTATTTCAACTTAATCCTTTTTATTTTAATTGCTACTTGCAATCTTCTCGACAGTTATGATTATAAAATATTTATGTAACGTTTATATTTTCACGAGATCATTTTATAGTTTATTTATGTCATTAACTCATAAACTCCTCGATTAGGGGCAGGAATTATGTAATTTACTCACGTGATAATATTGAAAGTCGTTTATTGTCCGAGGAATTTTCCTACAAATAAATTGAAACGGGCATTAAATTTTCATCATGTTTATTACTGACCATTTTTGATGTTATTGGCCTGATATAACCTCTACATGTTACTACACTATTTCTTTGTTAATTTATCTTGTTATGATGTATTGTTATTGCCTAGGATCTTTAAACGCGTTAATTTCGTTCAATATCATAAGTTTGATTGAGGACAAGTCAATAGGCGTCAAAATACTACTGCGAATTATTGTCGAGCATGTTTTCAAGAAGGCCCAGGCATGAAGAACTAGAGTTATGAGACGTAGTAGAAATAACCATCGTCAACGTCTTCTTAATTTAAAAAGACCAACATAATACCCCCAACTTCAGTCAACAGTTTACAGAAAAGGGAAGACCTATCAGCATGAAAACTGCTGACTTTTATTTCTAATCATTTTGAGCTTTCTTTGATTCTTGAGCTCTGGCACGGAAGTACTACATAAGACGATTTTATCCTCGTGAAAAAATTGGGGATGTACAACGGTCGTCGTAGAGAAAAACGTGCTCCCCAAGAGTTATAGTTTAGGATACTATTGCACATGGAAGGAGATATTCTTTAGTATTCATTAGGAGTTATATGATTATCCATCTTTTCCTCCAAGAAGTGCAACCTTCCATCTACTCCATACCTTAGGATAATTTCAACTCCCATTTTTCAACAATATAATGCCCATTAGTACTGCAAAAGTGATCTTACTATTTCAAAACATTACCAGCTAAAATTCCATAAATTTCGTCTTAAATTTGAATCATTTACTATCGTGGATATACCATTATGGAATACTTATTACTAGGTGTTCTATTTTCTATGTACTTCAGTATATGCTAGTATTTCCTTATATGTAAATCTGGTTTTAAAAATGTGAATTGGACACATGTTTGAATTGAGTTCTCGTGTTTTGTAATATACTCTTCTTATTGTATTGTTAAAACTATTTGAATTTGAACATGTTTTTTGAAGATTGAATATGCAGGATTAGATATGCAGGACTAGACGTACAAGGACACAGGTCCAGAAAGCTTTTTACGATGAAACGGGTAAGACAGATGGAGCGTGGCTAATAAGTTTAACTCGGCGGAAGCATATGGGATGTTTCCTTTTGCCACGCATTAACCTTTGAGCGCTAAAAGGACCAATCGACGTGGAAACAGCTTTCCAACACAAAATGAACTATAAAGCAGGTTCTTTGCCAGGCAAATATGATTACAAGCAGTCAATGGCTTCAACATTGTTTATTTCCACTTTGTGTGGTACACAGGGCGGCGTGAGTTTGCTTGCAGTTGCACAGGTTCCGTCACTCTCCCTCGCGCCACTTTTAAATCGGTAGAGCGGGAAGGCGAACATTTGAATAATAACGTAAAACCCGACTCGATTAGTGTTTATATTCCTTCGTAAACAATCTATTTTCTACGTCGACGACCCTCTATAATTAGATTGAATAGTCAATATTATGTGTTTGATCTTAAGTAAGTCTGTTTAGGGGGATCTTACCCCTGAAATTAATTAAACTGGGCCTTTACAAATGACTCCCATTGACGTGTTTCAACTAAATTATTAATCGATAGAATTAGAACTGTTACTATGCTGGTTATTTAATTACTTCCTTTACTATTAAAATAAACTATCGATTTGAGGTCTCCATATAAAATGTGTTCCTAATTCCTTTTATTATTTATGATCACGATAAAATAAAATTACTTCCAATCGATTATTACAAAGAAATGACCATAGAAATGTCTTTATGATGATCACTTTGAAGTGACTTGGCGTTCCTTACATCATTTATTTAGGACTTACGTAGAAGACCTCGAAGAAATTGCATTAGAAAAGAAGAGGGATATAAGAAACGTCACTTGGATTTATGTTAGGTGTATGACGTGTTCTGTGAAATAAGAAACTTTATATCAACCCGTAGCCATTTTTATAGTTCGACATTCTCTGCTTGACTTTGGTGAAAACGTTTATTATAGACTCTAAGAAAAATCAATTCAACACGCAAATGTTATAGAACAGTTTTTGTTTAGTATCAAGCAAATTTTAGGTAAGAATAGTTTTTAATATTTAATAATTTAAGTTATGAAAATTTATTTAAAAAAGAAATCTTGAATCTTTCAATATAATGTATGAATTTGAAGGTGAAATACAATAAACTGCAAAATAGTAAGTTTAATAAATAAATATGATCGTTTGAACTAGAAACAGACACCAACTAAAAAACGCTAATGAAACGAATGAAAATTAATACATGTCTAATTTAAAATTATTTTTAATTAAAACAAAGTCTTACAAGATGCAACTGTATATATGTAAATTTCTGCATTTGTTCTGTAAAATGGAAGAATATTCTGAACTCTACGAGTATGCAATCTTTCATAACGTAGTATACAAACGACTGTAAATTTAAACATGAATATGTTCGTGGGATCTAATTGTATTTAATTTAAATACATAACTCACCATTTAATGAATGTTAACGAGGGCAATGAAATTAATTACATATAAAATTGTAAAAAGCAGTCTTTAATCAATTATGCAACCAATAGAACAGTTCCATTAGTTAATTAGCAAATGTAAAATGCAGAGGCACAGCAGCTCGCTTGCTCATCTTTAATTAATTTGATAATATTCCTTGTTTGCTCACGATTATTGCACATTATACAAAGAAACTTTCACAGTATGCAAAGTAAATTATTAACATTCATAAACGACGAAAGCCTTCAAGTTTTAATGCCCGACTTTATTTCGAATAAAATTTCCATTCGTTTCCTCGTCTTTTTAAACGAAATTGCTTCTTTTTCATCTCCCTGGCGCATGTACAGTTGGATATTGACTGCTCCCGACTTTTTGCATGTATACTGTAAGAATCAAGTTTGGAATATGAAAACGGTAAAATCTGTCAGCTCTGTTCATCATATTGCAATTTTTCCAGCAGCTTTATATCATTTTCATATAAAGTTTTTCAGAGCTGAAATAAATTACTCTCTGACATTACAAGTTTCAAATAAACAGAACATTTTAACTAATCCTCTTTTATTAAAACTTGGCCAACATCAAGGAAACTCATAATCGGATAATAAATTTCACGAACTTTTATTCCTAGCTTGCAGTAAAATGTTTGTATATGCACAGTACTAAAACATAGTAAAACCGCAAATACAGTTTTCAAGTTTCAATTTTATACATACATATAGATGACATTCTAACATGAACGCAATGGACTTAGTAATTCAAGATTATTCAAATAATTTCTATTAAAAAAAAAAAAACTTCATACCATCTTCAAATAACATTCAAATAATATTTCATTCTATTTTGATATGATGACAGTTGATGAATAATAGCTCCGTAATTTCTCCAAAAACAAAACCGTAATACCTACAGTTATACCCTAAATTTTTAGGAATATAAATTTTCAAAACTATGTGGAAATGTATTTTGTCTAATTTCTAAGCTTGACGATAACCGTTAGTCATCGAACAAATGTCAACTGACGCAATTCCGATGTCACAACAAATTTATAGCTACCGTTCAGAGCACCTGCTTGAAAAATCCGAGTACCATTAGCTCCAACGTTAAGAGATTTTATACGGTACTCGTGTATACAACAATTATACTAACTGAACTGAACCTGCTGATTGCAAGTGACAGTTTAAAAATACGAATTGAATAAGTTTCAGTGCGCAGAAATTATAAGCTCGCGGAGAAGCGAAGAAAAAACAAATTACGTTTTAAATCGAGTGCAGTATTTCCTGGAAAACAAAGTTTCTGGTGAACATTTTCTACTTACCCTCTTTCTTTCAGCAGTTAAATATAATATTTCCTTGTTTGACTAAACTGGTCAAGTCCGATATTATAAAATCTGACCTCGCTCTCTAAACTCTACAGTACGTTGTGATTTATCATCCGTTTGCCACAAGATAACAATTGAATGGAATGGCGGTGAAGGCTATTTAGTTCTTCCAGATTAGAATCTTTCCTTTGAATACATCCCTCTTTCAGAGATCAAAAAATAAATTAAAAGATAAATATGCATTCAGGTTTATAATTATTAATCAGGAGAAATATTGAGATTATTCATTCGTTTCAGAGTTGACTATTATAATTTTGCAATAACAGCCAACAATAAAAGGTAGAAACTTGCCTTAATCACCGTAGGTAATTACAGACATATTAAGTAATATGTTCCGTTCGGTAAAGTCATAATTAACGACGTTTCTGAATAGGGGGCGCGACCTGTAGAAAGTGAGCCTGTGAGAAACAAAGGAACGACGAATGCAAAATTAAATGAGGCGTATAACAGCGTCCATTATAAATATGTTTTATATTCAAAACGCAACCAAATAAAATCAGCTTTCAATCTTGCATTTATTTTCAGAGTTTCCTTACTTTAACTAAATTTAAATGCGCACTTTATAATGACAATTCAAAAATTCTTTCAGTTCCGAACGGCTATGGAATGTTGCTTCCTTGACACAATTAGCATATCAAACAAAAGTCACTTAAGCAAGTTTAAATTAAAATAAAAGTAAAATATTTAGTCAGGTCTTAAACTAAAACCATGCTTTTACGTCTTCGTAGTCGTCCGTGACTGAAAGAATTTTGGAACCCCCATTATGAAACTATTTCAAAAACTGTGAGTTTTACTTAACAATAATATGTAATTTATTTAATGGATGTAAAATTAAAGGAAAGTAAAAAACAACAAAGATCCTTTGACTCGCAACAAGATAAAAAGAAAAAGTGCATCCCTTGCATTCTTAACGTGAGTAGTGGGCCCACGCACAAAGCAGTAGGGATTATGTGTTATATCGAAAATTGCAGATGTACGAATAGTAGTCAGTGGATTGTAATATTCAAAAGCAGCAACAAATAAATTCTCCTGTAATAATTTAAGGATATAGGTAATTAAAAATCCGTGTCAGCTAGTATACAAATTTTAATTAGATTACACGACCGGTTTCGCCCAGTGGGGCATTATTAAGTGTAGCTATTTCTGACGTTCCATTGCGGGTAGCAATGCTAAAATCTTAGGTAGTAACGGCATGCAGGACCTCTTGTCATAATTTAAGGATTTGAATTTTTTCAGTATTTATTATGGATAGTTTATTGATAATATTCATTTGTGGCTTAGATGAAACTGCAACATTGCATGTATTGTGTAGTCTGATCAACGCTTCCCCACCTACACCGAAGCAAACAATCAATCGCCTGCACCTGCTCTTTGTTACTCTTCATGAAACCACTTTTGGTTAAAGTGAAAGTCTTCAAACGGTAGTTTCACACAGAGTGACAGTTTTAAAAATTGCAATCGGCTGCATCTTAAAAACGTAAAAAATATTAATAATCACTCAGAACTGGCTTTAAGGTACAAATCTAAGTCTTTAAAGTTGAATATAAGATCTATTTTTTTTTAGGTGGTTTGATTGAGGAAACTAGAATGATGTAGAGAACGACACACTTCGTCCTATCCCCTCGGCTCTAGCTACCTCAAAGTCCTAATCAAGGACCAAGAGACTGTTGAATATTACGAGAGATTGATTTTTGTATACTTAAAGGTCGAATTCTAATTGAAGTTGATTTAGACGATCTTTTTGTGTATTGATTGATTTTATTATGTACCCTAAATTATTTTTTTTAATTTCTCGTTTTCCCGGGAATTCCGAAAAATCGAAAAAGTCGAGAAATCAGACACCCTAAACAATATAAATCTTTATATTAAAATAAAGATTCTTAATTGTTGGTAGCCATCGCAGTCATAAGAGACTGTAAGTACTGAAGAATATAAAAAAAAAGAAATTATTTTATTCCATCTCCTGTACACCGTAACCATCAAATGCAATAAATTACTTAAAAATCAAAATCTATTCACTTGATCAAAATTAATTTTGAATATAATAAATTTATTTCGGGCATCAGCATCAACAACTAATGTACCATACTTAGACCGACTTGAAAAAAAGAAATGCGAAACATGAAACCGAAACAGAAGAACGTTAGAAAGTAAAACATATAAACTTCGAAAAAAATTGAAAACAGTCAAAAAATATATCTACCTAGCTACCTACAATACAAGCAAGAAACAATCTGAATAAATTATTTCTTCTCTAAAACAGCAAAAAGAAAAACTATCAAAAGAAAGCATGGTAATAATTGGCGTTGTAATCTCCTTTCCGATGAAAACATTAAGCAAAATATAAAACAAGTACTGGATAAGGGGACGAGAAGTATCAAGAACACTATCACCTATATGAAAAATAATTTATTGAAAATAAGGAGCATTTGTCTTATTTTATTACTAGACTTCGGACATTTCGGAGCATTGCCAAGGCAACACTCTGAAATTTTCGAAGTCTGGCAATTACTTCATAACTACTTTTTTATATCAAAAATCTGAAATTTTAAATGGTTTTTCAATTATAGCTGATTGAAGTTAGAAAGAAGAAGAAAATCTTCAAATTTACAAGTGCTCAAAAATTGTATTAGAAAACTCAAAAATTTTCTTAAAAGAATTCTGCGTTGGTTTAATGTTTCTCTAACATGAAATGCGATGAGGGCAAATTACATTTTTAAGAAAGATATAAAGGCCGTTTTACGCAACCCTAGAAATTGCGCAAGAAGTTGAACAATTTCTAGGCCAAGAAATATTGTTTAGTTAAGTTGGCACATAAAATTTGTGTCTTTCACACTGCACTAAATATTTTGTGCAAATGCATGCGCACAAATAATGAAGCGCTGATTTGTGTGGAAACCGCAAAAATGTCGAAATTAAAAAAAGGGATTGGGGTGGCGTCTGCAGTGTTGGCCTTGTTGGTATTAAAAAAAGTACAAAAACAAACCAGTCACCGAGAGAAATTGGCGTAGAAAGTCGACACTGTTGACAGCAGCAAATGCGCATGCTCACAGGCAAGATTGTGTAGAAATTAGAACAGGTAGAACAGGTACTACTTTTTTCATATAATTTACATTTTCGAGGTAATTTCTTGTATCACACTAGACAATATTTCTTGGCCTAGAAATTGTACAACTTCTTGCGCAATTTCTGGGGTAGTGTAAAACGGCCTTAATGATAAGAGTTTTAGGGTCGCCGAGTGGCTTAGCGGTCTAGCCTAGCCGACTTGGAAAGTCGTGTCGCTCGGCGGCGTGGGTTCGAATCCCACGATTAGCCATGGATGTTTGTGCAGTCTAATGATTTAGACCCAGCTAAAATTTACGTCATAATTGTCTGGAATGGCTAATGGCCGAAAGACGAGCAGCATTGCTGCGCAAAGCAAAATAAATGAAGGAGAAGATAAGAGTTTTACGAGCAAGGCAACATGTTAAACCATGAATGCCGAGATTGAAATATTTTTCCAGAACTTAATCAGTAGTTGAATTAAATATAAATCTTCGGCATGTCGCGATCTAATTGTAAAGAGAGTAATAATAAAGATAAACTCATAAACTGATTCAAAGGTGCAGTGGAACACATGCACTGAGAAAAATGAAATAGTTAAGTCAACAACTTTTTGAATGTCAACTTTTTGTGCGTTGACTTAAATAAAATTTACTTGTTTCAACAGTAATATTTTTAACGAAACATCTTGGAAATTGTTGAAATAACACTAAGAAAATGTTAAACTATTACATTTGCCTGAACGATGTAAATGTTTTGCCTTAAAATGCAAATGCTTAAAATGTTAAATCAAAAAGTTGAAATTTCAAAATGATTGTAAAGTGCTGTTGCCTTTATGTGTCTATTTTGATTTTTTATTTAACGGAATAATTGTTAAGTTAAGTAAACGCGAGGGTTAATTCCCACATAATTAGGACGTCATACGTTTAAGTCATGTAGCATTAGAATGATATACGAACTTACGTGTTATGTTTGCAGACATAAACAGTAAACAATTATTGAAATTCTTGCTATCGAGTTCCAGATGGCGTCTGCTATAACTTTGCGTATATTTACTGCCTATACCAGCATAACCTTGTTGTTCGACATCGTTTCTTAAATGAATAAGTTATTCATATTTTGAATGTGTCCGACATTATAAAATTCGTTGAGAGGTTTGTTCAGCTCCTCTTGCCAACCCACCAAAGGTTACCTCTCTTTGAAAGTATCGCAAAGAGGTGAACATTTAATTGATGTTTACCGAAACGATAGTTTAGACTTTACGTTTTTATTAGCCGTACTGAAAAATTGCTTTAAATATATCAAAAATATAATTTTAATTTCCTAACAGCGTTCAGACAAATAAAATATTTAGCAATTTTAACAGTCTAAAGTTCTTGTATCAATCTTCTTGTGGATTAAAGCAAGAAGAAAGATGTCTTCATTGTATGCTTGCCTCAAACAAAATATTGAGTTGATTCAATCTAAAATATTTAACATTTTTTGGCTGTTGGTTCAATGACCACGCGTGATTGCTAATAGGTAAATGAAAAATATTGTTAACTGAACAGTTTATTTTTCTCAGTGTGTGTGTGCATTTATGCATTATGTTTCTTTGTTTGCTTATAACGCATGTTCAATTGAAAACTTGGTTTCAAATAAATATTCAACTTCGACATACATAAGTATATTGTATATTCATCGATTTGAAATAGTGTAAAACTAAAATAAATACAACAATCACACTAAATAAAATAGGTTATGGACATAGTTGTGTTACATTGCAAAAGACAATATTTCTTATTAATTTAAAAACACGACAGAGTGCATACTTTCAACGGTAACAACCATAAAGAAAATCTACTAGATTTAGAAGGTGCTACGTGCCAAGTAGAGAATGCGAAATTACAACCAACCGTTTCTAGACGCTTGAATTTAAATTAAGAGATTTCTTAACATTTTAGAATTAGGATCATTTTATGTACATCAAAAGAAATTCTAATTTCATAAATGTACGATGACGAATGATTAAAGTTAAAAGAAAAAACAAATGTCATATAAGGATCAAAGATTATGGGGTGATTCATCTATATTAGGGATCAAAATGGAACAGGTAATTGGATAAAATGGCTCGAGAGACGACGCGGTGACAGTTACCGTCCCGACGCTGGCTGCATCCTGGGTCAGGCGTTTCGTTCAGTTCCGCACGAACAGGTGGTGCCCTTGACGCCGTCCCTAAAGTACTAGACAGCTGTTCTGCCACTACGACATGACTTTCAACAAGCCCCGTTCGAAAGGTCTTCGCAGTTTTGATTTAGAGATTCGCAATCTCGTAACTGATTGGGTATTTACAGCACGTACGGTTGCATCTCCAGCCAGAATAAATTTGCATCGACAATCGTTTACATTTATCAACATATTAGATAGTCAAATTAAAACGACACAGGGTCGTTACTGAGGAGAAGCGGCCTAGTTTCAAAATAAAAGGAAATAAGCGAATTGCTAGTAACTTTCTTGTAGAACAGCTTAAATGAACCATAAACCTAATTTAATAGACGCACGGATATAATAAAGAGTAATAATTTTCCTTGGACGTTACGATCTCGTAAAAGTGCTATCCGGAAATTAATTTTTATAAGTATTAGGCATTATTCTAGTTTTAAAAGGTTTTCATAATAAAATTACTACTTTTTTTTATTTAAATAATCCATTACACTATGAAATTCAAAAACATCCTGGATGTTCAAAAGACGTCATATTATTATAGAAATTTCAATTAATATTGTATAACAAATGTCAATTTTTTTTGATTCGTCTAAAAATATAAATGAAATAAAGAAAATAGAAAGTGGTCTGAGTGGTATAGAACTTGTTGAAAATGTATGGTTTGATTGTTTGCATTATCAATGTTATTAAAATTCGTTTCAGATACTTTTCTATTCCTAGTCTTTGGTTAATGATATAAATGAACCACATTATCAATTTAATATCTTTAGAAGTAGCAATATTAATTTGTAAAGGAAGTTTTCAGAAAAAAAACTCAAATCTCTTTCTTAATCTCATTTTATATATAAACACTAATTATTTATCAAAATTTTTATAATTTGTTCAAAATTTTTTAATGGCCGATTTCTTCACCGTGTTTAACTTATTAATTTATCTAACAGGTGGAATGTGACGTACAGCTGGCCGTACACATACTATCTATCACATTCTAACTGACAGATAAATTTAACCTCAAGATAAGGCGATGAAGAAATCAGGCATAAGTGATATCAGCAAGCACGTCCTTATTTCGTTTCCTTTTTTTTATATTAATAATATATTCATTTTATGTTTTGAACTAAATCAAATGTATGAGTGAATAAGTCGATAAATAGTACGTTTAGATTCTGAATGAATTCTATAATAAAATCAAAAACCATTATCATTGATAATTGTGTTTTAAAATCATTTTATTTACCCTAAACAATTACTTACTATTAGTATTAGATGTGAGTCATTATTTCAAGTAGGGTGTTACTCAATCAGGGCTACAAGGAAGCCCACTTCAACCCTTAAAATTATGCTAGTGTATGCGTACGGTTTGTGTTTGTGCAAAGCACCTCCTTATTTGGCGTATGATGTTATCTAATTTAAGAGATATATTTTTTTTCTAAAAATTGTTGAAATACTTGACAGTACGTGGAAAAATTCCAGAGAGTTAACAGTCGACAGTATCAATTATTTGAGATGAAATTGTTTTTTGCATAGTCGTTATAAAAGTTATATAAAATGAAATTTCCGGGCCACAAAGCATGTCTGGGGGAGATGATATATAGGAACGCATTTTTTGCGTACTATTTATAATGAAAAGAATCAATGTTTGCGGACCAGGTTGCCACTTTTAGTCCTGTCGCGGAATGCGAGTCGTACTGGCAACGTAGGCCGCCTGCGATCAATGCGGCTGCTCGCGGAGGCAATGGTTTCTCCTCGGAGAACATCGGCCACCACTTCGGCCGAACTGGGATGGTGTACACCCCAAATAAAAGGGGTTCGGGAACAACCCCTACCCACTCCAGCCTGTTCGCTTATGGGACGTTCGAGAAAAGTAGTTGTTACACATTTATGACATATTTATTATTAATAAAATGTTTATTTCGGTGCTTTTCTAAGAAATAGTTTTATTATTCCAAAGTTAGCAAGGGAGTTGAAAAGATTATTTTTAATACAATCAATCACCAACACGAAATATTGCGTCAGTTAACTTTTATACCTAAGTTGAATCTCATACTACTACAACCCTACCTACTACCTACTTATTCTTGAATAACAGAAATAATAATTGGCAGAATCGATTCTGAAATTTCTGATATTTCAATGCACATGACTAGTACAAAACGTTATTTAATAAATCTGCGTACCTACCTGTTTTAGTATACGTGGTTAGCTCTAGATTTTATTTTATTATTTCGTTAAAATTGGACTTCATCTTTAATTCCGTGTTAAAACTGGTATCTACAGTCATGTCTTAATTCATGTCGGAAAGGATCGGATACCTCGAGTTTGACGATCGATAGTTTTTAAAACCAGGTCCTTTGAGGTGACGTTTTTAGATCAGTCGATAAACTTACGACATCAACCAGCACCGTGGCATAAATTAAGATTACGACTGTACAACTTTTTACCTGTGCTCTACATTGTATGGTCTACCTCAAGTACCTACGTTAGGACCTGTATTGTATTCTGATATAGCGGGTGTTCAATTTGAACGGTTCACCATTGCTAACTTTTACTGTTATTTTTAAATTTCTCAAATTCACATATAAAATAAAGCTTTTACTTTCCTTTATATTTGTTTGGAAATTCATTTAAGGTAATTAAAATTAATTAAGCTTTCAAGTGAATTTATTGATTTATATTATACCTACGACTTTTTCAACTTGTATCATGTACCAAATAACTTACGACGTTTGCAGAAACAAGTAAACATCTCACCCCCTAATATTTGTTGTTCTATAACAACTGCTGCAGCATTACGAAATTAACTCAGTGGCCAATTCAACTGACGACAAAGTATGACATAACTGAGGATAAACAAAGGCTAAACAACGCAAACTTCTTAGATGGATCTAGATGTAGAAAACATCCCTTTTGTTGAAATAAAACTTTCCTAACTTTAATTCGAACTAAATTGCACGGCGCGTCCCCAATTCCGTTTTAAGAAGCAACTGGAGACAATAAAGAATGACCGACCAACTTCGTACTTGGTAATCAAACATTTCTTTTGTGGTTCATAAGCGAGAGATTATTATCGACGAAATAAATGGTAACGTCTTTAATAAAACTGAATGTTCAATTTTAGCAGAAAGAAAGACATAGTTTCCTGAGAACCCTTTCATTTTAAAACAATAATAGTCGTCACTGAAAGGTCATAGAAATTAAATATTGTTAACCTCAACACTAAAAGATCAAGAATTTTTATTCGAAATTTTTTCACGCAAGTAAGGGGTAATCGTTTACTTTCTTTGAATTGCAGAAATAAGATTCTACATGGCGAAAGCTTCTTGTTTGGGACTACAACAATTGAACGGTAGATTAGATAAAACTAACAACTTTATTTTCCTATAAATATCCTTTTATACACAATATATGTATATACAGGGTGCCCCATAAATAAGGACCATACGGTAGCAATGGATAGGTGACCATATACAATAACTTTTTTTCTTCTAATAAAATTACGAAAACAGCATCGTTTGGGAGGTATGCTAAAGTATAATACTGAGTACGAACTTGCCTTCCCTGACCTGCGCAACGGAGGGCATTTCGAACACTTGCTATAGACATCACGGTAACTAATGACATAACAATCGCAGTCCAAAAGACCTCAGCAATTATGTTGAGCAGGTCAGTTTTATTATCGAATTTTCTTCGCTTTGAATCACATCCGCTTACCTATGACGTATAGAGTTTATAAGCAAAACAGGACCGTATTCCGATCGTAATTTCTTTGAAAAATTTCCCAAAAAAATTGCCGAAGCAGACCACTTTCATTTACATTCGCGGACTCTATATGCACCATTGTGTTAGCCCTCGCATTATGTCCCCTTATTTACGGGACACCCTGTATAAAGGAAACTTTACACCATTTGAATTGGCACAAATCGCTTGAGGAAGAAACAGTATACACCACTCGTATTTGTCCATTTTGGAATCCGGAGTCGGCAGAGAGATTGCCTTCTAATATCTATTACTAGGAGCCCATCGTCACCAAAGTTCGTACTCCTTCGAATGAATGTTTAATTTTAATATAAATTATCAAAGCAGTGAAAAATGTTATATTGTAATTTTCCCTACAAGCAAGGGATTTGCCAGGAATATGCAAGACTGAATGGTAAGCTCGTACCATTAGCTCAGGCAGTCTTGCGTATTTCTGGCAAGCCGCTTGCTTGTAGGGAAAATTACAATATAACATTTTTCACTACTTTGACAAACATTCCTTGACCAAAGATCATTTGTTTCTGACAAGTCTCCTTGAGCTACCTTGCGGTTGTCTTCTGATTAGGATCTTTGGTAGGTATTGACCTTCGCAAATTTCCGTAATTGTTTTATACATGGACGCTCCACTATGACGGCTATCGCTACAGCTTACAATTTCTTCCTAGACGAACTTAATAAGAAAGATAAAATATGAATATTCTGGTCCAGAAGCTTGATGGGTTGGGTATCAGAGGAGTCCCAAATCAATGGATTAGATCATATTTGGAAGGACGGTCACAAAAAGTTGCTTTGGATCAAGCTTTATCAGAGAAACTTTACACTCGGGTTGGAGTGCCCCAGGAATCAATATTAGGACCTGTTCTGTTCTCCTTGTTTATTAACGACCTCCCCAAACACTGCTCCGGGCCCTCTAAAATTGTGATCTACGCTGATGATACGACTTTTATTGTGACAGAAGATAACGAGAAAGACGCCATAACATCAGCTAATGCTTCAGTGGTCGAAATATCCAAGTGGTGTAAAGATAACGCTCTGATTTTAAACCCAGCAAAATCGCAAGTCATGCAAATTATGCCAAAGGGAAGTGCTGTAGATAAATTTCCTTTAGTGAAATACTTGGGGCATTCGATTCCGGTCACACTGAGCTGCAAGTTCCTTGGAATGGAGTTGGATTATTCGCTGACATGGAAGCAGCATGTGGGACATCTGGCAAGGAGATTAAGTAGTCACACCTTTTTAATATTTCGATTGCGAAATACCGTATCTTATGAGGTGCTCAGAACATTATATTTTGGAGTAGTACACTCCATCCTATCTTATGGTATTATCTTTTGGGGTGGTAGCGCGGATGCAGACAAAATATTTACGCAGCAGAAAAAAATACTCAGATTAATAGCTAACGTTCCATCAAGAGCTAGTTGCCGCCAACTATTTAAACAGATGGGGATTCTAAAAGTGCCATCGCTGTATATCTATAAATTAATTACTTACGCAATGTCTCTCGATAAGGTGCAGCTCAACAAAGACTTCCATGAATATCAGACCCGTACTTGCGAAGACATCAGACTTCCGTTCAATCGTCTAACTACGGCACAAAAGGGCCCAGAGTACATCGGTTTGAAATGTTGGCAAAAAATGCGTACTCTCTGGAAAGGAAAACTATCTCCTGATCGCTTTAAATCTAAATTGAAAGTGTTTCTAATTGAACAGGAGTTTTACACTGTAAACGACTTTTTTGATTACGAATTATTAGTTTGATTATTAATATCTTTCTGCCTTCCGCTTTTAATATTTTATGTATAAATTCGGTTGGTTTGTATTTTTTTGTATTTTTCTGTGACGCTGAATGCGGCTTTTAATTGTTTCTTTTGACATGTCAAATGTTAGGGCCTGCAATTGTTATTTGTGTGTTACCTACATAATTGACAAATAAACATTATTATTATTATTATTATTATTATTATTATTATTACATAAATTAAAAATTCATTCGAAGAGGTACGAACTTCACTGACGATTGGCTCGTATAACATAGTTTATTGTTTGCTAAAAAAATAACCAAAACAATATTTATTCCACATAAAATAATATATGGAATATTGATATACAAAACCTTGTTATTTATGCAACCAGTTGGGCAGTAAAGAAAGGATTAAGTTACTATACTTAAGCTAATGTCCGTAGCATAGAAAATTAGTAGGAAGAAGTAAATTACATTCTCATAAAAATTCAAGTGTGTTTCTAACAAGAACAGGGTATACTTATTTCAATTGTAAAACGATTTACTCTAAAGGTAGTGCTGTCAGATTTAACACAAATGCGGTAAACGCAATAAACATAAATTACCACCGACTGTTTAGTGTCCGTTGTTTGCTTTAATGTGAAGATAATCAAATTTACTTTACGCTTTTGAAACTATACTTTGACTGGCACATGCGTGCATGTTCAATAGGACAAAGTGTAAATAAATATTTTTAAATTTAAGTTTCATAAACATTATTTTAATTAATTCATAAGACGTTGAATACATTAGAATCTAATTTGTGGTTTAAATCAAGTAAGTAAAACATATTTTAAAATGCGTTTAATATTAAAAATTATATTTAATTAATTCTTCGTCGCGTAAAATTTTCCGACGTCTTTTAAAACTTCTGCATCTTAATTAAATTTCCCATAATTAAAAATCAGGCGAAAGGAAATCAAAAAAGCACAATTGTTCTTAGAAACGCAAGATATCTTTACATAAATGAGTTAGCAAGTCAAAGGAACCCTTCATACCCAATTAACTCGCAAAATGAATTTAAATCTTGTTATTTAAGATTTCAATTTGCCCCAAGTAAAAAGATCTCACCCCCTCGAGCAATAAACGCGATTATATATAGATATTTTATGTTAATATCACGGGCAAAATAATTTCGAATCACGTCAGAATATTATTGCTACAGTGCACCAGATTAAGAGCGCACCTAATTCCCTGGAAAACGAACGAAACATAATCGTCCAAAAAAAAGTAGTTCCGAACGGGAATGTTTTATGAATATTAATACGGACTTTGCTGTACTGCCTCTGAGCGTAAAAGGGGAGCAGCTGATAAGATCATTGTTTTGAATTATTAGCGCTTTTGTAAAATTGGATTTAGTAAACACTACCGGCGATATTTTACGCTGAACGCTTAAAAACGGCGAATTAAGGAATAAACACACAACGCTTTTTTCGTCGGAACGTGTTGCTCGGCTCTGCGGAATATTTGTTTCACGAATAAAGAAAATGAGACTCAGGAAAACGTTCTACAGACTGTGAAACAGTGCAGGTTTTTCTGCGAAGCGAATATAAATCTTGGCGAGATAAATCGCAATAGTTCAAAACAAAAGTTATATGTAAGTTTAACGTCAGTCTGAGATAACGAAATGAATTTCTTTTTTCATTGTAAAAAAAAGGATTTATTTATTTGTTTTATAATTTAATAATACTATGACAGTTTATAATCAAGAAATATTGTCGTTATTGCAGTGACTATTAAGATAATGGTTATTATACTTATCTGGCAAAGAATAGTACATGAAGGGTGTGAAGTGTATAATTTTTTCCCGAGGTGTAGTTTGTAGCCCGAGGGATCTACAAAGCACCAACGGGAAAAATCTTTCATTCCCAAGATGTATATACTATTTTTTGCACGACCCAAAACAGTTTTTAAATTCTTTTTAACTGTCAATATGATATTTTACGAACACAAAAATCACATCGATTTTGATGGACAGCAAACGGAATGGCCATACATTCTTGCCCGAGGGACTAAAATAGCCGCTTTACTCATTCAAATTAGGGAGTAAAATTGCTCATTACATAGAGGTCGTGCAAAAAACAAATTAACTTGGCGTAACCATTCTAAAATAAGAAGTAAAAACCACTTACCAGTAGTCGATATTAAACAAAGAAGTATTACGAATTCTCTTCCCTTAAAGTCAAGGAAACTGTAACCAAAGGAAAAAAAACTATATTTAGAGAAGTACGTTGAAAATGTACTGTAATGTACAATCTCAATCAAAAGTAATTAAACGTTCAAAACCGAAACACTGTAGTCAGAGAGAGAAGATACCGAGTGAGATGAAGCCTTATGGCGAATGAATGTTTCCGAAGTCCTTTGGGACCCCATAACACATTGCGCTCTCTCTGACTCGGCACTTTTCGGTTTTGAAAGTTTCAGTACTTCAGATTGAGGCTGTACAACTGTTATAGAACTATATCACAATGAGTTTTGAAAGTGTTAAATTACATAAAATCAAGAGAAATTCAGGTGTTTTGAAGTAAGCGTAAGGTCACTGTTAAATTGTTTATAATGACTCTAGTACCTTTACAGTAATAGATTTATAAATACCTTCAACTTTCGCACATTTAGACCGATAAGAATTAGTATATATAGAAACCTATCGTTACTCACAGACAGATCCAAAGTGTACAAGTCACTGTACGAACCATACATAGACAACCGACTGTTACTAAATAAAGTAATTAGATTTGTCTTGGTCTTTGCTTTGATCTCACAACACAACTTCAAAAATTGAAAGCATGAATACAAACACATAAATTTAAGCAAGTCTTTTATCTGTAGGTATGCAAAACTATTGCAGCTGGTGATCATGTTTTTTAAAGATCGTTTCTAACATGAAAATCAATTATTACTGGAAAAAAGCAAACACATACAAATGCTGAATTTGTAAAGTTCATGTTGCCTAGAGAGCAGTTTTCAATAATGTTAACAATGCACGGCGCCTCTTGAACTCGATGAATTCAATTGTAATTGGAGTCATATTGCTCAATAATTGTCAACGTGAAATATCTTCAAATTTTGTCGGTCGATTATTTCTTCATTTGCTAAAGGTGCTCTTACACGAGCAATTAAAACTGCCCAATTGCCAGCAACTTCAATTAATTTTGAAATCATGGCAAGCAACATATGGCAACACATTGTACGAAATGTGTGAATCTTGTGCTAATAAAACTCACCGATCACAGAAAGAGACGCAAGTATATAAACTAGTGCGATAGAAACAAAAATTGCTCGGTGTTTTCCAAACCCGATGGATACACGACGACTCGTAGCGACATAAGCAACACGTGACAATACGGAGCACATTGCCATACGTTGTCGAAATAATTGCTAGGGAATCGCATGATGTTGATCGATTTACGTAGCTCCACTAGGTCGCCGAGCAACTAATTGCCGGAAATATTACTCGTGTAAGAGCACCTTTAAATTAGTTATTGTGTATAATCACCGAAAATAAAAATATAATATTTACTTTCTACATTCAGATTATTTTATTTATTCCCTTCAACAATTTTATTATGATCAGGAGACAACTTAACTTAAATAATTGAAATCTCGTTGCAAAATAGGTTAACAGAGTTATGCTTAGTTTAGTTTACAATTGCAGATAACAGTACCGACTAACTGCATCTCCATATCTTCCTTATTCCATGGAATGTTTACTTAGACGCTCTCTAAAAAGCTAAAGATAATTATCTTATAGATTATAATTGGATAAACCTTCCGCTCATCTAAACTGAGTAATTTAAATTAAATCATTTAATATAAATTGCACTTTAATTACCGCAAATCTGCCAACCTTTAATAAACCTTGCGCTACTCACCTCTGGTCCTAACAGAAATGTAATATTCCAAAGTTCAGATAAGTAGATAGATACACTATTGTTGAGTTCGGAAATTCACGCGGTGCAAGCTCGGAGTGAAAAGTAGAGTGAGAGCGCAGCTGTTTTGATATACGTGGGACAAAAGTGCTCAAGGAGTGAATAGAGTGAACGCGGAGGAATTACCGAACCCAGCATATAAATCCATAAACAAAGGCAAATCTAATTTTCGTAGAGGGTTACATTAAGAAAAAAGTCAAGACAAACAAATCGATCGAAGTTCACTGAAATAACGTTTGGCGTGGGTAGTTTCATTCCATTTATTAGAAAGCTCGCTTCATTCGAAGTTTTTTTTTTTTATTTTTGGGAAGAAACAGACGAAACAGCAAGCAAAGTTATAGCTGGACCAAGATAAATTCTAAACACGAAAGGAGCAGGTGAAAGTAAACCGAACAAATCGATAAGTGCTCATTGTTGCAAGTCATTAGATATATCACACACATTTACAGATCATTTGCTTTATAAGAATTGAAAAGGTTTGACCCGAGATCTTACGATAGACGCACGTTGCAAATAACTCATTTATTTTGAGATAACAAGTATATTATTGCGGCTTTTTAATGTGATTTCTGTATTTCTGTCATACATTTGCTGAAAGTACTCTGCTTAAAAAAACTTTCTATTGGCCTACTTTTCGCAATAATTATGAAAGTGTTTCTATAATTACACCTTAAATTTTCAGTGTAATAAAATTATGAAAGGCGATCGATAAAAATGTTAAAGTAAAATTTTAATAAACAAATAGCAATGAGCAAGAGCAATTTTAATCAAGCAAAATTTAATCGAAACTTTGAAATTCTGAACGAAAGGAATAATAATTAAGCATTTGTTTGATTTGTAACAGAATTCGCACTCAAAAACTGTAGCAGTGAAAACCCCAAGCTGTCTCTACTGATTGTTATGTATCCTATGATAAAACAGTATGAAGGAGTGCAATGACGTACTTTTCACTTAAGCTAAGACATGCCGTCTAGATTTCAAGAGTTTTAAAAATCACTCGTTACATAAATACAAGGAATTTAAACAACTAAAATAAGGAAGCTATTTTGTTAATGCCTCGTTGAACTAGTCAAGAAATTTATAAGTTGTTTGGCATTTGAAAATTGTTAATTAATGAGGTAATAATTAAAGTACACGTTTAATCAATTCTATTTAATTTAAAAAAACCGTGATCGTTTGACGTCCCGGAAAACAAGTATACCTACATAATTAGGTGTTTCGATATATCTTAGATTAAATAAGTCTATAATTACCTGACGCAGTGAATCAGTATTAATAGAAGTTTTTTCTCTTGAAAACTACTTACACCCGGGTCCCGTTTCTGTCAGCAAAAATGTATATAATGAATATTTTCAACATGGAAATACAAGTTCGATTAAACGTCACGTGCAGAAGAGCTATGTAAAATAGTTCCTGTTTTGGGAATTGAGAGTCGGGATGCAGTCTGGATATGGAATTGCAAATACCTCACTTACATTGTAGACTGCATTACCTCATCAACTATAGCCATGATTGGAAACTCACTGGTTCACTGCTCGGCTTAAGAGATTAGAGTTTAATGAAATTCGCCTCTATTTTGATAACGAGTTCATATTTCTCTGATAATAACGTAATTTTCTAATTACGTTATTAAGTTGCCGTGCATTAATATTAAGGCAAATTTATTTTCTCCGACGACAAATTAATCGACGTCTGATGGAGACATGGTATTACTTGGCTTCTTTGTTCATAAATCATTAATAAATTAATCTCGTTTTACATACTTTATTTTATTATCTGTAAGAGAATTCATCACGTCTAAAATCTAAAATTGGAAAAATTATAATAAAATAAATATCTTAAACACTCCTCAATGTAATCAACTGAGATTTAATGTCCTTTAAAGATAATTACGACTCGTTTGCATAATTAAATTACAAAAGTATGCAAATGCAAATGTTGCGTAATTAGATAGTTGAATTACAACTTTTTTTTTAATAATTGGACGTTAAATTAACTTATGCTTTGTGGCACGTCAAGCGGAATATTCTAAAACAAATATTTATTCCATGACAACTATTTTTTTATGTGATTAAGATAATTAAATCACGTAGCAATTAAGAATTAGATAACGAGTAAAAACGAGGTCCATAAAAATTTCTCTCGGACAGAAGAAAAATTTGAAAGTATCACTCACACGCACCGTAAGTATACGTTGGCCCGGTACAGTTTTAAAATATTTGGATTTAATTAAAGGTTTAGGACGCACAAAAAGCATTTAATTTCATGGTTCTCAGGTTCCGGCCGCGATTGCCCAACGCGTAGAAAAGAGAAGTGTTAAAGCGTTTGACTTTATTCTTTCAGAATTTTAATTTCATTAATTATTACCTCAACAAGATTTATCGGCGAGCTTTACACCCCGCCGCGGTGAAATCTACTTTTTTCGAAATTCTCCGAGAACGATCCGCGAATATCGGCCGGATAATTAAAAGTGGGTCTCAACGTAAGCTTTTCGACGTGCGATATTAATTCCGGTTTTTGTGCCTTATCATGAAAGCAAGCCATTGAATTAAAATTTGGGTAAACATGTTCCCGTATTTATCTTGGTAATGTAGATGTTGAAGATAATATCGATTGCCTGAGTGAATGCCAATTACGAACAGCCCACACTGAAAACCAAGTTTCTGGAAAGCTTCAGATGACTGATATTAGGCTTAAAATATAATTAAAACATTCAGATGAGGAAAACAATACATTAATTTTGCACATCGGTTTTTGTGGAAGCTATATTTAGAAAGTTTATTTACATGAAATAATTTTAGAGCATATTATGAATCCTTTTTAATAAGCTTCATTAAATAACTTGCCAAAAATTATATTTCTTACTTTCATAGAGCTCAAACCAACAAAATTAATTTAATACAACAAAAAGTCTGATTAAAAATCTGATTTACACTATCCCAGATGAACCTGCTCTGGTAAATGGGTAATTACAGCGTTAACTAACATGTTTTTATTATAAAGTATGATTTCAGTGAAAACTCGCTTATAAAATTATTCAATAAAGCTTCAGAAAAGAATCTGGGACCAAGGATGCTCCTTTCTAAATTGCAAGGTAAAGGCAAAATTCTTAAAACAATTTATTTGTGACTTCCTACTTGCACTGCAAAACTTTGAAAACTGGGACCGTTCAAGATAACTCGTTAAGAACAGGCCAGATGCAGTAGTAATTCTAAAAAATATTAAGAATCAGAAAAATTATTTAAAGACATTGTCATCAACTTGCAGAGCAGCTGACGTTGAGGGCACCTCTGGTAGATCTCTTAATCATACAATGAAGGAAAGCTTCACCTAAAGCCGCATCCAGACGACATGGTCAACGTCAGCCAACGTTGGTGAATGCATTGGCAACAAAATTTGTAACCAACGTTGGGCAAGTTTACTATTTGCACATTGCCTGTCCACATGATTGGATTTATTTGTCAAACTTCAAAGATAAAAAAGTTCAGCCAATGTATAGCGAATAGCTATCAACACTTGTTAAATTAAAAAGATATGGAGAACGAAGAATATCATACGGTTGTTGCAAGTGCTTGTGTAGTTCTTTCGAATCCCAAATGGTATTTTTCATAAAGTTGAGGAATTCGAAAATTCCATTCGGTCTCTGATGACGACATTTTTCTGATCAAATTAAAAAAAAACAGTAAACCAGAAGATCCACTTTGCCACCAAGTTAGTACAACTCAACGCGCACAATACACAAAAATAAATATCCTAGAAATATCGTGCGCAAATCGTCTGGACGTAAAAACAAACGTGATGGCATGTGAAGGCCAACGTTGGTTAAACTATTTAATGTGTGTCGAAAAAACAACAGGTTGGTTGGCATTCATTGGCCATGTGTATTTCGTCCACACGGCATGGCAAACCACCCGATATCCAACACTGGCTAACGTTGGCCATGTCGTCTGGATGCGGCTTAAGTCCATACAAGTGTTAAGCCGCATCCAATTTGACAAATGTTGGTAGCTATTCGATATACATTGGCCGAACTTTTTTATCTTTGAAGTTTGACAAGCAAATCCAATCATGTGGACAGGCAATGTGCAAATGGTAAACTTGCCCAACGTTGGTTAAAAAATTTGTGGCCAATGCATTCATCAACGTTGGCTGACATAGGCCATGTCGTCTAGATGCGGCTTTAGATGTACCCACTTATTCTTTCAAATCACATGACAAAAAGAATTGAATTTTCAAATAATATGTTGGCAAAAGTTGGTAATAATTGATTGATTAATTTGGTTTAATAATGACTCATTTTTATATAGGTGGATGAGTTAGTAAGCAGAACTTGTACATATATGATCGAAAATCTTCATCAATTTACCCAAAGAAACAACGGCATGATTTGCCATTTGAAGATTTCATTTCATACGACAAATATAGGAAGTTATAAAAAAACTTACTTGAAGGAGTTTAATTTCCTTTGATCGAGGAATGTAAAACATTTTTTATTTCCAGCAAGATGGGGCTCTTCCTCATTCAATCCAAGGTTGCTAGAACTGACACTGCATCTCGTTCCCATTTGAATTTATTTCCCATCATATAAGGTAACTCGTGAAGTCATACGACATTTCTGTCCAGCACTAGGAAGTAAATAGAGTGAGTGTTTAATCTGTTTCCTAAAGATGAATCTGTTTACCAAAAATGGATCAATTTTGTGGTTCTGTCGATTATTTAATGTAAAAGCCCGGTCCTGTGCTCAACGGATTTTATCACGTGGTATGACGTAGCAAGTGACCTTCCTCTCTTCATCGAGTCTTATCGAGGCAACCTCCTATTACATAATTCAGCTCTACCAACCTTGATTGAATCCAAGGAGTTGTCATTGGGCTAAGAGAAATTGTCTTACGACAGAAAGAGATGATTGGAACAGGCATATCTTGGCCTCCATATAGAACAGGCATATCTTGGCCTGCATGGATTTTAAAGCACCTGCGATTCCTTTTTTGTGGAGATAAAGGTCTTTAAAAAATCGATCATTAAATTTGAAGGATATGAATGTAACCTAGATTGAAATGCAGCTCATAAAGCCTGACGTTTGCTAGGCTGCAATAGAAGGAAACCATTTTAAAGCTGGTGTAAATTAATCCTCTTTTAATATGCACATTGTTTACATGACAACTCAAAAACACACAAATGTGAATCAATTTTATTGCAATTTTAAGGGCCAGTTGTACAAAGCAGATTTAAACTGACGTTCAACTGAACCAGGTTCAAAGTGAACAAAATCGCATCGAATTTTATTTATGAATGCATTAATTGCCAAATGTCATTAAGATCCTATGCGAATTTGTATACTTTAAACCTGGTTCAGTTAAACTTGAGTTTAAACCTGCTTTGTACAACTGGCCTAAAGTGTCACTTGGAATATGATGTCTAAGGGCCAGTTTCATAATAGAATTTAAAGTAGATTTTAATTTAAAAGTAACTTTTAGATGTCAAAACAAATACGAAAACACATTTATTAAGGGCCAGTTTCATAATGGAACTTAAAGGAGACTTTAAAATTAAATTCACATTCTGATGTGTTCCATTATGATACCTGGCCCTTACACATCAGAATGTGACTTTAATTTTAAAGTCTCCTTTAAGTTCCATTAGGAAAATAGCCCTTAGGCCCAGTTATTCAATGCCAGTTCAAATTTAAGCTTAAACCCATAACAACAATTATTTCAACAATTGTTGTTAAGAGATCAAGCTTGAAGTTAAACTGGAATTGTATGTATAACGGGGCCTAAGGTTGGGTTTTATAAAAGATAGTCAGGATTAAATTTAATGTGACACACATTACGACGTACTGTATGTTATATGCTTATATGTCACAATCTAACCTACCACTGAATTTAATCCTTAAATCTTTTATGAAACCCAGCCTTACACAATGTTGTGTAATTTTAGTTTTAGTAATTTTAATGTTGTCCAATTCTAGCTTAACTTTAAGCCAAAGCTTAAACACTTAACAACAATTGTTGAAATAATCGCTGTTATGGATTTAAGCTTCTGCTTAAATTTAAGCTCAGTTTAAATGTTTGGTGGCGCTAGGCATTAAGAAATTAAACTTTTTAAAGTTTTTAAAAATAAGAAATGAAAGGATTTTATAAAAGAGAACGTGAATCGTGTGATGCATTTGTAATAAAAATAAAATTTAATAAACTTTGATTCAATCGAAGAAGGTATTTCGTGCGATTCAACAACATTCCAACTTTCACGTTCTGCTGCAGTAAATATAGAATTTCATTATACCATAAACAAATAACATCGACTAAAACTTTCATTTTATCAATAAATATTTAAAATAATTCGAACATTCAGAAATAGACAAATAATCATAAGGCATTGAAATTATTTCCGGATTTGTAATACGAGTACGGAATTTGGAATCACATGTTCGGTTAAAACAAAATTACGCTAATTCAATTAGCGTTGCTATTACATGTATCTATTAACAAATAAGTAAGTTTATTTATTTACCGTTTATTACCACTTATTTTAAATGGCGATTAAAACTTTTTTAAGTTGTAGAACCACAACTTACGTTTTATTATGTAAAAGTATAGTCGTGTTTGATCCTCAAACACAAAGTGAAGTAAAAATATTGAACAGTTTCATAACATAGCGAACTACGAAAAAGTAATCTTCATTACTCAGCGTAATTACATTTCAAATTAAACCCAATCTCTTTTTATTGAAATTTGTGTACTTTTTTCGTGTTTCATTTATGTGAGCACAAGCGCACGGAAGCACAAAGTGCAGACAACAAAAGAAGATATTTTTGTCGAAATAGAAACATATCGCCGTATACCTGCAATACTTGTACAGAACGGGCTGAGCTGAAATGAACCTTTCTAAAAAGGAATGCTTCTATAAAACAAATTATATACGCAAATTCGATTATTCAAATCCGGCTGAAATTTATTTCGCGTTTCCCTTTAAAGCAGCTATATTTACGAAATGCAAATAACAATCATTTGGTTTGAAAAGAAGAAGTAAGATGAAACGGACGAATATTTGAATTTTCTTTATTTCTCTTCAGAATCGATTCATCCCCCCCTTTTCAATGATCACTGATCCAGTGTCAAGTGTAATCCACTCCTTTAGTTTGTTTTATTCGTGCTGCCCTCGTATCGGACTACCCTCTCGCTCGATCCAACAAAGATGCGACCGCACTCGGAGCTCTCCGTCTTTACCAACGGAAACGAAAATACAACGTCGATTCAGTTACAAAACTAATTTGGACAGCAAACCAAATTTAATCATTTCTCTGGAGCTGCTTTCATTAGCAATAGTCCTCAAACTTTACAAGGAAATAAATAAAGAATAACACTGGATTCGGATTGAAATAATACGCGTTATTAAATTTCACCGTCTGGCGTTTTGAGGATGCTTTTGTTTACATTAAATTTCGCAATTAGTACTTTAATTAAATTGTAACGATAAAACACATAATACGAGTTTAATCGGTAGGTACGTGATTATTAAAATGTGTTTCGGACAGATGGGGGCAATCACAGACGGGAGGTTGCTGACCCACTCGAACGGTCGTAACTTAAAAGTAAAAATTTCAAACAGTATCCAATTAAAAAGTCCAACACAGGGTTATAATTAAAAAAGATTAAAGTTAATTTAAATTTAAAATAAAAAAAATATAATTATGAGTTTTAAGTCACCTAATACTTTTACGTTGGAGGGGTGTGGTTGAGGGTGAACAAACTTCTCTATCGACCAGCCTGGGGCTTTTAAGAAACAGGGAGAGTTTAAATTTTTGCCTCTTTTCACCCTCGACTTCTATAAAATCCTGAAATAACTTTCAGTGACACAAAATAAAACGGAATAAGAAAATGAATTGTCGTTTTCACTCTTTCTCTTAATTACATCTACTCTCTTTCCCCCTTTATATTTTACAAATTATACTGTCCTTAGATGCGCTGTTTAACCGGGTTTCAAATTAAGTAAATGCCTTTTACGTTTCAACTTATGATTAAATTACGAAATTATATCACTTAACTAAATTATAACTATACTTATTATGAAACGCACTTATCTTAAAAGATTTTACGAATGAAACAGTAAAGAAAATTTACAGAAAATTAATAACAGGACAAATTACATTACCCACCCTTTTCATAAAAACAAGACAAAAAGAAAAGTAATTACATTAAAACAATGTCCACCAGAAATAAGAGTACATATTTTAGGGAAACACAAATCAACACAAGCAAGATCAAATTGACTCAAAACTGTCATAACGAAATTGTTACCTATATAAAAGTATAAATAAATAAAAACTACCTAAAATAACTCAAAACTCTACAATGACAGATTAGTCCAAGCACAAAGAAAATTTAAGATTGTTGAGTAGCCCAAAGCAAGACGAAATAAGAAAGAGAAGAAAAGAGGGCTGAAATTCTGACTGTATTTATTTTAACTTAAGCAGCAAACGATTTAAATTTGGAAAAGTAAAGAAAATTTAGTTAGTTAATACATTCTCTACACCCTAGGACATGCTTCAACTTAGGTGATCCTTGGCCATATGTGATATTTTATTCCAGACTTGTTGTAGATGACAACGCAGCTCTCTAAATTGTTTACTAGTTGGAAGAAACTGTTAAATTTTTTCAGAAAATTTAGGTCCAGCATTAACCTGCTGGAAAATGGCAGGAGCCTGAATGCCTGGGGGTCACTCCATATGAAGTGATCCAATTTTTTTATATATTATTACCATATGTACTGAAAGCACAAAAATGATGTTATTAAATTTTTATCTCAACCCGTTTGTTTGTGGCGACCATTTTTGTTTTGCAACGCGCACCAATTAGGGTGTTTGCAAACGTTAACTAAACTTACTTTTCTTAGGACGCTAGAACACTGCAACAAAGACCATTTTATTCAGCATTTCCTCCTCTTTAATTTTGTGTCCTAGCATAAACAGCCTTATTTGTTTCCCTATAGGTGAAAATGTTCCTTAAAGTTTGGCAACGGAATTTAACAAATGCCACTTTTTGGAGCCTAAGTTTATGATGAAGGAATGGTATATCACAGTTGATTTTTTAATTACAATTACATATACTACTGTATTCACTATAGCTAGAGTTATAACATTGATAAATGTGTCCTTTAATTTTTATGACTTTTTAAAAATTGAAAATTTGGGATTTTTTCAAAGTTTGAAGCATGATATCTCTGGTGGAACATGGGATAAACATCTAATTTTTTTACAGAGTGTCCACCTGTATAAGAGGAAACTACAGTAAAACTTTCAACTTTGATATTTTACTATAAAAAAAGTTATGAATTTTCAAAAAGTGTAAAGAAATTAACATGGGATTATGTTTAAAATCAGAGGCTTTTAATTGCACAGGAGACAAATTTGAATTCCTATTTCCACAGACATTTCAAAGTTACATTTTAAAATAAAAGGAAAAAACACAAGAAAATTTTTTTAATTATATTTCGATTAACCTAATGATCTCAACAAAATTGAGAAAAACTTACGTTTGATGTTTTGTTTAATCAGAATGACTGTTAAGAAGCACGCTTATTTCTTCAGACAGATTTTGTGGAATGTTAAGTGATCTTCCAGTTGCAGTTGTAAGTTCAAGAGGTGATATTTCTCTTAATATATTTTTAGTAGGCACCCACACTTTATCACTAGCACACTTCTTGAAAGACGTTCTAGGCCCTGCAGGATGGTAAAAGTGTACATACACATCACTATTTACCAAACTTAGTTGCTCAACCTATGCCAACCACCACTGTCCATCATACACACATGCCACTAACGGCCACCGCTTGTGGTTAAGTTCTAGTTAAAATTTAACCATAACTTTCTTTGCACAGGTCAAATAATTAAGGATGAAGCCGTTTAATTCATATACATATTTAACTACTAATGAAACATAACTCAGGATTAGTTAATCCAAAAGTTAATTATAGGCGGTGCAAACCACTGTAAGTCATTTGTTTGTAAAGTCAAGGGCACAATTTTACAGACACAGTGCTCTTTGTAAATGTCAGTTTTTGATGTTGCAAAGCACCTAATTACGTTTTCCGGAACTCCATGAAATTTAGGATAATTTCTTGTTTCTCTAAATTTTGTTAAGATCATTAGGTTAATCGAAATATAATAATAAATTTTTTCTTGTGTTGAGTTGTGGATTCCTTTTATTTTAAAACATAACTTTGAAATGTCTGTGGAAATAGGAATTCAAATTTGTGTTCTGTGCAATTAAAAGCCTTTGATTTTAATGCGATTTAAACACAATTCCATCTAAATTCTTTTACACTTTTTGAAAATTCATAACTTTTTCCATAGTAAAATATCAAAGTTGAAACTTTTACTGTAGTTTCCTCTTATACAGGTACTCTGTAAAAAAATTAGATGTTTATCCCATGTCCCACCAGAGATATCATGCTTCAAACTTTGAAAATATCGCAAATTTTCAATTTTTAAAAAGTCATAAAAATTAAAGGGCACATTTATCAGTGTTATGAGTTATGACTCTAGGTATAGTGAATACATTAGTATATGTAATTGTAATTAAAAAATCAACTGTGATATACCACCCCTTCATCATAAACTTAGGCTCCAAAAATGGAATTTGTTAAATTCCGTTGCCAAATTTTAAGGAACATTTTCACCTATAAGGAAACAAATAAGGCTTTTTATGCTGAGACATAAAATTAAAGAGAAGGAAATGATGAATAAAATGGTTTTTGTTGCAGTGTTCTAGCATAATCCAGTCCTAAGAAAAATAAGTTTACGTTAACGTCTGCAAACTCCCTAATTGGTGCGCTGGCAAAACAAAAATGGCCGCCACAAACAAACGGGTTGAGATAAAAATTTAATAACAACATTTTTGTATTCCCAGTACATATGGCAATAATATATAAAAAAATTAAAAATATTTAAAATGGTCAAGCAACCAAAAATATTTTTATTGGATCACTTCATATGGATTGACCCCTGGTATCAAAATGGGTTTTTCAATCTCTCGACTTTTCGATGGAAATTGAACCTGCGTGGAATGAAAACATTACGCCTATGCCACCCCATACCCTTACACCTGGTGTTATGCCGCTGTAGTCTCAAACGGCATCCTAAAAATTGCATCTTTAGCATTGTTACCTTACTTCCATTAATCGTCAATTGACACAAAATCTGGGTCTCGTCTTTGAAGGAAATGTAATTCCATTTGTTGGACCATCACTATCTTTCCTACACCATTCTAGTGAAACTGCGTTTAATGATAACGAGTGATACCAAGTAATCTATTCATCCTTTATTTCAGATCTCTTATTCAATCCATCCCTAGAAGAAAGGCGAAACATTTCACTTAGAGCCAGTTTTGGAAACGAGGTTCCATGAGTTGCCAGATACGTTTCTTAAGGTGCTCTTACACGAGTAATTAAAATTGCCCAATTGCCGGCAACTTCAATCAATTTTTACGTCATGGCAATATCTAGCAACATACGGTAACACATTGTACGAAATATGTGAGCAATATTGCCATACGTTGTCGAAATAATTGCTAGGAATCGCATAGTGTTCATGGCTCCATTAATTGCTCCACCAAGTGGTCGAGCAACTAATTACCATAAAAATTGCTGGTGAGCACCTTTAGACCAGGATTCCTTCCTCAAAGCATCATAGAGTGACTTCGGTCCAAATGAAGTGCAATTTCACGGAAGGAAAAACCATTTTCGTGAAAGTGACAATTAACCCTCTTTCAAGCGACAATTAACCCTTTTTCTTTTGGACAACTGGATTAAAACACTGTCTTCTTCAGTATTAATAAGACCTAATAGTCGTCCTCTCAGAAAACTTAGGGCTAACGATTGCTCATCCCATTGAATAAAAGTTTTACAATTTCTTTTTATATCAAAGTGACTTTTTATAAAATAATTCATTTAGGAAGCATCCAACCTTATAATTCCTTCTTGATGATGTAATTCTTTTAGCAGAAATTTTAATTTTAAAATATTATCCACAAGTGAATGTATCGTTAATTATCATACATGTCTGAGTCTTTTGTATGATGCCTCAGTAACTCTAAATTAAAAAAAAATATATTTCACGAAAAGCCTTATGTAAAAACAAGTTACAATTTTATACGCGAAACGCTTTTGTTAAGTCAATTCAATTAAATTAACAAATCAACCTGAAAACTGATCTACGTGGGTTTAAAGGCAAAATTACACACACGAGCACACTCCCCTTTTAAAGGTTCACATTCTTTCCGTTGAACAAGCGATTGTTCTGATTTGGCAGCGTTCTGATTTCATTGAAAAAAAAATACCTGCGGCGCTTAGAAGCTCGGAACTCGAAGCATTACTTTTTTTGCAAGGAAAAAGAACGAAAGAGAACAATTACAAATAATACGCGTGTACAACTAAAACATCACCGGGAATTTGTTTGAACAGATCGTCTAAAACCTCACTAAAATGTTGCAAAAATCAAATCGTTTTTAAAATGTTTTTATGAAATTAAAGTTGGTGTATATGTGCAAGTAAAGATAAATTGTTGAAATTACGTATTCAAAGATAAACAAAGTAATTCACTTGTTTGTTCAAGTTTTATTAAATAAATAATTACTTGTGTTTAAGAATGTAACATAATATTAAAGTCGTCTTGAATCTTTCAGAAACAACATGCGTTGTGTATCGGTTTGTAATCTCAGTGACCGAACTGGTTTTTGAGACAATCACGATAGGGGGACCAATTTATTACCAGTCCCATGCACTCAGTACCAGAAATGGTAAAAACACGTGTAGTTACATAGATAACTCTTAATGAACCGATCTACAAAAGCAAAAACGCTAAAAATTATCGCTCCATGCCAACATCGATATATGATACTAATTTACCGTTTTATTTATTGTTTTAATACGTCTTCAATTCGATCCTTTCTTCCATTTATAAACCCCCTTTTCTAATTAACTTCGCTTTTTGTGCCGTTAATAAATTACTAATTAAAAGCATTGTCGATAGCATCAATTTATATTTCGTTTTATCTTTAATTTGTTTGCCTTGTGTCCTTTTATGTATATCTAATTAAATATATTGTGACCGGTATCTAGATTGTGACGTACAAATGAAAGCAAATAGTTATTGACAGGCCTGAAAGATATACATCGAAGTCTCTAAATTATGATTATGCCATCGACTGTGTTTCCCGCTGCGGTACAGGATTTCAAATACGCATAATTTTCGAATTTATCAGGAAATTATTCCCGGCGAATGTGTAATGTATACGCAGCACAAACTAACAAGGCCATTATTTCAACAGATTCTCTGCCTATTAACGAACTTATAATAAGTGCTTTTCATTACAACATCAATATTTTGCGATATCTGCAGCGACAATGTTTTAATGAATTCAATTTGAATAAATCCCATTAACGATAAATTTCGGTAGCAAACTGAAATATAAATTACTTCTTTATTTTTGAAACACAAGTAGCAATGGGAAAAACGTTTTAAAATAGTATATGGCGCACTAAATATCTAGAGAAGACATTAAGAAACTATCAATATTTAAACCAATACATTATTAATTAAGAAGGATGGAATACAAGATAAAATAAGAGCAATAAAAACGTGGTAGTATTTGATACCGAAGTATCAATAGAGAGATGGTAATTGCTAATTAGGTTAAAATCAAAATGGTTTATATATTCTAAGAATATCTTAGGACAGAAGGAAGTACATGGTTAAAGCAATCACACGGGATGCATTTTGCCTTACCGTGCGATATAATCGTCTGCTGACACCAACACAAACCAACACCACTAAAACAAGCGATCCGAAGTACACGACATAAATCAGCAAATGCATACAAACCAATCAAACCTGACAGGCAACACTAGGAAGTGCGTACAGGAATAGTAAATCGCGGACTGGCTCTACAATAATATTTCGGCTCGTCGGTGAAGATAGGGCCGTGCTCAGGTACAGGGAGTGTGACAGGTGTACGACGAGCTGTCCCTCTGGGCGATTCTTGGCGTCAGGTGGTCGCACTCCGTGCCCCGCCGATCCGGGGATTGAAACCACTAGGAGGATCCATCACCACCTGTTACGTTCGCGTGGATACGTTACCAAACCACCACGTTATATCTCTGCGAACGCCGTGATAAGCCTAACAGCAATCGGTGGCTTTACTGTATGAGATAAATGATTGCATTTTTTGTTTTCATCCCTTTAAACGTTGTATCCCAGAAACATTTTGAAAATACTTAATCGAGTGAATCTCATAAATTATTCTAGTAAACAAAGATTTAATTTCATTGAAAGGTTAAGTACAGTCATCTAAAGCTCTAAAGCTTTCAATTTACCACAAGCATCAAGAAACCAAAAGCTTCAAAATTCAGTTAAAATAACGAGAAATTGTTTTTGAGAAAAATTTACTAAAATCAACGTGGAATGTTGCAACAATTAAGGGAAAGTTCAAATAAAAGTAAACATTGCCTTCAATAGAACAGCTGCCCATGAAAACAAAATGGATTTAAATAATTCAATCAAAAATCATAACCGCCTAAATAGTCAGCAATGCGATTGGGCATGTATTGATGAAATAATGACACTTAGATTTCCTTAAGATAGTTGAACGTCTTTCAATGCACATGGAATCCGAAAGCTCCTCTATCTAGCTATTTCGTGATAACTGGAGTCTCATCAGGAGAAAAGTAGCAGTCTTACTTATTTTAAAGTTTTATATTTGAACATGAGAAGGAAGCTTGATTTAGGCCCAGTTTATACAATGCCAGTTTAAATTTAAGCTGACTATTTCAACAATTGCTGCTAAGAGTTTAAGCTTTGACTTAAAGTTAAGCTGGAATTGTACAACTGGGCCTAAATGACAAGAAATATTTCACTATTGTTACAGACTATTAGATAAGAGAGAATTTTCTGTAAATTTCCAAGTAAATGAAAATGAAGAAAGTATGTAGCACGTTCGACCTTTATTTTAGTGAATTTCGGGTTTTAAATTCGAACTATTACATGATAATAATGTGTGTGAAAATATTGCAAAACTATTTCTGTATATTTTAAAGTTACTTAAGCCCACTTGTAAAATTGCAGCTTAAACGTTTACCAACAATTACTGTTGAAATAATCGTTGTTATGGATTTAAGCTTCAGGCATTGTAAGAAAAGTAGTCAAATGAAAGTGATTTTAGAGTTGGCGATGCAACTAAACACGCTTGTGTGCATTTAGTTCATCGAACGTTCCTTCAGTCACTTTGACGCTTCTACAAAGCAAGAAAACAGTTCTATTTTTAAAAAATGCCTGCTGCATCAAGAGACGTTTGAACTCTATGAATAACTGCGTGAGTAACGTTAAAGAACATGTTATTAGTGCTACAATTGATTGACTATTAGAATTAATATGACGTGTATTTAAATTCCAACGCCTACCCTAATTCATTTTTATATTGGTCGCTTATTATTTACTGGGCCTTAATAACCAAAGCCGTCTCTATCTAACAAGCCGTGCACTTGTAAATTTGGCAACAGAGCAAGTAGTCCGATCACGAGTTTCACCAGTTTGACGTAAGTTGTACGAGATAATGCTGTAATGTAATTCTGTACCTATCAATCAAATTTTATTATTATTGTTTATTATAGTATTGGTGACTAAAATAACGTTTTAAATGTTATATTAACAATCAAGGTAAGTCCACAAAGCCTAATTCTGCTAGATAACCAAACTTTTTCGTTTTCCTTTATTTGCTTTTATTTCATACCAATGTGACATTTTTCGGATTTTGAATGGTACAAAAAGTGGAACTTTAAAGTCCTAGTACTTAATTTTAAACTCGTTAAACGTCTAGTTTGAAAGAAAATTTCATATTTACCTCGAACGAAAATTGACTTTAAATATATATACTTGGAAGTAATTACAGCCTCGGCTAAACAACTTGCTCCTAATTACTTTAAAACTTGACTTTTCGTTGTAGGTAAATAAATAACTATTCTTTCTGAATTATTAATTAGGTTTATGTTGTAGATGCCAAGTTCGATTAGGACTACTTTCGGGTATCAATGCGACGTTGCCAAGCGTAACAGCACGGCTTGTTAGATAGAGACGGCTTTGGTATAACTGTATTCTGTTTACAAGAACAGTCTTGGAACAGTCTTGTAACAGTCTTTGTAAATGTCAGTTTTTGATGTTGCAAAGCACTAATTACGTTTTCCGAAACTCCATGAAATTTAGGATAATTTCTTGTTTTTCTCAATTTTGTTAAGATCATTGGGTTAATCGAAATATAATAATAAATTTTTCTTGTGCTGAGTTGTGGATTCCTTTTATTTTAAAACATAACTTTGAAATGTCTGTGGAAATAGGAATTCAAATTTGTGTTCTGTGCCTTTGATTTGAGTGCGGTTTAAACACAATTCCACGTACATTTTTTTACACTTTTTGAAAATTTATAATTTTTTCCATAGTAAAATATAAAAGTTGAAATGTTTACTGTAGTTTCCTCTTAAACAGGTGGACACTCTGTAAAAAAATTAGATGTTTATCCCATGTCCCACTAGAGATATCATGCTTCTAACTTTGAAAATATCGCAAATTTTCAATTCATGTTTCTTGCAATATTTCTAAATTGTTTGTAATTTCAATGACATTGGCTCATTGTCTCATACTACAATCAACAAAAAAAATTCAAAACATAAGTAATTTTTCGTCGAACTTGATTCATGTCGCTGTTTTGATATTTTCTGACGCTTCGTTTCGCTTTAAAAAAATTCTACTGTATTTAACATAATTTAAACGATGACAATTCAGTCTACGTGCGCCAGTCATCCAGTGCAACACGTTCAGGACAGAACACCATGTAAGTAAAATCCAAGATTTTTAATTAATTGTTGTCTTACAATGTGATACAATTTTAGGATGAATCTGAAGACGACATAAATCAATGTCGAAAACGTTAATTCTAAAAACAAAAAGTTAATAAATAATTTGGATGTGATTCAAGAATTTTTGATTTAGTTAAATCGTCCAGTCAAGAAAAACTATCAAGAATATGTTTAGTATCATTCCATATGAAGTGATCCAATGAAGGTTGCTTGACCATTTTAAATATTTTTAATTGTTTTATATATTACTACCACATTTACTGGAAGTACAAAAATGATGTTATTAAATTTTTATCTCAACCCGTTTGTTTGTGGCGACTATTTTTGTTTTGTAACGCGCACCGATTATGGAGTTTGCAGACGTTAACGTAAACTTATTTTTCTTAGGACTGGATTATGCCAGAACACTGCAACAAAGATTATATGACTACAGTGAATACAGTAATATAATATGTAATAGTAATTAAAAAATCAACTGTGATATACCACCCCTTCCTTAAGGAACATTTTCACCTATAAGGAAACAAATAAAGCTTTTTATGCTGAGATACAAAATTAAAGAGGAGGAAATGCTGAATAAAATGGTCTTTGTTGCAGTGTTCTAGCATAATCCAGTCCTAAGAAAAATAAGTTTACGTTAACGTCTGCAAACTCCCTAATTGGTGCGCGTTGCAAAACAAAAATAGCCGCCACAAACAAACGGGCTGAGATAAAAATTTAATAACATCATTTTTGTACTCCCAGTACATATATGGCAATATATAAAAAAATTAAAAATATTTAAAATGGTCAAGCAACCAAAAATATTTTTATTGGATCACTTCATATGGATTGACCCTTTATGTAATTTCTATTTAATCCTGAAAGTTATAACATATGTCCAAATAAATTTCTGATAAAGGTAAGCTAAAGATAAATTATTACATTATTTACATTAAAATATTATCTAGTTCTTGAGTAGTTAAGTAAAATTGAAATTTAAGTGGCAATATCTTAGAGCTTGATATGTCACTAACTTCAAAAACTGCTTGGTGTTGTCGATTTTTACACTCCATGACCTACCTTTATCAAAAATTTATTTGGACATACGGTATTAAACGTTCAAGAAGCCTGAAATCAAATCAACCCCATCCTGAGTAGATTTGGTGTCTCATGCGTGTAAAATTTATGCTGATATTTTCTTTTTTTCATACATTTTTTGGTAGAAACAAATTCTTTTTCTTTAATTATGAACCCCTTAGTTGAAAATATGTTCTCTCAGTTTTCGCTTTTCTCAAATTTTTCTGTTTGTTTAAAAGTGTTAACATTCAACATCTGTGGTCACTTTTTTTTGTTAGATTCTTTGAAAAATATGATTTTGACAAAATACTGCTCTCCTAAAAATATCGTAAATATAATGCCGCGTGATTTTTAAATTTTTTATCAACACTTGCCATGAAATTTGGACGGCATGTCGTAGCTTTACTCTATTTTTCACTTAAGCTAAGACATGCCGTCCAGATCTCATGGCAAGAGTTGATAAAAAATTAAAAAATCACTCGTTATAATATTTCTGTACCTCAGGTAAAGAATCGTATCTCCATTTTCATAGATTTAGAGAAAATGAAGTTTAAAATTTTAAAATGCAGTATTTTTTTACAATAATGAAATAAAATAGCAATGTAACTTCTGGATTATTTTATTAAGTACCTAATTTAACTAACATGTTTTACATTACAACTAGCAGTAACATGTTCTACCGGATAAGAAATATGTAAACGCATTTAACCAAAAACTGGAGATATGATTCTTTACCTCTAATCGGATTCACATTAGTAAAAATAAACCAATATTAAACAAAATATAAAATAAAGCCATTTAGCAAGGTGGTCCTAATTCAATAGCCAATTCTGGAGTGAATAACTTAAAATATCACCAAGCGCAAAACTATAGGACGATTCATAACAGACACGAAAAGCAATATTCCACTGCAACCTCTAATAAGTACTTAATTAGCAACATCAAAATACTTTCGGTATAGATGCGATCTCTTCTCTTGTATTAATAAATAAAACAAATACGTATATCTTAAAATCGTCAAAATAAGTGCATGAACATGTACAATGCGTTAATATATTTTTTAGATTAGAGGAGTCTATGAAAAGTAAAACCTAAGTCGTAGCTTAAATGAAATAACTTAGTATAGATTTACTACTACTAGATTTACTACTTATATAGATAGTAGAAAAATCTTCCAGTTGAATACATAAGGCTTTGTTAAAACTCTTTAACATGATAACGACTAATTTCAAATGGCGTTGGATTGCTTGCTGACCCATGACTATATAGTGTTCAAGAGCGTTTAAACAACTAACAGATTTGACAAGGGTCAGGAAGCAAATGTCAGAATAAAAGTTTTGAATCAAGCTAAGACTCTGATTTTGTTTTTCATAGCCTCCCCTTATCTAAAAAATATATTAACGCATAGTATGTGAAGCTTTAAAAATGACAAAATACACAAATACGAAAAAATATATACAAACATACAGTAACATGGAAGCTTATTAAAAATATTATCTGAACAATTAGAAACATCAAGGAATACATAATTTTTGCTAGCCATGTTTTGCTGTTTTCACTAAAAGTGGTACTTTACTTAATTTAGAAAGAAGTAGCAACAAGAAAAGACTATAAAAATTTTAGTGATCGTTAACTAACTGAATTAAGAGCAAAATTCATTACTTTAACGTATTTTCTTGACGGTTGAAACTATATAACAAATTTCTAAAAATTTGGTAATGCTTGGCATTATACAGCGTGTCGCGCACTATACAACTATTCAGGTTCACTTAAAATTACGCCGTTAAATTCAAAAAAATTGCTTATAAAGTTTAACCCCATCGATTTTATAGTATCATGTGGATATCTTACGGTTTATTCAGATAATGGACACAAGAAAAAAAATCGAAAATTTGCTATATTTTATGCGACAAGTGACCGTGTCCTTCTCTTTCTTTAAAACCGCAAAATTTGTTTTTAAACAGGAACTTCAAAATTTATAATGCACAATCATGCACAAGGGATTATAAATATTTATTCTTCATTCTGCATTTCAGGGACTCGTCATTCTTAAATATATTAATCATACTAGTACTAGTAGCAGTCAGCAGGTGATGAACGAACGTACTTCAAATACTTATGTTACTACATTTTCATAATAAAGTTGGGGAAAAGAAAGAAATTTACATCCGACTTGTTGATAAGGGAAATAGCAAAGTAAATTAATTTCAAAACCGCTTCGAAACAAAAAATATATATTTTTTTGTCGAAATAAACATGTGCATTCTGTATTATTGAATTCACATGAGGGTAATTACTTTCAACAATTGGCCACGGCCAGCACCGAGTAATAATAATATTTACTGCACCGCCTAAGGTACAGTGCATTGACAAAATAATTATTATTAATAATAATAGTAACGGAGGTACAATTCTTTTCTTTCGATATTTAATAATTAAGTACTGAATATAAATGTAAATTATGTTGCAAATTCTATTATGAATTTGAAGAATTAATATTTTAATTTATAAAATTATTTGCTATTAAAAGTTAACAATTGTGTTTATCATTATCTTTTTAATTTTTAAATTGGTTTTATATGGAATTTAATTTCTAGAAAGAACACAACAACACAATTGAATTAATGTTGGTTTCCTTTACGTAAATGATGTTGCAGAGTTACTTTTTTGTATTAAATTGGCCATAGGTATATATTTATAGAGAACGTAAATTATGTGCATCTATTTAGAACTGGTATTCACCCAAACTAATTGTTCTTGTCAACAAACAAGTAGTTCTACAAATCAAATTTGAAGAGTCGTATAATTTTTCAATTATAAATAAATATGAGCGGGACATTTTAAATTAAAACAGATGCAGTTTTCAGGCTCCATAGATGCTCGTTAGCCAATTCAAACTTAAAACTTGTCATTTATAATAAACGACATTCCTGACGCAAAAGAATTACAGAAGGTTAATTCGTCGGACTTACACTAGAACAGAATACTTCTAAAATTCATAACAGAAATGACGTGAACTCTTGATTTACCTGACAGCTATGAACAAAATTTCATTTCCCCTGAATGACGTCGTAAAAAGAAGTAACAAAGACTTCGGCGGGATCAAAGGGGGTGAAGAGAAGGGGGCCGAAACAGAGATATCTAGGAGAAAATAAGGGTATAGAAAACTTTGTAAATGCGATTTGTTGGATTTTGTTTGCAGTTGAAACTAAAGTTAGTTTCGCGTTTACGTTTTGAGAATATCCAGAGAGAGAGAGAGAGAGAGTGAGCAACTTGGTCCGAATTCAATCTTCATATTCGATAAACTTTATCTATTTCTCCTCCTTCGTACGAAATTTTATATCATGAATACTTTTCAGACATGCTTATGAAATTCGCCAGCAACATAATACTCTGCACGAAACGAAGAGATAAGAGACGGGTGAAAAAGAGAGCAAGACGCGAAAGAGAACAGTAGACTGCAGCGGTGGTCGAGTCGTTCTGCAGGACAAGGAATCTTGCATGTTATCATATGCGTATTAAATTACAATGTCAGATGGTCACATTGCAGTAAGGATAAGAAACGTACCAAGCTGGTGAGAAGTTAATAGATATATTCACTTCTTACAATTACTGAAACAAGTTTTATAATTTTCTGTGCAGATGGCGCCTATACTTAATAATTATCGAATATATAATGCAGTATTTTATGGCTACAACAAAACGGGAAAAAGTATAGCGGTATAAATTTTCTTACAAGAACAAAATATATATGTATAAAATTTATATCCTTCAGCATTTTATTCTGTCCCTGAAATTAGAAAAAAACTGAACTTTTAGTTCAAAAAAGCCTAATCTACTTCATTTTTAAAATCGTTATGAATTCTATTACAAAGTAATCAATTTCAATTAAATTTAATTAATTAATTATTTATTTAATTAGTTACTTTCGTAATCGAATTCTTCTAGCAGCTGACGAGAATTCCACGAAATCTCTAAAATGTGATGGCAGTTGACACTATAAACAAATTTATCTGGTTTGTGTGGCCTAATTACTAGGATGTTACAATATAACATTATGACACGTTCAAGAGGATAGTAATAAACCAAGGTCAGGTTTGGTTCAAGAGGAAGAGAGGGGCAAGGGACTCGATCAATAAAACTCTGTGTTTTATCAGCAACCAACTTGTCAATCGAATGTCTTTAAAATTAAGTGACCATAATAAATGTTTCTGTCATAATAGTCCAGTGAAACGGTAGTTTGGCGGGGAAAAAAATAGAGAAATTTGTTTCTCAATCTTTTTATGATTTTTGGATTCCGAATTTCAACTTTGCCACTTCGTAAAAGTCATGCATCTTGAGAAAACTGCGAAAAACTGCCAAAAAATGCTCTTTTCCCAGCTCTTCGCTTATAAGTCGAAAACTACGCACTGTTAGAGAAAAATGTCTCAATACAAATATAACTACATTAAATTTCCTACAAATTATGTCTCTCAGGTTCTTTTCCTCAAACAAACGGTTTAGGCGTTAGAGCGCGTTTACAGACCTTGCAGCTGATTTACAGGCAATTGTCAATGCAGGTGAACAACTTCTCCTTGCTTTGTATGGATCTGATAAGCATCATACGTCAATGAAGAAGCTGAGGTATAGGTAATGCGTATCATCGACCAAATTACCACACTCCCCCTATTGAAACTACAGCACGACAACATTGTGATTTAGACACCATTGTGATCTAGACAACATTGTGATCTAGAATTGCATTTACATAACAAGATTACTAAACGTAGCCTACTTGACCAGGTTTTTATTTAGACACATGTTACTACTTTCAATAGAAAATGCATCACCTAAAAGGAATGGAAATATTTCAACGAAACTTGGTGGATATGTTTGCCTTGAATAAAGTATTGATTTGCAAAACGATACAATTAAAAAAAAAAGTAATAATGTGTAGAACCACCGCCTTGTCTTAAGCACTCTTGATCTCGTCTAGGCACGAATCTAATTAAGCGATCAATTTCTTCTTGAGGCAAGAAATCGCAAGTCACTTGTACCTCATGCCGCAAAGCTGCCAAAGTTAGAGCAGGGCGAGGCAATTATTGTTAATTCTTCTTCCCATCATATCCCATACATGTTCAATGGGAAAAAGATGAGTACTCCTTGGAGACCACGGAAGGATGCCTATTCCTGATTGCTTCAGGACGTCTATTGTTCTATGGGAAACACGAGGCCGAGCGTTATCCTACTGGAAAAGGGCAGCTGGTATGCCTCTAACACAGTCTTTCTCAAAGTGGGCGATAACATCCTCTTGTGAGCGCTAGAGGCCTACAGGGGGGCGGTAAAGGGCGCAGAGAAAATTGGGGAAAACAAGATACGACTCTTATATGGCAGGCTATAATTTAACTAAAGTTATTAAAGTAATGATTTCGATGGCGATTTTTAAGATGTGGTAAAGTTAAAAATTTTAGGGGGCGCTAGAAAATAATTAATTCTCAAAGTGGGCGGTAGACGAAATTAGTTTGAGAACCTACGCTCTAACATAAGGGAGAGCAGCTTCTTGTAGAACATTCCGAATGTAGCGTTACGCTGTCATAGTACCATGGAGAATTACTAAAGGAAACCTGCTTCCTGCATTGATACTAGGATACCATTAGTCCTACGGTGCGAGCTACATGACGTTCTACAGTGTGTTGTAAATTGCGTCGTTCACCTCGACGTCTTCTTACGCGATGTCGTCCATCATGAGTTTCTAAACAAAACCGAGACTCGTCACTAAATATAACTGAATCCTATTCATGGTTCCAGTGATTTCGGTCACGGAACCGTAGGAGATGTTGTCTTCGGTGATCTCGAGTCAAAGGTAGTACCAACTGAGGCCGATTCGAACGTAGTCCAAATGCCCTAATCCTGCGATATACTAATGACATAGAGATCGGTCACTGAATCATACCAGGCATCGGCGATCCGTATTGTTGAAGAGAACCGTTCCTAAGAGAAAGCAGACGAAGACTTCGATCTTGTCGTTCCGCTGTCCTTCTCTGAGCTCCAGTACCATGGCGACGCTTACGACGGTCTTCCTCTACCCAATTATACCACCATACCACATTACATAATACAATAGAAGGCGCGAACCTCTAAATTTCAAATTGGTCGGACTTACTGAGGATAAATTGTATGATGAAATAAGCAAACTTGAAAATGATTGTGCTTCCATACCATCTGACATAGGATCTGATGATGATAGTGATCTCGTAGTAGAAAATGAAGATAATGGAGATTTACAAAGAAATGACAATGATATATGGAATAATAATAATATTGAACTTGTGTTGTTTGAATCGGATAGTGAAACAAGCGATCATATATACAGACAGACCTTACAGAAATCAAAACTTTTTTGGGCATGAATCTCCTGATGGGTATAAAGAAATATTCAAGTTACAGAGATCACTGGAATTCTTCTCCAGATCTCCATGATCCGTACATTAGTAAATTGATGACGTTACACAGATTTGGTTGGATATTGACCCATCTTCATTTGAATGATAACAGTGTTATACCTCAATGCGGTAGTGAAAATTATGATAAACTCTATAAGGTCCGACCTTTCCTTACTTCTCTAAAGATGAATTTTCAAACATGTTTACAACTTCATGAAAACATTGCTGTAGATGAATCTATGATTAGATTCAAAGGGCGCTCTTCCCTCAAACAATACGTGCGTATATCCTGTTGGTCGTTGGGGTTGCAGTGGAGTTCTCGAGCTAGTGTTCTGCTGATGAGGCCCCAATTAGGGCCGAAATAGCTATACAGAATATGCTCGGGGGCCCCATTGCGATCCTGACGACTCGCAGCCAACGTTTACATGTTTGCGTTGACACGTTTTGTCCGCTTCGACTGCCATCTCGTGCGTGTTAGCTTTTGAGGCAACAGCATTGTTGCTAGCTGCTTTCACGACACGAATTATAAGTCGGAAAATAATTGTGCTGCGGCGCGATTATTTCACTATCAAAAGGGGTTATAAAGTTTGGACATTGGCTGATCAAACCGGTTACTGCTGGAATTTTGAAATATACACTGGAAAAACCGGAGATCAAGAAAGAGAAAAAAATTTGGGTGCCAAGGTGGTCAAAACTTTAACGACACCGCTTATAAATAAAAATCATCGTATTTTTTTTGATAATTTTTTCGTTTCTGTTGGACTCATACAAGACCTTTATCAGCTCAAATTATTTGCCTGTGGCACAGTAAATGTGACACGTAAGAACCTGCCTAAATTTAAGCCAGACAAAGAACTAAAGAGAGGAGACTTTCAGTGGTTCGTAAGTAACACCGGTAGTACCGCAGCAAAATGGCGCGATAAGAGATCTGTTCACTTACTTTCCAATTACCATTATCCTACTGTTACTACGGAAGTTAGAAGAAAGGAGAAAAATGGATCTATTGTTCAAATTCCCTGTCCCATGTTATTGCTAGATTACAACAAAAACATGAATTTTGTAGACAAATTTGAGCAGAGAAGAGCGTGTTATGGTGTTGATAGGAAAAGTCATAAATGGTGGCACAGAATATTCTTCTTCTTTTTAGATGCCGCTCTGGTAAATGCTTTCATTTTATACAATTTTTATAATAACGACAAGTTGCCCAAAATAAGTCTAAAAGATTTTCGAAGACAAGTATCTGAAAAGCTTATTACCAATACTTTCGTCAAAAAAAGATCTTTGCCGTTTCAACTCACTACAATTTTAAAAAAACATAAGCCCTCAGTTTCGGAGACAATAAGAAAGCATGCATCAACCAGTGAGAACGACTCGCAGAAGATGCGCGTTTTGTAGCACAAAGAAAAGGGATGTCAGAACTAATTGGGAATGTACTGTATGCCAAGTTCCCCTATGTTTAGGCAAAGAAAAGGTGTGTTTTCAATCCTTCTACAGAAAATAAGTAATATTTAAATAAGAAAGTTGATTATTATGTTTTAAAATGCTCGGTACCGTTGTTTACATTATATGTTTTAAAATTTTGCATTTTTTCGTTAAGTATGGTGGTACAAATAATACACCATCGTTTATTTTCTTTTGGAAATTTAGGAATTTTTTTTTCTCAAATATTTGTGACCTGTTTTCTCATAATATATAATTTTTTAATAAAAAAATTCTTGTACCACTGAGATTTTTTTTTTGCTTTAATTTCTGTACCTGAAAGAGTTAACCAATTTGTTTGAAAATGTATTCATTCAATACTTTATTCAAGGCATCAAGTTTCGTTGAAATATTTCCATTCCTTCCGAGTGATGCATTTTCTATGGAAAGCAGTATAGATAAATCAGTAAGCACGTATCAGAGTGCCTAATAACAAGAAAAAGCGAAAAAAACTTACCGAACTTTTGCAGAAATGATCAATATTTGGGCAACAAATTCGGCAACCTAAAACAAAAAAGGATGAATTGAAAAATAAAACGGTTCGTTGTGAAGAACGAAGTATGTTAAACTCTAATAAATTAAAGATTAAAGCATAATGTTTGTATTGCATATTTAACAAACTAACTTTTATAAACCTTGAATAAAGATAATTATACACAATGAACTTCTAGGAAAGCAAGTTGTATTGCAACCTCATTACCTTTATTCATTTTCTTCTTTTCATTTTTCGTATTTTGTTTCATGATTAAATCAATTTAAATCATATACATGTAGTATCATACGCTATCGAACTTCTTGAGGAAGATAGACACATGTGCAAATGATAATTTTAATGATTCCGATGGCACCGTAAACCTAATAAATACTTATGAGCAAGTTTTGCGATGCATTGATGATTTAGTGAGAAGACTGAAACGTCATTTTTCACAATTATGTACATACACTGTAAGGCAGTAAGCGTAATGCATTATGTTCAGTATGACTCATGTGCTTAAGATGGCATGCAAACTCCTGTTCAGTACATCTTAATTTACGCATTCTGAGCAGCTGTTTCAAAGGATAATTTGTTTTCATGTTGAATCACCTACTAGTAATGAGATATGACAGTTGTCTGATGAAATCTCAAATATGCGCGGCCTGAAAATAATTCAGACTCATTCAGATTACATTCCACGGACTAATCAGGTAGCCGTATGTTTAATTCCCACTTGTCAATCTGTTAAATATTACTGCTCATTTGATTGTAGCCAGCTGAGAAAAAATAATGGCTCCGTTCTGGGTCCTCCCCCTTAACGAGCTTTGTACCTTCGTTTTCGAGAAAAATTCCAGTTCGAAAACGTGTCATTACTTGAGGAGATTGCAGGGATCTCATTAATATGGAGCTTCTTACATGTTATTTTATTAGTGTGGCGTAAGACCGCGAAGTGTGCTGCAAGAACGTGACCAACGCATGCAGAGGTCTGAGCGGAATACAATGGCTGTTCATGACCTCCCCAGATGTGTCCGATATTGTGATTTGTAGGTCTGGATCAGATCGGATCTCGCAATTAAATGTCATGTTCTACAAGGACTGCTTTACAATTGCGAGCACACTTGCTCACTCGCACGTTGTGAGTTTAAGACGCAATTTATTTGTTAATGCGTCCGTCGCGTCTCGCATCTTTCTTTCCCTTGGATTAATATGACGTGCAGCACACAACTACCTAAATACGTGCAACAATATCAACATGTGACGAATGTGCAGTTGTAGTTAATAAATCTTGACTGTAATTTATTGTTTGGTTCATATTTAACACGGATCTGAAATTAAATCTGTAATTTTCTCGAGCTACTATTAATGTACTGCTTACTTCGTAGTAATTACGCTTCACCAAATGCAACTGTTAGAAAACAGTACTGAACAGAGATAATTTTACATTCACTAGATGAAATACATGCATTACTAGATTTGTAATTTCAAAACCCGAATTCTTTAACGTTAAAGTATTATGTTATTTCAAACCAGCCCAGTTCATATAATCACTTTTTGAGGATGCTGAGTGAACTGTTTGCATCCAGTGCGAATTTTTCCTATAATGATCAATAATAACGACAATTAGGCCCGTTACTAAATTCATGCTAAATTTGACAAAAACCACTTTTCCAAATAACAAAGATATTTAACCGTTCCGGGACTTTTATTTAACCCTGTATAATACCAGTGAGGGTCATCAGTTTGCCATCGAACTTTGTGTTTCCTCATTTTCTATGAAAACATGAAATAGTTTACGTAGTCGAAAATAGAATGCTTTTCTTTTTTATATTTGAATAACATAAACAAATCGATCGGATATTTTTAGCTACAAACATAATGTATAATTTTATCACTTATCGATTTCATAAGTGCGTGTAAATGGAACTTCGTCCAACAAAAGTTCGTCAATGTCGTAACAGGAAGGCATTATCCTTTGGAAACGCTACGCCATCTCGCAGCGAACAACTGTAACACGAACTACCTTTACACAGACTTTGGAAGGATTAATTGAATAGTTGAAGAAAATTGCTTCGTAATAAGTATGCTTTGTCTGAAACGTAAAAGTTTTATGTATGTGGATAAAATTAACATCCTGCAAGAAGTATTCCCGTACTTAATTCAGAATTCAGGCGTTGCGACGCATGATGCTCATAATCCTAATCGCCCCATCATGCTACATAATACAGTCAACTTACAAAGGGGTAATGTTAGTGTATGCCATCGGCATCAGCTGTAAAGCCAACAGGTGGTTGAATTAGTGTTGTGTCGTGTGGGTCAGCCGGTCCAGAGACGCGGGCGTCCCACCCCTGCATCCCTAAATAGAGAAGCCGACGCCTTCGACGCCGGGCGTCCTGTCAAATAACCCTACGGAAACGCGAACGCTTTAGTACGGTTCGTTTGTGGCAAGGATAGGTTAGGGCTTACAAAGAACGGAACGGATTTCTCCGGGAATGATCTGGAACATGTTTGTAAAGAGATCCGATTACTGGATACTTCGTGTGGAATGGGCCCTGTTGATGGGATTTTATTCGGCGTGCTCGAAGCAAGCCGGCCATGCTGACAAGCAAATATTTGCGAATGCCATATTTATTATTTGCGGACACATTCAGACGAACAACAAAATTTATTTTCATAATTTAGGGGTGACTAATGAAAACGTAAACATTCATTAAGTATATGTATTTAGATAAACACCATTAACTGATTGGGATTAATTTACTTTTAAGTTTCAAATTAACATAACATCTTGGGGGAATTTCAGGTTTCAGTGAAATCAAAAAAGTAGTCTCCTCAATAATTACTTTAACAACGAAGCTTGTGATGAGTTTTAAAAAATTTGCTTTTAAGTTCGCACTAAATTTTGTGCGAGTTTTATGTTTTCGATTCACCGTCCCAGAGCACTTCTCTTAAGTAATATGATATGGAGATACTATGACAATACATATTTCGAGAGCAATGAATCGAAGATGCCATTAATTATGTCGGATTACTAAAGGTTATACGAAGCTTAACGAAATTAAAATTTTTATTATCTTTCTCACATTCCTTAATTAAAAAAAAAATGTCTCGTGTAATAAAAAAATCTTTTGTGTTTTCTTAAGGCGCTTTTCCACGGCGCGTGATTTGGCAAGTCTGACTCTTGACTTGCCGAACTGCGCGCCGTGGGAATGGAAATTTTGGGTTGGCTTGATATTCCTCTGTTGTCGGAACGCGAACATCGGCTTTGTAGTCTCGCCAAATACACGCCGTGAGAATGGCGATGGCTTGCCGTGTCTTGCTCGTCAAGTTGGTTTGACAAGTCCATGAGCTCACGTCGTAGGAATCCGGCTTTAGAAGAAACAAAAAATATGTTTCTTTGGATATCTACTTGACTTATTGATAGTAAAACTTAGTTTATGCAGTCGCAGTTGATCTTATTCGTAAGACGATTATATGATTACACCTTTGGATTCTGATCTTTTTAAAATCTAATTTAAATTCTGATCAAATATTGCTTAAATAAATATAACCGTCATATTTTAAAGGTAAAAATTATTCATGAACACACAATTGCGGTTATGTCAAGCGCCAATTGCAACTGACGGAAATTAATCACATGGAAAATATTCGAATAAATAAATTCCATATTTCTGTATACATTTACGCGGCAGTCTCATAAAAATGAGCGCGGCAAAAATATTATTCGGTAAAAGCTTTCAATCAGTGTGTCTAATTTGGTTAGGGCCGGTTTCAATCATCGAATTTCCCACTTTTCTGCAGATTACATTATCCCGTTTTTGAACCGAAATTAAAGTTTTGATGGAGTGCATACTCTAATTGACAAATTGATTTAAATCATCGACAATGTAAAGTAAAATGAATATTCATTCGCGGCCCATGTAGAAAATTTGAATGTGGCTCTCACAATAAAATCGTATATTTTTATTTCGCTCGGTACCTTATTTTCATTTAAAAAAAAATTCTACGAAAATAAGAGCAACAGAACGTTCCTCGTTGAAATTATTCTGTGATACCAACTAAGCTAATTGAAATAAATTTACGACTGCGCATGGAAACGAAATCAATGAAGCTCCACAATTAAATGATTTAACTGAAACAATTTCTTGAAAGCAATCATTCGAATGAAAAATTAACGTTTACAAACCCACACGTGCGTAAAATTTACTGCTAAGCACGGTTTTATTAAAGAGGACAAAATATTTTAGAATAGAATCGTTTGCTTTTGATTGAAACTTAACACATTATTTATAGTTTCCTTAAATTAAAAAATGGTATCTTACTATTTCTTTTTTTAATTTAAACACAAAAATTTATGAGCATGTTTTGACATTAATTCAGTTATAGACGACGTCAATGTTAAGACAGATAAATACAATAAAATAAAGGGAATTTTTAAAAAGGATATCAGCAGCAGTAGCAGCTCTGAATTTGTGACTCAATAAATCCGGAAGCCAGAAAAATAAGAAAAATTTTAGACTTTTTGAAATAATGATCGCTATCAGTTTCATCTTTTAATATTTTGAACAATTAAGGGCAGTTTTACAAACATAGAATAAGGACAGAATAAGTAAGTGTTCTTCTTTCATATCTACGAGAATACTGATTATCCGACGATTGTAAAATCGGGCGTAAATGTTTAAAAATCAAAGAAAGAAAAACATCTTTATACAGAAGAAAGGATCGTAATTAAACTCTTACAGCAACAACATACAATAATGATTCATCATCAATTTATTATTGTTGTTCTCAACGCAATACATATTTTTAAATTACAGATAGAATAACCTTGAAATGCACTTCCATACACATACATATTTACTGATGATTCGGAATACAGGACTAATAAATCGTTTACCAGAATGGCATGTGAAAAACTGTTCCGTGAGTGGGAGATTTCCTTAACAAATAACTTCTGTATATTTATAAAAACTGTCATAGAACGAATCTAATTAATTCTGACTATTTTTGTTAATTTAACTTGATGAAAACGTAACTTAACTTTATTCAATGATCCTACAAGATATAAAAGGAGAATAAAAATCGTAAAATTCTGAACAGCTTGTTCGTGAGACGAGAACAAACAGACTCGCACAAACCCCCGTCAAAGTGTCCGAGGAATTTCCCTCTGCGTTCGTAATTCTTCTTTAGCCAGTTTTATAGCAGGCGATTAAAGAGGCGCGACTGATTGAAGACGGCGTGACTAGAAACACGATTAGTGGACTCGGAACAAAGCTAGATATTCCTCTATGGGACATCTTTATTTGCTGTAGAACTACAGGACATTATTATTATTTGCGGGAACGAGTTTTTCACCAATTCTATTATGTAATTTCAAACCACGTATCAAAGCGAGAAATCTCCTCTTTGTTCCAGCTTAAACGCAAGCAACTTTAATTACGGTAATCTTATTATTACCAAACGTGTTATTAGTGTCAAGAGGTCGTATGTAATTGTCCAAATATTATTTACGAACTGTACAATAAGTTCTACTCTCTCCTTACAGTATGTATGTACATCTATCCGCTGAGTTATACGATGTTCCCATTTCTGCAAGTAAGCTTGGACCCTTTCCGAAATGCTCTTAAGTTTAATTTAAGAAAATAACGAGCGTCTAAATAAAAACCTGGTCAAGTGGGTTGTGATCGAGAATTTATGCTTTGCATTTACATAGCAGAATTACTACATGTAGCCTACTTGACCAGGTTTTTATTTAGACACGAGTTATAATGTAATGTAATTTTATTGGTTAAGCACAAAAGTTCACCTAACAACGGTACTGAAAAGATTGTGAAATTTCATTAGAAGGAAAGTTCTTAATCGTGGCGTGAATAGAACATCTGCTTATCTTTCTTTTTAGTCAAAAATCTATCTATATATGATATTCAGGATACATAGTGTAGTATAATTTTTACAGCAAAACTACATATTTTACCGAGTTACATTCCTTCTTTCAAATACCATAAAAAATAATATCACTTTGAATATATGTCTCAAGTGAGCTTTTAATCCTAAGTGCAATCTCCACTAGTGACCACGATTACATCAACCACTTATCCTTTGGTGATATGAGTTTTCCTTTTTGGAAACCCCCAAATTCTGTTGTGGCATTACGACTGAGGTCTTATTGCCTTATTCTTAAGTCAAGGACTCTGCTCGGACTTGCTTTTGAATTCTCCTTTTTAGGGTATCTGCGACGTTCGATTCTCTGCATTAAAATTGCCTAATTTACAATTTCTGAAATCATGTTCGCCCTTCCATTCTGAAGTGACAATCCTCTAGGGATGAAGTTATTTCTAATTTTGTGTAGAAAGACAAAGATGACTTCCTAATTTGGCATATTGAAACAATTCATTAAGATTATCTTAATATTCATTCAGTTAAGCTTAAAATGCAAAAAAAAGAGAATAAAAGAAAATGCATTATACTATGTAATATGTAAATATTTTTAAAACTACACTAAAATTTATTGTCTCGAATCAATGTCAACATCCGTCAGAAAACGAATGACTTTAAAATGTCGTTTGGCGACGAAATAGTGTTGACACAAAAATGAATCACTATATCAATATCGAATTATTATTAAAAGTGCTTTCTCGCGTATTTGAAACTGCACCGCACACATCGACACGGACTACGGCCCGTTGATAGCCCAAATATCCATCAAGTGATCCTATTAACAGATGTATCAATGTACTCCCACACTACCAACTGCAGCCAAATGCAATTTATTACTCCAATATATCTGCAATTGCAATAATCGACGTGCGCCGTTCGAATAGTTTATCTAATCTTATTGAAAGCACAATAACGAATACATACAACGGTATATAAATTGATGAAATTCAATTGTACTTAATTATCCTTCAATAAAAATCAACTTTCTTATCTGAAATATTAAAGAATTGTAACATCATTTTAATCATTTCTACCAACTACTCTTGAAATACCTTCAAGGGAATCTAGGGGTTTATCAAAAAAATGTTTTTTTCGTGAGTATTTTATTAATTTATTTAAATGTTTTTTTTTATATGTCATATCTAATTCCTTTTATTTTTTACATTATTTTCTTTTAAGAATTCGTTTTGAATTGTTCCTACGAAAAGAGTCAAACCAATAAATATTTTCAATGCGGACAATTAAATTCAAAGTGTTTTATGGAAAAGTAATTTACATTTCGATTGTTTTACGTAAAGATTATTAGATTTTCTTACATTATTCAAGATAAAACTTGAGCGGAATAAAACGCGGAACTTCCTGCTAAACAAGAATATAAATTGCAGAAGTAAAATAATATTTCTAACGTTTGAAGACATAATTTACTAATTGCGCCAGAGAAAGATGATATAAAACGCGCTTCCGTATAAAAGAGAATAATAGAGACATAAAAGTATTATGAATCTTTTTGCAGAGTTAAACAATTGCTACAAGTTCTATTATTGATCTAAGGAAGCTCTTGGGAGCAATATACAGAGCTTTCATTGAGGAAAATATTACTGCAATGCGTGTTTTTCATGCACATATACTTTGTAATATCCATAAAATACATATTGCTATAAAAGTTACCCTTTGTTATGTCCTCCTCGTCCCCGCCCGCGACCCTCACAAACATTCTCTTTTATCTCGTTCTGTTTTTATTAAACCAAACTAAATTTCCTAAAGTTTGTTTGGATTCATGTATTTAAATATTCATTTTTCAGCGCATTTACATACATATGGGACAGAATGATATTCCGCATTTACTTTGAATTTTAAATTTCCATGTAATCATATTCGGAATTAAATCAGTTCATTTTGAAACTCCTGCGAAAGTCGATTCAAAACTAACTTCGATAATAAGATTGGAAGTTTTGCTCTCAATTTTTATATTGAATTATTAAAGTTCCTTTCTGCAACCGAATGTAATTGTTATAGTTTTTATTACTTATGAATCAGTAAAATACGACAGCCCACTTAACATACATTAAATGTATTCGCTTCTGCTTTGATTATCCTTTTACGAGCAGCTTTAATAAAGTTAGAAAAGAAAAGGGAAACGAGCATTTTCTGATAGAACTCTATGAAGTTAGATCTTTCCCGCTGTGAATCAATCTTGTACAGTATAGCGCCAAGTTATTTATCTTGCGAACTGACAAATTACATTGTTGAAGACGGATATTAGAAGCTAGTAATTCTAATTATTATTTTTAATAACATAATGTCCAGAAACTTATAATTAGAGAATTATCAATGTCCTTGTTAACAGTGTAATAGCTAAAAATGTACAACCTTCAAAATCATTGCAAATGTCATTGCAAATGTGTTTATCTCAGTTCTTCTTTTGATTTAATATTCACACTGTAATGCTCTGTATCATTCATCATCGATTATAATAATTTAAAAACGACAGACCATGAAATTTGAGTTTCAACTAATGAAAATGTCCTTAACTTAAGTGCTACAAACCGAGAATTCTGTGAGCGTTGTACCACAAGGTCTTAAGGGTGAGGTTTGCGTGCATTTTAGTTGCGCATACCTGTACTTAGTAACCTATTTTATTGTCAATAAAGAAAAATTCGAAGAAAAATTGTAAAAATAGTCGTTAAAATAATTATTTAGGTCAAGTAAGATTTTATGTAATCATCCTGAAATAAAATCGGATCTATTTTTGCGTGTAAAAAAAAAACTTATTTATAAACTGATTGTATGATAACGTAGATCTAAGACAAGGAACAAGATATGTAAAGCACTCTTTTACCACACCTCTACGTACACCTCAGTTATGCAACAATTCCGGTTATATCACATTGTATTTTTTTTTTTAATCGCACACGTTTATATAGAATTCCGTAAACACAGCAGATTTCCAATTAATAAAATTCAACAACAGTGTTTAAATATCCCTTGTATTGCAAAACATAAATCACTTAAAATGTAAATTATGTAGCTATTATTGAGTAATTTATTTGCATACGATAATTAAAATTGAGCCTGTGAGACAGTACAACGTTCTAAATATAATCCTTGTTATTTCTGTTAGTAAAATGGCTGCAATTAAAATGACTGTACTTATTACCGTCGTAATTCAAAGGGAACAATTGTAGAAGAAAACACTTTTGAATAGCGTAATGAATGCGAAGAAAACATTCTTGGCGAGCACTTAATATGAGATCCACTTAGTATAACGAACATTTACGATATAAATTATTGTGTCCAATTAAAACAACGCAAGGTGCAAAAACCTATACGTTTCTCATCACAATCAAAACGTAAATAAATAATGTAATTATGAGAACAATATATTCGACTTAAACAAACCTACTGAGGATGCGAAAATAAGAAAAAAAATAACACTTAAAATTCTCCTCTGTAAATCCAACTTAGACTATAGCTAGTATTCTAGATGACCGATTTATAGGTACAAGTTTAGTAAGTTATTGTACACGATTCAAGGAATATTTATTCTGATCCGGTCGAGCAGAAAAACGAGAAATAAGTTAAGTAATTACATACTTTATTCTACCAGGGAAAAACTTTAACGTTTTATTTAGAAAAGAAAAGAAAAGAAATTTATAAAGAAAAGAAAAGAAAATGTACAGGAAGTGAGTCGTTTTGAACAGTAAAATTGCAAAGTTAATTGTCATTAAAAAAGCAATAATCCTAAACATAAATTATATTTTAGTACGACTGCATGAGTGCATTCAGTAATTAACCAATTATTATTATTCTGAATGCCTTATCCGATGCTTGTTATCGAATTGTTATCTATCGTGTAAAGTGATTAAAAGAAAAAAAAACGAAGGGATGTGTTGATTTCGTGCTCAAAGGATCAGTTAACCAGTTAATATATTGGTATTACTCAAATGATTTTATATCACATGTAAGAAATAATTATATGTCTATAAGGATAACGTTTTACATTAGTCATCTACATTCACCGTTACTGCTGCAATGATTCTCTCTTAAAATAAGTTATAGATTTAGATCAATATACCTATCATAATCCAGGGTATTAAATTTTCCTGAATCATTCAAGGTGCACATTCTTATTTATTATTTCGTCGATTAACTGTTGTGGATTCCTTACTCGCTAGATACATACATTTTGGAAGCTCCGGCAATCTTTCCTGCTTAGTGTCTTATTTACATTTATTCCGATCATTAATCTGACTTTGCCAAAGTCTCATTTGCGCGGCTTAATTTATAAAGTTGTGGATTTATAGTGAAAGTTTGCAGAGGTTGTTTTATCTTTATGGCCGCCTTATTTCAGTTTAATAACTTTTATTACATATTCATAAGCATTTAGCGGAAACTCCGGAATGAAACAACTACTCATTGTCGGCCAGTGGAAAATGCGAAAACCAGAAAATTAGAAATTTCGATGGGGGAGTTCGTGAGTGCAGATGTAAATCATAATTTCACGAATTCAAGTTGAGAATTCTAGAATCACGAATACTAAAAAGCCAATAACAGCCATAACTAAGACATATCAGTACAGGTTTTAACTTCTAAAATAATCAGATTAAAATTATTTAGTTATTTATTATAGGTGGTATGTACGAGACTTAAAAAATGCCAAACATTCGAGTCAATTTCCTTCGAACTTCCCGCCTTAGCACCTCAAATCCAATTTTACCTTTATTTCATATTTTCGATGGCTCTCTTGCATTTTTTATTGGTTCCTTCCTTTATCTCTTATTCGTCGTTTAAGTCTTTCATAAAACTTATATCATATCTTTTATTCTGAAAATCGTTTCTTAAAACAATCTCGCCAGAAGTTTCTAGACCTTTCATGTCCAAGTCATAAATCTCGTAATTCCTGCAGTTTATTTCAGCTTGGCAAACTTGAGTTTCAATTTTGTAAATATTTTTTTATCCTGGTTCTTTACTATTTCGGTTACATCTTCTGTAAAAGCAAGTCATAACCGATGTAAAATAATTAAAAATTAAAAGATAAGTCTGGCTACAAATTAGATTTACTTCTGTTTTTGCACGACAACGGTTTCGTCTTGGAAAAACATTTTCAACTGCTCAAAGAAATAGTACGTAGTGTTCCTGATTTGACACCGAACCAGGAACAACACGACAAACTATAGAACACGAAACCGCGGTCGTGCAAAATCAAAAATAAATCTACTTTGCACCCAGATTCATCTTTCAATTTTTAATGAAAACTTGGCTTCTCTTGGGATGCTTAATAATTCGATCATCATGACTTACGTAAAGTTTATTCCAACAATAGTTCCTAACTAGTTCGAAATAGCAAAAAACGTGCACCTATTGAAATTTTATACTTGATCAATACTCTGACCAGAAACTAACTCCGATGGCTCCAAACAAGTCTAAGCAAGGCACTGGCACCTAAATTTTCGAATAAACGCCTAAACGTTCTGAAGTTAGACTACCAGGATAATATTTGTTATATGAATGACCCACACTCCAGGAATAATAATACCTACATTGCAAATACTTACATATCATCATTTTTAAATGATCATCATTGAGACGAGAATTAAAAAAAATGTACAATAGAGCTTAACAATGTAAAAACTTCTATAAAGCTGTGATAAGATAAGGCATGTCTATTCTTTTATTAATAGAATAGTAGTACCGTAGTAACTATTTAATTTTAAGTACCACAGTAATGTTACAAGATATGTATAACAGAGTAAATGACGGTAATAAGAGCAGTAACAAAATTTATACCAAAAGCAATAAGAGCAAGGGATAAACCTAAAGGTACAAAGGTTTGGAGTAGACTGAAATGGGTGGGAATCAAGAACTGAAAACAAAAAAGTTGAAGACAGGAAAAAATAGTAAATATTTGTGAAAAGGGCAGGAATCAAGTGCGACCTTAAAAATTATTAAATCGTAAGAGAATGATTTTTCATTCAGAAGGAGGAAGCTTGGAAAAATGTGGCATTCCATATCTCCATAAAGTGTGTTTAATCCAGGATGATTGGAATCTTTAACATTTTTATCCAATGTAAAATTCGTCTGATTTTTTTAATTTATCCCTATACTTGGTGTTTTCTTGTGACCATAAGCGAATAAATACCGTATTTGTTGGGCTAGGTCATGTTTGTCCGTCGCAAAAAAATTTCGTCAGGATTGTAAATAAAAACGTCTTCACGCGGCGTTCCTTATTGCAATTACTTATCACAAGTGTACACCAGTGCAGGATAACAATCAGACCTTTTTTTATGCTTATTTATTTAAAGTAAAAGTTTTATTTGTTTCATTTTCATGACAGTACATCGATCTGTGTTTATGTTCAGTAATAAGACGAAAATAAATGCTACTAAAAATGTTGATAGATATAATTAAATTCAAGAAACGAGTGGCTTAATTAGTTTTCGTGATGAAAATTTGATTCTGGTTTAAAATAATTTTGAATTTTCAGAAACATTTACCTACATTCGTCTTGGCGATTTATTGGTTACAATTGCACTGTCATAAAATAAAATTCAGCTCAGTTTCGTTCTTTCCTTCTTTTATTGTTTGTTTTTATTATTATCATGCTGTCATAACTCATAACTTAGAATGAAAGACGAAGTGTTGAATACCAGTTTTTGAGAAAATTTAGCCCGAGCGAGTACGTTTGTGTTTTATAAAAGTTATTTATCAAATTTACGTAGTGTGTAGTTTGTTTTAATTCGTGTAAATATCTGTGTACATAACTTAATTTAAGTGTAAATAAGTAATAAATATGGCTCATGTGTATTCCAATGAGGAATTGATAGGTATGACACAGGTATGCGAATGCACAGGTATGACAACACGTTCGATATGCATTTTGTGCTGTACTGTACATTTTTTTTATTTCGCATAAACGCATTCTATTTCGAAAAACGCATTTCGCTATGGTAGTGTCGGTGAAACACAGATGGATTTATGCCGTTATTTAGTTCTTTCAAACGTAAATTAAAAAAAATTATTGCAGTTTATTGCTTTTTATTGAAAGCGGACTTGCCTCAACAAGTCATAAACTAAGCAGAGGTTTCAAAACCAAGGAACTACACGCGCTTGTGGTAGGTCAGTTTTTCATTTTTGAGCAATACCGTTCATATTTGGGGAATCAATCGCTTTTATAATGAGGAACTTACAGTTTTAATTAAAGACATAGGTTTTGAGACACCCTGTATACCACGTGTCCACCGAGTGTGGTTTTCTTTTGTGGCGTTTAAACCATTTAATATAGAAAAAAATTTCAAACGTTGTCATCCTCTTATAACAGAACTCTATACGTTAAATTTATTTGCAATTATACAGGGTGTTCATTTTACAAGTGTCAGCAAGTATCTTTAATATTTCAAATGGAATACCCTATATATTATAACGTTTTTTGATAGATCTATCTATTTGGAAAATATTTTATTAACATATTTCTATAGCTAAAGCTAGTATTTACCGAGATAAATGCCATCAACGAAGAAACATCTTAAATGCAGGCCCTTATTAAATTGCTTCTAACATGCTTAATTGAAGAGTCTTCATTATCAGTTATTAACGTGTAATTACACATGCTTTAAGTTAAGTAACACTATATTAAACAAACCTGAAAACTACGCAGTTTGTTGGTGGCTGGCAGTTCTTTCTGCTGAATTTAGAAGTGAAATATTTCAAGTTTTGGTTGTGATCAGATCAATTCTAGGTTCATTTATCAGCAAGGCGATGATCAAACAGAAAGAATACTTAAGATTCTAAACTAGTAGAATTATTATGGAAACATTTGCACCATGAAGTTTAAATGAATTTTTGGAAAAAATTTATAAAGCGAGGAGACTGCAGCAATAACTCATACAGAGTTTTACATTTACATTGCAATAAATAAATCTGATGAATCAAAAATGCCTGAAATGGTCATGCAAAAAAGGCTTTTAACCAAAGTGAGATTACTTTTTGAACTATTGAATTATGAAAAGTAGTGAAGTAGATGAAGCCGAAGAGAAAATAACTCAAGACATGTTTTTACGGAATTATATTCTTAAGAGTTGTTTGAGCTCAACATGAGCGATTTTTGTTATCAATAACTATTGCAGGACAAATATCTGAAGCGCAGCACCAAATTGTTAAAAATTGTTTAAAAGTTTTAAAAGTTAAGGAATGGAATAATAGTATAAATTTATTAGATCTCTCTCAGTTGTTTGCCAGCTTTTCACAAACTCTGAGGAAAACATCACCTTTAAAATTAACCAATATTTTGAAGCAGAAGAATCTATCAACCTCAGATCGTCTCACTGCTTAGGGTGCGTTCGACATTACGCTCGGGGCACGCTCTGAGCAGAAGTGTGAGGGAGAGCGAATGAGCTTCAGTGCATGTAAGAGTGAGACAGAGGAAGACTCCGAGCGCTCCGAGCGTGATGTCGAATGCACCTTTAGTGGTATTGAGTTCAGAATCGAAGAAGAGCAAACAATCATCCGAATTCGATTCGAATTAGTAGAAGCAAAGCTACCCGTGTTAATTTTTTTACGAAAATTAAGTGATATACATACAGCAGTCTTAAAAAAAGGGTATACTTTGTAAAACCGGATTAAATATGATAACCCATAAAAATTTAGGTTATCTTTTTAATCTTATGTAAACACTTGATTACTTAATGACATTTACTCAATACGAAACCTATTTTTTGTAACAAAAAAACTCAATTAAAAAGAACAAACGTTTGTGTTGCTGAGAAAGCAATATTTGTAATACATTAACAGTAAATATAAGGTGGACTTTTCATGGCGGCTGTAATATCCTATTCATTTTCGAACTATTGCAGCAGCACCATCAAACATTCTCAAAGTAAACATAAACTTTCTCTTTTTGGGTCGTCGCTAACGCTCAAAACTAGCTCCGAACTTGTAGTATCATAATTGGAATGAATGTTGCAGACAAGGACGGGATGCAACTCTCTTTTCCTCGCACGGTACGCTATTATTGCTTCAAGTCGAATGGTGTTATCGATTTCATTCGATGGAATTTATACAGGCATTTTACAATTTACATTTATACATTTTTGCGCATCTAATTCCTATTATAAGATAGATTACAAAGTTTCAATTGCTATATTTATAGGTTTGAATTTTTAGAAACTATTCGTGCACCTTGAAATTCCACTTAATTAAAATAATTATATGTCTTTATGAAGGCACAGGTATTCCAAAGTATCTTCAACAGCAGAAAGAAAATAATTTAAGTGTTAAGAACACTCGTTGCTTTACAATTAAGCGAAATATTTTAAAAGTATAACTATTTCTGTCAGTCGAGCAATTAGAATTGTTTACGAGCTGGTTTCTTTATTTATCCTTAGAAGTAGTTAACTGTCCTCAGAAGAGAGCATAAAATCAATTAAGTATTCCATTTGTCTTTGTAAACAAGTTGGTTAGTTTTCGTTCGTTCAGTTTTACTTTGTAGGGGATATAAGAGCAGAGAAATAATTAGTTAAAACAACATACAAAAACAACACAAATAAGCAGAGTCAAGTAATAAATCTCTCTTTTGACAGGTCGTACGTAGTCACGCAATGAAACAATTAAATTGTTGAAACTCAAGTGAGTTCCTCTATTACGGAACACAATTATTTACTGCTTGGTAAGGCAAAAAAATCTGTCTCCATTAGATCGAAACAATTTATTTCCTCTAATGTGCAATATAATGGCTGTTACAAAACTTATTATTCCATTAGAAAATATAACATTGGGAAATGATATTTATTGGCTATTTTTTTTTTCTTTGTTACAACGCGTATTTATTACTGGATACCGTTAAGTAAACAAACTCGTTTGTTCAGCAATCGTTTGATGAATTTCTCGAGGTATTTGTTTTTCGATATAAAAACGGATATACTGAAGCACTTACTTGATTTGAAGTTAATTAACAAGAAAAATAGGATCTTACCGACTTTCAAAATATTTTCAATTTCGTTTGGAATATGTTAGGAAAATAACTATGTACTTTATTTTAAAATTCTTCGAATTCAATTACATATTTTATTTTCAAAACATTAATGTTAATTCAATTCGATCTGGCAAACGCTTCATTTTCATTAAGCTTATTTATAGAAAATTTCCAAATATAATAAATCTAAATCAAAGAATAACCTTAAGTGTAAGAGCAGATGTTAAAAATAATTTAATGCGTCTGTGATATCATCTGCCAGCAGAAAATACAGCATAATAAAGACATTACTTTCCCCATTCAATCGACGTATCTAATTTAATAAATTTCAAAAATATTTGAGAGGCCTGGCAAACTTGGAAACGAATTGAAAGTAAAAATTCTTTTTATGTCGACGGAATTCGAATCGTTAAATTACAAGAAAACAGACCACATGACGCAAGAGTAGAATTTTAATTCTTAATATGCATTCTTCAAACACACATTACTAGAAGATTACATCAGAGGCTATTTAAAAGCTCTTTAACATCCTGACATTCAAAAGAACCTTTGATGTTTTAAACTGAAAACACAAAACTAATGCCCCGACTCGCAGCAGTGAGAATATTACGAAAAATATTGAAATTCTTGAAAGATAAAGTGGAAAGCCTTCTCTTTGCGAACATCGAAATTTCAAAGTAGTTTAGCTCGAATACGAGCGGAAATTTCTCTCAGGCAAATTAAGAACTATATTTTTTAATAAACATAAATTGCGAATAAACGCGATTAAGACGGAGTAAATAGACGCGGAGATATAAATTCATTTTTTATCCAATTAAGAGGAAATTTAATATAAAAAAAGTTAGTAAATCTTAATAAACACAACGTATTCACAGTAGAGCTGAAAAAATATTATATCCTAATATAAAAGGCTTCCTCTGACAGCAGGTATAAATCTTTGTCTGGATATAAAAAGAAATACGAGAAAAATGAGCTTAAAATGAAAATAAAACGAAAGCCCGATTCAAATAGAAGGAATATAAATTATCATACAAAAACATATGGATGCATCTACGTCACAATGTATATGACAAAAATTTACAATCGCTGGAGCACAATCAATAAAATAAGAGGGGCGCATCAAGACCATAAAAATTAAATTCCTCTTCTTCGTCCTGTTCCTTTTTTCACTCTCGCAATAACACTTTTCGACAAAACTAAACTTGTACACTAACTAAATTAGATTAGATTTAGAACAACACTTCAAAAGCTTTTCGCCATAAATTTTACTTTCGTTCATTTCCAATCAATAACCAGAATAACTGGATATACATATTTCAAGCTGCATCGCTACTTATTTCAAATTATTAAGATAATATTGCAAAAATAGCAACATTTAATCATTTGCTTTAATTACTACGATAATTCCTTAAACCAGTCTAATTAACATAGTTTTATCGAACCAGCTAAAGATTAATTACACATTTAAAAACAAGAAAAACTGTAATGAATTAGAACTGTAATTATTTCGCACGGTAAATAAAAAAACTCTATTAACAGTACGTTAAGAAAATGCATAACATAAATAATGCATATATGCTGGTAAATTCCTGCAGCAACGTGCAGTAATTTACACATAAATGCAAACATTATATAATTACGGCAGGTAGTAATTCAACGTAATTCAACATATTGAAGTGAAAATACTTTTAAAAACACATAAAAGGGAGATTGTGTAGTTTTGTTTTCGCCGAGAAAACAGCGGGCACACCCACAATTTCCATCCTTTCTAATTGCGGACTGTAATAAATCGTCGCAACTTATTCTAATCGAGGCATTGTCCTAATAATTATAGCCCCCAACTGCAATAAATAAACCAAGTGTAAACTATTCCGAAGTGTAAGGTAGTACCGATATCGTTTTAATAGGTATTATTGTTATTGAGAACTGCGCAAGTTCACTTTCTCAGTTACGAAATCTCTGCACGGCTTTCTAAGGACAGGAATAATATCTACATACAGGGCGATTCTTATAAAATCCAACAAAACAAAACCAGTAAGAGAATAGATATCATAAATATAATTGAGCAAGAACTGTACCCAAATGATGATACTGGCTGTTCGATGATAATTTGTATAACAATTTCTTTTTAATCTTTTAAGAGACACATTAAAATATCGCACAATTGCTCAACGTTTAACAATCGGTTGATAGCTTCGTCACCAATGAAAAATAAATAATATTTATTTCATAAATTATTTGTGCTCGTTGAATAATAGCAAAACAAACATTAGAAGCTTTATTTCATTTTTCATTTAAGAGTTCGTAAATAGATCCTTCTGTTCAAGTTAATCCGGTACTGAATGTTCCGATATAATTGAAAACAACCGTAACAATGTCGCAATTCTGGAAACCACAGAAACCGTGAAATAAATTAAGTGCGAAATAAAGCCCGTCATGGATTAGTAAATAAGCAACGAGCCATCGACTATCGTCTTCTGATGCGTACAAGGGACTTTATGTGTAAAGTTGGTGGATTTCTAATTTCAAGCGAATTACGAATGTTTAGAAGCAGTCGGAGAAGTATAACTCCATTAAGTTCGCTGCTACGCTTGCCGGTTAATTTAAATTTATTCTTATTGTGACCAGAAGTTATAACAAAACAAAACACAATTATCTTACGTGACGAAAATGGATAAACAAGAAAATGAACAACTATGTAGAAAAAGTTTCGAATTTTAAAGTTCTTTACACCAAGCATATGAAAAGATCACATAAGTAGCTTACGAAATTAATAAAATAAATACCTCTTCGAATATAACAGACAAATTAAAACCAGTAACAAACTGAATGACTTCGAATTTAAATTTAAACTTACAAAGTCTGCTAATAGTTCATTTTTTAGTATTGTTAAAGTACACTTTTCTACATTATTTTTTTTACAGTATTTCTCATTGTCAGTAGAAATAACGCATAATATCAATCACGTTTCAGTTTTCATAATGGCGTTCCGTAGCACAAAGTTATTTTGTTCGCCCCACACAGAAGTGCTTTGCTGCAATAAATATCTACGTTAACAGAATATCTCGCACCGAATTACGTATGCAGTACATCCCGGTACACGTAGGTTATTAACTCTCTCTGTAGAGTCGCTTATTCCGAACAAGAAATTTCCTATTCCATATTACAAGTAACAAAACATACCTGACTACGACCGACTTATACATTAAAATAATTAGAAGTGCGTGACAAAAACTGCGTCGAAATAAAACACAACAACGCCGTGCATGAAGGCGGTCTTATTTGTTTTTCAATAACGTATATTGCATTTATCCCCGAAGGACGAGAAAGTTTGATGGGTTCCAGACTCAAATATAAAAGTAAACTCATCAAATGTCGGTCTTCGCCAATAACATATCTGGGATCAACGAGAAATAACAAGGATAACAAACAATCCTGTTCTATCTAATGTATAAAAGTAATACATATATTTCGTCGGATGTATTCAATGTTAATATGAAGCTTTCTGCGGCGAATTCTTTATAGATATTATTTTATCACAGGATTATGCAATGCTGTATTAATAACATTCTACTTTTTCCATTAAGTTATGGTGTATATGAAATTCAAAAATGCTTAAATAAATATCAACGGGGAATTATCTGGAATGAAACAAAACAAAAAGGATTCGTAATGACGAAAACAGATCCAGTGGAAAATAAAACTCCGGAACCTAATAAACCGAAATTGGACGGACGTTGATTTGTAATTTAATAAAAATTCAAATATTAATTTACGTGCTGAGTGCAGGATCCTGTTTATATTATAAACGGATTAAGTTTGCAAATATCATAGACGAATGAGCGAGCAAACAATGAGCAAAAATAAAGTTTACACAGACAGACGTATGAAAAAGCAATCTTTCATTTTATGTTGGATATTATTTTTAAAATATACCCATTACAAATGTATATAGAATTTTTTCACTGTAACGTTACAGTTAGCAAAGGATTATAAAGATAATTGCTTAAATAAATATGTAATTAAATTTTGTAATAAATTTATTAAATATCTTGTAAAATTTGCTTATTGATTACTCGAGATGGAAATTTTATCCCGATAAAGTGTATCAACTAATTAATTGCAAAGTTCCGATTGAACGTGGGAGCAGACGAAGAATGACCTACTTTACTCATTTCAACATCTCATATATTTATAAATACTTCTCTAATGTAGTTTTGTAAAACTTACATTTGAAGCCTATATAGGTATTGTATAAGTTCAGTAATTAATCATAGTGATGCTATTGTACGTATGATATTTATACAACAAAACATCTCAATAATGTGAAATCTCGTAACATTATACGTGCAGATAAAACAATGTAGAAAATACAATAGCAGTCAATAAAGACTTGCAGGCCAATTTAGATTTCTGTCGATAAAGACCGATATGTGTTATATAACATTAACTTGATAAAGTGGAACAAAGGATACATGTGCCATTAAATAGTACTTCGTAATAACTCGTTATTAAAAGCATTCGAAAATAAAACTGGAGAGGTTTTTAATAAAACTTGAACACATGAAGACTCACAGAGGAAAAAAAAACGCAAAGTAAAAATATTTCCATTTCATAATACCCCTTTTCATCCCCTGGTAATGACTAATGACTCCATATTAAAATTCCTGTTACGAAGTCGACATTTAATAATTAGTTTTTCTCTGAAATGAAATTCAATTACAGTCTGTTTTAAATTACGCGAAATGTCACGAAAAAAGGAAAATAATTCGTTATAAAATTAAATTCGAAATTTATTACCGTTTCCTTCAATATAAAAACACGGGAAAAAATGAGCTGAAATTCGAGATAAATAGTAAATTGGATTTCGTATACAATCGCACTCATTCCTTAAGAAAAATATGACGGTAATTCGAAATAAATTCATCGACTCGAACGCATAAATACGTATCAACAAATGTATTAACATTTAGACCGTCTGAACACCTGGATGAAATTTTCTATCAGGTTGCATCGCACTTTGCACTGCACGTTCTCACGTATAACTTTTCAAACCCATATTTCCGCTACGTCAACAGATTTTATTCGATTCCTGCGAACGTTGAAACGAGAAAGCGTTCCCTGTAAGCGCTAAGAACTATGTTGCGATGTCTGGTTTACGAGTTTAGGCAAAGAACCGACTTGTTTACAGCACTGATATCGTGCATTATAAATAATCGCGTTTCCTTATAGCTAAGCAAATATAAATTAGTGTTAGTGTTTGAGGATGATTTGAATCTCGGCATACAACGATGTTTACTCTTTGCTTTGCCTTCCACGAAATGTTAATACACATCGGAGCATTATGGGAAAGATGTTCTATAAAAATAGAAAGCCATTACCTAGATTATTCTGCGCTGATTAAAAATTAGATAAACAAGAGTCTAACTTTCTTAATTCTAATAATAAATTATCATTTGTTCGAACACTTTATAAATAAACTTTCAGAAAAAAAGTATAACGAATGTGTATAAATTATTGTAAGTATTAGATTTTCCACGCTTTTCGTCAAATGTTAATTATTATACCTTTGTACATAAGCCTCCAGGGTGTCTTTGTATTTAGTCCCAGAGTTGACAGCATTGACATCAAAATGTCTCATTACTTACAGTGGAGTTTGTCAATTAACTTTGATGTTATCAAGAAGACTCATGTCCCGCAGGTGTAATTAGCATGTAAAATACAATTTTTTGTACTTGAAACTCTAATATATTTAATAATTTCATTATATTCAGTTATTAAAGTTTATTATCAGGGTAATCATTTGTACACTCCCCGTTAATTTCATTTTATTTTCTAGTTTATATCGACCGCAACCTTGTAGTATTTCATACTCTCATTTAACGTCAATTTTTTTTTCATTTCTTGAAGCTTACAAAATACCAACGGTAATTTGTATTGTATAATTTTAAGGCAATAAAAATATTTTGTATCATATGCGTGGGATTTTGTCAAAGGTTTGCCAAGAAATCCATTTGTTCCGTTGAGCGTGGAACCAGTTTGAGCACAAAAAAGTTAAAAATAAATTGCATGACCGAAGAAAATAATAACCTAGAAATTATACAAAGCAATAAAAAAACAAACGACCATTTTAATAACATATAATCCTACAACGATCGAGATAATGAAATGGATACGAAAAAATCAACTTTAAAATAACATTACAACAACGAAAAATGCCTTTCATTAACGAACATTTATTAAATACGTTGTAGGGTTTTTTTTTTAATTCAAATAGATCCGTAGATAATTGATTGTGTTATTCATCTATGTAGTCGTTATGCGTTTCGTATTTAATTATGTAAAGTATCCGTTGTGCAACCGGTCTTTTTCCTTATGTAATTACTTCATTGTTATCACCAATTCGAATCACTAGTGAATTAAATATTGTATTGTAATTAAGATCATGCGATTATTCTTGCTGATAAAAAAGCAACTTGAAAATAACTTCAACACACAGCTTTATCTTTGATTTAGAAATCGTTATTTTGCTGCCTTGCATGAGTTTTTATTTTATTATTATTATTTTTTTTTGTTGGTTAATAATTCTTACATCAGACAAAACGTGATAAAGCACAGAAACAAATTACATTCACTTTAATTGAGTGCTACAATAAATAATATTAAATATTATTTCATGTAAGTAACTTGTTCCGTAAATGTTTTAATCACTTTTAAGGAATTGCCTATTAAAGTCACATACATTAAAAAGACACAAGGCTTCCTGCATTTCCACAAATTCTGCAGCAAAATTTTCATCAGTATAAGTAACTTGCTGGATGAATAATACACTCGCTGACATTTTAAAAGTATACAGATGTTTATGTTCGAGCAGTAAACATTTTAACAATGGTCTAAATAAAGAATGAGAGCGCATGTACATGTGCTGAAAACGTGACTCGAAATGACCCAAACTGTTTGATATTAGATTAAATGTGCGATATTAGTAGCAATTTAATTTCCTTTTTATTATAAACACAGCACAAAAAATAAATCCTGCTATAATTATATATTTGTTTAGAGTATATACACAATTTAATTCAGACTTTTTATCACAACTGATATGATCCACAATAAATTGTAGCTAATTTAAATTAACACCAAATGACATCATAGTAATAAAAAGTCATGAAACAAGTCTTGTACTGCATTAAACACTCGAATTTACAGTAACACATTAAGATGTAGGTAAATAATATAATATTTTTCAGGTTTTCGCATTACATTTCTTTTTTGTCTTATGTCGCCGTGTCATTATTTATGAGCAATAATTTATTTTACTTAATGCCCAAGATCGTGTTTTGTGTTTGGTGGATATAATTAAAAAATAAATTACAGTATAATGAATCGCCTAAAGTCTTGAAGTCTTTTTTTCCGAAACTGGTTCCTTTTTATTAAAATTCTAGACGCGTGAGTGTAGTTGTTTCACTGTTTCGACTTTGTATTTACTTTCAATTTGGCGTGTAGGTACCTAAAATAATTTATAATTTCACGAATAAAAGTAATTAAGAAAAAATAACCTTTTAAATAAACTCTTCGTAAATAGGGAGACAGTTAATTAGTTAATAATATCAGAGCAAATTAATGTAAAATAATTTTGCAGAATCAAAAAAATTTACAGTATGCTTTTTTCTTTATTATAAAATAATAATTCCAATTTCAAATAATACGCCAAACACTACCATGATTCATAGATAGCTTTTTAAATGAAAAATTTTAATCATTTTGCTACATTCAGTTCAAATATTCGTTCAACAACATAAATAAATAAACGTCTTATCACTACTTAAATATTAACACAAAATATTATGTAACCATTTCAGTTCTTTACTGCTTTTATGTTATGTACTTTCTAATGATAAATCAGTTGTTATTTTCGTTTTACGATATCCTTTTAAACCTAAAGGCTTTTCTACCATGCGAGCGATTATTTATTTGATCAAATAACGTAAAGGGTGGGCACTAGAGCGAAATAGCTGCACTATCAAAGAATCAAATGAGCAAATGATTAATTTTTTTTAATGATTATTACTAATCGTTTCTTTAAATAAATAAAATGCTTAGAGATAGACGGTTATTTGTTTAATAACAAAAGTTGGTGTCAAAATAAAACTCCGCACAGCTGCATATTTACAAACTTTCATATTTATATCAAAGTTTATTATTAACTTATTGTTACATCCTTCGTGGTGTGTAGACAGTCCACGTAACACGGATGATAGCCTGACTATCTAACTCCTAAATAATTTCCATGTTTCTGGATATTTCTGGCGGCTTTCCTAATTTCAGAAAATTGTTTTTCAGAAACAACTAAAACACCACTTCTCGCAACATACTTTTGTCAGGTATATGCAAATAAACATATTAACGTTAGTATGTAAATTAAGCACACATTAAGTGCACATATTTTCATCGTTCATCGAACGTGGATGTTATACTTAACAACGTGAGACAAATTACAGAGTAATTACAAAAAAGATTAGCAAAGTGTAAAAAGAGCAAATTATTATGTTAATACCTGAACTATACACGTAACAATTCCGACATGCCAATTTACTCAACATTCCATTGCAAAGCTTAAAAAAATTGGCTATTTTTAAACAAATAATTCTAAAAGAAAAAACGAAAATGGATGAAACGTATAAATTTGCAAATTTTGTTCCACTTGCATTTTAGAAAGTAATACCGTTCAAAAAAAATCAGTAATTCACTATGTAAACAATATTAATGAATTACTTTTTTCAAAATTACGTAACAATAATATTACTTTTCACGTTTTGCAAGTTTGCGCGAAACACCCGCTCGGTTTTTTTCGTGATTAAGAGCATTTGCAATTCAGATCGAAAAATGCCTGCAATAATAAACGTTCAACCTCTTTTTATCTCGTAAAATGTTTGAAGATTACATAAACACACATTATTTACCTGCTTGGCCTGCTTTCTAATTTATTTATTGAAAAAGTAAAAGATTTAATTGGCCGGTTAGAAGAAGTATTTTATTGAAACCGTTTAATTTACGACTCGATGTACTGCATGCACATTTACTTAATACGTAAATTTAATTTCGCAGACCTCATTTAAATTCATTATTGTTTATAACTTGACTGATCACGGCAACTAGGTCTTTGTAATTAACATTAAATCTGAATGAGATTGATTTTTCTTTATTTTAAATATCAGAATTAAAAGCATAATAAAAAATGTTATTTATTTACTCTCTCTTTCATTCTAAAGGAATTCTTCAAAAACATTAATAAATAACATTAATTTGATTTACTTATTTTCATTAAACGTATGCCTCTAAAAGTTGCATAACTTTTAATACGTATATTATCGTTATAATAAATCTAAGTCTAGAAAACATTAGGGAAAATTGCAAACATACCTATTCCTTTAATTAAAATTAACTATCATGTACTATGAGTTCTAATTTAAATTGACAATTTAGTTCTCCAGCAGAATTATGAATACATTATTGTCTGGGTGTTATTATCACATACCCATCGGAGACTTTGGTTTAATTTTCCCATCCTTCGTCAGGGTCTTTCTTTCAATATGTATTATCTTAAATAACGACATTTTCGTTTAATTTACGAGATAATTACAGATTGAGGTGGGTAGGTGGTACAAAACCGATTATTGAAAATCGATTGCACAAAAGTTGGAATTTGCAAGGGAGATAGCCCCGGTAATTGTCATTTTATGATCGCTTCTGAAACAAATAAAATTTACGGTGCGATGCATAAAGCGCGTATTTCGCCAAAGATATTCAGCAACGTCTGGGACGCTACGAGAATTTCGCTTGTAAAACGTAACATCTGCTTAATTACCATTGTAGTGTAAAACCAGTGTTGTTGTCATTTGAATAGCTTTTTATAGCCTCTTTCTTTCTCTTTAAAATATTGCTTTCTAAAAGCTTTCAAGTTTTTATCTTCGGAGCGAAGGGGACGAATGCAAATTTAGTGTATTTTTCAAGGAAAACTAAATTTAATTCGCGCTTGGATCCTTATTTAAGTCACTTATTTCTCGTTACTGTCAAAATTGACCTCTTAAATTGTAATACTAGAGTAGCTACAATAATTTTACTCTAGATGACGTTACTTATTATCAATAGTTAATAGCATTGCATTGGAAAAATATTGTTACAGCTGTTGTTATGTCCGCTCAAAAAAATCTAGGAAAAATCTACACATGCATTTTTCAATAGTATTATTATTTTAAATGCGGCTTCAAACAATTCATTTTGGTTGTTCTAAACGTAAAAAAAACACAGAAATAAACCAATGGATAAATTTTATTTACAATAGAACACATTACATATCCTAGATTTTTTTGTCGGGCATAGTTCATATTTTCCATTGCAAATGCTGAACTTAATGGTGACGAAAAACAGTGGAATAAAAATAAACAAATATAGAAAAGCTTGAAACAAATATAAAGCGCCGAAAACTGATCTTTATTTCCATAACAGATAGCCATTCCCTTTTTCTGCATGAAGTTAGCCGCTGGATCTTTTCTTTTTGACATTTACTGTAGTACTTTGTGGTCGTTGTTATGATGAGATTGAAGTTATTTTCTTATCGAAACTCCGTCTTTTATCATTGCTTACTCCCCGACCATGTCCGCTCGTGATTTTTTAACTCCTTTATTATTTTCAGATTGGACAAATTTTGTGGAACGCGACAAACATGATTAGCAATAATGTGGAGTTATCAAAAAAAAAAAATCAAGATAGAACGATCCTAAGAAAAGGTAATTCCTTATCGGTATTGCTGTTCAACATAACACTGGAAAAAATAACAAGAACAAGTGGAACAGGTAATTTAATACAACAGCAATCAATGTCTGACCTTTGCAGTCAGCCTAGTTTAATGGAGGAGCAAGAAAGAATTAGGGAAAATTGCAGAGCTTTAGTAAGTCGCCTGGAGAGATGGGATTGACAATGAAAAAAAAATGACGCGGTGAGAGGAACCTTAAAATAAAAGTAATTAGCAATGAAAGTAGAACAGAACAAGTTACAAATTTGCTGAAGTGGAAGTTTTTACATCCCTGAGAACAATAGTGACAATACAACGGGAAGAGCTAGTGTAATGAACAAAATAATGGATTTTCAAATTAAAAAACTGCTCTACCATGCCATAGAAGAACTTGATGCAGAAAATATATGTCACATGTAAGGTGGAATAGGGATTAACCGTAAATGATTTCTTCTCCAATGTGAAAACCATTTTGCAGGGCAATATCAGAGGAGGAAATAGATTTATTTTTGGTAAATTCACAAACACTTACGAACGTAAGCAACTAACAAAAGATGATAACTGATAACATGAACGTATATAACGTATTAGCAAAGACATGCGCTTTCGATTACGTAATCTCACGGCCATCTGCGAGGTGGAATCTTTTGTGAAAGCCTTAATTTACCAGCAAAGTGTTTTCAAGAGCTAGGAACTTGCTTAGGTATAGACAATATTAAGATCATCATCACTTACATACTCTTAGAAAACAGGAACAACTTGAACAACGGAAAGAAAAATTTTGAGAAGGATACATGGAGCGAAAAGACTGAAGATGGTAAACAAGAACGAGCCAAAGGTTACAGGCGAATCGAACATGATGAGAACTATTAAAGCACAAAGAATAAGACGGTTGGGACATCTAATAAGAACAGAAGAATACCGAACGTAATGTGAAAGATAGAACTGGGAGGAGGAAGAAAGGGAAGACAATGGTAAAGGCAGGTTCTGTAGGATTTGAGCAGTCTACGGATGTGAAAATATGAGGAAGTTGCCAAAGATCGAAAGATTTGGGTTTCAGTAAGTATTTTTTTTTTTATTAATTTTGAACTTACCAGTTTCCTACGAGTTATTTTTCTTTTCAACGATTAAACCTAATGCTACTTTTCTTAGTCAAAGAATTTAACCCAGTTATTATTAAACTATTCCACTTAGAATTCCATTGCACTAAGCCTTTTTACTATAGAGCTGTAGACTCATGGGTGTGCCCATCAGTATTGTCTTCTTTCTCCGAATGCAGTAGCAGTAAACAGTCACTTCTGTCTTTCATTTTCGCATAAAACTCTACTTATACAATAAATATTTGAATCAATTTAAAATTCTTTCATTCGCTTTGTTTCATTTGAATTTCGTTTCACTGAAATTAGAGTTTAAGCAATATAATTCTGTCAACGACCCTAGTTTGGACGTGCCCCGACAACTTTACTTTACAATAAAAATATGTATATTGCTGTAACTTCCTGTGCACGTTATCATTATCAGTTTTGTAAAGATAACAATGCACTTCGTGATTAATCGCAAACATTACAATGCAAGGTATGCACTTACCATAAAAAATGAAATAGCATTTTCAGTGATTACCATTTTGTGGGCAGATAATTTAACATTATTCAGACCGTTATGAATGCAAGTAAATTTATCTGTGCCTAATTGAAAAATGAAACCCGCTAATTACGTTTCGTAAACAAAAAAAAATGTACTGAAATTTTTTCGGTCACACGCATGCGAAAGTTAACAAAATAGTACACGTTATTTTTGGAATTAAACCGTGAAATTAGGCCGTAATGCTTTTTTCTTTTCGGTCGAAGGAATTTTAATTTAAGGACATTTCGCCGGAGTTTTGCGCCGCGCAATAAAATAACACACAAACAAACACACACGCGTATTGAATATGATACGAAATAATTCAATTCCGCGATGATATTTCCATTCAGGCCCGTTGTTGCGGGGTTTCGTCGGATGAATTTCGCAGAAAACGAAAATAAATTCCATTTTATGAAGCAAGCAGAGAATAAAAATAAAACAACGAGAAAGCAAATAAAAAGCCCGCACATATAAATTACTTTTTAATATCACAGCATCATGAATCATTGCAGAGGAGCGCTGAATTTTCCAGGACGGAAATTTACAAATTTAATACATCACTCATTTTTAAATTTTAATTGCAAATATTTTCGTCATTCCTACAAATTCTTCTAATTTATTACGTTTCACCAGATCACTTTTCAACCAACTTCTTTTTTTATGCTAAACGTTAAAGTATATTCACACTTGGGAAACTTCAAATTCTTTGCGTCAAAGCGAATCTCCTCTTCTATGTAAATTGGAACATCAAATTTAATTACTTTTTTTTTAAAGGCGCATGAATATCATAACTGGTTGTTCGAGTATAAGTTATAGTAAAAAGATTTCCTTTTTTCTTAGTTTTACAAAGTCTTGCACACGAGTACTTGATCAGAAAAAGTCTTCCAAAATTCATTTACAAAAAAAATCAATTTTACGGTTTCCAATAAATTGATTATAAAATTAAGATCACACGTATGTACCTAATACCTATGTATTAAAAGTTACTTATATTGAGTTTCATTAAAATTGTTCACATTTAAACAAACTTAAAATTCCTTTTATTTACTAAATCATATACGCTCTCGGTTTTCATTTTCAAGTACCAACAAAAAATGTTTTGCAATTTTCAGTTCTTCTGTCTACTTAAAATTAATAACGTACGTACTTCATATGTGTAACAGCACTAATATGAGCTAATTCAAATTAAGACATTATAGTACATAATTAGTCTGACTATTAAATAGCGTCATATTAGTAGTTTGTTTTATAATAGTTGAAATACGTTTAATACTACTGTCGACTTTGCCTTTATGGTTAATTTTAGTTCACATTTGGTCGCATGAAATGACCCATTAAGTATTAAAATTGTCCCGTTTGCCTTCGCGAAATGATGCAAACGTGAACTTTATTATTTTAATTGTAATGCAAACAGAAGTAAGTGCGAGGAGAAAACTATTGCCCATTTGAGTTTTTAGTGCTAGTAAATATTTCTTTCTTTTGAGAGATATTGAAGTTGATGGTAATATTTTAGTATATTTTAGTGTGTTTTACAACCTCGTAGTGTGCCATGAATTTTACAGTGTTGCCGTCATAAAACGTACATTTCAATATTCGATGACCATATCCAGTTTTATTAATATGGACTTTTCGAACTAAAAATTGCCGTACTGGGAATTGTAAATTTAGATACAAGGAATTTTAAATTATTTTCCCAACATAGGCGCGCATAGGTATACGCCGCCGAGGCATAAATTGGACGTATTATTTAATGTTCGTGTTGTAGTCGTTTTATTGTACAATTAAAATTATATTTAACATTTGAGTTGCAAAACGCAGCATATGTTTTCTTTTGCTGAATTGCATAACTCTTTAACACCACAAAGAAACATAAAATTATTATAATTTCGTATTACGCGATTTTACAAGATATAGATAATTAATGGCCGTTATTTATACTTCTATAAAATTTATGAATGTTTAAGTTATTTAAATTTATGCAAATGGCTTCATTTCTGTTACTTTACTGATTTTAGTTTCACATGATTATTCCTGTTTCGGTTTTTGCCGTTTCATAATCGGCGAAAGCAACAATTTATATGTATATGTATAACGTATAAAATAATAGCATCCCTATTTAAACTTACAGAAACTTACTTAAAAAGTATTTTCATAAGGAAAGCTTTAACCTTAAATATACTTTAAGACTACTTTTGTAATCTTATAACACAGAAATATAATATAATATTATATATATAATATATATATATAATATAGAAATTTACTTCGTATACAGCAGTGACAAAGACGTTTTATAGTAAAGGTAATTTGTGGGCACTGAATTATCCACAAAATGGTAACTTTCCATCATTTGATGCTTGCTGGCTGGTTGGGCGACAGCTTTGGGTGTTGGATATTTCATTCAATTAACGTTTGCATTAAACTTCTTTCTAAACTTGATAAAGGAATAAAGATGTTAGGGTGGCAACTCTCGTGTGTTCAGCTTCTAAAATCTTAAATCTCTCTAATTATTTTAAATATCCCGCTGATTATACTCTCTGCATTATGGCGAAATGATGGCGAAGGACAACCAAAACGATACGCCAACATCAAAGGTACCGACAGCCAATGTCATTACTGTATATGAAGTAAATTTCTATACTGTGCTTAAAGTACGGGGAGATCGAAATTGATTGTCCTGATCCTACACTGCCTACCACGAGCTTGAAATCGATATTTACATCCAATGATTAAAATGAAGTTAGCAACTAGATGCCCCAAGATTTTGTTGACAGTTCATTGCCGTTCATTCATAAAAAAATGTTTAGTTTATTGTAATAGCAATTTGATTAAACCACAATCATGTTCTTTATTAATTAAGTTAGGTTTGGATGTAAGTTTCATGAATGTTCTATGCACGAACTTAATTATATCTATTGAAGAATAGCCTAGACATCAAATATCCGACGAGTACTGTAATTATGTTTTTCGTTCTAACTTCCATGTGAGCGATGTAAATATTGATATCAAACTCACGGAAAGTAGTGTAGGGTCAGGACAATCAATTTCGATATTCCTGTCAATTTGATATCGTAATGTATTACATGCAACTCTGATAATAATCGAATCACTATCATCTGAATCCACTTTATCCCAATTATAAGCGTTATCTGTTATATTGTATTTTATCCAAGACCCGTGTCATTAATTTCCGTATGACTAAATATTTTCAAAGGATTCGCATTTCTGACAATTCGGGAATTCAGGGAATGTCCAGTCCACATTTTGTAATTGCGATGTGACATTTATATCAGCCTAATTTAGTATGTGGCGAAGAAGAAAATTTATCAAATGACTGTACGCCAATGAGCTATTAAAACCATGGCTACATAGAGAAGAAAACTGCGGTCATTCTGTGAAACATTTTTACAATATTGCGGTCCTACTGTTTTGGAGTATGCTACCCCGGATGAGTTCAGTAACTTGCTCTTAATTAATCTAGGCTGGCTGGTATGTGAGGTAACTGATACAGTACTTCCCAAACATGTTCAATAGGAGAGAAATCCGGAAATAATGCAGGACCCCCAAGAGTCTCAATACAGTATCTTCTTAGTCAATGTATGGTCACGAGTTTTCTTACTGTCCAAAATTTTCCTCACACACGATCGGATCTAAAGTTGGGTGTGGTATAAGCTAAGAATGAACTACTATCTAAACATATTGTGACCTAAACCATAATCCCTGAATTATTAAGGATAACTTACTACCTAGAAGACACATTAGGTATTTTCCTTTTGCCACAAATCTTACCTCAGATCACTTAAACGTCGTTAGCACGAACGAGCGAGTTTGAATTGACATTTCGACCTCCCACCTTGCCGCCCGTCGAACACTCCCATTAGTTGCTTTCAATGAAATATTCGTTCAAACTTATTTGTTCGTGCTAAAGGAAATAACGTTTAAGTGATCTGAGGTAAGATTTGTGGAAGAAGGAACACTGAATCCCTAGAACACTAATCCCTAGAATCGTTCTAAAGCCTTCCGCCCTAGGTCATCTAACCCTCCTGTATTCATGTAGGGTTCATGTAGACATGAGCAATATAAGGTTCTATTCCATCTTCCAATCAGTACAAGTTGGGTATCATCTTAGCCGATGGGCAGCCTGTCGTGAGATTGGTACCCCAAAAAGTCCATATGTACAGAGATCGTAATGACTAGAATTTTTTTTAACTCTGACGATATTTGTGTCAAATTCATAATTAATGTTTCCCTGATGTCAGAATAACACAAACAACTGATACTGATTACCTCCGGTAATCGAGGTTCTACTATATTTTTTCGGAATCAAAATATTAAATAAATCAGTTTTAAACAATAATAATATTAACTGTAAATATTGCAGTGTATTTATTTATCTTATTTACACGTTCATGAAAATATTTCGAGTTTTTCATAAAATTAATCCTTTTTAAACACATACATACATAAAATGAGCGTAAATATTTTAAATTATGTCTCATTTTTAATTAATACTAATAAATGATTCAAAGCTGTGCGTGCAATTTATAAATTTCTGCAATTATCGATATTCACCATCTCAATTTTAGCATTCGTTTTACGATCGATAAAAACATAAATTAATCTCTAAAACATAAAAATATAAAATAATACCCCCGTTTAGGTTTATTGCTGCGCAGTGAGGGACTTTAATTACGAGTGTGAAAGACAGTTTAAAAACAGAACTCACCTATACTATTTAGCCGCACGTCACTACCTGCAATAAAAACAAACTTATTAGCAATAAATAACAATAAAAGCTCTCACAATAAATAAAACGAATAATCCGAATATTAACTGACGCAGTATGATATTAAATAAGAGCCCTAAATTTACCCTCCAACATATATCTCGCTTTTAATGAGATATTTTCCCTTATGTAACATCATAGCGGTATCGATCGTTTTATATTTGTAACCAAGTTGGATTTTATTCGTTTCTTCTAATAGGTATGCAATACGTTAACATATTCGCAATAAAAACAGAACCGATAAATATGAAAAGGTTTGGCAAATATGTATGAATATGGTGGGTGTTGATAAAAAAAATAATTAAATTATTTTGTAATATGATTGATATTCTAAAAGCTGATACGGGCGCAAAACGGTAATGGCATTTCTGTGTAAAATACAATTATAAAAGGATTAAATCAAACAACCCTTCCGTAAGTTTTATTATTTATTTTTTTTTTTGCAATTTTCGCATGGAAACAATTTCTATAGTAATAATTTCAGCAAATGTACTACAACATATCTACAATGTTGGGATTCACAAATAGTATAATAAAGATAAAATCAAGCTCATTGTATAAAGGACAGTAACTCTAAAAGTGTAATTTCGCGAGAACGAAGTTTGCATAGGGGAGAGTAGGGATGTGGGGAGTGTGGTGGTTTTGCTTATTCATGAGAAATGCTTTTAAAATGAAAATACTGCTCAAAATGGAATAAAAAAACAAGCTCAACTTAAATAAGTTTACTTATTACTTGTTCGGAATAATTCGAGAATAAAAAAAGTTATGAACTTCCATTAAAAAAAATAACAAGGAAGGGAAATTAACTTTTTATTTTATTGTAGACATATCAAATTTCATTTTCAAATAACTTTATGAAAGTTCAGTGTTTTTAATTTATAATAAATTAAACAAATTCCTATGAAATATGATCATTGAATTTCCGAGGTTAAAGCTTTATGTCATTAGATGTTATTGATTTGGCCGACTCTCTACATTTAAGGTCGTACTCTGACATTTAAAAATGAAGCCTTACAATAATTTAATAATATTTGATTTGTTAATGTACCAACTTAATGTACTATCGATATTATAAAAAACTAGGACAACTTTTAAATCCAGTAGCTACGCGTTTCCATTATTTTATTATATTGAATCTTACTTTACTGTCAAGTCAGTAACTGTATTTTTTGTTAACGCTGAAATTCTGAGCAATCTGTCTAACTGTGACACCCTTTTCTATGCAAGCAGCTATCCTAGCTTTCAGAACAGTATTTACTGTAGATATGATTGACAATGAGTGACCACTTCAAATGATTTTAAATTTATGGTCGGTAGCAATTTTATACAGCTTAAAAAATCTCGTCATAGTTTTTTTATGATAGCAATAGTATGAGTACCTACCACTGTTGTTTCAAAATATGGATAATAGGCATAAGATATTAGAATAAATATAAAAACAGATTAGTAGTAAGTAACAGTAAGAAGTAAATTAAAAAAAGTCATGTAAAATATCTTTACTTACAAATTAGGCAACAATGTGTCTAAATTTCAAAAGTGAAAGTATTTTCGAAAGTCAATAAAGAAAATGAGAATAATTTAATTTATATTTCAAAAGAATTTGTTACAGGAAATTAGAAAAATCAAAAGCAATATAGCAAAAGCAAAAATACTGTAGAACAAATTGAATTTTAACAAATTAGACAAAATTTTCTGTTTTCAAAACTTCTTTCATTTTTATATTTTCTTCCATCCACCGTGATTCCTAGCGTCTGTTAAATCCGATCGCTATAAACGATTCGTGTTTTATTTAAAGCCAGAGAAACACAATAAGCGAAGAATATACAGACTCTTTGAAATTCCCAGGAGAGCTTAGGACCCCCAAAACAGTTTGCTCAGTAGCTTTAGCAACGACGTCGACGACAGCTTCTGGAGAAAGCGACGAACGAACGAACACAATGCAGAAGTTCGCGTCGCGAAAATATGAAAGTCATAAAACAGTCCGAAATCAGAACTGTAACTAATAAATGTGTTTAATGTAAATCCTCTTAGGCAAGTCGTAAATTCGATTTGACGCGTAAGCTATAAATATGATTATAAGCGAGCGAGGGCGCGGAAGTCGCTAACGACGCCAATACTGAAAATTAGCGACAGAAAAATGCCATTTGCGACTGAAATGCGCTTTTAAAGTACACACAGGATACCAACGGTGGGAGGAAAATGCAGGAAAAAAAAGGTGCAACATTTAATAGATAGACGAGCTGCTTTCTCAGGTACGAGTATAATGGGGTATTTCAAATACTTTTTTGTTTTTCGTATGCAGTCACTTAATTCGAATACTGCTCAATCAAAAGAGCCTAGAACTTGATTGAAAGAAATTTAGTCAAAATACAAATACTAGAACTTACACCTTTGACTCTCCTTAACATGAAGGAATGAAATAGATAAGAGAAAAGCTGGTTCACCATTTTTATAGTATTATCTCTTCTCAAATCACTCCTATAAACCTTTGGGTATATCACGGTTTTCACCAAAAGTAGTTTTCAAAAACGTCAACGTTTCGCTGAACATTGAGTTTATCCTGAAGAAGCCCTCAACGAACAACAAAATATTGACAATTCTAAAAATTTTTAAAACTACCCGACGACTAATCATTATAAATTAATTATTTGATAAATTTAAAAAGAGCTTTGTTTATATACCTGTATTAATAACAGAATAGTAATTATTCCTTTAGACTTAAGATTATACTCCCTCTGTCCCAAATTATGGTATACATTTCTATAAAGATGTTTTGAATATGGATGGTTATATAAAATGATAATTTGTTAATGATGGATATTTATCAAAATCAAGAACTCTTGATGATTAATAGATGACTTTGCATGAATCTGTTCTATTTTAATTTTATCGTTTATCTCAATATTGTCAAAAAGGTTAAATGACACCCGTTGTGTTTAGGTAAAGAAAATTATAAATTCGGAAAATAGCATTTTTCAAAGAAGAAACGTCAAATCAAAGTAATTAATATTAAAATTCAAGATATTATGAATAAAGAACAATTTCGCAACGAAGGGAATTTGCCGGTATCTATTTTGTGTAGTCAATATGCAGTTGACATCGCAAAATATTACAAAATATTATTGGTCAATAAAACAAACGTTTTTCTTCATAACTCACTCTGATTACATTAATTTTGAATTTCAGTAAAGATAAAAAAAGTAAATCCAATATTAAAGATTTGTATACCTTAATTTGGGACAAATATAAAACCCGCAATGTATACCATAATTTGGGACAGAGGGAGTATAAATTAGTAATTTAGTAGATAAATAGCAAATTACTCATATGTACACTTACAAACTCTATGCAATCAGATTTTTACTTTCGTAATGAAATGTACCTCATGTTGTGCCATAGGTTCCGAATTTCATTTTCTAAAGAGCATCTAGTAAAAGAGCTACATCAATGAATTGCAAAAACTCACACGTTTTTTCTGTATTCGATTTTATGTACTCTTTAAATGAAAAATATCGTTTTTTAAAAAATCAATTTAAAAAATTACAAACATAATAAATACCTCACTTACTTAATAACAAAAATAAACTGTGTTTAAATTTGTAACATTCCAATCGATATTAAAGCAGGTTTTATTTAAAAGTGACGTTAACACACACACACACACACGATAGAGGAAAAACGCAATTACACTTGATACACGATACAAACATAAACACGAATTCAGAAATAGATTTCAAACGGGAGCATACGTTTTCCTTTTTTTACGGGAAAAAAGAACCCACTCTGTATTTTAATTAAAACAAATAAACTTTTTTGTTCCATTATTTTGTGTACACTCTGTTTTTGTTTGCTCTTCATTTTCTTTCCAGTGCGTGTTTTTATTCCGCGCACTTTTAATTAATTCCGATAAAAATTTCTTGTTTAGTTTTTGTTATTTTAAATTTACTTTACAGTTAAACGTGTGTTGCGGATTTCGTTTCGGCCTAAAGCGCTTTTTATTCGCTGTTTAATTACGTGTCCAGGTCCGGTTTTCAAACATACAGTACATTATTATATTATTATTATTATGGAAGTAAAACGAGACGGAGAGAATCCGGGTCGGACCACAGTCCCTCGCAACCTCCCCATAATTAATTTAAGTTGGCACTGTTTGTTTATTTATAATTAACGTCGTATTAGTTCAATGGGTTTCATTAAGCCCGGGTAATTTGATTAGGAAATCTATTAAGCGAGTATGACTGAAATTTATTTCGAATAAAATTTTGTAATTAATCGTTTTTATTCAGAAAGTACTTATTATACTTTCATACTCTTCGAAATTGTCTTATCCCGAAACTTTTGACAACTCATTTATTTCTAAACTTGGAAACTCGGAAATAATTAATCCAATTATAATTTGAAGATACTTTATTGGCCTCCCTTAGGTTTGTTCAGCGAATTTCAGTATTTTATAACAAAAATACTCCTTTCAAATATACACATTAGGTTATATTACGTTAACTCTTTGAAACCTTAATTATTAATATATTTCAAGTAAAATGTCCTCTTAAAAGTATTCGTTTATAGATACATAATACTATGGAATAAATGAATTAGGCCCAGTTTCGTAATCGAATTTAAAGGAGACTTTAATATTATAGTCACCCTCAGATGTCAAAACAAATATGAAAACGCATTTGTTTACACATGTGATTGTGACTTTAATTTTAAAGTCTCCTTTAAATTCGATTATGAAACTGAGGGTTAGTTTAAGATATACAGGGTGTTTAAAAAAAACGTTCGGATACTGTAACCATGAATAGTACTCATCAAGAGCAACTAAAAGTCTTAGTAAGTATAGGTCCGCAAATAATTTTTTTCAAGGATAGAGTTGATTTTATATTGATGTTAACAAATTACATTATTATGAAGGAGCAAACAGTAAACATGTGATTATCTAGACACAAAAAATAATTAAAGTAAATGTCCACCTCTCATTCTTTCGAATAATCCTTGATTTTGTCGAAAGGTTTAGCAGTTATGTTCTATTCGCTGCTGCAGCTCATTTACGTTATTAAGGGGTCTTGATTACACCAGAGATTTTAAAAAACCCCAAATGCAGAAATCTAATGGGATTAAATTAGGAGATCTAGGTGGCTTCAATCACGTTTTTCAAGAAAAATAAAAACAAATGTAAGTCGTTGTTATATTCTGTGTATGTTTCTTTATTATCTGTCATTAGTCTTGTTGTGGTGTTTTTGGTACTCGATTCTGTAAAAATAATGGCATTTTATACAAATACAGAGATGGCTGATATGCACTTTATGTACGGCATGTCTAATGGCAACGCTTATGAGGCACGGCGATTATACGCTGAAGCATTTCCTAATCGCAGAATTCCATTCGATAAATTAATTTGTAATCTACATCGACGATTATGTGAACGTGGTTCATTCAATGTTACTAAACCTGATGTAGACGAAAGTAGACGAAAATCCGAATGTCAGCACCAGAACAATAGCAAGAGAACTAAATATGAATGCTTCTTTAGTTTGGAGGATTTTGCGAGAACAGCAACTTTATCCGTATCATATTCAACGGGTGCAAGCTCTTCTAGTCCCCGATTTGGATCCCAGATTAACTTTTTGTAGGTGGATGCAAAGAAAACATGCAGAAAATGAAAATTTTGTTGCTGGTATTTTATTTACCGATGAGAGTATTTTTACAAACAACGGGATTATGAACTTCCACAATGATCATGTTTGGGGAAATGAAAATCCCACGCTGTTATTGAGAAAAGGCATCAACACCGGTTTTCTTTGAATGTTTGGCTAGGTGTCTTGGCAGACCGCTTGATAGGACCAGTGTTTTTACCAAATCGTTTAAATGGCGAAGTTTATCTTGACTTCTTAAATAATACTTTACCTCCATTATTAGAAGACATTCCTCTGATTGATAGAGTTAATCTTTGGTTTTTACATGATGGGGCTCCTCCACATTTCGCTATCGTTGTAAGAAATTTCTTAAATGCAACATACAACAATAACTGGATAGGAAGAGGAGGCCCAGTGCCGTGGCCACCTAGATCTCCTGATTTAAACCCACTTGATTTTTGCATTTGGGGATATTTAAAATCTCTGGTGTGTTCAGGACCAGTTAATAACGTAAATGAGCTGCAGCAGCGAATAGAACATAACTGCCAAACCATTCAAGAAAATCAAGGACTATTCGAAAGAATAAGAGCTTCTTTTCGTCGAAGATGTGAAGCCTGTGTGCAAGCGGGAGGTGGACATGTAGAACATTTTCTTTAAATATTTTTTGTCTACATAATCACACGTTTACTGTTTGCTTCTTCATAATAATGTAATTTGTTAACATCAATATAAAATCAACTCTATCCTTGAAAAAAAATTATTTGCGGACCTATACTTACTAAGACTTTTTTGTTGCTCTTGATGAGTACTATTCATGGTTACAGTATCCGAACGTTTTTTTTAACACCCTGTATATAAACATGTTTAAGAAATGTTAAATTAAAATACGTGGGTGTTATTTGGTATTGCTAAAGGTGGAATGTGCATAAATCATATAGAAAATACTTCTACAGTATTATGTGTGTGCCGTTACATAAATTATATTAAATCGTCTTCAACATAATGGACTTCCGAATACGAATTCGGTCGAGTTGAAATTAATTGAATTAATGAAATTCCAATTACGTTATAAATTACTGGCTGTCACATAATTATAAATGAAATAATTAATATTTCATGCGTGTTCCATCGACAATCGATTAAATTCTAATCTGCCGCGCGTAAAAAATAAATTAACTTCAAAATTAAATTACACTTCTTTGTTGAGCGCTTTTGTGCAGGGTTTTTGTTGCGCTGTTAGAGTGGCATATTTAATATATAATATGCAATTAAGGATGTCTTCTATTGTATTCTAAGACGGAGGGTAAAGAAGATAAACTTTAAAACAATGCCTTTTGTCACGAAGATGTGTAAGCAGGAAATTTTCCCATATACATTTCAAAGAAAAAATTAAATATTTATACGACACATTAGCGTCTACAAGTGGAGGAAACTTATCCGTCTACATTATTTTTAATTGTTATTACACGATTGATATTTGTTAGTCATGAAGGGAATTGATTTCTAACGCAAGAATGAAATAGTGAGGGAGAGTATATTGCACTGAAAACTGCATTCTTTTGGCAAGAGCAACGCAAATATACTTGTACGTTGTAGGCTAAACTTTCACAAGTCGGTATACTTTGCTGAAATGATGAAACTGCAGATAATAAAAAAACAGATCAACATTAGAAAGTCATTAGTATATATACAGTGTCTCTCAAAAAGTATGCTACAAGAAAGCACAAGGTTTCGGAACAAATTTCGTGTTTTCCTATTCATATTATTTTGGTGGACACTTAAATCCCACCAGTATTTCCTAATGTAGTGTTTATAAAGAGTGATTCACAATAAATTGTGATTTTTTAATTCTTGCAATAGGAGGCTGTAGTTTCATATTTAGCTATAACTTTTAATCCTAAACGACTTATTCTCATGACTTTCTCTTGTCCACGCTGCATATCATTCAAGATAAATTTCATGTGACATTTCCCAATTTGACTCTAAGGGACGCAGAAGCGTTGTGAGTCAATAAATTTTTCTAAAAATCGATAATAAAAGAATCCCATTTGTAATACATAAGCTTTGTAAACCTATACAGAAGCAAATGTTTATCAAATTTGTAAATTTTTATTAATTATACTTAATATACAAACCAAGGGAAATAAAAACTTTGATGTGAATAAATAGACGAAATTAAATCGTACACTAATAACAATGCTGAAATCTGAAAACTGACAAAATTAATGTCCCAAAAGAAAAGGCAAAGAATAAATGCTGTTAATCAAAGACAGAACAATTCTTAAATTAGCTTATTCAAAGGAAGTTCAGTTGTATTTTTCAATTCTCATATAAAGCCCGTTTTAAACGGTCATATTTTTGTATCAAATTTATTAGGAAGTGAGTGAGAAGTGCCAATTCAACCAATCAACATTCACTGTGGTAGCTTAGCTCTCTCACTTCGTAATAAATTTGGTACAAAAAAAATTACCGTCTAAAACAGGCATAAGACGTGCAAAATGTTTTAATTAATGCATTTCAACCAATAAATTGACATAATTTTTGCTTCTCCTTCTTCTAACATAATCCACTCAATAATTCAAAGAGAATTAGGCCGAGAACGTGCAAGTTTTACTCAAATGAAGAGTAGAAGTTTGAAACATGGTTTTAGATTCAAATAATAATAAAACACAAAAAGGTGAACAACAATTGAAAAGTAATATTGGAAATACTTGATTGCAAACTAAGAATGACGCTTGTTACACATGAGGGAAATCTCAATAATATGTTTCGCGTTCAAAGAGATTTCAATCAAACTAGAAGTCCAAGTATATATTCCCATTTAAATATCACAAACTTTACGAATATAAACTACGCTGAACAATGGCTATACCTACGATAACTAACTTAAACAAAAGCACTCGGTTTTCAATACATACAAATTTGTTGCAGCATATGCATTATTAATTAAACGCAACGAAAGAAAAAAGCCACCACATGACTTAAACAAACGGCATCTCAGTGTTGCATTTCGATTATAAATCACTCGGGGTAGCTTGTATCGTGTTTAATTACTAATCGGGGTTAGCCAATTAATGTAGCCAATCGTGGACTATTCTTGCCAGATATCATCTCAAGAAACAAGCACACAGCATGTTATCCATACGTCTCTGATCGCGCTCCTACGTCTTTTCTCGTACACGGGGACGGAAAAGTTAACGGGAGTATGCGACGGAAAATCAGTCGAGATGACGTGTAGTGGAAAATGTGGTCTGAACGGTCTAGAGTTGCAAATTGTATTGTCTTGTATTTATTTGTGTTTGGTTAACAGAGAATGTTTGCTAAATTTGCGGGGCGTTATTATTTGGTTTCAATGATGGGCTATTCTAGGTATTTCACTTATGTATATGAATTACTGATACACCTAGTTTTTACAGAATAGTGTAATTGAACTTCTACTGTGTCATCGGCGAAAAACAAGAAAGACGAACCGCTGGAACTTTTTGAATAAAACTAAAAACGGAAATACATCGTGAACGATCGAACACCATGAGATACTAAGTTTTAAGATAGAACATAATTTGAAAGTCTTAATAACTCGTAAAAGTTTTAGACAAAATAGCAAATTCATCACGCAAACAATAATAACAGCTGATTTTATCTGGGTTGATCGATTTAACTTTATGTATCCAACATTAATTTAGCTGTTTATCCTTTTAACGTAAACAACTATCTAGTTCAGGATTATGCAGCTATGACTACCAGATCTATGTTTAGATGTTATGATTTGTAGAGCTCTATTAACGCATATGAATTACTTACGGCCAGTTTCATAATGGAACATAAAGGAGATTTTAAAATTAAATTCACAAGTCAAAATTAAAGTTTTGACATCTGAAAGTAACTTCAAATTTAAAGTCTCCTTTAAATTCCATTATGAAACTGGCCCTTACTATTAAAAATAACAATATGTACTCGTAGCCTCTGGCAAATTCATTGAATTCCTATTGATTAATACGAATCTCATGAGTCTCTTATTGTTTGAAATTCAAAGCTGATCATCAAAGATACTTCATAGTATTATGTTTTGTGTTTGCAATATTCACAGTTGAAAAATACTGTGATGAAACAAAGCTCTGCAAGTCATAAAATTACATAATTTGAATTTGGAATACATTGACGTCGATGTTGGAGAGATTTTTAATTTAAAAAATAAATAGTTCATTGGTTTCATTTTTAAAATATTGGGAGCGTTCCTGCTCCGGAAAATAACTTTTCTCTTCGAATAAATGTCTCAAAATATCATCTTTCGTCCGATCGTTTTTCTTTTTTTAATAGGGTTATGGCAGAATCAAAAAGTAGTACCCCTTACTGCTTTTATATCGACGCTAAGTTAAAATAAAAATTAAAAAATGGAAGGAAGTAGACCAAATCTAATTACTACGGGTTCTATAAATTATTTAACAGTAAATCAATTGTCCAAAAACCAAACTCTTAATTTTGAAAAAAGTAAATATGTTCAACGTTTCAACTTGTCAAAACAAAAAAAAAGAAGTTTCGATTTCTGTATAAAATTATACAATAATCTAGAACTGTTACACAATAAGTTTTATTTTAAATGCGGAAACAAAGTTGTGCGGAAAATGACAGCTGTTTATAGGGAAGCGATAATAATCCTTCTAACCCATAATAGGACACGCTTATTACACGTAATCAAGTAACTGTAGAATCAACGTAAACTGATAATTTGAAGTATTTAATTAGAAAAATAAGACGTTTTACTTGTAAACAACACAGTTAAAATTATATAACACGAACGTAGGGAAAGTTTCACCCGTCCGAAATAAAATCAAAACAAGAAAACGTAAATAAAAAAAGTAATCATTAAGAAAAATTACTGAAACGTTAAGCTTTCAGATAGAAGTGGTTCTCTATCAAAACATGTTACAACTTGTAGATATATGTACGTAAGTTGTAGAAAAAATAATTTTTTAGGAATAATATTATTATTTTGTGTTATATCGTGACAATGAATGACAAAAAAAAGTACAAACCATGAGTAAAACTTAAAGCAAGACTAAACAATGACGATATTGCAGGGCATCAGCTCGTCACATTGTTTCTTTCATTAAAGAAAATTAAACAGGAATTAAAGTCAGTACAGGATTTATTGCCAGTTAAAACAATCAAACAAGAGTTTTTATTACACGAAATGTGTATATTTCAATTTGATGTACCGAGGTATATATTTTTCGTAGTAAATTTATCGCAGCTAGAACCAATAACGATTTCTCTAATGAAACTAGATGATAGAAACAAATTGGAAAATCGACTTGACAGTTTTATAGACGTGTTTTTAGTATTTCTATTTAATTACTTCCTCCCATCCTCGTTCGCGAGAACTTCGTCTTCATCGATCGCCCCGAAATTGAAATCGTTTTATTGTGTTTCTATAATGTCGCAATAAATCCATTAAATCCGAAATTTATATAATCTTGAAGAGAAAATTAGTTATTTTGTTACACGTAAAGACCATTTTCTTCTCTCGATTCTTTCCCTTACAATCTACCACCACCACCACCACAATATCTTTACGCGTTGAATATTTTATAAAAGAAAATTGAGAATGGGAAACTCAAAGCACAAAGTACTGCGATTTTTTTTATAAAATATGGCCATTCATTTGTTTTAAGGTTACATAAGAGAGAATGCATTCGTATTGTTCTGATTACAAGTTTTCAAATAAACATACCATTTTATCTCAGCGAGTCTAATTTGAAACGCTGATGACAACAACGGTCGGATGTATAAAAAATTCCATTTTTTTTTCAACGTCGACCTAATTTAGAACGAATGTTCAAAAATGTTTGTATACATTGTTTCATTATTGCGTTAATTAAATTGGCCATCTGTTTATTTGTCAAACGCCTGAACATACATGAAACACTCTTCGCAAAAAAAAATGTAAAAACAGAGTATCAGATTTTGTTCGTTCAATCGCGTCAATCTTTCGTGATACGCATTGATCAGAAGCTGCCAATTTTAATCGTCACGCCTCGTCAACGCAATACAAAACCCTAAATAAAACGAACGTGAGTGGTGACGTGAAAGAAAATTACTTCCATAAAAAAATAAATAAATGCGCATGTTATTTAAAGAGACTCTAAATTTTGAATCAATATACGATTGGAAACACAGTCAGTCAGTCGCATGTGTTCTTTCTAACTAAACTATTTAGAATAATTACACTTCCGATTTTACCGGAAGTCACTGTTAACATCAATTTAAATGGAATTCCGTAGCTTTTTACTTTTCTGATTCTGCATAGTATGCTATAACAAAAAAAAGAATTTATAATTTTTTTCTTTACGCTGTGCATTGTTCGGAAGCAGAATTTCTAAAGGCCGCTTTACGCGATGCAATGAAAGTTTAAGATCAACACTTGCATCTGCTGTAATTTTTATTCGATTGCAGAATGGTTTTACGTGTTTTCACGTTTCTTTTTTGGTTCTGTCAACATGAAATTTCAGCAACTTATTAGGTATATTTTTACAGTATGAAATGGAATGATGTTATGCATTTCTTTTAGTTTTCCTATTATTAACAACTATTTATTTTATTTTTCTACTTCAGAGGAATTAATTCAATTTGTCTCAGCAACAACGGGATTCTAAAATAATTATAAGTTTGTGCATTCAATTGTGAAGCTTTCGTTAAGTAAAGAATTGCATTAACGTGTTAAAAAAATCGCCTGCAAAACACGGTATTTCACTTGGCAATCGATCCGCCCGGCATTAAAACACGGAAAATTAAACACGGCAAATAAAACACCGACGAAATTCCCGAAATCATTAAAAGTATTACGCTGAAAGGGTGACGTATTTAAATATGTAATTTATTCAAATCTCAATTCCCTCTTGATAAACATCAGAAGAATTTACATGTAATTATGAAACTCGCGGTTTAAGCTCGTAATTCAAGCCGGAGACGCTTTTCAGAGCTTTCAGGCGATTCTTGCCGGAGCTTTGATGTGAGTAAATTTAATATACCTACTACTTTAGCATAAGTACATATATAAATGCTGAAAGTAATATAAACATGTACTACGTTCGTGCCAATTTGAGACACTTTTATTAGAAAGTACATTTTTTTATGTATTTTGCATTTCAGTAAAATAATATATAATATATTATTAGCAACTTTTTCTTGCTTTAAATAGAAAATAGAAATAAATTTTGAGGGTATACTTTTAAGGGAGACATAATTCAATTAAAAAAAAAAGGATCTAAAAAAGCCATTTAGGACTCCCCATACAAAAGTAGAATAATTCACGAAATATTCACAAAAATAATGTAAATTGCACTATTCGTACAATAAATTAATATTGAAAAGTTTATTTATGTGATAAATATTTTACATTTATCATCTAATTTCTAATGCACTGAGATCCTAAAATAAAATTTTATAACAAAGCTACAATACTGCTGCTGCTGCTTCGAAAAAGGGTAGTTTGGCCCACCTGCATTTCCTGCTTTAGTTAATTTTTCGTCCCACCAGTTTTTGGGTTTCACCACCATTGGAGATTTTGAACCTCTTGCAACATAACGAAGACAACTATTCATCATTTCAGTCAAAATAAAATGAATCAGTTAGTTTATCGTTTATTTCATCAGAGGATATTTTGATGTATATTAGAAAAAGAAGAAAATTAAAAAAAGCTCTTATAAAATAAAATAGCTAAGAACCAAAACTACTTCAGAACTGAAGCTTTGATTTAGTCTTGACGGATAAACGCAGCAACGAAAATTACTTTGCTCGTTTTATTAAGAAATGCATAGAAAGTCTCGGGCCATTCAATTGAATTAAAAATAAGAGTTAAAAGTAACCAACTGCAACTTAATACGGTGAAGAGATAAGTACGTAGATTTGTAGCGTAATAAAGACGCGAGAGTACTAAATAAAATTAAAACATTGTGCTAAACTTAATCAATTCAGCGGAAAATACAGTTTTTTGAAGACTGTAATTTCCTTTAATGGCGCATTAAAAAACAAATCGCCTGCAGTAGCTAATTTAAATGATTTAAAATTCAATAGCATGTTTCGTGCGTTAATGGTACAATAAATATGTAGATCACCCAGATAAGATAAACTGGTATTGTACGGTAAACAATGGCAAACGCCACCAATACAGACTTGATGACTTACATGCTAAATCGCAATCTTAGATAAGAATTAATATGGTATGTTGGCATAATTAACAATGTTAATTATTACCGCAAGTTAATAACTTACAAAACGTTGCTTGTTTCCAAGTTGAATCTGATTTTACATGCTATAATTTGCGATTCAGTTTCTGCCAACGCAAAAGATTCCTGTACAGTGTAAAAAGTTATTACGATTTCGGTCTACGTATTATTATTCAAATTAACAAACATAAGATAACATACGCAAAATAACATACTTTCGCAAAGCTGAAAGTTTTTGCTTTTAATTGTTCTGTGTACTGTTATATTGTAACAGATAGGACATTCTTTTAATTTTATACCGAAGATAACAAGTAACGATAAAAGTAGGTACGAAAATATTCGAGATAATTAAAACAAAATAAGCAAAATAGAAATTTAATGCCAACAACTTAAATAAACGTTTGCTCACTGTTTATCCCCCTTGATCTCTGAGCTGAGTGGTAGAAATGGCATTGTTGCTGAAATATGATTTTCAATATGATCTGTGGGTATATGGGGACGGGTGTCACCGGGCATAAATACATTTTTAGTAGAAGTATTTGTTTCAGCTTACAATGGATCTCTAATTTCGTTATCCACTATGCAGTATGAAAATCATTTCTTATTAAAACAAGTTCAATGCCACTTCTGACCATCACAGAAAACAAATTTTCTAAATACATGATGTTATAAGTCATGCTTGTAGTCACCTTATATTCTAAATCTTCCAATAATATTCAAAAATTAAAGTTCGACTTATCTGACATCGCTCGATCCCATTGTCAGAAATTGATATTCTTATGCTCATTACCCTCACCTCCTGATGATTTCTGGCTAATTGAGAACTTTTGCTAGACATCGCAGTCACAAACTGACGTCTCTAAGTTGATTTCCAAGAGTTCAGTCGCTTTTCCAAACTCGTCTAGTCTTAAAAATCTACTGGAGCTGTTTTCCTGTGACTACTCTGACAGGATCTTTTCGTAACGATCCTAGTCTTTGGGTATCTCTTCCAAAGTATCCAAACTGCAGACTGGGCAACATTAAGTAATTAAGCAACATATATCTGCGGCCTGCCTTCTTATGATAAGGTAAATGCTCCTCATTTCACTTTTTAAATCTCATGCAATATTTTGGAATTTGAGGGAGAATTGATATCTAGTTAGCCGGTAAAATTTCTAGTAGACAAAATTGAATACGGTTGCTGTGGTTACAACTATAATGTTTTATAAATAATTTATCAAAGTTTGACATCCATAAGTTGAAAGCTAGATTTTGAAAAAATCAAATTTCGGTCAGTTATTAAATATTTATTTTTGCAAGGGTTATCGGCAAAGAAATTTTTGCTGATATGATAGAAACCTTAGGTGATCAGTGTCCTTCATACGCTACTATTAAAAACTAGGTTTCGGTATTTAAAAAAGGAAGATCAGATGTCAAAGATGAGCACCGTTCTGGAAAACCAGTTTCCTTTGACCACTCCAGAAAACATTGTTTGTGTCTATGATATGATTTTAGAAGATCAACGAATTAGGCTCAAGCGTGTAGTAGAAACATTACACATTTCTCATGAACGTGTATTTCACATCGTTCATCACGACTTGGGCCAAATGGATTCCGAGATACTTGAATGTTGATCAGAAGCGCGTTCGATTGACAACATCAAAGGAAATTTGTCGCCATTTTGACTCCTCAAACTTTTTAGTTCGACTTGTTACTATGGACGAAAGGGGGGCCATTATTTGTTCCCAAAACTGAAAAATCATTTGAAAGGTAAAGAATTTTCGACAAATGACGAAGTCATATGTGTCGTTGAGGAGTGGTTTGCAGACCCCGACAAAGGTTTTTTTAAAGGGGCAGTTTTTTATAATGGAATTTAAAGGAGCCTTTAAAATTCACATTCAGATGTGTGAACAAATGTGTTTTCATATTTGATTGTACATATGAATGTGACTTTACTTTTAAAGTCTCCTTTAAATTCCATTATAAAACTGGCCCTTAATGTGTAAGTCTTAAAGGGGATTATGTGGAAAAAATAAAATTTTATTTTGAAATAATGTGGCGTTTCCTATGGTAGGCTAAGTACTCCCCGTATATGACGAGAAAAATTAAAAAAATTGAAAATGGGAGGAAGAATAATTAGAAAATATTTATTTATTTATAACTGTTAGCTTAGTCTGTAGTTTTCGTCATCTCTTTGAATAATCTCTGCGATGATGATCTGAACAAACCGAAACCAGTTAAAGTTAAGAAAAATAAATAACTTTATAAAACTTTGAACTCCCTAATTACTTCTCACCTTGATTTGAACCCTAGACATATGACAAGGATTTTTAATATATCCTTTAGTCTTTTCCTTGAGTCTCAACGACTAACGAGAAGCAGCAGCAATGCCAGCAGCAGCAGCCCTAAAAAAGTTCTCCTGCAATGGAGAATGAAACGTCGGCAGTAGAAGTCAGCGTAATGTGGTTCCTATCGGAAGCCTGCTACGTTTTCTTTCCGTATTTCGCACTTCAGGACTACCGTGTTACTTTCTTTTAACAACCTGCATTTTGGCCGCTTACCTTTGATGTCGTCGTAATCCGTGCGGCGCCTTGCATTTACGGTCACTGCCCCTCGCTAGTGCCTTCCTCGCAGCAATAATTCTTTTGGGGGGGCCCGTAATCTGTTGCGACGTTCGGCTTGTTTACATTTGCTTGATGACAAATGCGAGGTTAGGTAGTGTTGCCAACTTGCTGCGGCGGTAGAAGATTTTCCCATCGATTTCCGTTATGATCGATTCGTCGCATTGTTTCGTTTCTCATCTCGTGGAGTTTGAGTTTACTTGCGTTACTAAATGTAAAGTTCCCCTTTTTGCCGTGGTATAGTTTTTGGTTCTAATTTCCTTGACGAGTGTCTGGTCAGGGATTGCAGTTGGCTTGCCTGCCTTCCAGACTGATCGATGACTTTTTAACTTCCGGCGTAGATCGGGCGTTGGTTGCTTGGCTCGTCCGCACGGATTCATTCTTCATTTTGTGCTGTGAAAATTCACACCTGTTTGGGGTTAGCCTGTTTTTGGTTTTTGTGAAATTATCGTTTGCAATCTTGCAATCCTGTGACCACAGGTGCGACTTTCAAAATTAATAACACCCTGGACCTGTGACCACAGGTGAAAGTCGCACCTGTGGTCACAGGTCCAGGGTGTTATTAATTTTCCTCCAACGCTGCTGCCGATGTGATTTTTCTTTGATTTCTCAATCACCGGCACGTGTTTTTTTTTTCGGTGCTCGTAACCCTGTTACGAGGTAAGTTATCTTTTTAATTCTCTTCTATAGCGTATGTGGATTCTGTCCCGCGAATTTGTGTTATTAGTTTCGTTTATTTTTATTCAGCAAGCAGTACGGAATCTTATCCGGACTTGCATACGGAAGTCACGGCTTTACCACCGTACAAATCGCTGCCCGGCCCTTTTTCTTTAGACTGCGAGCTGCTCTGGTCCTCGTCATCACAGAACGAGCCGGAACTCCACCAGAGGTTTGAAACGCCGTATCCCCCTTCATCCCCCTTCTTGCAGTGACCTGCGTTAGGCGTCCACCAAGGAGCTGCGAGACTTTTGATAAATTTAAATTTAAAAAATTTTTTTTTCGCCTTTTCGCCTTTCCGAGGTCCGCTATCCACGACTTGGATTTACGTGACCTTGACCCGAGTGTTAAGTTTCGGCTAATCTAATTTAGTTTTTTTTTCTACCGCTTTCGCAGTTCTTAGTTTGTGTACTAATTTTATTTTTGTTTGCTTAAACATTTAATCGTTTATTAATTCAATTTCTCTACATTTTTCTTGAAATGTTTAGATTCACTGCGGCAAAGTTTAATTTATTCATTTATTATGTGAACGTCGCGATTTGGCCTAAACGTGTGCGGTTTGTACTTGCCATTTACGTGTATTTATACTTTTTGTCGGAATGTAATGTTGCGTTCATAATTTATTTAGTTTATCTAGTTTTAATGTTGACGGCACATGCATTGCCGACTTTATTAGATGCACCTTGAACCGAATTTTCCAGGTTGTGTTTATGTTATACGTTGTTATTCAATATACTCCTGTTATTACTCTTGAATTGGGTTTCCTTTATTTTGGTGGGATTTTGGGTTTGCTAGTAATTTCCCCCGCCCTTCTGGCGAGTCATTTTGAGTTGGACTTATACAGGCTGAATGTTTTGGACCTTCCCCTAGCGTCGGTCCATGACTTTGGGGAACGGTGCTTATAAGCTATGTGGCGCCCTTTACAGTTCCCAGCATCTGGGAAAACCCCCCATATTTTGACGAACACTTGTGCGTATTTACCGCGCCCACGACCGTCTTCACTGAGCTGCGGGGACAGCAGGCGTTTCCTTCAGCTAAGAACTTCACAGGTAGGTCCGACCGACTCTGTTAAATTTTATCAAAAATTGCGCACAGGTGGTTGTTGCGAGTGATTACTAGTCGCGCGTGGCAAGCCAATTCAAACGTATCCTTTAGAATTTAATTATTATTTTAACGATTTAAAATTATAAACTTATAAATTGTCAATTTCCTCAAGCTAGCTGACTGCTTTTTCAGGATAAAAATTATCCGAAACATTTTGCCACTACAAAGGTAATAAAAAAAGTCAGATAAAAGCTCCAAAATAAAGATAAAATAAAAAAAGAAACATGATAATACAAAATCATATAAACCGAGATTTTACAAATTTCTGATTTACTGTTAGGTACATAATTTACAAGTTATGAATTTTGTAGAGATCACAGTTAAGACAGCAGTGTAACAGTGCAGGTAAAAGGTTTTTAGATGTGCTAAAAGAGAGATGGGTACAAAATATATAAAAAGTAAATAAGAAGTAAATAAATCATACGATTTTGAATATAATATCAAAAACTGTTCCAGTAGTATACTGTGCTATAAGTAGAAAATTGTTTTTCTTATTAAGTTCAGATATTAGCGTAATATGAGCATTTTAAGATGCTCAAAGAAAAAAAGGAATAACGTAGTAATGTTAATTCACTTGGACATATTAATCTACTGAGGCATTGGGACGGAAACTTATACAATTAAAGTTGAATAATCGATGGAATAATTATTTTCCTATTGAGTACGTTGTTAACCAAACTGTTTCACATATATGTATACAGCTAACCCTCACGCCACGTAGAATTACGATAATATGCTCTAACGAGAATTAAACATGTTCCTTCGATAGAGATAAAAGTTATTGTACAAGAATAAAACATCATAGAACCCTGTTTACGTTTTTTATTCCTATCTACATATGTTATCTAGAAATGTTTGCATATCAAACATCTTTTGCGCAGCACCGTCAATGTTTATTTCAAAGCGAAATTCAATTTCTAAAAAAAAAGAAAAAGTTGAATATTTTCTGTATCGCGAAATAAGATTTCAAACCTCTCCGTTTCTGTCGTATTTTTTCTATTTTTATGTTTTCCATTTCTGTTCTCGGCCAAAATAAGAAATTAATAAAACGAGCCAAAGTAAACTTTCCTGCTGCTTATGAGCACACTCAAGGAACATTTTGAATGGCAGCAGAATTCGAAATAGTGCAAAGAAAAACAAGGGGATGTAAAAAGTAATACGCTGAATATGTGATGTCGTTCGAGAACAAACAGAGATACAACATCAGTACTTCAGACGTGTGCGAGTGAAATGGAGCCGATCGATACATCATTTGGGCTGTTTCCATGGCAGCACGTGCCTCTCCCCCTACCACGCACCCCTCCCACTCCCCTTTATATTAGTGCTATAGAAGGGAAATGAATATTTTCTATTTAAGTTTGTATATGCCTACCCTTACATGCTTAATTCCAAAGCTTTAAGCTCAGGAGTTTAGTTATACAATGGTCCTTACGGGAGGAAAACGGGTCATGACATCGTTTAGGGTTTCTTGGGGACTACTACGCAGGTATATTAATAAAACCGATTTTAATTTGTGGTCTTTTAATCTCTGTAACTGCGTTCAAACAATTATACACCATGCTTCTCTTAGTAGGTACACACAAAAGCGGAACAATCTTGAGAATAATTATCCAAAGCATTGGAGCAAATTTTACAATTCATGATCACAAAGATGTATACTATAGTGCATTTCTTATTCACGTGTTTTTTACAATTTTTTATTTTACTTGTTTTTTTCTAATTACTTTTTTTCTTTTGTCAATTAGTGTAATTTACCATTACTGACTCTGTCTTAGTGGTCTTGATAATATAATCAACGATAAACTCTTTTTTATGTTTATTCATATAAATGGTTTTGGTAAACTTTTTCATAGATCACACGCAACTTAATACGTGTTTTGTGAAGTCTAATGAAAAAGGATCACCAAATGTAGTTTGAGAACTAGGCGCATTAAAGAAACAAATATAAGTTTAATTTTGGTTTCACACAGAAACAAAAGTCTATTAGTGTGTCCAGTCGTAAAAGTTGACGAATAAGTAACAGAAGTTTTGACATTATGTCGGGGGTTTAACCTCTATCTACCGGTCCGCCCGCCCCAACCCCGGCGTTGCCATGAAACTCTTTAATTGAATTGCAACCACTGCACGACATTTCTTTGAGAAGTGGATAAAGTTTTTAATTATTTTCAAAGTGGAAAATGAATTTACGACAAATGGAATTCATTAATTTAAACAGCGATATAAAATGTTTGCTGTGTTATTGTATTAAGTTTCCAGACTCTTTGTATAATTATTAAAAGTTTTATAAAGGACTAGGAATAACAATCCCCAGTTATGTCGTACAATAAGTACGTACTTGCATAGAAAGTACAATACATAATTCAAACTAATTATGCAGCTTTTAATTATAAACTTGGCCAGTCTTGGAACGTTATCTTGCAAAAATGTATAATTAAATTTTTAGCTCTCTCATTATTTTTAATGAAAACTGATAATCATACAAAGAATTACATGACAGACATGCACTTACATATATCTTGAAGCTGATTTTAGTGAATGTAGTAAAGATTATTCAGAATGGCGGCTGAATTTTCTAGATTCTAGACTGCACTTTCCATTTAATCCGTAAAACATGGTATGATTTCATAAAATACATTTTCAAGCGCAAATATTTTACTTGCAAAGTTGCTGATTAGCGAAGGAAAGTTAATATTGACAGATTTGTACTTACCAATTTGAAGAAGCCGGATTATTTCCCCTCGAGACACGATGCAAATCTGCAACCATGAAAACACTGCTTTAAACTTTTCATGCCACAATAAAAATTCTTTGTATTTAAATATAAAAATAGACATGTATATTTTAAGTCGACATACTCATAATTTATTAAAAACAACATTTCTATGTAGATAAAATGAAAATTCTGGGAATAATTTCTTTTGTAGCTGCTAATCCTTTAGAATGACAGTAGTCTTAACATTGTATTGTTTGGCGATGCCATTTTTTTAATTTAAAGGTTCTGAAAAACTCGGATTCAGATGGATTCATTCTAAATGTTTTTTTTTCGCACTTGATAATTCATTGTTATTATTATTAAATGGAAATGAATTGCCGATAGGTGCCGACAATAACAATTTTTCATTTTTTTAGATATTATGTCGATTACACGTAAAGAAATTTTTGACGTTTGGCGCCAAGAGTCGAATAATAAAAATAGAAACTCTCTTGTTTTAGATTATATTTTGAACAATCTCAGCGTAACTAAATCAGATGAAGACACAAATTATTTTAGAGTTAAGAAATGTATTAGAAATTTGACAAGTAAATTTACATTGCAATGGAAGGAATGTCGTTATTGTTACATATTGTGATGATTCGACAAATACATTTGGCATTTTATGAAAGCTTATTAAAACAGTGTTTTAAGAGAGTCTAGATATACTGGGTGTTCCATTTGAAAATTTTGAGAAAAATTATCTTTTGCGAAACTCAACACCCTGTACTGATAGACCGAAGGTATTCTGAATTTCTGTAGACAATATATTGAACTGAGTACCTACAAAAATTCAAGACGAAATGTAAATAAATAACAAAGATATAAGAGCTCATATTACGGCAATTTTTTACACTTAAACATCAATATCTTACAAACTCTTAAGTAGAACTTCCGAAATTTTTGGTTATTACATATTCGTTATGCGTACTTAAATATGTAAAAATAAACTGGGTGTTCCATTAAAAAAAATATAACTTTGGTATGGCTCTCAGTTACTGAACACTCTGTATAGACAAAAATAATTTTATGAAATAGAGCTGACTGAGTTACATCTTAGCTCGTTTGAATTGAAGTGCATCTTATATACTATAGACGGTAGAGAAGACCGCGGCACTCGGGGGACAACCTGTATATAAAACACTTTAGTTTTAAGCCATTCACGGTCAACGTATACACAATTAAAAAAGATGGAGTTTTAGAATAAGAGTACATAGATTCAGAAAATCACAAAATATAGCGGGTAATCTACAAAGTTACGAATAACAGCTTAATCATAGTAGGCCCAGGAAATGGATAATGCCATACTGCCATATAGGCTATCTTCTGTTAAATAAAATAAAAAAAAGCTTACTAAAATATCTTCACTTCTCAAATTTAGATGTTCTCCGGAGAGCTGACTACAACAATATAAATACAGGGATATCCACATAAACCGTTCGTTAAAAGTTTTCAAGGTTGCAGTTCACGTAGATATTTGAAATTTAAGGAGCAAGGGTTTTTCGTAGAGATCTCTTTAAATAAAATAAAATTGTCTTTGTATCACTTCCGGTTGTACCGGAAGTGCTACAAAGACAATTTTATTGTATTTAAAGAGATCTCTACGGAAAACCCTTGCTCCTTAAATTTCAAATATGTACGTGAACTGCAACCTTGAAAACTTTTAACGAACGGTTTATGTGGATATCCCTGTATATATTGATTTCACTCAGTTATTTTCGTAAAAAAAATTTTTTCTTCGAAAATTCCTTAAAAATTTCCAAAGTTTGAACTTATGTTTCTGACTATGGAGATGACACAGACTTACGAAAATATAACAAAATATTCTTAAGACTTTGGACTTTATGAAAATATGAAAAAAGTTAAAATATCTTTTAGCATTATACAGGGCAAACGGTACTTGCAAAGCACTCAGTAAAGTCAGTATATCATTTTTTTTTTAATGGAATGACCTAAATATTTTTTATTTCAGAAATAGATAGTACCTAAGCTTAGCTTTTCACTGATATCAGGTTGTTTCTAATATTTGTTTTACTAGAAATATTGTTTTTACTACCATTAGAATTTTTTTGTTTTTAACCTTTTATTTTTGGAAATAAATTATAACCATAAATTTGAAAGTTCCTAGAGCTTCCCAAACTCAAAATGCAGATATCAAAATTCGAATATCACTGGTCACATACCGAGAAAATAAAATTATCTGAAGTGGACATAAGAGTAAAGTACCTTTATTTTCCAAGGTAGCGGAAATATTATTTGAAAAAGTTATTCAGAATTGTTATAAGATCTCAAATATGAAATAATGGCTGACTACGATGAAAAAAATTTTTTTCCACATATTTACCTGTTTTTCTCGTATCAATGTGAGTATTGTAAAACGTTAAATGTGTAGCATTCAAATATTTGGGTAAATATAGCATATAAACATGGTACGTTATTAATAGTCGACACGTGTTGTTAAAAGATGTTACATAGTAGGAGTAATTATTTTGTATATCCATCTGAATGTCCACTTGGTAATATTTCTCACAGAATTAGAACTTATTAAGACAATAAAAGTGATTAAAACATTATTCCTCTTAATTTATTATTAATACGCATACACTGTGTGTTTAAAGTCGATTTATTCCAGCGCAGGGAATTTAATATTTTACAATATTGGAACAATTAGATATAAATAGGTCGTTACGAGTATTACTTGAAAAAAGTATTTTAATACACCTTGTATTTATTTAATAGTTGAATATAATGGGGTTTTCATAAAACAGTGTGAGGCAAATTACTGTTCCATGATACTAAATAATTAAAGTTTTAAAAATGGCTCCCATTCCGGCGAACACAACTAAAACTCATTCAGCAATTCAACTCATAAACACTTAATGAAATCTAATAAGTCATCATGAATAATAAAGGCATTGTTATAGCAAAAAGCCATTATCTTCAATTATAAAGACATGTAATTAAATAGCATCTGTAATTTAAGAAATTACGAACTCTAACAGCCATCAATTACACGTCTGTAAATATTGTTATAGTCAGAAGTGGATCATTAATTTAACATATCATTATGTCTTTTTCAAGATACCAACTAATAAATATTTCAGCGCAAGAAATTTCGTCGTAATCGGCCGCTGAATTAAAACAGTAATTTGAGAAGAATCTGCTTCGTGTTGACAAAGTGCCGGTTGTCGTGCTTTCGTTCACTTCATTATTTTCCAGTAATTCTACACGTAACATGCAATTGCTATCGACATAACTGTCACTACGACTTAATACTATTATACCATACTAAATCACTATGCTTTTTACCGAATGCGTTTAATGTTTGCTCAAATTAAACTCAACAATGAAATTGTGTAAAATGAATGTTGTACCAATTATACATATAAAATATGCAACAATAAAAACAGATATTTCATATTTTACATAAATATTTATTATGGTATTATAGAATAAAATAAAATTATTTATTTTTATAATGCAAAAACAATGTTTTAATTATACATATATTTTTGTAAAATTACAATGCAGAACTCCTTCATGTATCTCATCCTGAAACGTTCCCCATTGTTTAGCTTTCATTTAAACGAGATAGAGGGGAAGAGTGAGCATGTTTAAATAATGCCATATTTCACAAAACTTATCTATTGTTACAATCATTAAACGTACGTTCTGTGTAAATAGACTTAGTAAATGCTCTCGAGTTGTTTTTCTTTCGTAATTTTATTTGGGATAACAAAACCTCGCCGTGTTTATTTTGGGGTGTTTTATAATGGAAAAGTTCTGCCTTCAGTTGTTTATAAGTATTTAAATAATCTCCGCTACGTTTCGAATTTGACGGAAACGAAAATCTCATTTCGGAAGATATTATTTTCAATGTTGAAGTTGACACGAAATTATTCGCAGACGTCTTCAAGTTTTTATTAAAATTATACGGATTGTTTCAAGTTTGAATTGAAATTAAACGTGCCAAATATAGCTTCCCCTTAATTGAAATTTTGCCATTTTCAAAAGTTCTGAAGAAACCATCTTTACCCTTGAAAAATATTCCTCGAGTAACACTGCAAACAAAGTACAACACGATCGAAAAAATCAACGTTAAAGAAATATAATTAATTTGAATATTGTTACAGAAATAGGAAAGTGACGGGACAAATCATGATTCGTGACTGTAACTACCTATACCTATCAATGTTTGACTAAGTTGAACTATTTATGTACACGCAATAATGTTACTTATTCTCGACGTTTTAATTTAGTACTCAAGGTTTTCTCTTGGATTCATTAATGACATTTCCGTATGTTTCCCAGGCACTCCTTTCACATCGGCCCTTTACAGGGTATCTCCTTTCAGGATAAAAGTCCCGATTTGCCTTCAACAGTCACGCTCCGTTTACAAGTGAACTGAGGTTAGACTAAGTGAGGTGAATGGCTCATCTCACATAAAAAAGTGAATCAAAATTTACCTAAATGGAACAACTGAGGAGGAGAAAACTAAGGATGTTCTTACGTCAAGAATATCAAAGTCAAAATTTGTAAATAATACATTGTAAGTAACTTAAGGAAGCGTGAAACGCGTTTTGTTTAACTAAATGCAATAATTTTTGGCAATAAAGAAGAAACTTTTCAGTGCAAGTATTTTGAGTACAAAAATTATTATTAGTTTCCCTCACTACTGAGGGACGAACACTCATTACTGAGGAAGGATTTGCGTTTCCTTCAAATCAGTAAGGGAGGAAGCAACTCTCTCAGTTCTGCTTACCTCACTTCAAGCAAAAGGAACGTGTAATTTAAGTGAGGAAGGGGAAGTGGTGTAAAATTACCTTAGGGCCAGTTGTACAAAGTAGGTTTAAACTGATGGTCAACTGAACCAGGTTCAAAGTAAACAAATTTGCATAGGATCTTAATGACATATGGCAATTAATGCATTCATAAATAAAGTTTCATGCAATTTTGTTCACTTTGAACCTGGTTCAGTTGAGCGTCAGTTTAAACCTACTTTGTACAACTGGCCCTTAGAATTGGGACTATTAACGAATTATTCAAGAAAAAAAAAGCAACTACGTTAACTTTTATTTAGGTATAACAAAATAAATCATAATTATACCCGTAGATATCTAATTTTTACAGGAGATATTCAAATAACTTTCTTCTTCAGGGTTAATCAGCAAGATTTCTATTTTTCGTTATCTGCAAACATTAGCACGATGCAACATGCAAGTCGAATGCTTTCTAGCATGCCTTTGTTGATTACTGTTCGTTTCAATATGATGGAACACCATCATATATTCACTTTATGGTTTACATGTAAGAAATTTTTAAATGAAAACTTTCCAAGAAGGTGAATTGGAAGAGGTAGTCCCGCCTAGATCACTCAATCTATATCTTTTAGATTTATGACATACTTGATTTCTTTTTGGAGTTTTATTAAGGAAAAAGTTTGCTTCGAATCTGTTGTGGATGGCGAAGATGTCCTAGTTCCTTTTCACGCTGCTTAATAAACAAAGACATACCTGAAAGCATTCATACTTCCACGTTACAACATGCTAATGTTTGCATTGAAGTAGAAAGAAACCTTATTTGAATATTAGATATGGGTAACAACAAAGGTACATCGGAAATTTTACCATTCTTTTATTTCCATTTGTTTTAGCTTCCAGAAGCTCGTAGAAGTAACCCATGTGTTCTAGTTTATTTTATTTCTCTACATGTATTATTGTTTTTTGTCATTATTCACTTCCGTTCAAAGTTAAGTAACGAGCGTCTAAATAAAAACCTGGTCAAGTGGGTTGTGATCGAGAATTTATCCATTACATTTACATAGCAAAATTACTAAATGTAGCCTACTTGACCAGGTTTTTATTTAGACATGAGTTATTAGGAGAGGAAGCACACATTTGCTTTACTACATATCGACCGAAATCTCTTGCATGAACATGCTTAAGAACAATTAATTTTAAAAAATCTGTATTCTCTTTCCATTTCACAACAGGTATTATTCTTAAAAAAAGTTAATATTAAAATTTAACCCCATTTTTCTCGAAAACGAAGATGTTCTGGACATGTCTTATCAAGAAAATTCCAATGTTTAGAAAAGAGCTATTATTTCCTAAAATTATTAACACTCAACAGTATTAATTTACTTTTACATTTTCAATCAGACTTGCATCAATTATTTTTTGGTATACTATGTACACTCATGCCCAAGTAACCCACGTAACCCTTAACGGCAATATGTGTAGGGATACGATAGTCGTTGTTTCCATTGCAGGTTAATAAGGGCGAGGTTAGCATGCAGGTGTAAAAAATTTGTGGCCACGACTGTACATTATCATTTCTAAATGTGTTAGAAGCAATGATGAAATAATTGCAATTTGTTGAAGTAGGACGGAAAACAATCCATTAATCCGTAAATTTCTATAAATATGTAAGAAATATCACTCCCCTAACTGAAAGGCTCCCTGTTTGCATATATTACGTTTACGTGCACGTACTTAATTTTACATTACGGTAATATGTTGTAAGCAATAACACATGCTTTCACGCAATAAAAAAAATCACGAAGAAAATCCTTAATAAGAAACTAACTATTTCATGTTCGTTTTAAACTATCGTACGTGACATGAATAAATACTTATTGTTCCACATTTTTATACAAAAGAAAAAAAATACAAAGTCAACCTCTGCGAGATAATTCCATTCATGTTAATTTTTAAGTGAACAACGACAGAAAATGAAAGACAATTCAAAAATAGAAAGCCGAAACCGGGTCACTTCAAAAAAATTGCTTGACAGATTTTTAGTTACCAATAAGGGCCTCCGAAATCCGTACAGAATGGAGAAGTATATATAGAATCAATAGACTGGGGGCAATATTCATTTCGATGTGAAATTTGTCATTCAGGCCCGAAATTGGATGGAAATTTATGATTGAAATGAATATTGGGAATCCAATGAAGCGGAAAAGAATACGATTCTAATAATACATGAAAAAGAAGATACATATATACGAGAGCACGTTGCAGTTCTCTGGCTTAAATGAAATCGAACCTCTGTGTGTTCAAACTCGATGCCGTCGTAAAACTGATATAGAATCCCTTAAAATACATTATGTACAAATTTACGATAATTGACCGTAATAAAATTACAGATTATGTTGAGTCTCTCGTTATGTTTGTCTCTTTTCACACACGATTTTATATTGCCTTAGTGTCCAGGTAAATACATATTAAAGAATTAAAAAGTTTATTGGATTTACAGGTTTCATTCTTATTTCAGTCAATAATAAGTGAGTCCATTCAAAAAGATTCAAGTAAGTTACAGAATACATAGGATTTTAAAAGACTCTCATTATTTTATTCCTGAAGATATAATTAATAGTCTTAATATTTTCAACTTTTCGAAATGCAATTACATACTTATATTTATTTATTATTATTATTTAATTATTATTATTATTATTTAATAATTAATATCATATTATAAGGAATAAAACATAGTTGCTTGTGTTGAAACCAGAATTTTGCAGAATCTGGGTGAAACGATAAAAGATATATTTTACTATTTTTTCCTGAAACTTTCTAAAACATTATTTACTAATTCATTCAATACTTTAATACGCTTGAAGAAAACAAAATTTATGTTTTAAAATTTATACTTTATTATAAAGATCGTATAAACAAGGATTAAATGTTACAGTATAATCCTGTCCTTTGTCATTTTTCACACACTAAATGCAAGAATCTCAAGATGTATTTCAGCTCAGGGGTTATTTATTTTTTCGGTAATCCCTTAATATTCTTTCCGTACTTCATATATTACACGTGTGACAAAGACCCATTTATGAGCATTCTTCGCCCGTTTACCGAACACACAGACCCTCGGTTACATAATAATATATCATAAAAATCCGATTTGGAAACATTCTCCTATTTCTCGTATCAATTTCCCATTTCTGCAGAGAGATATTGATGTTTATTTTATTGTTATTAGTTTTACCCTCTATATTTACTTCCACATAAAGGAGTATGTGTGTATTTATCAATGTTATTTCTCGAAATGTTTTCTTAAGCATTTAAAGTTTCTATTTAATCGAACGGCGTGCTCTTTAACATTTATATTATAAATTTCAAAACAGGAAGTACAAGCCCATTTAAAATTAACGTTGGAATATCTTTTGCTGCAAAATTAAATTAACTCCGGAATATTTTTGAAAATTTAAATATCAAATTATGCAAAGTATTCTTTATATACGTAATAAGAAACGCAGAGAATTTTTATAGAGTTTATAATTGCAATTCTAACTTTCTCGCTCATTTCTTGGCCTCTCGCTTTACTCCTAGCCAAACTTTTCTACTTTGCGAGAAAGTATCTTTCTCTGGTACAAAACGTCTTTTATCTTGAGCCATTATTAAAAAAAAAGTTTGTTCACCTTCTCAGATAAGCATCCCCGAAATAAGGAAAACACGGGACAATTTAATTTATACTTTCAATGTTGTTTCAAATTTCTCGTTTCGAAACGATAACAATAACTTTAGAAAATCCACTTGTGCGGAGTAAAATCAATTTCATCAGAAATAAATGCAGTAATTTCATTTTGCATATACTAATTTAATGCAGAGTAATTTAATTAGAATGTTGATTTAATCGTGAACGTAGATTAAATTACTACGAGTATATACCTAATTATTATTGCAGAAATAATTTTAAAAGTAGATCCAGAGATTGCAAAACCAGTAAAAATATGCGAAATAGAAATTAATAAGCAAATGTATGTACACTCGTGGACTCCTTGTTCCGAACGAAAAGCAATAATACTACGTAAAATTCGACCTTATTACATGCTTGATGTAGAAGCCATATTTTAATTAAATCTATACCAAACAAATAAACTTTTTTGAACTTTCGTTTAAAGATAATAATTATAATATAATACTATCTAAACTAGATGTATTTGCTGAATATTTAATTCATTCTGTTATTTAAAAATTTTATTGCCAAGTGCAGAATATGATACTTATCCCAAATAAGTATCAAAAGTATGTAAGGTCGATTTTCGCTAGTCCATGGTTTATATTAACGTCGAGCAAATTTTCAATCGTTCAGATTGAACTGTTCACAATTGAACATTACAAATTTCTATGACTTATAGTTTATGTGGTATTATAACGTCCAAATCGATATCAATAGTATCTTTATAAACCCGTAATAATATATCATTTTTTATGTGCTCGTCCAAATCTGATGTTATTTACGATCACATTCATGTATATTTTTATTTTCTCCCATCACATCGTTTTTATTTATATTGTACCGTATGATTTTTTAAATTTTAGATCAAGGGAGGCCGTGAAGAGGAAAACATATAGCTTAAATTAACTCACACGTACGTTTTGGTTGACACCACTCGGAAAATATCGTTCAATTATGAATGCATTTTGAAGTTTTGTAAATATCATTTTGAATAAACTGTTGTATTTGCTAATTTACGCCATACGTTTTGCTTTCACGGCCTCCCTTGATCTAAAATTTTAAAAATCGTACGGTATATTCCGTACCTATTTGTATTTATGTCCTTATTGTTTACATGCAACGCCTAAATAAATAATTTAATTTGCATATGTAATAAGAATAAAGGGCCAAAAAATTCCTACAAATATGGAAGAATGAAATTATAATTCTGATATAGAATTAGAACAGAAGTATGCGTGACAGCAACACTGTAAATTTCATTGCAAAATTCTACTTTACGTAGCACAAATATAAAATCACAAAACAATTTCTGGAGCTCATATATCTCTGTGAAAATAAAAGAGCGATGTTATAAATATGCTGTCAGTTCTATGCGGAATAACTGCAATATTACAATATCAAATTCTTCTGACGTGCCGTATAAAATCTGAGCACTTTCTATAATTCAATTTAACAGCTACTCCAACTTATTTCTTTATATATCGGAGGACTGCCTCTCAAATGATACGAAACACTGTATTAAATTTTACGACCACCGAGAATACTTATTTTAGCTGAAATAGCTGTCCCATGAGAATATCAATCAAGAAACACGTGATCCGGCGATGAAAGAAATCAATTTATAAAAATCAAGCAAGGCACGACGAGGCAAATAATTTTATTTGAAATTTCTTCGACGTCTTTAATTTATCTCACCAATTAATTACGTGCTCTATCAATCAATCGGTTAAATACTGCGGAATGCAAATGAAGCAAAAATAACTTATTACGTAGCCTGTTATTTATCGAACTACTCCAGGCAATAAATTATACGTTTTAGCATTTTAGTAAATGAACTTATATGAATTGCGAGGACATTGTTGAACTAATTTAGTAATAAATGTCTTTTCTAAACTGTTTCCCTGTTGCTCCCACCCCCTACCTCCCTCAGAAACTTTGAAGTCTTGATATAGTTAGGGTAACATGAATAATGCATGGATGCAATTTTCGTCCTACAAACTTTTGCAATATTTTATCAATTTCAACTTTATTTACGTACAAACTAAAATTTATAACTCTGTCATAATTTGGGGAAAGAAAAATAAAGAACCTTTTTCGATATCGTGGACCACTTTTAAGAGCTTCGAATATATCTCATGAAGTCTTTGTTGTGGTTGGTTTTATGTATCGTTTCATGGCGCAAGTAAATAAATAAAATCTGCTTTATCGCTTGTAAAGAAAACATACGACAGGATAAACAGCAATAAGCTCTTTCTAAAAGAGAACGTTCGCACGGATTCTCAAATCATTAATTAACATTTGAAAGACGAAAATAAATTTTTTCTTCGGATGTAAAAACCGACACATCTTTCCATAAATTAAGGTAACAACTTATAATCTTCGATAACCGAAGAAGAAAAAAGATTAATTAATTTAAATTTTACTAAATCAAACTTAAATTGAAAATAAAAAAAAACACACTTGAAAAATGCATAAAATATTAACTCAAAAACGAAAAGGGAAAAAAGGAATACTAATAAAAAGAAATAAGTAGGACAATGAAGAAGTAATTTTAAAGTTATAAGAACTTACAGGATGGAAACAAGACAAAAAATAGTGGAAAGTAAAGACGTGGAAATAAAAAATAATATACCAAAAAGAAACTACTTGATAAGTTAATGAAAAATAATGTTTAGGATTTGAAGAATAAAAAGATATGTAATTGTGTAACAATGACATCGGAAACAATTTCTAAATGACATTCAAAAGTATGTAACCACATTGTTACTGACTCTTCATTTAGGCTGAGGCCCAGCTTTACAAACTTAGAATAAGGACAGAATAACTAATAATTCGCCGAATATCCTTTTTAACTTTCTTCTATATCTACCTTACGTTATTCCAAGAATACGGTTATGCTTACTTTATCCGACGACTGTAAAATCAGGCCTTAATATTTTAAAAACTGAAATAAATTTAAAGTAATGGAAATGAAATTTTACTAAATTAAGAACTGTAAATAATATCTAAGTATACATAAAGAAATAGGATAACTTTCATAGAACAGACGAAAACAACATGTAACAAAATTCATTATCTTGAAACAAATTTAACTGAACTAAAAGCTTTACGCAGATATTGATTTTATCTGTCAAAGCTATGCATTTTTTTTAATAATGGCATAACACACACGAGATCAAAACAACCTGTTTACATGAAGCTTTCTCCTCGTAAACATTAATGGTAAAAGCAAATACAAAATTTAAAAAAAAAAAACGAAAATGAAGAGAAACATAATGAAATTACATTAGTATGTATTTCCGAGTGCGCATGGATATAAAAATTGCAAAACTAATTTTAATTACGAAAAAAATATACGAGTCCATTTTTCAAGGAATATGACATATGTATACTTGGAGGATGAAAGGGCCGGATAATTATGTTTACATCGAGCATTCTCATCGTAAACATTAACGCTAAAAGCAGAGATAAAATAAACAAAAAATGAGTAAAATAAATGTAATAAAACTCGATTAGCGAATTTAAACATGCAAAGTCAATAACATAAAAGATCGTAAAAGAAATAAATATATCGGAACGATGCTGGTATGCGTGAATTGGGTGAATTTGGGCCGACCATTTCATTTTATGGCTCGGGGGAATAAATTTATAGAATGTTGACGAATTTCCATGCAAATGGAATGATATCATAATATTATGGCCTCTATATCAACACGATTCTGTATACATATATTGCCCGTAATTGAGACAAATAGTTTATCGTAATCGGTGGTCAGCTTTTCACCTACACAAATAAATCATCTTCATGAAATAACAATCCAATTCTAACAATACACAAATGGCACTTCATTTACAAATGTCCACTCTTAACGGTATGTAATTGTATTACGTTCCGCACACATAAAAGGCATTAGCCCGTTTTAATTAATGAATAAATCAAAAATACATTCACAATCAATTTGAAGAAGCATTTCTTAACCGAAGTACGTGTGGAAATGCAAATACTTTATTTCAAAGAACTATAAAAAATTGCTTTGAAAATCTAGTCAGCGAACAAATGAAGAAATTTATACCGCATTTTTTTGGCTCTTATGGGTGATCGCCAAAGCAATGCAAAATAAATAGATGCGTCAGTATTAAAAAGATGAGAGGTAAACATAAACGTTGAAGTTTAGAAAAAAAGCAGACAATAGGCTTTATGACATTCAAGCTTCATTGAGAGGATCTTTACACATCTAAAGTTAGACAAAGATTTCAAGAATAACTGCCAACATGTATGAGGACTTCTTGTAGCTTTTTATAACTTTAACACGATTAGAATTAAATCTCTATGAGCTTCCACGGTACGTTTGGGTATCATTTATCCATTTATCGACTTTTAAGATGGTTAAAATTATTTTATACAAATAAATTATTAAACGTGTAAGCAAATACTACTTATTAAAAGCTACCTTATAGAATTATTATAAAATCTCAAGCCCACAAAGCACATTATAGAATATTACGGTATGACTGTTCTAAAATAAAATACCTACTTAGAGTTAACTTTATCTCGTTTGTTGCTAAAGGCTAATCCCGTTTCTTGTCCCTTAATGCCGTGCGCCTATCGAGAATTTTAAAATTCCTTGCACGTTGAAACTAATTCTGCTTTCACTCGGATTCTTGATCATGACACTGGACTAGATCAGACGAAGAACGGAAGAGGAAACGTGAAGCTCGCACACCGCGAAATACCATTCGGAACATTCTCATGAAATATGCTTTCCATTACGAGCCAACATTAAAGATATGACTGAAAAAACTTTTAAGGACTGCCCTTATTATTTATTTTCGTGAATCATTTCAATCTTATGAGATGTAAAAGTTTTCTAGTTTAAATTTGTTTGCGAAAGACATTTTCAAGTTGGAGGAATAAAATATGTAAATATAACTTTTGATAACAGGGCACTGTGAAATTTTTATGATGAATCCGACATAATTTGAAGTTCTCTTTTACAGACATAATTACTTTTGGATGTATTCAATTCGAAAACTTAATAGCAAAAGTTTAACTGAATTTATATAACTTTCTTGTCTTATCGGATGGCATAATACGGTTCAATTTTACTGTGGATTTTAATTAATGTTAGTAAAAGATGAAGTTATACAAACTTCGTGCATTCATAATTAAAAATTTGTTACACATTGCTTTTTGGATAAATTTTAATACATCTAAGCTTTCACGAGTTCATTGTTTATTTTTATTCGGTGATAAATTTGACCACAACACCAAAAACACAAATTTAATATTGTACGAGCGCAGATCAAAGCAGAAATGTTTCCATTTCAAAATCACCAAGCCTTAGCAGCAAGCTGAAATAAAATTACTTAATAAAAATAAAGCAGAATGAAAGTAGTTTGTAAAGAGAAACTTTTCCATCAAGTAAAATATATATGATGCAATTAGTCTTAATCCAATTATCTTTTATTAGGAGTGCTGCCGGTTATTACTTGGAAATAATACGTAGCGTAAAATAATAAGTAATTTTATGAAGTCGGCGGACTTTTAGTAAATATGTTGCTACTTATTGTCAGTAAATTTTATAAGCAATGAACTGAAACCGCCCTCGGTTGACTCGTAAACATTTTATTCTCGTGCTGCATGAGACAAGATATTACGCGATACAGACACATACGCCTCATTTCAGAAAAATATGCCTTTTTCATTCTGCTTTCCTGGTTTTATTTTTATTGACGAAATATTCATTTATTTATTGCATATTCCAAACAGAAACAAAACAAAATCTGGAAATATTCATGATGCAAAATTTTATAGTATATTACAAATACCTACTAAAAAAAAATTATTATCCCTCGAGAATTTATATAAAAAATAAATTATAATAATAATTTTTCAGATAAGTTCATCAAAGATTTTAATGATAGATAAATGTATGGTTGTTTCTAAATTATTATCGGCTTTTAGATTTGCCTCATGATAACTAATTGTAAGTCAATTTGTAAGAAAAATTGAATCTAAACTAATTTAGAGTTCCTTTAATAATTTTGTTAGGAGAAGAGTTAAGCAAACGCGTCCGTCAACCAGCATATATGATCCGTTGATAAATGGTTCCATACGTTACAAGAGGGAAATAATGATATTTACAGTTGCCTAGTTATAGTAACGAAAATTTGTACAAACGACATCTAGCAGTTTCGCAACGATTCTCGAAAATTTCGTCATGGTCTGCGCACATTTTTAATAAACGGCGCGAACTTTCTCAAAGCTTCTCGATGGTTTTTGGCACAGTTTGGCCACAAAATTGTTCTATATCTCCAACATCCAAGAACGCAATTATTTGATGTACATTAATGATTTATAATTTATTAATGTCCTTCATATAACTTAAATAGTGATTAGCAAAGTATGTAGATAGTTTTGTATTAAGTCCTACAAGCTTTTGCAATGATTATTTCAACAACAACTATACTAATACTTGTTAAGAAATGTAACACATTTCCTATTGATAAATTTGAATTACGTGCAGCATAGAAGCTATAGAATGAAAATAGAAAGGATTCATAGCTGAATGGTAATTTCAAATCACAATTACTCGAGGAAAATTGAAAATCAAGAAATCGTAAAGCATATCTCTTCTCAATACCTTGCTTAACTGAAGCGAAGTGTTGCAATTTATGTGAATGCATTTATAAGGAAGTTATTGAATCCTATAAGTTAAAATGTTACAAAATATTTTTACGTAAAAAAATTTCAGAGAATTCTAAAAAACAAAATATAGCAAAATTAAATAATCCAATTAAAAACAGGGATTTTTTGTTATCTTGTTTGTAAATAAATAAATAATAATTACTTCACTTCCAAACGACTGCACTAATGACGAAATGTATTTCATTGACAGAACACATTCTGTGTAACATTTTAATTGAGTAAAAGTGTATAATTAATTATAATCATTATTGCAACTGTGATATTACTATGTTAGTTGCATCAAAAGTTTGTATAGTATGAAAAAATAATTTTGTATGAAACTTCTCGTTATATTGACAGTATCCTTAAGAAGTATTTTTAAAACGCTTGAAAATTAATTTCGCTAAAGTTAAGGCTTTTCAATTCCTCTACGTGTGCTTTATCGAAACAAAATTGATTTCCTAACTAAAAAATAAAATTTCTTCTAGCTGAAATAAATTAAAGAAATTCTAATTAATACATTAATTATTTACAACGCAATGTAATTATAAAAGTTATCGTTGTATAGATTGTATTCAATGTTAAGGAGCAAAACAGAAATTTCATAAATATTTTTCATTGTTCCGAGAAAATTACATTCCAAATATAAGAAAATAACATCCCTTGAAATAATTCTTTCTCTCGCTTCAAGAGTTGTTAAGAGTACTTAAGATAAAATATACGGGCTATTATACAAGCAATAAAAAGTCCTTGTCGGATTAAAATTACGACTGGAAAATCATTTTATAAAAATGTATTTCAAAAGAAAAGCAATTTGAATATATTAAGCTTATATTGTTCCATAATTTTATTATTTATGTGCAACGAAATTACTGCATGAAATGAGTTTTCGGTTTTGCTCGTTTTGCAATGGGGCTGAAAACTTCAAATACCTGCCCTTTTTCACGCCGAAACATAATGCAACAGACAAAACCATCGAATTAGAAAATGCACATTACAAAGGTACGTACTCCGCCGCTACACAAATAAAGTAAAATTAGCATTGGCAAAAAATCACTAAGCACATCAAAACCTTTAATCAGCTAAAATTGGATGCACAAAGCAAATAATATAGCGAAAAGTACACTTGATGGAACTGAAATTCCAGGCAAATCGATTTCACGATGTACACCGACTGTATGCATACAACATGCACTTCAAAGCGATAAGAAATTAAAATATTAATGCAAACATATTCAAACTGGTACAATATTCTCTTTTGCATAAAGCATTTTCTCATTTTAATCTCGATCTTACGCTTCAAAGAAATGTAAAAAGAAAAGAAAGCCATTTTCCACTAAAGAAAGTAGTTTATTTTCAGACATTGCTAAATATCTTCAGTCCGTCCTTTGTAAATTAACTCCTTGCAAACTTTATTAAAAATATACCTACATATTCAGGATAATATTACTGTAGACTTTTCAATTTTGTAAAGTTGGGGGCCTACATATCACATTAAACAATAAACGGGTCTCAAATTGGATTATTTTTGTGTCGCCCATTTCTATTGGAATAAGATCAAATCAGATGATGTTACTAAGCAAAATATGATCCGAGAAAAATAAATTACAAGACGAATAAACATTGAAAATAAAAATGAAGCCACCAGAATAAAATTACAATCTTAGTCAATGATCAATGATCTCAAAGCTTATTGATTTTTACGATCTTTATCAATTTGATACTTCGAAAATCCGAAAGGAACAGTGTCAACTCAGGAGCTGTAGAAGATCTCTGGGGTTATAGATTCGGTTGATTACGAAGTGAAATACAAAACGATAAGGATTTGCCCAGTTGTTATAGAAGGACAAGAATTATAAACTCACTTAAGACTGCCCTTAAGTACTTTATTTCACAAGCAGTTGCTTGTATTACATACAAAAACAAGAGAGAAGGAAAAAATGTGGAAAAAACAATAACATGTATAACAAAATGCATCAAACAGAAAGAAATGGAAAGAAATAGGAAAACCGATGCTTCAAACTGAACACCACCTACAAGCCTTGCATTGAAAAACAGAAAAGGTAAAGTAAAAAGTATAAAATTGTTGTTTGCAACGATTTTTATTCATTATTTTAAATCTACTAGATACATAAATAGATTTCCCGGAGTACATCTAGATGCTTTCCAACAGTTAGAAAGAAAATTTTATGTAATACTCCTATAACAAATATTAATGTGATGATTTACTTTTATCGATTGCAATATGATAAACACTCGGTTATAATGGTCTATTTCACTTGGTCCCCTGAAGTCCATTATAAGCGGATTCCACTGTACTTACTTGGCTTTGCATAAGTCGATTCGTGCAAATTACTTCAATCTCTAAATTTACTTTAATCATCAAGAAAAAAAGAAAAGGAAAGATGAATGCCGCAGCCATTCGATTCATTAACTGCCAATTTTGTTTTAAATTGTTTCGATGGTTTAAGGAGTAAATTGACCATAATGCTCAGTACTAAACCAACGACTGTAAAGATTTTTATTTCGTATATTTATCTCTAATTAATTTGTCGACAAGAGACATAAAAACTAAACGAAAGTAATCTTTCGTTATCCCGCCCAATAAAGTTTTACTACCACATCAAGTTTTCACTCGTTTTTGTCGTTTGGCGACCATCAAACTTAACAAATATTCACCCACAGTAGATATTCAGAATATTTTTCGTTTAATCAACTCAATATCATCAATTACTTCACCGATGGGGCAAAATCGAACGAAACGTGCGCTATTATACTAAAGTGTAATTAACCAGAGATTCAACATAATATATGCGAGTGTAACGAACATGAGTTATTGTAAATTATGTGCAGGCCTCGGGATATTTTACCATTCGCATTATACTCATTATCTAACGTACGTTTATTTCAAAGCAACGTTTGGTTGTTACTGAAGGGCGAACCCTACGTGCACTTATACAATACCAAAGATAAACACGCTTTTACAAAATGCCTGCTTATATAATAATATCCTTTTGTAAAGGCCTGATAAAGAATTAAGTAGGTCGATATTTAACAATAACAAAGAACTGTTTTCTTTTTGTTTTACTGGGTAATTAAATTAATTATGTAATCAGAATTATTGGTCAAATTCGTTTTCTTTCGGTCGACATATTCCAAAGCCTTTACGAAGATTGTGGTTCCAATTCCTTCTTGTGTCAGTGTATTAATTCCGTTTGAAATTCCCAAAAGGACAAGTGCAAACAAAAATTAGATTTCACCGCAATGATTATTTCAATTACGAAATCGTGCAACAAATTTAAATATCAATATGCTTCCAATAAATTCGTAATATGTTTAATAGAATTACATGCAGATTTGCAATTGTTTCGTTATCGAATAATGTATTGTTAATTTTACAGTTAGCGGCGACCAATTAAACTATTAACACGCTTTTGTATGCGGATTCTGGGCGAATATTGCAATATTGATGCATTTATGATACAACATTATAGATTAGCTAAATTGTGTGCGGTCATCAAATTACGGAATTATATTTGTGGCCAGTTATTGACTAATGTAATGGTCGCATTAAATATTCATAGATCCATAAGCCTCTGCATGGACACGATTTGTTTTAAATTTAAAATTATAACTTCAGATAATTATTTATTAATAATTAGTTACCGACCTTTTCTCCCCATATTTGACTATCGTTAATATAACAAAATATATGTAAATGTATAAATAAAAACTAAACCAAATGTTTCATTTCTTTTCAGATTACGTTAACGGCTAATTTTATTAACCATCCTGTATTTATATTGTTTTCCAGACCCTTTAGGCTTATTACTTTATGTCTTCTTCTATTTTGTTTGGTTTTTCGCTTTTTTCATTCTGTTTCTTATCTTCTTTTCAAGAAAGTCCTTGCATTATCATCTGTATACCCATTTCGGCTTCGGCCTTTCTCTTATACTTTTTGTCGTCCAAGTAATATTTTTTACCATCCTTTGGTTGTTCATTCTTTCTAAATATCATGGCTACATCTTTATAACTCGCTTCTCTAATAAGTCATAAATTTTTGTATTTATGTAATTCACATACTTTGCCCCATCAAAACAACCCTTTTGGTCACTGTATTCCTTGAAATAACTTTGTTCTCTATGTTTCTATTTTTGGGTCACCTTTTTGTTTATGATCCAAATTTCACTTCCATATAATAAAATTGTTCTTTGATGGACCTTAATTTGGTTTTAAGAAATACACACATTTTTCTTTTACTACGAATGTCTCTGAATACTTACTATTTTTTTATCAGACTTGGTCCAAATAAATTCATTTTTTCAAACGTTAGTGCTCTGCTTTAAATTGCATTTTGTTTCCAGTGTTGTCTCTTCTTACCAAAATTTTACAGTTTATAGGAAAGGAATACATTAATGTTCTGGAATGGATGGCTATTCAATTGGATTATTTATTAGAAAAAAAAGGGAAATCACGGGAAATCGCTGCATAATACAATTGAATAAACAAAGTAAATTTTACTGAATTTTTAGTTGGTCAATAAGATTCACAGAGCAAACAAAATTAATTATTTGCTATCACCGACTTTAAGTGCACACCTTGAACAACATGCGAGTGAAACTAATGCCTTTACAGATAACACTCGAGAATTTTAGAGTATTTTCTTACTTTCCAACATTCGTTAAAGAAAATCTAGAAACTTCTCCGACGCATTAATAATGCAAATTGAATTTTCTTATTTTCATTTTAATAATTGATGCTATAAACGATCGCGTAAGAGAGTTAGTACCCAAGTGAAAGTAGCAGCAAGTTCTACGGCCGCAAGAGAGTAAAAGAAATAGTAAGTAATTGGTTAGACAGATGAAATCTGTATTTCTGCAACTTTGTAACATTATAGAATCTTTGAAAAGCAATTCCTTCGAATAAGAGAGCGTACTTTTAAAATAAATCTCTTGCGGGGACAATAAGAGTTTTAACAAAGTCCTCCTGCCGTTTGTTAAGAGAGAAATAAAAATTTAATAAATTTGAGGCGGTACAGTCTCAAAATAAATACGCGGCACTCTCCGCATGATCTAAAATGCGCCGAGCACGGGCACAGCATCTGAATATGTTTGATAACAACTGCTTTCAGCTTACAAAACAGTATGTGAAAGAAGTAAACCTTTTATTTTTTTCTCAGTTTCTTTTATTTCATCCTCTCAGAAAAGTCCACTTTCTTCTGAAACGTCTAAAGTAATCTCACAGATGGAAGCCATAAACCTATATTACTCGGAAAAGACTTTTCTATTTCTTTTTTCCCTTCTTATAAAAATTTAATATTACTTTTGGCGGGGTAGGGTAAAGGAAACTACATAACGAAGCCGTATTTTATTATTATTCTCCTGCATAGTCGATAATACTTTATCTTCATATTGCATACATAACTACATATCTACATACAACACATATGCAAATATATAGTTATTTTGAACGAGTTAAAACAAATAAAACATTTTTCGTTTAAATTAAATATTTAATAATCGTATAAAAATAATTAGACACTGAAATTACAAATGTTAATTATTCAAGAATTAATAAGATTCTTGTAAATCTTCTGTGCCAGTTGACCTTCGAATTAATAAATAACTGGCTTATCAGATTTACTTCAAAATTAAATCAAAATTCACTAATTCCCTATCATTCGCTTCCTCTATTACCTACATATATCTTGAGTAAAAACAATCCAGGTAAACCAAATGTAATTACAAACGTGTTCAAGTAAATTAACACTTCCGTGAGAATATTTCGAAGAGAGGACTCGAAATCAATAAATTGCCGAATGAATATTCATTTACAGTTTAAACTGAAATTAGTAAGTAAGGATTTCGATTTTATAAGTAAATTTACTATTTTTCACCAAAACATATTTTTATTGTTTGCTATAAATGCAAAGTTATTACTAATATCAAAGTAATTAAATGGCTCCACATGTTCATACAGATTTCCTTGCTCAATCCAATTACCGAATGAATCAATATCTCATAACACCATACATGTACGATACAAACACCGATTTAATTATACGTTTAGAATACCGGTTTACAAACATGTGCTATTCAAAAGATCTACTTACGACTTACGTCACTCCCATAATCGACTACCTTGTAATAACAAGTATCTAACAGAAGCAATTCTAAGTTAAAAATAACACAGTGGGTACTTTCAAAGATAGTAACAAATATTAATGTCCTTTAATTATTCCACTCTTATTTATTCGCTGTTTTCAATTCAATTCGAAACCCCGGCGATGTAAAACACTGATTTCTTTCACTGAATGTCCATGACATTCTGAACTGAAACAGATTAACTTTTACGTGCAAATGTTATCCAGATATCAAATGTCATCGTTTAAATACTCTTAATCATAAAAAAAATTCAAATGTTTATTTCCTTTGTCTACAGTCTACAGAATAGAAAAACAAATAATTTAACTATTGGAGAATGCATTTAAAACGTGCACACCCCTTATTAAACCGCAGAGCTGGGCTATAAAATAAAATTAGGGTTTAAAACAAAACAGGAGATTTTAATATCGTAATAAAAATATAAAGTTTCGCAAGTATGTGCCTCGAATTTGGTGAAGTTTTTAGAAGTTCTTCGCAGAAGAATTTTAATTAAAATGCAAGAAGTTTTATTAAAAAAAATAATTTACTGTCTTCAACTTTTGCATTTTCACAACTTACGCCAAGAAAGTTACAGGTCACGTATCGCATTACTTAACTGCCACATTCAATTAATGTGAAATGATATTGCCATTATACGTCGGAGCAAAAGAAAATGAAACAGCTTGGAACGATACGGCATTAAATAATGATAAATCTTTCCGATGAGCATGATTTTAATACGTTAATTAACTCCCAGTATTTATAATCAGATCTATGTTAATGGCACATACTTTTACTTTGCTTAATTTATCTGAAATTATAACGAATCCGTGTATGTAATACCATCAAAATAAAGGTGTTTCTTAATAACTTTACTTATCGTAAATATCATTTTTTATTAAGAGATTGTTAACAGCTATAATGCAATAAAATCGTTTCTTGCATAAACGCAGTAGTAATTATGAAATTTACTGTTATGCGTAAGTAATAATTTTTTTCCATAATTGTTCAAGATAAAGAATTTGAAAAGTCAAGTTTTATCTTCTATAAAACACTAATCGTTAGAGATAAAGTAAAAGAATTGAATACTGACAAAAATCTATCAAAAATGCGTTAACACATATAGACGTATTTGTAACTTTGTTCATCTACTTGTAGTAAAACATTGTTCGTTTTTTTAAATAATTAAAAATTTTTATAAACAAGAAATTCCCCAAGTTAGAGGTAAAGTAAAACTAATGAACATCACCATCCATTAAACGATAAAAAATATACAATGAGGTGATGAATTGAAGAAGTATAGTCCGATTACCTTTTTTGTTTCTAGAAACAAAATTACGAGCATCTCTACATATAAAAGAATATAGATTGTTAACAAATTGTACAACTCTACGCGAAATGCAATGGCAATTATAATAAAATATACAGCTTTGCATCAGTAATAACTATTTTCCGAAGTTCTAGCAAAGAACGAGAAAAGCAAGTTTTATTTAAAACTGTATTGCTATGATTAAAAAATGAATCAAACGAATTGAATACGTATAAAAATGTCTCCAGTAAAAAAATGTTCATTTATAAAGAACGTTTTCAAATTATATATTCCCGCAAACTGGTTCAGAGGTAATTTCCGCAGGATGTATATAAAGACTACTTGATTTTTAATCAGGCAAGTTTTACTCAACTTTTAAGAGCATTAAAACCCAACTCTCGGTAATTCAAACAATAATTTCAATTAACGAACGATTGCATGCAACCGTGATTTATTTTCGACGTGCAGCAAGCAACCCTTCCATTGAAAAAAAAAATGCCAATAAGTCAAAGATCGAACAAGGGAGGCCCCGCAATCAAACGTAAGGGTCGTGTTTATTGTAACAAGGTCGGACATGCAAATTGGAAAGGGTAAGGCAAACCGCAATGTCTAAACGGTTTGCTCGATGGCGACTGATTGACAAATGCGTCCAATCAACTAGTAAATAATGATCTGCCTTAAACGGGACAATGCCTATATATATTGATATGTAAATCTTGAAACGAAGGGACCGAATTTCCCAGCGGTTTCATTAACTGATTCGCTGTTCGTTTAATTGACGTTTCACACGAAGCATGCATATCATAAATTTATTTTGTTATTTATATGCTTTTAATTGTGCCCGCGTACATTTCAGTTTCAATTCGTATTAAAAATGTCTTAGTATTTTGTAACGTAACAGCATTCTAAAAGCACGCGTCATGTTTTTCAGACCATTAATATTTATCACAAGTTGACAGATAATTAAGCAGCAAACATTAAAATGACCTCGTTTTTACGAAGTATTTTTTTTAATGAAGATTAACCCACGTTCAAATACAATTTTCACGTGAATTAAAACAATTTGCGTGATAAATAATTATGCGCCTAAATAATTAGGAACCTCATTTCACTGACGAACTTTAAGCATGTAATGAAAAATGTTGCTTCATAAAATAAAACACGCAAGTCAATACAGCACAAATACCTTTCAGCACAAATAATGAAGCTCAACAAATAAAGAAATATGTCAAACGCAAAAAATTGAATAAAAGTAAGTAAAACACTAATAGTAAACAAAAAAGTGCATATGTATTTGCAGGGCTCTTTTTATACCTCAAAATATTTCACGGTGGCAGTTTGAACAATAGTCGTTTCAAACAATAGCTGTGTATTAATGAATCAATTTGAAATAATGTAGTTGTTTTATTATAGAAAACTAGTTTAAGATATTCTGTGTTCCTGTCAGTAGCCGGTCGCTATCATTACTCAGTAAGAATCTACATACTGGTTCAGACAATGGCCTTTGATTTATATCCAACATTTTAATTCGAGACATAATGTCTCTTTGATTTGTGACAATGCCATCGGAAACATTATCAGCAAGAGTATAAATCAACCCTCCAACTGAAGAATTCGCCAAAGAACGATTCTCGAAAGTGAAATAAAAAACACGGCTAGACTAGTCCTATTTGTGACCGTAAATGGCAGCTGATACATCTTCAGTATTAACGTCATTATATGTTTACGTTTGTTTTCAAATTTTATGTTATGTGTATGTAGTTGATGAAATAATTAATAAAGAATCCTGTAATCCGAATAAAAACCCTAACTAATATCTATCAAGCAAGCACTTAACTACCTAGAAATAATATCTAAAAAGTTATATTTAGGAATAATGATGTATTAAAACTAAGAAACGGTTTTCACTCAAAATGTGAATGATTGAAATTAAATTTCACATTTCACAGTGTAAGTGTTGAAAGTAGAAACTAGATATGAAGTACGAATATGTGAGAACAATGCAGACGGAATTTCTTCCTAAAAATAGGATAAAGGAAAAAGCGAGGTAAATCAAAAAAAGAATAAACCAAGAAGAAAACTTTGGACTAAGAGCAGTAAACGAGACAGTGGTTTTAGAAATAATTAAAAATTACCATCTTCCGTACATCTGTATTGAAAATGACAGCGTTACTGCTGAAATACGTATCTACGGATATAAAATAATTGTGGGAAGAGATAAATATGATTAAAAATTTTAGGATAAATCCTGAAAGCCAATAAATCTAAGAAGTTAACTGAATACTCTGTGAATATAATTATTTGAATATAATTCAAATTTTGATACGTACTCTTTTCCATTTCTTCTGCAATCAGGTTTTCAATCAATCATCTCTAACTTTTCTGTTTTGATTCTTTCCTGTGTTTCCTCTGTTTACAGGAAATGGATGTTGCTTGTATTTGCATTGTTTTATTTTTTTATTTTATCTTCTTCTTTAGTTTTCTGTTTTCTTCATCACCTTTAGTTTTCAATCGAACTTTCTTACTTTTTTAAACAACAGTTTAATTATTTTCTTCAAGTAAACATAACTTTAAACTTTTTATTTTCTTCCACAATTTGATTATGTATTTACCACGTGGATTGTTTTTTCTTTATTTTTTGTAGGGTAAACAAAGTGTGGCAAAATGAAAGAAATTTTACCATAATACACTTGACTTAATGATATTCCCTGTCTAAACTCGTGCTTATTTTAGTGCTTCTAAAGATACGTAAAATTTCTGTGCGTTATTTTTCGATGGCATGTGTTATTTAATCTTAAAATTCGTATAAAAATACTCTGAAGTTCACTAACTTCAAATTTATTAAATACAACATTTAATTAATATGTGATGAAATTTAAAATAGTTTCGTTATGTTAAAGTTTCTTTTTATTAAATATTGTAGTTATAATGGGTAAGGTAAAATTAATTTAAAGTTTAATATAAATAAAATAAAAACTAAGAAATTTATCTGCTTTTAAATTGCCTGAATTCAAAGAATTATTAATATTTCGAAAAACAAAATTAATTAAATTTTTCTTTGTGGATAAAATGGGTTGACATGTTAATGAAATTTTGATCAATCATATAATTCGTGTTATTTTATTAACAAAGTAACATAAAAAAACAGTTTTGAAATGTTTTCCGACTTTCACTTTAGTTCACTTTGTTATGAAACAAGTTGTACACTGCAATTCTCTTCCCCAATTACGCTAAAGTCTTAAATGGAATTTGAGAAGTACATATTCTAACGCAATTAAAATAAATGACATTTCTGTCAAGCCCACACATGTTACCCTCTAACCTTTCAGTCATTACGATTACCAGTTGTCTGAAAAAATATGTACACCGCTTTTAACTGCTGCTTTTACTTATCTATATCTCCGTTTTATGAATGCGTTTATGGTAAATTTGCATATCAGTTTACTTGAAACATAGACAGCGCAAATAAAGGAAATAAATACAGGTAACTAGTTAGGCTAAGTTTATGTAAAAATGCGACTTTCACGAAGCTCGTTCTACAAAAACCAGAATGATATAAGAGACATCAACATCGCAAATAATGATACCTATGTATTTATAAGATATAGAAATCAGGTTGCCGCATACAATGGTGTATTTATACTTTATCTGTACATAAATTTCGCATTCTGAAATCTTAAATAATGTATTCCAGAATAAATACATCTCGGAGTTTCATAAAGTTTTGTGCGCGTTTTCATTACAAGAAACGCTGCTGCCTCAATAAAAAATTCACCGAATTTTTTACAGTTATTGCTGCTAAAACAGGGGCGATCAATCACGCGCTATTTTTATTTTTTCTCCTCCTACTCAAACCGCATAATAAACAATTGCACATTGCAGCAAGTCGCTGCGATTACGAATTTTAAAAGTTGCATATTTTCATTTGCATTTTTATTAAAATTCTAATTTAATATGCAGATTTATGACATTATTTTCCGACTATAATATCCGAATAATGAACACGCCAACCTATATGCGACACATATAAATGTGTGGTGTTTATGTATAATTATGAACGTTCACAAGTGCGGACTTGCAAAATGTTAAACTTCTTGATATGGAGTAAATTAGTTCCTCTTAACATGTACATACATAATATTATTCAAGAGCTAGTAATGATAATTTAATAATATTATAAGAAACTATGTATATACAGTATGATTCAAAAGGGTCGCACCACCGATTGGGTAGCAATAGAGAACGTTAATAAGAGCACAAATATACTTTTAGAATATTTTTAGAGTGCGTGGTTTTCTAGACATAATTATTTAAAGATATCACAAATAGGCAACGCTGCATCTTGTAGATGCATTTACTAATTTGAAACCATAGATCATAGGTACCCTCATTTTTGTTGACAACTGAATTTGCACTGAACTGCTTGGAAATCAAATTTGACACAATAATAATTGTCACTTCTTAATACTTTATTTTATTTAGCTATTCTTAAGTTTCTTAAGTAAAAATTTGATGAAGGACAAAAAACACGGTAAACTTTCAGAGAATTTAGAAAAATCAGAAATTAAAAGAAGCAAACGCTCATTTAGGGCCACACGTCAGACTATGGTAACCATAGCGACACACAATTTTTGCTGCAAAGTTGCCGACCTTACATCTAAAATAATGTTAATATTTTCAGAGTTTTTGCTGCGACCTTACATCTAAAATAATGTTAATATTTTCAGAGTTTTTGCTGCTTTATTACTTAATATTAATTAACTTAAAATTACATTATCTGATTAATACCAAATCAACATCAAATTCGTATCTTTCAAGGCCTATATCTTCGTAAAGAAAGCTCGTAAAAAATTTTCTTTACATTTTTGAGAACAAATAAATCGCCCAAGTGATGGGGCGATCCCTTTGAATCATACTGTGTTTAAATTAAAAATATTTTTACATTAGTAAAATGGTTTCATTATATGTACTTTTGTCGCTGCTTAATACGTAGATTGTTACTTTGTAGCAATAGACAAGAAAAAGTATTCTGTACTTACACAAAATTAACGGATGTAATTAAAATGTTGCATACCACACACACATTATACAGAATCAATAAGCTTGAATATTGCAATGTCATGGGACTCCAATTCAAGAGGGAATTAAGGTGATTGATATTCATGTTCCTTAATGAATGCTGACGGTGGAGTATCTTTTCTTTAAGTTTTGTTGTTTAAGAAGGAAAGATGATTACTCAAATTAAAATATGTATCAATAGGCGATCAATTTAAAATTATTAATACTTGATAATACAGTGGCGAATCTACAATTATTGTGGCCCCGGAGCAAATTATTCGTTGGGACCCTTTTCTCACCCCCAAAGCGTAAGGGTGCTCTATCCGGCATGTTCAGTTAAACAGAGAAAAATATTTCCTTTAAAAACCGACTCAGCGTACTAAACTGACTTTTTTCACCGTACTAGTGCAAAATTAACATTATAGAATGGTTTTCCTTAGTGTATCACTGAGAAAAATTATTTTCATACTGTTAATTTTGTAGGGTAAGTACGCTGAGTTGGTTTTGAATGGGAATCCGAATAAAGTGTTCGTATACATTTTTCTCAGTGTACCAATAATTGTAGCGTCATTTCACGACTGTTCGTACCACTTTCTGATTAAAATGAAACACTCATGTAGTTTAAATATTTGATAACTCGCGGAACCCCAAGTTCTTTGAGGATCCCGTACCTCGCACCGAATTGCCCTATGACAGCTACAGCCCTGCCGTAACGCAACTATTTAATCAACTGATCAGATGCAAAATTGATCGATCAATTGCTTTAATAAATATTGAAAAACAAAAATGTTGCTTTCCCTTTGATCATATCTTACTAGACTACCCACCAATTTTTTGAAGTTTTTATCAACCCTCGCTATGAAACTTTGACGGCATGTCTTGGCTTTGCTGTAATACCTAGTACCACACTAGTACTCGTATATTATACAACAGGTGTAGAAAAATGAAGTTTAACTAAACGAATTTGGTTTAACTTTAAAAGCCATACGAGTTTAGCGAACACTTTTCTAATGAGTTGCGTATACTATTTTCTCGCATTTCATAGGAAAATTGATTTTATTAATGTTTAATGTAAGTGACATTAATCACCATCGTTTTAATATCTGTCACAACTGATGGAGGAAAAATAATAGTACAGTTCATTTTTTTAATCTATGCCGATCAATGTATCCATAAGTCAAAGTACTTTTAAACAGCTATCTCCTTCTAACTTTCGTGAAACGCTCTTACTACTTTTGTCATGTCATGTCATTTCGTCGTATATTTTCTTAACTCTGATTTGTACGATCGGTATGTAAATTAAAAATGATCTTTAGTAGTGGTTAGTATTAGTACGTTGCTACACAGTAATGGTTGCTATGTTGTAAAGTAACCCATTACTGTCCAATTTTGAGGATATTAATATGATACGTTACTGTATGAAATGCGAAAAAATAATTGCCTTTTTGATATTTGCTCAGGCCTTCTCAACTGTTTAGGCTAACAGTATCATATCAGACACTGTCTATCGTTTTTGAATTACAGTAAAAATTAAATTTGAAAGGGGGTCAATAGATTACTAAACACTAATACAAAATTTCAATGAAAATATAAGTAAAAGTAACAAAACGTGCGATTTATTCCCTCGTGCTGTCTGGCTCACTGCCACAGTAGTCTCACATAGTAAATTAGGAGAACTTTATTATTAAATCAACAACGAAAGATCAGTCTTTTTAAAAATGGACCCAAAAAGATAGATATAATTACGTATAACTACATATAATTTAATATAATAATAACACTTGTTTTGTTTTGCTATTTAGTGTCCGGTTTAAAGATTTTGTGATACAATTTTCATCGGACAAGAACCAACTTTAAATATAATTTATTATTATAAAATGAAGAATACAATAAGAAACTATTGTTAAAAAATTATGTTATCTGCAAAAAAATTGATAAATTTAAGTAGTTAGATAATTCTGATATAGTAACAATAAAATAAAAACTTGCAAATAGAAGTTACAATTAATTTTTTGTATTTATTGATAAGCTTTCTCTAACCATGAACAATTACCAGCAAGAAACCGTGAAGATATTCGATTACATTTTATCCATTTTTCTTCTATACTTTTAATAAAATATACTTTTTTTTTATTTAAATGTTGTTAATCCTTCATGTTGTCTTTACTAAACACAAAAACTTTTAAGTGTTCACATTTTTATACGAGTTAAATGTTTATGAGTTAACCACTCTTGGAATAAATCCTTGTATTTCGTTTTAACTGTAACAAACAATAATTCAAAAAAATCAGAAAAGGGTCAAGTTTGGGCACGTATTTTGATTAGAAAACAAAACATTGCATTTTTAAGAATAGCCAAAGACATAATTAGTGATATGCAAGCTCTTGCAAAAAAAGGTGTGGCTTTTAGAATAGGAGACAATTCAAGACAAATTAAATGTGCTTAATAATATTCATTTTTTTCGTTGATGCAGCAAAATAATACACTGTAAACACAGATAAACCTTCGATTGCAAAACAAAACAAAATTGCAAAAACAAAAATATTTATTGATAAACAACACTGAATAATATTGTGAATTGATGTAAAATCAAATGAGACAATGACTATTATTTGAATTTCTTCAACACAAAAAAAACAGCTAGATACATTTTCAATCAAATAAGGGGTCGTTTCGACTTAGTAATCTGCTTAAACTGAATGTGTTATTTTTTGATATCATAAAATACATGATTTTTAGAACAAAGTTCCCTTAATTATTTGTTTGATCCCACTGTGTGTCATAACATTAATTATCATACACAGATACTTTGTTATAAAAATTATCCCAAAATTATATCCGAAATAAATCATTTCTTATCTCAGCCAGGCAAGTATTCGACTTGTTGCTTAAAGTCTCATGATCATATTCTTCATTCCTTCTTTGCTCTCCCTTTCTTGCCTTTCCGTTTCCAGTGCATTTGTCACACGCCATCCCTTATTAATACGTCTATGATTAGTAAGGGACAGATTTTTAGGCCGTTAATAGCAAAAAAAAGCCTAAAGTTTTTTAGCCAAATAAGTCAAAAGCTCTTGGTTTTTTATTGCTTTTAACGGCCTGAAAGTGAAAATGAAAAACAAAATGTTTGTCTGAGATGTAATTTATTGACTACTTGTCTGTTTGACTTAACCTATAGTGTTCAATTGTCGCAAAGTTCTCATTCTCGGAGAAAGTCTTTGTTGTCAAATTTATCTCGCGATGCAAAAAGAGTAAATCTAAATGGCAACTGACAGTACTTGTATGGGAAATAAAAAATCCGTATCCTCGATTGCAGAGTATAAGTTATGATATGAGACATGAACATAACATAATACGTTTTCCTCTACTTGGCCTCCTTTTATCAAAAATTTATTCAGCCAATTGATAATCGGTACAACTAAGAGTCAGGTACTTTCATTCCTGATTAACTTTAACCTTTGATTTATTGCTACAGAAACAATTGTCTTTTCAATTGTAAGCATGGCAATAAACCAAAGGCTAAAGTTAATCAGAGATGAAAGTACCTGCCCTTGTCCCTAAATTTAACTTATTTGGTAGGGTTCGCAAACTGTCACTTTTGTTAGCAATTTCAGATTTTATGTTGGCTAACCTGATTTGATATTAATGTTTGATAGATTGTTTCCGAACCCTATCAGATAAGTTAATTGTCAGTCAAATTAGGGACCTTAAGTGCGGTAACGGACAATAAAATCCGGGCAAGTATTTGACATATCATGCATATTTGATACATTATCAAGATATTATTGCAAATTAAACGGGCACTGATGCGCACTACCACTGAACGTTTCGCTATCGTTTGACAACTTCGTCAGAAGTAAAAAATATATGTATTTGAAATGTGAAACTTAATAAGCTGAAATTTCGCAGCAAGTCTTCTTTCTGTCCAAACTTCACCCGGCAAAATCACCGCTCTTACTTTCTGAGTGGAATTTACATGAGGCATTTTGTCAAAATACAAAATTATTAACGGTGAAATTTGTATTAAATGTCAAAATTTTTCATAACTTGTGATTTAAAAAAAAACTGTCATCAAAGTGTGCCATGATAAATAAAGATTGAAATAATGCGCATGTCTGAGATATTCGGTGACATTTCTTCGGGTACCCGTGCATTCAAAATGACACGAACTAAGATCATAATAATAATAATAATAATGATGATAAAATGCCTTCAGTTGGCGCAGTTCAACTATAAAGCTGCTCGACCACTCAACCAACTTATAACATAATTGTTATTTACAAAAATTTGGTGAGTTTACAACTCATAATAAACAAAATAAGAAACAAGAAAAAGGTAAAATAAGAGAACATGATAGAGATAGAAATGTATGATCACTGTACGTACAGTAAGAAGTTGTTGCTTATACAGAGTGGCCCAACGAAAACAGTCAGACTGAATATCTTTCAAGAAAATGTTTGTTTGAAAAAACGCAAAACAGGTCGACTTATAATCTAAGGGGGACACTTTTCTATTCTATACCCAACTGTCATACGTCATCCCCTTCCCTTCCAGCTCTCTAACCAATAGAATTTAAATAGGGACTGTATCATGAGTGTCATATCATTGAAAAGGTAATTTTATTATTCAGTAATGTGAATATGAATATTCGAGAATTTGATTTTAGCGCCCTCTTTCGGGGAAAAAAATTGTTACATAATCCAAAGTGTGACAACTCATATGAAAGCTAATTTTAATAGTAACTCAATGCGCGAATTGAAATTATGTAAAGATATTGAAAACTGACTAAAATAAATAAGGATACCAAATCTGTTACGAACCCTATTTTTAGTTATTTTAATTAGTTTTCAATTTTTTTCCCGAAAGGGGTCGCTAAAATCAAATTCTCGGATATTCATATTCACATTACTGAATTCTCTATAAAATTATCTTTTCAATGATATGCCACTCATGGTATATTCCCTATTTAAATTCTATTGGTTAGGCCCCTTATCGTCGGATAAGCATTATTATTGGTATAACGTGACGTAGGTGTGACGTAGATATGGAGGAACATTAAAGGATATGTTGGGGACAGTTATTCCGTTCTTATTCCACGATTGTAAAACTGGGCCTTAGAGAGCTGGAAGGGAGGGGGATGACGTTTGACAGTTGGGTATAGTATAGAAAAGTGTCCCCCTTGGATTATAAATCGACCTGTTTTTGCGTTTTTTCAAACAAAAATTTTCTTGGGAGATATTCAGTCTGACTGTTTTCGTTGGGCCACTCTGTATATTATTTTAAACTTGCGTAAAGATTCAGTTCTTAATTCATGAGGCAGCTCATTAATCCGTGTATTACACGTGTACACGTGTACTGACAGGTTCTTCCTCAGTGTCTACAATTAAATTTAAATTTAAATTGTAGACACTGAGGAAGAACCTGGCCAGGTTCGAAAACGTTACGTTAAACAATTAATAAAAAACATTCAGACCGTGATTCAGGAAGTTTTATTTCAAAGAATATTGTAATATACATGGTTTTCTACGTGTAAAATACTGAGTAAATTACATGAAGACTTTTCTCTTATTTTACATGTAAATAAGGTAGAAAACTAAAAAATCTTTAAAAAAGTTTAACAAAATATATTTTTCAATACAACAATATATTTAATGCTTCAAGATACATTTTACACACATATGAACAGTTCTACTGCTAAAACTGAAAACAAAATAAATTAATATGTGTAATATTCTTTATTACACAGCATTTGCCAGAAATTTTTTTGTAATGAAAACCCACTCTCTTGCTAATAATTACGTCTTGGTCCAGCACCAGTCGTTACCGAAGAAGTTGCAATGGCCGTTTTAAAAAATTGGAGCTGTTAAGCTGTATTATCGGTTAGTCTATTTTCTCACTCTTACATGCATTAAATGTATTCGTACTATCTCACTTTACTGAATTTCATTTACTAAATCATTCCTATGACCAAAAAAATCTTCAATCCTACCTGGATCCATGTACCGCTCCAATTTTCAAAAACGCCTAATTAGAAAATTTCAGTAATATAAAAATCCTCACACAAAATACAAATATAAATCCAAAAAATGTGTCAAGAGTTAAATAATTTAAAAGAGCTAGACGACAGTGTATTTAATTCGCGAATGACGTTACACGGATTCTCGTGTACACGTGTAACTTCAATACAAGTTCAAAACTGGAGTGCGTTCAAGAACACATTTCTGTAACTTTTACAAAAATAGTCGTTCGAGATTATTATTTGGCGCATCAAAAGTAGAGCAGTAAAGCGTTCAAAAACTTCAAAAGTGTCGCTTTGAAAGTAACAAAAATCACCGCACTCCAGACTGCGGTGAAAATCACTTGACATGCGTACTAGATGCATGCTAGCTTATTGTTATTTTTTTTACATACTTATTGCTATTGAAAATTAAATTTTAATTCGCGATGAAAATGGAGACTCACCGCAACAAAATTTGGAACAACTGGATGTAACGAATTCTGTGCGATCGTATAATAATAACAATTGTTTTCTTTCATTTCCTTTTTGATAAAGAGCCCTGTTTCTTAGAGATGATACTACCGGAAATGTATTAATTATGAACAAAATAGTTAAGGCCGATTTATAAACGTACCGTTCCCGTTCCTGTTTGCCGTTACCGTTCGTCTTTACCGCTACCGTTGCTGCTTGCCATTTTATAAACATACTGAAGCGGAACGGTGAGACATGCGCAATGTGACATTTGAATATTCAGTGTTTGTCATGGGAACTCTGCGATGGTTTCATGTTTAGGTGCATTAGGTGTTCAATTTTTTAAAGAAAAATTGATTTAGAACAAGAGAATTTGGCTGTTGTACTATGTTGTACGATTTTACTAAAATTAACAAAACCAAGAAGACATCGAAGATTTAAGATAAGATAACAGTCACAAATGCAATGCTCTTGTTATGATTAACCTAAAAAGCAACTTTGACTAGTAGAACCCATGTGCGAGTAAAAGACGTTGATTGGCCAATGCTCATGCGGCAACGGCAAAAGTTAAAAGTTGGTTATTTCGAACGGACGGAAACGGCAGACGGCAACGGTACCAACACTTTATAAATGCCTAAAAGCATCCCAACCTTTTTAAGTTTGAATGGCAGCAGCAACAGCAAGCGGGAACGGCAACAGTAAAGTTTATAAATCGGCAGTTAAGTTCTGAGTACTTTCATTTAATCAAATATTTCATAACCTACTTTATATCATCTATATCGAAAATAATACGCACTTTTTATTAGTGGAATTAAATGATTACAGTTAGTACACTTAGGAAATAAAAGTACAATACAAAAAAGTAGAAAACGTTTTTTGCAGCCGCCTATAGTTTGTTATTATAGATTTTGGTTATAATCGTTATAACTGAAACTGCTGACATGTGACATATGCAAACAACAGACGTTCGAAAAGTAAAAGTAACTTTGCCTTACTTTATTACCCCCACTCCCATCTGTAAAATTTACTCTAAAGTCAAGTTCTCGAACGCACTCCTGTTCAAGACATAAGGTCTGTTCGATAGCTCTGCACTTTCTACACTTTTAACACCTTTACTCTTTTTGTCTTACTCCTACTCGCATTAATTATATACATCTCACTCTCTCAGGTGCGATTGGCGTAAAAAGTGTAGAAAAGTGCAGAGCTATCGAACAGACCTATTATAGCTGCATTCCTTTTGCCACAAATCTCACTTCAGATCACATAAACGTCATTTCCCTTAACACGAACAAGTAAGTTTGAACTGATATTTCAGTCTAGCAACCAACGGGAATGCTCGAGCGGCAAGGTGGGAGGTTGAAATCTCAATTCAAACACACTTGTTCATGCTAGCGGAAATGACGTTTATCTGATCTGAGGTGAAATTTGTGGTAAAAGGAAAGCACCTATTGTAATTATTTTTTTTCATGGCATATTTTGATGAAATTTTTTTCAATCGCTTGTTATGTACTGTCATAAGTATAGTTTAAATGTTCCCGCCACTAAATCTATATTGCGGTGTACGCCACCTACTACATGGATACCCTCATGAACATGCGCATGTAGTACATACGAACCTACCATATAAGATACACGTTGTATGATGCAATGTCTGTGTAATGTGTTCCCTGTTGAATAAACTAATTAAAACAACATACAAGACCTTCATTTATCACATGTACTAAATATCAAAAATATTAAAGTAAGGTTTACCTTGTAGAAATTACGTGCCCGCTACTGTACAATAACTTCCAGAAAATTCATAAATACAAATTGTGGTGTAGGTTACTTGACAAAGTATACGCATAAACGCTAGAATCAAGGAATTACCTACACTACACACATATGAACATAATGCAGAACTACCAGAACGTTTCTGCTTTATGGATTTATAAGTGAAATTTACATCACTTAAAGCAATCTCAATTTACAACATCAAAGTTAATACATAAGTATACATTGGGGCACCTATCTGGAAGCCAATCTTTTTTAATCTGTATCAGACAAATCTCTCAGGTCCACTTCTAGAAAAATGAAGGCATTCGCGAAGAAATGAAACGTTTTCCCAAAGGAAACGTACATTCATTATTTAGTAACGTTTCAACAAATACGTAACCATCGATCATTTCCAACACATAACAACTCCAAAGATAAAAAAATATCGTTCGTTTATAAGAAATAATATTAAATATTAATTCTTGTAACAACAATAAACACCGAAACGTGTTCAACAGTACAAAAAGTGAGGTTATGACATGACTCGTACAAAGACGGCAAAGTCATGAATGCTTTATAACAGAAAATATAGCATAAAACACTTACCTTATGTCTTCCATAAAACGAATAAATCAAGTAATTGCTTGAAATATTGCGGGCAGGAAACAATATTGTAAAATTTCTTGGTAAACTCAAATAAGCAAGTTGCAAACCAATTTATCAGTTTACTGTAAATGTAAATAAAAAATATTCGATTAGGAAATAATTAATTAATTTTCATATGTGAAAATAATAGTAGATAAGATTACATTGTTTGCATAAAAATCTAAATAATAAAATACATTTATAATTTATTTTTAAATGGAGTTACATTACAGTGCCATCTAGCAATACTTCTGCAAATGTATAAATAAAGTGAAGTTCAAATTGTTATCCATAGATGACAAGCAGTTTGAAATTATTTAATATTAATTTTTATTAATTTAACAAATTACTGGTGGGTTTACAGAAAGCAAATCAAATATTTAATTTCGAATTAAACTAATCACGATTAAGTTGCCATAAGAATTACATTCCGAATTTGATTGCAATTAAATTTTCTGTAAACTGACCCTACATGTAACAGTTTACAATTATTAGAGATAATGCAGATTCTCCTTAAAATAGTATGTTTTATAAAATTTCTGATGCAGGGAAATGTTTTTTTGGTTTAAACTGTATTTCTTTTACTGAAAGAATTTAATGCATTTTCTTATTAGTTTGAATAAGAAATTTATAAAGACACAAGATTAGAGTATTTGTTTTCAAAATTTGATAGGAATACTTCAAATTACAGAAGTGTATGCCTTACCTTAACCTAAACGTTACTCAATTTTATTTAATTACTACAAATACTGAGGGATACAGAGAAAGGAAAATGATTATTGAAAGAAGTTGAAGGGGACAGTGAGACAAATATTCTGTTGAAAATTGCAAGAAAACTAAAAGTAGTTGAGGGAGCATTCATTCAAAAATATATCAGAACGTGATTTTTACCTGCACCTGAAACATAACTCACAAGAGAGCTTTAAAATCTACAATAGAATTTTAAATAAAGAGCAATAAACTTTTATGGTTACTGACGCCTCTATAGTATGTACTGATGACCAACTCATAATTTGAAATATGAAAAAATGTAATTTTTAATAATAAGTTAGTTTTATTGCCTTATTGACATTAATATTACATAATTGCAGTCTATTGAATGGACAGCATGAAAACAAGAGATAGATAAACTAAGTATCACTAAGGCCCAGTTGTACAATTCCAGCTTATTTTTAAGCCAAAGCTTAAACCCTCAACAACAATTGTTGAAATAATCATTGTTATGGGTTTAAGCCGCACCTTAAATTTAAGCTGGCATTGTACAACTGGCTCTAAATGTATTAACAAAGTTGTACAATTTCATTATTTATTTACAATAAACTCTTTTGGCATTAATTCTAACATTTTATTATATGCTGCTATAGTGTTAGCTTCTACTGTGGACTCCATGGTAACTCTAACTTTGTACGTACTAAAAAAAAGCAAATACAAGAAATATTCATAAGAACAAATATTTAAAATATTTTGCATATGAAGTCGAAAACTGAGCAAACAACTAATCAAAATTGACAGTGATGCAACACCAGATTTAACTTTAATTAAGTTATGAAAACTATTCTCAGTCTTGAACTTCATTTTATATGCACTTACATATACCTATTATCAAGTTCAGGGTATGATCCAAAAATAACATCTGGAAATTGCTTCACCAACGTATTTAAAATCTGTAAAATCGATTTTTCACCAACATTAAAATATATTACTTTCTGGTAAAACTTCTGTTTGGAGAGAAACAATTTTTCCCCCAATTTATCAAACTGTCGTTGTAACAGCTGTGGTATACCAGGAAACATATACACATTCTTGATTGAAACAATTGGGTATGTATTCGAATCAGGTTTAAATTCATCGCTGAACGTCAATGTTGCTGATTTCGGTATCTAAAATTCAATAAGACTGCCTACTACAAAATGATTTGTACCACTTACATGAGCCAATTTCATTCCTGGAGAATTTAAGTCTCGTGTGTTGTAATAACGACTGCAGATTTCAACAAGAATGGGATGTGGTACCAGTGGTTCATTAAACGCTTTTGCTACTGCTATATTAAATTAAAGTTTTTTATTAAACTCAGTTTCAAATTGAGTGTAATTTGATTAAACATAGAAAAAAACTGTTTATTCGTGGGATACGAGAGATCAGGGAGTGTCTCCCTGATCTCTCGTAAGGCAGAGGGGCTCATCACTTCTTACTGAAGACGGACCTGGTCGGGCCCGAAAACGTTATAATAAAGAAATTAACAAAACGACCGAGATTTCATTCAAGAAAACCTCCACAAATATAATCACCCATCAATGAACTCAAGATTGAATATTATAATATATGTACCTTCGAATGTTACATCGTCATGTGTAGGACCTATTCCACCTGATGTAATCACATAAGTAAATTGATTAGAAAATCGACGAACTTCGTCACTGATTACGTCCACTTCGTCACCTATAACTGAAATCTTTAACTTGTTAATGTACTTGAGGGAACAGCTTTTCATTCAAAATAATTACCCGCTTAACACGAACTCCTAATTTGTACAAAGACCTTACGATATATGATGAATTCGCATCTACAACCTCGCCCTTTAAGATTTCATCTCCACTAACTGAAACATTTCAAAATACGTGCAAAATTTGTCTGACTTTTAATAGAACTTGACAACTTACTGATTACGCCTGCACTTCTAACGTTGGGATCATGTGGCATTTTTGACATTGTCCTGGATATTATTTTTATTAGGATCCTTGATAACATTTCCTTTTTAACTTGTAAAATTTTAACATTATAATTTTTACAACTTTAAAGTAACCTTCACGTATCTGTCATTTGAAAACTGGTTGAAAAATCTATCAGGTTCACCAACATGACGTAGAGATTATATAACTAGTTCTTTTATAAATAATCTTTTTAGGATTGGTAACAGTTCTAGCCCCGTGTCAAAATCGTCAGAATACACAAAACATGGTAAACGACATTCTTTGTCGGCAATTTTTTTGTTTCATGATGATGTGATGATGGCAATTGGCACAGTGTTGGCAATTGGTGGCCATGTTTTTGACGATACATTTGAGCGGGAGCTTTAAAATTCATATTATGTACTCTCTACATGGTAAAGGAAGAATATTATTAATATACAATGCGTTAATATATTTTTTCTACTTTGCGTTCACAATGGATTCATTGTGACACCAAAAACAGTTTCACAATGAAGCTCATTGTGACACTGTTTTTGGGGAAATTTTAGTCATTTTTAATTGAAAATATTTAATAGATTTTACAAAATAGCTCAGTATTTATTTGTTACTTAATAATATACTCACAATGAAGCTGGATAAGTAAAATTAATAACTTGTTAATGTGACTTTTGATTAAAACGATAGGTTTTCAGTGTTGCCACGCATTACAACTAAAATTCCCCATATACTAAGAAGATCCAATATTTTTCATATTTTTGTTCAATAAGTGACGCAAAGTAGAAAAAATAGTATATTATACACGTTTCACAAGAAGCATTGTAACACTCGTTCCGTTGGGCCACTCCTAGCTCGCTACGCTTCGCTAGTCGTGCCCCAACCCCACACGTGTTACAATAAGCCTTCTTGTGAAACTTGTATAATAATATACTATTTTCTACTTTGCGTTCACAATGGATTCATTGTGACACCAAAAACAGTTTCACAATGAAGCTCATTGTGACACTGTTTTTAGGGGAAATTTTAGTCATTTTGAATTAAAAATATTTAATAGATTTTACAAAATAACTCAGTATTTATTTGTTACTTAACAATATACTCACAATGAAGCTGGATAAGAAAAATTAATAACTTGTTAATGTGACTTTTGATTAAAACGTGTTGCCACGCATTACAACTAAAATTCCCCATATACTAAGAAGATCCAATATTTTTCATATTTTTGTTCAATAAGTGACGCAAAGTAGAAAAAATAGTATATTATACACGTTTCACAAGAGGCATTGTAACACTGATATAGTGTTGATATAGTGTTCAAGAGCGTTTAAACAACTAACAGATTTGACAGGGGTCAGGAAGCAAATGTCAGAATAAAAGATTCGAATCAAGCTAAGACCAGATTTTGTTTTCCATAGCCATCCCTTATCTAAAAAATATATTAACGCATAGTAGCTATGCAATGAAAACTGACCGTGTTGGAAAAGATAAACAAAAATTTGTTACTTTCTGAGATAATTCTCTGAGTTTTTCAACGTTAACAATCTATTGTTTCTGTGTGTCTTACTTCTTTGCCTGTAAAATGATATCATTTTGTTCGACGAAATAACCTTACGGATTCATTCAGCGCAATTTTAAATTCTATAATAAAATTAGTAAAGTAAGTCGGACACCACATCGGACACTTTTGAAATATCGCAGTACTCAACGTCTCGCTGCTCAGATTGACAGCTTCTGAAAATTTAATAAATAAATGTACAGGATGTCAAGGTACAGTCTACATCTACAGTGTCTACAGTTCATTTTTTACTATATGCCAATCGATCGATCGATAAGTCAAAGAACTTTTATGCAACTATCTTCTTCTAACTTTCGCGAAACAGCCTTACTGGTTTTGTCATGTCACGTCATTTCATCGTATACTTTCTTAATTCAGATTTATACGATCGGCATATACATAGTAAAAAATGGATCCGTAAATTAAATAGTCAAATATGTGGCATATTAGTTGTCTTTTATTTGCAACGGAGATCAGTTCACTTTTATCCAGGATCACATTTTCATTAGGTTTATCTATTTTCTTTGTCAAAGTGATCTAATACAAAGTGACCCAGATCAACTCAGTTCACTTCCCCTTTACCGATGCTGCACCTACCGGATAAGGCACATTTCTGAATTAACCGGTTACTCCACCGGTAGACATTTTAAAATTCTAAAATCTACTGTAAAGCTATAATAAGTTATTTTAGCTATAATAAGTTATTAACTTATTATAACTATATTATTATTATATACTTATTATAGCTATAATACCTTATTATAGCTTTACAGTGTATTTTAAATTTTTAAAATGTCTACTGGTGGAGTAACCGATTAATTCTGAAATGTGCCCATATAAAGATCAGTTGGTTCAGTTTAGGAGGGGATACGTTATTACAGCGAACGTTAAACAATTCCACGTGCAAATGCTTAATAAACCTGTCATTATACACGTACTTAATTCTTTTTGTGAAATACTTGTTAAAAATGACTTCTTCATTTGAATGAAAATATAATATTGACGATTAGTGACTTTGGAATGTTTTATTTGTAACTAAAGCGGATCAGTTAGATCACTTCACTTTGAGTTAAAGTGAACTGACCAAAGCTGCAAATAAAAGACAATTATTAGCTACTTTCATTCGCAGAAAAGTTTGAACCGTGATTCGAATATTTTGAATCGTAATTCGAATAGTTTTTTGGTTGCCCGCTATGGAACTGGATTATTAGCGAGTTATCGCATCTAGGGCCGGCGCGAGGCGTGTTCAACGCGTTCCCCGGAACCCGGCCCCGCACTTTAAACGGCCCCGCGCTTAAACTTTGAGCTGTCGTTGCAGTTATAAATCCACTTTTATAAACTGGATTCATTGGCCGCGTTCACCAGACGCACTTGATTGTAATCAGCTTGCAAGCTGCTTATGATTATTTTTAAGCGTAATTAATGAAAGGTAACTATAGCGTTCACTACAAAATCGCAGGCAGCTTGCAAGCTGATTGGAAGCTGATTCGTCTGGTGAACGCGGCCATTCCTAGGCGATTTTTCATCGCTGTGTGTTTTTTTGGCCCTGCGCAATTTTTGAACCCGGCCCCGCAAAAGTTTGCGCCGGCCCTGATCGCAACCATCACGTTAACTTACCGTAAACGTTAAAATGACGTGTCCCCATTCATTTTCCATTGGATCACATGATCTTAACGTTTATTACGGTAAGTTAACGTGATGGTTGCGATAACTCGCTATTATAACAGAACACACCAGATCCGAATACATTAGAATCCAAACGTATCACGAAAATAGGAAGATTGGAAAAGTAAATACCCGTAGTATTACCGATCCGTACTGAAATTTCACGAAAGATGGGGATTGATCCATTTGCAAGAGAACTTCCATCTTTGAATCTAAACGCCTAATCATGAATGAATCGCCATACTAGCAGAGTTCGAAAAATTACATGTACCAAAGGTCTGTTCGTATAGTATTTCTGGCTAGTTTGAAAGTATCAAACATATTCACCGTCGAATTACTCACAGCCACAGTATAAGTAATTAATTACTCAGTAGCGTCACTTAAACGTTAGTGTCAAAAAAAGCCGCCATACTGTTTGATACCCGTATGGAAATGTAATGTAATTTGCAAATCGGTAGGTATGAAACAAAATGGCAAATGTGACAGTTATACTTGAGTGACGCTAGTGTGTTATTCTTATACTGTGTCACAGCTTTCAAGAGCTGCAAAATGTTACTCTAGTTATAGTTACTCTAAAGGCGGTTAAATGAAGTTTTCAGACAAATTCGAAGTTTTTTCGGCGCGAGAGAAACGAATTTGACACTTTTACTCTATTTTTCTCACTCCTACTTATTTTATATTTTATACATCGCACTCTCTCAGGAGCGCTTGGTGCAAAAAGTATAGAAAAGTGCAGAGCTATCGAACAGACCTAATGTAGTCTTTTTAACCTGCATATTCTATAAAATTAAAAAACACTAAAAAAGTGCTGCCAACTATTTCATTCATTTTGGCCCTTCCTGTATAAGAATTATAACAAATGCTGTATTAAATATGAAATAGTTTAATGTTTATTACAAAAATAATTCGGCGTGATTACAAAGTAATATAATATGAAAAACGCACACCTAATTTCACTTTAGTTATTACTACTGTATGTTTTTAATGACGCATAGTATCCAATTTGATGGGTAATGAACGCAGGAGCGTTCTGTAACAACAAAATTTAATAATAAAAATCGATAATAAATCCCATTTGTTGCACACTTTTTGAAAGACACTGTAAGTGACATAGAAAATAGATCTGGGAACCCTAGCATAATCATAATGAGTCACTAGTTTTAAAGAATTATTGAAAATGTATAAATGTTTAAAAATTAATTTTGATATTGTTTAACATGTTTTTAAATAAGTAACGTACATTTGTAATAATAAATAGGATACTTTAGTACAAATTTCAAAGTCGATGTTTTCTTTAAAAATGTACAAAAGTTGCACTTATTATTATATTAAATAATTAATTTTATTTCTGATATGGCTTATTTAGTTAAATTTTTCGCTGCTTCTTATTTTTTTTACAATTTTCAGCTAATCTGTTTATGTAACGGTTCTATTTATAATAACTATTTTTACAAAATCAAACCTTAAGACAATAAATCTGCGATTATTGAGATAAGATTGCCATATTTCATTTGATAAATAAATGTGACAGTAAATAATTTGATTTGATAACTATATCAGCCTAGATTAGTACGTTCAAAAGTTTTTGCAATAAATTCCAAACTAATTTTTTAATAAAATTTTATTAGAGTTCTAAATTGTAAATCCTAAAAAGAACAATAATTAAAACATTAATGTATCTGAACTAACTAAGAACTAAAATTAGCCACCGGGGCATCACTAAAAACTGTAACGTTAATCTAAAATACCACAATATTTAAATATCACAAATGATCAAACACCGAGTATCAAACAAAACTAAAAACTCAATCCTCCATTCCATAGTACGAAAAAAAAAATTAAAAATAAAAGAAGAAAAAGATTGCTAATATAAAGCCAAAAATTAAAAAAAATAAATGCTGATACAATACATTTTTTTTGTCATTATAGTATTCAATTTTTATTGAATAAGTTTGTCTATGAAACATAATCAAGAGTGAACTGCATTCATAAACTTCCCAGAATGTTTTTAATTCAACATAATTTTAATTAAAAAAAAAATTGACTAACCAAACCACGATATCTCTCAATGTAATCTATGTTTATGAATACAATATCTCCAGTAAAGTATAAAAATTACAAAACTGTGTTCTATAGAAAAGTGCAAAACATTTAGATATCCAAATAAAAAATATCATTTCCGTTCTTCTCCTCCTTCTCTTCGTTATTGATTTGCACAGCTTTAACATTTTTTATTTCCTCGAGATCAATAGTCTTCATTTCTCCCTCCTTCCTGTCTTCAAGTTCTGACAATTCACTCTCACTGTGTCTTCTCTCCTGCGCACGTTTCTTATTCCTGGCTTTCCTTTGGTTCTTCTTCTTTTGCCCCAATATACTTGAATTCGACCTAAATAAAACACACTCTTAATAGTAGTTTTACGGTTTTAAATAAGTGAAATTCTCATAAAATTAACAAAATATTACAGACCTGTATAACTGACGTGAAACAACATCGCTGAACCTGACGGTTTTTTTCAGACTGGTAGATAGTACCTCCCCATCTTCTGGAATAACAGAATCTAAACTAGTATGGCAGTTTTCGAATGACGATGCCCAAAACACGTCATCTATACTCGACTCTGATATACTACGACTTACAGAGCTACGAGAAGTCGAAAACCTTTTTAATATACCTCTACACTTACTTGGACTGTAACTACAACTCAGTTCGTCTCCGCTAGATTCAGAAAACGTATTGACAATATCGATGGCTCTAGTCGAATTCTTTTCTTCCAATTTCATTTCCTGCTTTGATATTTCACTTGCGTACTCTTCAGAGACTGTTGTGATCATTTTTGGAGGGTCATTTTCTTCTTCATTGTTATTTAACGAGTCTTTAAATGCAGCGTTAATAATTGCAGGTTCTTCCACATATTTTTCGTTGGTACTTTCATCATCAATACCAGTGAAATAAGATTTAATCATTTTGTCGCCGGGTAAAAACGGTACTTGTACAATGACATTATTGTCCCAAATTTCTGTAGATACGTTTTCAATGTTAATGGAATTTTCAGGTAAGCGTAAGTAAAATGCGTAGTGGACCGTGTAGAAACCTGAGCCAGTGGATGAGAATTTTACGTGGAATGAGTTGTGCTTGAAAAGTTTCTGTAATGAATTTTCATTTACGTTTTTAACATGCAGGGTGATTGCCAAAATGTTTTTGTAGATGTGACAGGTGTGATCAGGCAAAATATAATGAGTGTTACCATCCAAGAAAATCTCAGATGTGTTAGTCCTTACATCAACACCGTTTTCACTGTTGGAACTCTCTGTGAGCTCGGATATTAAGATGGTTTCTCCTAAGGTAGATGATACAGGAGAACCATGGTCACTTTCAACCCCACTGTCGTGACACGCACTCGCAATGCACAATTCGTTCCGCTTGACGGGTAAAGTCACTGTTAAAGTCCTTAAATCTTTGTCAAATTTGGCATTTCCACAATCTTGATTAACACTATAAGGAAGAGTTAAACTTAGTTTGTACTTCGCTGGCTTCTCACTAGTTAATTGTACTGTTTTCTCATCTACATCTAGGATAATATTATCAGCTGATTTGAGCAAGGGCAAATTAATTTCTATTATTAATTCCCTAGGAATAGCAGAATTAATTTTGGCTGTTTTATGCTCCGTGAACTCTTCTAATTCTACGTGACTGCGGTGCTTAATAATGTACTTAGGCATCGTGTACTTTGATTTAGAATCGGCCCCCTCACTCTTGAATTTTTTAATTTTCTGAGGAGATTTCTGCTCGATTTTGGGCATGCTTTCGAACACCTTATTCATAATGGATTGCTCTTCGGGATTCAGAGGTGAAGGTTTTTCTTTCGATGGAGTGCGGATTACGGTAGCATGAGGTAACCCCTTGTATTGCATTTTTGGGAATTTGAGGTTTTTTCGATCGAGTTTTACATCGAAGTTGCTTTCAACGGCTTCGCACGCTGTGTCATTCACCATGTTATAAAATGCCTTGTTATTTTTAGCCAAATATAAAGTATCCGGATGGAAAACTACGTCGTATACTTCACATCGAACCCCTTGCTTGTCTAGGTCTTCACGAGGGGGTGAGAGGGTATGCGGGAGGGACCATTGGAGGCCTTTCGTGCCTTCGTTGACTACTGGAGATGATGACGGTTTTTTTACGTGTTCGTTAGCACAAATATTAATAAAGCACTTTTTACTGCCATTGACGCTGGTTTTGATGACATAACCGGCGACTGGGTTAATAAATGTTACTTCGTTTCCTCGTTCCTTTTCTAGCTGGGTGATCTCCTCTTGGAAAATTTTCCTATTTTCCGGGTCTTTCAACTCCTCGACGTAGTCGACCAGTAATTTCCGAAATTCCTGATCTTTTAGTGCGGTTCCGATTCTGTCGACGTCGTCACGTGTCAGCTCGAGATCCCTGAAAGCCTCGTACTTGGAAGAGTTTGCCATTTTAACTCATATGACGCAATAAATAAACGGCGATAAAAATACACAGGTCTGATAAGTTTAAGTAGCGCACGTACTAAAATAAATAAACAACTTGTCCTAGAGCCTCACGTGGACGAATCAACGTAGTCCTCACACGCAGGACAATCGGCCCGCAATTTCGCCGCGTATATTTGAACGCAGGGCCGGCGTTATGTAATTTTGTTTGGTCGATTGCCGGCTACCGGTCTTGCTTGAATTTGTTAACGTTACGCGTAACTTAGTTCTTTGCGGAGAGTTCTTTAGTCAAAACACTGGCCGATACGCGCATGTAATCAAACAAGTTGAACATAATATTGCATATTACAGCATGTTGCGTGTATCGCTGATAAAATTAAATTACTTTGAGGAAAAAAACACCAACTTATAATCACTTGACGTCTATCAGCTGACATTGACATCTGAAGTTTAATGACGTCAGTGCAGCTACACGTGCTCCAAGCTCCAATGAGTAATGGCTATTTTTAAAAACTAGCCAATCAGATTTAGTGCGGACATCACCAGTGAAAAATTATCGCTATTTATTATTCGTACATTTACATTTATTTATTTTTACTTACACGAAATTATAATTCAATAAATGTTCAGTTTGTTTTCCATTATCAAAATGAGAGTACATAATTTCCTTTTGTATGCTGAATTCTCTAAAGTTTTCATTTTACTCGATTTGCTCGTACCATCGTAATCAGAAAAACCGACTACACTCGAAATTTTAGTCAATTGAAGCGTGCTTTAAAATGAACTTCTGTCATTTTGACATTAATATTATTTTGACAAATCAGATAAAAATACCCCAATTAAAAGCAATTCAGAAAGCAATAATTCGAACGCGATTGCAAGACAAAATCAGTAATCGAGCAATTGCAACTTAATTTGCTGTTAGTATTAGTAATCATAGAGAATATTTATTTCTTTGGAATCGAATGAGATGGATGAGTTTTTATAGGTGGACAAATACATGACAAATGGTGTCAAACCTAATGTTACACAACTAAATTTTTTAAAAATGGAAGTGTCGATTTCACTTCGCATGTAGTCGATTTTTATGATCACGATGGTGATTTCTAGATTTAATTAATTGATTATTTAGAAGACATCTTGGAAATTTCTTTTTTTTTTAATACAGGTGGTCTCGAAAACTCATATACAAAAAATTTTTCTTAATAAAAGTCTTCGTTTTTGAGATAAAAATTATTGAAAATTTGCTGTATGTTAATGAGTTTAGATGTTACAGGTACCGTTGCTAAAATAAATGCAAATATTGTTGCCATACAACCAGAATTACCTTTGCAATCCGATTAACATTAGCGTATAACAAATTTTCAATTATTTTTATCTCAAAAACGAAAAAACTTTTATTAGAATTCTCTTTTGTACGTGAGTTTTACTCGTCATCTCCTATAAAAATGATTTCGGGACCAGCCTGTATAAATTTATCAAGCTTAATTTTAAAAATTGACAAAAAACATACAGCATTTTCTTTACTGACCTACCAATACCTTTTCATAGAAAGTTGAAATTGGACCTTACACAGCATGTCCCAAATAACTTTTCCAGCATGGGTTAGTGAGACACAGCTGAATTAAAAAAAAAAAACGGGAAATAAAATGTTTCCAATTGTAAATTTGATTATATTTTTCGATTAATCGTCTACTTGAGTGATTCTCAATCGGTCGCGCCGGTCCGCGTAAAATATTGAAATGAATACAGGCTGTTTTTTAACTTGATGCAAAAAATGAAATCAATGAAAGTTGACATTAAAAGCAGTTTTTGTATAACAATAGATTAATAAATATTAGAGATATTACATGTTTTCGGCGAACGATGCTCAGGAAATAGTCATATATTTTTCACGTCAAAATCTAGTCATTATTGGTCTTGGCAAAGCCGTCTCTATCTAACAAGCCGTGCACTTGTAAATTTGGCAACAGAGCAAGTAGTCCGATCACGAGTTTCACCAGTTTGACGTAAGTTGTAGGAGATAATGCTGTAATGTAATTCTGTACTTATCAATCAAATTTTATTGTTTATTATTGTTTATTATAGTATTGGTGACTAAAATAACGTTTTAAATGTTATATTAACAATCAAGGTAAGTCCACAAAACCTAATTCTGCTAGATAACCAAACTTTTTCGTTTTCCTTTATTTGCTTTTATTTCATACCAATGTGACATTTTTCGGATTTTCAATGGTACAAAAAGTGGAACTTTAAAGTCCTAGTACTTAATTTTAAACTCGTTAAACGTCTAGTTTGAAAGAAAATTTCATATTTACCTCGAACGAAAATTGACTTTAAATAAACTCACCGGCACGGAAAACGGAGCACCTGCATTTAAACTTAAAATTTTCATATTTGATACTGTGTAACTATTATTTATAGTTCAAATCTAAGTAACACAACTTATTTTAAGTATTTCTTAAAAATATGAAACCATTATTAAAGCTAAAAAACTATTTTTGTACCAAAATTTAAAAAAAATGCAAAACTGCCTAAATCCAAGCAATGAAAACTGCAAAGCTAGCTACGGGTATTCTTTTGTTTTGATTGTTTTGAGTAAATAAACAAGTCAAATCAAGTGTTGCGTCCTTTGGTGTCAAAAATTATGGCTGTAAATCCTGAAACAGCGGCTGCTATGGTTGCATTACTTCAAGACGGAAGAAGTGAGCGATTTGTTGCCCGCCGATATGGAGTATCCAACAGTACGGTCCACCGTATTTTTGTACGCTCTTTGGAAACCGGAAGTAACAATAGACGGCCTGGAACTGGTCCCCAACGCAAAACTAACGCCCGTGATGACCGTTTTATCGTCTCACAAAGTTTGCGAGATCGTCGTGCTACAGCTGTAGAAATTAGAAATCGACTTCATCACGTCAGGGATGTCAACGTAAGCGAACGGACTGTTAGACGAAGACTTGGTGAAGCAAATCTTAAAAGTCGCAGACCTGCAACAGGACCAGAACTTCTCAGGCGTCATCGTATAGCGCGACTTCAGTTTGCCAGAAACCATGAGCATTGGGAAGAAAACGAATGGGGGCGCATTTTGTTTACAGATGAGTCCAGGTTTTGCCTGCGTTCTCCAGATGGTCGTGAAAGAGTATGGCGAAGGCAAGGAGAGCGATTTGCTGAATGTACCTTTAGCCCCAGAGTCAGCTACCAAGGAGGTTCAGTTATGGTGTGGGCTGGAATTTCTCTAGAAGCACACACAGAGTTGTACATCGTTCCAAGAGGCTCCTTAACAGCTGTCAGGTACATTGAAGAAGTTTTGCAAGATTTTGTTGTCCCATATGCTCCTTTTGTTGGAGATAACTTTCTATTGATGCACGATAATGCAAGACCTCACACCGCTGGAATTACTCGACAGTACTTAAAATAAGTTAATATCCCTGTTATGGAGTGGCCAGCGGCGAGTCCTGTTGCAAATCCAATAGAAGTCGTGTTCCCGCTCCTTTAACTTTGAATGAGTTACAACAAGCTCTTTTAGAGGAATGGGCAAATATTCCTCAAGATGCTATTCGACACTTTATTTTAGGCATGCCAAGAAGAATGCAAGCAATAATTCGGGCACGTGGGAGCAACACACGTTATTAAAAAGCACTTTTTAACAAATCGCATACAAATTGTTTAAGTTTTACATGATTTTACGTCGTTTGCCTACAAAACAAAATTGCGTTTTCTTTCGCCCTTTTTTCCATTGTATCAAAAACAGTTTCTTTACGTTAATTAATGTTCAATAAGTTTTGAAATTACTTACAACAACTGGTTATATTTGTATTCAAACTATAGTACTAGTAAAACTTTATAAAATATTAAAATTTTCAATTTTTTTAAGAAAATGCAGGTGCTCCGTTTTCCATGCCGGTGAGTGTATATATACTTGGAAGTAATTACAGCCTCGGCTAAACAACTTGCTCCTAATTACTTTAAAACTTGACTTTTCGTTGTAGGTAAATAAATAACTATTCTTTCTGAATTATTAATTAGGTATGTTGTAGATGCCAAGTTCGATTAGGACTACTTTCGGGTATCAATGCGACGTTGCCAAGCGTAACAGCACGGCTTGTTAGATAGAGACTGCTTTGGTCTTGGACGTTAATTGTCCCACAAGTCACGTCTTGTTTACGTCATATTTAATGACCAATCAATGACGTCATTTCTAAACGTACTCTCCACGTGATGTTGACATTTTTAATTATACGAATGCACATGACTATCATTTAAAAGCAGGTTTCTCATAATTGAAATGCATATTGTCATAGGCGACAAAATATTCATTCTGTTCTGTGTATTGTTTTGTCATCAACTTGTTATTATTTGACTGCATTAATTCACTGCGCAAGCGCGTGTCATTTTTCTGCGCGTGCGTCAATTTCCCGCTCAACGACCTAACCTGCAGATTCTGCTGTTCATGCTCATCTTCCGTTTAAGTAATCGTTCTGTCGTTCCATCTAAATTGGGGTAAATGTGTTGGTGCAAGAACAACTCATCCTAAATTTATTATTAAGTAAGTAATTCCTATTATTTTCGTTTTTTTATTGACTGTGTTACATCTTGTTTGAGGTCTAACTTAATACAGGCTAATATAGGCTCTCCAGAGAAAATGCTATATAAAGCATTTTTTCGCGACTAACCGTTTTAAGATGTGGTAATTGCAAGCGGTATCTGCCCCACTATTTCAGTTATGTAAAATCTTAACACGGTATTATACATCGCGAAAACACATCGGTTATAATTGGCAGTTATAACCTCAAAAAGTTTAAAGCTAACCGGCTTTTTAAAAAATTAAAAACTGATGTGGTAAGTGAATTGTAAATATCTATAAAATGTGCTCTCATTAAATTTGTTTTAGTGATTTCAACTAATAGCGTTTTCGATTGACCACACTAGTGCGCACTCAGAGTCTCTTCATCTCGTCTCTCGTGTTATTACATGAGGTTAAAAGAAGATGCAAATAAACTGAGTGTAACCGGTGCAGGTGAATCGAAAACGCTATAACTCACCACGTCACCACTCATTTTCGACTCAGCCATTTGTGTATAGAACTACTTGGAACTATTGCAATCACTTCTTTAATAATAACGACCAGATAACGACTAAACTAATAACGACAGTTTTCACTGTACTTAACCGAACATTTGATTGTCAGGTGCGAAAAATCGTAAACGTACATAACCTTACTAGTAATAACCGCTTGTTCAACAGTTCGCTAGAAGGGTTACTCATTTTATAACACGGTCACGTCATAAATCTTCCCCTCGATAACCGGTGTATAGTAGGATTTCGTCAAAATGTTGCGGTAATAGTAACCGTTGTCGAAAGTCTACAACGGTAAGTCGCGAAAATATGCCAATACTAAAAGTTGTTATGTTTATATTTTTATAGAATATATTGTATTTATGAATATATTGTATTATGTATTTATGTGTTCTTTTTAAAATTCTTCCCACAAATTCACAATATGGGTAGGGTAAGAGTGATCTGTGATTGGCATGAAGTGTGAATTTTTTTAATTTAAAATCGATACTATACTTTTTACAGTTAAATTCCCTACTGTCACAAGCGCGTCTAGCAGTTCTAAACATTTCACAAGGAATTGCCGGATGTCGATATGAATTTTTTGATTTTTTTTTCGTTTTGGTTTTGGTGCACTCGTGAGAATAACTGTTACCAAATACGCCATTAATTTTTTGCACGAACTTGAAGAACACCCTGTATAAGAAAAATTCAAAATTTCTACATTTATGAAGGATATTTTAGGTCTTGTAAGGTAGTAAAATTATCTATTGTTTTATGGACCGATCCCTTTTGATATAGAATCATTAAACCATTGAGTGTGGATGCAATGGAAAACACGTGTTCCACAATATAACTGCATAAGATGCCAATTTTTGCATTTTCTCTCAACATTTGTGTTTGAGTTTAAAAGACTGACAACTTAGAAAAGTGAGAAGCATGATGTGCCAATTACAGGAGTTTGGTTGACAAGTCAGATGAGATTTTTGTGCACAAACAGTCGATCAGACAGACTACAGATATAAAAAATGACAAAACGATTCTCTTTTTGTTGTCTTAATAGTTTAGTAACTAACTACTGATAGAATAATATAATACATATTTAAAATAATTAGTTCAATTTGTGTCTAGAAATTGCAAAAATAAATCATCAACCAAGAATTGTCTCAAATATACATGCAGCTTTTATTTTTTGAAAAAAATATTTGATGAGCATTGAAACTGCAAATAATTTGAGAAATATTTATATAAAAGGTTTCTTTGGTAATTTGTATCTGGAAAAACGAACTTTATTCGACGGCGCAGCCAAAACGCCTTGTATATAAATTACCACAGTACATTACTAACACAAACCGACATGTGGTGTCTGAATAACTACAGCAAATTGAATTGTAAAGGCTGTCCCAAAAAAGTTAGCTATCGGTTACCGTTTTCGTGGTACAGCCGAAAAAAGAAAAAAAACGGTAAATTTTTTAAATTCAAATAACTCTTCTGTTTGTGCAGTTACACTATTGACATTTTTATAGCGTTTTTAACGTAGATAGTGATTTTCTAATCAAGTAATTTAAAAACTTTACATTAGCCGAGCTACAGATCAAACATAGGTACATTTTTTTAAATAGAAGTCATACTTGACTCTGCCACTATTGAAAAGAGCATTTTTTGTAATATTTTTGGTTGAACCATTAAAAAGTTGACTCAATTATGCGTATTTAGTTTTCTTCTATTTTCTTTTTAACTGAGATACCATCATAGATATACAGTGTGTGCCAGGATTGACTTCGGGATAGGTGTGACGACCCAAAAATTTTCGACTACACCTATCATATTTTGTAAACAAGTTTTGCTTTACCGAGAATGGATTTTCACCAAATATTAGTGCAAGTGGTATCTATGTGGCGTAGTTATTCCAAGAAAACCATAAAGAATTGTAGGTAAATGGCTTTTCTATTGCTTTTACACAAACATTTGGTATGGCAAAATTCATTGTATTTAATGGGACGACAAAGAGTGCAGTAGTAGTAAGTGGGTGGTCACATTGTTACATTACAGAAATATAGCATAATTTATATATCGCGTGGTCAATATTTTATTACACCTTCGTTCTGCGAAAATTGTTTACATGGTTTGCCGGTCCGTGATCAAAAAAAGGTAAGAGAACCGCTGGCTATTTACTTGACAACACATTTCAAAAACTTTTTTATTAACGTCATTAAATTTAGACCAACTTTTGTGATGCCTCATTTAACCCAAATAATAATTATTGTTATGTAGTATATACCTACTTACACTGAGTAAATCCTACTGTCTTTGCGTCGCTATTGGTACTAAGTACTAAAAATATAATTACTGGAAAATCTTCCTGCTCATATCAAAATAAGAGAGATGAACCCTGCATCATCAATCACCGAAATTATGTTTCAGTATTATTTCCTCGTCAACGGTGAATAAGAAAAGGATGGAGTTATGCTTTTTATGTTTGATGATTCAACGCCAAACGCGTATAATTTATGACGTAGGGGCCATCTCTTATGATTTCGATAATATGTCAAATCTCTTGTGAACGCAAAATCTCATTTTTAAACAGTTTTCTGTTTATGTTAGAGTTGGTGTTATTGTGGTAAATACATACACGATCATAAAATAATCTGATTTGTGAAAGAAAAGTAAAATAATTAATTTATTTTCTGTAATACCGGGTGACTTTTTATATTTTTTATCAACTCACAAGTCGACAACTCACAACAGTATCAAGGAGTGCAGTGACGTACTTTTCACTTAAGCTTAGACATGCTGTACAGATTCCATGGCAAAATTTTTTTAAATCACTCGGTATTAAAAGTAAAAATGTTCAAAGTTTTAACATTCATGGATCCACATTTTTCTGCCATTCATAAAGAAAAAACCCGTTTAAAATAAATGTTTGATGTAAGTATGTGAATGTGTCAGTATCAGTGGGTGTAAATGTGAGTGTAAGTATGAGAGTTTTCAAAATCTCTGAAAAATTACAAAAAATGAAATAAAAAAACAAATCATGATGCTAAAATAATAAAAAAATAAAAACGAATGATGTTAGAATATTCTCATCAGAAATAAAAAATGAAGTAAGTCTGAGGGTGCGCATGAGTTATTAAAATTTTGTTGTAACTTTGGAGGATAACAGGTTGACAAATACATTTCTTGATATTTATTTATATGTTCAAATCAATAGGTATATGAATAATTTTGTTTCTTTTGTGGTTATTAAAAGAGTTACTCATTTTTTGTAAGATATGTGGTTGAAATAACTTCCGTAAATGTTTGTGGTATTATTAAGAAATACAAGTTAAAAAATTCCATTAGATTTCATTTGGAACATATTTTGTGTTTATTTCGTTGTGAGGTTGCGTAATTTTTTTATTGTATTCTATTGATGTGGGGGATACCAAGGAACTAGGAGAGTGTGACTGTTATTTTCTTTTTGGTGATCTTAAATACTGCAATTCAAAAGTTTTAACAGTCTTTTAGTTTACATTACACATTCCTATTTAATTTTATGTGAATTTCAACTATTTAATATTCATGAAATATCTGGTTGGTTAACGTTACGCATGATGTTACGTAATTTTAATTTTACATCCAGTCCGCAACTTGTATAGAGATACACAGTACATGTTCGATTCGTGTTGAGCTAAACAAGAAAGTTACTTGGTGTAATAATTACTCCTTACGACTCGAGCTTCCCGCTTGTAATAGGCAATCAAAATTGATTCACAATTTCACTTTCGTTTTACATCAGCGCGTTTCAGACGCATTACAACGCGCTTACCGTTAGGAAGGAGATGTCCACGAACAGCTAAAAGTATTTACCTTTCACCTTTATATTCGCGTTTCTTCTTCGCATCAACGAACCACTGGTATTCTAGCCACAGGCGTGCCACAAAAAATACATCGTGCGTAACAACATGCGTTCTCGACTCAGATTGTCGTGGTTCATACTGGCTGTGATTGTATCGTTAATGTTCAGTGTTAAGTTTATATTTAGAAGTGATAATTTGGATGAATTATACGTGAGAACTACGCGTCAGGTATCGATGGTGCCGGTTTCGTTTGGGCCGTTTAAACATGTTACCAAGTCCTTGGCGGAACTTGGATCCATGGATGAGTTGAGCACGCACATCTTGTTCTTCAATAGGATACCGAAGAGTGGTTCGGAAATGTTGCTTCTGTTGATTCAGTGGTTGCAAGGATGGAATTCGTTTAGACACGTGAGATTAAAAGACGATGGGAAGAAAATACTCAATCGGTTAGAACAGGTGAGATTTATCAATCAACAAACTTAAATTTAGTTAGTTCATTTAACAACAACAAAAAACGCTAACGATAGGAACGTTTCAAGATTGAAAAATAAATTATCCACGGCACAGTATTTTTACATTTTTTTTTAGTAACCAGGGATCATTTTGAGAAAGCGACGCAATTTGGCGAGTGTAATTACTGCAAGTAATGGAATGGAAAACGAAGTGAATCGAAGAGAAAAATTGTTGTTATTGATCCTGCTAATTGCATTTTTTAAATTAAACTACTGCCTTTACCAAATTACTAGTAGACATCCACTACTTTGTCTTACAATGTCTGTGAAAGTGTAGAAAATATTTGCGTAATGTTCTTATATGCAGCTACTTAAAAATTATGGTTCAGAAAAGAATGGGTAAATTTTACATCAAATTTATTATGTTTCTTAAAAGTGTAGGTCGTCTAGGATCCTTAAGCTGCGTTTACATTATGCAAATTTTGCTTGCACAAGTACTTGTACAATGTCAACTACTCTGCAAGTTCTTCCTCAATTAAATGCGCGAAACAAATTAGCAGGAAAGTATATAAAGTTGAGCAGCGGTCTACTTTATTGCAAATTAATAGTTGCATACAAGCAAAACTTGCATAATATAAACGCAGCTTTACTCAAAAAGGGAGTGAAAGTTTGATGCATGTTTGAGGCGCTTCGCGAATATGTGAAAGTGAAAATTCAGTTTTTTCTATATTTATCCTGAGATGTAGTATTTATTATCTGGTTGATATGTACAGTCGCGAACAAAAGAAATTTGTCGTCAGGGTCATTTCTTGACACAGTGTTTTATTGTGAACTAATCGTGATTGTCAAAAACTTTGTACAACTACATATGCTACGTGTGTTATACGTATTTGTAAAATTGATTAAAATTTAACACACCCGACAAGAAGATATTTTTATTAATTTATGACAGATCCATCAAACCTTTGAATGACATTGGCGACCAGCTTTTTTTGCTCGCCACTGTACATTTTTCAATACGTATGTTTCTGAACATCGTATTTTTTAATTACATACATGAAATGGTTTGTTATGGAGTCTGACTAAATTCTTTGGAATAGTTTTATACGAAAAAAAAAAAAAACTTCGAATGGTTTAAAACAGAGATCATTCTGTTATTCTGGATTCTGGATTGGTGAGGGGGGGTGAAAAAGAATTCATACGCACTTAGGCCACAATTGGGCCCATTGTACTACCCCCATATTCGGCAGTGCAGGATTGTCAGTGTTATTCGAGCCATCCCACTCCTTCGATGAAGCGAAGAACGTCTGACAGAGGGGCACTGCAAATTCCAGCCATGTCAGGCCAAAATTCCCCTAACATGGAACCTCTAATCGAGGCGAGTGCAGGGCAATCACAGAGGATATACTCAGCTGTTTCTTCCTCTAAGTTGCAACCCCTACAAATTGGGCTGTTTGCTAAACCTATACGGTGCATGTGTTTATTCAGTTTGCAATGGCCTGAAAGTATTCCTACGAATAGACGTAGTCTTCTTCTAGATAGTTGCGCGCAGAATCGTGTCAATTTAGGCAAGGGGGCCGTTATGGCCTTTTTCGCTTGGTCGAAATACTTGTCTAGTTTGACCCATCTATCGATATGTCAATTTTGAGATCTTTGTTTCAGTAAGGCATTGAACAGGCTTGATGATGGTGCTACGGCCGGTTCAGGACCCGAAAAGGGCTGCCCCGATCCTTGCCTGGCCAGTTCGTCTGCCTGCTCGTTGCCAAATGTTCCAGCGTGTTCTTTAACCCAACTGAGTTGCAGGGTATTGTATTTGGTCACTTGTTCCTGTGTGCCGTGGCATTGGAGTGTTATTCCTAAGGATATTTTGTTGCTATTTAGAGCTAAGAGTGCCGCTCTGCTGTCGCTAGCTATCCTAACGATTTTGTTCCAGAATTGCTCTTGCACCTTCTATGATGGCAACTAATTCCGCTTGAAAAACGGTTGTCAGTTGGCCGAGTGCTAAGCTTATGTGAAGGTCCAGGTCATCGGACAAAATTCCTGCGCCCGTTCCTTCCAAAGTCTTAGATCCATCAGTGAAGATGGATATGTCGGGTTTGGGTGCGTCTTCAGCGTTCAAGAAAACGTTGTGTGAAGTGCTTCGTAAATATATAAGTGGGTGGGAGGGAGTCGACTTCCGCTCCAAGACGAGGAGTCTCTTGTAGAGCCTCCTCCAAGATGAGGTGATGTCTACCTCCGAGCCCTCTATTGTTCCACACCTTTTTTGCCCGCAACCTCAGGGCTGAACCCAGTGCCACTTCCTCCACATATATATACAGTGGAGGCAGGCCAAGGATAGCCTTTAAGACAGCAGTGGGAGTGGATTTAAGCGCACCGGTAGCACTCATACATGCCAGTCTTTGAACATGCGAAAGCTCCGATGCTGTTGTCGATAGTCTGACTCTTGGCCACCAGATTAACGCTCCATAGCAAAGCATGGACCTAATTACGGTAGTGTATAGCCATAGGGTGGCTTCTGGTGATGGTCCCCAAAGTCCGCCCATCGCACGGCGACACTGCCAGAGAGCGACGCACGCCTTTGCCACTTTTACATTGACATGTTTACACCAATTCAGTTTTCTGTCAAAAATAACTCCCAGATATTTGACTTCATCTGAAAAGGTTACCTCAGTTTGGAAAAGTTTGGGAACTCTGCAGATCTCAACTTTCCTCTTTTTCGTGAACAGAATCATTTCCGACTTTGAGGGATTGTCAAAGAGTGTTCTGCGCACCAGTTTTCGGTCAATTGGAGTGCTGTTTGCATTAGGTTGCACAGCACTTGTTCATATTTTCCATTAAGCAGGATAGTTATATCATCTGCATATCCTACTGTGTAGAAGCCTGCCTCATTAAGTCGATGGAGGAGGCTGTCTACTACTATGTTCCACAGTAGAGATGATAGAACGCCACCTTGAGGACAACCTCTGCTTACCGTTCTCCTAATAGACACGTTTCCTACAGTACATCATTAGTTATGTCAATTAAAAAAATAAGGTTAATTATAAATAAATTTATGCGTAGTACAGGAACGGATGTCCATACTCGTGAATATTAAATAGTGTTTCAAAATGAACATAATAAATATTTAATATGATAACAAAGTTTTTCAGGTAATTATATAACTTACGGCCGGTATTATCAACGTTTTAAGGAGTCCTTAAATTTAATTTGTGTTTAGAACGTGATTTATGTTATACAAACCAAGCAGAAATGTCACAATCTACACACAACTTAAATTTAAGGTCTCCTTAAAACGTTGGTAATACCGGCCGTAAGTATCTCTAATTAATATTTAAGAAAAGAAATGAGCAAAACGGATTTGTAAAAAGATATACCGTGAATTCATTTTAACATAAAACATTGCTGTTACGTACGAACCTGAGAATCCATAGCAACATTTACAATTTCTAAATTAAACTGTCCTTTTTAAAATAGAACATGAGATGACAGCTGTCATGAATCTGTTCTGTTATTAGTGGTTTCGATATATTTGTACTACAAAATAATAGCGGCTCTTTCAATTACGTTAGATAAGTTTATTCTTGTTTAAAATAAGTAAACTTAAAACATAAGGAAAACAGAAATTCTTTAATTCAAAACAAACACCACAAGTTTTCAAAAATCTTTATTTACCTCCATGCAATATTCTAAACGATTATAAAAGTTATTAATTGCTGTAGTTACTTGTCTAATTCTTCCTGATATATTTTCACTAACTTTCTTCGTCTGACAGATGTTTCAAATTAAAATGGACAAATTTTGTTTGATATGACATTAGAAACCCTAACGACGACGATCATGCAACGACATTTTTAAAAATTGGAATTAGTTTCCATAGTAATATGAACGGCAATGTTTCATATTAAAATAAAATCACGGTATATAAAAACTGAATGTTGCTTTGAAGTAAAAGAAAAATATACATGCTTTAAATTTAACAAACAAGGAAAATTTGCGAAACAAATTTCTGTGAGCAACTATTCTAGTTATTTTTAATATTGATGTTTTCTTATGCATTGAGAAGCAATGTGTTAAAAATTTGAAAATAAAATTAATTTTAACATTCTATAATTCTATAATAATTTTAACATTACAATAATAGAACGAGTTATGATCGAAAACGTTTACGAAGAAGAAAAACAGATCGTGTGTCACGTCAAGATAAAAGTGAAGAAAAAGGATCATTGATTTAAAATGAAGCGAAAAAGTAATTTTGCACAAAGTCGTATACCACGAAATGGATTTAACTAAAAGAAAGCAAAGAAAATGTAACAATTTTTTAAATGTATGACAATGGCATAACAAAATTCAGTCCAGAAATAAATATGAACATGTGTATTTATGTTTTGCACAATAATTCATTTTTTTATAAGTTACATATTACCAGTTATTACAATAATGATGTTATTATTTTAATCTACGTCACGTATTAACAATAAAACAACCTTGAAAAGCTAAAAAAAGAATGTTTATAGCGTACACCAATTTTCTGGAACAATATAAAACGTGCTTTGCACATTTTGTTAAAAGTCTTGTTGTAATCAGGATTACATCACACATCTATACAAGGTGTATATAAGTTAGTGTTACAGCTTAACTTAGCGTTGTTCTTTGGAAAATTTCAAGTCGAAGATTAGTACCAAAATGTTTAATTAATTACACGAAGTCACAAATCGACTAAAAATACAAATATGTACGCTGCTGGAATATAAAAATGATCAATTCGCGTATATCTATAATTTACACCCTGCTATATTTTTAAAGCCTCTAAGATATCTATTTATCTCTTCAATAATTGTATGAAATTTATAAATTTAAAGCACGATAGGAAAGTATCCACTTGAACATAGTTCCGTGAAATTGCAAAATCTCTGCTTGCAATTGAACGTAATTACTTCGCATTATCAATTAAGACTCAACTAAGTATTCAAAAGTAGGTCACATTTAACTACCCACTTGAATAAGTGCCAATGCAACTAAGTAAGTTGTCTAAGCGAAACTATCTAAAATCTTAAGCTAACACTAAGTTCTTTTTGCATGGACAAATTAACATGTCACAGTGAGGCGTGAAACTGTTTGCTAAATGTAATGTTTTTGTCCTTGGAAAGGTGACGTATAAGTTAAATCGTGCGTTTATTTAATTTTTACGACCGCTTAAGCAGTAGCAGAAAAATTGTTTACTCCATAAAGTATTGTAATGGGCTTAATTACTCTGAGTAATATGTTATTTGCAATGGAAAGTCGTAATACTAATCAACATACTATTATGCTTGCGTCATAAAAAATATTAAAGCTGTTGTACGCTTATGATTTGGCCTCTTTCCAATAATCATGAACTTCTTTTTCTGCAGATTTAACAGATTAGAAAGTCCAAGAAATAGCTTTAAGTCACTGCTTTAAGGAAGTGTTATTATTTCCTTATTATTACCTTAAATAAATGAGATACTACATTGGGTTAACTAAAGAGTGGTTCAATATTAATCAGATGGAGGAAAAATCTTTTTATTTGTAACTGCTTGAAATAATAGAAGAAGAAAATTGAAGATAAAAGGCAGGCAAAACTTGAAACCATAAGCAATGTGTAAGGAAAAAAAATAAAGGAGTATTTCACAATACATAATTAATTGCATTGCAAAACTAAGAATTTAACTATGCATAAAACATTATGAGGACAGGTGCAGCGGTTTGGTACCCCGTGGGTATGCAAATTACTTCTTTGTCATTTTCTCTGTGAAAGAAACGTTTGCATGCTTGCGCCCACTTTCACGAAATGAAAGTACCGCCGATTAATTTCCAAACTTTTTGTTTCGTAGGAGGAATTCGTGGAGGCTGTATACGAGGCGATTAAGAAAGAAGCGGTGCCGTTGTGCTTCGACCGACAAATCTACTTTTTAAACTTCACTTCCTTCGACAAGCAATCGCCTACTTTCATAAATCTAATTAGAGATCCGATCGATAATTTCGTTGCAAGGTAAGGCGCAATAGGTTCAAATCAAAATTATCAAATTTTGTCTATTCAAATATATTTATTTATGTATAAGTTCAAAGTTGAAATACATTCACCTTTGTCGGGTAAACAAGTTCTTACAATATCAATTAATTTAGCACAGTAAGCGGAGGTATTTTTGCATATGATTAAGTAAATAAGTTTTACTTAAAAGAAACCTTACTCATTTCACTTAGTAATTTTTCCACTCATAAGTAAAAGTAATATTAATTGTAAAATGAAAAACGGGTTGTAGAAACAAACAAAATTCGATCACGGAAGAGGAAAAAGAAATTAATGCAAAAGTTTGCTTTTGTTCTCATTTTATTTCCAGATTTTATTCCAAAAGTATTCGGTAATTATGGTAGGTATCTGAATTAAAAAAAAATTGTTACCAAAAATCTCCGAGCCATCTAAATCAGCCAAGTAACAAATCATCATGTTTCACTATTTACAGTTAAACATGCATTAGTTTATATAAGCTTAGTTAATATTATTTTAGGTATCAATTTTTGCAGACGACTGCAAGTCCGTTGGATATCTTCGCTAATAAAGTGATTGAAAACAAGCTCCCTATAGAAAAATGTATTAAACTGAAGAATCCCGAATGCACATTTAAAGAAAATCAATCATATGACCTCGCAATTCCCTACTTTTGCGGACAGGATTCGCGTTGCATGTAAGTAAAATTAAGTATGTGCTATTTAAAAAGATATTATATTCTTTTTACGTTTAGGTTGTACAATAATGACTGGGCACTTCAGCAAGCCAAATCTAACGTAGCTAGATATTACCCCGTTGTAGGGGTGTTAGAAGAAGTCAACGTTACTCTACGCGTGTTCGAACACACGCTCCCGTACTTTTTCAAGGGAGTGCAGAAACTCTACTACAGAGATCTCCTTGGTCGGTAAGAACACTCAATTATGCCATCAAGAATTTACGGATCTAATGTTTCCAGAACCATTTCACAATCGCAAAAATAAGCATCCCAAAGTGTCAAACTTCGTCCGGAAGCATTTGGGGAAGCGCTTGTATAAGGAATACGAATTTTACGAATGGGTAAAGTCCAGGTTGTTTAATCAGTTGGGGAAAATCGAGCACAAACAATCGTTCTGATCGTGTGCGTATTGCTTTAGTGATTGTGCCAAAGATTTATGTACTTTTCTTTACCTCATAATCGTCACGTGTCCTGTTGTTTAAGTGCACAAGTAGGAATGTTGTTATTAAATAAAAGTACAATACAATGATGTTTTTTAAAGGATTTTTTTAATTAAAAATATTTCATATTGCTTCTGTTTTTCTTTTTAACAAAAATGAAAATGTGTAGATATACTTAGTTAATGAAATATTTTCGGAGATATTTCTCATTTTAGCATTAGAAAAAAATAGGTCAAAGAGACTCAACATTATATTTAGACAGCCCAAAATGAGACTTCATTTCTGAACCAACAAAGATTGGGCACATGAAAAAAGAAGATTAACAAATGACCCAATAATGGGCTAAAAATGACATAAAATTCCTTATTTTTAGACAACCCAAAATAACTTTCCGCCACTTCTGGACCAAGGTGGTTCGGGTAATTAGAAAGTCGATGAGAAATCACCGAAAAAAGGGGCTAAAATCACCTACTTTTTTAGACGTCCCAAAATGACTAGAGCTCTGAATTAGAATCCATATAAAAGTCACTAAAAACACATCAAAATGTTTCAAAATATAGAACAGATTAGATCTTCCATATTTTTGTGAAATAAAAAGTATGAGTTTAAAAAGGAAAGTGCTAAAGAACAAAAATTTACAAAATTAAAAATATTTTGAAAACGGTTGCATTTAGGTATAGGGTTATCTTATAATTTTCTATTCTATTATATAAATAACCTGTATATCCTAAATTTTCAAGAAAGATGATTCTATTTAAAGTAATGAAGTTGAAACTTCCGGTACAACCAGTAGTTCAAAATATTTTCATTAAAAAGTGCACTAGCGGCTGTGGGAGAATACAAATTTTCAGAGAAAAATAATGAAGGCGGGTACCTAAACTTTTAATGAACGGGTTCCGTGAATCACCCTGTATAGATCTCAGAGGAGAAATGCTATATTACCCTCGGGCTACGCCCTCGAACCTCAAATTTGCACCTCAGGTGAAAACCATGCATTTCTCTCCTTCATGTATACATGTACAGTCTTGAAAACACAAAATACAAAATTTAGGGATGAAGTCAGTATTATGGCTGCTTTCTATGGGGCAAGGCTTTTCTTCCACGAATTTCTGGAAATCAATACTTTGTGAGAATTGCTGTTGAGCTTCTTCTCGTTGATTTGATTGTTCAGACATCAAACTTCTCTTTTAGATACTGTATAGCTGTAATTTAATAAACAAATGCTATGATCACCTTACAATATTAGCAGCTATAGCTGTAGGACATACAGTCATGTTTAAAAGTAATATCTCCCCAATAAAAAGTCCAATCATTTCTGACCGCAATAGCACATAGGCGGACAAGCAGATAGACGTACAACCTCAATCAAAAGTAATGAAACGCTCAAAACCGAAACGCTGTACTCAGAGAGAGAAGATACCAAGTGAGATGAAGTCTTATGGCGAACGAATGTTTCCGAAGTCCTTCGGAAGCCCACAACACGTTGCGCTTTCTCTGACTCGGCACCGTTGCACTCTGACTACAGCGTTTCATTACTTTTGATTGAGGCTGTACATCGAATTCTTGTCGATGTTTGCTTGGCCGCCTGTTTGTTATGCTGATCAAAATGGATAAGAGCACGCATTTTATTGGGGTGATATTACTTTTAATTCTGACTATACTTACTACTATGTATTACTATACTCGCTATTTCGCTAGCTACTAGTACTGCTGCTGCTGCTATGAATGTCTTACCTCACCCCTACTGAGGTTAAAGGTTGTTTCTGACCTTCACTTCTTGTCTTCTTCCTTGTCGTTATGTTTGTCTTTTCTTCTCCTTCTTGATTCTTTTGCATCCTGGCTTCTGTTATAATAACATCAGAAAAAGTAAAAAAAAAAAAAAAAAAACAAAAACCTAATGTAAAACTGTAGTTATCACAAATTTAGAATAAATTAATAAAATGTGTTATATGTGACTTATGTATGTAGTGCGTCCGGTCAGCATCTATGAAATTATGAAAATTTTGTTGCAAGTCGGTTTTGACTGTCAGAAGAAACGTAGCTCGCAGGCTTGCAGTGGAATACTCGAGCTACGTTTCTGTTGACGAGGCCCCTAATAGGCCCGAAACAGCTGTGCAGAGGATGCTCGAGGATCCACTGCAATCAAAATCGACTTGCAACAAAATTTTTAAAACTCATTATGCCTGGACATCACGCATGGCCGCCTTGTATGGGATGACTTATTATGTAGCAAACTGGCTTCAATTTGTCAATCCTAATACAATGTCAAGTCAAAAAAGCACGATGTCGCCACTTAAACTTTTCATTATGAAATTATGGTTTTTGTATTCTCTTTGTAACTAGCTGTCTATTAAAAGTGCATTAGTAGTTGTAACACAGTCTAAAAAAAACTTTATTTGAAAACACTTTATTTGATTGCAATGTTTCTTAACTAGTTAATAAATATTTTTCTTAGATTGTTCTTTTCCTTTTTCAAAGTAAATTCTCAATATTTTTTGGATTTCCAAAGTTAAAATATTTACATAATAAATAAAGAAACTAATCATAACAGAGTGCTGTAAGTCTAAAGGTATTTCCGAAAAATCTCTAAATATGGGACTAAATTTAGTTGGCTTTAAGATTATATGTAGGTAAACCAAGAGCAAATGGGAAGAAATGGGAACAATTTGAAACTAAAGAGAGTAAACTGAACCAATTGGGAACAAAAATAAATTAAGAAATAAAAAGATATTCGTTAATGTAAAACATAAAGCAGATAATCATAAAAATATTACTTTAGATGAGGAAGCAGACGTAGGACTAATTAAAAAATCTTTAAATTTCATATATTCATACATAATAATAATAATAATATATAATAAGAGTTTTATTGCCATAAGATCTGCGTAGATGTTAGCAATTGTCAGTATAATTCATAAGATAAATAATTAATTAATAATTCAAAAGTGCCTACCTAAAGCAACAAAATTTTCCAATAAGGGAATAGTCAATAACAATACATACATATATATATATATATATATATATATACACAAAACATAATTACACAAAATTACAAAGATTTAGAGATCACCTAACGCATCATTTTCAGAATCAATTTTAAATTTTGTTGAGAGAAATTCATCAACAGAATAAAAAGCACTTCCCTCAAGATAACACTTAACTTTTTTTTTGAAGATCTCTGTTGAAGACAGCCTCACCTCAATGGGAAGGTGATTATAAAGTTTAATAGATAAATAAAATACACTGTTATGGAATTTAGCAGTACGGTGCTGGGGTAGATAAAAATTTTGCTTCAAAAGAGAACGAGTATTATAGTTTCTAATTTCAGACTCTTTAGTTAATAGACAGCCATTATCATTATTCCTCGCGTAGAGAAGACAATTGAAAATAAACAGAGAAGGCAGAGTTAGAATTTTTAATTGGATAAAAAACTTTTTACAGCTTGTTAGAGTACTGACTTTTACAATAGCTCTTATTATACGCTTTTGAATCATGAAGAGTGAATTAGAGGAGGAAGAGTTCCCCCAGCAGAGAATACCATAGTTTAATTTCGACTGTACGTACCCGAAATAAAACATTTTAAGAATTTCCAAAGACAAACTGCCATTCAACTTTCTAAACATAAAACATGCAGAGTTTAATGCCTTCGACAATATAAGGCAGTGATTGTTCCATGTAAGGTTAGAGTCAAAGGTCAGTCCTAAGAATTTTACTTGATTATCAACCCGTATATCAATATTTAAATCTTTCAGTTTAATATTAGAAGAATTCAATGAATATGGTATCACAACTGTTTTGTGAACGTTTAATGATAAATTGTTGCAGCGGCACCAATCAGTCATATTCGTAAGAACAGAGTTTAATTTTTGTAATAACTGTTCATCAGTTCTATAATGAATAATATAGGTAAGAAACAAAAATGGAAAGAAGATCTAAAACCAATTATCACTGAAATAGATAGGTTAGAAGTCGGAGCAAAATTAGCTGGTTTTAAACAAGAAATAGTAGATAAATATATTGCAAGAAAATTTAATTTCTGCTAATTTGTTTCTTGAACAATTAATTTAAACCCATCAATCACTTATTCATCAATGCCATGAGCTAATATATCTGAAGAATTTGGAAAAAATGTGTCTTTTGTCACCTTGCCAACTCAGAGACATTTTATTTTATCATTTCCTCTACGAAAATTTTGTGTTTACTACTCCTGATCACTTTCTGTTTATGAAAATGTTCTTTTATAATCTTTAATTTTTTTCGAAAAATTTTGTGCAAATCGGTTTTGCGATGTTAGGTCAAAAAGCGATTGCAAGATATCGCGACTTAAATTTTTTAATTTCTTCAAAATTTAATTTTCTGTTCAATACATTTTTGCCCTTAATGACCTTAACCCTATACAGCGTGATTCAGAATAAATGTCCGACCCGTTAACCGCAGATAATAATGAAAAACAAAGCAACAAAGCTATATGCATAGGGGGTCTAATATGCATAGTTTTTGAGATAAAATTCATTGAAAATTCGGATGTAAATTGGTTGATGGTCACTAGAATAACTTTATCACCTCATGAAAGCGCAAAAAATGAAATGAAACACGTGAGTTTGCCCTGTACAAAAACTAAAAACGTTTTCGTTTAAGGCCTTTATGCGAAAAGAATTTATACCGGGCAATTCATTTAGTGCGGAGTTCGAACTTGTATATGCAGACGGAACCAATTAATCAAAATTTTTTTTTACGACCAACTAAGGGTAAACACTTATGAATTTGTCAGTGCAAATTAGTTCGCGATAGTGCGTGAAACGTTCGCTTAACTTGTAGTGGCAATGGCCATGGCTATCATATCGAGCATCGATAAGCACAGGTCGTTTTTTTTTACACCGTTTCACTTTCATATGAAACTCATAAAAGACTTGACCTTAACTTTTACAACGGCGACAATGCAGCTGATTAAAAAAAAAATTTAGACAATACCGACTGTAATAAAGTTGTTAAAATTATTAATTTCAAATAAATTGAATTATTCTATGCTTCACATAAGATTCACGCAGTTTTACGTTGTTTTTAAGCAGTCGGAAGTTACACGTTTTCTAAAACAAACATTTACAGTTTACAATAACTAGGTAACGTATTGTCGCCTCTACGATTTTCTTACGTATTTTATAAATACAGCATCAGCGGTACTTAATCGGTTTCAATTTAGGACTTACAAGACGCTGATTTTTGAAATGTCTTCAATAAATTTATATCTTGCAAGCCGCCATATGCAAGAGAGCGAAATTTTCATTTCCAATATCAGTTACTAGCCATTTTGAGGTGCCCTATTTCTACCAGCAAACCAGGAAATACTTAAAATGACTACCATGGTTTGATGAGTTTTCTATGTTGATTTTCCACGAAATCGTAAAAGTGTAACATTTACTAACTGTTGTACCTAACTGTTGCTCGAACTACAAATTAAATTTTGTTCTTTGAGAAATGAAAATATATTTTTTGTAAAATGATTTTATTGTTACGGGATAGTCAACACTGCAATATTACAAGAAAGAAAATTAACAACGTACTCTACTGAAAATGAATAAATGACACACATCATAAAAAGCTTGAAGTTTTTGCAAGAGTGTATTGATTGATTCATAATAAAAGACAGAGTGCACTATTTTTGCTGTGCTCATTTACATTGCTTTAAAATACTTTACCGTTGCAAATGCAATAAAGTATGTACATGAATGTTTGAATTGAAAAATCTAGAATCTAGATTACTTATTTAACTTTAACAGCTTTTAAGAGAGTTACATAATTAATACAAAATAAAAAAAATATTCAACACATCATGCTCGAAAAGAAGAAAATCATATTTAAGTATAAATAAACCAAGATTAAAAGAAGGACCGTCAATCATTTCTTTTTAGCGTCCTTAAGCCCGGCACCGGCGTTGAATTTAAAGAAGATGATATCGCCATCTTCCACGACGTAATTTCGACCTTGTTGGCGATATTTTCCGGCGGCCTTCACTGCCGTTTCAGAACCCTCTTCTTTAAAATCGTTGAACTTCATCACTTCGGCCATGATGAAACCTTTCTCGAAGTCGGTATGGATTTTACCGGCCGCCTGCGGAGCTTTAGTACCTTTCTGTAATACAAGAACTTTCATTCGAATTCTATTTGAAAGATGTAACGTCAATATCGCCCGTAAGATGGAGTCAGCTGTAATTCTAAACGTGTAATTCGTGCTTGTGATTCCAAGTCACGCAGTACCAGCGCAATTGTTTGAAATATTTTTAAGGGCATTCTTATGCAAATGCTTCCAGACAATTTGAAGGCAAGGGTAATTTGTAGCGCCCGCTTTTCGTTTTCACTTGTTAAGCCGCCCGAAGAATTTTGATGTCCGACTTAATAGTCCGCGAAAGGGGGAGCGCTCGAATTCAAATGTAAATTTAATACGTTTCGATTGCGATAATTCTCTTCCGAATCAAATAAATATTACGTGAATTTAATTCGGAAAGAAATAAAATTAAAATCAAATATTACAGTTACCAGAATAGTCCAAGCTTTTACTTCGTCAGCTCCAGATGTAAAGAAATATTCCAATTGCAGGGCTTTATATCCTTGAACGATGATTTTATCCAAAGCACTGAAAAAAATTAAGTAGTAGTATATTTTTAATTAACTTATTTATGTATTTAATTGCTTGGGGATGCAGTCAGTTGAGGGTGATAAAGAAATTCCTCTTAATTTAAGCCTTCTTTTTCTTCAATTCCTTGACTGTCTTTCATGTTAGAACTTCAATAATTTGTAAATAACACTCTCGACCACTGAAACCCGTGTTTGTAATCATATATCTTACAGTGCCCTGAACATTTCGGAAAGCTTGACTTAAACCCTCAACTGACTGCATCCCCCAAGCATTTAAACTTTATTAAATTTACCAGTCGAGATATCAACAATTATATTAGTTTCTATCTCTTCCTTTATTCCAAATATCAAGGTTGAATTTAATTGTCAAAAACCGCTGTTTAATATTTCTATCAAATTTTAGACAGAATGCAGGTTGACTGACAATTGTTCCGACAAAAAAACACCACGATAAGAAGCGATGTCCGAGAGTAATGGGAAAAAGGTTAAAATTTTTTTTGTCAACTTTAGTTCTCGAGAAATAATTAACCTGGTTAAATGCCACACCCTGTATATTATATCATTTAAATAAATTTATTTCAATTTTTGTATTTGAATCTCTAAGTTTTAATCAAATCACTTGTTTCAATATGTATGTACAGGCTGGATCAATTTCGATGTCTCTTATGGGAATCTCTGTAACTATAAGAGATAGAAAAAAACTAGTGGCCAAGTCTCGATCTCTTTTCAAGTCAATAGTGTAAACAAAAATTGGCTATCTTCTTTTGTTTTCGAGTTATGGGCAAAAATTGACATTTTCGACTTTTCGTCAATCGCGCATATCTTTTTACAGATATTAAAAAACTGTTTTGACATTATCAGGACACTTTTTTGAATACAATTCAGTGGTGTAGTTGGTTTCTTGCTATTTAATAAAATTTTCGAGTTATAACATAAAGTTATATTTTTTTAAATGGAAATCATAGTAGGCAATGCCATCGTTAAATAGAGATTTTTTTTCTGTTTTCAAAAATATATACTTTGTTGGGTTTATTTCTTACAATTAATAGAATAAAACGTCTTTTTTATTATTCTTGGGTGAATTCTATTCTTAGTAGGCTGGTTTCAACAAAGACCGACAAGTTTTTTGTTTGTTTTTATTAAATATCAACTCTTGTTCAAATATTTTGACAGTTGCAATCGCATAAAGAGAAAGAAACGAATATCCTCTTAGGCTCAGTTTTACTATCGTGGAATAAGGACGGAATAATTGTTCATCGAATATCCTTTAATGTTCCTCCATATTCACGTCACACCTACGTCACGTTATTCTATGAATAATTCTTATTCGACGATTGTAAAATCGGGCCTAAGAGTCACAAAGATTACAACATACCGACACCATGTGGTTTGGGTCAAATTCGAAATTATGTAACTTCATTTAATATTCAAGTTTAAAACGCATTTTTTTCGATCAAATATGTATTTCATGGGATAATGAAGTAAATTATATGCATAAATTAAAAACATCTTAAAAATAAGAAATTATTGCAGAAAAAGTTAAAGAATATTGAAATGTAAGTAGATAATAAACACAAGTTTTGATATATCACAATAAATAACTTAAAACCCAGAAAATTATATCAAAATAAAAGCACAATTTAAACACTGCCGCACTAAAATACGCAGCATGTTGTACCCCAACCCAGCTCTATCGGCGCTAGCTTTCTATCTCTTATGTTCATCGCAATACCTCTCACTCTTGTGCTAGCCAATCATCAAACCTTTGTTAATATTTAATAAAAACAAAAGAAAATTGTCGGCTTTTGTTGAAACTAGCCTACTAAGAAAAGAATGCACCAAAAATAATAAAAAAGGCATTTTATTCTATTAACTGTAAGAAATAAACCCAACAATGTATATATTTTTGAAAACAGGAAAAAAATCTCTATTTAATGATGACATTGCCTGCTATGATTTCCATTTAAAAAAATATAACTTTATGCTATAACTCGAAAATTTAATTAAATATCAAAAAACCAACTACACCAATGAATTGTATTCCAAAAAGTGTCCCAATAATGTTAAAACAGTTTTTTAATATCTGCAAAAATAAACGAGATATGACTGATTGACGAAAAGTCGAAAATCTCAATTTTGGCTTATAACTCGAAAACAAAAGAAGATAGCCAATTTTTGTTTACACTATTGACTTTATCTCTAAAAAAGAGACCGAGACTTGGCCACTAGTTTTTTTCTATCTCTTATAGTTACAGAGATGCCCATAAGAGACATCGAAATTGATCCACGCTGTACAAGGCCTCACTTCTAATTATTGTTATTTTTGCCACTCTTAAGCCGTTTAAATTCAGTTTACTCAAGGGGTATATTAATTAAAGAGCAAAATTGTGTATGCACAAGTTATATCAAAAACTAAAATTTCAAATAAACTGAACTATATTTTTTAATCAAGTGGAACAATCGAATTCAAAAGTAATTCCATTTCAAATTCGAAAAGTGATGCTGAAAGTATAGCAGTCCGTAATTGGATTACATCGAAGCGTACATTTTGACATAAACTATAAAATTAAGTGTGCCGTCGAGACCGCAATTACAGTCGACGGAAAACAATTCCAGAGCCACCAGCCAACAAATTAAATAACAGACTACGATTATTAGACTCCAAATTGCAGGGTCACACACGAAACAACATGATTATGACTTAAAATGAATTAAAAGCAGAACAGGAGAATTGCTCCGCGTCCGCCTCGAAAGAGTTCTACCATCTTGGATCTCAATCAATTCCACGAAGTCTTAAAACGAATGGGTCGCTTTTCGAATTGGAATTCCCATTTACTTTTGGGAATTTCTACCGAATTGTTGATTCTTTTTTTGCTATGGAGTTTAAATTTAAGAGTTTTATCAGAAATTTTTGTGTTTCAATACATTTAGGCTAACCCGAACAGGTGAATTGGAGAATTGTTGTGATGGCACTGTTTTATAAGACAGAACTTTTATTACGGTCCCACCCTACTCTCAGAACGACTGTCATAAAAACTTAATGATAATAATTGCGTTAGATGGACGATGATCGCCAGGCAAAAGTTTTTCTCAATGGTTTTGTGATGCCCAGACTTACGAGTTTCATCTCAGACCTATTATTATCGGTGCTACGTCGACGAAGTGGATGAACCTTTGAAGTAAATGTCATTCCGCTGGTTTCTTTTAAAATTATTCTAATATTTTATGGCAAAAAAGCATTCTTAGTATTTTAATGCAGGACTTTAGTTATTTAACGTATAATTAATTGCAAAAAACTATATCTGAAGCACTACTTATGAATTCGTTCTTGTTTTTGCATTCCATTTAAGTTAATTGCAAATGATCTTACCTTGTGGTGCTGTGGTCATCGCAGTATTTCTTCCTAAGTATTGGATCTTCGATTTCTACTAATTTCTGTTCGAAAGCTCCTGAGAAAGGAATGATTATCGCACCAGGATCATTCTTATCTACCCATTCTTTTATTTTTATTAACCTAAAATGAATAAATTTATTAAAAAAAATATACTATATCAAGATTAAAATATTTACGATTTATTGCAAGTGAAAATTATTTTATTGTTTATTTAATAGACCGTTTCTTTGAATCTCTTAAACACTAAAAACACTCCTCATTATTTGTTGAATTTTAAAAAGTATATTTGCCCTAATTTGGCATTCTAATAACCGTCTCGTGTGTAACCAATAATTTCCATTAAAATTCTATAAAAATAGTAGGTATTTGAAGAAGTAGAAACCCAATTATTTATTATAGTTGCGTTGCGTTGGTAGAAAGCGGGATATTAATTTATCCGTGCCCGAAATTACGGTGCACCAAATACTGACATGTAATTTTGTTAACGTTCGCCGTGTCCGGATTTTCACTGAAATTGTAACATCTGCCTGAAATCGGAAGAAAGAGACGCTCTATTCAGGGCTGCCAACTAATCCTGAATAATGAATCGCTGTTTAAAATTGTAACTTCAATTCTATACGACCTAAATTATTTTCACGTACGGCGTTGCGTTCGTATCAATAATATTATTGTGGGGAACAGATATACAAATTCTACCTGCCTGCCGCTTGTTACCTATCATTATTACTTATTAAAATAATTCGTGAGAATTTTAGCCAACCCTCTCGTTCTGTACGTACCTTTAGTACTATTCAATTTCTTTAAGATGGAATGCGTCGGCTTTCATACCGTTACTATTTTTTTGCTGATTTTGATTTCCAATTAACTCTGGTTTTGAACGTTTCAAAAATCAAATTAACTTGAAAAATAATTAAATCAAATTTAAAAATCCGTGAAAGTCTAAAATTTATTTTAACAAAATAAACATTTATAAATACATATTTATAAATTGGAAAACCAAAAGCAAGAACAAAAAAAATGTGTAGAAATTAAACGAAACTAAAACGCATAATCTAATTTAAAATTCAAAAATGAAAAGTGAAAAAGTTGCAGGAATAGAAAAGATCTGAAATGATTAAGGCTCAGTTTTACAATCGTGGAATAAGAACGGAATAACTGTTCGATAAATATCCTTTAAAGTTCCTCCATATCTACGTCACACTTACGTCACTTATACCAATAATAATGTTTATCCGACGATTGTAAAATCGGGCCTAAGTGTTTAGGAAAGTAAACCAAAGAATAGTAATTGAGGTTACTCAGAAAAACTTGGGAAACTGAAAGAATTCCAAAGGACTGGAAGGAAAAGATACATAGAAAAAGATCACATCGATTGTGACAACTTTAGAATCATATATCTTCCTACAACAAACTTTAAAGTTTATACAAAAGAAAATTTTAATAAAATATAAATGGAAAGAAAAATAATGGATAAGAGCTATACATAACTCTCATAGATTTAAGAGCAGCACAGCAAAGAGAAAAATTATGTGGAAATGCCTAGAACAATTTGAAGTACCAAGAAAACTCATAGATGTAATAAAAAGTATATACAGGTGTCTTACAAAAAAATGTCCCAAGACATAATTCCATTATTTATATACCAATTTTAATAAACAAGAAAATAAATGAAATGATTCAAAAAATATTATAAACTTTGTTTTGTTTCGATTTTTTTGGAAATTGACTTCAAAGTCAAGCTGCTCTATTTAAATGGCCATGTATATTTTTAGAGCATTTTTCCCTAAATTCAACGCCTTAGGTTTTGACCAACAAATAACGCAGAAAAACATTAATGAAATATTAACGGTATATTAGCGCAAATTAATTGAAATAAATTAAAGTAAACTACATTAACAAACACTGACGGAAAAACATTTCCACCGCTATTGAGATTCGAACTCGAGTCTTCTGGTTACAAGCCAACTGCTTTACCAATTCAACTATAGCGAACCGAAGTTCGAAAATCATCGCCTAATAAAATAATTTGACTTCGCTTCTGTTTGTGCTATTGTTGGATAGAATCATAAAGAATACGAGACTTAAGGGCCATATTCATAGTCGTGACTTAAGCAAGTGATTAAAATCCTATTCCGTCTTATACAGTATTATTCACAGGAGAACATCGTTGCGTCATTGTTTGGTGTTGCATAAACAGACTTATGAATCATAACTCCGTCCTTTTTTCTCATTCACCGTTAACAAAGAAATAATACTGACATAATTGTCGGTTCTTGCTTCGGCGATTGATTACGCAGCACTCAAGTTCCGTGATTTTCATTGTAAGTTTAAGATTGTCTTAAGTTGCCATGTTTTCATAGATGTGAACTTCGATAAGTCAATGTTAATATTTTCAATTTGAATATCGTCAATATCTCGCATGTTCTGCAAAAGAAATTTAAATTGTTCATTATTCCACTCCTTCGAGAACAGTTTTTACGTGACGAGCATGAAACGTTTTTAAATAAGATCGCCTTACGGAACTTAAGGCTTCAAGCAAAAGCTTAAGATTTTTTTAAAATCTGTGAATCTCCAAGACTTAAACTGAAGTATAAGAACTGAAACGGAATGAAATGAAAACAAGCCTAAGAACAATGAATCATTATATATCGAAGTATCACATAAAAAAAATATGAGAGACGAATTGGAAATCAACACACATGGAAAATGTAAATAGATAAACATAAATAAATGTGGATCAGAGAAAATGAGCAAAATTTAAAAATTAAGGGAGAAGAGCTAGAAAGGGTAACAACATATGAATATTTAGGGAGCATAGTATCAGAAGATTTAAAAACAGACTTAGACATAACCGACCGAACACAAAAAACCGCTAATATATACCGAAGATCAAACAAAATGAGCATTTGGAAAGAAAGAGATAGACTACAATACAAAATTAAAAATTAAACATATTGGCCTTCCACTCATAACAGACGCAAGTGAATCCTTGATATTACAAAAGAAATATGAGGAAAAAATTATTGATGTAGAGATGAAATTTTGAGAAAGAAAGCAAACATGGCACAGAGTATAAGAATATACGAAAAATGATAAAGCAAGAAGAACGTACCAGACAATCGAGAGAAGGCAACTGAATTGGTTTGGAAACATAGCAAGAAGTTACAGATTATGTAACTGAAGCAAGAAATATCGATAAAAGGAGGATGTGTAGACCAATAAAAAATTGGATGGAAAGGCTAGAGGAACTGGGAAATACCAAGCGATTTTTTAAAATTCTTATCAACTCTTGCCTTGAGATCTGGACGGCATGTCTTAGCTTAAGTGAAAAGTACGTCATTGCACTCATTTATGCTGTTTTATAGTAAAGCTACGACATGCCGTCCAAATTCCATGGCAAGAGTTGATAAAAATTTTTAAAAATCACACAGTAGAAGAAGCAAGACGACAAATGATATGAAAAATGATCGCCTGATGGTCCACAGGTTTGTATGTTTGCTTTCGGATCCGAAGAATCCGTGGTTTCAATTCCAAACCTGGCGATAAAGCCGTAGGTCCCGTGTCAATAAGATGTTTGGCCTGTTAAAATTCCTCTTGATTCAACGAAATTCTAGTAGTGTTGGCCATATGACCTTAATAGTTGGAATCTAAAGATACGAGGAGTATTCCTCAACTCGATACCTTACCCATTAAAGGATAAAATTTAGCCATGATCCGAAAAGCTTTGAAGAAATATTATCAATAATGACATGAAAATACATCCGACGCTATCAAATAGTACAATGTATTTTTTTTAAAATGCCATAAAGATCGGCCATGAAAATTAAAACTCATGTCGTAGCTTGGCATCTAACACATGCCAACACTGACAATTTAAAGTACATGAATGGAGCTAAGACATGAATTTTCTTTTCCACAGCCACCCTTTATGGCATTTTTAAAAAAACACATAGTATAATGATTCAGAGAATTAGAACACACATATTCTTTCAATACCTAATAATATATAGCTTGTATTTTCCGTCATCTGTCGATTGTAAATGACATTGTTACGACACCAGGGTTAACAAATTATAATCGTCGTTTATTTAAAAAATACTTTAATGTCTACGATCGGTTAACACAATGAAAGCAAAATAATAGGTGCGTTCATTTTACTTCAAAACTCAGAGCTACTCAGCGGCACTCAGTAACCTTGAAAATTTGTGTGTGTTCTCTTACCGTCTCGTAGTTGAGATTTTGTGAGAGAATTTCATTCCTATTTGCAGCAAAAATTTGCACTCTGAATGAAGACTCAAAAGATGAGATAATTGGAATTTACCAAATGCGTAACCAACAAGTAATTTCTGAGCTGTGGAACAAGGAAGAAGGAAGACGTGCAGGACAACAAGAATTGGTAGTAGAAAGGGACTTAAGAAAACTGGAACTAAGAATATTAGCAGAACGATTGCCAACAATAGTTGCACACCTGAGAGGGCAGAAAGAACTATGAAGTACAGTTTTTGCGTTTTACCCGAATTTAATCTTGATTACCCAAATTATTGTTTATTAACCTTCGACCTTTTCTAAAATTTTGTTAAATTTCTGATAGTAGTTCAGTAATATTAAAACATCAGTTGAATGTAAATTAATTTTTTGTAATTGCGGTTTAAGTAGCTTATTAAGGCTTTTTTTAATTGGCAGTTAAAATGAGACTCGATGAAGTATGTGATTGTATACAACTTTGTTGAGAGTGTTTTGAAAATTCGTTAATAAAGCGCTGATTACGTCTTAATTATGCCAACAAATGACTACGAATTGAAAAGCAGAAAGAAAAAAGAACTCTATTTTTGTGGTACTTCATGTAAACGTAATTAAGTTCTCTATCCTGTCACTCGGTTTACCGGTGTTGAATACTAAATTAAGAGCGATTGATAGCGTCTGCGGTGAGATCAAAGCAATCAGCATCCATTATAGGCACGGGCATTGCGACTACAGTACGCGGGAGTAGATAATTAACGTGGTATTGCCGCCGTACATCTCTCGGTCCATCCGTCCATCCATCCGCATTGTCCTGACGCCATTACTGCGGATGATGTTGCGTTTAGTTTAGCCAACTTCACAAAAGTGACAATCGTGGCGCCGATACACAATAGATAGAGAAATATGATGCGATAATAACACCGTTAGTTTTTGCCTTCGGGATATCATCGTGTTATTTATTCACTGATGTTGCTCTTCTTTTATAAAGTAAAACTGGACCAAAGCGAGCGATGCACACGTGCGAGTTTCGAAAAAATTATTGAAATTAAATGATGCATTCAAAAACAATTTTCACTTACCATTTATTTTTCTTTTTAATGTAATCTTTCTCGGCTAAATTAACTAGGTAGATCATTGGCTTCGATGTCAAAAATAAGTATCTGTTAAGTATTTCAATCTGAAAAAAAAAGTTTTCGGTTAATAATAAAACAAGTAAATACAAAGATAGTTTTTAATTGTTTGTTCTATTTTAATTGCTTTAACTGACGAAGATGAGAAGCTGTCCAAAACAAAAAATAAAGATCGACCTCTGTGTAAGCCTATCACGACGTAACAGTTTTCTGCATGTTTTTTTTTTTATAAAGTATGGTCCCAAAGTTTTCGGAAAATATTTAGATGGCTTGTATTTGTACCAAACGGCATTTAATCAAGTTGTCGCTAGAAAAGAAATGTTACAATTAACTCGTTCTAATTATGACAGTTTAATATTGGTTCTGGTTCATCAAATTGTTTTATAAACTAAATATTCGTAAAGGATTTTACGCAAATGCCTATGCCTGATATTGTTGTAATTTATCGAGAACAAAATGTTTCTGGATTAACAATTTGTCAGACCATAAAGGAATGTGAAGAGGGTATACCCTGCGTTAATTTGCCCAAAAATGGTTTACCTAAAATTTTGAACCACGTGAGGGAACAAAGACTGATTGAAGCCGTTAAAGGCAGAGTTGGAGTTTGGTGGATAATGAGAATTATTTCACTTTGTGAAATAAACGATGTTTTTTTTTTACCGACGACATAGAAAAAGTAAGAGAGAGTTAACAACATCTAATGTTTTTCCGAAAACTTTGGGACCATACGTTATGGGGTAAGATTTTTACGCAGGTAAACAAAGACTGTAACTATCTTTTAAAATTCATCAAAGACAGTGATATTTAAAAAAAAAACTAAATATAGCCCAAAAAATTTAAATCGAAACAATTGACTGTAAATAAAAAAACGACGATTGTGAATGAAAAAGGAAAGAATCAAAGGAACTCAAAACCAAACTCAAATCGTTTGATGAAGTAAACTTCCATTAGAGGGAAAAATGACAAAAGTAAAATAGAAAGGACAAATAAACAATGACAAAATCGATTTAAAAAGGTAAACAGAAGACAATCTACAGGTAAAAAATAAAAAGAATGGGAATTGCAGAAATGAAAGAAAAAGAAAACCTCGCGAAGTTAAAAAAGGAGGAACAAAGACGATCGAAAGGAAAATAAAGAGAGAAACAACTGTGACGAGAATGACGAAAGAACCAGAGGTCACTTCTAAGAAAAAAAAAGACAAAATGAAAAATCACGCACGTTGCTCGGTTGATCACAGAAAAAACAAAAACAATCGTTCGTCTTCATCAGAAAGTTTTTGCTTTCGAAAGTCGATCTTTTGTTTCAATGTTTGCGTGTTTCGGTTGTGAACTAACGTCATTGCTTATGGAAACAATTTATTGAACTGCGTCATTTCGACATCTTCAGGATCGCCTTCGTCGGAAAAGCTTTCTTTAAGAGACTTTGGAAACTTTTGTTCCAGTTTTTGTGTGTTTTGATTGCGAAGGTAAAAGGCTTAATGAACCAAATGAATTACGACGTTTTAAATTCTACCAACACCTTCAAGATCGCATTTAACAAAACAACTTTGTTTTTGGAAATCGATCTCTTGTTTCATTCAATCATTCGTGTATTTTAGTTATGAAAGCAAAGCTATTGTCATTGAAACAAATGATTTGCGAGTTTCGTTCGATTATACACTACTGAACATCTTCCGGATCGCGTTAACTAAAAAGTGAGAAATTAAATAATAATAAACAGACTATGGCGTTTGTTAGGACATTTCATAGCCAGACTTGTTTTATCTCATCTCCACAAACAAAATTGTTATACAGGGTGAGTTTTTCTCGATGTTTAGCATTGGGATCTCGGAAACTAGCGGAGCTAGAGAGACGGTTAAATGGGGAAAGATTTATAGTTTTAGGAGCCCAGTTTAATGCAGCTTTTGTTTTTTTCTTAAAGTTCATGGCTGGCTAGATATTTTGAAAAAACTGATTTTTTATAAATTCGTTAAATGCATATAGCTTGGTTATTCTTGATTTTAGAGAAAAGTTGCAAGACAAAAGTTGTACAGAATTATGTTCTTAATTAAACAGTCGAACGGCGAACAAAACGTCAAAGTAATATAAGTGAGCAAATAAAAATCAGATTAGAGTGGGCTGTGCAATGTTTGTGATTAACTGAAATAATTAATGTAATACATTCACGGACTGTCAAATGTTTTGACCTTTTATTTAATCACAGACAAACATTTTTTTTTGCAGCGCCTACTCTAATCTGATTTTTATTTGCTCACCATTTATAACTTGCATTTGTCAATAAACTTTTGTTTCCATGGCCAACCATATTAACAATTTTGAAAGAGAAAAACTGCCGTATCTCCGTCGTTTTTTTAAATAACCATATCGAATGTTACATCGTTGAAAAGGTAAAAAAAAGGTCTTTCTTTTTCACTCATGGTCTAATATGGTTTCCATTTAAAAAAACTGACGTTTATGTCATAACTGAAAAATAAGAGCTTATATGGAAAATTTAGTTCGACTGTTTAATTAAGAACATAATCCTGTACAACTTTTGTCTTGCAACTTTTCTCTAAAATCAAGAATAACCGAACTATATGCATTTAACGAATTTATAAAAAATCAGTTTTTTCAAAATATCTAACCAGCCATGAACTTTATGAAAAAAATAAAAGCTGCATTAAACTGGGCTCCTGAAACTACAAATCTTTCCCCATTTAACCGTCTCTCTAGCTCTGCTAGTTTCCGAGATCCTAATGCTAAACATCGAAAAAAACTCACCCTGTATATGTACTTTGTGACATGTGTTAATAATTTAATATTACATTAAGATCCCGACCCGATAGTGATGCCATCATCGCCGTGAGCCATATAGTAATAATATGATATGATATTTATGATACGGCAGTCGTTGCGTTGATATGGGGGAAGAAGAGACATTGTATAATATAGAACTCGAGAAGAGTGCACCATTGTTTTTTTTTATGTATGAATAACTAATTAAATTGAGGTTATATGATATAAGAAAATAAAGTTTAATTTTCAAATCTATTAACACATATATGATATTAATGATAAGGATTAATATTTTTTTTTAATTAAATTCATTTACCTACACTTTAATTTAGGTAAAAAGCTGTCTACAACGTACACATTTTTGTATAGTAACCTGATAAATAGTCGTGTTTAAACAATTAACTACAATTCTTATTCACAGATCTCTGTCATGATGTCACCTTGATCGATTTACGTGTTATTAACAGGTCAGCGGACGCTTTATATTCGCAAACAATGCTTTTTTTTGAGGGTCTAATAATAAAGACGGTCTGGAATATTATCGGAGAACTCATAAACCTTATGTTTTATAAACTTAAATATGCGCATGAGATAAAACAAATCCGGATTTGAAATGTCCTAACAAACGCCGCAGTCTGATAATAAATAACATATGCAGAATAATTAGTAACACTCATAAAGCAACAAAACAGTTGAACGTTAATAGTTAACAATTAATGAAGAAATGTGACTGATTTACGTTATATGTTATTATATGTATGTTATCGTATGTACTATTAAAAATATTCTATTATTTTTCTAACATTTTATAACAGCGACGGTCTACGATATATCGATATATCGATGTATCAAAAATTATCGGAGAATCGTAATATAGAAAAACTATCGGTGAATCGTAATACAGAAAAATTATCGATATATCGATAGTTTTCAATCATCGATAAATATCGATATGTCGATAACTATCGATATATTGATATTTATCGATAATTTTGTTTTACATTTCGTTATTCGATAATAATAGATTTGATTATCGATATATCGATATTTTTGCACAGCCCTAGCTGTTCCAAAAGAAAGTCACATCGTTTGCATACACACACACTTTTCCGCAAGAAAAGCAGACGCAAGATCGTTGATATTTAAAAGAAATAACAAGGGATTAAGTATAGATCCTTGAGGGACTCCGTTTGTTATTAATATCCGGCCAATTATTTTACACCAAAAAGTTGAAAGGTCCATGGGATTAAGTAAACGATTAAAAAGTATATAAAAATAATAAAACGAGCAAGTATGTTTGGAATTGCTTTATAGGTAATCACTATGCAAAACTGACGTCAATAATTTTTATTTAATAATCGTTAAATTTATAAATAAATGAGACTGAAACACTTTTAACGCTTTAACTTTAACTTTTAACGGTGAATATATAAAAAAGAAATTAAAATAACATTAACGTTTTGGAAGAGAAATTTTGGTTTCAGTTATTTCATATTTTCTCATTTTCAAATAAATAAAATATAGCTAAGAAAAATAAATAGAAATATAATATATAATTTGTAATCTCGAATATTGTTTTGTGAAATGCAACAAAAACTTGATGATTAATTAACACATAAAAGTAAATTTAACGCAAGCTTTCTCAACATCGAAATAGAATATAATCAAATTGAGTTTTTAAATAAGCAAGAAAATAATTTCTTTTTTTTATTTAGAAACTAATCCTAGAGTTGAAATGAACACGAAAACTGATCTCTACAATAAATTGTAACTTTGTATTGTATTACAATAAACAGTAGTAAACTTTAAAATAAAATTAATTTGCTTCTGAAAAGTAAACAAAAATAAACAGAGGGAGTTTCCATGAAAAATGTTTAATAAATAATTCAAAGCAAAAATGTGTAATAAGAAGTAATAAATATAACTCGGAAACAGATATTTTAAAACATTATTACCATAACACTTCGAAAATTACATAAATAAGCACGTAAATAAATAAAATAAATTATCTAGAGATCTAGAGATCGCTTTTGATTATTCTTTATGTTCAATGTATTTTTTTCCTTTTAGTTAACAAGAATTTAAATTTTATTTACTCTTTTTTCTTATTCAAATACTTTGATATTTAAATTAATACTTTAGTAAATCTCATGCTTCGCTGAATAGCTTTTTATCTAAAATTTGCATACCAATTTGTAACTAGTTCTTATTTCAATTTGTTGGATCCAAATTTCAAATGTAAACTATTTATTAATAAGTTTAAAAGCGTTCGACTATGAGTGACAATTATATTCGAGCTATCGTACACCAAGTTATGCTATAACAATAATTCCACACGTTTTGTAGGAATAATTAATTATCTTCCGAGAAAATAATTAACGAATAAATTTACAAACTAACCATTTCCTGTCATTTAATTCAATGAAATTTTTCTTTCCAGTCGGAGTTTTTTGGCTGTATAAACATTTTTGTCGCATCATGCTCAACATGAATGTATATCACAAATGGTAAGGTTAAAGAATGTACTCGTATAGCTAATATGACAGGTTATAAATGATAACACGGTTTAATAATATCACCACCTGGTGATTCACTTCAAAACACGTGGTATTGACACCATCGGGCCGTCGTATCCGCACAGCAGGGTCTAACTTCGGTGTCAGCAGTGCGACTAACCTGCAATGACTCAGGAAGATCGCGCCTTAATCCATCATGTTTCCAGGACCATACTTCACATGAGTGACAGACAATTCACCTCAGAGTGATATCCTTAATAATGTTACAGAGGTTTTTTTTTTGGAATCACCTTTTATATGCTTTCCGATTTATACCTATATTTTGTAGTTTAGGTTACAAATTAAATTTGTACACTATTATTTTTATATTGATTTATACTTACTACGTGTCGCTTATAAAATTAATTCATTGTCTGATCTATTTTTGTAAGGAACAGGAAATTCGTCACATGTCATAGAACTTTGATTGAAGAAAACTGGAATCTTCCTGAATCATTGTAGTGCAGTTAAGTTTGTTAGTTACAATGCAGGTCTATGACCATCACCCTCGCTGCTTTAGTAGATTTAGTTTTTTTTTTTCATTATCCAAGTGAAGATAAACTAACGGCTTGACAGCTTGGAGATGTCAATAAATAATTGCAAGAGTTTCAGCAGTCGGAAGGTGTCGAAAAACCTCTCGTATTACAGCAAAGAATTTTTGTGAAAAAAAAGAAAATTTTAAACTGAAAATACTTACATCATTGGCATTCCAATCGGCGAACCGAATATGCTGTTTCTGATCAACCAGAACTCCCTTGATCTTGACGAGCGTGTCCTGCAAGAAAGTGAATATCATATTAACGGTGACCCCCGACCTCGCGGACTGACTAATAAGGCAACACCTGCGGGGCGGCCCGCCCATGGTATGGACGAGGCACACCGCCACCCAGCAGGGGGCACCACGCCTCATCCCCGTGCAGGGCCAAACTTCACATCGGTTCTTATTCGTATCAAAATTGTTATGCGTGTTCACACTAATCGAATTAGCGTCGATGCCATTATATCGAAGAATTGGGGGACTTCGACGGCGGCCGAACCTGCACAGTCAGGGCCCTGTTAAATTCCATATAGCTAAGCACGGTATATTGAAAGTTAATGTTCATCAAATTAATTCTGATTGAAAAGCTTGTAACATTAAAACAAGTAATAATACAGGAATGTTCTGTTAGTTATTTCGGAATTATCTGTAAGTAATAACTTTTGGGATGATACACTTTTCAGAGTCCTAATCAGAAACAATATCAATTGCCCCAATATATACCTTTGCCTATGTTGCAAAACAAAACCCAATAAAATAAATCTAAAGTGAATCCTCAAGGGTATTCGCAAACATCCCTTAATACAAAACAAATTATACATTGAATTCTTTTTCATTACAGTGAATTTTACGTAACTATTGATCATATTCATGACAATGTACTCAAATAATGATTGTAATTCTATGATTGACATGAAAGCAACACCTTTGCTAATGCGATCACATAACATAACCCGGTGTAAATGTACGGATAACATCGAATCACAGCGAGTGGTGGTCATATCCAAATTCATCTTAATGAAATCTGGGACCTCACACGGATACAGTGCCGTTTTCATTAACATAATATTACAATACGAAAAGCAATTCATTCCATCCCGCTCGTGTACGTGTCCTTCTTACTAACGCAGTCATCTTCCTCTATTTTTTCTGGCTATAAATAACAACTAGACATATTAGTTTTGACGGAATGATATCAGCCTTGCTCTTCGTCTGCTGAGAGCGGCCGCATAAGCTCATCGCCTTTTAACACATTTTTATGCAAAGCAGTCTAGTATTTAAGCAAGTCATCACATGTTCTTCTTGATAAATGGGGGGAATATATTTGAGGAACAAGTTATTGTTGAAGTGTTTTTTGTGCCGCATTTATACCGGTGTCATCGCGGTGGGTGTAGCAATTGTCTTTGTGCAACTTACGTATTCCGGTTTCATTTTTTTGTCGCCCCCGCGAAGGACTGTACGTTCTAATTTTTCTAAGGTCTTTGTCAGCTGCTCCTCGTCTTTTAATCTTAGCTCTTCCCCGATGATTTCTAGATCACGCACTGGGTTGACTTCACCCTCCACGTGGGTTACATCTTCATCCTCAAAAGATCCTGAAATTAAAGAAAAAATGAGATCGTATTCAGTTAGGAGTAGAGAATTACTTACTGCATAAATGAAAGATGGCATCACACGCGCTTATGTGCGAAAGAAATGCATTTCCTAAACCTTGGCCTTCGGAAGCACCTTTTACCAGACCGGCGATATCGACAATAGTCAGAAATGCAGGAACTTTGCTGAAATAAACAACTTTAAGATAGTATAACCGGTAGCTTATTGTATAATGTAATGCCCTGATACTTGGGGCTGGTTTTGAAAACAGCTAAATTATGCTGAGGAATCTCGAGTAGACCATATTGTAAGTACGATTAAAATCCAAAGGTTTAAACTCATTGATGTTGAGTGACTACGTAAACTTCATAAAAGCTTCATAGATATAAAGGCAAGAAATTTGAAGTTCTTTAAAGTATTCTTTACAGCTTTTCTTGTACGCCTTTGATATTACGTATGGCTCTTTTCTGCATTCGGAACACTTTTAATGAATCCGAATTTAGTTGTGTCAACCTGAGCTATCGACGTCTTGTTTAATTTTATCGAAAAGCTTTCATTGTCAAATTTAGATGACGGACAAAAGAGAACATTAGTTGTTTTACTTATATTTATTAAGTTCAAGTTTATTTGCCTGAAGCCATTGATGAACAACGTTGAGGGAACTGGTACTATCAAATTTCGTAAAAAAATGCATTTGTGTACTAGCGAATCATTGATCTGAATATTTCAATTGAGAAAAAAATATTATGTAAGGTATTTTGTTAAAACGTTCCAACTCGAAAACGAATGAAAATCGGATTACAACTTTTGGGTTTTTTTCTCTTATATTGACGGGTAGAATATTCTCCTGCAGTTTGGTTCATTCCTCCCGACTCACCCTGTATATGCTGAAATCGCGACCGGACGATAATTTGACATTTCGTTTTCCCTTCCTTTTTTATATATCGAGACAATTATCGAATATTTCAAGTTATCAGAAAAATATCCAATTTTGAATGATTAGTTAATTGCATGTGCTAGAGGATCTCTTATAAGGAAAGCAAATTGTTTTAGGCCCAATTTTTTCACCTCCAGTTAACTTTATTTGACGGTTTATTCCTATGGTAACAATTGTGATCACAATCGTTACTATGGGAATTAGTCGCTAGATAAAGTTAACTGGAGGTGAAAAAATCGGGCCTTAGAAGTTTAATTGAAACGCCAAAGCAATCTGAAGAACTGCTATTTTTAAAACTATTTATAACATTTATTACCTCACTTTTATTTACAGGAGTTAGAAACATGGATTGGTTGCTGATTTCAACATTTTTTATTGACGGATTAACAGATTTTTTTTACCATTCACAAGGATTTTATTGGCAGTATTAACGAAAAGGTCATTAAACAGGGTGGCTATCGTGAAACGATCAGAATACTGAACGCTATTACTTCATTGGAGATAATAGTAGCCTGCGATGATGTGTTTTGATTAATTAAAAGCCAAGCAGTTTTAGCTACATTATCAGATTCTAAAATAATTCGTTGATAGAGTAGTCTTTTTGCTGCCTTGATCACTTTCTTGTAAATATTTTGTATACTTTTTGTAATATTCAATGAAATAGGGTACACGAGATTTGGATAATCTAAACAACAATTTTACTTTTTGGGACGATATTTGAATTCCCGTTGTTAGCCACTCTTGAGGAGTGCCAGGACGTTGACTTTTTATAGAAATTATGGAAAAAGAAATATCAAAGTAAAATTTTTATGTTTGGAAGATTACGCAGAAAAATTAAAAAGCCGATTGGTATTTGCTTCCATCATCGTTTATCAGGAGCCAGTTTCTGTTTTAAGTCCGAGATGAACTGTGTAATTAATTTTTGTGTTTTAAAGTTATTATTGGTGCACATAATTAAATAATTAGGTAAGAGTGTTTTTAACATTTTGATGACGCCTTATAGATCAACTTCAGAGACACTTTTGAGTTGACCACAAAAATCTTTATAAGTTTGTAGTTTTTATTTAATAATAATTTTTCTTTTCAGTGATCTATTTAGTGAAAGTGATTGATGATTTCTCTCTCGGTTACCGGATTTAAGAAATAGATTTGTACGCTGCGAATCACGGTAAGGTAAGTATCAATTTTCTTCTTGTTCAATTCAGTTTCTTTTTGTTGAAAAGCTTCCGAATAAATTTTCTGGGCAGTTTTTATAAAAGTTGCTGGGTATTAAAAACAAAATATTAATTTACCGTGAATTTCGCATTCCATGCGCAATAAAATTTGCCCGTAAAATACAAATCTTTTAGTGTCAAATTTGATTTTTTTTTTTAGCTCCACTTCAGGCTGCAGAAGCGATGCAGACCGGTGAGTGTTTAGGTATATTTTGTTGTCGTAAACATTAAGTGACTTTATTATTTATTAATTCTTGGCGGGGGGGGGTTATTATTTTGAATTTGGTTAAGGGGTCACTCACATCTAACATTTAGGGCCAGTTTCATAATAGAACTTAAAGGAGACTTAATTATTAAATTATAATAATTGAAGACACATTCTGATGTGTAAACAAATGTGTTTTCATATTTGTTTTAACATCTGAAAGTGACTCTAATTTTAAAGTCTCCTTTAAATGCATTGATCCATCTTCACTTGTAACTTCTTCACAATTCCTCTAAAATATATTTGCTTGCAATTTTCGGGGTGTATTTCCCAATCGTAGAAGAATATTTCAACTCGTCCATTTTGTAATATAATGATTACAACCTTAAAAAATAATTAATTTTATTTTTCATAACATATAATTTTCAAAGAACTTTTTTTTTAAAACTGAGAAATTGAAGTTGAGAGTCTTTGGTGCAGAACCATCATGCACTTCTTGTACCTGAGAATTTTGCCATTATGCCTATTATGTTAGGGGAAAAAAATTCTACTCTTATAACATATTAATTAATTGTTGAACAAATAACTAAAGTACGCAGGTATATAGATAATGAAATTTTAGGTTTCATGAGAACGCAGTAATACTTCAAAAATGAAGTAAATTTTCTTCATGCTGTATCCATTAAGCAATTTTCTTACTTTATCCCGAAGCAACGAAAACGAGCTTTTTTCTACCGGCCATTTAAAATACTCTAATAATGATAACTGTTATGAAATAAAAGCCTCAGGGCACATGTACTCTGCTCCGAGTTTATACCATGAGAATAAATTGTTAAATCGCGACAAATTACACAGTTCCCAGTCTCCTGTTTATTATATAACGTATACCAATTTTATAATAGTTGTTTCGAACTCCGTTGGATGGATGCCTTCCTTCATTCTTTATTAAAAAGCTGCAGATTTTCTGGGGGTAAATAAAAGAAACAATTTATTATTTCGTGATGTAGGGTCGTGATTATTAACGCAAACATAATTTTTCCGACAGGTATTATTAGGAGTGGTACGATTTGGTAAATGAAATAGAAACCAATGATTGCGATAAAGTAGCCTAATCGTACACGTTATGATGGTTTTCGTGACTAGTGAAATGTTGTCAAATAAACGATGTTTCACATGCAATAAAAATGTCAGATACATTTTTATATTAATAGATTTCTAAAAGAAATGTTTCCTTAAAGTCAAACGGTGGAAATTTGCACGTTTATTCTAAATTGAAGATGAATTAAAGAATTACAGTTAATAAAAGGATTAAAAGTTACAATTTATTTTTATTTTGTTCGTTCTTTCAATTCTTTTTTTCTATCAAGAGACTGTTTTAAAAAACAAAACCGTACACAATATTTATTACTATGATTATTTGGTATAAATTAGTTATATTCTAAGGATATAAGTTTTAGACGTTATTTCGTAATTCTGTATTATCGAGTTTATAATTAAACGAATCCATAAAATTTCGCCAGGAAAATTCTCGTCTTGGCTAGGTGTATATGGGCTGTTTGGTAAACACGACACTAAAATAGACGCCATTATTAGTTGCCTTGACGACGCCCCGCCTAAAAGACCAACATTTAGTTTAATAAAGTAGTAACCAGCTCATTATATCACGAAACAGCACCAACTACACGGAAAATAACCCGTCAACACGACATCAAGTCTGGACGACAACACGTCACTGGTTCGAAATTAATGATACGCTAATTACGCTCATTTTCGAACCATTCAATTATCAGAGTTCTCTTCGGCTTGGGAAATTTACGACATGAAAGTGTATTTAATCCTATTAGGTTTATCAATAAAGAAAAAATCGTATACAAAATAAATGAAAAAAAATTCAGATATATTTCGAACAATTCAATTAATTAAATCTAATTTGTAACAATTGGAGTAGGCTTTGATTTTTGCTATAGAGTTGGTAGTTGAAGTATAAATTTAAAAAAATTCACGATATGAAACTTTGATTTATGCTTCGCAAAGCTTTAAATAACGTACATGAAGCTAAGCTAAGTTTTCTTAATTTTAAAATAATTTTGATTGACATCAAATGTGTTCGTCTACTATCTGAGCATCTATTTTTCATTAATCACGGTTTCATTTTTTTAATTACATGAATGCTTTTCGATTTTCGTTTTAAAAGGCTCCCTAACCTTTTCTTCTTTTTACATTAAGAGATTTTGTTGGTGCAGACAAAAAGAATAGTGACAAACAAGAGAGGATTACTCAAATTTAAAATGTTAAGAAAAAAATCTATTTTTTTCCACTGGAAATTTGGTGAGGAGGAACATTCTCTGGTCTATACACCTACCAATGATTTCATGAACAAAAAATCAATGTTTGAGTTTGATACTTTTCAAATTACGGAAATTTAATAAATAATAATAAATTCTTTCCCCATAAGTTACGAAATTTATGAATGGCACTGTATGAACAAATCGTTTTCTTCTACCCTCCCCATAGATTAATTCTAAACCTTTTAAGTTCTACATAGAGGTATAAGTTTTTTGTTAGCGACACGATTTAAGTAGTTTTCAATAAAGCGGCGTCAGTACATAATATCTATTAATTTAGAAATTTCAGAAAATTATCGACTCGAGGTAGAAATGCGGCTCTTTACCAGAGATTACTTAACGGTAGTTTAGTGTGGATTTTTGGAATAGTTATGGCGTGTCGTGGTATGTGTGTAAGAAGTTCCCACCGTCGACTTGGCGCCGACAAATTGGCAGCACCCTCATTAGTACCGAAGACCAACACAATTACAACCCGAACAGGACTCAGTACACACTCAATTTAAATACAATTTTATACTGAAGCATCAGTTAAAAATGTAAAAAGTAGAACTAAATACACACGTTTTACATTAATTAAGTCCTTATAGTTACTTATACTATGCAACCTTTCACGATATAGTTGAAAGTTTGTGTCTTCTTTAGGATTTTGTTGATGCTTCCAAATTCTATTATGCATATTATTATTAATGTAATATAATTTGAATTCTAAATTGTAAGACTTCATTTCAAAATAAGGCAAATCAATGAAAAGATAATTTCGCAGATAATAACGCAGGGTGTTAAATTAGGATGTATTTAGTACAGTGGGAGTACAGCGTATGCTTCGAACGTTACCCTTTGATCCTAACTTAATGACGATCCCCTTTAGCCATTGCTTCTGCCATTCTGACCTCATCAGACTTGCAGATTACATCAGTGAAAGCGTACGACGCAAATGCAGCCACCGTTTCACTGACATTTTCCCCTCAATTTTATTTTATAGCCTTCGCCGAAGTGTACTCTGTCGGAAAAAGACCGAGGATATTCAAATATACGCAAGATTACTGGCAGCCGTTTTACACGGAATATCTCAACACAATTTTAATCAAGTTAATGTTAGTTAGTGGCAATACTTACCTCGCCGGTTTAAAGTATTCGCAGAGATAATCGAACCTTTCATCTGGCACAGGTACACGACGTGCTGGAAACAAAACGAAAATACTAACGTGTTGGTAAATTTTATTCAAAATACAATTACAATATCAGTAATATAATATAATATCAGTACTTTCAGTACTATTTTCAAAATTGCACTTTCCTTAATTGCATTTTCCTTTTTGGTTATCCTTAGTAACAGGCGCTTTTTCTTCTGTAAAAGTAGGTAAAACTAAATCTAGCAATGGCTCTTCGTAGTGTAAATGGGGGTTAACGTGACGTTTCATTTTCGCCAAATTATTTATGAGACTCAACCTTCTCTGTTTAAACAACCGATTGGCCTCTTTGAAAAAAATCAGTGCTTCTTTGGAAGTATTGGGGTTGTTAACTTTCAAGTGCAATCCCACACTCAAAGCAGCAGATTGTGCGATGCTCAGCCCTGGTAATATTGGTCTTGTAATGCTTGTATTAGTAACAGCATCGACAACGTTTTTAGCAACACGTTGCTCTAGCATCCCCAACACGGGCAACTCATCCAATTCTAAAGGCATTAACATCGAGGATGGTTTAAAATTGATGGTCTTATTGAAATACCTGAATGGATTTGACAGAAATTTGTTGAGACATTCGGGGGTATCGAACAAATAGATGCAATTCTTATAAGTACAAGCCAAAGAACAGAGACCCTCGTACAACACTCTTTCAGGTCGATTGTCCACGTAACATACAATACACATTCCATTTTCATAACATCCTTCGGGTTTCTCTGTGTAGCTACGTTGAATAGGAAGATCTTTAGGTAATGTATTTTCGTTGTAAGGTGATAAGTATGCTTCGGGGTTATTAATGAATTCTTCGATGTGGTCATCACACAACCAATAATAACTCTTGTCAAATTGTACGACGCCAGTTCGATCTGGAGGATTGCCGCTGCTCACTAATAAATTTTTGTAGTACAAACAACTAGGGCAAAATTGTTTAAATGAACCTTGCCTTTCTAAAAATTCTCTTGGAGTTATTTGCATATTAGCCAAACGTAATCCTATGTAATTATCGCAGTTTTTATAATAATGTTTGACCTCAAATAACACAGAGGAAGCCAACTCATAGGCAGACTTCCATACACCCCATTTGCATTTTTTAATTGGTAAACCTGTTAAAACCTGATATTCTCTGTCGAGCCAAGTACGAAATTTCTCCGAAAATAATGACCATTCATTGTAGCGATGGTCAATAAATTTTTTACTGAAAACTGGAAGACCTCGTTTTCCTGTTTGACTTTCCAGACACATATCGATGTCGTCAGAAGTAGCATTCAAATCAATCACCAAGTGAGGAACTAAACCAATTTGTTCTAAATGACGCACGTCGGCTATTGAATTTGGAAAACCATCGAATACCATCCCTTGGCAAACGCTTTTAGCATCGTACGCCATGGCTGCTACGCAACTTACGGTCATTTCACTAGTTAGCTCCCAGCCATTCCTCAAAACAGCCTCCATACTTTGGGCTAGAAGAGAATGTGGTAGAAAACGAAGAACATAACGAGCTGCTTGACCTATACTGATATATTTCAAATTCATTTCTTTCTTAAAACGTTCTGCCAAAGCAGTTTTTCCACTTTTTGGTGGGCCGATGACAGCGACTTTAAAAGGTACCAAAGGAAAGCGAAAATCTAATTGTGAAGTATATTTTAGCGGATTCGAACGAAATTTATCTCTATTTACTTTACCAGCCAAAAAATAAATGTAACTTCTGTGCAAAATGGGATACAAATCGAAATTTTGTTCCAAAGTATAGAACATCAACACTGGATTTTCCTTCTCGTATACTTGGACTGGACAAACACGTCCAAAACGACTAAGGAAATAATAGCCGGTTTCCAAGAGTTTCTCTGCTAATTCCACAGAAACACTGTAACATCTTTCAAAAAGTGATTCATTGCGGAATTTTATTTTATCGGTGTTTATCAAACCTTCAAGGCAAACCTTTTCAAAAGTAGAATCAGCGTTTAAAGCAGCCCAATCGATTAATTCTACTTCGCACAGTTCCTTTAACGAACGGAAAAATTTATTATCATTAGCGTAAGTATTTTCGGTCTGATTTATAATTCTTTGAGTAGCTTCTTCTAATGTCTCCCAGTTATCTTGAAATACTGGTTCTGGGAGTTCCAAAGCAACTTGTTTATGGACTTCTTCTAAGTCTGCTTCTTCTGCGACGGAATCATAACTTATTTGAGAGCGATCCGTATCTCCGGCTTCTTCATCTTGCGGATCAGATCTCTCTTTTAGTTTTGTTTGAAATCTTTCCTGTTTTTTCATTTCTAAAAGCTCTGCAACTCTGAGGTCTCGTTGCTCTTCCCATTCGTTAGCGATTTCTTTGTTAAATTCGTCTTGTTCTGCTTGTTTTTTATTCACCGTCTCCGTCCATTCATTAATTAATAATTGCACACGTCTCCTATTTAATTCTACGTCAGTGCCAGAAAGTTCTAAAATTACATCAGGAATAAGTGCATTTTCTCGCATGTAATTGACATCAGTCGGACGTTTCGGATAATCATCCAAAACGAAACCGTTGGATTTTATTGGCTCATCATGCCATAACTTCTTTAAGTTAATTTTATCCATCATTTCATCGGGCAGTGGTTGATCTGACAACAGATACTCTTCTAGCAAAGTCGCCTCTGGATATTCCTCAAATTTATTCATTAAGGATGTTAAAGGTAAATCATCAGTAGAATCGAAAACGTTTTTCACTAAGTCTTCGTATGAAGCATAGTACAAGCCTAACTCTTTACTCAAGTATTTTGCAACTGAAGTTTTACCACTGCCCGCAACACCAACGACGCATATTCTGGGAGGTGGAAACGATTTAGGAGGTTTTTTGCTGAGATAATCCACTGGGCTTTTAATGAATTTTTGAAGAGCGTCTTTGTTTCGCATAAAGTACAATTTGTCATCATATTTTGCGGCGTATTCTTCTTTGCCTCGCCACAAAACCCACTGGTCAAAAAAAGAAACTGGGCAGAAATAATTCGTATTTCCAAGTCGTCTATTTTCACTGAATGTATCAACGTCGTCCTTGATTTTCGGTTTTTCTTCTTCTTCTTCTTCTCCTACGTCTTCTCCGAGTACTGGTGCTTCACCGAAATCTTCTACTTCTTGAATTCTTTCTTCGGGTGTGAACTCATGTGCAGTTAAACAAATGTTGCTGTTAATATGTTTTATGACGGTAGTCATTAGTTGTGGCAATGTTTTATTGGCGACATCAAATTCCATAAAACTAATATCATTTTCTTCAAAATAGTTGATTAATTCTTGGCACTGTTTTTCAAATTGATCCAGTTCTTTGTCGTACTCTTGCAGAGCTAATCTAGTTGAATGGAGTGCAAAATAATCAACGTCCACAAATTCATCTTTATCTTCGTATTCTTCTTCTTCTTCTTCTTCGACGCCATCGGCGGCAATATGTTTATCGGCTAACATTTCATCAATGATATCTCTGGCAAGACGTATTTTATATGACATGGTAGATATCGTAGAAGGCGCTTTTAAAGCTATTTCTGGATAACCTAGATGTTCGAAATAGTTTCTATAATCTTTAAATTGATTTTGGCCTTTAATTTTAAATCTGTTGAGTAAAAATCCCCTTTCTAACGCTCTAAATAGAAATATATCGTCGGGTTTACACTTTTCAATAAAAGCATCTAAAAGTTCTGAATTAGGAGGCATACCATCAATTATCCACCCGCCGTGATGTTCACCTTCTTCTGCATACCTTTCTTCCACGTCTTTCACAGCACCCGTGTACATATCTAACATATCTTCAACTGACAAATCAATATTTTCAAAAGTAACTTTATCAACCGCTTCGTCAGCATACTCGGTTACAAAATCGTCAAATATACTAACAGGAGGTAGAGGAGGGGTGGGATTCTTTAATTCATCAGGTAAAAAATTATTTAGTTCTTTGGGATTTTCGATACAGGTATTGCAGAAATCAACATCCGAAAAGAATGGCAGACCGAGTTCAAGAAATGTTTGTTTCAAAGTTTCACACTCCTCTTTGTGTTTCAGCAATGTTTGAGAATCAATTTTTAATTTTTGTATGGAAAGAAGTGGGAATGCCGTGAGTTGTAAAGTATACGATTCCTGGGTCATTATGTCTTCTAAGGCAACTCTCTTTTTTACCGACTCCAGTTGGTCATCCAATAGTTTCTCGATTTTCAGCTTTCGTTCCGCTTCCAATTTTTCATATTCAGATTCTCTTGATTTTTCTAACAATATAAGCGCTACGTTTATAGCTTCATTCCTTACTTTTTCTAGGTATCCCTTTCTTTTGCTTTCGAAATACTCTAGCTGCAGGTATACAGGGTCTAATACCGTTCCAGACAAGTAAATTGCAAGGCAATATGCAACAGCAGTCTTACCTGATGCTTTCGGACCTATTATAATAATTTTACAGGAGCGTTTTGGGGCAGGGGGTAACAAATAAATTCTGGGATTGCGCAAAAAGAGCGTAACGGCTTCTTCACTTGAAAGGAAAAATAGTCTGTTCATGAACTTTACTGCATGTATTGGATTTCCTTCGATGTAGGTTCCATTTTTCATTGCAACGGGGCAAAAAGCTCCCCATTTAGACCACTTCCACTTGAACCTCCGATTTATTATTTTTCTCTCTTTAAGGTTCACAAAACATTCTTCGGGTGTTTTTCCTTCGAATATTGCATTAGGATTAATATCATAATCTCCTTCTCCAAATGTGGGAACGAATGCATCTAATACTTGTTCAGGTAAAACCACACGGGGTATCGGAAGAATGCGTAGTTTCGACTTAACAATGTTAAACATTTTATGAGGAGAAACTCGTCCGTCTAATTTAATATAGTTCTGAGGATCATGCAGCAAAACACGTTTCTCAATCGTCGATAATGCTTCATAACGATAGTACTTCAATTGAGTTGCAACATTTCCTGAGAAATCACTTGGTAAATACAGAAGATAATTCATTTCCGAGCTACTTAGTCCAATGGTAGGTTCTCCTAAATCTTCCAGAAAATTATCTGGCAATTCTTCATTATCAAAGCCAGGACTTTTAGTAAATATCGTGTAAACAATATTTTCGTTCTGGCTTTTTAAAAGATCTACTACTTCGTTTGTATTTAAGTTATAGCGATAATTTTCATGTTTGGTAAGAACATCTGTGTTTTGACAAGTAATGTAAAGTATAATTAATGGATTGTGGCATAAAGAAAACACAAACATCAATTGTTCAGAGTAATCGGCTCCCATGTTGGTAATTCTGAAAATATTGCTAGTTGCAGATCCTATGTCGATCGGAAAGCCTGGAACTAACTTAGGAGGCAATATATTTTCTACCTGTTCCTTCTTCTCTTCTGCTTCTTCAATTTTTTTTGTTTCTTCGGCTACTTGCGCTCCTTCCTTCAGTTTATCGGTGTCTTCCTCACTCTGTTCCATTTCCGAAAGTGATGCTTCGGAAATTTGAGACACGTGGCGTATAATCTGAGACGATTTAAGAGGCTCTACAATTTCTTCGAATATTTCCTGAGCTGTGAATACCGCCGATTCCGAGGAAACAGGATCGTCTTGGTACATGTCATTTCGAATTAACGGAAATCCACATATAACGAAGCCCCTATGTTGAGCAGATTTGCTTTTTACTCGTTTAGACAGTAAGTGTAGAATAACGTCAACTGCAACTGCACGTCCACATCTCAAATTAAATTCAATACACTGACCGGCTCTACTTCCAGACTCTATTTCCTCTTTCACTAAAATTTCAGGATCGATATACACACACTTCCAATATTCTGCAAGCAATTGGCCTAGTCTTTGCTCGCCAATGCCTGGTTTTCCCAAAATTAAAAAAGTTGCTGGCTTTGATTTTAAAAATTCGATTTGGGCTTCGTCTTCATCATATGGATTGGTAATGGGCGATTCGGTTTCAAGTTTTGTGAAGGACGCCAGATATTTTTTCGCTTCTAGCAAATGATGCACTCTATTAAGAGCATCGACGTCCTCGGTATAACCGTAATAGGAATTGCATCGGGGATACCATTCTGGCGCAACCGGAATCTCATCTTCGTCTTCTAAGTATTTTGCGTTATGTAAAAATTTTAGAAACCGTTTGTCGATTATAATATTTGTATCGCTTTTATAATCTTTCAGATCTTGACTTTTTCTAACGTAAGTCATGTTTAACTAGTAAATGTCAATAATGACACTAGTGACAATAATAGCTGCATTCGATTTACCGATTTGGATCGATCTAAATCGATCCAAACAGCTTTTCTGCGTTCGTTTCCTGCCAGATCAGTTAACCCCCACCATAATTTCAAGTGATCCAAATCACTTCAAAGTGATCCTGCTTATTTAAAGAATCATTTAGATCATTAGATCGATAAACTAAGTTTATGTGTCGGTTATGTGGCGACAACAGATAAACAAAACAGTTCAGATAAACTTGTTCGTTTCGCTATCAAGGATCACATTAATTTCATGATTGTGAACTGATCCAAACTGATCTAAACGAATTGATTCGACGTGTGAATCGAATGCAGCTAATATTTTAAAAATTGAGGCTGCGTTAAGCGAACGGTCAACTTATATGTACGAGTATAAACTCGTCAAGACAAATAAACTCAACCAACTCAACTTGACACAGTACTACGCGAAACAATTGAGGTTACGTTACACTAAATCTCGTGACCAATTATTTTCCCAATCAGTTGATTGATCGTGTAGTTTAATCTGACCGTTGACTGGATGATTTTGTGCAAGTTGAGCCTTCACTTAATGTAGCCTAAATTTAAAAAAAAAAGCTACAAATAATGTGACGTGGAAAAAATTTAAAGATACTTATTTTCATTGGGATCGATGGTACAAAACGGGAAATTTTCTGCGGCTACTGCACTTTTAGTTATAACGTTAAAAAAGGTGGACTTTCCAACGTTGGGTATGCCAACTATACCCATGCGCAAATTGGTACCAACTCGTCCTATTAAGGGCTTCCTTTCGGGTTCAGCGACTTTTTTAGGCGGCATGTTCTGAAAGCAGATAAAAAGCACATTTTATTAAGTACATACAAATGTGTTTTTGAAGCTAATTTAAATTACATTGTTCCGTATTCTCATCCTTGGATTAATTTAATTCGTATTTAATTGCCTTGGCAACGTTCGTCCGTCACTCTTTGACACATTAAATTGACATAAAGCTATATCATTTTTCATTTATTTTAATCACGATTTAGTTAAGTACCACTTTAATCATGAGATCAGAATACGAGCCATTAAATTTTAACAGGATTGGAAAATATGCAATGATAAGTTATTGAACTAACGCGTGTTCAATTGAAAAGTTCTTCAAGTTGGTTTTGATTTCTTGATGAAAGAAGATAGATAGAAAAAAGGAGGACCTCTTAAACTGTTTGGATTGACGTTTGATGGATGACAGTTGTCAGCATTTGGTTTGTTGAATGACTTCATTTCTTCGTTTCAGCTGGATAACAATCAATTTTTTTTTTTGTAATAAAAATGTTTATTTTTAATACGTAAATTAGAAACATACAGGTAGACCGCATAGTATGTTGACGGATTTTTTAATTTTTTTATCAAGTCTTGTTATGAAATTTGGGCGGCATGTCTTAGCTTGACTGTAAAATAACCTAGAACAGTGCAATGACTTATTTTTCAGTTAATCTAAATTTCATAGCAAGGGTTGATAAAAAGAATTAAAAAATCACCCGGTATTAGAAACATGCAGGTAGACCGCATACTATATATACTAGAAACATACAGGTAGACCGCACATTACAGTAGAAATATGGAGGTAGACCGCGCACTACACTAGCACCCAAAATTGTCAGAGCCTATTTCAAATTCACCTTATTTCAATTATATTTCAATAATTGAAATATGTTCTTTCGTAAATGATGTGAAAAAATATATTAACTTCTTTGTTACAATTACATTACTAGTTTTTAACAAAAAAAAGTCACAATTTGAACTACCGCTTTTTATTTGTGGGGATACGCACAAATATGTATATCTAACATATCGGGCGGATTCGAAAGTAATTCAATTAGTATTTTCTTTTTAATACTATGTGTTTTAATTTGTAATTGTCAATACCTTGCGTATGAAAAAGTAAGGCTTCTTACTAATAGCTAATACTTTTTAGCGTATTTGAATTACCTGAATTACCTTTTTGAAGTAATTGTATTTTCATTTAATGTAATTTACCTGCACAACTCGGCTCAATACTCAATTTCGTTAATTGTTAGGTAAATATTTCGCAAAACAAGGACTTCGTTTATGCAATTTGGTACGAGAAATAATATGTGATAATGCGGATTACGGGGGTTATGCGACCATTGTACGCCTCACTTCTTTTTTAAGGAATAAACGGACTGTGTGCAATGAAAACGCATTAGTTGCAGAGGTGGGTAAAATAGTCCATACAAATTATATAAAATGGAAAATACAAAATAAGTTGCTATGCCCTATTTAAAATACAAAATGGAAAATGTTTTGTAATTTTTATTTAAAATGGAAAATATAAAATACTTATTTTAAATAACTAAAAAAATGCAAAATAGTTTTCAATTTTTTTATTTAAAATTTTGAAAGAAATTTTTGACTCGCCAGTGGTTTTTATTATAATTGAATATGTGAGATTAAAAGGGGCCCAAGTCCTGCTCGAATGATTATGAGAAATTTAAGAAAAAAGGTTTTTGAAAGTTGTTTCTTTTTCTAATATGTAAACTTTTTCTTTCACCTGTTACTGTATTAAATTTCTTTGTGTTTAGATCACATAACCAGATCAAAACGTTATTTAAATTTTACCAAAATAAAAGACACATACAATCTGGACTTGGGCCCTTTTTAATCTCATATATTCAATTGTCGAAAATATTTAAAGTTTTGCGACAACTGAAAGCCACTGCACGACTGCTGATTCAAGAATTTCTTTCAAAATTAATAGCCAGTCAAAATAACAAAATCATAATCGACTCAAAACCGAAATATGTTCGGGTCGTTCGGACAAGTTCATTGCGCTAAATAAGAGGTGCGGAAGGGGTATTATTTCGGTATTCGTTCGTGTATACGATAGTTCACTTTTTGAGTAAAACAAATCATAGTTACAAAATTACATTCGCTGTTTAATATAATAATAATAATATTCGTTTATTAAGCACACATGCATACAAATTGTTGCAACATAGGGTACAAGTGGTAAACAAATACGGTGCTTAAACGGTCTAGGGTCAGATGTACTAGCAAAGCTAGCACCCAGATCTACCCCTAAACCGAAACCGTAACAAAACTAAATAACGCCAATAGGCCTTCATACAAATTTAGCGCAGTGAGGTAAACATATAGTAGGTATCTAAAGCATAAAATAATTAATCTGTTGTAGGATGAGATATGAGATTAAGGTATTATTTATTCCCTAATTAACGTGAAAAAGAAAAAAAAACAATAGAAGCGTAAACTTGCTGGAGAACATTCTTGAAAAAGAAATTAAAGAAAAAAGAAAAAAGAAAAATTCGTTCCGTTTACGTACGATAGTTATGGGTGTACGATAGTTATGGGCTGCTTCTCATAACCGTTTATTTTTAAATACAAAATACCTTTAATTTCTATTTAAAATAGAAAATAGAAAATGATTTCACCATCATTATTTAAAATAAAAAATATAAAATACCATTCTGTATTTTCAACCGGCATTTGAAATGAACTAATTTGAAATAGTACCCACCTCTGATTAGCTGTAACGTGATGGAAAGCGCTGCACGGGCTACGTCGGTGATTTTAAAAATATTATACGGAAAGAAGGCGCCAGAAAAAATTATTTTCATTTTGTTAAATGCAAAAATAAATATTTCAAACAATAAAACAATTAGATTTTTATCAAAAAGTCAAATTTCCAGGTCCTCAATTAATTTCACTGACTTTTGTATTAAAACGTACAAATTCCCTGACTTTTCCCGGTTTTCCAGGTTTTCCCGGTGAGTGGGGACCCTGAGATGTTTTATATTTATAAGATTTATATTTTTGTTCTATCTTCATTCAATTGTGACTATTTGATCAATTTTCAAGGTTTTGCTAACTTACATTTCTGTCTACCAACTTAAAAATACCAGTTTATCTGTTTAAGTATTGAACGCCGATTTTACTGTGTAATACACAACAAATTACATGTAAAAAAAAACATGTAGAAATACACATATAATTACATGTAACCGTGTAAAACTAGCTTAACAATCTATTTTTTATAACATTTATACTTAAGGTCCTTGTTTGTAAATTTCCTGTTTACAATCAAGGAATGAAAGCAGCTTTTAATATAAAATAGATTGGCAACGTGTATTCCTATGACTGACAAGCCGAAAATTCAAAAAAATGTCCATGCTCACCCTAGGGGACCTAGGGACCATTTCTTTTACCCGCCCAAAAATGCTTTAAGGGGGCAAAAACACCCTTTGAAATTTCTGCGATTTTCTGTGAATAACTCGGCAACCAATAGAGATAAAAATTATAATTATACGAGTATAGCAAAATATTTATCTTTTAGTACACCTAACACATACAGATTATTTTTTTACTATGTGCCGATCGTATAAAATATAAGTTAAGAAAATATATGACGAAATTACGCGACTTGACTTGGCTGTTTCACGAAAGTTAGAAGGAGATAGCTTGTATTAGAATTAGTATTAAAAGTATTAAAAAGATAGATATTTTGCCATATAATTTTACTTTTTATCTCTATTGGTTGCCAAGTTATTCACAGAATGCAAAAAATCGCAGAAATTTCAAAAAGTGTTTTTGCCCCCTTAGAGCGTTTTTGGGCAAGTAAAAAAAATGGTTCCGTGTTCACCTCAAGGTGAACTACTAACCCACAAAGTTTCAAATATTTTTTTGAAATTTCGAGTAAACAAAACATTTCACATAGTTTCATTTCAATAGGTATTGGCGGTTTACTGTTTAGAAGGCGAGTTATTGATAATAAGGTGCTAGCAAAAACAAATCTTATAAATGAAAAAGTAAAAAGAAAATGATTATAAAAATTTTACAGAATTAGAAAAGTTCTTGCTCCATCTTACTCGTACACACAGTTTGACGACTTGTCTAGCTTATCATTGTCATTGACGTTGTAATTTTATTTTAAAAATCTAAATGGAACCTTGGGTTACCCGCAACTTACAAGTCAGAAAAAGTTCTTTTTATGGCCATATACACCACACCAAATACTTAAGCTGAGTTTAAATTTATTATGACGTTTATAATATGACATTTGACGTTTCACAACATTGTGTAAGGCCCAGTTGTTCAATTCCAGTTTAACTTTTTAACCCAAAGCTTAAACCCTTAACAATTATTGTTGAAGTAATCGTTGTTATGGAATATCACGTTTTTATTTACATTACTTACTGCAGTTGTAAAGTAAGTGTGTCATTTTTACATTTAACCTTATTATGACACAAATATTTCTTAATTGCTTTTAAATTTCTTTCTAACATGTGGGTGCAATCTTTCTACCTATTAATTAGAATATTCTGTCTATAGGCAGAAAAAATTTCGCCGCAGTTTTCAAACTTTATTTTATAACGTAAGCGATTCGCAATCTTATGTTGCTGGACATTATAAAATGAGGCCTTTTTGTTAATTCCCTTTTTCAAGACCTACTACAGGCATAAGTTCTGGTTTTACAGAGAAAAGAATCATGCAACCTGCAAAATTTTGTTGGCAAAACGTATGCAAAAATACCGCAGCTTAGCAACGTACATAATAACACAAATTACGCGCAGCAACTTAATTTCCGCACAATAGCAATTTTCAATCTGATATCAAAACTGTAACGTGCAGTTTCGAAAACGGCCGCTATTTTAAAAACTCGACCCAATAATAACACAAGTCGAGCCGGCAAGAGCCTGCAATTTTGAATTTACCGTCGCCACAAAAATTGATATTAATGTAATCAACGTTCAGAACGCCTCGGGTTACGATTCCCCATCGTTATTTTATGCATATTCCGGGGCTGTTATCAAATAAAAAGGAATTACAAGAAAAAAACGGACGAGGCCTGAAATTCGCTTTCGCGCCGACTTGAAATTTAAAACCGTTATTGCCAGCTTCCCTACACAGATGGCGCAGTTGCCGTTAGATACATGAGCTGGTGTTCGGTTCGTCTCTACAATTAACGCTTATTAAAAAAATAAATTTTAATAACATATTACATGCACAGACCCGCGTTACAGGTCGTATTTAATTACGTAAAGCGTAACAAATCTTTCTGAGAATTGTAATTCTTGAATTATTAATTGCAACACTAGCGGCTCTGGCCTAACCTAAAATAGCAATATGTTCTATTTCTTCGCTTTTACTTTTCAGCGTGGCGTAATGCGCGTTCACGGCTGCTTTTAATTAAAACGTACGTAATTTCATGTACTTACGTTCCAAGGATTTTAAGCTCTTCAAGCGAACGAACGAATTTATAATGTAGTTTATAACCGAGCACATTTATTGATGCTATTTTGACACTGACAGTGTCAAGTTAGAAATCTAGTTTTTGGTTTGTATCCTCACTAATTTTTTAATTACTCAGGTACTAATAAAAAAGTATAATTTGATGAAGTCTTATTAAGCCATTATTGGAACTAAATTTTTCGTCATAAAGAAAAGGCTGTGTTTTTCTTTTTTTGTTCAAATTTGTATTCACAGATATGCACCACATCTACCCATTAGAATTAGCTACCTGTGTTTCCATCTTTTCTTAGGAACACGCAGGAAGATTAATCTAAAGCACAAAATCAAAATAAAATAATTAATTAAACCAGAAAAAAATATTAAGACTTAATTTTTGTGTGATGATATACAGGTGTTCATAAAAGTTCAAACATGTTGGAGAACTTGGACAGCTTTTTACATGAATTTACTAAAATTAATTTCCTGTTTCTCACTACAGTAGGTACACTTTTTTATAATAAACTTTAAACTATATTAGAAGAAACCGTAAGTACTTAATAAAAATTACCAGAGAAAAAATATTTGAATAGCAAAAATTGCTTAAAAATTAAATTGCATACAAGATTTATAGGTAATGAAATTTTCGCAAAAATTGGATTGATTTAATTTTATAGAGTTTAAGAAATAGATAAAAACTAACAAACTGTTCCAAATATGTTATCAAAAGATGTCTTAAGGTCGTCTTGCATTACATAATTGTACAGTTTTTGAAACAATCTAAATTGTGCAGTTTCAAACAGCAAATTGCTTGTTTTAAAAATTGTGTGAACCTACTCTATTTTTCACACAATTTTGTCTCAATTTGTAACAACGTTGCTTGCTGTTTTTTTTAGCCTAGATCGTTTCAAAAATAGTATAATTTTTAGGTTACTTTACATTGTATTTCAATGTTTAAATTATTTTTGAAAATTATGTTTAAAACTCATTTAATACAATATAAATATTATTGCGATTTTTAATGCATTTTTCAAATTAACAGTGCCACGGTATTGTCATATCATGAAAGACTCAAAATTCATAAATTTTAACTAATTAATAATGTCCTGATTAAGAACTGATTAAAGTAGCAAAGTAGATATCGTCTATGAACAAGCAAATTTATAATTTTCTTCTTCTTCATATCTGTTATTTATTAATATTAAGAAAACACAGTTTTCTTAATCGATATGTATACGCGACCCTTTTATGGATACCTCTACCTGTATATGGAAAAGTTTGAAGTTAGTAGAATGCTTTGACTTTAAATTTGATTTTTATTTATTCTTGAATTTTCGCTTCCTTGAAATATTTATTACGTTAACTTTATCCTCTTTAATTTATTTTTATAAACTGGAAATCACTTCTGAATACGAAATATTAAAAAAAAAATTGTATATTTTTATGTTTTCTTCGAAAAATTACTTACATTTTATTCTAAGAAAGACACCATTCACCTTTTAATATTAAAAAAAAAAACATAAAAACGTAGAGTATTGATTCTCCTATAGTTAAAATTTGAACTTAAAATATTTTACGAGTAACAGGAAATTTATTTTATTTAATCAAATTGAAGTTTAACAAAAGGTACGAAATACAGTTTCTCTTTACATGAAGACACCTATAAATAACTGTTTCATTAATAAAACAATTAGTATAAAACTTTTTCCGGTTATAGAGACCACGAAGATGAATCCTTTTGTGGGAATGAGATTTGTTTAGAATACAAATCTAGCCAAGTATGATTGAAATAAAAACTAGCGTTTCATGCATTTGTGCAATAGGGGCCACAGTAAGAGCACATAGAAAAACTCAGGAAGGCGAGTACAAGCTCAAGAAGGCTGAATACATGGTTGCCAAGAAAGCCCTTACTAAGAAAATATTCAAAGCTAAAGTTACGTGAAAATAAAGTTTGGCATGAGGGATACCATATTGCAATGAAGAGAATAAGAATACCGCCGAAACCTATAACATTGGAGAACAAGGCGCGCAGTCGTAAGGCAATTATTTCACAATGCCAAGGAGATCATTTAGTCGAGACGAACGAAATCGAGGTGGTCCCGTTTACAAAGAAGGAATTACAACTCGCCTCTGAAAAAATGAAAGAAAGGAAGGTACCAGGGCCAGACTGCATACCTGCGGAGGTAATAAAGTTAGCAGTGGTGACTATGTCCTTGACGTTATAGACCTTTAGCTAAGATTTATACCCGAATATATGGAAAATCGCAAAGCTAGTTCTCATCGAGAAACCTTGAAGAGGGGAAGGGGAACAAACCAAGTACAGCCCGATAGCTATGTCTAGTCGACGTGGTCAGGAAACTCCTCGAACGTATCATCGTTATAAGAATGAAAGAAGAAATGGCAGCTGGCAACCGGGATCTGGCGGACAATCAGTATGGTTTTAGGGAAGGCCATCGTACCGCCTAAGCAATCAACAAAAGCTGCAATCTTGCACGGGCAGAAATGAACGAAACCCTAAAAACAATGCGGTTATGCGTGCTGATAACGCTAGACGTGACAAATCCATTTAATAGCGCAAACTGGAACTTGACTAAGGCCAAGCTTGCAAGAAGAGACATTTCAAAACCCCTTAGAAAGATTGTAGGCACTTATTTGAAAGACAAATATTTGGAGATACAGGAAGGAGTGTTGTAAGCGAGTTGAGTACTGGGCCAGTTCTTTGGAATATTCTGTATGATTGCATTCTGATGAAGCCCATGCCAGAAGAAATTGAGAAGATCGTCTTTGCGGATGATCTTGCTATTGTAATAACTGCAAAGAATTAAGGTGACTTAGAATCTGCACTGAATGAATCCCCAGACAGTGTATACGAATGGATGGCCACAAACAAACTTCAGCTCGATCCGGAAAAAAACGGAGCAGTAAAGCTTCCGGGAAAAAAGAAATATAGAGAAATACGAGTGAATCTGTTGGGACTGTCAATAATCTCGGTAAAATCATGTAGATACCTAGATGTAATCCTAGATAAAAGACTTACCTTTGGCGAGCACGCAACCTTTGAAGGAACCAAAGCACAAAAGACGGCAGCGAGTAATGGCCATCAGAATCTAAAGGGGGTACCTCATAATCTCCACTGAGGTTTTATTGGTACTAGCAAGGATGATACCACTTGATCTGTTATCACAAGCAGCAATCCTGAAGAAATGGCAAGAGAGATGGGAAACAACCTTCAATGTAGGATGGACGTGGTACGAAAGAAAACATGGTCATTGAAGAAAGAGGTTTAACTGGTAGGCATCTTGGACACCTCCCCAGATTAATCCAGCACTCTCTCGGCATTGATTCAGCAGACTTTGCCTTTCGAAGATTCCCTATCCTCAATAATAAAAAAAAGGTGTCTTCGTGTAAAGTAAAACGTAGGTACTGTAGAATTAACTTTGTACTTTGCAAAAGTATATGTGAGTTTGAAGTATTTATATTGTTAAACGTGTTTTTATTAAGAAATGTACCTACCATAAATTTACTTTTTTATTATTTTTCAGAAGTAAATACAAATATTAAATAAATCCTGATAATACATCGAACAGTATTAAATAAATTTTTATTTTAACCTCTGACGCAATTTTACTGAAGCAATAGTGCATTTTGTAACAAATTCGTCGGCGTTTAACGAATTCATTTCTTTCAAGCTTCTTCCTGTCAGTCGGCGAGTAATTCAATACTTTTATTCATTGTTACTTTCCTGGGTCGTTCGATAAAGAATAAGAAAAGGTTCTCGATGGCCGGATGTGGAAAGAACTTTTGTAACATGTGGACCTTATAGGAAATAAAGAAATTTTACAGTTGCGGTTTTGTGCTGCATGTAAATCGACGACTTTGATGTCTCTCTTTCGGCATGCTTTGATGATGGGACGTCATGCCAAAAATTTAAGGTTTTAGAAGTTGTTACTCAATAAAATACAAAACATTTTTGTGCAAGTTTCATTGAATAACCAAACTTTCATTGAATACTATGGTCTTTAACAATTAAGTTGCAAGTTTTTACTTTTGATTCTCAAACAATCATTTTTTATTTTGAAATTTAATAATTCGAGTCTTACACTACCCCATTTCTTGTACATAATAAATTATATCAAAACTTAAATTGATTCAGAGACTCTCTGAGAAAGAAGAACGTGTTCTATCTCCAAACCATACCTGAAGACAAGAAATTTCTTGTTCCGAATATTTTTTTTACAGAAACTGAAAGAAATTTTGTACCAGAAATAGAATAGTCTAAAGCAGCCTTTAGTTAGTTTTTAATGTAAAAATAAGTAACAACATTAAATTTGTATTATGCAAGTAATTAAGTCTTATTTTTTTAACAGGTGTTGTTAATACAATTATACATTTCGAAGTTAAAAATTGTGATAATTATACAGGATGTTGAGTTCACACAAAAATCTGAATGAGTCGCTTCATGGGGTGCAACTTCGGGGGGGTTGTTTGGCGCAAACAAGGGCGCGTGGACGCCTCCGATGGCGATCAAACGAGTAGGTCGGACATATCGCAACATTGTTAATTCATAATGCATTTACGGACATAAAATAATACGCATAACCCTGGGCTTTGTGAGCTGGCCATGTGTTATAATGGAGGTGTAGCTCTGACGTCCTCTTCGTCGGTCGCGATCCGCCCTCCACCAGGGCCCCAACAGCTGCCGACACGGGCCAAATTGTCACAGTCAGCCTCACGAAGGCGGATACTCTTCCCGGCCCTAATTTGTTACGAATGCATAAAAGACTATTATTGTCCGAGAAAAAAGTTTCGTTCTAAATTGTGAGCAGAACTTTAACAATTTTGTTTAACGTTGATGTAATAATGTTGATCTGAATATAGTTGTAAACAATATTCTACAATACAATTTTTAATTACGATTTTGCATAACTAGAATACATTATTATTGATTTTTTTAAAATTGAATTTAATTTCTTAAAAAAATTGATTAATATTGTCACGATTTATTGTCATCAGTGTTTATGGAATCTTGTAATTCACAAATGTTTACTTATTTGATAAAATACTTCTTTTTCTTCAATTTAAAGAACACAGAGTCGTGTTAAAATTAAAAAAATATATATTTACCTCAGCAGCACCTGTTTATCTAAAGTAAACGATGGAAGTGTCAGAGATAATCTTCCGAGGACATCGTTCCTGATTTTTATCCCCGTTTGGCACACCTTTTTATTAGCTGTTTAACTGCCCATAGTTGTTTTTGCCGGCCGAATGAGTGACATATGTCATCGAAACTGTCCGACGCAATAGGAGGTCCAGATCATTGTCTGGTCGGACATTTGACCCAAAAAGAAATTCTCAAAGGCGCCAAAGCGGCACTCTTCTGCTCTCCGTATGACGACGGCTCCTTTGAGGAAACAATTTCGTGAATTGTAAAGCAAGAGCAGGCCAATTTTAAAATAAAATAGGAAAAACCTCAATTTCTATGCTTTTTTTAAGTTAATTTAAAATATAATAATTAAAGTGATGAATTCTCCTATTAATTTAGTATTATGCAGTTCATTAAAGTTTAACTTACCTGGGATTAATTTCAGGATTTATTGTAAAAGCAAATTTATTTGAGAGCCAACGTTAAAATCGGTGGGAATAATTAAATTTGCCATGTATGTATTCATATGGTATTAGATTTATTGTGATCGTGTAAGCATATGGTAATTACTATATAAATTAAACGTAATATCGCATAAATAAAGCACACCTTCACATTACCTGTAATTATACAGCGACGTAGCTCTTAGCCATTAAATTAACTTAATTAAAAACATTTTTATAATTAGCCATTATCAACGGACAATACTCGCTTCTCTTTTAATTAAATCCGATAGCGTTCTCGTTCGAACTATATACGAGTATCTTATTAAGATGAGCACACAAAAATGTTACCTACTATTATTCAACGCTCAAATTAATATATTAAAAGTTTTTTTTTATTGCCTGGCTATGAAACAATTTAATACGTGATATAATTACCAGATGGTATTAAAATAATTTTCTTTAATATGGGAAGTTTTGTTTGCTTGTTTTCTTATTATTAGCAGTGCACAGCATTAATTAAATAATTAGAATCAGTGAGTCTGATAAATTATAATGACTCTCAGTTTTTCTAAGGAATTTTCTTTTTGAATTATAGTATTCTTACATTATTTATGTTTGTTTCATTTTAACAATTAATATTGCGGTTTACATCAAGCTCTCATTCTGTTTGTTTTTTTATAGGTATGTAGGGATTTCAGGCATGCTTTAGGAGGATGGTTCAGATTACAGTATATAAATATGTGTCCAGGTCAAAAATTTTTCCTGGGTATATTAGAAATATCAGCATTTATTAATAAAATTCATAACATATAAGTACATTTTTTGAAAGTTTTCGTATTGAAAAAGAATGTAAAAATGACGTCATTCATCACCTCTCTTAAAGTTGTTTGAGAACGAGCTCAAAAAACCCATTCCATTCCGTGCTTTTAATTAAAAATAATTTAATTGTTTACAGTTACCTACCTAGCACATTAAATCAACAAATGGGCTAGAGTAATTTATTACACATCAACACTTAGAATATCCTGTCCTGTATTCTTATGTAAAGGCCGATTTAGACTACCCTATTTCATGTACAAGATTCGATACAATTTGGAACAATAAATTTTTGAGCTGCAGTTACGGTTTGGAGATAGAACACGTTCTAATTTTCTAGTTAGTTTTTGATTCAATTTAAATGTTGAACAATTTATTGAATAAATTAAATTGTTTCAGAAATTGAACTAAATCTTGTACAAGAACTAGGCCCTTTAGACCCACACTTGCGTTCTAAAATAAAATTGTTCAAATTTTGTACTTACTTCTAATTACATCTGTTCGTTAAAAAAAAGACACACACATTTTAAATATTTTCCAAATGTTTGCCAATATAATACTGCCTACTATATCAAGTATAAAACATTGTTTTCTGTCAATTATTTCTTTTAAGCAAAATCAATCTGTGAAAATGATTAGAAGTCAATACTCTTAATTTTAATGAAATATTGAAGCCTGAAGAAGTCATCAAAGCTGTTGCATTACATGAGGATGGACGAAGCACAAACATTAAAGCAAAACAATAAATATGGCTCCAAATTACTCTTTCTGACTCTACAAATCGGTATAAACAAACTAGATTCTATACCAGAAGCGCTGGATCAGGGTTGCGTTCATAAAATATATCTTCGAATGCACCTTGGGCATGTAATCGTAATTCTCTTAATCATGATTATTTGCTTATTTTGCGTCTCGCTTACCTGTTTCAAGAAGTCTTGTGTTTATATTATTACCATGACAACGGGCGCACTTTTTACGCCATACATTTAAGTAGGGTGTAGAAAATGTGTTTGTTGCTATGGAAACTACGCCTGATTTAGTTCTTTATGATTCATAGATGAGAAACAAAATACATAAATTCATTTATACGAGAAAGATTGCAATATTAGCCAAGAGTAACTCTAGAGTGTCTTTTGTGAACACAGCCCATTTCGAAGACGACCAATAAACAAAGAGACTTAATAGTAACGATAATAATAGTAATAATATCCTTTATTGCCCAATAGGTGACCCCAATTACAGGACAATTTTAACAGGTAAAGTGAGAGTATGTTTGCATTTCGGCACGCAGTTGTGACAGGAGCTCGCAATAGTATGTTGGTACGTGCAGTTGGCAGACGAAACATTGCAGAATGCCTTGTAGGAAACTCTTGGTACATGGAATGGAATCCTAGAAAGTAAGTATGGAGCATCAATTTTGTTGGTTAACAAGTATTTCAAAAATTGGACACTACTCATCTCGCGTCGATTCTTAAGGGAATCTATGTTGTGCCGTTGAAGGAGTAAGTCTTGATCAAGTCCTCTCGTGGGATAAGCACCATCCTCACGGAAGAAAAGATATTTTAAAAATCGTCTGTGTATGCGATCCAATGGCAGGTGGTGAATGAGGTAAAACGGGTACGAAATTACGGCCGCACACTCAAGACAAGGTAAAACATGGGCAAAATAGAGAGCTTTGATAGTGTCAGTGTTCAAGAAATTTCTTGATTCCCTCATGATGAAACCCAACGTTTTAGCTGCCTTAGTGACGATGATTTCTATATGTAGAGAAAAGTTCTTCGCACTATCAAAATTAACGCCCACATTGCTACTATTTTTAAGGGATATACCGTCTATCACATACATAGGATGTGGCAGAGTGCGCTGCCTTGAGTAAGAGACAACACAACACTTGTCGATATTTAATTGGAGCTTATTGTGCTCACACCATGTAGCCACACGACTCAGATCTCTCTGTAACTCATCGACATCTTCATCCCATGTAATAGCATTGTAAATTTTAAGCTCATCAGCATACGCCAAAGCCGAACAGGATAAGGAGGAAAGTAAATCATTTATGAACAAAATAAACAGCAATGGCTCGAGATTGGAACCCTGAGGTATTCCAGAGGTTGGGGTAAACTCAAATGAAGAAAAACCATTATAGAAGACGTATTGTTTTCTTTACATCAGATAGGATTGCAGGAGATTCAACAAGGAGGGTGCCACATCGAAGAAATCAAGCTTGTGCAGCAGTAGGCTATGATGGACTGTATAGATTACGTCCACTTGACCACGATTGTCTAATATTTCGCATAAGTGTTGTGTCAACGATGCTAGGTTAGTTACAGTAGATCTCTTTGGCATAATGCCATGCTGATGCAATGAAATGAAGGGAAGTGTGCGGCGGAGAATGCAATCATATATTACTCGTTCAGATACCTTGGAAAAGCAACAAAGTATCGCGATTGGTCGATATAATTGATGAGGAGGTGATTATTACCTTTAAGAACTTAGGACTCCGTTTGGCAACCACCATTCATTTAATGCTCGCACAGTGCTGGAACACTGGAACAATTAACGCTGAAGGGTATACATCGGACTGTCTTGAAGATCATGTTATCCCTTACGTTCAATTTATTGACAATTGTTTCATGTTAAAGCATGATAACTAGAGGCCTCACGTAGTAATTAGACAAAAGCTGTCTTTCTCAGTCCTAGTTTAACTTTAAGTTCCTGTTTATTCTCATTATAAATTATAAAATCAATTGTTCCTATGGAAATAAACAAGAGTTTAATGTTAAACTAGGATTGAGAAACCCAGCCTAAGGAAGTATTGTTACATTAGACTGGCCCACTCGTAATGAAACAGAGTTTGGGACATTCTACATCATTGTCTCCGGCAGTCCCAGAATCTCTCCTGGAGCTCCGGAAAGTACCGGAAGTAGAGTATACGTAAATTAGTAAAGAAGCAATTGCAAACTGGTGCGAAGCATGCCATGTCGAATGAGAGAGATGATATGAGCTCGTGGTGGCAAACTTAGATGTAATATTTTTTTAAATTTTGAAATATTTGAATTCAAGTTAACTTTGTTCATTTCAAATTCAAAAAACACAGTATATGGTTTTTCTCTTGACGAGCAGGGTATATTCCTTCGTCTGGAATAATTCCAAACCGACGACGAATCTTTGAGAACCACCATGAAGCTACTAGATGGAGCAGCTATTATAAACAGGTAATTTTGCTTTGTTGATGGCTGATGGCCTAACACAGAAAAAATCGGAGAGTTTCAGTTTACATGTTCCCCGTGAAAGTAAGACTGAATATTAAATGATATTTGAAAAGAAACTGCTTAAGTATTTCAAGTCGTTTGTTTTTGTGTTTGGGACGAATTAGACAGTTGGTATTATTATCTATTATTTGCTATTCGAATTTGTTGTTCGAATAGGGAACGAAACACAAAAAAAAGTATGCGTGTTGAAGTTTTCATCTCGTGATAGCGATCGTGCAAAAGAAAAATTATTCTTAATGCAGAAATTACGCAAATAATTGATAATAATCCAACGGCATGATTTTATGTTTCAAGATTTGTAATTACAGAGACTCGTTGGCGCCAGGGCAGCGAATTAAAATTTCAGCATTTATAAATTCATTCAAATCTGTTCTAAAATCTTTCGCGTGATATCCCTAATGACGTGTAATTACGTATCAAAAATGCACTTTTCGAATAAAACGTTCGAAACAAAACTCTCGTTACGGGAACGCTCTTTCCCATATTAATACCGTTTATTGCCAAATCTAATTGCCCTGATTATAGCCCGATATCGGGCAGATAATTGCTAAAATAAAAACTGAAATATCTTCCTTGGCAACTGATTATTGGACATAATGTCTCCACCTTGCCATTTAATTTAATACCAGCCGAGTTAAGCACGAATACTTTTTGATGGAATTTAGACACGATAACCAAAATTATATGCCTTGCTTAATACCTAAATATATAATATCAAATGGGGTTGCTTTTTATTGTTTGTTTGCCATTCGTTCTAAATGTGGTTCATCATTAAAATAATTATTTTCTTTAAATCGTTTATAAATATACATCTTCCAACACAAATGTCAGTAAGTAGCCAATGAAGAGGAAAATCTAAATTTGAATGTGTTTGGAACATGGATAGATTTATATAATTTATACAATTTTATATTTTTATTTATATAATTTTAAATACTCGAATACTTCAACTGTTAATTCAGAGATTAGAATAAATGATCGGGGGTATGTTAATGGTTTCTAAATTGTTTATAAGCTTTGAGAGTATCAAAGAATAGTTGACTATACTACTTATGTTTATTTCTATACGAGATCTTTTTAAATAGTAAGGGAAACATGTTCCACCATTAACTATATAGTTATTTAACTTAATATGTACTTTTTCTTTTCAACTGGTTTTGAAAGTACAAGTACAGATCATTTTTTTATTATAAGCCGATCGTATAAATCTGAGCTAAAAAAATATGTATACGACGAAATGACGTGACTTGACAAAAGCCACAAAGCTGTTTCACGAAAGTTACAAGGTGATAGCTACATAACAGTTCTTTGACTTATCAATCGATTATAACAAAAAAATGAACTGTAGTTTAAGTTATTATATCGTAAAAAGCAGATAAAAATTATAAGACGTACGTGTCATACAAAGTCAGTCTATACAGTTAAACTTCTATACAGTTAAAATCATCACAGGTGAATAATTGTCCAATTTTTTTAAGGGAACAGAATTTACAACAGACAAAATGTCTCTCAGACATCTTATTGTTTCTATAACATTCCTACATCTAGAATCACAAGCGGAACAGATTATTATTATTTATTGAAATTGTTGTTACGACGGAATTATCATTTTCCACATTTTCAACAAATTTTAAAAGAGGATTAAGGGTGGCGAGCACCAAATCAGTTGAATATACTATACTAGTAATGCACACTTCTGTAGTTACTACTATAGAAGTATAATACTACAGAAGTTTTGTACTTCTGGAGTTTTACAATAACGCCACTACTAGTGAGTAGGAGTATTTATTTGCATTATTTCCTCTACTTAAGTAAAATACTCTACTTTGGTGTACACTACCGTACATTAACTCTAAAGAGAAATTTAAAATACTCCTGAAATAAAAAACTACGGAACTGTGACATAATGCATTAGTGTTAAATGTGATTGAAGTCGCTGATTTTCCACCCTTTTAGTAATACACTATGTAAGTAATACACTTTGAGTTTCTCTTGGTTGGTACTCGTCATCCTTAGGGTCTTAATCTTTGAGATACTTCGTATCTGAGTTAGTTGCCGGTTTGTAATAAACACATCACCTTCCATTAGGGTCAATATGCTTACGTAAACTTCGGGACCACCCTGGTTTTAATACAAGTTTGATAGGAACAAAGTGAACATTTTTTAACTAGACCTGGGAACTCTGGATTGTTTTATTACTTAGCGGCATCGAGTTCACAAACACAGTATATTTTGGTAAATAGTTTTGGAATATTTGTTCAAATTTTCGTCAATTTTCTCTGTTACTTCATTAACCTCTTCACACAATTTGGAAGAGATCAGTTTGGGAAGAGATACATTTTCGTTGTCTAACTGGTATAATAAGCCCCTGGATACAACTATCCATTAAAAATTTGGATGTGGATCCAAATTGAACCTGGATTTCTTGAAAAACGTGTGGATTTTCTGAAGACTATATCCGATACATATTCAACTCGTATTTCATAATTAGGGACTGGCAGTATTTTCATCTGGATGGATGTATAGTAATAGTATTTTTCTTACCGTTTTGTGAGCTGCACTTCATGATAAATCTACAGTTATTTAATAATTCAATTAAATTTCCATATAACGGTTACGATTACCTGTTTGTTTTGCAAGTTGACGTAATGGTTCCTTTGGACTACGTTCTATAGGGGTGTGTAGATCTGCAGTCGCATCTTCAATAAATACAGAACTACGTCCACTTGACTTTCACTTGGTACCACTGCCTGTTTCATGAAAACCGTTTACAGTCCTGTTCATAGGTCTAATTAAAGTTTCTTCACTAATTTCCATGTCGCGGAACCGACCTTCTACCTTGTCTTGTTGAAAAGAATTTTACAGGGGTTGTTGACTGTAAACTATTAATATAAGAGGGGAGTATAGATTTGATCTGGACTTTTTAAATTTCTGATTGATAACAATGAACAATATCCAAATGTACATCATAATAATCAAGACACTTATACAGTTGATAAATACCAAAGACTTTGTTTTGTTTCCATAAATATTGACAATTGTATCAAACAGGTTTGTCGGTGATGTACCTAGTTCTGTTGCACCGCGAATTATCATTAAACTTCTATGTACTGAGGTTGAGAAACCTGAAACGAATTATTACCGTTGAAAGCAAACAGGGTGGGTATGAAAAGGCGTCACTCAAATTCCTTGCCGCCAAAGAAATTCAAAACTGTACCGTCAGCAAGCAACGTGATGGTTACGGTATTTTGGAATATTCACGATCCAATTTTAACAGATTTCTTAATTGACCAAAAGAGTTCTCTTAGCAGAAATTTGGGACGCAAGAAATTAATGTCGAATGAGGAATTAATAGAACGGGTGCACAATTGGCTTTGTAGACAACCAAAAGAATTTTTCTCTGTCGGTATTTGCAAGTTGCCTGATCGTTGGGATAAGTTTTTATTAAAGAAAGGAGATTATTTCGAAAAATAAAATTTGTTTCATTAACTTTGTGTTGTTATGTTATCGTCGTATAAGAAAATCCAAGTCAAATCTATACTCTCCTCGTAATTCAGTAACAATAAAAAGTGTTTTATTGCAATCCGACAGTCTTTCACGTAAACAACGAAGAATATAAAAAATTTAATTGATGAAAAGTGAATATTTATTTAAGATCTGTTGTTGATTATGTCTTTTAGAGTACCCTTAGAATGTTAAGTTATACAAACTTTAACTTTAACGCACATGTGTATTCCAGTATCGTGTTCTGTTCACCACAATTTCCTGCCAGTTTTGAGCAAAATTTATTGCGCTCGGCGAGCATTTCATGCTCGTAATAAGATAAAATCTCTAATTATGGCGTTGCATCTACGCCCAATTTAAATATTACCAATAAGAAGGGGTTCGCAATCATTTAATACATTTTATGGATTCGTGCAGAGCGTTTACATGTATTATAGTGGTTTAACAATTTCCATATAAGATGATGATGGTGGACGCCGCCATGTTGGTAATCTGCACTGCTGCTGGCGATTTGATTATAGTGATAAAGGTGCAGACGTTTTCTTGATTTGCTACCTCAGGCTGTCTGCATTGCTATGACAATATACCTATATTAACTGACGATTCAGATTGTTTGCAAACTACACCTTGCTTATTTTATACCAAATTACTATTTCTTGCCGGCTTCGATGTATGAAATTATACTTTCCTTCCATGGAGCTTAGTTGCAGCAGATTTTTGAATTCATCGAATTTATTATGGAATAAATTATTATTAACATTCCACGAAAGTTTTCGTTCATAGAAAGACACAAAATTTAAATGAATTATATTGTAAGGGTTAAGGCTCTTATTGAATCGAGAAGCTTAGTAACTATAATAAGCGAAATAAAAGTTGAAAAACTTCTTCCCACAGTCGCTGATTTATACGGCGTAAACAAAAGAAAGATGAACTTTCCGAGAGGTCAATGAATAAAATATGAAATGCTTATGTGGGATGACATATGCGACGTTCTGACCTCAGCGGGAACGTGGCGAACAAATAAAAGGAAGCAAAGAGGAGGGTCAGCAACGACAAATCGGAAAATAACCGCCATCATAAATAAAATATACATAAATAAGTTTTCCTTCGTGTACGTTGTGAACGAAGCAAGTTTCCTATACAACTGAATATTATACTTGACTTCTGAGTGGATGATTTATATCGTTATATATTTTGCAATAAACATACTTGGAAGAAAGTTATGAAATATATCTTCATATGGAGATAATTTATTTAAAAGTAACACGCAATCATTTTATTATTCGGGTACATTTTAATGACTGAAAGAACATATGCTAACTAAATTACCAAGACAAATGTTAAGAAGGAAATGGAAATTGTTTGGAAAAAGACAAAAACTTTTCATATTTTCTCCATATTATTTTTCTTTCATACATAGGTATAGGCTACAAATTTTTCTAGACTGACATGCTTTGGTAAGATTAGTTTTAAACTTACGTCAATATGGTGTTACCCTGTGCGTAAGGTGGTAATAAGTTCGTATTCAAGTAAAAGTCGTCGTCTTGATTTAAGTTAATATTTTCACCCATGATCGACTCTTTATTTCCTCCATATAGCCCAAGTAAGTAGTTTACATAAGTACTACATTTAGTACCGATGAAATTAGTACTCCCTTTACTTTCAGTAAAATAAATACTGCTTATGACATGGAAGTTATTCTGAAAAAAGTAGAATCGTACCCATATAGCTAACGAGTTGTATACTCGTTCTTAAAAGTATCCAAATAAAAAGCAATAAAATCGTTCGAATTTAACCTTTGTGGTAAACGTCCACAGGCGATCACGCCAGCCATTCGGATAGTTTTGAGCACGAGTATACTTTACCACCATTTGGCCAAAAGTCTCTGTGTCCAATTGATTTGGAAGTTCCTAGTACGTTTGCATTCGTGTGTATTACACCAACTTGTTTTGCATCGTTTTTACTAAGAAGATAGCTACTATTGATTAAATGGAACTTTGGGTTTGCTGGATCCAATCCACTAATACGACCGAATTTAATATATATTCTATCAAATTGAAAATAATGATGAACGAACAAAAATTAGTAACGGGTATTGCCACTTCGGGTCCGAATGACAGCCTGGATACGTTGTGGCATCCCTTCTATCAAATGTTCAATGGAATTTTGCTCCCATTCTAGTATCAGGCCATTTGACAACTCTTTCGGCGTCTCTGGAGCAGGCACATGAGCGCTAATTCGACGTCCCAGCATGTCCCAAACGTGCTCCAGTGGATTAAGATCAGGGCTCCTTGCTGGCTAGTCCATCCTTTGAATGCAGACTATATTCAGATATTCCGACACAATCCTAGCGCGGTGCGGTCGTGCATTATCATCCATTAAAATGAAATCATTTCCAATAAACGGTGCAAAAGGCAAAACATGTTCCTGTAAAATGTCTCTTATGTACCTATCGCTATTCATTGAACCCCCTTGCACCACTACCAAGTCTGTATGAGCTTCGGCAGACATCCCACCCCATACCATCACAGATCCACCATTATAACTTAGTCGTGGCACTTTGTTACACTGAGCGTATCGCTCTCCAGCTCTTCTCCATACTCTCTGTCGACCATCAGGCGATCTGAGACAGAACCAAGAGAATCTGGTTCTAGTTCTGGAAATGTCATCCAGCGTGAGCTCGTGCAAACTGAAGTCGCTCTACTCTATGGTGTCGGTGAAGTTCTGGGGTGGAACTCTGTAACTAATAGCAATCCCTATTTGACGCTAAATCCATTCTAAAGATTAGAGTTAGCGGAAAATAGCAACTGATATAAGATACAGAGTTCCACTCCTGGACCATTAGCAGGTCTTCGAGCAAGCAAGCCAACATCTTTTAAACGTCTTATGACAGATACGCAGATACTCTGACTCCCCGAACTTCTTCAAATCTGTTTTTGGCTTCAATTGATGTCATTCTCCTATTCTGGAGAATACTCAAAGTCAAAAATCGATCATCTTGAGCAGATGTCGACTTCGTAAAACCTGGAGTAAAATTGGGTCTCGTTGTATCGTCTATTAGATCCTGTGGATGTTGGCTTGTGACACTCCAAGACGATTTACTACATAACGCTGACTTCGCCCATGTTGCACAAGAGCCACAGCTCGTGCGACATCAGTTAGTGGAAGGTGCATAACAAGGTGCCGTTAAAAATTCAGAAACATCAAGTTTGACAGCTTAAAGCAATTGTCAATGCAAATAAAGTTAAAAATGATTTGATCAAGTTTTCCCAAAAAAATTTACAATGCCTTAGGGCAACTTTGCAAAAACAAAAATTAGAAAAAGTTACTTCAGATAACAGATTACAAGCCAAAAGGAAATCGTCAAAAAAAAATTCATGATAGGCAGAAAACAGACAATTATTGCAGTGATTCGCTTTTTGTGGAACTCAGTGTATATGCATACTTTAGATGTGGGTTCGAATCCCCTCCTGATGCATATGGGTTACATGTGAGATATAGAGCACTTAATCAGCTGGATTGTGTTCAGATTCACACCGGCTCCTTCGAACTGGGTTTTCTGCGTTTCCTCAGTTCGTAAGGTGAATACCCAACACGTCTCCCTGACAAGCTTTGAAAGCTTGGGGCAAGTATGGTGGTGAAAGAAAAATATACATTAAGGAAAAATCACTTACCACTTACCCATGTTACCACATATGTATGTGGGCCCCGAGAGAATATCCAACACAATGAAAACGATCCAGTGAAATATTGAAAATATTACGCAACTTTACAGTAAAATTGGCTAATCCTATTGCCATAAATTACGGATCATGGTCTGACCAGTCTATTGAATAAACAGTGAAGCCTTTTTCTATAATGGTCGTAATTAATCGCAGGTTTAGTACAATTAATGTTTACGTTGCTTAGATTTGCTTGCATTACATTAATAGGTTCGACTTGGATCAAATTATTGTACATACAACCAAATGCTTAGTGACTATGGGGATACATCATCGGATTCTGAAATATTTCATTGATTTATTCTACTTTATAAAATTATTATGAATTTATTGTATAAAATTAGAAAAAATACTTACGTGAGTAAGCAAAGATGCACAACAGGAGGAGATACTTACGGTAAAATATGTTCGCAGCAAACTGAATTTTGGCCTGGCATGTTCCAGTATTAATATAGAATGAATGAAAGGGAGGTAGAAAAAAATTGACAAGGAATAGTAATTAAATTCGATAAAATTAAAATGTTCGTACATGTTAGAATTTTAACTAAACACGCAGTGAAGTTGTAAAAAACTGTTAAGGATAAATATAAATAAAAACCAACAAAACAATTAGGAAGTGACCACTTTAATCTCAAATTAGTTATCAATACCAAAATTAATAATAAATATTTTTTCACGGAATGAAAAATGAAGCTGTTTTTCTCAATTTAGTTAATTGGACCGGAAAATTTTAAATCAAATAATTTTCTTTATTAACTTAGGAGTATTTCACAAGTTGTTTTTATTCCTATAGATCGAGGAAGAATTCCAAAGGACGGAATTAATTCGCCATGATTATTTCGTTATTATAACAAACTTGAACGAATAAAAAAATTATAATACACATATAATATGACATGCAACTCATGTTTATATATATAATAAATTTTCGTGCAAATTTATCGAAACGCATCACAGACTGCATGTTTTCAAACTAATGCTAGCAGAAACCTTGATGGTGATAACTGCGAATAAATCTGTTCGTGTTAAAAATTGGTTAGTAATTTAGTTTCTAAGCAATTTCAATAGCTATTTATTTATTGTTCGGAAATATAACAACGTTTCCTGTTTTTGACGTATTTAGTGGTAATGTAAAATCATATTTTCATCAGGCTACCAAAAAATTGCTAAAATTGAAATCAACCATCACTGGCAGTCAATTGGCAGTCTTCCTTCTTCTTTCCAATCAATTGATATTCCTCCTTCTTCTTTCCAATGATGGTTGATTCCAATTTTAAGAATTTTTTCACAATAGCAGTCTGACGAAGATGTAATATTGAAACCGGTAGCTGTATAAAAATTTAAAACAAATTATGAAGTACTTTTATTACCACGTTACAATTATCTTATATGTATAGGTACCTATTTATGGACAATTAAGAATATTTAATTGTTTATTTAACTACCGGTGGGATTTATCATTGTATACGAAAATTGGAAAAAATAGAATCAGAGATCAGTTTGCAATTTTTTTTTTATAATATGTGTTTTTCAGCCTATCCACTTGTGCATAAGCAAGTGAGCACCAATCGTATTAATTACGGTTCAGAGCAATATAACTCACGAGTTTGAGAAAAAGCAAATACTTTTTCTTTTTCTACTTCGAACACAGTTATTTTTGTTCAATAGGTAACGAATCCCAACAAAAATATTGCGTTTACTTGCCACGATTCGATGCAGGACGCAAATTAGTATGAACCAATGATTGTATCAAATTTATAAATGGCTGCCACCGACTGATTGAACTTTTCTACTTAAAAGTGCTTGCTTTATTAAAGACGCTCGTGATACGAAACCTTAATAGTAATAATCGAAATAACAGAATCAGAATCCAACGATGAATCGTCGGGTTATTCAGGGTTTAGTTGTATGGTCAATTGTAGCCTATTAATATGCTACAAACAAATTTAGCCGAAGAAATGATCGATTTCAACAAAATTGTGTATTTATAAAATAAATAATCATGTCAACCCTAAGTTAGCATCTTTACGTTATATCGGGTCTTCATTTAATCTTGTATCCCACGTGATCTATGACGTACGTAAACCAACCAGTTAACAGTTGGCTGTTACATCTTTGTTCTGGAAGTAAAGCATCTCTGCAAAAAGATTTCTTGCCACAAGAAATTTATAATTCATAAATGACATGACATGTTTTCGTGCCATCAAAATAATAATATGTACTAGCTAAAGTTGCAACGTGTAATCACAAAATTAGAGTGAAATTTGTAAATCCTGAGTGAACGATGAAATATTTACACAGAACTTTATATCTAAAGATAACTAAATCGCTTTTCAATTCACACGCGGATAAGAAATTTATAACGTATATTTATTTTATGTCAGTCAATAGTAATCAAAATTTTAACACATGCTTGTTATGTACTTCTTCATCTAGTAAATATATCAACATCTGCATGCACATACAGCAATTTACTCTGCCACTGAATTCCAAACATAATCAATAATTTAAATATGTTTACTATTTAGCACTGCAGATGCATTTCTTATGCGGAAAAATGCGGCGGGGCCTTTCATATTATGCGTATTCACACTAATTCAGAATTAATTTCAAGACTCTTTCCACCATATTTATGGAAATTTATTTTAATATGTATTTTCTTCCTTCGTAACTTCCGGCTGTTACGTATCAATTGGAAACAATTACGTATTCAATACGTCGAATTATGCAAGCAACCTTCCACGAGCTATAAATTAAATTGTTTTCCCCTTAAAGACGTGGCGCCATCATTTATGTCAATTATTCATTATTCCTTAAACAAACCTTTTTTCTTAATTAATATACTACGAGTTTATCAGTATCAGTTAATATGAATATTTTTTGTGACAACCGTATAACAAAATATAAAGTTCATTTTTTTACTTATATGCCGATCGATCGATAAGTTAAAGAACTTTCATGTAACTATCTCTTACAAACTTTCATGAAATAGCCTTGTCATCTCACGTCGTTTCATCGTATATTTTCTTAACTCAGATTTATATGTATACGATCGGAATATAGTAAAAAAATTATCTGTATTCCAAATTAATTTCTGCACCTTGTTCGATATTTGACACTTTCGGCACTTGTTCCGAATATACTGTAACGTGAGAAAAAAGTCGCTTTCCTCCATTTGAGTCTTCATTCTTATTCACTTCGTTCTTGGATATGGATCGTCACTTCCTGTGAATCGAAGCCGAAACGATTTGAATTGCGTATAAAAAATTATGGTTTTCATTTCGAATAAACTTTGTAAAGGAATGCAACGAGAGTTTAAAATTTTTTTCAGTCCTGGACGGTAAAGAGATGTAATAGCTTGTCTTAGTTTAAAACTAGTCATTTTTACTCAATCATGCCAAAACATATCTTAAGTGAGACTTTATTTAACAGAAAAAAAGACACTTTGCGCTTTCTACAGTCGCCCAGGACTGAAAGATTTTTGAACACTCTATACATATAATAAAAAATTAAAAAAAATGTTTTTTGTTCAAATATTTGGGGGAGAGTAGCTTTTATCTTATCCTACTAGATTCGCTTTTCACAAACAAATTAACAAATAATATAAAAATATGTCAACACATCAAACATATTAAACTAAGAAAATTGTAATGAAATTAGAGTTGTCTGTCATTTTTGATTGATTTCTAATTGAAGTGTCTCACTGCGTTGCTTTTGGCAGACTTTATTTTTTCTGTTGAGACACAGCAACAATTACGTATATAATAACCAAATAAATCCATTCCTTTGTCAAATCTACTAATGAAACGATGATGAATGCCACAATAAATTCTTCCGAACCTATTTCAAGTAACCTAAATAATATTATGCATGAAGTATCTACCTGGTCAGGGCAGCGTTTCAAAAGTTGCAATTTGTAGCTCCTTTTGATCATCGCCGGCGCAGCGACGTCTTTTCTGGCGCCACCGTCTCGTAATCATAACGCGGCTCTTTTGTTTTTTGCTTCCGCTTCTGATTGTATTTTGCTAATTTTTACTACCTCATCAGAGACGAGTCCTCGGCGGTTAATAACGTTTTTTTTTAGACCCTTCTAATACGTCGGCCTTAGCAAACAATTTGTTCCTGATCCTGGCGATATAGGAATTAACTTTTTTTCCTATACAGGGAGGACATACATCGAATGCAAGAAACTTTTCTATTACCTAACGAAAGGCTTGGAAAGTTCTGTTTGATAAAATATCCCTCTACATGGGTTCGCAGATCATGAAATTTTATTAGAACTATTGTAGTTTATATACTTATTATTAAAACCCTGTATGTATATAATAAGTTATTTTAGGTAAAACTAAATTTGCCATGTCCCTTGGGTGAGTATTTAGTTTAAATATTCTGAATATTGGCAAAATTTGCGTATAGAAAATACGAACAGATGTGTACGTACACCCTCGCCGTACATATACGTGGAAAACGTTTGTCACGTTTTACCTCTTTGTGGAAGGTCCCACCCAGCGTCACATACGTGGACGTGTTCTTTGTGACGAAATTGCAGGGTTAGGCCTGTAATTCCGGCCTCTGTGGGACCCAGCGCCCGGATGTTGCGAAAAGGGTTCTTTTATGCGCACCGGAAGTGCCAGCAAATTGAATTAATACGTAGCAATTACACCGACAATTCTTCGTCTTAAGAAGCATTTAGGACGCTGCAGGAGGGTCTTTGTGGACCGCGCGCGTGTGCTATTACCGCACTTGGAATTCACGTGACTGACGGTTACTCTTTACACATCTGTCCTGAGGATTTTTTTTTAAATGTGTTTGAATGAAAACCGTGGTTATTTTAGTCGGTGGTCTTGATACTTTTGAAACCGTTTCATTATCTGGTGCTATACGAGGTACAAATATGTGGATCTTCATTTTATTGCACGTTATTTTGAATTAGTTCTTCTGGATTGACAACTGTTAGGTTTCTAATAATTTTGTTTATATAGCAGTAGAGATTTCTTAAAAATGAAAATTGATAATACTGTTTTTAATTTTCTTTTTGCTATTGCTTTCCTGTCTTCTCTCTTTTCTCTCATCCATTCATCGACCCATCTGAACCTCGGTTTCCTCTGATTCTTGTCTTCTTTTTTCTGGTTCTGACGGTCTTATAAGTTTGAATAAAAAATAAAATAAGCCAAAAGGGATTTATCTACTGATACAATTCCACTAATAAGACTAAAGCATTTGATGACATCTGCTGGTAATGACCTTTAATTTTTTTCTACCTACAATGATTTGCAAGGATAATATTCATTTTGGTTGATTATGAGGTATGTACATACGAGTAAATAATAATTTCCTTTGTTGGGAATTTTGATATAATTTATTTCTGCTATCATCAACTAGTGTGGTGGTAAACTTTAATCCCATAGACTCGCAGTCCAAAAACCTTACAGTCCAAGTTACGCTAATCACAATAATATTGTTCTTTGCGTCGTACTTTAGTCGCGTTGCAACCAAAATTAAGGCAGAATTAGAGGTTTGGTTTTTCTACACAAAACATGAAACATTATAACGCAATTAAACGTGACAACTTACTTCAAGTACGAAATTGGCCTCGTTAACATCGTGTCACATAGTTCTCACGCATCTATCGGATAATACGAAACAACCACCGCGATTACGACTTCTGTGTCTGCTTTTACATAAACACACATATTTAAGCCAAAAATGAGAGTAATTTGTGAGCAATGTGATTTTTCCATTATCGCCGAGGGGCATAATCAGCCGCCCGGACACTTCCAGTTAGGAGTAAATGACATTTTGATAGTTCGTTCTGTGCACGGCCCAACCTACCGAATAGCTTGAGGTTAACGAGGAAGGACTCACGATATAGCTCACTTATGAAACTTTATTTTATTTAAAGCCACTAATGATGTCACGTAATTAGCGTAATTTCATTTAATAGCGCCTGAATGTTTTAACGTCATCACTGTAGTAACCTCTGCACACATTCAATTCAACAGTTATTTTGAGATTGGAAAATATTTATTAAATAAAATGTCTTTGAGTATATTACGATTTCTGGATTGTAATCAAGTAAAATTTGCAACGTGATCCTTAAAGGAAAGCAAAAATTTAATTTCTTATACTTTTAAATTTCTGTTTTAAACATGACATATTTTATATTTTAATCACAACTGTTGATAAGTATCTGTTGATAAGTAATAATGTTCCCAAACCTCATTTCTTAATGACATTGTAAAATATGGTTCTACTAGTTTTAAAAATTTGTGTCTAGTCGGTGATAAATTACGGTTCTTCATGAAACTGATACGAAACAGAAATTCTGTACTGGACCACCTAAGCTTAAAGACTCCGGACTCCGGAAATTAATCGTGTGTTCGCTTTAAAGTCAAGCAAAATAAAAACACACGGACGTTAATTGAGCCGAAGAAATAGGAAAATGTCAATAAGCTTTATGTGATACACGTGTTACGTGTATTCTATGCTACACGAAGTCTGTGTGGTCTGTGGTTGTCTGTGCGTAGCACTGAAGAGGCGGGATGGCGTGCTAGTTTGTTCAGGCCTAAAGTTGTTACCGCCTCCTTAATGAAAACCAGAACTCAGTTAACTTATTTTTGAATAAATCTGTGAAAATGCATTAGTTCCGCTAACGCACGGATTCTTTGTGCTCGCAGGATTGTTCTTGTTGTATGAAAGACGAGCTAACCTGGGTATAATTTACGTGTTGGTAATGCCTTTTTGCCTTACGTCGACGAGTTAATTAAATTACGTAACTGGAAAAAAGTTGCCTTCATATTTATTATAATTTAATTTTCTGCGCACATATTTTGGCTGAACTTACTCGTCATGACACACAGCATTTTTGTCATGATTTGGATAGAGTAAAAAATATTTTATTTCATTATTATTATACATTAACACTACGAGCCTAGAAGGCCCATGGCTTGTTTCACGATATTTTTCCATCTGGCCCTATCCATAGCTACTTCTTTCCAATTCCTAATTACCAAATGTCTTATGTCCTTCTCAGCTTCAGATTTCCATCTCAATTTTGGTCTTCCTCTTTTCTTTTTTCTTCCTATTGCTTGCTCTAGTATTCCTTTTTGGATTCTACTATGGGGCATCCTGGTTATGTGGCCTAACCAACGCAATCTTTGCGCTCTTGCGATCCATATTATACCTGGTTCCTTATATAACTCCTTTAGTTCGTTATTTGATCTACGTTTCCATCCACCCTCTACTTTCTTTCCACCGAAGATCCTGCGAAGCACTTTTCGTTCCCAGATTCCCAACATCTCTTCCTCCGTTTTACTTAAGGTCCAAACCTCGCTCCCATATAACACTATTGGTCGAATGATCGTTTTATAGATCCGTACCTTTGCATTTCTTGACACAAGTTTGCTCTTCAGAATCTCATTAAGTGCATAAACGCACCTGTTCCCTGACATCAATCACTTCTGTATTTCAACCTTAACTTCCGGTTTCCTCGTGAAAATAGTTCCCAAGTATGTAAATTTTTCCACCTCTTCAAATTTATACACCTTCCCTTTATTAGTTTTTATAGTCAAGTATTGTCCAATTCTATAATCTTCATTTGTCCAAGACATGAATTTCGTTTTTGACTCATTTATGATCAATCCTACCTTCCCAGCATTTTCTTCCAACTGCTTTGTTACCTCCCTCAATTCTTGCTTACTCCTTGCTAATATTACTATGTCATTCGCAAAAGCCAAGCACTGATGTTTTTTATGATATATTAGCCCTGATCTATTAATACCCGCTTTCCTTGTGACTTTTTCCAAAAGCAACGTAAATAAAATTGAAGGAATGGATCCCCTTGCCTTACTCCCTCGTTCACCACAAATTTCTCCGATGTTTTATCCTTCAGTTTCACTCTATTCTCTGTGTTTCGTAGTGTTAGTTCAATTATTTTAATGAGTTTGCGCCCAATTCTTAATTCCTCTAACGCTTTGAGTACCTACTTCTTTTTCACTCTGTCATATGCCTGTTCAAATCCACCGTTGCTTTTTCATATTCGTAGCTCTCCGCTTGCACTTCTCTCAAAAGAAATACTTGATCTATAACACTTCTGCCCCTTCGGAAACCACATTGGTATTCCCCAATAATATGTTCCATTTTTTCCGTTACCATATTCTTTATATATTTCGTCAGTATTTTATAGGCCACGTTAAGAAGAGCTATACCCCTATAGTTGTCGCAGATAGTCTTGTCGCCTTTTTTGTGGAGTGGGCACAGTACAGCTTCATTCCAGCCTATCGGTAATTGTTCCTGCTTCCATATTTCTTGCAACAAATGCTGCATGCAACTAATCAAGGTTTCCATACTTAAACATTTCACACGTTATGTCGTCAATTCCGGGGCTCTTGTTATTTTCCAAACTCTTAATAATATTCTTAATTTCTTCTTCACTGGGGGGTTTTTCATTTGTTCCGATTTGCTCCTGCTCCCCACCAACTCCTCGCTCTTTATCACTATCATTTTCCACTTCCTCTTGCCCATTAAGTAATTCCTCAAAGTGTTCTCTCCATCTTTTCAATATCTGTTCGTCACTTCCAATTAATGTATCATTTTTATCTTTATACAATATTGGTTTTGATTCATAACCTCGTTTTATTTTTTAATCCCCTGAAAAAGATTTCTCATTTCCTTATTCTTATAGTTTTCCTCCACTTCTTTTAAAATAAGCTCGTTTCTTCTTCTTTTCTTATCTCTTAGCAACCTCTTCACTACCTTCCTTTGCGCTGCATATCTATCTCTCATTTCTTTTGTATTTTGTATATTATATTTCAGCAGGAAGAAAATTTTCAACTTGAAATTAAAATCTTGATATCTTTTGAGTTTAATAATATTTTTCTTGTAGTAGCTCCAATGGTTTTTCTTTCAAATTTGAAGAGGAAGAAAACGTAGAATGACCTAAACTAATAGCAACAATAATTATTCTATTTACAATTAGGTGTATAAAATTTTGAACTCGCTTCAATGAAAATAATTTGTATAATTACGAGGGCGTTTTGATAAATAGTAGTTTGCTGGTTTACGGTCTGTAGATTTTTGATCAGAACCTGTCAGAGAAAAACTTGAGTCTTGACAAAATTGAGTATTGGCCTGCGATAAAATATTTAATTTTTAAAGGATTGAACTGGTCGCCGAGTTTAAAGCGGGAAGAATTGATGTTAAAGATTGACATCATACCATTTTTGTGACCATTCTGGAAAACAGCAATGCCATTATTTATGACCTGATTCTACAAAATGGAAGAATTGGATTAAAACTTTAGGAATGTCTCTACAACGAATTTTCCATGTTGTTCATCAAGATACAGTAATGAAAAACCTAACAACGAAACGAGTTCTGATATGCCTCAATGTAGGTCAGAAACGTCAGACAGTCACGAGCTGAAGGTCACTTTGCGTTTGTTTTGAGGAACATTCCTCCAAGTTTCTGGACCGAATCGTGACGAAACTTGACTTACCGCTATGTTCAGAGACCAAAGAATAGATTCTTCACGTTCGAAAACATTTCAAGTCCAAAGGAGTGCTGTAAAGGTTCTTGCCTCCATTTCTTAGGACGTGATCAGTGAGTATATAGGTACTAATATATATATATATAGTACCTATATACTCACTGACGTGATGGTATTATTCTCGTCAATTATCCAAAATGTGGAAGAGTGAGAGTATTATTTTCAGTTTTCAACCAAACTCCGCGAGAAAATACCGTGGAAAAATTACCAAATGTGTGACAACACATCAACCCAAAAGTCGTTACAAAGCGCTACAGAAAACTGAAGAGCGAGGTTTGAATTGATAAAGTACACATCTTATTCGTCTGATCTGATCCTATCCCTGAATTAAAAAAAAATATCTGAAAGGATAGAAATTTTCGGCAAATGATGAAGTGATAGATGCCGCGAAGGAGTCTCTTGCATTCCAAGATAAAAACTTTTATTTGAAAGATTATGAGTCTTGTAATAAATGTGTGAAGTTACCCGTGTAAGTTCAGAGACTACATTGAATAAATGGTGTTTTGTTTTGAGATAAGTTACTTCTTGCTATGCTAGGCTGGGAATTTATCAAAATACCCTCGTATATGTAGGCTGACTAAAATAAAATTAAAGAAAGTCGTTAAGCAAGAAGAACGTGTGAGATAATAATTTTACATTAATGTCTAACATTCGTAAAAAGTCACTCGCAGAGATTAAAACTGTCAATTATTTTCTTGATGACTATTTCTAAAATTTATTCCGTCATAAAATTTTTGTGTCCTCCTGAGAATTTTATTTCGAATGCTTTAACAGAAAACTGACATTGAACCATTTAGGGTCTGTCTTTTCATCTTCCCGTTAAAGTTATCCGGCAAATAACTTGATTTTTATGAATGGTTGATTGATTTTTATGATGAATTGTTTGCATGGTAGTTATCCGTCATTTAGTTTCTCAAGAGATGGAAAGCTCAGCCCTTAGGCAGTTAAGAATCAACACACATTAATAAGTACCGCCTATTCTACTTTAGCTGCATTTTTAATACAGTAGAAAAAGGCAAAAGTCGATTTTCAAAGCATTTATCAATAGATCTGGAAAGTGTGCGTAGGATATCCAAGAGTAAGTATACCACTTAATGATTTTTTACTTCTTTTTCCAAATACTTAAGTATTAAGTATTCCTGCCTGGAGGCTTTAGTTTTGTAAACGCTACTTCTAATTATAATTAATGATATTTTTGTATTTCTTTCTAGCTACGCCTATGAGTAGCAAGGAATACTATAACGACTAAGTTTTTAATGAGTTGTTGTCATATTTATAAACTAATTTTACAATAATTGCATTAAGGCTTGTTTCGTAGTTTTCTTCAATTTTAATCCTGTGTAACCACATATTTTATATAAACCATTTATCTTTTCTGTTTATGCCTTTTTTACATTTTACTGTTGAGAGACTTTTGTGTATTGAAATAAAAAATGTTTTTTTTTAAAATTTGGCATTGAAGTTGGCAATGAAAATTTAATTGTGAACTATCATCAAAATGACAGTTGTTAATTGGCGATGCTGCTTTGGGAAATTGTTGACGGAATTCTTCAATTCGGTAGTCGTTATGAAAATATGACTTCACCATGAAAATTTTCTATTCTTGCGAAAAATTATTTTATTTGAAAAAGAACCAGTTTTAATTTCCAAACTCAAAGAAACTGATAGATCACAGTTTAAGAATTGAGGTGCGTTCACAATAAACACCTCGTCAATTTCTTTCCTGGACATCAATCGCTTTGTTGTCTTGTCGTCTCTAAACTCATAGGCCCGATTTTACAATCGTCGGATAAGCATTATTCTTAGAATAACGTGATGTAGGTGTAACGTAGATATGGAGGAACATTAAAGGATATTCGGCGAACAGTTATTCCGTCCTTATTCCACGATTGTAAAACTGGGCAATAATCTCTCTTACAGAGTAGGGTACTTACCTTTGTAGTATTAATGCTTTTGCTTTGGTCTTAGTTTTTCATTTCTCCTTGAGTTTAGATCCTTTTGAGTCGAATGATAGTGTTAACTTCACTTTTTCTGATGTTTACTGCAAGTACCTATTTAATCGACTACACCACAACGCTGAGACTTTTCTATACATACCTATTCCCTGCGACTCTATGCCTAGTTCTTAGTAACAGTTTTTAAGGTAAGATGTAGGGTTTGCTTTGCATATTTTTACTTGTGTAATGAACGAGAGAATATCAGAAAGTGAGAGTTAAATTCTTTTATGTATCTATAGGATTGGGCATTGGGCAAAAGTATAGAATATTCTTTCTAATGACGTTTTCTCCCACCCTTTTTGTATCTTAAAGTGGCAATTTTATTAATATGTTTATAATATTGCACACCGATTAACAATGTAACAATAATGCTTTTTTACTTGTTTGAAGTTTCTCTTATTAGCTGTAAACATGAACGCACGTAAATTATACATAAGTCATTAGTAGAGGCCGGATTTTAGGTGAAATGCCTTTGTTTAGATTTTAAAGACTTTTTAAAGCTCTTCTTCTAAATCTCTTCGTTTCGACTCTATTTCTAATGAAACTAAGAGATATCTTTAAAAAATCTCTATAACCTTAAGAACTAACAAAGGCATTTTACCTAACATCTGATCTCTTGTTATTAGTATTGTAAGTACAAAATTTATCGTATTTGTATATTTAACTCTAATTTCAATAAAGAAATGTAGATTTTGTTTCATGCTTTTAAGTCTGTGGTGCTTTAAGATTTGCATCGTTTCGAGAAATCATACTGGTATTGCCTTGCTATCTTATTTTCTGTAAAATAATTATTGTGCTTTTTCATATGACATATTTGACGTTCAGTTGTGTTTTTCTCTCTCCAAATTCTTAGATTCAATTAATTCTTTCAAGTTATTTTCAGCACATTTAGTTTCTCTCTTTTATTTCTTGTAAAGTGGATCTTTATCAGTATGAATTTCGTTTAGCAATTCCTCAAGTATTCTACCCATTTCTTATAATCAGTTTGCCTTCCTGTATTTAGTTTTCTGGATATTTTTTTCTATCTTTTCTTCTTTAAAAAAGTATGGTATTTTGTGTCTGCCTTTTTAAATTTGTAATTAAAGCTGGTTCTTGTCCGATGAAAATTGTATCACAAACTCTTTTAAACGGACACTAAATGGCGTACTAACACTTTCGCAGTCGTTCGACAGCTTCGTCAGAAGTGAAAAATATTTTTCACGCGTTAAGTGTTTGTACGCCATTTAGTGTCCGTTTAAAAGAGTTTGTGATACGATTTAAATTTGTAGTTTGATGTAACGGTTGTTACATTTTATACATTTACATTCATTTTATTTCTACTGTCATCAGGTATTAGTTTTTATTTTCTTCATTTTTGAACGCTTCTTTAAACCCTTTAGTTTCTAATAAAATTAATTAAAAACATTTTTCATTTTAAATATTAAAGTTGAACATCATAATTTTAACAATAGCTTACCTTATTCCTTCTGAAATAAAAAGTTAGATGAATTTTTAATTTAAGCATTTATTTTCTAAAGCGCCAATAAAAACAGTTCTTTTGTTTCGCATATTTTCCAGTTCTTATTAATGAATTTATCATCAATATTATAGAATAAACTCGTTGATCTGTTTGTTATCGAAGTTTTTTTTTAATGATTTTTCCCGTTACGATATAAATTACCAGTTATCCAAATATTCCTTGGCAATTTTGAAAAATAAATTGTATAAAAACCATTTCTCTAAACGATTTGCTTTCAATCGTTTTAAATTATTCGTTTGAAAATATTCTCATCATTGTATTTAAAAAATAAATTGTACTAAAAAATAAATCAGCAAATTCTGTTTTTAAAAATATGTAATTAGTTCACAGATTACGTTTTAGTGGAATTTATATTAAATTTAAATTTTAAACATTGCTTCTTTTCTCTTTATTTGTTACTAAAATTACTTTATCATCATAACTGGTTTCAGTAACAATTTATCATTGATAAATAATAAAAAAATAGGTTCTTGTACAAGACTTGGCACAATTTTGGAAGTAATTTAATCTGTGCAGTAAATTGTAACAAAATTTAAATTGAATTAAAAACTATTTCCAAATCATATTTGCAGCCCAAAAATTTCTTGTTCTAAATTTCTATCTTAGAATTTGAATCAAATCTTGTAGAAGAAATAGGGTAATCTAAAACAGTCTTTAAGGCCGTTTTAACCTACATTATTTCTTGTATAAGATTTGACTCAATTTCTACAATAAATATTAGGATCAAGAGATTCCTGGGCTTAGGATATGGTTTGAAGATTTTTTCAGTTTCTGATTCGATTAAATTTTGGATACAATTTATTATGTTATTTAAATTATTCAAGTAATTAAATGAAATATTATTTGTTTTAACATTTTGTCTGTTATTTTTTGTATTTTTGAATTTCGTTAAAATTTTATGCAGAATTTCACACTGATGTGAAATGACCAAGAAATGATTAAACACAATCAATGACGTCCACATGAAGTTTTAAAAAAAGCAACATTACGTGTCTGCTACTTAATAGTTTTCGCGAGCAGCAGTCCGTCGTTATAGGAGAGCCTCAGACCTGGAAAAATCATCACCGTGGTGCACCTAATAATATCACGTATCTAAGTGTATCGAGTTCGCGTGCCGGGGCCCCACCTGCGGCCCCCTAGACAGAACCAATCCTCTACGGGGGGCGGAGCATTGCATATCATTACCACACTGCATTACATATTCATATTATACAACCATTTTATTTGCTGCATCATTACCTTTTCCTGATGATACCCGCTGATAATGCTAACCCTAACATGTCTCTTTTTGGGGAAGGTAATGTGACAAAGTCCGAAATTAATTACTTCGTTTCGATTGAATCTACAGATCAAATGATTATAACGGTTTCTATTTCTTTGTATTTTAACATTCAAATTTCTGAGGCCAACCGACAGAGAAGAAGACTTAGGGAGAGACATTTATCAAATGAATGATATTAATATGCAAAGCTACAAAATTAAAAAAAAATACAAAAATTTGGTAATCCATGGAAATTCTTAAATTAAATATTGAGTTCGAACTTATTGGATGTAATTGGATGGACAAATCAGAAAGCTTGTGAATATCTATCATCTATCTTCCTATATGAATTAATGTGATCAAACTTCTTGAGGGCTAATCACCAAGCCACCTCGTTTTTTCGATAATTTTTTTCCAATGTGTAACTGCTTGACGTTTGGCTTGTGACAAATCAGAGAATGCATTAAGATAATTTGTATTAAAGCTTCGATTCCACCAATATTTCTGCTGTTGTCTTGTTTATCAATTCCCAATTCGTTTAATGTTTGATTAATGGAAGTTAAATCAAACGAACAACGAAATGAAAGCGTCTTCAACATCAACTTCCTTTAAATATGAGGTAAACACAACTAAAGACGAACCGAATGTTCGGTTTGTGCTTGGTTCATTGGACACACAATGTATAGCAGCTTTAAACACATTCAAAAGCAGTTCACTAGCTTCGCGTACTGGTTCAGTCATGTATCTATCTATCTAGATCATTCTTATACTGCATGCTTCTCCTTGATCAAAAATAAACCGTTTTATTATTTTCTTTCGTTGGCATGTTGTCACGATGACGATTTTTTTTTAAATTAAATTATATAAAATATTAGATCGTATGATCTTCAACATGAGTTAGGGCCAGTTTCATAATGGAACTTAAAGGAGACTTAAAAAAAGTCACACATTCTGATGTGTAAACAATTGTGTTTTCATATTTGTTTCGACATCTGAAAGTGACTTTAAATTTAAAGTCTCCTTTAACTTCCATCATGAAACTAGTCCTTAGTATTTTCTTCCTTGTTTATGACTTTTGATTTTAGACTATGTAATTGAGTAACCAGGTAACTTAGCAGAATGTATCATGCGTTTCAAAATACTCGTATTTGAGGTAATTGAGGTAGGCCATGTTATGTGTAAGTATATCCAAACCTTCACAGTAGATGTTGAAAATGACCTCCTCCTATTTGTATGCTTAATGAGCTACTTTTTACTTCGTCAGTAACTTGTTGCAACAAATCTGGTGAGTTATTCACTTCTTCATATTTGACAGTAATCAGGAGTTAGAAAAATTAATTTTTAAGGTAAGACCACAAGAAAAATCAGCAGAAGTCCAGTTGGCCAAATGCTAGTAGTGGTTTTGCGAATTAAATTTTAAATTCAGTGTTTCTTTGGAAGTATTGAGGTTGTCAACTTTGAAGTGCACTCTCACACTCAAAGCAGTAGATTGTGCAATTCTTAGCCCTGGTAATATTGGTCTTGTAATGTTTGTATTAGTAACATGGACAATTCATCCAATTCTAAAGGCATTAATACTGAGGATGTTTTAAAATTGACGTTCTTATTGAAATAACCAAAGGGATTTGATAAAAATTTATTGAGGCATTATTGAGGGGGTATCAAACAGATAGATGCAATCCTTATTAGTACAAGATAAAGAACAGCGACCCTCGTGCTACACTTTCGGGTGTAACATATTGATGACATACAATACATATTCCATTTTCATAACATCCTTCAAGCTTTTCTGTGTAGCTCCGTTGAATAGGAAGATCTTTAGATAATGTATTTTTGTTGTAAGGTCATAAGTATGCTTCGGGATTATTAATGAATTCATCGATGTGGTCATCACATAACCAGTGATAATTCTTATCAAATTGTACAACGTCAATTCAATCTGGAGGATTGCCACTGCTTACTAATAAATTTTTGTAGTGCAAACAACTAGGGGAAAATTGTTTAAATGATCCTTGCCTTTCTAAAAATTCTCTTGGAGTACTCTATGTAATTATCACAAATTTTATAATAATAATTATAATATAATGTTTGACCTCAAATAACACAGAGGAAGCCAGCTCATAGGCAGACTTCCACACACCCCATTTGCATTTTTTAATTGGTAAACCTGTTAAAACCTGATATTCTCTGTCGAGCCAAGTACGAAATTTCTCCGAAAATAATGACCATTCATTGTAGCGATGGTTAATAAATTTTTTACTGAAACTGGAAGACCTCGTTTTCCTGCTTCACTTTCCAGACACATATCGATGTCGTCAGAAGTAGCATTCAAATCAATCACCAAATGAGGAACCAAACCAATCTGTTCTAAATGACGCACGTCGGCTATTGAATTTGGAAAACCATCGAATACCATCCCTTGGCAAACGCTTTTAGCATCGAACGCCATGGCTGCTGCCCAACTCATGGTCATTTCAGTAGTTAGCTCACAGCCATTCCTCAAAACAGCCTCCATACTTTGGGCTAGAAGAGAATGTGGTATAAAACGAAGAACATAACGAGCTGCTTGTCCTATACTGATATATTTCAAATTCATTTCTTTCTTAAAACGTTCTGCCAAAGCAGTTTTTCCACTTTTTGGTGGGCCGATGACAGCGATTTTAAAAGGTATCAAAGGAAAGCGAAAATCTAATTGCGAAGTATACTTTAGCGGATTCCAACGAAATTTTTCTCTATTTACTTTACCAGCCGAAAAATAAATGTAACTTCTGTGCAAAATGGGATACAACTCAAATTTTTGTTCCAAAGTATACGAGCCCCGTCAACTATAAGTTCGGACATTTTAACTTTCTGTCTTTTTGTCACGCAACTGGCTAAGTTCTTAATAAAATGAAAATATGCATTAACATGCTATTGGAAGTATACATCATAAAAGTACGTTACAACAGAAAAATTATTAAAAAGGAAACTAAATTTGATTTCAGTAGCTATAATACATTTTAGTCAAGAAATAAGTAAAACCGTAATGTCCGAACCTTTCAGCTGACGGAGCTCGTTGGAGTAATAATTTTTGGTTATTAAAAACTATTTTGGCCTATTACCAACTAGGTATGACATGGATGATGTTAAACAAAGGATAGCCAGGATAGCAAGGATACCAAAGAATATTTTGCAATCAGTCCAGAGAAAAATAAAATTATGTAAAGATGACGTATATGACGACATTTCTTATTTAATAATAAATACATTTGCTTTCAGTAGTTTATAATACATTTTACCCAAGAAATAACTAAAACCGTAGTGTCCGAACCTGTAGTTGACGGGGCTCGTAGAACATCAACACTGGATTTTTCTTTTCCTATACTTGGATTGGACAAACATGTCTAAAATGACTAAGGAAATAATAGACGGTTTCCAAGAGTTTCTCTGCTAATTCCACAGAAACACTGTAACATCCTTCAAAAAGCGATTCATTGCGGAATTTTATTTTATCGGTGTTTATTAAACCTTTTCAAAAGTAGAATCAGCGTTTAAAGCAACCCAATTGATTAATTCTATTTCACACAGTTCCTTTAACGAACGGAAAAATTTATTATCATTGGCATAAGTATTTTCGGTCTGACTTATAATTCTTTGGGTAGCTTCTTCTAATGTCTCCCAGTTATCTTGAAATACGGGTTTTGGAAGTTCCAAAGCAACTTGTTTATGGACTTCTTCTAAGTCTGCTTCTTCTGCGACGGAATCATAACTTATTTGAGAGCGATCCGTGTCTCCGGCTTCTTCATCTTGCGGATCAGATCTCTCTTTTAGTTTTGTTTGAAATCTTTCCTGTTTTTTCATTTCTAAAAGCTCTGCAACTCTGAGGTCTCGTTGCTCTTCCCATTCGTTAGCGATTTGTTTGTTAAATTCGTCTTGTTCCGCTTGTTTTTTATTCACCGTCTCTGTCCATTCATTAATTAATAATTGCACACGTCTCCTATTTAATTCTACGTCAGTGCCAGAAAGTTCTAAAATTACATCAGGAATAAGTGCATTTTCTCGCATGTAATTGACATCAGTCGGACGTTTCGGATAATCATCCAAAACGAAACCGTTGGATTTTATTGGAAAATAATGACCATTCATTGTAGCTATGTTTAATAAATTTTATACTGAAAACTGGGGAAGGCGTCGTTTTCCCATTTCACTTTTCAGGCACATATCGATGTCGTTAGTCGTAACATCCAAATTAATCACCAAGTGAGGAACTAAACTAATCTGTTCTAAATGACGCACGTCGGCTTTCGAATTTGGAAAACCATTGAATCCCACCCTTTTGGCAAACGCCATAGTTGCTACACAACTCACGGTCATTTCACTAGTTAGTTCCCAGCCATTCCTCAACACACTCTCCATACTTTGGGCTAGAAGATAATGTGGTAGAAAACGAGGAACATAACGAACTGCCTGTCCTATAATGATATATTTCAAATTCATTTCCTTCTTAAAACCTTCTGGCACATTTTTCCATATTTTGGTGGGTCGATGACAGCGACTTTAAAAGGTATCGAAGAAAAGCGAAAATCTAATTGCGAAGTGTACTTTAGCGGATTCGAACGAAATGTACCTCTATTTGTTTTACCAGCCAAAAAATAAATACAACTTCTGCGCAAAATGGGATACTACTCAAATTTTTGTTTCAAAGTATAGAACATCAATTGGATTTTCCTTCTCGCTTACTTGGACTGAACAAACACGTGCAAAACGACTAAGGAAATAAGAGCCGGTTTCCAAGAGTTTCTCTGCTAATTCCACAGAAACACTGTAGCATCTTTCAAAAAGTTATTCATTGCGGAATTTGTTTTGTCGGTCTTTATAAAATTTTCAATGTAAACTTTTTCAAACGTACAATCAGTGTTTAAAGGAAAATTTCTCTTGAAAATTTCTTTAAGATTTTCATTTCGGTCAGGTAGCATTAAAGAAAATGAAACCAACTATCATCGTCGACTTAATCCAACCCAGACACCAATTTTCTGAGGATGAAGAACTCCACATCCACATATCATTAGAGTCACGTTTCATCCGAAAAATAAAAGATTGTTTTAAAATATATTCGTTTGCGTTAATCAGAAATCAATAGGTAATATGTCTTGGATTGCAAATAAAAGGTATATGTATATAATTTTAAAACTTTTTTTAACATACGCACATAAGTTCAAATTGACCATTCCGTTTGTTGAGCCAAAGCACTTAATGAAGTTCTACGAAATTCATTCATGATGTGTTCAACATTTTCCAGAATTTCTGCAACTCGTTTCGTTTTCGACTAATATTTCCGGTTTCTTGTTGAATGCATTAAAGTGTTATAGAACTGTTGATATGTACGGTAAATACCTCTTCAATGTTAACCAGACAATCTTGGACGCAGAAATACCATTGACCATCAATTTTTTGTCCAGAACGAAAATATGCTTCTGAGCTTTTTGAATTTCAATAAAACCCTTGTTAAGTTTCTAAATAAAATCTCTTTCTAAACAAATCAAGATTCATTTAACGTTTGTTTTTATGACATAGAAAACAGTATGGTTCAAGATTAAATGTGACTTTTTTCGCAAGCTGTACCCTAATTACAAATATTTTGAAATACTTTTTATATGCACCTAAGGTAAAAATGAAATGCAAGAACGCTTGATTGAAAAGTGTAAATAAACTTGTCGAATTATTTTATTATTATTATTATTATTATTTATTAGGTAACTCGTGTCTAAATAAAAACCTGGTCAAGTAGGCTACATTTATTAAATCTGCTATGTAAATGCAATGAATAAATTCTCGATCACAACCCACTTGACCAGGTTTTTATTTAGACACTTGTTACTATCTAGTAGAACCAGAATAATTAACCAGTAAAAATTAGTTTACAATTAATTAATTCAATAATCAACAGGAGTGGATATTTAGGAGCTTCTTCCGTTATCGAATTGCATATGGGCATCATTGACCGAGTGACTGTGAATTTTGCTGGAGCTTTATTGTTTTACGATGTATTCAGAAAATGAAACTTAATCAATTACACCCTGTATACAAAAAGTTTTTTAATTTTTTTTAATCGTTCTGAATTACCTAGAATAGTAGAATAATTAAGTAAGCGCGTCGAAACTCATAAATTATCCAACGCTGCTGCGTCTTTATTATTTTAATTAACCGTAATAGAAGAACACAATCTTCATCGATGGGACGATATTTTCTAATTCTTAAGAAAAAGTTAATTGCTTTATTAATGAAACTTAGATGCAAAACTTCCCTCACGTGGTCTGATTACAGCCGGTACGGAGCGGATACTGTGAGCAGTTTACATGCAAATACCGTCTGCTCCAATTATGCTACACAAAAATTATGAAGCAATAAAATGTTGCAGCTATGTACAAAGTAATCGTAGTTAGTTATTTCAGATAATTTTATACGTGGACGCTTGAGGAATTGCGCTTTTTACGGATCGCCTATGTTAATTTATCAGGCAGGAATGGATTTTCAATTTATAATGAGATTCTCACATCTTATGTTTAATGTGTTATACATATATACAGTATGTCTTTTCCAAATGATTCTACTGAAATATTTTTTTAAATTCAGCATCCCTTGTCCACTTTAAATTTTAGCAATAAATAAGTATAACGCTATGTTAAATAATGTGTCATTGTGTGTAATAGTGAAAAATGGTTCAGTTGGGATTGCCTAAATCGTTTATTTCTAATGAAATTTGTTTGGATATCGTGTAATGAAAGGAAAAAGTCAAGTTTTATCAATTGGTGGCCAAATGGTTCATTACACATCCAAACTTGGAATTGCTTAAATCGTTTACTCCTGTTAACACAGACGTTCACATCGTGATTCACCCAGAGGATAAGTTAAAAAAGCGAACAAAGGAAAGTCACAATGCAAGTTTTCAAATATCCATTTCGAATGAGACTTGTCAATTAGCTTACGCACGGCTGGCGCATTGATGTTCATCGGGTGTAAATATCGGAGCAACGCATCCCGGGGGATATCACACCGCACAAGACCAGATTCAATGAGCGTTTTGCACTGCCCGGCTATTTAGGGATCAATGAGCGGAAAATTTATTCAAAGTCATCAGCGCTTTGTCGTTCTATGGGAAACAACGCGCGTTTATTTAACGACGCACACGGCATTAGTTGCGATTTATTATGCAAATAGTGTATGAGGCAGATATGAAAAGAAATTAGGTAGAGGTTAACTACCCATTGCTTATGATTACATAAACATTGAAATTCATTTTCAAGATAGACGAACTATTAGAATATTGGAATGTATGTATAACATGGAAAAAGTGTCTAAAATGAAGGTTTTGCTTATGAGTAGAGACCGGATTTTGGGTGAAATATCTTTGTTTAGTTCTTAAGGTTTTAAAGATTTTTAAAGATAACTCTTTGTTTCGACTCTTTCGAGTCATTTGACTCTATTTCTAATGAAACGAAGAAATATCTTTAAAGATTCTTCAAAGCCTTAAGAACAACAAGAAACAAAGGCATTTTACCTAAAATCCGGCCTCTACTTATGAGACTGCGTATTTATTCTTCTTATTCCTAACGTCAACGTTATACAGTCTAGTTACAGAAACAAATGACAAAGCATAAAAATTGAAACGTAAAAGTTATACAGTCTCTTTACAAAAGTAAATGACAAAGCACAAAAACGAAACGTAAAAGAACTAGGAACAAGTCAGGAAATACAAGTAACAAATTGAAGGATACATAACGAGCAATAGCAGCTGAGTTAGAAAGAGGAAAAAGGATATTCTACACAGGGAAGTTGTTTGGTAAAAGAAAAGTCAAAACACTAAGTTTAAACGGTATGAGAAAAGAAAGGAAAATTAGAAAAAGACGACAATACGAAGGCTGTAACTATTAGAAGAAAGAAGACAATACGGAGTCCTAACTAATAGAAGAAAGATGACAATACAAACCAAACAATTTGGGAAAAGAATAAGAAAAATATTGGTTCGTAACAGTAACAAACAATATGCAATGTGATCAATAAATAGGGTAAATTAGGAATTCTGGAGCAATAGTGAATCTTGGCTGCCTTAATTCATTTCCTGTTCATTCACAGAGAGAAATGACAAAGTGAATTTTTCTACAATTGTATGTAAAAAGGAGTTGTAGATATTTTTAATACAATTGTAGAGATTTTTCCAAAAAATACTGATTTATTTCTTTCTCTGCTTGATAAATGTTTACATATGTTGGTAGTAAAATTATTACTTAATTTTGGAGTAAAGAAGTAAACAGCCATTTGACTTTTGTACTACAATAAATTCCTACAGGTGTGAAGAGAAAATTTGCATACTTTATTGTATAAAATTCTACAGTGGAAGAAACAATATACCAATATTGCGTGAAAACGTTTTCTATATTTTGGAAATATCGAAATTACTAACCCGCTAGAAAAAATTACTATTGAATGTGTCAACAGTTAACGTGTTAATTCAAACTGTTTGTATACACAGAGAAAAGAAATTGTCTTCTTAATTTCAAAGGAGGTTCAAGTGCTTCCGATAATATAGCCTGACAAGCAGGCGATCTAAACTCAGCAATGCATATTCTAATGGCATTATATTGAATTCTGTCTAATACAAGTAGATTCGTATTTGATGCAGAACCATTAAGAACACAATCGTAGTCTAAAATAGATCTAATAAACGGTGAGCAAATAAAAATCAGATTAGAGTAGGCGGTGCATAGAAAATGTACATGTAAATGTGATTAAATAAAAAGTCAATAAATTTGACAGTCCCATGAATGTATTACATTAATTAATCAGTTAATCACAGACATTGCACCGCCTACTCTAATCTGATTATTATTTGCTCACTTTTTATAAGCCTTATAGAACATCAATGATACATGTTGCTATGATGTATTACCACTGGTTATAACCAGACTTTTTATGTGTCAAAAGTTTATCTTTTACTTTCTTATAAGTCTTGTGGTTTACTTAATAGCAATTTTTCTTTTTATAATTATCTTTTGTATATAAATAAAATGGGACTATGTAGAAAGAGCAGCAGTAGAGATAAATAAAAATGCTAGATTTATGTTCAAACCTTTTTATTTTATTCAAATTTTTTAAATGTTTTATAAAAACAATGATGTTAATAACAATAATATCGATAACGATAATTAATTTATTATAAGTTATTTAAATCAGTCAATCAATAATAAGTGTTAACTGTAATAAGCTAATCGCCCAATGATAAGTGTATTAACTGTAATAAGCTAATCGCCCAATGATAAGTGTATTAACTGTAATAAGCTAATCGCTCAATGATACGTGTTCATATAATAAATGTACTGAGTTAATCATTCAATGTTAATTCCTTTTTTTATATGTAGAAAATTAAATTGTCTAGAGTTAATCACTCTGTGATAAATGTCAGACAGATGAGTATTTAAGTAATAAGCTAATCGCTCAATGATAAGTGTATTAACTGTAATAAGCTAATCGCCCAATGATAAGTGTATTAACTGTAATAAGCTAATCGCTCAAAGATACGTGTTCATATAATAAATGTACTGAGTTAATCATTCAATGTTAATTCCTTTTTTTATATGTAGAAAATTAAATTGTCTAGAGTTAATCACTCTGTGATAAATGTCAGACAGATGAGTATTTAAGTAATAAGCTAATCGCTCAATGATAAGTGTATTATATAATAAATGTAATGAGTTAATCACTCAATGTTAATTACTTTTGTGTGGAGGAAGTTTGGTGGTAAGAGTTAATCACTCCGTGAGGGTTGTCAAGTGAATGAGAGTTTGATGGTTAGAGTTAATCACTCCTTGGTGGATGTCAGGTGAATGAGAGCGAACGTCAGTTCGAAGCGCTTTATATAGGCTTGTCCCCACTACGTCGGTGCTAGTTTTTTATTTTTGAAAAGCCAATGATTTATTTTATTTTTCCTTTGATGTTTATTCCATAAATTTTCAGTGAATCTTTTGTCCGTTTGTTTCGTCAATCAAAATAATTTTCTATTTAAGATTTCATAATAAAATATTTTAACTTTGCCTTTGATTTTCTTAAATTTGAATCTAAAAATAGGGGTTCGAGGCTAACTGACGTCACGAATCCTACCTAGTTGAGATTATCCTGTCATCTTGTTATTTGTCATACTGATGTATACGTTCGTGTCAGTGATTGTCAAATTATGTGGCTTTTTCATTAATTTGGACAAATTTCGGTAAATTAAAAACATTAGATTGAACTATTATTCAATATCAAACTTTAATTCTTTCAAACATAACAAAAAAATTAATTAATAAATCCAAATTTTATTGCCTCGTATTTTTTTATTCTTAGGCTTTTTCCGTTTGGCAATTTAACTACGAACTTTCTCAATCGGCCGTTTCTATGCCTGAAATTCATATCATCTCCCTGCTTTTTATGAGTCGACATGACAGCTGTCACCGGAACATTTTCCTGGACCTTCAACACCGGCACATCAAGATTACTTCCAGAAACGTTCTGCTGCTCATCTTGTTTCCTGTCTGCCAACTCCCTAGCCTGTTCTTCGAGCCAGTTACAGAAGCTTCTTATATTATTAGCAACCCATGCTTCTTGCGTAGGTGAATTCAATAACAAAATTGAAGACTCTGAATCGGACACTGTAAGATATAATTTAATTAGTATAATTTTTAATATATATTTAAATTGCCCCTGTGTTTCTGTTTTAGTTTACGTTTTTCATCTAATGTTCGTGGTGGAAGTAAGAAAACTGGTATTCTTAAGGAACTTCTGCATGGTTTAAAGAATACACATAAAATTAAGGTATGTTACATTTCATTTGTAAAATAAATGTTTAGATCTTTGTTTTATTGTTGTAGGTGAAGAATTTCCTTTGCATATGAAGATTGGAAGTAAATCTCTGCTTATTTGAAGAATCCGAAAACTGTGTGTCCTTGTGAACATGACAATGTGTATCTGAACCCCACCTCCTTCTGGAAATGCATCTCGACATGTTAATATCTTTCTCAAATTTCCCTTTTATTTACTTTTTATTTAAAGTTGGTTCTTGTCCGATGAAAATTGTATCACAAAATCTTTAAACCGGACAATAAATAGCGCACATAACAATTAACCGCCGTCGATCGACAGCTTCGTCAGGAGTGAAAAATATAACATGTGTTTCCTGCGCAATTTAGTGTCCGGTTTAAAGATTTTGTGATACAATTTACTTTTTATGTTTAGTCCATAAAAACTCATCATCTAGTATCACTCCCAGACACTTATACTTATTCATTAACCACTGGAATTGCAACATCATTAAATAATAAAGTATTAGGATCATTACACTTATGTCTAGTAAAAAACATAATACCAGATTTTTCAGGAGGTAAACTAAAACTATATTCTTTCAACCATACATCAACCAACTTAGCAACCAGTTTTAAAGAACTGATACAATCATTATACGTTTTATGAGTAGTGTATATACAAAAATCGTCAGCATATTGAATAACATTAACCTTATTATAACTTTGGTAAGCCAGTGTATAAAATACAGCAATTATAGAAGACATATTTCACAGAGTGGAGAAATGGAGCATATTATAATTAGAATTCAGAAAAGAGAAAGAGAGAAAAATATGCGGCAGCCATATTAAAAGAAACTACGACTTCCTTCCAGTATTCATAGACTTATTGTTAGTTAAAAACTTGAAAATTATAAACCATAAAGTATTCAAGAGAATACTGAAACACATAGTGTGGTACAATTAATTAAATGATATTGCTCAACGAAAAACCACGAAAGGAAAAATAGAATTAGGCAAATATGTCGGGAAATTTAAAAAAAGAAAACAGCAAAGGCCTTACATTTTATAAAAATCTTTCATTTTAAGTTTTAATGAGCTTAATACATATCATTGTAGACGTAGTATTTATAACTTAGACTTATTATATCGTGCGTTCAAAAACTTTCACGTTTGGAGTTGACTTTGGTGTGATAAATATAAACACTTAATCTCACTTAATTTGATGTGTTAAGTTTAGTGTTAATTTTACATAAAAATAATTTACGACACTTTTAATTGTTATAATATTTCATTACGTTTGTGCAATTTAAAGCTTTCTTTATTCTTGGCATTATTTTTCATGTAATAAGTAAAAACATTTTTTTGAAGCAAATTACTAAATTACAGTCGATCATCGATCATACTGAAACAGATTCAGCCCTCGCGGTTAATTTTTGAAACAAATTAATGCATACCATTAAGACGTGTGCTTAGTTGAAGAAAATTAGCCCTAATTTGGGACGAGAGATTTAACAATTTTGTGCACTTTAAAATTTCTTTGCGGTGTTTAAAATATTTATCAAACAATACCAGAACAAGCAACATTGTTACCGCTCAAGGTGCTAAATAACATACATTTACAATGAGCCTTCCTTCGGCCTGGTGTACGTGTATTTTATTCATTCTTACAGTTGATCCGAATTTTCAATGAAAGGGAATGTGTCTGTAGACTTAAAATAATTTGGCTTTTGTGTCTAAATTACAGGACTACGAGCCGATCCTTTGGCGCTTCGTGATCACGATTTCTTAGGTCGTGCAATGACAATTTCGGCGTCTCTTCGTGCCTTGGCATGTACCAAACCCAAACGCGTTCTGTTTCACTTGATCTGCAAGATAACGGTGAAGGATTTTTGCGTTCGGCGTAAAGCAAGAATTGTGAATTGATCATTTAACGGTAATGTTATTATAATACCGGGTTTCCGTCGAGCGTATCTCAATTACGAATGCATGTGATGAGTTTTAAGTTAAAAAATGGATTAATTTGCGTTCGACCTCCTAAGTTACCATACAACTCATTACACTAATTCTAGTAACAATCGGCCGTAATGTATACGTAGAGTGCGTTTATTGGGGCCGCATCCCGCCTTAATAAGCACCGTTGTGCAAGACGCTTCCTCGTTGCAGCAAATGAATGCACAACAATTACAAAGTTTTGTATCATGCGACAAATTACAGGTTGCACATTCATTCCGCAACAATTTTCAAATTACGTCATTCAACTTTATTTATTTATTATTTAATGGCTTGATTACAATTACGATTTTACTACCTTATAACATATTCTAATCGATAATCCAATCTTTGCTTTGATCATTTATTTATGTAATTTAAATTATATGAAAATGTTGACATTTGTATATTTGCATATATATCATATGTTTCATTTCAAATTGGAAACTTATACATATATTGGGCGCTCTTAACTTCTTTGATTTTTATATTAACCCTGTGTCTAGAATATACAGCGAGTAGACGTGGCATATTGATCAAGCGAACGTCTCGTTTTTTTCTTCTTTTATTTTATAACTTATTGCCAGTCTCATTGTACCCATTAACAGTCAAGTGTCCTGTTGATAACCCTGTGATGATCTTCAGTTTCACCCTCTTCAAAAACAAAAGTTCCGGAGCTTTCCTTTTACAAGGACCTCTTAAGAAGGTTTTGCTATGGCGATATTCTGATCTGTTGTATTCCTAAGGCAGATTCAGAGCTAAGGTATACCATATGGGTACACCCTGCCTTGCTAGTTCATAGGCTCGTTCGTTGCCGATAATGCCCCGATGATTTGGAACCCACACCAGCGCAGCCGTCAGGTTCACTTAAGTTCACTTAAAAATTCCCACACCAATTTGGATGAAATCTTTGGACGTTCAAATTCGCCTGACTTTCGGTTAGAATGAAGATCCGCTTATTAATGTAGCGTATATATCTGTTTAAAAAACGGAGGCAAAATGGCCCAACGGGAAGCATAACTTCTCTTTTGGTCTATGCCCGTATATTCCAGACTCGGCACCAATCTCGGTTCTGGAGCCGTCTATATACCAGATAAAAGTGGTTCATGATGCTCAGCAGGTTCATTAATCTTTACCTTGAAGAGCAAATTTACGTTGACTTTGGGAACCTCATAGTCCGCCCTCATATCAAATAAATGTTGCCAATGATTCTTGTGTGTCCTGTACTCATGTTAGGTGGGTGACGAAAATTCTACGTTCTGTGAAGACCTCTTCTTGCCTCTACAATGTGTAAGGGAGGAAGGTCTAGAAGAGTCTCCATTGCAGCAGTGGACGCTGTAAATATCGCCCTCGTTATGCCTTGATAGGCAAGTCCTTGTACCTTGCTCAATCTAAGTTTGGTGGTTTTCTGCTTGACCTTGGGCAAAGCTGTATAAATTGTTGTAGGGCTGACCATTCTGGTGTACAACCAATGCACCATACATGGTCTTAAGCCCCATGTTCTGTCGTAAGCTCGTCTATTTTGTTGGTGTTGGTGTTGGCGTAGTGTTGGTTCTAGTCAAAAATTATTCCAAGGTACTTTACTTCTTTCGACAGTACTATGTCATTTGCATGAAGACGCAGAGAGCTTAAACCTTGTAGGTTCCGCCTTTGTGTGAACTTTGCTTAGTTCTAATGCATAAGGTTGAATGTTATTGCTTCTCGTTCTCTTTTTGCTGAGTTCTGATGACATTTCAATGAGTTCTAAAGCTATCAATATTAACTGTCTTTTAAAGGACATTTTTGCTCTATTTTAAAAGTTGTTTTTATTACATTCCATGGACTGGTTTTGGAAATTTTGTTAGAGTAAAAAAGGGTAATGTTTTAAGAGGACTTTGAAGATCTACTTACAGTTTTGAATAACACCATAAAGGTCGGTTTTTCAATAACGATTTAAACAGTTCAAGTGAACTAAGTTCATCTCTCAATCTTAGTTTTTTGTCAAATGAATTTATTGTTCGATCTATAATTGAAAAACGATTTTTACTCTAAACTTCGTTTACACTCTGAACTTGGCTAGAACCCTTCAGGCCTAGTTGTACAATGCTCATCACAGCGATTATTTCAACAATTGTTGCTAAGAGTTTAAGCTTCGGCTTAAAGTTAAGCTGGAATTGTAAACTGGGCCCAAGATTTTTAATGATGCGAAATGTGAAAACGTTTTGATACTTCTTCGAAATTTTTTAAAAATTTATATAAACTCCTGTTCAAAATTAACGCACCACTTATATTTTTTATTGCATTTTTATAATTGGAGAAGTGATTGATGTTTTATACTAGATCATAGGTGGCTTGCTTCATAATAAATAAAATTTGACAATATTATGTCTTGTTAATGCATCAAACTGTTCATTGATGAAGTTGTTTTATTAAGGTATACAATTAGCTTAAGTTCAAATTTAAGTTTAACATTGGTTTCCTCAAGTAATAAGTTTTGAAAACTAGTGAATATCAAACAGAATATCAGTTTATATTCTTTAATTCCAAAAACATGAATCGACCACGATATTTATCTACTGAGGAGTACGTAAGAGCATCAACTTTGTTAGATGAAGGACGAAGTATGCGTTATGTAGCCAATTTGCTAGGTGTTGACCATTCTACAGTTAGTCGAATGATTAAAAGATTCAGAGAAACTGGCTCATATGTAAGAAGACGTGGACAGGGTAGAAAGAGGATTACAAGTTTAAGGGATGAGCGTTTTCTTAGACAACAGGTTTTAAGAAACAGGAGGTGCACAAGTTCGGAGCTCAGTAATGAACTCGCAACAGTTAGAAATGTTAGGATATCAGCTGTAACTGTGAGGAGAAGGTTAAGAGAATCCGGGTTATCCAGTAGAAGGCCTGCAACTGCACCGCTGCTCACCACAGCACACAGAGTGGCCAGATTAAGATTTGCGAGAGAGCATGAACATTGGTCCGTAGACGACTGGAAGCGAGTCTTGTTTACCGATGAAACAAGAGTAAGCTTAAAATCACCAGATGGTCGTGAACGAGTATGGCGCAGGCCTGGAGAAAGATTTGCTGCCTGCAATATTTCTACACGGGAACCATTTGGTGGAGGGTCAAAAATGTTCTGGGGAGGAATCTCTTTCGACGCCCGTACAGACCTAGTTCCTATTCAGCAAAGGTCAATGAATGCTCAGTTTTACCTGGAGAACATTATTCTGAGTTATGTTATGCCCTTTGCGCCATTTATAGGCAATAACTTTATTTTCATGCAGGATAATGCTCGACCGCACGTTGCAAGAGAAGTGTTGAATTACTTAAATGAGGTCAATATTCAAGTATTGGACTGGCCACCTGGTAGCCCAGACTTGAATCCCATCGAGCACTTATGGGATACTTTAAAAAAAGCAGTGAGGTGTCATCTACCTCCTCCCAGAAATCTTCATGAACTGGAACATCTCGTTCTTTCAAAATGGGATAACGTTTCACAAGAAACTATCCAGAATTTGATAACAAGCTTACCAAGACGAATTCAGGCAGTCATCAGAGCTAGAGGTGGTGCTACACGTTATTAGATTTTTATAAAATTTAGTTTTTGTTTGTTTACGGTGTTCAATAAATTTGTTATTATTTTAAACTTTTATCTCTGAAAGTTTAATTTGTGTTTTATTAAAGATTGTTACCATAAATGAATAAATGTATTGTTGAAATGTTGTCTAATTATCTGTTTTTATGTTAAGATAAACTATTGTTGAATAATAGTTGGAAAAATACAAAGTTATCAGTGATTATTGTAGTGGTGCGTTAATTTTGAACAGGAGTTTATTTTTTAAAACTAGAAAGAAAGCACCTCACGATTATCAAATAATTTTGGCAATTTCTGTCTCGAGTTGAAATTTTATCAAAGTAACCAAATGCATTTGCTTTTTTTTGGTAAAATGAGCGTTCTATCAAGAACTCTGGATAGGACTTTTAGAGTTTAAGGATTGTCCCTGGGAATTCAAATGCTGTAACCAAATATAAAAATATTCTGGCTTCTTTTCACCTCTTTAAAGATGCACTTTCGTGAACTTAACCCGAAATTTTCGATGATCTTTTTCTTGATACAAAATCATCCATTTTTTGAGAACTTTAAGATTCTCCTCTTTAGAATTTTCCTTTAATTCACTGGTAAGCTTGAAGTTTTCCAATTTAGAACCTCCAAAACCTCGAAATTTAGAGGAAAAAGTATGAATGGAAATGACCCGACAAAAAGTTGCAGAGATTATAAGATTCACGCGCAATTATACAAAGAATTCTCTCAGAGCAATTGCCTCTGTCTATATTCTTTTCAACGGGTTTAAGCTAAAATCATTTTCAGTGATAGAATGGAGTTTACACAAACGAAACGTAGCAGCCATCAGAGAATACAAAAAAATCACTAGCGATATTGTTCCAATGTTTTGGTCATTAATATTTCTTGATTGGTCACTTTTTCCTCTTCCGATAAGCAACAGAAAAGCAAACCTTTTTAGAAAAACTTATACTTTGCAAGACGTTCTATTGCAGATTTGGTTGTGGATTGATTCATGCTAGATCATTTCACCATGAAAACTAAGAAATCAAATACATGATTGCAACCATTTGATTTTTATTTATATGGCCATCTGAGACAACTCATTTATGAAACCATCAGTTTCTGCAATATTAATAACTTATGGTAGACACTTTCCAAATCATTAGGATTACTTCAAAAATCCTTAAACGTGAGTAGCTTTCGAAGAGAAGACGATATGAAACGTGTATTGGGAGAAGACGTTGTTTCAATTTTTTTGCGATTTTGTAGTTTGTTTCCAGTGTGCTTAATGAATATGTGATATGAAAATTAAGAGGGAATACATAGGGTAACAAGAATTTTTTTCATCTTTCAAATTACTGTAATAAGTTTTGACGGTTAAGAAGATACTGTTTAAAGTTACAAGATGTAGTAACTGTTTCGTAAGCTTTTGAATTAAGAACACCGAAGACTTGCTTAACTAATTTTTTACATAACATAATCGTTTGCTTTGTCCTATAATCGTAGATATGAGGATATCCTATGTATTACATTCAATGTTCATTATATAATTAGTTCGGCAACGTTTTCCGGAAGGCTCGTCCTCTCATTGCATGGTCATGTCCCAGCTCTGTACTTATGTGAACAGAGCACATGGATCTGCTACTTGCTTGCTGTAATTATTGATATTAGTTCTTTTACTCCTATCATTTGGCGTGCATTGTGCGGGAAAAAATAAGCATGAAATTATATACAATTTTTGTGGAACATATGTGATGTCGACGGATGCTATTGTCATACATATATCGACGCTGCAACCTGCTGTTCTTTAAAAATTTCAGATATCGACATGCGATATCGTTGTGCTTTTTCAAGGACTGATTTCTTTTCCTTTGTTGAAGAACTTCATGACCACGGAAGCAGGCGTATGTTTATTTTAATGATACAAAATAATATAACCAATAAAATCAGTGAAACTCTCGGGTTAATAATGATTTAATATTAATTTTAAAAACGTCAAATAAAATTAATAATCTGCAACCATTTCTTAGCTGTACAAAATTTTAAGTGATTTGCCCTATCCATATTATATTTTCTATTTTTTATATTAGGTGTAGGTATGAACGAGTTTATCAACTTAAAATTCATATCCTATTCAATGTGAGTATCTTGACCACATTTCTTCAAAACTCCAATTAATTTGAAGAGAAAGGACTGCGTCTGGTTCATACGTTTCCACTGAAAAAAAATCCATGTGGCATTCGCCAAAAATTTGTCAACATCGTTCGCCTATTGTCCCGGCACCTTTATCCTGTGCGTAACCGCCCTTTTAACAAATCAACCCCTAAAATATCTTTCATAATACAGTTGACTGTTTTGTGTATCAAATCGTGTAATTCCAGAGGTTGGAGAGCACCTCCCCTGACACATAACCAAACGCCGGTTATGGATGCGTCGTTTACAATACGCTTTTATGTGAAGAGGTGTGAACTGTTAAACACCTGGCGTGCTCCGCTTGTTTTCTTGCATCGATCCTAACGTGTCCAGAGTACCAGCGTGACCGTAGGATTAATATAAAAAGGATAAAAGCGATAAATTTCATTTGGTGTATCCTCCTTCTTTCGGATACTTTGTCAACGACAATAAGCGTCGCTTTGTAGTTCTGGTTTCTTACATTTACGAAGATACTCCTTGGGATGTACGACTACTCCCATTAGGGTTTAAATTGATGCTTAAATATCGTGTAGGTTTTTGTATTTTATCCACAGTTTATTTACAAGGGTAGGTATCTATGAGAAACGGAAAAAGTATAAATAAATAATTTCACGATCAGTACATGTTGGAACTGGAAAAAGAAATGCTTAATAGATCAATCGAAGTGCATTAATTGAATATGAAGATATGAAAATTATTAGTTGAAGTACCTTTACATCAAGCGAATTAATAGCACGAGTTCCTAGAAGCTGTCTTTGCACATTCATTTATATTAATATATAATGAATAATAGTAAGCTGTGCTTAGTCTTCATGAACACGAGTTTGATATTATATCTGTCAGCATTTAATACTAATTCATTTATACGTCGCTTTCCTAGCTAATTATTCTTCTATTATTAATAAAGCTACCGGATCTGACCTCTGTATTTAACGTTGTCGGTAATTTGATAATTTCATATCTATAAGTTTCTCGCATTGTAATTTTTATTGCAACATTCTTGCAGGGACCTCACATAAATTAGCCGTAATTACATAATATTTTTTTCGTTTTCGCCGAATTTTAAAAAAAGCATAATCACACAAAGATCGAACATAATGCCGGGACTCATTTCAATGACGTGTAATAAATCACAAACTTATTGGGGGTACACTGTAACTTAACCTCAGAGCATTTGCGGCATTGACTTTGCATTTGAAATGGCTAGATTCGGTCTCCCTAGTCTCTAGTTAGTAATGGCCTTTAATGTGCCTATTGCTGTGAAATATTGAGCATCTCCCTCGGGTTATACACAATGCTGATGGTTTGCAGAAAGATGTTAGAACGTATCGTTGACATTGTACCCTCTTCTTGTGAACTGGCATTATGTCCTAAATAAACATTAGCTTAAATGAATTAACTTCTACTCAGTAAGAGTACTTTTATTTGTTTACTTTTACACTCTACGATATTCATAAATACTATTTATTTTATAGATGAAAATATTTGCTTAAAACCTGACAACAAATATAATAATTAATTTTTCTGATTTAGATTTGATATGTGTTGTAACTTCTTTGACGTAGCTAATAGTACCTAAGGATAATCTTGTATTAGAAGATTATCTATATTGAAATAGTATGTTTGGGAGGTAAAACTTCGCCCCGTTAATGTTCAAGTTTATTTTATATGCACGCCCCTTTGTATTTAGAAATATTTGTCACGGTACTGATCTCCTATGTATGCCGTACATATTTTGGGGCTCCTAAAATATGAACCCTTGCAGCTGGTTCAAGAGCGTATCCGTTATGGACATAAAACCTTCTGCAAATTCGCTGCGAGTACTTGTCGGAAGTGTAACAGAACTAAAAGCCACGGGAAGGCAATTTTGATGCTTTAAAAAAAAACCTAATTTCGCTTTTAAATTTGCTCGCTTCGAAGAACCTGCTTTAAGCCTCGTAAGTAAACGAAGTTGGGAAAATCATTATGTTCTGCGTTAATCTTAGCACCAGCACACAGCAACGTCGGTACGAAAATTATCTAATTATCTGAATAATAATTATTATGAAATTAATGCGGCCTGATATTAATAAGGCAGGTGCGCCTGTCCACTTAAAGTTTTATTATCGACAGTACCATACCATACCGGAAATTCTTAATAATGAAACCGTGTTCTCAGGACAGCGATTAACGACAAACATATTTAATTTAGCATTGAAAGGTTTTAACAAGATTGTGCAGCTCTACAAGCAAAAACACTTCGTCGTCACTCAATTTACCGAACAAAATTTTTCAATTATGTTTACACGCACGAGACTTGTGCGCGTTTCCTGCGGTAAAAGTCGATTTAAATTGAATGGGATTGTTTAGAAATTCAAATTACAGACGAGGATCTAACGATAAAAGAAGTAATTTTTCATGTTGTGAACAACAGAGACCGCAATCCTTTCAAAACTTCAGGTTCCCATAAAATTCTAGACGCATGTAAACTGCAGAAATAATGGCCGACCCAAATTTTTATTAGCCCGCCCGTTTATTTCGGCAAAAGTATTTTGTTACGTGAGCCCCGCTAATAATAGGATCACATAAAAAAAAGAAAAAGTTTAATTGCTCGTGAAATGATCGAATCTTCTGTAAAGACATTCAGACCTTCTCGTCTTTGATTTTAATCACAAATTTCGTTGGAATTGTCCCAAGGGCAATTTTAAAATTTGATTTCGTTTTCCCTGCGCGAACGCATAACAATAGATGATGCTGTGCTGCGCGTGTTCAGGAAATATCCGCAGTATCGTCGGAAAATACGTGACAAACATACGTCTGTAGCTGTCACAACCACCCCAATGAACAATGGCAACTTACCCTAACAAGTACAAATTATACGCTACTCGAATCCCTGCGTACTATATCATAGAGATTACTAGATTACTGGGATGAAATTTTAAACGATAATTTCTAATCTGATGTTGAAAATCCTCTGTTACTAGAAGGAACAAAATAATAATGATGTTAGCTGTATTCATTTATACATATTTACAGAAAAATACAGATTTTTTAATAGAAATATTGTTTGCTAAAATTCATCATGAAAGGAAAGCCTTTTTACTTTTTAATTTTCTTCACGATGGAAATATGTTTTCGTTTTCTAATATACTATACACTTCAGGTTTATCTTGATTTTGTTGAATTTCTTCATAATACTTCTCTAGACGATATTTTCTCTGATTTCTAGTTTACAATCTTTACCCAATAATATTTACTTATGTATCAAGGGCATAATTAGGAGATTATAGCCCGAGGGTATCTTTAAAGCACGACGCGAATCGAAGTGCTTTTACATGCTCGAGGGCTATTATTGTGCGGAAATATTCTATTTTTCAAGGTTATCGGTGAACGAAATGCTTGCAAAGTATAATGTATCGAGTCGGTCAGCGGCGTATAAAAAATATGTCTTTAGCACGCGAGTAAGAAGAAACTAATTTGTAGATACGCCTCTGACTGATAACCTTGAAAGATATAATATTTCCGCACAATAGCTATTATCTACAAATATGCCCATGGTACATGTTTGCGTTACTATGGGTTTGTTTACGTTACTACGTTTGTTTACTTTCAAGCACTTGGTCAATAAAGGCCAAATCATGCCCGCAATTGAGTGGCAATAAAGAAGATTATGGTTCCAAAATAAAATAAATAAAATCATATAAACAATAAATTGGAAACGCACGTCATCATTAAAATGGAGAAGATGTATGTATGTAAATAAAATTTATTCTTAATTTTATTATGAGCACATACGTCTATGGTTTCATCAAATATCATTTCATCAAATAAATTTTGGGAAATTTTTTATATTTTCCACTTTAGCAATTGTTAAGTCACACTAAAATTACGAAAAAAGAAACAATATTACGTAAGAAATATAAAATATAACATTCATAATGTTACTATGTATTCTTAAGCAATTACATACAAGGCGATTAATACATCATCATCATCATTAGCAGCAGATTAGCAGAGCAGAGTAGCTTGATCCATCCATTTTTAACATGTAGTCTGAAATTAAATATGATTCGAATATGATTTTTTATTTTTTTTGTGATTTTTGCAAAGCGCAAGAAAAAAATGCCCAATTCTTTTCTGAAAATCAAAAATTATTATCTTTGATTTGAGTTGTCAGTCTCGTTTTGTAAGAAAATATAATGTAGTTAACTGACAAAGCATAAATAATTTATTTGACTTGTGTAATTTATTAACACGAAAACAATGCTCGAAAGTAACTAATTAAACATCTTGAAAGACATTCTTACTTTCGAGTTAAAAGCTTTAATTTTCTTTTCTGCTTTTCTGTTCTTTGTATTTTGTATGTACTTACATTGGTTTGGGTTGGGTAAAAATATTATATCGGTTTTAAAACATTTTCACGCTAGTTAGAATAACAAAACCGCAAAGTCGTTAGGAGTTTCAATATTGATACAGTGCCATTCATAAAGATTTTACTAAGATCAAAATATAACATAATCACATACATACAGGGTGTTAGGTTATTGCTTAGACAAATTAAAACTGTATGTTAAGGATGTCAAATGAGATCAAAAAGTACCTACTGTTCCGAAAATCCATCATGATTTTCGGGACATTTTGAAAAAGAGCCAACTATTAAGGACCTCTGATAGTACTTACGTAGCGAGCGCATATTAAAGCAAATGTCTCTTGCAGTGTCTCTTGCCCGTTGCACAATTGCAATCATTGTTTGACGATTCGGTTTACGACGCTGGGGTTATCGCCGTCGATATCTACGCTCTGCGGCACGTGCATTGCACCTACATTCTCCGTACGTTAGAAGAATGTCAACAATTTCGTTATTTGTGTAATAATTCATTCGGACCATGACCCGCACACTCCGAAATCTGTTGAGACACTGAACGTGCGTTATTTGCTTGTCGTAAAACAATAAACCATCTGGGAATTTATGGGAAGGGATCGCCCGCCCGGATGGCGTTCGGTGTAACAGTAGATAAGAAAATCAGTGGTTTCCAAACAATTTTTAACGATTAATAAATTTAACGATTAATAAATTGTTCAAGTGCATTTATTCCTTATTTTTAATTAGGTATAAAGTTGAAATTTTAAATACTTTTATAAAAGCATTACAACTTCTTACATTGTTATGACATTTGGCATTTCTTGACCTAGGGTTGCAATCTTTTAAATGTTTTTAATCATATACATGTATTTGTCCTTTTTAAATTTTCTTCACTGTGCACTATTTTCTGTGCTCCTGGACGCCTGTCGGTTTTTTGGGGTGCGTCTTTTTCATTTCCACTCATGGCCCAGCCAAACTATCCTTCTCCTGTTTATAAATCTTACCATATCACAACGATTTGTTATAATTTAATTCGTGGTTTATAGAAGAGCAGAGATATTACACCTATTTTTGTTCCATTTACTTACAAGACATTTGACAAATATCATCTGATTTTCTTTTATTTATAATTCAATATTTCGTTACTATCTATACGGTGATATATCAAACAACGTTTTGATTTTAATAAAGCGTAAAGAAATTTGTGATACACTTCTAAAAGAACACAAATTGAATAAACAAATAAATTTTAAATTATCAATCAGATTAAGAACATTTGGGTTTCTTGAATTGTTAAAGAAGCAATAAATTCTTCTGTTATGTAGCGGTAACTTTTATCTCCCATATTATAACATTGTTGCAACGTTAACATTTTTGGCAAAAAATCTCACTCTTCTATTATTTATTTAATTTGAATTTCAATTTTATTTGACTTTGAATTATTATTAGGGCTTTCTTTTGCTCAGTCTGATCGAATCAAACTAAACACAGAAAATTTAGCAGGTATTAGAAAACTAATAGAATGAAAGAACAGCAGGTTTCGTATCATGATTAAAATACCTAAAGTGTACGATAAAGTGTAATGATAATTTCAAAACTTACTAATATTACTTCCTTAATGTCAGAACTCATAACTGAATATGAAATAAATGAATATTAAAAAATCAACATCAAATTAGATCATGGCTGAATGCCAAATTTAATACGTTTAAGGTTAGATTAATATGGTCGAATCACTCGAATCACATCTAACATAAAAATTTTGTGATTTAGAGGGGAAAGGGGATTACCGATCATGTTGCAAATTCCTGAGTAGGCAAAATGAATCGCAGTTCAAAAGAACATGATTCGCTTAAAGTCTACAGCTTTGATTCGATCATTTTCAGCAACAGAAAAGATATTTACTATTTTCCTCTATCTTAGCTTAATAATTTCATTATTACTGAAAAAACTATTTCAGGTATAATAGCCAAACCAAAACAGTATTTTATTTCTAAGATGATTGCACTGAGAAAAATAAACTGTTCAGTCAACCAAAAACACGTTCAGTTAACAATATTTTTCGTTTACCTATTAGCAATCAAGCGTGGTCATTGAACCAACAGCCAAAAAATGTTAAATATTTTAGATTGAATCAATTCAATATTTTATTTGAGGCAAGCATACAATGAAGACATCTTTCTTGTTGCTTTAATCCACAAGAAGATTGATACAAGAACTTGATTGTTAAAATTGCTAAATATTTTATTTGCCTGAACGCTGTTAGGGAATCAAAATTATACTTCTGATATAAATATTTAAAGCAATTTTTTCAGTACGTCTAGTAAAAGCGTAAAGTCTAGACTATCTAGACTATCGTTTCGGTAAACATTAATTAAATGTTCACCTCTTTGCGGTACTGTCAAAGAAAGGTAACCCTTCAACCTTTGGTAAGTTGGCAAGAGGAGCTGTTCAAACTTCTCAACGAATTTTATAATGTCGGACACATTCAAAATATGAATAACTTTTGAGAAACGATGTCGAACAACAAGGTTATGCTGGTACAGGCAGTAAATATACGCAAAGTTTTAGCAGGCGCCATCTGGAACTCGATAGCAAGAATTTCAATAACTGCTTACTGTTTATTTCTGCAAACATAGCACGTAAGTACGTATATCATTCTAATGCTACATGACTAAATGTATGACGTCTTATTAATATGGGAATTAACCCTCGCTTTTACTTGACTTAACATTTATTCCGTTAAATAAAAAATCAAAACAGACACATACAGGCAACAGCACTTTACGATCATTTTAAAATTTCAACTTTTTGATTCAATATCTTAAGTATTTTCATTTTAAGAGAAAACATTTACATCGTTCAGTGAAATGTAATAGTTTAATATTTTCTTAGTGTTATTTCAACAATTTCCAAGATGTTTACTTAAGAATATTACGGTTGACACAAGTAAATTTTATGTAAGTCAACGCACAAAAAGTTGACATTCAAAAAATTGTTGACTTAACTATTTCATTTTTCTCAGTGTGATGTCTACCTTTGTCTTTCTATTACTGACTTTATAATTATATTGCCGTTGTTATAAACTTCAACTGCTTTTATTTCTATTTATATCACAGCCATATTTTCTAGCTCATCACTATATTAGTATTAGCTCTGTTCCAACCACGCTTTCTGACCGTTCAAGAAACCGTCATAATCATTTGCCCACCGAAATGATCGATGTTGACTAATGATTATCTTTTTTTGCACTACCAGTGTCTTACCTATTCGGTTTTTAAACTACCATTCTTTTCCTTTCCTCTGCTGATTACCCCGTTCTGAGTCTTGTCCTTTCAGTTCTCAAATCTGGATAAATACTTAGTTCTGTTTTTCTCTGATCGATCACGCCTTCTCTTTTTCATTTCACTCTATATTCAATATTTATTTCACAGGATCTTTCTTGAATGGCCTATTTAAATGATTCTGCTTTTCTTCGACTTTACTATTTTCAATACTGACTTCACTTACCACTTCTCTCAACTCTTGGTGTTAGTTTTTTCAAAACGGTCACAAAGCGTGCTTGGAACAGACCTATTATTTCTATGAATCAACATCAAAATGGTTTTACATAGAATTATGATGAAATATTCTAATAATGCTATTACTCATATAATTTAAGAATTTTTCTTTATTAAAGTTCTTGGTAAATAGGAAGCATGGATAACATAAATGGAAACGCCTTACTTATGTAATTTTCCGCTCATAACTATAGAATTTTCAAATAAAATTATTTGTTAAAGTCTATTATTAAGTACCAAAACAGCATCTAACGCGTAAACACCTCGTTCATTAGTGTATTTCACGCACTTACACAAATACGACGCCGTCATTCGTATCTGCAGTTGTTGACTTGAATAGGATCCGAACTATTTCAGCCCGGAGCACCTCCATACAAGAATAGAATGGATTAGGAATTTCTGTAGATAGTGAATTTTACACGCAACTTTGACTGTAAATCATTCGAAACTCGTGAATGAACGGGGCTTCTATTCGAATTCGACGGATAATACACGTATTCTGCCGCAGTGGCGGGTGAATTATTGGGTAGCTGTCGTTATTGACGTGTACTTTACGCAGGGAAGTTACTCGAAATGTCCGTTTGTGGTTTGTCATTGTAGTAAAATCCTGAATTTGTCATGCTGATACAGTATAAGATAAATTTCTTCAAATATAAAGGAATTGGGGCTACTAAAGGTAATAAGTTTAAAAGAATTATTTTCAATTATGACGTGAATTTGGTTTGATTATCTACTTTTTTCAAGTTTAGTGTCCTTTTAATAAAGGAAAAAAACTTTAACATCGGCTTGTTTAAAAATGATGTACACAAAATATTTAATGTTTTTTTCTATTCCGTTCATCAGAAAATGATTAAATGCTTTTGTGAAACTCCAAATCAAGAAATATTCAAGAAAATGATTGATAGTACCGAAATTTTTAACTTTAACTTTGAGTTTGTTTCAAAAGAATATACCCTATTCTACGAGGAAGTATTGATATCTAGTTAGCATGGAAAATATCTGGTAGACAAAAATGAATACTGTTGCTATGATTACAACTAACTCGTGTCTAAATAAACCAGGTCAAGTAGGCTACATTTAGTAATTCTGTTTGAAAATTTCCGAAAATATTTCATTTCATTGAAAAGTTTCAAGCTATGTTGAAACTTTTCACAATTTCTTGAAAAGTTTGTTATAGCGCTTGTGCCTTCAAATGAATTCCTGATTAAAGTAAGCTGATTTTTTAACAAGAACAGAGTGAATTAGAAATTACCTTCGCAAGATTTGTTTATAGTAACCAATTAGCTTTAAATATTACTGAAAATAAGCAATTGACTTTTTAAAAAAATACTCGTACGTCCAGGATTTAAGCTCTCAAGTCGTTACTTACTCTCAAATCGATTATTAAATGTTGAATATGACGCAGTTCATGAAAAAATACAAGAAACAATTCAATCTTCTTACTTTTTGTGCATTACCTGCGATGGTGGGACCAATATTCAAAAAGACAGCATCATAATAGTATATTAAAAAACAAGTTTCATAAGACAGGATTTTAGCGCACGCGTCCAGGTTTAGAAAACGAGTGGAAGGCGAGTTTTCTAATGGATAATTTACACAGAAAGTGCATCGGAAAGTACCGATACTGATAGCAGTTTAAAGATAGAAGACGATATACTTTACTTCGACACTGAGGAAGATACGCAGGACTATGAAAACTTTTTTGTGTTTGGTATAATATAAAATCAAACAGAATTTTTTTCTTTTGTGTAATTTAAAGCAATATCGTTTTTAGTTTTGTATAAGTATTTTTAGAAATCTTGTGAATAAAGATTTTCTTTTAATAATGCTAAGAATTAAGTAATTAAAAACTTTTCAATTTTTGGTTGAAAAGTTTCAATATATTTTGAAAAGTTTCCTGAAAATTTCCATTGAGATTGCTTTTCATGAAAATTTACATCTCTAATCACAACCCACTTGACTAGGTTTTTATTTAGACGCTTCTTATGATGTTTTATAAATAATTTTGACATCCATAAGTGGAAAGTTAGATTTTGAAAAAATCGAGTTTCGGTTAGTTATTAAATATTTATTTTTGAAAGAGTTATCGGGCAAAGAAATTTTTGCTGATATGATAGAAACCTGAGGTGATCAGTGTCCTTCATAAGCCACTGTTAAAAACTGGGTTTCGGAATTTAAAAGGGGAAGATCAGATGTCAAAGATGAGCACCGCTCTGGAAGACTAGTTCCTAAGACCACTCCGGAAAACGTTGATTCTGTCCACGATATGATTTTAGAAGAACGATGTATTGAGCTCAAATGTGTGGCAGAAGCAATGCACATTTCCTATGAATGTGTGTTTCACATCGTTCATCAACACAGGTATTGACGAAGCTTTCGGCCAAATGAATTCCGAGATGCTTGAATGCGTTCAACTGACAACGTCGAAGGAAATCTGCCGCCGTTTTGAAGAAGATTCCTCAAACTTTTTGGATCGGCAACGAAACGTGGGTCCATCACTATAACCTAAAGACTAAAGAGCAATCCAAGAGTGGGAGCATTCTGGTTCTCCACGACTTAAAAAAAATCGTGTTTAAAAATCGTCTGACAAGATTCTTCCTTCAGTTTTCTGGGACAAAGATGGGATAATTTTGATAGGTTATTTGGAACAAGGTAGAAGTATCACGGGAGCATATTATACTGAGTTGTTAACTGAATTATTGTCTGTTTACTTGACATCCGTACTGTGAAACTGACAGTATGTTTGCATCACTGCACAATTGTGACATTTCCTGTTTTATTCATCAGTATTTTAAATTTTATTCATAATAACTTCTAACGTAAATTATCCGCCATACGGTAAGTCAATTACTAAAAAGTGGAATTTTGAAGTTCTCAGTACGATACGATTTCTTGTAAGTTTATAAGATAATACCACAGAGGCGTACGAGTAGGTAATCCTAGGGACGATATCTTCCACAGAACTTCAAAATAAACACACTATACGTAAGGAAATTGTTGAAAAACGTTGCAGAAAACTTGCTAAAGGTGTGCAATTTTTGCAAGACAACGCTCCTGCTCACAAGTCATTGGTTGCACTGCAAAAAAATTTACGAAATTGGTTTTTAATTGTTTGACCACCCGCTCTATTTTCCGGTTTTAGATTATTTGTTCCCAAAACTCAAAAAATATTTGAACGGTGAAAGATTTTCGACAAATGACGAAGTCGTGCGCTAGAGTTCATGTGCGCCGTTGAGTAGTGGTTTGCAGACCAAAAGAAAGAATTTTTTTAAAGAGCTTTGAATTACTTCTCTTAATATGTAAGTCTTAAAGGAGATTACACCTGAATAAAAAAAAAAAAACAGGAAATGATTTTTTTCCTTTTGTAAATTTGGTTCTATTTGTCAATTAATTGTCTACTTGACAGTGCCTTTCAATTAATGTCATTAAATTAACTTTTTAAACAACTTTTGCAATGCCTCATTTAAGCGAGAAAGCAAGAATAGTCTCCCACCTAGAAAACGGTAGGACAATTATTATGAGTTTAGCGGCAGAATTTCAAGTGAGAAAAAGTACTACATGGAGGAATTAAAAAAAAGGGAAAATGAAATGACTGTAAAACGAAAGCAGGGTTTGGGTCGGCCTAAATCTTCAAATGAACGAGAGGATGAGGAATTGATATACTTTTTAAGAGAAAGGCCTATGTCTAATGCTGTACAAACAATCAGTGAAACCAACTTTCGAGCATCTCGAAGCACTCCACGTCGTCGAATTCGTTCTTCTGAATTGGACTGCTATTATGCAGCTAGAAAATCATTCCTTACCAATTTTCCTAAAGAGCAAAGGGTAGAATTTGCTTTTCAATTCCTTCAAAGAGAAAATTTCTGGAATACCGTAGTATTTTCAGATGAAAAAACCTTCCAATCTAATAGAGGCGGCAGATTAAAAGTGTATAGACTTAGAAATACACGTTTTGATGAAAATTATACACAATCGTGTACCTCTAACCGTTTTGCAGTTAATGTTAGGGGTTGGATTGATGAAAATTATACTCAATCTTGTACTTCTAACCGTTTTGCAGTTAATGTGTAGGGTTGGATCAGTGAGCAAGGTTCAGGAGTACTATTTATTGTGGAAGAAAGACTTAATGCTAATATTTATGTTAACATTTTTCAAGAAGTTATGCTACCATAAACTCAATAAATTTGACAGTTCATGAATGTATTGCATTAATTAATTCAGTTAATCACAGATTTGATGATCTGATTTTTTTTGCTCACTTTTTAGATGTAATTTATTGTTATTATTGTTTAAAATAGATATAAATTAAATTAATTAAAGGTATATGTTAGTGTATTAATAATAATTAAATTAATGTGAGATAAATATTTAAGGCCCTAAATATTTGTGTTAGTGTTTATCTCACATTAATTTAATTAGATATAAATTACGTTAATGAGTACTAAAAAATATAATATGTTCAAATTTAACCTATTGATCTATAAACTGACTTACCCTCAAATAATTTTAACCTATTTCTAATAAAATCATTTTCACACTGTGAAAATATTGAAAAAAACATGTCAATTTTTTGACATTTCCGTTTTTTTTTTAAATTCAGCTGTATGTTGAATAAACAAAATTTTGTTTTGAAATAATGTGACGTTTTATATGATAGGTGAAATACTTATCAATACTCCCTCGTATGTACCCTATATTGTATTTTCTTCCCTGGTAAACTGATACTTTCCTTAAACCCTTTTTTGTTTTTGTTTTTTATTGACAACCTTAATACATAATATTGAATGTATACAGTCAAAAAATACGTGTATTTTTTCGTTTATAACGAGCAATAACTGTGATACCTTGAGCCCTCGTTATATCCGAGTTTTACTGTACTTGTAAAAGTTGAAGGTAACGTACACTATTATGGAAATGAATATGTTAATAAATAAGCCGTAACGACTCATATAAAGGCGACCACACATTACATGGCAAACTAGGCGAATGTTAAACGTTGGTGATGTGTACATTTTTCCATGTCGAGTGACGTTTGTCGAGTGGTTCATACAAATAATATGTCGAATCACCTGACATTCTAATAGTTTGACATTCGTAGTGGGAAAAGCACACATGTTTGTACATACATTTAAAAAATAATAATTAAAGTAGTGAGTGAAGATGGAGAACAGAGATGATGATACAATAATTATTGCTGCAAGTGCTTTGATAATGTATGCTGGATTGGCGCTGTTATGGGTTCCAAATTTCATGTTTTGAGTTCCAAATTACGGAATATTTGTCATAAAGAGTCGAAAACTCTATAATCAAATTATTTGACCACTCCATATTGGATGTACAATGACACCAAATCGTCAAAACTGAACATAACGATGAAGATATGAAAAAAGTATGAATGCGTTTTACAAACGTTTGACAAATAATGTGTAACTATGTTGTCGGATCGCGTTTAAGTATGTACGGTTGCGGACAAAAAATTTCGGATGTCACTGTCACTCATCTGACGTATACATATAGGAATATCTTAACTTTTACGTCAGTGGAATGACAGTGACATCCGAAATTTTCTGTCCGCAACTGTACAAGCGGCAAATATTTCTTTGACTCGGGTCTCATTTACCGACTTCTATCGGAACGTAGACGAATGCAAACGTTGGAAGGAGTTTGGCAAATGCTTTATCATACACACTATTCGGCGAACTTCACACATCACAAATGTTTGGCTAGTTTGCCATGTAATGTGTGGCCGCCTTAACAACTGGCGTATGCAGGAAGAAAAAGTTGCATAACTCTAGGATATTAGATCTGTTGCCATTTATTGGCTAATTGCTCTAATTTGTCTATTTATTTACTTATGACTTATGAGATTAATTGAAGTATAAATTCACTATTTCTTGTGCAAATGCATTGCAATATCATATGCTCACGTGATCGATTCATTCGGTATCGTCTCCGCAAAGAGACTCGCACGATATTTGACACTTTCATCGCTTGTCACGAAACGCTTGTCACGTAAATAAATCTCTATTATTCGCTCTACAAGATATTTAAGTAAACAAGGACAAGATTTAAAAACGTCCAATATAGCTACTATCGTAACTATCCTTATATAAAACTTGCAGCAATCATTGAGTATCCCATGTAACACACCAAATATAGAATATGTCTAAAACACGTTTTGAATTTAGTCTAAATGTAGAATATTATAGACTAGTATTTATACATATGAGTGACAGTCTAACTAACGTCTCTTTTTGGGATAAATATAACGTTTACACAAAATGTATATTTATAGGGTACGCGCAAGTTTATACATGGTTTATACTAGACGTATATTTTGGAATTATAAAATTATTATAATTATATATTTATATTATTACAACTTATTCTAAAGAAGCTGTGAAACGTACAGCGAAATGTTAACATTTAATTCAAATTTACCAAGTGTCTGTTCGTTTGTAGTAATTATATATGTATTTTGTGATGATTTGTAATGGGCAAGAAAGTTCCTGCGGTTTTGACTTATAAACAACAACTTTAGTGAGCAACAGTTTAGGTCGCGACATCTCGCGGCGAAATTTATAAGATACTCATATTTTAAGCTCTTATCTTATGTAGTGATACAATGTTAGTAGTTTTATAGAAAATTTGCTATGTAACAAGGGTCACAAGACCAATTTGGATAAATATTTGTTAATAAATGTTACATCTAAACATTCATTATACTTTTTTAGATTATATTATAAATTTTAATGAGAAAAATGTAAGTTATGGGCCTACGCCTACATGATAAGATGGAATTTAATAATTTGATAAACGTGTTTTGCAAGTCGCGACATTTTTTTACAATTTAATGAAAACGTATAGTTAACGTATCACTTATATCCTAGGGTAACCAGTACCATTAAAATATGATTATTTTTGGTATTCTATATACCATTACCAAAAATATCCCTGTCTGTCGTATATAAACCGTCTAATGAACGAAATGGTGTTGCTTGGGATTTTCTGTTTAGCTATTTCGACCCTGATAGGTGCCTCATCAGGGGCCGTAGTATCACGTCTAAACCTGTATGCTTATTTATTAGTTTATAACGAAATGAGTTGGACCATAAGTTTTCATCCATTTTCGAACAGTATCGGCTTTAAGAATTTATTGCAGAAGAATATGTATTTTAAAGCTTTCCTTAACAATCACCGGAGTTAATAAATAACTTTCTTAAACAAAGTATTGGACGAACATGAGTTTTTTCACTTAAAACTCTAGCACTAGATTAATTTGAAGGCCGAATACATAAGAACAAAGCTTCGTTAAATATAACGAGGATCAATTTATTAAGAAATTAAAATAGTGAATTTGGCAACATGTGTTGGAGATGATTATTATAGGTTTTATGTATATTAAGTCTATTGGCCGGTACAAATTTCTCAATTTGTTTGCCATAATGCCAAATTGCTAAATTATATGAATGCCACCACGCAGATGTCCCGACCGCTTCCTGCAAATTTCTTGCTCATATAATGACTGAAAAATACTTCCCTTTTGTTTTACGCGCACAAATGAATAATTTCACCGAGCGTGCTCGCACACCACAAAACATCGTTGTTAATAATGATAAAATAATTTGTTGTTTTCATTAGTACAGTCGGTAGTGTACTATCACAAAACGGCGATCTTTTGGCGTAAATATTTAAACGGAAAAACGTACCGCAGACAAACAGTAATTACATGAATAATATTGTCATTATACAAAAATAATGTAGATACAACTGCTTATTAGGCATTGTTACAATAAATTTAGAAACAGTCCAAATTAACCCAATTACGCCGGCATGAAATTACGATACGATTTGAGAACGGATTTTCTATTATCATCAGATATCCAACAAAAAAATAAAACATGTGTACATCATCTGTTTCATAAATAACTGAAAATGTATTATTAAAGCCAACTACTGCCTGTAATTATAATAATCAATCGTTAACCCTTCCGTATTTGGAAAGTATCTGGTGTGGCTTCTGCTTTAACCGCTAGATGTCATGTGGCTCAAGAGTCCGGTGGTTTCTTAGCATGACTGCGGTTTCAAACGTTAACGCACACAGGACGTAACGTTTAATTATTTCTTTATTGTTGTGTGTAACTGGTAGTTTAGCATTGCTTCTCTTTGTAAATATACAATTAATAATTGTTATTAACGCGTAATAGCATGTGTACTGTTTGAGTTTCATCTTTTATGTCGTCGTTACTTTGCGAAATCAGTCTAACGTAAGATATTAATTGAAGACATTACAAAGGAGGAGGAATTATTAAAAAGAAAAAGAAGTCATGCAACTATGAACAATATTTTGTTTGATGATTGTTTAAATTTCACAAGAACTATACATTTAAATGAAAACTAACTTTAAAATGACAAGTTAGCCGGTCGGTGATCAGTTCAGAATAAATCAATACACTGACACTAGAATCATCTCTAGTCATGGTTATTACTGAATATCGTTGCCACGTTTTTTTATTTTATTTTTAATCATAAAATTAATTTTAGAAAGCCTCTAGAAATGCCGATAGCTATTTTGATAACTAAAAAAAGAACTGTTTTAGAATCTCTTAAACAACGAAGCGCGCACATGGTACATACATACATACATCTGTCCCGCAGACTTGATTTTTCCTGAAAACGCCTCTTGGTGAATGGCCTTTCTATGAGAGAGCCCGATGTCAACGACGGTGGGCGGAGGACCAAACCCACCACACCGTTCTTTGTCTTGCACAACCGACAACGTTCACCTTCTCAATTATTTATATTAATTAGAAAAGAGGCCAGCACGTGTTAATAAATCGCTTAGAAATGATTTCGTTCCGATCTCGCGCTGCTTATTCTTCTCCGTAAACAATAATAAATTTAATAATAAAAGCAGCTGTCAGCCGAGCCAATTATTCATTTGCGTAAAGGTGTGTCCCCGGAACGTAAAAACAAACAAGTTTACGAGCTCACAATGCGATTACTTCACACATTTTTGAGCACGTCCCCGCGATCTTACCGCTTCGTTGGTTCCCAATATCTTGGATCAATTAGGAGCTTTGTTTTTCAATTAAAATAATGAAAACTACGGCCAAACCCTTTTCGAACTTTCTGCGACGCGTTTGACGCTTTACTTGTTGGGTACCTTTAGTTGAAGTAAAGAGATAAAGACACCCTGTTATGCTTTTTGTAGCCTGAAATTAACTAATAAAGGATAACGATATTAAGAACTTTACGACTTTTACGCAAATTTAAAAAACTATTTTTCATAATAGGCGTAGTTATTTTAAATTATACTTAAAATTAAATAAAACCACTTCGAAAAGCATGACCAAAAAGTCGGAAAATTTTTGTTTCATTTCAAAGGTTTTTTGTTAGGAATTACGAGTGGTGAACATGTAGTACATACTACATACAAATATCTGGATAACCCTTTAGGAAATGTGTCAATTTATTTGTTGAACTGTCTGTTACACATCATTCATTATTAACAATAAAAGAAGTAAATAACGGCTTAGCTGGCAAGGAAAAGTAACTGTCGACGTACGTTTCGATCCGGATATATCAATTCCGGAGGCGTGTTGGATTCACCTAGGCGTTCTGCCCGACAAGACTTCTTTCCTCTTTCGCCACTCTGCGCATGTTGTCTTCTGTCCTCTTCAACAGCTGTTCCTCCTCTTCTCCTCTCTTCTCCTTCCCTCTTCTCCTTTCCTCTTCCAACTTCTTGCGCTTCTCTCCTCTCCTCTTCCATTCTATTCTTCTTCCTCTTCTCCTTCCTCTCATGTCCTCTTCGCTCCTCTTCTTTTCTTTTCATGTTCCTCTTTTCTTCACCCCTCTCCTTTCCTCTCCTATCCTCATCCTGCCCTCGTCCTGTTCTATCACTCTCTCACTACCTCATTCCTCTACACACATCCTACTGCTTTACACTCTACCTCCCATCTCATCTTTGTACTTCCTCGCCATGTTTTCTCTCAGCATATTTGCAACTCCAATCAATGTTTCGTTCGTTCGTCTTTACTTATCGGAGTGTCTAGACCCAGCTCTGTCCTCTTCCCACCATGGGCATACGAAAATTGTGCATTCCGGCGAGTCGTCCTGCTCCTCACAATACCAGCAGCTGGCCGTCTCTCTCTTCCTTATTTCTTTCAGGTACCTCCCAAAGGTGCCGTGTTCGGCTAGCGCCTGCGTTACGTAATAGTCTACTTCTCCCACCTTTCTGGGGCACCACCTCTCCGCATCTTTAGTAAAGACCTTGGCCCAGCCTCATATTCGTTCCACCATTCTTGCCAGGGTCGATATAGCTCTTTCCTTGCCAAGGCCTTTACTTGGTGTTCTTCCTTATATTATTTTTGTCCGCTCTACAGTCTGCAGTCTGATAGGAGGGATCTCTGCTATCACGAGGACAGCCTCCGTCGCGACCGTCCTGTATGCAGACGTCACCCTTTTGGCCGCCAGCCTGTTTACCCTTTCAAACATAAGTTCGTGATGCCTGTATTTCATGGCATTTGTCCATATCGGGGCAGCATACAGCATCACCGAGGAGACCACAGCAGCGAATAGCTTCCTTTTCTTGGGGTTAGGTCCTCCCACATTTGGCATAACTCTGGGCTCTGCTTGCGGTTTCCCTGACGTGGATGGTCTTCCTCAAGTCGCAGTCCAAGTATACTTCGAGGTATTTTAGATGTTTTACGGTTTCCACCTCCACATCCCCAATCTTCACCATCCGTGTCAGGTTCCTTTTCCCTGCAAGGATAATAACTTCCGTTTTCTGCCCTGCCAGGAATAGCTTCATGCCTTCCAGAGTGTTCCTGAGTATGCCTACTGTGCTTGCTTACGCCTACTGCGATTGCTTAAAAAAAAATCTGGAACTGTAGTGGATTTGGTTCTACTCTATCACTAGAATAGCCCTGCAGTATGCCACCGCGGTAATAATAAAATTTAAGAATCACGGAGTACTCTTTATCTCTTTCTTTTTGTCAACGCTCTAAAACTGCAGTGACAATCCACTAGATGGCGTTAGTCAAACAATACCGTTTGTTTATTCTGTATTTTGACAAAATGCATCATTTGAGCTGCTCAAAAAATAAGAGTAATGACTTTGCTCCTTTAAAATGCACTTTTCCCATCTCTTTGGTAGCTTCCATATTCCCGCTGAAAAAATTCTTTCCGTTTCCGTGACAACTAATTTTAACCGCAATTTTGACTTCCTCATTAGAGTAAAATTGTTTGCCTCCCAAGAACTTTTTGAGCGGCCCAAAGAAATGATAGTCTCTTGGGCCAAATCTGGATTGTATGGAAGGTACTTCTCAGCCCAATCTAGTCGATGTATCGTTGGTTAGTTGAGTTGTATGTGGGCGAGCGTAATCGTGGAGAAGATTAACGCCCTTGCTTCAAAGACCACGTCTTGTTATTTTTTCATGTGGCTAGTTTGACTTTAGCAAGAAGTTCACTATAATAAGCAGTATTACTTGTTCTTCAAGTAAACGACATAATTTGGTCCAATGGCATCCCTGAATACAGATGCCATAACTTTGCTAGTTGATGGTAGGGCTTTAAATTGGGTGGAGGTGAACTTCTGTGACGTCATATGACGGGATATAACGGAGCATTCAGGTCACATCAGTTGTTATGATACGGGACAAAAAGTCATCATCATCATCGTTTCCACAGCGAAGTCAGAGGCCTTTGCAATCCTAAAGACGTTTCTGCTGTTGTTCTGCAGAAAGTTATTTCGGAACCCATCTGGCAGTAAATTTAGTAAATAGTTTCTGTGTATACTTCCAACACTAATTTTTTAAATTCCAGCCATTTCCTTCACAGGTTTTCTCCCATTGCACTGGATGTGCCGGTCAACTTTTTGAATGGTTCCAGGATTCACAGCAGACGCTGGGTGGGCAGCATGCGGCGAGTTTGTCATCCGTTCGCGCCCATCCTGGAAGGATTTACACCAATCAAAGATTGAGCAAAGAGATAAACACTTTTTTCGAACTGCTTCAGTAGTCTCTGATGAATTTATGTTGCTTTAACACTTTCATTGAAAATATGTTTAATAATTACACGTTGCGCAACCGAAAACTATTTGCGCCTAAAAAAAGTAAAATGCAGGTCAAATTTGAACCGCCCTTGCAGAAAGGAACTGAGCAAAACCATTAAAGTGAAAGTCTATAAACTCAAACTTGTATCCGTCGTAATGTACGGATGCGTATCTCCTAACAGAAATGCTAAAGTGTAAATTATAAGCCTGAGAAATGAGGATTTGAAGGAAAAAATAGAGGGAGCGACTCTACTGCATGAAATTAGAAGAGAAGAAATACGAAGACAGCAGTTATCATACAAGAAATAGAGACACAACAATTACGTTGAATGGGCCACCTCGTTCGAATGAACGAAAACAGATAAGTGAAAACGGTATGGGAAAAGGACATGGAAAAGAAGAGAAAACGAGATAGATCTAGGATTACGTGGAACGGCATCATCGCTGGAATTCTGTTAAGAAAAGTCCTCAGCTGGACTCAGGCGAAGACAACGGCAAAAAATAGAAGAGAACATTCACCACCTCTATCAGTACCACTATGTCAGTTCAGGAAAAGGACAATATCGTTTTGGGCTGAGTAAAATATCTGTTCTTCTGCTTTCTAGGTCCTTCAGCTGGTAGAACCAGAAAAAAAAACTTGGTCGACTGGAAGTGTGTGGTGAACTTTTTTCGATCTTGAAATTGTAGTCCAATTCTTGAAAAGCAGTTGGCCTGGAGAGAGACTTTGAATGAAGGCACATGCTGTTGCTTGAGTTGATAAGATAATGGTAACGGTTTTTATGATAGCCAGGCTGTAATTCTCATTCAATTCAAAGGGTATTTATTGTATTTAAGAAGGAGCAATTTGGATCTACTTGGAAGTTTAATAATTTATAACAATATGATAAATTTTAAAGGATTATCCATAATAATATTAGTGACTCAAAAATAAAATAAAATTGAAAAAGGTATTTACCTCAAGCCATTATAAACGTTTATAATGACTTAAGGCAAATACATTTTCAATTTTATTTTATTTAGAGCAATTTTTCAATTTCCAAATCTGTTACTCTGCTACCTACCTGAAGGACAGCAAATTGTGCGAGTGACTTTGAAGTTTCTCCAGCATCGCGGACTAAACTCCTAGAGACGGGTGGTTTCAACGAAACCCCAAAAGCAAAGGGTGGACAAGTCACCAGCTAAGCATACTTGTTTTTATTTGTCAAGCTCAAAATTGGTAATAATAAGAAAATAGTTAAATTACAAATATTGAGAACGACCCAGAAGGATATATAACTAAGTAAACTCTGTTATCATGCAAACGAACAAGTTAAATTTTATCCGATAAGCAGATCTGCTATTCATTCACAATTAAAGCTTAAGGTGATTAATGAAAATCACTTGATTAACAAATAAATAAAAATAACAAAGCCGCGTTAAGGTGAGTCAACAAAATAAGTCAGTAAAAATAATTAAAATATTTCCGACCTGGGAACAAAAATCCAGCGTAAAAGCAAACAGTTGTCAGTAGTGAGAGAGCGCCCTCCAACGGAGGCAAGTGCTGCCAATGATGTAATTCGGCGAAGGTATTACGTCACCAAGTGGCGTCGCGTTTGCAGGTCGGGTCCACTTTCACGGACGAAGGGTAGGCCGGGATGCCGGGGGTTTTATTCGTTTCAAACTCCGATTCCGGCCTTTTCTTCCACCTACGGGATGTCGATGTTTTCAACAAAGGTAAAACTACCACTAAAAGCCTAGTAGAGGAGAGATACGCGTTACAAACAGAACATACGCACAAAATTGTCAACAAGACCTACCTGTTCTTTGTCCCAGAAACAGGTCTTAGAGAAACTTAATAATGAGCTTGAATTCACTCGGCGTGCTTTTAAACAAATCTCGGAGTAGATTCCGTTTCAGGCTCCAATCAAAAAATTCACATGAAAGAAGCACAAAGATTGTAATCACCAACAAACAAAAGATCAGCACGCCAATAAACCTGTTGAAACAATAAACGCGACGCCTAAGGCTGCGTTCTCTCCAGCTATCTGAAACGGAGGTCGTTACGAATGAAGTCGGTTTTAGCCGGGCGAAAGAGTGAAATAGACAGATACTGTAGGACTAAATAACAGCGTATAATTTGAATATTATGAAATGTGACGATCGTCACATAGGCAAAACTGAGAACTCTTACTTCCCGCACAAATACAGGGCAATTGTCAAATAATGTAAACAACGTAAATGAATTTTTCAACCGTAACAACTCTATAAAAGCGAAACAATTTAATCAACTTTTTCACACAATTTTCAGTTACAGCTTTCAAAAGATCTTCTGTATTTGTTATTATGTCACAATTGACATAATAACAAATACAGAATCTCAATAGTTCATGTAATTTCCAGGTCATAATTCAAACCTCAATAGTTGACTTTTAATTCTGATATCTTCTTTTAAGCTTAAGAGTTTGGGGAAAGTACTGAAAGAATAGCATTTAAAATTATTCGTCAGTATCTGGCGAAAGCATCAAGAAAACGAACTTCAAACTAAAGAGCTTATATTTTGTAATACTTATCGAATAGAACAGGATAGAATACATAGATTGGATATAATTTGGAAATAATGTTTATTTGTCAGTGGATAGATAGTACCAACTTAAAAATTGAGCATAATTTTCATCAAAAATGGATTTAGCACCTTTTTAAAAAGTATGGAAAGAATATTGGGACGAGTTTTGCTCTTAAAAGGGTAGATGGGTTTTTCTCCAGGGTGACCCTTTTAAATCGGGATTTTTTGAAATTAGAAAATAGGCGCCACGCTACATTCCATTTTCGTGTTTTTAGAACGTTACGAAAACCATAGACGTAGTTATAATTATAACTAGTCTGAGTATAGAGAGAGAGGTAAGAGTTCCAACAGGAGAAAAAGATCACCGATCACGTGATGGATGGCAGAGCCCGTATTGGTGCATTTGTCGCCGAAACGAATTAGGAAAATTGTTTTATGCGTTTATTTTGCTACATAATGTAAATATAAAAATCAACATGTATTGTCAAGATTGTGTACAATATTTAATGTCATTGCCTAACGCAGAATATAGAGATATCTTTCTTGCTTTTCACATTTCCGGATATTGGCTATCGCTTTTACATGTTGCTAACGTTGTGACAATGCGTTTAATACGCTATGTTATATCTGTCAATTATTAAATCTGTGATGAAAACAGGTTATTTCTGATTTGACTGATGGGTTGCCTATTCTAAAGTCTTCATGAATGATAACACTGAGCAACAAATTTTAACTTTTTGTTTTTTCCTTACTTATAATGGTATATTTCTATTGATCTATGATTACTGATAACCACGAAGCAAAGAGTTTGTTTCTATCACGTCTGGTTCAGAATAAATAAATATTTTTTAAACATCCAGTTTTTTAATTAAATATTCCAAATAAATTTGAATAAAAGATATTAACAACGTGCACAACATACATATATGCGGGACCCAAGATTTGTCCTGATGTCAAATTTCGAAACCAAAATAAGCTGTATACGCTTTTTCTATAAATGGTATAATCTTCTTCCTGATGAATTATATATTCACTAAACACACAGCAGAAACTGTTTGGGTAATTTACACGGGCTCGAGACATTTTGATAAGGTTTATAGCTTATTCTATTATATTATAATTTATTTTACTTAATTCGACCTGTTATACAGTGACCGGCAGAAAGTTGAACACATATGGGAAAATTGCGGGACATTGCGAATATAAAATACGTTAAACTAGTATTACTATCAAAAATTGACTTAATTTGAGTTAAATAACCCATTTGTAGGGTCTTGTAATATCCACATATGCACAAATCTATTAATTCCTTAATTTGATTGGTTCCAGAGAAAAAAAGGGGAGTAATTCAAGGACTATGACGTAGAAATAAAGCAGGACATGTTAAATCCTGTTCGGACATGTCCGTTAGCATGATAACGTATTAATATTTTGTGTTAACTTACTAATAAAATAAAGTATCTGTAGACATAGTAAAATTTAATATATTTTCAAATAAAAACATTTCTCAAAAACCTGACGTGATGGCCAATTTTTGAAAATATTTTCAGAATTAAAATGAAAAAGTACATAAGGTACACGTAACAGAGAGTAAGAAAAAAAAACCTGTTGACCAGTGTAATTTGATAAAATGAGCATTCTGTAGATCAACCCTATGTCGCCTAAGAGTTGATCACTGAAGTTGTAGAGGTCATCTAACCAGAATGAATGTCATTTCATAAGTTCATGTCTTTTCATCTCCTTTTCAAAATTTTAACAAATATGCGTTACCTTGCAATCATCTCCCATCTGTTTCATTCTGACAAGATTCTGACACAAAGTTGTATAACTTGTCAAATCTAAAAATAAACTCTAACTGTGTTCCATCTCCTGGTGGTGGTCCTTTTTTATCCAAGACTCCATTTCGGAGTGTGCAAGTATCGCTGGAATTTCGGCCCAAGAAAAGTTTTTATTCTGATGCTGTCCCAACAATTTCTACCTTTTTTTATTTTAATGCAATCGATTTTATATCGCTGATTATTCCTATAAGGTTTTTCTTACACAGTTAATAACCAGGATCTATGTGAGTGATTGGTACGAGTACCTATAGCTCTACAGCTACAAACTATAAATGTTGGAAAGAAGAAGAAGCGCCTTCTTTTCAGTTAGATGACTGGACAGAAAATTTTTCTAATTTGGAAATCAAAATAATTGATTTTATGACTTTAAGCAATTTGGAGATGAGATTCACAAAACCGTAGTCTGTTAGCTACTGTCAAATAATTCTTTACATTCTTTCAGTAGGTATTTTTTACGTTAACGTAAAAACTGACACATAATACGAAAAGTCATTCATCAGATACTAATTTGCTTGGTATTTGGCAGGCCGATCGTCTTGAATTACCAAGGTCGTTCCATTTTTTTGCTTAGTACGGGATCGGGACTTCGGGTGTCGCGGCAGTAGTTGCGATATATTATGCCGATAAATAGAATTCCTTTAAGATCCGATGATCTTGTAATATCCATGGAAACCAGGAAACCACAGATCACCGAAACCATTGTCATACAATTGTCTCCAAGGATATTATGGGGTAAAAAAATGTATAAGGAGGTGGAATGGTCGAGCATAAAATATATTGTCATTAATGTCAGTTTTTTCTGATTTTGTATGGACTGTGTTTTATGTGTAATATAATATCAGTAATTTGAGTTAATATTGTTAATTTGTTAGCTGTGTTTCGTTTTGCTGTTGTGTGTTAGTTTGTTATATATAATTTAACAGAAATTTCTTAAGTACAGTCGCAGGTAAGCCATTCACAACACATTTGAATATTTAGTGAATCTGAAGTCTGAAATAAAATTCGAAAATATAATAAGAATGTATTTCCAAGAATAATAACATATTATTAACTAAACTGATATATTTTAGAGTGGCTGTTGAAAATGGAAATTCCAAAGGGATCCCACTCATGTTGTGTGTGCGGACATAAAAAAAAGCCCTCATTCCAATTTCCAAATCCAAAAAGATTTTTGGACAAGTTTGAAGCTTGGAGAAGTGCAGTTGCAAATCCGAAACATCTGCACTTAACCAATGAAGAAATTTTCAAGCGTTCATTTGTATGTGTGGATCATTTTAGGAGTACTGAAGATTTTGTCACTGATGGGTCGGTAAAATTAAAAAGAAATGCAGTACCTACTGTAAATTTACCAAGAGGTGATATAACAATAATCATATAATAATAATAATAATAATAATAATTATGATTTCTAATTGATAGAGAGATCTTCCCGGGCACTACAAAGCAACATAGATTGTGAGCCTTCCACATGTCGTACTGCAACAATAGTATTAGATATTTCAACTCCTCCTAAAGAATATCGAGATATTTTAAATGTGAGCCCAAGGAAAAGAATTACACCAATTCCCACGCAAGTGGATACGCAATCAAACATATCAGCTACAACTTCAATTGCACCTCATTTACAGCCATCAGGTAAAATTCAATTTTTTTAAATTAATTTTCATTTATAATTTTGAATTAACAAGTTGATTCAGATTTGTTCAACGAGATACAATAAAAAGTTACAGAACATTATGTTAGCTTCTTAAGAGATTTTATTATTATTTTTTTGTAGGTACTTCATTAGAATTGATGGGAGTTTCCACGTTACCTTCTTCTTCCAAGGAGCCAGCTTTAGTGGCACCATTCACTGATGTGAGAGAAGTACAAGAATCTTCTAGTGGGTCACTGTACTGCAGTAAGAATGTTCTTGTCCTAAATATTATACGTGTTTCCACTTTGATATATATTTATAGGGTTTCCAATGGCGCAGGAGGTGAGTTTGAAGCATTATAGGAAAAATAACTCTCTGGGTCCTACAGAACAAGCACTGTACCAAGAAGCAAAACATCTCCAGAAAAGAGTTGCACGATTAAAACGTGAGAAAGCACAGATTTCGCAATCACTAAAAGCAGCCGAAAAGTTATCGAATAAGTTTGAAAAATTCGCAGAGAAATTTAATCCTATTCAAAAACGTTTTTTTGAAAGTCAGTTTAGAAATACTGGGAAAAAATTCAAAGCATTTCAAAGTTTACATTTGAACAAAAAGCCGATGCTATAGCAATTTGGAAGGCAGGACCAAAATCTTATAAATTTTTATCAAAATTATTTACTCTACCATCTACAACAACTTTAAAAGCGACATTAAATAAAGTGCGAATAGAACCCGGAATTTCAAAGCCAATTTTTGAAGTTTTAAGACGACAAGCTGGAAGGATGAATAGCAAATACAGTCTATGTAACCTTCTTTTCGATGAAATCATGATTCAACCTCATCTGGATTACTTGCCTTCTGAAGACAAAATCATAGGATTTCAAGATGATGGGTGGACTAGAACAAAAGAGGTTGCTGACCATGTGTGTGTTTTTATGCTACGTGGAATTTATAAAAGATGGAAGCAACCGGTGGCTTTTGCCTTTACGAAATCCTCAATCTCTCGAACAAGTCTTGTTAGGTTTGTTAAAGAAATAGTGGTTGAGGCTTCAAAAGCGGGACTTACAGTTGTATCTACAATATGTGATCAAGGAGTAACAAATATTCAAGCAATCAATGATTTATTAAGTGACACAAAGAGAAGTGCTATTTTAAACGGTGTTGAATTTAAAGAAAATGTAATGATAATTAATCAGCAAGAAATTATACCTATATTTGACCCTCCACATCTTTTAAAGAGTGTTAGAAATAATTTATTACAAAAGGATTTGGTTTTTTTTATGAATGGAAAAAAATTAGTAGCTTCTTGGTCCCATATTGTGGATGCATATAGAATTGACCAAAATCGCGGGAGTATTCGATCACTTTGGAAAATATCGTCGCATCACGTAATTCCCAATAAAATTAAGAAAATGCGAGTTTCCTTGTGCTCTCAAGTATTCAGTTCAACTGTTGCCTCGTTTATACACTTAGCAGCAGGTGCTTCAGGTCCTAATTTTAGTGGTCGAAGTTTACCAGAAGATGCTGCAGATACCGCACATTTTCTCAAATTCATGGACAACATATTTGATAGCGTGAACGGCGGATTTGGAAACAGTCAAGGCAAACCTTTACGTGGATTAGTAGGAAATAAAAGCGGTCACCGAATTGAATGGATAAATGGTAAGAAAGTACTTCATGACATGAGGTTCATAAAAACACGTCCACAAGACAGAGATCGTCCCCCTTGTCTATCTGGCTGGACTCGAACACTTGATGGCTTTCTTATTATACAAGACAAATTAGCTAAATTAGGACATGTTTCCTTTCCAACTCGCGCTTTCAATCAAGACCCGCTAGAAAATTTTTTTGGGCAAGTACGTCAATATGGAGGGCCTTATTCAAATCCAACTCCAAAGGCATTTATTCCTTTTTATAAATCTTTACTTATCAGAAATTTTTCGTCATACCATTCCTCTGAATCCAATTGCGAAAGTGATTAATTAATTAATTATTTATTAATGTCAATTAGAGATTTCTTTAGTTACAAAAGCACACCACCTGAATCAGAATACAGAGATCGTTGGTATCCACCCTCTGTTCCCAATTATTCTGAAGGAAATTTCTTTGAAACAAATGCGATAAGTTATGTTGGCGGATTTATATTAAAACATATTTCTGTAGAAACTATAAGTAAATGTGAGATATGCCTTCGCAACTTACAGCATTTTGGAGAAACTGATCCCTATTTTCATCAATTTATCACTTTAAGAGAATATGACGAAAAAAAAAGATTGCAATATATGAATATTAATTTAATTAAGGGCCTGTTGAAAATTTATTTTTATTTACATAATATTTTTCCAACTGTAATATACAGCACATCCATTTGTAAAAGACTGGTAAGCTTTTTAAGAACAGAAATTCATTTGGAATTTGAAGAATGTCCACACGCAGAGGAAATAAAGCAGCATATTTTTATATTATTCGTCAAGATTTACATTTACAGTTATTTAAAGAAACTTGGCAATATTATTACTGGCAAAGACATTCCTCAGGTTCTAAATGAATTGGAGAAACAAATTCTCTTAATTCATGAAAAACGAAAGAAGATAAATGTATTGTGCAAAAACTAAGAAATATGTCTGCTTTGCATTTATTTGTTATGTATTTAATATGAAAAATAAGACTCTTTACTAAACGAGCAATCGAAAATATAGTTGTTTAATTTTAAAGTAATTTAATATCTTTGTTGTTTGTTAATTAAAGCAGGTTCTTGTCCGATGAAAATTGTATCACAAATTGTTTGAAACGGACACTGAATATGCACTAAACACTTAAGTTATCATTTTATTATATGATATCGTTAGAATTGTTGTAATTACATATACTAATAATTACAGCAGTTTCATTACATACTCTAGTTAGGTTTTACCAGGATTTCCCTAACTCATACAGTGAATACTGGAGTATATGTTAAGATGGGCCTGTCCACATCGGAAACAATATGCTTTAATTTTGGAGTTATATTGTTACTAATAAACTTTTTTACTTTTAACATTCTCTCCACAAAATAATTATAAATTGGTGGCTAAAATGTTTATAGTTATTGATTCACTTTTGAAAAAGCGGAAAATTTGGTCTATCAAGGGTAAGGGTTTCAAATATAAATTATTCTTTTACTAGAGTTTTATTTTTCATATCATTTCAACGAGCAAAACCATCACTTAAATCAGTATTTAATATGGTTATTTTATTTTAAAAGTCGACTTTTTGCGATGATCTTGTGTCAAATCAATTTCATATTATTATTTTTAAGAATTTTTTTCAGTATTACCGTATTTTTGTAGTTCACACGAATTTATATAAAATAAAATATAAGTAGATTTATTAAAACTATTTGACTTTTATTTATTGTCGCAGATAACATACTATATACATACATTCACAAACATTCGTTTAATTTAATCATCTGTTCGAAGTAAACGTTACTATACTTACATAGTTAAAGCTATAACAATGTTTATTTTGAATGATTAAATTAAACGAATGCTTCTGAATGATTGAAAAATAAAAACAAGTATTTCAAAATTGCCGCGTTAATGTAATATAGTACGGGATCGGGAAAACAGATGGCGGCATTTCGAGAACTGATGTTTTTGCACAAGATGGCTTTCTATATTGGGGTTATTCTATGGTATTTGGCGTCAAATAATTTAAAGCTGCCGTGGTGCGAAATCCACGAGGCACGAAGATATTTTTAAATCCTGCGTTGGTGGTCCGTCTTATGTTTGTTTTACGCATAAAAAAAGGAAAAAAGAAAATACTTTCCACGACCGAAATTGCGAGTACGCTTTTACTCTTTCATTTGTGTAAAGTATTGCTGGGGTGTTGAATACAATGGAGCAAGCACGTGTAGCATATCAAACACGTATTTATTGCTTATTTCAACAACCCACTTTATTCATCTGTTTCATTTCACTACATTACATTTCTCCCTTTCTTAAATTAAAGAATAAAGTTAAGTAGAATGCAACAGAACTAACTAAACTCTAAACCCATGTAAGTTTTACTTCAATATATAGTCTTTAAATTTTTCTGGTATTTTTTTTTCACGCATGGGTCTAGTATAAGGAACTTTATCGCTATGTCTGGTATCCGGAACTTTATCGGTACTATCCTTCTCTACTTGCTCCAGTAATTCTTTTCCTTCTCTTTTCCTATTGATTGGTGCAATGTCATCCACATCATAGTCACGTGCTGGAGAGTGATGCTGAACTTTTTTCAATAAAGATGAATTTCGTAATAAAACTTGCCTTCCTCGTGTTATACTTATCTGTGTTCCTTTAATTTCGGACACTACAAAAGGAACCGGATCAAATGGTGGCATTAACTTATGAAGTTTTCTTTGTTTCAGTAGAACCTTATCTCCTACCACCAATTGATGAGCTTTTGTATGTCTTCTTGTGTCAGCGTAGGTTTTCATTTTTTTTTTCATAATTTCATCTCGCTTCCTGATATCAGAGTTTGTGACGTACGGTTGGTAATGAGGCAATTTAGTGTGAAACTTTCTAAAAAACAAAACTTCTCCAGGAGCTTTCCCAGTTGTAGAATGTGGCGTAGCGCGATAGTTTATTAAAAATTGTTGAAGGTCACTGGACCACTGCTTTCCTGTAGTGACACTTGTTAGAATTGTCTTCTGTAAAGTTCTCATGAACCTTTCCACTTCTCCATTTGCTTCTGGCCATAACGGGGTTACTGCTCTATGCTTAAAACCAAGCTCGCTTGCAAACCTTTTAAACTCTTCGCTGTTAAAAGGTGGACCGTTGTCTGTTCGGCACACATCTGGTATCCCAAAATCAGCAAATATTCCTCGAATAACCGGTATTACCGTCTTTGCCATGTTTGAAGGTAAAATTCTAACTATTGGATACCTCGAATAGTCATCAATGACAACCAAAACTAATCGTCCATCAGCTATTGGACCTAAAAAATCAAGAGATAACTCGGACCAAGGTTCCCTTGGCAACTTGGACATCTGTATAGGATCTCGTGTCTTAGTAGGCGTCACTGCAATACACGGAATACAATTTTTAACCAATTTTTCCACCGCATCATCGATTCCAGGAAACCATACTTTTGTTCGCAGCAGAGCTTTTGTTTTCACTATGCCTTGATGTCCTTCATGGGCAAGATCAAGTGCATTTTGTTGTAAAGCTTTTGGTAATAAAATTCGATCACCCCTTAAAATTAATCCATCATCAGTTGTCGCAAGTTCCGACCAAACTTGTGCATACGGTCTGAAAATTGCCTCTTTAAGTAGTTCACGATACTTAACATCTCCTTTTAGAGCCTTCCTCAGTTTCTTAAAGAGGGGATCTTCTTTGCTGGCATTAATAACTTCGTCTAAAGTCATTGCATTAGGTACCCTTGTCTTCGCCATAAAGTTAATATATGATTCTGCAATATTTATTTTACCGTCAGAAGGAATCGGATGTCTGGAAAGATAATCACTTGGATTTTCTTCTCCCTTTTTGTAATTGATTTCAAACTTGTACTGTTGTATTTTCAACACTAGTCTTTCTAGTCGAGCTGACAGCTTCGCCCTGGGGTTCTTTATGATATTCACCAGTGGTTTATGATCCGTGAATACCACAAAGTTGCAGCCCATCAAATAAATTCGGAAATGATCTATTGCCCATACCAAAGCCAGAAGTTCTCTCTCAATTTGAGAATATCGCTGTTCTGTTTCCGTAAGAGCTCTACTCGCATACGCAATTATTCGAACGTTTTCATTTCTCTTTTTCTGAGCCAAAATAGCACCAAGTCCAAAGGGACTAGCGTCTACTGTTAATTGAGTTTCGTCATCGATATTATAAAATGACAAAGTTTTCGCAGCTTGCAACTTATTCTTGATCTGTTTAAAAGCTTTTTCTTCCTTCAAAGTCCATGTAAAAATTCGATTATTATGCGTTAAATCTCGTAAAGGTTTGGTTAAATCAGCAAGATGAGGTATAAACTTTGTACAATAAGTTACCATTCCTAATAGACTCCTTACCTCGGAAACATTTTTTGGAGCTGTCATTTTAGTGACTGCATCGACTTTTTTCGGGTCTGGTTCTATCCCTTCTGCAGAAATAACGTGTCCGAAAAATTCCATTTTACTCACTCTAAATTGGCATTTATCTAAATTAAGCGTAAGTCCAGAGTCTTGTAGTCGTTTCAAAACCATATGAAGAATCTTATCGTGCTCCATCACATTACAAGCGCAAATAAAAATGTCGTCAATCAAGTTAAATTGGCCTGGTATCCCTTCCAGAATTTGTCTTATTAGGTTGTGAAAAACTTCAGGCGCAGAATTCACTCCAAAGAACAAACGCTTGAATCGAAATAGTCCACAATGAGTAGCAAATGTCGTAACCGCCCTGGATTCTTTATCCAAAACGAGCTGATTAAATCCCTGTCGGCAATCAAGTTTAGAAAATACTTTCGCACCATCAGCAATGGCCACAATGTCTTCAAAAACCGGCATTGCATGTCGTTCCCGTAAAATTGCTCTATTAATCTCACGGGCATCAATGCACATCCTTATTGCATCAGGATTGGTATCTTTTGGTTTAGGAGCACATATTATCGGGGATACCCATGGGGTTGCCTCTCCTTTCACTTTCTCGATGATATCTTCGTCCAGAAGATGCTGAATCTCTTTTTCTACCTTTTTCTGTAAATTATATGGTATTCTCCGATACCGTTGAGCCACGGGAGGTATCTTATCATTAATATGTAGATGAATCTCGCCCCCGTTGAAACATCCAACTCCGTCAAACAATTTTGGATACTGTTTTACTATCAGTGACTTTGAATTACTAAGGTTCCTTGTAACACCATGAGTTACTGTAACTATTCCCAGTGCCTCTGCGGTCTTCTTACACATCAACGGCTCTCCAATTACATCAACTACGTAAACAGTGTCAACTGTTTCTGCCTTTTTGAAGTGGAACCTTGCCTTAAACATCCCCAATGTTGGCAAGGGGTCACTTTGCCCATATGCATACATCTTATGCTCAGTCATTATTAAAGTTGGCTTAGGACGTAATTTCAAAAATGTACTTTTTGAGATCACGTTATCATCTGCACCAGTATCAATGCCAAATTTCATTTTGATTTTATGTTTTCCTAAAAGTATCTCAGCTTTTGGCATTCCCGTTGATGCTCTGAATATATTGAAAACACCACCTGACGTATCACTGTCATCATCTACTTCGAGCATCCTAACTTGCTTAGCTTTTTGTGGCTTTTCTTTTTCTTTTTGAAAATATTTTTGTTTCTGTTTACAGACAACATCAAAGTGATTCTTCTTTCCACATCGACGACACGTTTTACCCCATGCTGGGCAATTTTCTTTTCCTTTACCATGAGACTTTGAGCAGTACTTACAACTAATTTTCTGTACACGGGCAACTGTTGTATTCCGTTCACCTTCCATTGCCGCAGCTTGTGTTTCCGACAATTCGTAATTTCTTCCAGCATCTAGTAAGTCATTCAGAGACCAACTTTGCTCTTGCAAACCTCGACGACGCAATCTTGGATTTTTTGTTCCAATTAAAATCTGCATTTTCACTTCATTATCTTTTGACGAACCAAATTCACACAAAGCAGCCTGTGTTTGTAGTCTAGTATGAAATTGGTCAATGGATTCATCAGGAGTTTGTTTCATTTGCCGAAAATTATAAATCTGATATATAGTATTTTTCTTTGGTTGAAAATGCATGGTCAGGGCAGTAGTAGCAGCTTCAAATGATTCGTCTTTTACAGTTAACGTTTGGAAGATGTCATACATATGTTCACCTCCGTAATGTAAAAGCATGGCTTTCTTTCGCTTGTCATCTGTCATTCCTAAAGCTTCAAGCATATTTTCAAATCGTCCTAACCACTTAGACCATCTTTGTGCTGTAGAAGCTGCCGAAACATCATCTGTTCCAAGCAAAAATGGAGCAAAATGAACTAAAAGTCCACCTGCGTTGCCGTCCGCACTCATGACAAATTTTTTTTTCTTCTGTCAGAAATGTCACCCAACTTGTATTACTGTTTTTTTCAGGCGGCAATGCATAAATTACATAAAATGTCGCTCACAAGGTATTCATAGGTGTTCACCTACGGATCCACTAGTTAGACTTCACCAAAATTCTTTTCTTCTCAGTAAAAAGTTCGCTTATCCTCGTCGCCAAATGTAGCATATCAAACACGTATTTATTGCTTATTTCAACAACCCACTTTATTCATCTGTTTCATTTCACTACATTACAGCACGGCGATTTCTCTGTAGGAGGAACGGTCCGCCCGCTGGTGGAGTAATTCGCCGGGAGGCCGCGAAAGGTGTAAAGGGGCGGCTAGTTTAAAAATCAAACATAAAATTCGTACTGAGAGATATTTTCCTTGTTCAATAAGCATCCAGGATAACACGGACATTGAAGGATGTACACAATTTAATGATCTTGATTTTTCCTACGTTAGTGTTGACAGTGTTTCAAATTATTTACTTTTTTTTGCCTAAAATCCTCCTCCAATTAAACAGCGCGAAAATTTAAAGAACGCGAACTCTGACCCAAGCAGACGGCATAAATCACTATTAGTTTACACAGCGGAATGATAATTAGGGTAATAAAAAAACCTCGGGGGTAAACGTGGGGCGAATTAGGCGACTTAAAAGCGACATTATACAATGAAGGTTAATTTGAAATCCAGGAATAAAATTGAACGAGTCCATTGAGGCTTTGATGGAGCCCGGTTACAAAGCAGCAATCACATTGTAAATTCCGCCCTGACGGTGTTCGTTTTGAATGAGACGACGCCACGGTCGCGTGCTGGGATCAACACTGACAGCGTCGCATTGACGAGATCAAACGGAGAGACTTTAAACTTTGATGAATTTTAACTTTGTTTGACGTTAGGATTGTTACAATATATTACAATACGTCGATTCCACATTGCGTCTACGTCTCGGCTCCGACTGATTTCGCTGCATATTTAATTTGATTCTGATTTGGTTCTGATAGGTATAACGTTCGTCAATATTTAAGACCTACGTGCAGTGTAGCATTTGTATCTCAAACACTATAATTTTTTGACAGGTGACGTGCATATACGTAGGCAAAATATTAATGACGGAAACGAAAAGCAATTTAGTATAATGTGATAATCGTTTGTAATAAAAAGAAACCAATAAGTTCAAAAGTAACTTCATGCTCAAATCAGCAAACGAATTAAGAACTGAACTTATATTTACAGGATTTTTGTTGTTTACTTTGATATACTCAACTTATCAATCACCTTTTACTATAATACACCAACATGATGATACCTTGCACATTGTACTCCTTACAAAGTTTAATTAATGATTAATAAACATTACTGAAAATATGTTTTATAGAATCCATATATTCATTAAAATTGAATTTTTATGATATTCACATATTACAAAATTGCTGCTTGTAATTTAGAATGTATATGTAAAATGATTATTGCAATAGTACGTGTTGCACATAATTCCTTTTTTACCGACTAATTAAATAAACTTGCAATCTTTACGCAACAGTTATACATTCCCTGTTATTCCAATTACACGTTTTCAACATGAAATTACAGAAAACATAGCTGCAAACCATCTACGCACAATCTAGAACCGTAAACTGCCATTTGTTAAGAAAGCGGTACACACTTATGTTTTTAATAACACACTCGGTTTTAATTACGGTTTGATTTATTTAATTGCCCCAGCGTAATAACACGCTTATTAATTAATTAGAATATAATTACCGAGTATTAATTGCCATAAAAGTAATATTTAATTTAATTAAAATAAATTACATCAATTTCTGTACGTTTGTTTTAATTCTAACTTAGATGATAGGTGTTTAAATGCCATGTGTTTTAAGTTTGGGTTTCTTACGGAAATAAAAAGAAATTTCCTACAGGCTGAAATAAAATTCTGAAAGGCGTAATGAGATTGAACGCAATTGCAAAACTGAAAGTCATTTTTATTGTCACCACAGTTCAATCTTCCAGAAAATTACCCAATTAACGTGTTACTTGAAATGCTAAAGTTCCGACCGATAAGATTACAAAAACATACAATTTACATATGAAATAGACAGTTAGATTTCCTAACGTTTGCGTGATGTATGCAAATCGAAAAGTTCGCATTTTTTAAATACAACAAGTACCGACTCAATTGGAACGTGGTGGAACTTTTACTTGTCCAAAGTGGTATGTTTAAATAAGATTGCAGAATTAGCAACAACACCTGTGCGTCATTTATCTAAGAAGAAAAAAGAATCAATTTGATCTAAATTCCAACGTGTTGGAATAAAATTTTAAAGATGAAATTCCGATCTTGAAGTTGATGCTTTTAATTTCGTGTTTCTAAACAGGCTGAGTGTCACATGGCAATTAAGTTCGAAGCGTTGTGTTAGTTTCGAGGAAAACGGAAGCAGCAAGTAAAACGCTTACAGAAATATGTACCCGCATTGTCACAGATGGATTAGAAAATATGAGGAGCGCAGAGACCATTTGTCAAACTGGAAATACATCGCTATAAATACCGGTAACATTGGTTGACACGACGGAACACTTTGTCATATAATGTCGAGTTGTTTTGGTCGTTCTCACTTATGTTTCATATTTTAACGATCCGTCGAGCCGCATACGCGCTTATGTTCCTCTGCCATGATGAATAGGTGCGAGGAGAAGCAGACGTCGAGTAATCATAAGCAGCTGGTGGGATTGTTGCATTTTATTGTATGAGTTTTCCGGTGATTTGATACTTTCAGACAGGATATGAAATATGAACCCTAAATAGTTTACTTCTAAGCAATAAGAGATTTGTTAATATTTTCGATGTTGTTTTCAAATATAATACTATGCGATCGAAGATAGAACGATAGAGTTATTGGGCTCAAATACTTACGAGTTGAGGGATCAGTAAATTAATAATCGCTTCTAACAGAAAAAAATAATAGGTGACCATCGTCAACATTTTTTCAAAAGTCACTCATCACATTAGTCATCAATGTTAAGTATCTATAAGGATTGGAAATTTATATTTTTGACGAAAATTGGCAAAATTCGAAAATTACGATAACAAAAGTGGCTTCTTCTTGCTTGCTAAATAGGTATAAAATGTTACAAACAAGAATATTTGGAGCAATTGAATATTTCAATATTAAATTCCGTGATACAATTAAGGATCGTAGACTTATCGAATGAAAAGTAATTCGACTTGATTAAACAAGAAGCAATTAAAGCAAAAGAAAAACGACACTGACGATGTATTAAGCTGTAAGAATCTCTTTCGGATTGCATGTTTGCAACGGCGAGTAACACATCAAACATCAAAAACAATAATAGAGTATGAGTAAGGACCTTAATTGGACTTGTATACCTTGTTTAGTGAAGTGCGGGTCGCATGCGTATTCTCCAATCCTCGTCGGTACGTTTGAAGTGTTGCAAGTCAGCACAGCCACTGTTACATGCATCATCATGATTAATTTAGCTGAATTGTGCTCATCATCCCCTTGAAACACCCTCTGCTGCCGCTATTAGCCCTCCGAATGGGCAGGTATTGAGTGAATCGTTAAAGACTCTCGCTTCGAATTATAATGAGTTAGAATATTGTTACGCGTAAATTCAATAAGTTTTCTTCCTTAACAATGTGGCCAAAACGAACGCCAGATACATAAATCATGTAAGATTACTATGAGAAAAAAAAGGAATGTCTCTGCAAGTGTTACCCAACTTAAATGTTGTAATAAAAAAACCGTTGATGGCATACCAAATCATTCGTCTGCTACCATTGGCAAAAATTTTTATTAAACAGACGCGAAAAAAAGCATTTCTTTTTTCGAACACTTTGGCTAATTAGGCAGATTTCTGGGAACGTGCACGTGGATGCTATCCTTAACAACCTGTAAAACTATCTTTTGACATCCGATACATCCTGTGTTGTGTTACCGAGCGGCACAAGCGAGTTATATGACCGGTGACGAAGAACTCGACGATGAGTGTCGGGGGAAACGGTATCGCTTTGATCTGCCGCTTTTTATGGGAATTCCGAAAATTTATTTGCTTTGACGCTTCTGATTGTGGAGAGAAAATATGGGCATTCATTTGCTCATCGGAGCTGTATTATACAAACCAGAATAGTAGGACGGGATTTGGAAAGATGATAAATTTTATTCTATTATAATTTATAATTGTAGTAAATTAGCAAATTTAAATACTCATTAATGAGAAGATCTTACACTAAAGAAGAAACCAATAAATTATATCAGGGACTTCTAAGTAATAACAACAAAATGGAAATTGTATTTTAAAGAAAAAAAAATCTAAATATCCTTTATTTACAAGTACTTCAATTCAGAGAACAACAATGACTACACTTTCCGCAATGAATTCTTTAATGATATACCTACTTACCACAATTTAGAAAAATCAGTGATTCTTAAGTTACCATGAGATATCGAAGAAACTTTTTACGTGTCTTATCTATTCGATTTTTAAGCTACCTTGAGGTATCGATGACCATTCCCTTCCTTTCCTTTGCTGATTACGTGATTACCGCACTGTGGACCATGTCCTTTCAGTTCTGAAATCTGGGTAGTTACTTAATTCTGTTTTCCTTCATCAACCACGTCTTCTTTTTTAATTTCACTCCAAATTTCTTTCACAGGATGTTCGTTCTTAATCGTTATTGAATGGCCAAATGAAAAGAGCTTGCATTTCTTCGATTCTACTTAATACTAGCTTTCCTCTCCACTTCTCTCTTCTTTTCTTATTTCTTATACGGCCTCGCCTGCTAATCCTCGCTGTTTTCGTTAAGCTCTATTTCCACTCCTACTAATTTTTGGTGCTGGTTTCTTTATTATTTATCATTACTCATGTGTGTATGTTCGGATTTACTGCTTTGAGAAAAGTCATCAAATAACTTTATTCTATTATGTCTTGTATTCATAATTCTTCTTAAGTATCTTATATTGGTGTTGACTTCAAAACTATCACTAATAATAATAGCTCTGTTCTCTGAGTCTTGTCCTTTCAGTTCTCAAATCTGGATAATTACTTAGTTCTGTTTTTCCCTGATCGATCACGCCTTCTCTTTTTAATTCCACTTTATATTCAATATTTATTTTACATTATTTTCACATTTCTTGAATGACCTATTTAAATGATTCTGCTTTTCTTCGACTTTACTATTTTCAATACTGGCATCACTTACCACTTCTCTCAACTCTTGGTGTTAGTTTTTCCATCATTACCCATGTCTCTAGAAGAACCATTAAATAGTTTTGAGTATTTTATCTTACTGTTGACTTCAAAACTATCAATAATAAATAATGATTCTCACTTTTTGCACTAGTATGGCTTTTCCTTTTTTATTTTCCTGCCGGAAAATGTTTATTTGAATTCCTATTTGTATAAGTTTAGTATTTCACTAAGGTAACAACTATTTTTCAAGTGTATTTAGTAAGATCATCGGTAAAACATAGTTGCCAAAATTCTTTGACTGTTGAAACATCATTTGCTTTGATCTTGAGACTTAAGTATTTGAATTTTCTACAGTTTCACTTTGTTCTTCAGCTAGTACCGTACAATCTGCTTCATCTTCTACCCTGTCATCAATAACAGATTCTCCTAATCCTCCTCATTTACGTCTTCGTCCTCATTTTCGCTGTCAGAATCTCTGGATTCTTCCATTCGGCGTTTTTCAGTCTCCTCAAGTTGTTTCTTAGTTGATGGTCGCACCCTACGAAAGTAGTCGAATCAAAAAGCTCTTACAACAGGAAATAAGTAATTTAGACCAATAATTTAGATTTACTGGGAAAATTGTCTGACGATAACAACTGTGGGTCTTGGGTGACTCAATGTTTTTTTTTTGCAATTAATAACTGTATTTCTCGCAATGATCAATCTACCACTGGTAGGTAATACTAAATATTAAGCTATAGGGAATTTCATCTTCTTATCGTTTAACGGCGCTTCGCGGTCGCATTAATATAGTCACCCACGACCCCACACTGTGGTTTTAGGGTTAATATACATTTCTTTGGTAAATTATCAAAAAGGTTAAATATATGTATCTTTGATAGCTTCTTCCGAAGAAGCTATCAAAGGACAGCGAAACGTAAAGTGTTTGTGCTCTAATTAGTGTCCGTTTAAAAGATTTTGTGATACAATTTTCATCGGACAAGAACCAGCTTTAATTTAGTTAAATATATGTTTCTATTTAATATTAGTGCGTCTCCTGAGAATTGCTTTAAGCAAAATATTCCAAACCCAAGCCCTTCTTGTCAGATCTTTTTTTATCTCTCGATCTATTCAACGGACAATAAGTACGACGTTCCGTGAGTCAATGAGCCAGTACCTTTGGTTTAGTTGGGTAAATACGTATTTTCTCCACGATAGTCACCGAGCCAAATGCACCTCAAGATATGTGGCATTTACAACTTGTCGAAGTTGGCAGTTGTTGTTCTTTTGAGGTGAGCATGAATTTCTCCAAATAGGTGGACTCTGATCCATTGGCTTTAATGCATCATTGTTTTAGCCAGAACTGAATCTTATTATATTAAAGTTGTTTTGCTGTGTCATCAGATCTGTTATATACTGATTGGTCACAGAGTATTCGCCAGCTACCTCCACAAAATTGGCAAAGCATGAAGCCGCATCCAGACCACATGGCCAACGTTAGCCAGTATTGGCTATTGCGTAGTTTGCCATGCCGTGTGGACGAAATACACATAGCCAACCAATTGCCAATGTTGGCATTGGAATGCATTCACTATGAGGGCGGTTCTTTCGACACACATCAAAGAGTTTAACCAACATTGGCCTTCACATGCCATCACGCTTGTTTTTACGTCCAGACGATTTGAACAGTTTGCACACGATATTTCTAAGATATTATTTATTTTTGTGTATTGTGCGCGTTGAGTTGTACTATCTTGGTTGCAAAGTGGATTTTCTGCTTTAGGTTTACTATCTTTTTTTAAATTTGACCAGAAAAATGTCGTCATCAGAGACCGATTGGAATAACCAGTTAATTTTGAAATTCCTCAGTCTTCAAGTACCCAATTATTTGGGATCCGAAAGAAAGCAATCATAATTTATTATAATTATTTCTTGCCAATAACAACTGTGCACAAGAAAGAACTACACAAGCACTTGCAACAACCGTATCATATTCTTCGTTCTCCATATCTTTTTAATTTAACAAATGTCGGTATCTATTCGTTGTACATTGACCGAACTTTTTTATCTTTGAAGTTTGACAAGCAAATCCAATCATGTGGACAGGCGATATGCAAATGGTAAACTTGCCCAATGTTGATTAAAAATTTTGTTGCCAATGCATTCATCAACGTTGGCTGACGTTGGCCATGTCGTCTGGATGCGGCTTCAGGAGACTCTTGCTGGTATAGGGGAAGGTTGACACTGGCCCAAGGCTCACGATCTTCGAACCTGACTGAAGCTATACACAAATGCGGGAAAACCATATTTTCATGGAAAACGTGTCTGACGCATTACTGGAAAGTAAAGATCAGTGGAACAACGTAAGTGATATGCGGAGGACCACAATGAAGACTAGCGCAAAAGAAGAGAAACAAAGAGAGACGAAAGTACTGGACTAGATTAATAGACAAACACCGGCGAAGTTTCTGATGCCAGAACTTTCAGAAACTTCTGATGTAGATTTCAGAAATTAGCAGATGCTTGATACGACTATTAGACAATAACACCTGACAGTGCGAAATTTCTGATGTTATGCTTAAGGGCAGATTCCAGAAATTAGCAGCTGCAAAAAAGGATTAAACAGTTTAGTTGGTAGGTGACCTTGCTCATGAACAAGATTCTTTGACGAACGTCAGAATGTATTGGACTCAAATCAGTATATTCACTGTCTTATTTTATTAAGAAGTAACTATCTATTAGATAAGATTCGAAAGTGGGGATAGAGAAGAAGCTGTGTTACCTACATTTTTTCGATCTATTAATTAATCCATATTAATTTCGTTAACCAGTCCGTGTACTTGTTCAAATGTACTATGTTTATTTCGGAATCTAAGGTGATGCTTTGAAATTATTTTCTTTTGATCTATTATTGTTCTCAGTCTCTTGGCATGTAATTTCTTAAAAGCTTTGGAAAGTATTGGTAGTAACTTTATGAGCCTATATAGGGGATAAACATATTACACTGAAGCAAACGGTTTCAATACGGTTTTTAGGTATTTGGAGAAAACTTCGGCTTTCCCTTCATCGTTTCTGGCCCAAATATAGTTATCATCTTTAATTTTGAGTTGTCTTATGACTTTCCCATGCATGTGTTCTGTGACTTCGGTTAGAGTTAAACTGTCTAAGTATTCTTTAAGGCTATGCCTTGATTTGTTCTTTCAGGATCAGTTATTTTAATTATTTTATTGCATTGTTTAGTTTTCTCTTTATTTCGACGATTTTTTGCTTGAAGTGGGTAACTCTTCATGTTTTTCTTTGAGGCACATTTTGATTGAGAGTTGTACGTTCTTTGTTATATTAGCAATCGCAGCTTCTATGTTCAGTTCTGTTTTTATTTTTTTTTTCGGTTTTCTTATCTTAAATACTGTCCAGTCAGTTCTGTAGTTATGTAGGGAGGGTTATTTATCTTTATTCAAGATGCGAATGAATGGTTATTAGCAGAGCAAGATTTTGCCTTATGCATCCTTGTGTTAATGCGTTTCCTAATGCAATGTTTCTGTCAGTAGGACAATATGTTGGTTTGTCAGTGGATACCTGCTGAGAGTTATTTTCCATCATTGCTTTGACTAAGGTAATTCTCTTCCTTTATTCTCGAGCCCCATGTTCGATGTTTTGCATTAAAGTCGCCTTCTGTGCCTTGTGTGTTGAAGAATCCCTCAAAATATTCCTTTTCAATATTGCCAAATGTAAACTCTGATATTCTTGAGGGATTCAAATTATTTTCTCTTATTCTTCTTGTACTCCTTATATTAATTGTCTATCTCCTTTTCCCTTCAATAGCATAAGTTATTACAATTTGGCATATTTTGTTCGTCTTCTTATCTCCTTTTAATGTTTTATTATTTTCCTTCAATTTCTGATTCCTAATTTTTCTTATTTCTTTATTTTTCTCGTAGCGTTAGCCAATTAAATTTGCTTTGATTGCCTCCTCTGAAAATCTTATTAGAACCAATCAAGAATTCTTTATGTTTCTTACAGTCGTCTGCATGATTGCTTTAGGTTTTCATTTGTGCTTATTCAACCGTAAATTCATTTAATATTTTATTCTATTTTTTTTCTCTATTTAACTTCTGTGAATCACCTCCATAAATTACAATCCCTCATAATCAATTGTTTTGTACATTCATGATTCTGACCTTTAATTCAATAGAAAAGAATAGAAAAGAGTCTCAAAATTAGAACTAATTGTAAATTTTCTTTCATTTGAAGTTTAAAATATATAAAACAGACACTGCTTTATTAATACTGATGTTTGTTATTTACATCTGAAGGAATAAGCTTTTTATTTTGATAGATTTGAAATAAAATATGCAAATATTGTCGATACTAAAACAAGAAGTGATAAAATTTCGTTTTAATGAAATTATCATATGATTTGAACAATAAATTTTTGCTGTGAGACAGCGGGGCTATTCATTTTCATTTAAAGTCGTTAGTATAGAGAGAAACTGCGGGATTCCGTTGATTAAACCGAGAGCCTTACAAATCCACTCTCGGTGGTTGATATCGCAACCCCTACTCGTTCCAGACGAGATTGTTTTCAACAATTTATTTCGAGGCTTTTACGACGCAATAAAAACTCGGGCGAAGACTCTACGTGCGATTCATTGTCTGACGACGTCCCTAAACGTACGCAAATTCGCCGAAAATTAATAATTCCCTGAGTAATATCGTCAGCATAAACTACCGCAAATTTAACCCTAGTTACAACATTAGGGGTAGTTTCACTGCATGGGGAATAAATTATCGAAGGGTCTTATACAAGCTTGAAAATCAAGGACTTAATAGGGGGAACAGATGACAAATTTCATTGAATTATCTATTGAGGCTGTAGTAAATAAATCCCTGCAAATTTACTTAGACGACGTGACGTGGTGTCGTTTTTCATGACGTTAAAGGGCAGCTTAATGACCTGCATCGATAATATCTGAAACTACGGAAATTTCATTATTAAGATATTGTAAGTTTCAATCAATTTAATTTACTAATTTCAATGCAGTTTTCTCCAAGTTCTCTTTGATATTTGAAATGCCTAATAGTGTAATCCCCTAGCTCTTTTAGAACATCTTAAAGTAATTGTGTAAAAATAACCGTAGGAAACATGTGATACACAAATCAACTGTCAACGTTAATAAAACAACCTCCCCAATGAATCATCTGTACGCATTCAATTTAAAATATGTTAATTAAGAGGAAGCGATGAAATATAATATAAAATCACTTATGTTACAAGCTCCTTGAAAGACTTCTTGCGCAAATTAATGTACCGTATGAAGATGCAACATTACGCTCGTAGGTTTTTTGTTGAGAACTTTATTAAGCGGCGTGATATACTGCCCTGCTACCTTGACAACTCTTTAGGTTTTTTTTAGGGCGGCGGAAATTGATGAAAGTGAATAAGTGTTTTTAGCCGGGCTATGACACTACCAACTTGCCAGAGCGTGTCATCTCGTTAAAAAGAAAAAGACGTCCTGGCATTTTTACGCCGGCCCGTCAGCGTGCACACGTTTTAAAATAAATTATGCTCTCGTCACTTCTGCTATTTAAAATGCGTTGAAAAATTACCGTTATTTTTCACAATTAACTCGGAATATTTCACAAATTATTAGGAGCTGTAATAACAAGGCAACACACACTTCTTCATTTTACAATAAATTTGAATAATATTTCAACAACACAAAATATTTTAGCTGTTTATTAATTTTTATGTTTATTCATTATTCCCTATAAAGATTTTATCAAGGAGGAATTTAATTTAGTTTTTATTTATTAAACACTACCGTTACAAATTTGGGTTTAAATTATAAACAAACCATTCTGTTTTATATTTACGCAATGAAATAGTAGAAATCATATACAGAATGGACCAAAATTGGAAGTGTCAAATCACACTGTGAATTTTTGGGGAATTTTATCTTCATTACATTAATTAAATTGATTAATAATTTAATTAAATTCAAGGTAAGCGAAAATTCCCCTTAATCTACATAAAGCTTTGCGGACAATGAGGAATATTCACTGTCCTCTTTTCTTACATAGATTTTATACTACATTCATTTTTGAAGAAAGTATTGAGTAAAATTTTCAACAATTGTATCGAGTATTGCAATAAGAAGAAAAGCAACAACTTTCGACTGAAATAATATATTGACTATTACAGTTGTATCAAAAAACCAAAGATATTTCATTAAGAGGAATGACACAAAAGTATTTACTGTTGTTTCTGGATTTGTCATGAAAGTATAACAATTTATTTTCTCACCTAATCATAACCCATCTCAAAAATTATAGAAAGAAAGGACATATTAGTCGGAATGTTGGCAACATGTTGATATTGGTGATATGTCAACATTTGGCGGCATGACATCAAAGAAATCTGTTGCCAGTTGCTTGTATCCGTGTTTTCCATTTCAAATGGAAAACATTGCTCAGTGTGGCCAGTGTTGTCAACAAGTTGCGTAGTAAGGTTTCATTTCAATTTCAGATTTCCATTATCAGGTACATACTTTTATTATTTATGCATATATTTATTACTTTTAAAATTCTAGATTTGCAGAATGAGCTACCATCGTTCCGAATCAATCAATCAATAAGTTGTCGTTATGGCTTGTCCCATTTTTTAAAACTTGTCTCTGCCACCATCTTCTTTTTCGTTTCTGGGCATGAGCAGCTATTATGTTGAAAGCAGCACTAGCACCAGCAGCAATGTTCATTTTTACTTTACTTGGTTTGGACGCGCAACTGGTTTTGGTTTAGATGTGCAAAATCGTTGACAACGTGTATTTAGATACAAGTTTTAGATACGTTGCCAACATCCGTCAACTAGTTGCCAACATTTTGTTGGCTGGCCCATACTTACCTGCATAGTCAAAATTTAGTACCTTCAGATTTGCGACTGTGTGGACCGTTGAAGGAATTATTTGGGTGGCAAGACTTCAATTGAAATATAAGCTTAAAACTTAGGTATTAGAATTGATATAGGTATTAATGCATTGATACGTCAATGGTATAAGTGCATCGTGTGGCGTAAATAGAAACTACGTAGGGGTCATAATATTGTCTTATTTATTGTGTGAACATCCCTCGTATTTTGTTTGAATATGCACGTACACTACAGACTATACTATATCATTAGGTACGAATGCATTTACAAGGATTTTACATATTATAAAAAATCGTTTAATACATAATTATTAGAATATCGCGAAACATGTATACGTCTTTTATTTAGTGACTATATTTAATGTCACATAGCATGTACAGTCAGAAATTAGAATGAAAAGTAATGTCTCTTCAATAAAATAGTAAACCTTTATTCCTTCTGACTTAAAAGGACTGAGGCTTAGAAGGAATAATACATTCCCGAGAACAAAATTCAAGACGAGTTTGTTCGTCCGCCTGCTCTTAACAAATGGTCATAGTGGATTAGACCGCGTTTAACATTTTATTGCGGAGACATTATTTTAATTCTGATTGTACATTTATTTTATTATCTCATTCTACTGGGTAACCTGCAAGGAAGACGTAAAGGACTGGTGCAGGAAGTGCGTAGTCTGCGCAGCCAGTAATGGCCTCCACAAACGAGGCAAGGCTCCCATGAAACAGTATAACGTGGGAAGTCCTTTTGAGAGAGTTGCCATAGATGTAGCCGGCCCATTTCCACAAACGAATAGTGGAAATAAGTACATCGTCGTGGTAATGGACTACTTTAGCAAGTTGAAGCATACACCCTACCAAACCAAGAGGCGATAACTATTGCTGAAGTCCTTGTCCGAGAATGGATCAGTCGGTATGGCGCGCCCATGGAGCTGCATTCAGATCAAGGAAGGAACTTTGAATCGGCTTTATTCAAGAACGTGTGTACTCTGCTCGGCGTCCGGAAAACTAGAACCACTGCACTTCACCCGCAGTCAGACGGAATGGTGGAAAGATTCAACAGAACCATCAACCGACATTTGTCCAAGGTAGTCTCCGATCATCAGAGAGACTGGGACACGTACATTCCCCTTATTCTACTGGCATACCGTTCGTCCGTTCATGAGACAACAGGAGAGATACCAGCAAAAGTGGTATTTGGGCGAGAGCCAAGACTGCCCTGCGATCTGAAATTCGGCGTGAAGCCTGGCGAAATCCCTGCCGACGAAGACTACGTGAGCGGTCTACGCGGAAAAATGGACGACATTCACAATCAAGTGCGTCACAACATACAGACAGCCAGCGACCGAATGAAGGAGCATTATGACATCAACGCTCAGAATGGGGGATACCAACCTGGAGCGCTGGTCTGGCTTTATAATCCTCAAAGACGTCGAGGTCTGTCCCCAAAACTGCAGACATCTTGGGAAGGTCCCTTACAAAGTGATGAAACGGATCAACGATGTCATCTACCGCATCAGGAAGATTCCGCTTGGCAAACCCAAAGTTATCCACTTCAACCGAATGGCTCCTTATAACGGAGAAGAAAATGAAGGAACAGTACAACGGATGCAAGGTTCCGAAGTAAACTTCGAAACCTTTATGTTACGCCACAGGAAGTAAGGCACGATTCGGAGTGACCACAAAGAGACAGCAAGACCTTTTTCATGTGTCACCAGAGTACAGTCTGGCCCACTGTGTGGCAGAAGACCTAAGGATGTCCAAGGGGATAGCCCAAGTCTTGCGGAAGAAATTTGGTCAGGTTGAGGAACTCCTAAGACAGCACCCCATAGTGGGCAAAAGCCTGCAGATCATCCACACGGAGGCGGAACAAAGACGACACGTGTGCGAGGGCCGCAATTTTGTAGAAAAATGGAAATTTCACGTAAAGGTTTCCGTTGGATGATTTTTTATGATTTTAGTAAAGGCTTAACTCAACAACAATGCCTCGAATCGCTTCGTTCAACTTTTGGTAATGAAGGCCCATCAGAAAAGACAGTTTACAACTGGTTTGCAGAATTTCGTCGTGGTCGTGCTTTCGTCAGTGACGAATTTCGTGAAGGTCGACCAAAATCGGTTGTTGTTCCAAAAAATATCGATGCTGTGCGCAACATGATTGAAGAGGATCGCCATGTGACTTACCGTGAGATAGAGGCATTCTTAGGCATGTCGAAGACTGCAATACATTCGATTTTGCATGAACATTTAGTCGTGAAAAAGATCTGCTCCCGATGGATTCCGCATAATTTGACCGAATCTCAGAAAAAGGCTCGTGTCAATTGGTGTAAGGAAATACTCAAGAAATTCGGCCGAGGAACTGCAAAATCCGTATACAACATCGTAACAGGTGACGAAACTTGGATATATTCGAGCCGGAAACTAATCAGCAATCAACTGTTTGGGTGTTCCAAGATGAACCAAATCCAACAAAAGTTGTTCGTTCACGAAGCACTTCCAAGAAAATGATTGCTTGTTTTTTTGATTGTACTGGACATGTCGCAACCATTCCTTTAGAGGATCGAAGAACAGTTAATGCTAAGTGGTATACAACAATTTGTTTGCCAGAAGTCATCGATGAAATCAGGAAAAACAACCGAAAACGTCGCATCATCCTTCATCAGACAATGCCAGTTCTCACACAGCACGTTTAACAATTGATTACTTGAAGGAGAAAAACATCGAATTAATGTCTCACTGCCCGTATTCACCTGATTTATCGCCTAACGACTTCTTTGTGTTCCCGAATGTCAAACAAAAAATGCGTGGACAGCGATTTTCATCACCTCAAGAAGCTGTTTAAGTCTTCAAAAACCATGTTTTAGAGATACCAGCTTCAGAATGGAAAAAATGTTTCGAGAATTGGTTCGAACGCATGCAAAAGTGTATAAAACTTAAAGGCGAATATTTTGAAAAGCAATAAAACGATTTGTACCAAAAAAAGATGTTTCTTTCCTTGTTTTTGTAAAAACTAAAAAGATATCCCTCATACTACTTAGTCACCAAGAAGACATCAAGCGGTAAGCCTGACTATCGCAGTATTTGGAGAGCTTTATGGAGCCTGAAGAGACAGCTGGTAGAAGGCAAGGAGACGAAATTAGCCATTCCCAAGATAGGCTGCGGACTAGATGGGCTGGATTGGAGGGTCGTTCGCAGCATGATAGAAGTCATCTTCAACGGAACAGGAATTGAAGTTCTCGTCTGCAGTCACCACCCACAGGCAGCAGTCGGCAGTAAGAAAACCGTGGACTGCTATTTCTTCCAGATCAGAAGTTGCAAAAAGGGTCCAGCATGCCGATTTCGACATCCTCCTTCAAAGCGATCGCGAGGAACGTTCCGAGACGAAACGTTTTTAAGAAGGGGGCAGTGTAATGATTCGCCGACAGCAGCCGGCGTCAGTCTGTCTCTTGCGTCATCGCCGACGCGCCTTAGACCAGAAACTTCGTGCGCTCCGATATCACGTCAGCGGTGGAATCAACCCTAGACATTCTGTCGCGTACTCGAACGTTCGCGAAAAGCAACCCCGGCTATAAAAGCAGGCGGCCGATGAATGGAAGGAATTCAGCGTTAGACAGTTCGGCATAAAAGTTCCGTAGACGTTGTTAAAATAAATTACGTATCGGCTTTGTTTTAAAATAAAAATTAATAGAACCCTTAAAAAATCGTTACAATATTTTATGTTATTCTGAAACAGAAAGTGTTGTAATGAGGCATATTTCTTCCTACAGAATCACGACAACCGGGAGAAAAGGACAAGAGAAGCAATCAACAAGATTCAGATATAAAAATAACTGTCATTATTTTTGAATAATTTAATTAATTACATATTTATGTAATACTCAGTTTTCATAAAATAAAACTATTAATCAAACGATATCTTGTTGGGTCCTTGACCTATTTTAAGAAATACGTATTTATGTTTCAATAGATAATTTTATGATAATATTAATATTAATATTAAAATTAATAATATTTTTGAAATTTAATTAATTAAGGTTGGTGAAACTGTACGCCTTCAAAACTTCGTTGCATTATTTATGAGTTCTGTTTAATCCCTTTATTAGGAAGTAAGTATTATACTCGCCACTAGAACCCGAAAATAAGTAAGATTGTTTATATGATGTGGAAACAGAAGTAACTATCCAAACACACTACATTCATAATATTTTCTGACGAATTGATTTAATCAAGAAAAACTGTAAGGTACATACATTTTCCTTGGTTTACATATATCTACTAACGCAACCCTTTTTTTATTTCGCTTGCATTATACATACTTACCAATTTTGCTTTACTTTGAGCAATTGAGCTTTGTAGTTCTGTACATAAAATGACAACCTTAATATATGATTGATTACTGAAGAAATAAATATCATTCCATTTCTGTAACATAAGTGTTTTTACGAGACACGTGTCTTGTTTTCACCACATACGTGTCTCGTAAAAACACACTTAAGGAACAAATTATGGATTAACCATGAAATCATAGATCACATATTCAACAAAATTATTTATCAGAAAGATTGAGTTGTGAAATAATTAGAGGAGAAAGGTTTCTTTAAGTTCTTGTAAAAAATTTAATTTATTACAAATGATATCAGAACTGATTTCTGATCGATATAATTGATTTATGATCTATCCTGCAAGTATAATGAAGCCGCCAACATCTCAGCTTGCTTACGTGAAATATTTACTACCTTGTATGGTAATAATTGTTGTTGCAAACCAAGTTTCTTTTATAAATTCACTTTTTCTCCTTAGAAATATCAAATAATTTTTGAAAATGTTCTTTCTCCTTTTTCTTATTTTTGGAATTTGTTTCAAATAAAAAATCGAATTAAATTGGAAATTATATTTTATCAACGTGTTTCACAAAAGCTCATAATTTACAGATAGTATACAATTTTACAAGAATTACAGACTTTCTTTGGCGAGAAGAGAAACATGAATTATCATTAAAAAAAAGTCCTAAATAAATAACAAAACAATCGTCTGATACCAGTCGAGGTTTAATTACAAAGTAACGAATACATGATATGTGAAGATGCGCACATTTCTCAACGGCCAATCACCGCACGACGGATAGAACGAAACGAAGAATTTTCTTACATTGACACAGTCATATTCAGCAACTGAAATCACCGGGCAGAGGAGAACTTTGTTCGTTTCAATTCGCTCAGACAATACACTTATACGAGTATAATTAAATATTTATAGTATGTACAATAGATTTTGAGTTAAAACATAATACTAAAGCTTCGTCCTTTCATAATGATATTTACATGCGTTTTTACAAGTTAGAAATTGTCTCGTTTAAATAGAATTAAAACAGACTCACTCACGCTGGGGCCTCGCCGCTAGCGGTAGCTAGGATAGAGCAGCGTAGGGCCCCACCGGGCTCAAACTAACCCCGGCGGCTTCACATCCAACCCCGTAACCATATCTAACCCACTTAAAGGCGCCGAAGGCGGCGGCGTGTGATTAATAGATCCAGGAGAGTTAACGCTGTTAGTCAAATCGCTCTGGCTGTTTTCTTCTGAATCACTGCACGACTCCGAACTACCCTTTTTACCATTACCATTGTGAGTCTTCACGTGCTTCGCCAAGTGATCTGAACGCATAAAACGCTTATTACAAACGGGGCACGCGAATCGCTTTTCCCCCGTATGCGTTCGCAGGTGACGTTGTAATTCATCTGAACGGGTGAATCTTTTACCACAGAATAACCAATTGCAGACGAATGGTCTCTCACCCGTGTGCCATCTCAAATGCGCTTTTAAATGCGACGTCTTCCCATAAACCTTTCCACAACCGGGTATGTGACAACTGTGGATGTTCTTCTTCCTCAAGTGCACACCAGCTGGTCCCAATCTTTCAGCCTCCTGGCAATTGGGGCAATCACAAGTTGCCCTGCCCGTGTACCGTCTCTGTGAGCGTGGTGAGGGTACCTGCGGAGGTAAACTACCCGCTCCGGATGTAGGAGAAGGTGCTCCACCTGGCGGATGCAATCCGAAAGACGCCCCGACCGTTTGAGCTCCGGGTAACATAGACTTGTACGTGTCTTGTAACAAGTGTTGGCCTGATGACAGTAGGTGATTGGAGGCTGCCAATGAATGAGTTAGCGTCGAATAATCCGAAGTATAATTAGCTGCCATCTGGGCATGCATCCCCGCATCTAACCAGCTCCCCGCTGTCGCCGAATGGACGTCCCACCAAGCATTGGCCGACGTAACCGAATCGGTTTTAATACCACCGTGATGTGTGGCAGTAGGCATCGTATTGAAAGGCCAAGATTCGTAAGGGTGTCTGGAATAAACCGAACCCAAATGGTGAGCGGTAGCTGCCCCTTCGACTTTCCCAAGCAGCGACGCCTGATGTACGTGGGAGTTATCGGCAACTGCTGGTTGAGTGGTCGCTCCAGGGAAGTACAAGTCGCTTCCGTATGACGCGGTGGTCGGTACGCTGGAACATGAAGTCATCACAGGTCGGCTAGAGTACGCTGTATTCGATGCTGATGATCGTTGAGGCGGTAGGGAATTTGCTATTGACACGCCGGAGCCGGGGGATGGGGCACCTTGTGGACTCTTCTTCCACGGATGGAAACCCTTCCCGACGGCTGCATCTGCAAGTGGAGGTGGTGACTTGCTGCTTAGTTTATTGCATTGAGCTGCGAGCATAGCTAACGGTGTACCTCTTAAACTGGGGTGTTCCTGAAAAAGAAGAAATAAATATTAATAGACGAATGGAGCTTTGTTTATTGGAGTTGTTTGATTTCCCCAGACGGTACACATAATAATACATAATCTTTAGTCAAAAAAAGCTCTACCACTTGCAGTTACTAATATACAGGGTTAGCAAAATTGTTTAGCCAATTCTAAATGAGGATAATATAAATTATTTCTAAAACAGTTCTGTTCGAATTTTAAGGATTATTTTATATGTATTCAGTTTCACTTTCGTAGTTAAATTCGATTAAGTCTGGCGGAGTTGTCCAAGGAACGTTATATTAATAGAACCGAAATCGAAAGCGGGGATCAGGTAAAGGCGAGCTAATAAAATTGAACGGCAATCTATTTCAATGCAAATGACGTTGATTTCGGGAGAGGGTCACTCAGGAAATGAGCAGTCCTGATTTACGAGCAGGCCACCAGCTTCGCTCGTATACAGATCAACCGCGCACACATTAAATAACACGCTATTGATTAATATTTTGAATTATTGCCGGCAAGTTCTCACAGTTAGCTGCTACGTTAGGAAGTAATTAACAAGAAGACGACCTTCGGAGAGAGCGGTTCTCGTCCATCTACGTCCACAGTAGTCGCGTCCATTATACGCTTTTATTCTTTGATCGCTGGAGGCTTTCAGCCGAAGACGTCCGGTGAGTGATGGGTAGACACAATGCGATGGTAGCGAAAAGACATGGCGGCGACGCCCAATGCTTTTGTGATTGGTGCCTTGCGATATCGACCGATAGGAGACGTTCAGTATCTCCCTAGCTACTGTATTAGAAGACGCATGAACTTTGATTAACCTTTTAGCCGGGAACATTACGGCCGTTCCTGCTAATGGACTTGCATTAAAACGTTACGGTAATGACTAGACAATGTCTGCGAGAATAAAAACAAGCGAACCGCCGAAACTTTCCGGAAAATCTTGATCATAATCTCTCAGAACTACCTGATGATGAACTGGACGTATTAAACTGGCAGAAGCTCTTAATGCACTCATGCTTTATTCCATAAGAAGTGAATTTTCTGTAATCACATATATCATTGCGAGTATATAATCAGTAAAATAAGTACCATTTCGCTTGCTTAATGGAGTGTCGTTTTAAGATTTGCAGTAATCACACACTTAAAAATCGAGACGGGTTTGATACACTGTATCAACGGATGACGACAGCATTAACAGAACATGCATACAAGCGCCAATCATCTACTGAAATGCATAAAGTGTGATGACAAAAGGAGATACCGATTTATCTATTTATCAAATCCTTAGAACCTGTACGAGTCTGCGTAATAAATTTTGTGTTTAAAATGCATTTGCAGTGTCCTGAACAGGAACATGAACACGGAAAATTTTTAAAGTAATTATTGAATCCTGCAAGAGCGAGGTCACTAGGCGACCTGAAGGGTAGAGATTTTACCCGGAATATCATAAAATTTATAAACGCCTTGGGTCATATAAACATCGACAAGGACGCTTGTGAATCAGCTCGTTTTTATAATGCGGTTATAAAACTTTAATTTAATTTGTTGACTTTGTTGAAAAAGCAAATAATTTTAGTCAACTGGTAAATGGTATTGCAGTCAGTATGTTTTTTTTTTAATTTGTTGTTACCATTTCATATTATATGAGTTGGCAACTATGTTGCAAACATTTTTTAAAACGTAGAAAACAAGTTATACATTCCTCACATCAATTGGTAAACATCATCGCAGCAAGTAGTTATCCTTTTTCCATTAATTACCGATTCTTTTTTTTTTTAATGGAACAAAACATCATATATTCATTTCACGGATATTTGCTAGGGCAGGCAAAGTGATAGTTTCCTACATTCTAAGTTGGTAATATGTGAGTCAGAAATATTTACATCGGAAAAAATGCAAAACATTTTCGATTAACATACGTCGTCACGCAACTGGAAATATTATGAAATAGCTTTGTCAAATTCCGTATGTAAATTACACTTTTTCAAAAATCTTATCAGCATAAATTTCAATACCTAAGTTGTTTACGTAATTCCTAGAAAATTACCTCCCGGTCAATTTTGAGCGATTTAAAAACCGCCTGAAACGAAAGATTCCGTATTATCTACGAATGCTCGAAATTAATTTAACATTTCAATGTTGTTTTCAAAAAGCAAAATGGAGATCGTTACCAAGAAGAAAAAAAAATAGAGTTTACACAACGATAATAAAGAAAAATAACCGGAACATTAAAGTTAATCAAAACCGGAGATCTCGTAATTATGAACTCGTTTCAGTATTCAAAATTTATTTAACATCAAATTAAACATCAATTTTTTTTTATGGAGAACCACCGCGCGTAATGGCGCTGTGTATTCAAAAAAAAAGCGTTATACCTAAGAGAATCAAAAAATCATCATTCGTTCCGACCATTAGAGGGCACCCAGAGAGAGACTGTTTATAATGACGGCTACTCCTGAGTTTTTAATTCTTTTTGTGTAGCTATGCGTGTCTTGCAAGCGACGGGCAGGCGCCAACATTTCATTATTCCGTTGATTAAAGCGGGCCGAGTTCGAGAACTCGGTGTTTCGCGGGGCCCTTTATTCTTCCCCAACGCTTCATAGAGGAGCTCAATTATCTGCTTTTGGTGACTAATTACCGCTATCGGGTTACGAGATTCTATATGTTTCGACTTAATTGACACAACTGGACTAATTCGTACCGCTTCTTGTTACTGCACATTATCTCGTCGAATGTTAACTAATTCCCTTTACTATCGGAAATCTCTGTACAAAGGTTTTCATAAATCAATAGAATATTAGCATTAGGCTATTATTTTAATGTTGGTTTACCAATGTAATGTATAACTTGATACAAACACCTTCTTACTTACTGGATTCGTTCCAAATAGCAAGGGTAATATCAATTGAGGCGTCACTGTCGGATTTCATACCAACCAAGTGCGACTCTGCCAAGAACTTCAGTTTTCTCTGCAATACACTTTGTCCATACAAATTTGCACAGGTCCTCAAAGTCCAGCGTTGCTTTTAAATCAGCCAAGTTTATCATGAAAATTACTTGTCCAATATGAGGTAGCAGTTCTGTCGTATCAAAGTCACCGTAAACGACGAATAGTTGAGAGATGTGGACGAGAATTTACTGGTGAAACGTTTTGAAGATAACTGGCGAAGCAGAAGGATTTGCAGATATACGAGCCCTATCAACTATATGTTGGAACAAGCAACATTTTTCAAATAAAATGCTAGTTTACTGAATTTATAACAATTTTTTTAATTTAAACAGTAAATAAGCAACTAGCAATATTTTCAATGTTGTTTCGAATTATATTTAGAGCAAAATTAACTTTTGTTTAATTTATTGCAATTTATTTACACATTTGATACATGAAAACACTGACAACTAAATGTTGGAACACGCATTGGTTTTTTACTTTTCTTCAATTTCATCTCAGCTCATCTCAGCCGCTTTGAAACAAAACAAGCCTTTGTTGTCAACAATGTTTTACGTGGTTTTACCAAGTCGTAAAGTTGACATCTTGTCTGTACTTTGTTCTGTTGTCGTCAAAATCATATAATTTTTGAAATATTGTGACAATAATGGGACGGGGGTAGCCAACTGATCGAAAGGGAGATTATCATTCGGCAGTACCATGAAGGCAAAACAATGTTCTTTGAATATCCTCTAACGTTTCTCCATATCTACGCCACACCTACGTCACGTTAGTCTAAGAATAATGCTTATCCGACGATTGTAAAATCGGGTCTTAGTGTGCAAAAGTTTTACCTTTGAATATATTCCAATTTATAGGCCAAAGAAAAGCCATTAAAAAAGCAAACAAAAAAAGAATCGTTACATTTGGGTTAAATCTAAACTTTCGTGGTCTAAAATTGACTGGCGCAAAGTCATATTTAGTGATGAAAGCAAATTTAATGTTTGCGTGGGAGATCATCGTAAACGCGTAAATCGAGAAAAAGCAGAAGCTTTCCATAAAGACTGTCTTAAACGAACAGTTAAATTCCCACGAGGCTTTATGGTTTGGGGACGTATGTCAGCTAAGGGATTGGGCACTTTAAAATTTATTGTAAACGCAGAAAAATATAAAAACATTCTTCAAAACTTGTTGCAAAATTATATCTGAATGGAGATTACATATTTCAACAGGACGGTGCGTCATGTCACACAACAAAAACACCAAAAAAATTGTTTGGGGACAATGGTTTTAAAGTTTTGTCACATCCTTCCAGCAGCCCAGATCTCAGTTCAATAGAAATAGTGTGGGATAAAATGAAACAAAATTTAAAAAACAATTCTCTACGAACCCTACCTCAATTGCGCGTCAAATTACAAGAAATTTGGGATAGTTTTACACCTGAATTTTGCAAACGTCTTGTCGATACTATGCCTGATAGACTTCAGGCAGTTATTCGGGCAAAAGGAGATGTTAAGTCTTATTAAATTTGTTTCTTATTTTGTTAAATTCTACGTGTTCCAACATTTAGTTGTCAAAAGTATTGCGCTGAAAATAAATAAAAAAAGAATTATATTAAAACAATTGACTTTCATTGTTCAAATACACTTGCAAAAGGTCTGTTAAACATAATGACATAAATTCACAAAATCTTGAAAAAATTCGTCACAATATTTCACTGAATTCACGATTTATTTCAGACATAACTGCTTGTTCCAACATATAGTTGTTAGGGCTCGTATTCCGAAAACTCTATTACCATCATACGAATGAATGTCTTGCATATCTTCAGGTTTTTGTGGTGAGTTCTTTTCCAAAATGTTTCCTTTAAAATCAATAATGGGAATGCATGATATGAAAGGTCTGTTCCAACATCACTTTCTGACGGTTTCGAAACCGTCATAAGCAGGCACTCATCAAAGTTTTACTCTTGATAAAGTTGTCAAAATGGATCATTATTTATTTCGGCGGGCAACTGATTATGACGGTATCGAAACGGTCAGAAAATGATGTTGGAGCAGAGCTAAAGTGATTTCTGTACGGCTTCTAGAACACTGTTTATGCAACATTTTCTTCTTTTGCAGACGTTTTGATCTTCATTATATTAATAAAGAAATTTCTGCTGGATTGGAGATATTGCATTTCTTGCTGCTGCTTCGTTTAATGTCTAGGAAGGGGTAAAAGAACAGCAGTAGCAATAGCAGTTTGAATGGCAAATTCGTTTATAATGAGTAATGAAACGTCGACAAAAGAAGAAAACAGTGGTTTAAATCAAAAGTCCTGATGTAGATCGATACGACCGCAGAAACTTTTCAGTTAATTATATGTTTTGAAATTCCCCTTAAAAGATAAACGATTTTTTAAAAACTATTTTGGCACAATTACTTAGTGTTGAATCTGGCAATTCAAAGACTTAAGTTCCCTCTTCATTTTCGTAAGAGGTTTCCAGGTTTTTGATAGTTGTTTCTTATGGTGGTTTTTTTTTTTAAATAAATGTAGCGGCATCAAAGCAATCGACAACAGAATATCCTTCCAAGTCTGTTTCAGTCTCTTTTTAGCTCTTTCTGTTTTTATTGCTTTTACGTAATGCTATTATGGTGTTGGATCGGCTTCCATAGTTCTTCCCCAATTTTAGAAAAATCAAGTTATGCTAGGGGATATCACGAAATGAAATAAATTTTCAGGTCATACAAAAATTGATTATTTAAAAAAGCTGCAAATTAGTTGAAAGCTGAAATGTTAAAAGAGTGCGTTCCTAAATCATCCCCTAGACCCCAGGCGAGGAAAAATCTTAGAAGATTTTGCAATTTAATTTTAATATTATACTTATATTAATTACGAGCTACTCGAAGCAATTTCAACGGAAAAATCAAGAATAACTGAAGTTATTACAATATCTTTTTGTTATTATATCTTAAACGGATTTTCTTTGCATTTAAATAATAATAGCTTCGTAGCAAAAAGCCCTAGCATGCAAAGAATTATGTAAAATGTTCAGTACTAATTTTATTTGAGGAAGATACGAACTACTTAAAATACAAAGCGTTCAAAACTGATTGAAAGATATTTGAATTAAGCGCGCAGTCGTGTTAGTAAATTTCATCTTGTAACGTTGGTATTTCTGCCGCGCGTTCGTGTACCAGTAGCGTGCTGTCAACTACGTTGTGATTTCCATCTTTTCATTGAGTTGGTAATAACTTTCACTGAATTATTTTTGTCCAAAATGTCAACGCAAAGAAATGCTCTAACATTAGGTCTGTTCCAACCACGCTTTGTAACGGTTTCGAAACCGTCACAAGCATGCACTCATCAAAGTTTTACATTTGACAAAGTTGTCAAAGTCGATCATTATTTCTGTGGGCAATTGATTATGACGGTTTCGAAACCGTGGTTGGAACAAAGCTATTGAATAGCCTTCTGTCAATTTTCCTTTGTACCGCCCATGATCAAAAAGTACAGTATTTAGCACCAACTTTTAAAAATAAGCTAGCCAGAGGGAAATTCAAACGTCTTTCAATCATCGCTAAGGCACGTGCCATTGCACGACCAGTTTTTGACCGGAAGCTGTGCGAGAATAGCAAATAACAACGAATGCTGTTGTCTCATGAGCTATTACACACAAGATGGCCGTCCTTCAAATCATGTTTGAGCACCCTGTATATGTATACACAGAGGAAACGAATTGTTTTGACGTAGCAGTTTGTATAACGGTCAAAACAAGGAAGCAAATGTATTGAACTAAAATGTGGAGATATTCAGTGCGTGAGCAGTGTAGTCCCGTTCACTTCATTTTAAACAAAGGCTATTACAGATCTTGTTATTAACAAGATTAACATTTAACATTTTTCCTCTTGTGTCTTGAACAACATTATGTAGACTATTATGTCGTACACAAATCTGTTTGGGATTTGTATAGAATTTCTTTTTAAGGACTATTGAATATTCAAAAACAATGTAATTGATGAAGTTTTCTGTGTCTTTCTGCCCACGACCTCAAACAGAGCTGAACTTCTATTCGCAAACCATAAAGTTTGGGATTCTTTACGGTAGACGTTTTTTGCTTAATAATTTGAATTTTATAAACATGAATCGTTCAGGTGTGAACCTTCTTTCGCTGTTCACCAATGAAAAAAAAAATTCAAAAACAATATAAGATATGCTAGAAGCTCTGTAGATTTCTGTACAAGTTCACCTAAGTTCTGTGTTATTCTCTTATCCATTACTTTTTGGATCTTCCTTTTCGTATCTCTGCTTTTTGCATTTTGAAAAGTACCTATTCAGATGGATCAAGTATATCTGCCTCAGTATTCTTTTTTTTCATTTTTCATATAATTCAATGCATAATCAACCAATGAAATCTTCCTTTTACAAAGTGCAGAACTAGAATGAAGATAAAACGGCCGCGGAGTCAAATATAAATGAGCATAACTTTTTATTGAAACGTTGCACACCAGAATTTCTTGCAGAACATTAAAGAGAACGTTTAAATCTATCGGTCCAAGGCACTTCCAAGTTTTGGCCGGACCGTTCTCTATAGAAAACGGCCCTGGAGTCAACTATAAATGAGCATAAAGGGTTTCCGTACGTCAATATGTGTGTTTATCATAATTAAAATATTAGCACATCATTTAATTGTACCTTAAAAATTTTAAAAACAAAATTATGTTTTGGAAATTATTATTGACGTAGCTACCATTGTAGCTTTAACTTTATTGGGAAGCTCTGTAAATATCATCATAAACTCTTTGAAAGCATGTTTCTTCTTCGTTTCAGTCACTCTGGTGGCTGTTAGCAACAACGGAAATAGAGTTTTGTTTGTACATTTTCGACAAAATTGTCATTGCACGCGAAATGACTATTACAAAGAACACCTAAATTAGACCAGAGAATAATTATTACAAATTTAAATTTGTTTGAATAAATTATTTGTTTATAAAAAAATTAACTTACTTAAATTTCGTCTTTGGAATGTTTAATGACATTTCAAAGAACTCTTTTCAAATTAAAAAATAATAAAGCATCTGAAATCGCTGGTAAAAAAAAGGAAAATCAGTCATTAAGAAATTAAAATTGAATTAAAATTTTTAGCTGACTGGCAATACTTCACAGAGCACAGGTTAATTACTCTTTGGCGAAATTATGAGCCTTAATGTTTGTTTGCAGTAACTTGATTAACAAGAGTGGTATTAGCAAGCTCATTAAGTGATTTTTATTTATCTGTTATCTTCTTGATAATCTGTTAGCTAGCAGTAATTATGCAATTTGATTTGAAGTACTAATGGTTGTAATTACTAAAGAAATTATTTAAACAAAAATGGATTACAAAACCTGTTAGATCTAAGAAAGCATGTTCATTTATTAAATAACTTTTTACGTATCATGCCTGATTATAGTGTAGAATGAAATGTTATTATATCAGATGTTCAACTGAATAACCTTTGAATTTTGAACATTCCGAAGTAGATCTTGAATTAGTATTGGTAGCCTTTGAATTTTTCATAACATTATGAAGTAGGTCATGAATTAGATCAACACAAAATGTCACTTTATGTTATTTCACGTTATAAGCAAAACTGTTTGATAACTGCCATACGTTAAACAACAATGTGTTCAGGAAGTCATCCCTTTTTCTTCTTTAATAAAAAAAAATTGATGAACTTTTACTCGCTTGACAAATATTTTTTTTTTGCCTTTCTGTATCTCTTTCCCTCGTAGTTCGTAATTTTCATTGTTTTCAAAATTCTGTCTACCTTTCTATGTAGTGCTTTCTCTCTACTTTTTTCTCTACTCTTCTTTATTTTATTTTCTTTGATGTCGAAACATATTGGTCTTCTTTGGTATATACAGTCTTTGACGTGATTGTATTATTATCTCTTCTTTTTTCTGAAAAACTTACTTTGTATTCTCTCGTACCGTACTGCCAAGTGTTCTATCATTGATACCGCAGACTGCCTTTCTTTATCAATACCCATCGTTGTTATAAGATGCTGAATATATTCAGAGAATGTTGAATATAACCAGAGAAGAAACCAGCTTTGTTAATGCGTCACATTTTAATAATTTACTTTCCCATTTCATCGGCCCACGCTATTACCTACAGTACGAGCAGATGTATTACATAACGACCACAGATATTAATAAAAAAAACTTTTTGGATATTTTTGTGCTGTATGAGACACACCTGCATGCCATTTCATATCAACCTTTCAATGAAATAGAATGCGGGCGTTTAATTATGAAAAAATTTAGGTTTCAAATTAAATGAATGGCTGAGTACCTAGGGGCACCAGTACAGTTTTTGAAATATAATATAATTATATAAAATTAATCCGTTGTAGATTATTTCAGATGTGGTCGGCTTCAAATTTTACCAACAAATCTTTTATGAGTCAATCTCATTGATTTTTAAACAATGTATACAATTTAGAGATTTTTTTCATAGTATACAGCTTTAAAAATTGAACAGTTTTAAAGTAATAGGTGCAAGAGAAAACAAATTTAAAAATCACTTCTTAATTCAATTTAACAACAATACTGAAGGAACTCCCAAAGCGAAGTCACGCTTAATGAGCTTTATGAAAGTCATCCTGTAAAGATTCGCATGAAAAATATGCGTGACGCGTTCTTTTTAATGTATTCATAGTTGTGACGGATTCACGGGTGTGGCGAAGAAAAGAGAAAACAGGTTCTGATTGACATTTACACCAGGGCCTGAGGCCCAAGCTAACACCCACAGACTAGTGTAATTATCACTGCATTATTGGTAATGCTCTCCTTGACAGTACGACAAAGAATGTCACTTACTTGAATTTACGACCCAGAATAACAGCATTCACCAGCTTCTGAAATTTTAAAATTGCTGTTACGGATCTTATTCACCTAAATATCCATAAGTGAGTTTAAGCTGAACTTAGGGGATGGTTAAAAAGAAACGTTTTCTACAGGTTTTGTTTAATTCAAATACATCATAAACATAAATTTCGTTCTGATATTCGAAGATAATCAGTCCGTAGCTATATATGTATAATTGAAACAAATTTCCCTAATAAATAAAGGCAGTAAGAACAGAAGCGATTGGGGCTGGGCGAAGGGGTGTTTCTTTGTTTCAGTGCATACGGCTCGCCTTACCAGCTCATGCTACCGGTGTTACCTTTTTACGCGGTAAATAAACAGAAAAGAACGAAACTTAACGAGTTTCGGTTATAAACAAGATTGGGACGTAGGTGAACAAATTTATATGCATGAGATGCCCGAGGACGTAGTTAGTTTGGAAGTTTTATGGTCCCCACTGACAGCGGCTACTTTCATGAGTGGTCACTTCCGAAACTCGCTCTTTGGGGACTCGTAATGGAAATGATTCTGTTACAGACAAATAGCAGCGCAACCCTCCACGAAATCTTAGCCTCTGAGGATCATAATAATATCCCTAAAGTCAGACGCTTTTATAAATATGTACGGACAAGTATGTTCCACTTAACAAAGTAAATAAATAATCTGTCAATTTCGTAATCCAAAAATATATATATTTTTTAATCTTGTTTTTTTTTTCTTATTGCTTTGATGTACGTTTGACAGATCTTTGTCCTAAATAAAAATTCTGCTCTGTTGTCTTACGAATTTAAGTATATCAGGAATTCTTCGTTTGCTTTGTTTTTGCTTAAAGCAGGTAACAAAATTGAAACTTAATAATATGAAATTTTATACTGATGAATAATAATAAAGTTTAAAATTACTGACTTAGCCATGAAAACACATAGTTACTGAATATAATGAGTTGAAAAACTATTAGATTATGAGGTAAAGAAAAAATTAAGTGACATGTTAAGAATACTAATTTTCCAAGTCGTTATGAATTCACAACTACTGGTTTCATCGTAAATTTAAAATTTTCAAAAATGGAAAAAACTCCCAATATTTAGTGAGACAATAATTAATTACACTGTGCGACAAAATGAAGCTTCATAATTTAGATTTTTCAACGGAAATGGTAAACATCTAACGGGATTTTTCGATGTAAGGCCATTTAAGGATTTTATCGAGGTCTGAAGTTTAAAAAATCGGGCATTTTTTGTAGGGAAAACAGAAAAGTCACCTGCAATGGGTGTTTCTTGGTACGAGAAATTCATTTTTTGTTGCATTTACAATAAAACGCACGGAACACACCATTCTTGAAAGTAAATTTAATTGGTAAGGATTTATATTTAAAAAGTATGAAAAAATACATGAAACATAATTTTTTGGTAAAAAAATCGTATCAGGTTCAATCAAGATTTCGAGAGTGATGTAATTGTGGGGGTTAGACTAATGTCGATGGTTCAATTTGAAGGTCTTCGTCACTTAGAAAGATGTCCATGCTGTCATTACCTCATTGTTTGTCACTTAGAAAGATATCCTTGCTGTCATCACCTCACTGAACGGCTGGAACCATGCATGGTGTTTTCGAGTTCTAGGATTTGGATGAGCATGGTGAAAGTTTTTACCTAGTAGTCATTCCCTATACAAGTTCGTGGTAAAAAGTTAGTCGCCTTATTCCTAGGTAGCAAAAATTTACGACAGAGACGACGATGAAGAATCCCTAGGACTCGAAAACACCATGGATGATCCTGCTGTGCAGTGCAGTGATAACAGCATGGAGAGACATATAGACCATTTCGGGCGACATTTCTGTTGAATATTTTCCCTTCAAAAAATGCCCCTTTTTCTTTAATCTTCAGATCTCGATAAAATCCTTAAATGACCTAACATCGAAAACCCCATTAGATCCAAATTCAGAATTTCCTTGTCGCACTGTGTTATGTGAAATAAAAATAATACAGAAATACATATAAAAAAAATAAATAAATTAGTAAAGAAAAAGTATAGCAACGTAATTGGATGCAGTACCTACAGGAGGTATGTAGAAAAATACCAAAAAGGCCCTGACGTCTTAAGTAGTCAGAAAAAAACACCTACATTTTGTATCTCAAGTAGAGGTAGACAGGGATTCATTAATTACAAATACGAAGTCAAAAGGAGAAAAGAAAGAAGCAACTGTTTTGTGAAAGAAAAATGTCATTAATAGCAATATAGGGAAATAAGGAAGGATAAAATACAAGATAATAATAAATAAATGGATCAACACTGTGGGAAAATATTTAATGCAAGGGAAGATGAAGGGAAAGTGGAAAAATTGAAATGGGACGTGAAATTAGGATTTAAGAAGTAGCAGAAGTAAAAGGAGTTTATATGTTTGTCGAAGACAAAAGTGGGAATGATAAAACGAGGTAAAAAATATTGTCTAGGAACAGAGGATGTGCACCATGAGAGTACAAAAAAATTCAGAAATTAAAAGTGGTTTGTGAGAACTATAGTCTTAAATATTACACACAGATTACTAACTTTTAAGTTACGATTAAGTACGATTGATACAAAGGGTGTACCTAAAATTTACAACCCCAAGAGCAGTTTTAGAAAACATGGAAAGAGACATCTTACAGAAATGCCCATTGAATTACTCCAAAAATTTTGATAAGTAAGAAATATGTAAAAAAAAGTTAATGAATGGAATCAAGCAAGATGACAGCGTCAACCCTCTGCTGTGACTGATAAATTCTTTATTCTTTATTTATTTATTAGGGTTGTAAACAGGACAAACCCATAAACAACATCCTCGGTGTAAATTATTCTACACATTTTCTACAAATATTCCTTAAAACTAATTAGACTTTTCCTTAGGCATTTCCTTAATGCTACATGCTACTACACAAACAGAGCGCAAAAAATAAATCAGTAATTATTTATTAGAAATACAAAAAGGAAACAGTATCATCATAGGGATTTGAATGCAATTTTTTTTTTATTGTAAATTCCTGCTCTTCTATGGAAGATATCACAAAGCACTAAACGGCATAATACGTAGCTTTGTGTTATGCATTAATTAAGACTACTTTCACTATGTTTTTCGAATAAATGGGCTTTCAAAATTAAAAAAGAAAAAAAAAGAAAATAAGCAAATATTTTTGTATTCCACAGTTTTGATCAAGCAGGTAAACTTCTAATTGACAAACTATATCGATTTTTAAAATTTTGTATTGGAACATGGAAACTTCAAACATAATTCGTATTGAAAATTATTTATTTATATTTATAAAGTAATAGGTACTACATCAAATGTTCAAATAATTCGCCGTTTGCGGCCAACCTGTCCTCGAAGCTTCTTCTGTTATTGCTTAACATTCTAGAAGTAATAGTTGCCCATTCTTCCACGATACCACCTCTCAACTTATTCAAATTGCGGAAAGGAGTCTGATAAATTTTTAATTTTAAAGAAGGCCACAAGAAAAAATCGTTTGGTATTAAATCCATGGATCAACAAGCCTGCATTCAGTAGGGTATTTTTTAACAATAACTTCAATATATTCATAACTTCCTATGGTGCGGTATAACAAACAACCGAACAAGTTGACTTGTGGATGAATTCGATTGAAACCCTTAACGTGGAAGTGAAATTCATGATAATCAACGGAGGGGACTGAATGAAAGAGTATTAACGAGATGATGACTCGAATGTCTGGAAATCATGAACATAACGGAAGGTGGCGATGGCTCTACTTAACCAACTTATGGAAGCAAATGGCAACTCACAATGCACGAAAGAAAACAACTAATCAAGGAAACCAAAGTCTAAAGAAACACTTGGGTTTATATTTCGATATGCTGATAACAAATCAAACTGAATATCTTCCAAGAAACATATCTTCCATTTCTCTAACCAATAAAATATAAACAGGAAATGTACCATGAGTGGACTGAAAAGAAAATTATGTAGACAATTCAGTAATACGAATGTGAATACTCCAGGTTTCATTCTTACCCCCCCCCCCCCTGCGGGAAAAAGTATAACGTAATCCAAAGTGTGACAGCAGGAAAGCAGTATAGAAAAGTGCTCGACATGTTTTAGCGTTTATCCAAACAAACATTTTTCTGGAAGATATTCAATCTGTTTCATTTTCGATGGCCCACCCGGTATGTCAAATCATTACAATCCTAATTTTGAAAATAAAAAGTTAAAGTTGTTTTTTGACGTGTCAAAAATAGATGATTACAGAATGCTGAAGAGAAGGATAAGCAGAAGGTGCAAAGATCTAAGCAAATTGAATGAACACGATAAAAAATATAAGGAAGTAAATCATTGGAGGGCCAAAAAAAGAGAGACAGAAAGTTATGGTAGAGATGAGGTGAAATCTATGTCCACAGAATAAAGACCCCATTGATTTTACATACTTATTCATTTCCAAGTATTAGCTTAGCGAATATGCATAAATAAATAATAATAAAATAAAATTTGCAATTAAATTGGCTTCGCAGAATTATGTCATCTTGTAAATCTTAAATTTTCCAAGAATTGCAAGGTAAAGAAATTATTTATCAAAAAATTTAAAAAATGCATTTAAACTCCTACAATTTTATCATAAATGACGTCCCTAAATTTTGTAACATATTTGAATTTTAATTTCTTTCTTCTTTTTTTGCTTAGGACTTGGCATGATTATTAAACATAAAAAAATTTAGCTCGTTTTTAGTTTAAAAATTTATCTGTACAATCAAGAAAATGTATTAATAAATTTTAATTAAAGCAAATGTGATCTGACATGAAAATTGATAAATGATATCGAGCGAATTCCGTAAATGGAATTTCAGTTAGTTGCGTGAGCAGTTCGAGTAGTTCATAAATTGAATAAACGCATCAAGTATTTAAGATTTATCGGGACGATTATTTAAATGTTGTATTAAAAGCGCCGTCATTAAATTTTGCCTAAAAAAGCGACGGCGTAATTGCCGATTTTTACTCAACTTAATCGGGGTTATTCATTTTTTGCTCGCATGCGTAATTGGTTATTTAAATTGCTGAAATAATTAAAGCTTTCAGCGGAAATATTCAATTACTTAAAGGAGCGGACTTATTAATTAATTAATATTAATTGATATATTGATAACAAATTCAGCGATAAAAAAGGACGTCGTACAGGTGTTAACTAATGACATATTACTTTAAGTAGGTGCAAGCGCAGATCGGTAAGTAAAACTTTTTCGAAATTAAGCGGTAAAGTAGACCTAGATACTTCAAACTAAGCTATTATTATCAAACTCTAAACGCTTTCGGACTAAATGTAGCGCAGACGGTAGCAATAATTAAATTTTAATCAAACAAATCGCCCCGAGCCATCATGCAATGATTGACAAACAATTATAACTTGACAGTGCTAGCCGGTAGCAAGGTTTCTTTATTTATTCCTCGAAATACAAATGAGCCTGAATTAATGCGAATTCGCGAGACAAAGGTTTAAAATATTATTCCAGCATGTGTTCTGGCGGTATACTTAATGACTCTAAAGTTGGGAGGTTAAATGGGTAAGGGTTGAAAATAGCTCCGGGCAGCTGCAATTTTTATGTTTTAAAAAATGCCAGGAAGTTGGCAAAGGCAAATTAAACAACGTCATTAGACCTTAAAAAATCTCATCTCTGGATTATTCACTGAAATAATTATGAAAGGTGTCATACCAATCTGAGGTCTTCAGGTTTTCAACTATCCCGCACGTTTCAGAACCTATTGATATTTTATTACGGGAAAGCGAAAAAGGCTGGCTCGCGTATATAATGATAGATTTACGTGAAACTGTAAAACCGCAACGTTAGTGAGTTTTGATGACGCAACGGACTGATTGACGTTTGCTTTCACCGAGACCCACGGCGGGAATTTAAATGTCCGATTTTCGAAACATGCACGCAATTAACGAAAACAAAAATGCCGCCAGTTATGTAAATTCGCTGTGTATTTATTTCCTCGGCCAACGGAGTTTATTACCTCACCTGCGTTGCCACTTAAGTGCAAAGATTTACGGCGTTCGCGGACGACACTAAAAAAGTGAGGAGGTGGTTTATTTAGGTATAACCAAATATGTCAGTATTTCAAGTAAATTTAATTTCTTGCTAACAAGTAAAATAATGAATGGCATATACAGGGTGATTCTTGAATAGACCGACAAAGGAGAAATAGGGAAAGAATAGACATGACAGAACATTTCCAAAAGTAATTCATTAAAAAAAAACATTTATCCCCAATACGATAATTCTCAAGAATAAGAATAAGTGTATGATAAAGTATAAATTCATACATAGGTACATATAAACAGTAAACAGATCAGTATGTACCAGCATTTTCCACGTTTAAAGAAAAGCTTGCCCGTCACGTACCCCCACAGCTGGTTGCCACAGTTTTTGGTCTTAGCATGTATGCTCCATTGTATATCTTCCTTTACCTCGACAATCGCACGGATAACAGTCCGTTACTTACGCTGTTTAAATATTGTATCCGAAAGACAGGAATACCACAACGGTAGCAATAAAAGTTGTTATCATCGTTGAAAGATCAATGGTCCTAGAGGTTGCACATATCCAAGTAAGAATTTTATACAATGGAACCGTCTTTTTGACATCAACTTCCAAGACTAGTCAATAGTCAAACCTTACATTCTTTTTACGTTTTTTCTTCATAGGTCATAAACATTTAATAGCTCCTTTCAACAGCCTCGTTGTCTTATGTGGATATGATATGTCTTCTTAGCCATTTCTCAAAATACATTGGTAATAGTAAAATACATGACATTGGTATCATCACAACTTTTCTAAATGTGAAGTTTAAGAAGATGTATTTTTCCTTTGTGTAAAATTACTATTGATTAGGGTTGGGTATCGCTAAATATTTGTCAATTTAACAAAATTATAGCGTAATAATTTGTTGGCATTTCGTGTTACGTTGTTGGGATCGCATGAATAATGAAGTTCACAAGTCACTCGAATAAATGAAAACTTCGCAGGACAAAATCAATGCATAATGTATGGTTTCACGGAATGGGCATGTATAACAATTTAAAATACTTGTACAAAATAGATGTTGCATGTCGGACATGGAGTGTAGTGGCGACTTAACAACTTACAAAATGACCATAATTTAGTCCCGATGATATTGTATGCGGGTGTCGTCGCTTGAAACTTTGCGGTTAGACACACAAAAAAGTTTCGAACTTATTAAGTAGTTCCCCAACTGCTGTATTATGTGGAATTACACCTTAAATAAATAAATATTTTTCGATAGTTAAGTGGAATAAGCTAGGTATTATTTTTCTTCGTTACACTTTGCAAACTGATTGAGTGATTAACACTTTTAAATTGTAGAATACCTTCACAATATTTATTTTATTCAATTTATTGTTTGTTTGAAAATTTGTTTGATGAAGTAAATTAAGTCAAACTAAATAAAAGAGCGGTATTTTGGGAAGTGATGTACCCGTTACATTTAATATATTTATCACGGCATTTCATTTCGTATCATTCTTGATGGTATCACATGGAAACTATATTCATTAGTAGCTGGTTAGAGTAATGTATGTCCAAATACCATTAGGGCTGAAAGTTCCAGCAAACAATAGTTGAGTATTTACACGCCTAAAATGCGTTTTTAATAATGATATATCTCCTGACACGTAATAAACAGAAATAATGGAGAGAAATCGTAATGTAAAATTGATTAGTGCGAGGCTGAAGTTAACAAGACAGCTGGCCGAGAGGGAGAGCGCATATGGCGGAGGCGCCCCGAACCGCATGGGGTCGGGTATCAGGGCGTCGCGGCCGCTTCTGCGGAATGAAATTGTCCACTTATCGACCGCGTTGAACCATTACGCACCGCGACACGTTCGTTTCCGGGCTTTTTATACGAAATGATGAATGTTCGAAATATGGCGACCGACATTTGTCATTGGAATTATTTATTTTTAGCCGAACAAACACGGACAGGTCAGTTTACACTCGTAATACACAATACAACCAGAGAATTAAATGAATATATCTATCGTTGACATAAATTTTGGTCATTTATTTCACCTGTCCGCTTAAACATACGACGTTGTTTTCGCGTCTATTATTTCTGCGCCTTTTATAACACTGACCTGTATTTATTTACACATATCATGTTTTGCCCTACTTGCAAATGGAATATTTTAAAATATATTTTCCTAATTTTAAATCTAGTTAAGGTCAGTGCGTTACGACCAAGTTAAAAGCGCTTAAGACAATCGAAACTTCTTCAAACTCAATAATGTTTGTACAACTTGAAATTATTATTATACAAGGACATTCACGGTGAATGGTATATTAGAATATATTGGAAACTACGCCTCACAGATCGTTGAAAATTTGCACACGGTAATAATCGATATAAATATTACAAAATCTTAATGCTGAAATTCTCCATGCTGTTTATAGATTCTGTTATAAATATTTAAGAAAGATATTCTTTTCTATAATTTCCCAACAATTACAGAAAATAATAATTCAATAAATAATTATTTCTCTATTCCGTATGTGGGTACTTTGTCAGTCAAACTAAAGAAATTATTAAAAACATTAGGAATACAAATTTCATTTTCAAATCAAGTTAATTTCTCAAATTTATTTTGTAAAAATAAAGATCAGATTGATAATTTTTCCAAAAGCGGAGTTTATTCATTAAATTGTAATTCATGTCAAGCAGTATACATTGGACAAACTGGAAGAAGTCTTCAAATTAGAATTAAAGAACACTTACGATCTTTACGTTTAAATAAATCTGATTCTAGTTTTGCAAATCACCTTTTAGAAACTTCCCATAATTTTGACCCTTACAATTAACACAAAATTATTACATAATTTTTTGAAAGGTACCAAATTAGAAAATTTAGAAATATTTTTACATACTTTCTTGTTTCCTAATGCTATCCTTAATGAACAAACTTTTTTCAACACAAATAATTTCTTTGGTTCGATTGATTGGAAATCTTGTATTTGAATTCGTAACCTGTATCTAATAAAACACATAGCTAAATTTTACGTTCTTCAGATATTTATTTATTTATTATTTCATAACATTTAAAAAAAAAATACATACAACTTACATCTATTCTACACATAATTTAAAATCTTAATTTTATAAAATACCCGTAAGTAATTTTTATTGTTAACTTAATATTATATTTTACTATTATGTATTTTTAACTTGAAGGTTTGATGCCTTTGTAGGCGAAACTAGTTTGCAATAAAAGAACATTTGGAAATTATAGAAAAGAATATCTTTCTTAAATATTTATTACAAAATCAGTTAAGTCGTACTTCCGCTTCTACCGAAAGTCGATACTAACTTTCTTAATTTAAATGGAACACCCAGATATTGTTACATTTTTGGATTCCCCGTTCAATTCTACATCTTCTGTATTCACATACATCACATACGATTGTAATGATTATAATAAATTGGAATATTTCAAAAGCTAAAAAAGGTAATGAATTGTACTTTTCACTGTTTGATCACAAAGATGAAGTAATATTCTTCTAATGAAAGATAAATCACATAGAGCTTAGATGTTGAAAATTTTCAACAATGAATAACTTGATTTTTTTAAATGTAACCAGCTATTTATTTTATTTTAATAATAGGGTCACTAAGAAAACGAAGTGCGGTTGACTAAATGTTTAATGCCGATATGATTCGACCTCAGAAAAGGCCATCTTCGGGGCGACTACAATAAATCGGGACATATTAGTGATTGTTTGTAAGGCAAGAAATAATTTAACATACCTAGACTAGGTTTGGTTGAGTCACATACATAGTTTCACAATACAAAAATATTGTCAGTTACTAATGGTCCGTTTTCACGCTCAAGTAATTTGCGCAAATGTGCTTGTGCACACAAGGAAGTCGTTGCATGAAAACGTATTTTTTTGCTTGCACAAGCTAAAAAGGTTGGCAAACTGCATGCATTTGCGCAAGCAAATTTGTATGCGCAAATGCTTGCACAAATCCATTTGCGCAAATTGCTTGAGCGTGAAAACGGACCATAACACATTAAAAAAAATTAAAAATATTGTAAAATTGGACATTACTGCACGTTAAAAATACAAATGTAGACTTAGGAGCTAGTCAAACACTAGGATGGTTTTGAAAATTTATGAATCAAAGATGAAGTACATGTGAATGCTTAATGGCAGGTGTAACATACTGATAAGGAACTGATCATTCAGAATGTTAAAGTTATTTAAAGTTGGTTCTTGTCCGATGAAATTTGTATCAAAAAATCTTTTAACCGGACACTAAATCGTACACTTAACCTTTCACGAAGCTGTCGAACGACGGTGAAACGTTAAGTGTATAGTGCGCGATTTAGCGTCCGGTTAAAAGTTAAAGTTATTGTAATTTTTGATGGAAGAAAATTTCAAGATTTTCCGCGATTTAAGTAAAGAAAATTTCAAGATTTTCCGCGATTTTAAGTAAATTCACTTTTTTTTGTATTTACTAATGTAAAATTCTGACGTTGTTAGTTGGTTCAAAGTCGTGTGAAGATTGGATTAAGTGATTAGCAAAATTAGAATCAGATTTTTGTTTTTTGAAGAACCTTATATGTTGAGACAAACGTGTTCTTATGTTGCGACCTCTTTGTCCGATGTAAATGAAATTACAGGCTACAATCTGTTCAAAAAAATTGACTTTATCTTTTGTGTGGGATACGATAGTTTTGAGATTGTTATTAATAGAAAAGGAAATTTTTAAGTTAGATTTATTAGTGTTTTTTATGAAATATTCTTTTATTTTTTGTGAAAAATGTGTAAATAGGGGATACTGTAAAATTGTGGTTCTTCTGTATCTTTATTCTGTGTGAAAGTGTTTGTGTTGTAAACAGTCTTGTTGATAAGTTTATTTTTAATTCTAAAACAGAGATTTTTTATGGTCTGTAAAGGTTAACCATTATTGTAAGCTATTTGTAAGATGATCTTTATTTCTTGTTTGAAGTCTGACTGTGACATAGCGATAGAGAAGGCCCTGTAGAATAACCAACCTATGTTGTAAAGAATGTTTTGACTTGTACAGTATACACGTGTCACTGAGAGTGGGTTTCCTGTAGACCTTATAAGATGCATTGCTTAAATTTTTGGTGATTGTGATGCCAAGATAATTAATAGAATTTTTAGTTTCTTTTTTACAAGAGAATTTGATGTTTGAATTTCTTGTGCATCCAACAGGTCAGTTACATTTCTGACTCTTCGTTACTGGTCCTTCTTACTATTTACAAGGGTCTGGTATACTTTATCCTTTATTTTAATCCATAGATAAAAATCAATTGAAGTCAGATCGGGTGATCTAGCAGGCCAAACACAATGATCACCGCACCCTATTCAACAGTCTTCACACATTTGACCCAGCAATATAAAAGTGCTTATTAATAAATGGATAACATTGTGAACAAAACTATGAAAAATCAGCAAAACCAGTTCCGTTTATAATAAAAAATTGCATTTTTATAATATCAATATTTAACGAGAAATAAATTTTGCATAAATATCTCGAAAATCATTAAAGATAAATATAACATTGTTTAAACAAAATTGTAAAGAAATTACATTTCGCGTCAGATGCAGAAAAAAGTCATTAGTTGCTATAAAAAATCAAGTTATTCACTATTCAAAACTATTAACTTCTGTAGAACCTCTGTGAGCTCTACGTAAAGTATGTGATTTATCTTTTATCAGAAAAATATTGAATAACGGCAGTTTGAAAATCTGAGAACTGCACAGACCTGGACATTTGGAAAAACGTAGAATTAAAAACATTTATGCATAAGTTGTACCTTGTACCTTAATTTATAACACTGCCACTGGTGGATGACAAAAATAAGTTTATAGTAAATATTTTCAAAAAAGTAGGAAATGAGAACATTTTCAACAAAATATTAATTCAATCTAAATAGATTAAATAAATATAAATATTTCATACATTATACTTTAGACCTTTAGATGATGTTACGGCTTTCTGCATATGGTATTCCATTTAAAAAAAAATGCATGCTTCCAATATTTTGCGGATCATTCTGTGTATATGTCAAAATAATTTCAGTACACAATAGGAAGATAGGTACACTGTGAAAGAAAAACATTCTATCTCGTTTTATAAATGAGCTATCGAAGAAGGGGCGCTTACCTGTATAAATATAAGTATAAATAAATTACAATTTTTGTTCAAATGAAAGCAGGAACAAACTGACTTTTATACACAATACTTGCAGATACTTAAAAATTGAGACAAACCCTGAAAAAAATGTCTTCTGCTTTACAAATTAGGTATGTTGTATTTTATTGTAACTAGTGCAGAAATATCTACATTTTTTTAAATAAAAATGATTATAAATTGGGGGACGGGGATTTATACTTCAAATAAATCAGAAATTTTGCTGTATTTTATGTAAATAAAACATACTCTAAAATTTGACTTACAATAAATTAAATAAGCTGGTCACTAAATTATTTACCATTATTTCGTATTACTGTTCTCCGTTTATTCAAATTCATAAAATTCTATAACTTACAATCAAAGATTGGATTTCATGATCCAAAATGGTCTCCTCGGCAAAATTTTGAAATATGGAGTAGGTAGTTGTTCGGTATAAGGACAAAACTTAATATGAAAGATTTAGTTTATTCGTTCATTCAGCTGAGAGTTTCGGTACACTTTTTAATCAAATAAGGGTTGTAGTATGTGATTAACAAGATTTTTGAAAAAAGCACCTCTGAACAAAAATTAGCGACAACATGACGATTTAAACGCCTGAACAGTCCAGTGGTAAGGGACCGGCCTTGCAATCGCATGGTCGTCGGTTCGAACCGCACTCGGGATTTTTCTCGGGGGTGGTCGGTATCGACTTCAGGCACCCTTCAGTGTTGGGGATAAAATTCGACACTGCTTTCCCTTAAACGGCGAGAAGGTTGGAAGTAACAAAGCCATGGAACACTTTACACACACTCAAATACACTCCCGCTCCTGAGGTCCTGACAAATCTTTGACTTAGGACCCCGTGGACCACAGATAAAAAAAAAGTTAAAAATGTTACCAAAGGTAGTGGTTATAAAGTAACCTAAAACAGAAACCCTTATCCGTACAAACTGGTAGGTACAAAAAATTTTCTAAATTCCACAAGTACTTGCAAGCTAAATATCAAAGAATTTCATAAACCTAAGTTGGAATATCAGTAAAGTTGTTAAAACTAAATATACTTTAAAAAAATTGTAGATGAACATAAGATCTTAGACAAACACGCAATAAAATTACAAGTATAATTTTGTTCAGAAGTAATTTTTTCAAAAATCTTGTTAATCACATACTACAACCCTTATTTGATTAATTTTAGGCTTTGAAGAAGGTCACTGAAGTGTACCGAAACTGTCAGCTGAATCAACGAATAAACTAATTCTTTCGTATTAAGCTTTGTCCTTATACCGAACAATTACTTCATATTTAAAAATTGGTTTTCATTTTCATTTGAGAAATTCTTCAATTTTGAAATAAGTGACATATATATATATATATCAGCGCTACAGGCCAGATCGGCCCATGGCTTCTGTTTGGTCCTATAATTTCCTCTATAGGGTACACTCAATAGTTTTCACTATCTTCCTCCACCTTTCCCTATCTCCGACTCTCTCTGCCCATCTTTTGAATCCAGCATTTTCCAAGTCCATCTTCACTGCATTTAGCCATTTCTTTTTCGGACGTCCTTTTTTCTTTTTACCTTCCTCTCCACTTTGTAGTACTTTCCTTGGAATTCTTTTTGGCTCCATTCGTAACACATGTCCAAGCCACCACACCCTTTGTGCTCTGATAACTTGTGTTATAATAGGTTTATTAAATAAGTAAGTAACTTCCTTGTTTGTTCGTCTCCTCCAATTCCCTGCTTCGTCCTTGACTCCTCCGTATATCCCCCGTAGCACTTTCCTTCCCAAACTTCTAACTTTTTGTACTCTTGTTTATTTAGCACCCATAGCTCAGAGCAGTACAGTACTGTTGGGCGGATTACCGTTGTATAAATTCGTAGTTTAGCTGCTATGGATATATATTTAGATTTTAGCATTTCTTTTAATGCTCCAGCGGCTTTATTTCCTTTTCCAATTATCTTGTCGACTTCGAGATGTTCTTCGTTTTTATTTGTGATTGTTAGGCCCAGGTATTCAAATTGATTTACTGCTTCAAAACAATATTCCTCTCCGTCGTCCGCCTGAACCTTCCAATTATATGCTTCCGTCGTATTTTGTCCCTTCATTACCATATAAGTAATAAGTGATAGTGTAGCAAAATATAATGGGCAGGTTGAAGCAATTCTTTCCCATCAAATTCGGCTACCTTTCATTGGATCAGTAAAGAAAAGCTGGATGTGGCATTATATCGTACTTGGATACAAATTCTTCTCTCGTTGGCAAAGTACAAGATGTAATTCTTTCATTGTAAAGTTCAAATTTGTTAGTACCAATAGCGTTCTCGGAATGCAAAAACGGAGGGTCATCAGAACCTGTAGATTCTGCTAAAAACACGTTTTTTTTTTGGTTCCATTGAATCATGTGACATTTAACTGACTTCTTTTAAAATAAATTAAACTTGTTAAAAAAAAACTTGTCCCAATTCAAATCAAATACAAGATATAAAAAGACAAATTATATCGGTTGTTATTAAACGCATACAAAAAAGAAATTAAGATTAAAGTTAAAACAGGGGAAGCACTCTCAGAATTAGCAGAAATAAGGGCAGGTATCAGATAGAGGAGCCCTTTCATCTTTAAAATGATAATGAAGTAAAACATTTAAAAAAGAGCATTGAAATATGTATTTTACAAGCCAGTAGTGAGCAGCATGTAAATTAGAGGAAATGCCATAACAGAAATTATATTGTCCAGTCATAAAACCAAAGCAAAAGAAAAGAACAGATAACAGAGAATGCTAATAGAATGAAGGAAACACAAACATATCGGAAGAGAAATACGATATAGAGATTAGTACATCAAAGGAATAAAAATATTGAACCGAATTAAAATGAAGAAAAATAAAATCATGTTTCTAAAGCATCCATGAAATGAATTTGTGTTCTTGGCCGTGGGTATAATTAATTTTTTTTTTATGAGGTTTCGGTCAAATAAGTTTTAAAGGGTCACAAGAGGCCAGAAACGTACGTCGTGGTAATGCTGGCGATGTAATAAATAAATAAAATTGTTCCAAAGTTAATTTAAAAAAAAAAAAGGAAAATCCTAATCCAACAAAAAATAAATAAAAGGTGAGTCCTTCATTTGGTTGCGAAAGCATCAGATGACTAAGTTCTTGAGAGTTGGAATGATGATATATATAGCGATTGTTTCACTGAAACTTGAAAGAAGGCAGAGATAGAACTTAGGAATGACTATATGTATAGGAATGTTTGTTAACCTGCATTGTGCAAAGTAAGCTTTAATGCAGCCTAAATTCTTAGATAATATGCCAATACGATTCATACTCATACTGGCATACCATACATTGACTTCAAGTTATATTAAAGTATATTTTGCGGAAAAGTGCACTGGTGACAATAACGAACACATCTTTTATTATTAAATAGAGGTCGAAAAGCTAAGTGTTTGTTTGCTCGCTAATATTTCTAGGCGTATAATTATAGGATTTAAGACAAGTGTTCACAAAAAACGCGCTTACATTTCCAACGTAAAACGAAACATACGGTATGTAGTTGCAGATTATAAATTGAACATAGTGGTCAGTAATCGAAAACACTAATTTTGTTTCGGAATTCTGCTGGAATACAATTTAGTCTAAAGCACTAACAATTTTTTGGTGGTAACAGGCTCATTACTTTTTCTTTGATTTATTACAACAAGCAACGTGTGATATGGTCCCGGAATCTTTATTGCTTGCAAACATTAGATAGGTTACATTCAGAGGTCTTGATCGATTTCCAGTCTATAATTTGATGGAACTTTCTCCCAAACCTACATACTAATTTTCATTCTTTTGTCATAAGTAGGTAGTAAATTCAAGTTCATTAACGAATGGTGTTTCGAGCAATTGATTTGAGAATTAATCTCGGAGTACTCTCATAATTAAGCGCAAATTAAAAAAATGTAGATGACGTAAAAATAGTGCAAAGTCTGTTCTGTATTACAAAAAAACTCGAATTATTAGAGCTCCGTTCATATTAAATTAGGAATTAATAATTCGCCCAGTTTCTAGAAAAATAATTACGAAAACCATCAAAGAGAACGAAAGCCGGCGCTTTTAACTACGAACAGTCTGACCAATAACCCAGACTTAACTGCCACAAAACGAAATAAAACGGCAGACATAAAAAACTGACGTTTTATAACAGAAAAGACCGACGACTCCGAACAACAACTTAAGGCCGTGCTCGATGATAAAGACGAACGAAGAATAACCGACCGTGCTACGGGCGATTGTCCAACTTTTCAAATTTGACGTCGTGATAAAAGGCTCTCGCGATGCTTCTATTATGATGTCATAACGGCGGTAGCGTTTTTAAACAATGCCGTTTTCTATGATATCAGTTTTTCTTTTATTCTAACACGAACCGAGGCGACTTCTTGCTTCCACGCATTTTCTTATAAAACAGTTTTCTGAAAGGTATTAATCAACTTCATGTTAAGCAAATGACCTTATTTTATTTTTTTGGCTGTCGTTAATTAGCAAGAAACTACGCCAGCACTGATTTTGTATATGCTTGCCAATTAACGAAGCCACAATACATTCGTTAAAACGAAAGACACAATTTTTCGACGATGTTTACGGCGTAGTACGAACAGTTAAGTGTCTAATTGACTAATCACGGTTAATTTAAACTCTGGCAATTGCATCTAGTCGAAAGACGAGCGAATTTATTTTTAACTTAGTTTGCAGATGTTAAAAACATTTGTCACAATGATTAGCTAAAAATATATACTGCAAAGTCATAAACAATTATATTATCCTTGCAAAGGTGACATATTAAATCAATTTAATTTTAATTAAAAGTTTTATTGGAAAACAATATTATCGTAGTTGTCACTATACAGCGTGTATTTAATTAATACATTTTTAGAAGGAATCATCTTATATTGAGCCCAGGAGTCTGTAGTTAAGCCATGTCCATGGAATTTAGCGACACGTTGTATAGTCTCCTTTAAGAAAACATAATACGATTACACAATTTCACGATAAAAATGTTAGTGAATTAGTGAAAATGAGATAATGTGGCAATGCGTTGGGTCATTTTCCAAGATAATAATAAGAAATTCCGTACGTATCATTGCTAACATTCTCTTTTGCATTTATTAATTCAGAAAAAAAAAAAACGAGACACTGATTAAACTAGTTCTGATACCTTACAGATAAATGCTAATTTATTCACATGTGATAAAAATTTATTTCGTACTTTACATAATTGCATATATTATACGCGGACAAGTACTTTCTAACTTCTATTTAATCTTATACAGTATGAAGTCGTTTTATTAAATAAAATAAGAGCGCAAACCATGAATTTGCATAATGCATACAAAGTTATGTGTTTAACTCATTAACGCGCTGGAAAGATTGATAGGAAATTATCCGCGGCTTAAACCGTTTCACAAATAGTGATTAATAACGGAATGGTCAAACATCTGTTGGAGTACTACTAAGAAATTAATGATGAATTTTGCGGTCGGGCGTCCCGCCACCTAAAAACATCCATTTGTTTAGGTGTTTCCGCTTAAAATAAATTTTTCAGGTTATTAAGCGGCCGTTTGAAATGTTCCGCTCGTTTTACCTTGATGTCTTTTTATGAATGAAAGACCATTTTATCTGATTTTCTATTCACTTGCGGCCGGTGAAATGTTACGGTACATGTTAATTAAGTTTACCGCATTAACATATTACATTTCATATTTGAGACGCCTGCGCCCGCCGCCGAGACCGAGAAATCAAGCAGGAAGTACTTTGTTTCTAAAAAAGAACTTCGAATGTTAAGTAACTCATCTGCATATTTATTGTAATAGTTCTAATTTTAACGATTACATGCACTTCTTTATTCATTCATTCTTCAAACGTCTGATTTTCTATTGATATTCACTTGGAAGGTGACCGGTGCTTTTAAATGATAATTTACAATTAAATGGATGTGAACTTTCTGAATTGTAATAATTAGTAAACGTAATCAAACAGAGATACCAAATTAATTTATTAAAAATAATTTATTCGACGAGATTTGTTGAATGTAATTCTCATGTTTGTCTAATGTATTGTTTCAGTATAGGTATACCCTACATGATATCATTAATCTTGGAAATTCTTTTTATATACATAGAACGACTGTATAGGTAAATCACAAACGATTTACAAAAAGAAAATATAATAAAAGTTTTTTAATAAGTGAGATGGGTGTCATCTAACTAGGTAATTATTTCCATATAGTGATAGTACACTGGATTGTGACCTCATGTGCATGTGCACCAATTAGCAAAGAGACGATTCCTAGTATATTTTCAGTATCAATCAATGTTGAGCAAAAGTTTTTCCTCTACATTTTAAAAATTCATATCTCCCTTATTAATAAACCTTTATTATATTTTCTTTTTGTAAATCGAGTGTCATTGACATCTATCGTCGTTTTGTATAAAAAGTTTCGCCAAAAGTCATGACACCCTGTATATAAATACAATATAACAATAGAATTGACATCTCATTTGTGATAACATTTTCCAGTCTTTTCAAATAAATGGCATGTAAATCGGTAAATACGAGGGCGTATTTTTATGTTATCTCCCTAGACATGAAACAAAAGAGGGACAATGTCAAACCAATTATTGAAAACTACCCCTAACATTTAGAAGTGCATATGCTAAGCTGTATTTAATTTGTGAAGGTTTATTGTTAATAAAATGAGGTGGAATATCTTTATATCAGAAAGTTCCTGAAAAAGAAGGCAACCGTTCAAAAATTATTTATGAAATAATGGTTGCTGTGTGTGGGGAAGATGCAACTTCGTATTTTCAAGTAAAATTTTGCTCTGAACTCCTTCGATGGGGTAGAGAATCAATTAATGACGACCCAAAGTCCGGACGACTTGAGTATGAAGAAGGTGCCTGCACGGTGGATTTCCAGATTGCTTACACCTGAGCAAGAACTGGCCAGAAAAGACATTTCTCAAGAAAGACGCAGACATTTTCTTTCAGGGGATGAGATTTGCGTGAATCATCCTCCCACTAAACAGGAATCCATATAGGGGGTTCTTAAAGGCTCTCCGCTAAAAAAAGAGCCAAGACATAATTTTCTGGAAAGAAGAAAACTGATGGCAATAGTTTTCTCTGATGCTGAAGGAGCCTTGTCTATTCAGTATATGCAGAAAGATTCGAACATAAATGGATAGGCCTATGGAAACACAATTCAAAATTACAAACTGCTCTGGAGAAAAATGCCCACATTCTTGTTCGCAAAAAAAACTTTTGCTGCACGACAATTCCTGGGATTGTAAGGCAAACAAAGTTCAGCAGATAATCAATGACTGTAGGTTCATAGAGATATCCAACTTTTTATTCAAGAACTTAAAAAAGCATTTCAGGATAAAGCGTTTTGTATCTAATGAAGTATAAGTATATAATTCTTTTGAGTTACATAGAAAAATAAAAGGAGCTAGGTAGATAGTTTTTAGCAATGTCACAATTGAAGCACAAGATGCAGAAACGGGGCATGTCCAAAAAATCAGTTTTTACAGTAGAGCTTAAAAGCATTTTATTTTCATATGTATATCTGGATAAATAGTACTGGCTTTGAAAATTGTTACATGTGGTTTAGATGCACTGGCATATTCAAAAACATTGTGATTTTATAATAGTCATTTAAAAAAAAATATTTTATTTTAGATATGTCCCGTTTGTGCGTCTTTCAAAGTTTTGATTTGTTTCAATATCGTTTTATTATTGAAAAACAATTACTACACTGAATTAAGAAACTACAAAACAAAGATATTTATATACTTCAAACATAAGTCAAAGTTTATAAACACATGTCTGCAACATGTTCCCTTTCTGCAAAGTATGAAGCATTTTATGTTCAGAAATATACTCGTACATACAAGTGCATAGTTATATCCCGTTTTTCCACAATAGAAGCGGTCTAGTATGAGGATATGAAAACTGCAAAAAATGATTTTTAAAATAAAATGAGAAATCCTACGACTCCACGTTTTGATAGATATTTTTAATCAATAACAAATTCCTAAAACTCTATTAATTACAAAGTTATTTAATTGTGAATTAAAATCAACGTATTCAAAATGATATTTTCTTTTTTATATTTATTTATTTAGATTAAAAACCTTTAACAACATTGTTTAGTTGCGCTTATTACAATCTAATAAACTGTTATAAATCGATAACATGTAATTAATACTAGATAACTGACAAGGAGTTAACAAATCCGATGTCATTAATTATTGTAAGTTAAAAGCTTATTAACAGAAAATTTTGAAGCAGTCAGACAATTGTTGCTTAACAATAAAAACCACCATAGTAAACCCAATGCGGTTACCAACATGAAAAATCTCATTACTTCATATTTAGAGGAAAGTGTCATACAGTGTCATTTAACCTTTTTTTAATGGTTGAAGGTTTCTAAAATGTGATTGTAATTACAGATCTCCAGAATCTAAAATCGTATATTCATCAATATTATTAGGGTACTTATTATAAATAAACCAAATTAATAAAAAATATATCCAGAATGTTGGCTCTACATTTCTTGAGAGCAAACAATTACAATGCAATATTCTATAACATTTTTAATGCTACTAAATTGATTTAATTGATTCATAGTACCGTTGATTGTAAATACTCCCAAAATTAATTTTAATTTAATTCCAAAATGAAATATCTCTGTAAATAGTTAACGTAATTTGATGATGATTGATCATGATTTCTCCCTCTATGTCAATTTGTTAATTGTAACGGAAGGGATAACATTTTTATGTCCAAATATGTTTAAAGAGAAAGCACGACGTGTACAAGATTTTCTCTTAAATATGAAAATTTATTTGTACTGTACGGGATATCTCAACTCTTGGTATCTTGCAAATTGTTCGCAGTGGGAAGAAATTGTTAGTATATTTGTTTATTTGGAAATATAACATTGTGTTTTAAAAAGTTAATGCACCTTAACTTTTTTTTTTAATGACACTACGAGTATATCTTATATGTTTTTAGATTTTACTGCTTATTCTAGATTAACATTTTGAAGTATGTTCTAAATCAAGATCATCAACTGAAAATACGAGCACACACTACTTATCTAAAAAAGATAATGTTGAATTTTATCTTTTACAGAAAGCCCTTAAAATTTCATGACGGGTTCTAGTGATGCACATATCAAATCTTTTTGATGAGGATCATATGTATCTGTACAATCTCCAAATCTAACATACAAAAAAATCGAAAAAAATTAATGAAAAGAAAATTCAAAAGAATTTAGTGCATCTTTCGTAATCAAGGGAAATATCTAAAAACCAAAGATACGGATCAGGTAGCGGTAAACCGAATTAATGACCAAGAAAATTTATTTCAAAGGGTTTTAGTGCATTCAGAACCAAATTGCAATAAATAATACGGTTGATGGTTGACTCGACGATGTCGTATCTTGTGGACTGTTGATTTTATATTAAATTTCTTGCAATATACTTTTAGTTTATTATAAACTGCGTCAAATGAATGAATTGTTCCTTTACAGTAAGCTATACGATCGTATTCAATCCTAAATTGCTAGACCTTATAAAAATTTCCTGAAACATTTCATAAGTTTCATAAATCAAAGAAATACTCATTTTAAATTATGTTTTCTAATTTTTTTTGTTCATACGATCTAGAGTTTGGAGTATCTGGATTTTTTCCCATTTTGGTCCACGTTATTTAAATAAGTAAATAGTTAAAGCTTGTTACTACTTCCAGTCCTTTTCGACTTACTTATATATTATTTATTGTCTTCCTTTATTTCATTTTTGCTTTTATTTATACTCAATTTACTTTTCTTTACATTTATATTCTTTGATTAAACAGGACATCATGACAAATATCAGCACTAAGTTATTAAAATATGAAATTCCCTTATAAACAATTTTGCTTTTGTTATTTTCTTTTATCTTCATCTATTATATAAACTGCTTCCTGCTTCAGGCTTTTCCCATTTTAATTGGTACATATTTAATTTTCAGCTTATTACGGCCCTTATTTTTACGTATATGCTCTTAATTATTAAGTTATAGTTTACATGTTTTCTTCTAGTGCTTTACAAACTTTCTCCTTTGATGCTGTATCGATTTCCCAATTCAATGATTTATTCGAAGTATTTTTTATTTTGAGTAATAACTTTAATATAATTTTCTTTAAAAGTATTCGATACAGATTGTCAACATCCGACATAATAGTTATGTATGTATCGAGGGGATAATTAGGAGATTATAGCCCGAGAGTAAATGTCTAAAGTACGATGCGAAGCGGAGTGCAAATGCTCGAGGGCTATTATCTACAAGTATGCCCGTGGTATATACAACGTTTTCTTTTATTTTGGCCCAAAAAGTATGGATTCAATATTTTTATATCGTACGCGAGTGACGTTGCTTTCATAAAATAATTATGTAGATTGTTTGCGTTATTATGGATTTGTTTACTTTCAAGCCCTGGAGCAATAAAGGACAAATTATGTACGCAATTGAGTGCCAATAAATAAGATTATGGTTCCAAAATAAAACAAATGTTATTATGTAACTCTATATGAACACTATATGAATGAGCTTATGATTTTTAAATCACCATGAGCAGAGGCCCTTGGACAAAGACAATTTAGGCACTTCTGTACTTTGTGTACAGCCGTGCGCAGCTCAACTGCCATACACAACTTGACAATTCTGTGAGCCTTGTATCGCAAGGTTTTAAGGATGAGGTGTGCGTGCAGGAGGTGCAATTTAGCTGCGCTTGACTGTACATATAAAAATAAGAAAACGAATGTTCAAGTAAGCAAATTCGAAAAATCACTTCTTGATTTGTTGGAGCCCTTTCAAGATTCTTAAATTTAAATATCTCAGAAACTAAATATCTTAAGAATTCATTTTTAACCCTGCGTTGGTATTGTGGGGTATCAGATACCCCAGACAAAATAAATGTTAAATTATGAAGAAACCTCTGACTTCAATCTTTTGAGCGATCATGTACCTTCAAGTTACACTCTCTAGTTAGTCGCTGTAAAAAAAGTTTTTTGATACAAACTCATTTGTTAATTTTCTGTGCAAGAAAAGTATTCTGGGGTCTCACATACCCCAGCATACCATTTGTGTAACAGAATCTAATAAATCTGAATTTTAATCAGTAGTGAATGCTGAACTTTATATCCTATGAAGAAGAACAGAAACACTTAATTCAGCTGTGGCAAGAATGTAATGCAACTAATGATGAGCCATAGGATCCAAATCAGACATAGACTGGCCCAATCATTTATTATTAGGTTCGGGTACATATTCAGATATTGAAGACCAAAAACCTGAACAGGATCATTGTAAAAAGGCAAAGATTTTCCAACAGATGTTATTTATGTCCAGAATAGTAGGTAGGGAGTCATATTGCACCTGTTACTCCTGCAATCAATTTACTTGTATAGACCATTGCACCTGTATTAACGTTGAGTCTGAAAGATCGGATAGCAATAAAAATGTTTTCATTTCTTAATAAAATGAATTTTTTTAAATGATTCCATGCTTTGATATGAGACAGCAGTGATTGATTTGTAAGAAAAACGACATTTATAATTTTTAACTCTGTTTCATGAGTTTATGAGTCAGAAATGTAATATTTTCAATAAAGCTTATTTTTCCTATAATAAAAATTTAATGATCAATGTTATTTTTTCAACGTTATTCATAATAATTAAATTTAGCATAACAAGTATCAAAATCATATAAAGTTATCGGTAAAGCATAAACATTTTTTTTATGGGGTATGTCATACCCCACCATACCAATCATGTAATTTTTTATTACCATACCAACGCAGGGTTAATTATCGACATATTTTTTTAAATTTGATGTAAAAGAATTTTCAAGACATCATTGTCCAATAACAATTTTTAGTTCTGCGAAACATAAATTATATATTCTGAAAATACATATCTCAAAAATGATTGCAATAAACAAAAAGTAATTTTTATAACATTTTAATTCTCTTTCAATATCTTTCCTCATTTCTTTGAAAATATTTAACTCTTTGGAGGAAACCTATTGATTTTTTTTACTCGTCAAAACTACGTCACTCTCAATGAAAGTTAATTTGCGGGCTAATCACTTCTGATTAGTGTTTGACCGCCTACTCGTTATAGTCATCAGAATAGCTAAGACATTTATATTTTATTGGAGCGGCATTACTTTTATTTCTGACTGTACAAAATCCAAATCTTCCAGTTAAGGAAAGGACTGTACCTCCGTTTAAAGAGAGTTATGCGAATAGCTTTTTTGAACAATTTTTGAAAATTTTTATGAGAATACTCGAGGAATACACCGCTATCATAAGGTAGAGGATGTACTTGGATCTTTCTTCAAAAATTTTGTGTTTTGTAGGTTTTTTTGTGTAAAAGTTTATAATACACAATCTGCAATTTTACTTAAAATTATTTACTTTTGCACTGACCTACAAGTTGCCTATTTTAGAAATATTTGGTGCCCATTTAGGTTCCTTCTGTGGAGAACTAAATTTCGTTCTCTATTTATAACTTACTTGTTTTATTTTCCCATAGATGAAATACATTAAAAACTGTCTGATTGTATTTGTTATACAAATTGTCATCTGACAAGAGTTTACTTTCATTATACATGATTTTACTGTTCGATTGTATAAAAAAGAATTATTTTTTACTTCTAAAAACAGAATTCTAAATATTGTATGTACAGTTGCGGAATTTAAAAGAGCATATAAGTCTTTAATTATTTTCGTTTTTTCGGCCTCTCTCTTTGACAATTATTTTCACTTATAAAAGGAAAATAATTTCAAACAAATTCCACAACTATACATCATGATTTCTTCTGCAGTTAAAAACTTTGCATTTGTCATTACTTTTTCTTCCAGATTCTATTGTCCAAGTGACCTTTGAACTTACTTGAATTTTAAATAATACAGTGTCAATTGAAAAAATAAAATAAAATATAGAGCAATTATTTTAAAGTGCGCTAATTCGTGCGTTAAACATCGAAGTTAATTTTAAACTAGTTGCAGTAAATTAGTCTCGCCTAAGTTTTTATTGTCTGTTCAGTGTCGTCGCCTCTGGAAAATAACTGATGTGCGGTTCAAATATTTAAACTTCTGGCACTTTGTCTTGCTGTCGTTTAAATTTTCTGGATACACTCGAATTCCTGGCGTTCTACCGTCACACACTTCGGGGGGCGTTTAAGTTTTGAAATTAATTGTTCCAGCGTCGAGCTATATTTAGTTCAAAGTGAATGAAACAGCTCCACCGTCGAACGTCACACGCAATAAAATTACTTACGGCACGATAATGCGAAATGAATTTTGTGTCAGAAAGTATTTATGTATTTATTCAAGTACTTTCTGGTCTCCCTGGCAAAAAAACGGCACGTATTTGCTCGACTTGGTTCGAAACGCAGCAGGTATTTTAGATTTCTTTTAGCACACAAAAAATTAATTCAGCGTGTAAGGTCGATTGGATTTTTTAATTACAGTACATGACTGTATTAAATTATACTAATTAACCTTTCTACTACAATAAAATATCTTTTTTTCACAATAATATAGTTTTAAATGTCTCTAAGTATGTTTCTTTATAAATAAATTCAATTTGCAAGTTATTTTTACCAAAAATATTTTAAAAATATTCTTTAAAGCTTATCGCAAGTATGATTCATGTGGTAGGTATTAACTAACGATGGAAAAGTAATGCTAAGCCTGTTAAAAAATAATGCTATTAAAACAACAAAGTTTCCTAAGACAGTGCTTCCACGAAACAATTAAGACGTTAATTGGCATCATTTTTTCACGTTCTCGTTTTACCAAGAAGAACATATCGAATTTCAGTGCTGCAGGTTCAGCACACACACACTCACACATCACACAGGCAAGCTTATACACATGCGAAGTGGGATCAAATGGTAAAGAAAGAGGCATTTATCAAACGAACATCTGTTGTTAAAAATCGTCAATGCACACCACAAAGCTTGCCGTGTGATCGAGCAAACGTAACTTGTTTTCGAATTTTCTCTATTCACAGCATTGATCGAGGTTGACAATTTCTGGATCAAAATTAGTTGTATACCTGTTTGTCTGAAATGTAAGAACATTTCACCCTAGTGTACGCGCCGGCGAAGTAGGTACTGCATGCTTCTATGACACTAAATAATTTTTTTATCAGATTCAGTATTTTTGTGAAGGTGACATCCTGTAAATTTTATCAAAAAGGAAGTTTTCTGAATGTAGCTCGTTTTTGAAACAGTAATTTGTTTCGCAAAAAAACATTTACTCGGAAATAATTAATTTAATTATTATTTTTGAAGTAGGAAGACGCTTGTTGCATAATTTGAATAAATTGTAGTATTTTATACCTTATTTTTTAATGGCATTTAAATTGGATAACGAAGAAGTAATTAAATATTGGAATCTGTAGCTCCCCTGATTTTTAAGAAAATCAAAAATCTTAATACCTTGTATTTTTTACATCTAAATACATACCGATTGTTTCACTGAAACCCGGAAAACAGCAGAGATAGGACAGACTAGTATAAAATGAAAGTTATAAAACGAAACGTTCCGTTGATGCAATACCCTGTATTCCAGACACAAGATTCATAAGAAAATCAAAGTATTTAAAGCAAGGGCACGCAAAATATGTCGGTGCGTTTTCAACTTAAAATGAAACATATGATACAGATGTATCATGCGTTCAAAAACTCCTACGTTTGGATTAGGCGTTGGGTTTGGTTTATTTGACGTTTTTCTTATGAAAAGACATACCATGGTTCTTGCTATCTCAATAAGTCATGGGCAGCTTCAAACGTGGAAGTTTTTGAACGCTTTTCTTCTAAATATCGGTCCAGTAAACCTTTTCTTTTCAAATGAAAACATCAACATCATATCGATGTTGATAAAATCCAGATAAAATTGAAACTATTTCAGAAATACCTACTCAAAAGTTCTAATAAAGTTTACGAAGAAAATAAGGCAAAAAGAAAAAGAATACCTTCATTAAATGGCTGAAAGTATTGAAGTATGTTTGATTTCAACATAGAAATTGAATATGTTCAAGTAAGTACATTAATTATAGCAATTATCAAGCGACATGCTGAAATTGTTCGTCAGACACTAACATGAACAACATTTTGTAGAAGTTTATTATTTTGTTAATGTGATGAATGCATCTCCCTAACGAGCGGAACAACATTCATTAAAATGAAAAGAAAGAAATATGGTTTAATGGTATACCCATCTGAATTTATATTGTGTTAAATTTATGCGTAATTTCATCGGAGCATAATTACAAAGGCATCCCATAAATCGCATGGAAAACATTAGATGATGGAACGTAATAAAAATATTTTGGCAAAATTTTGAAAGCAAAGAAAATTTAATAATTTTTTTTTAATTCAGTGCACACTTTCATCATCATCACTTACCTATTTTTATCAAATTTTGTTTTCTAATTGTATTACATATTATGGTTCGAAATATTAGCTAAATAAAATAAATAAATAAAAAATAAGTAAGTCTCTTCATTTTCCCTGTTTAGTAGTAAAGCTTATTACGTCTAGTTCGAGTTCAGTTTAAAAAAGTGATCTAGATTTAGTGATTTTATCACTATCCTTCCAGACGAGTGTTGATTAATTCAGACTTGTCGAAAATTTAGTGATTTTGTGGCCGATTTAGTACCAAATTCAGTGGCTTAATTTAGCTAATTCCATCATTTCAACAAATGGCAACAATATTTCTGACCGTACTGCAAAAAAAAAGAAACTGGAATTCAATTCCCGGTAAAGTCGAACGTAGAAAGTCGATTTTAAATCCGATGAGAAATGAATAGAAAATCATTTTGAAAATATACTTCCTTTGCCCTTTAACAGATGGCGCTGCTGATTCAATCACTTATTCAAGAATTTGAATTTTTTAAGGTCTTAACTGTGACTAGTTTTATAACACCAAGAAGAGGAAATATGTGAAGTCTCACAGTGAGAGTAAAAGACTGTAAACTGCAAGAAATGAAAATGATGTGATTGTAACGAAACTGTTTCTCCGTTATATATCAGATGGCGCTGCTGTTTACTGTAATCTAAGATTACTGTATTGATTGGTTACTGTATTGAAAACTGTCAAGTCGGTCGCATCCGCAGCAGACAATGCGAGAATAATCAGCCTAGCACCTCCCGACAAGCTCATAGAGAGCTTGTATCGCCATAACATTCTGCGCCTTCGTCTCCCAAATTAAAAAGGACGCTATGAAAAAAAAAAGATACATAACAAGTTACTGTTTATTGGGAATCTGAGATGACATCGCAAGTGACTTTAAGCCCAAGTTAAAAGAGACAGATAAGAGTGAGATAGAAAATTAGTGATACTTTTCCTATCCAGTAACCTTACTGTAGGTAAACGAAAAGTATTTGCAAAATTTGAAACTTTTAAGGTAAATTTTCAAATGAAGAAGATGAGAAATATAAACATACTTAATTATTTTCAACGTAAACCCCTAATCGAGGAAGAAAGAAAAATGAAACAAAAAAAAACTACTTGAAGATTTAATACAACTCTTAATTATTAGATTACTAACAGTATATTAAAAGAAATTGTTAATTTTAATATTAGTAATAAAAAGTATATTTTATTTTTATTAATTTTTAAAATAGATATTTTTTTAAATTTATCAGAAAATGCATATATGCCTACATAATTTCATAATTTTTTGATCTGGTGTAAGTCTTACATCAACAATATATAGTTTAATCGTGTTTATTACTTTTATTATTTGTTTAATTTTTGAAAATGCTTAATATGTGCAATAAAGTTCGTTTCATCTGTCTTTAGTAAATTATTATCTGCCTTTAGTGACTTTTAGTGATTTTTAAACTAAACGTACAAACTTTTTGTGAAAGGGTATTGGCAATACACAGTCGCAACTGTTTGTTGCAAGCCATGTCAAGTGCAGTACACTGAATATATGTTTCATAATTTAAATTTCATTTTTACTTAAACTTTTTAAATTATAAAATACAAACAAAAGATAATACAAATATTTGGTAATTTGGTATATTTTTTAAAATCTTTCACATTTCTTGTGTGTTTATACAAGATGGTCAAGAATCACTGAATGCTGAATCACAGTGCTGAATTTTATTTTTAAATGGTACAACTGGAGTAACTTCCGATTGTTGACACTGACAGCCGTCACTTTACAAGCGTCATTTGACATTTGACAATTCAAATTAAAACGCTACTTTTTATTCACATAATCTACAATCTTGTCGCTGTTCAAAGCTGTGTTCTTTCGCTAACTGTCGCCCCAGTCTCTTCTGAGGGTGTTCCTAATTCCTAGTTGTCTCAGCAACCTTTTCTGCTTTGGGTTCTTAAACATACAGCTGACCCTTGGGTATCTCAGTTTGCTGTCTTGTGGTTTCTTGCTCTTCTTCTTCAGTTTGAACCATCATAATCGTCTCAAAGCACTCGATGTCCTACTTCAGGCGTTCCTAATTCCTAGTTGTCTTATTTACCAAAACATGAAATAAACTGGAAAAAGTAAATGTGTATGTACCCCAGTAAACAGGTCACAATGCGAAATGTTTTCGGTTGCTCATGCTCAGCCCATTGTTAGAAATCCTCTTAAATCTCCTTTAAAAAGACCTCCCATTTAAGCTACTTAGTTGTGAAGTAGTCTCACCATAGAAATTCGGGGCACCTTGGCATTATTCCAGGACAAGAGAGCATGGTCAAGTGCACTCGAATTTAGGATTAGGGCTCGTTAAAATTCATTTTTACTTAAACTTTTTAAATTATAAAATACAAACAAAAGATAATACAAATATTTGGTAATTTGGTATATTTTTTAAAATCTTTCACATTTCTTGTGTGTTTATACAAGATGGTCAAGAATCACTGAATGCTGAATCACAGTGCTGAATTTTATTTTTAAATGGTACAACTGGAGTAACTTCCGATTGTTGACACTGACAGCCGTCACTTTACAAGCGTCATTTGACATTTGACAATTCAAATTAAAACGCTACTTTTTATTCACATAATCTACAATCTTGTCGCTGTTCAAAGCTGTGTTCTTTCGCTAACTGTCGCCCCAGTCTCTTCTGAGGGTGTTCCTAATTCCTAGTTGTCTCAGCAACCTTTTCTGCTTTGGGTTCTTAAACATACAGCTGACCCTTGGGTATCTCAGTTTGCTGTCTTGTGGTTTCTTGCTCTTCTTCTTCAGTTTGAACCATCATAATCGTCTCAAAGCACTCGATGTCCTACTTCAGGCGTTCCTAATTCCTAGTTGTCTCAGCACCCTTTTCTGCTTTGGGTTCTTAAACATACAGCTGACCCTTGGGTATCTCAGTTTGCTGTCTTGTGGTTTCCTGTTCTTCATCTTCAGTTTGAACCATCATAATCGTCTCAAAGCACTCGATGTCCTACTTCAGGCTTTCTAATGACGTCGGTGTTGAAAAGGGGTAAGTTCAGATATAATCGCTTAGCTTGAAGCTACCAGTAGATATACTATGGAGGTTTTGGCTCACTTCCGTTGAATTAAAGACAAAATGGCAGAAACTGATTAGTAATTGCGTTTATGCAAATGTACAGGATGTTACACTTTACGTTGTTTTTGAAGATCTATTGTAAAAAAAGAGGAATGGAATGATTAAATTAAGGTAAACTTACGTAAAAAGAGATATCTGATGGATTCGCATATACACTTGGAAGTTCGTGATCCCTCGATCATGATCAACTAATCAAGATTCGAAATAAATTTGAAAGAACTGCCAAATATCCAAATATGAAATCTTCATATAAATCAGGATTCGTTAATCGGATCACAAAAATTCAATGATCCAGAGGGGAAAGAGGATTACGGATCATGATCCGTTTAAGTTTAAACAGAATAACCTCAACGAAAGAACACTATTGATACGATCGAACATCTTTAGATCCAAATTTAATGAGCGAAAGAACACGGCTCAAGTTACGTCAAACAAATCTACAAAACATATGTATAATCCATTCACGACCTTTTTAGACTCAGAGTAGGCCATGTTCGGGTGACATTTCTTTTGGTACCTCCAGGTGTATATGTTCCATTTTAATCTGATGGTTACACTTTTGAAAACTGACGCCAAAAACATTGATGATTTTTAGCATTTTGACTTAGTATTAAAAAGTCATAAGTGTTTTAATGTTATTATTTTACTTTCTTCACGCCATCGTAGAGTATAAGAAGCAATATAGTCGATGGGACTGACGTTAATGTGTCAGAATTTTACATTTATCACATTTTGAGTTCCATCCACAGATTTATCAAGTAGCAGATTCCATGTAGAGAAAGAGAAATTGATATTAAGAGTGAGATGGTAAATACACCTGTTTAAAAAGCATTGTTCATTCTAAGTCACGTGATCTAGGCTTTGAGTGGCATCCTTGTCGCATACATGAGCTAAAGTTACTCACAGATATTCGCTATTTCACTCACATGCTGATATCAATCGACAATGCAGGAAACATAAGGCACTGTGCATCTACCCCTTACCAGATTATTGGTTCTATCAAAATACATGTACGTAACTTAACGAGAAAAAAGCATGGCCCTGGAGTCTAAAAAGATCGTGAATGGATATTATATCCGGTAGCAGTGTTGCAAATAGCTGAATAAATAATCGTTACCAGGAATAATTTCGACATCTCTATGGAGAAATAGAAAAGTGTTTATTAAATAAACAACACTTCTAAAATGAAGAAGTGCAACAAAAACATTTTAAACACAAGCCATTTGCAAACTAATAATTAATAATGTAATATAAGTTCAAAAAACTCCAACTATCCGGATCGCCAATTATCCGGATCGCTTTGAGGGAAAAAAATGTGTAGTGTAGTGTAGTGGCTACTGACTCTGACCGATATGTTCAAAAACTGATACTTTATATAAGTACAGTACTGTACAAAATGTAAACAAGATTGTTTTGTAGTCATTAAATTAATATATGTATGTATAGGTATGTATTACAGTACATATACACAAATTTAACTTTTTTTTAAGAAATGGCCTTTTTTCATGTTTATCCAATTATCCGGATATTTGATTATCCGGATCGGGTCCGGTCCCAATTAATCCGGATAATTGGAGTTCTATTCTATCTTCATCTAAACAGTTTCATAACTTTATAAATTAATTTGGTTTAAATCATGATTTAGTAATCCTATCTCTTAAATCAGATAGATTTAAACTCAAACAATGTTTTGTAACAAAGTGTATGTGATTTAAATCAACAGATCTCAGTATACCATGATTTAAATTACCGATATATGACATTATTTTTGATAGCAACTGTACATATTTAATGTGTAGAATCCCAGTTAGCAGATATATTTAATACCAAAATAAAGAGAAATCTTGTAATTGGCTTCTAAATTCTTCAAATCCTCAAATTTTCCTCTTATTAAATTTCTTCAAATTTGGAGATTTTTCCTCAGGTTGGTGTGACTTTTTCATTACGAATTCAATACTTTTTTGAAAACTGTTTACTTACAATGCAACAATGTATTACACAGTATGGGAGGAGGATGGAGGATGGAGGACACATTAACATGTAATATACACATAAGTATTTCATCACATCAGTAATAAAGATACTCAAGTTAGTTGAATATAGTTGATTCTATAGAGTAGAGTTCTATTGATAAATGAAATTTATAACACGCTATACTTGTTGATGCGACCTTCGCATAGCTTCCAGTAAAATCAAGAACGAAATCGAGGTTTTAAAATGCATTGAAATCGAAACTGCAGAGTTTCGCTGAAGCAAAGATATCGCAAACTCATCGATGCATGACGGCACAGTAATAACAGAATGAATGCGAACACGTGACCTCCTCATATTTATTATATTATAAATAACATGTTCATTAATACTAAACGAATGTTTTAGTTACTAGACCGTGTACGAACGACACGGCACTGAATTCTTTTTGTCACAATCGGCACAAAATTGAAGTTTATTTACCAAAACATGAAATAAACTGGAAAAAGTAAATGTGTATGTACCCCAGTAAACAGGTCACAATGCGAAATGTTTTCGGTTGCTCATGCTCAGCCCATTGTTAGAAATCCTCTTAAATCTCCTTTAAAAAGACCTCCCATTTAAGCTACTTAGTTGTGAAGTAGTCTCACCATAGAAATTCGGGGCACCTTGGCATTATTCCAGGACAAGAGAGCATGGTCAAGTGCACTCGAATTTAGGATTAGGGCTCGTTAAAATTCAACGCACTCGATTTTATCAAGCCAATTACGAAATAATTACGGGAAGGTAGCCCAAAACATATGCATTTTTTTATTAAGAAAAATTATATCGGCGAACGCGGTTTATTCCGGGGCTTTTATGTGACGGTTGGTACTAATCCGGCGGCTATTATGCTAGTTTACTGCGCATAAATTCACGCAATGATTTGTACACTCACAAAAGAACATCGCTATACCTCATGTAGTTTTGAGTGGTTCTGCTGATGGATTTGCACAGCGTGATGTCTCTCTTGTTGGAATGATGTTAGTTTTTAATGTTTTGGCACTCGATAACTAATAAGAAGTAATCTCTCACATGTGCTTTTACTGTTAGCAATTCGTTATATTCGTATATTTTATATGTATAGAATTCATGACCCTTTACACTTTTCTAATTCCTTATTTTGTTTTTATTATGTGACCTTAAAAGGTTTTTTTCTTCAGAGATCTTTCTATAAAGACCGATGATGGCATAATATGAACGAAACGGTTGATTATTTAAGGTAGTCAAATTGATTTCATAAAAAAAATACTTCTACTCTATCATCTTACACAAGCCTTAATTATTTAGAATTTAACGAAATGAAAAAAACATATTCGTCTTCTTAAAGGAAACAAGGAGTAGGAAACATTTGTCTAATACTTTGCAGTTTACATTTTTAGATGACTGCTTACAAAAGTGATGTAAATCAAATCAACAACCTGTTTGCGACTACTGAGAATATCCTATGATATTGTAATCACCATATATGGTGTGCTCAAATCATTTAAATACGCCTGGTTTTCCAGTCACCATTGCCCACTAAAGTCCAAACAGAATGAACATGCGGTCTGACGCCTTTAAAATTGCAGCGATATATATTTATGATCATGAGTATGACTGCACAATACAATAATTACATGACGGCCCTGATGTTGAATTGTATACCATATGTCCCAAAAATTTTAATGATTTCGAAGAGAGAGGCAATTAAAAGTGTTGGGTATGACAATAATTATTTAACGAGTAATTTTGTTTGCTACGTTTTTTAGTTTCTTTGGCCCCGATAAGTAGACCCAATTTAAAAAATCTTTACAATATTTATCGTTACATTAATTAGGCATCAAAAGATATTCCATCTGAAAAATAAAATATCCCAACACTTTTTCAAAACATTCCTAAAAATGTAAAATGCGCGATGAAAGGAATTCAATAAAAGATAATTTTGAGGAAATTTTAAAATACATAGTAATGTACCAACACGAAATGTTAAACATTTTCAAAAAAGAGAACACGTACATACAACTGAAATAAAATTTAAATAAAAGAAAAATGTATTTGTGCTTGTGTACGAGTCCTGTGCATTAAAACTATAAACGAGAAGATATAAACTAATCAATCAATATTAAATATAAATAAATAATTGGCCCATCTATGATTAAACACTGCATTACCGTACGCAGCCTTCTTTCTGCTTTAGAGTTACTCAAATACGCTTCGGTATAGTACTCACAAGTGATTTGCAAAATTCTGGTTGGAACTGTTCCCAAATTTCTTGAAGGTTCTGTTTCATACGCTACCGAAGAAAAGGAGACAGTTCGTTCAGTTCAGACCCTTTACGTCACGGGACGCAAGGCACGATTTGGAATAACCAGGGTGTCTTCAAAATATCACCAGGCTATAGTTTGGCCCACTGCGTGGCAGCTGACTCAAAAATGTCCAGAGGAATAGCCCAAGTATTCAGGGTAAAATATGGTCATGTCGAGGAATTGCAAAGGCAGCAGCCACTGGTAAGAAAAGGTTCTGACGATTAAGGACACTCAGGAAGAATGAGAAAGAAATCTGTACCTATTTCTTGGTAACTAAGCAAGTATCCCAAGAAAAACCTGATTATTACTCCATGTGAAAGACCTTATGGAACCTAAGAAGTTATCTGCTAGCGGACAAGGTGAACAAGTTAGCCATCCTAAAATTGGGCTGTGGTCTGGATGGATTGTTGGAGAGTGATCGGGAGTATGGTAGAAGTCATGTTTGATGATCGAAGTTTGGGATCGAAGTTCTAGTCTGCAGCCTCAGCCTAAGAACCTTTGCCAAAAACGACAAGACCGTAGAATGCTACTCCTTCATGACCACAGGTTGCAAAATGGTTTCAGCTTATCGCTTCCGTCACGATCTATCAGGAATATGTTCGGGGACGTAACGTTTTTAAGGGGGGGGGGGGGGTGACAGTGTGACGGAATGGCCAGACGAAGTGACGTTATCGCCAAGACGACGCGAGTCCACGCCATGGATTCTTCGAAGACGCTCCGTCACGTTCGGGATTCCTTCCCGAAGAACTGAACGAAAATAAAAGCTCGTCCCTTCGTATGCAGGATAATAATGATTTACCGATGCTAACGATGCCGGAATAAATTAGTTATAAGTAGTATTAAGTATTAATAATTGTTGTTTAGTTCATCATTACGTATTATTTTATTTAAAACCGACTTTTCTAATTTATACTTTTAAAAACATTTAATACACACAAGGTGTATTAAAAAAAATGTATCTTTTTCTCCGCTTTGCGATTCGTTTTCTTTTTGTGATAACTCCAAAAGATAATACTTATAAAACCCTACAACTTTTGTATTTAAAGTTTTTGTCTAGCTCTTAAAATAAAAGTTCCAGAAAGGGTGCAAACTATAAAAGAAAACCCTGTACGTTTAGAACATTAACTTTTTTCTTAAAATTGCTTAGTTAATTTTACTTTTAATTCTTGAGCTCTATGATTTGTTGCATGAAATACTTTATAAACCCTTAGAGACTTCAAACTTCTCTCATTTCTTTTTGTCATTTGCATTTTTCTCCAATTTTTAATTTTTTTCTTTAATCTTCGTCTGGTACTTCCCTTCTGCAAATAACTTTAAAACGCCTCTTTTTCTTTATTTCTATTTTCGTCTGCATTTCTCTGTGTTGCGTATGTAACTAAGAGTCTCTTAACTTCTTAATTTCATATTTCTTGATTTTCTTTGATTTCCATCATTCCTTTTGACATTCCCACTTTAATTTTTTTATTTGCCTTTTCTTATTCGTCTTCTTCTTCTTCTGATTGGATTTCACATATTTCTTTTTGTTGTTCTTCGTTTTTGTTACTTTTTCATTATTCTCCTTCATTACTACCATATACCTATTGTGATTCGGCTTTATTAATTTTAAGATCTAAAACTTCTTCTTCTTCTTTGTTAATTTTTTTACTACTTCTTCTGATTTAAACAAACTTGTATTTGATTTGCTCAAGCATTAAATTTGAATAAAATTATTAATTTCTGCGTGAATATGTGACATAGTTTGTACTTCAAGTTTAAATCTTCATTTTTGCTTCATGTTATGTTTGTTTCATGATATAATTTATAAAATTATTTAAAATTTCTGTTGATTTTTATTCTCGATCTAAGTTTTACAGTAAAAAGACCTGTGCAATTCTTTTCTGTCCTTATTACAAGCTAGGGGGAATTAAAAACAACTTCTTATGTCCAAAAGATACGATTGTATCTAGGTTTTACATACTCTTTTGTAAGAATCTTCGTCTGTACATCTCGAAAGCCTTCACATTTAAATAACAAACACATAAATCAGCAATTCAGGTAGTTTTCTTCTTTTCTGCGGCATGTAAGCATGACTGATTGTATCCGTTAACGTGTTCATTGTGTCACAACATCATTTACATTAGAAGCAACATTTACTTTAATTACTAACGCCGGCACTATTTTTTTCGCCTTACCATTATAATTTTTGCAAGTCGCGCTTATGCATTTTAATTCGCACGTCTACATAAACATAAATTACGGTAAACGACGGTATAACCCGGGACTTAATTTATTAATCTCGTTCGATAATGTAACAGTCATTGACATTTGAGATTTTTCTTCTTTGGTCGCCGGCGTCAGTTTAAAAAAGTTGCGGAAATATTATTTATGGTTTAAGCAACTGGTTAACATTCTAAATGCATAACGGTTGACATTTGACAAGCAATTCGACTTCAGGGTTACCTGCATAACGATGTGGTTACGTTGATCTAGATTAGATTTTCTCAAAGTCGAAATGTTCGTAGATATAATTTAAGTATCGAAAAAGTTTTCATTTCTTAAGGTCTTGCCAGTTTCAACGTCTATATTATCTAGACAATTCGATGTCTATCTTTTATGGCCATGTATGTACACACCAAACACTTAAGCTGAGCTTAAATTTTTTGTAAGTTTATAATATGATGTTTGAAGTTTCACAGTATTGTATAGTCACATTCTAAAGCCCGTGTTAGTATTTCCCATAGTAACAATTATTTAAAAAATTGTTCCTATGGGAATAAACTGAAGATTAAAGTTAAACTGAAAACCCGAGCCTAATGTACTGTTGTACAATTCCAGCTTAACCTTAAGCCAAAGCTTAAACCCCTTAACAACAATTGTTGAAATAATCGTTGTTATGGGTTTAAGCTTCAGCTTAAATTTAAACTGACATTGTACAACTGCCATTGGTATAAATCGGATATATGATGATGCAAATTAAGATAAGACAATATCGATTCTTCTTTTCTCAAACTTTTGTCTTTGCCTATGTAAGTGCTTACCAAGTACGGAAAAGGCATGGGATTAATGTCACGACTCAATCCAGGTTATTTATACGAAATTTAAGTAGATTGCATTGTTTGTTCATACAAAAAACATAAAGGCAAATACTGATGCGACAATAAATTGCATTTGACTTTTGGGTAGAACTTTTTGACCGAAATATTCTTTTCTAACTAAATCGGAAAATTGAAACTAAGACGTGATTTAAGAATTTATAAAGATTTTGTGGTTCTGGCAGCAATTGATAATGGTAGTTCAAATTGTTAAATTTTTTATTGCGAAAATATTTCACTTATGAACCAGTACCAATCAACATCGATAAAATAATTATCATTTTCTTCAGTCTTCAGTTTCTTGTTTTAGATTTTGCTTCTTTGTGTGTTTATTATAGTTTTCACTGATAGAATTTTGCCTTTTTTTTCATCAAAGTAAAGAATATTAACTAAAGAGGCGTAAGCTGAACGATTTACTTACTATGTATTAATCTCTGCAGTTCTGTAAAAGAATTACCACAATTAAAAAAAATTGTTACAAGTCATTCGGTTTTCAACAATGAAATTCTCTTTTACAAAAACTTACGAAAAATCACAAATTATATCGAGATGATACTGTAGCATTGGAATAACTAACTATCACGAGTATAACAGTACACAGTAGTATGAGAATTGAAAAGGAATATTCTTCTTCTAGAGACATTTAAGTTAAATCAAATAATCTTTACACGTTTTTCTAAAGACAACAGAACTCTTGTCATGTTCTTTCTTTTTAATTTTTTCTTAGTCATCATTAAAGAACCTCCTCCAGGTCTCTGGATTCTTCATTTTTTCACGAATTGTGTTCCAAATCCACCAAATTTTATATAAAAACCTTCTCAATGTGCAATTAAATTCATTCACATTCGAAATGGACAGAAACTCCGAACGGAATAAAGTTGTAAACAAATGGAATGCCAGACCAGCTGATGATTTATATTTACTGAATTAAAAATTTTATTACTACCATAAATCATACTGTCAGCAATATTTGCTAACACTGCCGATATAATAATACATTGACCTTTAGGGTTGTTGTTAGCAATATTGCTACAAAATCTTAATTTGTTCTGAAATTAAATTTGAAGATAAAGTTTGGAAATATGATATATGACGAAATACGATGTAGGTATAATAATTTTTGGAAAAAGCTTAAACAATAAATATTGTAGCTATTTATAAAAAAATTGTTGCAAATCGGTTTTGATTGCAATGGATTCCTCGAGCATCTTCTGGACAGCTGTTCGGCTACATGTGAGGCCTCGTCAGCAGAAGAGTAACTCTAGAACTCCACTTGTCCTAGTTCATCTCAAATTTATATTGACAACAGGTTAAGTAGTGACTTAAATACAAAGTTAGAAAGATTAGCATATGAGTGAACTAATATATTATACACTTTGCCAAAGACTTATTGCGTAAGTGAACACCAAAGACTTTTTTAACCCATTCTTCATCTTACACGACTCATACGTTAATACTTTGCTTAAAAATTGAGACAATTGACAACGAAATTAAATTAGTAAATTTTTCTGCTTGGTCTAAAAATTGAAACGATAGACGTAAAATGTCTTAACATCAGCTATGAACATTTATTGAAATCAAGAAGGACCAAAATAGTAAAAGGTATTTGCATACATTTAACTTCTATCAGCTCTATCTTAACACTGTTATTATTTTCTGCTCTGCTACACTATCCGTATAAGTATACGTACACTACTTTCATTTTCTGATTTATATGAGGTGTTCAAATGAAAAGTTCATCAAGTCGCCTTTGAATTTTTTATAATATTGAATTAAATCAACGTGAAATGTCACTTTAAGTTATGTCAGATTAAGTTATAAGCAAAAAATAATGGGCGAGTTAAGTAAACGATCGAACTGCACAAAATCGTCAAGTCAACGGTCAGGCCGCACCACCTGACCAATCAGCAATCGAGAAAGTTGAACACGTGGTTTAGCCTGACTAGTTTGACTGTTGACTTATCGCTAAATCTGCTTGACTAAACTAATTCCTAAATCGATTGACGTATAAATTAATGACATAATTTATACGTCAATCGGTTTAGGAATTCCCTCTTCTTTGATTAAAAAATCAAAACTAACTTGATGAATTTTTCAATTGAACACTCGTTACATAAAGTTCATTTTTTATTTATATACCGATCGTATAAATCTGAGTTAAGAAAATGTACGACGAAATGACATGACCAAAGACGTATGGCCGTTACACGAAAATTAGAAGAAGATAGCCATATAAAGGTCTTTGACTTATCGATCATATAATAAAAAAATGACCTGCAGTATAAAAGTAACCCTGTTATTAAGCATTGAATAATATTCCTACTCACAAGAAAAATATAGCATTTTTAACGATATTTATGAAAGAAAACCCACTTAAATTAGTATTTTAACGTTATTTATGAAAAGAAAACGCATTTAAATAAAAATACCTAAGCAATACATAAACCTTTTCAAAGGATGAAAACACCTTTACTACATGTTTGTTCCAGCAATAATATCTGACTACTTCGAAACCGTCAGAATCAGTTGCCCACCGAAATAATGATTAATTTTGACAACTCTGTCAAGTGTATAACTTTGATGAGCGCATGCTTCGAATTAGTCATGAACTGATGTTGGAACAAACCTTATACAGGGTTCCCCATAATAGACTAATAGACCAATTTTCATATTTAAATAAATTCTATACTAGATAACTTAATACATTGTTCCTTACCTGCATGTTTTTTATGGTCTTTGGGATTTAAGTCTACGTATATTAATCGAGTATGCGCCTGTCACAAGTCAGATTTATTTGTTGATTTTATCATAAAATTTCAAACTTTGTGACATTGTTCTAACGTCCATTTGAACTTTCATGGATGATTCAGTACAGCAACGTGTTTTTTGTCTAAAAACATACACAGAAGTAATTCGACAGAAGAAGTTAAACGTGCATTCCGGCGTCAGTTCAATAAGAGTAGGGGGCATGCCCCAAATGGCAAAACTGTTATGGTGTGGGTTCATCATTGGTGTGGAAATAGTTTTGTACAAACTTTGAAGACGCCTGAATAATCTATGAAAATTCAAATGGACGTTAGAGTAATGTCACACAGTCTGAAATTTTATGATAATCAACAAATCCTCATAGAAAAATGACGAAATACTCATTTAAATCTGACTTATGACAGGGCGCCAACTCGTTTAATATACGTGGACTTAAACCCCAAGGACCTACAGATAAGAAACAATTTATTCAGGGCCGTATTTATAATATACACGGTAGCTCATTTTCTGAGTTATCGCCTCACGGACTATTGGCAAATTCAGTCCTGGATATACAAGTTGAGGAGAACTGTTTACACACTTCACGAGTGATTAGGTACCTACAATCCCTGATAGAAATGACTTAAATTGTATGAAAGGAAAACCATAGGGGACTTGAAAGTTAATTTCGATAAGATGAAGAGATCGACGAAGAAGCGTGAGAAATACCTTGGAGTCCTAAATATAAAAGTTGAGGACAACTGTTTACACACTTCACGAGTGATTAGGTACTTACAACCCCTGATAGGAATGACTTAAATTGTATGAAAGGAAAACCATGAAAGTAAATTTCGATAAGATAAAGAGGTCCACGAAGAGACGAGAGAAATACCTTGGAAATAGAAGGAAAAGTAATTGGAAACTATAGTCCATTTCACTTTAGGATGTAGTACGAGTTCAAATATGAAACGGGAGATTTGGATATATTTGACTGGCTCCAAAATTGGACCACTTCAATTCAATTGAAATTAAAACCAACCAGTACTATTGCTTAGTACAGTTTCTACCATCAGAGATATTTGTAGTGTTCACTGTTATTAAACTTTCTAGTTTATTTGCATTTATTCAAAAGCGGCCCAATTTAGGAGCCGGTCCAATATAGCCGACTCTTCCCTACTATCTTTAATTTTTCAATAATGCTATCCTCACATCTGATTTCAGTATTGTCATTTCGAGGGATTTGTGCGGACGATCTGGCAACCTTATCACTTTTGCCCATAAGACCTGTACTACTTAGCGAAGCTGAGATGCACTAAAGTATATAAAATTTGGAAGCAATATTTGAAGACGGTCAAAGGAAAGAGACAGCTAAAAGGAAATCATCGAATAACAAACTAATAGATCACATGACTACCTAACTGAAGTAAGTAGGTAATTGTGGTCAGCATCTTACTATATACCTAAATCAAAAACGTAGGAAGTAGATGCAATAAATTAAGGAATTGGGGCGTACATCTGAAGAAAATTTTTGAAATCACATAGAGGCAAGTTCAAAGAATATGGTCTATTGCAAAACGACGCCCTTCGTAGAATTGGAACGCTGATGTTCAAGGAGGAGCGTTTTGGATGCGAGATACATATGATTTCAAGTTAAATAATAAATGAGGAAAGAAAATAAAAATTGGATGATTTTGTTCAATGAACGTATTGCATTAAAAGAGTCAACATGAAAGAGAAGAACATAACATTATGTTATTTTCAGATTTTAAAGTACGTTCTGCACCCACAAAGTTCTCGTTCGAGCAGTCATACTTATTTACTTCATTTCTAATATTTTTCAATACCTAGTAATTTAGCAACAAATTATTTTGTTAAAGAATGTGTAGCTTCAGTAATCTGGGCGTATTTTTTAATAAAGATCGACTTATCCTCAATGAAAAAATTAAGTTAAAAGTTGGCCTTTTCGACTTCAATTTAAAATAGGTACTTGTTTGAGTAGAAGTTTTGTGATTCTGAAAATTATATGACCAACACAAGCTCATCTATTTAAAATAACGAATTTTATACTATTATTGAAGTTAGTCTCTACGCGAGAGTCCTTATTTTGCTTCTGGTTAGAGTCAATTTATCGTCCGGGGTACCATTGGGCAAACAACCCATAAAATAATGTAGATATGTGATATATTGTGCCAACGCATGCTTGCGTGTCCTATCCAAGTACAGTTGGTATGATGAAATTATTTAAGTGATTCCTTTCATTATTTTACAACAAACATAATTATAAAAGAATCATAAGCCTACAATTTTCTTCTTTTTCTTAATCGTTTCAGAATTATGTACTTTGCTAAAATAATTAGTACTGAGGTGTTTGAAAAGTAACTTGCAAATAGGATTTAAAATAATAATAAAAATTTGAGGCGATACTTACAACAGAGTTTTTAATGTTCATGGTCATAGCAGGAATTTGGGCACCATAATATTGACCCGCAGTGGGTGTCATATCAGTTAACATGATGGAAAGCCGCGCCGTCGGAAACCTCACAGTTTACATAAGAACAGATTACAACAATCGAATTTTCACTAGCACAAATAAATGTATTGATACCAGACCGATATTGTTGAGATCACATTGCTTACTGATTCCGAGAAGGGGAAGGTCCTCCGGTTGGGAAAATCACACGTTCCCCTTCCAAGGACCTTCACTGGGTGGTACTGGCGTACCGGAGCCAATCCTACTACTTCCCATTTAATAAGCCTCTAACACGCCCTCTTCTATGTTTTCATCTTCTACCATCCTGCAGCGGTGCATGCGCCGTACGTTTCGACGGTTGCGCAGGTCGTCTGTTATTTTACAACTCGATGCGCCGGGAAATTATTATGTAGTCGTCGGGTTACATGCGTCTATTATTTTGTAAACAACCACTCTATTAGCACATTGTCGTGGTCGACGGTGGATTTCTCCGAGTTATGCACGTCGGAAATGTGTGTTATTGTTTGTGTCATTACAATAATTCAGGCGAATTACACGCGATGATGAGATTTTCCGCCGATGTCGTTACTTTGGCTTGACTACCATTGAGGTCTGACTCAAAGTTTCAAACGATTCTGACGCCGACGGCCGCCGACGCCTTAAAGTCCAAGGAAAGTCGAAAATTACAATTTAGAAATACCATACCATTTCTATTGCTTTTGAATATTAAATAAATTATATGTTATAGTGGTCATACGATTTCGAAAACTTTTAGTTATTATTTATTATTGAATTTAAATTAATTTAATTCGTGAACACAACTAGGATAATCACAATATAAAAGAGGCGGGGGGGTTCTTACTCAATAAAAAGATACTGCTTGTGAAAAATCTAACCATTTTTGCTTGCATAATTTCACATTCTCGTATTTACATACATGGATGATTAATCGATTTTTCTAAAAAGGACTCTCATTAACTTTTAATTGTATCATGTATTAAATTAAAATATAAAAGGTTTTTCCTCACAGTCACATATTTTTAACACAATATCTGTCATTCTTAGCACACAATAAAAACTTCATGAATTTTTTACGTATTCAAAGTGTTTTTTGACTTTTTTAAACTTGAAACTCGTTACACGATACAGCTTTATTTTTTCGTTACTTTTGAATTTTTCCAATGCATGTGTACAATGGGGTTCACCTAAAACGGTCCTCCTGTATACTTACAAACGTTCGGCAAATATGCGGTAAGCATTAAAAATAAGTGTCGTTTTGGTCCGCAATAATGAAAACTATTATACTCGCATTACCAAATAATAAGCGCAAATCTTTTAAATACGTTAGGAATTTCTTAGATAATATTAGATCCCTGATACAGAATATTAGTACATATTATAAAATCAAAATTGCGGTTATGTACTAACGAATCCCTCTACTGATATTGAATCATTTTTGAATATGATGTTTGTGTTGGTTTAAACGTTCTGTTAAATTTTGACTAACCTCTCTTGTCTCTTGTCTAAAAATAAACAGACAATTGATTTTATAAACTAGGGCGGGCTATTTTCATTTTGGTGCTTTAGTTTTCAAATTTTTGAATTTAAATGGAATCTACTTCATCTGGCAATACATATTTTAAAAATATCATCCACATTATGAAAATACATATTAGGTCAAAAGTCGTAGGATGTCGCGATTTAAACTATTGAAAATAAACAGTTGCTTAAATTGAACGGTAAATAAATAATTAATGACGGATAAGTATCATTCAGAATTGACTTATAGTGCAGAAAATTAGTCCAAATGAGTACTGCAGATTGGCCGTGCAAATGTTTGACAAATGTATTTTGAAATATCTATTCACAATCAACTTAGTGCAAAACGTCTGTTGATTGTGAATAGACACATCAAAATACATCTGTCAAACATTTGCGCGTCCAATCTACAGTAAACTTGCGGCCAAAAAAAGTGAAAAAATTTAATGACGTTTTGATTACATTTACATAGTGTTTACCAGCCTTGCAGTTTTGGAGGTTATACGTGGTTATACTAAATGTCAAAGCAACAATTTGATTGAAACAATATGACAGCTCCAATATAATTTAGTACTTTGACAGATCGAAAGCCAATTTACAAAACAAAAAAAGAATGGGTCAGCTTTTTTGACCCCAAGTTTACTTATTTGCACTAATTCAATTTTGACCGAGTCTATACGGATCTATTCGCGTTATAATTTCTCTTTATATTTCTTATCAAAATTGAGTTGAAAAATCATTACTCAAGTTGCTAGTAAATTAGATTACTTCACAGAAAATCTTTTAACTGCACCGAATACTTGTACGAGGTTAGTTATATTGGGACAGGCAGTAAATAAACGTGAAGTTTAGCAAGCGCCATCTAATATAATGAAAATGAAAACCAGTTAACAAGAGATTATTTATATATTTCTGCCATTTCTGGGCTTGTAAATTAATCAAATTATTTATTACATTATTGAATTTAAATTAATTTAATTCGTAAGTCAAAAAAATTGTTGTACCTAGTAGTAACCACATGCACTAGTTCGTGGTGTATACATGATTTGTTTTGATCATATCATTTTTTTTTTTTTTTTTGACAAATACAGCTCTCATGATAATTTTCATTTGTTCAAGTAGGACATGGTTTCTTGAAAATGTATTAATATTCTGATTGAATCAGAACATCCTCCTCGCCCACTTCTTTACATATTTAGACTGCCACGATGAATTCACTAATTTGATTTTTTTTCCTCCACTTCTTTCAGTTTTCTCGCATATTTTTTTTTAATGTAGATATTCCATATTAATACTTATTTTGACGTTTTCCTTTTCATGGATTAAAAACCTTAATGCAATGTGTGTGGGCAAGATTGGCCAACCAACTACTTCAGCAATAGAAAGATGATTCCTTTTTTTCTCTTCGATTAAAAAATCATATTGCCATACGTAATGTAGATTATGTTGACTGTGTGACATTTCCTAGCAGACTTTTTTCTATGAAATTATTTAAAATATGCCGAGTTTATTGCAAAACCAAATATAATATAAAATATGAATAGATCTACGAGGAATAATATTGTATACATCTTCAATTTTAATTTAATTTTTATGGTCTTGCGATAAAAATTATCGGTGCCATAAAACGTAGTGGCTTACTGTATGTACAGATTGCGAGCGGCTCATAAGGTCACTTAGGGATTATTTGACTGGACAGGAGCAATGCTCATCTCGGCTTATTTTAGGCGATTCACCAAGCATTAAATGCTTCTATATACTTTTTTTGTTCGTGTGAAAAAAATGTAAATTAGAATAAAATAATTCAAGATTATTTAAGACAGGAAAATAATATTACCTAATATAAAGAAACAACGAATGGGCTACGTACACAGGGAAAAATACGGAGCCAAATTTAAGTCCTTTTTAACTCTTTTTTCTAGTTCCCTGGAGACCATCCGTGCAAGGTGTTAGATTTAAGGAAGTTACTTTTCTTAACTCCAAGAAGGAGGTAAAGTAGGAAATTCCCACTTTTTATAGTGTTGATATTCATTTCGAAAATACAGTATTTGTTCCTTAATCAAAGATATAACACGCGTGCGTTAAGAAGCAGGTGTTCAAACATAACAAATTTTAAGATTATTTTAACTCTTTGCTAAAAGATGTCACATCATCACAAAAATTGTAACAACTTTTACAAATTTCGGTATATACAACTTCCACTTTATGTATGTATAAATCGAGTATGTGAAACTTAACTATATTTACGGTGTAAATGTGGTGGAATTTTTCATTTCCTGGGAGTTAAATAATTCCACCTTAATTTCTAAAAGACTTCTAAAAGAGCCGAAAAAGTGAAAAATACATTAATTTTTATTTAGAACTAACAAAAAAACAACAGATCTTCATTGCAAATTACGGAGGAGATGAATTGAATTCCCTAAAATTTTTCTCTACATCTGCACAAACACAAATCAACCTCCTCATGCAAAATATACATTCTGTTTAAACCGTTCCCCTTCTGAACTACGGAACAAAGTATGAGTACGGCCGTGGCAGCGACTCGCAAGCTGTATATTATCTTGTCTGTTTGATTTCGTTATCGGCGCACTTTCTTTTATAACGAGGTTGTTACTTAACAATCATTTGCAGTATTTCTTTGTTGTGAACGGAATTAACTTTGATATAAGAAAGCCTGTTCTAAAAACAGAATAAGAATTGGAAAATTTGGCTTCTGTCAATTGCAGTAGATGCAACGAAGAATATCGGAAAGTTATTATTAATAATTATTATTATTTACATTTAGAAGTTATAATTTAATTATTTAGAAATAAAAATCGTCATCCTAATTAGCAAACCTCGTAACTTCATTGTTGACCCTATTTCATATGTCATAGAAAAATAGAATTGCCATTTAAAAAAATAGTCGATGACGTCATATCTCAAATTTGGGACACGCTGTATAAAATGTTCTTAGATGAAAAAGAGCGCAATTCAAAATACTAATCGACGTGTCCGAGCATATTTCCGAATTTATTCCAAGTTAGAGACTCGCACTGTATATCTTATGTAAGAATAATTGACAAAACACTTGCCTTGAAAAATTAATCTTTTTTGGGTGAAAATTAATTTGCTACTGCCCGTATAGCATGCAGCGCGACCCCCCTGTATCGTAATTTTTTGTTGACTGATCAATGTTGGACGAACGTTCCGGGTCATATACAGTTGATGTCAAGCAAATATTTTACAAATGGCAGAAAATATTCGCTTTGCTCAGGGTATTCACTTTGCCCGGGTTTTCCCTATAAGAAGCGCCAAATTCTTTTGGGCAATGGATGCATGCGTCAAAACTTTGTGACGTCTGCCTACAACTTGCAACCACTTGTGAAATGAATTTAACTAGAGACATGGTTTTATTTTTTGTTTGATAGAGATTTTTGTTAGGTAGGGGTTGCTATTTGAATTTTGGGAAGCTTCGAAATTGTAGTCAAAGACTTAAATAAGTTGTTCTACAGAGTAAGCAAAACAATGATTGAATGAAAAAATACAGGCTGATATATGTATATATCACGATGTGCCATTATCATTCTGTTATTGACAGGTGTAATTGCCTTGGAAAAACAAGCAGGTCTGGAATCAGTTTAGAAGATGGTGGCTTCAAATTCTGTTTTTTCAAAACGCTTTGATATTTTAAGAGAATCTTTACTTATCCGTGTCAGCATGGATATTGATAGATATTGTTCTCTAGTTAACAGTTAACACTTATTCCGCAAAAAAATCACGATTTTATCAAGTCTTCAAATCTTGCTTAGAAAACTGAGGTTTCAAATTTCGTGCTTTCCAAAATATTTTAGCTTTTTAACAGAATCTTTGTAAAAGTTTTAGCTTGTACCTACAATTAACTACTCAACGTTTTATCTAAAAGGAACAATACAGGGATCCTTCTAGATTAATTAGAGGAACATTTGAAGTTGGGTTTTTTCCTACCAATGTGTTGTTCGTGGAGGATTATCAATCCTTTCAATGAATTTTGATTGAAATTGAAAGCAGATATTTTAATCAAGGTACATACATATAATATATCTGGAAAAAATGTACTGAAAACATTTTACAGCGTTTACAGTACCATTAAAATCTGGATGAAAAAATGATCAACTATTTCATGAAACCATAGGTATAATATACGACAAGGAAAAAGGGTAGTCCTCGACCAGAAGAAAGAACTGCGAGCCATAGAAAATGTTCGTCAAATTGTTAAAGACATATACTCAATATGTAGCTAGGTACCCTTTCTCTATAATCTGATATTTCACGTTCAATTTGTCAACGGATATTAAAACAAGATTTACTTTTACATCCTTGTCGTATGATAATACGAATAATACACATGGTTTGATTTGACAGGATATGAGAATGGAGTTTTGAAAATCCGCACTTTTTCAAAGAAACTTTGGTTGTGGATGGCTTTAAGCCTTGGACACTTAATAGATTAATTTTTTCCAATAACACTTTAACTGCACTAAGATACCAGGAAGATATTCTTGATAATTTTATTAACCAACCTCATGGTAATGGGTTACTTATTGGAGGACGGCACAAGAACTCATACGGTTGATAATTTGTCAAAATACACATATTATTTGTTCTGATTTCACTCTTCTTGTCTTTTTGGGTCACACCTTAAAAATACTCAGTTTCCAACTCTTATATAAATACTTGGGAACAAGTTATTAAAAGAAATAGAGCAAAACTAAAAAATCTCTTAGAACGGGGGGGTTGACGGTGTTAAGCTAAGAGATTGATTATGTATTTAAGAAGCAGATGGATATTTTCAGCATTTTTATTGGTGTGTATAGGCTGCGTTAAGTGAACGGTCAAGTTGCGCAAAATCTAGTAATAGTCAGACATGATCAATCAGCGATTGGAAAAATTGGGCACATAGTTTAGTTTTACCATTCAATTTACCGTTCATTCAATCAAATCAGATTTTTTATTTTTATACTAAAATAATTGATACAGTAATTTATCTTTTATAGCTGTCAATTTTCATAGGTGATATGACATTGCCAACATAGAACAGTTTCAAGCAAAAAAGCACGATCAATCAAGCGTCGCTTACTTAAAACGGAAATTTAACGAATCAGTCGATATAATAACAATAATTGTAGTACTCACAATTACCATGCAGTTGTTTTGACATTAAACGACATTAAAATAGGATTAATACTGATGCATTCTAATAAAATGGTTAATATGCGGCTATTTTAAAACATATACTAGAACAAACTGAATTTTCGACGTAAATTTGTGCAGTCGTGCTTCAATTTGGACACATACATCGCTCAGTAGATGAGTATTACTTATATCACATTATTTTGGTTTTCAAATTTTTACTAACACCCTTAAACCTGAGAAATTGCTATATTTTTGTTCTAAATTTGTTTCATAATAGGTGACAGTATGTTTCAAGCCATACCTAATATTAATTTCAACAGTTATGCTGTCATTCTTAGTAAACGAATGAACACTGTAGCTGCTAGAAGGATATTCTCCTCTCCAAATCTCCAGTGGAAATCTCAAATCACAATTTCCCATATTACATCTTTGTACATGACATTTAGTAACAAAATTACCTCAAGAAAATAAGAGAAATCAATCATGAACTTTAGACATCGACAAAAAGTTCTTGTAATTAATACTTAAACTTATTCAATCATATCTCAGAAGTAAGTATATTGTATAATAAACACAGTTATCTTTTCTTTCTCAGTTCCTTGACGGTTTGTCATAAACCAGGTTATTGTTAGCACATATTCCTTTTATTGGGGCAATTTTGGCTGTAAGCTTACGTTAACAATGTAGTCATCTTTGTTTTAAAGCAAGTTTATTGGAAAAAAATTAATATTTTGGAAGTGGCAACATAAGAACGAACAGAAATAGAATACACTTAACTATGCAAGAGGCTAATTACTCCTATACCAGAAGCTAGTCACTATCTCTAGTCATATCTATTTTAGAAGCATAGTGGAGTATGTTTGCTGCTTACGTTTAGTACGGTTGAATATGTTTAGAAACGTTTCAAGTGACTTCTTCGGAAATGTATGTTTCGATAACGTTTAACTATGGTTGAATACAATTCGGTGGCTTAGAGTAAGGCACCGTTTGGTTTCTTCTTGGGTATCGATATCTAATTACGTTTAACATGCTTGAGTATGTTTTGGTGTTGATTATAATAATACTTCTAGTCACTGTCTAAAGTGTAAAATCGTTTTCATCCTTTTTTCCTAAGTTTCCTACCATAAGGTGGAATGGAAACTGGCCAAAATGTACCAATTTGCCTTTTTGAAGTGATTTTTTGTAATTTGACTTTACTTAAAAAGTGTAGGCAAACATGTTCTGATAGGTACTTATATAAAGCAAGTTGTTTAAGACGCTTTGCCCTTTCAGTGTCGAGCACCAGTCTAAGGAAAAGACATACTATTACGCGGTTTTAAAGATTAAGAGAGGGTAATAAAATGTACGTAAAACGTTTTTCAGAAGTGTTTAAATGCAGCACCGGTAAACAGAAGTCGTTACCATTGTTTTATATCCTATTATGCTGGGGCCGCGGAAGAGAAAAGTTTCGCTGTTTAATTTAATATTTTATTATGCTGCCGCGTTTTACTTCTAAAAATAATATTTAAGTACTAATTAACGGTAGTAAAATAAACATATACTCGTGAACATACGATTGCGCAGAATGCAAGTAAGGAATTTATCTGCAATAAATTGTATTATGTCTTATTATTGTAATTTTATTGATGAGGTTTCAGAAAATATAAGACTATAGATTAGTATTTCAGTATTTACCTCATTTATGATATTGGTCTTAAAATTGCTGTGTAATACAACCGGGGTCTTCATTTATGGTAGATGATGTGGAAACAAATTACTTACCTGCAACAAATAAATAAATTAATATTGTATAAATTAAAAATTAAAATAAGATAGTAAATAAGTATAACAAATTCTTTTAAATCCTTTAACGGACGCTTTAAAAACCGGCCATCGTTTCTAGTATCAGTTGAGAGCCTCGTCAAAAGAAATAAATGCAATAGAAATAATGTCTCTAAGAAAAATAAAAATTAGATCACAAAGTAAATAGTACGACAGAAGCTTGGCAAAGAAAAAGTTATATTAGACCGTCACAAGAATAAACGAAGACATATTATTGACAGACTTTTAGAAGAAAGAAGAAACCCAAGAAAGCATGGATGGACAGAAAAAATAAATAGAAAATAAACGAAGAAAACGTTGAAGCAAATGACCAAGACATGGAAGAGGGAAACAAAACGAAAGAAACGAAATATCTATCAAAACAAATAAAGATTGATAGGTACTGTAAAGAAATACATATTAGGAGTCCTCGAGCAAATATTTGCAGAACAAAGCCTGAAAGGAGGATCTTGCCACAAGCCAAGTTATATTACAGTTAACTACTGACAAGAAAAAATTTGCCATCCCATCACATTTTGATTGTTTCCAAAATTGCAAGATAGGTTTTTGCAATGCTGAATGAATCAGCTGAATTAAAAGTAAAGTAGAAATTTTCTTAAACAATCATGGATATTCCCAAACTTACTTAAGGATTAGATCATTTACTTATCAATTAACCCTTGTAAGTGTATTCTCCCTATTTTAGCATGATTTCTGGCACGAAGTAGATTGCATTAAGACGAACACAGATTAAAAAAAAATCGTAATACCTAAAGCTTTGAAGCTTGCGGTTAATGAGTTTTATGGGCCATTTCCACGAACGATATAAAGTGACCTGTTTAGAATCATCTGGCAAGTGCCAACCGTTTTATCTAATATCTAAGGTGCTGCTGTCAGCTATGACCGAGACGGCACTGTAATTACGTCCCATCTCGGAAGGTATTGGCGGCGCCTGTTTCACTGGCCGACATTATCATCATTATAAAAGTCATCATCATTATCTGTACTGATCAACCTCATCATCGTCCCTAACAGCTTTCCTACAACTCCTAGATTATCTAATTTCGACAAATCTCACTCTCGATTTTGCGAACGGCTTTCTACAAGCATTACTTTATACCTACTAGGCAGTTACTGATCTTCCTTTCGTTTGGTTAAGAATTTATGTGGAATTTAGATTTAAATTTTATTTCAAATAGGATATATTTTTGTTATTAATAAAATTGTATTTCGTTATTTTTTCTTTCTACGTAAAAATCAGCAATGCAAATCAGAAATTATGCTTGTTTCTTTTGTCGAGAACAAAGTCGTGCTTAAAATTATCGGTCGATTAAATTAGAGCTGTAATTTATTCAAATAAGTCTAATAGAAAATAACGGTCGCCCAACTATTAAATTTATTATTAAATTTAATTAAGCCGGGGCTTTAATCCCTCAGCACTGAGATTATTAATATTATTATTTTAAAATAATTAGTTAACGATTGAACTACTTAATGCAAATGCAAGGTAAAGCATAAGTAAATTATATTTAATACTGCCGGATACAAGAAAGTAAATAATAAGTTGATTAAAAATTAATTAAAAACGTAATTATAAAAAACGACTGGAACAACCGTAAACCAATTTCCTCTAAACTTATTTATTCTGCAATGAAAATTATAATAATCTGTCTTCATTTATGGTCCAGCAAACATATCATTAAGATAACAATTTTATATAATTTGTTGCCCCGATATTTTTATTTCTGTTTCTAGAGTATATTCACGCTGATTTTTATCGGCCATGTACGCCTCAAATTTTCCCATAATTTACTAGTTCGAACCTAATTTAATAGCGCTGATTGTTCGTAAGTAGTTTATAAATTGAAATATATTTTAAACAAGCTGTGCGCCCTCGGGGTTGGAGATCCTCGATCCTGCCAGTCACCCCAACTTGCGCATATTAACGTCCAATCAGTAGCGAATGTGCGACGAAATATTTACGACAGCGGATATAGACTTTCAAAACATCAATTTGCGTAATTCGCTTTTCGCAAACGCATACACGTACACCTTCTGCCTTTATTAACTTCCCTTCGTCGCGTCACGGCTATTAAAATTTCATATGCAGTTTTTATTTTATAATATGTGTACACATTGTTGCAAGATCGAAGTCATCGAGAAAAAAAGACGCGGAACAGATGTATGTACATGTGAATAAAAAGTCAATTTGTTCTTGTAATGAGAAGTCAATTAATATTAAATAAATATAACTGGGAAAGTTACAGGAAACATTACAGAACTATCTACCTTTAATGTAATGTAATGTAATGTAATGTAAATCATACTACTTGGTGATTCTTACAATTAGAATTTCAAACGTCTATACATTATTTTCCCATAAAACTGATTTTTCGTCTGTAATGTTTGGTAATAAAAAAATAAAAATGAAATATGTGTATCTGCGTAAAGTATTAAATTATAGATAATATTTACTATTAAAATAGCGATTTTACAAGTTATTTCTATATATTATCTTCAAACTTCAAAGACATAGGCCTAGTATTTCAGTTACAGTTTAAATTTAAAGTTACACTGTGACTGAAATACCAAGTCATTAGTGGATGAAATACATAAGTTCCTACTGTGTAAATATTTATTAAATAACTGTATTTGCAGATTGTTACTGAGACAATTTAGTTTAAATGAAGTACTTGTTTCATAATTACGTAATTTAATCGTGTAATGCAACCCTTCGCCATTCCAAGCCAAGGCAAAATGGCAAATATGTATATGGAGGAGTTGATGGACATTACCTCAAAATCAGCGATTGAAGAAAAACCGTTTTTTTCGTTCAACGTCGTCAGGTGACAGAATTATTTTCTATTGCCTTTATAGATTTAAGAACTCAATGAAAAATTCGAAGTTATAATTTAAAAGAACAATTCTTAGACATGGCCGAAGAGGACTCATTAAATACCTGCAAAAGTGCAAGTGCCTCATGTAGCTGTATATCCAGGGTTCTTTTAAAGCTATTACTCTATCTAACTATATTGGAGGTTCCAGGAATTCATAAGAACTGATTTAGAATCGCGAGTTTGTTGTTAAACACACATCGGAAAAGTCTAGGGATTTTTTGGAAAAACCATAAAAATAAATTGTTTATGGTTTACATTGAACATTTAAAGCATTTATTTATTAAAATGTTCAAAGCCCAACATTTTTTTTTTTTGAAAGCACGAGTAAGAAATAGAATAGAAATGCTCCCTTAAATTGTTCGATTTGTACGAGGCGTTGCTTAGTAACCATGGTTTTTTTTTTTAATAATATCGTGTTTGACAATGGAACGACAGCATTTATCCTCAGCTGATATGAGTAGAGCGATAGGTCTCCCTCAAGCTGGCATGAGACAAGTCGAAGTCGCTGAGCGAATAAGTGTTTCCCAAAGTGTCATCAGTCGATTATGGAGTCGTTTTAGGGAAAGTGGCACTCCAGTCGAACAACATCCAGGACGTGGACGCTCTGCGACAGGAGTTCAGGACAGATTTTTGGTTCTAACTGCTAAAAGGCAACCCACAACTACAGCACCTGAGTTGGTTAAGGAGTTGCAGAGAGCGAATAACTTGACCATTAGCCGTGATACTGTAAGAAATCGTCCTCATGAAACCAATCTCCATTGAAGCGATACTCAGATATCTACCCTTGTCTAGAGGCAATCGCGGAGCAAGATTAAATTGGTGTCAAAATTTTCAAAGGGATCAAAATGATTGGACTACAGTCTTGTTCACTGATTTAGAGTGATTTAGAGTGAGTCCAGATTTAGATTTCATCCAGACTGTCGTCGGACAAGGGTGTGGAGACGATCTGGAAATGTGGAACGATTGAGACACGTTCAGGAAGTACACATTTACAGGGGTGAATAATTATTGGCGATAAAACGGAGCTCGTTTTTCCCAATGGTTTCCTGAGAGCTCAGCAATATTTGGATAACATTCTTCAATTGTGCGTCCATTTGCTGGAACTGTTGGTGAAAATTTCCGTCTTATGCATGACAATGCTCGTCCATATGTCGCACGAATTGTGACGAATTGGTTAAACAGTGAAAGAATTAAAGCATTGCCATGGCCAGCACAATTCCCGGACCTAAATCCAATAGAGCATGTGTGGGACATGCTTCAAAGAAGGATTGTTCCGCGTATGGGCGATATCCATAATGGATTTAGATTCCGGGAGCTTTTGACAGAAGAATGAGCAAGTTTACCTCAAGACGATATTGACAATATAATTTTCTCCATGAACAACAGGTGTCGAGCTATAATTAACCAACGTGGAGGCCATACTTAAAATTCGTTTTTGTTTTTTTTTGTTTCAGAATTATCTGTGTAATGTATTATTTTTTACTTTTTTAAAAATTTTGTTCCTTATTTAATCAGTTTTTTCCTTTCTACGAAAAATGTTTGCATTATTTTGTTTCTACTTAAACAGCCATTGATATATTAAAATATTTTTGAAAACGTATTATTTTTAAGCAAATTACTTAAATTTCAAAAAATATCCCTAGACTTTTTCGATTAATTTTTACATTTGCGGATTTTAGTACAACAAGTATTACCGAGAAGTATTTGTAATGCAAAAAATATTGCCTATCGGCGTTTGTGTGTACATACAACATGTCAGCGTTCGCATTAATCTGAATAGATAAGTTTTACATAATTATATAAAATTAGTTTTGTGCACCGCAATATTTATATGTATATGCAAATAGCATTCTACACTATCCACATGAACAATTAATTCCACTAGCGCTATGAAATATTATTTTAATTACTTTAATTGTGATTAATTTGCAGGCGAGTCTCGGAGTTTATTATTATTAATAAACCTGTCTGTCAAATATTCACTTTGAAATTTATACGCACATTACACATTACACATTAATTATAATAAGTTGTAAATCAAGGCGGTAGTAATTCTCTATTTGTATGTTGATTCGATCATTAATTTAAATCGTTCCTACTAAAATTACTACTGTTCATTGATAATGGCAAGCAGGAGAGGAGAATGATTATTATGGTGCTGCACTTTCACTTTCGACGCGGGAGGAGATTTGCCGTTTTCACCATTCTCGATTTAATTATTTCATGGGGTTTACGCTGTACGTTATAAAAATATGACGTGCATGCCGTTATTTACACCTTATTATGGTGAAGAAATTACAGAGATTGCGGAGGGCAATTATTGGGCTTTCAATTTTAGCGTGGTTATTGAACTATTACTTTAATACTCGCTCCGATATTTTTTTTACATAACGAGGTTTTCTTGTTGTTCCTTGTTCCTTTTGAGAGAGTTTAAACTTGTTTCGTTTTGCTAAGTTTTAAAGTATGCGCATTATTGCCTATACAAATTGATCCTTGCAAATCCTTGCAATTTCTAATGAACTCAAAACTTTTTTCTAATTTGTATTGACCCAACAAAAAAGATTACAGTTCTCATACATTCATGAACGAATGAGAAACTGACTCTGTGTATAAAATGCTCGAAAATTGCAAGTAGGTAAACAATCTTAGTATAGTTGCGTCCGAAAGTGATTCAATGATTGGTGCAATTTTTACAACAAATATAATAATTAAAGAGCGTTTAAAATGTAATCAATAATAATGCTGATCATGGTCATATTAAACTGGTTTAATTTAATTTTGCACTTTTCATAATTATGTTTTATTGGCCATTTTATTCTAAAAGTTTCGTGTCATTGCTTTTATCCGATTTCTTTGAAATTTACTTTTTATCTTGCCTTTAGTAATTTTTTTTTCAGAAATTCAATTCACACTTCGCTCTAGTTGTTATTAACATAGCTTTTTGTCTGTTAATTTTCTTTTTAACAAATTTATTTTAAAACTGATCAGAAGAGTCGCGGAAAATTTCTAGAAATACCTCGACTATTCTAGACTCGCTGTTATATGGGTGGCCTATAGGTATATTGATGTAATAATCCGTATTAAAAAAGAAAATGAGTAAAAAAAAGACTAATCGTATAGGAGGTAAATAAATTAAATAAAGGAAAAACAAAAAATTTATATAAGAAGAAATTATTTAAAACAATTTAGTAATTAATCAAGCAATTTAGTAATTACGTAGCAGTATTTTTTGTACAGTGAAGAAGACACGTAATGGAAACACAAATTCGATAATAACATAAATGTCCCAAATTCGCTTAATTAAAATGTAATTTGCCTACATTATAGTCGCCGTATTAAAGGGAGCTTCTTAAATACACAACAAATAGGCAATGAACTTCGTATGGAAATTACTCCACGAGGGCAGCCTTCCGCCGACGGCAAGAAATAAATTACGTTATCGGAGATTAACGTTTTGATATATGCGAAATTTTATTCCAGGATAAGTGTTTGGCAAACAGTAGAAAATAATAGCGTTTAAACACAATGAGGGAAATCACTCGGTAAATCACTCGCTTGCTGAGAACGAATAAGTTACAATGAGTACTTGTGACAGTTTTTCACAGTTTATGCAACTGCAATTAATTTTCTTCTCTCATACCAACTCATGTAATGGTAATCTTGAGGCAGGCGAGCTTTGAGAAATTTAAACAATGTGAACTGCATTGTTCGCTTCCACGATTGCAATCTGGTGTGGGACTTGATAAAAAAAAGAACATATTTATAAAAGAGAAAAAAAGGAGTAAAAAGGCCAACGACGTGCTGAACACACGTAAATTTATTTAATAAATAAATCTCGACGTCAACACGGCCATAGCCTGTCACTTTGGAGAAAGCTTTAGCGCTGTGTTCGAATGAAAATGGGCGTCCATTCGAACTCCTACACTTAATGTCGCGGCGAGATCAAAGCGGAGATCACATCACGTACGCCTGATATTGCAGGAATCTGCAATTTATATCAACGACCACACGCAATAATTCATTCCGTTTCAGTGTCTTTTTGCAGTTTAATTGTATGAAGTGCATTTCGAGTTGGTCGCCCAAAATTACTCATTAACGTCCACTGCTATTTAGTCACTCTGTATTCTTCATTATGTCTGGGGAAATTAAGGTCCATAAACAGAAACAGGTACTAAACAGATTAACAAAAAAACTATATCATATCACAAATCTGGAGAAGGACGCTGAGCAAGAGTTTCAATTATTAAAAAGGTTTATGGTTTCATCGTTCTATCAGGATTCTATTAGAATCTTGAAGATATTACCCTCCTTAAGATGCACTATGGCCCGGTTTATCAATCAGAAGTTAACATTAACTTTCAGTTAGTTCCCATAGTACAAATGTTGTTATGGAAATTAACTGAAGGTTAGAGTGATTGATAAACCGGACCTATGAAATCAAAATAATACGAAATGAAGCATTTGCTTTGATTGCATAACTTCCACGTCTTTTTTCCCAGTTCATTTATTCTATTGGTTCATCGTTTTTTCGATTACTCTCCCAGCTTCCATTATTGTCTTCATCTATATATATATATATTTTCAACCATTCGTACAATGTGTGCAAACCAATTTAATTGCTTTGTCCCCACTTTGCCAAATTTTCTGATGTCCTTAGTTATTACTCTGTCCCAGTTGGTTTTTACTAGTAATCCTTCTCTATTTCTGTTAATCTTCCTTCACGTTTTCCCTGTTGCAGTCTTGATTCACTGGCGTAGGTAATTGCAGGTGTTACTGTTATATATTCTCATCTTTGTTTCCTGGCTAATTTCTTTCTTTATTAGTAATGCCCTCTTAATTAGACACAGTAGTTATGGTTATATTACGCAAATTACAATGGAAGAACTAAAAGAAGCCACCATGAAAATAAAACTTGGCAAGGCAGCAGGATATGACGAGATTACACCAGAGATGTTAAATTTGTGGAAGAGAAAGCATTACTGATCTATTAAATAAAGTGATAGAAATAAAGAGGGTACCGAGGGAATGAAAGATAAGAATTATCAATCCATTACATAAGAAAGGGAGTACACAAGAATGTACAAACTATAGAGGTACATATATAACCATTAGGACCGTAGCGGGAAAAATGTTGGCCAGAGTGTTGGAATCAAGATTAAAACAAAGCATACATAGAAATTTAAAGGATACGCATTTTAGAAAAGGAAGAAATATGGAACGTATGGTCGGATAGATAGAGTAAACGTCACAGAACTCCGGTTTGCAGATGACATGATACTAATCGCAGAAACAGAAAAGAACTAAAATGCGCAAACGCAAAGATAAATACATATATCAAAAACGTGAACCATGATTATTGCAGGGGAAGACGGAAAACACAAGAGTAAAATAGAAGGGCAAATAATAGAGCAGGTCAAAAATGTCAAGTACTTAGGAACAATTATAGAGAACAATGGGCGACTGAATGTGCAAATAAACGAGAAGACTGAGAGGATAGGAAAGATTTTTGAAGATTATTTTTAATTACCTAAAGACCATTACATTGACATTATCAAGTTAACATTACAGTCAAATAAATGCAATAGAGATGAGGTTTCTGAGAAAAATCGAAGGGAAAACGAGATTAGACAAGATGAAGAACGAAAAATATTCAGAGAATTGAACCAACGGAAAAGACAATTAGGGTGGATGGGATACATATATAAAACGCCAACAAACAGACTCACCAGAAAAGCATTCGAAGCCTGAAGGAGAGAAAAAAACAGAAGAGGACGACCGATGAAAGGATGTCAGGAAGACGTGAAAAGCTGAAGACAAAGGGATCAATTGGGAAAATGTACAGATGTTGGTACATGCAAGACAGAAAGGAATGGAAAAAGAAAATCAGTTACAACTCATCCCTATACCTAACAGTACTTTGACTTCGGACTAACAATAAGTAAATCTTATTAATTGCGTAATACAAGTTTATGGCCTTTTCAGATAGAACAAATAGAAGCGAAAAGAATATATCAAAGAAGAAGAATTCTAAATGACTTTTTTATGATACACTTAGAAATGAAAAGTTTGTTTGTAATCATGGTAATCAAAATTGATAAACGACCTGTCTCGGTGCAGAACATAATTCTTCTAAATTTCTTTTTACATATCTAACATTAGCGCATTCTTTTAAAAACAATAATTATGTTAAAATATGAAACAGATGGCTCCTAAAAATTGCATGACATTTTCCCTTTAGTTATTTTTAAGCCATCGCGAGCTTCCACGGTCAAATCAATAAACCTTGAAAATTAATTTCGAACATAATTTTTTCACATCACGGTACATAATGTATATTAATATATTCCACCCACGTTTCATGATCGAAACAAAAACCCGAATGGATTTTCGAATTCGGACATTAATATGTGAGTGAGGCATGCGATGTACGGGTGCGTTCAAATTTAGGATTGACGCACGGAATGGAAGGAAACATTCTTGTTGCCGAGTTAGCCTCCGGTATTATCATTTTTACCGCAAGATTACTCCATAAGTATTTGCATATGTCAAAGCTGCGCCAGCTCTAATTAATCTTCCCCTCGGGCATGTTATTTACAATTTAATTTAGTTATTTGCCGGCCACCTCACGTGACTTTTGTCGTTGAGTTGGCATATGGTGGCGTTTGCGGGCCAATATGTCGAATTTGCGGACATCTGTACGTTCGTTTAGAGAGTTATGGCCGTAATAAATTATTGAAATTGCGGACATTAATTATTTTCAAAAAGCACTTGATAAGTACGCAATATTTTGCTATTTAAAATATGCGGGTTTAATTAAGACTATTTAATAATATGAAAATCACCGAACTTATGCTCTGCGTAATCAATCGCCGATGATACAACCGACAATTATTTCAGTATTATTTCTTTGTTAACGTGAATGAGAAAAAAGGACGGAGTTATAATTCTTAAGTCTGATGATGCAACATCAGACGCGTTTTATTTATGACGCAAAGTTTTTCTCTTATGAAAACAACTAATATAAATATCTAGCAAATCTGTTGTAGTCAACAAATGTCATCTGTCAGGGCATTTCTATGTATGCATCTATGCATTAGCTGGAAGCCGCAGTAAAAATTGTAGTAATAAGTGTAGTAATGTTTAAAAATAGCCTCCAGTTCATAAAAAAATAATGCGGTTCAAATTTGCTAACGTGAGAATATGTTTCAAAAAATATGAACTTACGTATGTTGGACATGCTTAAGCCCTCTACTGTTTGTGATTGCACACTGTGCAATGCACAGAACCTCAAAAGGACACAGTCTGAACAACACTAAGAAGGTTTAATCAAGTGGTCACCGAGGTCATTTAAAATATAATTTATATAAAAGAAATCTTCACAAATTAACTCTCAGATGACCACAATGACGTACAGCACTAGGACCCCTTTAATTTAATTTATTATAATACTCCTTCATATTGCTAATACACGTAATGTGTTCCAAAGTCCATATTGTGTAAAGATTTAAATTAACAATTATTTCATGCTTTTCGCTCTACCTTCTTGCAAGTAGCTGTGCTTTCTGAGTGTATATCGGAATATCTAGAGTAATTTAATGTAATGTGGTCCAATGCTACCCAATTGACTTTTATTTATTATTTACTTCTGAGCTATGGTTGCAAATAAATATATTTTTCTCTGGAATATTACTTCCAGTTTTAATAAACAGCTTAAATTCGGTAGCACCCTGTATATTGAATAGAAAACAAACGTCCAAAAATATTATGAGTTGTTATTAATTTTTCTGCAATTAAAGTTACGATTTAAAAATAAAACATTTTGAGACAAACATGTGGGAATACTTCAATGAAATTCATATTCAATTTTCTTTTGCATCCAAAAATATCATATTATCATTATTATCATAAAAAAAAATTAAATATTTTCGTTTTAGTTTTGCTTATTTTTGTATTCTGCATCCGCAATTTTATTTAGTAATAGATAAAATAAAAATAATAAATATATTCCTAATTTTCCACCTAATCCTTGCTATGTTCCGAAAACTTGGTGTTATTGTTATTTAAAGTTATAAATATTCTCGAGATGGAATCTATTAAAATGGTAAATTAAGGAACTAATGAAATTCATTTTTTATTTTTATACGCAAGAAGTCCATCCCCTTTAACTTTCTTATTTTTGAATTTAGAGAAAAATAGTTAATATAAAATTTATAGAGAGAATAATTCAAAGTTCCTATAGATAAGCACAAAAAACTATAAACTAAAGTTACGTTTTTTTTTTTTGAAGGTTTTTTTAGAAACTTGTACAATTAATGTAATGTATTATCGGTTAAAAATGTATAGAATAAATTTAAATTTATTATTCTTCAAATAAATTTCCTAATATTATAGAAGTTGTCTCAAAAAATAATTATAAATTTATTTTCATAAACATTCAACAAACATTCAAGAAAATTACCTCCATTAAATGTTTTTGCCATTACGACTAACATTATTATAATTTTTTACAGAGTTTATTATTTAAAGGTCAAGGCGATCCAAAAAAAAAATACGATATTAAACATTTTATAGCTTGGGAGATCTGTTTATGCATAAAATCGAACTTAAGAAATAAAGTAGGAGTATCTTAGAACCTAATCATTTTATACATATAGACAAAATTCACTAAAATTTGATTTAATATCCAAATACATATACACAAATATACAGAATGTTTCTTAAAAAAATGTTCAGCTGCTTTTTGTGGACATCTACAAAAACTTTAAATTGATCCCTATAAGTTTTATTATTAGGCATTCTTTTTTCTAAACTCAAAAATAAGAAAGTTAAAGGGGATGGAAATTCTCCTGTTGAAACTCTGTACATCTTTCTGGTTTTTATATTTTCCCTTATAAAATGAAATTTATAAACCAACTTCGTTTAAAACATTGTTTTCCTTTATTTAATTGATTCAATTTTATATTACAGTTTTATTATACATACAGTGTAGGGTTTCTGATCAATACACAAAAAAAAATATTTAAATCAACTTTAATATTTAGAACTCGATCTTTAAGTTTGTATATAAAAATCAGCGTTGTATTCAATTTTAACAGTCTCTTTGTTTTTTTGACTTAGGACTTTGATTAACACAAAAAAAATTGCTTTAAAAAACCCCTTAGTTTTATCTTTTAAGTAGGAACATTGTTGGTATTTTAGCAAAACAATAATTCTAATAATGAACATTCAAAAACAAGAAAAAGCAATTAAAATTTAAAAAAAGCAAAAATCCCTCTCTTTTATAATATGAAAACAAAAAATCGAATTTTCTGAGAAACAGTGGCTTTTGTACAAAATAAAATTAAATAATTTTAAAATAATAACAGTTTAGGTCGAGATAACGTGTAGCCAATTTCATTGCAATCAAAACTGGCTTGCAACAAATTTTTAAATTTCTTAAAATAATAATTCAAAAAACGATGGCATTAAATTCTCTATCATTATGTTTTTCCTGACATTCCAAATTATATTATATATACCGTTTGAAGACTTTCCCTTTAACCAAAAGTGAATTCAAGAAGAGTAACAAAGAGTGTGTGTAAGGTATTCGATTGAATGAGAGAGATGGATATAGTGTGCGTAGCGTGTTTTCTCCGACGTAGGTGAAAAGGTGCTGATCAGATTATCCAATATATGCATTAATATTAATGCAGTTGCTTCTAAGCCACAGATGAATATTAACAATAAAATATCTTTGCTTAATAACGTCGGAAAGGTTAAAATTCTTAAATGATATTACAGTACAAGCAACAATTAATTTATCTGTTGCTACTTTTGAAATTTGATATTCGTGTATCTGCAGTTTTCGCTCTAACATGTAATCTCCATCCTACATTTTGCCTAGGCCCAGGTTAAGGCAGCAAGGGCTCTTTTTAACATATTACGAGTCGCATGCCCTTTGTTGCTTTTCGTGAAACCACTGTTGGCTAAAGTGAAAGTCTTCAATCTGTATAAATTCGCCCGTAGAGAATAATAAGATGTGAACAGCAGCGGACAGCTGTCTTGAGCGGGGAGGGGAGGAGCAGAATTCGGAAATTTCTCGATTTCTCGACACTTTTTTCCAGGGATCAAACTTAGCACATTTCCCGGGAAATCGAGATCGAAAATTCCCGGATCTGAAACCCTAATACAAGTGCCATTCATAAAGTTTGTAACATATGGGAAAAAATTTTATTATTGATTTTTGCCAAAAGATTTTACTAGGATTAATTCGGGCATTAATCAAACGAAAAAACAACACAGCCACATCTAGTTGATCTTTTAAAATTTGGCGGGAAACTCGAAAAATCGCATTTCTCAAAAGCGGCGATAGTTTAAAGAGTTCTAATCTTTTTCTCTTAGAACAGATGCATTACATGCATTAGTGATTACAAAAGAGATGGAAATATTTAAGGCCACTTCAGTTATTATTACATCGTCTTCAGGAATTTACATTAAGTAATTTAAATTCCTAAGATTAATATAACTTTTATTTTGTTGTTTTACTCTTTGTTTTTTTTTTTATAGATTGTTGGATTAAGCGGCCCCTAGACTGTCAATATTATTGCGCAATATTTTATATTGTGCAATATTATTGATAGTCTGCGGATGATATTGAAACATTGTACAATATATTGAGGATATCAACAATAGTTTGATTTTTATTGTGCAATCTGAAAAAGAATTGCAGTCTGTGCTTAATATTGCACAATAATTAATCAGTTTTGTCTCGATCGTCGTAGAGTAAACTGTGGTAATTATATTTGAAATTCGTGAAATGGCTACCAAGGAAGAGGAAAGGAAGTTTATTTTGGAGTGTATAGAAGTGTATAAAAATTTCATGAGTTCATGAGTGTACCTATCTCTTTTTTTATACCACTCTTTCATCCATCTGCGCTTTTTCTTGTTGTTTTTCCGCAAGCATAAAGACAGTGCGATGGCAACACAACTTGCTTCTACATCACTTAGCATGTTCGCTGATCAGAAGTAAACAGAGAACTAAAGATTGCACAATTTAATTCTGCTGTCTAGGGCAAGTCGCAATTTTTTACGGAATATTATTGCGCAATAATATTGACAGTCTAGGGGCCGCTTTAGATGCCAATGTATCAAGAATGTAGAAAACATTATGTAACCAAATAATTGCTTTTTAAAAACTTCAATAAAATGATTATACATACTAGTATACGAGGTGACCGCAAGTTATCGTAAAATTTCTCAAGAGTGATACCACAAAAACAGTTTAAGAACCTCTGATCCATAAAGTCATGTGGCGTTTTCCGACGATTTTCAATTTCAGTAGTATTTTTCTCACAATATTCTAAAAACCAGTTGGACACTCATACGCCATTACTAGTAATATTCAATTTTTTTTTTTTATTTAAAGGAAACAATTACATACATATCTAGTACAAATAACTACTTAGTAAAATAAATTCTAAATAAAGTGTAAATTACCTCTAGAAAATCAGCTCCAGTAGCAGCAGTAGGCGAAGACGCCTGAACTTGGTAGGAATACGCGCAACTCATGTCCAATAATTAAAAAAAAAAAAATTATACAGGACCGGAGTGATAATTATTCCAACTTCATGTGTTCATGAATCGCTTGGGAAAATCACGGCCGTCACAGGACTCGCGCCTTATTATGACGAACTACTTATGTCACACTAATATAATTCAATAAAGTAACCACTAATTTGTGTCACTAAATACGGGTTATTCGGCAGGTAATTGTTACCGCGATTGTGGTAATTACAGAGACCGTGAAGATATGTGATGAACCGAGACGCACGCGGCTCAAACTGCGTACCGTGGATGTGGGGCCCTCCGTAACGTAGTGGAAACGCCCCCGCGAATGAAATGAGGTCCTTATTGGATGAACACCTGCACACGCCCAGTATACAAAAGCTTTTCTATAACTTCTTTATACATGTATGATCCTGTCTTGTCGACCATTTTAAACATTTTTTTATACTTGTATGCTCTACGGTGCTTATGGAGATTATATTCAAAGCTTGAGAGGTCAACAGTACCAACAGAGCACGAACATTTCTTGAGGGGAAACAAATTGTCTAATTGTAAGTAAATAACATCATAACGTTCATTAATTAAAATGTCAGGATTGTATTTAGTCAAACGAATCAAGTAACGTGAACCACAAAACTCAGAAAAGATTTAAAAAAAAAACAATTCACATGCGAGGAGAAATTTTTAAATTATCTGCCTAGCTTCGAAGGAAAAGACTTTCCAAAATAATCCTTTCGATAAGTCTTCTAAAAACTCCTCCGGCGCTTCTTTCAGGTATTATTCCGAAGAAAAACACCCTTTTTTTAATTTAGAAAAGAGAGGCCTATTCCAAACCGCACTCCTTGATTTTTCCTAGGACTTGGTGAACTTTGTGGACTTTGCAATTGTCATTGTGCCTTCAAAGTTTTCAACTTTCTGATTGATTCCTTATTGACTTCTCCTGACTTTATAGCTTTTCGTCATGTTTCAATTAGTAAGAGGCTTTCCATATCCCAAAATACCGTCGCCATCAGTTTTCCTCATGAATTTTGCGTTCTTGTCTTTTTTAGCGACATCAGGGATGCCTTGTGGAACCAATTGTTTTGTCAGTGGATCTCAGTGATACACCCATGTATCATCAACTGTTATAATTTTCCGAAAAAAGTCTTTGCCGTCAGCCAAAGCTCTCAAGCCTTCATCATAAAATTTTCTTCTGACACAATTTTTGTTTTTGGAGTAAGCAGTTTATCTTGGCTCTTCTTGAATTCTTCACCGAATTTGCTCAGACCATTTCCAGTTCCATTTCCTTCCCTCGTTAAGAACTTGTTCACGCTTCTGCATCCCAGTTGAATTTCACTATTTCTTTGTTAGGAAAAACTTTGTGAAAACAACAGATCTCTTTGGATCTGAACCAAGTATGCATCAAATGCCATAACTACTTGCGACAGCAAAAACTTAGGGTTGTCATTTGTGGCTAGGTAATAGACTCGTACTTTTATTAAATCAATTTGTTGAAAAATACAGTGCAAAAGGTTTGAATTCTTCCTCAAAAAATTTACATTTGTCAAACAAATTTTTAAATGGTTTATTTATTTCGTATATTTATCATCTTTGAATTTCGTCTCTCGATGTCTATTACTTTTATATAATAAGTATTCATCTGATCGTGATTATGATTATGTAACTTTTGTTTCTAATAAACTTAAGACAATAAATCTCTCCTAGGCTCTGTTAACCAAAAACTTATAATTCTTTTTGTAATTTCTTTCTTTGTAATGTCGTAGAAACTGCTCACCGGTGTAATCTATAGAACGTTCGCACCATCGTGTACAACATTTTTAAATCGGTGTTAAAACAATGATGCCAGACAAGTTTCGTGCAACGGCTATTGAGATAACTAGTGTAACACACCAAATATAGAATATGTCTAAAACACGTTTTGAATTTAGTCTAAATGTAGAATATTATAGACTAGTATTTATACATATGAGTGACAGTCTAACTAACGTCTCTTTTTGGGATAAATATAACGTTTACACAAAATGTATATTTATAGGATACGCGCAACGTTTATACATGGTTTATACTAGACGTATATTTTGGAATTATAAAATTATTATAATAATATATTTATATTATTACAACTTATTCTAAAGAAGCTGTGAAACGTACAGCGAAATGTTGACTTTTAATTCAACTTTACCAAGTGTCTGTTCATTTGTAGTAATTATATATTTGATGATTTGTAATGGGCAAGAAAGTTCCTGCGGTTTTGACTTATAAACGACAACTTTAGTGAGCAACAGTTTAGGTCGCGACATCTCGCGGCGAAATTTATAAGATACTCATATTTTAAGCTCTCATCTTATGTAGTGATACAATGTTAGTAATTTTATAGAAAATTTACTATGTAACAAGGGTCACAAGACCAATTTGGATAAATATTTGTTAATAAATGTTACATCTAAACATTCATTATACTTTTTTAGATTATATTATAAATTTTAATGAGAAAAATGTATGTTATGGGCCTACGCCTACATGATAAGATGGAATTTAATAATTAGATAAACGTGTTTTGCAAGTCGCGACATTTTATTACAATTTAATGAAAACGTATAGTTAACGTATCACTTATATCCTAGGGTAACTAGTACCATTAAAATATGAATATTTTTGGCATTCTATACACCATTACCAAAAATATCCCTGTCTGTCGTATATAAACCGTCTAATGAACGAAATGGTGTTGCTTGGGTATATGTATTATGATAGTTTGTGGAAGAATTATTTCGTATATTCCAAAAAATCTAAAGTATTCAAAACTGGTAATGGGAAATGGCAATAACTTCACTAACAATAAAAGTAACTAATTTGTAACTAATTTAATTTTTCATATCTTTCTTGGGTAATAAGTAGCGTCGAGAAAACACATTTATTAACAAAGAAAATACGCCTAGCCTCCTCTATATGTTCTAAAAATCTAAAACATTGTAATATCGTCATGCGTGCATCTCTTTTGAAACGTTTATTTCATTTGATAACAACAACAACTGAAGAAAGACAACACTGCAAGAAGAAACTAATATCTAAGTGAAATATTTAGTTCAGTCTGTGACAGTAACCGCTCTTCGAAGCAAAGTTCTGCTCTAAAAAACGAAAGGAAAATTTAAAAAGAATGACGCCAGGATCTCTTCAAATTAATCTTGAAAAATATTTGCAAATTAAACCGCAGAAACACCTTGAATACTGAAAAGATAGTAGATTAAAGCAGTACTTTACAGACCAAGTGAGCATTTTTGAAAAGCAATTGAATAACTTGCAAAAGTCTACAATAGCAAAGGCTCTCCAAAGAAACACCTGACATAAAAGAAAAGAATTATTCCTTTTAGATTTAATAACATTTAGTCGCTATTCTTCTACTCCGTCATAATAGACGCGTATTCAAATGAAAAGTCAACATATTAACTATAATTTTCTCTTGGAAAAGGCAAGTTCTTTTAATTTTCTCTTAGCATTCTTGTTTGTTTTAAGAAACAACTAAGCAATTGTATCACACTTGCGTATTATTTATGACATGTTTTTGATCGAATATTTTTAATTTGTAAGTATCACAATAAACTAGTTTTGATCCAAATCTTAACATTCGTCATTTTATGAAATCAACTAAATAAAATTGCTCTGAAATTTTCCAAAACTTAAGGGGCGTTTACACGAAGCTAGTAGAGAGGCAAGTCAAGTCAGCAAGTTACTTGCTTTGTGTAAACGTTTACTTGCTGCTGCATAATATAGGAAAGTCAAGTGCGGTGCAAGTTTCCAAGCAAGCTGGTAAGAGAGTCAAGTGAATAGAATGCGGTTCTATTTTCTGGCCAACTTGCTTTCCTCTTCTACTATTTATTGGTAAGTAACTTGCCGATTTGACTTGCCTCTCTACTAGCTTCGTGTAAACGCCCCTTTAATGACTGGCAACAGTAATAAAACGTTTTCTTTATTTTCCTGTTATTAGTTATTCCTCAAGTTGACTCAAGAGCTCAAGACCAGACGAGTTTTTCACGTCGTATACCGGATGTTCCGCGAGGAACCCCCAATATTTGAACAATATATTCAGGAGAACAAAATAAACAAAAGGGCCTTATGAACATAGGATCAATACTATCTCTGAACCCCCCCTGCACATATTCTCCTAAAATTTTGGGGACGTACGTATCGAAGTTGAAGTTTTTCAATATTTTATTTAATTTTTCTTTAAACGTTTCACGTGGTCAAAACATATTTTCATTAATACCCAAGTAACGCTTGAAAATTGACCCTATATTAATCAGGCCCTTTTTGTTTGTTTTGGTCCCCTAAATACATTCTCCAAATACTGCGGGTTCCTCACGGAACAGCCTGTATAATAAAAAGCACATGGCTTAAAACATTAAATAATGTTCAACACGTAAAGCCACATTGCAGTTCTGTCATTATGTAACAAATGAATAAAGAGTTCTTCAAAATTCCTCCTATTACTAATGCTCCCTACAGTTCAAATTATCTTTTGAATCGTGGAAATAGTACAGACATTTTGGTATAAGACGGTAAGGCTAATTTCACACACAGCGGTTTCGCCCGTACGGAATTCGTACTGTTCCTGCCGGATAAAGTAGTACAACATACACTGTATATGGGGAGCTTTCACACACGACGGCATCCGGTATGGGAAAATCGGTGCGTGTGAAAGCATGTCTCTACAAAACCTTCCTCATGTCAATTTCACATCAATTTAGACACCAACAATGTAATATACACTTGTATAATCAGGTAGGAATTAATGGTAAATATTTTGTTATTATTGGTACAGCCACCTTCAAAGAAAAATCGAATAAAAGTTATTGTGAAGAGGAAACAATATTATTACACCGTCTTGCTTAATATTGTTTTAAAAAACATAAAATTATTGTGGAATTTCATCACAAAAATTACTAAATTCAATAGCTATTTATTATTTGATATTATCTTTAATGTCTCGCTTGCGTGATTGCTCATACAAATGGCAATTATATCAGTCTTTAGTATGTTACTCTTATCTGGATAAAAGAGGTCATGGTTCATAAAAGAAATCTCGATGTAATCTTTCTTTTGCAATTGTCTGGAAGAGGAATTTAATTAAAATAATAATAATAACTATGTGTACTTTCGAATTGTATAATATATGTTGAATGAAACACGCGTCTATACATAATATACATATAGATATACCTCATTGAAATGATGTAGATCTAACAACAAATTAAACGATTTTGAAATTACGCAACAGATAAATGTATGAATGCTTCGCAGGCATTAATCGGTTTTAAATATCATATGTACATAAAGGAAACAGTTATTTCGATGTTAGTATGTCAGCGGCACAGTATAAATGTAAGAATAAACATATCGTCTATTGAAGATATTCTATTCATACCAGGTTTGTTCCAACAGCAGTTTCTGACTAGTTCGGAACGTTGCCCATACAAGTAATGATCAAGTGTACAACTTTGATAGATGTATGCTTTTGACAGTTTCGAACTAATCAGAAACTGTGTTGAAACAGTTTTCTCTTTCCCTGAAATAAAAAAAAAAAACTGTAATTTTTTATTGTACTTCTTTGTTGCAACTTGATGACATAATTTCTCTAGTGGCGTAATTACGAAAAAAATTCAAATAGTTAGCTAACCACACCTACATATTAGCTTTCAATTGATGGTAATTATTAGGTATTTGCAGCATTTTTGCAAATAGTTTATTATAATTAATTTATTACTATAATTACTTCATTAATTCATACTGTGGCAAGTAAACTCAAACTTTTCCAAAACGCAATTTACATTTATACATACAACGTGAACCATCCTCCAGATAGTTCACATTTGGCACCCTTCGACTGTTACCTATTTCGACAACTTTATAACTCTATTTCTCATTAATAAAATATATGTTTAATATACAAGGTGTCGCTAAATGCCGTGGACATGGCTTAACCATGGACTCCTGGGCCCAAAATAAAATGATTTTTTCTACTAGAGTTTGGAAAATTTTAACATTTGAATACTATACTCTGTTTATTGAAGAAATATAGTAATAAAATAAAGTAGGAGAGTTTTATGCGCAGTATCTTATAGCGCAGAAGGTGGTTTTACAAAGTAACACACAATTTCAAGTTGTACCTTCAATATTGGATAAGTATCATCGGAACTGAAATGTACTGTATAATTTGAGTTAGGAAAAATGGAATATTTCCTAACAAATGCGGAAATAACATATTGTATTGTTTCTTTTCTATTGTATAGTAACGAAAGCAGAGCTTTTTATTTCAAAAATAATTATGCATTTTTAAAATTATTCTGGTAGAAAAAATCATGTGTGCAACACGTAGGAAATCCACTTTACAAATTACAAAAATTACATTTCCTAACTTAATGCACAAATAGCTATAACCAATTTATCTATATCCAAAATGGCTTCGTTAAGTCAGTATTCTGTTTCAAAATTGTTGAAAAAATAGTTAATTATTCTTATAATAAAAGAACGCTTGAACCAATTTGTACGATATTTGGTATGAATGCCCACATAATATGCAAGTATAATAAGTAATAATAAATAAATAATGCAAGCATAATAAGTCACATTTTCATTTGGTTTTAGTAATTTGGAGTAGATAGTTAATGTGAAAAACAAGGTTACCACAACACATGTTTGGCAATAACCTTTTTTATACTAAGAACATAACTTTAATTAATAATTTTTTAGAAGGAAGCATTCATTTGGAAACTTTTGCATGTCTTTGTAATTTTTGATACTTCTTACGGTTTGGTCACAAAATTGAAAAATCTAAATGGCTGCAGCGCCTCTTATTGAAAAAAGTAGCCCAAATGCCTTTCAATGGATAACTAATTTATTATTAGAAAGAGTCATTCACTAGTGATTGTTTTTATGTCTTTGCAAATTTTGACACTTGTTATGATTTAGTCAATAATAGAAAAATCCAAATGGCTGCAGCTTTCCTTCAAATAGTGTTAATTTAGAATTTTAATGTAATGTAATTTTAATGCTCAGGAAACAAGGTACTGCTCAGATAATTAGGAACAATGCAGAAAAGTTGAAGAGATTGAATGTAGTTCAAATTTTTACGTTGAATCTTTATATTCGGGAAAAGTGTGACCATATTGAACATTCTTGTAAAACTATTTACGTATTTACTTTTCAGGAATAAAGATAAACTTTTCATCACTGCTTCTTCGGAAAGAGCTCGTTTTGCAAAACTGCGCTGTTGCATCTTAGATTTTTCCATTTTGTAGAAGAGGCAAAGATATAAAAAAGATTATTAAAGAATACTTCTTGCAGAAAATAAATCAGTTATGAACGCAGTAAGAATTTATTTATCGTGTACGATTATATAAATTTATATCTTTTTCACAAAAGATTTTCTAATTTGTGGTGAGCAAAACCGAAACACGTATCAAAAGTTGCAAAGACGCAAAAAATTTCACCAATGAATGTCTCTATCTGAAAAAAAATTACACTTGCAGCAGATGTTTGTTTCTCCATATAGCCTACTGTGGTGTATCTGTTCTCAATAAGATACGCTGCAGTCTCTTAGATTTTTCTATTTTGTGACTAATTCGTAAGAAATGTCAAAAATTACAAAGATAAAAAAGTTTCCTAGTGAATGCTTCTTTCTAAAAATTAACTAATTAATGTAACTTTAAAAAAGTTATTGCAATATCTGTATGGTGGTAATCCTGTTTCTCACACTAGCGATCCAATGTAAATTACTCAAACTATCTGAAAATGTGACTTACCTTACTATTGATCCTCATACCAAATATCATTCAAATTGATTCAAGCGTTCCCTTTAACTTTAACTTCTTTTCAATAACTTTGAAGCACAATACTGACTTAACGAAGCACTTTTGGATATAGATAAGTTGACTTAAATCATCTTACCTTGAGGCCAGGAATCCGTGTCAGAATTCCGTCCACGGAATTTAGCAACACCTTATATATTAAACGCATATTTTATTAATAAGGAACATAGAGTTTTTAAGTTGCCGAAGGGTGCCAAAGGTGAACTATATGAAGGATGGTTCATTTTAATAAAGCCAGTAGCATCGAACAATTCCTTAACTTTTTTCCAACATCCTTATAGAGCTTATGAGATCGTTTTCGTTCAAGGGCATCTTTTAAGTTTCGAAGCCTATTGTGATAAGTTTCTGCATTAACTGTTGGTTCTTTTGGTATACATTAGAGGCATGTCTTCACTATTCAAAAAAATCGTAACCAGCAATTTTCCTGCACAACTTTGTGTCCGTGTCTCTCTTTCAGGAGTAGAGATGGATGCATAAAGGTTTATGCATCCATCTCTACCCCTGAAAGAGAGACACGGACACAAAGTTGGATGCATAAAGGTTTATGGATGCATAAAGGTTTATGCATCCAACCTATAAAGGTTTATGCATCCAACCTATAAAGGTTTATGCATCCATTGCATAGATCTTGTGTCGATCCAAGTTTCGTCGCCAGGAGCTTCCACCTCTTATTTTCCACTTTTAAAAATTTAAACGAATTGAATGTGTCAAAAGCTTGTCAATACAGTTACGTATTGAAAAGTCAATAACGTATGTAGATAGATAATTATTGAATGTCCCCTCGTAGATGAAGCAGAATTAAAATATAATGTGTTATGTTCTGTGAATAATTAATAAAAAGAGCTTGAATTATGTACATATACAGGCTGTCCCAATATTGTGTTCTCGGGCCATATCTCCATAACTACTGAAGATACAAAAAAATTTTCAACACAGTTTCCTTTTTAATTTAAGAGATCTACAACACAAAATTAATTTCATCTATACAAAGTGAATCAAAACAGTGGTGCCGGACACAACTTTTTTTATTTCAAATAGCATGCTGTACTTATGAAACCAAATTTGGATTGCCCATAAAATTATACACATTTTCTATATTCCATTGCCTATACCTAAACCTAATCGTTCTTGAGATATTTAATATTTTGTCTAAAAACTGCTATTTGCAGCCACTATTTTATTTATTCATATTATATTTATATTTAACTCTAAGCAAAAGATTTTTGGTACAGTTGTAGTTGTATAACTTCTGTAGTTGTATAACTTCTTTGAAAAGTATGGAATTTATATCTTTAATTTATACAACAAAATCTGCTTTTCAAATAAGCAAAAGAAAAAGAAAAACATAAAGTAGGTTGACAGATGCCATTAAATTATTCAATTGCATTCTGTAATTATAACTCGGCAGAACATAAACTCCTATTTTGTTGTTTCTTTAATTAATTCCTCGAAGTTTGCTATGTTTTATACAGACGAAATGTATGTAATTACGTTTGTAAAAATTCTGTGTTGTTCTAATTTACCCAAGTTCATAATAAGAAGCAGCAATTATATTAATTGTGAAGGAAATACTTCTTAGGCGAACTAAATTGCCGACTTGGAATCTTGTAATTAAATTAACATAATGCACTTTGACCGCCGATTCGATGGAATATGCATTCGTTTGCGTATTTCAGTGATGCAACGTTGTGATTTGTTTCTTACTGAAGTGTGACGTTGTGATGAGTTAGAATCCTGAGAGGATCGATGCTGTCGATCGGCGGTTGAATGCTCCATAGAGATTTACCAAAGTATCTCGGTCATAGATCGTGCAAGTTTAATAGTAATAATGAATGTGTTCGGAGTCAATCGTAGGAAGTACCGGGGTGATGAAATCATCACCCGCGAGCAGGCGGACATCACGACTTTAGTTATCTTCAGATATCACTAAATTACATAGCACTAGAAGTTACAACGCCTCTGCCATACCCAAATAACATGCTTTACTTGCTACTAGAACTCGATCGCACAATCTTGAGGCTTGTAACCAGGTGTTTGGTTCTCACACGTGCTGCTGGTTCCAAAGATTGATCCTCCCAGTTCCGTTCCAGGATCGTGTTACTAAGGACACTCCTTCTACGTCCTGCATTCAAACGCAAACAATTTTATTCACATCTTCGTTTTGTTAGACAGAAATTCTATTCATGTGGGGTGCACTTCAACCCTACGGCGTGGAACACTAGCAAAAGGTAAAATCGGACCCTAGGGAGATTTTATGCAGTTTCGTTTAGGGTTTTCGGTAATTGAGAACATTTTTCCGGCATTTGTGCAATACATTTTTATTTTCTTTGAGTTACTTAATACTCATGGTATTCATTTTTTAGTTATCTAATTCCATAGGTAACATTGTTTTTTTTTTTTTTTTTCAATGAAATTTCTAATTGCAAGTACAAAAGTATAAACAGTTTTTACAAAAACCATAACAAATCTTCAAGTATAGATTTAAACTTAAAGAGATTGAAGATTACACCGTTTAATTCCTAGATTTGCTTTACACAATAGAACAATTGTTTTATTTCGCAAGACTTTAATAAGAATCAATTTCAATCGATTCAACCTTCGCTCGAACTGCAATAATGGCGAGGTATTTTATTATTATTTAAAAAAGAATACGTCATTGAATAAGTCGTTCGCATTCATATAAAACCGCGGCGGCGATTATGTTACAAAGTAGCTGATCCGTCACAGCAATTCAGCGACAATGTTGTTTGGACTTTTATAGATTGAGGTAATTAGAGTTTTCTCGAATGGAAGTAAATTAGCTTATTTGTGGTTCGATTTCAATTAAATGCTTTTTATCTATGCGATTAAGATACGTGAGGCGAATATAGTTAGTACAATAACATGTTCCTTAGTACACTTATAAAGGGTGTTATGATTATGATATAAATAACTTGATTATTATCACAAGAGGTCAAATACACAATAGTAGCACAAAATTAGTTGCTATGATGAAAAGCTTTGGCAGCAATTCGGTGTTTAATTAATTTTCATGAAATTTTAAACCTCCAGTCCAGAAAATGATGTATTTATGCAAGCAAGAATCCATTCTCTTCAGTAAAATTATATGATGGGATTATTCTAACATACCACAGATTGCATTCTGCTAAACGAGGTACACGACGATTAAAAAGGCATTTGTTCCGAGATTCTTATCGACGTTTTTGTTTCGGGACTCAAACTGCTTGCTGGCCATTTTAAGCCTTGCCGTATATGCCGTAACAATGGATATGTGTGTGTAATTTTCCAGTAATGCAAACCTGTTATTTACAAACGTGTATATCACGTAAAAAACACTCGCTAACAGAGCATGTTGTCCTGCAGCTTAATAAGTTTGTGGAAAAGCTTTCCGTTCGTCCACGTGAAATTCTATCACGAAAGGTCAGCGTTGCATTAAAATAAAAACTATTGGGACTTAATTACACTGTGCAAATGTGCAAATAAATTCTACAGTAATTGTAACTTTGAAACCATCCTGTAACCAAATTGGGATTCTAACGTATGCCAGAGCAGTGGAGTAAATTATCTTGTTGAGAAATGATGTGAAGTATTTATTAACTTTTAATTTCCCCAATTCTATTTAATTCTATAGAATTTGCATGTTTTCAATTTACTAAAGAATCGACTAATATCATCGTGAATGAAATTGAATTAAACGTAATTAAATCGATCGCGTTCATCAAAACGCTCGTCCTATTAATTCGCCAATTAAATCGCGGCCTATAACATTGGTTTTAATTAGCGCAAAGCGCAAAAATTCTTGAAACCCGATAGCGATGGACCGAGAGCAAAAAGCCCGGCAAAGTTACTGCGTTACGAGGAAATATAATGAAAAGATAATTGAATAGTTGCATACATTCTAATTTCTGAGGCGTGTTTATGCTAATTTTCAAGCAAAGAACTCGCCCGTGCATTAATTTATTCACAACTTGTTTACGAAACGTGTCGGACATACTGATGGCATAATTATAATATTGTCACATATACGTGGGGGTATTAATGATTCTCTTATATAAAACACTTTGAAGCTTTCGCTTTTTTTAATGGCGACGATAAAGACCCACGATTTGTAAGAATTTACTTGACTTTACCACACGGAAGTTTGGAAAATGTTTGAAAAGACAAATAGACAAATAGATGTACAACAAGAAGAAATATAATTAAATACCGGCACAAGTATTTTTCACATCATTCAGATAAGTACAAGTTTCTACATTTCGCTATATCAAAAGTTTTATATTAAAAAAGAAATAATCAAAACAATAAAATTCTAAACCTGTCCCACATTTAGTAGCAAATATGTGTGTATAATTTTTATTTATAATCTTATTAAGTATTTCTTCAATTTATTGCATCGAAAAGCAAGGCAACTTTGAACTTTCTACGCAAAATTAGATTTCTAAATTAAAGACGAAAGGCAAAAATAAATTGTAATCAATTAAGGTAATCAGGACTCTTAAACGCAACAAAAGAAAAGTAAGACTAGACATAATACAGACGAGAAACTATGAAGAAAGGATCAATAAGACAAGTGAAAAAAATGTTATAATTAATTCAATTAATTCAAAAAATACAATAGAAAAGAAAAGAAAACAAAAATTTTCATTACGTAAAATATTTTTATTAAAAAATCTATATTCAGAAATTCTTTCATTATTTGAATATAAATAATGAGCAAATACTTAACTTTCATTTTCTAGGTGAGCATTTATTACGCTCTATTAGTAAAGAACTGGTATTCAACAGCTAAATAAAATAAATTCAATTAAGCGTAAATCATAGGTTTTAAAAGAAAATTTTTATTTGAAATTATTTCAGGAACAATATTAATAGGTTGGTTTCTCGAAGACCCTTTTGCAAGGTCAAAAAAAAAGAAAAATAAGACGGAAACAAAAACCAAAAGTCAATAAAAATAGTTGAAGAAATTTATATACATTTCAAAGGAGGATGACGACGAATAAAAAAACCCAGAAATGATTTTAATTACATATTTCAGAAGATGAATTCAGACTTAAATAAAAAAATAACAATAAAGTCCTAGGAAATGATTGATAATTAGAGAATAAGAGAAAAATTTGTGCTACACAGAAAAAAAAATTAAAAGAATAGTAATTACATTTAAAAATAAAAATAGAATGAAGCGGATAGAAAACAAAAAAGTAAAAGGTCTTGCAGACAGTGCCACAAGGCAGAAATAAACCAATATACAGATAGATTATCTCTATAGTTACACTGGAAATATGGTATGTAAGTTATGGAAACTTACACGTAAAGACCGGCAAATGGGAAGATTGAATAAAAAAAAGTTGATTGACATCCTTTAGACAAGTGAAATTTTATTTAAATAATAAAATCAAAACAAAATCAAATTAATTGTATAAAATGAATCAGTTTAAGGGTCGGTCTTTCCTTCTTCCCATTAAAGTTATCCGGCGGATATGAATAGTTGACTGATTTTTATGAATTGTTTCCATGGTAGTTATCCGTTAGTTAGTTTATCAAGAGGTTGAAAGACCGACCCTAAGGTCGGGTTTCTGGAACGTTTCATAAAGTTAACTAAGGCCCAATTTGACAATGCCAGCTTAAATTTAAGCTGAAGCTTAAACCCATAACGACGATTATTTCAACAATTGTTGTTAAAGGTTTAACCTTAGGCTCAAAATTTAAGCAAACATTGTAAAACTGGGCCTAATAGGTTAAAATAAATATTCCTATAGTTCTAACATGTTTACACATAGCAACGTTTACCTTAATCGGACGGTTAACTTTATGTAACGTTTCAGAAACCGGGTCTCAGTCATAGAAGACGGTAATGGAAGATACCAGAAATGACGAACAATTATAAAAAACGTCAAATGCTATTTTTCTAAGAATTCAAATAGTTAGTTAGTTTTAGTTAGCTTATTTATTTCTTGTAGACACGATAGTGTATACGATTCGTCAAATACATTACATTAGATATGTAGGTACATGTAAAATGCAAACAAGTAAATTTCCAAACAGTAGATCTCTTTAAAATCTCCGTAGGTGGTTGTGCCAGATGAAAATGATCTTTATTTCGTGTATTGTAATTATGAATTTCGCTATTTCAAAAATGTATAAACTAGTTAAAGTAAGTAAGCGCAATTGCTTAAGCGGCCCCTAGACTGTCAATATTATTGCGCAATATTTATATTGTGCAATATTATTGATAGTCTGTGGATGATATTGAAACATTGTACAATATATTGAGGATATCAACAATAGTTTGATTTTTATTGTGCAATCTGAAAAAGAATTGCAATCTGTGCTTAATATTGCACAATAATTAATCAGTTTTGTCTCGATCGTCGTAGAGTAAACTGTGGTAATTGTGTTTGAAATTCGTGAAATGGCTACCAAGGAAGAGGAAAGGAAGTTTATTTTGGATGTCAGAACGTCAATTCGCAGAAAGTTGTTAAAATCTTTTGGTTCGCTTATTTTCAGGTCACTTAACAAATGTTCATGAGTGTACCTATCTCTTTTTTTATACCACTCTTTCATCCATCTGCGCTTTTTCTTGTTGTTTTTCCGCAAACATAAAGACAGTGCGATGGCAACACAACTTGCTTCTACATCACTTAGCATGTTCGCTGATCAGAAGTAAACAGAGAACTAAAGATTGCACAATTTAATTCTGCTGTCTAGGGCAAGTCGCAATTTTTTGCGGAATATTATTGCGCAATAATATTGACAGTCTAGGGGCCGCTTTAAACACATTACGACAAGATTCTCTCCTAGAAATGCCTGCTATAATACGCACTATTCTCTTTTGTGTTATGAAATACATTGTGCTGGAGGGGAAAGTCCCCAGAGAAGTATGCCATAAGATAGTCTTGAATAGCACTGTGCGTAGTAGACAGAGACAAGTTGTTGTGTAGTAAAAATGGCTTCAGAAAACGAAATGGAAAACAAACTGAACTTAATTTACAGGTGAGTTTGGAGCAGTGCACATTCCATGTCAACGTGTCATCCAAGTAAATGCCCAAGAACTTAACTTCCCTAAGGGAATTTAATCTGGTATTATTGATTTCTAAATTCAGTTGATCCAAGGATCTCCTTTGTCGGATATGAAAATGTACACAACATGTCTTGAAGGTATTAAGATAAAGTGTGTTGGTATGAAACCAGCGTGATAAATTATCTAACAAGTTGTTCGAATCTGCTTGAAGGTTATCACCAGTCACGAGAGCTGAGGTATCATCTGCGTACAACGTTAAATCATGATTTGGTATGCAACTCGATAAGTCATTGATGAAAAGAATAAATAAAATAGGGCCGAAAATGGAACCCTGGGGCACCCCTACATTGACTGATGTTACCCTTGAGTGGATTTTCTCCCGAGCTCCTGTACTTCTTTGTTGTCCAATTTCCACAACCTGTTTCCTATTCGACAAGTAAGATCGAAACCAGTCAGAGAAAACCCCTCTCATTCCGATGTTTTCCAATTTTCTTAACAATTCATGATCGACACAGTCCAAGAATCGACTAAGGTCACAGAAAATACCTACCGGATGACCACCTGTATCCATATCTTCAATTATTCTATTGCAAAAGGAATAAATCGCTGTAAGGGTCGATTTCTCTGGGCGGAATTCGTGCTGGTTATTAGATAAAATGCTATATTTTTTCACAGACCATATCAAGCATGACATATTCTATAATCTTTGAGAACGTGGAGGTTATAGCCATCGGACGATAATTTTCAGGTGAAGCGGGATCGCTTTTTTTAAAGATTGGCGTAATACGTGAAGTTTTTAATTGTGAAGGGAAAACTCCTTCGTAGAAAGAAGTATTAATGATATCAGTTAGAGGATAAAGAATAATGCCTCCAACCTCTTTGACCAAGAACATAGGGATTTCGTCTTTCCCAGCGGATGCTTTAGATTTCAATTTTTGCAAGGCCGAAGAGACTTCTTCAGGGGAAACCGGTGGTAAACCCATACTGTTTATTGTAGTGAAATTGGTTACTGGCAGATAAGGATTTTTCGGGGTAGGAATAGAATTCATTATCTTCAGAGGTGAATTTACAAAAAAATTATTGAACTGATTAGCAATTGAATGTGGATCATCCACTAAAATGTCATCAATGTTTAGGGTCAGGTTTTTTGAAGTCGGGGCTTTTTGTGAAATTTCGTTAATCAATTTCCAGATAACTTTATTGGGATTAGAAGCAGTGAAAATAGTATCTTGATAAAATTTTTGGTTCTGCTTACTAAAGCAAAACGTTCCTTTTTAGCAGTGCGGTATTCATGTTGAAGTTCACGATCCAATTGTGAGCTTTGATAAAGCTCTTTAAGTTTCGTGCTACTTCGGGGTTACCCAACATTTACTGCGATTGAAGACTTTTACCAATTTTAAAGGAAAATGTATTTCAAAATGATACTTGAATATTTTGTAGAAATGATCGAATTTTTCATTAGTAGATCTTTTACCATATGGAAAATTCCAGGATTCTTGCATAAATGCGGAACGGAAATGTGAGATGGTGAAGCTATTAAAAGAACGTTTGTGAAAAACTGTTTTCAGACTTCTTGTGTTGTCTAATTCAGAAGAAAAGAGTATCATTTTGTGATGAACTGAGTCTGAAGTGATAAAATAGACCAAATTCATAAGAATGAACTAAAGAGCTTCTTGAAAAAAAAAAGATCAAAAGTATCTAAACCAAATATCAAAACAAAAACTAGTTTGAGTTTTCTGCGTTTCTCCAGCTTGTAGAGCGAATGCCGAAGAAGAAAAGCATCTAGTAAGTGAAAAGTACATCAATAGAAGTTAAAGTAACTTTTGCTGTAGGACAACATAGCGTGGATAAAGACTGTTTTACACCACCCTATATTTTGTACAAGTTTTGATTCGGTTTCTATAATAATATTTAGAACAAAAAATTTTTTGGGCTGCAGATACGGTTTGGAGATAGAACACGTTCTGTTTTCTTCAGATAATTTTGATTCAATTCAAATTTTCCTACACTAAGAAATGAGTCCAAAACGGTCTTAATACAAGTCACGTAGGAAAGGTGTGAAACTTAAGACAAATATACAGAACATCTGAAAAAACAGCTTCGTTTATACAGCAATAAAGAACTTGTATTCTTCCTTTTTTACTTTTACATTTACTTTTCATTTTAATCATTTTTTAATTTTCCAGACTGTTCCTCTCCAAAATCAACCCCTTTGCTTTTTGCCTTGGTAGGTTTTTTATCTTTCTTCTTATTTACTTTCTCACAATAATTAATAACAAATATTTTAACTCGTGACGTCGTGCTTTGCTATCATTAAGTATATGATTATTCTGAATATGTTAGAACATTTTAAATGTTAATATTTCCAGCATTTTCAAATATATGTAAGTACATGTAACGTAGTAATAAATCAACAATCACAATTTTAATTATGATGGAAAAGGGTTAAACTGAAAATAATATTATTATGAAATTATGGTTTTTACATATAGTAAGCAAGCCAAAATAAATTCATATTCTTTATTCTTACTGTACTTATGTATTCAGGAAACGACGACGTTAATAATTACAATAATATGCATGTGCGTGCGTTTCTTCACACACAGTAATTGGCATTGAAGGGAATCATTATGTAAAGCGCTCTTATTGTAAAACATTTATGTGCCATTTTTCTTCGTCTTAACAATCCCGTGATCTCAAACAAAGAAATAAATTTAAATATTTAAATGCAATACATAATTCAAACAGAAACGCGCACTCTTTTAATGTGTAACTGACGATTAAAATTCGCCATTAATCAAAAGCGTCGGCTTCGAGCTTTTACACGTCTTGATCGGATAAAAGGGTTGAGACTCTTACACGCGCTTATACGGAGAGATATTAAATTAAAAGACAGCGTGCTTTCCTAACACGCATAAAATTGACCCATAGACAATATTTTATGGTTATAGGTATAATGCCCGTGTAATAAATAAAATAAAAATAATAATCGCTCCACCCTTCGAACGTATAAGTGAAGGAACAAAAAAAAAGCGCCGAGGAAAGATCATCAAGGCTTGACATCGTAGTCTAATGTTTATACCGTCAGTTAATCTTGTGTTTTTTTTTTATGGTGAGATGGGACTAGACGATCGGACGTTATCAACCTTGGGCCCCCGCATACAGAAATTTACTGTCCATAATTACAGGGTTGGCGATATTTAATTACAGATGCGCTGCCCGCGCTCTTCGTTCGGGACCATGCGTTACCAACTAACTTACTAGGGTATGAACAGAATAACCCTAGCCGGGCGCTTTGTTGCTTGCGACGTGCATCCTCATGTTATCCTTTTTCGTCATCAAAATTATTCAGCGTTAAATTAAACTGTAACAAAATATACCAAGCCAGTGTCTTCACTTTTATTATAAATCGTAATATACATAGATACTTTTTAAATTATTCATTCAAAATTTCAATGTTAATTTAAATGTTAATTTTAAAGACGAATTTAGACAAGTATTTTTCAAATCTTAAACCAAAAGTCGTATCGAGTCTTTGATTAGAATTTTGTCCAAATACTTTCATAAGCTTTGACTTGGTTTTAAAAAGCTGGGGCTTGAAGCGTCTATCATGAAGATCAGAAACTCACATTTTCTCTAATTCAGGCAGTTAATAATAATCGGTATTATCAAACATTATAACTAACTGGTAGATGAATGCTTGGGGCAGGCAAGGGCTGTAATTTTCAGGTTTCGCGTCATGACGGGCCAGCGGTTTCTGTTACATATATCTTCGCTGGCACTGACACGCAAATCATAAGGCATCACGCTGAGGCATCACCAAACAATCATATATCAGTGTCCATACAACCCCAAACTCGTTCACACGGATTCCTCTAATTTATATTGTTTATCTGTATTTGCGAAAGCGGGGTTTCGCCCGGGGCCCGCTTATAATTACAGCTTTATCTGATCGATGTGCCATCGGAGGCAATATTGAAGAAGGTGCTTATTAAAAATAGTTGTTCCCAAAGCGTGCTGGACTCTCATTTGTAATAATTATTTATAACTTAACGTTTCTGTTAGGATGTGTATTATATGCTCCGTTGCGCAAGTATGTTAATTTTATTTATTAAATTATCATTTGCGTAAATCATGATGTAGATTTCACGATAAAGTAAATGTATCGTGTACGCAGTTCTTTAAAAATATAAACATACGCCCGAGTTTGTTATTTTAACATCATCATTAATGCACAACTTCATAATAATTTCCCTCACGCATTTACTTACCTACAACTATGATAGATCACCGCTAAAATATTGGCATTTGATCTAATCTCTCTAATTGCAGATTAAAGTCTCGAAACCCGTAACAAGAACTTCCTCCGCGATTAATCGCAATGGAATTACAGATTTTATGCTTCGAAAAACATGTCACCGTGTATCATAAAATGACGTCCCCCATAAAATCAATCTTATTTGCTCTTGTTGCAATAATTATCACAGTTAATGCAAAACACTTTTTAAGTTCGGGAAAAACCGGATACTATCATTCCACGCTTTCATGCATGTCTAACATATGAAATGCTCTGTTTTTCACACGTAATTGCAATATCAATTTAAATGTTTTGCTTACGGTCAAGTAATTAAAGTTAAACAAAAATACAACCCACAATATAATTCAAATTTTAATCCTATAAAATGTTTATTTACCAAGCAAGACTTATAAAGGAATAAATACTAAATTCCAAATGATTCCAGTTTACAAATAGAAATATTGTATCTTGAGAAATCACCAACACCTTTGAAACTTTAAAATTTGCCCTTTTACTTAAGTACGTGTACGTAGTAGTGTGACTTTTGAAGAACTTGCTTTTATGAACCCCCAACCTCAAGTTTAATTTTTAAATTCTACTGTGACACATTCAACAAGAATCATGTAACTAATACGCCGCAATGTAAAAATATGGTTGTTGAAATTAGTGTAATTTACTTTAATAAATTATGTCTTGAAAACCGTATTCGTAATTTTATACTCCAACGACTAAGTAACGTTCATTTAGTTTTCGCAAAAAAAATGTCTCTGTAAACAATAATTATGATATCCGCACTTTGCATGACGCTCTTCATTATAGCTATTAATTGAAATCAAGTAGCTATGTCTAATTGCCAGTGTATTACTTAACTCTAATGTCGTACAATTAGAATCGTCTTGGATGACACAGTTATTTCAGTAATAGCGACAAACTTATTTTTTGGTTACAGGAAATGAAAATATTTAGAAGTTCATTTAATTTACCTTATTGAAAGCTTCAAAATTACTCAATCTTTATGTATATACGAGTTAATAGCTACATGAGGAATCCTATTCATAAGAATTGTTTGATAATCCGACTCAATGTAGCTGTTTTTCATAGCAATTAATGGATAAAGTTTATGCAAAAGCTATCGCAATTATGTAGTTAAAATAGAAGCAGGACTTTTAAGGAAAGACAGTGATAATCGTTATTGGCTACGAAGCAACTAATATACACAGTTGGTCTGCCCAGGACTACGCGTACGGTTGTTGTGAATAAATGAAGGAGAGGCTCATTGAAACTTGTGTGGAAATGAAATAGTTGCGTGCGAAGGTAGGTCGGAGCGTGGCCCGCGTTATCAATCGGCAACGTCGATTGATCTAGCTATTTCGTTTACTCATGCGCTTTCTACTATTCTATCCTTCATTTACTCACGATAAACGCATAGGCAGTGGTGGCCAGGTCAAGTCGATATATAGCAGCAAGTAAACTCCTCCTTTAAATATCAAAAAGTATCCACGTCAGCCCCTTGGTCCTCGGAAATGATCAGAAAATACCCACGAGTAATAAGACCAAAGAGACTCTTAGGACTACAGCCCATCAAATAGAGGTATACAGTCAAATGGGGCTGTAAGTGATACTGGGATTAATGGGCCGGTACTTTCGTTAAGGTTCAATTATACTTTGTGAAATCCTTTCGCATTTCTCTCTAAGACCAATCTAAAGTCTTCCCGACAAATCCCATCCCAATCCTCTGCTATTCTCATTAGGTGCCCATACATTGACAGTATTTCTGAACGTCTTTGACTGCGAAGTGATTTGCCTGTTGATAATACTGCTGGTTAATGCGTAACGTGCACGCCAGGCTTTTCCATGCTGCTTATGGCCTACAAAGGGATTGGCGTGCTGGACCATACTGTCAGTTCAGTCCCGTCACGTCAGGCCAAGCCTGTCAGTAATCCCGCTAATGTATGGGAAGCTATATTCTCTCTTCCCGAGACATCTCATACAAGCTTGGTGAAAGTACCCAACAGTAGTGATTTATAATTTTAGTTACATTTAAAAATGGAAGAGCATCATATTTTGTTGGAATTAAAGGCATGAAGAGGCATAAGTCATGGAAAAATGAACGATCACAGCCGACTATTATGCTTAAGGGTGCAGGGTGAGTCAAATGGCATTTTCGACTGACCCTCTTTCGACGAAGCATAAGACAAGGTCAGCAGCATTAATAACAAAAAAATCGAAGCCTTTACGCGACTCAATTTCCAAGTGATTTTGCTGATGCTACTTGAGACCAATGGTTTGCATATCATGTAGCACTACTGTAGCATGTAGCATTATCATGCTAGCACTGTTATCATGTAGCACTATCAGCAGGACCGACCCTATTCTTCCGGAGTTGATTCCTGGTCGAGATGAGAAACTTTCTCCGAAGAATTCGTTTTTTAACTAACCGTAAACCGTGGAGGGATTACTACGCGGGTCAAACTGAATTTATTGAGAATAAGAAAATCTAGTAGTCCGTGAAAAACAAAACATACAGCGTTATTTAGAGCAACTCTTTATCTGTCATTTGAAGTTTAGTTGTTCGTTACAACTCAAGTTGCTAATTTTTTAAAGTGACATTACAAGTAAAAAAAAATTAATCAGAGAGCATTTTCGAATCATGATTTGTTACGATTTTAAAAAAGTTTTAAGCGCTTATGAGTGTAAAGAGAGTTTAGATTCGGCTTTTAGTGAACAAGGACCTTTCTTGGCTACAATTTACCGATGGTATAAGAATTTGAACGCGAAAGGAATTCTGTTCAGTATTAAAAAGGAGAGGACGCCCTGCTCCTTTTTAATACTTCAGCTTTTACCGACAAAAACCTTGCCGCTGTTAAAAAAGAATAATCGAAAAGGACAAGAAAAGCCACTGATGTGGTAATAGAGCATCAACTCAAGATTGGATCCTCAGCTGTTAGAACAATCATACATGATCACCTGCATTTAAAAAAAAGTGGTTAGTCGTTTTGTGCTGCATCACCTTTCTGACTTCCAAGGAGCAAAGCGTGTGTGAATTTGCTATGAAACTTTAAATTTCTTAAGTAATGGCGGACACCAAATGTTTTCCAAAATAGTAACAAGTGATGAAACTTCTATTCCCTTTTTCGACGTACCTACCCGCCAAGAGAGTCGTGTATGGATTCACGAAGATGAGGAAACTTCAACAATGACCAAGAAGCAGCGAGCTATGAAAAAAGTTATGTTTGAGGTAGTTCTTCAGAAGTACGGGCCTAGTAAAGGCAATTAAGCTAGATGGACAAAAGACGGTTACTGAAAAATGTTTGCTCGAAGTTTCAGTAGAGTTCCAGACAAGGGAATTATGCTGCACCATGATAATCCATCGTTCCATACGGCAGCCAGTTTTTGGCTAAAAAAATATAAAAGTAATAGAACACCCGCCGTATTCAACTGATTTAGCGATGTGCGACTTTTAGTTATTTTTTGGGCTTAAAAGGAATTTGCGGGCTAGACGGCTTTCATCTGAAGAAGAGATTGATGCTGCGTATTCCGAAAGAAGATTGGTTGGGAGCTTTTAAATAGTGGAAAGAAAGAATGGTCAAGTGTATCATTGCTGAAGGGAATTACTTCGAGCATATTTAAAATAAAATTCTAGAAAATATTATCCGTGTTTTTTATTCTCAATAAATTCAGCTTAACCTTCGTATTAAGAGAATCTGCAGGCCAATGATTCCTATTTTATCAAATCATAGAAATCCACAATTTATGCTCGATATGAACAAGCCTCAAACTAAACCATCTTTAGAAAAAGTGTTTATTTCGTGTTCCGGGTTTCATTTAAATTAAAACACATATTTAGTAGTTGATTTCAAAGTGAATCACGTCTCTTCACTAAACAGTATTCGTCCAGGACATTATGAGCCCAATTCATCTGCCCACATTCAATAGGCTCTTTTTTTATTTACAGTGGGTGGAATGCAGACCAATGGTCTTTGAGCATATAGGCGTCATGAAGATATGTAGCATCAGCAAACTTACTTTGACGATAATTTGGATTTCTATGTCAAATAGCGAAAGGCTCTTGGCATAGTTTGTATTAACCGACCATACGCTTCGCTTGTCTTTTCTAAACATTTCCAGTTTCTAAAGGGTGATTCCAAAATTGATCACCTTCATGTTTCTAAGAAACAACTTGCTGTGTCGTCCTCTTTCTAATTAACCTTTGGCTCTTCAAGTCTCTGGTTCAAGCAAATCATAGTGCTTCTCTTTTTCTAAACGTTATTCAAGTTAAGACTTACCAAGGTAATGAAGAAAGTGAAACTTTGAAATGACTGAGGTCATGCAAACGGGTATAAGAATACCTTTTAGCAACATTCGTGTTCAAATTTCAACAGTGAAATTTACAAGTGGCAATGTATTCAAATTTTGTTTAAAAATCTTGCAATATAAAATACAGGCTGACTTTAAAATAGACCTATAAACTTTATTCACAGCGTCGCGTCTGTGTGAAGGGTAGAACCTGGTATTGTATGTCTCTATTACATAGGGTCACAAATCACTCTTTCCATCCCAACTCCGACGCTTGCTAACATTGCTGATATCATAAAAAACAGTAACAGTTTCTCGCCATCATACATGCCGACCTTGCAAGCAGTAGACAATGTGTTTCATAGTACCGTAATTTTTTTAACGGCGTCAATACAGCTGATAAATTTAAACAAATTGCAAAAAAATCATTTGGTGTGATTTTACCGAAATTATTCTAATATGCCAAATAGCTTAACTACATTAAGATTATAGGCACGTGAAACTGCCATTTAAAAATATAAAAGAGTACAGGTTTTACCTTTTCGAGTAAATCTTCGATGTAGGAGCTCGTCTGGTCATATGTATCCTTCAGGCTGAAATTTCCCGTAACCCCGCAAATGTTGTATAACGGAAGTAAACATCGTAAAATGTGGGACTTGGCGCAAGGGAAATCTTTCCATCCACATTTATAGTTGTATTTATTTCGTTTATTTCGAAAACTAAAGTACATAGAATTTTTTCAATATTTTTCCCGCAATCTGACATAATAGATTATTTTATTGGTTTCATTTCGGTCTGTTTCACAGTATATACATGGATTTTTTTAGCTACCCTATTTTTTCTTCATACGTTGCTGCCAAATTCAAACTATTCAATTTCCATGATTATGTATTTTTTTTTAATTGACGACATAAAATAGTTTTATATTTAAAAAAAAATACAGTTTCCTGTTTTTCAGTATTCCTGTACTGTTAAACTCATAAATCGTGTTGTTTTTTGTTAAATTACTTGGTAATTGTAGGGAGAAGGGAATATTCACTTATAAAGAAGTTCAATTTTTTTTTATCTAAGATATGAAATATGAAGTTGTTACGCATAAAATTAACGTGGAAGTTTACGATAGCCAAGGAAAAACGAGCCGAGATATCATCTGACACACGGTAAATTAGCTGATAAGTGCCCTACAAATGGTCCGTTTACATGACGGAGAAAAACAAATAATAAGTCTCGTTAAACACTCGGCATTTCTTAAAAATACGACTGCGCAAACATATAATAATAATAAGCGTCGCTCCACTGCGGGAATTATTCACTTTGGGTTGGTATTTATGAGGCGTCAGGATAAGCCAATAATTTTGCCATCTTTAATGCTTCCTTAAAACGTAACATTACTTCTGCGAATTCATTTCGAAAGCATACAAGAGGAAGGAGGAACGTTATTGTGATTCCTTCCTTTATAAGTTACATAATTTGTTTATGGACATTTGCCTTTGAAGATATAAAAAATGAAATACATAGCAAGTGATTTCCGCTCAAGGATAATCAAGCAAGACGCAAAACAAATTGTTGCATTACTCTTATGGCAGCAATACAATTAAGTTCAAACAAAATTTGTTTGGATTTAATTTTACCATCTCTGTCTGTATTTCTGAGTCTTCTTTCTCTTCTCTTTGGCTAATCGGTACTAGCACCGTGATTAATACTTCGCATAATTGCGCCGAGCAGCTTTTTTTGCATGTATAATCTTATAAAAGGTGCAAAGATAAAACGATTACATACCTACATAAATAAATTGTGATTGCTGTATGTAATTGAAGTCGTTTTCATGCATTAGTACTTATTCAAATAATTTTCACCACTAAATTACTTTTTGTATTGAAATCAATGTGTTCCTAAGAATGACAAAGTGTTAAATGGAGCCATGCTTTATTGTATAGCAATAAGTAATAATAAATTAAACTGTATCATTTATTGAAGAAATATGCCAGAAATTTTATTTGAGTTCCTCTGGCATTGTTTTCAGGATCATCCGCGTATTTCGGTCGCCGTTAATGCGATATCGAAGGAGCAACTGAGGCCATAAATAATGACGCTTTGATGGCGTATGCTCAATTTATTCGATATATTATGTTTAATTGAGCGTGCGACAAGATTTATACCGACGATCCCCACATCTAGATGGCCGCGGTAATCGTCGTTCCAGTTATAAAAATACCGATAAAAGTACGTGGAGCTCTGAATAAAACATCGCCTGACAGGTGCCTGATTTAATGTGAGAATATTACGCTGCAACTGTCACTTTGGTTTTAATAAACTACTTTAACCAATAACACAAATGCCCCGGTATTATAGCTGTTTGCGTCGTTTTATTATAGAATGTCAGAGAGCGGTTTAACAACGGTTTAAAACCGGTGCTTCTGAAAGTGTTCGTGATTTCTATAACTGTTCTTTATAATAGATTTATTTTCAATACAATTAATTGTGGATTTAAACTCGTCCACGGGCATTTACCAAAGATATCATCAGAGTCGCCGATTTTAAACAAGTTTGAATTAAAAACAGAAAGCACGATCTTTTTTACGCTCAAAGAAATGCGGTAATAAGGAAAAGACTTATTAAACAAGTTACTCTCGAGGAAATATAAAAATCTGCATAATTTTGATTTAATTTTAATATATTTAAATATGAACATCCTGCGAACTTGTGAGGATAACGAGCGCTACAGGAAAAACGTATTTAAAATTCTTGATGTGTCTTCGATTATGGCCACCTTGCGAAATCAACTTTTTATGCGTTTAAAGAAGTTTTACAGCTTCGACGAATAAATATGTACATATATTCAATCTCAGAGTTTGCACGAGCATGCAACACAATGTTAATAAATGCCCTGAAAACTTTATTAAACACAAATATCAAGTTCTGGTAATTTATTTCAAGTAATTTTTTTTTAATTTTAAACAGTCTCCTCTGATACTCCTGATCATTTTTTCTCCATATCTCTTAATCATTTCTTTCAATCCTTTCTGTGTATTGTCGTTGTTACTTTTTTGAATTTTTCTTTCCTGTCTCTATATCTTTTAATTTGTTTATCCATATCTGCACTTTGTTTTGCTTCCTGGCCTCCTGAACACTCCTGTCGCAGATTTTTTCCTATCTATTTTGATAATTGTTAAGGATAACAGCCCTGTTGTGTGAGTAACTGCTCTCGCTGTTAAAGTTTGACGCAATATAACTTGCAGTTATTTTGTGGTGTTATTCTTGCTTGACTAGTGTTATTTGTGATCTGATATGCACTTACTTGAACGATGCATTTAAATGAGGTGTTATACAAGTGCAGTTAAGATAACATAACTTTCGAATATTATCTTAACACCCTGGATACATCATAGGCATGCAGAATGGCTATACCATTATAACTGTTTCGTTTCTAAATTCTCTATAGTTTCTATATTTTTGTCCTACCATTTCTCATATTCTCTTATTTTCTGTTTTCATTTTTTTAGTTTTTTTTTCCATTTATTACCACCACTTTACTTTTATCTACGTTGATTTTCATATCCATTTCCCAATCTTATTAAATCGAGTTAAAATTTATTCGAATAGGAACTTGTTCACAATATAAAAATTTATTAACATATAACGACACTATATTAACATAATGTATTAGGTTTGATTAAATTCGGCCTGGGGTGTCATTTCGAGGGTGTCGTTTTATCCCACGCTCTTCTTACATGGCTCCACTGATTACTACTTCATTAAGTATTCATTGGTTTAGCAACAGAGCCGTCGGATAATTTAATGTGCTAATATTTATTTTGAAATGTGCAACCTAAGTGACGAAACGTTTTAATTAAATTAGTTTTCCATTATGTCTTGTGAGCCAACCAACATGCGCGTAATTGATGTACCGTGCGGACGAATTAATAAAATTACATCGTTTTCTTTTTATTGAGAGTTTAATTAAACATCTCTCTTGTAATATGACTGAAGTTAAAAGGTATTATCTTTGGATTCTTCAAAACTTTGGAGACGAAAGAGTCATACCACTTAAAAAATCGTGACGTTTAGATAAGCCGCTTGTTTTCATGTAATCCCTCTTCATCCCTTCTGAGAGGGTCTCTTTGGTACCAGTGATTTTTGAAAGGGTCGTCCCCAGAGGGTTACATTAAGCAACACTTGTTGTTGTCACCACATTGTTCGCCGTGATTGATTGGCGATATTTTCTTTGCAAAAATTATAAACGGACGCTTCCATTCCCGACCCCTTTCACTCACTATACTGTACATACATAAAAGTACGTGACACTTGTTTCATGATCGATTAGCCGATGTTGATTTTTTGTGTGATGCCCTCGCCTTTGGCGCTTACGTTAATCTAAGAAAATAATTTGACGCAATTAGAGATGATTTCCAAGAAAGCAATCAAAGCCAGGCATGGGAAACAGATCCGAATATTAAGTCGAATTAATGTGTCCGACGTGCTTCTGCGGATTTTGCCCACCACTCCTAATAATCACTCGTAATTGAAAGTAATTTGTAATTAACTTGTTGATCATAAAACTTGAAGCCGCTTTATAATTGTGAGAAATGAGCGGCTGACACGAATCACTTTCAGCACTGCAACAACAAATAGCATAAAAGCCATACGTGTATTCGTTTTATTTGCTTACAGCGAACTGAAACGGAGACAACTATTGACAACTATTTATTTATACTTTACACGTCAGCTTATAGGTCAGGATAACAAATTCATTATAGAAAAATTGCTTAATTAATTTATTTACATTTATTCTCTTTTTGTAAATCGAATGCCAATCAGCAAGGAAATTTACGAAGACATAGTTACCAAATTGGGATTAAATGTTCCTCATGTTTCACACTAAAAAAAAAAATAGGGTGCCGAGTTTAGGACGAAAATGAAATGAAGTTTTTACGAAGCATCAGCAGCGAAACATTCAGCAGCAACAATGGCCCTGAACGACATTGTGGCACTTCAAATGAAAGGTCTTGGAATGAAGAATTCGAATGTAATGCAAATTCGAGAAGTCGTTTTAATTTTCTCTAGTGCGTTTTTAAACACTTCTTGAATAGTTTCAATTTTTAGAACCTTGTATGTATATGGGAAAGTTAAGGCTTGAAATCAAATTTAAAGTTTAGTTACAAAACACAATTGTTTACAAAATGAGTTACTTTGGACGTAATGAAAATGTACTGAGAAATGGTCGAAACTATCGAAACAATTTGGGGGTTCAGCCGGGATTGATCTATATTGACAGACACGATCCAAAGGAAGATCAAGACCAGGATATTAATGTGTGAAATTGACCAACGTCGGATTGACAAGATATAAAGAAAGCTCGAGACCATGACCAATGCGCGCAGTTCTGTAAGAAATCACAGAATATGCACTTGTGGTGTTCTCCATGCAGGAGGATTGGAATCTAAGAGACTATGGAAGACGAATAAATAAAGACATAATTTCCTAATAGTAAGATAAGGTAAGTTAAAAAAAAGTAGAAGAGGAATAAGGTTTTGTATGCAAAGATTATGAAAACGATGATGAAGACGATGATGAAAACAGTGATGAAGACGAGGATAAGAAAATGATAACGAATATGAAGAAAACGATGACGTACATGAAGATAAAAACGAAGAGAATTACGAAAATGAACATGATAGTCAAGATTAAGATGAAGATTAAGTCAATATGGGCAAGACGCCTTAGCTATTTAATTTTAGTTAATGTTCATGTTCTATCTCCAAACCACATCTGCAGCCCTGTTTTTTTTAATCTGTGGTGGTTGCCCAACGGGGTCCTAAGTCTCAAAGACTTGTCAGGACCTCAGGAGCGGGAGTGTATTCCGTGACTTTGTTACTTCCAACCTTCTGGCCGTTTTAAGGAGAAGCAGTGTCGAATTTTATTCCCAACACTGAAGGGTGCCTGAAGTTGAACCGACGACCATGCGATTGCAAGGCCGGTCCTCTTACCACTGGACCGTTTAGGCGTTAAATGTTCCAAATATTTATTGTAGAATTTTAACCAAATCATGTATACAAGAAATACAGTAGTCTAAAACGGCCTTTACTTTCTAATAGTATCAAACATCTTTTGTGTGAAACGTTGGTTCAATATTGCATTTCAATTTTTGTGATACTGGTCCATACCTTGTCTACGTAAGCACAGCGAGAATTTAGAAACTTCAGAACAATAAGACGAAATAAAATAATAATGCGTAAATACCTTTACAACAAAATTCAGTTTAGAACAGACGTTCGAAACGTTAAAGTGAGAAACAGTGGCTCACATTTCGGCATAAATCTGAATTTTTTTAAACGTTGTTGTATGTAGTTAGCAAGTTGCTAACGTCATCAATAATTTACCTCAGTTTTATCTCAATGGGTATAAGAAGAAGATCAGTAGTTTAAGTTTCCTTTTAATTGTAGAGAATATTTAATTTGTGGATCATCAACTTGATCAATTTCATCCTCTCGCTTGAGGAATAGTTTTAGCACGACTTATAAAAAATTCGAAATATTTACACTAAAGTTTAGAAGTCGTCGGAAATTGCTCTTTAAAGCTACTTATAATATCATGATCCCCTGACTGCATTTTGAGTTCATATTGAGCCATTTGGCGACAGTAATGAGAGTTTTCGTTTTGCAATTCTTTTGTTCTTTGGTCTTTTAGATTACAGTTTCTTCTCCTTATAAAATCAGGCTCGTTTTATCTGGAAGTTCGTTTTTTACACTTCTCACACTTCTTTAGTTTGTACTTTTCAATTGGTTTATTTTAACCGAAAATTCTTTATACCCGAACCGTAGTAAGCGTTCATTGATCAGTTATGTTTTTTTATTGTAATTATTAGCTAATTTTCGTTATATGTAATGTTTTAATAATTTTTTTTTAATGATATCTATTTTCTAAGAACCTCAAAATTATGAAGGGGTAGAGGAAAGTGAGGTCATTGAGAACACGAGGTAATTGGCTACATATCCCCTTTCTCAGCTAACCTTAAACGAACTTTGAACTTTATACTCTTATTCCTTATATACTTTAGTGTTTAGGTTACAAAACGTTGTCGATCAGTTTTTGCATTAAAGCCTTTTTTAATTTCATCGAGTTGGGTAATTGGGAATGACATTAAAAGATAAATTAGGAACGTACCTAATTACTCCAATCAATTTGTAATTGCATACATACCTCATTCAGTTTTAAACATATTATTGCAGATGCCACAAAAATACATATACGAGGGATACCTTTTTAGTTTTTACAAAAACAAGGAAAGAAATTTTTTTTTTTGGTACAAATCGTTTTATTGCTTTTCAAAATATTCGCCTTTAAGTTTTATATACTTTTGCATGCGTTCGAACCAATTCTCGAAACATTTCTTCCATTCCGAAAATGGTATCTCTAAAACATGGTTTTTGAAGGCTTCAACGGCTTCTTGAGGTGATGAAAATGCTGTCTACGCATTTTTTGTTTGACATTCGGGAACACAAAGAAGTCGTTAGGCGATAAATCAGGCAATGAGATGTTTTTCTCCTTTAACTAATCATTTGTTAAACGTGCTGTGTGAGAACTGGCATTGTCATGATGAAGGATGATGCGACGTTTTCGGTTGTTTTTCCTGATTTCATCGATGACTTCTGGCAAACAAATTGTTGTATACCATTCAGCATTAACTTTTCTTCGATCCTCTAAAGGAATGGTTGCGACATGTCCAGTACAACCAAAGAAACAAGCAATCATTTTCTTGGAAGTGCTTCGTGAACGAACAACTTTCGTTGGATTTGGTTCATCTTGGAACACCCAAACAATTGATTGCTGCTTAGTTTCCGGCTCGTACGAATATATCCAAGTTTCGTCACCTGTTATGATGTTGTATACGGATTTTGCAGTTCCTCGGCCGAATTTCTTGATCATTTCCTTACACCAGTTGACACGAGCCTTTTTCTGAGCTTCAGTCAAATTATGCGTAATCCATCGGGAGCAGATCTTTTTCACGCCTAAATGTTCATGCAAAATCGAATGTATTGCAGTCTTCGATATGCCTAAGAATGCCTCTATCTCACGGTAAGTCACATGGCGATCCTCTTCAATCATGTTGCGCACAGCATCGATGTTTTTTGGAACAACAACCGATTTTGGTCGATCGTCATGAAATTCATCACTGACGAAAGCACGACCACGACGAAATTCTGCAAACCACTTGTAAACTGTCTTTTCTGATGGAGCTTCATTACCAAAAGTCGATCGAAGCGATTCGAGGCATTGTTGTTGAGTTAAGCCTTTACTAAAATCATAAAAAATCATCCAACGAAAACCTTCACGTGAAATTTCCATTTTTCTACAAAATTGCTTTTTTTAAACGCTCACTATAAACAAACTACTCGGCCGATTTTTGAGCTGTCACTGTTTTAGCAATAACAAATGTCAAATTTTACGAAAATAGTCATGTCACATCTCAATAGCGCCATCTAGTAGTCATTTGTAAAAACTTAAAAGGCGGCCCTATATTTTTAACAAAGTGTAAAGATCAAGAAGATAAAGTAGTAAGTTATATTTTGCACAGTTGTAAGACTTTTTATGGATCTCTTTAATATTGTCTCCATGGTACAGAAGACCAGTGAAAGACTAAATAAAAAACATTTTCAAATTCTGTTTAGCCCACCCATCGAAGCACAGCTTGAGGAAAAGCAAAAAGAGCAAACTGAAAAGGAAGTAAAAAAGAAAAGATACTAAATAAAAGATCTAAAAAAAAGAGAGAAAACTGCTGTGAAAAGGGGTGTCAGAAATTTGCAGTTTTTTTTAAAGAATGACAAATAAACGAAACGAGTATTTCGCAGAGTAAGGGCAGACTGGATCATGTGCCTTGTATGCCGTAATTGGGCACATGAGTGCACGAATTGTGAGAGAACCAGTCGTGGATATATGTGCGATATTTGACAAAGAAAGTGATCGTTCCCTGTTATACCTATTTACCCCACGTGCCAATCTCAGTTACCCCATGGTAACTAATGGATTGGGCTAATTAGGAACGGTAAAGGTTCTGTTACTCGTTCACATTATATTTAAAGAATCTATACTTTGTTCTCATTCTGATTTATAATGAAGGCAGAATGCCAAAGATTATTTTAAAATATAATATATAAATAAATCCTCAATATCCTTTAGGTGTGCCTATTTACCCCATTTTCCCCTATACCATTTTTGTTTTTAATTTTTCTTCCTTTCAAGTGGGACCAATAAACAATATCTTTAATTGCAACTTTTCATAATTAATTTGTAAATTATTGCTATAAGCGGAATTGTTATAAAATATTTCTCCCTGTTTTCTTTATTTAACCTCTTGCTTTCATCCTTTTTAAATTATTTTTTGAATGTTATTGGTGGTAGCTTTCGAGAAACTATAACAGTTTGTTTCGTGCGGTAGTTAAGCGGCAGATTAGTTTAAATATTGAATATTAAAAATGTAGTTACGCTAATCGGTGATGAAATAAGCTCATATGTTTTATGAATTCGTTTGATGAATTTTATTTGTCTAATTCTTAACAAACTATCGAGAATGTAAGTCAGTAGAAGAAAAAGTTTAAGTAGTTGTTCAAACGTAAGATTAAGCAAAGCACTTTAGAGAAACCACAGTCACAGGCAATTATAATAAAGCTCCGATAATCCGGACTCCTAAAACTCATTGGATTTCTCAGTAATCCGGTCAAAAGTGAAATATCAGGCTTTTATATTGTGTGTACCTTAATCCGACTAATGAAAGACGTCGACTTTTTCAACACTTTGAAGAACATTAAGTCGAAGCATTCTATGTATTTGCTGATGTTATTTTTTCTGCTTGGTCCAGAGCTTTACTATTCCTATCAACTTTAATTCGGCTTCGCTCTTTTATGTCATTTTTCTCTATTCTTACATGTTTCAACTGAATTAACTTCCGCTAGCTATTAACCATTTGTACATACAAGGGTTTAAAAGAAAAATCGCACGTTTCATCACTCTTTCATAAACTCAATTTATTTTCTAAAAATTCATAACCGTAGGTAATAGTGATTTTAATCACAAGTAGTTAAACTACCCTTCTAAATAGTTAATGGTTTTGTAGTTTTTTTTATTTTATTAAGAACAACGCGTACGAAATGAATGGAGGTCAAAGAATTAATCAAATCGTATTGGATTTTAATTTATCCGCAGTCCGTTCAGGTCCGTACACGCACAAGTAATCAATAATCAGATCCAACGCCCAACTATCAATAACTCTCTGTAATCCGCCCACGGGGCTTTCATTTGTCTTCTGATATCAAGCTCCATTGTGTTTCTGTTTATTAAAAAAATGTTCCCCTCGATTTAAGGATTGCGTGTTTTATCTGGCCGAAAGAATGGGATTCTTTCTTGCTTTAGATTTCGCCCGCAGCGCGTATTGTTGATGCCTCGCCGGCAAATTTGATGGATTGCGCAAATTGTTCTTGGTATTGTTTTCGATTTTTTCCGGTCCTGCTTTATTGTTCGTTTTGCGAGCGGAACCTCTTTCGCGTCTCCCTTCGTGCATGTTTAAGAAGATGCGAACTACCTGTACAGGATGTCCACCTATATTTACTGCTTTCATGCTTTTCTTTGATTTACCATTTCCTTAATTTAATAATGCAAGTAACATACTTAGAGATACACGTGACCATTTTAACAATTATTGATGTATAGGATACATATAATCTTAATAAATTCTGTCATTAATTTCAATTAAATGGGATAGTCGAAGGTGTGCATATTAACAATTTACTATGATAAATGTCCGTCATCGTGTCATGTGGCGCTGGTGTCCCGTTAAAAATACATGTGTTATGACACGTGCTCGTCAAAATTAATGAACTTCACACTGGAAGTGGTGGCTTTAATAAAAAGCCCTGTTTGTTGTGAGAGCGTGGGTGAGCGACACACCCTCGCACGCGTGTTGCTATGGGGACGGGGGCGTGGTACGCACCTGGTTGTCACTCGATGAACTGTCATTCTTCACCACCTATATCTAACTAACTAGCTGGATGCGAATTCCCTAAGCCGGGCTATTTTTGAAACAGGGTCCATCAATCCCTGCACAGTATTCCAAGTAAAATGAGAACACGTTTAGAATTCATTAAAAATAAGCGAATTGAATTGAATTCCTGTATAACCGGAAGTAATTGAAAATCAATTTTATTTTCTTTTAATACGTTTTTTTTGTTGTTAAATTTGCTTTTTCTTTTAAATTTATTGCCGTTTCTGTACTACAGTGTAGGGCTAGCGAGTTGAGTTTACACTTCTGTTTCATATTTTACTCGCTCTGTCTCTATCTCATATCACTTCTTTGACTTTTTCCTTATATCGTTCGTCTCATGTTCTTCTGAGTTTTCCTCTTTGTACAGTGTGTCCCAAATGGATGGTAATCTATAGGTTAATAACAAGAATAGAAGAAAACTAAAGATGTATTATCGGGTCAACTTTTCAAGCTGGTTTCAATGGTCAGAACAACAATTGCAAACTAATTTAAACGTGCTGAAAGAAGAACTCAAAAAGAAAACATGAAGATTAACATACAGAAGACTAAATCCATGGTAATCGGAAGAAAAGAGGAGAAACACAACATAGAATTGGATGGAAAACGCGTAGAACAAGTGAAAAGTTGTAAGTATTTGGGAGTAATGATCAACAGTAAAGGGAATTTAGAGGACGAAATAAATGAGAGAGTAGCATAGACAGGTAAACTATTTAACAGTATTAAGACAACTTTCCTGAGTAAGAAAGAAATTCCAACCAATATGAAAACTGAAATAATAAGAAAAATCATGGAACCAGTTCTAACTTATGGGAGTGAGACATGGACAACAAATAAAAAACAAATAAGTAAGCTAACGGGTACGGAAATGAGATTTCTTCAAAAAATAGAAGGGAAGACTAAAAGAGATAAAATACGAAATGCAACATTTAGGAAAAATTTGGACATTGTATCGCTATAAGCTAAGGAATCATGAAAAAGACAAAGAGGCCAGCCTAGAAAACTCTGGAAGGAAGAAGTCGAAGTACACTTAGCTGCAGAGAAAAGAGAAGTAAAATGGGAGAGAATAAAGGAGCTAGCAACAGACAGAAAGGGGTGGAGGAAGATATGGAAGAGAGCAGCCCCCAAATACTCGACTCCAACATAGCTTTACACCGAAAGGTAGGAAAGCTGAAGATTAAGTAAAATACATTACCTGAGTTACAGACCAAAAACACGCTTTTCTAAATAGAAGTCATAGTTGGCTCTGCCATTATTAAAAGAACTTTTTTTAGACTTTTGGTAGGACCATTGAAACCAGCTTCAAAAGTTGATTGCTTATTTAGTTTTCTTCTATTTGCACTGTTAACTGAGTGAGAGATACCATCATAGGCATAGACATAGAATATCACCCAATTTGGGACAGCCTGTACTTAATTTCTCAAACGTGTCTCAATTTTAGCTTTAGCTTTTCCATGATCTGGTTTATCTTCTTCTTTTCTTAATTATTTCTACTCTCATGGTTTTTGATATTTTTCATTTTCCCAAAAATATAGTTTTTATGGCGTTGTATGTTCTTTCACCATTATATGATTTATTTTTCGTTATTCTTCTGACTCTATTACTGATCTCAAGTACACTTGTAATCACCCACTATTCTGTTTCGGCCATTTAGGTAATATATACCTACTTACTTTATTTTTATTTGAACTACCAAACTCTTTGTTTTCCTGTCTTTATTTTTATACTAATCCTGTTAAAGATTTCTGGATTACGTTGAACATTTAATAGCTATATCATCAATAAACAGGACAGTTATTTTTTTTTCCTCTAGTATATTTGCTTCATTCTTTCTTTGCGCTTTTGTTTTACAAGTTACTAGTTAAAACAGCAAAGGTATCAAGCCATGCAATTTTGAATCGAATTAACTACTTCAAGTGAATCGGTTGTGCTCAACTCCATTGTAGAAGTCCTTGATGTTCGTATCTCATGGTAATCTCGTATCGGAATGTAGCTCACCAGCTTCTCTATGTCGTCAATTTTTTTCCCACAAGTCTGACTAATAGGGTTTCTCAAATAAATGCACATTTCTTTTTCCTATTGATGGCTGATGCTGGCCTGGACTCTATCGAAAGTTGAGTCCTCATCATACCAATCGATTTTTGACACAAACTCGATATCAATTAGCAAGCATGTAACTTATGGAGTTTCTCAAATAATCAATTCAAGTGCATCTTGTCCTTAAATTTTACTCAAAAAATACTCGAGATTTTGATGCTTAAATTTCGAATTGTTTCGTTTTGTTCGTCATGTTACGGTTTTTATTCTGAGATTTTCGTAATTAAAGAAAATTATAAACCGAATTAAAAATGTATTCAGTGGCTACTTAGATTAATTAAATAAATTACAACGAAACAGAAAACTAGTTTAGTTACAAAAAATTGTAGTGGTACAATCGTGCGAGCAAACTTTGAAACAATTTTTACTCATTTACAAGGTCAACTTTAATCAAAGGAAATTGCTTTGTACTTTTTAACGAAATCTCTTGGATATTTATTTGTAGTAAACATTTATCTATTTTTTTAATGTGCTACTAAATCATTTAGATTCTTCAGTATTCATTGTTTATAATCACCAATTTTTAGGTTTCCAAATTTTTTTGATCGCTTTATTTACATCCTCCCAAGAAAATAATTTTATTCTAGTTTCTACTTCAATGGTATTTAAAATCCAATTACGTTTTATTAATTGAAAAAATGAACGCAAGTAGCAGAAATAAAAAGGTGCAAAGAAAATAGTTATTATGGAAGTCTAGAAGCAGTAAAGCAAAACGAACACCTGATTACTTCTCGTGCTTTCTTTGGATATAATAAATTTGTCGTGAATAGTGTTAATGTAAGAAAAGGAGTCGGTTATATCTGGCCGTATAAATCAAATGAGAAATAATTTTAATGGTAATGAATACAAAATTCACGGTTAGATCTAATAAAGGATATAATAACAATAATCAGATGGAATTTGTATGCACTTTACAACTGTTTATATCAAAAAATGATTAGGCCAATGATTGATGGATTGACGGACGCAGAATGAGAGGAGCCCCGGCTTGATCACAGTAATTTTCCCATCAGTTACACTGCAGACTTTCGCGAGCCTGTGAGATTCAAGTCCAAATAGGTGCACCTTCGAAGACCTTTCGCAGAGTTTACAGTGTAGACAGATTTCATCTGGAAAGATGGTGGACGTTGAAATTTATTTACGAGTTACCGTAAACGCTTGTGCAGAGGTGTTTATACCAGCCATAGATATCATGAGCGCATCTCGTAACTGAAATTAATCACAGAAAATTACTCGCTAGATTAATGCTTAAGAAATGGGAAGTATTTATCGAGGCTCTATCTGGGCACCGCAAGAATTTAGATTGTATGAAAGTTACACTCACGAATATAATAAATTTTCTTTTGAGCTTAACTACTTTAAAGTTTCAATTTGTTTTCGTTTCCTTATCTTAATTGGTATCTACGATTTTACAAGCTATTAAACATATTTTAATGCGTACGGAATTTATTTACTTTATTAATACCTGCTGACGGTTTATTTAAGTTTTGACCATTTAAAAATTAGTTTTTTTACATACCAGTTAATAGTAAGTAAAAAATAACTTTGTTACTAATTTTCTTTTGCACTTTTTGCTCAGAGCCTAGATGCTTAATGATAGGTAAGAATTCTCGTTTAAAGAACGCAGGACGTTAATTACTTTTTATGCTTATTTTTTTTATTTCTTGGCGGTTAAGTTGCCAAGATTCGGTTAGCGGAAAGTTTATAAATTTTACTAACTGAAAAATGTTGATAACAAATTAAAATTAATCATGTCTTTTTTAAAATCATTTCATAATTTACAATTCACAATTACTCAAGACTTTTAAATGCTTTTACCAAAATTGTTTAAAAGTTTATTGAACTTAGTTTACGGAAGTTCACATCATGTATTTAACCCAACATGTATAGAGTGTACCAAGAGAGAATTCAGGATTTTAAAAATGCTACAGTGGCAACACAACACATTCGAAAATTGCACTCAGTAATGTTTGGCAAATTAACGTGGAGACCATGACTTCCGTGGAAACTTTGCGAATTGAGCCAGAGGACTTAGAGATCCATGCAAAATTTGGGGAAAAAATTATTTTTTTTATTTGTAAACAGGCGAAAGTGTAGGATTTGGGCCAAGGATAATCGTCAAGAAATCCACGAATTGTCTCTCCATTCTCAAAAAGAAATACTGTTTGGCGTGGTTTTTGGCACAAGGCGTGATTGGACTTATTTTTTTTTAAACAAATATGGAAGAGCTCTTCCTGTCAACGGCGAGTGCCTAAGAAATATGATGACCGAATATTTTTGGCCTCAACTGGAAGCTCAATGTCTATTTTCAACAGGACGATGCAACTTGCCACACACGTACCTACGTCAAACAATGGATTTATTGTGGGGAAAGTTTTCTGATCGCGTTATTTGAGAAACAATAATGATAATAAATTGGTCACCAATATCTGGTCTACAAGAACAAACCACGGACGATTCGTGACCTTAAAGCGAACATCGACATCTATTGCGAATTATTTTCTTCCTTCAGGATGGACGCAACCAGACGAAGCTGTGGAGGCCATTTGAATGATATCGTTTTAAGACACAATGCCAGCGATAGTGAAATAAATATTACTTCATTGTCACTCATAGTTTCCGATTTTAAAATCCGCATTCTCCCTGTAGACTTAAAATTATACTCAAAATGACGATACGTCCTGGCCAAGAAAGAGCAACAGATCCAGTGATAAAATATATTTAAAGCAGTTTTCTTCGCAGAATCAAGGAAATGATTGAAGTGAACTTTGAACGAAGAAGTTCTAGACAAACGATGGCAATGGAAAAAAAATTATCCATGAAAGAACAATTGTCATATACGAAGAACATGTGCCATCATATTCTTTTTGCAATGAAATTTTGGTATAAACAATATCGTTAAGGGAGGAAGTCGGTTTAAGGAAGCCAAAACCAAGGAAACAATGAAACGGTGGAAGATATTCACAGATTGAAGTAATTTAACAATATTTAATCCAGGTACGATAAACACAATCGCTCTATTTGCAACAAGGTTGACGTCTTGACGTTTTAAAACAATAACTACATTTTTGATATTTTCATTGTACCGACCAGATTATAGAGATACAAAATGAGCTTATCTCACTTTTTGCAAAATTAAAGCTTAACTACTGTTGGTACATGAACGGAGGGCAGATGGATGTTTGCGTTTGCGTTATACTAGAGTAAATTAGGTACTTCTATCGGCTCTACTTTTCTAGAAACAGCACTGGTCCGATGATAGAACCTTTACCGTAGATTATTTTTCTTTTGATTTAAATGTAAGCGTGTAAATAGAGGTTCATCTCTAGAATTCATTGTGCATCTATATAGTCCTTGTTTTGAAAGGAAAGGAATTTTCTGTTTTCGCGTCAATTTGACTGACACACTGAACACTAATACAGTACAAGAGAAAATATTTAAATTACTTGTATATTTAGAATTAAACGAGCGTGTTAGACGTATTATTTAGTTAACACCATAAATACGGCTTACAATAGCTTATTATCGATAATAATGAGAAAATATTATTAGTACGTGAAAAAGCACATGTCTCTATTAATAAGTATAATTTTCAGGACGTACATAAAATATTTAATGAGCGTCAATAGGCAACAATTATTTCGTAATTTGAGCTTAAGAAATTTCTTTCGTACGTGAGAAGACTTTAAATATTTGATTCTTTGGATGGCCGACCGCCATGATACCGGCGAAACTTCATTCGAATAATTAATGCGTCTTTGTAAGACATCAGATGTAGATACATCTTCGATTTATCAATGTTGCTAGCCGGTTTGTGGTTGGTCAGCCGACCAGCTGCCCGGATAACTCAGCGTGCAGCTATTTTTTAATTGGTCTTCGTCTGGACAGTGTGGGAGGCCAACGAAGTCATAAAACACAAAATAAAAGGCACTGCGTACAAAAAAAGGCACCATACATCAAGAGACGCCTTAAAAAAATAATTTTTTTTAGCTTCATATATTTTACAGACAATACAGTAATAATTAAAATTAGAAATTAATTATTTGTCTCTGATTATTTCTAAAAGCATAAATATATTTCCAATTGAATGAAATTTCAGTTACAAACAAAAAAAACTTCTATCTTTTATGTAAGCATTTGAAAATAGATATGGAATTGACATATTTATTTAAAATATCGATAACTAATTTTATTTTCCTCTTTTGCGCTCTTTCATGCACAAGACGAAGGGCAAAGAGAAAAGAAAAACTAGGACTAGAAGAAGAAGAGAGAGAGTATATCCTGCAAGAGAGAAGATAAAAAAATTTGGAAATATATCAGAAAATATAAATATTCCTTAGCATATAATCATTCTTTCAGGATGATGCAATGAAAATTTCAACCGCCTGGATTTCTTCTGCTTCCAAGTTAGTTTTTCTTTTTTCTTTTTTCTCTTGCTGATAATAAATGACGAACTATCTAACGCTAGGATAAGTAGGGTGTACCCCAAGGACAAATTTGGGACCTCTTCTCTTTAGCTTAATGAATAAAGAAATTGGTAAGGCTTGTACAATCGCAATAGTTTTGCTCAAAATTTAAATGAAATTACCTACAATTAAACAACTATAACCTGATGCTAATAATGGCATAATTTATTTTTAATGAAGAGAACACTTATCCCGTTTCACCTCACAAATAAGTGATATCAAATAACTTGATAGCATACCTACACTAAAAGTGTTTGTGCTAATTTATGTTTAGAAATCTAAAAGCCTGAAATGTTACTGAAAACCTACTTTGGACTTATCCAACCTGTACTAACATCTTCTGGGAAGTCTCTACAACTTTGGACGAAATCTCAATAAAGCAGAAAAAATAATTAAAGTCATTTCTGGGGTACATCCACAAACGTACTACAAACCGCTTTTTTTAGAGAAAACAAAATTTTGACAATACACTTCCTATAAGTCTCTTCTCTTGTGACATTTATGTACAGAGTGTCCAGTTTAAATCGTGACCCCTGAAGATTTTAGGTTAGACAACCCATCAATCAAATCAGAAATAACTTCGTGTTTTCATAATCAATCTCACATAAAATTACAACATTCTCTTTTTTTATCAGCACGCCCAAGGCACATGCTTTATTTTTATAAGCTTCTCTACTGCCCTGAACCCAACATTTCCTCCTTTGCCGAAGGTCCTTTGTCGCGACGATACGAACGGTATCCGGCGAGTGAATGGTAATTGACAGTTGTCATGTTCTAATAACGCAGTCACTCTCTCTCTCTTTCTCTCTCTGAGCTGCCGAAATTGGAAGAGGTGCATTTTGATCGTCTACAGTACTTGGAACGTGATCGTTAAATGCAGCTAGATTTTCAGTAGATGGGTGTTCCGCGGCTTCGTGGTCTTGGTTGGAAACTATTTTCACCGGTCCTTCTCCATCTAAATCAATGTTTATGGCGATGGGACGATGGCGTTTGCAAATTTGATTGAAATGACGAACAATGTTTTTGTCTCCTACTTTTATTTCAGCCATTGTGTTATCAACTAGTTTGACATTAACACGGGTGCCATCCCACAATTCAACCATAACTTCCTCCCCTTCTTGGAAGTTGCGTGCACGGGCACCATGATGATGGAGAAATTGAGCCTTCATTTCAAACTTTGCTTGATTCAATTCACAGACTGAAGCTGGACTAGGCTTGAAAATGTCAAGCGTTGTTCGGGTTTGGCGTCCAAAAAAGACTTGAGCAGGAGTGCACTCATCTAGTTCACTATTTGGTGTGTAATTTTATGTGGCTACTGCTACATCTAGGCTGTTCACGGAGTTGTCCAAAGATTATTTTTAAGGTTTGTACCATCCGTTCAGCTAGGCCATTTGATTGAGCCATGCGACCTAAGACGTACAATGTCAAACTCTGAACAGAGTTGAGCAAATTCTGTCGCCGTGAACTGAGTTCCGTTGTCGAAAACAATTGTGCTTGGTGCACCAAGATGTCGGAAAAGGATACGAAGATATTTGACTGTAGCAGAAGCTATTGCTGGGATAATCCAAGTTGCATCAATGTAGCGGGAAAAACTGTCGACCATTACGAGAAAATATTTTCCTTTTGTTGGCTCACCAAAGTTCATTTGGATGCAATCCCAAGGCTTCTTTGTATCAGGTCACGGATGGAGAGGTTTCTTAACAGGGTTGGGTGCGGTAAGACCACACTGAAAGCAGGATTTTACCCTATCTTCAATCTCCTTGGACATTCTGGGCCAATAGAAGTGATGGCGAGCCAGATTCTTCATGCATCAGATCCCTGAGTGACCACGATGCAAGCGTTTTAGCACAAAATTACGAAGCTTGTTTGGAATTATGACTCGTTCACCATCAAGCAATATACCATCACTGTTGATGATGCTATCTGGTTTTTTGTAGTAGAGTGCCAGTTCTGTATCAAACTTATTATCTTCACTGCCGTATGCAGTTTCTAATGAAAAACTAGATATGTCCAAGTATAGTTTTTTTTTTATTTCTATATTTATTTGATGCGTCTGATTTAATTTTGTAGATCACAGACAAATAAATTTATTATTACTATTTAAAGATTATTCTTTCCCTGTTCTTACAGTTCTCTTTGTTAGCGACAATTTAGTTGTCTCTTATTTATTATTCTTTTTTTCTTATTTCTTAGGTTTATTCTTTTTCTATTAGTCTTGTGTCATTTCTTTGACAATAAATAAAGTTCCTTTGCAATTACAGTTTTTCGGACTTCTTATATTTTCCTCAACAGCGATAATTTCTATAGCTTTATCTAGTGTAGTATTTTACTAAGCATGTTGCTCCTTAGGCCTAATCTCTTTTAGTATTAGATGTCCTAGACTTCTCCTGAGAGTTTGCTAAATTTCTTAAATTCTTCAGACAGAAATTCAGACTTTCTTGGCTTTAATTCGAAATTAACTTTAATCGATGTCGGTGCAACTGGACATTAGAGTATCCTCATCTTATTTTAACCTCATGTAACAACAGGAGATGGAGATACTCTCAGAGTGTTCTGGAGCAATTAATCGAAAACGCAGTCAGTTGCAAGTTACAACTTGATATGTTCCTACTGCCGAGTGTTAACGGAGCTGCAAAACGTTGTATCTTGCTACTACCAAACATTATCGAGATAGCACCTTCTTACCAGTTGCTAAGGAGCTACCGCCGTGCCGTCGTTAGGTTGCAAATCCGATTAGAATGACCCCTTCCGTCTCCTTCCCTAACTCGAATTCTTTCACGTAACAGTTGTTGTTTTAGGGAGTCATTCTAATCGTATTTGCAACTTAGCAACGGTGGTACCTCCTTAGCAACTGTTAAGAAGCTTCAATCTCGGCAATGTTCGGTGGTAAGAGAATAACAACGTTGTGCAGTCTCGATAGTACTCGGAAGTAAGATCATAACAAGTTGTATCTTGCAACCTCGATTAGAATGACCCCTTTAGCTTTTTTTTTCTTCTCTTCGGCATTGAAAATTTTGGCAATCTTTTTCTCGTTTCCTTTTTTGATGACTTGTTTCTCAGACCGCCACTCTTCCATACAGATTGTGATAAGCTAAACGTCTTAATCGATGTAACTAAGTTTCTTGGGTTATTGCTGAAGTGATTCTTTCGCCTTCTTCTCGGGCAAGTCAAGTTCTAGTTGTCCGGATTCTTACACCTGATTTTCCATAACATTAAATGGTTTATACTCTTTTAATTACAGTTTCTCAGTGATAGTTTTCTTATCACTAAAAATATCAAGACCATTATTATCTCTTAGATGCTGTCTTGTCTGGATCAAAATCACTAATTCATGAAGCGAGTTGCGGACTCAGCTTTCTCCGCTAGATGTAGACACCTCAAAAGATTTAATAATTCAAATTTAATAATTATTGCACAGTACGAGGAAGTTTTCACTTAACTACAAGCGGTAGCACAGGCTTTCATACAAATAGCAAAGGATATGGGACTGCAGGTAAATAGAGAAAAAAGCAAATACATGCAAATAAAAAAAGTTAAGGAAGGAGTATCAATAGAAACACTGACAATTCAAGTTGAAAGAGAGACGCTGACTTTTGAAGAGACAGTAAACTACATGTACCTTGGAACATTAGTAGATGCAAAGTGTAATGAAACGGTGGAAATCGACTTAAGGCTGGTAATGACCAACAGATGTGTAGGAGGACTAAATAAAATCATTAAATCAAAAGGAATTTCAAGGAGAACTAATTTAAGATTTGTATAAAGCTGTAATAAGACCAACGCTGACATACGGCTGCGAATTGTGGACAACGGCAAGAGAAGATCAAGAAAGACTAGAAATCTGGGAAAGAAGGACCCTAAGAAAGATATTTGGTGGGAGGTCAACGGAAGAACGGTGGAAGAGACGACCAAATGAGGATATATATACATATAGGCTATAGGGGGAAGCCCCAATAACGCAATTTATAAATCAGTGGTTGGGTCATCTTGAAAGATTGGAAGACGATAGATTAATAAAGGATATCGGATGGAAGGTCCGGAAGGTAAGGGAAGAAAGGGCAGACCAAGAAAGAAATGGAGAGAGGCCGTAATGGAGGACGTGAAAGAGAAAGGACAAAAAAACTGGAGGACGCTGGCAAAGGATAGGAAGAAATGGAACGAGTTCATCAAGCAATGGGCCTAACAGGCCTGTAAAAGCTTACATATACGAGGAAGTTTTAATAAATTCCTGGCCGGGCATAGAAAGAAATAACTTGTCTCAAAACAAAACACAATTTATTCAACATAGTCTCCATGTAAATTTATACATTTATTACAACGCCCGCACGACATTCCAAACCTCTTAAATAAAAGTTTAAAAGATTTTGTGATAAAATTTTCATCGGACAAGAACCAACTTTAAAAAGTTTTTCCTTCGAATGCAAACCACTTCATCATCTGATGAAAATTTTTGACCTTTAAAATACTTTTAATTTTAATTTAATTTACAGTTAATTTAGGGGAGAGGAAATAATCTGATGGAACCATATCAGATGAAGAAAGGAGGGTGGTCTATCAATTCAAACACCAACTCATCAATTTTCTGCAGCGCAACTAAAGACTTGAGGAATGGTGTGTTGTCTTGCAAAAAAAATCACATTTTGGACATTTCTCACGACGTTTCTCCAAGATTTCCAAAAAATTTCAAGGATCTTCCTCAAATCTTGGCTGTTTCCATATCTAAATCTTATGAACAAGATGGAAGACTCGTTCTTCTTAAGTAGAAGCAATCTAATTCTTCGGATCTTCTAAAATCAGGTCATGAACAGTATTTTATTTGGTTTTTGACTTTGTAATTAAGTCCGACTCAATGGTCATAAATATCTCCGTATATGTATACGCAGATAGCACACAGGAAGCGAGCTTTCTAGTGATATCACATAAAAGCTCGCAGCATTGCGTAAGAATAGTACTGTGCGTGTATCTAAGGGTGCGGTGAGATGGCAAACTCCCTCGCGAGTGCTCTAGGGTGGGCGTGTACGGACCATAAATCAGCAACCACACCGCGAAAGAACACTCACCCCTCGCCTTCTGACCTAAACTCGTTCCGCAAGCGTCGCTGCCCGCCATAAATGAATAAATTCTCCGTGATTCGTTGATATTACGAGGAAAGATGTTTATTTAACGAATCTAATTTTGCCGAATGGTTTCAGGGGAATTTCCAGCATTCCAGCAATGTTAAACGGGCCGTCGCTGGAAATGTGGTCATCCGCAACTAATGATCTTAGTAATGGACATTGACAGGAGCGGTGACCATTGAGTGCAGATCATCTCAACTCGATAATGAAGGGCGTTTCACGTGCACACCCCCATTCTGCACAGGACACACGTGCTCAAGACCTTCGATTTTCGTGCGCGCGGCTTTAATTTTCACCATTTGGAGAACACATTTCGCAAGTTTTCACTCGACGATTAATTTAACAACTTAAACAAGTTTCTTCGTTTATAAATTTAATAATACGGCCCAGAATTCAACTGTAACAAATAACAACAATGCGGTTACAAAAAAATAAACTGAATCAGATTAAACAATCATCGCAATTTAGAATCGTAATAAAATTACAATGATTAAAATGGAAAAAACACGTAGCTTAAATTTGATAATATATTGTTAGACAACAGCGTACACGCCCAGCTTTTAGTGTAGATGCTGAATTACGCGGAGTCATCGTCGGTGACGATAGGTAAATGACCAGGGAAACCGCAACCCGTCTAATTGTTATAATTACAGATGTCTTTGTTATCAGCCAGTCTTTAAACTCGCTATCTTGATTGTGGCACGTATTTTACTGTTATCGTGCCGACCAATCGCTGGGAAAAAAACACTCGCTGCAATTGCCGTGGGTTTTTTAACCTTTTGCTTTTCTTTTTGAAATTTTATTATTATTCATTGTATATAACCACAAAAAGTCGGTAACATATACCCACAAACTAATCTAAACCTGGTGATTTTCGATCAAAATCTACTCACCGTAATCTGACTGTTTAAAAGTAGACAGGATCGAAGCAATTTGCTTGCTGGCGCCCATTTACTAGATATTTCCGGTGAAATCAAAAAGCACTTATATGAAGAACGAATACCTTAAGCATCCAACTTTTTCCATAACATACTTATTCACCTCACGATATTGAGGCAATTTGGTCCCTCAATCAATTAGATCATGTGTCCTCTTGCTGAAAGATGATTTCGACTAACTTGCATCGTGAATGAAGACCAGCGATCGGACTTGTTAGGCTCCAAGCAATCGGATTTCACTTTGAAAAGCTACAAAGAACTTAAACAGATCAAAGGAAAATGCTACCTGGGCAAGAGACAGTAAGCAAAAAGCTGATTTGCTTGCCACATATCTAGAAAACATCATCCAACTCAACGAGGAACTAAAAGTAATTAATCAACCAGAAGCAATACAAGAACTCTAGAAATAGAATTACTTACTACTTACATCCAAGGATATAGCTAAAGAAACAATAAGCTCCAGGATTCGATTTAATTTCTAAGGAAATACTAAAACGATTGCCAAGAAAAGGCACATTTGTTAAACGCTACACTAAGATTAAAACGTGTCCCCTATTTTAGGGAAAACGGCAGAAGTAATAATGATTCCAAAGCCAGGCAAAGTAAGTAAAATCATATAGGCCTATACCTAAATTATTTAAGGAGGATGAAGAGGAGGAACAACTGATTCCCGACCACTAGTTTAGATTCAGGAATAAACATGCCACTGTCAATCAAGTACCGAATAACAGATGTAGAAAAATATCTTGAAGAAAAGAAAATATGCTCAGTCATTTTTGTGGATGTGGCCCAAGCATTCGATGAAGTCTGGCATGAAGGATTAATAATGAAATCAAAATAATTCCAGTTGCAGAAAACATCAGATCAGCCACTTTTACTGATGGCATCGCAGTATTAGCAGTAGGAAACACCATAGAGGAAGAAGCAACAGTTAATCCCCAAGGCGAAATAGACAATGGCGATGGCGTATAAAAATTAATGAAAACAAATCTGCTCAGGTCAATTTTACAAAAAATTAAAAAATAAACTATCACCCTGTGGAATTGAATAACAACATAATTCCATGCAAAGAAACAGTTAAATATTTAGACCTAAATCTAGATGCCAAGCTCAAATGGAAATAATACGTACAAAGAAGAGGGAGTAATTAAAAACTTAAAATAAAAACATGTATTGGCTGTTGGAAAGAAACTGCCAGCTTTCTATCAAAAACAATGTACTTGTCTACAATTAAGTCATACGGACTTACGGCTTGCAGCTCTGGGAAAGTACCTACCAAAAAAAAGCAACTATGGCTGCCTCCAAGTATTCCAAAATCGAGTGCTAAGAAACATCCTTGGTAAGTATGTTCGGAGTGCAGATCTACACCGGGAATTCCAGGTGAAGACAGTGAAAGAAGAAATCAAGAAGAGTGCCAGGAGTCATGAGGAAACTTGTAGACAATTAACATTTAGTGGGCCAACTAAAGAGATCTTTTGAGCTTGTGTGATAGTACAGTAATCAGTGAAAAGCAGAGCACGGTGCTGTGAAGTTACATCAGTCCAATGAGCAAGAAAAGTGCCAGAAACTAGGATGGACCATTGGGAAAATCCAGACTCAAGTAATGTGAGTGACATTTTTCTCACATTCGAAAAGAAAATAGAACGACAGTTTTGTTCGATAAAAAGATTTGCAAAATTTTTAGTAGATGTAGTGATCAGTGAAAAGCAGAGTATAGTGATGTGAAGCCACATCAGCGTAGTGAGCAAAAAGTGCCAGGAAACTAGGATGGACCATGTGGCAAATTCAGACGTGACATTTTCCTGATTTTCGAAAAGAAAAATATAAAATCGAATGACAGTTATTTTCGGTAAAAGGATTTGCTAATTTTTTAGACATACCGAAAAATATCCGAACTTACCACTAAGCGAAGGATACCTACGTAAATATAAATTATTCAGAATTTATTAAAGAACGAAAATCAATTTGATTCGTAACAGCTTTCTTTACACGTTTTTTTTCGAAGTCCACGTTCAGTAGCAAGTGGATCTTGCGGAATGTTAAAACAGAAAACAAAAAAGATATCACATTCTGAGGAAGTTGAAATAATAATTGTATTTGGATGTCTTAAGAGGTAAGGGAGATCAAAGACAAGTAAATGTTATTGAAGGAACCATTTGAAAGAAGAAAACAGGGAAAGCGATGCAATGCAGACGTGTAGGTGTAGAGAATTTTAAATCAGCTCATCAAATTGAGAAAATAACCACTGGTTCACTTAAAAAGAATCAAGAGGATAATTAAAAGCATTATATGAAAGTAAACACAAGGGGAAAAAAGTGAAGACCAACAAAGGAACGTAGAGCTGAGTTATTTGCTGTCCACATCGACTTTTATGAGAAAATTAACACGGATTTTTAGTGTGAACATACGCTGCTAGTATGAATACACATTGTACGTGCATGTGTAAATTTTTGACGCTAAACACCCGTATTAATTTTCACGCAAAAGACCGTGTGGACCATTAAAGGCCATAAGAGGGGCCTAATTCCAAAGTGAACAATCTGCATTTGTTACTTTCAAGTACAAGCTCCATTCTTTTTTGTAATATCTTCTTAACTGTTCATTTCTTTAAGTAAAAGAACTAATACATTATCTCTTAACAACAACACAAATATGTTAAAAAGTTAAAAAAAAGTTAGTTATTTAAATTATACATTTTTTCTGCTTCCTGAGAAATTAAAAATAATACTGGAGATGGTACACTTTGGTTCTAGATCCCTCGTAAGTACTCTCTCCTGGAATATGGTTATGATAAAAATCGTTGAAGGTTTAAAGGTTTCAACACGAACACTGAAAATAAAAACCACACATAAGTTAATTCACTTACAATTAGGAAGGTACCTAAAATAAATTTGACATGGCACCATTTTGTTTTGAAATTTTCTCTAATTTTGGCAAACGTATTGAAGCCTTTTGAATTAAATACCACTAGGCCATTTGAATAAATAAAGCATACAGGTATCATTTTAGCAGTTTATTGGAACATGTGGAACTCGTTTAAAGAAATCAATTTAGTGTATCCAAATCTCTAAAATTTTCAAGAATTATCGGTTAATTTCATTTTACTTACACCAACAAAAATTCTACATTCTTGGTACAACTTGCCTTCCAAACTGAAATTGTATTACGTTGCCTTTTTTTTACCAACTTTTTAACTTCGGTGTTTAGAGCCCTCTCATTGTTAGTTTTGTTTCTGCCTAGTCGAAACGATTTCATTCCGCTTTGCTTATTTAGTTGAGATATTAAAAAAAATAATATCTGTTCTTCGTTTAATTTTGTTTCTCACATGACCTTTGGCGTAACCAACTACCTAACAAGTGGCTAAAGTGGCAATGTCATAGTTTTGGAAGTACGATATAGTTTCCAAGTGGTTTGTTTTAAAATTGTCTGTTTTTTTAATTACAAAAGCGATTCTATAAAGTCGGAAAAATATCAATATTGACAATCACAAGTATGTACCTAAATACAATAATCAAAATACAACGTATTAATGTTGAAATTCTCCATGCTGTTTATAGATTCTGTTATAAATATTTAAGAAAGATATTCTTTTCTATAATTTCCAAATTTTCTTTATTACAAACTAGTTTCACCTATAAAGGCATCTTCAGTGTATCAAACCTTCAAGTTAAAAAATACATAATAGTAAAATATAATATTAAGTTAACAATAAAAATTACTTACGGGTATTTTATAAAATTAATTATAATTAATATAAAATTGTATGTTAAGATTTTAAATTATGCGTAGAATAGATGTAAGTTGTATGTACATACATTTTATAAAATACCCGTAAGTAATTTTTATTGTTAACTTAATATTATATTTTACTATTATGTATTTTTTAACTTGAAGGTTTGATACACTGAAGATGCCTTTATAGGTGAAACTAGTTTGTAATAAAGAAAATTTGGAAATTATAGAAAAGAATATCTTTCTTAAATATTTAAAATACAACGTATTTGATCGATGCTACAATGAAAAATTAGTAGGTAACTAAATTTGATGCTGTCGCAATTCTGTCAATCATTTGTATTATTGTTGTCTAACTATCAGGCACAAATTGATCACGTGCGATACAATAAATTATGAAGACCCTGTAGCTGCTTTCCAATACAAACATATTCATACATGTGTCTTTTTTTGTTTTAACTTTTTCCTTCTTTTGCATGCATAACAACAACGTTTTTTTTTTAGTGTCCAAACAATAAAAAAATTAATCCTTTGTGTTCGTCCTGGTCGTTTATGCTTATGTGCATATACCATTGTTTTTTAAGGTCGGATTCACGTTTGATGCATAATTTATGACACCGAGGAGAAGAGATCCGGGCCCATTAATTTAATTATCTTTTTGTATGTACAAGTCTTGACTTCGATATTATCTTCTTGATATTCGCGTACCAAATTTGGCACTTTTATATCGTGGAAGTACAGTCACAATAATTAGCATGACCTAACCTGTACAGAAAAACTCATCGTGGACATTTTATTTGTGGTTTCTAAGCAAAAAATAATTTACGACATCCCTGATTCACTTTTAAGTAGTAAGATTTGGATGCATTCGACGTTCATACTTTTTAAGGAGATTGATACTATGTCCTGTAAGCGTCATGATTAATTATTGCGATTGTACATAAATATTAACTGTTAAACTTAACTCTTAAAATTGTCAGGTAAGGAAAAAGGAAACACGTTTTAAAATATCTTATACTCTTATAGAAACACATACAATGCAATTATTTTAAAAGGCAACATATCCCTACATTGTTTGTAATATATTCATAACATGTGATTGTATAATGTAGGCAACCAACATAAAATAATTGGATTAGATGATTGCACTGTACACACAATAAAAGTACGTGTACAATGCATTGATATAATTATTTTAAAAATGAACATATGGATTTTAAAATAATTGCACGATATAAAATTCTATTTGTTTACCTACACTATTTTCTACAATTATTATTAACGAGGCCTTTCATTCAAAATCTAGTGGCGGATTTCACAAACGTTACTTAAATTTAAGCAACCGTTAAAAGTAAACGTTGCCATGGTTACATGTGTTGAAGGTACAGGAATGATTATTCTTAATCGATGATTAAAGTTAAGTGACGTTTGTGAAATCCAGCCTAAATGTTATAAATTTAGATTTCCTAATCACTCGATGGTAACGTTAACCAATTAAATTACCAGTCAATGAACTAACTCAACCAACAATTCTGATTTAAGTGCAGGTGTTCTTAAACGATAAATCATTTAATATACATATATTCTTTTCTATTTTGATTGAATTGAACAATACAAACAAACTGAAACTTGCGAAATGCCCATTTTTTCACGTCATTCATTGAATATGTACCAAGTGTTGGTTAAACTGTATAAATAATGCAATCTAAATAGTTCTCCGAACTTTTCTTTTAAGATGTTATATTTAATTTAGCTTGCTCAAGGCCGGTTAAATTAAAAAAATTATTAAATCGTTGGAAAAACCAATTCGAACACATCGTTATACTTATTATAAAATAATTTTATGTCTGTCAATTTTTTGTATCTGATTTTTTTAAACTTGTATTTTGTTTTACTCAAGTTCCGATCGTGATTGTATTAAATTAATTAAAAATATATCCACTTATATTTGTCGTTGCCCTTGATTACAGTTCATATTATTTTAGTAGTTAAGTTTTTAATTACCTCAAAGTTATTATTTTACGATTGATAAATAATTATTTTCTAAATCATGCCCTCAAAGAACGTTTCGCTATCGTCATCGAGGCAAATTTAAATTAAAAGTAAATAAACGAATAAAAAAGCTACAGAATGTCTATAAATTATATGGTGTAAAGAAAAATCTCAAATATCGATACGTATCGAAATATCGGATGTCGATACGTATCGAAATATCGAATATCGATATACCGGCACGTATTGAAATATCGAATTACAGACTAACTAAAGATTTTATTTATTTATTTTTATTTATATGGTCGAATATAACTTTATTATTTAAACTTATTCCAGCTCTATTTTTCATCACGTGTTTTTAAGCCTCTGTTCAATATTTCAATCTTATATTTCGAAACGTATCGATATATCAATACATATCGATCCGATATTTCGATACATATCGATACATATCGGTAGCCGATACTCGATACATATCGATATTCGATATATCGATACGTATCGATACAGAAATCGTATCGAAATTCGATACACAATTTCCCGTATCGCCCACCTCTAATTACTATGCAAAGACAAAAAAGTAGGCTAAATAGGAAAATAGCTAAAGTAGGAAAGAAAAAGAAAGTATGTTAAGGATAAGAAATGGGCAAATACGAAGAAGAATAAATAAAAAAATGTAACATATATGTCGATAATCATCAATCATCATATCGACTCAGATAGCTGAGTTTTACAAATTGAGTCAAAAGAATGGAATAATCAAAGCCTTGTGGTATCTATTTTTTTGAGATATTTTGATTATTCCATACTTTAGTCTCAGTCTGTATGTCATGGTTGGAAGAAAAAAGAACAACTAAACGAATATTAACTGGGAATAGAGCAGAAAAAGGATGAAGAGGAAGAAAACCATATGTGGCGTAGAGACAAGCAATGAAAGAGCCATAGTTCTCATAGGAGTTAGGAATTGGAAAAAAACGAGAGACAGAAAAAATAAAGCCATGGATCTTCAATGCTTGAACTTGTACTGCTGAATTTGATAATGATGACATCTAAATCATTTAAAATACTCTTTTTTACATTCACTAATGATTTATACCAACAGTACTAAAAAAAACTACTTAAAAAATTTATGTAACTGTTCAAATTTATGTCCTACTAAAAAGGATCCTTTAGCAAACAATAACGTTCAATAAAACCTAACCTTCATCTTTTTGTAGATAAAAAACACTCGTTATATACAGGGTGACTGACAATTGTCCCGATAAAAAAAACACGATAAGAACCGATGTGTGCGAGTATGGGAAAAATTCTTTCTATTTTAATTTTCGATAAATAATTAATCAAAAATTAGCCCCAAAACGACGATGTGGCTCTGGTTAAAAAATAGAGGAGCAGATGAACGAAATAAGTGTCCCCATAAAAATTTTAGGTAGGAACTTGACCTTTAAGTGAAATTTCACATCAACTCCGTTTTTAGGTCAACGCCAGACGCCGTGAAATACGAACTACAAAATATTTACTTGACAAATGCATGCAAATCACTTGAAACAGATTATTCCCTGCAAAGGATTGCAACGGCCTCACTTTTAACACCTGCTTCGACAGGTAAATAAATAAATCGCTAAAACGAAAACACAATTTAAATCTCTGTGTTAAGAATTCCTAGTATTTTCCTTTCATTGCATTGTAAATAAAGTTTATTTCCACAAGAAATGTGTACTTACATAAACATTTTTTGACAAACAGGATTTAAAACATTCTAATCAGCAAATACCTTCACAGTTTGTTAATTATTATAATTTCGTTTTGTGTGTGACGAAATATTATAAACACAAATCCATTAAAAGTTTCACAAATTCAAGACGCGTTTGCAACTCCACATCCTGTGTTTTTCGCGCACTGAATGTAAATTGTTCCTCGTTTCTTTTCACTTTGATTTAAATTCTTAATTAATTATAAACTGTTCCATAGAATTTTTTAAATATGACGTTTAAAACAACTATACATAGTAATAAAGTTTTTATGGCCTAATAAACAAAAAAACTTGTCGGCAATGAATTTCAGGTCTAATAAATCGTTTCGCAATTTACATTTTGTCGTAATCTGTGACATGCATTCACGTATGCGATTTGATCAAAAATTGTAACAGTAGCGACGTTTAAAAAAATTATGTCTCCGACGGCGACAACTGGTGCAAGTGAAGCTGGACATACTCGCTGAGCGTTAGCTTTGTCTAACACACATAAACAGAGAACAAGCAATACATAGCTCATATCGTGCGCCCTCGGACGTTACAAGCCGTGCATTGCCCCCGTGATCACCAGATTTAAATCATTGTGATTTTTTTTTGTGGATAAAGCAGCTGGTACATTCCGCTCTAGTAAATAATCTGCAAAAATTAATTAAGTTACTAATAATTACGCCGTGTAAAAGACGCAACTCAGGCTTCCGTCCCCAGCTGTTAAACGTATAATAAAACGAATTGAGGTGTGTGTCAAGGTCGCATTGTGTGCAAGCGAGTAGTCAATAAAAAAACTTTATGGTCCTATTATACAGTGCCGCAGCAATAGGTAAAACAATCTGTTTTGAACATGAACATATATAAATTTGTGTTAACTACTACAACAATAAACATGTTGAACCAAGTGTGTGTGGTAAAATAGCAAAATAATTAATTTCAGCAAATAATATAAGTTAGACGTCCACCTCGATAGACAAAGTGTGAAATCGATTTGGCCAGGTAAATCGGAAGCCGAGGCGCCAAGCCGACGGATAAATGTTAGTCACTTGGTCCGTCCCTTAATTAGGCTCGAGGGGCATTAATGTAATACATTCGAATATAACTGATACTTTGTTTTAACCGGCGTTATTATTAGAGGGAGGTTCCAAACGTAACTCTTGTGGGAAAATATTAATTAGATAATTTCATTTTGATTTACCTTGCTCCGTCTGCCACCGACTTATTTATTATTATTATGGCCCGGTAAATGCTCGAATTAACTTGATTTGACCGTGCAACATAAAAATTTATTTCTTCATTTGTTCTCCCATAAAAATCTTCACATGAAATAATATTCATTTAGATAATTATATTTTACCACTTAATGTAATTATAATAATACCTAATTTTGTGGTTATTAAATATTTACTTGCACATATTAATTTATACAATTAATTGAGTTAATAGTATCGCTCTTACTTTAACTGCCAGTCGCGTTATTTAATTACTAATTATGTTGTTATTAAACATTATCGTGCTGACATGAAAATTTACACGTTCACGTGCATTTATAATAAATTTATTGCTAAGGTGTCTAAGCAATCTGATTGTTATTCTAAATTGTACGCAGATACGCCGCATACCATTCTGTCATTAATCTCCGTTAGAAATGTTTCATAATAAATTAGAGCATAATTGGAATTATTACATAACAATTTACAACTTCGAACGTTGATACTGAGATAGCTTCTCGTAAATTCTATTATAATATCGTCGCCGATATTCTGCCGCTATAGTTCTTTCGTATTGCCTTATTTTTGTTTCCCGCCTTAAGAAAGAAATAATAGAAATAATAATAAATAGAAAAAGAAATAATTTGTACCCATGTCACCTAAAGCTGTTTGTTTCATTTAATATTACAATAATGGGTGGTGAACAAAGCACATGATTACAAACAAACAAAAAACTTTATCTTGTGAAAATAAGTTAAAGCAAATTTAACTAACTTATAATTGAACTTCCTTTGTATTCAACAACTACTGACGATATCAAAATGCAAATTTCCTTTGTAACTAAAGCAGATCATCGTTATGTTTATGCATGTTTCAATAAGACGAGAAACAACAGTTTTGGTACTTCTGAGCGAGATCATTTGTGGTCAAGCTAACTGCACAGGGCGTTCGTATCTGCTGGCGCCTACGTCTGTTTCCTTTGGTTGACCCCGTGCGGTAAGAGGCTTTTGCGGCTAAAGCCGGGTCAAACACGGCGTTGATGACTTCTCTTTTCACTACTCATTTGACGGATTTCTTTGGCTCGCTCCAGTATCCGTCATTAAGACCGTAAACAAAGCATTACTTATGTATACATGAATGCTTTTTGTAACGACTTTTGTATGTGGTGGGTGGTTACTTCTAATATTGTTACAGTTCAAAGAGAAACTGAACTCTGAAATAATGTTACCAGAAAAATTCCTTGCAAGAAATAATCCCAGAAAAATCAAATAAAATTGCTCTTACTTTTAATCTGCATATACATTCTTTTAATTTCAATGTAAAAATATTGTAATATTTTACAAATCCTGATTGTATAGATTACATAAAGCACAATTATAAAATATGTAATCTTTACTTTCAATTATCAATTTTAAAAGATTCATTCTTTAATCCAACACAGACATTGAGAGTTATTAAATTTTGAATACCGCTGAGTTCCTTAAAAAAAAATTAAAAAATAAACGAAGAAAATATAAGGGACCGAACGGAATCAGACAACACATAAACGAGAGACCCGAGTCCGACAAAAAAGAGCCGCAACATATTTTTCGAGCAATTTTCTTTGGGCAGGCTATAATTACACCCCCCAAGCTGGCCTATAATTTCATCGAGGGCGGCTGTGCGCACCTTTGATACTATGTCAATTACCCCATAGCCTAGTGCTGATTACTCTACGCGCGCAGAGTATGCATGGCTTGCTTTGATCTGATGCAACAGGCTGTGAATTCGCTAATTTGCTAATTCGGGTAATATTGTGTGTACACTTTGAGACATTAGTGGAGGAAATCCTTGCTGCAAAGTTAATTGAATACACCCTTTTTAAATAATCTCATGTTTTTTATCTTTCATAATACATATCTGTAATACAATACAAAGAATACAGATTTAATTACGGTTAAAATTTAATTAATTCAGTATAATACAGTTTGTATTATTCTATAAAAATTAAATCGACTAAAGCAAATCTTTCACTTCAACTTTATTACTTAATAATTTAAGTTTATAATTTTTCTTAATTTTAATAAATTTCTATTATACGTATTACTTCTAACATTTTTACATGACTGGAAAACTACATACATGCACTATAAAAAAAAACGTTCATGAAACCAACATTGTATATTAAAAGTTCACATAAATTCAAGCGAATAACCAGGCGTCAGTCACAATTATAACCATGTAATAGTAGTCTAAATAATTGACGCATTGTTAAGGCGTGGCTAATATTTTATTTATAAACTGGCTCCAAACAACGCACTCAAATATGTTGTGAATAATTTCGTAGAGGGGCGTACTTATCGTAAAAATGAATCGAAATTATGCGACAGGAAAAAAAAGGAGCGATTTTATTAGTTTATTCAATTTATTAATTACTTAACGAGTTAACAAATTATAAGTTACATGTACCGAGTGATTAAAAAATAATTTACCTTTTTATTTTATTAATGACATCGAATTAATTAGGGCATATAGAAAAATTGTTACAAGAAAGTGTAAGCCGAATAATAATAGTAGTAATTTCGTTCTTGTAAAATTCCAAGAAAAGGGTTACGTAGCCTTGCCTTTGTTAATTTCGAGGAACTAATTCGTGATGCCTCTGCGTTCACGTGATGTACCTTAAACGGAAAGTGGACTTTTTAATTTGAACACAAGAACATACAGTCATTAAAGCGTTTAACGTGTGAATTTTACGTAAACACATCGTAGGGCCCCGTCTGCGCTAAATTATGAAATAATAACATATTGTTGTTGCTATAAAAAGTAAGCGCTTTATTAAGAGCGAGTTTATTAAATTGTTATTCCTGAAGCGTGGCTTTCTTTTCGTTTTTCCTCTAATTATAAAGCGTAATTATATTTATTGCTGCGATTAAAGTGAGTGAATAGAATCAGTTTTTAATTTAGTAAAATGTATAGGGCCCTTAATAATACATTAATTTGGGATGCATTGCTGAATCTACGGGCAGTGGACCTCAAACATTATTAATGTGCATCCATATATAACAGTACTTTTACATACAAATTATTCGTATATTACATGCTGTGATTAGTAAAGACTCCAAATCTTAGGTCCGTTTATCCGCCCAATTGTATAATACTCACTGATCCACTATAAATACCAATCGGTCGACTATCTAATTACATGCATCCAACTCCGTTTACGAATATCTGATATATTGGTATAACATGTTTTATCTAAATAAATTTTTTCTTGGTTTTATTTATTCTTTATTCGTGAGATTATGTCTATCGTCAAAAATACAGAGAATAATTAAAATACGTTGACAAGTACTATTTTCCCAAGAAAAACAAGAACACGGAAAATTTTCAGCCGAGTCAACATTCAGTCCCTCAAACCTAGCAAATACTGTTGTATCAAAAGCTCCACTCCATGATAGTTTGTCACATAAATATCCGCTCTTTAATCTCCTGTTTTGACTCCTTTGTTGATTTCATACTTGATCATGATTTCCATGTTATCGGCGTCTCCGAAACTTGGCTAACACCTGACTTTCCATCACATCTTATTCAAATACCTAATTATCAGATATTTCGAACTGATAGAGAAACACGAGGTGGGGGAGTGTGCTGATATATTCATAACCGAATAAAATGGAAGTCCCTTAATATTGAGTGCGGTCACGGGGAAGGTATTGAACAAGCCTGGATAATATTGAATATTCGAAAAATGAAAGTTGGTTTAGGCGTCTTCTATAGATCGCCCTCCTCACACATATCAAATCTAACTAAGGTAGAAGAAGCTTTAGCTTATATCTGCACTGAAGTGGACGACATAATTTTGACTGGCGATGTCAATATCGATTATTATTTAAAGCCAGCAACACCAAGTTTCGAGACTTTTCAAAATCTCTTGGCATCTTATAATTTAAAACAAATCGTAACTCATCCAACGAGAATCAGTAACAACTCAGTTTCGCTGCATCAGCGAAAATGTGAACGTTAATAATTGTGGTATTCTTGATTTAAATGAAATGACTGATCACCTTTTGGTACATTGCGATCTGAATTATCAAATTGCGAAACAGGAGACGAAAACTATTAGTTACCGTGATTATAAATTTTTCTGTGTTGAAGAATTTGCTTTCGATGGAAGAAGAATAGATTGGAAACGTATTGAAAATTTGCCAGATATTAATTCCAAAGTTAGCTTTTTTAATGCAGCAATTCACATACTTTTTGATATTCACGCCCCGATCAGAACGGTAAAAGTTAATAAAAAGCGTGTACCGTACATTACCGACACTATTAGAGAAATGATTAGATTGAAGCAAGCTGCTTTCAAAAAATACAAGAAAACAAGAACACAAGCAAATTATGTGTATTATACCCAACTTAGAAATTATTTATCGGTAGCTTTAAAAAATGAGAAAGCCGCTTATATTCACGATCAAATACGAATACATCGAAATCATCCGAAAAAGCTGTGGCAGAACTTCTCCGATTAGAATATTCATAACAGAGAAAAATCTATTTGCTTAATCAGTGATCCGGAGAGTGTAAATAACTATTTTATTGATAGTGTAACTAATATAAAAACTAATCCTGAAGTTTTGCACATTTACGAAACTAATGAAAATTACGCTTCATCACCAATGTCTCTTCCTCCCACATCTGAAGATGAGGTAGAAAAAGTGCTGCGAACTCTCAGATCTAACGCAACCGGAATTGATGGTATAAACCTGAAGATGTTAAAACTAGCATTTCTTACATATAATCAATTACTCATTACTAAACGCTGTGGTGCCTGATTGCTGGAAAACCTCTATAATAACTCCAATCCCCAAAATTGCTGTAGCCGAAGACCCGTCACAACTTAGACCGATTAGTGTGTTGCCTATGGCATCTAAGATTTTGGAAACTATTGTTTGCAATACCTTAAAAACTCATATGGAAGCCAGTCAAATTTTACCTGATGTTCAATCTGGATTTCGAAGTGGACGAAGCACTAGTACTGCGCTCATTAAGATCTGCAGTGATTTTGCTAAAGCATTGATGAGGGGAAAGTATCCACTTTAGTATTAATTGACTATAGTAAAGCATTTGATATGATTAACCATGAACTGCTTATCAAGAAATTTAATTATTACTGCCCGGATACAAATTTCATAGCTTGGATCTCTGACTACCTCAAAAACCGTATGCAGAGCGTAACTTTAAAAGGAGCAATATCAAAAGGGAGAACTATTGTTAGTGGAGTCCCCCAAGGTAGTATATTAGGCCTCACACTCTTTTCACTCTTTGTCGGCGATCTTCCTAAAAATTTGACGATTTGTGCGATTGTAATATTCACCAGTATGCAGATGATGTTCAGATCTACATCAGTGGAACTCCGAAAAACATCAATTTAATAATTGAAAAGATCAACTACAATTTGGAATTTCTATCTACGTGATCCAAATCCAATGGTCTTCGAATAAATCCGGATAAAACAGTAGCGATGCTGATTGGCACAAAGTCAACACTTGCTAAAACGAACATTTCCAGAACAGCTGACATTATTTTAAATGACACAGTGGTGCGGATTGTAGACAGTGTCAAAAATTTCGATCAAAAATTAACATTCAAAAAACATGTGGCGACTAAATGTAGTGCATCGTATTTCAAGTTTAAAGCTCTATACAGACATAAACGTACTCTCCCTTCAAGAACTAATTGAAATTTGGTAAATTCGATTATTCTCCCCAATTTAGGCTACTGCAGTGTTGTGTATTACAGTTTCTTGACTAAAAACTTAAAAAATCGGCTACAGGTGCTTCAGAACAATTGCCTTAGGTTCGCCTACGATTTAAATTATAAAGAACATGTTACTCCGTATTACAATAATCTGAATTTATTAAAACTTGAGGGCAGATTTGCCCTTAAGTTACTAAGGTGTGAATATCCCAAATATCTTTTTAGTTGTTTAATTAAAAGAGGTGATGCACATGCTGTGACTTTGAGAAACAATAATATGTATAGTACACCGCAACACTCTACACAAAAATTCGAGAGTTGTTGTTCTCCGAAGTTCTTAAACTGTTATCAGGATTTCTTTGCTAATGTACACACAATTTCTTCTGTCACTGTTTTCCGAAATAAATTGATGAGGACATTATTAAATAGACAAAACATCTAATTTTGTGCATATCCTATTCTTTAGTGTTATAACATAATATGTATGCTCAATTTTGTTTTCTTCTCAGGTACAGCTGAAAATCAGCAATGCTGAGTCTGTACCTTTTGGATGTAACATATTCTGTTATTCTATGTCTTAGTTATTACCTTATATTTTTCTTTATTATTATTTTTTTTGCTATTGTCATTATTTACATCCAATAAATCTTATTATTATTATTATATTACACTATGCAACAAATTATTTTTTTTTCACTGGGTTTACAGTATGTAATAATGATACCTCACCGGCAACTCAATTAAGGTTTATAAATAAAATACTCATGTCACGTCAGGTTTCAAAGTGAAAAGCGTTTATCGATTTATTAAAAAATACGACACAAAATTTATTTTTCATTGAAAAACTTAAATTTTTTTGATCGATTGGCTTTCCTCTTATAGTCAGTCCTCGCAGTATCCCTCTAAAGGCACCAACAGAAGTCTGCAAGCATGACTGGTTCCCGTCTACCCTGATAACGCTTTTCAAAATCTGTTATTTTCTGATGAAAGCGTTCTCCGTGATCATCGCTAACCGAGCCCATGTTGTCCGGAAAGAAACTTAAATGCGAGTGTAGAAAATGAATTTTTAACGATATATTGCATCCTAGTTGATGATAGGCATTCAGCATTACTTTTATTTTTTCATGGAAATCTGGTGACTTGTGGTTGCCAAGAAAATTTTTTGTGACATCGACAAAAGCCAACCATGTCTTTTTTTTCTAAGGAACTGAGACTGGATAAAAAAGAGGGATCATTGATTAATTTTCTTATATCTGGCCCTACAAAAATTCCAGTGCCAGTTTTGGCCAGTTTTGTTTTACGTAGTGTTCTGAACGCGCTCTGCTATCCCATTCACAGAGGAAATAACTATATTTCGTATAGCCGGTTTGCAATCCTAAAATTAAAGCCACTACTTTTAAATCTGCACATATCTGCCATTTGAACGCTGCATATTTGATCTTTTCCAGAATAAGTTTTAAAATGTCATAGGTTTCTCTTAAATGAGCGCCGTACGCCACAGGTAAAGATGGAAATATGTTGCTGTTATGGAGTAAAACTGCCTTTAGACTTAGTTTTGATCCGTCAATAAATAGTCTCCACTGTTCTGGCGAATGATGGTGGCCTAGTGCCGACATTAAACCATCAATATTGTTACAGAAGACTAAACTATCCTCTTTTGAATAAAAGGTAGTTAAGGAATTGTGACGCTTTCGGTAAAATGTAATTCGAACGTCACTCTGTAAGAGATTCCACTGTTTTAGTCTCGATCCTAATATTTCTGACTTTTCTTTGGTCAAATCTAAATCTCTGATAAGATCGTTTAGCTCTGATTGACTAATCAAATGTAGTTCTGCAATAGTTGGAACTTGAAATACCTCTCCACTAGAAGGACCGGGTTCACTATCTTCTTCCATAGAACTCGATGAACTCGAAGACGGTTTCGGTACAGGAATTTCAGAGGAATGAGATAGCGGCATTGTTACTGTTGGTACAATGGCATATTTCACTGAACTTTTTAATTTTTTAGAAAAACCCTTCACATTTGTCAAACAGAAGTAACCATCGTCTAGGTGGTTCTTTGGTTTACGCCACTGCATTGGTACGCCAAAAGGCACTTCTTTTATAGTACCATTATACCAACCCGTCAAATATTTGTAACATTTTAAACAACACACTTGGGGCACCCACGATTTGTCTTGATTTTTAATTACAGCCTTAAAATAAGCTTGATAACACGTTTCAAGCAGCGGGGAAATTGGCCTTTTTTCACTTTTAGGAGTGAACTGACCACAAACGTAACAAAATAGGTTAGGAGAATTAACACAAACGCGCGGAATTTTGTATATTTAAGAGTAATCTAAATGTTTTGATGACTTTTGTACACAGAAAAGAAATATTTTTACGACTAACCTCAAACAAGTGTTGCGAAGAGTAAATAAAACAAAACACTAATTATCCACGTTATGAGATGTGATATCTAAATAAAATTTTGTTTTCTTTTGTTTACTAGGTATACCTAACACGAATCACTATTCGAGATATCGGTGAATTTTTTAGTGTTGCATAGTGTTATTATAAATAAAATGTGACATCGGAAAAGTAATGCTTGTTACCCTCGTAGTTCAATTGACGCTCATTCTCTCCATATGCGTATCAAATCGCTCATGAATTTGGTACTATTTTTTGGAGACTTTAGTGATTAGGTGTCATGAATATTTACTCAACATTATGGGAGACCACTGGTTTAGAAAACAGAAATTCTTTGATGTGATACTATTTAAAACTCTAATTTATACACATGTTAAAATTTTAATTAATTTCAGAAGCAACTATTACTATTACACATTTTTAATAATAGGTGTCATGATAAAAGAACAAGAAGCAGATGTACTTCGCATTAAATTACTTAAAAAAAAATCAAATTAAAATATTCGAATACAAAGAAAAAAAAAACTAAATTAGTTTTCATGTGATTTCACATAATAGCCAGGGACGTTTTGTTAGGCGAGCAAAGCGAACCCGAATTTACTGTGAGGTGGCGCTAAAGCTTACGATATGACGGACAACATAATAGCTTATCTCTTCCTGTTCTTCACAAAACATGTCAGTCAAGTTGCGTACCATTTCATACGAACCGTTTCTGTCATCGTCTTTCGTACTTTAACCTTCTCTCTCTCGGATATTTATGTATGTAGTCCGAGATTTATTAAAGAATTACGTGCTTAAATGCTGTAATACTCAAATTAGAAAGTGAAGGGTGCCCGTTAGAGTATAACTGAAGTTGATAAATATGTATACTTTAAAACTAATTAGAAATAACTATATGTTTGTATGCGTTTAGAAATAATTATACATATTTATATTTCTGCAATGTATTTCTTTTTTTTTCTGTTTTAAAAAGCTGTGATAAATTTTAAGAGGTTTGTTTAAGGTAAGGTGAAATAAATTTAGGTCATCTTCTCAGATTGGATAATGCTAAAGCATTTTATATTTTAAAAGAAAATAAAACCACGAAACCAATCTTTATTAGCATAACAGCTTTAAGTGAATTTAAATTGAAAGTTCGTGCAAGCTTAGGACAATTTACTTGAAATTTTTACAACTAAAATGAAGACAACAAGGCGCGTACCCCCAAGGCATGTGCACTCTCCACCCACATTAAATTTATCGGAGGGATCTGAGGAATTTTTTAATGTCGCTATTATAAAGTCTTGTCTCGGACAGTGCGGTTTCGTTTCGCCGTGGAATTATGTCTGATTATGCGGACTTGATGGCGATGACGATGAGGAGACGACGTTCTCCATTTTAAGGCAAACGTACACAACAAATCTCCGCCGTAATACAATTTTATGTGGAGGAGCGGGCGCGTGAAAAGTGCTGACTTGCTGAGGGTTTTCCATCCGGTCCGTGTGCGATTGTCAAGTGTTCCGAATCATTGAGCTTTCGGCTGTTACATTAGGAAATGCTAGATCGTGCTGACCCGGAAACTCACTCCGGAATACTAAAAAGGACTACGAACGGAATCTAAAACTTATCCTTCACACCAACGACATTTCACGTTTTTTTATAACCGTCTCATTTAACTGCTTTACATACATATAAATAAATAGACAAAATCTTTTGACATCGAACATTTTCTTTTGTAATAGAAGGTACACCCTTTAAATAATGCTTTTAGCATAAGGTTCAAAGTGGTTCTTGTACACATTAGAAACTGAACATAGACACTGTAGTACATTAATAAAACGTCAATCGAAACACAATACCTAAGATTCCTTAATTCATAGCCAATACCTCGATAATATCGAACAAGCAAACTGAAGGGAAGCGTCTACATGTAAACCAAAAAATTTTACACTGTCAGACACTGGAAATGATCTGGCTTTAAATTTGATTAAAATATTAGAAGACAACGGCCCAATTTTAAATTGCAGTGCTACAGTTTCATTGAAATGAATTGAAAGTTGATTCAGTAAATGACAGTATTTAGAACAATATACAGACCAATACTAACTTACGGGAGTGAAACATGGGTACTTACAAAGAAAAATAAAAACAGATTACAAGCGATAGAAATGAAATACCTAAGAGGAGTCAAAGGAATCACAAGAAGAGATAGAGTGAGAAATATTGACATACAAAATGAATTACAAGTAGAATCCATAACAAATTTCATAGAGAAGAAACAATTAGGTTGGTGGGGACATCTACAACGAATGGAAGAATGTGTACCTGCAAAGAGAATATGGATATCCAGAATTAAAGTTAAAAGAGAACCTGGTAGACCGAAGTTGACGTGGGAAAAAGAAGTAGCCAGATTGATAGAAAACAGAAGGAAAACAATACAGAATGCAAGAGAGACAGAAAACAGTGGAAAAAATTTATATACGAAACACATGGTTAACAGAATAAAATTCCTACACCGCAAGGTAGACAGGAAAATAGATTATATAATAACGAAAGGCCAAACAAAGAAGTCCAAAGAGGTCAGATCACAAGAACGGGAAGGGTAAGGACTTGCTGTACCAGCACTTATAAGGCCTTTCATCAAAGTATTCTCGCAGTAACATAAGAGTTTCATAAGCAGTATATGCTGTAGCACCGTCTTGTTGAAAGAAGCCTTCTTGCAGCTCGTCTTCATGTAGAGAATTAATAAATGGTTCTAGAATTTCTTCTCGATACCTCTGTGCTGTAAGTGTACCATTAAAAAAAATGGGACCAATTAATCTTCTGTGACTGCAACCTAACCACACACACCAACTTTCTCAGCCTGAAGAGGAGTTTCTCAATAGAAATGTGAACCACGATTCATCAGAAAAAATGTTTTATTTAGTATGTTATCATCGTTGATGTTTATGAGAAACAATTGTGAAAATTGTGACCGTTTTTCATAACTGGGTGGGCCAAGTTCTTGAAATGCAAACGATATGCATGCAATTGCAAGTCCTTTTTTAAAGTGTTTCTACACGTTCCATAAGAAAGTTCTGCTTGCTGCATTAATCTGCAGATTGCAGTGGTAGGTGCGTTTGTAATTATTTCTTCAACATTTTCAATATGTTCAGCAGTTCTTTTTTTAGGGCGACAGCTTCCCTCCTTTCTACTTACGGAACCAGTTTCTCCAAATATTTGTATGGAGTGTGATAAGGTATTAACAAATTGCTTATGGTCGACTATTACTTCTGGAAATTTTTCTTGAAATGCTCCTAAACATTCCGCAATTGAAAACTGCTTCTCACCATTAACTATTTCACATGTACAAAAATATGACTCTACAATAAAAGCTTTTTGAATTGCTGTACATACCATTTTTAATAAAGTGAAAAGATCAAGAAGATAAACTAGTGACTTATATTTTGAACTGTTGGACTTTTTATGGACATCTTTAACATTCTTTCCATAGTACAGAAGACCAATGAAAGATATCCATCACAGCACAGTTTTGGCATAAGCAAAAAAAAGCAAATGAAAATAAAATAAGAAAGAAAAAAGATACTAAAGAAGATATTTAAAAAGAAAGAGAAAGGCAAAAAAGTGAAACTGAATCTTTCTCTGTATTTTCTTCGCAGAGCAATGTCAACATCCTTCAAGGAAAGACTGGAACATATGCCTTGTATACCGTAATTGGGCACATAAGAAGTGCACAAATGGTGAGGGAACCAGTCGTGGATAGATGTAGGATATTTGAGAAAGAAAAGGATCGTTTTTTACGTGTTCCCTATTACCCACAGGCCATTCTGGCTTACCCCAGGTGGGTTGGAGTAATTAGGAATGGCAAAGGTTCCGTTACTCATTCAAATTATATTTAAGGAATCTATTACTTGTTCTCCTTTTGATTTATAATGAACGCAGATTGCCAAAGATTTTATAATTAAAGTCTTGTATCCCTTAAGTGTGCCTATTTACCCCAGCTTCCCCTATACGAAATAGAGACAAGAATAGTTTGCTACGAGAAATGCGTCATTGAGATGAAATTTATGAAATTTTTTTTTTAACCCACATAGATTTTGTATCCTTGATCTCGTTATAGTAATTGTATGTTTATATTATCGAATTTCAAGACCATTATTAAAAAGTGACATGTAACAAAAAATTAAACTTGTTTTAATTTCTATTAGTTTTTGACTGTTTATACGATGCGACTTGAAGAGTGACATGCAACTCAAATTGCTCTGACAAAATATGTAAATCATTTCATTTCATTACAAAGGTGAAGTTTTATGGTTTTTCTAAACATTTAGTTCGTTTATTTTCGTCTTATCCGCCGCTAGATAGAAGAGATACAGTTAAATATCAATTTTCGTTTCTCATATGTACACTGAGAAAAATGGAATTTTGTGATTTTGATAAAACATCACTCCACATCGATAAAATAAAAGTATAATGTAAAAGTATAATGCTGTCATGTTATAAGATTCATCTTACTCCAAATTAATCATGATTCTTAGCACAATGAAACTGTTTAAGTTTAAGAATGTAAAATTATCATTCTACATAATACGTAGTGTTAAAATATAATAAACCATAATGAAATATTATGCTGAATAAATTAGTAATAAAATGTCATGTCTGACTTTTTGTTAATTACTCCGGTAATTTTATCATGACAGGAAATGATACTCTAAACAACAAACCACGTAGTGTTAATTTTGCAGTAGTACGCTGGGTCGCTTTTTAACGAGAATCCGAATAAAATGTTCGGAATTCTTCTTAATATAAACGTACTCTTTGATACCATTTTTCTCAGTGTACGTTCGTACCATCCTCAGGAGTGTCACAGGGTTAAAATCTAGAGCCTCTTCAATGTTTAATATTTTATTAATGACATAAATAGTATGATGTCCTATTGTAAATAGCCTTTTGCTGATGATATGAAAATCTTCTTCAAAATAGAGTCAGTTTCTATTCTTGCTGAATGCCATCGTTCGCTGGTGCCAAGATAATAATCTTCCTCTTAATGTACCTAAATGTTCTGTTATTATCTACTCCAAAAAAAACACGCACCTATTTTGTTTAACTATTACAGTATCAGTGGTATTGATTAAAAATTGATTAAAAAATTTAAATTCTCGAAGGAGTAAGCATGGGACACGCGGTAGATAAATGAAATCGATAAGCTTATTTGTGTAATTCGTTAAAGGATAATTTAAGTAAAGAAATAAAAAAATATGTTAATATATACTGCATTAAAAAAAATATATATTAAGGCTGCTATTAACATCCCGAAGCAGCAAAGTCCATTAGAGGGTAGTAGCAAATCGTCCGTGACGTCACACACCATAACATCCAAGTATCAACATATAATTAAAAGCAATTTTAATTCCGTTCGGGGGAGAATAAAAAACTACCGCGATTTATTCCAAAACGGTCCGAGCAAACACATCACACCCAGCGAGCAGCCGCCGTAAATGCCTGGATGCATTCCTTATTCGATTTATTTATTGGTGGCACTTGCTCTTCACCTACTCTGCATTTAACATCTCAAGAAACTAAATAATTACATATTATTTGAGCGTAGCATGTGATTTTGGGGAGATATGTTGGCAGATGATTGAGGATACCTCTGTTCTGCACCTCCGGCGATACGTTTCTCCTCTCTGCAAGAAGCTTTGTTTCCGTTAATTTCATTTTAACTACGGGTTGCGTATTTATGGGGGTTGCTCGTGGATGATTAATTGGTTTTATTTTTAATTAACGGCATAAATTAATCCGCAATTATATAGCAATTACGTGGCCGCAGTGTTTTAGCAAGCGAAATTAATTGAATATGAAATTATCTTGGGACTATAAACACACGATAGCTTTGGAAAACAGAAGCATTGGGTACAACGTTGAAAGAAATTACTTTATTTAACTATTTCTTACCTAGTTAATTGTGAGTATAAACAAAAGAGATAGTAGCTCTTTTGCAGAAATTAATATCCTCTTCTTCTGATAATCTTATTTCGCTTTCTTCTGAAACTAGTGCTCACAAATGAATAAAATCGCTCAAAGAAGTAACCAAATAAAAACATGATGTACCGAGACACTTTAATTATAGCCAACAGCGATTTTAATTGGGCGAGTAGATTTAATTTTTTTTTTTTAGAGACAACATCAATAATGAATAATTACTCGGGTGTTTATCATAATTTTCCATGTCTTGTGATAATATTTTACAATTAACATACTGCATTTTAATTGGGAGCTAAGTATTTTAATGTAGACCAATTAGCTGAGGACGATTTGCATATCAACTTGAACTTAATTACATTTTAATGTGATATTAAATTCTGATGTGTGGTATTTGCATGTGCATTTTTAGCATTCGTAAATAATGGGGAATTCTATCAAAGTGAATGATCGCGCTCTCTCCATATACCTACATATTTTATGGAAAATAAATTCATTATTTCGCGAGTAACGAGAGTTTATTCTGGCCATTATTAAGAAACAGAAACTGTTCTGTAAGAAAAACGGCAGTGAATTAAATTTAAGTTTTCTTAGAACACAACCTTCTCGGAGGTTCATAAAACTTGAAAATAATAATTAATCCCATTGTAAGGCGTACGGTATTTTCAATAAAGGTATAATAACATAATCGACTCGAGCAACACGGGTCATTATATGACGTGCATACTGTTTTATCAGACAACTAGTTTAAGTGCATTGTAAACAATTATTTGCACGGAATATGCTAACGCGTCGGTGGTTTAAACCGCAAATTTGCGTGTTTATTTCCAATGGGGAGGAAGTTAAACGTTTATCAATTTACCCTCTACGGCGAGCCGGGCAGAACGAGTAAATTATTTCTTGAAAATACACGTCTTTCTTATCGGTCTTACAATATGAATGGCCCCAAGTAATTTAACTGCGTATTTTACGTTTCATTCTACGTTTGCTGGATGCATTTTTAACGAGCTAATTAACATAAGTTTCGTTTTTGTTAACGAATTTGTTAGTCAGATGGCGGCATTCAATTTTCAAGATGGAATTAATAATTGTAAAAGAAAGGTTCTTAATGCCTTAACGTATTTCAGAAATAATCGACTATTTTGAATATGAATGAATTTAACTTTGAATGTTCTATAGAATTTTTTTTTCTTGGCTGGATGGTTTATAATAAATAAGAAAATTTCTCGCATTTCAACTTTTTATTTACTTATTTTAAGCAGACATTATAATTATTTCCGGTTTTAATGTTTGTGAACATGACTAATTATTTTGTGACAGATGTCACCACAAAATTAAAATAAAATAACTAAAGTACTTATTACTGAATGATTAAATTCACTAGATATGTCAGCAGACCGGTCACAAAAGTCTGAACTTACTAAAATTTGTTTGAAATTTCAACAGAAAGTCACCAGACCTATGCCTGATTGCACCGCATTTTTAATCATTGATTAAATTTAAGACGTGTTTAGAATGTGACAATCGTGAATACATAAAGCATAATGTCAATCGCCATCTAATTGATACTTAAACTACAACTTAAGTGTCAGTTAGAATGCGTCTGACATTATGCTGGATCTACGTAAAATATCACATTCTAAACACGATTTAAATTTGATCAATGACTAAAAATGCAGTGCAATTGGGCACTAGAGAGAGAAAATCAGTAAATTGACAAACAGTGGTTTTACGCAGGGGTGTCTCTTCTGAAAGGTAGTAACCCTATCAGAAATGTAACGTTCTGCTTATAACCCAATCTGAAATGACGTTAGTCTTTTTCTTTTGATTTTCCCCTTTTGTCAATTATATTTCCTAATTTGTCAAATTACTTTCCAACCCGCACACCTACTATACTTTGAACGGATTGAAAAGTCATTTGACGAACTAGGAAACACATTTGACAAAAGAGGAAAAGCAATAGAAAAAGACTGTAAGACCTCCTTTACAATATTATGAAAAATTCAAATGCCACTTGATGAACTTTTCAGTTGAACACCTGATAAAATCTATATAGAACTAAGAGACTTAGGACTACATGTTAGACCCTATTTTGTTCAACTCTCTTAAGTATCTAGAATAATATACTGGAGAGTTTAGGCGCCAATTTGAAGTACCTTGTATTTTGTTAACTGAATTTTTTTCTTCTTAATAGCCTTGAAGCTGCTAACCCAAATCACTCTTATTAGTCAAAGCAAATCTATACATACATTCAATAAAACACGTCTTCTTGTTAATGTTATTCAATATAATCATTTTCACTAGCTGAAACATCACAGGTAACTTCTTGACTGAATAGCCCTTTCTTCTTCTTCTACTTAGCCATGAAAACAACGACAAATGACAATGATTTTTAAGCGTCCACTAGTATTCTGTGTCGTATTCTGACCAAGTGGTGTTGAAATTAAAAGGTATTTGTAGTTTTGGCAGCGGTTTGAAGAGTGAAAAATGAGTGAATTAAAATTGGAACACAGGAACATTATAAAGTTTTTCACTAAAGAAGCCCATTTAACGAATGATTGCTCTGTATGGTGAAAATGCTCCAACATATTATCAAGTAAAATTCTGGTCGAAACAGTGTCGTTGAGGTCGAGAATCTGTTGAAAATGATCCAAGATCTGGTAGACCTCTTGAGGCAAGGACACAAGAAACAAGAAAGCAAATTGAAACTTTGGTGTTGTCAGATCAAAGAATAAAAATTTCGGGTATCGCTAGGGAAGTTCAAGTAATAGAGAAAACAGTTTCGAAAATTTTACATGGATGAGCAAAGTGTCAGCGAGATGGATTCCGAGGTTCGTCACACCAGAACAAAAAATTGTCAGACAAGAAATTTCGCAGGAAAATTTGAATGGTTTAAAACAAGACCGCGATTTCTTTTCGAAAATTATCACGAGCGATGAAACATGGGTACATCACTGGGACCCCCCAACGAAACAAGAGTCCATGCAGTGGACGCATAAAGAGTCTCCACCACCAAAAAATGCAGTGATCAGCGGGGAAATCGATGGCAACGGTTTTCTGGGCCAGCGAAGGGATTCTGTTGGTTGAGTATGTAACGAAGGGCACTACAATTACCGGTGATGCTTATAAAGAGACTAATGAAAACCTTAAAGCTGCCATCCAAATCAAACTCTTGCTGAAAAAAACATGCTGCTGCATGATAATTGCAGGGTGCATAAGCCACAAAAGGTTCAAGGAATGTGGTTTCCAGGAGCTGAGACATCCACCCTATAGTCCAGATCTAGCTCCCTGCGATTATAATTTTTTTCCTTAAGTTGAAAAAACATTTACGAGGACAGAGACTTTCTTTTGACCATGACCCAAAAGTTACTATTAATGATTATTTTGAAGAGTTATCGAAACTATTTGTTTATGAAGGGATTTCGTTACTACAGAAACGTTGCAATAAGTGTATTGTGTTGAATGGACATGATGAAAAATAATTGATTATTATCAACACCTCACGTAGCATAGTCTTCACGAAATTAGTTTTTGAGCAAAGGTTTGAAGTTAGATACAAACGAAAGAATCTGGTTAGACTGGGCAAACTTTTGGGCAATGTCTTGTTAACAAGGATTTAACTTTAACGCATGGATAAGGGAAACGTTTAGCACTTTTCGGTAGAATAGAATTTGTTCTTTAACAGTCGAATTAAATTACTTCATTTTGTCACTAGTTTTAAAAGTTTTGAAATATTTGTGTTATTATTAGAAATGAAAACTTCCCAGTGGAATTAGATCAATATCTGTAGATACACGTCAGCGATTGTTTGTACTGTTTTAATCAATGTAATATGAGTTTAGTTGCTTTTAAATAACATACAAAGAATATTGTAGAATCTAAATTTGAAAGTAACGTTTTCAAATTGAAAATAGTTTGGACTCTACATAGTTTTTTCTTTTATAAATCTGATGACTATTGGTACATGTCAGTGTTCAATTAAACTTAAACTAAGTCAAGGTACTCTAATTTAGTTAAACGCTTCTTCGAGTTTCTTGGTTTTATTTTTAATAAAGTAAAATTTGAATTTGATATGAAATTTAACAGTTTCACTTTCAAACCGAAAGCAATTTGAATTCTTGCAAAGTTTTTTTTTATATAAATTCAAATCAGTCTTTTATTTTTAATAATTCTCAACGTCTGGTGGATGCGTGATCGAAGACGACCTCGAAAACTCCAAGTAAATCGTTTCTTCGAACGTGCATGTTGCCCGCTGCTTACTCGCTTGTATCTAGCGAGCGGCGGGATTTATTTTTAACACAAAAAGTCATTTTATAGGAGATTTGTGCGAAGAAAATAAAAGCACCACCGCGGCACATAAATCCTCTTTATTAGGATACAATGGCTATCTCGCTGAAATATATTCCACAAACACATACCGTGCATTGCGGAGAGATAAAGCACAACATTTAAGGTGCCATTATCTTCGGAACGTAAATTTAGCACGTTCATAACTCTAATTGCGGCGGAAAGAAATTACTAAAATTAAGAGCTTTTCAGTATTGCAGGTTGACTTTTTTCCCTGGTGCTTATTACGAACTCGGATCCAGTAATAGATACCAAGTTTATTTATGTGATCTCTATTAAGAAGGTTTTAATCTAAAAGCGATTAAGTCGAAGCCAAGATCCGATCAGGTATATCGGCTATTTTTTTCGAGTAATTTTATTATAATGAGCGCAAGAAGGAAATGAACAATCAAGACGGACAGCTGTCGCTAACCCAATGTCGGAACTCTACCAACGCCGTTGAGTCTCTTTCAAGTTAATTTATTCCACGAAATTAGGTATTTCATAAGTAATTTATTAACTTTGTTGTTTATAATTTCACGTTCCCGGTGGCCTAAAAAAAATACCTCAATACTCTTATGCTCATAACAACCGCACATGACCGCGATTAAGAAATAACAGGAGAATAAATTAACTTCTTTTTCAGTTCATTACTCAAATTCTCATTGAGTTGACACAATTGATTCCTGTTGATCCCTAACGTCTATAAAAATTGCAACTTTGCATACGTTACTAACATGTATCAAACAATTATTATAATCCTGAGTGGCTGTGGAATCAAACATAAATGTCGATTCTTACATCGCATCGTTGAATTGACGTCTCAAATATTGACCGTCACACAACGAATAAATTCAATTTGAAACCATAATTAGTTAAAAATGTTTGCTTCCACAGCCGCCCAGGACTACAATAATTATGGGACATCCGTTATATAACTGTAATAATTATATCACAAAATCTTTTAAACGGACACTAAATAGCCTACAAACATTTTACGTTTCGCTATCGTTTGATAACTTCTTCAGAAGTGGAAAAATATAAACACTCTTGTTTATATTAATAATACAAATGATTGTCTTCCTCAAAACATTTAATGAAATTAAACTTCTGTCTATAGAATCGTTATTAATTTCAGTTTTAAAGAAAGAGAAAGCTTAATTTCTGAAGAGAAAATGTATCCAAAAACGTCATCTCCTATAAATGAAATAACTTGCGAATCCAGTAATAACAATGCAGCTCTATTGTTTGACATTCTTGCGCGTACATTGTTATGTAATCCTACTCCTCCTCAGTAATTATTGCATGCAAACAAAACTGCCAGAGACGTCTCTATTTTTGCCTTAATTATCTGAATTAATATCTCGATAATAAGTGCTATTAGAGCGTCTGATATGTATGTAGGAACGAGTGTTTTCAAAGAATAGATACGGTTTAATAGTTTGTTAATAGTCTGGTATGCGCTGTGTTGTAATCGTAATTGTGCTTCGTTATGGTGCAGAAGTATTATATAAGTCAATTTAACATTATGTACTGGATTTTTAAAAATCTGATAGGCGAGTGTGACCCCTGTGTATACGTAGTGCAGAATTAACCCCATAATTTTAAGGAAATTGCCGCTGTTAAATAGATATACAATTTACTAGACACTGATTTACCTAAGTACTCGAAGTAATTGGATTCTAAAATTGATCACATAAGTCGATTCCGTGATCGTACTAGGTACAACAAGATATCGAAAATTACACACACAACCAGTGGAATAATTTACACATTCTGATTGCCAGTCCAGTTATGTGAAATTATGCGAGTAACATTTTAACTTCCGATACCACAACCTATCATTTGCTACTCTCTTATACTCTTGTACCTGTTTTGCTTAGATCGACTTGATTGGAATCCGTGATTTTATTCCGTAATTACAACCAATTCGCCAAAGTTACGTTAATTGGTGTACTTTACTCATTTTTTAACACGGCTGCTAACGGAGCCGGATTCGTCCTGCACGCTTCTCATGCTAATTTTCAATTACACGTTTTTCGTTAATTGCATAATTGCTAGTTATTATACGACACACGGACATTTTTGACAAACTAAGTAAAGACGAATGAAAAACTCAATCAAAGAAATACACATTTTCCATAATTAAGTTGTCTCATCATTTAACATTCAAATGGTGATGTTAATCTAACCCTGGTCCCAAATGCACAGCAATTTTGTACCAAAACTATATACAGGCTCTCCCAAATAGAGTGGCCTATTAAAAGTTCTCGGGGAAGGGAATATACAAAAATTCTGAAAATTAGTACACTACCCTAAGGGAAAGTGATCTTTCAGATTAAAATATTTTCACTTTTACATCACTATATAACGGAAGTCGCCGTTAACTTTCTTATTCGAAATGGAATGCTATACTTTTTATTACAAATTCTGACTCTACACATTATTTTAAATAAGAAATGTTAAGACTCCCCTATACCTAAATGTAACCGATTTTGAGATATCTTCAAATTTATTTAAAAAATTATTTTGGTGATCTTTCATTTAAGACAATGTATTTACGCCAATTTCAAATTTAAAGATTGAAGTGACATGTCGTTTAAAAGTATAATGTTCAGACTTTCAAATCATATCCTAATTATCCCTGGAAGATCCATAGGCTGGTCACAATATGGTGTCGAAAGTCATTATGTTTAACTGCCCAAAACTCAATTTTCGTAAATGGAACACCCTTCCACTCTATTTGGGAGACCCTGTGTATACGTCCTAGATCCAATTTAATTTCTTAATAAATTATTCTGAGATCATAAATATCTACCATGCATTTGAAAGAATTTTCAATTGAGGTAGGTCATGTTAAGTGAACGTATGACCAAACCTAAACTCATATTATGTATCTTTAATATATCCTTGTATATGTAGTCTTACGTGATTCTTATTATTTTAAGCCCCTTCCAAAACAAATTTCTAGGCACGCCACTGCCTTTCTTCCACGATTTACGCTAATTGAAGATGTTTTGATACGCTTTTTGTTTAGTTATACTGATTCACTGTACAACGACATAACATGTATGAAAATAAAAACTAAAACAGAAGGTGATATAGCCATAGATTTTTTATTTTTCGTCATTTTAACGTTACAATGTAGTCTCTATAACACGGGCGTCCCGTAACATGAACACCCCTCAACATGAATACCTGATTTGGGTACTCTGCAATCTTCATGTTCTAAAACGTGAACGACATTAGTATTTAATATTGCAAAACGTGAACAAAATTAGTTAATTTAAACGTTTTGTAAGGAAAGAGTTTTTGTTTATATATTTTTTTAATAAAGATTGTTCAAGAATATTCGAGGATTTTTCAATACATACTCTAAATATGTATAATAAAGTTATACACATGAATTATGTAGTTAATATCCAAAACGTGAACACCACTGTCCTTAATTAGTTCATGTTCTCCCGACGACACTGTATTTGTATGTACATACTTATATTACACCTCAGAGTGACTAATTGGTTTAAATTTGGTCAATCAATTTAGAAATCATACAGAAAAAGGATTCACGGAAATCATGGGCTTGTATAGTCGTCCAAGTTTTGTATCGGTTTTATGATCTTGCTATAAAAAATGTTTTAAAGAGACCGACACTGCGGCGTTTGTGTCGCCTCTTTGTCGCTTTTTTTATAGCAAGACCATAAAACCGCTACCAAACTGGGACGACTATATGTATAGGGACGATTTCATTTTTTATTAAGCGGACTTTAAAAGGTTCCAATTTATAACACAACTTTTGCATTATGAAATTGTAAACATTTAAAGTCCGTTTACTGAAAAATGACTTACTGGCGTTTATTTGTCTCAAATTAGGGGCAAAGTAATGATCAGAATCAGGACACTTTTAAAATATGCCGTTCAACATACGAAAGATGCAGAGTACTTTAAACTAAATAATGGTTATTTCTCATATTTCGCATATATCTCATCCTTACGAAAATTTGATTGCTTGATGAATATGCCCAGGGATCATTTTCTAATATGACACTAGTCTAAGTCAGAAAATTAGTTTGCGTTTGCCTTTCGTATTTGTTGCATCTTAACCTAGAAAACTGTACCTAAAGGTCCAAGAACAATTCTAAAAGCTCGTTGATAACTTTAAAATGTATTCCTAAAGTCAGGAGAGACCTAAAAATCCATTACCTCATTTAATGTTACTGCAACTGTAATTCCTATTTTTAAAAAAATCTTTCGAAACTAGCTACTTTTGAATTCCGTTCAAATATCCTTGACCCTTTCTGAAACAGACTTTACAAAAAAGAATCGTCAACTTACTACAGCTGACTAGTTTAAGTAATTAATATATCGTGTGTTCAAATGATAAGTAATTTAGGATTTCTTTTTTTTTCAGAATTGGTAACGCAGACAATAAACGTCATTGGGAACGGAATATATCGTATGTTTCATTTTATCTTCGTTTTTTATTTTTTATTTTATAGGTCTGTTTGTTATCCTGAACTGGTGTACACCAATGCATACTTTTTCACAAAATACGCTTTATTGCAACTTTAAATGTTTGTGTGATATGTCAGTATGGATGTGTATGACTCGTATTGACACATTATCAAATAATTTAGGTTTCATTAAAACATATTTCGTAAAAAAAGTGTACGCTAGTGTACACCAGTACAGGATAACAAACAGACCTTATGTTTGTTCGAACAACAGCTTCTGACTAGTCCGAAACTGATCTGCGTTTCACGTTTAATGCTGCTCTTTAAAGCGGTGATTAATTCGATGAGCGAATATATTTGACAGTTTTCGTATTAGTCAAAAATGCTGTACGAACAGACCTCTTATAATACAGTCTATTCTATCTTTGCCATTTTTCAAGTTTCAGTGAAACAGGCAGTATATTATAATAGGTAGGATGAAGGTGACAGCCATTGTATAATTATTGTTTCATATCCAAAAACACATCAGCCGATTATTATTACGTAATAATTAACATTTACATGCATTTGTAAAGTTTAATTGACATTTGACATTAAGAAACATTCTCAACATTTAGAAATGTGGCACGCATTGAATTATGCTTATGAAGAAGAAGAAGCAGAAAAAAAAAGAAGAAAACAGTTTATAATGGCTCAACTCTTATCTTATTTACAGAAATTCAGCGGTGACATTCAGGCATCAAATAACTAATAAAAGTAGCTTTGTTAATATCATCGTGCGGTTGCATGGCTGTTTCAGTTCGACTGACAGGTGTCAAACTGACAAGTCTTCCACTCGGCGCTATTTCATCTATATTTTAAATACTGTCGGCAAAAATATTTGTTGTTTTGTTGTAAACTTTGCTAGTTTAAACAAACTTATTTTAGATAATAAAATGTTCATTGTTGTAATCTGGTATTAGTCTGTACAAGAATAATATTGTGAGCCCCAACAGATTAGTTCTTATTCTTTATCTGATTGGTGTCTGCGATCCCGATATTCAATCCTATGGAAAATAGTTTTAATAGTGTTTTATTAAACAAATCAGAAAATCTAACATTGTATTATTTTGTTTAGTATTTTCGTGATTTAATAATAATAATAATAATAATAATAATAATAATAATAATAATAATGGTTTATTAGCCATTGTAACAAGAATCATTACAAAATTAGAAAATTAAAAACTGATTTTTTTACAAATTTATAACCAAATGGCTAAAAGGTTTTGGATCAGTAGTGTAAGCTACTGCTCTTCCTCTAAAACCCTTCAAATTTAAATTTTAACACAAAATGGCAACTGACAATTAGAATGATTACATTCAAGGTAGTCAAATTAGAAGCAACAAATAAGAAATAAAAAGTAAAAAAATAAAAATAAAAATAAAATAAAAATAAAAACACTCAGCTGTAGTCCAATCCACTCAAGCTCAACCGAATTTTGAAAGTTTGAAAGTTATCACTAGGCTAAACATTTTGTAATCGATGACGAAACTGTCGCCTGAAAGAAGAAATCGAACATGATTTTAACGAGTTAGGAATCTTATTATAGAACCTAACAATGTTGTAAGAAAAAGATCTTTGGTAAATAGATGTACGGTGTGGAGGAGAGGTTAGCAAACCTTTGTTTCTAACATTAATGTTGTGCACATAAGTAAGCCTTTCGTAGAGGTACTGAGGATATTTATTTATTTGTAAATATAATTGTAAAATATAATCATTTTAATATAAATAGGGGATGTTTTGTAACTCCGAATCCGATTCCGCATTCCTATCCGATATCAATGTAGTGGATGCCAAAATGGATGTTTTATTGTATTGTAATTTTATGCTATTAAATTTTGATTATTATATCCAATTATATATTTACAGTTTAACTTTAAACCAAACCCAATTGTACAAATAATCGCGGTTATAAGTTTCAAGTTTTATCTTAAATTACAACAGGATTGTACAACTGCTACTAGAAATTCAAATGTAAATATATATGCAACAGCTACTTTTACTTAGAATTTCACCTGTATAATAACGAAAATATTTCTAAATAAGTATACATAGAACATATACCTTGTTCATAAATCAAAAGACCACCACCTGTTGCATTGTGTTGTTATAAAACATAAGTTCCCTGTAAAACATTATCAAAATACTAAGTTGGCAAGATATTTGACGTGTCATGTCAAAGTATTTGTCAAATCAATTTTATTGCTTACTACATTAATTATATTTATATTCGTACATTCTTGAGACATAATGATAAATTGGGCTTTGTTATTTCTAATATTGTTCTCGAACGATACGAAGTTAAAACCATGAATCTATCATGATTATTAAAAAATCAGAACTCGTAACCTTGTCGTTTATTTCAACAACCTTGTCATTTTTGTTACCAGATTTATGTTAATTTAGGTCACTGTAGTTAATTACACTTTTCAAAAGTCAACACTGGCTGAGTTGCCGATTCCAAAATAATTTATTAAAAAACTTCCGACTCCTGGGGCCCGATTCTCGAACCGTTCGAAAAGATTCGTATACGAGAAAGACGTGGACTCTCGTAGAAAACGATGCAAATCGTTGGAAAATTGCATCTTTTCGCATGGTTCGAGAATCGGGTTCAAAGTTTTAAAGTCATATTCTTCAGAAAATATTCAATTAGCTCAAGATTTTGTAGACTAATGAGGAGGTTGCATGTCGAGAACACTTTAGTCACTATATGTAGAGATCTCGCAGCGAGAGAAGAACCTGTGGGCGGAGCTTACCTGCTAATGTTACTTACGTAGCACAGGTCACGTGATAGGTTCTTCTCAAGTTGTGAGATCTCTACTTAATTTTTTCATCCCCTCAAATTTATCCTTTAATTTATAATTTATTATTATTTATTATAATTTATTATAATTTATAATTTAATTAATAGAAATTTTTTTTTATTATCATAATTTCATTGCATAGATGTTGGTGTAATAGAAATTTAATTTCACCAAATTAACTCTTTCGTAACTCCCGCTGGAACGTTCATGTTCGCAAGCGGCAGCAACATGTCGACGTAAAAACTGAAATAATTGCATTACCTAACGTGATATTAGTTCTCTTTTTTTGGTTGGTCGCAATCGGGGAATTTTGTTTATCGTCCGCGACTTTCGACAAAAATCTTGTGGCGTTTCATACAAGAAAAACAAAGAAATAATTGCGGTATATCGTGCCGGAGACGTCCGTAATCTGCATTACTGTCACGCTTCGGGCTAAGCCGTTTTTGTATGTGAAGAATGCACTTTTATGTTGTTTCGTTGACCTAGATTGTGATAGCCGATGTTGTCCTTTTTGTTTTTACCATATAAATTATTTTTGCATTAAATTAAACATTAATAAAACAATGCTCAAATGTGAACAAAATCACTCATTTATGTATTTGTCGAGAAAGATGTATAAGCAAATTGATAAATAATAAGAACTTTGTAATTTAATTCAAACAAAAAATTATGAATAAAAAGCAATTTAAAAAGCAATAAATAAAATTAATAACTTAAAAAAGGAAAATTAAAAGTAATTATAAATTAAAATGTGTTATGGCAGGAAAACCGCAAAAAGACTTGATAAGTTGATTCCTCTTATGGCAACGAGCGCAGATGTTTTACATAAACTGTTGGTGAACGCAGATTTAAGTTCAGATTCAAAAATTTCCTGGATTTGCCCTTGCATTTATTCTTATAAGTATGTATTATATTAATTGAAATATTAAAAGAAACCCAAGTACTGAAAATCAATTTAAAATTAACATTAATTCAAGCAAAAATTTAAAACCAGTTTTTTTTAAGGTTTGAAACGTTATTCAGTTTTACTCTTTTAATTGATTACATTTCAATATATAGGGTGAATGACAATTGTACCGCCAAAAAAAAACGCATAAGAGAATCGATGTCACAGATTACGGGAAAAATGTTAAAAAATTCTTGTGAACAGTTTATAATTAATTAAAAAATTATCCCAAAATCAAGCTCCGGCACTGCGTACGAAATACGGAGGCCACTATAAATGCGGCAGTATAATAGGACTATAAAGTTTTTTCTTGACTACTCGCTTGCACACAATGCGCCTTTGACACCCAGCACACAGATAAATTGGTTCTATTACACGTTTAACGAGTGGGGAACGCAAGTTTCTTTTACGCGACGTAATTATAGTAAATTCGAAAATAACTGGAATTGCGTATGAAATACGAATCATAAATTCGCAAATAATTGTTTATTAATTCGTGCGGATTATTTACTAGAGCAGAATTTACCAGCCATTTCGTCCACAAAAAAAATTGCAAGGAATTAAATCTGGTGATTGCAGAGGTCAAATGCACGGTCGGACAGGCAGCTGATAGTAAAATGTTCATCTCGTTATCGTACGGAGACAATAAAACTATTAGGATACAATCTATTGTTTTAAACGTCGCTAGTATTATGCGAAATACTAATTGGTAATAAATAATTATCGCCACAGGAGAATGATTGGTTGATTACATTTACAAGGAATCGCTTAAACGAATCGGTTTTCTCCGAAAATGTGAAACGATTTATTAGACCTGAGGTTCATCGCCGACTATAAAAACTTTATTATGTACAGCTGCTTTAAACGTCGTTGGTGATGTACGTCCAGTTTCTAATTAAATCGTATACGGAATGACTGTACAGTAAAGCACCCCCAATACGAACCCCCACTAATCCGAATGTAAATTTTATATTACCTTGCAATCCAGACCGACTACGGACCCCCTAACCCGGATCGCAGGTCATGTGGTTTCGTTACATATGAAAATCACGGAACTTCAGCTCTGCGTAATCAATCACACACAAAACAAAACTATAATAATTAACATTCGAAACAGATTACAGATTTATTTGTTTATCAGGTGTTCAAAGTGTGTCCGTTGTTATTCTTTGCGTAGAATAATCTACTTCAGGGGCCCGATTCTCGAATAGTGCGAATACATTCGAATACGAAAATGACGTCAAAATGACGCAATTTTTGAACAATTTGTATAGTTTTGTACAAGAGTCAACGTCATTTTGACGTCATTTTCGTATACGAATGTATTCGCACGATTCGAGAATCGGGCCCAGGTCATTTTCTGCATGCATTATTTGTTAAGTAAATATTTTCGAATTCGTATTTCACTTCGGGCATTGACCTAAAAACGAAGTTGTGAAATTCCATTTAAAGGTCAAGTTCACGAAGCCACACCGCAGCATCATAAAACTAGGAAAAATTTTTATGACAGCAGTTATTTCGTTCATCTGGTCCTCCAGGGGTGCATTGTCGTTTGCGGCTAATTTTTGATTAATTATTTCTCGAAAACTAAAGTAGAAAGAGATTTTTAACATTTTTCTCATACTCTCGGACATAGCTTCTTATCGTGGTTTCATTTTGTCGGGTTAATTAACAGTCACTCTGTATGTACATTTACAGTAATATAAAATTCTGTTTAACAAAAATGAATCGGTATTCAAAGAGAAACACACAAGTCATTTTTAAGGATAAAAGTTAATCAAATTCATTAAAGAGGTTCAATTAGATCAATTTCTTTTGAGTAAAATACATTTCTACAATTCCAGAATAAATTAAAAATGAATAGGGATATTTTGTCAGTAATCAAAATTTCTCAATTTTATTTGCTTAGAGATTAATTTATTTTCTTAAGTCATAAAATATTGACAAACTAATACTAAGAAAATTTATTTAAATCTAGATTAGTTAAGCAAAGATGAGATTTTTGTTATCGAGTCCAATAATTATCTCTTTTTGCCATTATCAGTGCTGAGGTGTACTTACTTTCACCGCTTACTTGCTTCTACTAATTAAAATTAATTGCTTTATTACAGTTTGCGTTGGCGAAGTATAAAAGAAACAAACATAGCCGCACGTAACGCGGAATTTTTATGGAAACTGTATGCCCATAAATAAAAATTCGTTGTTTGCTTTGACATTTTTTAATTAGGTACGGTCGCAGCAACATTTCTTAATTAAAGAAGCTTTAAAATAATTTATGGCGATCGTATCCAGGAAGGAGCGAGTTACCGTCTTTCATAATAAGGTTCATTTTGGATGAAATTATACTCGTTTGCAGCGCCGCTATTAAGCCCGAATACAAAAAAAACACAACCAATAAAAATTTTCACCGATTAGTTTACACGCTATACTGGATACATTTCTATCTAAATGAGAATCAACGTAACCATGGTTAACGATTGTTTGAAATTGAGGTAAGGCTTAATAGTTACGTTATCGTGGCCTTTTTCATTCCTTCACGATAGCCGTATAAATTTTATACCGCGCCGAAATGTTCGGCCAACATTATTAAGCCAGATATCACGTACTCTCCATATTTTTATCGATCACATTTTTGATTATTATCGATAATTAGCTCCACCTTGAACTTAGTTTGATTAGAAAACGTGTTCTCAGGATGAATTTATTATTTTTTTTTTTGTTATTTTCTACTTTCAAATTGCGAGATAATTATTTTAATTATAGAAAATTCATGCAAGATAGATTATAGTTAGATAATTTCATGCCATTTTTATGATCATTATTTCATAAGACATAATAAAGAAACGTTTAGGAATAATTTTCGTTATTTATTAAAATGTAATTTACATATGCATACGTACCATTTTTCTCGCATAACACCGCCTTAGTTTCCGACATTTTACTATTGATTTACCTATTAAGTTTTATTACATAAATCTACAAGATTATTGTTCCGCCTAAGTCATTTGCATTTTTTAGTGTCTCTCAATTAAACCAGTTTATCTACCTATTATATAATTATTGTTTTTTTTTTGTCTTCTAACCATTTTTATTACAATCCAGTTTACTAGTTCCATTTTTAAGCTCATCTATATACATTTTCCATTCATATTTATACAATTCTTTTTATCTCTATATACCTGTTAGATTTTTCTTTTATTTTACCTTATTTGATATAATAAATTAAGTATAAAAAAACTTTATTGTATATTTATTTTAAAAAAAATGGTCGGCCTTTGTTGAAACAAGTCTACTATGAATAGAATGCACCCAAGAACCATGAAAAAGGCGTTTTATTCTATTAATAGTAAGAAATGAACAAAGTATATATTTTTGAAAATAGAAAAAATCAGTATTTAATGATGACATTGCCTAATATGATTTCTATTTGGATAGCGCTTATCTAAAAGGTACCAACCGTCAAATCACGTTTTTTCAGATAAAGGTACCAAACGCTTTGGAAAACAAAGACTTACTGTAAAAATTATTATAAAAATATCCAAACTCCACACTGCTCGTAACAGCTTCTAACTCGTGTCTAAATAAAAACCTGGTCAAGTAGGCTACATTTAGTAATTCTGCTAGATAAATGCAATGGAAAAATTTTCGATCACAACCCACTTGACCAGGTTTTTATTTAGACACTTGTTATTAGTGAGGTGACCAAGTTGCATAACACGAATTATCGAATTCTGCTTTGTACTTTGGGTGAAAACAACTTTTTATTATAAATTATCCTTTTCTAGGTTCTTGATATTAACGTTCTAATTATACAGAAACAAATGTTGCTTTGTTTTGCATAGTTTGTATAATTTGCACGATAATATCAAAAACCTAGAAAAAGATACTTTATAATAATAAAAATCTCGTCTGTAATAATAATAATATAAAAATTCAAGTAGCAGTTGTTGTATAAGAACAGATTCATGCGATATTTTTGCTTTAGCATAAAGATAGAAACAGTACAGACACCATTGAAAGAGATCCATGTAAAAAAAATTCACTTTAATCAAAAAAGAACCAAGCCAAAACCAAACCATTTTTATCAAAAAAATCAAGTCAGAAAAACGAAATCGAAATGTTATAAAATATAAAGGCTGGTCAGTTTCATCCACAAACTTATTTTTTAGCGTTATAAAACTTTAATCACCATTTGTCCAAAACAATAGTTTGGCGGTTGGTACCTTTTAGATAAGCGCTATCCATTTAAAAAACATATATACTTTATGACTTTATGTTATAACTCGAAAATTTAACTAAATATCAACCACCACTGAATTGTATTCGAAAAAGTGTCCTTATAATGTCAAAACAGTTTTTTAATATCTATAAAAATAAACTAGATATGAGTGACTGACGAAAAGTCGAGAATGTCAACTTTTGCTTATAACTCGAAAACAAAAGAAAATAGCAAATTTTTGTTGCACTATTGACTTTATCTCTAAAAAAAGAGATCGAGACTTGGCCACTAGTTTTTCTCTATCTCTTAGAGTTACATAGATGCCCATAAGAGACATCGAAATTGATCCACTCTGTACATGGTATTTTCATTGAAACATCCTAAATCGTATTCCACCAAATAAATAGTATTAGGAAATGTTTAATTTAACCAAATTTCTATCTTTAAACATAAATAAGTTAGCAATGGTGAACGTTTCAAGTTGAGCAGCCTGTACGCATTTTATATTCTAAAAATTTTGGAATGTAGAACAATTTTAGAACAGTTTCAGAACTTATAGTGCTTTAAATATTATTTTTTTCTAAATATAATCTAGTATTCTACTTTCTAGATTATTCAGAATATAGACCGTTTAATAGCTTAATGTTTGAAAATTGTTCTACATTTTGGAGTCTTCATTGGTTTTATGTACAATACTTAATTCTAAAATTTTGCCTCTTATGTTATCGAACCACTATATTAAGGCTGATTTGCACCAATGGCGTTGTTAACAAATCCTAGATTAGATTTTCTTCGCTTTAATTCAAGGTTACCTTTAATCGATGTCGGTGCAACTGGACATAAGCTTCTGTTCCTGATATTTAAGCTCAATGATTGAAGCATGGTATTCTCAAAGGGACTAAGTGCCAAATTTTGCTAAATTCGTATTTTTCTATAAAAGGGATCTATGTATTTTGCTGGACGCATTAATAGTGTGTATCTGATGCGGAAATATTTTGTAATTATACACAGATGAGTCTCTCTCCCTCGCGCGCCTTCAACAACAAGGATCATTTTCCTTAATTTTCTAGGAATTACGTTTCTTGGCACTTAGACCCTTTGGGAATACCATGCTTCAATTTTTTTCTGCGAAAAAAAAAATTATCCAAGTCTCTCCCCGGCCTGTTACTAAATATTTCGGATCAGAATGATAAAACAACCAGAAAATAAAATATCCTCCTTTTAATATATTAGTTCTATTCAAAAATTTTGAGATGTGGTGACACTGAAAGGGTTTTGAAGAAAAATCTTTCTTTTAAAAGTTCGTATGCATAGGTTTTGTAACCTTGCGTTGTTTTATTAGTGTACTTAACAATTTTGAATTGTTTTTTATTTCTTTTTAGTAACCTTCTATATTATTATTAATTTGGAGCAAAAGATTTCGTCGAATTTTTCAACTATTGATAAACTTCTGCACTTCTCTTTGTTGAATATTTATTATTCCGATTACGTTTACATTTAGTCTCGTAAAAGCGGTTCACAATAAATTTTCTTGATTGCGAACTAAATAGTTCAGCTTAAACATCGTTTAAATGTCAATTTGATATTTATAAAATATGAAAACGGATAACTACAGTCCGTCCTGATAATAATCGATATTTTAAATTATGTAAACGAGAGTTATTCTTTACTTTATTATTCAAAACTTCCTTTAGCGTTTCCTGCGCAGCCAAGCTTTAAGGACAATTGCTCGACTCAAATTAAATATTCTTAATATAAGGTGAGAAAACAACATTTCGTTTCGTATTTTTACGCTGGAGTTTCCCATTATTAAATCGAAATTCAAATGTATGTAGGAGTATTATTTTAAAAACTCATTATTAAACAATTACAAGACATTATGTTAATCGATAGTGTGCATATTTACTTTCCTTAATATTGATGTTAGACTTCATCCTAAAATTTAGACTAACATCTAATTTTAGAAATTCATTGAAGATGATAGTGAAGAATAAAAAACTAATAAATAAAATAAAAAACGCAGTAGTGTTTTCTTTGCTACATTTTTATACAATTTACGAAAACTGCGTAGGCACTCAACATATTCATGAGTGCAACTGAAAATGTCACACGAAGACAATTTACATAAACAAAAAAAGATATTTATTTTGTAAATTTTATTTGAAAGACATGTGCAATTTCCCTGATTGTGCGTCGGGGGGGGCTAATATGTATATTATTTTTGTGAAAAAATTTCCATAACTGGTAAATTTACAAACAGAAAACAAATTAGAATAATTCAATGTTATTTGAGGAAACAAACTGATACAAATATTAAGAGAAGTTGCAAGAAAACAACGAATGAGCAACGCATCAGTGTAAACCTACGGAAATCAAATTCCTCATAATTATAAACTACAGTAGATACAAGAGCATAGTTAAGTTGTCTCCCTTCCCCATTATAGAACAAAATATTTGTATGACCTTAGTAGCCGTTCGCAAGCTGTATGCCATGGTAGTTGGGTATGGTTCATTTTGGAAATAAAAATCATTGTCTTGTAAGTAATTCTCCGTTGAATATTCATTAAATTTAAAGTCTTTAATATTTTATTTATAGATGTGTATACAGGGTCTTTCACGTAACATGTAACAGTTAATACCTCAGTAAGTACAAGTGTAATCTATTCAGTTCATATGAAATCAAAAGTTCTGTTAGGTCACGGTATCAAATATATTTTTTCACTTCCGGTTTAACAGGATGCACAAGCGGCAACTTTTGTTTTTCAAATGGAATAGTAATTTTTTAAATTTCGATTTAAAAGTAATTTCTCTCGTGAATTCAGAAATGTAACACATAGATGAATATTTGGTACCGTAGTTTTATCATATGTTATGTTATTTATGTACATATATACAGTTTAAATATTTGTAAGTAGTTGTCGATACTGTAAATATTAGATGTATGAGTTGTAATATTTTGATGCAATGTACCGTCAGATCTCCGAATCTGACGCCTGTAGACTAACAAGCGAACAATTTGCTCTTGTACTTACTGAGATATTAGCTGTTACATGTTACATGTGTAAGAAATCCAAACATTTTATAATTATCAAAGCCTAGTACGGAAATAAATTCAATGCAACGCGGCCGTGAAATGCGCCCACATAAAATTTATGTAAGTGACCGTGGCAGCGGCTCGCTTTATCAACAGCCTTGGCCAAGATGAGACATAATTGACATTTGTAAATTCGAAGAACTGCAGTGGCAATGAAAGCCGACCTCGTGCTGAATCACACACATAGGAAATGCTACGTAATCGGAATTGATCTTAGAAAAACCGTGGGGGGGCCGTGGAAAAGCACAAGGGATCAGACAACTTCTAGCAGATCGCAAAGATTGCTAGTGTCCGTCTTGTGGAGTACATCTCCACAAGCCCGAGGGCGTAATCGACATTTACAGAATGTCTTAATGTGTTGCTGTTCTCCAAAAAGTCCGCCCGTCTCTGTATCCATTGCTATGGTTGGGTGAGAATTTAGTTTTACTATTTTGGCTTTGTTTTTATAAACTAACATTTGCTTAATTTAATTATGGGATGCTGTTTTTCTCGTCATAAAATTATTTTGAATTTGTTGACTATTATGGTGTGATTAATTTTGGAAATTAAGACCTCCTCGTCCTGAAGAGTTCCCACGCATTCCACACATTAGAGAAGAAAGAACACCGCAGAAATAAAACAATAAAGGCTTTATGGTTCACCTACTCCATATAAAAGTTTACGACATTTTTCTAATTAAAAATTTGATCGATTACTGCATTTAAGTATCGAATGATTTTTAAAATTTTAACTCCTACCATAAAATCTGAATGGCATGTCTTAGCTTTACTGTAAAACAGCATCAAAGAGTGCTATGATTTACTTTTCACCTAAACTAAGACATACCATTCAGATTTCATGGCAAGAGTTGATAAAAATTTTAAAATCACTCGCTATTAATTATTTCTACTCGTGCCTTCTTGTTTATTATTACATCTTTATTTATTAATATGTTATTCAATTTATAATTATTATATCAATAATCATGAACTTGTTTTGTCCATATTTCCACATGAATTATTATCAATTATCACATAAGCGTTTATAGATGTTATCCAATTTTATATTCATTATGTCTATCGTAATATCGATGTTACCATCTTTTATAAATGTCATCATATCATCGGCAAACAAGTAAGTTTCACAATTTTTTACAACTTTTACAATATGATGTATGTGCGATATGAATTGAAGTGGTACCAATACCGTTCCTTGTGGAACACCACTCTTAATTTCAAGCTCCTTAAATTTAATGTTTTATTTTCGATCACTTGAATATGATTTCCACACAGTTTCATATAAAAGTTATAATGCACTAAAAAGTTCATGTTTTAGGAATTAATCAACTAAATAAGATCTCCCACGAAAGAGATTTTTTTTTCGTTCCGATTTTGTCAAAGTTTATCCGGCAACGTTTATCGGGCGTAACACGAAAACAATCGATAACCTCTCACAAAAGGGAACGGTTAAGTAAAATTTATAGTAAGTATACGTCATAGGATGAGCGGTAGTGTTTAAAAAAGGTAAATACAAAATCAAGTTATAGAAAAAAATGAACGCGCAAGACGTCAGGGCAGTAGCATTAGTAGGAGCCAGGTTTTTATTAGAAAATATAATACTGGCAGATTCATCACGTAGCGATGACGACGATGAAATAGAATTGGAAAATGGTCGTCCTCCCCATGGTTGTTCCATACGGATTGAAAATTTTGTTGAAACTGTGGTACCTAATTTTACGAATCAAGAATTTCAACAAAATTTTCATTTAACAAGAAATACCTACTCATGGTTAGTAGAAAGAATTTTGCCATTATTGGAAAAATCTGAAGGTGTTGGCAGAAATAGAATTCTAACTGAAAAGCAAATTTTAGCAGCATTATGGCTTTTAGCAACTCCTGACAGTTATAGGTTTCTAATTTCTATAATTTTGTTTTAATTTAATAATACATAATTGTAATTTTTTAGGTCAACTGGTTTAACATTTAATTTAGGAAAGTCTTCACTTTGGTCGTGTTTCTATAGATTTATTGAAGTTGTAAACATGATTGCTCCAGAAATAATAAAGTGGCCCTCTCAGGAAGAAAAGCAAATAATTAAAGAGATGTGTAACAGATATGCTGGATTACAGGGGGTTATAGGAGCCATTGATGGGACATATGTGCCAATAAAGGCTCCCATTACAAACCCAGAAGCATATTTCAACGGAAAAAACTTTTATGGTATTACGTTGCAAGCAATTTGTTTGCCTTCTTTAAAATTTATAGATTGCTTTTCTGGTTACCCAAGTTCAGTACATGATTTTCAGAAACTCTGACATTTTTGGCAACATTACACACAATACTTTAAATTATTTTGATGCAAATGAATATATATTAGGTGATAAAGCCTATATCCTCTCTACAAATGGTGCATTCCTCCATATATAAATCGAGGTAATCTGAATAACATGCAAACTATATTTAACACAGCTCATGCTCAGACTCGGCAGGTTATTGAAAGAAGTTTTTGTTTGCTCTTTGGACGGTTTCGAAGACTGCGGTTTTTAGATATGCAGAGAACCGATTTGATACCTGCAACAATCATAGCAGCATGTACACTCCATAATATCTGTCTGATGTCAGAAGACGAATTAAATGATAATTACATACAAGAGGGTGCACAGTATGTTCAAAATATTCATATTCAAGATTATGAAAATGAAGTTCCTGCAATGCAATTGGAGGGAATTGCAAGAAGAGATGAAATAGCTAGAAGTATTTATAATAATCGTCGTAGGTAAACTGTATTTATCTCATATTCATTAAATTACTGTTTATAAATATTGCATTTTAATAAAAAAAATTTATACAAATACATTTTACTTTATACTTTGTACGGAAAGTACTTTTATGCAATCAAGATAATTACAAACCAAAGCAGTAACAGTCGTAATAAATATAACTTATTAAAAAACCAACAAAATAAAATATTAATTCTAAAAATTCAAACAAACAAGATTCAGCTATTTTTATAACAATAAAGCTAATCCTGTTGCATCGGGAACTAACCTTGAACACAGATCACTGTTTTATTGAAAATTGAAATAAATAAATAAAACAGAAATTAATTTCCCTTCCCCTAATCATGCTAGGAAGAAGGAAAATAATTTATTTCAATAAAACAGCAATCGCTTGTTAAAGGTCAGGTCCCAATACAGCAGGATTACTCATTTACATAATAAAGAACAAAGGTGAAGATATTAGTTTTT